>OW569413.2:61482520-64471695 GCA_937662695.2 Halyzia sedecimguttata | reverse complement strand
AGAAGGTTAGGGAGATAAATATCTCGGTTAAGTTCACTATTGGGCAAAATAGGCGAGTTGGTTTCGGAGTAACGAAAAACATTTTTTTTTCAACTTACAAATTTCAAAATAATTTTTTTTTAAGATGCAGTTTCACCCTAAAAATCCATTGATATCATTTTCAACTGCAACAAGCGAATACTTTCGGAGATATGATTTTTCGTACTTCTATGTTTTCACAGAATGCTATAATTATTCTATCCATGATTTATTATATGATCTGTGTTCATACTCGTATATGTCATCCTGTTCTATAAGAGAGAGTCAAATTCATTTCAGGTGTTTGATTTCTTCCATGGTGCAGTTCTCATTCTCAGATTGCTCATTTAATCTTGATAAATAAACTATTATTTGAATTGAATTTCCTTTATGATGCAGTTCTATCATAAGAATACATTGATATAATTCTCAACTCTGAGAAACCAATACTTTCGGAGATATAATTTGTCTGTTAGAACAAGAGTGCCAGAAAACTCCTGTCCTCAGGGCTTGAACCAATTTTTTCTCACGTTTTTCTGCCTGTATTTACTAAGCTAAATAAGGTGTACTCCTGCCATTATCTTTGCCTATGAATGTGAAAACGTCATAACTTTAAAACGGAATAGACTCATTATACGTTTCTAAAATTTTGATATACCTCTATCCATATCGTTCAGTTCATTCTCAGCTAAATTCAACCTCTTCAGATAACTCAGGTCTCGGAATATTACAGGTGGAATCGATTGTAATTCATTTTTACTTATGTCCAAGTCCTCCAGATATTTCAGGTTACTGAAAAGCTGTTCCGGAAGTGTCTTCAACCTGTTGCCGGATAAATGCAACATTATTAAATCTTGACAAACCGTGAAAATATCTTCTGGTATGTTCTTCAGTCTATTGAATGAAATATCCAAAGTTTTGATGTTCCTCAACCCCCAGAATATATTTTTATGGAAATCTAACAAGAAGTTCTTGTGGAGCCGCCTGAAAGAATATATAAATTAATTATTCATACATTTTTAGCGTACCAGATATTCCAGATATATTATTATTATTAAGGTCATAAAGCTTGGTGTCGGATAATTAGAGATCAGTCTAATTTTTAGTTCCTTGATGACTCATCTGAGGCTTGTCCGACGGAATTGTGAGGAATCAATAGTACATGGCGGTAACAGAAAGAGCTTATATAGTCATGTGATAAAAACACTCTGTTACACCTGTACCTCTTCTGCATAGGCTCGATGGAAGCCTTTGAAGGGGGGGGGGGGGGGTGAATGAGATCTGAGGGGATCGCTTCGCGTCTGCTTTCACCACCGAGCCTACCGACGTCGTTCTTCCAGAAGATTCAACGTGAACAGTGGACGCATCAGGTCCTGACGGAAGCACTCCCTTCTTCAGGAATTACTGCACCTCCATATCTCCTCGCTGAGTTTAATAATGACGTTTTCAATGCAGACGGGTATCCTGCCTGGGCCTCGATTCTCGAGTCCATGCGACTGGATATCGCATGCGCTAGTGACGTCATAACGTATACAATGCCAAAATAGCTATTCTCGAGCTGTCGTATGCGATATTCCGTGCGATAAACCACACGATTCGTGTGGTTTATCGCATGGATTATCGCATACGACAGCTCGAGAATAGCTATTTTGGCATTGTATACGTTATGACGTCACTAGCGCATGCGATATCCAGTCGCACGGACTCGAGAATCGAGGCCCTGGGCCTCGATTCTCGAGTCCATGCGACTGGATATCGCATGCGCTAGTGACGTCATAACGTATACAATGCCAAAATAGCTATTCTCGAGCTGTCGTATGCGATATTCCGTGCGATAAACCACACGAGTCGTGTGGTTTATCGCATGGATTATCGCATACGACAGCTCGAGAATAGCTATTTTGGCATTGTATACGTTATGACGTCACTAGCGCATGCGATATCCAGTCGCATGGACTCGAGAATCGAGGCCCTGGAAGCTGGTTGGTCGCTAGTATCACTCCTATTTTTGGCGCTCTTGTTCCCCGGAACAGAGTGCTTATCAATTTGCCCAAATGTCTGTAATTTTCGAATTTTTGGTTGAAAATGGTCTTAAACGATTTGGTTCGACTCACTGATCAAGAATCCATGGTAAAAATCGATTCTGCCCGGCCGTCTGGCCAACCGTCCATCTGGCCGCCCGTCCGTTAATACGATTACCCTCAAACGGAATGAGCTAGACAATTGAAATTTTCAGAGTAGGTTCGAGGGATAAATATCTCGGTTAAGTTCGTTATTGGGCAAAATCGGTGGTTTCGAAGTAACGAAAAAATTTTTTTTTTACATTACAACTTTTGAATTCAATTTTTTTTAAGATGCAATTTTATCATAAGAAAATAATGATATCATTTTCAACTCCAACAAGCTAATACTTTCGGAGATATGATTTTTCAAAATTTCAATAATACATCGTAGTTCTATGTATTCACTGTCTGTGTTCACTGTTCATAAATGTCATCTTATCTAGCTATTAGAGTCATGTCAATTCGTAGTTTGAAAACAAGTATCCGATTCTTGAATTTGTGAATATACACAACACTGTTTTGAAACCTAAAATAATATTGACTGGTTGCATATTGAATAATTTACGTATAAATTCGGGATGATGTTTCAGAAGATTTAGAATTGGATCATTTTAATGATGTAGTTTATGAAAGCAATAGGAAAGAACATAATGGAATCATCAAAACAAATTACCGATCGTTAACCACTGAGGTTAAAATTACATTTTACTTCCTTAAGTAGTAAGACATGTTTCTATATACAGTATTTTCATAATGTTGCTAGTTAATATATTTTGAAGTATTAAAATAATTTATTCGTAAGCCTCTACCTACTCAAATATAAGGAATAAATAGACAATCTGTGATCTATGATTGTCTCCAGCCTTGCTCTAGACATTTCGATGATACTTTCCTTAGTTATTTCGAGTTGTGAAAACTATGTACCAGTGTAAGTTGCAACAACCACGAGGTTGAATCACTGCAGATTGCTCATTTAATCTTGATTTTTGAAAAATTTTTTTTGAACGACACTTTTTTATATTTAATTTCTTTCATGATGCAGTTCTATCATAAGAATACATTGATTTAATTCCCAACTCTGAGAAACCAATACTTTCGGAGATATAATTTGTCTGTTCGAACAAGAGCACCAAAAAGCTCCTGTTCACAGGGCTTGAACCAATTTTTTGGCGCTCTAGTTCCTCGGAACTGAGTGCTTATCAATTTGCCAAATGTCTGTAATTTTCGAATTTTTCGATGAAAAGGGTCAAACGATTTGGTTCGACTCTCTGATCAAGAATCCGTGGTCGAAATTCATTCTGTCCGGCCAGCCGGCCGGCCGTAGGCACGATAACTCTCGAACGGAATGAGCTAGACAGTTGAAAATTTCAGAGTAGATTTGGGAGATAAATATCTCGGCTAAGTTTGGTATTGGACAAAATCGGACAGATGGTTTCGGAGTAACAAAAACAAATTTTTTTTTACAAAACAAATTCCAAATTAAATTTTTTTCAATAAGCAGTTTTACCATAAGAATACAATGATATCATTTTTAACTCTAAGAAGCTTATACTTTCGGAGATATGATTTTTCAAAATTTCAATAATAAATCGTATTTCAACGTTGTCACAGAATGATATAATTATTCTATGTATGAATTGTCATAATGTCAACTTATTTTCCTGAGACATGACATTATCTAATCAATCGAAGAATTGTGAGCGAAGTGAGTTGTTTGCTCCGAAATTAGTTTTTCTCAGAAAAGTCCCACATTTCGGAACGGAACATGAAGTAAGAGATCTGAGAGTAGTGAGACTGCTTTTCATCCATAGACATATATATATAACTCTTGAACGGAATGAGCTAGGTAGTTGAAATTTTCAGAGTAGGTTAGGGAGATGAATATCTCGGTAAAGTTCGTTATTGGGTAAAATTGGCCAGATTTAATTTGATTTCTTCCATGGTGCAGTTCTCATTCTCATGATTGCTCATTTAATCTTGATAAATAAACTATTATTTGAGTTTCCTTTATGATGCAGTTCTATCATATGAATTATTATTATTATTATTATTGATAAGGGGTTACGTTGCACCGCGACCTTGAGATCTATTGTGCCCCCCATCAGAGCTGTTCTCACCATTACGCCATCTACAGCTCGCCCTCCAGTTCCAGAGTATAAATGAACCTCAATATCTGGGAAGGCTTCAAGGATATTACATCATATGAATACATTGATATAATTCCCAACTCTGAGAAACCAATACTTTCGGAGATATAATTTGTCTGTTTGAACTAGAGCGCCAGAAAGCTCCTGTCCACAGGGCTTGAACCCATTTTTTTAGTAAGAGATACAAGCTTGATCCCGATAACTACCGGTCGATAAGCTATTTGCCGATAGTGTCCAAGTTGATGGGACTCCCTGTAGAGTTTGATCCATTTGTTTGCCATAATATAGCCAAACGTCAGAAGTTTTCGCCAAAAGTTTTGAATGTAGTTGATTCATTATCTTCATGTGTCCCATCCAGTTAGCAGCTTGTCTCTTGAAGAGTTTTTCATTGCATTTCTCATTGAATTTCCTCACTTGCAGATGTGAGGAGGCACATTGAGTATAAACTCTAGCGCTGCTGTAGGAGTTGTTCAATCAATTTCGGGTTCATGGAAGAAATGGATCTTTTTCCCATTCATAGTCAAAATTTTTAATTAATATACACCGATTCATAAGGGATTGTTCATACACACTTGTAATAATCGACAAAATAATCTGTAGTGTTACAAGGAAAGGGATCCAACCCGTTATCGATTATTTGTAGTAGGCATCCAAAAATATAAATCGTAAAAACTGTTTTAAGACAACCGAAAGTAATGCAAAACTTTTTCCACCACGTTCAGCTGTGTTTGGAATTCAATTAGGGCTAAAATGTTTCTGAGGACTGGTAGGATCAAGCTTCACCTCCACGCGGTACCACATAGATGAGTTTCCCAGAGTCTGGTGAGGGGTCCACCTTGAGCAGCCAAATCATCGAAGCAGGCGCTATGCCAAGCTATATTACCGTGGCTTAGGGCCTGCACATGGTTGAAATATGTCAACGGGACTCGGAGTAGAGGGAAGCTTGGCTTAGCTGCCCAGACTAATAATATACATCCTCTCAATACAAATCCATGATCTAAAACAGGAAACCAGAAGGAATTGAGGGGATTGATAGAAGACTAGTCTCTTCTGGAGTCAATCCTCAATGATCATTGGGAACTGCATTGTATGCAACCCTTACCGCAGGAATGGAGGCATTAGTGGACAATTACAATATAACGATAAATCTGGAGAATTAAATACTTCATGAGCGGAAGCATGCGTACAGCTTAGACAAAAGTGGGATAATCGAAACACTATGGTCAGAACATTCGTGGCAAACCTCAAAAGGGAATGAGATCTACTCTAATATGGAGCCTTCCAGTAAACGAGCCACAATATTGAGTGGCGGAGTTTGGGCTATGCAGTTATTAATGATAGATGCATATCCTTCTTGAAACTATCTTTAACATTGGGGTTCATCAGAATTCTGAAACTGTGTGCTTTGTAGGCTTTCTTAATGTGTCCTTACGCCAACTAAGGCACAGTAAGTACTGTTGATTGGTGACCCAACAGTGAATACCACTACCGTTTGACTAGGAAGTTTCTGTCCTAGCCCGGGGATTCAACTCAGGACTTCCGGATCCTATTTCAACACTCTACCACTGAGCTGATTGTACTACTAGATCGATCTTAGGTCACCGTGCACTAGTTCCCATCTTGTGTGTGTTACCTCTGACGGTTGAGCATCGCCGGCAACGATTACAGTGAAGCAGAGAACGTCAACATTGGAATGTGGAATAACATCAGGTGGTCTTTTCTGATGAATCTCGATTCTCCTTGGGTGCACATGATGGCCGAAGAAGGGTTAGACGACGTCGGGAAGAAAGACGTGAACCTCAGTTTGATATTGAGCGTCATGTACACCGAACAGTAGGCGTTATGGTATGGGGTGCGCACATGCAAGTAGGTCACCTTTAGTTTTTATTCGAGATAACATGACAGCGCTGCGTTACCTTCAAGAAATAGTGGAGCCATATGTTCTCCTTCACCTTAACCGGCTCGAGAATCCAATATTTCAGCAAGATAATGCTCGACCTCATGTTGCCGGAGTTAGTTTAAACTATTTTGAGGCGACCCATCTTTTGCCATGGCCGCCCACATCCCCTGGTCTTTCGACCATAGAGCATGTTTGGAACATCATGGGTAGAAGGCATGGAAATTTACCCTAGCCGTCACGGACCTTGGCGGCTCTGATACATGAACTACAGGTAGCTTGGGATAGTATCCCTCAAGAAGAAATATACGATCTTATTGCATCAATGCCACGACTTGTTGGGTAGTGTATAGATAATCGCGGTGGATATACACATTATTAACAAATTTTTAAAAAAAAATCGTAAACCCTTCATGTTTTTTTTCTAATTTCAATCATTTACTCCTTGCTATGCTATCTGTTTTACCAAAAAAAAAAAAAAAAAATTTAAACAGCTCCTTCTGGGTGTTGCAGTTTCTTTGTCAGTCAGTATAATAATTATACTTTCTCTAATTATTAGAGTACTGCGAATCTGGCAATGACGTTTTGGTACGATTTAGAGGGGAACATTGTGTTTGGCTGTTTACTTAAAGTACCTATTCCGTAAACGGTCAAACATGTTGATCAAAAGTTTTGAATCAATCGCTTGAATCAAGCATGATTGACCGTTTAGAAATCCGTTTGACGCTTGAAGCAAGGCTTGACGGTGATTGATAGGAAGTTTGAATGACTCAAGCGGATGAAGAGGGCACTTGATCGTCTGTGTCACTCTGTATAAAAACTTTCTTGGGCCATTCTCAAAAATTTACTGTAGTACCCTGGTTTAGATTCTCGCAGAAAGTTAATTAAATGTTCATGAGAAAGAAGGAATTATAAATATTTAATTGAACTCACAAATACTGAAGTTCCTCAAGGTCATCGAATATTGACTCTGGCAAATAGTCCAACTCGTTGTCGAAGAGATCTAACTCAGTCAAAAAAAGAAGATGCTTGAATGCCTCCTTATTTATCGTAGTGAGTTTATTCATTCCTAGGTCTCTGCAAAATTAGTCTAAAAATAGTGTCGAAATAATTTACGTATTTCCTTACATCAGTGAGGCATCATAAGGAATGATCTGCTCAGACGGTAAGGAAGGTATATTCTGTTGCCAGCAACTGATAGACCTCGTTTCTGGTAGGCATGTGCAGGGCCCTTTAGAGCATTCCAACCATCTATTATTTTCTCTGGATATCGCCCATACTAAAAGAGCAATGAAAATCGTAAAATCAGTCAATTCAGAGATTTCAGAAAATTTCCAATTATGATTTGATTGAAATATCATATTAGTTCCTATTCTTACGCGATAAAACTTCTTGAATTTATATCATACCATTGAATAAACTGGTATGGCGTGCTCGACCAGACCACGACCTTGATAGATCAACAATTTTTGTACATTCTTCTCTCCGATCATTCTGCCTCCTTGCCTTTCCCGCTAGTAGATGTCGCCTCTTTCTCGACGAACACCTGTCCACCTGTGCGTGACGCACTAAGACTTCAGCACATTCGTGCTGGAGTCGAATGTGTCCATGGCAAGCCGTATTAATAAGTTGGGCTGATGCGTAACGCTGGATTCGTATAATTATTACACTTATGCATAGAGTTCACAAATCCGTTTAGCACCCAACAAGGGAGGAATGATGAGTTCCATGATTTGCGTCATATGTGGGTAGCGTGATCGTTGCAATCGACAAATCAATGAATGTTAATTTGATATGTGAACTCTATGCATAAGTATAATAATTATACGAACCAATTTCGAGACCCTATTGCTAGAACTTTCTGAATTTGTTGATTTAATAAAGTATATTAGCGGTATTACCGAAAAAATCTCCCTACACATTTCATAGGAGCTATACTTCGGAAAGTGGTATACAGTGTGGTCCAACGAAAACTTAACACCTCGATTTTCCGGCTTCAAAATGAAAATGCGGAGAATCGCTCAGACCGGTCAATTTCTAATTCGAGGGGGAACAAATTTTCCGCTATTTGCATTCCCGTAGCTGCAACCCCCTAACGGGGGTGAGCACAGCCCCTCGATTTTGAATAGGGATGAGGGGTGTTGCGATACCTCATTTTGAAGATCTTATAGAGTACTATCCGATCCTAAAATTTCGCTTCAAAATTTCAATTGATAACGAAATGACAGGTAAAATAGTGAGGGTGTACTTACATTTGTGATTCGTTAATTAAATGCTGGAAATGGGCACCATTTATTTCCATGCAGTAATCTAAGTTTTGCTGAAAACGTTCACGTACATTACACATCATTTCTGGTGTAATTTGACTGCATTCATTAATGATCCGAGTTCGCAAACAATCCAGTGACTCAGGCTGGGTAGCGTTAATTTTGGATTTTAGGTGACCCCATAGAAAAAAGTCCAGTGCAGCCAGATCAGGTGATCTGGGTAAACACTCAATATGTCCCCTTCTTCCAATTCAGGCGTGAGAACTGAAGCACCGGTTGAACGATGCTCCATCTTGTTGGAAAATTATCGTTTGATGGTCGTCTGCATTCTCCAATACATGCACTAGGGCTGGATAAAAAGCGTACTCCAATAAATCTGAATAAATTTGGCCAGTGAGATTACCGGGTATAAAAAAGGGCCGATTCTGTGATTCCATAAAAACCCCCTTGGTCCCCTTGGACCAATACCGACAGTTATGCCGGTTAAGACCGTTAAGGTAAAATGAAGACTCGTCCGAAAAACAGATATCGAACAAGTAAATTCGATTACCGCTAATCATTTCACACACCCCTTCACATAACTGCCCCTTCAGTTCCTGAACACCAGATACATCGGACAATTCCCTAGTACTCAAGGTCGGATCCATCGCTACATGACCTAAGACAGCCACTCCCTCGCTTCGTCTCTTTCATGCACCCTCTATTTGTTTCCGACTGAAACAGTAGCTTGAAATTTGGCAACCAGTTGTACAACATAGGCAGCGGATACATTTTTTCCAGGATGCCATGCGTTAAATAAAGCCGCTGTTGTTCGCGCAGAGTCGTTATACCTAAAAAATCATTTTGTCATTTCCACTCTATCTTCTACAGAATACACTATTTTAATTCTCCTACAAATTTAAAATCACTTTGACACACTTGTAACGCTCTTAAAAATTCACGATAGACTAAGGTAAATCAAAAACATGGTCCGTCTACATTTTTGGACAAAAACTTAACAATATAACTACTACATACCTTGAAATGTGTCGGATACGAATAATATGTTCGAGATAAATTCCACATTGCCTCCTCCACTATTTTCACTGTTATTTCATTATCGATAGATATTTTGAAGCGAAATTTTAGGGTCAGATAGTACTCGATATGATCTTCAACATTAGTTATCGCAACACCCATCATCCCTATTCAAAATCAAGGGGTTATGCTCAACCCGTTAGGGGGTTGAAGTTACGGGGATGAAAAAAGTGGAAAAGTTCTTCCCCCTTGAATCAGAAATTGACGGGTCCAAGCGATTTTCCACATTTTCATTTTAAAGTCGGGAAATCGAGGTGTTAAGTTTTCGTTGGACCACCCTGTATATGAAAAAATTGAAACTATCAACATATGAATATCTTTGATTAAACCTGTTACGGTATTAATAAAAAGTTCTCACCTGGTTGCTCCAGTGATCTGATTCGCCTTTCCAAATTGTTGAGAATACTGTGTGTCATATTTTCTATCAATTCATGTCCATATTCTTCAGTAAATATTTTACTGTCCTTCAAACCATCACAAGCGCTCATCAGACATTCGTGTTTTTCACACTTAACAAGATGTATAAATAAACAAATTATAGCAACCAACATATTGTTGAGTCTTCATCTGAAGTTGGCTGACTTCGTTTCGAATGACCCATAAATCCGATGGACTGACCTAATTTGAGTCTATTATTTTCTAGGTTACATCAATTATTTCGTTAATAAGATTTACTGCAACTAATTCGAAAGTGGAAGATAATTTTCAATTCGATTTAACTTGCTTGGTCATACTCAAATAGAGATAGTAGGTGGTATAACATTATGACCACTGACAATCATGAGCAACCGTTAAAAAATTGGTTCAAGCCCTGTGGACAGGAGCTATTGGGCGCATGTTCATCTTCCTTGTGGCCCGTACTGACCAGTAAAGAAAAAAAGCAGTATCATGTTGAATACCTTAATATTATTGATTATTATATAATAATCGATGAAAATACTGAGAGAGACCCAGGAAATTTTACACATTTTGTCTTATACCTCCAGAAATTGAAATTGTATAGAGCCAAAATTTTGCACAATGTTGCAAAATACTACAATTGACGTTAGTACAAGTTTTTGTTGCAATATGATGAATAGTTCACGAAAAAAAAATTTTTTTTTCGAAAAAATTAAAAGAAATATTTTTTTTTAAATTACCAACATTTCGATCATAACAGAATTTTGCCAAAAGTTGCGCGTTTATATCCTCGAACTGACTACCAAGTTTCGATTCAACATCTTCTTTAGTTCCTGAAATATCAGGGAAATAACATCAAAATTTTAAATGTCTATAACTCCTAAACCGTCCGGCCGATTTTGCCCGTTAACGAACTTAACCGTCGCATTTTGATCAGAAACCTACCCTGAAAGTTTGAAGTCGATAGGACCTTCGGTGCTCCTGTTATCGTGCCTACGGCCGGAAAACCGGCTGGCCTGCCGGCCGGCCGGCCGGCCGGACGGCACCCAAAAATCTGACACCGGATTCGTGATCAGGGAGTCCGAATTAGTCTATTAGCCAATTTTCAGCTCGAAATTCGAAAATTACAGACATTTGGACGAAATGATAGGACGATGTTCCCCTAGAACATGCGCCCAAAAATGATACTACTGAATTCATTCACAGTTATCAAAATGTTTCAGATTAGGATCGTGATCGCGTCGCTTCTGAGGAATTTTCAAAATATAAAATAATAAGTGCCAACGAGTTACCGTATCAGAACAGTGTTTTGAAAACAGTTGTATACTGATATAATATGAGGAGCTTCGTTTACGGGATTCATTTAAACACTTGGCGAAAACAAAAACATAGTTTTATTCTGAGGATACCTGTTTTAGTAACAAACGGTACTTGGTAAATTGTTACTGGTCACCCTTCCTGCTTTATACCTTCCCAATGGGTTTAAGGACCTAAGCCTGCTAAGGATTCTACCTGATGGCAAAAGTTATTCTCCCTGGTTCCGATACCGAGAATTTTCTGCCGCTAGAGAAAGTTGATGGTCCATGAATTCATTGTTACAATGTGCAGGTATCTTTACTCTGAGTCATAGAATGACAAACTCGGTGAATCACTCTTGCCACCGCAAATATTACGAAAATGGGCACCTATGTTACCCCTCACACATATGTAGCCATAAGAGAATCACTCAAGGAAATCCTATGAACAATAAGTTCATAAACAAACCTCTTACCTAGTTCAACAACAAACTGGATACTTTGCTGACTTTAATTAACATAATATGAACTGCTCCAAAAAGTTTTCATTTTTTTCACCAATTTAATATGAGAAATCTAAATGTTTTCCCACTTATCTAACTCATTCTTTTGCCAATTTCTTTATAAGTTTCACAGTTTCAGGTGAAAATTTATTTTTAGTATTTGTAATTGAGAAACATTTCTAGAATGCCCAATCAAATTGTAATAAATACGAGAACGGTCAAATATAATATTTATGTGGTCTCTGTGATTCAAGCATGAACAAATTATTAATAAGAGTAAGCTGAAGTAACTGAAACAATGTACAGTTACTCGTGGAGCACCATGTATACCCTTCATAGACTTGGTTTAGGCAGGAGTCCCGGTTCCTCTTGGTCAATCCAATATTCTGCAAATTGATGAATAACGTCAGGATAAAACAAAACATTCGATCATCAACATTTGAGTATGATAAATTCTCAATTTTCAATAAATAATTATCCGAAGAATAACTGCATTGTTCATTTGCTGAAAATAAATAACGAAAGTAAAATATTGTATAGTACGGTGGAGCGGTGTGGCTTTGCCAACGGAGGTGACTTTGCCAAACTGCCTAATATTTTAAGTTTTATTTTATTTTTGTGAAGTTGGCTATATGTCACCGACAGCACGAATGGGAACTGTTAACCACGGTATATATCCACCAGTTGCGACGGTTGCAGTCGTCTGGCTTGCGTTGAATGGAGTGCTACGCTGTGTTATGTGAGTGGGTAAGTTTTTCGCGTGCTTATAACTGCGGAATACTAAGGGTTGTGTAGAAAATATGACAAGTGGTACATCAAAATACATTTAGTAGCTTACATTACAGGTATTTAGGTTCTCGTGAACAAAAAATTTAAGCATTTGGTTGAGAGGGTTTCTATATTTCTGGAAATTTTTCTATTGTTGAACTTTTGCGGGAGACTTTGCCACATACCAAAATTTATTTTATTTTATTTTTAGACACAACTATGGGTCGTCGATACAAAAAGAAGTTGGGTGCGAGCATAGATAAGAGTAGGTACTCTAATCTATGGGTGCGAGAAAATATCGTAAATATACGGAGGAAACACTTATCCGATAGTAGCGTTCCCTGCTAAGAAAATTGTTAAAAATTCCGCCGTATTCACAAAGCATTCAATCTCCGTTAAGTCTTAACTGAGGTACTCAGTTAAGGATAAATTTGATTCGCAACCTCAGTTAAAGTATTTAACGGTGGTGAAACAGGCCTGTTTCACGTTAATTTTCACGTTAACTGAGGTTGCAATTCAAATTTATCATTAACTGAGGAACTCAGTTAGGACTTAACGGAGATTGAATGCTTTGTGAATACGGCGGATTATGTTGGAGAAGTTATAGAAACAGATGATTATGGGTTTGTCGTAAAATACTCGAAGAAAAAGAAAAATGGATTTGTCTATCACAATGTTGAGGACTCATCATACGTCAAGGAAATGGATGTTGTTACAACATTGGAAAAACCTTAGACTTTCTATAGTCTAAGGGAAAAACCAACGTCTTCCAGGGGACATTATTATTTCCATAAAGACTTAAGGTCGTATAATATTAATTAGCTTGCGGTTTTTGGATGCGTTTGCAAATGTTTCTAGTTTATTTGATCTCACATAGCCGTTTTTGAGTTTATATATTCTTTATTTACAAAGAGACGAATTTATTGTTTAATAAAGAAAAATAGATTGAATTTTCCTATTATTTGTTGTTTTAGTCGCCTCAAGGCTGCTATTGCAGCCTTGCCCTCAATACATTTTTAAACAATTTTTTTTGTGGCAAACGCTTCATAAAATTGCCAACAAACGGATTTTAAAAGCATTGGCAAACTCGCACCGATGTGCGGGTGACTGCCAAATTTTTAAAAATAAAAAAAAAATGTTGTGCACCTTTTCTTATGTTTCTAACAACAGCAGTAGATAGCTGAAATGTGGAAATTATACATAGTTTACAAAGGACTCATTTTACGTAAAAATAAAAAAGTAATAACAACAAAACTATGAAAAGTAGTGCAACGTCACACCGCTCTACGGTACCTCTAGCTAGAGTGTCTTATTCAAATTGATTTGATTTGATATTAATAAACTGTCACTCATAGCACTTCCAAAGAGATCCCTCATAAGCCGCTAGGAACTTGTGCAACTTAGAATCAGTTGTTTTGAGTGTAGTATTTGCTAGTCTGTCTTCACGCCAACGGCACTGCTAGTTTTTGGCCCAACAGTGAAAGGCGGGCGCTGCCGTCTGACCGAGATACATAGAATAAAGTTGAGTCGACACTCCCTACTGATTCCTGTTCAAATTTTCGGCCGAAAAACGGTCCTAGAATTGTCAAATCACGTAATTTGGTGTACTACTTCAGTCTGTAAACGATGGTGGCGCTAGAGTCGATTTCGCAGGTTCTGACAAGCGATTAAATGTAAACTGACAAGTTCACTTTCCACCGTTGCTAGTTCAAAAATCGAAACTAAAATAATACAAAGCAGTTTATTGAAAAATCAATTGACTTTTTGATTCATCGGACATTGGTTCAGACATTGTATGTAAACCCCATTTGTTTGGAACATACATTTTATCTTGCCTAGACATAATGAGGTCAAATAAGGGATTTATCAGGAGTTTCATTGGAACAGGAGGGGCATTTAATTTATTTTTTTTGAAATACATTGAATAATACAGAATTTTCTGTAATAACTCTACATAATATCTTTCCATATCATATTATTATTATTAAAATGTATTGAATACCTTTATCATGGAAGGCTCATTTAAATTGAGCATTTTATTTATCATTTTCGATGTAAGTATAAAAAATTCAATGCTTGTGGCTTTTACTTGATGCAAATCCATATTAACTCAATGAAAAATTATATACGATTTACACTTATTTATTCAATATTGTGACGCGTTTCGTCGACGAAACGCGTCACAATATTGAATAAATAAGTGTAAATCGTATATAATTTTTCATTGAGTTCGATGTATAATTTGAAAATTCATCAAAACATTCTCATGTCCCTATAGGAACAGCATTATTTCAGTCACCCAATACCGGTTGACAACTTTTTATATATCAGCAATTGGGTATGATTAGATTTCAAAATATATTTAATTTGATACATATTTATTCAGAACTAGGTATATTGATGAAATATCGAAAATGATTTATTAAATTGATAAACTCACCAAATAGAGGGTAGTGCACTACGTTTCAATATTTTCTCCAATATATATTCGGTAGAAAAATATTTTGAACAGATAAATGTTCCAATTCTCAATACCTAAAGCACAAGCCAGTTCCCATTCTTGTCGAGTAACAATATCCTTGAAATAAATAATTTTGTTAGTTTTCATAACATATCATTTCATTCCTTCTCAATAATCATATAACTTTGAATTGTATAATGAATATAATTATTAATTGATTTATTGTTAAAACAGTTTATGTTCATCAAGGGGCATGTATGAAATATGAAACAAAAAGCAAGATTATAATAAATCAACAAGTCTGTGCGTTCTGCCATGTTGACTGGCGCTCTAGTTCAAACAGACAAATTATATCTCCGAAAGTATTGGTTTCTCAGAGTTGAGAATTTTATCAATGTATTCTTATGATAAAACTGCATCATAAAGGAAATTCAATTCAAATAATAGTTTATTTATCAAGATTAAATGAGCAATCTGAGAATGAGAACTGCACCATGGAAGAAACCAAATTAAAATAGCTGAAATGAATTTGACTCTCTCTTATAGAACAGGATGAAATGTACGAGTATGAACACAGATCATATAATAAAGCTTAGATAGAATAATTATAGCATTCTGTGAAAACATAGAAGTATGATTCATTATTGAAATTTAGAACTTCATCTTAGCAGAAATTGAATTCAAACATCATAGAAGAATTTAAATTCAACAAGAGTGCCAAAAATTATCAATCCAAAACCAATAGACGAATTCTACCCAACAACGAACTCATCCGAGATATTCATTCCTCAATTCTATGATGAACGATAATATATAATATCTTTCCTCAAATCTACTCCAATACACCAATATTCCAGTTTTGTTTTTAGTGGAGATATTCTGAACTCAATATTATTAACTTACCATTACCATTCCCATCACCATATGGATTGACCATCGGCATGAAAATATCAACCAACAAAAGGTATGATATTATATTATAATTCTCATATTGATACCATTACTGGAATGAATGACAATGAGACAACGTCAAAGTTGACATTATAACAATTCATAGAATAGCCACAGAATAATTCTATCATTGAAATTTTGAAAAATCATATCTCCGAAAGTATTAGTTCGTTAAGAGTATTAGAGTTAAAAATGATATGAATGGATTCTTATGGTAAAACTGCTTATTGAAAAAAATTTAATTTGGAATTTGTTCTGTAAAAAAAAATTTTTTTTTTGTTACTGCGCAACCATCTGTCCGATTTTGCCCAATAACGAACATAGTCGAGATATTTATCCCCCAAACCTAATCTGAAAATTTCAACTGTCTAGCTCATTCCGTTCGAGAGATATCGTGCCTACGGCCGGCCGGCCGGACAGAATGAATTTCGACCACGGATTCTTTATCAGTGAGTCGAACCAAATCGTTTAAGACCATTTTCATCGAAAAATTCGAAAATTACAGACATTTGGGCAAATTGATAAGCACTCAGTTCCGAGGAACTAGAGCGCCAAAAAAACTATATTCGCATATCCATGAAGGATTTTCGACATGAAAATAGTATTTGATGAAAATGGTTCTGGATACTCGTTCAGAGTTCACACAGCAAACATTTGGCTTACTTTAGACACGTAAAACAAGGACGTTGAACAAAATACTCAAAATACAAAATTTCAGCAAACGGTACGACTTTCCACAAGAAACTAGGATAAACAAAGATTCGAATTTAATTGACATGTCGATAGCTTTGTCCATGAAATTTCTACTGACGGAATCTATCGAATCGGCGAAAACTGAAGTAGAGCAATATCCTTGTATTTTGACAGTATTTGGACCGCATTTCGGCCGAAAATATGTCGTGTGTCCGCACCATGTATTCTATGCATCTATCGTCTGACTATGAAATGTCTTCTCTAGCCCGGGTTCAAGTCACAGAGTTGTGACTTTTGATCGATCTTCAAATTACACGTAATCAGAAAAAATAATCGGAAACTTGTCAAGTTTTGTTGTTTTGTTGGATTTTTTTGTAATATTTTCATTATGTACAATAACAGTCCGAGGTTTGGAATGGAGAAGCCGACTCCTACACCTCCAGAAGTTGGTCCCTGTACTTATATCCTTGATGATTTTTTCCAGACAAAAAGAGGTATGTAAGCGAAGCCGTGTACCTCAAAACCTCCATTAAAAGCCCGAACAATATGGGTTAGGTACTGTGTATTCACAGAAAAGTTGCCGGGCGTGATTGAGGTATCACACAATGGTGAACCATTTGTTTCCTATGAATTCGAGCAGTGAATGAATGGAAATCCCTTTACTCCACCTTTTCCCCTAAGTATTTGAAAAAATAAAAATTACTCTGTCAGAGCAGTACGGTGGTAGATTCAGGATTTTTTCTTCAGAAGAAGTAAGGTGTAAAGATTATTCAGTAACCAATAAATTAATGATTAATGTGGTTAATACTCAACTTAATCATGTATTTTTATATGATTACGTTCCCTGGTCGACAAGATTTTTGCAACACAAAGCATATCTTTATTTTTAAAATGGAAATACCCTTCTAATTATAGGAAAAATATACCTAAAGCCCTAGTGTTTTCAATAGGTCAATAAGATCCTTTATACATCAGCAGTTGGTCAATTTTATGAGGGGTGGTTAAAATGGATACATTTTATAACAGGAAAACCTAAATTGGTTGTTTGCAATATTAGACATAAAATAAGGATTGAAAATCAGTCTTCTGTTGAGTTTCGAAGTGGGTGGTTCTCTGTGTGTAGATAAGAGTGTTAAAAAAGCCTAGTTCGAATATTTTGCTGTGTTAAATGAAGATAAAGACAAGCAGTGGGCTCTCCATGTGTAATGTGTTGGCTGTAGCGTATCATTGGTGCAGTGGATGAATAGGAAGAGAAAAAGTATGCCTTTTGCATGCCCTATGGTATGGCGAAAAACCACTAATCATGTGCCAGATTGCTATTTTTGCCTGACAAAGACAGAAGGTTATTCCAAAAAGGTAAAGCAAAATATCGACTATCCAAATTTGCAGTCTGCAATACGACCTGTTCCTCATAATGCAGATTTGTTTTGGAAAACATTAGAGGCAACGCATCATCACATACCACCGAAGAACATTGCACCGACCCTACTTTTACTCCAGGTCCCAGTTCCGGCGAGCCACATTGAGGGCCGGTTTCTCAATTGCGAGTTAACTCGAGGTTGCGAGTTGACGCATGTATTTAGCGATATTCATGAATGCGCAACACTCGGGTTACCGCAACCTCGGGTTAACTCGCAATCGAGAAACCGGCCCTGAATTGTTCAAAGTGAGTTAAATGATATAGCACGTGATTTGGGGTTATCAAAGCAACAGTCAGACCTTCTTAGTTCCCGTATTTAGGAATGGAACTTATTAGCCAACGAAACGAAAATTACGAATTCCAGAAAAATAAATACCTCCGTTTTCTCCATTCTACAGTATGGAAAATTCGATGTGTGCATGTACTGATATTGATGGTTGAATGCAGGAACTTGATATTGAGCATTCCCCATCTGAGTGGAGTTAGTTTATAGATTCGTCTAAATACAGTTTAAAAGCTGTGTTATTGCATAATGGAAATTTAAAACCAGTTCCCCACTCAGTGACGATGAAAGAAAGTTATGAAAGAAAATATGCGCACTCTCTTGGATAAAATAAACAACACGTATGACTGGCAGATATGTGAGGACTTCAGAGTGATAGGACTTCAGGGAGGATTTAAAAAATATTGCTGCTTTCTTTGTCTATGGGACAATCGTGCAGTAAATCAGCATTTTGTTACAAACATTTGACTAGAAAGAAATTTAGAAGTTTAGACCTCTTGCAGAACCCAAAAATGTCATTATGCTTCCTCTTCACATCAAACTTGGGCTGATGAAAAACTTTGAGAAGGCCCTGAATTAAGCTGGTGATGGATTCAAATACTTAAAAGAAGCCATTCCAAGGTTAAGTGATTACAAATTAAAGGAAGGCATTTTTATTGGACCACAAATCAGAAAATGGATGGACGACGTTAATTTTACAGATAAGCTTACCAGGCAGGAAGTCGGAACATGGAACTCATTTGTTAGTGTAGTAAGAGCATTTTTGGGCAATAATATGGATGCAAACTACCAACAGTTAGTTTGTGAACTTCTAGATGCCTACAAATCGCTTGGTGCCTGAATGGGTTAAAAATTAATTTCCTCGATTCGTATCTGTCATTTTTGGAGCTCTTGTTCCTCGGAACAGAGTGCTTATCAATTTGCCAAAATTTCTGTAATTTTCGAATTTTTTGCTGAAAATGGTCTTAAACGATTTGGTTCGACTCACTGATCAAGAATACTTGTTCGAAATCGATTCTGTCCGGCCGGACGGCCGGACGATTAACACGATAACTCTCGAATGGAATGAGCTAGACAGTTGAAATTTTCAGAATAGGTTTGGGACATAAATATCTCGCCTAAGTTCGTTATTGGGCAAAAGAGGTCAGATGGATTCGGAGAAACAAAAAAAAAAAAAATTTTTATATTACAAATTTCAAAATAAGTTTCTCTCAAGATGCAGTTTCACCATAGGAATCCATTGATGTCATTTTTAACTGTAAGAAGCTAATACTTTCGGAGATATGATTTTTCAAAATTTCATTAATAAATCGTACTTCTATGTTTCCACAGAATGCGATAATTATTCTATCTATGAATTATTATAATATGATCTGTGTTGATACATATCAACTTATTTTCCTGAGACATGATATGTCAAATTTTTATATTAAGTGCCCATGGTTAATCCCTATGATGATGGGAATGGTAATGGTAAGTTAATAATATTGAGTTCAGAATATCTGCAGTAAAAACAAAACTGAAATATTGGCTAAAGTTTCAATTGATATAATATAATTTTCAGAGTGGATTTGAGGAAAAAATATATCGTTCATCATAGAATTGAGGATGAGTTCGTTGTTGGGTAGAACTGGTCTATTGGTTTTGGATTAATAATTTTTGGCACTCTTGTTGCAGTTGAATTCTTTTATGATGTTTGAATTTAAATTCTGCTATTATGCAGTTCTATCATAATAATCCATTGATATAATTCCTAACTCTTACCAATACTTTCGAAGATTTGATTTGTCAAAGTTTGAACAAGAGCGCTAAAGCTCCTATCCACAGGGCTTGAACCAATTTTTGGCGCTCTTGTTCCTCGGAACAGAGTGCTTATCAATTTGCCCAAATGTCTGTAATTTTCGAATTTTTTGATGAAAATGGTCTTGAACGATTTGGCTAATACTTTCGGAGATATAATTTTTCAAAATTTCAATAATATATCCTACTTCTATGTTTTCACAGAATGCTGTAATTATTCTATCTATGAATTATTATAGCATCTGTGTTCATAATTTTGCCCAGATGTCTGTATTTTTGGAATGTTTGGCCGAATTGAAGAGGGCAGGTGATTCGGCATGTCAGAATCTTCTTTCGTCCGACAGGGCGTCAGTCGTGTATTAAACAGTAGACACCATGAATGTGGATAATTAATTTAATTCTGAAAGTTATAGAAAATATGTGGTGCGATTTACTTTGATTAGGGAAGAGAGGGGATACCGCATGCCGTACTACCGCCGTATCCTCTTCCGAGATGTCAAGTCCCACTAAATTCAGTAATATTTAGTGTCCGACCGAAACTGGTATTTCAGCCGAAACCGAAACCGAAACCGAACTTTCGGCCAGGGTCTCAGTTTCGGCCGAAACCGAAACTTTATATTTCATACTGAAATCTACTAAATTTTTTACAATTTTATTCGCCTATACATAAAAATAGTTAAGTGTTAAATAAAATAAAAAGAATTTTTTTTGGGATCTTTATTTATTATTTTGGTATTACCAAGTTATCAAAATAATCAGTCGAAGTATACAGGGTGTTTCCAAATCAGACGTGAACCTTAGAGGAGGTGTTAGTATGGATCATTTGCTGTGGTTTGACCATTTTTATTGAGGACCAAAAATCAACGGTTTCCGAGATATTTGAGTACTGGTTCTGTTGAAAAAGAATAAGTATGATTTGAAAGGGGATATAAGAAGCAATTAGAGGAAAATAACGAATTCAATATTTTTTTGTTGCAACTAAGCTCGAAATTACATTAGAAAATGTATTCATAAATTATGTTCCACCATTCCATAGGCTTCAGTTGTTATTTTCCGCCTGAAATTTACTCACGCTGTCTTTTGATACACATTCACTATTTTAAATGCCCGACATTCAAAAGGTTGCTTATAAAAAATCTGCTGAAACGAAACTAGTTAAGCAATCTAACGAAATCTTTTAGAGAATGAAGAAGGAATTTGGCAAGTTTTTAAAATAATTTTAGCATACGAAATTGTGAAATTCGAAAGTTGCAGACAAATTGATATTAGACATTGATTTTTCATTTATTCATATACCACATTTCAAATCATATTAATTCTTTTTCAACCTCTTATATAGCATAGTTTTGCTTTTTTCGTACATATCATATTCTTTTCTGATGAAAATAAAACAAAATTATCACCAAATTTGGTCAACGTAGAAAAAATTGACGAAATATGTACTTTAAGTTCAGAAATCTTTTAAAAATCACCCGAACTCCAAAAACCGTTGATTTTCGGTTATTAATAAATATGGATAAAACAACAGCTAATGAGTCATACTCCAAGTTTCACGTCTTATTTGGAATCACCCTATGTATTCTAATTAATAATAATCATTAAAGTGAATTCTCAGTCATAACAAAGATAGATCACAATAACTCCTACGACAATTATGTATACCTAACTCCTGGCCAAACGACCAGGATAATTCACGAACATTCGAGTTTCGGCCCGGCCGAAAGTTTCGGTCATTTTGGACCGAAACCGAAACTAAGGCCGAAACTAGATTTCTTGGCCGAAACTGGCCGAAACCGAAACCGAAAACGAACTTTCGGTCGGTCACTAGTAATATTCTCATCGTTGCGAAGATCAGGTTGAAGATGATGAAAAATGCTAAATTCCGGCCTCCTTCGATTTATTTCAAGTATCTGCAATCTACATTTTATTCTTGTTTACCCTTTTGCCTTCAACGGAATATTATTGTATTAATTAACAATGCATCCATTATGAAAGCTCAAATACAACCCTCCATTGGGTTGCTTCGGGTTGACTTGATGTGAAGAAAAGGAGACCACGAATCAGATTCGCCTTGATTCGGATGAATTCGGATTCATTCGGATTCTTTTAGTGTGAAGGGGGCCCAAGTGCTTTTGTAATATTTCTAACAAATTGAGGCAAATTGTAGTGATTTTTCATTTTCATGGCCAGTGAACGTTGTACCATTTGGAACTACTTCAGGCAGAAAAAGTACCTACGAGAATGTAAACTACACTGAAGCCATATATGACGCTTGTTTGAAAGATAATATTAAGGTGAGTTATTATGTTCTTCTTCGCATATTTCATCCTGGTGTTTATAACATGAAGTAGGTAACAAATGGTTGAATATCTGAAGCAATCCGAAGTGGTGGACGGTTGCTTTGCAACATACCCAAATTCAACTCTCGATATTTTCGGAACGGTAAGATTCGAATGGGTTCTTACGCCGCCACGCTCATAACATTGTTTATAATATATTGTATAATTTTAACTGAAATCATAACATGCCTTGGAAAAATTCAATGTTTAATCTAGGTATAATTAAACTTTTTCAACGTAAAATTGAAATCATATGCTGCAAATGTTTACCATTAGAAATGGCGGTATATCTCTATATTTTCTTTATCTATAATAAGTTTGGGATTTCACTACTACAAAAAATAGGAAACGTTCGAACTAGTTCGAGTTTTTCCAGATATTTAATTTCTTAATTCAATCATATACAGGACAAAATTACACTATCAACACAAATGAAAAGTAGGTTATAACATCAGCTGTCAAAAAATTGGTGCGTAGAGTCCCTCCGCAAGGAAGATGTGAAACTGCGTAATGTGAAACTGAAAATAGGAAGGGGTAGAAAACTACGCGCATGCGTTCGAGTGGCACGCATTCACTCTCACTCTGTCTCTTTCAATTCCCCCTCCCAGGAGCGTTGAACGTTCAACGCAACAGTGCTTTTATACCCCCTCCATGGTACCTTTAAACGTTTAACGCAACCTTATTGGAAGTAGCATTCGAAGTTTCACTTCAAAAATTTTTCGTTACATAATTTGATATCAAAGCTTAACATTTCATCCAGGAATGGCTAATAGTTTTGAAAATTTCAAGGAATATAATAATAATAATAATAAACAAATTTATTGCCCATCTGTAAGATTCACATAATATATAGCTTCATCAAAATTTAGTACAAATGGCATGTCAGATGAACAAATGGCAATTGGTTCAGACACCAAGGTAAACCCAGGTCTGTTCTTCCACCAATGCCCCAGTATATTTATGAACAAGATGAGCGATTCAGGCTGTGAAAAATATAGTGAAGAAAATGAAGGGGAAGGGAAAAAAAGGTAGAGACAGGAAGAGAGGATGGGAACGAAAAAAATATGTAGATGGATACTTGACCGAGATCTGTTCCTCTTATACACTTGACTGTCCAACAAATATCTCTTACATCTACTCTTGAATACACACGGGGTTGAACTAATATCGAAGAATCTCAATTTATTCATGACATTCATGGATATTGCAGGAGAATGATCTCTTGAATACTTCTATTATATGAGAGGGTATCGTAAGCAAATTTTTGCGACGGATATTTAGGTTGTGGACATCGGTTCGGTATCTTAGCTTTGCATGTAAATAGGCCGGACATCTAAATTTTATAATTTTGAAGAAAAAACAGGACATGACACCTTGGTCTGTTAAATACGTTACGTGAATTGTGAAATCAATGAATAAACTTTAGCCGATTACAATAAAATTCATTTTCAATAAGATGGATTAGCAGGTCCTAATCCAGGATATAAGACCATTGTCATACAGGAAAATTTTCCCCACAGTTCGTTAGGATCCAACGGAAATATTAAATGGGCCCCAAGATCAACCATAACTTACGTTTTAATTTTTTTTTTGTGGAGATGTTTGAACAATATAATCTTTAATAATCTACATCGCTTGAGTTTCTGCGAAATAATCCATTAGTCCAGGGTTTCCCAAACTGTGCACTGGGGCGTCGCGACATTGTTCCAGGGGCGTCGCACGTCGATGCGACCGAGTCGAGTGAGCTGATAACCTATTACTAAAATTATTAAATGATTTTGGGGGGCCTGAATTAAGGGATGTCGTAAAAAAATGGCAAAGTCCCATGGGCGTCACAATAAAAATAAGTTTGGGCGGCCCCGCATTAGTCAATTTGAAGAACTATGCCAATTTTGCATTAGTGAAAATGACAACTCATTCCATCATTTGCTTTGATTTTATATTTAACTAGCTGCCCACCCCGGCTTCGCACGGTTGAAATGCTGATACTAAATTTACCACAGAATTTCTTTATATACAACGTTCACAACATTTCTGTCGTTAGACAATACAAACATGTTTTCTTTAGAGTTTACTCTTGAAAGAGCGACATATAATTGGCCATGTGAAAAATACTCAACGCTCAAATATAAGCCTGTAGCGTTGAAAGTTGGACCCTGCGATTTATTAATGGTTGCAAAATATATCATTAGCGGAAATTGTAGGCGTTTAAATTGGATCAGTAAATCCGATGGTATCAGAGAAATTCGGGGATCAATCAATACATCTATTCTGGCCGAGGCGAGCCTCACGCTCTACAGATGATTCTCTGGCTCCCTGTATTCGATTTCTATCCCTATCCTGGCTTAATCGCCCCCCCTCGCAACCGCTATGTCCCAGCATTTTAAATCTGCTAATATTCATTTAAATTACATGCTGTAAAGGGCCATATTGATCAATATTAAATGCACAATGCATTTAAGGTACTTAATTGGATAAGGATCAATGCTGTATTCTGTATTGATCAAAATAGCTTCGTAATCAAGTCATTATTTCTCGTAGAATGTAAAGGATAAAAAATGGTTATTCTGAGTTATCCTTAAGGGATAGACATATACCATCGCGACTTTTTTGTAGACCTTTTTAAGGTGTACCATACTGTACTACATTATTTTTGATCTATCTCGTAGGGTTCAGCAAGCGTTTGCAATGTAAGCGCAAAAAAATGTGTTTATTTACGACATCACATTAGAAATCTCTAAAATTATCAATGTTTCTCTAATATATTATGCATGTATTATACACATAAACCTTCCTATTGAATCGCTCTATATATTAAAAAAATTATTGAAATAGGAATTCATTTCGGGGGGTGAAATTTTGGCAATTAACTTTATAAGGGCAGGGGGTGCAAGGGTCGCTTTCTATAGGGGTTTGAACCCCCAACCCCTCCCCCTGGCTACGCCCTTGTTTTAGAGTAATTAGGACCTTATGCTATTTATGGCCTATTTCCTGTGAAGGGATCAGAAGAAATGCTCAATTGCCCTCAGCAACTGCAGTGTTAAGAAATGTATTGGTTCTTAAGACATTGCCCATTGTTGGTATTCGTTTTTGCGCGCGTGTTCCGCAAGGAACAGCGTGCTATCATTTCGTCACAATGTCTGTATTTTTCGAATTTTTTTGTGAAAATGGTCTCAAACGATTGGGTTCGACTCCCTGATGAAGAATTCGAGGTCAAATTCAATTCTGTCCGTCCGGCCCGGCCGGCCGGCCGGCCGTTAGCACGATAACTCTCGAACGGAGCAAGTTAAAGCGTTGAAATTTGCAGGGCATGTTTGGAGCGTGAATATCTCGGACAAGTTCGTTAATGGGCAAAATCCATCGAGCCGTTTCGGAGTTACGGCCATTTTTAGTTAAATCGTTTTTCGAGAATATTTCCGAAACCGATCACTCGATAGATCTGAAATTCAGCCTCAAATTGTATAATCATGACCTTTATATGCCTGCGAGGTCTCATAATGATCGAATGGCTGTAAACTAGAAAAAAAAATGTTAAATATTTGAAAATGAAATTGAAATTTTGTTTTCACTATAACTCGAGAAAAACTGATCCAATTGAGTTGAAGCTCGGTAGTTATATGCGAAGTACCAACGAAAACACTTATGCAAAATTTCGTGGGGGTAGCATGAGTAGAAAAAATTAAAAAAATTTTTAACTATCAGCGGAATATTTTGCTGGAAATTCCGAAACCAAATATCGGAATGAGTTCAGCTTTGGCACTTCGGTGACCAATAATGACCTCTTGGGGTGTGCAAAATTTCACTGCGGACAGACCACTAGGAGCCTCAAAAAAAATTAATAATTTTGAACCTCCAAACTGGTCAAATTATTTCATTTCGAAGTTCTACACGGAATACATAACATCTGGTGACAATATTCTGACGGGTTTTTACGCGTTTATCTGAATCAATACGGTATGTACGAGGGCAACTGATTAAAATATGGACTACTTACTAGCATGGCAATTGAATTAATGCGTAAACGATGTGTGGAATTTTAAATTGGTTTTCAAAATTAGTCTGAACGGTGAACCACTGGGGTGTAACTGCCTCTTTTGGGCATTTTTTGTTATTCGCATAAGCAGACGAGAAATAATTTAACTGCTCGAGTTTTCTTCTGAGAAGATTGGGGTTTTGGGGTGGAGGATGTTATTCCTCCATAGAATCCCCCGGTGCCGGTCTGCGCATGCGTGGATTCAAGATGCGATATCTCCTGAACCACTAGTGTTGGAGAATCGCAGTTTTTTGTGACTGACAGGATGGCCATAAAGTGACAAAAAAAAATTTCAAAAATTTTAAAATTTTGTTTCCACGATAACTCGCAAAATACTGATCTGATTGAATAGAAACTCAGTAGTTAGATGCAAAAGACCAAAGCGAACACTTTTACAAAATTTCGTGAAGATCACGTCACATGAAAAAATTCAAAAAATTACTCTATTTTGCTTGAAATTCCGAAAAATATTAATTTGAAAATCATGCTGCCTCTTCCGGGCATTTTTCGTTATGCGCATGCGCAGATGGGAAGTCATTTAACTGCTGTAGTTTTCGTCAGAGAGGATTGGGGTTTTGGGGTGGCGGATGCTATTACTCCATAGAATCCCCTGGAGAGGGTCTGCGCATGCGTGGATAAGGGATGCGATATCTCCTGAACCACTAGTGTTGGAGAATCGGAGTTTTTTGTAAGGTGTGTGATTTTGAGAGGACTTTCAGCCGCGTGTAGATTGCGCATGCGCAGAAGAGAACTGACTGTTTTTGGGTTGTGTGGGTTATGTTGGGGGTGCTGAGCGATATTGTGAGGTTTTAAAAAAATATTTATGACAATTCAGTGCAAGGACAAGTCAGTTTGGGGGATGTAGCGTTGTTTCCGAGTTAAAGTGTCCGTACCGTGGCCCTGGGGCTAATCTCGAAATTGATGTTACCCCTTACGGGCATTTTTCGTTATGCGCATGAGCAGACCATCAGTGATTTAACTGCTGGTGCTTTCGTCAGAGAGGATTGGGGTTTTGGGGTGGTGGATGCTATTCCTCTATAGAATCCCCTGGTGAGGGTCTGCGCATGCGTGGATTCAAGAAGCGATATCTCCTGAACCACTAGTGTTGGAGAATAGGAGTTTTTTGTGAGGTGTGTAATTTTGGGAGGACTTGCAGCCACGAGTATATTGCGCTTGCGCAGACGAGAAGTGTATGGTTTTGGGTTGTTTGGGTTATGTTGGGAGTAATGAGCCGATATTGTGAGGTATTGAAATAATATTCATGTCAATTCAGTGCACGGACACAAGGCAGTTTGGGGTAAATAGCGTTGTTTCCGAGTTGAAATGTCTGTATGGTGGCCCTGAGGCAAATTTATGTATAACTGTATTCGGTAGATCTATATTAAAATACGTTCGGATTCGGAGAAGAGGCAATTGCGTTCCTAACAGAGGTCCCACAACCGCAATTTTTTTCGATCTACGGTAAAGCTAACAGTCAAACTGTATTGATAGCTATATTTGTTAAAGGAACTTGAAAAAATAAAAAGAAGCACTGACGTGAAGTCAGTATTCTTTGGCGCGCGTGTTCACGGTGGCTAATTTGAATTGAATGATGTGTACTTCAAGCTCAGTGGATAGAGCGAGCCGAAGATCTACCCAAAGGATAGTGGACACCATTCACTGTCGTTTCAAAAATTAACAGTGCTGTATCTAAGCTGCCGTCAGGATAGAGTAATAAAGTTGGAAGAGAACACAACTGACTCTCCTTAGTCGCACAAGCTGCTAGAAGATTTGGGAGGGTCAGTATAATCCTAATCATGTTTATAGCACGCGCGCAAAAGCAAATTGACTTAACAATGAAAGAAAAAATGTAAAAAGTCAATCTGCTTTGGCGCGCGTGCTATAAACATGATTAGGATTATACTAACCCTCCCAAATCTTCTAGCAGCTTGTGCGACTAAGGAGAGTCAGTTGTGTTCTCTTCCAACTTTATTACTCTATCCTGATGGCAGCTTAGATACAGCACTGTTAATTTTTGAAACGACAGTGAATGGTGTCCACTATCCTTTGGGTAGATCTTCGGCTCGCTCTATCCACTGAGCTTGAAGTACACATCATTCAATTCAAATTAGCCACCGTGAACACGCGCGCCAAAGAGTACTGACTTCACGTCAGTGCTTCTTTTTATTATAGAGGCTATTGAAACTGTGGAAATTATCCAGCTGTGCTGACACCAAGGAAAGTCAGCGCATATGAGTAGGACGAATTCCTAGAAGAGCCCTCATTGGTGCTTGCATCCGAAATTTTGGATTTATTCGCACTCTATTCAAAAACGACAAATGAGAGTATTGCTGTCACCTATCCGGGGTGGTTTTACGATCGAAACCCCAATCAATGTTGATATTTCCTCCATTTTTATCCAGATGAAGCAACCTTCTGTTTGTCCTTCTATCTGGTCATTTAAATACAATTACACTGCAAAAATTGGCTGCTATTTTGATCTGTCATGAAACAATACAATTTCCTTTAGTTGTCTTACCAACTAAGTAGTCACTTCGTCCCAGGGCTTTCTAGAGCTTCGGCGGGCCCTGGTACATACCAAAAATACGCCCCCCCCCGATGGTGTTACTTTACCGTATCAATGAAAAAATTATTGTTCCCGGGTCCCCCATGAGCCCGGGCCCCGGTAATTTGTACCGGCTGTACCCCCCTCTCGACGGCCCTGCTTCGTCCTAGTTGTACATTTAACCATAGAAGGAAGATTTTAGATTGTATAAATATTACATTTGCATAATTACTTCGTGCTTGTTATCAACTTCATTCGAAGAAAAAGATTTTTTTCTATTCATTAATAATTATCTAAAACCTGCACATACATGCTTATAACTGATAATATAAAAATTGGTTCAAGCACTGACGTGAAGTCAGAAGCTTTTGCGCGTATGTTCTATTGTCCATTCTTCTGTATTGGACACCCTTAATCGAATTTACCATGGTAAATTCGATTAAGGGTGTCCAATACAGAAGAATGGACAATAGAACATACGCGCAAAAGCTTCTGACTTCACGTCAGTGCTTGAACCAATTTTTTTTTCGTGATTTTTTTGAAATTTTCTAGGGGTACGGTTCTTAAAATTTTTTTTCTCGTCGTTTTTTTCAAATTTTCTAGGGGTACGGTTCTCACAAAATTTTAAACACGTCTTTATGTTGATTTTCTACTACTAATTACCAAACTTCAATTCGATCGAATATTTATTTTTTGAGTTATCAAGGAAACAATATTCCAGATGGGTATAACTATGAAACCGTTAGACCGATTTTGCCCAAAATTGAACTCAACTCTCCTTTTCGGATACGCAACCTTCCCTGAAAATTGCAAGTCCCTATCTCCTTTCGTTCGAAAGTTATCGAGGCAACGTTCACCCATCTACTGAACTCACACAAGAATGCTCGAATCTCCAACATTATTTAACCGATCGTATTAAAACTTGAAAATTGTCAGTATAGTTAGGTTATGAAGGTTCTTGCAAAATTTCAGCAATTTCGAACGATTAGTTACTGATATATAGAACTTTTTTTTTTTATTTTCAAAGATTTATTTAAAATTTTCTACAAATGCTATCCTCACCAAATTTTGCAAACGTTTCCGCATTGGCATTCTACAACTAATAACCATGTTTGAATTCAATCGGTTTAGTATTTTTCGAGTAAATGAGGAACAAAAACCACAAAATTTCATAAAATTTCAGATGGCTATAACTCTGAAACCGTTTGGCCGATTAGGCTCATAATCAAACTGAAATGTCGCGTTGTGGTGTACATCCCAACCTGAAAACTTGAGGCCGCTATCCTTCTCAGTTCTCAAGTTATCGTGACAACAAAAATATTTTTTAATAATTTTTTAATAATTTTGTAGCCATACGATTCGCACAAAATTTCACAAACGTGCTTAGGTTCATATTCTACAACTACTCACCAAGTTTCAATTCGATCGGATTCATATTGGTTGAAAACAAAATTATTACTCGGAAACCACTGGGCCGATTATGCCCATTAACGAACTTGTCCGTCGTATTGGGATGCGCCACCCACCCTGAAAATTTCAAGTCGCTAGCTCTTTTCGTTCTCAAGTTATCGTGGCAACGGCCGGACGGCCGGACGGCCGGACGGCCGGACGGACAGAATCAAATTTGACATCGAATTCTTCATTGGGAGTCGAACTTAATCGTTCGAGACCATTTTCGTCAAAAAATTCGAAAGTTACAGACATTTGGGCAAAACTATAACGCGATGTTCCCCAGAACATACGCGCAAAAATAAGTATATAGATATTTTACTTTAAAAAAATTGGTTCAAGCCCTGTGGACAGGAGCTTTTTGGCGCTCTTGTTCAAACAGACGAATTATATCTCCGAAAGTCTTGGTTTCTCAGAGTTGGGAATCATATCAATGGATTCCTATGTTAGAAATGCATCACGAAAGAAATTAAATTTAAAAAAAGGGCCGTTTCAAAAAAATTATCTTATAAAAAACTAGAACAAGAGGTGTACCAGAAATAATTTCGACATTTATCTCTCATAGGAAAATGATATCAATGGATTTTTATGGTGAAACTGCATCTTGAAAGGAATTAAATTGGAAATTTGTGTTGTAAAAAAAAATTGTTTTTTCGTTTCTCCGAAACCATCAGGCCAATTTTGCCCAGTAACGAACTCAACCGAGATAATTATCTCTCAAATCTACTCTGAAAATTTCAACTGCCCAGCTAATTCTGTTCGAGAGTTATTGTAGAAACGAAACTCAAAAATAAATTTTTTTTTTTTTGATACCTTATTGCAGCCCGGTCAAAACAAAACTTCACATGAATATAGAAGTCATTATTCTACAATTTGATGCTAAATTTTGGATAGATCGAGTGATCGGTTTCGGAAATATTCTTAAAAAATATTTTTACTAAAAAGGGCCATAACTCCGAAGCCGCTTGGTGGATTTTACCTGTTAACGAATTCGTCTGAGATGTTTACGCTACAAACCTACTCTGCAAATTTCAATCCTCTAACTCCTTTCGTTCGAGAGTTATCGTGCCTACGGTCGGCCGGACATAATTGATTTCGACCACGGATTCTTGATCGGTGTGTCGAACCAAATTATTTAAGACCATTTTCAGCCAGAAATTCGAAAATTACAGACATTTGGGCAAATTGATAAGCAGTCTGTTCCGAGGAACAAGAGCGCCAAAAAGATTATTTTAGTTTGTGTTTTTCTTTGAGATAGATTCAGAGCAACGTCATTTTCTTCTTCTTTCAGAATTTTATTTCTTTTCTATTTCATAGCAAATATAGAAGATCATGCGACTTTATACTTCTTTGAAAGAGCAGCGGCACTCATACCATTAGAAAACTCCACCAAAAACTTTGATTCCTCGTAAAGAGAAAAGAATTTATTTTTTCGAACCATTTCAGTGGACGGATTCTCATCGACTGACGATTATCTGCAAGTCTGAACTGGAATTTTCCGATTGAATTTCTTATGATTTACACTATCGAGAGTCCTACTGTTCACACAGCACACTACATAATACCAATATAAATATTTTTTAGTTCACACTACCGGGTCGTTCATAGAATCACATGTTCACACTACCGCGCGTCTACTGCTATTCTTTCATGAAAGTATTATTCTGATTATTCATTCACATGGAATTTTACAACACAACAAAATCAATTTGAATTTAACCACGGAATCAATAATGGTAACCTAGCACAATAATATACAAATATTACCTTGTCATATTAGAAGAGCCGATTTTAAATATGAGGGCAAGCAATACAATATTACCAGAAACAATCATAATTAGTACACAAGGCCATTTGTTAATAACATTTAATATTAATAATTTTCATTTTAAGGGGGGTCATTCATTAAGGAACACGGCGAAACGTTTTATATACAAACATTCTGATGTTCCGCCCCCGGGTACATACCATCCCAAACTTCCTGGGAAGTGGAAACAACCATCGAATCTTCCACCCCCTGGAAAAGGAAGAATTTATTTGTGTAATGCACCCTACAGTTACTTGGGTAGCGCCCCTTCCATACCAACGAAAAGAGATGCACACGGATACGATCTTGATATGGATGGAAGAATACTCAAGAATAAGGTGCCCAACAGGAATATGAATGTGGGGCCTTCTTCTTATTATATCAGATTGGTAAGAGTTCAGTAAAAATTATTATGTACATACAATTCTGATATTTTTTAACTATATTTATGTAGGATTTTATATCTTTGTCTAGTCTAGGGGATAATGATTCTACATTCACACTTTGGAATAAATACAACACTGTATGCTATTATGTACAGCTTTATTTACACAAATTCTACAAACGTCAACTTCGCCGTCACATTAAATACCGTCGATAACTGAGGTTCCTAAGGCTTGTTTCACATGCATACGGTTCCATTCGGTTCGGTTCGTTTTCGGTTTCAACCGAAAACGAATGAAGGCCTTTCACACATATACGGTTCATATTAGGTTTTATGTTATCTTCCGACACGGGCTCACAATTCCAATTTTTCCGCGACGTCAGATTCATCAAAGCCATTCAAAATTGAACACATACATCTTTGAATGCATCCTACGTCTTTAATTGATCTTTATATTTTTCGGAAGTTTTATCCCGCAGCACTGGTTTAGATTTACAGCAGAAATCAGTCGATTCACATCTGGTAAACCATCATTTTCTCATGAATACTGAGATAGCAACAATATTCCGAAGATTTGTATGTTTATATTTCTAGATTTGAACCTTTGAATAAAGAATAAAGATTCTTTATTCAAAGATTTGAACAATTCGGGAAATATTGAAAGATATCTGCTAGATTTGAGGTTAAAACCACAGAACGAGACAGAAAACATATGTAAATATTTATTACTTTATGGTTAAAACCGAAACTAAACCGTATTCGTGTGAACGCCCCGGTTGATCTGTATTCCCTACACACGAATCCAAACCTGATAGAAACCTATTCGTGTCGAGGGAGTATTCGGTGCTGTACGGTTTCTATTCGGTACCGAATCTAAACCGGAGCACCGTTTCACACTTGTCGCCAGCGACCGAATTGAAACCGAAAACGAAACGAACCGAATGGAACCGTATGCATGTGAAACAAGCCTAATAGTTAAGGCCGGACTCATACGTCCGGAATGTCACTCTGAATTCATACTCTGAATTCATCTTATTAGTTCAGAAAGCACCGAATTGCATACTAATTCACTATTCTCCTGACACATTCTGGGTTTTTCAGAGTATTAATTTCTAGATTTTGCAAGCTTCCAGAATTCAGATTATGAATTTAAGAATATGAATTCAGAGACGTATGAGGCCGGCCTAACTGTCTCGATACTCTATACTTGTACGGTTAACAGTCTTTTCTCTCACGTCTAATAAGATTTTGCAACACTCGAACCTCTAAAAAGTTTTTTCGTCTAAGTAGGAATAAACTTAGCAACTCTCGTCTATCACGCTCGGCAGCACCCTTAGAACATCCTTAATAGCTTCTGCCGTTCTCCTCGATCAACCCTTGGTACCTCCCTTCCCCTCTGTCTCTCTCTGTCCTCATATTTTAGACTCTACTATTCTCAGTTTCCAGATTTCTCATTCTTAACGACTCACCCTGTATGGGTAGGTATATGATAGTAATTCATTGGATGTAAAACTATGTATTCCATCGAGTGGTTTACCATAAACCACCTTACAAATTCTAGCATGTACAGCCCTCTATTGCTCAAACCCTTCAACCTTTGGATATATCAGTACAAGATTCTGTTCACAGTCATCCTGCTTGAATGACGATCCTTACAGCGGTTGCCATTGGTCCCGTCGAACTTCAGAAAGGGTTATGTACAACATGAAACAAAGTCCCGGCCCAGCAGACTACGATGCACATAAGGTTTCTAGGTGCCGACGCAATAAGAAGGAAGAGGAATACCAAGAGATGGCGCGACGGTTCTCATATCTGCCTAGATATACTGAACAGCAACAATTACTAGCCAAATGCCAGGTGAGAATGATTTTTTTTTACTAAAACTAACAAGTAAGAAGGACAAAGAATGTTAAGGTGACTAGACGTTGCCTTAGAAGTTGATAAAACATGAACATTATTATAGAGTAGTTGTGGGTAGACCAGTGGCGCAGCCAGGATTTTGTTATGGGGGGACTGAACTGAACAACCAAATGAGGAATGTTTGTTAATGTTTGACGTTTGAAGATGAACTCGGAAATTATTAAAAATTTTGGTATCTGGGCGGGGGTGGGGGGAGGGGTCAAAGCCCCTCCCTGGCTGCGCCAGAGGGGTAGACATTTATTTACAGTGACATATGAAGCACTGATTGGGGGAAATAAAATATCAATATAATAATTTCATATTTGATGTGTCTTGAAAATGCAGACAGTATGAGGCCATTCAAACAATTTTCGTCCAAAATGAGATGTAAGAAGGAATCTATTATGAATAAAGGAATAATATAAAAAAAACTAATTTGTAAAATAGGTGATATGAATAATGTACAGTGCGTTTCAAAAAATATATGTCATTGATCGTGTTACTCTGCAAACCTGTCAAAATTACATTTTTTTAGAAAAATGATCATAAGAAGTAGAAATTAGAACAATATCAAAAAGTTTCTGAAATAAATGTTGCTCAGAATTTCATTTTATACCAAATTTCATAGTGAAATTCCGAAATTTTTTGATATTCATATTCTGATTACAGCACGTTAGAGAGAGCTGTGGGCTTTGCGGAAATTTGAAAAATAATTCAGAATATAATTCCAATGAAAGAGACATGATCACAAATAAAGTTTATATTAATTTAATGTTTCTCATAAATTATGATTTCTATAGTGAAAACCCCGCAATCTTGGTGCAAACCGAATTATTCTTCAGAAATTAAATGCGAGAAGAGCTAATATCTCTCTAATTATTCTTGAAACATCATAAGAAATTATCCGCCTGATGTCAACTCGATTTAATTTTCACGGGTATCTTTGTTTTAGATGAGGTCTGTATTGTGTTTTTAGTGGTATTTGAGCGAGTATTTGAGTAAATATATTCAAAAGCAATTTTAGAGGGTTGGAGAATTATGCTTCAGATTTAAAATCGAAGAATTTAATTTCTTATGATATTCCAAGAATAATTAGCGAGATATTAGCTCTTTGCGCATTTAATTCCTCAAGTATAATTCGGTTTGCACCAAGATTGTGAGGCTTTCACTATAGAAATCATAATTTATGAGGAACATTAAATTAATATTAACTTTATTTAAATTCTGATGTCCCCTGCATTGGAATTACATTCCGAATTATTATTGAAATTTCCGCAAAGTCCACAGCTGTCTCTTAAGAGCTGTCAACAAAATATCAATCTCAAAAAATTTCGGAATTTTCACTATGAAATTTGGCAGTTTGGTATAAAATGAAATTCTGAGCAACATTTATTTCAGAAACTTTTTGATATTGTTCTGATTTGTACGTCTTTTGGTCATTTAAAAAAAAATGTAAATTTTGACAGGTTTGCAGAGTAACACGATCAATGACATATATGTCAAAAATCATCGTTTCTTGAGCACCAACTTTCCTGGAAACCCAAATTTCAATAAATTATACAGGCGAGAAAATGTTCTCTTGGTGCGTACTTTTTGAAACGCACTGTATATACAGGGTGGTCCAGATCTTAACCAAGAAATTTCAACCACGTATTCTACGTCAAAAATGAGCCCTAGTTTGTCATATAAATATATTTCGAGAAATGCTTCCTCTTTGAGATACAGGATGTTAAAATTATAAGAAAAAACATGTTTTTTTTTCTTTTACTTCGAACATCTTCTTTAAATTCGTATTTGAGTGTGACTGTTAATGCTTATTTTTATGTAATTACACGTTTCGTTTACAAAGATAGTCTTATTGTTATTATGTATCATATCAAATTTTAGCGATTTCCTCATGCATGAGAATGTGTTTAATTTATTTACTCGGAAACGGTACCTCGTACGTCAAAAAGTCTAAAGAATGAATTTGTTTCAAATTAATAAGGATTTCAAAAGTAGTTTTTATTGTTGGAAAAACCAGTTGCGTGTCATTTTTTTGTCTAAAAATATTCAGTCTCGATGCGGTACGGACGCCACTGGTAGAATAAAAAAAAATTATTTTATATAAAAGTGCTCCTTTATCCTTAAAACCTATGTTCCAAATTTCATAGAAATATTTTAAGAAGTGTAAAAGTTATTAATAAAAAACATTTTTTTTTCTATAATTTAATCATCCTGTATCTCGGAGAGGAAGCATTTCTCAACATATATTTATAGTACAAACTAGGGCTTATTTTTGACGTAGAATACGTGGTTGAAATTTCTTGGTTAAGATCTGGACCAGCCTGTATATACAGGGTGAGTCTTTTGACCACTGCATTAATTTCAACCAAAGATTCCTCTCATCAAATTAAGCACTTTTTTTATTAAACATTTTTCCAAATTCAGCTCAGGAAAGGGCACAGATACAGGCTGTTGAAATTTTGAAAAAAATAAGTTTTTGGCGCTCTAGTTCCTCGGAACTGAGTGCTTATCAATTTGCACAAATGTCTGTAATTTTCGATGAAAAGGGTCTTAAACGATTTGGTTCGACTCACTGATCAAGAATCCGTGGTCGAAATTCATTCTGTCCGGCCGGCCGTAGGCACGATATCTCTCGAACGGAATGAGCTAGACAGTTGAAATTTTCAGAGTAGGTTTGGGAGATAAATATCTCGGCTAAGTTCGTTATTGGGCAAAATCGGACAAATGGTTTCGGAGTAACAAAAAAATCAAAAAAATTTTTTTTACATAACAAATTTCAAAAAAAATTTTTTTTCAATATGCAGTTTCACCATAAGAATCCATTGATATCATTTTTAACTCTAACAAGCCAATACTTTCGGAGATATGATTCTTCAAAATTTCAATAATAAATCGTATTTCTATGTTTTCACAGTATGATATAATTATTCTATCTATGAATTGTTATAATATGTCAACTTATTTTCCTGAGACATGACATTGTCTAATTCATTTCAGCAATCGTAGAAATATAAGAGTTATGATATATGCATGCCGATGGTTAATCCATATGATGATGGGAATGGTAATGATGAGTTAATAATATTGAGGTCAGAATATCTCCAGTAAAAACAAAACTGGAATATTGGTGTATTGGAGTATTGGAGTGGATTTGAGGAAAGAATATATATTATCGTTCATCATAGAATTGAGGATGAATATCTCGGATGAGTTCGTTGTTGGGTAGAATTGGTTTTGGATTAATAATTTTTGACACTCTTGTTGAATTTAAATTCTTCTTTGATGTTTGAATTTAATTTCTGCTGCGATGAAGTTGTTTGATAAGAATCCATCGATATAATTCTCGACTCTTACCAATACCTTCGAAGATATGATTTGTCAAAGTTTGAACTAGAGCGCCAAAGCTCCTGTCTACAGGGATTGAACAGATTTTTGGCGCTCTTGTTCCTCGGAACAGAGTGCTTATCAATTTGCCCAAATGTCTGTAATTTTTGATGAAAATGGTCTTGAACGATTTGATTCGACTCACTAATCAAGAATCCGTGGTCAAAATCGATTCTGTCCGGCCGGCCCTCCATTAACACGGTAACTCTCGAACGGAAGGTTTAGGGGATAAATATCTGGGTTAAGTTCGATATTGGGCAGAATCGGTCCGATAGTTTCGGAGCAAGGAAAAAAAAATTATTTTACATTACAAATTTCGAAATAATTTTTTTCCAAGATGCAGTTTTATCATAAGAATCCATCGATATCATTTTCAACTCTAACAAGCAAATACTTTCGGAGTTATAATGCTTCGAAATATCAATAATACATCGTAGTTCTATCTATTCACAGAATGTGAACACAGAATCTGTCTGTGTTCACTGTTCATAAATGTCATAAATGTCTGTTGGAAAACAATTATAAGATTCTTGAATTTGTGAATATATCCAAGACTGTTTTGAAACCGAAAATCATTATGACTGATTACATATTGAATAATTTATGAATAAATAAATATTGGGGATGATGTTTCAGAAGATTTAGAATTGGATCATTTTAACGAAGTAGTTTATGAAGGCAATAGGATAGGAGATCATAATGGAATCATGTAAAGAAATTACTGTTCGTTGACCACTGGGGTTAATATTACCTTTTACTTCCTTGAGTTGTGAGACATGTTCCTATATACAGTATTTTCATAATGTTGCTAGCAAAAACATGCTGAAATATGGATCGACATTTTTGTATCAAACATTTTTTCTCAAGTTAAGGTCCATAATACAGAAAAGAAAATGTAAGTGGTATGAACTATTATTCTAAATTATGAAAAGAGGATAGTATTTTATCAATATTTTTTGAACTATTAAAATAATTTGTTCGTCAGCCTCTACCTACTCAAAAATCGGAAATAAATGGACAATCTGCTATGATTGTCTCCAGCCTTGCTCTAGACATTTCGAAGATATTTTCCTTAGGTCTTTCGAGTTGTGTAAACCATACACCGAGTGTAAGTTGCAACAACCCATTTCACGTGGTTGAATCATTGCAGATTGGCCATTTAATCTTGATAAATAAATTTAATGAACAGTTTTGAAGCATTGCAGACTGCTCTTTTTTTTAAATGATAATTTTTGAAGCATTTTTTTGTAAACGACACTTTTCTTTAATTTAATTTCCCTCATGATGCAGTTTATCATAAGAATCCATTTATATAATTCCCAACTCTGAGAAACCAATACTTTCGGAGATATAATTTGTCTGTTTGAACGAGAGCGCCAGAAAGCTTCTGTCCACAGGGTTTGAACCAATTTTTTATTTCTAGAATAGATCGGTTGAATGATTCACAGTTGAGTGGTGTTTATATGCTTTTTTGTGACGAATGTCTTTCATTTTATATAGGTCAGACTGGTGAATCTCTCAGAATTAGAATTGAAGAACATAAAACATCGATTCTTCAAAATAACAATTAACAACTGGCTTCTCCAATTACTGTATTATTGAATTATATTATAGATTTCAATAAAACAAAAATTTGACACAACGGTGAGGAGGGTAAATGTTTAGACCTGTCAGAGTTTTTGGAAATAGCATGTTTCACCAAATGAGGAGCGAGGAATCAATTTCGAGAATCTACAACATTTCTAATCATTTTGGTTTATTTGTTTGTGTTTTTCTATATTTCCTATTTTGATAATAGAATCCGACTGATACTTCGGCTACCAATGCCGGGGCGTTCCATTATTTGGTGTCCAGGTGTCTTTTCTCTTCTCCCAAAAAATCTACATTCGCCTTTTTCTGCAAATACTGCTAATAACTAGGTGCTTTCGGGGACGTCAAAGCTCCGTGAGAAGATATAGCATATCCTTGCTGATATCAAGATCTATTTTTGATTTATCACATTTTGGATTGCTCCAAACATGGAAGATTCCGCCAGAGTATTGGTTTCTTTAATCTCCCTGAACTTTCATACATAGATGTGTTTCCATAAGCCATATAAAGGTTACGGTCCTACATTGCGAATTGAGGGCCCATTGCTGGCTAGTATGTTTGCCTCCAAATAACGCCTAATTCCAGAGTGTTCATGAACCCAGACCAAGATGTCTCGGTTTTTCTTGCCTAATATAATAAGTTTGCCCAGGTATTCCCATGCTATATTTGAACTGATGACGTTAGAGTGCAGCGCTTGTCACTTGACTGTCATCAGAGTGGATTGCTATGTCACATCTCTGATAGCTCTTTCATAGGTTCAATAGACATGTATTATGAAAATTCCGTTTTGGGTCCGAATACTCCAGCTGCTGATACTGTGGCCTTTTCGAGCTATTTGTTTACCTCTTTATGATATTTTCTTTTATAGCGTGGGTGCTGAACTCCCTTTCTTATAGCCTTCCTTCTCGCTCAGTATTGTAGTGAATTTCCTATCAAAGCAAAATCTCTTTATAGTTTCATCTCTGGAAACGTCAAAATGAGTTGTTTTTGGTGAGAGATTTCCAAGCTCTCTGGTGTTTGATTCTCAAATTAACCGTTCCTTCTCTAGAAATTCTGAGAGGGGCTTAGTGAGCTTAGGAGCTTTGGCGCTCTTGTTCAAACTTTGACAATTCATCTCCGAAATTATTGGTTTCTCAGAGTTGGGAATGATATCAATGGATTCCTATAAAAGAACTAATCATAAACGAAACTAAATTAAAATTAAACAAGCACTGAGGTGAAGTCAGGAGCTTTTGCGCGTATGTTCTATTGTCCATTCTCCTGTATTGGACACTTTTTTTTTTTGAATTTCACAAAATAACTATCAACAAAATAATTCTAACGATTTCCATTGAGCGTCTGACGAAGGAGTCTGATATAGACTCCGAAACGTTACGATATAGTTGTTTCTTCGTTGATGTTGTTTCGTTGTTGTTTGTTAGGCAACATTGTTCAATTGATTGCTTCTGACAAATATCCTGTGTTTCTTACGCAGAAGCAAATCACAAAATAATTAATTTTTATTATATAGATATTTTTCAGAGTTTGGGAGAGAAAACCCAGAAAAAAACCGTTCAATAATGAGTATACCTCCCACAGTATCCTTTAATGATTATTCGATTAAAAGTGTCCAATACAGAAGAATGGACAATAGAACATACGCGCAAGAGCTCCTGACTTCACGTCAGTGCTTGAACCAATTTTTTTTGTGAATTCAGGAGCTTTTGCGCGTATGTTCTATTGTCCATTCTCCTGTATTGAACACTCTTAATCGAATTTACCATGGTGAATTCGATTAAAAGTGTCCAATACAGGAGAATGGACAATAGAACATATGCGCAAAAGCTCCTGACTTCACGTCAGTGCTTGAACCAATTTTTTTTTCGTGAAGTCAGGATAAAAAGCAATGATGAAAAAATTAACACATTATTGTCTACCTTCAATTCTTCTTTAAGAGAAGAATACATAATTATTCTTGAAAAATATTACTGGAGTTGGTGTCATATTTAAATAATCAAAGTAAAGAAAATTATAAGTTTAGTTACTAACATATTGAATGAAATTCAATTGAATTCCCGTCATATTCAATTACTTATTCTTAACCAATAAATATCCATTGATAGATCTAAAGGTGATGAGGTGAAACATAAAGGTATATTCTCATTAGTGATAGAAAAACTGGCCTAAAATTCCTCTTTACCCATCACGAGATTTAATATCCACAAATGAGCCTCTCACCTTACAAGATCAGAAGCCTCCAGCTAAATTTCAGCGATATCATATTAAAAATAATACATAACCTTTCAAAAGTCCCCTCTCGCAAATATACTCCTCTGAAGGCACATGGATCTCTTGAAGAAGAATCGCCTTCTCTATTTCTCAAAGATATTCACTCTTGTTCATAGAAATCCCTTCAATATTTAGTTGCCTCCTCCTAAGGAGGATCTCTTTCAAAACCAGGTCTGACCACTAATGTAGGGCTATCATCTCCTATAGATTAGTGATGAAATAACACGATTTTTCCATAACATACGCGCAAAAATATGTCATCATGACATTCATATTTTATTTTTGCAGGTTCTCGCAAAAATACGACCATAGACAACATATACGACGATTCGCATCCGCTACCGCTACAGCTACGCTACCGAACTCACAAAAGGCTGCTCGGTTCTCCAACAATATAGATCCGATCGTGTTCAAACTTGTAATTCTGCAGTAGAGTTAGGTTCTGAAGGCTCTTCCAAAATTTCAGCCATGCCGGACGAAAAGTTTATGATATATAGAATTTTTTTCAATTATTTTTGATTATTTTTTTTAAAATTTTCTAGTTATACCATCCTCACGAAATTCTGCAAATATTTTCGCGTTGGCATTCTACAAATAATAACCATGTTTGAATCCAATCGGTTTTGTATTCTTCGAGTTAATGAGGAAATTTTCAAGTCGCTATCTCTTTCCGTTCTCAGGTTATCGTGACAACAAAAATATTTTTTAATAATTTTTTAATAATTTTCTAGCGATACGATTCTCACAAAATTTCACAAACGTGCTTAGGTCTATATTCTACAGCTATTCACCAAGTATAAATTCGATCGGATTTATTTTGGTTGAAAACAAAATTATTACTCGGAAACCATTAGGCCGATTATACCCATTAACGAACTTGTCTGTCGTATTGGGATGCGCCACCTACCCTGAAAATTTCAAGTCGCCAGCTCTTTCCGTTCTCAAGTTATCGTGGCAACGGCCGGACGGCACCACAGAATTAAATTTCACATTTTGGCAAAACTATAACGCGATGTTCCCCAGAACATACGCGCAATAACGAACTTATCCGAGATATTCATTCCTCAAATCTCCTCTGAAAATCATATTATATCAATTAAAACTCAATATTCCGGTTTTGTTTTCACTGAAGATATTCTGAATATATTTTCATCATCATATGGATTATCCAAGGGCATACATTCGATCATACTTTGTTAGAACAGAAATCAATATATTTGACATATCTGTCATAGGTAGATAAGATTATATGTATGAACAGTGAACACAGATAGAACACAGGCAGAAAGAATTCGCATTCTGTGTCATAGAAATACGATGTATTATTGAAATTTTGAAAAATCATATCTCCGGTATTAGCTTGTTAGAGTTGAAAATGATATCAATGGGTTCTTATGATGAAACTGCATCTTACAAAAAAATGAATTTGAAATTTGTAAAGTAAAAAATAAATTAATTGTTACTCCGAAACCATCAGGCCGATTTTATCCAATAACGAACTTAGCTGAGATATTTATCTCCCAAACCTACTCTGGAAATTTCAACTATCTAGCTCATTCCTTTCGAGAGTTATCATGTTAACGGACGGACGGCCAGACAGAATCGATTTCGACCACGGATTCTTGGTCAGTGGGAGACCATAATCAGCCAAGAATTCGAAAATTACAGACATTTGGGCAAATTGATAAGCACTCTGTTACTACTAACAAGAGCGTCAAAAATACAGATCGAATCATGTTCAAATCAAATGTAGTTAGATGTAAGAAAAATAAGATTTCAATGATTGTGTAGAATTTCCTTTTTAAAAACGTTGCATAATTTCATGGACATCACATTAATATCAGGGTTGCTTACAGTTTTGAAAGCGGAAAATTCAGAGAACAATTTAGACTCGGGAAATATTATGAGGTTGATCTATGAATATATTCGTGAAATGGTTCGATATGCAAATACAGTGAGTTCAAGGTTGGTTTGAGAATAGTATATTCTAAAACAAATTGCAGAATGGGCTCCTATTCAAACACGAATGCGAAATTCGAAAACGAGTGACGAAGGAGCGAGTTTTCGAACGCATGAGTGTGGGAAATGCCTTCTGCCACGAGTATTAGACGATATAATATTCTCTATTTCAATCAAGTTTTGTAAAATACTGTTGAAATTTAATGAAAATTCGGATTATACATCCTAGTTTGTATTGTATCCTGACAGTTGGTGTGACTGTTACGAAAGTTGACAGATTACGGAATTTGAGTTTGAATCGTAGGAGGGCATGGAGATCAGATTCAAAACAGTTTCCTCTTAGCATAAATGATTCCAAATTAGCAAGAAGGAAATCTCTAGTACCTTATTTTTTTATGAAAATAAAACATTTCCCCGTAACAATGATTTCACTATGACTATATCCAGATTATATTGTATTGACAATTGACGTGCGTTGCAATTTGATAGGATCGAATGTGCTGACTACCACAAAACGAAAAATATAACTAGAAGCAATTCGGGAATGAGTTCCTTACAGCACTGTTTTTAGTGCTGTAATGAACTCATTACGATACTGAAAAAGAGAAAATCAGTTATGCATTGTTGTAAAATAGCTGGAGATATTCAGATCAAATTTTGTAGACGATATTTCGAGTTGATATAGCCTAATTTTTTCTTAATTGCCAGTGGCACCCGTACTAGTAGGTACGTTATTCCATATTCAAAAATAATATTGAAAAATTTATATCGTTGTTAATAAATCAACATATTCAGAGCGTTCTACCAATAGGGTCTCGTAAGGGATCGTGAACGTATGCATAGAGTTCACAAATCAAATTAACACCCAAGGGATGTAATTGATTTGTCGAAAAGCAAGAACAGACGCTTGGTATAAAGCATTTGCACGATACTAATCCAGAAATTTGCGTCTGTTCTAGCTTTTCGGTGAATCAATTAAATATACTCAATGTTAATTTGATTTGTGAACTCTATGTATTAGTACAAGGGTTATACGAACCCATTTCGAAACCCTATTGACAGAACGCTCTGAACTTGTTGATTTATTCAAAAGTAAATTGGTACGCTTTCGCTCTTGACACAAGAATGTATTTCATACTCCTTATTATAATTCGGAAATACGCAATGCCGCACCGTTTTTGGCGCGCCGTTCAAATGAACAGAGTGCCTCAGTGACGGCTCGTGCCCTTTTAGTCTAGTCAACAAGTGCTTTTTAGGTCAAAATTTTTGAGTATTCTCTGAAAATTATGGTTGAGGTGTCATTCGATTTGGAATAGCATGTTGTTAGTTTTTGAGAAAATGCTAAGGCCGCTCGCAAAAATTGCAATAGTTATAAACAATTAAGTGGACAAGAAAGAAGGAGGTTTAGGTTTTCGCCAATATCTCAAAATCTATTTAAGATAATTCAAATTTGAAAGAAGTTTCAAAAAGAGGAGTAAATTTCCTAAAAAAATTGGTTCAAGCCCTGTGGACAGGAGCTTTGGCGCTCTTGTTCAAACTTTGACGAGTCATATATCCGAAATAATTGGTCTCTGGGATTGATATAAATGGATTCTTACGATAGAACTACATCATGAAAGAAATTAAATTCAAACAGACCGATTCTACCCAATAACGAACTTATTCGAGAAATTCATTCCTCAAATCTACTCTGAAAATTATGTTATATCAATAATTAAATCTTAGACAATATTGCAGTTTTGTTTTTACTGGAGATATTCTGAACCCAATTTGATTATGTATCTTACCAAAGAATATATTTCCATCATCATATGGATTATCCACGGGCATTATATAATCACCTCAAGAGTACGATAGCTGAGGTTATTTCATTGGTCATTTTGCATTCAGTCATACTTTGTTTTATAGAACAGGAAGGGTATTTTATATCAAGATTAACGAACCAGAAATAATTTTGAGATTTATCTCTCATAGGAAATTAAGATGACATGTAAGAACACAGATCATATAATAATTCATAGATAGAAAAATTAGGTACAGCATTCTGTGAAAACATAGAAGTACGATTCATTATTGAAATTTCGAAAAATCATATCTCTGAAAGTATTAGTTTGTTAGGGTTGAAAATGATATATATGGATTTTTATGGTGGAACTGCATCTTAAAAAAAAATTGAATTTGAAATTTGTTATGTAAAACAAAATTTTTTATCGTTACTCTGAAACCACCTGGCAGATTTTGCCAGATACAATGAAACATACAAAATTTCTGATCAACCACAGGTCTTAGATTTTTGGAATTTGGTTTGAGTTATTTCAAGTTCTTGGGGGAATAAATACCAAACACCCGAACACTTATCCACATTGTTCCACGCCTTTCATTAGCATCCTTCTTCGAAAATCCCTGGTGCCCCTGGGATGCTTCTCTACTTCCCCAACGAATATTAAATTGAAGAGGCCTAGAAATTGAAATTCATTAAAATTGTAGAAGAATTTATGGGAATTTTACAGATTATTTATCATTACCTAATAACTTATAAAGTACTCGTATGTATCTGGAAGGTAGAAGGAAAAAGGTAATTGAGGTTGATGTAAGCGAGAATCTTCATTAAATTCCTTTTTTTCGATAATTTGTCTATAACTGAGCCAATTTTTTTCCCTAGACTCTTCAGGTATCTACTTATAATTCAATATAGAAGGAATGGGCCATTTATACAAAAAATAATGGTTCAAATCAATGTAAATATAAATTAGAACTACACAAACTTACCTCCATGACGTCAGCGACGCGCGATATGTCGGTATATACTTCCTGCACTCCGATCGCGTGAATCGTTCTTTCCAAATCGTACGCTCCAAATCGCAACGAGTATGACGTCTAGTTTCAAAATATGAATTCGTTTGTTATATGCCAGATGCATAGAATGTTATTATAAGCATCTATGATATATGCATAGACATGATATACTATACTGTTTATAAATGCAGAAATTCGGGCGGAGATACCGCCCTTGATCATTCTTTTCTAACCAGGAAGATCATAGAATAGAGTAGTGGATGTGGTAGATCGCAGATAACCTAACTGAATTCAATTTTGGCATCGCAAGTTGTTGGTGAGTGATTGAGCTTTCCTATTCCTCATTTTGCATTGATTTCGTCATTGTATTCAACATTATTGTATGTTGGAAGTAAGGTTATGTGGAAGTTGAATATTATGCGCTTCGATGAATTTCTGGCTTGAATTAATTTTATTCTGTGATCATAAGACTGAACGATAAAGCAAAGCCCTGAATGACAGGTCGCTGAAATTGCCGATGCGATTCCGATCGCGTCAAATATATGCTGGTCGACCCGTGTGCGTCGGCTCTTAGGTAAAACCGGAACACGGATTAGAAAGGCGGGCTCAGAAAACCGGTTAGTGGCGAGCGTTAAATAAATTTAGTGAAAAACAGATGTATGGCGATTTTCTGTCGTGCGACCGTTTAGTCGCAAAACTGAAACACATACTCTTAAATATGAATGCGCGCATATACGACCAAATAATCACCGCGACTAAACAGATGAAAGCAGTTCTATTTTTGAAGCGACGCGATTGTCGCAAATTATGGCTAGGCGCTCACATGCGATTTCTTGTCGTGCGACCAAATAATCACAATCGCAAAGAACGCAATTTCAAAATGTTTGATGCCCTCACTTGCGACAAATTAATCGAAACTTTATTCAGTAAAAACATGGATTTTAATGAAACCGCTTGTGTGGTAGCTCTATTAGCCAAATCAAGGAAACGGCGCAAAAAGCTGTATTGGGTGCATCCAATGATAAGTTAAAGGCTGTTAAAAGGGCCATTTCACAAAATTTATACCGACTTGAAACCATCCTAGTAAATTTTTTCTATACCATAGGATGAACTTCACCCTATGGTTTTTCTTTTACATTCCGGTCGATATAAGCTTTCAATTGCTTATTATAAAGTGCATGCCTCTTTTCCATTCCTACAATCTGTGTTTAAAACACTATTTACGAGGTCATCCTCAGCGGGAGGCTCGTTGTCGAACAGAGGGTTTATCAATTTGCCCGAATGTTTGTAATTTTCGAATTTTTTGTCTTCTATGTTTTGGTTAGACTCACTGATCAAGAATCCGTGGTCTAAATCGATTCTGTCCGGCCATCCATTAACAGGATAACTCTCGAAAGGAACGAGCCATAGACTCATGATATAAAATACCTCCTGTTCTAGAAAAAAATTGGTTCAAGCCCTGTGGACAGGAGCTTTTGGGCGCATGTTCATCTTCCTTGTGGCCCGTACTGACCAGTAAAGAAAAAAAGCAGTATCATGTTGAATACCTTAATATTATTCTGGAACACAAATTTTCCATTACAATAATCTTCATCTAGCTTCTATTTAGTATCAATTCCTGTAGAACGTGATCATAATAAGTGTTTTCCATATAATAAAATGTGTTTGAACTTGGTATGTAGGAAATCTGACATCAATTATTGGAATTAATTGATTTGACAAACAGCCGTCAAATGAGGTAAATATATTTTTGTGACGATTTTCTGTGACCATAGAACGTCAAAACACGCTGGAATGTGAATTTTAAGCAATATCTTCTGGAATTGAGATCGTATCGAACTGAAATTTTGCACACTCGTGTAGAATGCTTGATTTAACGTCGGTACAAATTTTTTTATTAAAAAATTTTCCAACTGCCCGATCCCAACAATACTTAGATAATATTATATCCATAAATTAAGCATTTCATTATTGCATTTCTTGAAATAGGTACCTTTTCAAGTCGATCAACATCGTCCTTCTTTCGACGTCTAAACTATGACTTGATTCTTTATGTTTATGTCTTTGAATTTGTTTTCGGTGGAATTCAAAGAGTTCATAGAATAATCGATGAAAATACTGAGAGAGACCCAGGAAATTTGAAACATTTTGTCTTATATCTCCAGAAATTGAAATCGTATAGAGCCAAAATTTTGCACAATGTTGCAAAATACTACAATTGACGTTAGTACAAGTTTTTGTTGCAATCTGATGAATAGTTCACGAAAAAAAAATTTTTTTTTCGAAAAAATTAAAAGAAATATTTTTTTAAAAATTACCAACATTTCGATCATAACAGAATTTTGCCAAAAGTTGCGCGTTTATATCCTCGAACTGACTACCAAGTTTCGATTCAACATCTTCTTTAGTTCCTGAAATATCAGGGAAATAACCTCAAAATTTTAAATGTCTATAACTCCTAAACCGTCCGGCCGATTTTGCCCGTTAACGAACTTAACCGTCGCATTTTGATCAGAAACCTACCCTGAAAGTTTGAAGTCGATAGGACCTTCGGTGCTCCTGTTATCGTGCCTACGGCCGGAAGTACGGCCGGCCGGCCGGCCGGCCATACGGCACCCAAAAATCTAACACCGGATTCGTGATCAGGGAGTCCGAATTAGTCTATTAGCCAATTTTCAGCTCGAAATTCGAAAATTACAGACATTTGGACGAAATGATAGGACGATGTTCCCCTAGAACATGCGCCCAAAAAGAGTATGGTTGAATGAAAAATGACCAATGAAATAACCTCAGCTATCGTAGAATTATAGGATATTATGATTTTTATGTGATAATATAATTCCCTTGGATAATCCATATGATGATGAAAATATATATACTTTGGTAAGTTAATCAAATTGGATCCAAATATCTCCATGATATAATATAATTCTCAGCGTAGATTTGAGGAATGAATATCTCGGATAACTTTATTATAGGGCAAAATTGGTCTGGTGGTTACGGATTAACAATTTTTGGAACTCTGATTTGAATTCAATTTCTTTTATGATGCAGTTATATCATAAGAATCCATTGATATCATTCCCAACTTGACTTCGGCAGAAACTATATCGCGATTGTGTTGTCGCAAGTGCGCGCAGGTCCATTGATATACGGTTGACTCATTTCGATTTGCGACAATCGCGCCGCATCAAAAATGGGACTGGTTGCATCTGTTTAGTCGCTGCGATTATTTGATCATATATGCGCGCATTCGTATTTAAGAGTATGTGTTCCATTTTTGCGACTAAACGATCGCACGAAGTCGAGTTGGGAATGATATCAATGGATTCTTATGACAGAACTGCATTGTATAAGAAATTAAATTCAAACAAGAGTGCCAAAAATTGTTAATCCGTAACCACCAGACCGATTCTACCCTATCATGAACTTATCCGAGACATTCATTCCTCAAATCTACTCTGAAAATTATATTACCTATATCAATTGAAACTTAGCCAATATTCCAGATTTGTTTTTACTGGAAATATTCTGAATCCAATTTGATTAACTTACTCGGATTATCCAAGGGCATTATATTATTAGCTAAGGTTATTTCATTGTTCAATTTGCATTCAATCATACTCTCTTTTCTAGAACAGGAAGTATTTTATATCACGAGTATATAGCTCATTCCGTTCGAGAATTATCGTGTTAACGGACGGACAGACAGAATCGATTTTGACCATGGCTTCTTGATCGTTGAGTCAAACCAAAACGTGTAAGATAATTTTCAGCCAAAAATTCGAGAATTACAAACATTTGTGACAATTGATAAGCCCTCTGTCTTAGAAATTCTGGTGACAAGTGCCATAGTGTTAATACATCTAGACGCCCCATGGTTTTATTACACCTGACTTAACGTAAGTGCTTTTCTCAAATTTTTCATTTGTCAATCCTTCCCCAAAAAGACGTTTTTACAAACTTTGTCCGCTTATAATAACAATAAATGGAAATGTTTAGTGGGTAATTCCGTAAAAAGGAGTAGAGAAAAATCATTCTGCTGGTACCAGCCGACACGTGTTTCTGCTAGTTGGCTTCTTCATGTCAGGCCAACCAAGATACCGAGGAAAAGATGGAAATAGAACTGAAAATAGGTGACACCACAAAAGGAGCGAGCAACCAATTTGTGCCTTCAGCTCTAGGGTCTCCAATACGGAGGTAAACTATGGTGTCGGCACGGAGGATGTAAAAGCAGTCTGTGCGATGCGACCTCAACCCGGGAATATAAAACATTGACAAATCATATCTTCGAAAGTATTGGTAAGGGTTGGGAATTATATCGATGGATTATTATGATAGAACTTCATAATAGCAGAAATTAAATTCAAACATCATAAAAGAATTTAAATTCAACAAGAGTGCCAAAAATTATTAATCCAAAACCAATAGACCAATTCTACCCAAGTACGAACTCATCCGAGATATTAGTTCCTCAATTCTACGATGAACGATATATTTTTTCCTCAAATCCACTCTGAAAATTTTATTATATCAATTGAAACTTTAGCCAATATTTCAGTTTTGTTTTTACTGGAGATATTCTGAACTCAATATTACCAACTTACCATTACCATTCCCATCCTCATATGGATTAACCATGGGTATTAAATATAAAAATTTGACATATCATGTCTCAGGAAAATAAGTTGACATGTATCAACACAGATCATATTATAATAATTCATAGATAGAATAATTATCGCATTCTGTGAAAACACAGAAGTACGATTTATTATTGAAATTTTGAAAAATAATATCTCCGAAAGTATTAGCTTGTTACAGTTAAAAATTACATCAATGGATTCCTATGGCGAAACTGCATCTTGAGAAAAACTTATTTTGAAATTTGTAATGTAAAAAAAAATTTTTTTGTTACACCGAAATTATCTGATCGTTTTTGCCCAATAACGAACTTAGCCGTGAATAGGTTTGGGACATATCCCAAACCTATTCTGGAAATTTCATCTGTCTAGCTCATTCCCTTCGAGAGTTATCGTGTTAACGGCAGAATCGATTTCGACCACGTATTCTTGGTCAGTGAGTCGAACTAAATCGTTCAAGACCATTTTCAGCCAAAAATTCGAAAATTACAGACATTTTGGCAAATTGATAAGCACTCTGTTCCGAGGAACAAGAGCGTCAAAAAAAATTGAAATATGGATAGTGCGGAGACACGTATATTTCAATGGGAAAGTTTAGTGGGTAATTCCGCAAAAAGGAGCAGAGAAAAATCATTCTGCTGGTACCTACCTATTAGGGAATCCAATCCCGCAAATGCTGGATCCCGCAAATGCTGGATCCCGCAAATGCGGGATCCCGCTCAAATTCTGCGGGATCAACATTGCGGGATTTTCCGTGCGGTATTTGCGGGACTCAATATTAAAATTCCGTATTCGATAATGAAAGCGCAAACGTCCCAGAAAAAGAAAAAGTACTTTTTCGTCCGCTGTGGTCACTATCAATACGGCATGATACGATTCAATACAAACATAAGTCATCTGCCATTGTGAAATTATTTAAGAGGTCCGAAATTCATAAAATTATGTATAGGTTGACGAAAAAATTGAAATATGCCCCTTGGCGAAAAACTGTCTATTGCCTCGCCTGCTTGCTATCCTCGGTTCCTCCTCGGATAGCAATTTGCAGGCCCGACAATAATAGACAGGTTCTGGTCATTGGTACATAAAGAACCTCATATGCTACTACTAAAGTATGTTTTTAATTGCATTTTGCGCGTATGTTGTGGGGAACATCGCGTTATCATTTTGCCCAAATGTCTGTAATTTTCGATTTTTTGCCGAAAATGGTCTCGAACGATTGTGTTCGACTCCCTGATGAAGAATTCGAGGTCAAATTTGATTCTGTCCGGCCGGCCTTTGCAACGATAACTTGAGAACGGAAAGAGCTAGCGCATTGTAATTTTCAGGGTAGGGGGCGCATCCCAATGAGACGGACAAGTTTGTTAGTGGTTATAATCGGCCCAATGGATTCCGAGTAATAATTTTGATTTCAACCAATACAAATCCGATCGAATTGAAACTTGGTGAATAGTCGAAAAATACAAATCCGATTAAATTCAAACATGGTTATTTGTTGTTCAGTGCCAACGCAAAATAGTTGCAAAAGTTGGTGAGGATCGTATCACTAGAAAATTTTTAAGATATTATTGAAAATTATGGAAAACAATACTATATATCAGTAACTATTCGTCTAACATCGCTGGAATTTTGCGGGAGCCTTCAGAACCTAATGCTACTGCCAAGTTCCAAGTTTGAACACGATCGGATATATTGTTGTAGATTCGAGAAGACTTGTGTGAGTTCAGTTATGGATGAATGACTGTTGCCTCGGTAGCTTTCGAACGAAAGGAGATAGGGACTTGCAATTTTCAGGGTATGTTGCGTATCTGAATGGGAGAGTTAAGTTCGTTTACGGGCATAATCGGTCAAACTGTTTCGGAGTTATATCCACCTGGAATATTATTTCCTCGATAACTCAAAAAATATAGACTCGATCGAATTGAAGCTTGGTAACTAGTTGTAGAATACCTATATTATACAACTATTATACAATAATACAGGAGAATGGACAATAGAATATACGCGCAAAAGCTCCTGACTTCACGTCAGTGTTTGAACCAATTTTCATGATCATGTTTAATAGTTTGAGTACAAAGAGTATATATATTATTATATTATATTATATTATTATTATTATACTGATCCTCCTGGGCCTTCCACAAGGAGACCCCTCTAAGCTCTAAGAGCTTGACCGAGTAAGGAGAACCAGTTGTGTTCTGTGTAGGCTTTGTTACTGTGTCCTTACGCCACCTTAGGCACAGCACTGTTAATTTTTGACCCAACAGCGAATGGTGGCGATTACCGTGACTAGAAAATTTCTTTCCTAGCCTCGGAATTGAACTTGGGGCTTCCGCTCCCAAGTCAATTACTCTACCACTGAGCCAACCGCACTATATTTATATTGTTAACAATCCCGCTTTTTTGCGGATCCGCGGGATTGATAACTTTAATCCCGCGCGTTTGCGGGATTGAGATTTTGGTGCGGGATTGGATTCCCTACTACCGACACGTGTTTCTGCTAGTTGACTACTTCAGGATAGTGCAACCAAGGAAACTAAACATTCCTATTGAAATATATTTCCCCGCACTATCCATATTTCTAATAACAATAAACTTATTTTCTGCGATCTCATCTGAGCAACTGAGCTTACAAAACCATTTAAACTCTCACATTTCTTAGCGCCCCACTGCGACATGATGAAATACCCATAATTATGTTTATCTGCGGAGCTCCCTGCAATATTTCTTGTCCATTACAAAAACCATAACATAATCAAAAAGAAGTATAAAGTTCCCATTACGATATCGGAAATTAATCCGAGAAATTTTCAATGATTCACTAGAACCCCTTACAAAAGATAACTGCAATTTAGTTTCTCTATTTCAGTATCGTACTAAATTTGATAGGATCGAATGTCAGTGCTGACTACCACAAAACGAAAAATATAACTAGAAACAATGCGGGAATGAGTTCATTACAGCACTGTTTTTAGTGCTGTAATGAACTCATTCCCGCATTGTTTCTAGTTATATTTTTCGTTTTGTTGTAGTCAGCACTGACATTCGATCCTATCAAATTTCAACATAGGTAAGTCAATTGACAATATAATATAATCTGGATATAGTGAAATAATTGTTGAGAGGAAATTTTATTTTCATTAAAAAATAAGGTACCTACTAGACATTACCTTCTTGCTAATTTTGAATCATTTCTTGGATTAGGAAACTGTTTTAAATCTGATCTCCATACCCTTAGTACAATTCAAATTCAAATTTCGTAATCTGTCAACTTTCGTTACAGTCACACCACCAAGATACAATACAAAAGTCACTAGGATGTATAATCCGAATGTTTCATTAAATTTCAACAGTAGTACAGAACTTGCCTGAAATAGAGAAAATATCGTCTAGTACTCGTTGCAGAATGCAATTCCCTTTCTGCAACTTGTTTTAGAATATATACTCCATTCACTTTTATAAAGTCTCCCGGTTGGCCATGATTTAGGTCTATCACGTTTTTGTAACTAAAACAAAGGCAGGTTGGCACTTCTGAAATATCGTCAATGTCAAAACAATTCTCTGAGACGTTGCCAATTTCTACTCTCAACAATCAACATAATGTTCCATCTTAGACAAGATATTATCACATATCATTATTTTCGAATAATAATAACTCTTCGCTTTGAAATTGAAAATGCCGAGCAGTTTTGAAGAACCAGAGACAAATTACACATCAGGAAGTGCTATACAGAACTGATCAGTGTTCTGTGCTCAACAATCAACATAATGTTCCATCATAGACGAGATATTATAACATATTATCATTATCTTCGAATAATAAAGAACTCCTCGCTTTGAAATTGAACATGTCGAAAGCAGTTTTGGAGGAGCAGAGACAAAGTACGCGTCAGGAAGTGCTATACAGAACTGAAATCTGCACTAGGAAAACATCATTCTGTCTTAGGACATGTTGAACTATCGAATGAAACTACTTAGTTTCCTATCCTATCACTATATTTTATGAAGGTTCAACAGTGACTACTAAATTTTTAAACTGGTGTATTTCAAGTTGTGCAACAAGGTATTTAAATGTCTTCTGTAGGCTTGTTTCTTGAGAATATCAAAAAGTGCGGAATTCCATAGGTACGTCTGTTCGTTTAGTTTAGAAGTTCTGCCGGGATAATCAGGTACTTTTATTCTTTTTGGCGCTCTAGTTCCTCGGAACTGAGTGCTTATCAATTTGCCCAAATGTCTGTAATTTTGGAATATTTCGATGAAAATGGTCTTAAACGATTTGGTTCGACTCACTGATCAAGAATCCGTGGTCGAAATTCATTCTGTCCGGCCGGCCGGTCCGGCCGTAGGCACGATAACTCTCGAACGGAATGAGCTAGAGAGTTGAAATTTTCAGAGTAGGTTTGGGGGATGAATATCTCGGCTAAGTTCGTTATTGGGCAAAATCGGACAGATGGTTTCGGAGTAACAAAAAAAAAATATTTTTTTTTACGAAACAAATTCCAAATTAAATTTTTTTAATAAGCAGTTTTATCATAAGAATCCATTCATATCATTTTCAACTCTAAAAAGCTAATACTTTCGGAGATATGATTTTTCAAAATTTCAATGTAAATCGTATTTCACAGATTGATATAATTATTATTCTATGTATGAATTCTCATAATGTCAACTTGACAGAAGGGAATATTGTAACTTCAAAAATATTGGGGTTGAAATACTCGTATTTTAGCGATGCAACGGGGACCTCTCCCGAAAATGTTTGAAAATATTACGTAAATATTGAAAGCATAATTCTGTAGTTCGAGAGAGGAGAAAATTTGGTGAACGTAGATCAGGAAATTTTTGATCGATTACAAGGTAATTTTTTATTATTATTACTTATCTTCTTTCATACATGTTTTATGGAATACCTACTATTTGTAGGTACTTTAAACCTGTTTTGGGCAATTGTCATACGAAACTTGTTTTTTTGGCGCTCTAGTTCCTCGGAACAGAGTGCTCATCAATTTGCCCAAGTGTCTGTAATTTTGGAATTTTGGGCTGAAAATGGTCTCAAACGATTTGGTTCGACTCACTGATCAAGAATCCGAGTGCGAAATCGATTCTGTCCGGCCGGCCGACCGGCCGTAGGCACGATAACTCTCGAACGAAAGGAGTTAGCCGATTGAAAATTGCAAGGTGGTTTTGGAGCGTTTAAATATCTCGGACAAGTTCGTTCGATCTATCTGAAATTTAGCATCAAATTGTAGAATCATGACCTTTATACGCATGTGAAGTTTTGTATTGACCAGATTACCGCAAAGAGTAAAAAAAAAATTTGAAAATTTAAAAAAAGTTTTTCCACAATAACTCTCGAACGGAATGAGCTAGGTAGTTGAAATTTTCAGAGTAGGTTAGGGAGATGAATATCTCGGTTAAGTTCGTTATTGGGCAAAATTGGCCATATTTAATTCGATTTCTTCCATGGGCAGTTCTCATTCTCATGATTGCTCATTTAATCTTGATAAATAAACTATTATTTGAATTGAATTTCCTTTATGATGCAGCTTTATCATATGTATACATTGATATAATTCCCAACTCAGAGAAACCAATAGTTTCGGAGATATAATTTGTCTGTTTGAACTAGAGCGCCAGAAAGCTCCTGTCCACAGGGCTTGAACCCATTTTTTCAAATGAACTATCACAAAGTAACGGAAACTGTATCCATTATGTTCCATTAAAATTTCAACATTTGATTCTTGATTTCCGTGCAAGAAAATAGCATAACTGAATCTTCCAACCAGTTTATATACGTGAAATATTTTCCATAGTAACAACACATGAAAAATTTTCTTGAACTGTCGCCAGGTCTGTGAAATTGTTGAAATCACATAATATCTTCTCAAATTCATTTTTTTCCCAAGAAAATTCACATTGTGAAAAATACGTAATTACTACGACTTCTATGTAGAGAGGACAACGTTGCGTAAGGTAAATGTCCCAATTATCGACACAATAGCGTGTTCCTCAAAGTGTCTAATACATTTCGACTTCAAAGAATAATTTTATAAGAATGAAATATTCTGCTTCTACTTCTCTGAACCCTCTATTTTTATAAAAGTACAAAAAACGAACATATTGAAAGGGGTAAATATTATGAAAAAAATGAATGGTGTCTCAAAGCAGATGTACCCATTATCGACACCGGAAAAATATGAATTACCAATCATCGACATACATGTGCACCAAATATCGACACTTTGGGAAATCCAGATTTTGGCATCAATAATATGTTTGTATTTAAAGAAATATTGATATATTTAGTGAAAATAACAGTTTGAGAATGTTCACAAAAATTAATAAAACAAGAGATATATAAATTCTCTGCTTAATATGAAAAAATATTTGATGATCTTTGGTTAATCCTTAGAAATTAACGTTTTCACTTCAGATCCTCTGTCCTAACTCAATTTTCTTTTGTGTCATTTTCAAGGGCTCTCTCATTTGATTCACTATTTTTCGCATTTTGTATGCTTGCTTCACCAAGAACTTGGGCTTCAAAAAGATAATCTGCAATCCCCTCATTCTGACCATTCATATCTTGATGTAGCCCACAAACATTTATATCAGTGTCGGAGTAATCACGGTCATAACAATCCAGTATCAAATCTACACCCAAATTCTCTTCCCTTACATCCAAGAGTTCAGGGAAAAGTTAGCGATTTCTATTCTACTCGATTCAAAATTATTATTTGCGTCAGAAGTTGCTTCCGGCGGGACACAGTATTTTTCATGTGTGCATTGCAGTCTTCTATAGACATTTTGTAATCATGAGATAACTGGAAACTAAATATGACCAATTATCCCCACATAAATGTGCGTATGATCGACAGTCATGAAAAAATGGATGATTAAATCAAATAAATGGACCACAATCGAATGTCGATCAGTACTGAGAGCAATTTTGAATATTCTATGAGCTGATTATCAAAAGATAACAAAAATAGTTTAATGATTTCTCCATATAATTGATTATTTTTACTTATGGTATGAGTCTCAGCCGTCGCCAGAATATTGCACCTTTTATCGACATAGTGTTGAACGTAGTATCGACATCAAAATTTGTTGTACTTTTATCATGTAATTCGATGGAAAACAGAGTGTCGATAATTGGTACACTGAAAATTGTGGATCTTTTGGGTAGGATAACGAAACAATCGTATCCAGGAAAATGGAGTTAGCGTTTCTGAAAGTTAATCAAAAATCATCCTCAGCGACTCAAATATCGACATAGATGTCGATATCTGGGACACAATATGTTTCAGAAGTACCATTTATCGACACACAAATTTCTCATAAAATATGATACACATTAAAATTTTTTTAATAGAACTGAATACAGTTAATCGTCTCAAGTTAATTATTCTTCAAAAAATTAAATTTCATCTTCATTCGTTGAATCAGGGGAGACATAAATGAAGAGTGTGGACTTATCAGAATAGCAAGGAAATTAGTGCTCACTCGATGAAGACCGACATTCGGCCAATTAAAAGCTGATTTTTCACTGAGGATGCTTAAGAGAAATTAATGGTGTGAACAAATTCATTCAAGAAACTATAAACTAGATAATTGTTGAATTAAAATTTGTAAGGAAATTTTCTTCGTCTTGTTTTATGGAAAATAAACGGAAGTTGTCGATAATTGGGACATTTACCTTAGTTATCTGACAGGAAAATGAACCTAACATAACATTTTCAAAACATACACGGTGAAATGTGTCAAAATTTCATGGCCAACCGGGAGACTTTATAAAAGTGAATGGAGTATACTATTCTATTACTTTCCCGATCCGTTCAACTTCGAAAGGAACAAAACAAAAGGCAAAAAAAGCAACATTTCCAGCAATAGATCAATTCACTCAGTTCCACAAGCCTACCGAGATAATAAACCCGTCTTCGATTGAAACGTTCCTGTTTCAACTCCTCGAAACATGCATAATAAATAATCGGTCCGGATGGATTCGTTCCAATTAGTGGAACCAGCGGCAATTTGCGGATTCCTTATCTCCTCCAGCCCGTCTTGCGCCGCCCGATCCTCACACTGAAATTGGACAAACGAAAATATCCTCTCGAGACGCGCCCACGCGATCTGCTGCAGAATTAATGAAGCTCGCTTCCTCTTCAGCAAGCTTGGAAGAGAACGAAGCGTATTCCAGGCGGGTAATTGTTGTAAGTCATGCAAGCTGGCCTGATGTTATTTTTCGGTTTGCTAAAGATGGTCCAGTGTGAAATACGTTTTTTAGAATCGTCTCTGCTCCTGGGGAGCACCATTATTTGCCCTTTAGAACACAAGTTCGAAACAGTTTCCTATCCAAGTGCAAATTATTTAAATCAACTGTTTTCCTTATGGACTAGCTCTACTTCAATTTCGTCTCATCAGTCAGGGGCAAAATACCCTGATAGTCTAGTCAACAAGTGCTTTTTAGGTCAAAATTGTTGCGTACTCTCCGAAAATTATGATTGAGGTGTCATACGATTCAGAATGACATGTGGATAGTTTTTGAGAAAATGCTAGGGCCGCTCGCAAAAATTGCAATAGTTATAAACAATCAAGTGAAAAAAAAAGAAGGGGGTTTGGTTTTCTCCAATATCTCAGAACTATCTGAGATAATTCAAATTCGATAAAATATTCAAGAAGAGGAGGAAATATCCTAAAAAAAAATTGGTTTAAGCACTGACGTGAAGTCAGGAGCTTTTGCGCGTATGTTCTATTGTCCATTCTCCTGTATTGGACACTCTTAATCGAATTAACCATGGTATGGTATGGTATGGTATGGATATAACTTACCGATTAAGAGTGTCCAATACAGGAGAATGGACAATACAACATACGCGCAAAAGCTCCTGACCTCACGTCAGTGCTTGAACCAATTTCTTTTTTCGTAATCTATTAAACATTTTCTAGGGGTACGGTGCTCACAAAATTTTAAGCACGCCTTTATATCGATATTCTACAACTAGTTACCAAGCGTCAATTCGATCCAGTCTATATTTTTTTGAGTTATCGAGGAAATAATATTCCTGGTGGGTATAACTCCGAAACCGATTATGCCCAGAAACGGACTTAACTTCCAATTGGGATGTGCAACCTACCCTGAAAATCACAAGTCCCTATCTCCTTTCGTTCGAAAGTTATCGGGGCAGCGGTGACCCATCCAGCTACTGAACTCACACAAGGCTGCTCGGATCTCCAACAATATAGATCCGATCGTGTTCAAACTTGGAACTTGACAGTAGAGTTATACTCCATTCACTTTTAAAAAGTCTCCCGGTTGGCCATGATTTAGGTCTATCACGTTTTTGTAACTAAAGCAGAGGCAGGTTGGCACTGCTGAAATATCGTCAAGGTCAAAACAATTCGCCGGGACGTTGCCAATTTCTACTCTCCAAAGTCTCAAACTTAACATAATCATAACATTAAAATCTGCAATAGGAAAACTTCATTCTGACATGTTAAACTCTCGAATGAAATTACTTACCCTCGGTTTCTGAAAGGCTGATCAACACAAATGTTAAATAATCGGACATCAATCTCTTGTTAATCCTTATCTGAGTTGCGCAAAAACTTGGACTGATTTGACATTAACAGTTCTGTTAACTTTGACAAGCCTTTCAGAAACTGGGTGTTAGTTTCCTATCATTATATTTTATCAAGGTATAAGAATGACTCGGGTTTCGTAGTACTACTGCATTTTGAAACTGTTGTATTTCAAGTTGTGCAACAAGGTATTTCAATGTCTTCTTGAGAAAAGTGGGGAATTCCATAGGTACGTCTGTTCGTTTAGAAGTTTTCCTGTCGGGTTATTCAGGTACTTTTATTATTTTTTCAAATGAACTATCCCAAAGTAACGGACTATACTCTATCCATTATTTTTCAATAAAATTTCAACACTTGATTCTTGATTTCCATACAAGAAAATAGCATAATTGAATCTTCCAACCAGTTTATATACGTAAAATGTTTCCAGTAACAACAGAGCAAAAATATTCTTCTATAGTCGCCAGGATTGTGGAATTATTGAATTCACATAATATCTTCTCAAATTCATTATTTTTCCGAAGTAAATTCACATTGTGAAAATACATCATTACTACGACTTCTATGTAGAGGGCAACGTTGCGTAGTTATCTGACAGGAAAATGACTATAACCTAACATTTTCAAAATATACATGGTGAAATGTGTCAAATTTTCATGGCCAACCGGGAGACTTTATAAAAGTAAATGGAGTATAGTTTTTGAAAAAAAAATCATAAATTATACATAACCTTTCAAAAGTCCCCTCTCACAAATATACTTCCTCTGTAGCCGCACGATCTCTTGAAGAAGAAATGCCTCCGCTAGTTTTCAGAAACACCGCTACAGGACCCTAATGAAGGGCTATCATCTCCCATAGATACATGCTTCACTACCTATTTTGAATCGACCCAATATTTATCTGATAATTTAATATGTCATCATGACATTCATGGTTCTGAAGGTTCTCAAAAAATTTCATCGATGCGATGTCGGTCAACTCCTTCCTGATATATTATAAATTTGTCTTCAATGATTTTTTTTTAAGTTTCTAGTAATACGATCTTCACGAATTTTGTAAACGTTTTTGCATCGGCATTCTAGAACTAATTACCATGCTTGGATTGAATCGGCATCGTATTTTTCGGGTTATTGAAGTAATAATCACCAAATTTCAGATTGATATAACTCCAAAACCATTTGGCCGATTAGGATAATTAATCAACTCAAATTTTGCATTTAGATACGCAATCTACCCTGAAAACTAGTCGCTATTTCTTTCCGTCCTCAAGGTATCGGGAGATACATAATATTTTTTCGTAATTTTTTTAAAATTTTCTAGAGATACGGTCCTCACAAAATTTTACACACGTCATCATGTCGATATTCAACAAATAGTTAGCAAGCTTCAATTCGATCGAGTCTATATCTTTTGAGTTATCGAGGAAATAATATTCCAGATGGGTATAACTCCGATACCATTGGGCCGATTAAAGCCAACAGCGAATTTAACTCTCACATTCAGATACGCAACCTACCCTGAAAATTGCAAGTCCCTATCTCCTTTCGTTGAAGAGTTATCGAGGCAAGGGTCACCCATCCAGCTACTGAATTAACACAAGGCTGCTCGGATCTCCAACATAGATCCGATCGTATTCAAACTTGTAACTTGGTAGTAGAGTTAGGTGTTGAAGGCTCACGCAAAATTTCAGCCATGTCGGATGAATAGTTTCTGATATATAGAACTTTTTTCAATGACATTCAATGATTTTTTAAAAATTTTCTACTTATACGATCCTCACGAAATTTGGCAAAAACCTTCACGCTGACATTTTACAGCTAACAACCATGTTTCAATTGGATTGGTTTTGTATTTGAGTTATTGAGGAAATAACAACAAAATTTCAGATGAGTGTAACTCCAAAACCGTTTGGCCGATTTTGCTTATAAACAAGCTCAAATGTCACATTCAGATACACAACCTAACCTCAAATCGATATCTCTTTTCGTTCTCAGGTTATCGTGACATAAAAAATATTTTTTAATAATTTTTTTTAATTTTCTAGCTAAACGATTCTCACAAAATTCCACAAACGTGCTTAAGTTTATATTCTACTACTATTCACCAAGTTTCAATTCGATCGGATCTATACTGGTTGAAAACAAAATTATTACTCGCAAACCATTGAGCCGATTATGCCCATTAACGAACTTGTCCGTCGTATTGGGATGCGGCACCTACCCTGAAAATTTCATGTCGCTAGCTTTTTCCGTTCTCAAGTTATCGTGGCCGAACAGAATCAAATTTGACCTCGAATTCTTCATCGGAAAGTCGAACCCAATCGTTTGACACCATTTATGGCAAACAATTCGAAAATTACAGACATTTGGGCAAAATGATAACGCGATGTTCCCCAGAACATACGCGCAAAAAATCTCCCGGAACTGGGACCAATATTTATAATTTTCCCAGAGGGTTGAAAATACTCCCGAGAACGGGTACAACGGCTTGCATAAGCCTCGCCCCTTTCGGACCTTTCATGAATAAATAGCATTCAAACTTATTAAATATGAGAATAAAAATGTGGGAAAGCTCTGTGACAGTAGCTTTGGCGCTCTTGTTCAAACTTTGATACATCATATCTCCGAAATAATTGGTTTCTCATGTATTCTTATGATATATATATATATTCTTTTGACTGAGAGCTGTATATGTGTTAGCAGAGGTTGGTGTAACGGGGTACCATACAATTCGACGTATGATACAAGAGCTTAGGGAAAAACCTCAGCAAAAAAACCCTGTCTCCCCGTGAGTGTCGTGATTTGTAACTATTGTTCACAAAATTTACTGCAATTTGAAAATATTGATAGGCATTTATTTCTTCAATATGGACTCCTTCGTCAAAAAACGGAGAGGTTTCTCCAAGGTACCCGAAACTCCTGAAAAATGAAAAGACAAGAGGAGAAGAACGAACAAATTATAAATACTACATAACCTTTCAAAAGTCTCCTCTCACAAATATAATTCTCTGTAGGCGCATGGGTTCTCTTGGAGAAGAATCACCTCCGCTAGTTTTCAAAAATATTCCTTCTTGTTCAGAAATCCCTTCAATATTTGAATTCGAAAAGGAAAATGTTGCTCGTAAGGCCAGGAGGGTCTCTTTCGAAACCAGGTCTGACAGTCCAAGCGATGATTATTCAGAACTTCAGATGTTCGAAGACCGCTACAGGGCCCTTATTTAGGGCTATCATCTCCCATAGATAGATATTTTACTTTGTATCGTATAAAATAATGGAAAACTGAGCCGGAAAAATTTATGATAGAACTGCACCATGAAAGAAATCAAATTGAAATAGCTGAAATGAACTTGATTCTCTCTTATAGAACAGGATGACATGTATGTAGATTGTAGATAGAATAATTATAGCATTCTGTGAAAACATAGAAGTACGATTCATTATTGAAATTTCGAAAAATCATATCTCCGAAAATATTAGCTTGCTGGAGGTGAAAATGATATCAATGGATTTTTATTGTGAAACTGCATATTAAAAAAAAAATTGAAGTTTGTAATGTTGAAAAAAAATTTTTTTTTTCGTTACTACGAAACCAACTGTAAAGTAAAGTTTGTTACTCCGAAACCATCAGGCCATTTTGCCCAATAACGAACTAAAGCGAGATAGGTATTTATCTCCTAAACCTACTCTGAAAATTTGAACTGCCTAGCTCATTCTGTTCGAGAGTTATTGTAGAAACAAAAATTGAGAATAAAAATTTTTTTTTTTACACTTTATGGCATCCCGATCGATACAAAACTTCGCATGCGTATGAAGGTTATTATTCTACAATCTGATGCTAAATTTCAGATTGAATGGATCGAATGATCGGTTTTGGAAATATTCATAAAAATGTTTCAACAAAAAACGGCCATAACTCCGAAACCGCTTGGTGGATTTCGTCCGTTAACGAACTTGTCCGAGATATTTACGGTCCAAACCTACTCTGCAAATTCCAATCCCCTGGCTCCTTTCGTTCGAGAGTTATCGTGCTAACGGCTGGCCGGACGGCCAGACGGATGCCCGGACAGAATCAATTTCAACCGGATTCTTGATCAGTGTGTCGAACCAAATCGTTCAAGACCATCTTCAGCCAAAAATTCGAAAATTACATACATTTGGGCAAATTGATAAGCACCCTGTTCCGAGGAACAAGAGCGCCAAACATTTTAAAAATTCAGGCGTCTGCAGGATAGATAAATGAAGAATAATCCGTGGTCCAAGAATGTTTATCGTGACTTTTCAATTTGTTTTCCATTAGTTAATTAACAATTGAAATGTTGGCAATTGACTTTATAAGGGCAGGGGGTGTAAGTGACATATATGTTAGCAAAACAGCAATGAATAAAAATGCAAACAACTACCGCCTAATCACGTGTGTGACCAGTGTGGAATCAAATCCACGAACAAAGGGGAGCGATGAAAGGAGTACAGGGGTGCAAGAGGTTGTCCTTGCACCCCTGTACTCCATTCCTTATAGACAAGAGCATTTGTCAAGAAGCGAGACACTACAATTGCGACCTACATATATCATGGTTGGATTACGCGAAAGCCCTTGACACATCGGCGCACAGCTTGATAATACGGCTGCCAGAGATGCTCAAAGTCCACCCTAACATCGTCCACGCGATGGAAAACCAAGTTGACCGTTCGATCCAAAGTTCTGACCACTTATACCGGATGGATGAGATACAGGCGAGGCGTATTTCAAGGAGACTCGCTAAGTCCGTTATTGTTCTGCATATCCCTTCTACCATTAACAACTGAGTTGATGGCAAGCAGAAAAGGGTACTAGGCTGGGCCACCAGGCATAAGAGAACATCTGATCTCATATCTGCTCAACATGGACGACTTAAAACTGTACGCTTCTTCCAAGGCAGCACTACCATAACTACTGAATATCAATGCCAAATACACCTCAGCAATAGGAATGTCATTCGGTTTGGACAAATGTGCTGTTTTTCATCTAAGCAGAAGAATAACTGAAGAAACACGAGAAGACCTATAGAAGGAGGAATAAGCATTCTCCTCGAAGAGGGAGAAACATACAAATTCCTTGGGATGAAACAACGAGATGCACTGGAGACAACACAAATCAAGGGTGCCGTAACAGTTACAAAAAGAATATCCGATATATATAGAAATCACAGCTGCCCGGAAAAAATTAAATATCTGCTACGAACAGCTTATAGCAGTCCCGATAACCACCTACTCATTCGGATAGTTAACTGGACAGTGAATGAAATTCTCGAGCTAGATAGAACCACTCGTAAAGTGATGAACATGAATCGTAGCCTGCATCCCAACTGCTTGGTTCAAAGAAAGCAGGGAGGCAGAGGTTTGCAAAGTTTGGAATACTAACACCATCAACAAACGATCGAAATGGCAAGGATATTGAGAAGTGAAGACCCGCTTCTGAAAATGGTGGCTCATCACGAAATTAGGAACCAGATGGTATAAAAAGAACCTCATGAAAGTGGAGATCCCCACAACGTGCAGAGCATGCCACAGTCTGCAGGAAACTGTTATGCACATTCTGTCTGCTTGCACAGTCCATGCTCCATCAGGATATGTGGAAAGACACAATGCGGCACTCGGAATTCTCTACTTCCATCTGAGAGAAGTTTATAGTATAGACAACGAACCAGTGCTACCATATGAGCCTGTGAATATTGAAACGGTTGTTGAAAATATGAGAGCTCGCATCTACTGGAACTATGGGATTCAAACAACTTGGCAGATCCATCCCATAAAGCCAGATATATTACTGCTGGACAAAGAACTTAAGAAATTGTTTGTCGTCGAATTCTCCTCCACCGCTGAAAATAATGTGGTGATGAAAGAAGAACAGAAGAGGGAAAAATACAAGGATTTAATGCTAGAACTCGGGATCCTGTACCCAAGGCATAAAGTTAGAATGGTCGTACTAATCATAAGATGCCTAGGCGGAATGAGAGTGAACTTCGTGGCAGAGTTGCGGATGATTCCGGCCTGTAGATGCCTGGCCGAGGAATAGGCACACAGTATGCAGAAAGCGGTGTTGTTCGGATCATTTAGAGTCATTAGGTCCTATCAACTGTGAAGGCCGCTTGCAGCTCATCATCAGGATGCTGTAAGGGCAGCACGAAGAATTACTGCAAGGAATGTGCAAGTAGTCTTTTAGTGAGTAACCAAACGACAACTGGATTCTCACACTCCTGAGAGAGCGGACCTTCTCAGCGTAAGCCTATAAAAGATTTTTCCATCCAAGCGGCAAAAAAAATAATAATACATAAAAACCAATCGATATTCATATTTCAACAGATGTTCCAATATCGAATTCACGGAGGAATATGAATGAAAATTGAGAATAGGGAGGAAGGATCAGAGCTGCAGTTAGGGATGGGCCTAATCGAATTATTTCAATACTCGATGTGTATAGGTTCTCTAGAGGTTACAATAATTAAATGATCACTCGAGATGTTAATCGCTCGGTGCTCATCTCAGTCCTTATCGCATCAGGGGCTTCCGTTATCCCTTGCCTCCAATAGAATTTGTCTCGCTGTATTTAGTATTCACAATTTATTTTACTCTATTACGTTTCCCCGCTTAAAGATCAGGCCGATAAAGTTATATAAAGTAATATACTTTTTTTTCAACTTTTCGAAATTAAGTATGAATTGCCAATACTCAGTATATACAGTTCAGTATTCAGTATATTTCTATATACAGGGTGAGTCTTAAAGTTGTACATTAATTTTAAACATAGATTCCTCTCATCAAACCATTTACCATTCTTTCAAATTCGGTTCAGGTTCAGTTATAAGCGTTTAATGATATTACAATGAGCTAATACAATCCTGCAGATAAATTATCTATGAAATTAATGGTGGACGAGAACAAGGTACGGTAACGTGGTTTACAGCTTGATGTGGGATTCCAATGCTCAGCGGAGGATCCATAAAAGTAGTAAAATTTCTGTAGTTTTCGATTTTATAACATCAATAGCTCAATCAATCCTCAAATAGCTTAAAAAAAACATTATCTGCTTTCTTTATGCTAATTTCGTTTAGTTTTATGAATCCACGAGTCTATAACTAGAAAACCAGTAGAAGTAGGAAACAATTAATATTTGGAAAATGTGTATCATAGCTATAGAAAACTTCACACAAATATTCATTTGATTTGGAAAAAGATGTCAAAGCTACAAAATAATAACTGATATTTTTTTAAAATTTGAACAGCAGGAATCTTTTATCATGAAACGAATTTGGAAAAATGGTAAATGAAAAAAGTGTTTCATTTAATGATAAGTAGTTATGGTTAAAATTAATGTACAACTCAAAGACCCATCCTGTATATACCGGGTGTCCCAGTATACATGTTCCAATTGATTATCTCAGCCATTTCAAAAGATAAAGATTTGGAAATTTGATTATTTTCAATTCGTTCAAGGAACCTTCAATTGAGAAAAACAAAAATTGAAAGTTACTTTCGGTTTGACCGGAACTGACTCTGACTTTTTTATCTCAAATAGCAAGCTGTTCATTTCTACTCAAAATTAGCTTTCCAACGATGTATCACACTTTGTTTTTACATTTGATATGATGTAGAAAACGTCAATTGACATTTCAAATTGAAAGAATTGTAGTAGGCTACGATATTTTGTGTAATCTTGATTTTAACTTCAATAATCGTCATCAACAAAAAAAAACCTTACTCAAGTTGAAATCAACTATGTATTTCACCAAACGTTAAACAAAGAATAAATAGTAGCAGTACAAAAAATCACAAAAAAAGGAGGCAAAAAAATACCTATAATAACTAAACCGTATGTTCGAAATGTTGACCATCTGCTACTACACATCTTTCAGCTCGGTAGACTAGTTCACGCGAAGTAACACTTCTCAGCACCTCAGCATTAAGGGCTCTACATGCATTTCTTATTTAGTTTTTTGGATTCTCCAAATCAATAGGAGCAGACTGATACACACGATTTATCAAATATCCCCGAAGTAAGAAATCTAGCGTTCAAAAAGAAAACAACCAGCTGTGAGTGGTTGTTTTCTTCTCCGAGTAAATGGCATCACTGTGGTCTTGTTCGGGTTTATGCTCAGTCCCACTGACGAGCATCACTGCACGATAATTCTAATGCCCTCCTGTAGTAGGTCAGACAACCATACTTTGGATGTGTGCCTTACAAAAATTGAAATATCGTCCCAAGATTTTCGTTATCTGTAATTCTTGGTGGAAACAATATTAATAGGGCCTGTTTAATCACAGCCGCAATGCAGACAAAAGGTCTTACAGACTGGGAAACCACTCATATGAAGTTGACATTCCTTAGGTTCCATCTTGAATCATATAGAATATTTGGACAAATCGGAGTTGATTGATCGTTCTGACAATAATATACAAAATTTTTGAACTGATAGGAGGAACAGCTGTCGCTATCCATCTTGAAAATATTTTTTATCATACTGAGCTAATACATCTTTAGTGATAAAGCCATATCTTGGTGAAATGGCATGGTGTTAAGCGTTTTGTTTTTTAGTTCATGTGTCCTTGTTATGGAGCTGGATAACCTCTATTTTGATTCATTTTTCGTTCCTCCCGAAAGACCACATGATATCACTTTTGACAATTTCAATTTCCTAGTACCCTCACTGTCTTTAACATTCTGAACCGACATCAGATTGTGAATCTGCTGTGTTCCATTTTTCAGAACTATCCTCCTCCGGGTCACTATGAAAAACCATCATGCTTCACATACAAACCACCTGTTACAACAGTTAAAAAACCATTTATCACAAGAAAACCAAGATTTGAAGAGCTCAAAGATCGTGACAGAGTTTTGGACTCAACTCATGACAACACGCTGGCGATGGGGCATAATGTCTCGCCTTCAGTTAAGAAAACCCCATTTACATTTACCGCTGGGAGATTCATGAAGAGAAGAAAGCAATATGCTGGTGAGTATATAGAATATCGTTGAATATAGAACTGAATTAATAGATAGATTAATAAATTAAAGACGCAGGAAGCATGCAAGGATGTTTGTGTTCAAAGTTTGAATGAATTTGATGAAATTGACCGCAAGAAAAAATTGGAACCGAACTGAATAGAATTGTATGCATGTGAAACAAGTCTTAGTGAAGGAAAACAACCGTACCGGCCGAGCCGAGGGAGGCCAAAACCTCGTCGAGTGGTCGTGCAGCATGGAAGGTGCGAGAAAGTAGCACACATCAGTTCGCCTAGCAGGAGGTCATATGCTCACCATCACGTCGAGGTCACCATTTGTGGGTTTCAGTGCTTGCTGCGTTGTGAGGATCCACAACCTCTTGGTTGTCCAGCGTTCTGTTCCAGCTCTAACTTAACTTATTAATACGACTTGTTCAGAGAGTGCCTGCCGTAGATGCACAAAGGTGCCGAAGTCAGTCTATGGATCGGTGCTTCTGTTTTGATGCATCACGCACAGATCGACAGGTATTCGTCAAGACAGAGGCAACATCTACTGGCAGGAACGGCAAAGAGACAAAAGGATCGTAGGGAAGAATGTAATTCCCTAAAAATTTCACGTGAACCGCAATGCATCCATCAAGCAATGTATACTATTCCCACTGTTAAATACGCTGAAAATTGTTGTTCCCATTAATCATAGATTTTTCGTCCATATTTGATTTTCAGATCCTGATTTGTACATGCCGAAGGGTTTTACCGATGAACTATGTGAAAAGAACATTAAACCATATTGCTTATTCAAGCCACCTTTCGATTCCACTGTCCGCAGAGATATAAATTTTGTCGATTACGATTCTCATCTCAAACCCGATTGCGCTGTGTATCCACGGGAGAAGATATCACCTGGATATAGATTTGAAAATGGACATAGTGTCTTCCTTTCGAAGACTGAGCGAGGAGATGCGAAGGTGACTGTGGTGAGTTTGAATTTCTGTTTCAACTTCAACACGTCTCAACATGAGACAAGTACAGCATGGATCCTGTATTGAGTGAACTTTAGAAAAGGAACAAACAATGTTAATATTTTGCCCAGATGTCCATACATTTGGAATTTTTGGCTGAAAACGTTCTCAAATGAGTAGAGTTTTTTTTACTGATTATTTCCTGAACCAGTCACTCGATCTATCTGAACTTCCGCAACAAATTGTAGATCAATGATCTTTATATGATTGCGAAGTTTTGTATCGATCAGATAACTACGCGCAGAAAAAAATATTAAAAAAAATTTGAAAATTTTGTGCTCTCGATAACTCGAAAAATAATGAACTGATCCAATCGGTAGTGAGTTACAAAATACCGAAACAAAGACCGAAATATTCAATTGCTTGAAATTCCGAAATGAAATATCGGATTGAGTCATATTTGGGCATTTACGTAACCAATAGTGACCTCTTGGAGCGTACGAAATTTCAGGGAAAACATACCCAGGAGCTTCAAAAATCAAATTTCAATATGAAATTCGAAATACCTTCTAGCCAAATTAGAAATGCTTTTTTTACAACGTGGAATTCTTATCGCAATTTGTGCAAGCATACTAACTGACAAAGAAACTGCAACACCCAAAAAGAGCTGTTTAAATTTTAAATTATTTTGGTAAAGCATAGTAGTATAGCAAGGAGTAAATGATTAAAATTTGGTAAAAAATGGGTTCAAGCCCTGTGGACAGGAGCTTTCTGGCGCTCTAGTTCAAACAGACAAATTATATCTCCGAAAGTATTGGTTTCTCAGAGTTGGGAATTATATCAATGGATTCATATGATATAACCGCATCATATAGGAAATTCAATTCAAATAATAGTTTATTTATCAAGATTAAATGAGCAATCATGAGAATGAGAACTGCACCATGGAAATAATCAAATTAAATCTGGCCAATTTTGCCCAATATCGAACTTAACTGAGATATTCATCTCCCTAATCTACTCTGAAAATTTCAACTACCTACCTCATTCCGTTCGAGAGTTATATCTATGTCTATGGATGAAAAGCAGTCTCACTACTCTCAGATCTCTTACTAACTTCATTTTCCGTTCCGAAATGTAAGACTTTTCTGAGAAAAACTAATTTCGGAGCAAACAACTGAGATTTTTCTCACTTCGCTCACAATTCTTCGATTGATTAGATGATGTAATGTCACAGGAACATAAGTTGACATTAGGACAATTCATACATAGAATTATTTCATTCTGTGACAACGTTGAAATACGATTTATTATTGAAATTTTGAAAAATCATATCTCCGAAAGTATTAGCTTGTTAGAGGTAAAAATGATATGAATGGATTCTTATGATAAAACTGCTTATTAAAGAAAATTTAATTTGGAATTTGTTTCGTGAAAAAAAATTTTTTTTTTTACTCCGAAACCATCTGTCCGATTTTGCCCAATAACAAACTTAGCCGAGATATTTATCCCCCAAACCTACTCTGAAAATTTCAACTCTCTAGCTCATTCCGTTCGAGAGTTGTCGTGCCTACGGCCGGCCGGCCGGCCGGACAGAATGAATTTCGACCACGGATTCTTGATCAGTGAGTCGAACCAAATCGTTTAAGACCATTTTCATCGAAAAATTCGAAAATTACAGACATTTGGGTAAATTGATAAGCACTCAGTTCCGAGGAATTAGAGCGCCAAAAATCGTGAAGGTTTTTTCATGTAAACATTATTTGTTACATTTGTAGTCGTTTTTTGCTAATTTCTTAAATTTTACGACAAACCAGCTGTTCGAGGAGATCCAAAGTCGATGTTTAGTTGTTGTTAAAATGCCTAGAGCACGTGTACGCTGAATTTATCGCCAGCTAAGTGAATTTGAAAGAGGTCGAATAATTGGTCTACGGGAGGCGGGTTTGTCATTTCGAGAAATCGCTAACCGTACGAACAGAAATCCAACTACTGTTATGAGATGTTGTCAAGCGTGGTTTGATAATGCCCAAAATCGAAGAAGAGTAGGCACCAGACGTCGAAGGGGCACAAATGAAGTTCAAGATCGACGTCTAAGACTTATGGTTATTAGTGACCGATTTGCGACAACTCGATCTTTGGCTGATGAATGGTTAGGATAACAAGGCCATCCTGTAACTTTACGAATGGTTTACCACCGGATAAGGTCTTTTGGACTGCAGCATTATCGACCCCATCTTGTGTTACCTCTGACGGTTGAGCATCGCCAGCAACGATTACAGTGGTGCAGAGAACGTCAACATTGGAGTGTGGAATGGCATCAGGTTGTCTTCTCTGATGAATTTCGATCCTCCTTGGGTGCACATGATGGCCGAAGAAGGGTTAGACGACGTCGGGGAGAAATACGTGAACTTCAGTTTGATATTGTGCGTCATGTACACCGGACAGTAGGCGTTATGGTATGGGGTGCTATTGTACATGCAAGTAGGCCACCTTTAGTCTTTATTCGAGGTAACATGACAGCGCTGCGTTATCTTCAAGAAATAGTGGAGCCATATATTCTCCCTTACCTTAACCGGCTCGAGAAGTTTGATATTGAGCATCATGTACACTGGACAGTAGGAGTTATGGTATGGGCTGCTGTTGCACATGCAAGTAGGTCACATTTAGTCCTTATTCGAGGTAACATGACAGCACTGCGTTACCTTCAAGAAATAGTGGAGCCATATGTTCTTTCTTACCTTACCCGGCGCAGAATCCAATATTTCAGCAAGATAATGCTCGACCTCGTGTTGCCAGAGGTTTGAACTTTTTTGAAGCGACTCATGTGAATCTTTTGCCATGGCCGCCCAGATACCCCGATCTTTCGCCCATAGAGCATGTTTGGGACATCATGGGTAGAAGGCTTGGAAGGTTTGGCGGCTCTGAGACATGACCTACAGGTAGCTTGGGATAGTATCCCTCAAGAAGAAATAGACCATCTTATTGCATCAATGCCAAGACGTGTTGGGGAGTGTATAGATAATCGCTGTGGACAAAGACATTATTAACAAATTTATAAAAAAAAATTGTAAACCCTTCGTTTTTTCTCTTCAAATTTCAAGCATTAACTCCTTGCTATACTATCTATGTTTTACCAAAAAAAAAAAAAAAATTTAAACAGCTCCTTCTGGGTATTGCAGTTTCTTTGTCAGTCAGTATATGTTGATAAAACAGAAGCGATTCAATACGTGGATGAACTGTGTGTGGAATTTTAATGATTCAATATGAAATTGTGAAATTCGTGAAATCATCCTATGAAAGTTCTGCATTCGCATAGGATGGTTTTGAAGAAGAACAATATTTTGGTCTTTTCTCGCTCGGACTGATTCGTTTGGTGACTGAGTGGATGAACGATGTGTGAAATTTAAAAAAAAATTTCAATATTTGTCTGAAAGTTGAGTAACTGGGGAGGGTGGGACTGGAAGGTCATATGTGTGAAAGCCAGTTTTTAAGAAAAAACGTAGTTTCCGAGGCAGAGTGTCCATACGTGGTCCTTGGGACAATTTTGAAATTCACGCTACCCCTTACGGGCATTTTTCGTCATTCGCATGAGCATACGAAATACATAGTTATTTATGATCTGAGTATTAGAAGTGATGTTTCATTTTGTGAGAGAAAAAGTTGAAGTTGAAGTGGAATGATCGATACAAATATCATACAATATTTTTGCATAACTGCCCTATTTTGATATTAAAATAGGAGAATTTGAAATGACATTAAACTTCAAATGCATTTTAATATTAAAAAAATCACAAGGTTGTTGTGAATGGCAAACGTTGCCAACGCTATGGTTACTAACAAATGCTTGTTTACAAATAAAAATTGGTTCAAGCCCTATGGACAGGAGCTTTGGCGCTCTTGTTCAAACTTCGTTATTATTTATCAAGATTAAATGAGCAATCTGTCAATCAAGTCTTTATGTCGATATTCTACAAATAGTTACAAAGCTTCAATTTGATCGAGCCTATATTTCTTGAGTTACCGAGGAAATAATATTCCAGGTGGGTATAACTCCGAAACCGCTGGACCGATTATGCCCAAAAACGAACTTAAGTCTCCCATTCAGATACGCAATCAACCCTGAAAATTGCAAGTCCCCATCCAGCTACTGAACTCACAAAAGGATGCTCGGATCTCCAACAATATAGATCCGATCGTGTTGAAACTTGGAACTTGGCAGTAGAGTTAGGTTCTCAAGGCTCTCGCAAAGTTTCAGCCATGTCGGACGAATAGTTTCTTATGGATAGAATTTGTTTTCAATGATTTTTTAAAAATTTTGTAGTAATACGATCATCACGAAATTTTGCAAGAATTTTTGCGTTGGCATTCTATAACTAATAACCATGTTTGAATTCAATCGGTTTTGTATTCTTTGAGTTATTGAGGAAATAGCAACCATTTCAGATGGTCTATAACTCCGAAATCGTTTGACTGATTATACCTATGAATAAACTCAATTGTTGCATTCCGATGCCCAACCTAACCTGAAAATTCCAAGTCGCTATCTATTTCCTTTTTCAGGTTGTCATGACATGAATAATAATTTTTAATAATTTTTAAAACATTTTCTGGTGATACGATTCTCACAAAATTTCACAAACGTCAATAGGTTTCATTCTACACTACTCACCAAGTTTTAATTTGATCGGATTTGTATTGTTTGAAAAAAAAAAAAAATTACTCGGAATTATGCCCATGAACCAACTTATCCGTCGTACTGGCATGCGCCACCCCCCCCCTGAAAATTTCAAGTCGCTATCTCTTTCCGTTCTCAAGTTATCGTGGCAACGGATGGCCGGACAGAATCAAATTTGACCTCGAATTCTTCATCGTGGAGTCGAACCCAATCGTTTGAGACCATTTGCGGCAACAAATTCGAAAATTACAGATATTTAGGCAAACTTATAACGCGATGTTCCCCAGAACATATACGATCAAAAATGTAGGAGGCAGTGGACATGTTTTCTTAACATACTTACAAGAGAAATAAAAAAAATGAAGCTCATCAACTTTGTGGAGCAAATTTTCAATGATCAAGTCAAGCTCCCTTGTTAAAAATGTTGTTGATGTTAATCAATATTTTAAGGTAATGGCATATTTATTTTTATTAATGTTCATAATTAATTATTGTCAAATATTGATAATAAAAATTTGCAATTCCTAAAATTATTATTATAATTTTTTCTGATTTCATCATAAGAGAATGTAGTGTTAAAAATATTTTCAACACTGTGATAAAAACAGCTACCATGTAAACATTCACTTTTAACACTGTTGACTGCATTAAAAGTCTCACTTTTTATGACAGTTGTACAAAAAATAATTTAACTGCTGCAGTTTTCGTCTGAGAGGAGTTTGATTTTGAGGTGAAGGATGCGAGCAACCTAATGGAGTTATGTTGTCAATTTATATGTAAAATTTCCTATACCAAGACAGTAATTTGGAGCTTTAACATTTAAAGTTCTCCTTCTTTATTGACATATTTTTAATAGGGATTGATCATATTATTGTACAATTCAGAAATCGTTAAAGTACTAAAAAAGAGTGACGAACATTTTTGGACCCTCGGTGTGTTCGTTTCACCCGAAATGCTTGTTGCAATAATTTTTCTACCAAGGAATTATGTACGTCCTAATCGATACTAATCTTCTCTGTGAACAATCCACAATCCCATGTCCCCCTTTGGTTTGGTCGTTTCAACCCTGATTTATCTATCTACAGGCCGCGCTTTCCGGATTTCGATTTTGAACCGGGTCTGGGATTGGATTGCTCTCGCCACTTTAAATTAAGTTTGCATCGTGTTCGTATCGTATTGTCATTTCATTATACCGCGTGTTTGCAGCGGGGGTCCTAACAAGGATTTAATGAAAAGAAACTTCCCGCGATACGAGCGATGATTTCTCTAAGTGGATTAAGAGCTGAGCGACGTGCTGACTGACAACATGGAAATTATAGCTTTTGAATCGGTGACTTGTATGGATCGAGAAATGGGGAAGATCGAGAAATGGGGAGTTCTGCAATAATCAAGATAACGAACGAGTTACGAAAGTTGTGATGAGATAAAATCTCAATATTTTCGGACAATTTAGCAGCATCTTTTCGGACACATTATTACCTTTGAATATAGTAGTTCTGTTGACCAAAAGTCAGCAGAAATTATTCCTTATGGGTTTGTTTGTTTGTTTGTGCTAGACCGATACCGATTGAGCGAGTAGCCCGTGCTTCAGCCTAGAGAGGATTATTGCACCTCGGTCAGTCTCCCATTAGTTGACATGGGCTCATGGTTGATCCCCCTCAGCTCAGGTTGCTAGCCTCCATAGGGTCTCTTAGTCGATCCCCTGCAGCTCAGATTTACTTAACCGAGCTAAGCCCGACATTACAAGGGTCTCATGTAACATCCCCACTGCTTTGTCATTGTATTATCTACACAAGGTCCATTTTCCCAGCAAGTAGGATTACCCCCCTGACTATAGGTTCCTCGCACGGTTTCTGGCAACCAGGGTCGTGTCGTCACGCCCATAGTGAAGTTTCCATTGTGTGTGGGCTGTACAGTCAAATATGATACGTAAGGCAGTTTTGTCTGCCTACCCACATTTCCTACAAACAGGGTTTTCTCGGAGAATCCCATTGTTGTTCAGGAGCTTTCTCAGGGTACAGTGTCCGGTTAGTAGGCCAGTTAATGCACTGAGCTTACTCCTACTCAGTAGTAAGACTTCTTCTTATGCCGCTGGTCCGAAGTTTTGTTCCAGTGCTGAGTGTGCTGTGTAAGTATCCATTTTTCGATAACGCCTTTTACAGCCAATTTGGTCAGCCCTACAACCGGCTCTTGCACGAAAAGGGGGATAGCCGAGCTCATTCCCTTCAATCCCTGTCTGCCCAGGCACCCACCCGAGCTGAATCCGGGTACTTCTGGCAGCCAAGGTTTCCAGGTGCTGTCGGCATTTCAGCACAAACCTGGAGTTAATTCTCCAGCTGGCTATTCTTTTAAGTGCTGCCTGACTGACCGAGAATATTCGTATGTTCCTATTGGAATAGCCCATACGAATATTCTCCACGACACAATATGTCGTGATGGCTACCACTTCCGCCTGGAATATAGTGGTGCATTGCCCAAGCGACATCGGAATGCTCACGTTGGGTGCAGCCCCAGATACTCCAGCTCCAGAGCGTCCGCTCCAGAGCGTCACTGAACCGTCCGTCGACCATGTTAGTTTACTGTGCAGTATTTTCTCCCCCGCGGAGGGCTTTAGCCCCAGCTTGAAGGAAGGATCAAATTTGTGAGTTACTGGACTCTAGTCGCTCACCATGTTCAGGATCGGGTAATTAATATGTCTACCAATTCCAGCGTGATTCCTTCTGGGTGGTACACTTCTAAAGTCAATGAGTATGTACAGGGTGATTCTTTGAAGCCACACATTAGAAGAATATAGAGATTAGAAAATCGTTTGGTTCTGAAATATTGGTGTGATATTTCTAATCAAAATTTTTCAAGATCTTGGCACTTCCTCAAATACCGGAAGTTGCTCATACTCGCTTATTTCAAATAAGACTACATATTTTTAATTGATTTCTTGGAATCAGCAGCTAATTTTACATAAACTTTCATCAGCATATACCTAACTGCAGCCTTTATTCAGATATTTCAACTTTACATTTATTTTTTTACATTTTTAACGTCAAGCTTGAAGTCATCTGTCTTTGTAGATGCAGCTCTAAAATTGGGAAGATGCGCAGCACAAGCATTATTTTTTGTATCGCAATTTTGCAAAATGATAGCATCTACAGGGTGGTCGAAATTTAATTTCCATTCAAGGCATTTTCAAACCACAAGCTCTAATTTTTTTTCAAATGCGATGTTATGCTTATTCTCCTCGATTTCGATGTAAAATTAAATAGAGCATCAATCATAAATAGCATTCCCTATATATATATATATCTATCTCCCATTGTTTCAAGTTATCAAGAATATTCTCAACATTTATAATGTTAAAAATTCATTGTGAAATAATTGGGAAGCAAGCCTCGGAAATGAAAATTGTCACAATATAATTCGAAATAATTCGAATATGGTACAGTGAAACCTGCTAAGGTTCGACATAATGTTTTAACAAAAAGTAATTAAACGAATAATTGAGTAGTTCAATCATAAGCAGAACAAATAAACTAATAAACATGTTATAAATGCTCCATGTGTTGATAGTTATTCCATCAACAAAATAATTCTGAAGATTTTCATTAGGTGTCTGACGAAGGAGTCTAATATAGACTCAGAAACGTTACGATATAGTTTTTCCTTCGTTGATTTTGTTTCGTTGTTATTTGTTAGGCAACATTATTCGATTGATTGTTTCTGACAAATATCTTGTGTTTCTTACGCAGAAGCAAATCACAAAATAATATTTTTTTATTTTATAGACATTTTTCACAGTTTGGGAGAGAAAACCCAGAAAAGAAACCTTTTAATAATGAGTATACCTCCCTCAGTATCCTTTAATGATTATTTATTATACGTACTTCCACAGATGTATACAATAATTTTTCACATCTTCACTACAAGAAGCAGAAGATAATACATTTCTCCAGATGTTCAACTAGAGACGAAATTTTAAAAGCATTAGGATTTAGGGACAATAAAAGTTGTCCGTTAAGTATTGAATTCATAATGGCATCAGTTTTTATGGTTGTGACTTCTATTATTTTTTGAAAAATAATCTCAATTATCTTAAGGTCATAACAAACATAATAATTAATAATCTTCTAAATAATCGTGTATTTCTAGAACGATCGATGTATAATATGGACAAAATATATTGGTAATTATAGTGGAAACTCTTCATATTCGATTGTTTTCTGTGAGTGTTGAAAAAGGTCGAGTCGTATACAGGGTGTTTCACGAATGCTTGTACAGGCTTTCAGTACAGATGCAGGGCATTTTGGTGAGTCTAAATCAGTGTTCGAAATATGTCCTAACTATATTCATTTAAGATATATAGGATGTTTTATGTATTTTATCAAAAATTTTCAATCGTCATAACCCTTGAACGCCTGCATGGATCTCCATGAAAATTTTAGGGAATGATTGTAGGCCTATATGCCTAATATTCAATCATAATGACTTGTTGATAGCGCAGGTCCGGACGGAAAAAATGATTTTCTTTATTCCATTTCTTGTAAAACACCCTGTACATAAAATTTTCAAGGAGTACATTTTTCTCAGATTCTAGAATAAATACTCTTTGAAGCCAGCCTATTGGAAATAATGGCACACTTCGTATCAATATTTTGAGAACCATTAAATATTTGGAATTTTCAATTTATTATAAACACGGACCTTTGAATCTCCAAATAATGCGTTAATTCATATTGAATCAATTGAAACTCTCAGTGGCATCACTTAATTATAGTGCTGCATCTAATTTCATCCAATACATGAATTTAGGAGTTCCACATTTGATGACCTATGAACCTGAAAATAGGATTGATATAAATACTCATTTTCGAATTATTCACCTTTGAAAATTCTTTTTTCGAATAATTGAAATACAGATGTTAGCAAAATTGAAGATTTCTTGCCAAACAACCGAAAACTCGAACTAAGTATGGATAGAAGTATGCAGGAATAGTTGCGTGCGTTTTGGTTGCTTAGACCGATATTTCCCAACTGAGACTCGAAAGAACATTTAACAGTTAATTGGACTATTATAATATAGAAGCTAGAGATCAATTCAAGCTACATGTGAGGAGAAAAAAAATCGATCAGAAAGGCTAATTAAAGCTGCACATTCAATACAAGAGCTAGCAAGTGTCAAAAAGTAATAAGGAAATTTTGGAGAACAAATCACATTCTTATTCCTTTAATTCCCTTTCATAATGAGTTCAATATTTTGTGTTTTTGTTTATATGAAATCCTTGTACCATCTGTTTCAGTTATTCAAAACAAAGAGTTAAGAAAATAGAGATAAATAATACGAGAATGAGAATTTCTATCATTTGAATCATGTTTTTAAACATAGCAGTATATTTTCGAAAAACTCTTTTGGGTAATTTGAAGTCGAAACCCTGAATTTATGTATTGGATAAAATAAGATGCACCACATACCTGAAGTCATGATACTGAGAAATTCAATTCATTCAATATGTATTAACGCATAATTCGGAGGCAAATAGGTCCGTGTTTATTATGAATTGAAAATTCCATATATTCAATGGTTCATAAAATATTGATACGCTATTGTTGCCTGCCAATAGGCTTACTTGAAAGAGTATTTATTGCAGATCCAGAGGAAAATTTCACTTCTTGAAAATTGGATGTACAAGATGTGGAATGAAGAAAATAATTATCTCAGTCCGGACCTGCGCTATTAACAAGTAATTATGAGCGAATATTAGGCATAGGCCTATACTCATTTCCTGAAATTTTCATGATGATCCATACAGGCGTTCAAGAGTTATGCCCATTGAAAGTTTTTTTTTTTAATTTAATGCTTGTGGCTTTTACTTGATGCAAATCCATATTAAATCAATGAAAAATTATATACGATTTACACTTATTTATTCAATATTGTGACGCGTTTCGTCGACACAGCGACTTCATCAGACTACATCATACTGTATGATGCAGTATGTAGTATGATGTAGTCTGATGAAGTCGCTGAGTCGACGAAACGCGTCACAATATTGAATAAATAAGTGTAAATCGTATATAATTTTTCATTGAGCCATTGAAAGTTTTTGACAAAATACATAAGACATCCTGTATCTCTTTAACGAATACAATCAGGACCTATTTCGAATACTGATTTAGACTCAACAAATTGTCCTGCATCTGCACTGAAAGCCTGTACAATCATTCGTGAAACACCCTGTATAAGAAGAGTTTACTGTATGGATCTGTAGTAAAGAATACGATCATCCAGGTAGAAAATTTCGAGCCAAAGACACCCTTTCAATAGTATACACGTTTATTACTCAGTAGTTTATAGATATATACGAGTATACTCAACCGAGAGTAGAAAACCGATCTTGAAAAAAATACATTCAAATCTAAAATATAAAAATCTGCAAGGATAAATATTTATGGTAGCTTTACCTTGAAGCGATAATCACTTTGTGCTTATAAATATTTATGATAAGAGATACGTTACTAAGAACAGATTTATTTCACAGATAGTCACAAGAGTTGATATTTTGTAAAATATATTGTTCCCTGTGTAGACCTTTTATAATTTTTCGAATGAAAACTTCATAAACAAAATTTAACGAGACCAAAAATGATAGTCTCGGGTTGCGCTGTATATGTGGTCTCGGTATCGCCTATAATATTTTTCAAAACGTCACAGATGAAATTCATAGATACGGACGTTAATTTTCGATACAGCATTCTGTGAAATCATAGATTTACGATTTAATATTGAAATTTTGAAATATCATCAATCAATTATTATACATATCAAGTATTAATTTTTTAGAGTTGAAAATGATATCCAATAGATTAATATGTTGAAACTGCATCTTAAAAAAATTCAATTCGAAATTTGTACCTAATGTAATGTAAAAAAAAAATTTTTCTTTCGTTACTCCGGAATCATTTGGTTGATTTTGGTCGATAACAAACTTAGCCGAGATATCTATCTCCAAATCTACCCTGAAAATTTCAACTTTTTAGTTCATTCCGTTCGAGAGTTATCGTGTCTACGCCCGGCCGGACAGAATCGATTTTGACCACGGATTCTTGATCAGTGAGTCGGACCAAATCGTATAAGACCATTTTCATACAAAAATTCGAAAATTACAGACATTTGGGCAAATTGATAAGGACTCTGTTCCGAAGAACAAGGAGTACTTGTAATGTACGATCAATTTTCTCGATTACCAATTATTTGGAAATTATATTGAATTTCAAGAATGATCTGGAAGGAGACAGTTTATACTCAACTGTTGGTAGGTGAAAAATAAATTCATTTCAAGATATTCTGGATATGTTCGTCCTGTCATTTTACTGGTTTTCGTATTAAAATTACCGGAAATATCCTCCTGAAAAGTTTGGTGGAGCAAATATTTTCCGAGGGATATTTATTTTTCGAATGATCATCATGCCCCTGACGTCAGTTGCCAGGTACACATGTCCTGAACGGAGCACGTGTGTTTATATTCCCTATGCACCATCGGCATACTGCAGCTGAAAGTTACTGCGACCGATGCTTCTGACGTCCCGTCAAATCGGAATCGTTTAAAATTCGATATACGGAACGCAGATGAGTTCGGAATAAAGTTTGACACTACGGGAATGACTACGGGGGTTGGTGCCGTATGTTTGGGAAAATAATATGTAGATGAGGTTTCTGTTTATAGAAGGTGTGTGGAGAGGCAGTTTGTCGGTGTGTCTACCTTCACTGTTTTGACAGATATTAATGGGGGTCCTGAATTTTCGGGGAGAATATAGGGGCGTTTGAAAGCTCAAGGGATAGTTATTTATCGTTGAATTTCTGTTTCCACTTGTATGTACCTGTTGAATGGTTCGAAGCTCTAAGGTTTTAGTGTTTAGTAGGATTTAAGTAGAATAAATGGTTTTCGTCAAGATGTTGAAATGGATATTTCATTATTGCGCGCGTTTTCTGAACATTTTGCCATTATGTCTCTAATATTCGATTTTTTGCGGAAAATGTTATTAAACGATTAGGTTCGACCTACGATCTTACATTCATTTATATAGACCCTACATTATAAGAGATTTTATAATATAAATTAAATAAAATTAAATAAAATTATAATTTATAAAGTCTCCCCGTTGGCCATGAAATTTTGACACATTTCACCATGTATATTTTGAAAATGTTAGGTTATGCTCATTTTCCTGTCAGAACACTACGCAGCGTTGTCCTCTCTACATAGAAGTCGTAGTAATTAGTTATTTTTCACAATGTGAATTTTCTTGGGATAAATAATGACTTTGAGAAGATATTATGTGAATTCAACAATTCCAAAGACCTGGCGACTGTATTTCACGTATATAAACTGGTTGGAAGATTCAGTTATGCTATTTTCTTATACGGAAATCAAGAATCAAGTGTTGAAATTTCAATGAAAAATAATGTCAAGAGTAGTCCGTTACTATGTGATAGTTCAGTTGAAAAAAGAATAAAAGTACCTGAACAACCCGGCAGGAAAACTTCTAAACGAACAGACGTACCTATGGAATTCCCCACTTTTAGGAATTTTCAAGAAATAAGCCTATAGAAGACATTTAAATACCTTGTTGCACAACTCGAAATACACCAGTTCAAAAATGTATTAGTACTACTATGAAACTCGAGTCACTGTTAAACCTTTAAAATATAGTGATAGGATAGGAAACTAAGTAATTTCATTCGAGAGTTCAACATGTCCTAACACAGAATGAAGTTTTGCTATTGCAGATTTCAGTTCTGTTTAGCACTTCCTTATACTTTGTCTCTGCTTCTTCAAAACTGCTTTCGGCATTTTCAATTTCAAAGCGAAGAGTTCCTTATTATTCGAAGATAATGATCTGTGATAATATCTTGTCTAAGATGGAACATTATGTTGATTGTTGAAAGTAGAAATTGGCAACGTCTCAGATAATTGTTTTGACATTGACGATATTTCAGGAGTGGCAAGGTTGTGTTCGAATATTAACTCCGTAGTATTCGACTCGGAGTTCATTTTACTCCTGTCAAAATTGACATAACTCATGGGACGGAAAATCTAGTATCTTTGTCTCACTGTTTTATGAATGTTTTGTGAGGTAATTTAATAGTTTTAATACTGCTAACAATATATATTTATGATTAGAGTTACATATATGTGAAGAAAACAATAATAATATGTTCTTTCTTAAACCAACATATCCTATATAACGACATTGACACCTTCTGTCACTGTCAGTGTCAGTGTCAGAGTTAACTCCAGAGTAAATCTGTCAAACCTTCAAAAACTCTACTCTACTCCGTGTAGTTAATTTTCGAACACAACCCAAACTGTCTTAGTTTTAGTAACAAAAACGTGATAGACCTTAATCATGGCCAACCGGGAGACTTTATAAAAGTGAATGGAGTATATATTTTTTGACCAATTATTCGAAGTATAAAATTTAAATGCGAATGTAATTTGTCAGTATACAGGACGAGTCAGTTGTTTAAAGCAGAAATTCACTATCAGATAGAAAGCTATTTTTCATCAATGAAAGTTCCTATAAACATATATCTTGAGACGCCCCATTAATGAGATACAAGGTGTTAAATTTGGAGAAAATAATTGGTTTTTTAGTAATAACTCCAAAATGGTAGAAGATATTCCGTTAAAACTCAGAAAAGCCATAGTTCTCGTTTAAAGTTAACTTCAAATATTTCTCACATGTTTAAAACATTTTCAGTGGCGTAGATAAGAGGTCATTCGATATTACAACTTTCCAAACCTGAACGCCACTGACATTTTTGCAAATTTTTGTATCGGTTTGGAACTCTTGAAGAAATGGTACTCCTGTTCGAAGACTCTAAACCTCACCGTTTTCGAAAATGGGTTTCAAACAGTTCAAGATATGATTTTTTGAGCGATTGTTTCATGGCAAAATGATTGAAAAATCCTTCTTGTAGAAGAATAAGGCAAAAAATGTCAGAAGTTAATGAGGTAGTTAAGGCAACACAGTCAAACAAACCTTTGATCGTGTTTTGCATAATTGTTCTACAAGAAGAATCTTTCAATCATTTTGCCATGAAACAATCGCTCTAAAAATCGAATCTTGAAATGTTTGAATTGTAAGTTCTCTGAGTAACTGAATTTCACGCTGTTTTTCCCACACAGCTAATATACCAGAATTACATCTGTCAAACATTAACACACTTACCAAAACACTAACATTTTTTTTGCAATAACATTTTTTTACTCACAGCCAATCTGACGAATATAATAGCCTCACAATGAGAAAAGGAAAAGATATCGAACGACCTGCTATCTACGCCACTGAAAATATTTGAAACATGTGTTGAACATTTGAAGTTAACTTTCAACGAGAACTATGGCTTTTCTAAGTTTCATCAGAATATCTTCAGCCGCTTTGGAGTTATTACAAAAGAAAACAATTATTTTTTCCAAATTTAACACCCTGTATCTTATGAATGGGCCGGCCGTCTTAGCATATGTGTTTATGGGAACTTTAAGTGAAGAAAAGTAGCCTTCTATCTGATATTGAAGTCCTGCTACAAAAAACTGACTCAACCTGTACAATGTTCAAGTCCCAATTTGAATGTATTTATTCTCAATTTGAATGTGTTTAGTACCGATTTGAAGCTGAAAAGGTATAGTTGGTGAATTTCAGAAGTGCATGGTTTGTGAAAGCCTGTTTCTGATCGTTAAAAATTCGGAAAGGAATTTATATTGATATATATATACAGACAAAGGCGGCGTTCACTTGGGGTCGGGAATATTTTCTCTTATCTCAGTGTTCCAAGAAACTTGTGTATTTACCGATACATTAGTTTATTCGTACCTAAAAGATTCATTATATTCATATCATTCCCTCTCATCCTTTCCACTCATGAAGCTATATGATGTTCTCAAATATCAATCCATTTTTATGCCAATATAAAATAGTAATTTACGTAACAATTCCGGAATATAGGGTTTTTCGGGACGAATAGACAAAATTCTAGGACGAGCCGTAGACGAGTCCAAAAAAAGTATTTTCAGCGGGTTGCGTACAATATCTTTTCGGCAACCATGTAGAATCACAAATCAATGAGACGACATATTTCTCTATTTCTTTATTATACATTTTAATTCTTATTTGAATTAAACAGAACAGAACAGAAAATACTAAATATTAAAAGAAACATTCTAATTCTTATTTATATTAATATTCATATTAAAATTCGATCAATTGCTAATATTGAAGGGATTCAATTTGTTTGAAATGCTTGGTATATTTAAATTCCTTTTTTCGCCAACCGTCCGCTTTTTCTTTGAGAAAGTAGTTTCCCGGCCTAGTCCCTAGTCCGGGAAGTATGTACTTCCCGGACTAGGCCGGGAAGACTCACGTCGTTGCTGTTATAATTCTCTGACAAACAAAATTAAAATTGTCAAGACCATTCAAAAATCATCAGAAGGAAACAACCAATGTGAAACGGAAACTTTGGCTTCTTGTTCTGGCTCCAACAAAAGGAATTTCAATATACCAAGCATTTCAAACAAATTGAATCCCTTCAACATTGGCAATTGATCTAATTTTAATATAAATATTAATGTAAATAAGATTTAGAATGTTTCTGTTAATATGTAGTTTTTCTGTTCTGTTCTGTTCGATTCAAATAAGAATTAAAATGTATAATTATAGAGATTGATTTGTGATTCTACACGCTTGCCGAAAAAATATTGTACGCAACACGCCCGAAAATAGTTTTTTTGGGCTCACAGACTTCAAGGACTCGTCTATGGCTCGTCCTAGAATTTTGTCTATTCGTCCAAAAAACCCCTATTTTCCGGACTTCTTACGTAAATTACTATTGTTGAAGCCAGAAAAAGAAGGTTTAGTTTCCGTGTCACATTGATTATTTTTTTCTGATGATTTCTGAATGGTCTTGGCAAATTTTATTTTTTGGCGCTCTAGTTCCTCGGAACTGAGTGCTTATCAATTTGCCCAAATGTCTGTAATTTTCGAATATTTCGATGAAAATGGTCTTAAACGATTTGGTTCGACTCACTGATCAAGAATCCGTGGTCGAAATTCATTCTGTCCGGCCGTCCGGCCGTAGGCACGATAACTCTCGAACGGAATGAGCTAGAGAGTTGAAATTTTCAGAGTAGGTTTGGGGGATAAATATCTCGGCTAAGTTCGTTATTGGGTAAAATCGGACAGATGGTTTCGGAGTAACAAAAAAAAAATTTTTTTTTTACGAAACAAATTCCAAATTAAATTTTTTTTAATAAGAAGTTTTATCATAAGAATCCATTCATACCATTTTCAACTCTAACAAGCTAATACTTTCGGAGATATGATTCTTCAAAATTTCAATGTACAAATCGTATTTCACACATTGATATAATTATTCTATGTATGAATTGTCATAATGTCAACTTGACAGAAGGGAATATTGTAACTTCAAAAATATTGGGGTTGAAATACTCGTATTTTAGCGATGCAACGGGGACCTCACCCGAAAATGTTTGAAAATATTACGTAAATATTGAAAGCATAATTCTGTAGTTCGAAATCGATTCTGTAGGGCCGGCCGACCGGCCGTAGGCACGATAACTCTCGAACGAAAGGAGTTAGCGGATTGAAAATTGCAAGGTGGTTTTGGAGCGTAAATATCTCGGACAAGTTCGTTCGATCTATCTGAAATTTAGCATCAAATTGTAGAATCATGACCTTTAACGCATGTGAAGTTTTGTATTGACCAGATTACCGCAAAGTGTAAAAAAAAAATTTGAAAATTTGAAAAAGGTTTTTCCACAATAACTCTCGAACGGAATGAGCTAGGTAGTTGAAATTTTCAGAGTAGGTTAGGGAGATGAATATCTCGGATAAGTTCGTTATTGGGCAAAATTGGCCAGATTTAATTCGATTTCTTCCATGGTGCAGTTCTCATTCTCATGATTGCTCATTTAATCTTGATAAATAAACTATTATTTGAATTGAATTTCCTTTATGATGCAGCTCTATCATATGTATACATTGATATAATTCCCAACTCAGAGAAACCAATACTTTCGGAGATATAATTTGTCTGTTTGAACTAGAGCGCCAGAAAGCTCCTGTCCACAGGGCTTGTTTTAATTCTACTCAAAATTACCTTTCCAACGATGTATCACACTTTTTTTTCTAAGTTAATTCTCTAACAACAACGACGTGATTCTTTCTCAAAGAAGAAGCGTCCGGGAAGTGGGTATATCCCAGACGGTTGCCGAAAATAGTTATTTATGTACCAAGGACGAAAAACTGTATAACTGTAAATTCGAGAATTTCAGAATAATTATCAACAAAATAATTCTGAAGATTTTCGTGTCTGACGTAGGAGTCTGATATAGACTCCGAAACGTTACGATATAGTTATTCCTTCGTTGATGTTGTTTCATTGTTGTTTGTTAGCAACATGTATACTACATACTACATGTATGCAACATTGTTCCATTTATTGCTTCTGAGAAATATCTTGTGTTTCTTACGCAGAAGTAAATCACAAAATAATTAATTTTTATTTTAAAGATATTTTTCAGCATTTGGGAGAGAAAACCCAGATAGAAACCTTTGAATACATAATGAGATGTATAATATTTTTTTGTATAACTGTCATTAAGTGACAATTTTAATGACAGCCAACAGTGTTGAAAGTGAATGTTGACGTGGAAGCGTGTTGAAGTAGTATATTCTAATACAAGTTGCAGAATGGGCTCCTATTCAAACACGAATCCGAAATTTGAAAACGAGCGACGAAGGAGCGAGTTTTCGAACGAATGAGTGTTGGAATTGCCTTCTGCAACGAGTATTAGACGATATTTTCTCTATTTCAGGCAAGTTTTGTAAAATACTGTTGAAATTTAATGAAAAATCCGGATTATACATCCTAGTGACTTTTGTATTGTATCTTGACAGTTGGTGAGACTGTTACCAAAGTTGACAGATTACGGAATTTGAATTTGAATCATACGTAGGGCATGGAGATCAAATTTAAAACAGTTTACTAATAGCATGAATTATTCAAAATTAGCAAGAAGGAAATCTCTAGTACATTATTTTTCAATCAAAATAAATCTTTTCACTCCCAATTTCACTATATCCAGATTATATTATATTGATAATTGACGTGTGTTGAAATTTGATAGGATCAAATGTCAGTGCTGACTACCACAAAACGAAAAATATAACTAGAAACAATGCTGGAATGAGTTCATTCCAGCACTGTTTTGAGTGCTGGAATGGACTCATTACGATACTGAAATAGAGAAATATTTTTAACACAGTGTTCAAACAATATTTTTAACACTACATTTTCTTATAATGAAATCAGTAAGTAAGTATGCTAAGAAAACAGGTTCACTGAAGTTCCCTTTTACATTCAATATACACCAGGCCAGAAAATTGGTATATGCAATGTCATACTGCTGAGCTGATTTTTTAGACAGGAGTTCCAAAGTTGTTGCTCTTCTGACAGACTCTTTAATTTCCTCAGGAACAACCAAATCAACATCTACAGTTCCAGAGTTCTGATGAACTCCAGTATCTGGGATGGCTTCAAGGAGGCTAAGTCTTCATCGTTCCTAAAGATTCCTTGCTCAAAGCATGGATGGTTTTGAGATGGCGAGGCATTCCGTAAAATAGGTGATCAGGAGTTTCATCCTGCTCCCAACAGAATCTGCACTCGTCAGTTTCTGCTAGCCCTAATCTCATCATATGCTTCCTAAGACAGCGGTGTCCTGTGAGGAAATCAGTGAGGAGGTGCAGCATGTTTTTACTGAGATCCATATATTTCTTTTATCTGACAGTGTCAAAGTTTCGGATTTTTTCGAGTGATACTTTCCTGGGACTCCTGGGAGAGATCTTCAGGTCATACCTCTTTCAGTTTCTTCGTTTATCCGAAATTTACTTTCGTAGATGCATCTTCCTACCCCACAGTCGGGTTTTGGGTCAATAAAAGGGGTTCGTGCTCCTTTCTTGCCAAGTGTGTTGGCCTCCTCATTTCCTTCAATTGCCGAGTGACCAGGAAACCAGAACAAGGAAACTTTGTTTCTCTGGCCTACTTCATTAAGTTTTCTTCAGCACTCCTATTTGAGGTGTTACTCTGATTTATATCATTTGATCCAAAAAAAGAGTTGAAATTTGCATCATACGATATCGATAATGAGTCACAATATTTTGCTTCTCACAGTCCACTTTCCTTGTATTTCTGTACTAGATAGACAAAAACTGATGTCGGTGTCTGAGGGCCAATTTTCATAAGAAGCTCATTTGCGAAAACGGCATATGGATATCTGTCACCGTTACATAGTGACGGGTGTTGTTCGGCAATGTGCATTTTCCTAATATTGCTATAACGTTTCTTCTGTTGAAAAATTTCCAAATCTGTAAAATCATTCTCGTAGATACTTTTGACGTAGAATTCAATGACGTTAATTGCATTTTCCGCAAACTGATATTTTATCAGATATCGGTATGGATATTTCTCCAAATGGTACACCCCGTACATTTTTGCGTATATCAATATCAATTTCAAAAATACACTTGATATTTTTCTGAACTGAAAAAATATCAACCTTTAGATATGAAGGCTTTGGAGGATGCCATGATAAATGAAATAATGCAAATTATAGTTGGAGGGCTGAAGGACTCCGGTCGATGGCCATTTGACTTGTTCAATAAATAACTGTTATTATTATTATTATTATTATAGTTGTAAAACGATTATTCAAACAGTAAAAGCTCGGTTTAGTTCGTAACATCTGTTCAACTTCTGCAATGAAATTTGAAAATTATGGAAAATATCAAGTAGGTATGCTATATTTTTGAAACTTTAATTTCAAACCCTATCGAAATATGCAAAAATATAAGGGGTGTCTCATTTGAGAAAAATATTTTCATGCTGATATCAGATGAAATATCAGTGTCCAGAAAATGTAATTAACCTCATTGAATTCAACGTAAACAAGAGCGCCAATTGTGTTTTTACAGAAATGGAAAATTTTCAACAGAAGAAAAGTTACAGTAATATATCGAAAATGTGTATTTTCGACATTCTGTAACTATGTAATGGTGATAGATAACGACATGCGGATATCAACAATGAGTTTCTCATGAAAATTGACCCTCAGATACCGACATCAGTTTTCGTCTATCTAGTACAGAAATAGGACTTTCCCTTCAACAGTGTCCAATTTGGCTCACGCTGTAAATATGATTCAGTGGCTTGACAGCGTAGAAGCGTTCATTCGCCACATCTGCAGTCGCCTTTATATACATTGTGAGTTCTCGGAGTAACTGAATTTCTCGCTGTTTTCCTCACACAGCTTATATACAAGAATTACATCTGTCAAACATATACCAAAAGACCAACATTTTATTTGCAATAACATTTTTATACTCACAGCCAATCTCACAAATATAATAGCCTCACAATGACAAAAGGAAAATACTGAAATGCCAAACATACGAGTATGTCAAATGTCAGTTATGTCAGTTTATAGTTCATAAAAGTTTAAATTCATCAATAAAATTATGGTCTTTCAAATCAAGGACTGCTGAACGTTTCTCTGTTTGGAGAGTGAGGTGGGGTCTATATTATTACGTAGGTTGTAGAGAGTGGATAATAGATATTTTATAACATAGGAAAATATTCAGTAAGAAAGCATATTCCAAGAATCCAATGAGAAAAATGATCAAATTATTCTTCTTGGCTCAGGAGGATCGTTACAAATTTTGAAACGTCAAGAGAATCAATTCGGATAACAAGATCAAAACAATGCAGAACGGATCAACCCAAAGAAATATTCCAAATTTCTATCTGCCGTTGGCCTAATTTCCCTCCGCAAATTTCTAATTAATCATTCGTATATACGCCCTTCTCCATACGTGATCCAAAACCATGATCAAAAGTTAAACAATATATTTCAATTACCGCAGTGTAGACACCCTTGGATATTTGCACATCCACTATCGCATGGGGTGGTGGACGCCGAATGAGTGAATGGGGATGGAGGGTTAGTCGCGAGGGAAACTCGTTTGTTATTTATATGGGCTGGATACGGCGAATAATTCGGCAATGATGTGACGACGTTACGAGGGGTAGGTGTAACTCGGCGATGAGATATGTAGTTTTCGCTGTGATTTGTTATGACTCGAGATGGGGTTCTCTTGATCTAGATCTATTTGGGATGATATAAAACCTATTGATGGTCCGGGAATGGATATCATTAAAATCGGAAAACTGACATGACTTTCGAGGCAATTTCTAAAGTCCGTTAGGTAGAGAATAAATCGGTATACATTGTGGAAAAGCCAAATGGAAAAAATTCATTATCTTGGTTACTGTACCTACATATTTATGGAAAATCCCGAAACACGTTAATTTTAAATTTTCATTCTTCTTCGTGAAAATGCGAACCCTACCTTCAACCCCCTTCGAAAGACAGGTACAACCACCAATTTTTCAAATTGAGGTTTGTGATACATCGTTTGAAAGGTCGCGTGATTCTCTATTCAGAAATGGTATCACTTTCATGTTCATTGCAAAACTCAAAATAGAAAAAAATAAAATCATGTGATTACCGAAATTCATTATAATATTTCCTCGAATATCCCCTTATCCTATTTCTATAATACTAAACTTATTTGACTGCAAGATGCGATAGAAAATAAAAAAAGCCATAACATTGTGTTTTCCAGATGGTACCATGAAAACTATTTAAAACACTTCCTGTGCATGTCAATGTTAGTTTCTTAAGAACGCTTTCGCAAATTGTTTTGTGTAGATAAGTTGTAGTTTACGAATTGTTTCATTTGTGTTTGAATTTAATTAACTTCGATTTTGAATAATGGTTCGATTAACGGAAATGCACAAAACAACAATTTTACAAATGATTGGTTACAGAGATAACACCCGAACACAAAAAAATAAGCCGCTTGTTTCATAACAAATTTCCGAATTTACCGCCTATAACCCAAGGAACAATAAGTAAAATAGAGAAGCATGTTCACGAGTTTGGGCATGTGAGGCAGATTGAAGAAGCAGCTGCTAATACACTATATGAGGATGTGAAATTAGATGACATGCCTACACAAAATTCAATGTAAGCCATACATCGATACTAAACATATTAAAACAGAATAAAATGCATCGTCTTGGAAGACGATTTTAATTTTATTTATGTGAAGAAATGATGGAATGGGGGATAACAATATTATCTAATTAGTAGACGTTTTGTGTTCTTATGAGTGCATTTTTTCTATCAATTGCCGCTACTGGTCTACCGAAAATACTCACTGGATGAGAGAGGAACACACGCAATTCCCTCAAAAGGTTAATGTTTGGGCAGGAAATGTTCGAAACCATATCATAGGCCCCTTTTTCATTGAGGGCAATTTGAATGGTAATTATTTTGCACTACTTCGAATTGATGTCGTTCCAGTTTTAGCAAATTTATATCCTGATCAAGGAAATCCTCCAAGTTCCATGGAATACGACAGGGTTCCAACAGGAGCACCACCACATTACCAACGCAATGTCCGGCAGTACCTCGACGCAATATCTCCAAATCGGTGGATAGGGAGGCGAGGAATGATCGAATGGCCAGCACGATCCCCTGATCTTAACCCATTAGATTTATTTTCATGGGGAGATGTGAAGAGCATTGGGTACAAAACTAAACACCTTGAGTTGAATGACCTAAAATATTGAATTACGCTTGGTCGATCACTCCTGAGATGTTGAATAAGGTTTGAGGAAGTTTTTATTTGAGGTTAGGACGTTGCCAAGGCCAAGACGAGACCTTTCGAATGATGTAGAGACTATACTTCCTATTTGAAAAATTGGGGGTTTCGAAGGGGGTTGAGGGTAGGGTTCGCATTTTTACGGAGAAGAATGACAATTTAAAATTTCAATTTGATGTGTTTCTGGTTTTTTCATGAATTTGTCCAGTAACCAAGATAATGAATTTATTCCATTCGGCTTTTACACACTATATAATGTAAACTTGTTTGTATTTCTATTAATATTCTATCTATAAGTTTGCCTATATTTCCACAACAAAGGCAAATTAATTCAGCATCTGAAGTTCAAAGTTAAGTTGGCATTCGAGGATATAGGAGAAATCAGACAAATAGTAGTACATTTTCCATGGAAATTATCACACCACTACGTCCAACTTGGTTGAGGAAAATGAGGCATGTTCAAAATAGGTATGCGAACTTAATAGCGAGTAGCTACATTCTGGTTTGGCGTTTCACGCATGTTGCGGAATCAATATTGCCTTCATCAAGATGTAATTTGTTACTAACTTTTTTCTACTTATTGGTCTATAGATGAAGGAAATATTCGTTCCAGAGCGTACGTTAGACGCCTAAAGCTTAGTGGACCAGAGTTTAGCTGTTCAGTAGAGTAGCCCACCTACACTCAATCTAAGTCATTTTTTGCACGTGTGAGAGCAAAAACTTTCCTATGGTCCGTACTCTCAGGAGTGTGAGAATCTAGTTCACATCTAGTCCACTAAAAAATAGGTAACACATTCCTTGGAGTAGTTCTTCGTCCTGCCCTTACAGCGTCCCTTATGGAAAGAGATGAGCTGCAAGCGGTTTTCACAGCTGAAGGAATCTAACGGCTCGAACAGAACTGCTTACTGAATACCTTGGCCAGGTAGTTACAGGTCGGAATAATCTTCAATTCTGTCACGTAGTTCACTCTCATTCCGTCTAGAGATTCTAATATGATTAGTTCAACCATTCAAACTTTATGGATAGGATCTAGAGTTCCCAGTTCGAACATTAAATCCTTGTACTTTTTCCTCCTCTGTTCTTTCTTCATCAACACATTACTTTCAGTCGGGAAGGAAAATCCGTCAACAAACGATTCCTTGAGCTCTTTGTCCAGCAGGACTGTATCTGGCTTTATGGCGTGGATCATTTTCAACAACTGCTTCGATCTCCAGAGGTACATATAGCAGCACTGGTTGGCTGTCTATGCCATGAACTTCTCTCAGATGGAAGTATAGAATTCCAGTGCCACATTGTGTCTTTCTATATATCTTGGTGGAGCATGGACTCTGCAAGCAGACAGAATGTGCATAACAGTTTCCTGCTGGCTGTGGCATGCTCTGAACGTTGCGGGTGTGTCCACTTTCATGATGTTTTTTTGTATACCATCTGGTATTTATGACTGTATCTTGACAAGCCATAACAATTCCCTCCGTTTCCGACCTGCCCAGGCTACTTCTAAAAAGCAAAGGATAATTCCGGTAGGCTCTGCCTTTTGAACTCCTTAAATATATGGTTTAGTTTCTTCAGTTGTGCCTGTCTTATCTGTCTGCCTAATCTTATCTGGTCTGATAGCGTAATCAGTGTTCCTACCAGCCCTAAGTAGGAAAGCACCTTGATTTCGAATTTCATGATGAGCTACCATGTTCAGAAGCGGATCTTCACCTCTCAATATCCTTATTGCCATTCCCAACGTTTGTTAACGGTATTGATATTACAAATTTTGCAAACCCCTACCTCCCTGCGTTCGTGGGAGATATATTATTTGTATCGAGCAGTTGGGGTGCAGGTTAAAATAAGTGAATTGTAGCCTGCACACTAACTGCTCGATACAAAGAATATACCTCCCACGAAAACATTACATTACTTGTGGATCTGTCGAGCTCGAGAATTTCAATCAGCGTCCACTTTACTACCCCGAAGGAGTATAGGTTTCTATCGGAACTACTAAGCTGTTCGTTGCAGAAACTTTGTTTTTATCAGACAGACGCGATTTCCATATATCTCAGAGCTTCTTTTTGTAGCTAGCTGTTAAGGCATCCTTGATTTCAGTTGTCTCCAGTGCACCTTGTTGTTTCATCTCAAGGAATTTGTTCGTTTCTTCCTCTTCGAGGTGTAGAATGCTTATTTCCCCTTCTAGGTAGATGTCTTCCCCTGTTTCTTCAGTTCTTCCCCTGCTTAGATGAAAAACAACACATTTGTCCAAACCGAATGACATTCCTATTGCTGAGGTGTATTCGGCAAAGATATTCAGTAGTTGTTGTAGTGCTGGCTTGGAAGAAGCATACAGTTTTAAGTCGTCCATGTAGGGATGTGAGATCAGATGATCTGTTCTGCCTGGTGGCCCGGCCTTGTACCCTATTCTGCTTGCCAACAACTCAGTTGTTAATGGTAGAAGTGTTATGCAGAAAAATAACGGGCTTAGCCAGTCTCCTTGAAATACGCCTCGCCTGTATTTCACCCGCCCGGTATAAGTGGTCCGACCTTCGGATCGAACGGCGAACTTAAGTTTTCCATAACGCCATGATGTTTTCCATCTCATGGACGATGTTAGTATGGTTTTTGAGCATCTCTAGCAGCCGAATAATCAATCTGTGCGCAGATGTGTCAAATGCTTTCGCGTTATCCAACAATGATGTTCTCGTACATATGTAGGTCGCGTTTGTAGTGTCTCGCATCTTGACAAATGCTCTTGTCTATAAGTAAATTTTCACAGAATTGTTCGACTTCTCCCGGTGATGGTGGGTATTTTGCATGTACTCGTTTCCGTTACCTCTATTACGGAGAAACTCTTGGAGGTTCATAGTGGTTAGGCAGATTCTGTTGGATAAATTAGACAATTATTATAATTTCACATTTAATTAATATTAAATGTTGAAGTTCCTTCGATAATAGTTAGAAAAGTTACGTTTCACAATTGTCTAGTTTTTTTCACTTTGTTAGGTTTATGTTAAGGTGAATATTCACTTCAATAATAATTAATGTTAAACGGAACTTCCAAGTATTTGAATGAACAAAATGGTAGTTACTCTTGCAGCAGCTTATCGCCCTATATTCAGGCTTCATTAATAGGAGCTTCTTCGAATGTTTGAAAAATCGTACAATTACAATTAATGTACAACATACATAAACACATACAGACTCACTCTGTATAATTCTCTTGGGAATCTGGTTCCTGAGAAAACATCTCTTCCATACATAAAGTCTAAATTAAACTCTCCTGGACGATGCCATCACGGTCATACGTCGTAAACACTATATGCATCCGTAAATCAGACGATTATCGCGTTGCAGCGACATTTCAATTAACGATATAATGTTCAGCCGTAACCATAGATACATATAAATAATGTGCCATTAACAATTGGTTTGGACACGTGTATTTTGTGTCTTTGTGGTTCTCGCTGTAACCAATCCTGATTCTCTCTAACTAAATCATACCACCTTCTACCTACGTGACATACCTACCTACTTCGAAAGTTATTCTTGTCAGATGCATTTTTGTTCTTTTTGTACACAATGAATGTCCTTAGATAGGCTTATTCGAAAAGTATCACATACCCATTATATTACATTAGGTCAGCAACAATATACAGGGTGTTCCGTCTATATTAGTTGAAGAAATGTAATGGTATATTCCAAGGGCATAGCCAGGAATTAATTTCGGGGGGTGGTTCTGAAATTTTGGCAATTTACTTTATAAGTGCATGGGGGTGTAAGGGTCGCTTTCTGTAGTAAGTAATTTTTTGCTTCTAAGAAAAAATAACATTTCCGGGGGGTTTAAACCTCCAACCCCCCTTCCTCCCCCGGGCTACGTCCTTGGTATATTCTACGTCAAAAAACAGGCCGAAAACTATAATCCTATTCCGCAAAGGCTCTGTTTTATAAATAAAGACTGTTGACGTGAATTCCCAATGAAGATAACAAAAGGGGTACATCCTAGGGAAGACTAGTATACTTATTCCGTGTAGAAATGTACCGTCTACAAGACTTTTGGGGCGCTGTTCAGAAAACAGCGTGTCTATCATTTTGCCCAGATGTCTGTATTTTTGGAATTTTTTGCCGAAAATAGTCTCAAATCATTGGGTTCGGCTCACTGATGCCGTTAGAACCATAACTCTCGAACGAAATGAGTTAGAGATTTGAAATTTGCAGGGTAGATTTGGAGCGTAAATATCTCGGTATGTTCGTTAATGGCGAAATCTATCATGCGGTTTCCGAGTTTTTAGATATAACATTATTTAGGAGTATTTCAGAAATCGATCACTCGAGTTATCTGAAATGAAGCAACAAATTGTAGAGTAATATTAGCGTGAAGTTACCCACACATTCCCATCCACAGTTTATGACGTGCAGACTGTCGATTATGAGACATACGGAATTATTCGAACAGTGTTGCCACGTCAACCATGATTTCCTATTATCTCGCATAACTATATGTGTAGTGTACATCTTATGTAGTTAGAAATTAGTACACATGACTGATTGGATATTGAACATTAATTACATAGTAAACAAAACTAGCTTAATAATACAAAACTGAAGCGAATTACCGAGCGTGCTCCAGGTAAAAAGGTATAATTTGACCCCTCTCGGCAAGGATTACAAGAATTTTTTTTTTGATTAGGACTGATATCTATTTATGTTACACATAACAGAACTACAAGAATTTTTGATCGACGAACCGTACAGGGTGAGAAAAAAACTATACAAAAAATAATATTTTTTTTTACTGAACGACGATGTGTGCATCGGTGGAGAAAATAAGGCTGATATCTATTTATGTTACACATAACAGGATCACAAGAAATTTTGATTGACGAACCGTACAGGGTGAGCAATATACTATACAAATAATAATATTTTTTTTTTGCCTGAACGACGATGTGTGCATCGGTGGAGAAAATAAGATTGATATATATTTATGTTACACATAACAGGATCACAAGAAATTTTGATTGACAAACCGTACAGGGTGAGCAAAATACTATACAAATAATAATATTTTTTTTTTGACTGAACGACGATGTGTGCATCGCTGGAGAAAATAAGATTGATATCTATTTATGTTACACATAACAGGATCACAAGAAATTTTGATTGACGAACCGTACAGGGTGAGCAAAATACTATACAAATAATAATATTTTTTTTTTGACTGAACGACGATGTGTGCATCGGTGGAGAAAATAATACTGATATCTATTTATGTTACACATAACAGGATCACTAGAAACTTTGATCGACGAACCGTACAGGGTGAGCAAAATACTATAAAAATAATAATATTTTTTTTTGACTGAACTACGAAGTGTGCATCGATGGAGAAAACAATATTGATATCTATTTATGTTACACATAACAGGATTACAAGAATTTTGGATTGACGAACCGTACAGGGTGAGCAAAAAACTATAAAAATAATAATATTTTTTTTTTGACTGAACGACGATGTGTGCATCGGTGGAGAAACCAATATTGATATCTATTTATGTTACACATAACAGGATTACAAGAATTTTTGATTGACGAACCGTACAGGGTGAGAAAAAACTATACAAATAATAATATTTTTTTTTTCACTGAACGACGATGTGTGCATCGGTGGAGAAAATAATATTGACATCTATTTATGTTACACATAACAGGATCACAAGAATTTTTGATCGACGAACCGTACAGGGTGAGCAAAAAACTATCCAAATAATAATTTTTTTTTTGACTGAACGACGATGTGTGCATCGGTGGAGAAAATAAGATTGATATCTATTTATGTTACACATAGCAGGATCACAAGAATTTTTGATCGACGAACCGTACAGGGTGAGCAAAAAACTATCCAAATAATAATATTTTTTTTTGACTGAACGACGATGTGTGCATCGGTGGAGAAAATAAGATTGATATCTATTTATGTTACACATAACAGGATCACAAGAAATTTTGATTGACGAACCGTACAGGGTGAGCAAAATACTATACAAATAATAATATTTATTTTGACTGAACGACGATGTGTGCATCGGTGGAGAAACCAATATTGATATCTATTTATGTTACACATAACAGGATTACAAGAATTTTTGATTGACGAACCGTACAGGGTGAGAAAAAAACTATACAAATAATAATATTTTTTTTTACTGAACGACGATGTGTGCATCGGTGGAGAAAATAATATTGACATCTATTTATGTTACACATAACAGGATTACAAGAATTTTTGATTGACGAACCGTACAGGGTGAGAAAAAAACTATACAAATAATAATATTTTTTTTTTACTGAACGACGATGTGTGCATCGGTGGAGAAAATAATATTGACATCTATTTATGTTACACATAACATGATCACAAGAATTTTTGATCGACGAACCGTACAGGGTGAGCGAAAAACTATCCAAATAATAATATTTTTTTTTTGACTGAACGACGATGTGTGCATCGGTGGAGAAAATAAGATTGATATCTATTTATGTTACACATAACAGGATCACAAGAAATTTTGATTGACGAACCGTACAGGGTGAGCAAAATACTATACAAATAATAATATTTATTTTGACTGAACGACGATGTGTGCATCGGTGGAGAAACCAATATTGATATCTATTTATGTTACACATAACAGGATTACAAGAATTTTTGATTGACGAACCGTACAGGGTGAGAAAAAAACTATACAAATAATAATATTTTTTTTTTGACTGAACGACGATGTGTGCATCGGTGGAGAAAATAAGATTGATATCTATTTATGTTACACATAACAGGATCACAAGAAATTTTGATTGACGAACCGTACAGGGTGAGCAAAATACTATACAAATAATAATATTTATTTTGACTGAACGACGATGTGTGCATCGTTGGAGAAACCAATATTGATATCTATTTATGTTACACATAACAGGAATACAAGAATTTTTGATTGACGAACCGTACAGGGTGAGAAAAAAACTATACAAATAATAATATTTTTTTTTCACTGAACGACGATGTGTGCATCGGTGGAGAAAATAATATTGACATCTATTTATGTTACACATAACAGGATCACAAGAATTTTTATCGACGAACCGTACAGGGTGAGCAAAAATCTATCCAAATAATAATATTTTTTTTTTGACTGAACGACGATGTGTGCATCGGTGGAGAAAATAAGATTGATATCTATTTATGTTACACATAACAGGATCACAAGAATTTTTGATCGACGAACCGTACAGGGTGAGCAAAAAACTATCCAAATAATAATATTTTTTTTTGACTGAACGACGATGTGTGCATCGGTGGAGAAAATAAGATTGATATCTATTTATGTTACACATAACAGGATCACAAGAAATTTTGATTCACGAACCGTACAGGGTGAGCAAAATACTATACAAATAATAATATTTATTTTGACTGAACGACGATGTGTGCATCGGTGAAGAAACCAATATTGATATCTATTTATGTTACACATAACAGGATTACAAGAATTCTTGATTGACGAACCGTACAGGGTGAGAAAAAAACTATACAAAAAATAATATTTTTTTTACTGAACGACGATGTGTGCATCGGTGGAGAAAATAATATTGACATCTATTTATGTTACACATAACAGGATTACAAGAATTTTTGATTGACGAACCGTACAGGGTGAGAAAAAAACTATCCAAATAATAATATTTTTTTTTGACTGAACGACGATGTGTGCATCGGTGGAGAAAATAAGATTGATATCTATTTATGTTACACATAACAGGATCACAAGAAATTTTGATTGACGAACCGTACAGGGTGAGCAAAATACTATACAAATAATTATATTTATTTTGACTGAACGACGATGTGTGCATCGGGGGAGAAACCAATATTGATATCTATTTATGTTACACATAACAGGATTACAAGAATTTTTGATTGACGAACCGTACAGGGTGAGAAAAAAACTATACAAATAATAATATTTTTTTTTTTACTGAACGACGATGTGTGCATCGGTGGAGAAAATAATATTGACATCTATTTATGTTACACATAACAGGATTACAAGAATTTTTGATTGACGAACCGTACAGGGTGAGAAAAAAAACTATACAAATAATAATATTTTTTTTTACTGAACGACGATGTGTGCATCGGTGGAGAAAATAACATACACATAACATGATCACAAGAATTTTTGATCGACGAACCGTACAGGGTGAGCAAAAAACTATCCAAATAATAATATTTTTTTTTTGACTGAACGACGATGTGTGCATCGGTGGAGAAAATGAGATTGATATCTATTTATGTTACACATAACAGGATCACAAGAAATTTTGATTGACGAACCGTACAGGGTAAGCAAAATACTATACAAATAATAATATTTATTTTGACTGAACGACGATGTGTGCATCGGTGGAGAAACCAATATTGATATCTTTTTATGTTACACATAACAGGATTACAAGAATTTTTGATTGAGGAACCGTACAGGGTGAAAAAAAAACTATACAAATAATAATATTTTTTTTTGACTGAACGACGATGTGTGCATCGGTGGAGAAAAATAAGATTGATATCTATTTATGTTACACAAAACAGGATCACAAGAAATTTTGATTGACGAACCGTACAGGGTGAGCAAAATACTATACAAATAATAATATTTATTTTGACTGAACGACGATGTGTGCATCGTTGGAGAAACCAATATTGATATCTATTTATGTTACACATAACAGGATTACAAGAATTTTTGATTGACGAACCGTACAGGGTGAGAAAAAAACTATACAAATAATAATATTTTTTTTTACTGAACGACGATGTGTGCATCGGTGGAGAAACCAATATTGATATCTATTTATGTTACACATAACAGAATTACAAGAATTTTTGATTGACGAACCGTACAGGGTGAGAAAAAAACTATACAAATAACAATTTTTTTTTTTTGACTGAACGACGATGTGTGCATCGGTGGAGAAACCAATATTGATATCTATTTATGTTACACATAACAGGATTACAAGAATTTTGGATTGACGAACCGTACAGGGTGAGCAAAAAACTATACAAATAATAATATTTTTTTTTTGACTGAACGACGATGTGTGCATCGGTGGAGAAAATAAGATTGATATCTATTTATGTTACACATAACAGGATCACAAGAAATTTTGATCGACGAACCGTACAGGGTGAGCAAAATACTATACAAATAATAATTTTTTTTTTTGGCTGAACGACGATGTGTGCATCGGTGGAGAAAATAAGATTGATATCTATTTATGTTACACATAACCGGATCACAAGAAATTTTGATCGACGAACCGTACAGGGTGAGCAAAATACTATACAAATAATAATATTTTTTTTGACTGAACGACGATGTGTGCATCGGTGGAGAAAATAAGACTGATATCTATTTATGTTACACATAACAAGATCACTAGAAATTTTGATCGACGAACCGTACAGGGTGAGCAAAATACTATAAAAATAATAATATTTTTTTTGACTGAACGACGATGTGTGCATCGGTGGAGAAACCAATATTGATATCTATTTATGTTACACATAACAGGATTACAAGAATTTTTGATTGACGAACCGTACAGGGTGAGAAAAAAACTATACAAATAATAATTTTTTTTTTCACTGAACGACGATGTGTGCATCGGTGGAGAAAATAATATTGACATCTATTTATGTTACACATAACAGGATCACAAGAATTTTTGATCGACGAACCGTACAGGGTGAGCAAAAAACTATACAAATAATAATATTTTTTTTTTACTGAACGACGATGTGTGCATCGGTGGAGAAAATAATATTGACATCTATTTATGTTACACATAACAGGATTACAAGAATTTTTGACTGACGAACCGTACAGGGTGAGAAAAAAACTATTCAAATAATAATATTTTTTTTTTACTGAACGACGATGTGTGCATCGGTGGAGAAAATATTATTGACATCTATTTATGTTACACATAACATGATCACAAGAATTTTTGATCGACGAACCGTACAGGGTGAGCAAAAAACTATCCAAATAATAATATTTTTTTTTTGACTGAACGACGATGTGTGCATCGGTGGAGAAAATAAGATTGATATCTATTTATGTTACACATAACAGGATCACAAGAAATTTTGATTGACGAACCGTACAGGGTGAGCAAAATACTATACAAATAATAATATTTATTTTGACTGAACGACGATGTGTGCATCGGTGGAGAAACCAATATTGATATCTATTTATGTTACACATAACAGGATTACAAGAATTTTTGATTGACGAACCGTACAGGGTGAGAAAAAAACTATACAAATAATAATATTTTTTTTTTGACTGAACGACGATGTGTGCATCGGTGGAGAAAATAAGATTGATATCTATTTATGTTACACATAACAGGATCACAAGAAATTTTGATTGACGAACCGTACAGGGTGACCAAAATACTATACAAATAATAATATTTATTTTGACTGAACGACGATGTGTGCATCGTTGGAGAAACCAATATTGATATCTATTTATGTTACACATAACAGGATTACAAGAATTTTTGATTGACGAACCGTACAGGGTGAGAAAAAAACTATACAAATAATAATATTTTTTTTTCACTGAACGACGATGTGTGCATCGGTGGAGAAAATAATATTGACATCTATTTATGTTACACATAACAGGATCACAAGAATTTTTGATCGACGAACCGTACAGGGTGAGCAAAAAACTATCCAAATAATAATATTTTTTTTTTGACTGAACGACGATGTGTGCATCGGTGGAGAAAATAAGATTGATATCTATTTATGTTACACATAACAGGATCACAAGAATTTTTGATCGACGAACCGTACAGGGTGAGCATAAAACTATCCAAATAATAATATTTTTTTTTGACTGAACGACGATGTGTGCATCGGTGGAGAAAATAAGATTGATATCTATTTATGTTACACATAACAGGATCACAAGAAATTTTGATTGACGAACCGTACAGGGTGAGCAAAATACTATAATAATAATAATATTTATTTTGACTGAACGACGATGTGTGCATCGGTGAAGAAACAAATATTGATATCTATTTATGTTACACATAACAGGATTACAAGAATTTTTGATTGACGAACCGTACAGGGTGAGAAAAAAACTATACAAATAATAATATTTTTTTTTACTGAACGACGATGTGTGCATCGGTGGAGAAACCAATATTGATATCTATTTATGTTACACATAACAGAATTACAAGAATTTTTGATTGACGAACCGTACAGGGTGAGAAAAAAACTATACAAATAACAATTTTTTTTTTTTGACTGAACGACGATGTGTGCATCGGTGGGGAAAATAAGATTGATATCTATTTATGTTACACATAACAGGATCACAAGAAATTTTGATCGACGAACCGTACAGGGTGAGCAAAATACTATACAAATAATAATTTTTTTTTTTGACTGAACGACGATGTGTGCATCGGTGGAGAAAATAAGATTGATATCTATTTATGTTACACATAACAGGATCACAAGAAATTTTGATTGACGAACCGTACAGGGTGAGCAAAATACTATACAAATAATAATATTTTTTTTTGAATGAACGACGATGTGTGCATCGGTGGAGAAAATAAGATTGATATCTATTTATGTTACACATAACAGGATTAAAAGAGTTTTTGATCGACGAACCGTACAGGGTGAGCAAAAAACTATACAAATAATAATATTTTTTTTTGGCTGAACGTCGATGTGTGCATCGGTGGAGAAAATAAGATTGATATCTATTTATGTTACACATAACAGGATTACAAGAATTTTTGATTGACGAACCGTACAGGGTGAGAAAAAAACTACACATCGTAGTTCAGTGAAAAAAAAAATTATTATTTGTATAGTTTTTTTCTCACCCTGTACGGTAGGTCAATCAAAAATTCTTGTAATCCTGTTATGTGTAACATAAATAGATATCAATATTGGTTTCTCCACCGATGCACACATCGTCGTTCAGTCAAAAAAAAATATTATTATTTTTATAGTATTTTGCTCACCCTGTACGGTTCGTCAATCAAAATTTCTTGTGATCCTGTTATGTGTAACATAAATAGATATCAATCGTATTTTCTCCACCGATGCACACATCGTCGTTCAGTAAAAAAAAAATTATTATTTGTATAGTTTCTTGCTCATCCTGTACGGTTCGTCGATCAAAATTTCTAGTGATCCTGTTATGTATAACATAAATAGATATCAATATTGGTTTCTCAACCGATGCGCTCATCGTCGTTCAGTCAAAAAAAATATTATTATTTTTATAGTATTTTGCTCACCCTGTACGGTTCGTCGATCAAAATTTCTAGTTTTCCTGTTATGTGTAACATAAATAGATATCAGTCTTATTTTCTCCACCGATGCACACATCGTCGTTCAGTGAAAAAAAAATATTATTATTTGTATAGTTTTTTTCTCACCCTGTATGGTTCGTCAATCAAAAAATCTTGTAATCCTGTTATGTGTAACATAAATAGATATCAATATTGGTTTCTCCACCGATGCACACATCGTCGTTCAGTCCAAAAAAAATATTATTATTTTTATAGTATTTTGCTCACCCTGTACGGTTTGTCGATCAAAATTTCTAGTGATCCTGTTATGTGTAACATAAATAGATATCAGTCTTATTTTCTCCACCTATGCACACATCGTCGTTCAGTAAAAAAAAAATATTATTATGTGTATAGTTTTTTCTCACCCTGTACGGTTCGTCGATCAAAAATTCTTGTAATCCTGTTATGTGTAACATAAATAGATATCAATATTGGTTTCTCCACCGATGCACACATCGTCGTTCAGTCAAAAAAAAATATTATTATTTTGATAGTTTTTTGCTCACCCTGTACGGTTCGTCGATCAAAAATTCTTGTGATCCTGTTATGTGTAACATAAATAGATGTCAATATTATTTTCCCCACCGATGCACACATCGTCGTTCAGTGTTAAAAAAATATTATTATTTGTATAGTTTTTTTCTCACCCTGTACGGTTCGTCAATCAAAAATTCTTGTAATCCTGTTATGTGTAACATAAATAGATATCAATATTGGTTTCTCCACCGATGCATACATCGTCGTTCAGTCAAAAAAAAAATATTATTATTTTTATAGTATTTTGCTCACCCTGTACGGTTCGTAGATCAAAATTTCTAGTGATCCTGTTATGTGTAACATAAATAGATATCAGTCTTATTTCTCCACCGATGCACACATCGTCGTTCAGTGAAAAAAAAATATTATTATTTGTATAGTATTTTGCTCACCCTGTACGGTTCGTCAATCAAAATTTCTTGTGATTCTGTTATGTGTAACATAAATAGATATCAATCTTATTTTCTCCACCGATGACCACATCGTCGTTCAGTAAAAAAAAAATTAATTTTTATTTGGATAGTTTTTTTCTCACCCTGTACGGTTCGTCAATCAAAAATTCTTGTAATCCTGTTAGGTGTAACATAAATAGATATCAATATTGGTTTCTCCACCGATGCACACATCGTAGTTCAGTCAAAAAAAAAATATTATTATTTTTATAGTATTTTGCTCACCCTGTACGGTTCGTCGATCAAAATTTCTAGTGATCCTGTTATGTGTAACATAAATAGATATCAGTCTTATTTTCTCCACCTATGCACACATCGTCGTTCAGTAAAAAAAAAAAAATTATTATTTGTATAGTTTGTTTCTCACCCTGTACGGTTCGTCGATGAAAATTTCTTGTGATCCTGTTATGTGTAACATAAATAGATATCAATCTTATATTCTATACCGATGCACACATCGTCGTTCAGTCAAAAAAAAAATATTATTATTTGTATAGTTTTTTCTCACCCTGTACGGTTCGTCGATCAAAAATTCTTGTAATCCTGTTATGTGTAACATAAATAGATATCAATCTTACTTTCTCCACCGATGCACACATCGTCGTTCATTCAAAAAAAAATATTATTATTTGTATAGTATTTTGCTCACCCTGTACGGTTTGTCAATCAAAATTTCTTGTGATCCTGTTATGTGTAACATAAATAGATATCAATCGTATTATCTCCACGGATGCACACATCGTCGTTCAGTCAAAAAAAAAATTATTATTTGTATAGTTTTTTCTCACCCTGTACGGTTCGTCGATCAAAAATTCTTGTAATCCTGTTATGTGTAACATAAATAGATATCAATCTTACTTTCTCCACCGATGCACACATCGTCGTTCATTCAAAAAAAAATATTATTATTTGTATAGTATTTTGCTCACCCTGTACGGTTCGTCAATCAAAATTTCTTGTGATCCTGTTATGTGTAACATAAATAGATATCAATCGTATTATCTCCACGGATGCACACATCGTCGTTCAGTCAAAAAAAAAATTATTATTTGTATAGTTTTTTGCTCATCCTGTACGGTTCGTCGATCAAAAATTCTTGTGATCCTGTTATGTGTAACATAAATAGATGTCAATATTATTTTCTCCACCGGTGCACACATCGTCGTTCAGTGAAAAAAAAATATTATTATTTGTATAGTATTTTTCTCACCCTGTACGGTTCGAAAATCAAAAAGTCCTGTAATCCTGTTATGTGTAACATAAATAGATATCAATATTGGTTTCTCCACCGATGCACACATCGTCGTTCAGTCAAAAAAAAATATTATTATTTTTATAGTATTTTGCTCACCCTGTACGGTTCGTCGATCAAAATTTCTAGTGATCCTGTTATGTGTAACATAAATAGATATCAGTCTTATTTTCTCCACCGATGCACACATCGTCGTTCAGTAAAAAAAAAATATTATTATTTGTATAGATTTTTTCTCACCCTGTACGGTTCGTCGATCAAAAATTCTTGTAATCCTGTTATGTGTAACATAAATAGATATCAATCTTATTTTCTCCACCGATGCACACATCGTCGTTCATTCAAAAAAAAAAATATTATTATTTGTATAGTATTTTGCTCACCCTGTACGGTTCGTCAATCAAAATTTCTTGTGATCCTGTTATGTGTAACATAAAAAGATATCAATCTTATTTTCTCCACCGATGCACACATCGTCGTTCAGTCAAAAAAAAAATATTATTATTTGGATAGTTTTTTGCTCACCCTGTACGGTTCGTCGATCAAAAATTCTTGTGATCCTGTTATGTGTAACATAAATAGATGTCAATATTATTTTCTCCACCGATGCACACATCGTCGTTCAGTGAAAAAAAAAATTATTATTTGTATAGTTTTTTTCTCACCCTGTACGGTTCGTCAATCAGAAATTCTTGTAATCCTGTTATGTGTAACATAAATAGATATCAATATTGGTTTCTCCATCGATGCACACATCGTCGTTCAGTCAAAAAAACATATTATTATTTTTATATTATTTTGCTCACCCTGTACGGTTCGTCGATCAAAATTTCTAGTGATCCTGTTATGTGTAACATAAATAGATATCAGTCTTATTTTCTCCACCGATGCACACATCGTCGTTCAGTAAAAAAAAAAATATTATTATTTGTATAGATTTTTTCTCACCCTGTACGGTTCGTCGATCAAAAATTCTTGTAATCCTGTTATGTGTAACATAAATAGATATCAATCTTATTTTCTCCGCCGATGCACACATCGTCGTTCATTCAAAAAAAAATATTATTATTTGTATAGTATTTTGCTCACCCTGTACGGTTCGTCAATCAAAATTTCTTGTGATCCTGTTATGTGTAACATAAATAGATATCAATCTTATTTTCTCCACCGATGCACACATCGTCGTTCAGTCAAAAAAAAATATTATTATTTGGATAGTTTTTTTCTCACCCTGTACGGTTCGTCGATCAAAAATTCTTGTAATCCTGTTATGTGTAACATAAATAGATGTCAATATTATTTTCTCCACCGATGCACACATCGTCGTTCAGTGAAAAAAAAAAAATTATTATTTGTATAGTTTTTTTCTCACCCTGTACGGTTCGTCAATCAAAAATTCTTGTAATCCTGTTATGTGTAACATAAATAGATATCAATATTGGTTTCTCCACCGATGCACACATCGTCGTTCAGTCAAAAAAAAATATTATTATTTTTATAGTTTTTTGCTCACCCTGTACGGTTCGTCAATCCAAAATTCTTGTAATCCTGTTATGTGTAACATAAATAGATATCAATATTGGTTTCTCCATCGATGCACACATCGTCGTTCAGTCAAAAAAAAATATTATTATTTTTATAGTATTTTGCTCACCCTGTACGGTTCGTCGATCAAAATCTCTAGTGATCCTGTTATGTGTAACATAAATAGATATCAGTCTTATTTTCTCCACCGATGCACACATCGTCGTTCAGTCAAAAAAAAAATATTATTATTTGTATAGTATTTTGCTCACCCTGTACGGTTCGTCAATCAAAATTTCTTGTGATCCTGTTATGTGTAACATAAATAGATATCAATCTTATTTTCTCCACCGATGCACACATCGTCGTTCAGTCAAAAAAAAAATATTATTATTTGTATAGTATTTTGCTCACCCTGTACGGTTTGTCAATCAAAATTTCTTGTGATCCTGTTATGTGTAAAATAAATATATATCAATCTTATTTTCTCCACCGATGCACACATCGTCGTTCAGTCAAAAAAAAAATATTATTATTTGTATAGTATTTTGCTCACCCTGTACGGTTCGTCAATCAAAATTTCTTGTGATCCTGTTATGTGTAACATAAATAGATATCAGCCTTATTTTCTCCACCGATGCACACATCGTCGTTCAGTAAAAAAAAATATTATTTTTTGTATAGTTTTTTCCTCACCCTGTACGGTTCGCCGATCAAAAATTCTTGTAGTTCTGTTATGTGTAACATAAATAGATATTAGTCCTAATCAAAAAAAAAATTCTTGTAATCCTTGCCGAGAGGGGTACATTATCTAGAATCAAATTATACCTTTTTACCCGGAGCACGCTCGGTAATTCGCTTCAGTTTTGTATTATTAAGCTAGTTTTGTTTACTATGTAATTAATGTTCAATATCCAATCAGTCATGTGTACTAATTTCTAACTACATAAGATGTACACTACACATATAGTTATGCGAGATAATAGGAAATCATGGTTGACGTGGCAACACTGTTCGAATAATTCCGTATGTCTCATAATCGACAGTCTGCACGTCATAAACTGTGGATGGGAATGTGTGGGTAACTTCACGCTAATTAGAGTAATGAACTTTATGTGCATGCGAAGTTTTGTATTGGTCGGGTGGTTACAAACTGGAAAAAATAATTTAAAATTTTGAAAATTTTGGTTTCACAATAACTCGAAAAATACTGATCTCTTCAACTGTTCAACTGTTAACGGAATATTTTGCTCGAAATTCCGAAACCAAAATTGGATTTAGTTTAATTTAGGCATTTCGGTGACCAATAATCACCTCTTGGGGCGTGCAAATGTGACTGAAAATAGACCAATAGGAGCCTCAAAAAAAAAAATTAATAATTTAGAACACATAAGTGAGCAAATTATTTCAGTTGTTTTCCTATGTGGAAAATTACACCTGTATACATTCGAGTTTTGTTCCTACACGTTGATAATTGAATAAATAGGTGAACGATGTGTGGAATTTTATATTTTTTTTTGAATTTCTCTGAAAGTTGAGAGACTGGAGAGGAACTGGAGGGGATATTACCACCTCATGTCAATTCTGTGAGTGTACATGCCAGTTTCTAGGAAGGAGAGTAATGTTCGGGTGGAGTGTCCATAACGTGGTCTTTGGGCCAATCTTTGAAATTCATGTTACCCCTGCATTACTTGTTATGCATATGAGCAGACGAGAAGTGATTTAACTGCTGGAGTTTTCGTGTGAGGGGATTGGGGGTTTAAGGTGCAGGATGCTATTCCTCCATAGAATCCCCTTGGGAGGGTCTGAGCATGCGTGGATTGTAGCTGCGATATCTATTGAACCCATGGTGTTGAAGAATCAGAGTTTTGTGTGAGGTGATTTTGAGAACACGAGTAGATTGCGCATGCGCAGAAGAGAAGTGGCTCGTTTTGGGTTGTATGGGATTCGTAGAGAGTGGTTTACGTCTAGCGGTAATGGTTCTGGTGCTGAGCCGATATTGTGAGCATTTAAAAGAAGATTAATGGCAATTTTGTGCGCGGACAAGTCACTTGCTGTGTCTTTTGTGTCGTCTTTTTTTTGGGACGAATTTATAAATAACTATATTTGGATGATCTATTAAATTACATTTGGATTTGAAGAATAGGCGTCAACAATTGCGTTCCTAACGGGGGTCCCCTAACCGCAATCTCTTCGACCTGCGTTAAAACTAATATACGTAGACCAGACGTGTGGTAAAATTCCATGGATTTTGATACGTTATCCTGACTCGAATAATATGAGGGAAGAAAAGTTGTGCTTGCCTCCCTTTCGATGTAAATAGCTATCAGGAAATACTCCCTATCGAGATATAGATCTTACAATTTTTTAAATATACAGGGTGAGTCTCTGACCACTGCATTAATTTTAACCAAAGATTCCTCTCATCAAATGAAACACTTTTTTCATTTAACATTTTTCCAAATTCAGCTCAGGTAAAAAGATACAGGCTGTTGAAATTTTGAAAAAAAATCAGTTTTTATTTTGTAGCTTTGACATCCTTTTTTCGAATAAAATGAATGTTGGCGTAAAGTTTCCTGTAACTATGATACATATTTTCCAAATATTAGTTATTTTCTACTTCTACTGGTTTTCTAGTTCTGGACTCGTATATTCATAAAACTAAACGAAATTAGCATAAAGAAAGCATATAAAGTTTTTCTTGAGTAATTTCAAGAATATTCCATCGTTTTAGAACATTATATTATTCTTCAACATTTCTCCTTAAACGCACCGTTTTCGGGATATTCTTCATTGAATGTTTTAAAATGGAAAACTCCAGAAATTTCACTACTTTTATGGATCCGTCCCTGAGCGTTGGAATCCCGAATCAAGCTGTAAACCACGTTACCATGCCTTATTCTCGTCCGCCAACAATGTCATAGATAATTTATATGCGGGAGTATTAGTATTAGCACATTGTGAAATCTTTAAACGCTTGTAACTTTTTACCTGAGCCGAATCTGGAAAAATGGTAAATGAAAAAAGTGTTTCATTTGATGAGAGGAATCTTTGGTTAAAATTAATGCAGTGGTCAAAGACTCACCCTGTAAAGCTTTAATATAGGTAACCATATGCCGAATAGTTGATAATCGTGAATGACTGTGAATACATCATGACAAAAACTCGTTTAATGTTCAGGAAATTGAAATTGTTTTTATGAGTATTGAGTGAGAAATACTGGCATGTCATTAAGCTCTCCAAATTCTATGTATTTTATATCGAAACTATTTCAGGCCCCTCCAGTATCGACTTATGCAATAACGGAATGTTTCAATAGAAACAGAAATGCAACTTCGCATAATCGAAAGAAACTACCTTTCTTGGAATTAGCAGAAAGAAAAACCGTTATTCTCCCGAATAAGAATAATCCTGGTGAGTTCATAATAATATTGAGATGAATTTAAACTCAAAAGCCCGATTTCAGGTCCAGCCGATTACATAACACAAGAAGGAATCCGAAGAAGTGGTTTCTTTTTCGACCGTACCAAAAGATTTAAAGAAGAAAAATGGAATGCTCCACCACCTGACCACTATTACGTGAGTACTGCTCTTCTTTTCATTTCAGGAACTGATATTCAGATTTTTGTCGACCAATAGGTTGTTCGTATATTATATATTATTTCAACTAATATATACGATCATAAGTTCAATATATTCTAAGAGCTTTGGAGACACGTTCACTGCATAAAATAATTCATATCATCATCCAAAAGCCCCTTATATACAGGGTCTTTATAAATGATTGTAATCTCGTAGTTGTTCTGAAACCCTCTCATTTTGCTGCTTCATATGCATGCTGTTCACATTTGCACTTCCAGCCACAGAATTCATAATATACGCATAACCTCACTTTCTCCTTTGTTAACATCGGCAATGATAAATGATGAAATCCAAAATTGTCAATGCGAGATTACTTTCCCTCTCGTCCCAGTTTGGACCAAAAATTTTTATTATACAAAATAAATTGATTCATTAGTTCATATAGTTCTCATTAAGTTTGTAGAAAGTATAATTTTCAAATAAATGAATATTTGGATTTAAGTTTTTGGGTACATAGCATAATTGCTGAGCCTAACTCCTTCTCTAGGATTACAACAGACCTTGTGATGACCAGAGTAGGGTGATTCGATTGAAAGAATGATGAATGATAAATGATACTGGAATTTATTCTGTTTTAAGGAGTATTCTTTCAGGAAATATCAAGCTGATGGAATCGAGAGTGAATTATTGATTAGTTGGGATTTTATTCTCCTAAGTCATTTTCAAGAGATATCATATAAGCTATTGAACATATACGAATAATCTGTTCCCTTGTGTTCGAATGATTTTTTGAAATCCTATTCAGAATTTTTGAGATGTAAGTACTGATAACTGAATGCATACAAATCGACAAAATACATTGAATAACTGTAAGTTAACTTCCAGTTTGAGAGTTTGGCCATTTATGGAAATTATGCCAATGTTATCACATCAAATGTTCAAAATGTACATTATTCTCAAGGCATTTTTTAATTATTTTCCGTTAGTTGTTAAATATATTTTTTGACATTTGTGGGCCAATATTTTGGCATCACATTGTTATTGATGATTGGATGTCCTCATTATTATCGTATTGTCTTTTGAAAACCTCATCTTTCAGATATGCAAATATGCTAAGGTCCAGGGCAGTCAAATCTGGAGAGCTTGTTGGAAAGGAAAGCTGTCCTCGACTTATTATACGGTTGTCATAGAACTCCTGCAAATAGCTTAGATTTGCAGAAGTAGTGTGGGCACTTACCCATCTTGTTGAAAATATCCCAACTGTATTTCTTCGTCATATAGTTGGTCCATGGATGGCTCCAGCATTATTCCTTTGTACCTTTCACCATTTAATGGTATCATGAAAGAGAACTGGGCCATATATTCTACGACGAGAGACTTCTAACCACATACCAACTTTTTGCGAATGTAATGGAGTCTCAATAAAACTGTGGGGATTCTGAGATGTGCATAATCTGTAGTTTTGAAAATCCACATAATCCGAAAAGTGAAACCAAGCCTCAACCAAGCCTGGAAAATGTTAAGTCCAACAATCTGTCGACGTTACGATTATTTAGAATCCAATAGCAGTACTCTAGGCGAAGTGGAATATCCATTGGTAGGAAAATGCTGTGAAATCGTTATTTTGTAAGGTATAACAAATTCAGTTTTTTTTTGCTACTTTGTGGCAAGTACTCAAGCGGATACCAGCCTGTGAAGATTCATTCAGGGACATTTGGGGATTTTGTTCAACTCGTGTTCACAGTACTTCAACAACTTATTGAGAAACTTGAGGTCTTCCTGTCGATTGTTAACGTTTCTAGTCTATATGAACCTATTTATAGGACCTCTAATGTGAGCTTTCAGAGAAGATTCTAGAATCTGAACATCGGGATATTTTGCCAGATATTCATTTTTACAGGCCTCTACAGAATAAATCCATTCATCATTGATTAATGTACCATTGCGGTAATAGGACATCACAATATATATATATATATTCTTTTGAACTTGAGCATTACAATTAATTTTTCATCTAACAATAAAGCATGTGTATTTAAAAAGTGTTAGCAGAGGTAAGTGTAACGGGGTACCATATAATTTGATATGATACTAGAGCTTAGGGAAAAAATCCTCAGCAAAAAAACCCTATCTCCCCGTTAATGTTGTGATTTATGAAAATTGAAATTGTTAACAAAATATGCTGAAATATTAAATATTGAAGGGCATCTTTTTCTTCATTATCGCTTCTTCCTTCAACAATCAGAGAAGTTTCTCCAAGGTACCCGAAACCCAATCTGGAAAAGGAAAAGGCAAAGGGAGAAAACGAACAAATTAAAAATGGAATATTCTATATTTTATTAAATAGATTTAAAACTCGCTACCCATTCTAAAAAAGATTCAGAAACATTATGAATATCCCTAAAACCATCTTTGAATCTATATATGCGACAATTATTAACTAAATGATCTATGGTTTCCTCTGCTTCCCCGCATTCACAATAAATGTGTTTTATTTGCAGTGATTGCAGATTTAAATAATTTGGAAATTGAATTTTCACAAATTTTAAAAATAATCTTAAGAATTGACAATAATTCAATATTGACTGTCAGTTTAGAAATTTTATGATATAAACCGAACACAAGAAGTGAGAAGTGGCAAATAAAAATCCAAAGCCAAATGCGATGTTATAATCATTTTATAAAGACCCTGCATTTCGAAACTTTTTTGGTGCTCTTGTTCCTCGGGACAGAGTGCTTATCAAGGGTGCTTAACCAAATGTCTGTGATTTTCGAATTTTTGGCTGAAAATGGTCCTAAACGATTTAGTTCGACTCACTGATCAAGAATCCATGGTCAAAATCGATTCTGTCCGACCGGCCGTTAACACGATAACTCTCGAACGGAATGAGCTAGACAGTTGAAATTTTCAGAGTAGGTTTGGGAGATAAATATCTCGGTCAAGTTCTTTATTGGGTAAAATCAGCCGGGAGGTTTCGGAGGAACAAAATAAATTTTTTTTTACATCAAAAAATTTTTAATTCAATTTTTTTTAAGATGCAGTTTCATCATAAGAATCCATTGATATTATCCTCAACTTTAACAAACTAATACTTTCGGAGATATGAGTTTTCAAAATTTCAATAATTATATATATATAATATATATGTAATTATATATATATATGTAAATCCAACATCAGATGGGTCATAGACCTACGTTTTGAATTTAATTACGAAAATTCTTGGAAATTGACGCATAAAACCCGAATTAAAGAAGTGGGAATGCCCTGTGCACAGGAGCTTTGGCACTCTTGTTCAAACTTTGACAAATCATAACTGCGAAAGTACTGGTTTCCCCGTCGGGAACGATATTAATGGATTCCTATTTAATTTAATTTATTTTATGATGCAGTTCTATCATAAGAATCCATTGATATCATTCCCAACTCTGAAAAACCAATACTTTCTCAGATATGATTCGTCAAAGTTTGAACAAGACAGCTAAAGCTCCTGTCCACAGGGCTTGAACCAATTCTATAGGTAGTTTTCATGAGAACTATTTTAAATAAAGAGAATTTTCAGAAATATATGTATCAGGAAAAGCATTTATGGAGAAATTTTCTTCATCATGATTGACTACCTAGTTACGTCAGCCGAGTATCTGAGTTTCTGGGATTTTTTATGATCAGATTCATAGTCGGTTAGCAGTAGCATTTAGAGTAGGTATTATGCATGTTCTTTCATACTGAACGAAGTGATTTATGTAACTGAAATCAGTTGCATTAGTACTGAACAAGGTGGTTTCAGGTAACAAAATTGGTTCAAGCCCTGTGGACATGAGCTTTGGCGCTCTTGTTCAAACTTTGACAAATCATATCTTTGAAAGTATTGGTAAGAGTTGGGAATTATATCAATGGATTCTTATGATAGAATTTCATAATAGCAGAATTCGAAATCAAACATCAGAAAAGAATTCAAATTCAACAAGAGTGCCAGAAATTATTAATTCAAAACCAATACACCAATTCTACCCAACAACGAACTCATCCGAGATATTCGTTCCTCAATTCTATGATGAACGATATATTTTTTCCTCAAATCCACTCTGGAAATTATATTATATGAATTGAGCCTTTAGCCAATATTTCAGTTTTGTTTTTACTGGGGATATACTGAACTCAATATTATTAACTTACCATTACCATTCCCATCATCATATGGATTAACCATGGGCATTAAATATCAGAATTTGACATATCATGTCTCAGGAAAATAAGTTGACATGGATCAACACATATCATATTATAATAATTCATAGATAGAATAATTATCACATCTGTGAAAACACAGAAGTACGATCTCCAAAAGTATCAGCTTTTTAGAGTTAAAAATGACATCAATGGATTCCTATGGTGAAACTGCATCTTGAGAAAAACTTATTTTGAAATTTATAATGTAAAAAAAAATCTTTTTTTTTGTTGCTCCGAAACCATCTGAACGATTTTGCAAGATAACGAACTTAGCCCAGATATTCATGTCCCAAACCTATTCTGAAAATTTCAACTGTCTAGCTCATTCCGTTCGAGAGTTATCGTGTTAACGGTCGGCCGGATGGCCAGACAGAATCGATTGCGACCACGTATTCTTGACGCAGTGAGTCGAACCAAATCGTATAAGACCATTTTCAGCCAAAAATTCGAAAATTACAGACATTTGGGCAAATTGATAAGCACTCTTTTCCGAGGAACAAGAGCTCCAAAAATCAGTTGGATCAGTTCCAAAGAATATCCCTAGTATCTACAATCAAAGCGATTCAAGATAGTATCTGCAATACCATGTAGACAACCAAGTCTGTATTGTCTTCGATAGTTATAAGGACAACTGATGGCAGTGTTACTTTCAGTATTAACTTTATATTGTTCCTACTGAATGGAATCCACACAATTCCCGATTCCTATGAACTGTTGATACCTAATCTATCGGAATAGTATTCATTTCACCATTACCACGATGTGTTGATTTATTCGTCTGCGATGTAACTGACATTTTGGCCTCTGTCTCCTCCTGTTTCCCGAAAGACGTGACTCATTCGCGAAGGGAGCCCAGCAAAGCGTATATCCTCTCCCTTTAAAGATCACCATGAACTTCTTGACGACGAGAATTGTCGCATGAATCGCTGCAGTATCGATCTTCATTGAAAATCCTTTACATTCAAGGACATTCTAACGGGGTAGGAGCACCCCCCTTGTTTCGAAGTAAGCGATAAGGGCGATTATGGCATTTGCTTAGAGCAGGGAGATAAAGGAAGCGACGAAATAGAATATAAAAATAACAAAATTGAGAATGTCCGCATCAATGAGTTTGTTTTTATTTCGGAAGAACAAATTCCACTATGAATATACATATGTGGGGATGAGGTTTAAATTGTTAGTTACTCCAAAGCTGTCGTCAGTTTACCAGTTGTAATCTTGTAATACAAATGAGAAAATATTGATACTTCCCGATTTCATGCCACTATGACTGTTCAAGTCACCGCGACAAGAATTATTCGAACAATTTGTTTTACCGATATTTTTCCTCTATTACATTACTTCTTATATCCATTATAGTAAAAAATTGGCTGTTTTCAAAATTTCGGCCGTTGCCACGATAACTTCGGAACAGAAAGAGATAGCGATTTTAAAATTTCAGGGTTGGTGGCGCGCCCCAATACGACGGACAAGTTCACTACAAAAGTCACACGCTTGTCCACTACAGTTTTTGTCGTCTGACATATGTTTCGGAAACCAAATTTCCATCTTCAAAGACGAAGCGTTACTGCTTCGTCTTTGAAGATGGTAACTTTGTTTCCGAAACACGACAAAAACTGTAGTGGACAAAAGTGTATTACTACTTTTGTAGTGTTCATAATAAGACCACAGTGAAATCAAAATAGAATATACGGAAAAGTTCGTTAATGGGTATAACCTGCCCAACAGTTTCTGAGTAATAATTTTGTTTTCAAGATTCCATCGAATTGAAACTTGTTGAGTTATGAAATACAGACTTATAGAAGATCCTTTTGTAAATTAATCATAACCTATAAACCACCTTATACATTTTTGTAATATTTGGTTTGTACGTTCTTTGGCCACAGTGGTGCCGATTTACACAAGAAAAAAATTCTTATTCCTGATCCGATCTCAAAGAAATATATGAGTAGATTTCGAGTCGAAAGAACTGTATATTTCAATATTTAAAAATTTCATTTACAAATTTGGTGCTTGTTGGTGTTTCGCATACACCTTTATGACGCTCTTGTTTTTCGGAACAGAGTGCTTATCAATTTGCCCAAATGTCTGTTATTTTCGAAATTTTCGATGAAAATGGACTTAAACGATTTCAACTCACTGTTCAAGAATCCCTTGTCATGTCTTGAACGGTATGAGCTAAAGAGTTGAAATTTTCAGAGTAGGTTTGGGAAAGAAAAATACGGTTGAGTTCGTTTTTGGGTAGAATCGGCCGAATGGTTTCGCAGTAACAAAAAAAATAATTTTTTACATTTCACATTTCTTATCCAATTTTTTTTTAAATGCAGTTTCGTCATGAGAATCCATTGATATCATTTTCAACTCTGACAGGCTAATACTTTAGGAGATATGATTTTTCAACATTTCAATATTAAATCGTAATTCTATATATGATTGAATTCTTCCACAGAATGCTGTAATCGAAAATAAACGTCCGTATTTGCATCTATGAATATAATATAAGAATGATCTTTGTTCATACATGTCATCTTATCTACAGATACATATACAGATATTTATTTCTAGTTCTTCTCAAAATTCTTGATATAAAAAACCTCCTATTCTGCAAAACATAGTATGATTAAATGCAAAATGACCATTGAAATAACCTCAGCTATCGTAGAACTATGGGTATTATAGGATATTATAATTTTTGGGTGATAACTTAATACTCTTGGATAATCCATATGATGATGGAAATATATACATTGGCAAGTTAATCGAATTGGGTTCAGAATATCTCCACTAAAAACAAAACTGGAATATTGGCTAAGTTTCAATTGATATACCTAATATACACAGGGCTTCCACTTTTTGGCGCTCTAGTTCCTCGGAACTGAGTGCTTATCAATTTGCCCAAATGTCTGTAATTTTCGAATATTTCGATGAAAATGGTCTTAAACGATTTGGTTCGACTCACTGATCAAGAATCCGTGGTCGAAATTCATTCTGTCCTGCCGGCCGTAGGCACGATAACTCTCGAACGGAATGAGTTGAAATTTTCAGAGTAGGTTTGGGGGATAAATATCTCGGCTAAGTTCGTTATTGGCAAAATCGGACAGATGGTTTCGGAGTAACAAAAAAAATTTTTTTTTTTACAAAACAAATTCCAAATTAAATTTTTTTTAATAAGCAGTTTTATCATAAGAATCCATTCATATCATTTTCAACTCTAACAAGCTAATACTTTCGGAGATATGATTTTTCAAAATTTCAATGTAAATCGTATTTCACAGATTGATATAATTATTCTATGTATGAATTCTCATAATGTCAACTTGACAGAAGGGAATATTGTAACTTCAAAAATATTGGGGGTAAAATACTCGTATTTTAGAGATGCAACGGGGACCTCACCCGAAGATGTTTGAAAATATTACGTAAATATTGAAAGCATAATTCTGTAGTTCGAGAGAGGAGAAAATTTGGTGAACGTAGATCAGGAAATTTTTGATCGATTACAAGGTAATTTTTTATTATTACTTATCTTCTTTCATACATGTTTTATGGAATACCTACTATTTGTAGGTACTTTCAACCTGTTTTGGGCAATTGTCATACGAAACTTGTTTTTTTGGCGCTCTAGTTCCTGGAACAGAGTGCTTATCAATTTGCCCAAGTTTCTGTAATTTTGGAATTTTTGGCTGAAAATGGTCTCAAACGATTTGGTTCGACTCACTGATCAAGAATCCGAGTGCGAAATCGATTCTGTCCGGCCGGCCGACTGGCCGTAGGCACGATAACTCTCGAACGAAAGGAGTTAGCGGATTGAAAATTGCAAGGTGGTTTCGGAGCGTGAATATCTCGGACAAGTTCGTTAATGGGCGAAATCCATCAAGGAGTTTCGGAGTTATGGGCGATTTTAGTAAAAATATTTTTTATGAATATTTCCGAAACCGATCACTCGATCTATCTGAAATTTAGCATCAAATTGTAGAATCATGACCTTTATACGCATGTGAAGTTTTGTATTGACCAGAGTACCGCAAAGTGTCAAAAAAAATTGAAAATGTGGTGCAGTTCTCATTCTCATGATTGTTCATTTAATCTTGATATATAAACTATTATTTGAATTGAATTTCCTTTATGATGCAGTTCTATCATATGAATACATTGATATAATTCCCAACTCTGAGAAACCAATACTTTCGGAGATATAATTTGTCTGTTTGTACTAGAGCGCCAGAAAGCTCCTGTCCACAGGGCTTGAATCCATTTTTCCCTTATTAACTTGAGTCAAATCTAGATGTCTCAATAATGAGGTGGCAAAAAATAAAAAAAAAATGAATTTTCTTCTCCAAATGGTTGTTTTACAGCTTTAGTCCAAGAAATCATTAGGTATTTTCTTATTCCTAATCTCTGAATCACAACCCTTTTTTAAAACGAAAGAACATGCCCCTATAGAGGCATACATACATACATAATATTATTATAATTGACTAACTTTCAAACACCTTTTATTCTTTTATGTGTAAATAAAATATCATAACATTGGTGCATTGCGCTATATTGAAAAACATTATGAAAATAAGGAAAAATGCCCATTCCGAAAAGAGTATAACTTTATTTAAAATAAAAATAACGTTGCAATAAATCTACATTTCAATGGTTAAACATAACAGAAAATGAAATAACTAAAATTTTCTCCATCCCCGTCCAATTATTCTTTTCATCATAAAGCATAACCATCTGGACTATCTTAATGCATTCATGATAAGAACAATAATATAAAGCAGTCTGTACAAATCTCACTTGAAGAGAAATGTATTGTGCAAAATGAAGGGCACAAATTTTTAAAGTTATTTTGTTCACAATTTTTTTTGTCTAATTATTTTCCTTTAGCTTAGTACGATTTTTGTTCAAAATATAGTCATGTTTTTTCGGAATGGGATTTTTTTTTCTAATTTTTGTAATTGTAATGTAGCGCAATGAACAAATGCTAATTCATATGTTTTTTACGCATACAAGGTGAAAGTTATTCATTGATAATACCCACATATATTACAAAAATGTAGGGTTCATAAGTTCATTATGACTAATTGAAAAAATTTGTAAAATTAATAAATCACTCTGTATTTTGGTTATAAAACACGATAGATTCATAAAATATGGATTATCTAAAAGCTCCTTAGTGTCCTCCATCTACCCTTATTGTATGCGCATTTCTCAATACGTTTTCACCTTTTCATATCTTTTGAATGAACATTCTTGGTTTGTTCATAAGTTCCAGATTCAGCATTAAATAAATAATGTACAGGGTGGTAGTAAATCAGTGCGACAAACTTTAAGGGGTGATCCGGCATGACACTTTGCTATATAACTTTTATCCGAAAATGTTTCGTTTTCTAAGATACGGGGTGTTGAAGTTATTCTTAAAAACTGTTTATTTGGTGCTGCTAGCATCGCTACTAGACGATTTATTGAAGAAATGGAAAATACACGTTAAGATGTTTTATTTTTTGCATAAAAACGGCGACCCATATGAAATAAGGAATGAAAGATCCATTCTCACAAATTGAACAAGGAATTCAAAAATGGTTTTTTAGTTTGAAATATCTCAGTGGCATACCTTTTTTTTTCATCCAAGAAATTGATCATTACCCGTAAGCACGCCAATGATGAACATAACATTCTTAATTGTATGCCAGAAAGTACGTGATAACATCTTCTTAAAACCATCCAAATTTCATTTACATATCTCGAGAGGTTACAGAGCAATGAATGAATAGTCCATTTTTTAAAAAAACACCCCGTATCTCGGAAAATGAAGAATTTGCGGATAAAAGTTGTACAGCAAACTATCATTATTTTTTTCATGCAGAATCACCAGCTGAAGTTTGTCGCACTTATTCACTAACACCCTGTATATTTCGGTTTCCAGGAAAATTCAGTGATATACGTTCAAAAAAGATTTTTCTTTCAATCCCCCAATATTCGACTCCTAGTAAGGTTGAAATTATCGAATCGAAGTTCTTCGAGGATCGTACCCGGAAGTGATTCATACTACATACATCCGAAAGAGAATTGTGAAAATTTCTAAGGAGTTCCTTCAAAAATATTCATTTGGTGCAAGATTTCGAAAGTTAAATGTTCGAGATACAAATAAACAAGAATGATTATGTCCATAAGCATCAAACACCGATTGAGGAAGAGCACTAGAAAATTGAGAAAAATCGTCAAAACTAGCACATTCCATCATGCACAGAGTGACAGGTTGTGCCTCTTAACGTAATCACGCGTCCGCAGAAATCCCCAGGGGCTTCACGAAATCAATCCTACTCAATCATTCCCTGATTCAGTTGCGGTCCTATAGCGGGAAAAAGGCCACTCGACCCTGCACTTTCCCGCAGGATTGGTATCGACATTCGCATTTCTCAGTCCGTTGGACCATCCATGAATTATACGATTTTTTTCTGTTCTCGGGACGACTAACGCAGCCAACTGCGCTTTCAGCGAAATCACTTCACGCCAATCGCATTGTTCTTCAAACCGCGACTGGGGCATATTTTGAAAGTGAGGTTATGTTAATGGCACGTGATAAATCTGACGCTTTGGTCGTGATTTGCGATGAAAATTTGAGCCCGGCCCCTCTGAATGCTTGAAATAGTGGGATTTTTATCTTTGGCTGCGACGGACGTAGTGATATTTCAATTTTACGAATAACATGAATCAGTATCTGGCATATTCGGGCATTGAAATCAGGCCTTCTGAAGGTCTGCGAGGTTTCTATAACCGGTTAAGGTTTTTACACAGCCCTAGTACCATTAATGCCGATTACCTTCCAATTTTTTGCGCGCATGTTCTAGGGAATAGCGTGCTATCGTTTTACCCAAATGTCTGTAATTTTCGAGTTTTCACCAGGTCTTAAGATGAAGAATTTGAGGTCAAATTCTAATCTGTCCGGCCGGCCGCCCGTTAACTTTCGAACGGAAAGAGATAGCGACTTTTCAGGGTAGGATGTACTTCCGAATGCGAATGCGATGGTTAAGTTCCTCAATGGACATAAGCGAACAAAAGGTGTAGAAGTTATACCCATCTGAAATATTGTTTAATCAATAACTCAAAACATACGGATTCTATCAAATTGGAACTTGGTCATTAGTTTGAGAAGGCCAACTCGTACATTTTGCGAAATTTCGTGAGAATGGCATCACTAGACAAAATAAATATTTCTTTTAAAAACTTCACATTTAAGAAACTATCTGTCAGATTCCGCACATACCTTCAAGCCGCCATTTTTATCGAGTAGGAACTTAATTTCTGATCTATCGGCTTTGTATTTTAGCAATTATTCTGATGATACAATTTAATACTGGTAACAGGGTAATTTTCCTCAAATAATCTTATTTCAGCGTTAAAACAAAAGTGGGAAAGCCCTGTGGACAGGAGCTTTGGCGCTCTTGTTCAAACTTTGATAAATCATCTCCGAAATTATTGGTTTCTCAGAGTTGGGAGTGATAACAAAGGATTCTTATAATAAAACTGTATCATAAAAGAAACTAAATTAAAAACTTGCCAAATTATATATTACCAGCATCATATGGATTATTGAAGGGTATGTAGGGTAGGGGTAATTATAATATCCTATAATTGGTCATTTTGAATTCAATCATACTTCGTTAGAACAGAAATACATTTGACATGTCTGACAGTGAAAACATAGAAGTAAGATGTATTATTGAAATTTTGAAAAATCATATCTCCGAAAGTACTAGGTTGTTAAAGTTGAGAATGATATCAGTGGATTCTTATAATGAAACTGCATCTCAAAAAAAAATTGTATTCAAAATTTGTAATGTAAAAAAAACATTATTTCCGTTACTCCGAAACCATCCGGCCGATTTTTCCCAATAACGAACTCAACCGAGATATTCATATCCCAAACCCACTCTGAAAATTTCAACTATATAGCTAGCTCATTCCGTTCGAGAGTTATCGTGCCTACGGCCGGCTGGACCGGCCGGACAGAATCAATTCCGACCACGGATTCTTGATCAGTGAGTCGAACCAAATCGTTTAAGACCATTTTCATAAAAATTCGAAAATTACAGACATTTAGGCAAATTGATAACCACTCTGTTCCGAGGAACAAGAGCGCAAAAAATAATATGTGCAAACATAACGAAAAAAAAAATAACACACAAGTTTGACGATGTATTATTCATAGATAATACAGACTGAAATGAAGGAGATATTAAATAATATTTTTTTTTTCCAATCCAGATAATTTAAAAAAATTGTCCACAGGAATGATGTGCATTAACAACCGAAAGATATTTTTCATTATCATCATCAGAACGATGGTTATATTCAAGTTATAAAATGATTATCTATTTTCAAACGAGAATCTATAAAAAAGTAAAAAAAAAAATATATACATCGTGTACTTTATCCGTAAATTTATACTACATCTTATTACCTTTGTAGGTAATAAGTAGGGGAAGCCAAAACAGAAATGATTTGATCAAAATGCACATAATCTTTATCGTTTTGCTTAGATCAAAACGCTTGTAAATTTTGAAGCAAACATGTTTTCAGAAACATCATCACATTCACTTCTCCGTCATCGTCATCGATATTATTCAGTGTGATTGCGGCAAACGATATTGTTGTTTATCTGTGTTATACCCAACAAGAATATAAACTTTTTTTGTTATATTCTTTGACAAAATATCTCGACCATTTAACATTCAGAGGAACTAAGACCAGATTCTAAAATTTTTCTCCCTCGTATTGATTGTTTTTGGCGCTCTAGTTCCTCGGAACTGAGTGCTTATCAATTTGCCCAAATGTCTGTAATTTTCGAATATTTCGATGAAAATGGTCTTAAACGATTTGGTTCGACTCACTGATCAAGAATCCGTGGTTGAAATTCATTCTGTCCGGCCGGTCCGGCCGTAGGCACGATAACTCTCGAACGGAATGAGCTAGAGAGTTGAAATTTTCAGAGTAGGTTTGGGGGATGAATATCTCGGCTAAGTTCGTTACTGGGCAAAATCGGACAGAAGGTTTCGGAGTAATAAAAAAAAAATTTCTTTTTACAAAATAAATTCCAAATTAAATTTTTTTTAATAAGCAGTTTTATCATAAGAATTCATTCATATCATTTTTAACTCTAACAAGCTAATACTTTCGGAGATATGATTTTTCAAAATTTCAATGTAAATCGTATTTCACAGGTTGATATAATTATTCTATGTATATTCTATGAATTAATTGCCATAAAGTCAACTTGACAGAAGGGAATATTGTAACTTCAAGAATATTGGGGTTGAAATACTCGTATTTTAGCGATGCAACGGGGACCTCACCCGAAAATGTTTGAAAATATTACGTACCTAAATATTGAAAACATAATTCCAATGTTCGAGAGAGGAGAAAATTTTGTGAACGAAGATCAGGAAATTTTTGATCGATTACAAGGTAATTTATTATTTTATACATGTTTTATGGAATACCTACAATTTGTAGGTACTTTAAACCTGTTTTGGGCAATTGTCATACGAAACTTGTTTTTTTGGCGCTCTAGTTCCTCGGAACAGATTGCTTATCAATTTGCCCTAGTGTCTGTAATTTTGGAATTTTTGGCTGAAAATGGTCTCAAATGATTTGGTTCGACTCACTGATCAAGAATCCGAGTGTGAAATCGATTCTGTCCGGCCGGCCGACCGGCCGTAGGCACGATAACTCTCGAACGAAAAGAGTTAGCGGATTGAAAATTGCAAGGTGGTTTTGGAGCGTAAATATCTCGGACAAGTTCGTTAATGGGGCGTTAACCATCAAGGGGTTTCGGAGTTATGGCCGATTTTAGTAAAAATATTTTTTATGAATATTTCCGAAACCGATCACTCGATCTATCTGAAATTTAGCACCAGACTGTAGAAGACAGTAGAATCATGACCTTTATACGCATGTGAAGTTTTGTATTGACCAGATTACCGCAAAGTGCCAAAAAAAAAATTTGAAAATGTGGTACAGTTCTCATTCTCATGATTGCTCATTTAATCTTCATAAATAAACTATTATTTGAATTGAATTTCCTTTTTGATGCAGTTCTATCATATTAATACATTGATATAATTCCCAACTCTGAGAAACCAATACCAGATATAATTTGTCTGTTTGAACTAGAGCACCAGAAAGCTCCTGTCCACAGGGCTTGAACCCATTTTTTTTTATTCGATATTTTGGAATTATTTCGCCATAAGAGCATTTCCAAGTATTTGATTTTCTCTCTCGTTTTTAGGTTTTCTTAGTTTATTTCAACTTCTGCAAAATGCCATTTTTTGGCGATTATCTTGTTCTCACCCATAATTTCCTTAACTCTTTTAGTGAGAGAAGGTGCTTTTGTGCCCTCAATCTTTTTTTCCAACCTATAATATTTCTGCTTTTACTTATGTATCTTCCCATTCAGATTCTTGATCAATTACATTTTTGTTTATTTTATCGGCTTCTTCGTTTTTTATTTCTTTCGTATCCTCTGTTCGCCGATATTCTTCAATAATCACTAGACACAACAATTGGTTGTTCTTCATCTGCGTGGGGCGGAGTGCCTTCACCTAAACGCCGTATAAAATATTCCAATTTCCTCTTTCTATTGCGATATGCTTGGGAGCACTCTCTCTATTGTTTTCTTTTTGGCGCTCTAGTTCCTCGGGACTGAGTGCTTATCAATTTGCCAAATGTCTGTAATTTTCGAATATTTCGATGAAAATGGTCTTAAACGATTTGGTTCGACTCACTGATCAAGAATCCGTGGTCGAAATTCATTCTGTCCGGCCGGCCGTAGGCACGATAACTCTCGAACGTAATGAGCTAGACAGTTGAAATTGTCAGAGTAGGTTTGGGAGATAAATACTCAGCTAAGTTCGTTACTGGGCAAAATCGGACAGATGGTTTCGGAGTAACAAAAAAAATTTTTTTTTTACAGAACAAATTCCAAATTAAATTTTTTTCAATAAGCAGTTTTACCATAAGAATCCAATGATATCATTTTTAACTCTAACAAGCTAATACTTTCGGAGATAGGATTTTTCAAAATTTCAATGATAAATCGTATTTCACAGAGTGATATAATTAATCTATGTATGAATTGTCATAATGTCAACTTATTATCCTGAGACATGACATTATCTAATCAATCGAAGAATTATGAGAATAAAGTGTATTCCGAAATGTGAGCGAAGTGAGAAAAATCTCAGTTGTTCGCTCCGAAATTAGTTTTTCTCAGAAAAGTCTTACATTTCGGAACGGAACATGAAGTAAGAGATCTGAGAGTAGTGAGACTGCTTTTCATTCATAGATATAGAATGCAAATAGAATGTAAATATTGAAAGCATAATTCTGCAGTTCGAGAGAGGAGAAAATTTGGTGAACGTAGATCAGGAAATTTTTGATCGATTACAAGGTAATTTTTCATTATTACTCTTCTTTGATACATGCTTTATGAAAAATCTACTATTTGTAGGTACTTTAAACCTGTTTTGGGCAATTGTCATACGAAACTTGTTGGCGCTCTAGTTCCTCGGAACTGAGTGCTTATCAATTTGCCCAAATGTCTGTAATTTTCGAATTTTTCGATGAAAATGGTCTCAAACGATTTGGTTCGACTCACTGATCAAGAATCCGAGGTCAAAATCGATTCTGTCCGGCCGGCCGGCTGGCCGGCCGTAGGCACGATAACTCTCGAACGAAAGGAGTAAGCGGATTGAAATTTGCAAGGTGGGTTTGGAGCGTAAATATCTCGGACGAGCTCGTTAATGGGAGAAATACATCAAGCGGTTTCGGAGTTATGGCCGATTTTAGTAAAAATATTTTTTATGAATATTTCCGAAACCGATCATTCGATCTATCTAAAATTAAGCATCAAATTGTAGAATCATGACCTTTATACGCATGTGAAGTTTTGTATTGACCAGATTACCGCAAAGTATAAAAAAAAAATTCAAAATTTAAAAAAAGTTTTTCTACAATATCTCTCGAACGGAATGAGCTAGGTAGTTGAAATTTTCAGAGTAGGTTGGGGAGATGAATATCTCGGTTATGTTCGTTATTGGGCAAAATTGGCCAGATTTAATTCGATTTCTTCCATGGTGCAGTCCTCATTCTCAGATTGCTCATTTAAACTTGATAAATAAACTATTATTTGAATTGAATTTCCTTCATGATGCAGTTCTATCATAAGAATACATTGATATAATTCCCAACTCTGAGAAACCAATACTTTCGGAGATATAATTTGTCTGTTTGAACTAGAGCGCCAGAAACCTCCTGTACACAGGGCTTGTTTCTATAAGTTTTCCCCTCACCAGTCTTTAGATATATAGGTTATGGTTATTCGATAAAACATGTGAATTAAATTAATTCAGTCAGAATCGTAGGCTGGACATGTCCGTTCATTACCGCGTTTAAAATTTAGGGCCCTACTTTGGGTGATTTGAAGATGTAACAGGGATATTTCTTACCCTTTCTTAACGTGTTCTGTGTGTTAATGGAGAAAGAAGTGACCGTCCATGTTGCGTTATCAGAATTTGAGTGTACTCATCATACTAAGAGCTTTTTTATTATTCGTTTTGCGGTTACCGCCCAAGTTAGGCGAATTTCACTTGATGAAAAATTTATTAACCCTCAAAAGAGGGTTGCGATGAATGACGATCTCTTCAGAAGTGATCCCGATTGGAACTTTCAATTGATTAAAGTTGGTTCAGATGATATATTTCATTCGTAAACTCCACATTTCAGAAAATTTCTGTTCAGTTCGAATTGATCTTTATTTGTTCTGAGATACCATAGGGAGCCCCTGCATGTTTAGAGGAATTACACCTATGGAAGAAGCGCAACTATTGATTACATTCATGCAATTTGAATTCTACTCTGCTTATCTGGGACGATCACTCGAAATGTATGTTCTGAAAGTTACATTTCAGTGGAATTATCTAGGAAGATTCACTCCTTTATTACGCAAATTAATTTTACTGATTATAACACTAGAAATAATTGATATTAATACGCAGAGGTTATACCTTCGAGACACAAAGTGAACGCGGTAGCGGTCATCAATCACAGTTGGGTAAAAAATTATCATGTATGTATTATCAATTATGCCGTGCATAAGGTAGTGCAAGGCCACAATAACATAACCCACAAGAATTAAAGTGATTCTCGTAACACGTACAAGCTCTTAAGAGCTTCTTAGGGGTCTCCTAAAAAGACCCCTCAGTAAAAAAAAATCATCGTCAATAAAATCATTTAAATAAATGAAAATAATAATGATATAATATAATATAATTCTGAAGCCCCGGTAATTGTAAATCATTCGTTGTAAGACGTAGGTACAACTGTGCTGTTGTTTTTGGAGAATGGTCTGAAAACATCTGCGTTAGAAATTCCAACATCTCCAGGCTATATTGCTGAAGATAAGTGAGAGTTAAGTGAAAGTCATGCATCTACATAGGAATTTTGATTCATTTATTCATATATAGGGATATTAACAGGAAAAATCCCAAATACAACATCCAAAGATTATTTGATCTATAAAATATCAATCATGAACACATAGGGCTTATGCAATATAATTAACAACTATTAAATAATGAATAAGAAGAAAATAGTAACACAAAATTTTTTCTGAATATCTTTTTGAATGAACATAAAGATATAGAAAAAAAGTGGCAAGTAACTGTCTATTTCTAGTACACCTCATGGGAAGAATAATAAAAATTCGATAACAACTCAGGGCAGTCATAATAATTCGCTATGACACTGCATGCAAATATTAGATCCATTTAAATTCTTCGCTGTTCTAGTCTTTGTAAACGACAGATGGAACGGACAATGCTAATAGCAGTAGTAACATAAACTTTAGTTAAATTGAAATGTAGGAACCTTGCATATTTATTCCGAATTCTCCCCAATCTCACTATATTACATACCACATAACATTACATACCCATAATTTACTATGGTAAATTGGTAAAAGTGTCCAATACAGGAGAACAGACAATAGAATTCACCATGGTAAATTCGATTAAGAGTGTCCAATACAGGAGAATGGACAAGATACGCACAAAAGCTTCTGACTTCACGTCAGTGCTTGAAACAATTTTTTTTCGATGATTTTTTAAAAATTTTCTAGTGCTACGATCCTCACGAAATTTTGCAAGAATTTTCGCGTTGGCATTCTAGAACTAAAAACCATATTTGAATTGGATCGGATTTGTAATTTTTTCAGTTATCGAGGAAATAACAGATTTCAGATTGATATAACTCCAAAACCATTTGGCTGATTATGCTAGTTAACGCACTCAAATGTCGTATTCAGGCGAGCAATCTACCCTGAAAACAGCAAGTCGCTATTTCTTTCCGATCTGATCTGTTCTATTTTTTTGTAATTTTTTGAAAATTTTCTAGGGGTACGGTCCTCACAAAATTTCACACACGTCTTCATGTCGATATTCTACAACTAGTTACCAAGCTTCAATTCGATCGAGTCTATAATTTTTAAGTTATCGAGAAAATAATATTCCTGAATGGTATAACTCCGAAACCGTTGGACCGATTATGGCCAACAGCGAACTTAACTCTCCCATTCAGATGTGCAACCTATCCTCAAGACTGCAAGTCCCTATCTCCTTTCGCTCAAGAGTTGTCGAGGCAACGATCACCCATCCAGCTACTGAACTCACACAAGGCTGCTCGGATCTCCAACAGTATAGATCTCCAACAGTATAGATCCGATAATATTCAAACTTGGACCTTGGTAGTGTAGTTAGGTTCTGAAAGCTCCTGCAAAATTTCAGCGATGTCGGACCAATAGATTTTGATATATAGAATTTTTTTCAGTAATTTTCTATGATTTTTTTTAAATTTTCTAGTGATACAATTCTCACGAAATTTTGCGAGAATATTCGCGTTACCATTTTACAACTACTAACAATGTTTAAATTGGATCGGTTCTGTATTTTTCGAGTTATTGAGGAATTAAGAACCAAACTTCAGATGGGTATAACTCCAAAACCGTTTTGCTGATTATGGCAATAGACAAACTCAAATAGCGCATTCAGATTATCAACCAAACCTGATCATTTCAAGCCTCTATCTCTTTCTGGTCTTAAGTTATCGTGACGTAAATAATATTTTTCAACAATTTTTATAAAATTTTCTAGCGATATGATTCTCACAATAATTTACAAACGTCCTTAGGTTTATATTCTACAACCATTCACCAAGTTTCAATTCGATCCGATCAGTATTGGTTGTAGACAAAATTATTACTCGAAAACCCTTGGGCCGATTATGCCCATTAACAAACTTGTCCGTCTTATTGGGATGCGCCACCTACCCTGAAAATTTCAAGTCGCCATCCCTTGCGTTCTCAAGTTATCGTGGCAACGGCCGGCCGGCCGGACAGAATTTGACCTCGAATTCTTGATCAGGGAGTCGAACCCAATCGTTTGAGACAATTTTCGGCGAGAAATTCGAAAATTACAGACATTTGGGCGAATTGATAACGCGATGTTCCCCAGAACATACGCGCAAAAATGAATTGCTGTTCGTTAGTCTCGCTAAAACTCGAGAACGGCTGGACCGATTTGGCTAATTTTGGTCTGGAATTATTTGTGGAAGTCCAGGGAAGGTTTAAAAGGTGAATAAATATGAAAATGTCTACAGGGTGTTTTTCTTTTAACGTCAATGTCAACTTGCTCTTTTTCACGCAATAGTCGTACAATTTCATTCAATTGTGTTAAGAAATATACTTTCGAGATATGCATCATTGAAAATAAACCAGTACTATACATAGTGTTCTTTTTCTCACGGCACAATTGTACTCGATTGAAGTGATTTGCGCCACAAACAAAGCATTAACTAAATAGGTACCTTGGATGGATTCTCATAATGTATTTGTCTAAAATTTTCCTACAGGATGTTTTTCTTTTAACGTGTCGTAATTGTCCGAAATTTTCATACAGGTTGTTTTTCTTTTAACGTCAATTGCAACTTGCTGTTTTTGGCGCCAATCGTACAATTTCATTCAATTGTGTTAATTATACTTTCGAGGCAAACATCATTGAAAATAAACTATTACTATACAGGGTGTTCTTTATATCACGGCACAATTGTACGCGATTGAAGTGATTTATGCCACAAACAAGCCATTAACTAAATAGGTACCTTGGATGGATTCTTATAATGTATTTGTCCGAAATTTTCACACAGGGTGTTTTTCTTTTAACGTCAATTGCAACTTGTTGTTTTTCACGCCAATCATACAATTTCTTTCAATTGTGTTAAAAAATATATTTTCGAGGCATACATCGTTGAAAATAAACCATTACTATACCGGGTGTTCTTTATATCACTTCACAATTGTACGCGATTGAAGTGATTCGTGCCACAAGCAAAGCATTAACTGAATAGGTACCTTGGATGGATTCTCATTATGTATATGTCCGAAATTTTCAAACAGGGTGTTTTTCTTTTAACATCAATTGCAACTTGCTGTTTTTCACGCCAATCGTACAATTTCATTCAATTGTGTTAAAAGATATACTTTCGAGGCATACATCATTGAAAAAAAAACCATTACTATAGGTACAGGGTGTTCTTTATATCACGGCACAATTGTATACAATTGAAGTAATTTGTGCCACAAGCAAAGCATTAACGAAAAAGGTACCTTGGATGGATTCTCATAAGATAACAATTTTGTTTGTATTTGATGTGTGGACATGGCGCATGGACAATTATACGTCGCATGTTCGAGCGTCGGTAAACCGTCAACGCACCACAAAACAAAACAAAAAATATAGTTTATCCGAAACCATAATTAATTGTGGAAGGACTGATATTTTTTCGATTGAAGTCATTCTATGAAAATATGTTTGAAATCAAAATGGCCAATGTTTTGGTCATGAATTCAGACCAGGATAATGAGTTTCTGGATATTCAGCTAGGAGTTTTATAATATTCTTGAGTAAATTAGAAAATTAATTGTGGAAGGACTGATGTTTTTTGGATTGATGTCATGTATGGAATTGTAAGAAATTATGTTCGAACTTGAAATCTCCAATGTTTTGGTCATTAATTCGGTCCAGGATAAATAGTTTCTGGATATTAAAAAAATTCATGCAAAGAAGGTATGACCAAGAGTCTAGGAAATGTTATTTCTATTATATTGGTACAAGTACAAATCACTATCAAATATAAATAGATAGATACAAATTTCATCAGATTGTAGACCAGTTCAATCACTGAAAACCAAGGTTACAAAAAGTGGGAAGGTCCTGTAGACAGGAGCTTTTTGGCTCTCTTGTTCAAACTTCGACAAATCATATCTCCGAAAGTATTGGTTTCTCAGAGTTGGGAATGATATCAATGGATCCTTATGATAGAACTGCATCTTCAAAGAATAAAATTAAAAAAGTGTTATTTAAAAAAAATAGTGCCAAAAATGATTAATCCGAAACCACCAGGCAAATTCTATACAATAATGAACTTATCTGAGATATTCATTCCTCAAATCTGCTCTAAAAATTCCAAATCTTTAGTTCATTCCAATTTCCGGTTGAGATGTTTTATTTTATTATTCGTTGCAGTTTGCAGGTTTGGGTGGGGTATGGCCAAAATTTGCGAATATATGTTGCATATGAATTGTACAACACACGACACCCATAAAGAAAATGTCAGTTCATGTCTATTAGAAAAATATTTCATAGCACTAGTAGAAGAATAGAGAGATGTCTAAACCCTATTCAGACATAGAAAATGTTCCTTTAGTACAAATTGCCCCATCTATGGTAACTTTGAATAAATCCATTGATAAAACGCCCTGTGCATTTGAGTGTTATTTTTTGGACAATTCCACCGCTTTAGCTTAATGGTTAAAATAAAAATTGGTTCAAGCCCTGTGGACAGGAGCTATTGGGCGCATGTTCATCTTCCTTGTGGCCCGTACTGACCAGTAAAGAAAAAAAGCAGTATCATGTTGAATACCTTAATATTATTGAGATTATTATATAATAATCGATGAAAATACTGAGAGAGACCCAGGAAATTTGACACATTTTGTCTTATATCTCCAGAAATTGAAATCGTATAGAGCCAAAATTTTGCACAATGTTGCAAAATACTACAATTGACGTTAGTACAAGTTTTTGTTGCAATCTGATGAATAGTTCACGAAAAAAAATTTTTTTTTTCGAAAAAATTAAAAGAAATATTTTTTTAAAAGTTACCAACATTTCGATCATAACAGAATTTTGCCAAAAGTTGCGCGTTTATATCCTCGAACTGACTACCAAGTTTCGATTCAACATCTTCTTTAGTTCCTGAAATATCAGGGAAATAACCTCAAAATTTGAAATGTCTATAACTCCTAAACCGTCCGGCCGATTTTGCCCGTTAACGAACTTAACCGTCGCATTTTGATCAGAAACCTACCCTGAAAGTTTGAAGTCGATAGGACCTTCGGTGCTCCTGTTATCGTGCCTACGGCCGGAAGGCCGGCCGGCCGGCCGGACGGCACCCTAAAATCTGACACCGGATTCGTGATCAGGGAGTCCGAATTAGTCTATTAGCCAATTTTCAGCTCAAAATTCGAAAATTACAGACATTTGGACGAAATGATAGGACGATGTTCCCCTAGAACATACGCCCAAAAATAACCAGCTTGAAAGATTTGATATATTCCAAAGTGTACGACAACCTTAGGGCTGGTTTCTCAATTGCGAGTTAACTCGAGGTTCCGAGTTACGCAAGTGTCTAGCTATCTCTAAGCATGCGTAACACTTGGGATACTCGCAACCTGGAGTTAACTCACAACTGAAAAACTGGCCATAGTGTCTAAGTTTTACCTAAATCATCTAAACTCTAAACCCTACTATAGGGATGGAGTGAGACATCAACTTTTATAATATGAATCTATAGGAAACTACCTAAAATAATTTATGTTTTTGGCGCTCTAGTTCCTCGGAACTGAGTGCTTATCAATTTGCCCAAATGTCTGTAATTTTGGAATATTTCGATGAAAATGGTCTTAAACGATTTGGTTCGACTCACTGATCAAGAATCCGTGGTCGGAATTCATTCTGTCCGGCCAGTCCGGCCGGCCGGCCGGCCGTAAGCACGATAACTCTCGAACGGAATGAGCTAGAGAGTTGAAATTTTCAGAGTAGGTTTGGGGGATGAATATCTCGGCTAAGTTCGTTATTGGGCAAAATCGGACTGATGGTTTCGGAGTAACAAAAAAAAAATTTTTTTTTACGGAACAAATTCCAAATCAAATTTTTTTTTAATAAGCAGTTTTATCATAAGAATCCATTCATATCATTTTCAACTCTAACAAGCTAATACTTTCGGAGATATGATTTTTTTAAATTTCAATGTAAATCGTATTTCACAGATTGATATAATTATTATTCTATGTATGAATTCTCATAATGTCAACCTGACAGAAGGGAATATTGTAACTTCACAAATATTGGGGTTGAAATACTCGTATTTTAGCGATGCAACGGGGACCTCACCCGATAATGTTTGAAAATATTACGTAAATATTGAAAGCATAATTCTGTAGTTTGGTGAACGTAGATCAGGAAATTTTTGATCGATTACAAGGTAATTTATTATTACTTATCTAATAAACTATTATTTGAATTGAATTTTCTTTATGATGCAGTGATATCATATGAAAACATTGATATAATTCCCAACTCTGAGAAACCAATACCAGATATAATTTGTCTGTTTGAACTATTCAACGTAGGCTGCGCTACCGAGTGCGACGGTTGAGTTCGTTCGAGTTGGCATGCTCGGCCAAACGGTTCCGAAGTTATATCCATCTGAAATATTGTTTCTTCAATAACTCAAAAAATACAAATCCGATCGAATTGACACTTGGTAATTAGTTTAATAAATTTTGACAGAATTTCGTGAGGATCATAGCACCTAAAAATATGTTTTTCTTCAAAAATGTTATATTTCTGATACTATAAGATTCTGCACAAACCTTCAAGCTACCATTTTACAATCGATTACAGGATTTCAGGTTGGTCAGCTTTGTATTTTAGCAATTATTGTGAAAATAAAACTGGCATCTTTCTCAAATATCTATTCTGTCATATAAATCTCAAAATTCATCGAAGGCCGAGCACTCCTCGATGGCCGCGATGCTGGTTTATGTTTTTGCGCGCTTGTTCTGGGAACCATCGCGTTACCATTTTGCCCAAATGTCTGCTATTTTCGAATTTTTGACCCGAAATGGTCTCAAACGATTTGGTTGACGAATTCGATGTCAAATTTGATTCTGTCCGGCCTTTGCCACGATGGCTTGAGAACGGAAAGAGATAGCGAGTACGTTAATGGGCATAATCGGCCAAACGGTTTCCCAGTAATAATTCTGTTTTCAAGCAATACAGATCCGATGGAATTGAAACTTGGTGGGTAGTTATAGAATACAGACTTAAAGACATAAATATGTGCAATTTTGCGGGAATCGTATTACTAGAAAATTGAGCATCCGAATACAACTTCTAAGATCATTAGTAGACATAATCGGCCGAATGCTTTTGGAGTTTCACCCATCTGAAATTTTGTTGATATTTCCTCAATAACTCGGAAAAAACGAAAACGATCCAATGCAAACAATGTTATTAATTGTGGAATGCCTATGCAAAAATTCTCGCAAAATTTCATGAGGATCGTATCACTTGAAAATTTTTAATAAATCATTGAAAAAAATCCTGTATATCAGAAACTATTCGTCCGACATCGCTGAAATTTTGCGAGAAGCTTTTATACTAACTCTGCTGCCAAGTTCCAAGTTTGAACATGATCGGATCTATATTGTTGGAGATCCGATCAGCCTTGCGTGAGTTCAGTAGCTGGATGGTTGACCGCTGCCTCTATAACTTTCGAACGAAAACAGATAGGGATCTGCAATTTTCATGGTAGGTTGTGCATCCGAATGAGAGAGTTAAGTTCGTTGTTGGGTATAATCGGCCTAACGGTTTCGGAGTTATACCCATCTGGAATATTATTACCTCGATAACTCTAAAAAATACAGAGGCGATCGAATTGAAGCTTGGTAACTAGTTGTAGAACATCGACATAAAGACGTGTGTGAAATTTTCTGAGGACCGTGCCACTAGAAAATTTCGAAAAACTAAGAAAAAATATTATTATTATTTATCTCACGATAACCTGAGAACGGAAAGAGATGGCGACTTGTAGTATTTAGGGTATAGGTTGCACATCCAACTGCGACATTTGAGTTCGTTAAAAGGCATAATCGGAAAAACGGTTTTGAAGTAATACCCATCTGAAATTTGTTTGTTATTTTCTCAACAACTCGACTTAGCGACTTGCAATTTTCTGGGTGGGTTGCGCTTCCGAATGTGACATTTAAGTTCGTTAATTGGGTCATCTGAATTTTTTTTTGTTATTTCCCCTATAACTAAAAATTTACAAATCTGATCCAATTAAAAATGGGTGATTACTTCTAGAATGCTGCCTAATTAATTTTTGCGGATTTTTTTTAATTGTCCTGGAGATACTTAAGGCGTGACTTTTTGGCGCTCTAGTTCCTCGGAACTGAGTGCTTATCAATTTGCCCAAATGACTGTAATTTTCGAATTTTTCGATGAAAATGGTCTTAAACGATTTGGTTCGACACACTGATCAAGAATCCGTGGTCGAAATTCATTCTGTCCGGCCGTCCGGCCGGTCCGGCCGGTGCGGCCGGTCCGGCCGGTCCGGCCGTAGGCACGATAACTCTCGAACGGAATGAGCTAGACAGTTGAAATTTTCAGAGTAGGTTTGTGAGATAAATATCTCGGCTAAGTTCGTTATTGGGCAAAATCGGACAGCTGGTTTCGGAGTAACAAAAAAAAAAAAATTTTTTTACAAGGCAAATTCCAAATTAATTTTTTTTCAATAAGCTGTTTTACCATAAGAATCCAGTGATATCATTTTTAACTCTAACAAGCTAATACTTTCGGAGATATGATTTTTCAAAATTTCAATAATAAATCGTATTTCAACGTTGTCACAGAATGATATTATTCTATGTATGAATTGTCATAATGTCAAATGATGTTCCTGAGACATGACATTATCTAATCAATCGAAGAATTGTGAGCAAAGTGAGAAAAATCTCAGTTGTTTGCTCCGAAATTAGGTTTTCTCAGAAAATTCTTACATTTCGGAACGGATCATGAAGTAAGAGATCTGATAGTAGTGAGACTGCTTTTCATCCATAGACATAGATATAACTCTCGAACGGAATGAGGTAGGTAGTTGAAATTTTCAGAGTAGTTTAGGGAGATGAATATCTCGGTTAGGTTCGTTATTGGGCAAAATTGGCCAGATTTAATTTGATTTCTTCCATGGTGCAGTAGTCATTCTCATGATTGCTCATTTAATCTTGATAAATAAACTATTATTTGAATTGAATTTCCTTTAGGATGCAGTTCTATCATATGAATACACTGATATAATTCCCAACTCTGAGAAACCAATACTTTCGGAGATATAATTTGTCTGTTTGCACTAGAGCGCCAGAAAGCTCCTGTTCACAGGGCTTGTTTAATATTTACAATCTGAAATATGTCATACAGATAACATAATATATAGGTGTTTGAATGTTGATTAAGCATTTTGAAATCAGGAACTAAGTCTTGTCTTTAATTTTTAAACTCAAGTTCTAATAATAATATGGTAAATTGTTATACTACTAAAATATCGTTATAGTAATTTCTTTATAGATTGCCTCAGTTAGATTATCATTTCAATTTCTTAAAATCTTAAATATAATGTTATCACTTACTTCAATGAAGTATAATCACTTTTACCAGAAAATAAAAAAGGAACCACTCTACATATTCTCGTATGGAAATATAATCTGAAATCAACATAAATATGTTTTTAAATAATTGGTCATTTTGCATTCAATCATACTTTGTTTTCTAGAACAGAGATAAATTGGACATGTCTGAAATTGGTAATGTTAAAAAATTTTGTTTTCGTTACTCCGAAACCATTTGACTGATTTTGCCCAATAACGAACTCAGTCGAGATATTTATGTCCCAAACCTTCTATAAAAACAAGACTAGCAAGGACCAAAGTTGAGAGTAATCCACAAAGTGTAATTCCATCAACGCTGAATAGCAACATACCAACGCTGATAAAAAATACACTTCAAGAAGCCGGTAAATCAAAATCCAGCAATCAGTTCCGAGTACGAAGTAGACAGAAACGACACCTGGCGTTCAACCAACCAAGCTCCCCGTTGCGGACCACTTATTTATGTACTAGTGGTAAGCTTTTTCATAAAAGCGTTAAACTCTTTTGTTGTACCTATTTCTGCGTGCATTGCGTATTAACCTGGGCGTTTTCACTTCCTCGTGGTGTCCGCATGAAACTCTAAGCAACTTTGTGGATTACTCTCAACTCTGGTCCTTGCTAGTCCTATTCTTATTTATCTACTATGAAAATTTCAACTGTCAACCTCATTCTCTTCGACACTTATGGTGTTAACGGTCGTACAGAATCGATTTTCACCACGAATTCTTGATCAGTGAGTCGAACCAAATCGTTTTAGACCATTTTCATGAAAACATTCGAAAATTACAGACATTTGGGCAAATTGATATGCATTATGTTCCGAGGAACAAGAGCGCCATAAAATGTAGGTAGGTATCTTCTATAATACTCACATATTTACAAATTCATTTCTCCTCAATACACACTTAAAATTTCTTTATTTTCTCAAGTTAGATTAATCCGTTTCAGACTCGTTCTAATCCAAATGAAAATGGGGGACCATGAATCTCTTCTTTCGGGCAATAATTAATAACTCGACAGACCATTATTACCGACAAGAATAGAATTCTCAGCAGAAACAACAACTGCACAAACAGGAAGTAAATGAGCAGAAAAACACCAAATCGAAGATAATATACGGGGAACCTGTACAAATAACTCATGAATGTACGACCGGACCGCACCAATAACTCAGATTTTCCGCTTTTTCATCAAATACACGCGCTGAAAGCGGAGAAAATCCGGTATTGCTGATCTCAGCATCTCGCATTTCCATGACAGATGAATTTCTCATACAGCAATTAGTACGCGCGCTGGCTCCATTTTTCAAGTCAGTGGTCGAAGGAAGTGGAGACACAACAGGAAATGACGTGGCTACCAAGGCCGAGACAATAAAAATCAAATCTAGCCCACCCCGCTAGTTCTCCACGTCGTTGGATGACTCACGATTTCCACGGAACGATCAGGGTGGATAACGGGAGTTTTTCCGATTTTACCGCCTTTTTACGACTCGATTTTCGTTCATCATCTCCATCGCAGAGTTGTAAATACGGACATAACCGTTTGTCCGAATTGTAGCGGGGATATTGAAAGGTCTTTCAGAACCAGCCCTCGACGGAATCTCATTTTCGTTGGATATTTTCCAGTTTTATCTTAGAGTCGCATTATTAACGTCAACATTATCAGATTTGAAATATATATATATATATATATATATATATCTTTTGTACGGGATAGATACTTCAACAGTTTTCAGGCTAAACAACAATAACTTAAGAGGCCACAATTACAAACTCCATAAGGAAAATTTCAAGACTGTTCCACGCCAACACTTTCTGTCGAATAGAATTTTTCAAGTTTGGAATGCCCTCCCAACGGGAATAGTGAACTCCCCTAGTGTTAATTCGTTCAAAAATGCCTTGGACTCATGGAGTGGGCGGTTTCCAGTGTAGTGTTTCTTTTTGGTGTCTCTTTTTGGTTATTTTATTTTATTTCATGTTTTTTTTTGCTCTTGTTTCAATTATGTGTTTTTCTACAATACAAAAAGTGTTTTAAGTTATTCACAAGGTGACTTAAGTTTAAGTTCTTTACATTTGAAATGTATATATTTTTTTGAGCCCCTATAGGTATTTGCCTTGGCTCTTATGAATTTAATAATAATAATAATAATACATACCTATACAGGGTCAATCTTTCTTAACCTCGCCCAGAATTATACGGAAAACCATTCAAGATATTTTCATGAAATTCATTTTCAGTGTGTTATCAACTTCGTATCTTGAATGGCATGCCCAATAAATTATCAAATTTTTTTTTAAGCCGGTAAGCTTACATAATAAGTTTTATTTTCAAACGTACAATAATGACGTCATCATTCGATTGAGAGGATCATCGAAAAGTTCTATTTCTCCACCAAGGAGGAGAAGTGTTGCTATATCCTACACTTTTCCGGTAAGCGGCAGAAAAAGTGTTGCTATGCAAAAGATGAATTGGTTACAATGAACAAAAAATTCTCTAAATCAAACGTCATTTTTGGCGCTCTTGTTCCTCGGAACAGAGTGCTTATCAATTTGACGAAATGTCTGTAATTTTCGAATTTTTGGCTGAAAATGGTCCAAAACAATTTGGTTCGACTCACTGATCAAGAATCCATGGTCAAAATCGATTCTGTCTGGCCGTCCGTCCGGCCGTTAACACGATAACTCTTGAACGGAATGAGCTAGACAATTGAAATTTTCAGAGTAGTTTCGAGGGATAAATATCTCGGTTAAGTTCGTTAAGTCAGAGGTTAATATTACATTTTACTTCCTTAAGTAGTAAGACATGTTCCTATATACAGTATTTTCATAATGTTGCTAGTTAATATATTTTGAACTATTAAAATAATTTGTTCGTAAGCCTCTACCAACTCAAATATCAGGAATTAATGGACAATCTGCTAGGATTGTCTCCAGGCTCGCTGTAGACATTTCGATGATACTTTCCTTAGGTATTTCGAGTTGTGAAAACTATGCACCGAGTGTGAGTTGCAACAACCCATTCCACGAGGTTGAATCATTGCAGATTGCTCATTTAATCTTGATAAATAGATTTAATGACAATTTTTGAAGCATTGTAGATTGCTCCTTTTTTTGGCGCTCTTGTCCACAGGGCTCGAACCAATTTTTATTCGTTTAAGTTACATTGAATGTACAATTGGTCAATGTTGCATTTTGATAATAAAAACTTAATTAATAATGAGCTGGTAGGATTCTGTCTCGGATTCTGTTCAAAGGCTGATGCCTCAATAGAGCAATCTGAGTTCCTGGTTACAGGGAATTCGTTGACGCTCAATATCCTACCAGCAATCTTATTCTTATTTCGCAGCGAATCCTGCGTAGCCTTCTGCTACACTACTTGACTTCCAACCTCCGTGTCGTTTGAAGGACTTAATGTTGGCTCCTCCATCTATAAGTAGTGTAGCAGAAGTTCACCTCAATGAATGACCCGTGTATTCGTTTGAATGATTCAATTGCAAAAAAATTGGCAACTTTTCTTGGAACACTTCCTGTACTATGTATTCCCATCTCAGCTCTGTAGCATTTTCCAGATTGATATTTCAACAAAAATCTATTTTCAACGAAATCGTTTGTGTATCTACGATAAATATTTAGATTATTCTCCCTAATAACTGTGAATGTTCAAACTTTTCTCGTTTTACTATCAGGAATATTGACTATTGTAATATTTCCCTTGTCCTCGATATCTGTAGTTTTCATTTTCACCATTTCATCACATCTGCAGGCACCAGCTACTCCGAATAATAAAAGAGTCTGAAACAACCACGTGATCAAAATACAAAATCAAAATTACTTGAAATATGATGACCTTTAATCCCAAATAAGAATCATCCGGTGCTTCGAAGAGAAAACGTTCGAACTTTTCCTTAGAATAAACTCTTGATTTTTTTGCACGATACCATTCATTGGATTTAAAAAAAAAAAACGCGCGCAACTTCAGATATTTACCAATATATATTTCATGTTTGATCGCTAGTTGCGACTTTATCATTGAATATCAGGCCCACAAAGTAGAGGATTTCCATTTTTTTTTCTCTGGCCAGTAAGTTGAATTATGCTAGAAGCACATTCTCTCGGTAAACTGTCACTTTTTTCGAATTGCACCAATTCACGAAGTGATCATAAGCTCCAGAATTTTTTTCAAAAATCTTGGATGGTCCAAGGGAAGAGACTGCTTCATTCACTAAAACCTCAATTTCTGAAGATATTTCACTTTCAACCACTTTTCACCAGCTTTCAAATTATAACTAACAATTATTTTACTTTATATCTGTAAGAATGCGTTTTGCGTGGCAACCGTAACAAGGCAAATGTTCCATAAATCACTCAATTATAACGATCGTAAATGGATAGAATTATGTGCGTAAATGTAAATCAATCCAAAAGGGGATATTCAGATTTTTCTGAATTTCAAAGTAGAGTAGAGTAGAAGTGACTTTTCATGGCTCGCTTTCAATTACCCGCCTCATTCCGTTCGGCAGTAAAGTCAAGCTCGCCATGAAAAGTGACACTTCTTCTCCTCATGAAATAATATACATACCACTAAAGTTCCATTAAAGCATCCTTCAGATAGACATTTTGGTTCAAAATGTCCAACTAAAGGATGCTAAAATTCAAAGAGACTTCAAAACTATATTATTATGACATCGGCCGTTAAACTTTAAATCGGAAATAATAATATGATTTTACTGATATTCCGAATCTTTCCAGAGTCATTTGAGTTTTAAATATATTCTCTATTCGGGATGATCGGAAAGATGGTCATAGCTACTGCCAGCCGTGACTTGACATTTTCAGGGTAGGTTGCGTATCCGAATGCAACGGATATGTTCGTTAATGGGCATAAGCAGCCCAACCGTTTCAAAAAATACACAACCAATCGAATTGAAACTTGGTAATTAGCATTAGAATGCCTGTTCAAATATTTATGCGAAATTTCGTGAGGATCGTATAACTAGAAGATTTAAACAAAATTATTGAAATGTGTGCAACAATAATTTGTCTCTCAGAAACTATCTGCCCGATATTGCTGAAATTTTGCGGAAGCCTTCAAATCCCAAAGTCAAGTTTTATATTTGAACACGATCAAATCTGTATTGGATTTATTGAAGAAATACTAGAAACCAAGCAACGTAGGACGAGTTCAGTATCTGGCAACGGACGTTTAGAATTTTAATTCAAGGAAAATCTGTGAAAATATGGGGACGTCTCGAAGGAAAATGGTGGAAAAAGAGGAGATTTTGAGGTTACGGAGAGAAATGGAATGATTGAAATGGCCGCTTAGACTATAGTGATGGAAGTGACGTATTTTTCTTAAGTAAATCGGGAATTTGTTTGGAAATTTATGGGACGTTTCGAGGGCAGTCGTAGCATGTAACCGAAACTTTGGGATCTATTACCGTTTTCGAAGGATTTACGAAATACATTTTTTTCACGTCCGGAGCCTGAATCACGACGAAATCGAAAGTCGAAACGTATAGTATGGATCTGATCGGACCGGGTTCCAAAGTAGGACTTGCTGGCGAATTTATGTCGAAAAATCGATCCGCTCAATAAACTTTGTGGGGTTTTCCGTTTCGAAACGTTTATATTCGAAATCGACGGGGAAAAGGTGGTATTTTTCGGAAGAATTTCAATACTTTCGACACAGCAAAAAATTCGACATCTGTCAGGTTGGATTAGAATAGATGAGGTTCAAGATTTTTTTGGCAAAATATGCCAATACGGCCCGTTTTCAATTGGCAAAAAGTGAATATAAGGGATAAAACATATAACATGATTATATTTCCTGAATATATACCTAGTTAAATTAATTAACGAAAAATCAAAATTTTACAATACATAATACAATATACATTCTGTGGAAACAGAAGAAAGCCAAAACATGCCGACAATTTTCAAATCAACGAACATAAAGTTACAAGTGGAAATTTCCAACTTCTTCTCAAGAAAAAACATCTGTAAAGACTGACTTTCATTATCTCCAAACAATGCGCGAATGAACGATCTCAAGTCGATGAGATCGGACTTCAAATTTCAAAAACAATCATACATACGGTGACATCTAACATTAAATAAGAAATTGCTTCAAGTCCTGTGGACAGGAGCTTTTTGGCGCTCTTATTCAAACAGACAAATTATATTTCCGAAAGTATTGGTTTCTCAGAGTTGGGAATGATATCAATGGATTCCTATGATAGAACTGCACCATGAAAGAAATTGAATTTAAAATAAAGTGTTGTTTAAAAAAAATGCTCCAAAAATTATCATTAAAAAAAAGAGCAATCTGCAATGCTTTAATGATTCAAAAATTGGCATTAAATTTATTTATCAAGATTAAATGAGCAATCTGCAGTGATTCAACCTCGTGGAATGGGTTGTTGCAACTTACACTCGGTCCATAGTTTTCACAACTCGAAATACCTAAGGAAAATATCATCGAAATATCTAGAGCGAGGCTGGAGACAATCATAGCAGATTGTCCATTTATTCCTGATATTTGAGTGGGTAGAGGCTGACGAACAAATTATTTTGATAGTTCAAAATATATTAATAAAATACTATCCTCTTTTCATAATTTAAAATTTAGTAGTTCATACCACTTACTCATCTTTTCTGTATTATGGACCTTAACTCAAGAAAAAATGTTTGATGCACGAATGTAGATCCATATTCCAGCATTTTTTTGCCAGCAACATCATGAAAATACTGTATATAGGAACATGTCTCACAACTCAAGGAAGTAAAAGGTCATATTAACCTCAGTGGTCAACGAACTGTAATTTCTTTTGATGATTCCATGATGTTCTTCTTTCCTATTGCCTTCAAAAACTACATTATTAAAATGATCCAATTCTAAATCTTCTAGATTATCACCCCCAATATTTATATATACATAAATTATTCAATATGTAATCAGTCAATATTATTTTCGGTTTCAGAACAGTCTTGTATATATTCACAAATTCAAGAATCAGATAATTATTTTCCAACAGAAAGTATTTTCAAACTATGAATTAACAAGTCTCTAATAGCAAGATAAGATGACATTTATGAATAGTGAACACAGACAGATGACAGATTATGTGTTCACATTCTGTGAATACATAGAACTACGATGTATTATTGAAATTTTGAAAAATCATATCTCCGAAAATATTAGCTTGATAGAGTTAAAAATGATAACAATGGATTCTTATGATGAAACTGCACCTTAAAAAAATTTAATTTGAAATTTTTAATGTAAAAAAGAGATATAAGAGATATTTACGCTCAAAAACTACCCTACAAGTTTCAATCCTCTACCTCCTCTCGTTCGAGAGTTATCGTTTAACGGTCGAACCAGCCAGCCGGCCAGACCGGACCGGCCAGACAGAATAAATTTCGAACACAGAATCTTGATCAGTAAGTCAAACCAAATCGTTTTAAACCATTTTCAGCCAAAAATTCGAAAATTACAGACATTTGGGCAAATGGATAAGCACCCTGTTCCGAGGAACAAGAGCGCCAAAAATCGACGAACTATCAAAATAGTAAACTGTGTAAAACATAAACTAGCGAATGACAACAACAAATAATCTAATCTATTTCAATCTGAACCAACAAACAAATCAGTCAATCAGCCACAGCAAACAAAATAATATTATAAATCGCACTTAGATTTTTAACATCCTCTCTGTGATTAATAAAATTTAATATATGAATAAAATTAATGAATTTCATTAAAGATTTTCTTTAATAAAATTCGTTCATATTCACCTTTCACCGTAAATCTACATATACATACCGATTACAACGCAGACGTTAGTTTGTCGGGCTCATGAGCTGAAGATACCGCGATCGATTCCCGTAGCCGAAATGGCTCTTTTTCATTTTTTGCGCGTATGTTCAGGGGATAATCGTGTTATCATTTTGCCAAAATGTCTGTAATTTTCGAAGGTTCGACTTCCTGATGAAGAATTCGAGGTCACATGTGATTCTGTTCGACCGGCCGGTCGTTCGACTGGCCCTTGCCACGATATCTTGAGAACGGAAAGAGATAGCGACTTGAAATATTCAGGGTAGGTGGCGCATCCCAATACGATGGACAAGTTTGTTAATGGGCATATGTGGTCCAATGGTTTCTCAGTACTAATCTTGTTTTCAACCTATACTTATCCGATCGAATTGAAAATTGGTGAGTAATTGTAGAATACAAATCAGGTTAGGTTGTGCATCTGAATGCGACATTTGAGTTCGTTTACAGGCATAATCGTCCAAAGGGTTTTGGAGTTATACCCATCTGAAATTTGGTTGTTATTTTGTCAGTAACCCAAAATATACAAAACCGATCCAATTAAAACATGGTTATTTAGATTTAGAATGCCAACGCGAACATTGCGAAATTTCGTGAGGATCGTATCACTAGAAAAATTCGAAAAAATCATTGAAAATCATTGAAAACAATTCTATATATCAGAAACTATTCGTCCGACATCAATGAAATTTTGCGAGAGCCTTCAGAACCTAACCTAATATTAATGGAGATCCGAGCAGCTTCGTGTGAATTCAGTAGCTGGATGGGTGATCGTTGCCTGGATAACTTTCGTACGAAAGGACATAGGTACTTGTAATTTTCAGGGTAGGTTGTGCATCTGATAGGGAGGATTGAGTTAGTTTTTTAGTATAATCGGTCGAACGCTTTCGCAGTTATACCCTCCATACACATTAAATGAACTGCACCAAACATAGTCATATTGTTTGTTCTTCGTTCTACGTATGCATTCTGAATTATTTGGTGACCACTAATTACAGTTATGGTGATTAATGATTCAAGCTACCAGATCGTTATCATTCAAGATTATTTTCATGAGATAGAAGGAGTATCAGCCATTTGTATGGACAATTCTGCAAAAAAATTCTACTGCGTATTGAGATTTGCAAGAACCAAGCCATCTATTGAATATTTTTCTTAGACTAATTGGTTCCTTTCCGGGTTTTCTCTCCTCAAGATAATTTTTTTTCTTATTTCATAGAAATTTTCCAGACTTTGTGAGGGAAAGCCCAGAAAGGAAAAATTTTGTGATTAACATTTGGTTTCACAAAGCTTTGACAGCGCTTTTGCCAAATTAGTGTGATTCTATGTCGATTCCCAGTTCATTTTTGACGCAACCATCGAATTAAATTCACAATTAATCTAATCGGAGCTTCGTATAATTCACCATAATTCTCCTTATTATTATTATTAATCCTATTTAACACGCTTTTATAAGCTTCACCTGAATGTTTGCTTGTTTCTTTGTTTGTTACCGACTTCATTGAACGCGATTTTGACCCACTTGAGACGATCATATTTTATTTAAACTTTGCAGACTTTTAAGGAGCCGATGACATTACAATAATTTAATAAGAGTATCCCAATACCCTGACTGGGATCACCAGGATTAATAAATTTCGTTCGTGATTTTATGTTACCATAACCTTCGCCATTTTGCAATATACACCTATATACAAAATTGATCTCTCACGAATTAATTGAAAATGTAACTTTTTTACACGCTTTTATAAGCTTCACCTGTATGTTTGCTTGCTTACATCCTTGCTGATTTGACTTATTTGAACGCGATTTTGACTCACTTCGCACGATCAGATTTTATTTAAACTTTGCAGACTATTCAGGATGACATTACAATAATTTGATAAAAGTATCCCATTATCCTGACTAGGATCGCCAGGATTAACGAATTTCGTTAGGGATTCTCTACATGCTAGTATGAGAGTAAAGCCCGCGATCTGCGCATGGGATAAATCAAAGTAAAAACGAGAAAATAAATAATAGTTTAAAATAACACGCTTTAATGATGAATCGAACTGAATAGCATAAAATAATTTTCGAGCATTTAAACAAAATGATGGACGAAAAATATAAGTATTATTTAGAGGAAAGCGTGTGGTGCTCAATAATATCAGTTCTTGAAAATATTCGATTGGTATAATCAGTGAAATAATAGTTAATATCTCCAAAAGTGTGCGATTCATAAAATATAAAAAAAGTCGTTCGAAGAGCACAAAAAATATGACACAGAGCACCCCACGCTATTCTCTAAATAACACTTACATTTTTCGTCCATAATTTTGTTTAAACGCTCAAAAATTATTTTATACTTCTTATTTCGAATTATCATTAAAGCGAATTATCATTTAAGTTCTTTAAAACTATTATTTTTTATATTAAACTTTGACTTATTGTTATTTCTTGTTCAAGGAATTGTGTTAAAGCTTAAACCTAGAGAGCAATACCTGAAGATGAAGCATAATTGTCATTTTAGCGAATATAAAACTGATAAAGACTGATAATCCAAAGTCTCAATCAATATTTGACACTCTAATTAAAATAAATCCTTCCACTGATGACCACAGAGACTACAAACTTTCATAAAACTGGTAAAGATATAGTCTCCTGATTTCCCGTAAGGTCGCAGGCCATCCGCTCCGGCTGCTTACTTATTTAAACATCCAATTCAGCTGCACCACGTGCCATCTCGAATACACGCTTTTCTCTTCTGTATACTCATCAAGTTTTCACGACGACCTGATGGAAAAGTGTCAGTGGAGACGTTATATCTTTCGGTGGGAAAAACGGTAGGAGATTCGTACCCAGGTTTTGGGAGCGTGATACGTTTTCCAGGTGCTGCTGGCTTCATGTTTCGAAGTTTGTTCTTCCTCGTCGCACATAGGGGATCTCCCTTCCTTCGAACTAATCGCAGTTTACACTTTCTTTCGTGCACGACCCGGACGCGTGTGGATTTTCTTCTTTATTGCTAGAACGGAGGAATTTTCCGGTTTTAGTGAAATTAGGAGATAGGCCTTCGAAATTGCAATGACTGTGACAATAATAAGTTGATTGAAAGCAAATTTTTGAAGAATTACAATCACTGCTGCTGTAAGCACGCATATCAAAAAAATTAAACCGATCATGAAAGCAAAAGCCTCCCAGTGTAATTACTGAATCTGCTCTGATGAAACAAGATCGTTTCTTCTGACTTGCCGACGCATTTCCCCTGTGAGTTCAATGCTGTCTGTTGCAGTGAACGACCCACGACCCATTTTAGTTATAATAAATATACTTACAGAGTAATTAGGCGGATAAAATTATTTTCTCTATTTCAGTATCGTAATGAGTCCATTCCAGCACTGAAAACAGTGCTGGAATGAACTCATTCCCGCATTGTTTCTAGTTATATTTTTCGTTTTGTGGTAGTCAGCACTGACATTCGATCCTATCAAAGTTCAACACACGTCAATTGACAATACAATATAATCTGGATATAGTGAAATAATTGTTGAGGAAAAGCTTTATTTTCATTAAAAATATGGTACTAGAGATTTCTTGCTAATTTTGAATCATTCATACTATTAGGAAACTGTTTTGTTTGATATCCATGCCCTACGTACGTTTCAAATTCAAATTTCGTAATCTGTCAACTTTCGTAACAGTCACACCAACTACCAAGATACCATACAAAAGTCTCTAGGATGTATAATCCGAATTTTTCACTAAATTTCAACAGTTTTTTACAAAACTTGCCTGAAATAGAGAAAATATCGTCTAATACTCGTTGCAGAAGGCAATTCCAACACTCATGCGTTCGAAAACTCGCTCCTTCGTCGCTCGTTTTCGAATTTCGCATTCGTGTTTTAATAGAAGCCCATTCTGCAACTTGTTTTAGAATATACTATTCATCAAGAATGGATAGAACAGGTCAGCCCATTTTCGCAACCACTCATATGAATCTCACCGATGAAATGGATCTTCATCCGGCCCTCGATACTTTATTGTCGCATAAAATAATGTTACTATAAGTGGCGCAACATTAACAAGTAGCTCACTCAATAGGTGATTTCATGTTCTATCAGATATATTAGGACCGGAAACTAAGAAATACATAAAGGGTGTTTGTTTTGGACCCTTACGAAAAAGAAAGTTCAGACCTGGAATTTCGAAATGATACTTATTAAGTTAATTTACCTAAGAACATTTAAAAAGTGCACCAAATCAAAATAGAATACATGGAAAATCATCGAAGCTATGAAGGATAACATTTTTTTTGCAGGAATATGAATCATCCTGTATATCTGTAATGAGTAGCCTTACCCAACATTTGAAAGTCCGATTTAGGTTCCCCTTGTTGATTTATATTTGTGATAGAAGTTTGTACAGTCACTCACCGAATACCCTGTAGAAGTAGTTACGTGCAATGGTATTGAGTCTTTCGGAAATATAATCTTAGCTTAATGAATTAGGTTTCGTGGATATGGCACCTACACGTGCCTGAAATACAGTACTATTTCTAGTACCTACCTATCCGAGGCCTTAAAATCGCTATGTATGTAGCTAGGAATTCGTACATCGTGAGCTGGAGAATTCCCATAATAAATAAATCACAAATGTTCTATCAACAAATTTGGATGCCAATTCACAAGTCAATTTTGCGGAATTATGCATTCATTGAACAATTCCTACGATCAATTGATTGTCTCGCCTGCTGTGTGGCATGTTGGGCAGTCTGTTGAAACTGAGAACATAATGACATATCTAACTACATAATTAATTGATGGAAACTTCAATAATCGTTTGAATAGATCAAAAATTACTGCCTTTTTTTATGAAAATAATATTCTGACTAGGATTTTTGAGGAGATCCCTCATAAGCTCCTATGATTTTGTGTGAGTTAGGAGAAGAAGTTACATTCTCTGTAGGCTTTCTTACTGTGGCCTTACACTAACTGAATGAGCAATGGTAATATTTCTGGAACATCACGTTATCATTTTGCCCAAATGTCTGTAACTTTTTTTTTGGCGCTCCTGTTCCCGCGGAACAGAGTTCTCATCAATTTGCTCAGATGTCTGTAATTTTCGAATTTTTGTCTGAAAATGGCCTTAAATGATTTGGTTCGACTCACTGATCAAGAATCCGTGGTTAAAATAAAAAAAAGCACTGACGTGAAGTCAGTACTCTTTGGCGCGCGTGTTCACGGTGGCTAATTTGAATTGAATGATGAGTACTTCAAGCTCAGTGGATAGAGCGAGCCGAAGATCTACCCAAAGGATAGTGGACACCATTCACTGTCGGTTAAAAAATTAACAGTGCTGTATCTAAGCTGCCATCAGGATAGAGTAACAAAGTTGGAAAAGAACACAACTGACCCTCCTTAGTCGCACAAGCTCCTAGAAGATTTGGGAGGGTCAGTATAATCCTAATCATGTTTATAGCACGCTCGCCAAAGCAGATTGACTTTTTACACTTTTTCTTTCATTGTTAAGTCACTCTGCTTTTGCGCGCGTGCTATAAACATGATTAGGATTATACTGACCCTCCCAAATCTTCTAGGAGCTTGTGCGACTAAGGAGAGTCAGTTGTGTTCTTTTCCAACTTTGTTACTCTATCCTGATGGCAGCTTAGATACAGCGCTGTTAATTTTTGAACCGACAGTGAATGGTGTCCACCATCCTTTGGGTAGATCTTCGGCTCGCTCTATCCACTGAGCTTGAAGTACTCATCATTCAATTCAAATTAGCCACCATGAACACGCGCGCCAAAGAGTACTGACTTCACGTCAGTGCTTTTTTTTTGCAAGTTCCTTTAACAAATATAGCTATCAATACAGTTTTGCTGTTAGCTCTTCTCCAAATCTGAACGTATTTTAACATAGATCTACCGAATATAGTTATTTATAAATTCGCCTCAGGGCTACCATACAGACATTTCAACTCGGAAACAACGCTATTTCCCCCAAACTGACTTGTATCCGTACACTGAATTGACATGAATATTCTTTTAAAACCTCACAATATCAGCTCATTACTCTCAACATAACCCAAACAACCCAAAACCATTCACTTCTCGTCTGCGCATGCGCAATATACTCGTGACTGCAAGTCCTCCCAAAATGACACACCTCACAAAAAACTCCAATTCTCCAACACTAGTGGTTCAGAAGATATCGCTTCTTGAATCCACGCATTCGCAGACACTCACCAGGGGACTCTTTAGAGGAATAGCATCCGCCACCCCAAAATTCCAATCCTCTCTGACGAAAGCACCAGCAGTTAAATCACTGATGGTCTGCTCATGCGCATAACGAAAAATGCCCGTAAGGGGTAACATCAATTTCGAAATTAGCCCCAGGGCCACGGTACGGACACTTTAACTCGGAAACAACGCTACATCCCCCAAACTGACTTGTCCTTGCACTGAATTGCCATGAATATTCTTTTGAAACCTCACAATATCGGCTCAGCACTCCCAACATAACCCATACAACCCAAAATCAGTCACTTCTCTTCTGCGCATGCGCAATCTACTTGCGGCTAAAAGTCCTCTCGAAATCACACACCTTACAAAAAACTCCGATTCTCCAACACTAGTGGTTCAGAAGATATCACATCTTTAATCCACGCATGCGCAGACCCTCAACAGGGGATTCTATGGAGTAATAGCATCTGCCACCACAAAACCCCAATCCTCTCTGACGAAAACACCACCAGTTAAATCACTGATGGTCTGCTCATGCGCATGACGAAAAATGCCTGTAAGGGGTAACATCAATTTCAAAGTTAGCCCCAGGGCCACGGTACGAACACTTTAACTCGGAAACAACGCTACATCCCCCAAACTGACTTGTCCTTGAACTGAATTGCTATGAATATTCTTTTAAAACCTCACAATATCGACTCAGCACTCCCAACATAACCCATCCAATTAAAAAACAGTCACTTCTCTTCTGCGCATGCGCAATCTACTCGCGGCTAAAAATCCTCTCAAAATAACACACCTTAAAAAAACTCCGATTCTCCAACACTAGTGGTTCGGGAGATATCGCATCTTTAATCTACGCATGCGCAGACCCTCATCAGGGATCTGGATTCTATGGAGGAATAGCATCCGCCATCCCAAAACCCCAATCCTCTCTGACGAAAACTACAGCAGTTAAATGACTTCTCATCTGCACATGCGCACAACAAAAAATGCCCGGAAAAGGCAGCATGAACCTCAAAAAAATAGGTTTCGGCATTTTAAGCAAAGTATTCCGCAAAATAGTAGTAATTTTTTGATTTTTTTCATGTCACGTGATCTTCACGAAATTTTGCAAAAGTGTTTGCATTGGTCTTTTGCATCTAACTACTGAGTTTCAATTTAATCAGATCAGTATTTTTCGAGTTATCGTGAAAACAAAATTTTAAAATTTTTGAAATTTTTTTTGGCCACTTTAGGGCCGTCCGGTCATAACAAAACTTCGCAGGCATATAAAGGTCATGATTCTACAATTTGATGCCAAATTTCAGAAAGATCGAGTGATCGGTTCCGGAAATATTCATAAAAAACGTTTTGACTAAAAACGGCCTTAACTCCAAAACCGCTCGGTGGATTTCACCCGTTAACGAACTTGTCCGAGATATTTGCGCTACAAAACTACCCTGCAGATTTCGAAGCTCTAAGTCGTTCCGTTCGAGAGTTATCGTGCTAACGGCCGGACCGGACGGACAGAATTGAATTTGACCTCGAATTCTTCATCAGGGAGTCGATCCCAATCGTTTGAGACCATTTTCGAAAAAAAAATCGAAAAATACAGACATTGTGACGAAATGATAGCACGCTGTTCCTTGCGGAACACGCGCGCAAAAAATCTGTTCGGCCAGCCGGCCGTTAACAGGATAACTCTCGAACGGAGTTAGCTAGACAGTTGAAATTTTCAGATAAATATCTCGGTTAGGTTCGTTATTGGGCAAAATTTCGGAGTATTAAAAATTTTTTTTACATTACAAATTTTGAACTCATTTTTTTCAAGATGCTGTTTCATCATAAGAATTCATTGATATCATTCTCAACTCTAACAAACTAATACTTTCGGAGATATGATTTTAAAAAAATTCAATAATTATTCTCAATTCTATATGATTTCATAGAATAGTCTAACTATAATTTTTGATGCATGTAAATCCCACATGAGATGAGTCATAGACCTACGTTTTGAATTTAATTACTAAAATTCTCGAAAATTGACGCACAGAAGATAATTAAAAAAGTGGAAAAGCCCTGTGGACAGGAGCTTTGGCGCTCTTGTTCAAACTTTGACAAATCATAACTCCGAAAGAAGTATTGGTTTCTCAGAGTTTGGAATTATATCAATGGATTCTTATTTAATTTTATGATGCAGTTCTATAGTAAAAAATTATTAAAAAATATTATTTATGTCACGATAACCTAAGAACAGAAAGATATAGCGGCTTGATATTTTTTGGCTAGGTTGTGCATCCAAATGCACATTAATAGACAAAATCGGCAAACGGTTTTGGAGTTATACCCATATGAAATTTGGTTGTTATTGCCTCAATAACTCGAAAAATAAGAATCTGATCAAATTCAAATACGGCAATCGATGCCGACGCGAAAATACTACCATAAATTCGTGAGGATCCTATCAAATCATTGAAAATCATTGGAAAAAATTCTATATATCAGAATTCATTCGTCTGACTTTTGCGAGAGCCTTCAAAACCTAACTCTACTGCCAAGTTCAAAGTTTGAAGACGAATGGATCTATATTGTAGGAGATCCGAACAGCCTTGTGTGAGTCCAGTAGCTGGATGGACGACCATTGCCTGTATAATTTTCGAACGAAAATAGACATCGACTTGCAATTTTCAGTTCATTTGTGCATAATCTGCCCAACAGTTTCGGAGTTATACCCATATGGAATATCATTTTCTCGATAACTCAAAATATACAGATCCGACCGAATTGAAACTTGGTAACTAGTTGTAGAATATCAATAAAGACGTATGTGAAATTTTGTGAGGACTGCAACGGGTTTCCCACTAAAATTTGACCCCCCCCTCCCCATTCGTAATAAAGTTAAACTTTGTTACGAATGGATTTACAAACAAATGTTCTTTCCAAAAGTTGTACGAAATCAATTGAATTTTTTCAAGATGTTTCACGAATTAAAATATATACAGGCCGGACAAGATATTGAGCGCGACTTAATTTTTGGGCGCATGTTCTAGGGGAACATCGTCCTATCATTTCGTCCAAATGTCTGTAATTTTCGAATTTCGAGCTGAAAATTGGCTAATAGACTAATTCGGACTCCCTGATCACGAATCCGGTGTCAGATTCTTGGGTGCCGTCCGGCCGGTTTTCCGGCCGTAGGCACGATAACAGGAACACCGAAGGTCCTATCGACTTCAAACTTTCAGGGTAGGTTTCTGATCAAAATGCGACGGTTAAGTTCGTTAACGGGCAAAATCGGCCGGACGGTTTAGGAGTTATAGACATTTAAAATTTTGAGGTTATTTCCCTGATATTTCAGGAACTAAAGAAGATGTTGAATCGAAACTTGGTAGTCAGTTCGAGGATATAAACGCGCAACTTTTGGCAAAATTCTGTTAAGATCGAAATGTTGGTAATTTTTAAAAAAATATTTCTTTTAATTTTTTTTTCATGAACTATTCATCAGATTGCAACAAAAACTTGTACTAACGTCAATTGTAGTATTTTGCAACATTGTGCAAAATTTTAGCTCTATACGATTTCAATTTCTGGAGATATAAGACAAAATGTGTCAAATTTCCTGGGTCTCTCTCAGTATTTTCATCGATTATTATATAATAATCAATAATATTAAGGTATTCAACATGATACTGCTTTTTTTCTTTACTGGTTTTCTTTACTGGTCAGTACGGGCCACAAGGAAGATGAACATGCGCCCAATAGCTCCTGTCCACAGGGCTTGAACCAATTTTTTTAATGAAATACTATATATATTGTTTTATATTTGGCTAGCTCTTTCTCACCGGATTTCGAATATATATGCATATATTGGTTTATCTCTCTTATTTTGAGAACTACAGAGTCTCAAATTCTGGGAACCACCTGGCAAACTCAGTAGGCAGTTGTCAAGTGGAAGGGCTGTTATTAATCAACTAACTGCATTGGTAACGATATCACACACTCCAATCATAAAAATAGTTTCACTTTATGTGAAGAACAATAAAAACAAAGCATCACCAATGCAGCTAGTTGATTAATACAGCCTACCACTTGACAACTGACTACTGAGTTTCCGGGTTGTTCCCAGAATTTAAAACACTGTACTTCTCAAAATAAGAGACATAAAGCAACACATGCATATATACAGGGTGGTCCAGATCTTAACCAAGAAATTTTAACCACGTATTCTACGTTAAAAATAAGCTCTGGTTTGTCGTATAAACATATGTCGGGAAATGCTTTCTCTTTGAGATACAGGGTGTTAAAATGTTATGGAAAAAAAATGTTTTTCTTTCTTTTACTTCGAACACCTTCTTAAAATTCATAATTGAGTGTGGATATTAACGCTTATTTTTTTGTAATTATACGTTTCGTTTACAAAGATAGTCTTATTATTATTATGTACCATATCAAATGTCAAAAACGCAAGAGAATGAATTTGCTCCATATTAAATAAGGATTTCAAGAGTAATTTTTAATGTTGGAAAAACCAGTGGCGTATCATTTTTTGTCTGAAAATATTCAGTCTCGATGCAGTGCGGACGCCACTGGTAGAATAAAAAAAAAAATTTCCATTCAAACAGTGCTTCCTGATACTTAAAACCTATGTCCCAAATTTATTAGAAATATTTCAAAAAGTGTAAAATTTATTAATAAAAAACATTTTTTTTCTGTAATTTTAATACCCTGTATCTCGGAGAGGAAGCATTTCTCGACATATGTTTGTATGACAAACTAGGGCTTATTTTTGACGTAGAATACGTGGTTAAAATTTCTTGGTTAAGATCAGGACCACCCTGTATATTCGAAATCAGAGAGAAAGACCTAGCCATATATACAAAAATGAATAGTGTTTCATCTGAAAAAAAGTCACACTCAATATCTTGTCCACCCTGAATATATTTCAATTTATGAAAACGTCTTGAAAAAATTCAGTTGATTTTGTAGAACTTTTGTACAGAACATTTTATTGCATTTCCATTCGTAACAATGTTAAGGGGGGTCACATTATAGTGGGAAACGTTAATTGGCATAATCGGCTAAACGCTTTTGGAGTTATACTCATCTGAGAATTTGTTGCTATTTCCTCTATAACTCCAAATACAAAAAGCTGATCCCATTAAAACTTGTTGATTACTTGTACAATGCCGACCCACTAATATTCGAGGAATATCGTATCCTGAAGTTACTTGAGGCGTGAGTTTTTTCATATATTATTGGAAATTTAATGAATTTCAATTTCGAAAAAGATACATATGTCAGAATTTAAAACTGTGTGATCTTAGACGATTCTCCGTTTACTCAGGTCTGTCATTCAAATGGTACAAAATCTATTCTTATCTTATAAAAGCGGAGAAAAGGGTCTATATCAATGTTAAATTCGATTAAGAGTATATTCTAGTTTGAGTTCACTGTGGACTTACTAGAGCTGAATCGACAATAGAACATACGCGCAAAAGCTCCTGACTTCACGCCAGTGCTTGAACCAAGTTTTTCTTCTCAAGTATCATAAAACTATTAGAAGGTTTTTTCTGGGTTTTCTCTCCCAAACTCTGAAAAATATCTATAAAGTAAACATTAATTATTTTGTGATTTGCTTCTGCGTAAGAAACATAAAGATATTTTACAGAAGCAATCAATTGAACAATCTTGCCTAACAAACAACAACGAAACAACATCAACGAAGAAACAACTATATCGAAACGTTTCGAAGTCTATATCAGACTTCTTCCTCAGACGCTTGATGAAACTCTTTAGAATTATTTTGTTGATAGTTATTGTGAAATTCAAGATAATTAATTTTTATTTTATAGATATTTTTCAGAGTTTGGGAGAGAAAACCCAGAAAAAAAAACCTTTTAATAATGAGTATACCTCCCACAGTATCCTTTAATGATTACTTTTATCACAAAACTACTCATAAATACCCAATTTCCCTCGTAGAAAATACTGCGTTCGTGATGGAAAGTTCCTATAAATAGAGATAGGCTCAAGCGGAGTGTTTTCAATGAAAATAAATTTCACAAAATATTTTCCCTTGTCCTACTGAAGAACCGCAAGTGTATCTAATGATAACAGAAATGTACTTCCTCAAGTGCTCTAGGAATGAGGTCGTGTGTGAAGGGTTGAAGTGCATATTGAAGTTCGCTGTTGACTTTGGCTGTTAACTTGGTTAACCCCGCTTCCTGGAAATGGAAATTGTTAGGGATGGACTCCTCCATGTTGACTTGTTTTCGTTCTTCGTGTTCACCATTGTCTATTATCACGGGTGAAATAAACCTTCCGATCGCTTAACAGGACATCGACCCCGTTTGGGTAGTGACCTAAAGGAGTGTGAATACGAAGATAGATATCGATGAAGAATTACGAACTTCAGAATACTTAATCCATATTCAGAAGTTTATGACTTAGAAATCCTGTTCTGGTAATTCACACGATATCTCTCTTCAATTATATTTTTCTTCGGTATACAGATATGAAATAAAGCTGCAAATTATTCACAAAGGTTAATTTCTTCCCTTTGATTTGTTGCAATTCCTTTGCATAAGCTTCCTCCTTCGTGTGTACATTATATGCTTTTACTTCATTGAGATTGAATTTTTTTCCACGAGCGTACCGAAGAATCAACATATTGCATTTAGTTCTGTGCGAACAGTTACATTTTTGTGGAAGTTTTGTGAATGAGATAATATTTGGCCTGAGTGAATTTATTTGAAGCTATTAAAAATACTCATTCGTTGGGAAAGTTTATGTTCATATTAGTAGGTTATGATTATTATGAGCAATGCGACAAGCCATTGCAAGTTCATCCTCTTTTATCTTCCAATCATTATAATATATATGAGGACTAACTTTTCAAAACGCATTATGTCCAAAAAGCTTTTTACATTTTCAGTGTACATCTAATCAATATTGATTTAAATGAGACTAGTTATTACCTTTGGATGTAAATTTCTATCAAACAAACTCGACGTACTCAAATTATAAGCCAGGTTGGAGGAAAAAACGTTTTTCGTTGATTCCCAATAAAATGGTTTTTGGACTTAATGCATTTTGAAAAGTTGCTCCTCATAAAATGTATGACTTGCGTCTGAAGTTGAAAACAAGAAATAATATTCTGTAGGAATTAGCTACAAGTTTTCTCGAAAACTTTAGCATTTACGGGAAAAACAATGCAGGTGGAATATCCCTAACCTAATTTATTTGTTTACATTTCGTATATTTTAGAAGTTTTGCTTCATCACCCATTCTATTACCTTTCTTGAAGACTTTTAATATACAGCGAAAATAAAAAAGAGAAATTTTTTTTTTTGGTAATCTTCCGAGTAGTGTAACTATTCCGGGGGGAGGTTTTTCAGAAAATTTTATACCAAATACTCACCTTAATTTTCATCACAGAATCACCCCTCACATTTTTTCGGTGTTATTCAGATACACGCTGTATACTGGAAAAATGTGGGAAATCTCTCGGATTCAGATAAAACATAAAAAAAATAAGATGACAAGTGCCCATTCTTTTTTTCCTAGCGTTTCACCCAACGGAGATACGGCCTTCTAAATGACGCCACTGGAAATCCATTTCACTGGAATAAATTTTAAACTACTTAATTTAATTTAATGAACATTTGATATGATAAACAGTAGTGAGGAACTCTTAAAATACTGCCCTTAAATTTAAATTAGCTTGTTTAGTTCACCAGGGGCGGACTAGGTTGTACATTTTAATGCTTACATTTTTAACACCCTGTATGATAAGGAGTTAAAAAAAACCAATTTGGATACCTTGAACATTAAGCTAAAGAAATGGTACTCTTGTTCATTGTCGATAAAATGAACCGTTTTCAAGGTATCCAAATTTGTTTTCCCAGGAAATGGAATTCATTCGGGAGATAGAAGAAACGAAATATGATTTCATGAGCCTACCCTAGTTGTACAAACATGACATTTATAAAACTAGGGTAGGCTAATGAAAATTGCGATAAAATCATATTTCGTTATACATATATATATATATAATGTTCAAGATAATGATCGTTGAATATGATAATATGTATAATATAAGGGATATCGATCAGTAATAATTAACGAGATATATTTACTCTTTATTCATGTAAAGCCTAGCTTTCGAAGCGTTTTTGCTTCTTCCTCAGGGCGACTGCAAAATACAATAAACACATCAATAACAACAAAACAAAACAAAAACAGAGTACAACAACTTACTGAATGCGAGGTTAATCTCTAAGTCCAAGAAATGTTTAAAAGTAGACACTAAAATCAAACAGGGTAACATTAAAATATTATCAAGTAAGAAACGCAATATCATAATACGCAATAAACAATGTTAGGTTAAATGTCATTCATCAACTGGACCATCGAAAAATGGTCTGTTGGAAAATTCTAGAAGATATGCATATATTGGACTTAGTCCCTGCGTGTCCGTCTTCTTGTTAATTTCACTCTTTTGAGTTTGTATGTGGATCATTTCTAGTATACATCTTTTCTTGTAATTTACATTTACATCTAAAATTTTTACGTTATTAAAATCAACACTATGCGAGTACTTATTAGCATGAACAGACAATGCACATCTCAGGTTATTTGTTCTAATATCACTTTTATGTAAGTTCATGCGATTGCTAAGCCACTGAGAGGTTTGACCTACGTAGGTTTCATGACAGTCAGCACACTCCAGTTCGTACACAACATTCGATTTTATTTCTTTTGGTATAGGGTCCTTTAGTTTTGAATATAAATTTGCCACTTTCTTTTTACACTGTGCCACTATTTTCACTTTTTCATTATAGTCTTTAAAACAGTTCTTAATTTTGTAAGTAAGGTAAGGGATGTTCGGAATGCTTCTATATTTCACAACTTCCGTTTCTCCCACCATATATATATATATATATATCTCCCGAATAATTTCGATTCTTTTCCATTTCCTGGGAAAACAAATTTGGATACCTTAAAACGGTTCATTTTGTCGACAATGAACAAGAGTACCATTTCATTAGTTTAATGTTCAAGGTATCCAAATTTGTTTTTTTTTACTCCTTATTATACAGGGTGTTAAAAATGTAAGCATTAAAATGTACAACCTAGTCCGCCCCTGGTGAACTAAACAATCTAATTAAAATTTAAGGGCAGTATTTTAAGAGGTCCTTACTACTGTTTATCATATCAAATTTTTATTTAATTAAATTAAATAGTTTAAAATTTATTCCAGTAGAATGGATTTCCAGTGGCGTCATTTAGGAGGCCGTATCTCCGTTGGGAGGGCCGCTAGGAAAAAAAATAATGGTAACCTGTCATCTTATTTTTTTATGTTTTATATGAATCCGAGAGACTTCCCACATTTTCCCGGACACCCTGTATAATATAAGTATGTGCTATTTGTATTTCAGCACGAAACGAAGAAATTTTGTTATTCAAGTATTTTGTATGATGATGAATAATTATACAATTATCAAGGTCGGAGTAGGAAAAACTATTTATTTTGGCAATTCAAAATTTTTCGCATTCCCGAACATGAATAATTAATTGACTGTTAAATGATTCTGAGAAATTCGTAACTCGTTCTAAGACTTGGGAATTATATCAATGGATTTTTATGATAAAAGTGCATCATGAAAGATATTGAATTTAAAAAAAGTGTCGTTTACAAAAAAATGCTTCGAAAATCATCATTGAAAAAAATGAGTAATCTGCAATGCTTCAATGCTTTAATGCTTCGAAAATGTTCATTAAATTTAGTTATCAAGATTAAATGAGTAATCTGAAATGATTCAACCTCGTGGAATGGGTTGTTGTAACTTACACTCGGTGCCAAGTTTTCACAACTCGAAATACCTAAGGAAAATATCATCGAAATGTCTAGAGCAAAGCTGGAGACAATCATAGTAGATTGTCCATTTATTCCTGATATTTGAGTAGGTATAGAGGCTGACGAACAAATTATTTTAATAGTCAAAATATATTAATAAAATACTACACTCTTTTCATAATTTTTAATTTATTAGTTCATACCACTTAGGGCCGGTTTCTCAATTGCGAGTTAACTCAAGGTTGCGGGTAACCCGAATGTCACGCGTTCATGAATATCGCTAAATACATGCGTAACTCGCAACCTCGAGTTAACTCGCAACCTCGAGTTAACTCGCAATTGAGAAACCGGCCCTTACACATTCTTTTCTGTATTATGGATCTTAACTCAAGAAAAAATGTTTGATGCACAAATATAGATCCATATTTCAGCATTTTTTTGCTGGCAACATTATGAAAATACCGTATATAGGAACATGTCTCACAACTTAAGGAAGTAAAAGCAAATATTAAACTCAGTGGTCAACGAACAGTAATTTCTTTTGATGATTCCATTATAATCTGCTTTCCTATTGCCTTAATAAACTACATCATTAAAATGATCCAATTCTAAATCTTCTGAAACATCATCCCCAATATTTATACTTAAATTATTCAATATGTAATCAGTCAGAATGATTTTCGGTTTCAAAACAGTCTTATATATATATTCACAAATTCAAGAATCGGATACTTGTTTTCCAATATATTTTCCAAGATATTTTCAAACTAGGAATTGACAAGTCTCTAATAGCTAGATTAGATGACATTTATGAACAGTGAACACATACAGGTTCTATGTTCACATTCTGTGAATACATAGAATAATACGATGTATTATTGAAATTTTGAGAAATAATATCTCCGAAAGTATTTGTTTGTTAGAGTTGAAAATGATATCGATGGATTCTTATGATAAAACTGCATCTCAAAAAAAAATGTATTTTGAAATTTGCAATGTAAAAAAAATTTTTTGTTTCGTTGCTCCGAAGCCATCAGACCGATTCTGCCCAATAACGAACTTAGCCGAGATATTTATCCCCTAAACCTACTCTGAAAATTTCAACTGCCTAGCTCAATCCGTTCGAGAGTTATCGTGTTAACGGAGGGTTCTTATGATGCAGTTCTATTATAAGAATCCCTTGATATAATTCCCAACTCTGAGAAACCAATATGTACTTTCGGAGATATGATTTGTCAAAGTTTGAACAAGAGCGCCAAAGCTCTTGTCCACAGGACTTTCCCACATTTTTATAGCATTAAAAGATGCTGCCTTGTTTTCACGATTTGTTCATACTAATATTGAAAATGATAATTTGAGCAGAAGAATATTCCTTCTCTCTCACATAATAGTGTTAGAGAATGATAATTATCATTCTCTAATTCTATTATAATAGAATTAGATAAAAAGCAGACAAAGATTATTGATTTCTGATGAATAAACTGAACTCTGATAAATAAATGATAATTTTTATGCTATATCTTTCATATGTTCATTGTCTGTCGGTATCTACATGTTCCTCCTTCTTTTTTTTTTGTTTTAATAGATATGCAAAAATTGTTGTTTTTCTCTCTTTCGAAGTAAATCCCAATATGAAGATATTAACAAAACTACATGATAGTAAGTGACATTTTCATGATATAATATGAACAGAGATTAGTTGCAAGAGACGCATAGAAAAACTTTATGTGAATTCAAAGATGAATGCTTACAAGATGCGTAGGAAAATACCAAGAATTTCTTCAAAATACCCCATTCTAATGGAGCGCCGTTGATTGGCGCCTGAGTTTGGAAGTATATGCTTCACTGACGTTCTGTGTAGAAGCCAGCTATTGCATTATAAGTTTCAGTTAACTACTTTGGTGCAAAAATGAATCGGTATAAGCTGACATTAAGCTTTGTTGGTGATGAGTTTTCATCCCCACGCGCTCTAAGCATGGTCGTTAAGAAGTAGCTGAGAACTAACATATTGATGGCCATCCAAATTTTTGACAACTGAAGATTCTATCAATGATGTGCGTGAATCCATTTCAGATCAGTCAAAATCAACATCGACATTTATGGAGATGGAATTGGATATCTCTGGAATTTCATTTTGTCGCATTTCGACAGAAATGTCCTGTAGAAATTAACAGATGATGAAAAATGCCATTATTTCAGATTATGTTGTCTCCGATTAATTGCGTTTCACAAAAGTTCGAGTGAGGAAGGTGTTAACTTGTGTGTGATTTTATAGAGATAATACATAAGGAGTTCTTTATCGATAAAATATCGAGTGGAACACCGAACAGCGCACCGCTGAAAATAACGAAGAAAGTTTAATATTTAATTTTAGGGTTGAAGGTTTAAGGTTGACCAATTATTTTCATTATTTTTTTATACATGAAATTACTTGTGTAACCACGATACATTTCATTATAAATAATGATATAAGAACAATACACATTTTATATTAATTTATGTAATAGTTTTGAGTTCTACGATTTTCATCAATAAATCTTTGTAGTTTGCCAACAGGAAAGCAGAAAATTGATTCGATTCTTCATTTATTTCTATACCTAGAACGTGTACTGTGACAAACGAAATATGAAAAACAAATTGTTTAGAATGAAAGGATATATCTCCACGAAATCTGCTAAGGTTATTTTTGACACTACGACTCCAGAGTATTTCATCGAAATATTCTGTGAATAATATTCTGACCATTATATGGAGAATATGCAGAAAATGTGAGAATAATCCTTTGTCAAGAACCAATCAATTAGGAGAGACTAACATTATGAATATACAGTGCTTCCCAGCAACTTCGCACCAACAGGGACTCTCTTGTGTAAATATTTTCGAATTTTATTTTTTACAAAAAGTTGGTGCATACAAAATTATATAAAAGTCAGCCAACTGCGAATTCCGGTTTGAGCGGACATTGCCTTTTTTGAACGAGATTCTCAGTAAATTCGAATTTTTTGTATGAAACGCTTTGAGTAAACTTACAATTTTGATCAATGTTTGTGCAAATTGGTCAAAATTATCAGGTCAGAAAACCGTGAAAAATATGATTCATTTTGGCGCTTTGTTCACCTGAAAGAAAGTGCCTAGCAAAATAGGCACTTTTAAAAATTGAATAATTACTGAACGGAATTCATTTTGAGGACACACAACACAAGACATTTGTCAGAAGCAATCAATAGAACAATGTTGCCTAGCAAGCAATAACGAAAACAACATCAACTATGAAACAACTATTTCGTCAGACACTTAACGAAAATCTTCAGAATAATGTTTTTTAGAGCTAATGTGAAATTCGAGAATTGTCACAATATTAGTAGTATCCGAATAATTTTGTTTGAACTTAGTTTTTCGACATCTGTGATCATAGAAAATAAGTCATAGACATAATAGACTACTGGCCCATGCTGAAAAAATTATGGGTCATTTGAACCACCAGGTGACCTATCTAGAACGATATAAGAGCATAAAATAATAAGATTCAGCACTATGCCGTCACTTGTAAGCTGTCCAACTGAGTGCAGGTGAGAATTCGAAAGTACAGGTAGAGTGAGTACATTTTGGTCACATATTTTTGTACGGCATTCTTACCACCGATAGATCCATGTGCCGTACAAAAATGGTGGTCCACAAAGTCGATTTTTTTTTTATTTTCTGACAATTACCAGGGTAAATTTGGTCATTTGATCTTGTACGGCATCTGTGTCATACTATTTCAATACTGCTTCTAATCCATTATTCCGCAACGCCGTACAAAAATCATGCGACAAGGGGAAAAAATCGAGGGTTGTAATCCCCTCTCTTTCCGTAGTCCAGCAGGTGATTTGACACAACATGAAATAAATTTATTTTGAAAGTATTTTATGCATAGATAATATTTTTTCATATGCCGTACATTTTCGTTGGTTCAAAGGAAAAAAAAAAAATTAAATAGAAAAAATCAAAAATAAAAAATCTATATAACGAAATGTAAGGTGAAATTTATTTTATACGGCATTTAGATAGTTTACTTGTACAAATTTTCAGTCTTTTCGTGATTCTAGGTTCCTAGTTAGAAACTATGTCATATATGGGTTTGTTTACTATCGATTAATACTTGAATTATGTAGATGTGCAGTTTTATTTTTAATTTTTCAAAAATAATTCTGCTAATTTCAGTATCATAAGTACTCGCACATTTTTGGAGCGACGTTCTGTTACGACGTTTAGCATTTGTAGGGAATATCGTATTTTATTCGGATGTACGCGGCTTGGACCCGAGAGAAGATAATTCGGACGTCGATGAAGACGTTGATTCTGATAACAACTCAGCAACGGATTCCGATACAGAATAATTCAAACAAAAACCATATTTCTTATTATCATCATTAAATTTATGAATTTTTTTTTTATGAAATGGCCATTTTTTTTATTATTATCATTAAATATTTCGAATTTTTCTGAAACATGATTGTTTTATTTATTCACATCATTACAATGAGACAAATCAATTATATGTATGTATCAATAAGGTTTGAAGTATATATTGAACCAAAAAGTATACAAAACTGTTGATACTGGGATTGACAGTTTCAATTCTTGGACATAATATACACACCGTTTCAGTTCAGTTAGACGTCATAGTGATTTTATCATATTATCAATTGTTCTCTTCAAAATTATGTTGATACCGTACTGTATCAGATGGCCATAAAGTAACCTCAAAATTGTAGCGTCACTTTCATCAGCCTAAAAGATATGGTGTGCATAAAAATGTACGGCATCATTTTTTCCTAATTTATATATGTTAATACTAATTAAAACAAGGGATAAAATGTAGAAAACTGCTATATTTCATTAATCAATGATATTTAAACTTTTACAATAATTCGCAAAATTTCAGTTTTTGTATTTCTCTATAATTTTTTTTAGAACGGTTTTTTTGAACGGCAATACTATATAACAATTGTATTTTACAATATCATGTTAAAAAAAAAGTTCCCGTACAGGATCAAATGACTTTACAGCTCTAAAAATCAAGGATACGATGCAATTAAGGTAATTATTGATTTACATTCAAATGAACAATCATTTTTTGACGGCATTATTTTTAATAGTACTTTTGAGTGCTAGATAATGTTTTGGAACCGAAGCCGTACTTTTTCAAATCACCCCCTGGACTACGGAAAGAGAGGGGATTACAACCCTGGATTTTTTCCCCTTGTCGCATGATTTTTGTACTGCGTTGCGGAATAATGGATTAGAAGCAGTATTGAAATAGTATGACACAGATGCCGTACAAGATCAAATGACCAAATTTACCCTGGTAATTGTCAGAAAATAAAAAAAAAAAATCGACTTTGTGGACCACCATTTTTGTACGGCACTGCGCGTTTTCTTATTATTTTTCATGGATCTATCGGTGGTAAGAATGCCGTACAAAAATATGTGACCAAAATGTACTCACTCTACCTGTACTTTCGAATTCTCACCTGCACTCAGTTGGACAGCTTACAAGTGACGGCATAGTGCTGAATCTTATTATTTTATGCTCTTATATCGTTCTAGATAGGTGACCTGGTGGTTCAAATGACCCATAATTTTTTCAGCATGGGCCAGTAGTTTATAAGTCGTAATTTGTCCGGCGCATTTTTTCATTCTTTTATACAATATAAAGTAAAATATATATCTATGGGAGATGATAGCCCTTCTTAAGGGCCATGTAGCGGGCTTCGAACATCTGAAGTTCTGAATAATCATCACTTGGGCTTGGACTGGTCAGACCTGGTTTTGAAAGAGACCCTCCTGGCCTTACGAGCAACATTTTCATTTTTGAATTCAAATATTGAAGGGATTTCAGGAGTGAATATCTTCGAAAACTAGCGGAGGCGATTCTTCTCCACGAGATCCCATTCGCCTACAGAGAAGTATTTTTGTGAGAGGAGACTTTGAAAGGTTATGTATTATTTTTAATTTGTTCGTTTCCTCCTCTTGTCTTTTCATTTTTCAGGTTGATTTTCGGGTACCTTTGAGAATACTATCCGTTTTTTGACGAGGGAATCCACATTGAAGAAATATATCCCCATCAATATTTTTAAATTTCAACAAATTTTTGTAAAGAATAGTTACAAATCACCATACTCACGGGGAGAAAGGGTTTTTTGCTGAGGTTTTTCCCTAAGCTTCGAATTGTAATATGGTACTCCGTTACACCAACCTCTGCTAACACATCGCACGTGTATTTCAAAAGTGACACAAGTCAAAAAATGAGGATTCTGAGATTTTTGCTGTATTCCGTTTTGTGATCATCTCAGAAAGTGAGAATTTGTGCTCTCAGTTCACCGCTCACTTATAAAAAGGAACACTTTCCTGAAAGTGTTCCTTTTCTCACTTACCATTTTTCATTATTACATGATGGAGGTCGGGAAACCTCAATATAAGACTAAATTATACTTTTCGACTTCAACTTCTCTGGCCAATCTGAGTATGAAAAATGGGTTCAAGCCCTGTGGACAGGAGCTTTCTGGTGCTCTAGTTCAAACAGACAAATTATATCTGGTATTGGTTTCTCAGAGTTGGGAATTATATCAATGTATTCATATGATAGAACTGCATCAAAAAGGAAATTCAATTCAAATAATAGTTTATTTATCAAGATTAAATGAGCAATCATGAGAATGAGACTGCACCACATTTTCAAATTTTTTTTTTGACACTTTGCGGTAATCTGGTCAATATAAAACTTCACATGCGTATAAAGGTCATGATTCTACAATTTGGTGCTAAATTTCAGATAGATCGAGTGATTGGTTTCGGAAATATTCGTAAAAATTATTTTTACTAAAATCGGCCGTAACTCCGAAACCCCTTGATGGTTTTTGCCCATTAACGAACTTGTCCGAGATATTTACGCTCCAAAACCACCTTGCAATTTTCAATCTGCTAACTCCTTTCGTTCAAGAGTTATCGTGCCTACGGCCGGTCGGCCGGCCGGACAGAATCGATTTCGCACTCGGATTCTTGATCAGTGAGTCGAACCAAATCGTTTAAGACCATTTTCATCGAAAAATTCGAAAATTACAGACATTTGGGCAAATTGATAAGCACTCAGTTCCGAGGAACTAGAGCGCCAACAAGTTTCGTATGACAATTGCCCAAAACACGTTTAAAGTACCTACAAATAGTAGATATTCCATAAAACATGTATGAAAGAAGAGTAATAATGAAAAATTACCTTGTAATCGATCAAAAATTTCCTGATCTACGTTCACCAAATTTTCTCCTCTCTCGAACTACAGAATTATGCTTTCAATATTTACGTAATATTTTCAAACATTTTTGGGTGAGGTCCCCGTTGCATCGCTAAAATACGAGTATTCCAACCCCAATATTTTTGAAGTTATAATATTCCCTTCCGTCAGTCCTGTCATAAATTGAGAGAACTGAGCATTATGACTATGGATGAAAAGCAGTCTCACTACTCTCAGATTCTTACTTCATGTTCCGTTCCGAAATGTAAGACTTTTCTGAGAAAAACTAATTTCGGAGCTAACAACTGAGATTTTTCTCACTTCGCTCACATTTCGGAATACACTTTATTCTCATAATTCTTCGATTGATTAGATAATGTCATGTCTCAGGAAAATAAGTTGACATTATGACAATTCATACATAGAATAATTATATCATTCTGTGAAATACGATTTATTATTGAAATTTTGAAAAATCATATCTCCGAAAGTATTAGCTTGTTAGAGTTGAAAATGATATCTTTGGATTCTTATGGTAAAATTACTTATTGAAAATAATTTAATTTGGAATTTGTTTTGTAAAAAAAAAAATTTTTTTGTTAGTCAGAAACCATCTGTCCGATTTTGCCCAATAACGAACTTAGCCGAGATATTTATCTCCCAAACCTACTCTGAAAATTTCAACTATCTAGCTCATTCCGTTCGAGAGTTATCGTGCCTACGGCCGGCCGAACAGGCCAGCGGAACCGGCCGGACAGAATGAATTTCGACCACGGATTCTTGATCAGTGAGTCGAACCAAATCGTTTAAGACCATTTTCATCGAAAAATTCGAAAATTACAGACATTTGGGCAAATTGATAAGCACTCAGTTCCGAGTAACTAGTGCGCCAAAAATTAGGTATACCTACATACCTTGGACTTCATTAAAGAAAGGGCGGTTGGAATAGACCAGCCTTTGATAAATGCTGATGAATCAGTGTTTTTTGCGCGTATATGTTCTGGGTTATCATTTTTAACCCTATAATAGATTATGATAATCGCATGATGGTATATTAGACCTTGTAAATTATATTACTTGAAAACAATCTAATCACCTCCAAAAGTAGTATTTATCACAACTCTATTTCTCGATTCCATAACTGATTTATAAACACAAGTAAATAAAATTTGCAACATTAGGTATAAGTTGTTTTGAGAGAAAATCATAATTCAATATTCATGCCAACTTGAGTAGAGATACACATAACCCATATATTTATATATATATCTATATTCTTTTGAACTTGAGCATTACAATTTGTTTTTTATCTAACAATAAAGCATGTATATGAAAAAAGTGTTAGCAGAGGTTAGTGTAACGGGGTACCATATAATTTGATATATGATACTAGAGCTTAGGGAAAAAACCTCAGCAAAAAAACCCTATCTCCCCGTTAGTGTTGTGATTTATGAAAATTGAAATTATTAACAAAATATGCTGAAATATTAAATATTGAGGGGCATCTTTTTCTTCATTATCGCTTCTTCCTTCAACAAGCAGAGAAGTTTCTCCAAGGTACCCGAAACCCAATCTGGAAAAGGAAAAGACAAAGGAAGAAAACGAACAAATTAAAAATGGAATATTCTATATTTTATTAAATAGATTTGAAACTCGCTACCCATTCTAAAAAAGATTCAGAAACATTATGAATAGCCCTAAAACCATCTTTGAATCTATAGGTAGGTATATGCGACAATTATTATTAACTAAATGATCTATGGTTTCCTCTGCTTCCCCGCATTCACAACTAGAGCTCTCAACTGAGTTCCACCTGAAAAGCATGCTGTTGCAACGACCATGACCGGTTCTTAGGCGATTCAGAATAGACCATATTCTCCTTGGAAGATCAAACCCCGGAACTCTATTTGGGAATCGGCGCATTCGCCAATTTGTTGATATTACCGTCTTGTAATTTTAACAGTAGATCATTCATTAATTCCGAGATTTATAGCTTGAACAAAATGATATTTCAAGAAAAATAGGCAACAATTCTTCAAAAATATTGCAATGCAAATTCTAGGTCATTCTTCAAACCACTCTTTTATACTGAACAATAAAACTGTGGTAGAAAAGTTCTTACTAAAATTTCCGGACGATTTGTCTACTGCAGTTGATTCAATACTCAAACCTAATGCAGACCCTGCTTTCTCTGACTCCTTTAGACAAATTTCCATGGCTCCTTGTGTCATGAACAGCTATGAACGAATCTTGAAATTCTACTTAGTTTGCTTAATATGAAATTCCCTAAAATTCAATTTACTTTTCGTACAGGCTCGTGTAATTATGATGACATTGGACAGTTAGTTAGATATACCGCCGTAATCACAAAGAATTCATTCTTCGTTAAGTCCCAACTGAGGTCGTCCTCAGTTAAGGATAAATTTGAATCGCAACCTCAGCTAAAGTGAAAATTAACGTGAAACAGACCTGCTGTTTCACCAACGTTAAATACGTTAACTGAGGTTGAGATTTGTCAAAAGCAATCAATCGAACAATGTTACCTAACGAACATAGATATACCGCCGTATTCACAAAGCATTCAATCTCCGTTAAGTCCTAACTGAGGTCCTCAGTTAAGGATACATTTGAATTGCAACCTCAGCTAAACTGATAATTAACGTGAAACAGGCCTGTTTCACCACCGTTAAATAACTTTAACTTAGGTTACGATTCAAATTTATCCTTAACTGACGACCTCAGTTAGGACTTTACGGAGATTTAATGCTTTGTGAATACGGCAGATAGGTATTTACATTGGTTTTTCCAGTTAGGACATTTAAATGTCGTTATTTGCGGATATTGTTGGTAAATACGATAGTTTAGGTACGTCTGGAGATACTAAGAACTGAAAAAATCCGAATTGGTCTAGGTCCGAGATTTGCAGATTTAACATACAATTATTATGCGAACATGAAAGTATTACCTTAAAACGGAAAATTTGTTGCATGATCCAAGATACACAAACTCTGGTTACCGCAGGGCGAGATTTTATATCTGTCTAATATAATCTATTACACTGGTCAACAGTGGTTTTGTTGCCCTAGATATGAAAATGATTTTGCGTCCATTCATGCACACAATTCATGAAACTATCTATGATTTTGCTAGATTTGCTCTGATTTTTTTTAAACCATTATTTTCATTTCACATTACAAAAATCAAAAAAAGAGAAATAAAATAACAGATATATTTATAATGTCAGTAATATTTCGAGAAATTAGGATACATCGAAGTAAATAAAGAGGAAAATGTCGAAAATATATTTTATATTTCCATAAAACGCCTTTTATGGGCTTTTCCTTTATAATTTTTCGAGGGACAATCTCTTTTCAAAGACCAGCAGTAATCTCTGCCATCATGTGACAATCCCATCGACCCTGATATCTTTCCTCCATCACTTTCAGATCTTGGTGAAACCGCTCTCCCTGTTCCTCACTATAATTTCCTAAATTATCCGGAAATTTATCTAAATGATTGCGGAGATAGTGTTATTTAATACTCATATTTGCTCCTAAAGTCTGAAAGTTTGTCAGCATATTTTGCACAACTTCTTCATAATTTGCTGCCTTATGGTTACCTAGGAAATTTTCGACAACCAACATCTTATCCAGAACGTTATCCTTTTTTCCATAACTGTAGAGATTCAACACAGGACTTACAAACTTTATTAGGAACCCATGGCTTACCTTATTTGTCAATTTTTAAACCGAAATATTCAACATAAGTTTCTTTGACAAAGTCTGTGATATTTCTTTTTTGTTTTTTTGACAAATAAACACCGCAAATATAACAAAATAAATCACTAGAATATTTACGCTTTCTTCGTGACAAACTCATATTTTCGAAGACAATGGTTTTAGGGCTATTCATAATGTTTCTGAATCTTTTTTAGAATGGGTAGCGAGTTTCAAATCTATTTAATGAAATATAGAATATTCCATTTTAATTTGTTCGTTTTCTCCCTTTGTTTTTTCCTTTTCCAGATTGGGTTTCGGACCTTGGAGAATCTTCTCTGCTTGTTGAAGGAAGAAGCGATAATGAAGAAAAAGATGCCCTTCAATATTTAATATTTCAGCATATTTTGTTAACAAAATCAATTTTCATAAATCACAACACTAACGGGGAGATAGGGTTTTTTTGCTGAGGTTTTTTCCCTAAGCTCTAGTATCATATTATATCAAATAATATGGTACCCCGTTACACTAACCTCTGCTAACACTTCTTTCATACACATGCTTTATTGTTAGATACAAAACAAATTGTAATGCTCAAGTTCAAAAGAATATATATATTATACATAGTACTGATGAGTCTAAACAAGGAACAAACTGATCTTGCAACTTTGATGTAGACACACTCTGTGGTTTATTCTTAACATAGATCTCTGCGAGTCCAATAATTTTTAATGATTAGTGCTCAGTTTCCCATAAAGCGTTATTCCCATTTTCTGCATATGGAGACTTATGGATTTTTCCGGGACCGAAGGATCGGATGAGGAACGTCCAGAACCGTTCTGGTGAAAATATTACTGGACTGGACACTCAAAATGAGACGGCAGAATGAAAGAAAAAAACTTCACAGTGAAGACAATTTCAAAAGTGGAAAATTACTCATGCAGAAGTATCACAAGGAGTATGGCAATATTTTTGAACCGTTGTCCTATATTCAAATCAAGCAAGCAAGAGACGCTGAACAAACAAAGATAAATCAGCTGCGAACGAATCTCGAGAAAAGGAAGGAGAGAGCATTATTTCTCGAAGCGAATGAATTTGTAAATTTAGTTCAGAGTTGCATTGAAGATACTCCAGATGGATTGCAAGTATTTTTGTTTTTGCCATTCAATTAACTTGGTAATAATGTGAGAAAATAGGAAGGATAACTAAAAATCCTTTTACATCTAAATGAATAAAAGGTGACGAGAAACCGTGTACCTACTCCATTAAAAATGAGGCGAATCCAGACTAGTATACCATACAATTTCACAACATGTTTTTGGATAAGCGGGAGGGAATTTGTTACTTCAAATGTTAAAAGTCCACGTATCCAATGAAGATCAGATTGAATTATGATTTTCTCAACAACAAACGTGTATCTATACTCCAAGCATAAGATAACCTGCGCATTCGCCATTTCGTTCAAATTACCGCGATGTAATTTAACAGTTTCATTCAGTAATTCCAAGAACGTTATTTGAAATAATTTGATTCCATTAAAATGGGGCGAATCCAGATTATAGTGTTCCATACGATTGTATAATGATTATTTGGAGAAATGGTAGGGATTTGAGACAGGTAGACTTTTCCTAACACCAATAAACCCTTTTGGGAGTCGATTAGAGTGGGGTAAAAAAATACTCCTATAGAATGGTGTTAACGGGCTGTACTGCCCAACAAGCTGCAAGAACCACCCTGGATACCGAAACCGTGAACAAGTCATTCGATAAGGTCTACAACACTCTGAAGTCTAGCGAAAAATGGTTTCGGTGAGAATCGGCCTATTAAAATTACTGGTCATTCAAGCAGTTATTTTATCACACCATATTTGCAGTTGGATCAAGAAATAGTTAAAAAATAAAATGCGTGGCAACGAAATAGTACCACAAACTAAATATTGTATCGAATTCCGATAATATGTCAGTTACAAATGCATGGGAATGCTTCTGTATCGGGGCATCTATAGTAAAACTACACAGAATATTTATAACTGTCTGCGTAACTTCAATTCATGTGATTTTTAATCAATTTCATTGATATCAGTGCTATGATATTATTTCGTTTTCAAACGTACAATAAAATGTGGGAAAGCCCTGGGGACAGAAGCTTTGGCGCTCTTGTTCAAACTTTGACAAATCATATCTCTGAAAGCATTGGTTTCTCAGAGTTGGGAGTAATATCAATGGATTCTTATAATAAAATTGCATCATAAAAGAAATAAAATTAAAAAAAGTGCCATTTGAAAAAAAAAACAATAGAGCAAAAATTATTAATCTGAAGCCACCAGACCGATATATTCATTCCTCAAATCTGTAGGTACTTTGAAAATTATATTATATCCATTGAAACTTATCCAATATTGCAGATTTGTTTTTACGAGAGATATTCTGAACCCAATTTTATTAACTTACCAAAGTATATATTTCCATCATCATATGGATTATCCATTCGCATTATATTATCACCAAAAAATTATGATATCCTATAATCCTCATAATTTTACGATAGCTGAGTTTATTTCATTGGTCATTTTGCATTCAATCGTACGTTGTTTTCTAGAACAGGAGGTAGGTACCTATTTCATATCATGAGTATTGAATTTTGAATAGGTCCAGAAATAAATATGTCATGTCCCTTATCGGTAGAAGAGATGACATGTATGAACACAGATCATGAAATTCATAGATGTAAATGTTGACGTGAAATCATAGAATTTCGATTCATTATCGAAATTTTGAAATATATCCGAAAATTATTATATGTTGGGAGTGCTGAGCGATATTGTGAGGTTTTAAAATAATATTTATCGCAATTCAGTGCAAGGACTAGTCAGTTTGGTTCCCCCAAACTGACTAGTCCTTGCACTGAATTGCCATAAATATTATTTTAAAACCTCACAATATCGCTCAGCACTTCCTACATAACCCATAGCGTTGTTTCCGAGTTGAAATGTCTGTATGGTGGCCCTGAGGCAAATTTATAAATAACTATATTCGGTAGATCTATATTAAAATACGTTCGGATTTGGAGAAGAGGCAATTGCGTTCCTAACGGAGGTCCCATAACCGCAATTTTGTCGATCTACGGTAAAGCTAACAGCCAAACTGTATTGATAGCTATATTTGTTAAAGGAACTTGAAAAAAAAGCACTGACGTGAAGTCAGTCCTCTTTGGCGCGCGTGTTCATGGTGGCTAATTTGAATTGAATGATGAGTACTTCAAGCTCAGTGGATAAAGCGAGCTGAAGATCTACCCAAAGGATAGTGGACACCATTCACTGTCGGTTCAAAAATTAACAGTGCTGTATCTAAGCTGCCCTCAGGATAGAGTAATAAAGTTGGAAAAGAACACAACTGACTCTCCTTAGTCGTACAAGCTCCTAGAACCTTTGGGAGGGTCAGTATAATCCTAATCATGTTTATAGCACGCGCGCCTAATGCCAAATTTACTTAACAGTGAAAGAAAAAGTGTAAAAAAGCATTGACGTGGGGTCAATCTGCTTTGGCACGCGTGCTATAAACATGATTAGGATTATACTGACCCTCCCAAATCTTCTAGGAGCTTGTGCGACTAAGGAGAGTCAGTTGTGTTCTTTTCCAACTTTGTTACTCTATCCTGAGGGCAGCTTAGATACAGCACTGTTAATTTTTGAACCGACAGTGAATGGTGTCCACTATCCTTTGGGTAGATCTTCAGCTCACTCTATCCACTGAGCTTGAAGTACTAATCATTCAATTCAAATTAGCCACCGTGAACACGCGCGCCAAAGAGGACTGACTTCACGTCAGTGATATTTTTTTTTTTTTTAATTTCTTTAGTATCATCATACTCACTAAATTTCGAATATTCGAAATTCGATATTTGCGCGTCTGCATTCTACAACTAGGTATTTACCATGTTTTTATTGGATCGGTATTGTATTTCCTGAGTTATTGAGGAAATAACAACAAAATTTCAGATAGAAATAACTCCAAAACATGTTCGGCGGATTATACCTATTAACAAATACAAATGTCGCATTTGGATGCAAAACCTACCCTAAAAATTGCAAGTCGCTATCTCTTTCCGTTCTCAAGATATCGTAGGATAAATAGTATTTTTGGCGCTCTAGTTCCTCGGAACTGAGTGCTTATCAATTTGCCCAAATGTCTGTAATTTTGGAATATTTCGATGAAAATGGTCTTAAACGATTTGGTTCGACTCACTGATCAAGAATCCGTGGTCGGAATTCATTCTGTCCGGCCAGTCCGGCCGGCCGTAAGCACGATAACTCTCGAACGGAATGAGCTAGAGAGTTGAAATTTTCAGAGTAGGTTTGGGGGATGAATATCTCGGCTAAGTTTGTTATTGGGCAAAATCGGACAGATGGTTTCGGAGTAACAAAAAAAAAATTTTTTTTTTACGAAAGAAATTCCAAATCAAATTTTTTTTAATAAGCAGTTTTATCATAAGAATCCATTCATATTATTTCCAACTCTAACAAGCTAATACTTTCGGAGATATGATTTTTTAAAATTTCAATGTAAATCGTATTTCACAGATTGATATAATTATTATTCTATGTATGAATTCTCATGTCAACTTGACAGAAAGGAATATTGTAACTTCAAAAATATTGGGGTTGAAATACTCGTATTTTAGCGATGCAACGGGGACCTCACCCGAAAATGTTTGAAAATATTATGTAAATATTGAAAGCATAATTCTGTAGTTTGGTGAACGTAGATCAGGAAATTTTTGATCGATTACAAGGTAATTTATTATTACTTATATAATAAACTATTATTTGAATTGAATTACCTTTATGATGCAGTGATATCATATGAATACATTGATATAATTCCCAACTCTGAGAAACCAATACCAGATATAATTTGTCTGTTTGAACTAGAGCGCCAGAAAGCTCCTGTCCACAGGGCTTGAACCCTTTTCTTAATAATATTTTTTCAATATTCTGGTGATACGATCCTCACCAAATTTCACATACGTATTCATGTCGGTATTCTACAACTTGTTACCAAGTTTCAATTTGATCGGATATGTATTGGTGGAAAATAAAATTTGTTCTCAGAAACCGTTGGACCGATTATGTCCATTAACGTACTTGTCCGTCGTATTTGGACGCTCCACCTACATTGAACATTTCAAGTCGCTATTTCTTTCCATTCTCTAGTTATAGAGGCAAAGGCCGGCCGGACAGAATTAAATTTGACCTCGAATACTTCATCAGTGAGTTGAACCTAATCGTTTAAGACCATTTCCGGCAAAAAAATCGAAAGTTACAGATATTGAGGCAAAATGATAGCACGCTGTTCCACAGAACATGCGCGCGAAAACTGAATATTTCTTGAAATTTCAACAGCCTGTATCTTTTTATCTGACTCAAATTCAATGAAATGATGAATGAAAATAGTGTTTAATTTGATGAGAGGGGTCTACGAAGTATCATACAACAACCAATTGGGTTAAAATATATTGTGATAAACATGAAAATTGATAATATAATTCGTAGGAGATATTGACATATCGAATATGAACTTTTAACAATAGGCAATATATTAAAGCCACCCAGTGAATACATATTTATGAAATCCTCAAGCTTAATTGAGAATACGCCGATTCACAGAACAACCACAATGAATATCCTAAACGATTATAATATGACATAACAGAACATCATTCGGAATATCCCATAACGTCCAACTTATACACCGATGATGTCATTAACCGTGAACGAAAAACAAGCGGGCATGTCCAGACGGTTGTTATTCAGATCGTCCCTATGCAAATGTGGTTGGAGCTCGGGACAACATAAAACTATTTTTCATTTATTTCCATCGGTCGTCATCCGATCAACAGCCACTTGATCACGTGGATTTATCGGTACTTTTGTTCGTTGGCGTCCACTCTACAGAGATACCTGCCGCCAACACACGACCGGACATGTAAATTGGATTAATTTTTTTAAAGATTATTTTTCATACTCAACGAAAACCCAGCCATATCATTATCAACACTGAAGCTATTTGAAACAATGAAGTTCTCGTAGAGAAACTAGACAATATTATTGTTGGCATGGAAAGTATAGATAATATTTTTTCCACATTTACACAAACCTGTGATCATAGAAAATAATCAACTGGATTTGAAATTGCGCTAAAGATAGATATTCATGACAAATTTCCATTTCAATCAAAAATCTAGCTAGAAATTGGCAATTTGCAGCAAGATTTGCATTCTTGGAATTGTTGGACGTGAATTGAATGTGAAATTAAAATATTTTAATGGTGAAAATAAGAATAGGAGCAACTTTGCACCAGAATGAAACTACATCATATCATGCTGAAACCAATGCTGGTGTAGTCACCGAAAAAAAAAATCCATTAGGTATCTTTTCAATTTTTAAAAGCGTTATGAGCAAAAGAAATGAAAACAAATTCATGGTTTTCCGACCGGAAATTTGGCACATGGATCTAACTTGTTATTTTTAAACAAGTTTACTTCGCTTTCCAAAAACAGTTCGCATTTTCCGAGATAATGGACATTTTTGTTTGAGAATGGCGATTTCCGCTCAAACTAGAAATCTTGGTTGGCCGAATTTTATATCATTTATTATCATTTTGGATGCACCAATATTAATAGAAAAGAAGAGTCCCTCTTGGTGCGGAGTTGTTGAGAAGCTTTGTATACAATGAGGCGAACTGCGGCTAATTGCCAATAACTTAAGAAGACACACGGTTAAATATTCATTGATTTTAACCATCAATAATATTTAAATTTTTAAATATTTGTTGATGGTTAAAATCAATGAATATTTCAACATGTGTCTTGTTTAGTTATTGGCAATTAGCCACAGTTCGCCTCATTGTATGTTCACTGGTTGGTGGTTTATCTAATCACACTAAACCGGGCGTTTCAGTCCGTAAAGGTCTTATATAGGTTGCGGCCTTGCAGTCCCTGAGCCTCTTACGGCAAAATAATGAACGTCGCTGGATGTCCACAGGTACCGCTGGTGGGATTCTCTCCCTACAAGTTCGCAACGGATGGAATTAATTTTCCTAGAACTCCTTCGGTTGTTCATTCAAGGTGCTAAGTCATGCTGATGACTGGTAAAAACCATGAAACCACGGTTCGTGTCTGTCCTTGAAAGACGCTTTCCTATTTCGGGGAACACTTAGCGATGAGGTCATCTAGCTCGGTTCACGGCAAATATATGTTGATGGTTAAAATCAATGAATATTTCCCCGTGTGTCTTCTTTATATCGAGGTATTTTTACTATGTGAATATTTCTTCTAGTAAAATAATTTTACATTCAAAATTTTGGGATTATATCGTATTCCTATGAAATTCAAATCATCGAAAATCATCGAAATCATCGAAAATATTCTTAAAAAGCACTGACCTGAAGTCAGGCTTTTGGTTGTACGTTCTATTGTCTATTCACACCTCATGCGAAGTCGATCGAGCTAAAATTCGGTACTCGATTCTAAAATGGTAACTGCGCATAGGGGCCATCAATGTGGTTCTAAATAATCCATGAGCTTCATAGGTCTCTGATCCGTCCTTGCCGAGATCCGAGCTTTGTGCATTTGATCCGCCATTGTATCATATATTTTTAACAGGAGAAGAAATCTTTCATTTGTATTTCGTGCAGAATCTTCATTCCTCCACATTCGTCAGGTTTAACAAAAAGTACATAACATCTATAGTGGTTTTAGCGAAGAGCACTCAGCTAAGATTATAGAAATAAATATTCTGCACGAAATACAAAATAATTTTTATTTACTTCTCTGCACTTCATGAACTTCTGTTCATATATTTTCAACTACTTGGTATATCATCGAAAGTGTTTATGATACTTGCTAAAAACACAAAGCGAAATATTCTTAGATTTATTATCAACAAATATTCCCTCGTCGTCCGGGATAGCCACATCATCACCCAATGTTCCCCCTAAGAAGAATGTATATTTCAGTACAGATTCATGGTTGTTACTTGTTACCAATCATCAGCGCAACTTAGCCACTGAATGATCACCGGAGGAGCTCTAGGAAACTGAAACCCTGTGGTGCGAAGTACCAGAAAGGCAATCTTTCCAGCGCCACCTAGAAAAGATTTCCATCTATGGGCGCGTTCCACTAAAGGCTCACCACGATCACACGCACGTCCGCAGAACTGCGCAGACGACTCTACGAACGTTGCGATCGCCTTGTGATGCGGAAACCTCGATCGATGTTAATGACGTTCATTGTTTTGATGCAAGAGGGAGTTAGGACTACAATGCAGATTACCTATATGACAACATTGGGATGGGAAAATATTTTAGAGTAGTTAGAGAGAAAACACGGCGAAGTATTCGTCGATCGAAAATCAACAAATATTCGCTGGTGATCCGGGATTGCCACGTCATCGCTCGACATTCTCCCAAAGAGGAAAGTGTCATTCTGAGCAGATACGTACAGTATCTGCGTATCTACGAAAGAACAAATTAAAATCTTTCAAACTCAAGAAAAATGTCTTTGATCATGGTAGGTAACTGAAAAAGAAGAGAATTATATCGAAAGTGTTGGATCATGCCAAGCATATCCACGTGCACTTGTAACATCGCCATTGGCTTCTTCCGTATTCATAACCCATATATGCATTTATAATATTACAAAATTTGCAAGTAGAGATTTTTTTTTCAGAAATTAATTTATATAGATAGATGAGGCTAGATTCAGTCAACTAAATATTTAACATTTTTGGTCACAAGAAAATTCTGGATCTGTTATTAAAGTTGAAAACCAATTTCATTTCAGAAGTAATGTGCCAGAGTAGGAAAAATACACTTGAACTGATGTTCGAATTAACATGTGAAAGTGATGTTCTCGAGATCATTAAAAGTTCACAGCTCATTAAGCAACCTGTTTAGTTGGCATTACGATAGATATGCACAGTCAAATTATCTCAACCATTAACGTTCATCATTAGCTTACCATTACAGACAGAGATATTCCCATAGGCTCTGATCACCGCTCTTGTTAAAACCCTGTATAAAACTGGCGCTATAGATACATAATGAATAACTATAGATCCTTTACATCTAGCATTTCTAAGATATTGAAGGAAAGAAAACTACCGGATGAACTATGGTTAAATAGAGTAGAGTGGAGGTTAGGCGTCGGAAAATGGCGTAGAACGTTCTAAATCGACATAAGGATTATACAATGTGAAAAGGCCAAATGGAAAAATTTCATTATCTTGGTTACTGTACAGATTTATGAAAAATCCCAAATTCAAATTTTAAATTGTCATTCTTCTTCGTAAAAATGCGAAAAGTACCTTCAACCCCTTTCGAAAGACAGGCTTGACAAGTATGGACTTGTGATATATCGTTTGAAAGATCGGGTCATTCCCTATTCAGAAATGTTATCACTTTCATGTTTATTGCAAAACTCAAAATAGTAAGAAATATTCCCTCGAATATTCCCAAATCTTATTACAATAATACTAAACTTATTTGCCTTCATGATCTGATAAAAAGGAAATGAAGAAAAAGCATATCATTGTGTTTTCCAGATGGTACCATGAAAACTACGTCAAACACATTCCGGGGTAATGTTAGTTTCTTTAGAACTCATCCGCATTTTTTTTGTGCTGATAAGTTGTAGTTTATAAATTGTCTAATTTGTGTTTGAATTTCATTAACCTCAATCATTAACGGAAATGCACAAAATAACAATTTTACAAATGATTGGTTACGGACACACAAAGATTGCTTGTTTTATGAGAAATTTCCGAATTTGCCGCCTATAACCCAAGGAACCATAAGTATCTAAAATAGAGAAGCAGTTTCACGAGTTTGGGAATGTAAGGCTAATTAAAAAAGCAGCTGCTAATACACTGAGTGAGAATGTAAAATTAGATGGGATGCTTGACCTTGAGGAAAATCCACATAAATCGAGTAGAGATGCCTCCACAACATTCAATGTCAGTCATACATCGATTCTAAACATATTAAAACAAAATAAAATGCATCACTATAACATGATACCTACCCAAGAGCACTTGGAACATCGCGTTATCATTTTGCTCAAATGTCTGTAATTTTCAAATTTTTTGCTCAAACGATTAGGTTCGATTCCCTGATGAAGAATTCGAGGTCAAATTTGATTCAGTCCGTCCAGCCGTTGCCCGATAACTTGAGAACGGAAAGAGATAGCCTCGAAAATATCAGGGTAGGTGGCGCGTCCCAATACGTCGGACAAGTTCGTTAATGGGCATAAGCGGCCCAACTGTAACTGTGTCCGAGTAATAATTTTGTTTTCAACCAATACAAATCCGATCGAATTCAAACTTGGCGAGTAGTTGTAGAATACGAATCTAAGGACATTTGTGAAATTTTGTTGGAATCGTATTCTAGGAAATTAAAAAAATATATTAAAAAATATTATTTATGCCATGATAACCTGAGAACGGAAAGAGATAGCGACTTGAAATTTTCAGGTTAGGCTATGCATCTGAATGCAACATTTGAGGCATAATTGGCCAAACGGTCTTGGAGTTATACCCATCAAATTCAATCATGGTAATGAGTTGTAGAATGCGGACGCGCAAATTTACACGAAATTTAGTGCGGATCGCATCACTAGAAATTTTTTTAAAAATCGTTGAAATAAATTCTATATTTCAGAAACTAGCCGTCTAATATCACATAAATTATGCGGAAGACTTCAAAACCTAACTTCACAGCCAAACTACAAATTTGAACACGATCGAATCTATATTCTTGTTTTGTTGTAATTTGTGAATACTGTTGTATAGTTTATCCTGTTTGATTTCCTATTTCTCAAATAAATAAATAAAATAAATATATCCTTGCTCCCGACAGTTCGATGATACCTGCTGTAGGTATTTCAAGTTGTGAAAGTTTTGCACTGAGTGTAATTTGCAACAACTCAATCTTTGACCTTCAGTCATCGCAGATTGCTCATTTATTCTTGTTAATTCTTTTTGGTGCTCTTTCCTCGGAAGAGAGTGCTTATCAATTTGCCCAACTGTCTGTAATTTTTGAATTTTTGGCTGAAAATGGTCTTAAACGATTTGCTTCGACTCACTGATCCAGAATCCATAGTCAAAATCGATTCTGTCCCGCGGTCCCTCCTGCCGTCCGGTCCGTCCGGCCGTTAACACGATAACTCTCGAACGGAATGAGCTAGACAGTTGAAATTTTCAGAGTAGGTTTAGGAGATGAATATCTCGGTTAAGTTCGTTATTGGCGAAATCGGCCAAGTGGTTTCGGAGTAACAAAAAAAAAATTTTTTTTTACATTACAAATTTTGAGACTCAATTTCATCATGAGAATCCATTGATGTCATTTTGAACTCTAACAAACTAATAGTTCTGAAGATATGATTTTTCAAAATTTCAATAATTATTCTCAATTCTATATGATTTCATAGATTAGGTACTCTAATTATAATTTCCTGATGTATATAATAAATGCAACATGAGATGAGTAATAGACCTACGTTTTGAATTTAATTACGAAAATTCTTGACAATTGACGCATATAAGCCAAATTGGAAAAGTGGGAAAGCCCTGTGGACAGGATCTTTGGCGTTCTTGTTCAAACTTTGACGAATCATAACTCCGAAAGTATTGGTTTCTCCGAGTTGTGAATGATATCAATGGATTCTTATTTATTTATTTCTCGCGTAAATTTTGCCACCTATAGATGGACTGGATTATTTTTTCCGTTAGGGTATGACTGGGGCAAAGTGAATTCCTCATGAACGACGAACTTTGAATTTTATATTATCTTCTTCATAACCCGCGCCCACCTACCAAATTACATGTATCGAGGAGATTTTGTTAATTGGGAACGTCAAAGCACGGATCTATTACTTTTATAATGGTTGCCCTCTAAGTTTGCAGTTGAAAACCTCAATTTCTTCTGGATACATTTATGGGAAGAACTAAAGTGGTGTTCCATTCATACTCTTATAAATCCTCTGGATTGAATTCCTGAATACCCTAGAAAATCCCCTAACAATCTTATCGGCGTAAAACTGTCAGTATAACTTCTATTCGCCAACATGATGAACTTCAGAATCTGCGGGTAATCGAGGGGCAGATAGGAAAAAATCGATATGCAACACAAGAAAACAGAAAGTTGTCCTTGGAAATGGACATCTCATGCTCATGCATGGAGCATCTCTAGGGGGAATCTTTCGGATACGACTAAAACTACACTCTAAAATAAATCTCGGTGTGAATGCTGATTTCCTACCATCAAAAATATTGTCGACGCAATTTAGTACTAAAATATCACATTTCTATCACTATTATGGTCATTATGATTATAATGTGTTCGGTAGAGAAATTTGTGACAGAAAATATCACAAACAGATTCAGTATCAAGATTTAATAAAATTTATTCAAAATGTCACAGTGTTCATGATACCAATTCTTTATATAGAACATTCGATAAATCATAAACGTGAAATCTTGGGTGAAAATGTGCTCTGCGTAGTGAAATGTGAAAGAATGATTTCAGAGACACCATCCAATTATCAAAATTTACATTCAGTTATCAACTCTATGTATATCCAAGTATAACTTTTGAAACATGAAAAATCAACGAAAGTACCTTCAAGTGCTTTTTGACCAACAAACTATCCAAATTCGCACCAGGAATATCAAAACAACATTATACTTTATTTGGTCAACTTATTCATTCTTACATAGTTGCCAAGTATTCTTTCCCAAAGTACAGATATCACAGATGAGCATTTTAAATATAAAGAACTCGGCGATAGTTGTGAAAAATTAATTATAAGTTGACAAGAAAACTCGGGTCCTTCCATGGGGAAGTCTCACAAACAAAATTGATGTTATTTCGAAACACTAGAATCAATATGGGCAATATCAATGTATCCCTTTCTTGACCATGAAAATCAACATATTCCTCCGTGCTCTCAATGATTCACAACTTTATTTTTTGCTATTTAATAATTTCGTAGTTGACATGCCGCACACGACAATAGTAGAATATTTGTAGTTACCTATATCAATCAATATAGACATATTTAGTCACGAAAAATATACATGGGTTGTATATAGCAAGTATATCTTGAATAGCCTGATAAAAATTATTTCAAAGTGAGGATGATATAATTTTACAATACAGTTTGAACAAAATCGCTATTTTGCAAAATATATATTTGCGGAACCGAATTAAGGATTGTTTTTGAAAAAATAATTATTTATTCTTTATACTTGGAAACGTGAAATATGAAACTTTTTCGAGGTATACTTTTTATATCAGATTATAAATATATCTGGCAACTCTGTGAAGGAATTGGTTATGCCGCAATACTTCCGATCAGTTCTAACCATTCCATTTCATGAGAGACTATAGAATGTTGTCTGTTGTCTCGGGTTTAATTTTATTTTTTGTGCCTTGGAGACGATAAGTTGGTTCATGCATTCTGAAGTGAAGTTGATTAAGAATCTGGAAAAATGAACGCATCAAGACGATTCGTTATGAGAATAATGAAAAATTTGTTTTGGCTGACGAAGCTCGGAAACAATACTGTTTACACGTAAGTACATATCAATGTTCAATTTAATTTGTGTAGGTACCAACGTAGTTGGATACCTTCTCTTCATCGTGTCGGTGTTAAATAACACTGAACAAGTTATTGCACATGCACTGAAGCAGAAGAAATTCACACTGGACCAAAGTTACACTGAACCAGTGCTCAATGCACAACCGTACTTGTGCAAATTCACACTGAACTAGTGCTAGTAGTGCTAAACCACATTGATCTAGTGCTACCTCGCACTCAATCACTCTGGTGTGAAAGCTGATTACTTATTACGACAGAAAATACACCTGAAAGTCGGTGTTATTTCGGATGGTGCGAAATAACACTGAAAAGATCAGGACCTTTAAGGAAATCAGACCGGTGTTAGCGGGTGTTGGCCGGTGTTGTAAAATTTCTTAGAATGTATATTTTCATTTAACTTCTTTCCTTTAAATCTTTCATCCTATTCTGGTGACGCCAAGTTCGTGGGAATTCAGGTCCACTTGAGATGAAGATGCAAACATTCGATAAAATGTTTGTAAGTTTGTATTAATTAGTAACGCAGAGCGAGGCCACCTTTTGGCGCGCTTATTCACCTGTACAGAGTGGCTCTCAATTTGCCCAACTGTCTGTAATTTTCGAAGTTTTGGGCCGAGAATAGTCTCAAACGATTAGTTTCGACTCACTGAGGAAGAATCCGAAGCCAAACTTGATTCTGTCGCCCGAACGCTATGAGTTTTCATAGTAGGTTTGAAGTCCGTTAATGGACTCATTTTATTCACAGATCTGCAATTCCCGTTGGATTGGAGGGTGAAAATTACAGATTTTATAATTTTGTCGCTGTTTGTATGTTTATCCTAGCCAACATACCAAATCTCTGCTTTCAAGGACTTCGGTAAGTGCCCTATTTTTATACACGGATTTGCACAACCCTGTTTGGAGATTGGAGGGTCACATTTACATATTTCTTAATTTTTCGGTTTCTTGTTTGCTAATGTTAGTCTGCATACCAAATTTCAGATTTCTAGGAGCTTGGCAAGTACCATAGGTTTATCAGTTTGATATACAGATTTGAACCACCCTCATTTTGGGGGTTAGTGGATAAAAGTTACAGTCTTCTCAATCTTCCTCTTGTTCTTGCGCTAAATTTATTCTGTATTCTAAATTTCAGCTTTCTAGGATTTCGAGAATTAGGTACCTACCCTAGTGGTTTTGATGATCAGTCAGTCAGTCATTGGCAAAATCGAGGTACTTCAGGTATTAATGAAATCAAAATCTAGTAACAAGATTGTTCTAAGTTCATCTCATCCTGAGAATTTTGGCTCTCTATAGTTGGGTAATTCTCACGAAATACCGAAATTCTTGTCCTTTAAGTTTTATCGAAAATCTAACAACCCTATAACGGATATCAAAATTTTCTTGTAATATATGTAATCGACACTAGAAGTTTCACTTATTATTTCGGAACCAAATACATACATAAGAATAAATACACCAATATTTAGTCCGTAAAATCATTCCCTCACTATGTCCCAAGCTACACGTTCGATTACTTTTATATTATCAAACAAACAAGAAAAAATAATAAAAGTCTACTTTGGAGACTTTTCGATTAAAAATATGATAGATTAATGAAAAAAATTTTAATTTGGATTATATACTAAAAACTGTATGCAAAAATAGAGAATATACACGTGTCCCATAAAAATAAATCATTCCCTCACATTGTTACCGATAATCGAATTTTGATCGCATTGTTAATCCAACAGGAACGCTACTATAAGTTTTTGATAGGTGGCAGTCCTGTCAACTCACCATTATGGTGAATTTAACGACAGCGTGTTAGACTTTGCGTTGAAAAAGAAATAATAGGATATTATGTTTGAATTGCATTTTTTAAGGTCATTCCCTCACATCTAGGAAAAACAAAAAGTGAAATACTTTATTCGTTATTAATTACATAGAGAAGTAGACTTATGGGAGTTATCATTTTATACAAAACAACTTTTTAATAGTGAGTTTATATCGTGAGTTTTTTTTTATTATTCTTTGTTTCATCATTCCCTCACCGTCATTCCCTCATATAAATTTCTAGTGAGGGAATGATGATTTATGAAGTAGTAATTTTCACTAGAGTCAACTTGCTTTTTCGAACATTTGCTTCAGTTTATTCTTTAATTCACCGCTGTAATATTTTTGTGCCGTCAATTAATGCCAAGAAAAAATAGTATAAGTGAAAATTTGCCTATTTGTTTTTGCCGATAATCTTCGAATATTTGCATTGAATAAACAATGCGTAGTACAACACAAACACGGACCAAGTCACTTGTTGGACATTCATCAAATGATGTTATTTGTATGACATATAAAAATCACACTTATAATAAAGGTGATCATGTCCTAATAAATTGCGACGAAAAACTTTTTCCAGGGGGTGCTTTAGTAAAGTGTATGAAAAGAGGAACCAATTCTTGGAGATGGCCAATAATCAAGGATGAACAGTTGTATGCCTGGAGTGGTATTCACCAGAAGATCAGGCCACCAACATTAATCAAAAAGGGATGTTATGCTGTCAAGGAAATATACTAAAATATGTAACTGAGATGAGACTGTTTTATTAACTTTGAGAATGAATAGATAAGAAAAGTACTTTTTGTTGGTAGATTTCTAATTAAGTATAACTAATGTTCATTATTTTATTAATTTTGCATAAAAAAGCTATTATTTTGTTAATGTTGTTAAGATTAAATAGTACAACAGAACTTTGATCCATTGGTAAAGTGACAACTAAGTTAATTTTTAAGTGAATATATTTTGTTTTTTGTTCATTTTTATACTGCCACTTTGATTTAGTGCAATATAATGATTGAAGTTAGGTTAAATGGAAATAATTTAGTTGATCTACAATAACCTTGTGATTTTATGTTCTTTCTAATGTTAAAAACTAATAGTTGATTACTCAATTGAAAGGTAATTTAAATTTGAACAATTTTCTCATTGCCTCACTTAGTCTTCATCCCCTCATTTTCAATTTTTTTTTAAATCCTCATAATCCACCTAAAACACGTTTATTCTAGGGACCGCTATATAATTATAATCTTGCAACATCAGTACCACAAAATTTCATAGAATATTAATACAAATCCTTTTCAATATTATTTGTCTATTTTAATGACCAAATTTCGGGATTTCGTGAGAATTACCCAGTTATCGAGACTTAGAGTGTCCCCACACGGGCATACCGAATTGACGCGATTCCAATCTTCTGAGTTCCTTTCGTACACTAGGTTTCCATGGGAACCATGCTCGGACGATTACTACGATCGTCTCCAATAGCGTCTCCATTAGTGTTATGTGCTGCCTAGACTTCATGATTGACGTTACCTACATGGAAGAACAATGATCAAGTAGTTTGTAACGGCATAAAACTCCGTTGCGCTGTTTTCGTAGTTATGCAACCCTCGCATTATGGTTTGATATTGTGGTTTTATTTTGAGTCTAAATAACAAATGTTTTGTCTTATGATTCCGTATTGATTTTCCACATTTATTATTTCAGTATAGTTAAGAAATCATTTCATATAAGGATATAATTTTTTTGAACACCGTTTCAGTTCTGAGTGACCAGAATTTTCGGTGGTCAGACGATTGATGGGTAGTGCAAGCTCCCGGAGATTTATTCGTTCTTTTACGTGCGAAGCTTTCGAGCGAGATACTTCTCTAAAAAAGTTCCTCGTAATTACCAATAGTTGAGATGAAAGTAATGGTGATCTGAATATCTCTTAATAGTTTGTGTGATTATACGTCGAGTTGACGTTGACTAATATTGAAATATGTTTTTGTGATGTTGAAATTGGTTTTGGAGAATAAACTTACGTGATGATTTCAGATTGAAATTAATGAATATAGTTTTTCATGCCATTTTTGCTAGATAATGATGTAGAGCACTTTGTGTTCGATTATTTCGATTTCTATTAATTTTCGTGGTATATTTGAATTTGATACTGATGTTGTTCTGAAGGAATCAGGGGAGAATTTCTTCACTTTTCGAGGGAATGTGTGCCTCGTGCTTTTTCTATTCTTTAATGAATTCCGATGAATAAAGTTTATGTTAATTTATATCCCCAGATTCGTTCAGAGAAATAATATATTTTTCAAAATAACATGTGTAACACTGGTTTCATTGTTTGTAGTTTTGGCTGGAGCGAGAAATTCGCTGTTTCGTTTTTTTGTCAGGCTTCATGCATAACACATGTTAAGTTGAAGCTATTGTCGGATTGAGGTGAAACTCAACCTTACTGAACCCTCTGAATATGTTGATATTTGATGTTGTACTGGGACTGATCCCTAGATTACCTGCACCATGTCTGCAGAGATCGTGAGTTCCAGTCGAAAGAACCCATACTCATCAAATGAATATTTCTATTATTAAACCTTTAAAAACCAATTGTATCAATTATCACCCTATATCCACGGAAACATAAGTGTATCGTTGACCTCCCACCTAGTCGGGCAGACATCTTTTAAAGGGGGTCAGCTTTACAACTTTGAATGTCGCTAAAGTCATGGAGGGTTAGCTTCCATTCCGATCATAGCGACACTGGAATTGTAATTATAGTGATAGTCTGATCATGGTTCCCATAGAAACCGAGTCAAGGAAAGGAACCCAGGAGATTGAAGTCGCGTCAATTCGATATGCCCGTGTGCGGACGCTCTTAAACTATGAGGTTTCAAAAATAGGTCCAAATGCTCCTGGAAAAGTTAAGTAGTGCCCAGCTCTTTTTGTCTCGTCTTGGTCGAGTCCGCAGATTGTTATTACTACATATTATAACATAAAATACACACATGATTTTGCAGTCGTATATATTTGTAAGGATATCAATTGAAACATTTCTAATACCCTTATTACACTATCCGCCGTATTCACAAACCTTTCAATCACCGTTAAGTCCTAACTGAGGTCCTCAGTTAAGCATAAATAAGAATCACAACCTCAGTTAACGTGTAAATTAACGTGAAACAGGCCTGTCTCACCACCGTTAAATACTTTAATTGAGGTTGCGATTCATATTTATCCTTAACTGAGGTCCTCCTTTAGGACTTAACGGAGATTAAAACACTTAATAACGCTTTGTGAATACGGCGGAATGCCTTTTTCGTGCCTATTAGTCAGCCTGACTGACAGCACCTGAAATTTTGAAGAAATAAGCATGCGCCCGGGACTATTCTGTAGACTGTTTCAGGCTTGAAAATAAATAGAACTGGTTCTATTTGTTCCCCCTGAATCGTAGGGATTTCAAGCCTTTTTATCGAAATGTCATGTCTACCAACACAATATTTATCTGTCTGACTTGACGTCTTCTTAACATAACCTAGTTTATTCTATCCTTTGAATCGCAGCCTTCGTAAATTTAATAATAAATTTATGTTTATTACTCTGAGGACGTAAACTAACTAAACTTACGAAGGCAAGATAATCTGTGATGGTGATCCCCGAGTTATATGAAGTTTTCGCCTAGTATCGCGAAGTAATTATTAATTTCATTTTTGCAGAAATGCTTTCTGGAATTACATTGTCTTTTTTCTGTATGTGAATTTGTACTCTATGTAGTAGCATATTAAACGTTCCTTCAGACATTCTTAAAACACTATTGTATTGTTTTAAAAATATACGAACACAACAAGAACTTAAGGTAAATATGTCAATTTCTTCAATGTTTGCAGCTCTGAAATTACTGCCTGAAACAAGCGCGAAAAAAGCGCGGTGTAATAGATCTTCTCATTTTGGCGGAAATTCAACCAACACATAGCCATGAAAATAGGAGCAAATATAGACGTGAAATAGGCATAGTGTAGTAAGGGTATAAAGAATCACACACCAGCTACAATTTCAACAATCTCTGCAGTTCTAAACGAGCCTGCCTCTTGAGGAACAGCTACAAGTTTGTGAATTCACTTACTTATCTAATGTTTCAAATTCAACTGAAATAACCAAAACCATTATGTATCTCGCTGCATCTTGGGCCCTCAAAGAGGACCGGCTCTGTTCGGACCACCCCTAAGCGATTAATCACGGACAATAAACAGCAAGACTGGATGACTAGATGTGGGGGGTTTCTATCGTCGAGAGGAGAACACTACCCATTATCGAGGGATTCTACGTACGTTTAAAGGATGCGTGAATTTCATCGTTCGAAGATGCTCGTCAGTAAAATCGAAGGGCCTATTGTTATGGAAATATTTATGACTTAGGGCTAAATGTCGTAAAATGTCTCTCGAAATATCCCGGTCTTGAGCAGTTTTGAGCTCTGTATAGATATCTTAATCCTTACAAAGGATAATTATTTCAGCTGAAAATTATTACTGGACTGACCAGTTACAGAAATTATGTCTGTATTTTGGAATTTTTCGCAGAAAGTGGTATAGAACGATTGGGTTCGACACACTGATGAGTAATCCAGGGCCAAATCCAATTCAGTCCGCCCGTCCGTAAGCACGATCACTCTCGAACGAAATGAGTTAGGCTAGAGAGTTGAAATTTTCAGGTTAGATTCAGAGTGCAAATATCTCCGTTATATTATCTCTTTAAACCAGTTACTTCGTAGTGTTGTTTTCATCAGCGTTGAATTGTGCTCCACTAATGATTCCTAATAAGGATGAAACCGCGGTATGTAGCTATTCAACTTTGATGAAAACATACACACTCTGTGGATTGCTCCAAAACTTTGGTATACTAGTCCTTTCATCTACGATACTAGTGGTTAGCTTCCCTAAAAGCGTTATTCTCTTCTTATGGCTCCGAAATTGCGCATTGCGTATCAACCTGGGCGTTTTCGCTCCCCAGTGGTCAACTGCATGAGACTCGAATCCGAGTACTTGCTAATTACCACATAGGGGAAAAGAATATACGTAGAGACCTGTAGTTTTGGGTAGCCACAGCGAAGAGCTTGGTTGATTGAATTCCAGGTGTCACTTGTGTCTAAATTCTACTCACAAGGGATTGCTGGTTTTCTTTAAACCAGTTACTTCGTAGTGTTGTTTTCATCAGCGTTGAATTGTGCTCCACTGATGATTCCTAATAAGGATGAAACCGCGGTATGTAGCTATTCAACTTTGATGAAATCATACACACTCTGTGGATTGCTCCAAAACTTTGGTCTCTACTAGTCCTTTCATCTTCGATTAGTGGTTAGCTTTCCTAAAAGCGTAAATTTTGTAAACAATAGTTACAATTACAAATCACCACACTCACGGGGAGAAAGGGTTTTTTGCTGAGGTTTTTCCCTAAGCTCTTGTATCATACGTCGAATTGTATGGTACCCCGTTACACCAACCTCTGCTAACACATATACATCTCTCAGTCAAAAGAATATATATATATATATATATAACGGGAAAAATCCGCCGAGTACTTTCGGAGTTATGGTAATTTTGAGCTTTTTTTCGGGTGTGTTCCGCGAGGAACAGCGTGCTATCATTTCGTCACATTGTCTGTATTTTTCGATTTTTTTTCCGAAAATGGTCTCAAACGATTCAGTTCGACTTCTTGATGAATAATCCGGGGTCAAATTCAATTCTGTCCGTCGTGTCCAGTCAGCCGGCTGGCGGTTAGCACGATAACTCTCGAACGGAACGAGTTAGAGCGTTGAAATGTGCAGGGTTTGTTTGGAGCGTAAATAAAAAAATTGGTTCATGGGCAAAATCCACCAAGCCGTTTAGGAGTTATGGCCATTTTTAGTTCAAACGTTACGGTATCTCCTTGGGGAAGACTTGGGAGGGTCAGTATAATCATAATCATGTTTATAGCACACGCGCCAATTGCAGATTGACTTCATAATGGATGAAAATGGCAAAAAAACATTGACTTGGGGTCAATATGCATTGGCGCGCGTGCTATAAACATGAATATGATTAAACTGACCCTCCCAAGTCTTCCCCAAGGCGATACCTCAGAAGCTTCTAGGAGCTTGTACGACTAAGGAAAGTCAGTTGTGTTATTTGTCAACTTTGTTACTCTATCCTTATGCCAGCTTAGATTAATCACTTTTAATTTATGACCCGACAGTGAATGGTGTCCACTTCTGGGCTCGGAACAGAGTGCTTTTCAATTTGCCCAAATGTCTGTAAATTTCGAATTTTCGGTTGAAAATGGTCTACAACGATTTGGTTCGACTCACTGATCAAGACCCCATGATCAAAATCGATTCTGTCCGGCTGGCTGTCCGTCCAGCCGCCTGGCCGTCCGGCATTTAACACGATTACTCTCGAACGGAATGAGCAAGACAGTTGAAATTTTCTGAGTGGGTTAAGGAGATAAATATCTCGGTTAAGTTCGTTATTGGGCAAAATCGGCCAAGTGGTTTCGGAGGAAAAAAAATAAAATTTTTACATTACAAATTTTAAAGTCAATTTTTTTAAGATTCAGTTTCATTCATTGATGTCATTCTCAACCCTAACAAACAAATACTTTCGGAGATATGATTTTTCAAAATTTCAATAATTATTCTCAATTCTGGTACATGATTTCATAGAATACTCTAATTATAATTTCCTGATGTATATTATAAATCCAACATGAGATAAATCATAGACCTACGTTTTGAATTTAATCACGAAAATTCTTGAGAATTGACTCACAGAAGCCAAATTGGAGAAGTGGGAAAGCCCTGTGGACAGGAGCTTTGGCGCTCTTGTTCAACTTTGACAAATTATAACTCCGATAGTATCCGATAGTTTTTCCGAGTTGGGAATGATATCAATGAATTCTTATTTAATTTATTTAATTTCATGATACGGTTCATAAGATTCCATTGATATCCTTCCCAACTCTAAGAAACCAATACTTCCAGAGATATAATTTGTCACAGTTTAAACAAGAGCGCCAACGCTCCTGTTCACAGGGCTTTCCCACATTTTTTATATTTTTTTCTGCATGTTTCCGAAACTATTCTTTTGATCTGTCTGAAATTTAGTATCAGATTGTAGAATTGCGACCTTTATATGCATGCAAGGTTTTGTATTCATCAGATGAATACGTACAGAAACAAAAAATTTAAAATTTTTAATTTTTTTTTTCTAAGACTCAACAAATCGTCGTTGCGACATGGGACTTTTGATAAATTGTGCATTCATACACTTAGCGTGTTTTGCAGGATCATATTTTCTATTCGTACTTGTCGCTTTTCGATCAAATCCAACTGGAACCGAAACTAGTGTGATTATCACATGGCAGCTTTTAACGAAATATCCAGCTTGCGCAGTTCTTAATCGAAATATACACTTAACGCATTTTGCACAATATATGCACATGTCGCGTTTTGAAGGCGCAACGACGAAATACTGATCTGATCTGAAAAAACTTAGAAGTTAGTTGAAAAATACCGACTTATGCAGAATTTCTGGAGAATCGCATGACCAGAAAAAATTCAAAAAATTCAATTCAAGAAACTATTTCGCGTATACGCGAAATAGTTGAACATTATTGGTCACCTAATTACCAAATCTGGATTCAATCCGATATGTGGTTTTGGAAGAGTTTTGAAAGAGTCTAGATTTGGCATTTTGGTGACCAATAATGACCTCTTGGAGCATACAAAATTTCATGGCAAACCGACGCTTGTATATCAACAATAAACAGCTTGCAATATTCATGCAAACATATTTTGATATTCAATCATAAATATGCTTGTAACTCGAAAACGGTTTTTTTCAATGTTCTACTGGTAAACCTTTTTTTGGAGAATTAATGATAAAATACATAACAGGAGGAATAGCACCGTTATCTTCAACAAAAAAAAATGTCTGACCATTGACTGACCATGGACTGACTGACTAGGGTCAGTCCGTCCCAGGCGGCCTTGAAGACCTATGGGGAAGTTGTTGAAAATAAATCATTACTGATATTGTATTGACTCAAATTCTAAAAATTACCAGAATCGGTTGAGTCATTCGAAAGTTATCACGGAAAAACTGAATTATGGGAGTACCATTTGGAGGCACATATCTTCGCAGGGGGGCGTCGTAGAAAAACAAATTAAAGCATTCCTGACTTGTCTTTATATACTTTATTTACATCTGTTAAAAAGTCACGTCACCCTTCAGATAATTTTTTTTTATTACAATAAGTATTGGAGGCGCTATAAACTTTGCCGCCCAACGTGGGGACAGCATGTCTTGTTGAAATAACAATTTTGATTGACATATATTTATCTCAGGTTTCTATTGAATTTCAATAGCATTGTTGCAGAGTAGAATATTTCTGTTGATTTTTTGCCGTCATTCGCTTTCTTAATTTATCAAAATTCAAAATTTCATATTTTCTCGCAAAATATCTGCAAGCAAGATTATTATGAATAGAATTGTAACATTAACTATTACAGGTTTGCCAATCAGTACCCAAGATAAAATGCAAAACATTTGTCTAGGACAATGAAACTTGCAAAGACGCGAACTTAAATCTTGAATCCTCTATATTATTTATCTTTCGAGGAGGATAGAAAAAAAGTCAAGGAGGTTCTTGTTCAGGAGGAGCAGAGTTTATGTGACCTGCAACGTTAACTCCTAAATGGAAAAGTTTTTCTGTTAATCAGATTCTGAGTTATGCAATTATACGTTTCGATCATATCGGACCTTACACTCCAGAATAAGCGCACAAGAGAGAGAGAGAGAGAGAGAGACATTCGCTAATATACGCGTTCTTTTGGATTCTCTTAAGTAAGCTACTAATGTTCACTCTCATCGCCACATATTATTAAGATTTCTCAGATCATGCAACAAATGATTTGGCTGCATCTTCTGGGTAAGGCTAATTTACTTGTATATGAGATATTTGTTGAAGATTCCCTATTAAGAAGCGATGTTATCCCGTTTCGTTGTTCAGAAGCATATTGATGATCATCTCATCCGATTATTCTGATGGAAAGGATGGATGGTGGCCATAGATTTTGTGTAGATTATCCTAAGGTGAATGCGCTATCTCGGAAGCATCGCTATTTGCTTCCATATGTTCCTAATAGAGTTAGGCATAATCGAATGATGTCAATAATCGATATATAGGTTCTCGAGAGGTTTCAATAATCGAATGATCACTCGAGATATTGATCGCTCGGTGCTCGTTTCAGTCCTTATCGCAACAGCTGCTTCCGTTAGCCTTTATCTCGAATATGATTACCCGCTTCAACAGTATTCAGTATTACTTAATTGCGTTTTACCACTGAACTATTATGCAGGTCTCGATACCATATTTATTTCCAGCTGTTCGAAATGAAGTATTAAAGTATGAACCTAAAATTCCCAAGAATAAATTTGGCAATGACAACAATACGCACCAGATGTCACCCATACATTTTTTTCTTTATTTCAGTATGGTAATGAGTTCCCTTCCAGCACTAAAAACAGTGGAATGAAAACATTCCAGCATTGTTTCTAGTTATATATTTCGTTTTGTGGTAGTCAGCACTGACATTCGATCCTATCATTTTTCAACACACGTCAATTATCAATATAATATAATCTGGATATAGTGAAATAATTGTAGAGGAAAAAGATTTATTTTGATTGAAAAATAAGTTACTAGAGATTCCCTTCTTGCTAATTTTGAATAATTCATGCTATTAGAAAACTGTTTTAAATCTGATCTCCATGCCATACGTATGATTCAAATTCAAATTCCGAAATCTGTCAACTTTGGTAACAGTCACACCAACTGCCAAGATACAATGCAAAAGTCACTAGGATGTATAATCCGGATTATTCATTAAATTTCAACAGTATTTTACAAAACTTGCCTGAAATAGAGAAAACATCGTCTAATACTCGTTGCATAAGGCAATCCCAACACTCATTCGTTCCAAAACTCGCTCCTTCGTCGCTCGTTTTCAAATTTCGCATTCATGTTTGGATAGGAGCCCATTCTGCAACTTGTATTAGAATATACTATTTCGTTATCGTAACCATAGAGAATTAATTCATAATAAAAATTCTAAATCACTGCTTGGCACTGTCATACAGGGTGATCAATAAACATTCCTTTGAATAAATTTTGAACTTACAGGTAAAACGATTCCAAATTTTATAGTTTTGCCACCCTTTACGACAGCCTTTCTTAAATTTTCCTCAAATTTGAAAAACAGAACAGAACTAACAAAATTTTAGTCTTCCTATATTTCCGGTTATATCGGATCAGCCTGTGCGTGAATCTTATGAATTTTATGACTGAAAAAGAATATTAGTGTTCAAGTATAGAGTTCAGATTAGGATATCAAATCATTAAAAAGTGTTCATGAATGAGACCATTTTATTTGAGAAAACTTTCAATCAACAAACTGGATGATGAATAGAACAAAAAACAGCAAATGAATTGAAAATTTTCGAACTAAATAACAAATCAAATGGAAAAATTTTCAGTTCAGGAATTGTTCAAAATGGTATCCCTCCATTTCAATATATTTTCAAGCACGTTGATATAGTTATTCACAGCTTTTGCTATCGTAATCGGTTGTGATTTAATAATATCGGAAGCATCAATAATTCTTTGTAGCAATTGCTCCCTACTGTTTATCTGTACTGCATAGACCTCTTGTCTAAGCGCTCCCCATAAAAAAATAATCCAACGGTGTCAGATCAGGGGATCGAGGTTGCCAAGCCACATGTCCCTGTCCCCTATCCATCTGTTTTGAAAAGTGTTATTCAAATATTCATGCACTCATCTTGAATAGTGCGCAGGAGTTCATCATGTTGCAACCACAATGTTTCCATTGGAATGGTTTCTAACAAACCAGGCAAAGTATGTATGGAACATACTGTGCTTCACTTTTTTATGATTTTGTATCTTAATCTGAACTCTCTACTTAAACACGGGAATTCTTTTTCAGTCATAAAAATCATTATGTTCACGCACGGGCTGATCCGATATCACCGGAAATATAGGAAGTCTAAAATATTGCTAGACCGGTTCTGTTTTTACAATTTGAGGAAAATTTGAAGAAGGCAGTCGTAAAGGGTGACAAAACTATAAAATTCAAAATAATTTTACCTACAAGTTCAAGATTTATTGAAGGGAATGTTAATTAATCACCCTGCTTGACGGTGCCAAGCAGTGATCTAGAATTTTCATTATGAATTAATTCTTTATGGTTACGATAAGGAAAAAAATCATACTGTTCATGTACTGGGTGATCCAATATTCACGAAAATAGGAAAAGTTTAAAATTTTCGCAGTCCGGATCTGATTTATTCGATTTCAGAAATATCGAAGAAAGGCGACAGTAAAGGGTGACAAAACTTCCAAATTTGAAATCATTCAGTGGATTAGTTCAAGAGTTATTGAAGTGTGAAATTTCACTCATAAGATGAACATCACCCTGTATATCCCAAACGAAGGCAATCAGGCGATTAAATCCTCTTATTCGAGTCCAGCCTGATGACATTAATCTATGGTATCCGTTTGTGGCTTTCTTCCCGGTACATCCTGTATATACGTCCCGTTAAAATGAAAATAGTTTTGTTCGTCGCATATTTCAAGACAATTCAAAATACAGTGCGCGTCAAAATTATGGAACAAATTCATTTTCTCAGAAGGAAAATATTTGGCAACAAAATCCTGAAACAGGTCAATTTTTATTTCACTTTTACCAAATATTTATGCATTTTTGAAGGATTTTTGTTACACCCTGTCCCATCCCTATTAACCCTCTAAATTTTTTGAATTCTTTGAATTTCTTAAAAATTTCAGCACGCCTGTAAAGAAGATATAGAGACCTTGCCAAAAAAGTACCACATGACCCACTTTGCCTGTTCAAAAAATCTAGAGGGTTGATGAGGATGGCACAGGGTGCAACAAAAATCCTACAAAAATGCATAAAAATTGGGTAAAAGTGAAACAAAAATTGACCTGTTTCAGGATTTTGTTGCCAAATATTTTTCTACTGAGAAAATGAATTTGTTCCATAATCTTGACGCGCACAGTATAATTAATTTTGATAGGGCTGAATTGTCTTGATATATGCCTCGAACCAAATTATTTTCAATTTAACGAGACTATATCTCCGGGGAGGTGCTCTTTTCTGTTGTGGTGTCACATGTTTTTAGTTTTCTTTCCATTTTTTCCTGGGTTTCTTTGTAGCCTTGCCTTGAAGCAGAAAAACGTGTCCGCAAGTATACCAACAGCATGATTTTTCGATGCTCCTTTTGTGGAATAACGCGTTTAACAATTCAAATACAGATTTCGGCGTCATTTAGGGGTTTCTTCAGGAAAATAGTAAAGAAGTAATAAAGTTTTCTTTAATTTGTTTCAAATAATCCTACTACAAATCGCCTCTGGTCTAGGCACTTGTGAACGAACTCAGTGAATTTAAATGCTGCTGTTTCAGTAGAACGAACCTGAAACCATGCTGGGTATCTGAGATAACATTGAACCTGTCCAAAAACTGAGTGATTCTTTTCAGAACAATATTTTCAATAACGGTCGATATTACACTCAACAAAGGTATTGGTCGATAGTTAGTGATATTATGGATATCGTTTCTCTTTTTCAAAACAGGAACAACTATCGCAGTTTTAAGATGAGTTGAAAATGTGCCATTCGAAACAGACACGTTAATGAGATGAGCAAGGTGTTCAGAAAAAAACTCAATTGAGTATTTCAGTATACGGTTCGATATATAATCATTTTCAGGATTATTTTTTAATTTAACTACGTCAAAGACTTCTCCTGTGGTAACTGGATGGAAATAAAAGGTATTCAAGGACATTGAGCTTGTTGTACATTCTGTTGAAATTACACCAGCATTATGATCATTCAGCCGAGAGCTCAGAAGGTTTGAAAAATAATCTCCGAAGGCTTTAGCTGTCAACTTTGGTTCAGAACAGAGGGAACCTTCTAAGTTGAGGGTGTTAATGAAACCACCCTTGAACTTACGACCAATATCATAATTGACAATATTCGAAATTGCTCTATTTTTATTATGGGACTCATTATAATTCATCATAATAACAACACTACTTACTCGTACGAGGCAACATAATTGTACTCCGTTGTGGCTCTCTTATACATTTCAAGAGAATCATATGATTTGATATTAGCATGCAGCCAGTAACAGTTTTTCAATCTCATACTAGTTTGCTTAATGTTTCAATCCATTTTTTTCAGATTCATCCTCGATATGGTGAAAGCATATATAGGGCAAAGAATAGCTTCAACTTAATGATTGCAGAGTCCATCCTCAAAAAGCGACTGAGAGTCGCTCCTAGGGACACCTCCGGAGAATACATAAAAACCTTAAATACGAAGAAGAAACTGCGCTGTTACGCAACTATTCTCGATGAATAAATCAGAATTTAATCTCTGTTAGCAATAAACGTATTTTATTCTTATTTTTTTTTCATAATAGGTACACCGAAATCCTCGGAATTCAGATTCAGATAAATGAGTCTTAACGATCCAACTTTTGGTTGTAGATATTTTCGTCATTTTCCTCGCTGCCTCTGAAGTAAAAACAATCGTACATCGAGCCAACAAAACGGAACAGTGAAAAAGAAGACGAAAACTTCAACTTCTCGTAACAATGTCTTACCGGAAAACCAGGGTATCGTTTTTCAACTGTTCGTTCCTAATGCATCGCGCAAGAAAGGAATTTCTCCCTGCCTTCCCTCTTAAGTCGTTACGGAACAAGATGACTGTCTTTGTTATGAAACTTTAATAATCGCAGTCAGCGGAAGAGGAAACCTATAAATCCTTATAGTTGGGTCTGAGGTATGCGGTCGTAGATATTCCCCCAAAAACTTTGCGACTGCGAATTTCTCTCGGTGATTAAAAGAGTCTTCTTCGCCTGATTTTCGTATTCTGTACTCGATAATATTAAGTTTAGTGGGAATTCTAAGATTCTAAGATACGAAATAATGAAATTTCTTATTTAGATTCCTTGAAGTGGAGAGAACAGAATTATGTATTCATCTAAATATCTGGGCATTTTAATTTTTACAGGTTTTTTGCGCGCATGTTCTGGGGAACATCGCCTTATCATTTTGCCCAAATGTTTGTAATTTTCGATTTTTTGGCCGAAAATGCCACGATAACCTGAGAACGGAAAGAGTTAATGCGTTAATGCGTTAATGGGCATAATCGGCCCAATGGTTTCCGGGTAATAATTTTGTTTTCAACCATTACAAATCCGATCAAATTGAAACTTGGTGAGTAGTTGTTGAATACAAACAAAAAGATGTTCGTGAAATTTTGAGAGAATCGCATCACTAATTAAAAAAAAATTATTCATGTCACGATAACCGAGTAAGAGATACAACTGGAAATCCTTAGGTTAGGTTGAGCATTTGAGTGCAAGATTTAAGTTTGTTTATAGGCATAACCGGCCAAATGATTTTGGAGTTATGCCGGTCTTAAATTGGTTGTTATTTCCTTAGTAACTCGAAAACGGAACCGATCCAATTCAAACGTGGTTATTAGTAAGAATGCGAAAATTCTTGCGAAGTTTCGTGAAGATCGTATCACTCAATATAGTTATTTCTTCAATAACTCGAAAAATATGAAACCGATTAAGTTCAAACATGGTTATTAGTCTTTAACTCGATAACTATCGAACGAAAGGAGATAGAGACTTGCCATTTTCAGGGTATGTTGCGTTTCCGAATGGCAGAGTTAAGTTCGATTACGGGCATAATCGGTCCAACGGTTTCACAGTTATACCCACCCAGAATATTATTTCCTCGATAACTCAAAAAATATAGACTCTATCGAATTGAAGCTTGGTAACTACCCACTTGTAGAATATCGACATAAAGACGTGATTGAAAAATGATTTCCAAAGACAAAGGTACAATAAACCATGTGCTACAGGTACAATGATAACAAGCAGAATACTACAACAACATTACAACAATAATAACATTAATAACAACATAGATTCTGCATACAGTAACATCTATATGTAAATATATACAGTGTGGAACAGCCAAATGGAATAAATTCGATAACGGATAAATGAGAGCGTGTTTGGAAAAACGCTTGGACACGTCGATTTGTATTTTTAACTGAGCATTTTTTTCAAAAAAAAAATTATATAGGGTGCGTCATGTGACAGTGGCCAATACCCACTTTCTTATTTTAAATGCAAGCCCCTGTATATTATTAATTTTTTGGATTCTTCAGAGAATTCTAGACATAAATCATGTACAATGTCCTATACCTATCTTCAACTGTTTCGGAAATATTAAGTGTTTTCAGACGTTCGCGGCGAGCATTTTGAACATTTACTACATTGACATTAATATTTTTTTGTTTTTTTTTTAATTATTAAGAAATAATCAGTATTAATTATTAGGTTGTTAGTGTAATGTAGCAAATTTGTGAAATAAAAAAATTTTTTAATGTTAATTTTTGTAATAAATCTGAAAACACTTAATATTTCCGAAACAGTTGAAGATAGGTATAGGACATTATTTATGTCTAGAATTCTCTGAAGAATCCAAAAAATTAATAATATACAGGGGCTTGCATTTAAAATAAGAAAGTGGGTATTGGCCACTGTCACATGACGCACCCTATATAATTTTTTTTTTTGAAAAAAATGCTCAGTTAAAAATACAAATCGACGTGTCCAAGCGTTTTTCCAAACACGCTCTCATTTATCCGTTATCGAATTTATTCCATTTGGCTGTTCCACACTGTATACATTATAGCAACAACATTACTACAAATTCCACAAAAAATTCACTTTTGAAATAAACAAATGAACCACTAAGGCTAAAATGCCAGCGCGTGGTTGTAAAGTGTTTTTTACATAATAAAATTTAATAATTATTTTAATAATGTCTACTGCTTAAATGAGACAATAGGATGATAATGATATTAATACCCTGTGAACAACTCATCAAAATCCTGGGATAATGTCATTAGTTTGCTGTTTTCTTGATTTTCAATGATTGGTGGTACTATATGGAATTTTATTCGCGTCTATGACATTATGTATCATTTCTCTATCTGTTTCCTGAAGGTACTGTTTTGTATGTTTTTTGAATGATACTACTGATGTTGAGTCTTTGATTTTCCTAGGGATATTGTTAAATATTCGTGCGCTAAGATAAGTATATCCTCTCTGCCCAATAGTTTTGGATGAATATTCAGTGCGCACCATGTTTTCTTTCTTTGCCCTGGTACTGTAGTTGTGGTCAATATTCCTTAGGCTACTTTTGTTTTTGTATTGATCTACCGCTACACGTAGGAAGTAGATCTGTCTGAGGTCTAATATTTTACTCTCAGAATAAAGCAAGGTCGATGAATACGTTCGAGATTTATTAAAACAAATCCTTAGGAATTTTTTCTGTAAAATATCCAGATAAGCTAAGTAAACTGCTGGCAACACCTCCCCAACCCAGAATCCCATACGACAATCTAGACTCGACCAATGCATGGTACAGGATTTTCATTTGGTGAGTACTCAATATATTTTTAAAATAAGAAATTTAAAAATGATGCTTCTCAAAGTACCTACCTATGAACCGTACCCTTAAAAATTTTATGAAAAAAAAATTATTGTTCAAGCACTGAAGTGAAGTCAGGGTCTTTTGCACGTATGTTTTATTGTCCATTCTCCTTTATTGGACACTCTTAATTTAATTTACCATGGTGAATTCTTTTGTCCGTTCTCCTGTATTGGACACTCTTAATCGAATTTACTATCGATTAAGAGTGTCCAATACAGGAGAACGGACAATAGGATTCACCATGGTAAATTCGGTGAAGTGTGTCCAATAGAAGAGAATGGACAATAGAACATACGCTCAAAAGCTCGTGACTTCACGTCAGTATTTGAACCAATATTTTTGAAGTACACTTGCATAAACTGCTCGGTCGCCTCTGGATCTGATAACAAAAACGGAATTATTAATATTACGACAGAAATCAAGAGAAAATTATAAAACTGACAAACCTTAATGTTTTTTATTTTCATTACACGCAAAATGAGTCTTAATTACCAGATTTCTAAAATATTTGCCACTAGAGGAGCCAATTGGTGAATTCTACCGTTAAATAAATTATTCAGCTCTTTCGTATTGTCCATTTTTGTGGAGATATAGTTTGTAATACACGAAGATGGGTCAGAAATAAAATGACATTTGGAAGAGTTCTCGATTATAAGCGGGAGCGAAAAGATTTGATCTTCTTGCTCGCTCTAATAATAAAATGTCATGATGCAGAAAGTGAGGAGACAATAATAAAAGACCAGCTGAGTGCAAGAAAAACATGACGGCAGAATATTCGTACGCAGCAATAGATAAATTATTTCAGGAGTCGAATTTGCGTGCGGGAAAAATTTTGCCGCACCGTGTGTGAAAGTGAACCTTTGCGACTTGATATGTGTGTGCGAGAAGGGTTGAACACGCATGCTTGTATAGAAAATAGTACATTCTAAAACAAGTTGCAGAATGTGCTCCTATTCAAACACGAATGCGAAATCCGAATACGAGCGACGAAGGAGCTAGTTTTCGATTGGAGTGTTGGAATTGCCTTCTGCAACGAGTATTAGACTATGTTTTCTCTATTTCAGGAAAGTTTTGTAGAATACTGTTGAAATTTTATGAAAAATTCGGATTATACATCCTAGTGACTTTTGTATTGTATCTTGGCAGTTGGTGAGACTGTTACGAAAGTTGACAGATTACGGAATTTTAATATGAATCATCCGAACGGCATGGAGATCAGATTTAAAAGAGTTTCCTTATAGTACGAATGATTCAAAATTAGCAAGAAGGAAATCTTTAGTAGCTTATGTTTAATGAAAATAAACCTTTTCCCTCAACAATTATTTCACTATATCCAGATTATATTATATTTAAAATTGAGGTGTGTTGAAATTTGATAGGATCGAATGTCAGTGCTGACTACCACAAAACGAAAAATATAACTAGAAACAATGCAGGAATGAGTTCATTACAGCACTGTTTTAAGTACTGTAATGAACTCATAACGATACTGAAATAGAGAAATTGATTTACAATATAAAACTCATTGATGTTTTCGAGATTTCATCCATATGTTGAATGATCTGCAGAGCTTCACCCCTTCTTGTGACAACCCAACAATAATTCCTGAAAATGGGAGACATTTTAGTATACACAGTCTCCGAAATCCCACCCAATTCCTAATGAAGCAATAAACTTGCGACTCAGGGATTCTCTGGTCTAGCCCTTCCTCGAACAACCAGTTACGCGAAAGTTCCTCCCTATGTTTCCACAATAAGCGGCTGTACGAGAAAAATGCTGATGGCACGTTAATATTTATGTCAAATAAATCGATCCCGCAGCTTTGAGAGATCGTCTTTCATTCCGGTTGAGCGGAAATTCTTAGGCGGGTGCCGCTTTGACCCCCTCTTGTTGATATTGGTGGGCTCTTACGCTTTTTGACCTTTTTTAGTTTTCGAGTGTCTCATAGAAGATCTTGTGATCAAACACATTGAACTTTCGATACGACCTGAAAATAGCAATGGGATTAGAAACTGGAATTTCGAATATTTTATTGTTATTCTTTGGAAGTGTTTATTCATCAACTCATCTCTACAAACTTTTCGAGTACAAGTGGATTTTTGGTGCGCTTGTTTCCCAAATATCTGCATTTTTGGAGTTTTTGATCCGGAAAGGTCTCTTGCGATTGAGTGTGACTCATTGAGCCACGCGGTTCAGGAGTTATATGGTCATTCTGAATTTGATCTATTCCCGAATATAACCGAAACTACTGTTTGATCTTACTGAAACTCAGTACCCAGTTGTAGCATAATAACCTGAATATGTGCAACTAATTGTATTCATCGCATAGCTAGGAACACCAAAACAAATTGAAAATCAGACAATTTTGGTAGTTAGTTGAAAGATACTGACAGGAAGATTTGATCAATATTATGTGAGGATAGTATGACTAGAACATTTAAAAGAATCATTTAAAATAAACTCATGCTATCGGTCAGATATTGCTGAAATTTTGCGAGAGCCTAATGAACGGGTATATGAAATCTCGTTATGCTGAGTTCTTTTCACCACATTTAGTTTATTTTAGTCATATAAATGGAATATATTCCAAATTCAGATGACATTCATGTCATCTAGCTACGTAGTTCAAGATCCCTTGTTTGCAAATTCCGTGGTTCACAACCAGTAGAACGTTCGGCCTACTGATTACCTGTCATGGTTTGAAATCGTTAATTTATTTCAATCTAAATTAGAAACCATTTATCTCATGAATCCCTCTTAATTTTTCTCAAAGTCAATGTTTCAATATATTATAGAGATTATTCAAGTATAGTAATTTTATCGTTTTGATTATGTGCGCCAACGGATTTACAGGTTTCTGAGGTCGTACGGTGGTAGACAGAGTAAGAGGTTCGATGATTTGTTGTTCTGTAGGGGAGCTCTATAGTGAGATAGAATAAATGGTGTTCAAGAAATCTTATAAAACAGTTCGTGTGTTTTATTGTTGCGAAAAATACGTCAGGATTGTCAGTGAGTTTTTGAATATAGGATTTTGGGTTATTAATATATAAAATTTGGCTTGGAGCGAAACCTAACCTAACCTTTCACAATTTGGATTGGAATCAAATCTGAACTTTTGAACATTTCAACGTTTTGAACTGGGACTGATCGCGACATTTTCTATGCCGTATCTGGAGAGATCTTGAGCTTCTATTTGATGAATCTATTTACCTTTTCTGGAGAGATCCTGAACCTATCTGGAAGATTTTTCATACCTTGCCTAGAGAGATCCGGAGCTATATTGGGAAGAGTATATTACGCTTTCCCTGGACGAGGTCCCAGAAGAAGACTGGTTCCTAATTAGAAGAGTCCTCGTAGACATTCTTAGCTGAGTGGTTCTAGAGTTCTTTTTAATCCAAGGAATTTTTAATTAGACCTTATAAATCCAGCTTTCTCAGTTATTGGCTCATATTCCAGGAACCACGAATATATCCTTGAGCTACCAGCTAGCCAGCACATTTTTTTGGCGCACTGTTCACCTGAACAGAGTGCCTATTAATTCGTCCAAATGTTGGTAATTTTCGAATATTTGGCCAAGAATGGTCTTAAACGATTAGTTTCGACTCACTGATCAATAATCTGAGGATATAAAATTGATTATTTTCGGCCGGCTGGATTCTGGGAACTGCGAAATACTGTCACTTCCTCATTTTGTCGAATTCACAAACCAATATGTATTTAAAAGTGAAAATATCCGAAGCAAACTTCAACGATCTGATAAATTAAAGTATTTGGTCAGAGGAAGCTTATATGAGCAGATTTTTTTTTATTTGACTGAAATAGATATCGTTAGATTATGTTAGATATTTCTAACGCAGTACGCAACTACATGTAAGGCACCTTAACTCATCTCTTGTATAAGTTACATTTAAATATTCTGCAAAGAATTTAGGATACTTTCTCACAAATAACATATATGCACTTTACTAGTTTTTTTTGTCTTTTTTTAGGTTGTGGGTATCATGAACATTAGATGTTGAGATGTTATGTTTGTTTTTGAGAGCTTATAGGCTTTAGCCTCCTCTATTTTTACCTTTGTAATAATAATAATAAAATAGACCATCCGACGGTCAGGAAATAAGAATGATATAAAACAATCAATACATTATGGATAAGGGTTGCACAAAGCTTTGACAGCTCTTAATGTGCCAAATCGCGTAATCCTGATTCCCAGTTCATTATTTCATATGATCCTCTTATGAGTTTTGTGAGCTTTTCCGTATTATTATAGATATTTTTCAGAGTTTTAGAGAACAAACCCAGAAAGGAACCACCAACCACCATTTAATAATGAACATGTTGATAGGATGAAACAAAGTTACAAACAGTGAATGGAAAATAGTTAGCTATCTAAACCCATTTAATAATGAATATATCTCCCAAAGTATCCTTTAGTGATTATCTTTGATCTGGTAGAGAAAACTCATAGTCCATAAACTTAAGTATATCCGCAATGAACTTGCTCAGCATAGATGCTGGGAAGTTGATCGTACTGACAATTGGTCTGAGTAGAACATCTGCTTATTTAAATTGGGCAAACCTGACAAGCCTGGCTGTCATAATATTCTGAGCTTATTAGGCAAAGATTGTGTTAATATATCCACGAGTTTCTAGGATCATCATCCAAACTGTCCCATATACAGTCGATAAGACAGTACCAGTTCCAGTCAAGATTATTTTGATTTCTATCGAAACAACACTGAGGAAACGAATTTGATTTGTTCATAAAATTACGTGAAACTTGAGTATTTTCGGATTTTATTAGATGTGAAAATTACTGCTATACAGAATGATTTTTGTGAATTGTCAACTAATTGTCTCTCATTTGAAGAAAGAATCGATATTGAAGATAGAAATGCCCCTCAATATTTCAGCTTATTTTACAGCCAAGTTCTAGATTTGAACTCTATCGAATCTATATTACTGGAACTATTTGGAAGACATAATATTTTTTTCTGGAGCTAAGCAGCTCTAGACATCAGTAACTGGATGGGTGACCGCTCTGGCTATAAAGTTGAACAGTGCTCCAATGCCACTGTCTATAGAGCTTTCTTACTTGTCAACAGAGGTTCAATGTTAAAGCTATCGAAACCTTATTTCACAGTCAATTATTATTTTTGGAAATATTGGGAAAATATTATTTTTCCTCCTTGAACACAAGTAGCCTAGGGCGAGTTCAGTAACTAAATGAGTGACCCTTTTTGTTTTGACTTTGAACAAGCGCTCCAACGTAGACTGACCTGAGAGAGGACAAACCATCTCGGTCATGTTAAATCTTATACGAATGGACCATAATATGTTAAAAAGCACTAACTATTCTGTTGTCGGAAGAAGTCGCAGTATTACCGAAACAGCTCATGCTTCAATACAGGGTGATTCACCAAGACCTTTCGTTAGAATATTCCAAAGAAAGACTCGAGATAAACACTTGAAATTTCATAGTTGAGCTTTGTTAGGAGAGATGAATCCTTGGAAAAAATTTCAGATTCGTTTGAATTCCGGTTTATCCGGAAATGATACCAAATTTCATTTTTTAAATGTAGTACACAGTTTTTTCATTGATAATCAGATTATCCATTGAATTCTACATTGTCTTAAGGTGTCACTTACATATTATTCTCAGAAAATTCGTTTGAAATATGAAAACATCCTTTAAATTTTCTCAAATAGGGCTTCATTCCAATGTTTAATAACTTGTACATTTTTGCATGAAAATTTTCTAATTTTCTAGCTATCAGAAGACATACCATTGCTTCCCGTTCGTTAATTAAACATTCAATTGAACATACCAGGTGTTTCTATTTCAATGTCAAAGTCAGTCATGATAAAAACCTCAAAACTCTTTTTTTCAAAGGCAAGCGACAATGAGTTTTGAGGTTTTAGTCATGACTGACTTTGACATTGAAATAGAAACACCCTGTATATTCAATTGAATTTTGAATTAACGAAGGAGAAGGATTGGTACGTCTTCTGATAGAAGCTAGAAAATTTGGAAATTTTCATGCAAAAATCTACAAGTTATTAAACATTGGAATGAAGCTCTATTTGAGAAAATTTAAAGTGTTCATTCATATTTCACACGAATTTTCTAAGAATAATATGTAAGTGATACATTAAAACAATGAAGATTTCATTGGGTAATCTGATTGTCAATGAAAAAACTGGGTATTACACTTAAAAAACGTAAATTTGTATCATTTCTGGTGAAACCGGAGGTCGAACGAATCAGACATTTTTTCCAAGAATTCATTATTCCTAAAAAAGCTTAACTATAAAATTTCAAGTGTATATCTCGAGTCTTTAAAATATTCTAACGAACGGTCTTCGTGAATCAACCTGTATATCAGTGTAAAACAACATGCCATGGTTTTATAATAATATTTATCAATGAAATATCTAAGATCTGCCATTAAATTCGATCCACATTATGGTATCATGGCTACTCCATACTGGTCATGAATCATCGTTAATTCGAAACTCGAACGGCATTAATTAACGAAGCCCATACACTAACTGTCAATCTCTAGTGTCAAAGCCCATCCAATAAAACAATATAGCAGGCGGAGTACATGTCTGAGTTGACGCGAAAAATGAAAAGTAGGAAGAATGATAAAATACAATCCAGACCTAGCAGGGTCTGCGACAAGCGGCTGTCAAGTGTGGTCGGGTGGTGGTGCCCCCTTTAGCGTCGGGACGCCTCGTGCGCGACGCGCGTCCAGGCTAAAAGCCCCCGAGTAATTGTCACTTCTGAATTGGCTCAATTCGATTTAAACATGAAATTCGCACGCTGCTGCAGTGCCTTTAAAAGAATTCGATTGCATGGCTATAGGTATAACAATTTTATTGAAAAACCCTGATTTGCTGCCTGCGGAGCCAAATGCTATTATATGGTCGATAATATTAATTCCGATATTCCGAAGGTTTGCATACATTCCGATTCAATAATACAAACATAGGCACCTGCATGGGTGCAGCTTTCCACGCTGAATTTTGAAAATAATTACGAATTTATAAGTTTTCAAAAAAATCTGTTAGATAAAAATTTAAAAAAATGTAGGTTGAACAGAGGATTTGACACACTTGTCAAACTACTAGTAATTATTCAAACTTTGACAAATCATATCTACGAAAGTATTGGTTTCACAGAGTTGGGAATGATATCAATGGATTCTTATGATAGGACTGCATCATAAAACAATCATATCTTCGAAAGTATTGGTTTCTCAGAGTTGGGAATGATATCAATCGATTCTTGTGATAGAACTGCACCATAAAAAATTAAATTCAAAACGTAGAATCACCTCATATGTTGGATTTACATTTATAGGCAAATTATTATTAGGCGGAGGTTACATGGTCAATCTGGTATCAATCTGACATCAATCTTACATCAATCTTGCCTTCAATCCGGACCATCAGACCGTCATTGTACGCATATACAATCAGTTTCACGTCAATCTGACATCAATCCATGATTGAATGCAAAATGTACCAGATTGACCATGTAACCTCCGTCATAGAGCATTCTATGAAATCATAAAATTACGATTAATTATTGAAATTCTGAAATATCTCCGAAAGTATGAGATTGTTACAGTTAGGAATGATATCCATGGATTCTTATGACGAAACTACATCTTAAAAAAATTGAACGAAAGTAACCAAGGTATTTATCTCCCAAGCCTATTCTGAAAATTTCAACTGTCTAGCTCATTCCGTTCGAGAGTTATCGTGCTAACGATGAGTTCGCCAGACATAATCAATTTTGATCACGGATTCTTTATCAGTGAGTCGAACCAAATCGTTTAAAACCATTTTCATGCAGAAATTCGAAAATTATGGACATTTGGCAAATTGACAAGCACTTTGTTCCGAGGAATAAGAGTGCCAAAAATAAAATAGTGTAGTTACTTAGAAGAGATTCGAACCCGAATCTACGCTAACATCTCGGCCATCGACGAGTTGTTTCAATTCTGGGATTTTATGAATTGAAATCCGGTACTTGTGAAATGTATCATAGCGGCTAGGAGGTTTGTACACTGTGTACAATTTTAAATTACGCTACTTTTTGCGAGTATGTTCTGGGGAACATCGCGTTATCATTTTGCCCAAATGTCTGTAATTTTCGAATATTTCACCGAAAGAGATAGGGACTTGAAAATTTCAGGGTAGGTGGCGTATCCCAATACGACGAACAAGCATAATCGGCCCAACGGTTTCCGAGTAATAATTTTGTTTTCATCCAATACAAGTCCGAAGGAATTGAATCTTGGTGAGTAGTTGTAGAATGCAAAACTTAGAACGCTTGTGAATTTTTGTTAGAATCATATCACTAGAAAATTTAAAAAAATCATCAAAAAAAAAATTGGTTCAAGCACTGACGTGAGGACAGGAGCTTCTAATGTCCATTCTCCTGTATTGGACACTCTTAATCGAGTTTACCATGATAAATTATATTGTACATTCTCCTGTATTGGACACTCTCAATCGAATTTACCATGGTAAATTCCATTAAATGCAAACTCAGTATTTCAAACTCATTGATGTACAGGGTGATTCACTTATCTTGGTCACACCAATATTCTCGGAAATGGCTGCATATTTTTTCATTCTGTAAACGGCGTTTTGTACAACTCAATGTTGACCTTAGATTCCCGTGAATTTCGGCGTGAAAAATGAAGATGGCTGGCGTTGCGGCGTCGTCAATTTTTTTTCTTGGGAACATACCTTTTTTATTATGCCACTCGAAAGATGTCCCAATCCTAAATTTTATTTCCGAATAGCATTTTTTTCCATTTTAAACCGTTAGCGAGCTACAGGGTGTTTTATGTTAATTCTATTCCATTTTTTTTCTGTATTGTGACAATGTGCCTTAATTTGGAGATATAGATATGATTTTGGTTCTTAAATTCAAAAAGGCTTCGTAACAAACTATAATTCTTTTATCATATTAGGTAAATAATTTATTTTAATGACAATATCAATTGTTTTAATAACAAACTAATCAAATTAAATCATATGTTAGAACATATGATTTAATTTGATGCCTACCATTATGATCCATACATAAATTATATCTTTTCCTTATTTCATTTACTTTTTCCAGAATATTAGGGTAAATCGGCGCATGCATTTGTTATTTTTATTTTTAAATGGTCTAAATTACTAGAATCAGTTATGTTTATTGTTATTAAAATATATCATTTACTGAATATAATAAAAGAGTTATAGTTTGTTACGAAGCTTTTTTGAATTTAACAAACAAAATCATATCTACGTCTCCAAATCAAGGTATATTGTCACAATACAGATAACAAATGGAATAGAATTAACATAAAACAGCCTGTAGATCACTAACGGTTTAAAATGGGAAAGAATGGAATTAGTAATTAAAATTTAGAATTGAATCATCTTTCGATTGGCATAATAAAAAGGTATGTTCCTGGGAAAAAAAATTGACGATGCCGCGACGCCAGCCATCTTTATTTTTTACACCGACATTAACGCGAATCTCAAGTCAACAGTCAGAATTAAGAAATATTCGGCTCTTTCCGAGAAAATTGGGGTGACCAAAATAAGTGAATCACCCTGTACAATGCTTCCCAACTACTCCGCACCAAGAGGAGATTTTTTTTCTATTAATATTTCCGAATTTGATTGATTACAAAAAGTTGTTACATCAAAAATGATATAAACGTCGACCAGGTCTGAAAACCATGAATTTTTTTTTTCTTTTTCTTCTTAACTGTTTCAAAAATTGAAAAATTACCTAACGGATTTTTTTTGGGTGTCTAGACGGCATTATTGTCAGCATGAATATGATTGTAACTAGTAAATTTTGTTTGAACTTGGGGTTCGACATTTATTCGAATTTCCCATGAAAAGTCGTTTCATTCGGGTAATAAGTTGCTCCTATGTATATTTTCGACATCAAAATCTTTCAATTTCACATTCAACTTTCAACTGGGAATCCCAAGAATGCATTTTCTTGCTGCAAATTGCCAATTTATAGCTAGATTTTTGATTGAAATAATATATAATAGTCTAGTCAACAAGTGCTTTTTGGACCAACTTTTTTCAGCAGACTCCAAAAATTATGTATGGGGTGTCATTCAATTCGGAATGGCATCTAGATGATTATTGAAAAAAATGAAGTTCCGCTTGCAAAAATTGTAAAGGTTATTAACAATTAACTAAAAAAAAAAAGGGTTTTAGTTTTTTGTAAATATCTCAAAAACTAATAAAGATTTTTCAAATCTGAAAAAAGATTCAAAAAGAGGAGGAAATTTCCTAAAAAAAAGTCTAAACTCCCGAAACTGTACGATAAATATATATAATTTTTCTAGAGGGATGAAAATAAGGCCGAAAACGGGTACTCTGGCTTGGAGAAGCCACGTCCACTTCGGGCACTTCAACAATAAACATTTTTTAAACATAGTAAATATAAAAAAAAAAATTGAAAAAATTCAGGCAGTAACTGAATAGATGAATGAATAATAATCCGCTCGAACAAAATTTTTATAGTAATTTTTCATTTAGTTATTCAATAGTTAATTAATAACTTTTTTCTGCTTGCACATTAACATTGCAAGTGTGATAATTGCTAAACTATAAGTTTTAGATTTTTTTCCTCTCTTGGAGCAATTTTTCAAAGGCTTAAGAATAGAATCCCGTTGGGAAAATTAAAAAATTTATTTTTCAATTTTTTATTAATAATTTTCGTTGTTGCAAAATTAAAAACTTGAAATAATCATCGAACAAAATTTTTTTTTTTTAATATTATCAACGATCCGTTTTATTATTAGAAACTGCATAGAAATAATTTTTTCAAATTTTCATCTCTAATTGTTTAAGAAATTGTTATAAACAAATGCGTTGTTTATAAGATAATTGAAATTTTTTTTTTGGAATTTCAATCATTGATACAAATGTTGATTTTTAAAAGAAAAATTGTTCCTTAAAAAAAATTTTTTTTTTCTTAAAAACGCATTTGTTAATTAACAATTATTTTCTCCCACTTCTAATTAATATTAAGGAACGATATTTTTTTTAAAAATCATTATTTATTTTTCTTTTCGACATAAAAAAAAAATCATTTTATTTATTTTTTCATTGTTTATGCAATAAACAATTTGTTATAAACAAATAAATTTTTACCTTGTATTTTTTTTTCTATTCCACTTTCTGTCACAAAAGCAGAAATGCATAAAAATGGATCGTTAATAATATTAAAAAAAAAAAAATTTTGTTCGATGATTAATTTAAGTTTTTAATTTTGCAACAACGAAAATTAATAATAAAAAATTGAAAAATAAACATTTTTTAATTTTCCCAACGGGATTCTATTCTTAAGCTTTTGAAGAATTGCTCCAAGAGAGGAAAAAAATCTAAAACTTATAGTTTAGCAATTATCACACTTGCAATGTTAATATGCAAGCAGAAAAAAGTTATTAATTAACTATTGAATAACTGAATGAAAAATTATTATAAAAACTTTGTTCAAGCGCATTATTATTCATTCATCTATTCAGTTGCTGCATGAATTTTTTCAATTTTTTTTTTCTCATATTTACTATGTTAAAAAAATGTTTATTGTTGAAGTGCCCGAAGTGGACGTGGCTTCTCCAAGCCAGAGTACCCGTTTTCGGCCGTATTTTCATCCCTCTGGAAAAATTATAAATATTTATCGTACAGTTTCGGGAGTTTAGACTTTTTTTTAGGAAATTTCCTCCTCTTTTTGAATCTTTTTTCAGATTTGAAAAATCTTTATTAGTTTTTGAGATATTTACAAAAAACTAAAACCACCTTTTTTTTTAGTTAATTGTTGATAACTTTTACAATTTTTGCAAGCGGAACTTCATTTTTTTCAAAAATCATCTAGATACCATTCCGAATCGAATGACACCTCATGCATAATTTTCGGAGACTGCTGAAAAAAGTTGGTCCAAATAGCACTTGTTGACTAGTCTATAATGTTTTCATGAATATCCATCGTTCAATTTGAACGCCATATTTTCGATGATCACAGATTTGGGAAAATTCGAACAAATGTCGAAAAACTGAGTTTAAACAAAATTGTCTATGCTTTTCTTGCTGATACTGATATCGTCTAGTCACAAAAAAAAAATCCGTTGGGTAATTATTCAATTTTTAAAATGGTGGAAAAATATTTTCCACGGTTTTCCGACCTGAATTTTTGCACATCTTAATTGTAATTTCAAACAAATTTACTTAGAGCGTTTCTTACAAAAAGTTCGAATTTCCGGAGATAGTTGGCATTTTGGTTCAAAAATGGCGATTTCCGCTCAAACCGGAAGTCGCAGTTGGCCGAAATTTTATATAATTTTTAATCGTTTTTAATGCACCAACGTTTTGAAGAATAACATTCGGAAATATTAATATAACAGAAAAGTTCCTCTTGGTGTGGAGTTGCTGGGAAACACTGTATATAATAATATCAGAATCCATTAAGCAATGATCGTGTGCATACTTTACAATAGTTACAAGATAATGAAATTATATGTGATTGTTTCAGAAATGTTGGTAACTCGAAGTAAAACTAGCTAAACCTGCAGTTTGCTGTCCTAAAAAAACAATTACTGCATTTCGTCGGCGACACCTCAAAACCAAGTAACTGATGAAAATTCAAAACTGAGTTTTCGGCGATAATTATTTAATTGTATTTGTAAGAACAGGTGTGCAAATTCTTTTCAAAGAGTAAACAAACCCTGAGATAATCAATATCAAGTGGTTTGTAACTATCTTGAATTTAAACTAATTAATTAATCCAAAATTATGAAGTTTTTAGTGCCTTCTGAAAATGTTGGTTTTTGCAGTTAAGTACTTGGTTTTGCGGTGTCGCCGACGATATGCAACTTTGCGAAATAAATTGGCTTCCCCAATTGCAAGATTGGTAATTATGTGAATCATGCTATGGCTATTCCCCTCAAAAAATGTCAACCAATCATACTAACGCATGTAATACAAATCACTTAGCAATGAACCAATATTTTTAAATATCGATGCAGCTTGAAAATATCCGGGGATTTGCACGTTTGCTTTAGGTGAATATTTTTGTGACGTTTTATACCATCGAAAACATGATGATTGTGATGAGATTTTATTTGTTAGTATTATTTCTGCCCTACAATTAAAATCGAGTGAAATTTTTTTCGATAAAAAGTCCTTCATACACCCTTCGTACTTGCCAAATTATCGATATTTGGCAAACACTCTGAATATAACTACTAAATATCGCCTATAAATGATATTTCATTGGTTGAGCGTACTAAAAGTTTCATTAACCTTCGAACTAAATACTCAGTCAAATCCCTCAATCAATATCCAAAATTATATTAATACCTATTATATCCGGAGGGATAGTACAGTTTTATTACAATCTCCTATCAGCTTAAAATTCGATAGGTGAGAAATTTCTAGTGGAATGCGTTTGTTCACTCAGCTTTTAGCATTGCTAATTTAATTAGTAGTATCGTTCGTGTATATCCGTGAAGAGCCATACATTTGGTTCGTTAGATGTTCAGTGTCTGTGTGTATGCATAATTTATTTTCAAGGGTTGCCATTCGATTGCAACCGACAAGTTCGAAATGTACAAATGAATAGGTCCTCAATTTGATCGGGATTAGAATTGGTTAGTTCAAGTAGAGTATTAAAATTGTTATTCTCTCTATCTATTTACCTGAATAATGAACATCATATTCAATAGGGTTATAATAAAAATTCTTAAAAGCACATGCAAAGTCAATCAAGCGGAAATTCTATAATCGATTGTATAATAGTGTTTTGACGGCATGTTCGGAATTTGAGCGGATTCTGACGAATAGTTTCTACATTTTTCCGAAACTGCTCTTTTGATCTGTCTGAAATTAAGCATCAGATTGTAGAATTACGATCTTAATAAGCATGGAAAGTTTTGTATTGATCCGATGACCACGTACATTTTGTTTCCCCAATAACTCAAAAAATACTGATCTGATCGAATGCAAACTTGGTAGTCTGTTGAAAAATACCGAACTAGAAAAAAAATCAAAATATGTTCAACTATTTTGCGGAATATTTTGCTTGAAATAGCGAAACCACAAATCAGATTGGGTCTAAATTTGGCATTTAGGTGACCAACGAGGTAACCAATAATTACCTCTTCGAGTGTACAGGATGGGCCGAACTGGACATTTTTGAAGGGAAAGTTCTATCTCTGTACTAGATAGACAAAAACTGATGGCAGTGTCTGGGGGTCAATTTTCATGAGAAACCTATAGGTGAAAACTGCATGTAGTTATCTATCACCGTTACACAGTTGCAGGATGTTTTTCGAAAATGTGCATTTTCGAAATATTGCTACAACTTTTCCTCCTTCGAAAATTTTCCATTTCTGTGAAAACATTATTGTAGCTACTTTCTGCGTAGAAATCAATGAGGTTAATTAAATTTTCTGGATTATCTGATCCCTGCATGAAAATATTTTTTTCAAATGGGATACCCCATATATTTTTGCATATTTCAACATACTTGATATTTTCCATAATTTTCGAATTTCATTGCAGATTCGAAAGTTGAACAGATGTTACGAAGTAAATAGAGCTTTTACTGTTGGAACAAACGTTTGACATTAATTTGCATTATTTAATTAATCATGACATCTTCCAAAGCCTACTCACTTGAAGGTTGAAACTTGATTTCTTCAGAAAAATATTTTTTTCTCAAATGGGACGCCCCTTATATTTTGGCATATTTTGATACAGCTTGCAATATCCATTGCATAAATATATAAGTGATACAAATAAGGCCTACCTAATATCAAACTTTCAAAATTTGATGAATTATTCGAAGAAGGTGATAAATAAAAGCGTGGACTTCTTTTTTGGTTAATATTTTATTATGTATTAAGTAAACATTATATAATCTTCAATCAAAAGTCAACAAAGTGAGATAATTGTAAAACCTTAGCTTTAGGCCTTTTTAAAATTTAGTGACTTCATTAAGCCTACATATTTAAAGTATAGGAATATTGTATTTAAACTATCAATCATTATAAAATTATGTATTTCTGAGTTTTTTATCACGTTTTCATGAGATCCTTATACAACTTTTTAATTTATGTGACTAAATATTATACTTAAATTGCTAGTCAGACTTGAAGTCGTATATTAACAAGAAATAAAGAATACTACAAAAAACAACATATCTATTCAAACAAATATTAGAAAATGAACATTTTCTCTCAAAAATATTATTAAATATTTAAAAATGAATTATTTTTTGTAGGCCTTATTTAAACAAGGTAACAAAATAAGGCCTCAGAAAATAACACCTACAGCGTAATCTAATTATAAGAAAGTTATAAGGAACGTAATATAAAATAAAAGCATAATTTGCTTAGGAACATTAATCAGTCTTATTAATAATAAGTAAGTAGTAATAGAAGTAGCTATAAAATCAATTTTCTTGACAGTTAGGACATACAAATGCATCTAGATCACTTTTTGTCAAGCCGACACAATCCTCGTGGTACCACTGACAACACTCTAGGCATTATCTCATATCTGCAATCCTCTCCTCTTCACAAGCAAGACAGTACCACTGTTCTTTATCTTCAGTTGATTTTGGTTTAATCGTCCGTTTCTTGTTTTCTTCGTGGGTTTCTTTGGTAGTTTTCTTTCCTTTTTTGTATTCTTCGAATTATTCTTTTTTGGCGCTCTAGTTCCTCGGAACTGAGTGCTTATCAATTTGCCCAAATGTCTGTAATTTTCCTTATTTTTCGATGAAAATGGTCTTAAACGATTTGGTTCGATTCACTGATCAAGAATACGTGGTCGAAATTCATTCTGTCCGGCCAGTCCGGCCGGTTCGGCCGTCCGGCCGTCCGGCCAGCCGTAGGCACGATAACTCTCGAACGGAATGAGCTAGAGAGTTGAAATTTTCAGAGTAGGTTCAGGAGATAATTATCTCGGCTAAGTTCGTTATTGGGCAAAAGCGGACAGATGGTTTCGGAGTACCAAAAAATTTTTTTTTTTTTTAAACAAATTCCAAATTAAATTTTTTGCAATAAGCAGTTTTATCATAAGAATCCAATGATATCATTTTTAACTCCAACAGGCTAATACTTTCGGAGATATGATTTTTCAAAATTTCAATAATAAATCGTATTTTTACGTTTTCACAGAACTATATAATTATTCTATGTATGAATTGTCATAATGTCAATTTATTTTCCTGAGACATGACATTGTCTAGTTCCTCGCTAATAGTTGGTTCGAGAAACGTCAAAATCGACTTAGAGAGACAAGGGTAAAAAACCGTCAAATAAACCCCCATGTGGCGATTTTATGTCGAAAAGTGAAAATTAAGAATATATATCCCAGGTAAGTACCGACGTTTTATTCTAATACCGGAGATCGACAAGATCGTACGAGGAGCCCGATAGCCGGTTGGTCTAGGCCGTCGGGTTTTCGGTTTCGGTTTTTTGATTTGGTTTTCGGTTTCGGAACGAGAGAAGGCGGGCTCAAATCCCGGAAAGAAAATTACACTTTTTGGCGCTCTAGTTCCTCGGCACTGAGTGCTTATCAATTCCCCCAAATGTCTGTAATTTTTATTTAAGATGCAGTTTCACCATTGAAATCCATCGATATCATTTTCAACTCCAACAAGCTAATACTTTCGGAGATATGATTTTTCTAAATTTCAATAATGAATCGTACGTACTTCTATGTTTTCACAGAATGCTATAATTATTCTATCTAAGCTTTATTATATGATCTGTGTTCATACTCGTACATTTCATCCTGTTCTATAAGAAAGAGTCAAATTCATTTCAGCTATTTTAATTTGATTTCTTCCATGGTGCAGTACTCATTCTCAGATTGCTCATTTAATCTTGATAAATAAACTATTATTTGAATTTAATTATCTTAATGATGCAGTTCTTTCATAAGAATACATTGATTTAATTCCCAACTCTGAGAAACCAATACTTTCGGAGATATAATTTGTCTGTTTGAACTAGAGCGCCAGAAAGCTCCTGTACACAGGGCTTGAACCCATTTTTTTCTTCTATATCTTCAGTTGATTTTGGTTTAATCGTCCGTTTCTTCTTTTGTTCGTAGGTTTCTTTGGTAGTTTTCTTTCCTTTTTTGTGTTCTTCGATTTTTTCTTATTTTGTTCTTTATCTGTATTGAATAAATCTTTCGTAGCTCTCTGGCCTTTATAATTTAAAGCTTTTTTACGTGGACGGCCGTTAAAAACACCGTAGTCTGGTGTAGGCATGAATTGTTGGAAATCAGTCTTCATATTTCTAGCAATTTTTGCTAAAGGTTTGTCATCTTCAGTGTCTTCGCCATCAGACTTAGTGAAAGTATCGTTATTAGGATTTAAATTCTCGATGTCACACTCTGTGTCTGAAGAAGAATATATTCTTATGTGTTTCTGGGGGATAGGCCTGCGTATAAATGCGTACATATTTTCTTCTTCAGACGCTATACTGCACTGCTCATCTTCTGTACTATCACTATATTCTACTAGTCGGCGGGTAATCTGTAAACCGCTCGGCCCGGGAAGATTTTCGACACAATCTTGGTTATTAATAATTATTCGAGTTGGTGTACTGCATTCTATGGAGGAAAAAGATGAAAATACTCGAAGATCAGGTGCGGCCGGGGATAATGGTAAGGATTTTTCGGCATCGATCAGTTTATGCAAATACTGAAGGTTCAGGATGGGCGAGGATTGACATGAATCAGTGTCTGTTTCAATATTTGTATCGGATCCTGTTAAATTTACTTGAGGTCTTACGTTTGTATTTATTACTTCTGAAGGTACAACGCAGTCGTTTGAATTACTCTCACTGATACGACGCTCTGTTAAGATGGAAGGAGCAAAAAAGCAGTTTCAGGTATTGCATCAACGTTTAATGGATAAAGTCCAGTTGCTTTGAATCCACTTGTTATATTGTCATAGGTCATGCTCTTTGCCCAGATTTTAGATAAAATTGCGTTAAATCGAGTTTTAGTGATCTTTTGGGCTTGTGTTTGGTACATATATTGTAGAACTTCTTGATCCCAGTACGATTCAAACGGTTTGTAACATGCTTTGTCAAGAGGCTGTAATTCGTGTGTCGTATTGTATGGCAAACAATAAAGGACAATGTCATGTTTTTCAGCTGTTTCGGCAATGTGAAAATCTAGATGGCATTTGGCACCGTCAAAAAATGAGAAGGCATTTTCCAGGAGTTTTATACTTCGCTAGGTGTTCGATAAAAACAATAAACAATTCTGTTGTCATACTGCCTTTTGGTGCCATGTGGACAATTGATCCTGCAGGCAAATTGTCATCATACTCCGGCTTCTTCCTTTTCCCCTTAAAAAGTATCATGGGGGGTATAGGATTCCCTATAGCATTAACACATCCCACAAGAGTAACGTTCTCACCATGCTCAGAACCCAGCATGTGCACCCTTTTAGCACCCTTCTGAGCAATCACTGTTTGTTGATGATGTAATGTTAGCCGGCAGCTCTTATCGTCCATAATATAAATCTTCTCCGGATGGTAATGAAGATCTAACTCATCATAAAGCTTACGTACTTCATGAAAATGATGAGCGACAATAACCATATTTAATTTCTGGGCTCGAGCTGGGTTTAGGAATTGTGCTTTTCGTTTTGCTAAGCTGGGATTTCGTTTTAAAAATAATCTTAACCAGCCTTTTCCTGCAAGTCCTGTTTTTTTGTTGAAATTATTGTCAATATTGAATTTTTCGCAAAAAGAAAATGCTTGCATCCGAATCATTTTTGGAGTCGGAGGTATTCCTATATCAGAAAATTTTATTATACGGCAAACGAAATCTTTTTCTTGCTCTTTCGTAAATATAGCGTTTCTTCCTTAGCTCTTATGTAAAATACCACTTTTAAGATGATTTCTAATGGTTCTTCTCGGCACGCCATATTGCGCCGAAGCTTTGTATGTCGACAATCGTCCAGAACGTACATCATTAACTGCCGCTCTCAAGCTTTCATCAGACCACGCAGCCCGTTTAGAGGAGACATACTGACAGGAATCAATCTGTAAAAAACACAATAAAGCTAAAATTCAACAGAATTTCTAACAAGGCCTAGGGTCACAAATAAGGCCTATTAAAAAAGTAGGCCTTATTTCGTACCATATACTTCATACATGATATACGCAATAATTAATTCACATATCCTAAATATTACAAAATAAAGTCATAGTTACCTTTTCGATGAGTTATAATGTAAACCGTGTACATAACTTGAAATAAAACTCAAAAAAATACCGTAATAAAATACGATAGAAATTACGACAAATTAATAACACGCAATGAAAACGGCCGTCGTCCACGAACGACCGACGAACACTGGCGCTGTGAGCGTGCACTATTTGCCAAGTTGTGGAGGTGTAACGTTCGTGCAATATATATTTGATGTAAATACATTAAACGACTTTTTCGCACTATAGGCCATATTTGAGTATAGGCCTTATTTGTATTAAGTATCTTATGCAAAATATAAGGGGCGTCCCATTTGAGAAGAAAATATTTTCAGAGATCTGAGATCAGATAAAATATCAGAAATAGAAAATTTTCAACAGAAGAAAAGTTACAGCAATAATTCGAAAATACACATTTTCCAAAAACATCCTGTAACTATGTAACGGTGATAGATAACGACATGTGGTTTTCACCTTCACATGTGGTTTCTCATGAAGATTGGCCTTCGGACACCGATATCAGTTATCGTCTATCAAGTACGGAGATAGGACTTTCCCTTCAAAAGTGTCCAGTTTGGCCCAAGTTGAGTGACTGGGGACTGGAAGGCCATATTAACACCTCATGTCAACCTAGTTTCGAGGAAATTGCGTAGTTTCTGAGGTGAAGTGTCTATAACGTGGTTCTTGGGCGAATTCACGCTGCCTCTTTCGAGTCTTTTTTGTTATGCATAGAAGATACTGACATCGCGTTATTAGAGTTGGGCAAAATTGAATGATTGCAATACTATATTTATATATATAGGTTCTCGAGAGATTTGTATTCAGGATTCAGGAATCAGCAATTTAGATGAGCAACAATGAATGCATATTACTCAGATGAACATATGACCCATAAGATTGTAAAGACAGTACATATTTTCGGAGGTGATATAGGTATAGAGAAAGATCATATGATATTATCAAATACTGAAGCCACATACTACTTCAGAGACTGAAGGAAAACGGTTTACCTTCAGACTACGAAGAAGATGACTTGGTAATCAAAAAACGCGTAAGATAGTGAAATGTCTTAGTGTTGGTGTAGTGTAGTGTAAACTGTGTTCAGTATGAACATTCTCAACTTAGTTCAATTGATAACAACCTTCAAGGTTGCGAAATGGCGAATGCGCCGATATTGTATAATTGCTAAGCCGATAACACATACATAACATAAATATATGGTGGATACTTCAGACAAATATGGCTATTCAATCAAACACATGTGGTGGATACTTCTCAGCTCCAATCAAATAAATATGGTGACACATTTCAGAATAACTGTCAACAAAAATTAACTATGAAGATTTTCGCTTGGTTTCTGATGAAGGAGTACGATTTAGTCTACGAAAAGTTACAGAATAGTCGTTTACATATAAGTACATATATTGCTTCTGACAAATATCTAGTGTTTCTAACGCAGAAGCAGTAGTTAATAAAGTTTTTTATTTCATAGATATTTTCCAGAGCTTGAGAGAGAAAGCTCTTAAAGAAACCATTCAGTGATGAATTCACCTCCTAAAGTACCCTTTTAGGATTACTTAAATATAGCACAACTTCTCAGTTTCAATTCAACAAATATAGTTTCAAGCAAAACTATAACGGTATTTTTTCAGCCATTCGGAAAACTATGAAAAAGACATACCAAATACAGTCTTATCAATTTATACATGATCTACCTTGAACGAATCAAGGGGAGATTAAATTAATCAAGAGATTACATTTACCACCGGTTCTATGGAACCCATTAAACAATCAAAATTCAATGATTTAATTACCTACAATTATCTCGAAAAACTCAGCCAAGTTATTTGCAACTCAAATTAGAGTATAGAAATACTACAATTAACGCCACATGCCTTCCAAAACTTTCGAAATCCAAATAATGCCATAATGGCGTGGTGAAAAGATGCTATCTTCGGTTATTACGGTAATCATTCATCTTAACTCACTTCTTATTCAACTCAACAACTCATCTAAAAGCACTCACCTTCTTCTCGATATTATTTTCAGTAAAAACAGAATTATTCCAATTTAATGTAGATCACCCTTTCCAGAACCCAATTAACGACAGATCATAAAGAACAAGTATGTGAACTCAATCAAGTCATTTGAACTAGCTTGCTTGAAGATTGGAAGCATAGGGTTTACTTTCGCAGAAAATCTTGTATGGCCTTAGGGTGAAAAAGTGATTTGAAATGTATTAATTAATGAATTTTAATTTAGGAAATACATATCAATATTTTAGACGTATTATCTGAGAAATTTGCAAACCATTCACTACATGGAAAAACATACTCTTACAAATCCCTTTTGCCACCGAAAAAAATTAACGAAACTTATTTTTCTTAATTTAATAACTAATAAATTTTGAATCGAACAAGGTCAAGTCAGGGATAGTTAGAAGAAACGATACTATAGTATCGTTGACATGTATCATGATCATGAAATTCATAGATACAAATACGGAAGATAATTTACGATTAGAGAGTATCATTTAAAAAAAACAATAGTGCCAAAAATTATTAATCCAAAACCATCAGACCGATTCTACCCAATAACGAACTGATCCGAGATATTCATTCAGAAGTATTGTGAGACATGTTCAACGTGGAAAGATCGTTTGTTGTTTGCTCCGATATATCGTTGAAAATCCTTATTAAAAAGTCAATATTTAAAATCGGCGGATAGAATAGTCTAATGTTTTAGTTGCCGTGAATTAGTGTATTCAAAAACCAATTGTGAGTGAATACGAAAAAACAAGTTATTAACATTATTTAACTCAAGACTGTCAGTTCATTCTTCTTATGGATGTTATTATAGTAGACAGATGATAGATAACGGCGATAAATAAAGGTGACCATGGAATGCGGGATCTGTGGCGTTGCTTCCGAAAGAAATCCTGTGGAGTGTGATGGTTGTAACAAGGTAATATGTAAATTGTGTTCCGGTTTGACATCGACGGAAATGAGGGTTCTTGGAATGAAGAAAGAAAACCGAAGATTGAAGTTTCTTTGCATGAAGTGCGAGAAGACAGACACCATAACTTTACTACAAGAGTTGTTGTCAGCTAAAAATAAAATAATTGAAGATAAAGAAAATATGATCAAACTTCTCCAGAAATCTAATAAGGGAAACGAATATCCTTCCACAAAAAGGTCTTATTCTGAAGTATTACTAATTAAACCGGTCAATAATCAGAAAAGTAATATAACTAGGACAGAAGTTACAGACAAAATCGATCCTGGAAAGCTTAAAGTTGGAATAGATGGTATCAAGAGTATCAGAAGCGGAGGTATTGCCATTAATTGCAAGGACGACCAAACGAGAGATATAATAACTACCAAATTGAATGAGGAACTAGGAGATAAATACAAAATTGTTGATGCTGCAATGAAGAAGCCTAGAATTATTATCAAGGGAGTGGAAAGTAAATATATGGAATACAGCGACGAAGAGCTGGTGGGGTGTCTAATTTCCCAAAACGACTTGAGTCTGATAGATGATAAGATTGCTGAAAAAATAAAAGTTATTCGAAAGTTTGAACCGAAATCGAGAAAAAACGCTGCCAATGTTGTAATTGAAGTAGATATGGGAATTTATGGTACCATTAAAAGTAGAAACAAGTTGAATCTGGGATGGAGAAATTGTTACATCGACGATTACCATAATATAATCCGTTGTTACAAATGCGGGGGTTTCAATCATTTTCAGAAGGATTGCAGAAATGGTAAATCGTGCTTTAAATGCGCAGGTGATCATGACATGAAGGACTGCAACAGTAACGAGAAAAAATGTATAAATTGTATTAAAAAGGTTGAGAAATTCAGCATCAACTTGCAAACCGATCACACTGCATATGATCGTGAATGCCCTTGTTATAAAAACATTGTTGACAGCATGTCGAAAAGAATTAATTATGGTGAATTATAGCAGTCCAGAGATCACAGTTTGGTGTACTTCAACTGCCAGGGCTTCATGAATAATAGAAATAAAATAATTGAATTCATTCAACAATGGAAACCTGATATTGTTTGTTTGTGTGAAACTCATATCACGCAGGATGTGCAGCCAAATGAAATAAATATTCGCGGGTATGTGAGCCTTAACTGCGCATCTGACAGCAGAAGAACAGGAGGTGTACTGGTTTATTTACGTTGCGGTATTGTTTACACTATTAAATCGTCAATTTCTGTTTCATACCTATGGCTTATTGCTGTTGAAATTAGATTACGTAGTGAACGACTGTTGTTGACAACTTTATATCACCCTCCGGGTGTTCATGAACCCGTTTTCTTGGATTGTGTCGGTGAGTTTTTGGAGGAGTACTCAACGTACCGGGGAGAGTTTGTTTGTGTTGGTGATTTCAACTTAGATTTCAAGAAGAATTCCTTCTACACTGAAAAATGTAAGTCATTGATTGATCAGTCAGGCTTCAATCAAATTGTAAACGATTATACAAGAATTACCAAGGACAGCTCGACTCTCATTGATTACATTGTAACTAATAACAAATATCTGAATCACACTGTTCACTTAACTCCAAAATTGTCTGATCACTCAATGATATCTGTTGATTTGGGTAATTTTGATGCCTTCCATGTAAACACCCCTTATGCCAAACGGTTATTTCATAAATATAATCCCGATAAATTCCAGGATGAATTCATGAAATGTAATTGGGATGACTCCTCAACTGATGTAAATTTATTGGCAAATAGTTTTGTTGGTTCTTTACAGCAGATAGTTTATAGTATGTGTCCTTATGTCGAGGTAGTCGAAGAGAACCGTAAACAATTGCCCTGGTTAAATGAAGAAATCAAACAACTTATGAAACATCGTGATGAACAATATAAAAGGGCAGTGCTTACACGATGTAACAGTCAATGGGAAATTTATAAAAAGTTAAGGAATAATGTAACAGCTAGGATGAGAAGCGCTGAAAAAAAATATTATTATGATAAAATAAAGGATTGCTCTAATCAAAATATTTGGAAAACCTTAAAAATCATGTTTCCTAATAAAGTTAACGGTGCTGTTTCTAACGTTAAATTCGAAAATAAAATTTTAACAGATGCTTCTGAGATTTCAGAAGAATTCAATAAGTTTTTTGTTGATAGTATTGATGACATTATATCCCATGGCATGAAAATAAATGATAGTTCATATTATTTATCGAAAATAGATGAAAAAACTGAATTTTCTACGTTTACTAAGATCACAATGAGACAAATCAAAACTTATATTAGACAAGTTAAAAATACTTGTGGCCCGGATGATATCACAACAAACATTTTTAGGGATGCATTCGATGTGGCGGGAAATCGTTTTCTCGATGTGGTTAATGAGTCACTTGAGGGTGGTACTTTCCCCGAGGCGTGGAAGGTCTCTACGGTTGTGCCAATTGAAAAAGTGTCCAATGCTAGTGACTGTGGAGAATTTAGAGGCATTCATACAATGCCAGTCTATGAAAAAGTCCTCGAATTGGTAGTTAAAGATCAACTGTTGGAATATTTGAATAAAAATAATGTTCTTATAGATGATCAATCGGGTTTTAGAGCCAAACATTCTTGTGAAACTGCCATAGTTGATATTTGTGATGGATGGTTGAAGGAGCTAGACAAAAACAATATTGTACTAGCAGCGTTTATTGATTTTAAAAGAGCATTTGAGACGATTGATAGGAACCTGTTATTAAAAAAGTTGAATAAAATTGGAATTAAAGGTACTGTATTGGCATGGTTCACTTCATATTTAACAGATAGATCACAAAAAGTGAAATTTAGGTATAAAGTGTCTTCTAGTAAAGAAACTATACATGGTGTACCACAGGGAACAACGCTGGGGCCTATATTGTTTTTAATTTACTTGAATGATATAAAAAAAAAATCTTAGAAATTGTAAATTGAGACTTTTCGCTGATGATACTATGATTTACATTGTTGGAAATAATATCGATGTTATGTGTTCGTTATTAAATGAAGATTTTGAATTGTTGAATGATTGGTTAGTCAATAATCTGTTGAAAATTAATGTCAATAAATCAGGTTATATGATTTTCGGTAAAGATTGTGCATTGAAATCTTTGAACGAAATTATAGTCAAAGTTGATAACCACGTTTTACAGAAACTTCATTCAATCAAATATCTAGGAGTTATACTTGATGAAAACCTAAATTTTAAACTTTATGCCGATCACTTGACAAAAAAAATTGCACAAAGAATCCAATACATCTCAAGGATAAGTAATAAATTGGACATGAAAACAAGATATCTTTTATTTAGATCAATCGTTCTGCCACATTTAGATTATTGTACCTCTCTCTTATTTGGTTTGAAATCGAATCTCATCAGTAGACTACAAATAGTTCTGAATAGAGGCATGAGAATGGTTTTAAAGTGTAGTAGAAGAACACCAATCAAGTCAATGTTGGAGGCACTAAATTTGATGACTGTCAGACAGAGAATCTATTTCAAAACATTGGATCTAATATATAAAATTGAACATAAAATGTTACCAGATTATTTATCTGAGAGGATTAAATACGTTTCTGGGATTCATCGGTACGATACCAGGAATCAGAATAGTTTTTATGTCGATACATTCAAGACCGAGTTAACAATGGGTTCTACTTTGATTGGAGGTTTGATATGCTATAATAGATTGCCGAATATGTTAAAGAAATGTAACAAATATTTAAACTTCAGGAAGATGTTGATATTATATGTTAAGGAGCACTATTTTTGAGAAATTATTGTTGATTTTATTGTTATTACTAGTAATTTCTACTAAATAAAGGATATTATTATTATTAAATCTACTCTGTAAATTATACTATATCAATTAAAACTTAGATATTCTGAACCCAATATGATAAACTTACTAAAGTATATATATTTCGATCATCATATGGTTTATTCAAGTTATATTATGACCCAAAAAATATAATATCATATAATCCTCATAAGCGACAGCTGAGGTTATTTCATTAGTCATTTTGCATTCAATCGTACTTTGTTTTCTACAACAGGAGGTATGTTATATCGTGAGTAACGAATTTTGAATAGAACCAGAAATAAATATGACATGTCTCTCATCGGTAGATAAGATGGCATGTATGAACACAGATCATGAAATTCATAGATACAAATACGATTTCAGCATTCTGTAAAATCATAGAATTACGATTTACTATTGAAATTTTGAAAAATCATATCTCCAAAAGTATAAGCTTTGTTAGAATTGGAAATGATATCAATGGATTCTTATGATGAAATCACATCTTGAAAAAAATTGAATTTGAAATTTGTAATGTAAAATAAATATCAGATCATGAAATTCATAGATACAAATACGATTTCAGCATTCTGTGAAATCATAGAATTACGATTTACTATTGAAATCTTGAAAAATCATATCTCCAAAAGTATAAGCTTTATTAGAATTGGAAATTATACCAATGAATTCTTATGATGAAACTACACGTTGAAAAAAATGGAATTTGAAATTTGTAATGTAAAATAAATTTTTTTTCCTACTCTGAATCCATCAGGCTGATTTAGCCCAATAACCAACTTAACTGAGACATTCATGTCCCAAACCTACTCTGAAAATTTCAACTGTTTAGCTTATTTCGTTCGAGAGTTACCGTGTTAATGGCGGGCCGGCCGGCCGGACGGTTCAGATAGAATCGAATTTGACCACGGATTATTGATCAGTGAGTCGAAACAAATGGATTAAGATCATATTCATCCAAAAATTCGAAAATTACAGATATTTGGGCAAATTGATAAGCACTCTGTTCCGAGGAACAAGAGCGCCAAACAACAAAATTCTTTTGAAGAGCACTGATGGGAACTGAGGTGCTTTGGCGCTCATGTTCTTTTGTCTATTCATGACTCACACGCCCACACACACGTAATATTGCACAAACCTTGAATGTTTTTTTTTGGATTTCAATTCGATCGGATCTGTATTTTTGAAAATAAAAGGAACATTAAATTCGGTCTGATGTTTCGTGCGGAATGTCTGACAAATAGTTTCTGAAATATAAAATTTTTGAAGAAATATTTTAATTTTTTTTTAGAGATATAATTCTCATGAAAATGTTGCAAATGTGTATCGGCATTCTACAACAACAACAAATTCCAAGTTTCAATTCGATCAGGTATGTATTTTTCGAGTTATTGGGAAAACAAACTTCAAGTTGTATAAATCGAAAAGAGATCCCACATCCCCGAATCGTTTTATAAGGCACCCCCTGAATATAATTTTCAATAAATCATTTTACGCCCATCATGTGAACAATTCATTCTTTAGAAATTAAGAATCATCTTCTGCTGATGAAAATTATCAATGTTTTGCCAAACCCATAATTAAGTTGAATCCTAAATAATTATAGTTGAAAGCGAATTTTAAATTAATTTCATTACCACGAATTTCTTTGTAATCTTTATTCATAGCCCTATTAAAAAGGTGACATAATTCCGATCGAAAGGTCGACAGCATATCAAATCTTCCCCCGACTGGTATTTACCAGAGCTCCCTGGGCTCAGTTTTGGCGTGACAAAATTTCGTTCACGGACCACCAGGTCTAACTGAGCCCTGAATCCATATCAGCTGTCTTGTTTCAAACATGGTGTGACACAATGGATTAAAGTTCGACGTTTTAATTTAATATTTTCCCAGTTGAGTGAGTCGCGATGTTTGCCGAATGTCAGTTTGAAAATAAATTGTTTTTGGTATAGATTTACGCAAGACGTTAGCTTCAAATATACTGAATTCATTCTTTTAGTTTCTCAACTTATACAAAATTGGAATTGTGCATGAAAAAACGCCTTCTTTATGATTCCCTTGAGATTTTGATAGTTTTAAATTATTAGGATTAAAAATTCAATGGAAGATAATGAAAAAAATTTAGCCAAAAAACAAGACTGCCCTAAATGATTAATCCGGAACCACTAGGCCGGTTCTATCCAATAACGAACTTTTCTGAGATATTCATTCCTCAAATCTCTAATACCTATTCCAGTTTTGTTTTAACTGAAAATATTCTGAACCCAATTTGCTTAACTTACCAAAGTATTCCATCATCATATGGATAATCCAAGGGCATTATATTATCACCAAAACATTATAATATCCTATAACCATCATAATTCTACGATAGCTGAGGTTATTTCATTGGTCATTTTGCATTCAATCATACTTTGTTTTCTACAACAGGATGTATTTGATATCATGAGTAAGGAATTTTTTAGGGCTTCACGCGAGAGCGAGATTTTTCTCGTCTCGTCTCGTTCTCGTCTCGTAAAAGCCAGACGACACGAGACGAGACGTTTTCAAAAATATTATAGGCGATACCGAGACCACATACAGCGCAACAAGAGAGTCTCGATTTTGGTCTCGTTAAATTTTTTGTATGAAGTTTTATATACGACTTGACTTTTTTCAACACCCACAGAAAACAATCGAATATGAAGAGTTTCCACTATAATTACCAATATATTTTGTCTATATTATGCATCGATCATTCTAGAAATAACCGATTTTTAAGGAGGTTATTAATTCGTTATGACCTTGCAATAATTAATATTATTTTTCGAGTAAAAATAGAATTCACAGCCATAAAAACGGATGCCATTATGAATTCAATACATAATGGACAACTTTTTTTGCCCCCAAATCCCAATGCTTTGAAAATTTCGTCTTTATACGAACATCTGGAGAAATTTATTCTCTTGTGCTCCTTATTGTAGTGAAGATGTGAACAATTAGTGTATACATCTGTGGAACTACGTATAATGAAACTGGTAAAGAAATGAAGCTATTCAACGTTTCGAAAAGTGTTTTGAGGAATACGCCAAGAACGTACCCTCAATGATCTACACACTGGAAAGATATTCTTTGAAAACTATACCAAATTGTTCAATTCTATTAAAAAATGTATCGACATCGATAGCCTATTTAAAACATCAACAAAACTTCCGAAATATTGGAAAGCTGAGTTTCAAGAATATTTGCTGTTAGAAAGGGTAAATAGGAATCAAAATATTTTACAGTGGTGGAAAGAGATGAAGAAGTTCTTCCTACACTTTCCAAGATGGCCGATGATTTATTAATGGCTACACCCGTACCTGTTGAAAGATTATTTTCCACAGCAGGTATGATCATGGCAAAAACACACGTACATCATTGAAAAATGATGTGATGCAAGCGTAATTATGTTTGAATTCTTGGTCATCGAGTAATTTAAAAGTTGAAATTATCAGTGTTTAAAATTAAAGATAATATGTACATGTACAAATATTTTTGTATAAGAGCGTAATAAATGCTCGTATAGCTTTACAAAACTATTCATTATTGTATACCATTTCGTTTATATATCATAATTATTATTATCGTTATTCAGAATTGAGCGAGACGAGACGAGACAACTGATAACGAGACGAGAACGAGACTTAATTTTTTAGGAATTGGCGAGAGCGAGACGAGATTTCTTATACTCTCGCCTACTCTCGTCTCGTATGAAGCCCTAGAATTTTTAATAGAACCAGAAATAAATATGACATTTCTTTTATCGGTAGATACGATGACATGTATCATGATCATGAAATTCATAGATACAAATACGGAAGGTAATTTTCGATTAGAGCATTCTGTGAAAAATCATATCTCCGAAAGTATTAGCTTGCTATATTCAAAAATGATATCAATGGATTCTTAAGATGAAACTGCATCTTAAATAAATTGAATTTGAAATTTTTAATTTGAAAAATATTTGTTTGCCCAATAACGAACTCAACCGAGATATGTATCTCCCGAGCCTACTCTAAAAATGTCAACTGTCTAGCTCATTCCGTTCGAGAGTTATCGTGTTAACGGCCGGCCGGACTACCAGACAGAATCGATTTTGATTCTGTGATCAGTGAGTCGAAGCAGATCGTTTAAGAACATTTCCATCCAAAAATTTGAAAATTACCGAAATTTGGGCAAATTAATAATGATAATGAATACATAGATGAGAGGGTGGTATGTGGCGTAATCTTTGCTTTGTAATTCGTAACTATGAATTCAAAAGTCCCAGCCACATATTTTCGCTCTTTATATTTCGAGAATTATATGAGAACTCTGAACATTTTACCCAAGTTTTCAACTTTCCTTTTAGAAAATGCCTAATTTCTCTATATGTGTCTATGTCCAGATTTTTCCAAAATATTTTCTCTATATCTCCCGAACTATTAATCATTACAAATTAGAAGCACGTTTCGAAAATCACATGTCGAGAAGATTTTGAGATTTTCTCTATTGCCTATTACTATCCCTTCAATGGATATTCATGGAATCTTCCAGGGTTCATTTTTTGGGTACTCAAAATTCCAGGTTAGTTAGCATATAAATTTTGCAATTCAGGAAATAATAAAACAGAAACCATTTGAAAACAAGCAGTGACGTCAAATAAGGAGCTTCTGCTGCGCTATCGTCTAAGATGACAGAATATTTAATACTGACATATCTATTCTATCAGAATTGAAATTCCTTAAATATCCAATAATATACGAATAAACTTGGCATTTCTCTTATCGGTAGATACGATGACATGTATCATGATCATGAAATTCATGGATACAAATACGGAAGGTAATTTTCGATTAGAGCATTCTGTGAAATCATAGAATTACCTACGATTTATTATTGAAATGTTGAAAAATCATATCTCCGAAAGTATTAGCTTGCTAGATTCAAAAATTATATCAATGGATTCTTATGATGAAACTGCATCTTAAATAAATTGAATTTGAAAAATATTTTTTTGCCCAATAACGACCCTAACCGAGATATGTATGTCCCGAACCTACTCTAAAAATGTCAACTGTCTAGCTCATTCCGTTCGAGAGATATCGTGTTAACGGCCGGCCGGACTACCAGACAGAATCGATTTTGATTCTGTGATCAGTGAGTCGAAGCAAATCGTTTAAGAACATTTCCATCCAAAAATTGGAAAATTACCGAAATTTGGGCAAATTGATAATGATAATGAATACATAGATGAGAGGGTGGTATGTGGCCTAATCTGTGCTTTGTAATTCGTAACTATGAATTCAAAAGGCCCAGCCACATATTTTCGCTCTTTATATTTCGAGAATTATATGAGAACTCTGAACATTTTACCCAAGTTTTCAACTTTCCTTTTAGAAAATGCCTAATAATTTCTCTATATGTGTCTATATCCAGATTTTTCCAAAATATTTTCTCTATATCTCCCGAACTATTAATCATTACAAATTAGAAGCACGTTTCGAAAATCACATGTCGAGAAGATTGTGAGATTTTCTCTATCGCCTATTACTATCCCTTCAATAGATATTCATGGAATCTTCCAGGGTTCATTTTTTTGGTACTCAAAATTCCAGGTTAGTTAGCATATAGATTTTGCAATTCAGGAAATAATAAAACAGAATCCATTTGAAAACAAGCAGTGACGTCAAATAAGGAGCTTCTGCTGCGCTATCGTCTAAGATGACAGAATATTTTATACTGACATATCTATTCTATCAGAATTGAAATTCCTTAAATATCCAATAATATACGAATAAACTTGCGCCTCAAGTAATTTCAGGAAATTCCGCAAAGATTAGTACGTGGAATTTTACAAGGAATTACCGAGTATTAATTGGATCTGATTTGTATATTTCAAGTTATAGAGGAAATACCAACAACATTTCTGATATGTATAACTTCAAAACTGTTTTGCCGATTGTGCCTATGATGAACTCAAATGTCGCAACCAACCCTGAAAATTGCTATCACTTTCCGTTCTCAAGTTATCGTGTGATAAATAATATCGTTTTAAATTTTCTAGTGATTCGATCCTCTCAAAATTTCACATACGTCATTATGTTGGTATTTCACAACTAAATACGATGTTTTGATTCGTCGGATCCGTATTTTTTGGGTTATCGATAAAATACTATTCCAGATGGATATTACTAGTGGCCGATGACGTTGGCCGATTATGCCCAACATCAAACTTAACTGTCCCGTTTGGATGCGCAACCTACCTTGAAAATTGCATGTCACTATCTCTTTCCGTGCTGCAAGTTATCGTGAGATACACAAAAATTTTTCAGTTATCGTGGCAACGGTCACTTTTGGCTGTAAATTAAGTTTCTGGAGGCTCTCACAAAATTTCAACTATATCGGTTGGATAGTTTCTGAGATATAGAATTTTATTCAATGAATTTCGATGATTTTTAAACATATTCTAGTGATACGATCCTCACGAAACTTTGCAAGAATTTACGCGTCGGCATTCTTCATGATTGAATTGGATCGGTTTTGTATTTGTTGAGCTATTGAGTATTTAACAACAAAATTTCAGATAGGTATAACTCAAAAACCGTTTGGCGGATTATTCCTATTAACAAACTCAAATTTCGTATGTTCAACCTACCCTAAAAATTGCGGGTCGTCATCACTTCCCGTAGGTACTCAAGTTATTGTGAGATAAATAATAGTTTTTAGTAATTTATGTGAAATTTTCAGGTGATACGATCCTCACAAAATTTCATATACGTCTTTATGTCGGTATTCTGATAACATTCACATCTGACAGCACGCGCGCCAAATGCAGATTGATTTTATAAAGAAAGAAAAAGGCTAAAAAAGCATTGTCGTGGGGTCAATCTGCTTTGGCGCGCGTGCTATAAACATGATTATTATTATAATGACCGTCCCAAATCTTCCCCAAGTAGATCCCTCAGAAGCTCCTATAGGAGCTTGTGTGACTAAGGAGAGTCAGTTGTGTTCTTTTTCAACTTTGTTACTCTATCCTTATGCCAGCTTAGCTACAGCACTGTTAATTTTTGAACCGAAAGTGAATGGTGTCCACTATCCTCTGAGTAGATCTCCGGCTCGCTCTATCCTCTGAGCTTGAAGTAAGTACTCATCATTCAATTCAAATTAGCCAACGTGAACACGCGCGCCCAAGAGTACTGACTTCAAGTCAGTGTTTTTTATATTTTTATCTACTCCTATTAAATAATATATTCATTATTCAATTGCTTTCATTCAATTAATAGTATCTATAAACAAACACCGTGAGTAATAATAACTCACCGCTATAACTCACTACTATTCGTGGAATTATTCACCAGTTGAATATCAAGGTGGGTCTGTGCTTCTGTCACCTGAATAATTTTGACGTTTTGAAATTGAGTTGATACCTAATTACCATGAATATTTTGCTGAAAACGATTAATTCTGATAGTGAAGATGAATTATTATGTGCACCTCCAGAAATAAGAGAAGCAGCTAATAGTTAATAGTTAATTCGAATTTACCATGGTAAATTCGAATTAAGAGTGTCAAATACAGGAGAATGGACAACATAATTTACCATGGTAAATTCGATTAAGGGTGTCCAATGCAGAAGAATGGACAATAGAACATACGCACAAAAGCTTCTGACTTCACGTCAGTGCTTGAACCAATTTTTTAAAATTACGTGCGTTTCTTAAACGTCAATCAGAGAAACATGTAGCTAAAAAGGCAGAAAGTTTTACGCCAGAACAACTAAATGATTTCATAAATGAAGCTCCTGATCAGAAATATATGGCAACAAAGGTAGTAGATCTCATAATAATTCAATCGTTTTCATCATCTAGTTAATATCATAATTTATTTTAGATTTTGTATTTATTGTTATAGTCGTAGATAAAGTATAGTATTCAACTTGCTGTAATGGCCATAACTCACTTGATGAATTACAGCACTCGCCTCCGGCTCGCGCTGCAAACTTCATCTGCGTGAGTTATGACTTACATTACCGCTCGTTAAATAATATACTATTATTTGATCGGATCTGTATTGGTTGAAAACAAAATTTGTACTCGGAAACCATTGGGACGATTATGCTAATTAAGGAACTTGTCCATCGAATTTGGGCGCGCCATTTACCCTGAAAATTTCAAGTAGCTATCTCTTTCCGTTCTCAAGGTATCGTGGCAACAGACGGCAGGCCGGACAGAAAAAAAATTAAGTAATCATTGAAGGATACTGTGGTTGACAGTTCTCGATTTTCAGAAAAGCTCTCAACAAAAAAATAATTCTGAAGATTTTCATTAAGTGTCTGACGAAGGAGTCTGATATAGAATCCGAAACGTTACGAAATAGTTGTTTCATTGTTGATGTTATTTAGTAATTGTTTGTTAGGCAACATTGTTCGATAGATTGCTTCTGACAAATATCTTGTATTTCTTACGCAGAAGCAATTCACAAAATAACAAATTTTTTATTTTATATATATTTTTTAGAGTTTGGGAGAGAAAACCTAGAAAGAAACCATTTAATAAGTATCAAATTTGACCTCGACTTCACATCAGTGAGTCGAAACTAATCGTTTGAGACCATTTTCAGACATAAATTCGAGAGTTACAGAGATTATGTCAAAATTCAAGCTTTTCCCTAGAACATCCGCTCAAAATTTGTCATAATCATTACGTTTAAATTATTTTGATGATATAATACAGGATAAGTATTTCATACTTAATAAAACTACTATAGTAAATGTTTAGAACTTTTCACCGCGGTTATATATTTTGCTTAATGGATTAGTATCAATCGTAATAATGCAAGCACAAGGTGGTATTCATTCTACTAATAAGTTTCACCTGACATTTTTAATCAATTTGTAGACACTTTAAGTAAGCTTCCAACTATGACAGGGGTCTTCTACTTTTCAATTCAACAAATTGAAACAGTTCCGATGCTAACAATTCCGAGCTAGATTTTGGACTGAGATAAATATATGGGAATTGTTCCGGCTTAATGCATTATCTCGTGCCACATCTTTATTTCATCACCCCAGGACAAGCTGCTGTAGGCTTTTATCTGGCACCTTTGGACTCTTTCATCTGTCAGTAACAATACAGGCCAAATTAATTTTTTGCACGTTCTGAGCTCCTGTCGATATCACATTATTGGACACTTTTCTAATACTGTTGCAGATGTTGTATTCTCTTAAGGATTTTCTGGTTAAATCATTTTCACATCACGATAATTTGTTTTTGCGCTATCGTACCAGGACGATAATGTGCTTTAAGTATTTTGAGCAGAAAATTGTCTCAAATTATTACACTATATACTTACCAATAAAGTTCGCGGTCAAATGTGTTTTGTATCCTCAAAACCGTAGAAAATACGTGTCCAACCTAGTTTAAATCAACAAATTAGATGATTAATAAAGACTTTAATATTTATGCAGAATCTCATGAGGTCACATTTGAAGTAGGGATACAGTAATGGAGGTCGCTTTTTTGGCCTCAAGTGGTCAAATGATGATATCATAATTTTGCTTATGCAATGATTTTATATACTTGGAAAATTCCAAGAATAGTCTTTTGAATTATCATAGCGGCGTTTGTGAGGAGAAATAGAGATATTTCCACCATTATAGGGCAGACTTCGCGATATTTAGCGAATTCACACAATTGGATTACACACCATCGATTTTTGTTAGCCGATGCAAATAATTGAAATATTGTCTGTATTCGCTGAATGAGCATGCTAGAACGCTGGGCGTCCCTTCTTTCCAAAATTATTTTACTTATATTTTTGCGCGCATGCTCTGGAGAACAGCGTGCTATAATTTTGCCCAAATGTCTGTAATATTCGAAATTTTTACCGAGAAAGGTTTCAATCGATTAGGTTCGGCTCCTTGATGAAGAATCCAAGACCAACTTTCATTCTGTCTGGCCGGCCGTCTGGCCGTTGTCAGGATGACCTTCGAACGAAAAGAGGTAGTGACTTGAAATTTTCAGGGTAGGTGTTGCGTTCCAATGTGACGGGTTTTCGAGTATTAATTTTGTTTTCAACCATTACAGATCCAATATAATTGAAACTCGATAACTAGTTGTATATAAAAACGTAAATTGCGCAATTTTTTGGGGATCGTATTACTAGAAAATTTATAAGAAATTATGAAAAAGTATAATGGATCTCACGGAAACTTGAGAAAGGAAAGAGACAGTGATATGTTGCGCATCCGAATGCACAATCAGATCGTTAATAGCCATAATCGCTCTAACGGTTTTGGAGTTATACATACGGTGATCTTAGTTCATTCTCTCATTACTCAAGTCTGTCATGAAAATGGTACGAAATATATTCAAATCTTATGGAAGCTGAGAAAACTATATCGATGGAGTGTCCAATAAAGGTGAATAAAACATTATAAATTGAAATTCCACACATAACTTCGAGCCACTATTTTATAATCAATAATCGAATTTCAGTTCAATCGACTTCGTATATGAGGCATGAATAGACAATGGAACATTCGCACAAAAGCGTGAACAGGGCCTTTGGCACTCTTGTCAAACTACTAGCGAGTAATTATTTAAACTTTGACAAATCATATCTCCGAAAGTATTAGGTTCTCGTGGTGGGTTTCATGATTTAATTCAGTGGTTGTATATTCCAGAGTTAATTCTTTTCTTCTGTATAAGATTAGCCATTATGTCTACTCGATACAATACTGTCTGTATTGTTGGCGTAACTGGTTTCTTCATTAATTGCTATTTAAAAACACTCGATATTTTAAATTTTTCGCCATTTCTAATAAATGCTAGGTACTTCTAAGGTGTAAAGTGATTTGAAGAAACTCATCGTAATTTGAGCTTGCCATTCCATTTTTTAGGGCAAATAAAGGGTGTTACATTGAAAAAACTGTAACTTTGGTCTATATCTTTGTTTTCGAACACCCCGTATATGGAAAAATAATTTAAAGTTGGGATTTCGGACACCCTACACACATCACAAAAAAATATTCTCAAAATATCTTCATTTACTCCCTCAAAACGAGCTCCGCGTCTATGGTGGGCCACCCAGCACATAACAATGTTGCCTAATAAACCGTAACGAAATAACATCAACAATAAAACAACTATTTCATAATGTTGCGGAGACTAGATAAGACTCCTTCATCAGACACCAAGTGAAAATCTTCAGAATTATTTTTTGTTGACAGTTATTCTGAAATTCGAATGTTGTATTTGTGGTAAATCGTATACAGGAGAAGCATCAAAACCACTAAAAGTAAGTCGGAACATAAGAACAACTTTAGAAATAGAGACAAAAATCAAAAATAGCAGAAAATGTATGTACAATCCAGGGTGATCACATGATGGATTGAACTGAAACAACGATTCTGGTTTACAGAGTTTGATGACATGAAAAGTAAACTCAAGGAGTCGACTTGTATTCTGTTCAGCAATTTTGAAAAATGCCCAATTGGAATTGACCATATTTGGTTGAATTTGTTGAAGAATGTGTTGTAACTTAGAAATTTCAACGTAAATTGAACCAATGTTTCTATGTTTCTCAAAGAGAAAAACTGTTAACAAAAAATAATTCTAAAGATTTTCGCTTGGTGTCTGATGAAAGAGTGTGATAAACCGCCGTATTCACAAAGCATTCAATCTCCGTTAAGTCCTAACTGAGGTCCTCAGTTAAGGATAAATTGAGGATAATAAGGAAAAATAAGGGATCAAGGTGGTAAAACAGGCCTGTTTCACCACCGTTAACTACGTTAACTGAGGTTGCGATTCAAATGTATCCTTAACTGAGGACCTCAGTTAGGACTGAACGGAGATTTAAACACTTAACAATGCTTTGTGAATACGGCGGTTAGTCTCTGAAACGTTAGAAAATAGTTGTTTCATCGTTGATGTTGTTTTGCTACTGTTTATTATGCAACATTATTCTATATATTGCTTCTGACAAGTATCTTGTGTGTCTAAAGCTGGCCGTCCATTAGGTCAGAAAAGCGACGCGGCGCGGCTCGTCGTGGAAATGTGTGCTAAAACTTTGAACCAAAATGAACTAAGCTCCGTCCATTAGGTCGGAAGCGCGGCGCGGAGGGGTGGAAAAACTACTTCTTCAGCTTCCAATACAGCAACAATTCCACGTCGTCAGAAGACATAACTCAGGTAACGACACGCATATTATTATATCGACTGCAACCGACAACTGTTCTTCCCATCCTAAACTTTCTGCCGACCGCACCACAGTGGGCGGAGATCTACATTTCGGCGCCGACCCGCGCCTCGACGCGTTTCCGACCTAGTGGACGGCCAGCTTAAGGGCCAATTTCAACAAGCTCAAAACCGAGATTAATGATGATATAAACTCCGTTTGAGACAATGTCGGCATTCAGCATGCTGGTTCGAGGGCTAACCGAGTATTACGTTAACTGGCCATTTTTGGTGTTGCAATAAACAGAAACTGAGTTTACGCGGTTTGACATTTGTCAATATTTGAATTTCAGGATTGTTGCCACTTTTTGCCTGGCTTATTTCGTAGATTGTGGTTAATAAATGATGAATAGAATTATAAACTTTATTATATCATATTATCTAGTAGCTTGTACCAGATGCCTACATAATATTGAAATCAATGGAATGAATTATATTTAAAATGAAAATTTGTTATCAGTACTTCAAACGTTATTGGTATTTCTCATTTAACAATTTTAAATGATGTAAGGGAATTGTTTAAGGCTTTTGAAGGAATATAAAAGATAAATCATAAAAAGATAATGAAATCATTTATTCAACATAAACAACGAATACCTATACAAAATATTGCTGAAACACATAACTTGGCTTATGAGAATACTGTAAACATATTGAAATATATGTCATTATGTCATATATGTCATTATAATTAATCTTTCTTTGGCATTCCTCATTCAGAATTTCAGTTTTGATTCTATCTCGTTTCAATTTTTCCATTTCTCGATTGGCTTGAAAATAAGCGGCGAGGAAAAGTTGAATTCTTCTGCCATTTTTTTTGCCAGGTTTTCTTCTTTGTGTCCACACTCATATTGTCTGATTTTTCACACTCGACTATGCTAAAAATTGATGCACTATATAATATATGAAGTAAACTAGCTTTTCCTGAAGCTTGAAATACAGCATTTCTTTTCCGTCCCAACATTTCCAACACAATACCAACTCCTTTTTGTACCATATTTTCTGACACCGGTTGTCGCTTCTTCCGATTTTCGTGGCATTCTCCACCTTAAAATGAAAATTCAAAGTTACCCGATGTACCATATTCAAATTGCGGGTAACATTGAACGATTCAAATACGTTTACCAAGTAGTTCATAAATTAAGAATTTTAACAAATATTTAATGTTTACGACTGAATATGTTGAAATGAAACTGGAGACGACCACATAAAAGGCAAGGAAAATCAATATCTCACCGGAAAACCGCCTGTGTATATTTAATTTTGAATTATTAGGAAGCAACCAACACCCGCTGAAAAACGCACTCTTCAATGTGACAAATTTCATATTGGTATGTTCCGTTTTAAACAGATCTTGGACTCGCGTCCAATTCATACGTAAAAGTTTGTCCAAGATGGCACAGATCATACGATAATTCATAGAGAAAATAATTAGAGCATTCTGTGAAACATAGAAGTACGATTTATTATTGAAATTTTGAAAAATCATATCTCCAAAAGTATTAGCTTGCTAGAGTTGAAAACAATATCGATGGATTCTTATGATAAAACTGCATTTAAAAAAAAATTATTTGAGATTTGTAATGTAAAAAAAAATGTTTTTCGTTACTCCGAAACCATCAGACCGATTCTACCCAATAACGAACTTTACCGAGATATTTATCACACACACCTACTCTGAATATTTCAACTGCCTAGCTCTATCTGTTCGAGAGTTATTGTAGAAACAAAATTTTAAAATTCCAAAAATTTATATTTGACACTTTATTCAATTAAATTAACCTCTTCACTGTAACAATTCTCAAATTTGAATGAAGGTACGCTTACTTCGTAGATACCTACTCAGGCAAAAACTACTGTTAAATTGGTTTATCTTACGATGTTGCCATTATTCCGTGCTTCAAACTCGGATTACTCAAACGCTCTCCAGTTATGTATGGAGAAATACTTAGGCTTTCTCTAAACAGAGATTTAGATCCCCGTTTAGGTTAGTTTGTTAGAACTGAGATTAGTGAGTTCTCGGTGAAATTGGCGGTTCATACTGACGCGATATCGCATGTAATATATCGCGCATAAGATATCGCTTACGCGACAGGCGCAGGTAGATACTTGTTATCTGGTGGTATATATATATTCTTTTGACTGAGAGCTTTATATGTGTTAGCAGAGGTTGGTGTAACGGGGTACCATACAATTCGACGTATGATACAAGAGCTTAGGGAAAAACCTCAGCAAAAAACCCTTTCTCCCCGTGAGTGTGGTGATTTGTAACTATTGTTTACAAAATTTGCTGAAATTGAAAAATATTGATGGGCATATATTTCTTCAATATGGATTCCCTCGTCAAAAAACGGATAGGTTTCTCCAAGGTACCCAAAACTCAACCTGAAAAATGAAAAGACAAGAGGAAGAAACGAACAAATTAAAATTAATACATAATCTTTCAAAAGTCTCCTCTCACAAAAATACTTGTCTGTAGGCGAATGAGAATCTGATCTCGTGGAGAAGAATCGCCTCCGCTAGTTTTCGAAGATATTCACTCTTGAAATCCCTTCAATATTTGAATTCGAAAATGAAAATGGTAATCTGGTGCGACAAAATATCAATGGGATATTATTATATTATTTTATAGATATTTTTCAGAGGTTGGGAGAGAAAACCCAGAAAGGAACGTTTTGTGATGAATTTACCTCCCAAAGTATCCTTTAATGATTACTATATTTATTGTTCCCAGAAACACGAGAGAACTTTTTTTAGGGGATCTACCGTCCAAATGGAAATATCAGGGCAATCGGGTTGATACTCATGGGAAGTACAATAAATTATAGATGCACATCTAAAATATTTATAGGGGAGATACGGCAACCGCGCTGAGATGGTGAAATACGCGCTACATCCCCCTGACAAATGAAGGCTCCCAGCTGGATAGATTAAATCTAAGATCGTCGATAAAACTTTCAAACATAATCCAGATTCCGACCTCGCACCGCCTTTCCGTATCCTGATATTGAGTTCACCCTTTATACACGCCACTCATCAATATTAACTGCAGAAATCCAATTAAAGCATGGCGGTCACTGTTCAGGATATTTTATGGTCGAACGGTTCCATAAGAAGTATCTTTCCTTCTTCTTCCTGTACCGATCTTTCGAGACGCTGGGAGAAAATTTCTTAACATCAATTTATCTAGATGAAAGGAAATAGATATACCGTTTGCGTCAAAAGTATGGATTAATGGATTTATATTCTCCCGTTTCAGGAATATCGAAAAATGGTTAGATAGGTCGAAGTAATTTATTTTTGGTGCTCTTGTTCCTCGCAACAGAGTGCTTATCAATTTGCCCGAAAGTCTGTAATTTTCGAATTTTCGGCTGAAAATGGTCTTAAACGATTTGGTTCGACTCACTGATCAAGAATCCATGGTCAAAATCGATTCTGTCCAGCCGTCCGGCCGTTAACACGTTAACTCTCGAACGGAATGAGCTAGATAGTTGAAATTTTCAGAGTAGGTTTGGGAGATGAATATCTCGGTTAAGTTCGTTAGTGGGCAAAATCGGTCAGGTGATTTCGTGGTAACAAAAAAAAAATTTTTACATTACAAATTTTAAAATTTAAGATGCAGTTTCACCATAAATATCCATTTATATTATTTTCAACTCTAACAAGCTAATAGTTTCGGAGATATGATTTTTCAAAATTTCAATAATACATCGTACTTTTATGTTTTCACAGAATGCTCTAATTATTTTATCTATGAATTATCGTATGATCTGTGTTCATACATGTCATCTTGGACTTGTGTCCAACTTTTACGTATGAGTTGGACGCAAGTCCAAGATACTGTTTAAAACGGAACATACCAATATGAAGTTTGCCACATTAAAGAGAACTACTCATCTGTCAAATATTCTGTTACGTTTTACGCGCCATTTCTGAGTGCGATTTTCAGCGGGTGGTGGTTGCTTCCTAATAATTCAAAATTGAATATACAGAGGCGGTTCTGGGTAAGTGATCCTTTATGTGGTCGTCTCTAGTTTAATTTCAAAATATTCATTCGTAAACATTAAATATTTGTTAAAATTCTTAATTTCTGAACTACTTGGGAAACGTATGAATATAAGGTAACTTTGAATCGTTCAATGTTACCCGTATTTTGAATTTGGTACATCGGGTAATTTTGAATTTTCATTTTAAGAAGGAGAATGCAACCAAAATCGAAAGAAGTGACAACCGGTGTCAGAAAATATGGTATACAAAAAGTGGGAAAGCCCTGTGGACAGGAGCTTTGTCGCTCTTGTTCAAACTTTGAAGAATCATATGTCCGAAAGTATTGGTTTCTCAGAGTTGGGAATCATATCAATGGATTCTTATGATAGAACTGCATCATAAAATGAAATAAATTGAATAAGAATACATTGGTATCATTCCCAACTCTGAGAAACCAATAATTTCGAAGTAATTTTTTAATAGACACATTTTGGAGCTCTTTTTGGCGCTCTAGTTCCTCGGAACAGAGTGCTTATCAATTGGCCCAAATGTCTGTTATTTTCGAATTTTTGGCTGAAAATGGTCTCAAACGATTTGGTTCGACTCACTGATCAAGAATCCGAGGTCGAAATCGATTCTGTCCAGCTGGTCCTGCCGTAGGCACGATAACTCTCGAACGAAAGGAGTTACAGGATTGAAATTTGCAGGGTGGATTTGGAGCGTATATATCTCGGACAAGTTCGTTAATGGGTAAAATCCATAGAGCGGTTTCGGAGTTATGGCCAATTTTAGTAAAAACATTTTTATGAATATTTCCGAAACCGATCACTGGATCTATCTGAAATTTAGCATCAAATTGTAGAATCATGACCTTTATATGCATGTAAAGTATTGACCAAGTTACCGCAAAGTGTAAAAAAAAAATTTTGAAAATTAAAAAAAAAAAATTTCTACAATAACTCTCAAACGGAATGAGCTAGGCAGTTGAAATTTTCAGAGTGGGTTAGGGAGATGAATATCTCGGTTGAGTTCGTTATTGGGCAAAATAGGCCAGATGGTTTCGAGTAACGAAAAAAAATATTTTTTTTAAGTACCAAATTTCAAATTCAATTTTTATCTAAGATGCAGTTTCACCATAAAAATCCACTGATATCATTTTCAACTCCAACAAGCTAATACTTTCGGAGATATGATTTTTCGAAATTTCAATAATGAATCGTACTTCTATGTTTTCACAGAATGTTATAATTATTCTATCTGAGCTTTATTATATGATCTGTATTCATACTCGTACATGTCATCCTGTTCTATAAGAGAGAGTTAAATTCATTTCAGCTATTCTAATTTGATTTCTTCCATGGTGCAGTTCTCATTATCAGATTGCTCATTTAATCTTGATAAATAAACTATTATTTTAATTGAAATTCCTTTATGATGCAGTTCTATCATAAGAATACATTGATACAATTCCAAACTTTGAGAAACCAATACTTTCGGAGATATAATTTGTCTGCTTGAACTAGAGCGGCAGAAAGCTCCTGTCCACAGGGCTTGAAGTCATCTTTTAATTTAGTTTTTCATCGATCATTCCCAACTATGCGACACCAATACTTTCGGAGATATGAAATGGAGCTGAAGAGTTTCAAAAAGGACCTGAAGGAGAACGTTGAAACTTCGTCTACTAACGAAGAGGGTAGCAATTTAGTATCCCTCAATGGACTATTCCGTGAATTTGAGGAGCGAGTTGTAAATGAGTTAATTCAGATTAAAAAGGATGTCAACAGTTTGAATCATGCAATCGAGATATCCAAAAATTATATTAATCGCAATAGTCTTCTTATTCATGGTATTGACGAAAGTGGTGATCTACTAACAAATATTGTGAGTTTGATTCAAAAAATGGGAATTCCCATTGATAAAAATAATATAAACAGTTGCCACCATATGGGACGCAATGATGTAAACAGGGCGAAGCCGCGACCGATAGTCGTATCTTTTTGTCAGAGATGGATTCGTGATCTTGTATTTTATAATAAGAAACATTTCAAAGGAAAAAGGATAATAATAACGGAATTTTTAACAGCACAAAGTGCTACGTTGTTCAAAACAGTGAGAGTTCATTTCAAAGACTCAGCCTGGACTAAAAATGGAGTGATTTTTGTGTTGAGTGGAAATAATAAGGTTCCTATTAGATCGGAGATCGACCTGAATGATATTCTGAAGGTACAGTCGATAAATTAAATGCAAATATTTGTGTTCATTATTGTATGTTGTTTGAATTCTTGGTTTGTTATGTAGGATAATGTTCTTTCTTTATCAGTGCCTGCTTATATAATGTTACACAGTTGTGTGATTAATTGGAGTGCAGGAGCTGTTTATATTTCTATAATTTTCTTTCGACCATGGAAGTTTATTATTGTATGTTGTTTGAATCTTCAAATTGTATTACAGGATAACTTTTTTATATTGTGTACCTGCTTATTTATTGTTGATTTGCAATTATGAGGTTAATTTGAATGCGGGGATTGTTTATATTGCAGTTTTCTTCTTAAACGAGTTGGGTTAATGCGCACAAAATAGAGATTGCTTTGATATTTTATATGGCAGGTTCGTAACTTACTTTTATGTTCGTAAAATAAATTTGCCTGTATAATGTTGAGCTTTGATCGCCTGATTTGTTATTTCATTATTTTTCATTAAAGTTAATATGCCTCGGGGCCCGATTAGAAATAACTTCGACATTGTTTGTATTAATTGATGTGATATATTTGTATCTATGTATTCGATTTGATTTCTTTTTTTTTTTTTTTTTGTGATCATGCTGGCCTTTTTTTTCATAATATATTGTCGCGCCTCGTATTTGGGGGCTTTTAATTTTGATGGCGGTTGATAGTGGAGTTGCGCACGCGAGCGCCGGTGCTCTTTTTGTTGGACATTTAAACGTCCGATCTCTGAATACTGGTTTCGATGAGTTGGTTGGATATGTCAATCATCACAATTTTGATATTCTCTGTGTGACTGAAACTTGGCTTGCCCCACAGAATGAGTCCAATCAATTCGATATTTCTGGATATAACTTTTTGCATAAGGATAGAGATGGCAGAGGGGGCGGAGTTGGAATATATGTCAGTAAGCGATTTAATTGCAGAGTTGTAAGTGTTGATGTTGAATTTGAAGGTGCTGAGTTCATAGGTCTCAATGTGAACATTGGGAGTAAAAAATTACTCGTCATTAGTTTATACAGGCCACCTTCAGGAGTTTTAAATAGTTCTCTAGATTCTATCGAGGATTTGTTGACTGCGGTTGTCCCGTTTTATGACCATCTTGTTTTGGCTGGAGATTTCAATGTTGATATTTTGGGAGGAACTAGCCATTCGGACAGGCTTCTTGGTATTCTGAATGTTTTCGATCTTGTACAGCATACTACTGAACCTACTCATTACACAAGTAGTGGCTCTTCAAGCCTCATAGATCTTATGATATCTGATAAAATGTTACCTGTCCTTGATCATGCAGCGTTGCCCATTTCCGAGTACTTGTCTAATCACAGCTTAACTTGTGTAAGATTCCAGATTCCTGCTAGACACGTGAATGTTAGAAAGTTTGTCGAATACAGAAATTATGATGGTATAGTTCATGAAGATTTTGAAAGAGACTCCGTAGGTTTGAGATGGGATCGAATCTACTATGAAAGGAATATCGATTTGAAGTTAAATATCTTTTACGATAATGTACATATTTTGCTGAATACACATGCCCCCAAATTAAAGAAAAAAGTTTTTGACAGACCTTTCATGCCCTGGCAGACGTCAAATATCAAACATATGATAAGGATTCGTGATAGGGCCCACCGTGATTACTTGAAGTACCGAACTGAAGCTAAGTTAAATTATTATAGGCGATTAAGAAATTATACCAAGCATGCTATTGGCCGTGAGAAGGCAGCATATTTCAATAGAGTTTCCAATTCGACGGGAAAAAATTTTTGGAATCACATGAAAAAACTTAATTTGACATCAAATTCGTCCTCCGCCATTCCATTTGACCTTGCTACTGCCGATAAAATAAATAAACACTTTTTGAATGCTTATAATACTCCAAGTACCGTTTCTCATAGCAAAATTAATTTTTACAACAAGAATAGGCATCCATCCGTCACGGGTGAGTTGGAGTTTAGGTTGATGGATGAGGCTGCCCTTCTCGACATTGTTGACTCTGTTAGCTCTGGTGCTGTAGGTGAGGACGAACTTTCAATTAAAGATTTAAGATTGTGCCTGCCTTTCTGTAAGGGACCTCTTCTGAATATTATAAACTCATGTATTTTGGAACATTATTTCCCTAACATCTGGAAGAAATCAATTATTAAGCCGATACCTAAATCAAGCAAATGTAATAGCTTAGATGATTTAAGACCTATTAGTATCTTACCAGTAGTGTCCAAGATATTGGAGAAACATATTCATAACGATATTATTGCATTCTCTAACAACAACAATATTATACCGGATTGTCAGGGTTCAGGAGGAGTTGCAGCACCTCAACTTGTTTAATTGATATTATTGACAAGATAAAGTTGAACATAGAACAGGGGCAGGGTAGTTGTTTGGGTCTTCTTGATTTTAGTAAGGCGTTTGACACGCTGGATCATGGAATGTTATTAGCTAAACTAAAGTATTTCGGCTTCTCACGGAGTTCTGTTGTATTTTTAGATCTTATCTCGCCGGAAGGTCGCATTGCGTGATGTTGAAGTCTGATGGAATCATCAGGAAATCTGATTTTGTTTCTTGTGGACGGGGTGTTCCTCAGGGGTCTGTTTTGGGCCCCCTTCTTTTCTTGATTTATGTGGCGGATATGAACGAGGCTGTCTTATGTGCTTTATTGCGACAGTATGCTGACGATTCTCAATTGTGCGCTCCCCTTGAATTCGATAATTTGCTGGATTGTGAGAGGAAGTTCAACGAGGATTTGCGGAGAGTTAGTCAGTTTGCCGTGGATCATAATCTGAAATTGAATGCCTCTAAGTCATGCGTCATGATTTTTGGAGTGGGTAGAGCCCGGGGAACCGCAGTGCGCGATAACTTCAGGCCACAGTTAGCGGGTTCATTTTTACCGATTGCTGCTGAGGCTAGAAATTTGGGAGTTTACTTGGATTCTGATTTGTCATTCCGGGTACATATCAAAAATAAGTTGAGGATGGCTTATGCTAGGTTGAAGAAATTATATCGGTTCAAAACATCTTTATCCAGTCGAACTAAATATTATCTGTGTAATTCTTTGGTATTATCGCTGTTTGATTATGCAGATGTAGTCTATGGAGATTCGTTGAGTCGGAGTACAGCTAAGTCCATACAAAAATTGCAGAATTCCTGTATGAGGTTTTCATTTATGATACCTTACAGAGAACACATAACACCTCACTTGAATGAGCACTCATTGCTCAATATGGCTAATAGAAGGACGTTGCACATGTTGGTTTTCGTTCGACGACTTCTCAGAACGGGCGAGCCTTCCTACTTGAGGCAATTATTCTGTACTCGTTCACATCAATACACCACAAGAAATTTCAGTAGTTTCGTTATCCCCCACCACAGAACAGAAGTTTTTCACAGATCCTTCCAGGTAGTCGCTCCTCGTATGTGGAATGAGCTGCCTGATAGGATTAAGCAATTTTCCATCGGGAGGTTCAGGAGAGAGGTTGGGTTGATGTGTCTGGAGAAACAGGGAAACACTTGTTAAACTGTTGAAATGACTGGTTGGATGATAGAGTGCTTGGCGTTTGTGTGTTTGCGTGCCCTCGTATGGGCTTAATAAAGGCCATTTTTACCCCCTACTCGACGCGCGTTTCGTTTCATTTCGTTTTTGTTTTTTTTTTTGCGTTTTAGGTGCTTTTTCTTACATTATGAGTCAGCATGGTTACGGTTTTCTGAAGAGTTTGATCTCTTCCTCATTATATTTTCAAACAAGGATGTGTATGTAGTTAAATAAGTAAATTTTTGTTTATAATTTAGTATATTCATCTATCCATGGGCCACACAACACAGGTTATTCTGTGCATCGGTTTCTTAATCGTTGTGTGGTCCTTTTTGTCTGTTTCTAATACTGTCAACCTGTTATTGTAAAAGTTTGAGACTAATAAACAAATAATAATAATAATAATAATAATAATAATAATAATAATATGATTTGTCAAAGTTTTAACAAGATCGCCAAAGATCCTGTCCACAGGACTTTCCCACTTTTTTAAGGAACATTATTCCGTAATTCTCATTTTTCTACGATTTCCCGTACCAATAATCATTCTTTTTGAATTGCAAGCCCCTAATTTTTCTCCTTGACATGGATAGATGATAAAATTCTGAATTCAGTAATACAGATGTAACGCCATTTGGGTCAATAAGTTTCGAGATATTGATTTTTCGAATTTGAAAAACATGTGAAAATGTTCGAATTAAGACTTCATGAAATAAACACTTTTTGGCGCTCTTGTTCCTCGGAACAGAGTGCTTATCAATTTGCCCAAATGTCTGTAATCTTCGAATCTTTGGCTGAAAATGGTCTTGAACGATTTAGTTTGACTCACTGATCAAGAATCCGTGGCCGAAATTGATTCTGTCCGGCCGGCCGGCTGTTAACACGATAACTCTCGAACGGAATGAGCTAGACAGTTGAAATTTTCAGAATAGGTTTGAGGAATAAATATCTTGTTTAATTTCGTTATTGGCAAAATTGGTCTAATAGTTTCGGAGTAACGGAAAAAAAAAATTTTTTTTACACTACAACTTTTTAATTAAAATTTTTTCAAGATGCAGATTCATCATAAGAATCCATTGTTATCATTTTCAACTTTACCAAGCTAATACTTTCGGAGATATGATGTTTCAAAGTTTCAATAATAGGTACATCGTAAGTTCTATGTATTCATAGAATGTGAACACAGAATCTGTCTGTGATCACTATTCATGAATGTCATCTTTTCTAGCTATTAGAGATTGTCAATTCATAGTTGTTATTTACTCTTGGAAAGTATTCGATTCTTGAATTTGTGAATATATACAAGACTGTTTTGATGTAGTTTATGGAGGCAATAGGAAAGAAGAACATAATGGAATCATCAAAAGAAATTCCTGTTTGTTGACCACTGAGGTTAATATTACCTTTTACTTCCTTAAGTAGTGAGACATGTTCCTATATACAGTATTTTCATAATGTTGCTAGCAAAAAAATTCTCAAATATGGATCTACATTTGTGTATCAATCATGTTTTCTTGAGTTAAGGTTCATAATACACAAAAGAATGTGTTAGTGTTATGGACTATTAAATTTTAAATTATAAAGAGAGGATAGTATTTTACTAATATATTTCGAACTATTAAAATAATTTGTTCGTAATCCACTACCTACTCAAATATCAGGAATAAATGGACAATGTGCTATGATTGTCTCCAGCCTTGCTCTAGACATTTCGATGATACTTTCCTTAGGTATTTCGAGTTGTGAAAACTATGCACCGAGTCTAAGTTGCAACAACCCATTCCACGAGACACTTTTTTAAAATTTAATTTCTTTCAAGATGCATTTCTGTAATAGGAATTCATTGATATAATTCCCAACTCTGAGAAACCAATACTTTCGGAGATATCATTTGTCTGTTTGAACAAGAGCGCCAAAAAGCTCCTGTCCACAGGGCTTGATCCAATTTTTATTACAAAAAGTGCACCAAAAACGATACTAGTATTGATAATGAAACTATATGATATATATTGGGCCAATCCATAAAATCCCAAATATGTTTCTGATGGGCCAATCTATCAGATCCAAAATATATACCTGAAGGACAAAACTATTATATCCTGAATAAATGCTAGAAGAGCCTATCTATATAACCACACAGAGATGAAAACCCTTAGATCGATAGCTGGAGTAACCTTCTGGGGCAGAAAACGGAATTCCGACATTAGACAGACCTGCGATCAGATAACAGATGTAGTCAGATGGGTACGGAGGAGAAGACGAGAGTGGCAGCCACATGTCAATAGAATGGGAGAAGGTCGGCAAGCAAAAATAGCATTCAAGGAGAAGCCAACTACCAGAACGCCAGCAGGCAGATCTCACAAGAGATGGGCCGAATCACGGACATCAGCATACCAAGATCGAGATTGAATGAATTGAAAAATACAGGGCAAGCCCTAAAATCAGTGGGAGAAGAAGATGCAGGTCTTTGGGTTTAGGAATCCGGGTACGTAACGTTAGAATTTGTACACGAATCTCCAATCAAATATTAACTGATAAAGTGGGTGTCAAACTAAGAACTTCACATACTTCTATCATATTATGAGTGCCCATCGTCTATATCAGGGTATCTCAAACTTTTAGCTTCAAGAACCCTTTTCAAAGTTTCCAGATTACAGCGAACTCCTTAACTAACACATGGTGGCGAGCGCGTACCACCATGTTTGCCGCATGTGCCTGTCAGTCATCAAGCCACCATTACGTAAATCTTGCCGCAAACCCCCTACCGTCAGATGGCGAACCCCTAGTGATTCTGTAATTTTCGAATTTTCCGATGAAAATGGTCTTAAACGATTTGGTTAGACTCACTGATCAAGAATCCGTGGTCGAAATTCATTCTGTCCGGCCGGTCCGTCCGTCTGGCCGATAACGATAACTCTCGAACGGAATAAGCTAGAGAGTTGAAATTTTCAGAGTAGGTTTGGGAGATAAATATCTCGGCTAAGTTCGTTATTGGGCAAAATCAGACATATGGTTTCGGAGTAACAAAAACAATTTTTTTTTACAAATTACAAATTCCAAATTAAATTTTTTTCAATAAGCAGTTCTACCATAAGAATCCAATGATATCATTTTTAATTCTAACAAACTAATACTTTCGGGGATATGATTTTTCAAAATTCCAATAATAAATCGTATTTCTACGTTGTCACAGAATGATATAATTATTCTATGTATGAATTGTCATAATATCAACTTATTTTCCTGAGACATGACATTATCTAATCAATCGAAGAATTGTGAGCGAAGTGAGAAAAATCTCAGTTGTCTGCTCCGAAATTAGTTTTTCTCAGAAAAATCTTAGATTTCAGAACGGAATATCAAGTAAGAGATCTGAGAGTAGTGAGACTGCATTTCATCCATAGACATAGATATAACTCTCGAACGGAATGAGGTAGGTAGTTGAAATCAGTTCTCTCAATTTATGACGGGACTGACGGAAGGGAATATTATAACTTCAAAAATATTGGGGTTGAAATACTCGTATTTTAGCGGTGCAACGGGGACCTCACCCAAAAATGTTCGAAAATATTACGTAAATATTGAAAGCATAATTCTGTAGTTCGAGAGAGAAGAAAATTTGGTGAACGTAGATCAGGAAATTTTTGATCGATTACAAGGTAATTTTTCATTATTACTTCTCTTCTTTAATACATGTATTATGGAATATCTACTATTTGTATGTACTTTAAACCTGTTTTGGGCAATTGTCATATGAAACTTGTTTTTTTGGGCGCTCTAGTTCCTCGGAACAGAGTGCTTATCAATTTACCCAAGTGTCTGTAATTTTGGAATATTTGGCTGAAAATAGTCTCAAACGATTTGGTTCGACTCACTGATAAAGAATCCGAGGTCGAAATCTATTCTGTCCGGCCAGCCGGCCGGCCGTAGGCACGATAACTCTCGAACGAAAGGAGTTAGCGGATTGAAATTTGCAAGGTGGGTTTGGAGTAAATATCTCAGACGAGCTCGTTAATGGGCGAAATGCATCAAGCGGTTTCGGAGTTATGGCTGATTTTAGTAAAAATATTTTTTATGAATATTTCCGAAACCGATCACTCGATCTATCTGAAATTTAGCATCAAATTGTAGAATCATGACCTTTATACGCATGTGAGGATATGTATTGTCCAGATTACCGCAACGTGTCAAAAAAAAAATTTGAATATTTAAAAAAAGTTTTTCTACAATAACTCTCGAACGAAATGAGCTAGGTAGTTGAAATTTTCAGAGTAGGTTAGGGAGATGAATATCTCTGTTAAGATCGTTTTTGGGCAAAATTGGCCAGATTTAATTTGATTTCTTCCATGGTGCAGTTCTCATTCTCATGATTGCTCATTTAATCTTGATAAATAAACTATTATTTGAATTGAATTTCCTGTATGATGCAGTTCTATCATATGAATACATTGATATAATTCCCAACTCTGAGAAACCAATTCTTTCGGAGATATAATTTGTCTGTTTGAACTAGAGTTTCAGAAAGCTCCTGTCCACAGGGCTTGAACTCATTTTTTTTTATACCATAAGCTAGAACTTCTCTGTATTATAATCCAATCTTGTTGAGGATTACTCGTTTTTATAACTGGTACATTAGTGAAATAGAAACGTTTAGTATGTCATTGGTAGAATTTAAGAGAAAATTGCTTATGTATTTGAGTAGAAGTTATAATTAGTTGTTGTTATTGGGTAGGTTAGAGAGGTCGCTGTCTACGTAAATATGTATTATAAAATGTTCACAATCTTTTATTAGGTAATAAGATGTTGGTTTGTAGTGAACCCTTGTAATTGGGTAGATATATCCTGTTGGGGTTCCAGTTTATGAAAATAACTAAAAAAAAATAAATCTCAGAAATTGGGTGTCATAAGAGGTATTTGTGAGCAATTTTTTTTTGGTATTTTTGGTTTTTTTTTATATCGAAGTACAACCAGATTGAAGAGGAATCATACCAACATGTCAAATAGATTGTTCCGTTATTTAACTTAACATTCACGATTTAGCTTCCATCTTGAAGCACCCCTTTTCACGCGTTTTAAGCAGTTGCGAATCCACTTCTACTCTGAAGGGTTGTAGCCGAGAACATGTTTTTAACTTTTGTGCGATGTGCCACTTAAGGCCTAGCCTCACGCTGTGCAACAAGAGCACACCAGCCAAATTTGAATACCTATACCCCAGTCATCGAATGAATATTAACACTGGTCGTTTCTATAAAGGGGTATTAGAGTTAAGCCTCTCCTTCATACGGAAGCTGAAGTACGCGCAAACTTGGTCCCATTCATATTGAGCGATATTCTGGTTATTAAACGTCGTAGGAATTAGTCGGTGTATAAACATCTGTTCCAATACCGCCGCCAATGTAAATTCGGACTAGTCGGTAAGCCGACGAAATTTATTGACTCTCCAACATGGGGGAAAGCTTTTGGCTTAGAAAGTTGGGAATCATTTGCATGCAGCTTAATTTTTTTTCATGGTGTCGCAATTTTTTTCTGTGGATATCATGGTGATGAACTGCATTTTCCCGTATTCTTCAAATCAAAACATATCAGTGTGGATTCTAAAATGTGTTAAATTTTGCACACTGTGTTATCGTGAGATACATAATATTTTTTTGCGCGTATGTTCTGGGGAACATCGCGTTATCATTTTGCCCAAATGTCTGTAATTTTCGAATTATTCGCCGAAAATGGTCTCAAACGAATGGGTTCGACTCCCTGATGAAGAATTCGAGGTCAAATTTGATTCTGTCCGTCCGGCCGGCCGTTGCCACGATAAGTTGAGAACGGAAAGAGCTAGCGACTTGAAAATCTCAGGGTAGGTGGCGCATCCCAATATGACGGACAAGTTCGTTAATGGGCATAATCGGCCCAATGGTTTCCGAGTAATAATTTTGTCTTCAACCAATATAAATCCGATCGAATTGAAACTTAGTGAATAGTTGTAGAATATAAACCTAAGTACGTTTGTGTAATTTTGTGAGAATCGTATTACCAGAAAATAAAAAAAAAATTATTAAAAAATATTTTTTGTCTCGATAACCTGAGAACGGAAAGAGATAGCGACTTGAAATTTTCGGGTTAGGTTGTGCAGCTGAATGTGACATTTGAGTTTGTTTATAAGCATAATAGGCCAAACAGTTTTGGAGTTATCCCCATCTGAAATTTGGTTGTTATTTCCTTAATCACTCGAAAAATACCAATCCGATCCAATTTAAATATGGTTATTAGTTGAAGAATGCCAACACGGAAATTCTTGCTAAATTTTGTGAGGATCGTATCACCAGAAATTTTCTTAAAAATCATTGACAAAATTTCCATATATCTGAAACTATTCATCCGACAAGGCAGATATTCTGCGAGACCCTTAAGAACCTATCTCTACTACCAAGTTCCAAGTTTGAACACGATCGGATCTATATTGTTGGAGATCTGAGCAGCCTTGTGTGAGTTTAGTAGCTGGATGGGTCCCGATAACTCCCGAACGCAAAGAGATAGGGACTTGCAATTTTCAGGGAAGGTTGCGCATCTAAATAGGAGAGTTAAGTTCGCTGTTGGCCATAATCGGCCCAACGGTTTCGGAGTTATACCCATCTGGAATAGTATTTCCTCGATGACTCGTAAAATATAGACCTGATCAAATTGTAGCTTGCTAACTAGTTGTAGAATATCGACATAAGGACGTGTGTAAAACTTTGTGAGAACAGTACCCCTAGAAAATAAAAAAAAAATTACGAAAAAAAAAATTGGTTCAAGTACTGACGTGAAGTCAGGAGCTTTTGCGCGTATGATCTATGTATGTATCTCCTGTATTGGAAACTCTTAATCAAATATACCATGGTGAATTCTATTGTCCGTTCTCCTGTATTGGACACTCTTAATTACCATGGTAAATTCGATTAAGAGAGTGACGGACAATAGAATTCACCATGGTAAATGTGATTAAGAGTGTCCATTACAGGAGAATGGACAATAGAACATACGCGCAAAAGCTCCTGACTTCACGTCAGTGCTTTAACCAATTTTTCGTAATTTTTTTAAAATTTTCTAGTGGTAGGTACGGTCCCCACATATTTTCACACATGTTTTTATGTCGATATTCGATAACTAGTTACCAAGCTTCAATTCGATAGGGTTTGTATTTTTTGTGTTATCGAGGAAATAATATTCCCGATTGGTATAAATCCGAAACTGTTGGACCGATTATGCCTCACAACGAATTTAACTCTCCCATTCGAATACCTACCCTGAAAATTTTCCGAATTTTAACGAATGTCGTTAGGTTTATATCCTACAATTATACTCCATGTACATTATAAAGTCTCCCGGTTGGCCATGAAATTTTGACACATTTCAAAGTGTATATTTTGAAAATGTTAGTTTATGTTAATGCTCCTGTCAGATAACTACGGAACATTATCCTCTCTACATAGAAGTCGTAGTAATTACGTATTTCTCACAATGTGAATTTTCTTGGGAAGAATAATTAATTTGAGAAGATATTATGTGAATTCAACAATTCCAAAGACCTGTTGAAGAACATTTTTCCTCTGTTGTTACTGGAAATATTTCACGTATATAAACTGGTTAGAAGATGCAGTTATGCTATTTTCTTGTGCGGAAATCAAGAATCAAATGATGAAATTTTAATTAAAAACGAATGAATAGAGTAGTCCGTTACTTTGTGATAGTTCATTTGAAAAATTGGTTCAAGCCCTGTGGGCAGGAGCTTTTCGGCGCTCTTGTTGAAACAGACAAATTATATCTCCAAAAGTATTGGTTTATCAGAGTTGGGAATCATATCAATGGATTCTTATAATAGAAATGCATCATGAAAGAAATTAAATTAAAAAAACCCATAGACCAATTCTACCCAACAACGAACTCATCCAAGATATTCGTTCCTCAATTCTATGATGAACGATATATTTTCCTTCAAATCCACTCTGAAAATTATATTATATCAATTGAAACAGTTTCGATTTTACTGGAAATTTTCTGAACTCAATATTATTAACATACCATCACCATTCCTATCATCATATGGATAAACCATGGGCATTAAATATCAAAATTTGACATATCATGTCTCAGGAAAATAAGTTGACCAATCAACACAGATCATATTAAAATAATTCATAGATAGAATAATTATCACATTCTGCGAAAACAAAGAAGTACGATTTATTATTGAAATTTAGAAAAATCATATCTCCGAAAGTATTAGCTTGTTAGAGTTAAAATTGGCATCAATGGATTCCTATGGTGAAACTGCATCTTGAGAAAAACTTATTTAGAATTTTGTAATGTAACAAAAATATATTTTTTTTGTTACTCCTAAACCATCCGACCGATTTTGCCCAATAACGAACTTAGCCGAGATATTTATCTCCCAAAACCTATTCTGAACATTCAAAATGAATAAATGTACCTGACTAACCCGGGAGGAAAAAGTCTTAACGAACGGACGTACCTATGAAATTCCACACTTTTCGAAATTCTCAAGAAATAAGCCTACACAAGACATTTAAATTCCTTGTTGCACAACTTGAAATGCACCAGTTTCAAAATATAGTAGTACTACGAAACCCGAGTCACTGTTAAACTATAATAAAATATAGTGATATGATAGGAAACTATAAGTAATTTCATTCGAGAGTTCAACATGTCCTAAGACAGAATGTTTTCCTATTGCAGATTTCAGTTCTGTATAGCACTTCCTGATACTTTGTCTCTGTTTCTCCAAAACTACTGTCGGCATTTTCAATTTCAAAGCGAAGAGTTCTCTATTATTCGAAGATAATAATCTGTGATATAACCGTCGCATTCACAGAGCATTCAATCTCTGTTAAGTCCTAACTGAGGTCCTCAGTTAAGGATACATTCGAATTGCAAACCTCAGTTAAAGTTTGTGTATGTGTTCACGGTGGTGAAACAGGCCTGTTTCACGTTAATTTTCACGTTAACTGAGGTTGCGATTCTTATTTATCCTTACCTGAGGACCTCAGTTAGGACTTAACGTAGATTGAATGCTTTGTGAATACGGCGGTTTTTCTTGTAAGAAGGAGCATTATGTTGATTGTTTAAGTTTAGAGTATACATTGACAACGTCTCAGAGAATTGTTTTGACATTGATGATATTTCAGGAGTGCCAACCTGCCTTAGATTCAGTTACAAAAACGTGACAGACCTAAATCATGGCCAACCGCCGGGAGACTTTATAAAAGTGAATGGACTGTACACACCAATTTTCGATTCGATCGGATTTGTATTTAATGAAAACAAAATTATTACTCGGAAACCATTGGGGATTATGCTCATTAACGAACTTGTCTGTCATGTTGGGACACGCCACCTACTGTGAAAATTTCTAGTCGCTATCCCTTTCCATACTCAAGTTATCCTTGCAACGGACGACCGGTCGGATAAAATCAAATTTGACCTCTAATTCTTCATCAGGGAGTCGAACCCAATCTTTTGAGACCATTTTCGGAAAAAAATGTGAAAATTACAGACATTTAGGCAACATGCAAGCAAAAATCTAGTAAAGCACTGACGTTAAGTCAGGAGCTTTTGCGCGCAATTTCTATTGTATATTAACGCCTCAGACACCCTCATGAAATACTGCATGAACCTTCAAGCCTTCTCTCTCTTCTGCGTTAACACGTGAAAAAATGCATTGGGCATCAACTGAATTCAAATTTCGGAGTAAACAAGCCCTGTGGACAGGAGCTTTCTGGCGCTCTTGTTCAAACAGACAAATTATATCGCCGAAAGTATTGTTTTTTCAGAGTTGGGAATTATACCAATGGATTCTTATGATAGAACTGCATCATGAAAGAAATTAAATTAAAAAAAAGTGTCGTTTACAAAAAAAATGCTTCAAAAATTATCATTAAAAAAAAAGCAATCTGCAATGTTTCAATGCTTCAAAAATTTTCATTACATTTATTTATCAAGATTAAATGAGCAATCTGCAATGATTCAACCTCGTGGAATGGGTTGTTGCAACTTACACTCGGTGCATAGTTTTGACAACTCGAAATACCTGAGGAAAGTATCATCGAAATGTCTAGAGCAAGGCTGGAGACAATCACAGCAGATTGTCCATTTATTCCTGATACTTGAGTAGGTGGAGGCTGACGAACAAATTATTTTAATAAGTAGTTCAAAATATATTGATAAAATACTAAATTCTTTTCATAATTTAAAATTTAATAGTTCATACCACTTACACATTCTTTTCTGTATTATGGACCTCAACTCAAGAAAAAATGTTTGTTACACAAATGTCGATCCATATTTCAGCAGTTTTTTGCTAGCAACATTATGAAAATACTGTATATAGGAACATGTTTCACAACTTAAGGAAGTAAAAGGAAATATTAACCTCAGTGGTCAACAAACAGTAATTTCTTTTCATAATTTCATTATGTTCTCCTTTCCTATTGCTTTCATAATCTACATCGTTAAAATGATCCAATTCTAAATCTTCTGAAACATCATCCCCAATATTTCTTGTCTTGTATATATATATTCACAAATTCAAGAATCGTATTTTTGTTTTCCAACAGACAGTTATGACATTTATGAACAGTGAACACAGACAGATTCTGTGTTCACATCCTGTGAATACATGGAACTACGATGTATTATTGAAATTTTGAAACATCATATCTCCGAAAGTATTTGCTTGTTAGAGTTGAAAATGATATCGATGGATACTTATGATAAAACTGCATCTTAAAAAAAAAATTATTTCGAAATTTGTAATGTAAAAAAAAATTTTTTTTTCGTTGCTCCGAAACCATTATACCGATTCTGCTCAATAGCGAACTTAACCGAGATATTTATCCCCTTAACCTACTCTGAAAATTTCAACTGCCTAGCTCATTCCGTTCGAGAGTTATCCTGTTAACGGAGGGCCGGCCAGACAGAATCGATTTTGACCACGGATTTTTGATCAGTGAGTCGAACCAAATCTTTCAAGACCATTTTCATCAAAAAATTCGAAAATTACAGATATTTGGGCAAATTGATAAGCATTCTGTTCCGAGGAACAAGAGCGCCAATAAAATAGTACTGAACACAGTTTACACTACTACTACACTAACACATTTCACTATCTTACGCGCGCATATTCGGATATGTATTTTTTGCGATATTCAGGAAACAATAATTCAGAGAAGTAGATACCAGTTCAAAATTTTATTTTCACAAAAATGGCTCAAATACAACGCCAATCGAGCTGAGAGCCTGTACTCGATCGTAAAATGGCGGCTTGAAGGATTTGAGCGGAATTTCAGTGGAATCTTACAGATAGATTCTGAAATATAAAATTTTCGAAGAGAATTTTTTTTAAGGATACGATCCTCACGAATAGTTTCAAAAATTTGCGCATCGGTTTCTACAACTACCTAACTAATAATTTTCAATTCGTTCGGATATTTATCTTTTGAGATTTTGAGTAAACAATATTTCAGATGAGTATATCTCCGAAATCGTTTAGCCGATTATACCCGATAACGAAACTACCCTGGAATATTCAAGTCACTGTCTCTTTTCGTTCAAATTTTATCGTGGCAATGGATGATCGGTCGGCCGGCTGGATTGGATCGAATTTTACATCAAATTCTTCAACCTAATTTCTAGAGACCATTTGTAAATCTACGTATATTTTGGTAAAATGATAACACGATGTTCCCGGAACATGCGCGCAAAAATGGAATTTAAAAATTCGTACAACATACGGAAAACATCGATTACAGCAGAAATCAAAGAGTTTCAAATGATTCAGCCTCGCTACGGATAAAAATATTCATGTTTTGCTTCAGGCACCCTTCTTTACAGAAAATATATTTCGTTCTTTCAGAAAAGGATCCGGAAAAGTTAGATTGTGTCGGTAAATCGAAGAATCACAGAATTCCTTTCGCATCTCACCACGTTCTGCAATCTGTTCATTATGAATGAAACGGGAAGAAATTTCTTGGGGAACTTTCGGATTTCGGGAAAAAACTGAATTAAAATTGGAAAAATGTCGATTTTTCAGAATCTGGCAGGAATTGTTATGTCGTAGTAGTGAATTATTCAACTGAATTGATCGATTTTGCTCACGAAAGAACTACGAAGGTTACTTTAATTCACAGTCCGTATTTTTTGTCGTATATACCATTATTGGTATCTCTAAAACGGTAAATGATGAGCAGTTGGTTGAATTATACAATAGTTGTCTATTTTAGGAAACATGAAATGATGCCCCCAAATAGGAAATATCACGAATCGTATTCAATACGAGGAAAACCGTGCCTCTATTCTTAGGGATATGAAAATGAAAATTTCTTCTCTGTTTTCAATTTGTTTCGATGTGCTGTTCTTTGTTTTTCAGAACGTTTCATTCTCTGGAGGCCTCCCTCAACTTAACATAATTTTTATTTCTTGAAGATAAATAATTGCTCTCATGCTGTTACTATAGACCTTAGATAATTTTATATTAGGCATATGGCTGTTACAGGAAGGAACACAACATTTTCGTTTTTATTAATATCAGTAGGTATGTACTATCAAATGTAGGTACTTGCTCCAGTATAAACTTATCCAAAAGAAAATTCTATAGGCACTGTTTAATCACAGAATAGATATCGCTTGTATTGCACTAATTCACGAAATATATACTGAACCGGTAATAGTAAACAACAAGCTGGGAAAGCTCTGTGGGCTAGGGCTTTGGCGCGCTGTTCAAATTATAGCCAGGGCTGTCACCAATCCAGGTACTGAACTCGCCTGAAGCTGCTTAGCTCGAGAAAAAAATATAATTTACTTTCATTATTTCCAGTAATATAGATCCGAACGAAATCAAATCTAGGACTTGGCTATACAATAAGCTGAAATATTTAATAGTGAGGGTCATTTTTGCGCGTATAATCTGGGGAACATCGCGTTATCATTTTGCCCAAATGTCTGTAATTTTTGAATTTTTTACCAAAAATGGTCTCAAACGTAGGTGGCGCATCACAATACGACGGACAAGTTCATTAATGGGGATAATCGGCCCAATGGTTTCCGAGGAATAATTCAATTTTCAATCAATATGAATCCGATCGAGTTGAAACTTGGTGAATAGTTGCAGAATATAAATCTAAGCCCGTGCATGTTGGATCAAAATAGGTAATAATGACAATCTGATATTTGTGGTCCCAGTAGTTACGATTTTTGGATATGATCATGGATCCCATACTCACTACTAATTACACTGGCTATTTCCAGCATAATTATTCAGATGATATTTTTTTACAAGATATTATCAGAAAAGAGTAGTTGAACCTTGCCACTATGTATACCTAGGTCATTAGGCTCGTTCAAAATATTCCCCTGATGCTAAATTCAATTGTTTTTGGCATTCGATACGTCACTACTGTCTAACAAGACACACGGTGAAATATTTATTGATTTTAACCATCAACAAATATTCCGCGTGGCCGGGCTGATAACCTCATCGCTAAGTGTTCCCCCAAAGAGGAAAGTATCATTCAGGAGCAGACACAGACCAAGGGTTTCATGGTTATTACCAATCATCAGTGTGACTTAGCCAAACACTGAATACATAGGGCCGGCGTTCTAGGAAACTTATATCCATCGGTCGAGAACTAGTAGGAAAAGAACCCCACCAGTGCCACCTATGGAAAATCCATACGAACTCCGACCCTCTGCGATGAAGATACCTTGAGCGATGATCAGCGACGTTAATTTTTTTGCCGTAAGAGGGTCAAGGAATGGCGAAGCCATCTACCGTGAAGCGACCTTTTCGGACTGAAAACGTCTGGTTCAATTTGGTTAGATCAACCAAAAACCAGTGAACATGTATTATGAGGTGAACTGTGGCTAATTGCCTAATACCTAACAAGACTTACGATGAATTATTTATTGATTTTAACCATCAACAAATATTCCGCGTGGCCGGGCTGATCACCTCATCGCTCAGTGTTCCCCGAAGAGAAAAGTATCATGATACTTTCCACCGATTTGTCATCATATCTCCTAAAGTATTAGTTCGTTACAGTTGAGAATGATAGCAATGGATTCCTTTGATGAAACTGCCTCTTGAACAAATTGAGTTTGAAATTTGTAATGTAAAAAAAATTTTTTTTTCGTTACTCCGTTACTCCGCAATCGCCTGGCCGATTTTGCCCAATAACGTACATAGCCGAGATATTTATCTCGGTGTTTAACGGCCAGCCGGCCGGACAGATGGACAATCGATTTTGACCATGGATTCTTGATCAGTGATTCGAACCAAAACTTTTGATACCATTTTCCAGCCAAAAATTTGAAAATTACAGACATTTGAACAAATTGATAAGCACTCTGTTCCGAGGAACCAGATCACTAAAAAGAATTTTATTTGATGTGAGTAATCTATGGTTAAAATTGATGTACAGCTCACCCTGTATATATAAATCAGGAATAGACTCTCACCAGTTCCAGGCTAATAACTTGTATTATTTTATTTCTGTTGATTTCAAATCATCAAAGTTTCTTTGTGTCATATTCAAATTGGTCAGCATGAAGTGTCCTGTGTGCCGAGAGTGCGTTTCGATATTGTAAATTCATCATTAAATGCATACTTTTCAAAAATTCCTCAAAATTCACTCTTCCTTGATAGCATTGATATCGTAAAGCTTAACAGATAACTACGTCGTATTGCAAATCCTCACTGACAATTAATTGAACCCAATAGAGGAGGAGAGGATCAAGAAAAATCCTCAAATCTATTTCCATACAAAAGAAAAAACACTGAAGTACACCCCTTATTTCAATGGAGTCTGGATAATAGGAAAACAATGGACTTGCGGAAAATCGGATGCGTATAATAATGCTCAAACACATGTTTCAAACCTCCGAGATCGCTTAATAATGACCGTAAGCGCAAAGGCGGCTAAACGAAATCGTTTTCAAGTATCAAAATTCCCCAAAGGCATACTCTTATAGAGAGTGGAGCATTAGAGCCCCATTGTCTGCCGCAATCAGACATTCGACGCAGAAAGGGGAGATTTACCCGCTGCTGCTGTATTTAAAAAAGACTTAATACTCCTTGAATGGACTACTGTTGAACTGAAAAAAAAAACTGGAAAAGCTTTCTTTTGGTTCTTTCTGATTCATCTGCATCTCTCGCTGAAATCTGTTGAATCAACGCGACTGATGAAAACGTTGTGTGTCTTTTCATCTTTTTGTGAAAAGGCCCTGCGATGCGGAGTGCTCATTTTTTATATCACATGATGGAAGTTCAGAGAAGTTTTGGGATTTCGGAAGAGTCTAGACTGGTGCCTTATGGAAGTAAGTAGAGCATCTCGGTGAAAGCTGTTGTAGCTGAAATGATGTATACACAACACGAATCAATCTGTTATACTTGTTCAGTAGGGATACCGCTAAGGCAAATATGGTCAATTCCAATGGAAATGTCATCAGACTCTGTTATCGGTAGGAATAACACAAGGACGTTGATAATTGTTCGAAAAAATTTTATAACTGATTTCGAAAGCTTGTTGCTTTAAAACAGACCGACGCCATATAGTAGAGTCAAAAAGTGCATTTTAGGTCAAAATTTTTACGTATTCTCCGAAAATTATGATCGAAGTGTCATTCGATTTGGAGTGGTATGTAGATAGTTTTTGAGAAAATGCTAGGGTCGCTCGAAAAAATTGCAATAGTTATAAACAATTAAGTGAAAAAAAAAGAAGGGGGTTTGGTTATTCCCCAATATCTCAAAAATTATCTGAGATTATTCAAATTTGAAAAAATATTCGAGAAGAGAAAGAAATCTCCTGAAAAAATGGGTTCAAGCCCTGTGGACAGGAGCTTTCTGGCACTCTAGTTCAAACAGACAAATTATATATCCAAAAGTGTTGGTTTCTCAGAGTTGAGAATTATATCAATGTATTCTTATTAACTTACCATTATACCATTCCCATCATCATATGGATTGAAGTATGATATTAAATTAGAATTCTCATATTTATAGGATTGCTGGAATGAATGACAATGAGACAACGTCATGTCTTACGAAACTAATTTGACATTATAACAATTCATAGAATACCCACAGAATAATTCTATCATTGTGTGAAAACGTAGAAATACGATTTACATTGAAATTTTGAAAAACCATATCTCCGAAAATATTAGCTTGTTAGAGTTAAAAATAATATGAATAGATTCTTATGGTTAAACTGCTTATTAAAAAAAATTTAATTTGGAATTTGTTTTGTAAAAAAAAATATTTTTTTTGTTACTCCGAAACCTTCTGTCTGATTTTGCCCAATAACGACCTTGCCGAGATATTTATCCCCCAAACCTACTCTGAAAATTTCAACTGTCTAGCTCATTCCGTTCGAGAGTTATTGTGCCTACGGCCGGCCGGACGGCCGAACCGGACGGCCGGACAAAATGAATTTCGACCAAGGATTCTTGATCAGTAGTCGAACCAAATCGTTTAAGACCATTTTCATCGAAAAATTCGAAAATTACAGACATTTGGGCAAATTGATAAGCACTCAGTTCCGAGGAACTAGAGCGCCAAAAATTGTTTCAAGCCCTGTGGACCGGAGCTTTGGCGCTCTTGTTCAAACTTTGACAAATCATATCTTCGAAAGTATTGGTAAGAGTTGGGAATTATATCAATGGATTATTATGATAGAACTTCATGGTAGCAGAAATTGAATTCAAACATCATAAAAGAATTTAGATTAAACAAGATTGCCAAAAATTATTAATCCAAAACTAATAGACTAATTCTACCCAACAACGAACTCATCCGAGGTATTCGTTCCTCAATTCTATGATGAACGATATATTTTTTCCTCAAGTCTGCTCTGAGAATTACATTATATCAATTGAAACATTAGCCCATATTTCAGTTTTGTTTTTACTGGAGATATTCTGAACTCAATATTATTAACTTACCATTACCATTCCCATCATCACATGGATTAACCATGGCCATCAAATACCAAAATTTGACATATCATGTCTCAGGAAAATAAGTTGACATGTATCAACACCGATCATATTATAATAATTCATAGATATAATAATTATCGCATTCTGTGAAAACACAGAAGTACGATTTATTATGGAAATTTTGAAGAATCATATCTCCGAAAGTATTAGCTTGTTAGAGTTAGAAATGACATCAATGGATTTCTATGGTGAAACTGCATCTTGAAAAAAACTTATTTTGAAATTTGTTATGTAAACAAAATTTTTTTTTTGTTACTCCGAAACCATCTGACCGATTTTGCCCAATAACGAACTAATCCGAGATATTTATGTCCCAAACCTACTCTGAAAATTTCAATTGTCTAGCTCATTCCGTTCGAGAGTTATCGTGTTAACGGCCGGACAGAATCGATTCTCGATCAGTGAGTAGAACCAAATCGTTTAAGACCATTTTCTGCCAAAAATTCGAAAATTACAGACATTTGAGCAAATTGATAACACACACACAACACAAGTCACAACTACCGGAACTAGGACCAATATTTATAATTTTGCGAGAGGTTTGAAAATACTCCCGAAAACGGGTACTCCGGCTTGAGTGAGCCTCACCCTTTCGGACCTTTCATGAATAAATATTATTTAAACTAATTAAATATAAAAATTAAAAAAATGGTTCAAGCCCTGGAGACAGGAGCTTTGGCGCTTTTTTTCAAACTTTGACACACAAAACATAGAAGTACGATTCATTATTGAAATTCCGAAATAATATCTCCAAAGTATTAGCTTGTTAGAATTGAAAATGGTATCAATGGATTTTTAATTTGAAATTTTTCAGTTAAAACATTTTTTTTCCGTTACTCCGAAACCATTTTTTTTGCCCAATAACGAACTTTACCGAGATATTTATCTCCCAAACCTGCTCTGAAAATTTCAACTGTCTAGCTCATTATGTTAGAGAGTTATTGTAGAAAGAAAATTTAGAAATAAAACAAATTTCGTTTTGATACTTTACAGCATTCCTATCAATACAAAACTTCGCAAGCGTATGAAGGTCATTATTCTACAATTTGATGCCAAATTTCAGATAGATCGAGTGATCGGTTTCGCTAATATTCATAAAAAATGTTTTTACTAAAAAAAGGCCATAACTCCGAAACCGCTTGATGGATTCTCCCTTTAACGAACTCGTCCGAGATAAATACGCTCCAAACCTACCCTGCAAATTTCAATCTTCTAACTCCTTTGGTTCGAGAGTTATCGTGTTAACGGACGGCCGGACGGCCCCCCGGACAGAATCGATTTCGATCACGAATTCTTGATCAGTGAGTCGAACCAAATCGTTTGAGACCATTTTCAGCCGAAAATTCGAAAATTACAGACGTTGGGAAAATTGATAAGCACTCTGTTCCGGGGAACAAGAGCGCCAAAAATTGAAAAAATTCAGGCACCTGCAGAATAGATCAATGAACAATATAATCCGTGGTACAAAAATGTTTATCGCAACTTTTCAATTAATTATCCATTAGTTAATTAAGATTTTTTTGTAGCACGAACATTAACATTGCAAGTGCGATAAATTGTTTCACAGGTTCCCTACCAACGTCCAGTTAACTGGACGCAAAGGTTTCTTATGAGAGCCCATGTCCAGTTATCTTGACGTTCATTCCATATAAATATACGTGTTCGTTCAAACTGTGGGATCTAATGTTATATTGAATATTTTAAAATGGTCCCTGGATGAAAATTTGTCGTAAAAATTTCTTGGATACCTAACATCTGTGACCTTAATTTTCACAAAATGGGCCGAATGCTCACGGACGTCCAACGATGTATGCAGGCGACTGATTTAGCGCTATAATCATGGTGGAAGAAGTATTCTTACTCCATGGCTATACTATGTGTATTACTGATTAGTATATGTTCCGTCGTTCGTGAGTGATGTACTACTGCTTTATTTTTTACAATTAGTGATAACGAAGACTATATCAGCTCACCAGGGTATGTATTTTTGTTCAATTTATTTGTAATCTGTGGCAGGTATATTCATTATTAAATGGGTTCTTTCTGGGTTTTTTCTCCAAAATTCTGGAAAATATATATTAAATGAAAAAAATTTTTTTGTGAATTGCTGACAAGTATCTTGTGTTTCTTACGCCGAAGTAATTCACAAATTAATATTTTTTTTATTTTATAGATATTTTTCAAAGTTTGGGTGAGAGTATTTATATTGTTGTTAAATGTATTATATAGGCAAGTGTTTTTGAAATAATTTCACTGTGACATTCATTTTCAGGCCAAGTAGAGATCTCAGAAAGAGGAAGAGAGAAAAATGAGTAGATCGAAAAAAGCCGTTGACACAGTCTGAAGTAGCAAATTACTGGAACAATTCTATTGAAAGTGACTGGGATTTTTCCAGTGACGATGATTTATTGGGTAAAAACTACTGTCCCTCAAATGCATCCAGTGATAGCAGTTTTAAATCAAATCATGGAGCAGAAAATGATCTGTTGTCCGATTGAAGATCACAAAATGAAGAACAGGCCAATAAAAGTCCCAAGTACGGAATGAAGCTGTATGTGCTCAGTACTTAAGACCGGTCCATACGCTACGTTTTGCACAACCTTTTGTCTGTGCAGTCTCAAGACGGAATGAAAACGTAGCAATTTTTAGTGCGTCCACACGATGCAGAGATATCTCTATATTTCGCACAGCTTTAGCGATATTGTCATGGAGGAGGTACTACTCTTGTCAATTTTGGCATGCTGTTACCACAGTTACAGTCTACATGCAGCGACAAATCCGCGCAGATCACGGATATCTATGCTGTCTAGCTCAGTTTTCGCGGCAACTGCAACGTCTCCGCGACGTTTTCAAAACTGCGCAATTTGGCTGTCAACACGCAACGTTTTTCCTGCAACGTGTTGAACTGCGGAGGTAAAGGGTTGTGCAAAACGTAGCGTATGGACCTGCCTTTATGATGGATTCATTAAAAACTTAATGTGTTTTAGTGTCTCTTTTGTTATAACTTTTCCTTTCGGATTGTTACTGTTGATTTAATTTTTATTTCTCTGTGAGAATAAACTTTGTTGTTTGTTTGTTTACATCATCTATTGAATACATTTATTCTTTAGTTTCAATGGTTGTTTTATTTGCGCTAATAAATTTTAAAAAATCAGAATGCCTGTGCGTCCATTATACTGGACGTTGGTATCTGACATGAATATTTAAACAATATACCGGCGTCCAGTTAACTGGACAGCTCTTTTTAGCTGTCAATTTGGCAGATCGATTGAAAAAAAATTTTGAATTATCTGATAAACAACGCATTGGCTTATAACAATTTTTTAAACAATAGGAGATAATAATTATTAAAAATAATTTTTAAGTACTTTCTGATCATAAGAAAATGGATCAATAGTTATATTATAAATTGAAGCTTTATAATTTTTCACTTAACTAAATTGTTCATAAAAAAACAAAAATTAATGATTTTTAAAATTTTCCAATAGGATTCTATTCAAAGACCTTTGAAGAATAGCTTCAAGAAAAGAAAAAAATTGCAGATTAATAGTTTAACAATTATCGTACTTGCAATATTGATTTTGTGCTAAAAAAATTGTTAATTAACTAATGGATAACTAATTGAAAAATCGTGATAAACATTTTTATACCACGGATTATTGTTCATTGATCTCTTCTACAGGTGCCTGAATGTTTTCGATTTTTTATTGTCATATTTAATAAGTTCGAATGACATTTATTCATCAAAGGTACGAAGGGAGCGAGGCTTGCGCTAGCCGGAGTACCCGTTTTCGGGCGAATTTTCAACCCTCTAGGAAAATTATAAATATTGGTCCTACAGTTCCGGCAGTTCGGACTTTTTTAGGAAATTTCTTCCTCTAATTGTGTCTTTTCTCAAATTTGAATTATCTCGAATCGTTCTTGAGATATTGGCGAAAACCTAAACCTCCTTCTTTTTTTTTCAGTTAATTGTTCAATTATCATAATTTTCGGAGAATACGCAAAAATTTCGACCTAAAAAGCACTTGTTGACTAGACTAGTAGGCGGAGATCTGTTGCCTAGATAAGCAACAAGCTTGAGAAAGTTGTTATAAAATTTTTGAGCATTTATCAATGTTTGAGGGTTATTCGGTTAGAAATATTTTTGCTAATTATAGAAAAAATACAGAGCAAAAATAATTTATTAAAAGGTGGAATTAACAAAAGAACAATTAGAAAAGTTAAATGAAGATCCAGACGGGTTAGTTTCTATAACTGATGAAGCAGCGACTACGCATGCTGTTAATAATTTGATTATGATGTTCTTTGTCAATATTCAAGTAGGGTTTTATTGAATTGGCATTGTTGTGACCCGTAATTTTTATAAGCTCTTGCTCTTGTACACCACTTTTGGCCAATCGACTAACCGCGGTCGATCTATTGGCGTGATTCGTAATTTTTTGCGCGTATGTTCTGGGGAACATCGCGTTATCATTTTGCCCAAATGTCTGTAATTTTCGAATTTTTTGCTGAAATTGTTCTCAAACGATTAGGTTCGACTCCCTGATCAAGAGGTCAAATTTGATTCTGTCCGGCCGGCCGTCCGTTGCCACGATAACTTGAGAACGGGAAGAGATAGCGACTTGAAATTTTCAGGGTAGGTGGCGCATCCCAATACGACGGACAAGTTTGTTAATGGGCATAATCAGTCCAATGGCTTCCGAGTAATAATTTTGTCCACAACCAATACTAATCCGATCGAATTGAAACTTGGTGAGTAGTTGTAGAATATAGATCTAAGGATCTTTGTGTAATTTTGTGAGAATCGTTTCACTAGAAAATTTTAAAAAAATTATTAAATATATTATTTACGTCACGATAACCTAAGAACGAAAAAATATAGCGACTTGAAATTTTCATGTTAGGTTGAGAATCTGAATGCGCCATTCGAGTTCATTTATAGGTATAATCGGCAAAACGGTTTTGGACTTATACCCATCTAAAATTTGGTTGTTATTTCCTCAATAACTCGATGAATACAAAACCGATCTAATTCAAACATGCTTATTAGTTGTAGAATGGCAACGCGAATATTCTTGCGAAATTTCGTGGGGATCATATCACTAGAAATATTTTAAAAAATCATAGAAAATTATTGAAAAAAATTCTATATATCAGAAACTATTCTTCCGACATCGCTGACATTTTACGAGAACCTTCAGAACCTAACTCTACTATCAAGTTCCAAGTTTGAACATGATCGGATCTATATTGTTGGAGATCCGAGCAGCCTTGTGTGAGTTCGGTAGCTGGATGGGTGATCGTTGCCTTGACAACTCTCGAACGAATGGAGATAGGGACTTACAATTTTCAGGATAGGTTGCACATCTGAATGGGATAGTTAAGTTTGCTGTTGGCCATAATTGGCCCAACGGTTTCGGAGTTAAGTATACCCATCTGGAATATTATTTCCTCGATAACTCAAAAAAGATGGACTCGATTGAATTGAAGCTTGGTAACTAGTTTTAGAATATCGACATGAAGACTTGTGTCAACTTTTGTGTGGACCGCACCAATAGAGAATTTTTTAAAAACTACGAAAAAATATTATGTATCTCTTGATTCGTTGAGAACGGAAAGAAATAGGGGCTTGCAGTTTTCAGGGTATCTTGCGCATCTGAATGCGACATTTAAGTTCGTTAACCAGCATAATGGGCCATAAGGTTTTGGAGTTATATCAATCTGATACAAAATACAAATCCGATACAGGAGAATGGACAAGAGACCATAAGCGCAAAAGCTTCTGACTTCACGTCGGTGCTTGAACCAATTTTTTCCTTTATATTCAAGCCAATCGCTTCGGCAGACGATTTTGTCCAATTTTGAATAGTATTTCTTCCAATGGGAATATAATCATACCAATGATCATTTTCGGATTTCCAATGGCGATTTGTTCTTGGGAATAATCTGTTGATTTTGATATTTGACATCAATTTTTTCAATAATCTGACAAGACAAACGTTGCTGCCTTTGTTTTTTATTAAAAATTTGCTTTCAGTATACATTCTTGAACCACCTTGGCAAGTCTTGCTGAATACAGGGTTATATTTAACGCGATTTGTTACAGAACCATCGTTGTTTGATTCGACATAAAAAAGTCAGTCAAGCAAGCAGACGCTTCCCCACCTCGCCAAGCTAATCCTACCGCGGCTATGTGATAGAATTTCCGTTGCAGCTCTTCAGGGGTATTTTCATTACATAAATTTATCATTTTCGTTATTTCTACGGAAATTAATGCTGCCAAACCTTGTTTTCTTTTACACGGATCTGATTGCAGTTTTCATCGTATAGAATCGCAGGAAGCTCGCGCTTGTTGAAATACAACACTTTTGACTGGGTCAATAATAACTTTCATTTTTTTATAATATTTTTTTTTGTAACAGCTTACTTGCTAGGTTCCACATGGTTTTGACCCTAGCTTCTTTAAACTCTGTACCATCTTTTCTTCTCATGCTCACAGCCCAATCCAATTAATTGATGCTTTCTATCATTGCAAAAGTCCATAAATGCTTTCCATACAAATTTTTACAGTAAACTGTATTTTTTGGTATGTTTGATTCTATCATTTCATTAATATTCTTGTCAGTATTACAACCAAATCGTGATATTTTGAATTATATTTGAAACGTCAAAATCGAATTGAATCAATATATATCCATGGGTGATAGAATGAAAACAGCCCATGGGATCGGTTTTCACTAGTAATATCACAAGTGATTGAATTTTCGCGATAAGTCTGTCAACTCATCTATTAACGAAACTGAGTTGCTCGAGTGTTTATGAGAGTAACTGTCATTTGATGTTGAAAAATTATTTAAGAAGTCCGAAACTCATAAAAGTCGACGAAAAAATATAATATGCGCCTCGGCGGGAAACTGTCTATTGTCTTGCCTGCTTGCTTCAACTCGGATAGCAACTTGCAGGCTCGACTAAAATACACAGTTTTTCGTCCATGGTACATAAATAACCACTTTTGTACCGCCCCGACCGGACGAAGAAGTTATGTTTGTAAAATCTAAGTTCGACATTATGAATTGCCGTTCGTAAAGTTGGTATCTTTAGAAGTTTGTAGAAAATAGTTAGTTATTTGCCAAGGGTGAAAAGCTGTCTATTATAAACGAGCCTGCAAATTGCTATCCGAGCCGACGAGAGCAAGCAGGTGAGACAATATACAGTTTTTTTTATACTCACAGGCGCTTATGTTTGTATTGAACCGTATCCATAGTGACCACAGCGGACGAAAAAGTTATTTTACGGCCGAAAAGTACATGTGTTCAAAATAGTCGATTTTTCAGTCGGAAATTAGGATGAAAAATGTAATTTTTCATAGAAGTTGACGAAAAAATTATATATACCAAACCAGACCTCATTTCAATTAATTTTGTGTCCACGCTGAATCGATAGTATCCTGAGTAGATGGCGTATTTGCTATGAATCTGTATCGTTATTCCAATGTCACAAAAAAAAAATCAACATATATATCAGTAATGCTCTAGCGAAATCATACTTGGTATCTAACAAGCAAAGATCAAAGTCTCAAAGTGTTGTCCCTATAATTACCGGTTTAATCCTCCATTGAGGGCGTTAATTATATTATTCAGGACTCGTTGATTCATCCAATTCCCAACATCGAAGAACATGGACCGTTCGTCAACGTGAAATGAAAGGAGCACAGAGGTGGACTGTCGAATGAAGAATTTACGAGTTCATCGTTCGTATGGTTAACAGAATGACATTCTCAGGGCACATAGCCCTGGAAATGAACTAATCCCTCAGGTCAATAAGTAAACACTTATATATACTTGTTTACTGATTGATCTGAGACTAATCACACAGATTTTCGCGGAATTTCATGAATATCGTATCCTGGAGTTACTTAGGCGTAAGTTTTTTCGTATTCCAATTCCAAGAATACATATGTCTGAATTAAAAATTCTGTGATCATAGACAATTCTCTTGTTACTGAGGTCTGTCATTAAAATAGAATGACATAAATTCATATATTATAATATCTGGGAAAACGGTAAATATCGATGCTTAATTCGATTAAGAGTGTCCAATAGAGGTGAGTAGACAATAGAACATACGCGCAAAAGCTCCTGACTCCAGTGCTTGAACCAATTTTTTCTACGTTAATTTTGACTATGATTATTCCATTAAACACTCCTATTTTATAATACTCGTTCTGTTATCAAGCCTTGTGATTCAACTACTTAAAATTAAAGAGTTTTTTCGGTTCTGGAAGAGAGCACCGTCTCAATCTGAGTCTCTCTATCTGATTCCAGAGTTAAATCCAGACGATTAGCAGTGAGACCTGAATAATGCTAAAAAGTGTATGAGCGGTCCCTAAAATGTACCATGAAACATAAATGAACATGAAAATGTCAATGAAACATAGAATATGTATTATCCATCCAAATTTATTGTATCGACTTCAGAGAAGGGTGCTTTCGAAATAACACACATATGCCAAGGAATTATCCAATCATCAAAACATTTCTTAAAGGCAGTTTCAACAATCGATTTCAGTACTCACCGCTGGTACCTGTAAGTCGTAATTTGAGTGTTTGAAAGAGAGAAAAGTCGTCAGGAGCCAAATCAGAAGAAAACAGTGGTTGTTCGATGAGATCTGTTTAGTTTTTGGCCAGAAATTTGTTCACAATAATATCCTATCGAAATGATGCATTAGCGTTATCCATTTTGAACATTTCAGAAACACGTTTGGCTTGAAGTGACAAAAAATAATTGTAAACAGATGAATTCACAGATGACGCTCAAACGCCGCGTGAGCATAGAGGACAGTTATACCAACATATAGTGACATGAAGAATCGCGAACAGCCCTTCAAGGGGCCTTTTAAATATATCCGATTCAAAGAGGATAAATACTCATTTTTGAATATTCTTCTAAATCCATAAACTTGTCTGAAAAATGAGGGAAAGCCCTGTGGACAGGAGCTTTGGCACTCTTGTTCAAACATTTTGAGAAATCATATCTCCGAAAGTATTGATTTCTCAGAGTTGGGAATGATATCAATGGATTCTTATGATAGAACTGCATCATGAAATAAATTAAATTCAAAAGATAGTTTATTTATCAAGATTAAATGAGCAATATGTAATGATTTAACCTCGTCGAATGGGTTGTTGCAACTTACACTCGGTGCATAATTTTCACAACTCGAAATACCTAAGGAAACTATCATCGAAATGTCTAGAACAAGGCTGGAGACAATCATAGCAGATTGTCCATTTATTCCTGATATTTGAATAGGTAAAAGCAATTATTTTTATAGTTCAAAATATATTAATAAAATACAATCCTCTTTTCATAATTTAATAGTTCTTACCACACATTCACTATGCATTTGTTGTGTAGATGAATATTACTCACTCATAGTTGCGGATGATATTGTCGTTGGTTTTTTGCTTTACTTAGTTGAATTATGTTCACATATATATTGTTTTATTTTTTGTTAAAGTGTATATTACCTAGAATTTGCAAGATAATTTGAATATCGGCTACTGTATAATATTTTGTTTAATAGTAGATCACTTACAGGCTCACGCCTCTGTGATAATTGTTTATACCTGGAGCTTCACGGAATAAACCATATTATTATTATTATTATTCATTCTGTATAAGGAATCTCAACTCAAGAAAAAATATTTGATACACAAATGTATATCAATATTTCAGCATTTTTTTGCTAGCAACATTATGAAAATACTGTATATAGGAACATATCTCACTCCTTAAGGAAGTAAAAGGTATTATTAACCTCGGAGGTCAACGAACAGTAATTTCTTTTGATGATTCCACTATGTTGTTCTTTCCTATTGCCTTCAAAAACTACATCATTAAAATGATCCAATTCTAAATCTTCTGAAGCATAATCCGCAATATTTAAACATAAATTATTCAATATGCAAAAAGTCAATATTATTTTTGGCATAAAAAATAACAGTGGCATATATTCACAAATTCAAGATTCGGAACCTTGTATTCCAACACAAAATATTTTCAAAGTACGAATTATATAAACAAAATAGAACAGAAAAAAATATGACATGTCACTTATAGGTATATAAGATGACATGAATGAACAGTGAACAGAGATAGAACACATACAGACAGAATTCGCATTCTGTGAAAACATAGGAGTACGATGTATTATTGAATTTTTGAAAAATCATATCACCGAAAGTATTAGCTTGTTAGAGTTGAAAATGAATTCTTATGATGGAACTGCATCTGAAAAAAAATGAATTTGTAACGTTAAAAAAATTTTTTTTCGTTACTCTGAAACTATCAGGCTGATTTAGCCCAATAACGAACCTATCCGAGAAATTTAACTCCCAAACAGACTCTCAAAATTTCAACTGTCTAGCTTATTCCGTTCTATAGTTATAGTGCCTACGGCCGGCCGAACAAAATCGATTTCGAAAACGAATTCTTGATCGGTGAGTCGAACCAAGTCGTTTAAGACCATTTTCATCCAAAAATTCGAAAATTACAGAAATTTGGGCAAACTGATAAGCACTCTGTTCCGAGGAACAAGAGCGTCAAAAATTGAGAGCTGAATTAGTGGAGAATAGAACGTCCGTTTCGGTTAGAACAGAAAGTTATGTTAGTTCGACATTATTGTGTTCAATTCCAACATTGATCGAATTATTTTCTTATCTGAGTCCTTTCTGCATATTTTCTTATTGAAGTTATTTATCATTCAGAGCAAAATATGGAACGAGCTGAAATAAAACATTTGTAAAATTGAAACCAACTCGAATTTTTACTCCAAGCATCAAACGTATAACACGTATAAGTGTGTAGATAATTGCTCAAGAATTATCGGAAGTCAATAAGATGGGAATTCTCATCGTGCAGCCACGTTTTGTTTGGAATTGAATGTTGATTTGGAAATTATCATCTGTACTGAAAAAATGCAGCTTATTATGACCTTATGTTGAATGAATTCATGATTTTCGAAACGATTAAGCGAATAATCATTTCACTAAATTTTCCACATACCCGACGAACCGGTCCTGATAACGCCAGCAGTTCCATTTCTAATTAAAATTTGAAATTGAGACATTTTACCAGCGCGCTAAGTTTAATTTGGGAGAGCGATTTCAATAAGACAATACCTCTTGGTCTACACCCCGTTACGCTATGTCTGTCCCGCCATTCAGTAGAACAGAACAGAGCCAGTTTCAATTTCAATTCCATCACTCACTTCGACAAAGAAATAATTCAATGCTTTCTATCGAACAATTGGGGGAAATTAATCGGGGATGCCTTGAATGGTGACACTCGGATTGAACGAGTAACGTACGTTACTGAGAACCTGTTTCCACCTCAAATGTACGGAGTTTAGAACCTGAGGTATAAAGTTTGATCCTTTCAATATTGATGGATCTGAAGTATTATGCGATCTTCTATTCATTTCATAATTCATAAATTGATGGCAGGCACGGGCCTAAGGGGAAGGTGGTGGTGGGGGATGATCCCCTCCCCAATGTTGAACAGAGTTGACAAATTTTCAACACAGTAGGAAAAATTTCGAAGGAGTTGGAAAAAATTTCGAAGCAGGTGAAAAAATTTCGAAGGAGTTGGAAAAAATTTAGAAGCAGGTGAAATAATTTCGAAGGAGTTGAAAAAAATTTTGAAGCAGTTGGAAAAAATTTCGAAGCAGTTGGAAAATTTTCATTGGAGTTGGAATATTTCCGAAAAAATTGTTATAAAATGTGAAGGAATTTGACCGCCTGACCGGATGAATGCAATGTATCTTTGTACACATTCCGTTGCCGTAATTCATTATTCAATTGTTTTCGGCACAATGTGTGTACCCGGTAAAAAATAATATTTATCATGAAATTGCGTTATCCCAAAGCGGGTAGCTCTCAAACAAAACAATGTTGAACGGAGTTGGCAAATTTTCAACACCTTTGGAAAAATTTCGAAGGAGTTGGAAAAAATTTCCAAGCAGTTGGAAAAATTTCGAAAGACTTGGAAAAAAATTCGAAGGAGTTGGAAAAATTTCGAAGGAGTTGGAAAAAATTTCGTGGCAGTTGGAAAAATGTCATTGGATTGAAATTGAATATTTCCGAAAAAATTGTTAAAAAATGTGAAGGAATTTGACCGCCTGACCGGATAAATGAAAGCAGGCAGATAATAGGGACGGGTTAAAATGGAATAACACCTTGTAACGTTGTACACATTGCGTTGCCGTAAATTCAATATTCAATAGTTTTCGACACAATGTGTGTAGACCAATAAAAATAATATTTATCATATATTTGCGTTATCTCAAAGCGGTTAGCTGTCAAAGAAACCCCCTTGCAACAATTTGAGCTGTTTCTCACTGTCGAGTGGCATTTTAAAGAGCTTTTATTTCTATTGAATTTAGGAACGTGAATATGTGAATACGCAGTTGCTCCTTTCTTTGAATAATAGAAGTAGATAAGTTCGAATTTCAGAAAACAAGTTTTGACAAAAAAACAAATTTTCTAAACAGTTGGAAAAATTTTAAAGCAATGCTTCCCCACCAACCCAAAAATCTGATTGATGGTTTATCCAGACTTTCCTCAATATTAAATTGCTACATGGGCGCGATCAAAGAATCTTCGAAAATGAATCGATTTTTCCTGTTTTCTTACTCTTTGTTAAATAAAAAAAAAATTGTTTGAAGCACTGACACTTCAAGTCCGATTGTCACAAAATACGGTGGGTCTTCCATAAAAACTTTTCTTCTTTGAGCCCCCTCTGCTTAATCACAGCCCCCTAAAGATGGCACCTGAAAAGCAGTCTTTAATTTTTTTCTTAAAAATAAGAACCTGACAAGAATGAAATCAAGCAGATGTTTAATGCAGGCGGATGGGCATTCACAAAATTTTTGGAGGTGTGAATGAAAGGCGTAGAATGGTAGAAAAAGCCACCCCTAAACTTTGTTTCACAAGAAACTTTTTTGCATATTTATATTTTGCAATAAAAAAATTGATTATGGTTAGCTTCGTCCATTCTTAACAAATAAGGTCTCCTGTAATTTCTTGCTAAAATTCACGGTTTTTGTGAACGAAAAAATTATTTATCATCATGTTAAAGTGAGTCTGAGAGAGACTGGAATTATTTCCGAACTAGAATTTATCTGGTGGGCGGATGTCATTTTGTTATGACAACTGACAAGTTTTGATTATCTTCGATTTAGTTGCAATTTTTGCGCGTATGTTCTGGGGAACATCACGTTATCATTTTGCCCAAATGTGAAATTTAATTCCGTGGTGCCGTCCGGCCGTTGCCACGATAACTTGAGAACGGAAAGAGCTAGCGACTTGAAATTTTCAGGGTAGATGGTGCATCCCAATACGACGGACAAGTTCGTTAATGGGTGGGGTCCCCCCCACACATTTCAGTATTGGAGCACGTCAGCATTCGAATCATACATATCCAAATCCGATGTATAGGTCGAGGTGGACCTCAGTTTTGGCCTGCCCGATCACCAGATTTAAATCCTCTGGATATTACCTTTTGGGCCATTTAAAAACATCGGTTTACAAGACTCCTGTCCAAGATATGGAAGACTTGAGAAACCGCATTGTTCTTTCATGTAGAGTTCTTCAAAATACTCCCGGATTTTTTGACCGGTTATCCCAATCTATGCGCTTTGAACATTTAATATGATCACAAATAGCAAGAAAGAAATATTATTTATCGAAAGTAATCAACAAATTTGTTGGTTACAATCGATGAATATTTCTTTCTTGCTATTTGTGATTTATTGCATTTGTCCTTTCGGCGGATACCTTCTACCTCTTTAATATGATATTTAATTTGTGAAAAGTTTGATATTATTTACTTTGTTCCATTTATTTAATGTGTGTACTAGTTCTCAATAAAAAGGTCAACTTGGGATCCGCTTAATGGATAAATTTGAAGTCGAAAATAAGTCCATTCTCTACGACTCAGGCATATTATTTGTTGATAAAATATTTTTGCGCGTATGTTCTGGGGAACATCGCGTTATAGTTTTGCCCAAATGTGAAATTTAATTCTGTGGTGCCGTCCGGCCGTTGCCACGATAACTTGAGAACTGAAAGAGCTAGCGACTAGAAATTTTCAGGGTAGGTGGCGCATCCCAATACGACGGACAAGTTCGTTAATGGGTATAATCGGCGCAATGGTTTCCGAGTAATAATTTTGTTTTCAACCAAAATAAATCCGATCTAATTTAAACTTGGTGAATAGTTGTAAAATATAAACCTTAGCACGTTTGTGAAATTTTGTGAGAATCATGTCACTAGAAAATTTTATGAAAATGATTAAAAAATATTATTTATGACACGATAACCTGAGAACGAAAGGAGATAGCGGCTTGAAATTTTCAGGTTAGGTTGTGCATCTGAATGCAACATTTGAGTTCGTTTATAAGCATAATCGGCCAAACGGTTTTAGAGTTATAGCCATCTGAAATTTGGTTGTTTTTTGTTCCTCATTAACTCGAAAAATACAAAACCGATTGAAATCAAACATGGTTATTAGTTGTACAATACCAACGCGAAAATTCTTGCAGAATTTCGTGAGGATGATATAACTAGAAAATTTCAAAACAATTATTGAAAAAAAAATTTATATATCATAAACTATTCGTCCGGCATGGCTGAAATTTTAGAAGAGCCTTCAGAACCTAACTGTACTACAGAGTTCCATGTTTGAACACGATCGGATCCATATTGTTGGAGAACCGAGCAGCCTTTTGTGAGTTCGGTAGCTGGATGCGACTCGTCGTATGATATGTTGTCTATGGTCGTATTTTTGCGAGAACCTTCAAAAATATTAATGTCATGATGACATATTTTTGCGCGTATTTTCTGAGGAAAATCGTGTATTTCATCACAAATATATGGGAGATGATCGCCCTACATTAGCGGTCAGACCTGGTTTTGAAAGAGATCCTCCTTAGGAGGAGGCAACTAAATATTGAAGGGATTTCTATGAACAAGAGTGAATATCTTTGAGAAATAGAGAAGGCGATTCTTCTTCAAGAGATCCATGTGCCTTCAGAAGAGTATATTTGTGAGAGGGGAGTTTAAAAGGTTATGTATTATTTTTAATATGATATCGCTGAAATTTTGCTGAAGGCTTCAAAACTAAACTTTAAATTAACCACACTTTCTGATCTTGTAAGGTGAGAGGCTCATTTGTAGATATTAAATCTCGTGATCGGTAGAGAGGAATTTTAGGCCAGTTTTTCTATCACTATTGAGAATATATCTTTATGTTTCACCTCATCACCTTTAGATCTATCAATGGACATTTATTGTTTAAGAATAAGTAATTGAATATTACTGGAATTCAATTGAATTTAAAAATAAATTGGTTCAAGCACTGACGTGAAGTCAGGAGCTTTTGAGCGTATGTTCTATTGTCCATTCTCCTGTATTGGACACTTTTAATCGAATTTACCATGGTGAATTCTATTGTCTATTCTCCTGTATTGGACAGCCTTAATCGAATTCACCATGGTAAATTCGATTAAGAGTGTCCAATACAGGAGAACAGACAATAGAATTTACCATGGTAAATTCGATTAAGAGTGTTCAATACAGGAGAATGGACAATAGAACATTCTCCTGTATTGGACACCCTTAATTCGAATTTACCATGGTAAATTCGATTAAGGGTGTCCAATACAGAAGAATGGACAATAGAACATACGCGTAAAAGCTTCTGACTTCACGTCAGTGCTTGAACCAATTTTTATAAAAAAAATGTGTTCAAGCCCTTTGGACAGGAGCTTTCTGGCGCTCTAGTTCAAACAGACAAATTATATCTCCGAAAGTATTGGTTTCTCAGAGTTGAGAATTATATCAATGTATTCTTATGATAGAACTGCATCATAAAGGAAATTCAATTCAAATATTAGTTTATTTATCAAGATTAAATGAGCAATCTCAGAATGAGAACTGCACCATGGAAGAAACCAAATTAAAATGGCTGAAATAATTTGACTCTCTCTTATAGAACAGGATGAAATGTACGAGTATGAACACAGATCATATAATAAAGCTTAGATAGAATAATTATAGCATTCTGTGAAAACATAGAAGTACGATTCAATATTGAAATTTAGAACTTCATCTTAGCAGAAATTGAATTCAAACATCATAGAAGAATTTAAATTCAACAAGAGTGCCAAAAATTATCAATCCAAAACCAATAGACGAATTCAACCCAACAACGAACTCATCCGAGATATTCATTCCTCAATTCTATGATGAACGATAATATACAGGGTGAGTCTTTGACCACTGCATTAATTTTAACCAAAGATTTCTCTCATCAAATGAAATTTTTCCAAATTCAGCTCAAGTAAAAAGATACAGGCTGTTGAAATTTTGAAAAAAAATCAGTTTTAATTTTGTAGCTTTGACATCCTTTTTTAGAATAAAATGAATGTTGGCGTAAAGTTTCCTATAACTATGATACATATTTTCCAACTATTGTTTATTTTCTACTTCTACTGGTTTTCTAGTTATGGACTCGTGGATTCATAAAACTAAACGAAATTAGCATAAAGAAAGCATATAAAGTTTTACTTGAGTCATTTCAAGAATATTCCATCGTTTTAGAACATTATATTATTCTTCTAAATTTACTATTCTACCCACGCACAAGTTTTACTTTTGTGGGTCTTATTATATTTATTCACCATTTGTTGTATTATAAATATTGTTTACTCAATTTCAAATTTTGGCAAATAAATATTATTATTATTCATCATATGGATTGACCATCGGCATGAAAATATCAACCAACAAAAAGTATGATATTATATTATAATTCTCATATTTATACGATTGCTGGAATGAATGACAATGAGACAACGTCATGTCTCAGGAAAATAAGTTGACATTAGAACAGTTCGTAGAATACCCACAGAATAATTATATCATTCTGTGAAATCATATAGAAATACGATTTATATTGAAATTTTGAAAAATCATATCTCCGAAAGTATTAGCTTGTTATAGTTAAAAATGATATGAATGGATTCTTATGGTAGAACTGCATACTGAAAATTAATTAATTAAATTTAATTAATTTGGAATTCATTATGTAAAAAAAAATTTTTTTTTGTTTCTCCGAAATCATCTGTCCGATTTCGCCCAATAACGAACTAAACCGAGATATTTAATTCCCAAACCACTCTGAAAATTTCAACTGTCTAGCTCATTCCGTTCGAGATTAATCGTGCCTACGGCCGGCCGGACAGAATAAATTTCGACCACGGATTCTTGATCAGTGAGTCGAACCAAATCGTTTTAGACCATTTTCATCGAATAATTCGAAAATTACAGACGTTTGGGCAAATTGATAAGCACTCAGTTCCGAGGAACTAGAGCGCCAAAAATTAAGAACTGCTTTTCGGATTCCATGTTTAGGGGGATGTAACTTATCAAGGAGGGTGAATCAACAAGTCCAGAGCATTCCTGCCAATCGGGTCCTTCATTAATGGCTTCGTATAATAAATATACTTATGCATATATTTCACAAGTCAAATAGACCCCAGGGGGTTCATTGATCTGCCGAGAGAGCAAGAGCAGATGCGTTTCTGGCTTCTTGGCCTTCATCAGTACTCTGTAGCTTCTCAAAAAATTCAACTTAACTGACCCGGGTTAAGCCTCTCAGAGCCGGCTTGGTCGATCGTACCTAATCGCCCACGCCACCTATGAGACAAAACACGGAAATCAGCCTTTCCCCACCAGTGAATATTTGAAGCGTGAAATCATATGCCACCATTCACTCGATATTAATCGAGAAACGAGTCCCGCAGAGCTCAGACAGTATCTTCCCAATGGCCATGAACGCTGTTTAGCGTTTTCAAAAATAATAATGAAAAATGGCGATACCGTTGTTAATAAATCAACAAGTCCAGAGCGTTCCTGCCCCTGGGGTCTATTTGACTTGTGGAATATATGCATAAGTATATTTATTGTACGAAGCCATTTATGAAGGACCCGATTTGCAGGAACGCTCTGGACTTGTTGATTTATTAACAACGGTATCGCCATTTTTCATTATTATTATCAAGAAGGGCTCAAAAAAGAAATGTCTATATGAAAGAACCACCCTATTCTTTGACAAGGAATGACCCACATTTTTTTTCGTAACTATTCATATATTATAATGATGCCTTCAAATTAATTTCTAGTACCCAGTAGCTCATCCTTGAGAAGAATTATTCGAGCATTCCAGAACGAGTTCTTTGGGCGGAATTTTCAGCCTGGCAATCTGAAGCATGAACCTCATACTTGTATCTATTATCCGTTAATGCTCAGTTTCATCTTCTACCGAAGCAGTGCGAGATTTCATTAGCACAAACTCGCCAAAATGTTCTTGCAATTATTCAAAACGTAATCTAACAAACGAAATCCGCCAAATCCTGGAGCAGTCTCGAGATAATGTATTTGCGAATAAGTTTCCAACACCATAAATGTAATCAGACAATAGAGATTTCGCCCCAACAAGCACACACACGTACGAACAACGCTGCTGCACTGAAACAGTTGTTGAACAACTTCAGGCGGTAACATTGTGCCCTGTTGTGCAAAACCCGGAACCTAACAGGTCTGCAGCTATATTAAATGATCATGTTTTGCGCGCCAAGTGGCCCAATTATTATGTCGTTGGATTATGTTCGGCATGATCATTTTGTGGTGAAACATTGCGGCCAAACTTTGACGCGAATAATAGAAATATGGGTGGTGTAATGTGGGACATAATCGATATATTCAAATGGACATGTCTCGATGGTGGTGTTTGTTATTGATCGTCATGTTGTTCGCGTTAGGAAATGGAAGTATTGATTCAGTTTCGACATTATATTCGTCAATAATTCTAGTAAGAAGAATTATTAAGGAAAATCCTCGCACACGTCGATTTTTAATTTTAAAAGCAATTTGGCGCTCTTGTTCCTCGGAACAGAGTGCTTATCAATTTGCCCAAATGTCTGTAATTTTCGAAATTTTTGTCTGAAAATGGTCTTGAACGATTTGGTTTGACTCACTGATCAAGAAACCGTGATCGAAATCGAATCTGTCCGGCCGTAAACACGATAACACTCGAACGGAATAAGCTAGACAGTTGAAATTTTGAGAGTAGGTTTGAGGGATAAATATCCCGGTTAAGTTCGTTATTGGGCAAAATCGGTCTGATAGTTTCGGAGTAACGAAAAAAAATTATTAAAACTTTTGAATTCAATTTTTTTAAGATGCAGTTTTATCATAAGAATCCATTGTTATCATTTTCAACTCTAACAAGCTAATACTTTCGGAGATATGATGTTTCAAAGTTTCAATAATACATCGTAAGTTATATGTATTCACAGAATGTGAACACAGAATCTGTCTGTGATCACTATTCATAAATGTCATCTTTTCTAGCTATCAGAGTTGTTATTTTCTCTTGGAAAGAAGAACATAATGGAATCATAAAAGAAATTACTGTTCGTTGAGCATTGAGCTTAATATTACCTTTTACTTCCTTAGGTAGTGAGACATGTTCCTATATACAGTATTTTCATAATGTTGCTAGCAGCAAAATACTGAAATATGGATCTACATTTGTGTATCAATAATGTTTTCTTGAGTTAAGGTACATAACACTGAAAAGAATGTGTTAGTGGTATGAACTATTAAATTTTGAATTATGAAAAGAGGATATTATGTTATTAATATATGTTGAACTATTAAAATAATTTGCTCATAATCCACTACCTTCTCAATTATCAGGAATAAATGGACAATCTGCTATGATTGTCTCCAGCCTTGCTCTAGACATTTCGATGATACTTTCCTTAGGTATTTCGAGTTGTGAAAACTATGCACCGAGTGTAAGTTGCAACAACCAATTCCTCGAAGTTGAATCATTCCAGATTGCTCATTTAATCTTGATAAATAAATTTAATGACAACTTTTGAAGCATTAAGGCATTGTAGATTGCTCATTTTTTATAAGATAATTTTTGAAGCATTATTTTTAAACGACACTTTTTTTAAATTTAATTTCTTTCATGATGCATTTCTATCATAGGAATCCATTGATATAATTCCCAACTCTGAGAAACCAATACTTTCGGAGATATAATTTGTCTTTTTGTACAAGGGCGCCAAAAAGCTCCTGTCCACAGGGCTTACACCAATTTTTTGAATTTGATATAACTTAATTGGTCATCGAATGAACTTTGATGCAATATATCACAAGGATATTTTGCCAATAGAAAAAAAATGTTGGGGGTTAAGGGTATGAACCTCCAATTTCAAAACTGCATGCATTTCTCAAACTTCGAAAATAGAAATCGCCGGGTAGGATGATATTTCTCAATATTTATTATTTCAACAAATTCTTTTTTCAGTCACGCCGCCCAATGTGCAATCAAATGTCCTTTCATTCGATATATCACAATCCATTTATTCCTATTTGATAAAAACAGTTGAGGGGTGTGAAGCGTAAAGGGTGAGATATTTCAAATTCAAAAATAGTGGGAAAGCCCTTTGGATAGAGCATTGGCGTTCTTGTTCAAACTCTTGTTAAACACAGATCATATAATAATTCATAGATAGAATAACTATAGCATTCTGTGAAAACATGGAAGGACGATTTATAATGGAAATTTTGAAAAATCATACCTCCGAAAGTATTACCTTGTTAGAGTTGATAATAATATAAATGGATTTTCATGGTGAAACTGCATCTTAAAAAACCTTTCAAATTTCAATCCTCTAACTCCTTTCGTTCGAGAGTTATCGTGCCTACTGCCGGCCGGACAGAACTGATTTCGACCACGGATTCTTGATCGGTGAGTCGAACCAAATCGTTTAAGACCATTTTCATCTAAGAATTCGAAAACTACAGACATTTGGGCAAATTGATGAGCACTCTGTTCCGATGAACAAGAGTGCCAAAAATCGCCTTAGATGGAAATGAAATTTCGAACTCTCTGAAGATGCTATATCATGTTGAAAAATTGTGGTACAAAAAATTGTTTCAGGCCCTGTGGACAGGAGCTTTGGCGCTCTTGTTCAATCTTTGACAAATCATATCTCCGAAAGTATTGCTTTCTCAGAGTTGGGAATGATATCAATGAATTCTTATGATCATAAGAATCATTTGATACACACATGTAGATCCATATTTCAGCATTTTTTTGCTAGCAACATTATGAAAATACTGTATATAGGAACATGTCTCACTACTTAAGGAAGTAAAAGGTAATATTCACCTCAGTGGTCAATGCACAGTGTTTCGTTTTGATGATTCCATTATGTTTTTCTTTCCTAATGCCTTCATAAACTACATCATTAAAATGATCCAATTCTAAATCTTCTGAATCATCATCCCGAATGTATACATAAATTATTCAATATGCAACCAATCAATATTTTTTTCGGTTTCAAAACAGTCTTGTATTTATTCACAAATTCAAGAATCGGATAATTGTTTTCCAGCAGAAAATATTTTCAAACTATGAATTAACATGTCTCTAGCTAGAGAAGATGACATTTATGAACAGTTAACACAGACAGATAGAATTCGCATTCTGTGAATACATAGAACTACGATGTATTATTGATATTTTGAAAAATCATATCTCCGATAGTATTAGCTTATTAGTGTTGAAAATGATATCAATGGATTCTTATGCTGAAACTGCATCTTATAGAAGTTGAATTCAAAAGTTGTAGTGTGAAAACAAATTTTTTTTCGTTACTCCGAAACCATCAAGCCATCTGTCCGGCCGGCCGGCCGTAGGTATGATAACTCTCGAACGAAAGGGTTAGACGATTGAAATTTTCAGGGTAGGTTTGGAGCGTAAATATCTCGTTTGATTTTGTTAACGGGCCAAATCTAATAAGCGGTTTCGGAGTTATGATAATTTTCAGCAAAAACATTTTTTACGAATATTTCCGGAACCGATCACTCGATCTATCTGAAACTTACCATCAGATTGTAGAATCATGACCTTTATATGCACACGAAGTTTCGTATTGATCGGATTGCCGTAAAGTGGGAAAAAAATTTAAAAAATTTTAAACATTTTTGGAGTAGGTTTCGGAGTAAACTATCACGGTTAAGTTCGTTATTGGGCCAAATTGGCCTGATGATTTTGGGAGGAACAAAACATTTTTTTTTACATTACAAATTTCAAATTCAAGATTTAGATGCAGTTTCACCATAAGAATCCATTGATATAATTCTAAACTCTGACAAGCTAATACTTTCGGAGATATGATTTTCCAAAATTTAAGAAATAAATTGTAGGTACTTCTTTGTTTTCACAGAATGCTATAATTATTCTATCTATGAATTATTATATGATATGTGTTCATACTCGTAAATGCATATTGTTTTCCTATAAAATAGAGTCAAATTCATTTCAGCTATTGTAGAATTATGAGGATTATAATATGATATTATAGTTTTTGGTGATTTTTTACTGACCGTGGATAATCCATATGATAATGAAAATATATACTTTGGTAGGTTTATCTGAATGAGTTCAGAATAGCTCCATTAAAAACAAAACTCAAATATTGGCTAAATTTCAATTGATATACCTAATATAATTTTCAGAGTGGATTTGAGGAATGAATCTCTCGGGTAAGTTGGGTAAGTTGGTGTTTTTTGGCGCTCTTTTTTGAATTCAATTCATTTCATGATGCAGTTATATCATATTTGTTCATATATATCATATATGCCGTTCTTTTATAAGGATCCATTTATATCATTCCCAACTCTGAGAAACCAATAATTTCGGAGATGATTTGTCAAAGTTTGAACAAGAGCTCCAAAGTTCCTCTCCACAGGGCTTTCCCACATTTTTTTTATACCACCTAATGTCAGTTTCAGGGTCGTTCTTTCAAACAGATAAAAGGAGTACCCATGAAAGCTACCATATCTCTTATAATAGCCCAATTAGTGGTTGACGATCTGTTGAATGTGTCTATACCAAAACTCCCAGTTGATATTCCTTTCATTAAAAAATATGTTGATTACCTACTGTGTATTGTACCTGCTAGCCACATTGACCATATAAATGATGTCTCCAATTCTTTCAATGCCGATATCAAGTTCACCTTTGAACTTGAAAAAGAGATCAACATACCTTATTTGGACATACTTCTAAAGACCGATGAAAATTTCATCATTCACACAGAGTGGTATCGCAAACTCACATCATCAGGGCGCTATCTGAATTTTTTGTCTGCTCATAAATTTAAGCATAAGGTCAACTTGGTACTAGGCCTTAAAAATAGGGTTATAAGACTAAGCAGTCATCCGTTTATTACACATAGTTTAGACAGAATAAAATCACTTCTCATTCGGAACTCATTTCCTGAAAAATAAGTCAACCGATTGTTATTTACACTGCCACAGAATTACACGTTAATACTCCTAGTCATCATCAACATAATGTTGATAATATTGATGTATCACAGCCAAGTGAACCTATTACCACTAAGTTTTTTGCCCTTTCTTATTATAAGTCATTAATTGAAGATATCACAAAGATATTCAAGAGACATGCCTCACATTTCAACATCAAGATAGCTAATAAAATTCCACTTAAGCTTGGTAGTGCGGTTTTTTCCAAACTCAAGGACATAACACAAGATTATGACAAACCCAAAACATTGTACAGGGAGCAGTGTCATGATTGCCAGAAATTTTACATAGGCTGAACGACTCGTAATTTCAAAACAAGACTGGTTGAACATGCTGGTTATTGCAAAAAAGAACTGCTAAACAGTGGTTTGTCCCAATATGCTCCCTCTACCGGTCATAACATGAATTTTGAAGATACTATAGGGTGCTCCGGACTGAGAATAATACAATTAATGATACGTTGGAGATCCAATGTTATAGTGATAATTTGAACCTCATCACTTTATTATCACCACATTAGCTCCATCTATTGTCGTATTGTGGAGCACATACCTGACCGAAAAAAAAAAGAATGCACACAGAATTGACGCAGCTGACACCACTTAACAATGAAAAAAATCCAGCAATCGTCAATATTGAAAATTGTTAGTTGAATTTTCTTTCAGTCCAATTCTTCGTTTCATTTAATTGTAATAATTGCAAGCCATAACTCGGAATTTTGGCGCTCTAGTTCCTCGGAACTGAGTGCTTATCAATTTGCCCAAATGTCTGTAATTTTGGAATATTTCGATGAAAATGGTCTTAAACGATTTGGTTCGACTCACTGATCAAGAATCCGTGGTCGAAATTCATTCTGTCCGCCGGCCGTAGGCACGATAACTCTCGAACGGAATGAGCTAGAGAGTTGAAATTTTCAGAGTAGGTTTGGGGGATGAATATCTCGGCTAAGTTCGTTATTGGGCAAATTCGGACAGATGGTTTCGGAGTAACAAAAAAAAATTTTTTTTTACGAAACAAATTCCAAATTAATTTTTTTTTAATAAGCAGTTTTATCATAAGAATCCATTCATATCATTTTCAACTCTAACAAGCTAATACAAGCTAAAATTTCAATGTAAATCGTATTTCACAGATTGATATAATTATTATTCTATGTATGAATTCTCATAATGTCAACTTGACAGAAGGGAATATTGTAACTTCAAAAATATTGGGGTTGAAATACTCGTATTTTAGCGATGCAACGGGGACCTCACCCGAAAATGTTTGAATCGGACAAGTTCGTTCGATCTATCTGAAATTTAGCATCAAATTGTAGAATTATGACCTTTATACGCATGTGAAGTTTTGTATTGACCAGATTACCGCAAAGTGTAAAAAAAAAAATTTTTAAATTTAAAAAACGTTTTTCCACAATAACTCTCGAACGGAATGAGCTAGGTAGTTGAAATTTTCAGAGTAGGTTAGGGAGATGAATATCTCGGTTAAGTTCGTTATTGGGCAAAATTGGCCAGATTTAATTCGATTTCTTCCATGGTGCAGTTCTCATTCTCATGATTGCTCATTTAATCTGGATAAATAAACTATTATTTGAATTGAATTTCCTTTATGATGCAGCTCTATCATATGTATACATTGATATAATTCCCAACTCAGAGAAACCAATACTTTCGGAGATATAATTTGTCTGTTTGTTTAACATTTCATTTATATTTTTTGTATTTTTAGTTTATGTATTGAAGTGAAAATTGATGCCAGGCAGATATTTTGAAGTCAGATATCTCTGAAACAAAGCCAAAAATTCTAAAGTTTTATTCTACATTTTGGCGCTCTAGTTCCTCGGAACTGAGTGCTTATCAATTTGCCCAAATGTCTGCAATTTTCGAATATTTCGATGAAAATAGTCTTAAACGATTTGGTTCGACTCACTGATCAAGAATCCGTGGTCGAAATTCATTCTGTCCGGCCGTCCGGCCGGTCGGCCAGTCGTAGGCACGATAACTCTCGAATGGAATGAGCTAGAGAGTTGAAATTTTCAGAGTGGGTTTGGGAGATAAATATCTCAGCTAAGTTCGTTATTGGGCAAAATCGGACAAATGGTTTCGGAGTAACAAAAAAAAATTTTTTTTTTACGAAACAAATTCCAAATATAATTTTTTTTAATAAGCAGTTTTATCATAAGAATCCATTCATATCATTTTTAACTCAAACAAGCTAATACTTTTGGAGATATGATTTTTCAAAATTTCAATGTAAATCGTATTTCTACGTTTTCACAGAATGATAGAATTATTATGTTGTGGGTATTCTATGAATTGTTATAATGTCAACTTATTCTCTTGAGACATGACGTTGTTTCATTCGAGCAATCGTATAAATATGAGAATGATAATATAATATCATACTTTCTGTTGGTTGATATTTTCATGCCGATTGTCAATCCATATGATGATGGGAATGGTAATTGTAAGTTAATAATATTGAGTTCAGAATATCTCCACTAAAAACAAAACTGGAATATTGTAGATTTGAGGAAAGATATATATTATCGTTCATCATATAATTGAGGAATGAATATCTCGGATGAGTTCGTTGTTGGGTAGAATTCGTCTGGTTTTGGATTGATAATTTTTGGCACTCTTGTTGAATTTAAATTCTTCTATGATGTTTGAATTCAATTTCTGCTAAGATGAAGTTCTAAATTTCAATAATGAATCGTACTTCTATGTTTTCACTGAATGCTATAATTATTCTATCTAAGCTTTATTATATGATCAAAGTACTCGTACATTTCATCCTGTTTTAAATGAGAGAGTCAAATTCATTTCAGCTATTTTAATTTGGTTTCTTCCATGGTGCAGTTCTCATTCTCAGATTGCTCATTTAATCTAGATAATTGAACTATTATTTGAATTGAATTTCCTTTATGATGCAGTTCTATCATAAGAATGAATTGATATAATTCTCAGCTCTGAGAAACCAATACATTCGGAGATATAATTTGTCTGTTTGAACTAGAGCGCCAGAAAGCTCCTGTCCACAGGGCTTGAACCAATTTTTTATTGTCAAGTTTGTTTAATAATATAGGTTGTTTGTTGTTAATTGTGATAGAAGTTGTTGTGTTTTTCCTATTACTTTGTGACCGATCGTCTGATACAACAGGAGCTGCCCACATGGAGCTTCTAATAATCCAATATTAATCCATTGTGTAAGAAATTTCATTTGTTTCATTATTGAAAAAAAAATATTTACATCTCTTATTGTCATGTTACCCAGATGAATAATAGGCTATTTTGCTCGAGAAATAGTCTGATTACAATAAAGATTAACTAAGTTGTTGAATTGTATGACTGCTGTCCCGATTTCCAACTCCTCAAATTACAATATATTTATCAATATTATTATACGCATGGAAATAATTTCAATTTGTTTTGAAATTAATTCAAATATGCTAACTATTGTCTGTGCAAAATAATATGTTTGAATGTTTTCGAAATTCAGGTTACGAGGTGGTAAAGATTTCATGATCTATCCCTCCTAGCAACTTTCCAAGGACATTTTATCAGAAGCAGTGAAATCGTGAAGAAATTATTGAGCATTTCAGAGAACCCACGCTTATATTTACCTCCCTTCTCAAATGTGGCGTCTACTGAAATATCGTGTCAACATATAGCCACAAAATTAAGAATCAAGTCCATTAGTGGCTGTTCACATGAATAAAATGAAATATACGGTTCGCCTTAATCGTAATTGTGTTGACATTATCTAGGACAGGAACGAAGTCACGCATATGTCCAGATATGGATCTACACGGACAAATATCACTACTGCTTTATAATAGAATAATAAATAGCATTGATTTCAGAGTCCGACACGCAAACGGTAGAAATTCACTAGTAAACCTACAATATCCGGCGATATGTATGTTGTTCTGATAGAATGAAGGATTGAAAAAGTATCCACCTCAGTTCAGCTTAAGGTTACTTTTAAATTTTCTGAGAATGGATAAATATTATTAGGTAACTAGCGGCCCCGTAGATACGTGCTTCGGTACGTATAAAGTGAAATAATTAATTTTTTTTTATTGGAACATCAAATTCACTTATTCGAATAAAATAATATTTTATTAATTGCTAGCTATTTCAAAACTTAATCCAAAACATTATGATAAACAATATTTTTTGTTTTTCCATTTTGAGCATGAATCAAAAAACTGCTGGGGGTTTCTCATTTTCCACCGTTAATTTTCTGCTTAATGTTTGAACATTTTGGGTAAGTTTAATGGGAAAATCCGTCCGATCGAATGGATATTCATTATAGATTTCGGAACTCAACAAAAAGATCCAAATCCCAAGATACGTTTACTGGAGTAACGCCCCTTACATTTTTCATTGGGTAAAAATTAAAAAAAAAATAAGAGAAAGCTATTTCGGCCGCTCGGACTGCTCGGGAGCTATAAATTCCCAATCCAACGCCTCAGCTCACTCGGCCACGTTGCCTACGTGAATCACCTCCGATTATGTACCAAATAAAGATTTTTGCGCGTATGTTCTGGGGAACATCGCGTTATAGTTTTGCCCAAATGTCTGTAACTTTCGAATTTTTTGACGAAAATGGTCTCAAACGATCTAGTTCGACTACCCAATGAAGAATGCGAGGTCAAATTTGATTCTGTCCGTCCGGCCGTCAGTCTGTCCGGCCGTTGCCACAATAACTTGAGAACGAAAAGAGCTAGCGACTTGAAATTTTCAGGGTGGGTGGCGCATCCCAATACGACGGACAAGTTCGTTAATGGGCATAATCGGCCCAGTGGTTTCCGAGTAATAATTTTGTTTTCAACCAATATAAATCCGATCGAATTAATACTTGGTGAATAGTTGTAGAATATGAACTTAAGCACGTTTGAGAAATTTTGTGCGAATCGTATGACTAAAAAATTTTAAAAAAATTATGAAAAAATATTTTTGTTGTCACGATAACTTGAGAACGGAAAGAGATAGCGGCTTGAAGTTTTCAGGTTAGGATGTGAACCAGAACGCGACATTTCAGTTCGTTTATGAGCATAATCGGCCAAACGGTTTTAGAGTTATAGCCATCTGAAATTTCGTTGTTTTTTGTTCCTCATTTACTCGAAAAATACTAAACCGATTGAATTCAAACATGGTAATTAGTTGTAGAATGCCAACGCAAAAACTCTTGCAAAATTTCGTGAGGATAGTATTTGAGAAAAATTTTAAAAAAATCATTGAAAATTGAAAAAAAAATTCTATACATCAGTAACTATTCGTTTGAAATTGCTGAAATTTTTCAAGTGCCTTTATAACCTAACTCTACTGCCAAGTTTCAAGTTTTAACACGATCGGTTGAATATTGTTGGAGATTCGAGCATTCTTGTGTGAGTTCAGTAGATGGGTGACCGTCACCTCGATAACTTTCGAACGAATGGAGATAAGGACTTGCAATTTCCAGGGTAGGTTGCGTATCTGAAAAGGAGAGTTGGGTTCGTTTTTGGGCATAATCGGTCAAACGGTTTCCGAGTTATACCCACCTGGAATATTATTTCCTTGATAACTCAAAAAATAAATATTCGATCGAATTGAAGCTTGGTAACTAGTAGTAGAAAATCATCATAAAGACGTGTTTAAAATTTTTTAAGAACCGTACCCCTGGAAAATTTGAAAAAAATGACGAAAAAAAAATTTTTAAGAACCGCACCCCTAGAAAATTTAAAAAAAATCACGAAAAAAAAAATGGTTCAAGCACTGACGTGAAGTCAGAAGCCTTTGCGCGTATGTTATATTGTCCATTCTTTTGTATTGGACACCCTTAATCGAATTTACCATGGTAAATTATATTGTCCATTCTCCTGTATTGGACACTTAATTCGAATTTACCATGGTAAATTCGAATTAAGAGTGTCCAATACAGGAGAATGGACAACATAATTTACCATGATAAATTCGATTAAGGGTGTCCAATACAGAAGAATGGACAATAGAACATACGCGCAAAGGCTTCTGACGTCACGTCTGTGCTTGAACCAATTATTAATAATTCGAATTTACCATGGTAAATTCGAATTAAGAGTGTCCAATAAAGGAGAATGGACAACATAATTTACCATGATAAATTCGATTAAGGGTGTCCAATACAGAAGAATGGACAACAGAACATACGCGCAAAGGCTTCTGACTTCACGTCTGTGCTTGAACCAATTTTTAATACTCGGATGATTTCCGTCTTTCGATTTTCATACTATCGTCAATCCTGTCAAGCGATCGATCGAAATCGGTTACTCGTTCGTATTTCTAGCAGTTTTTCAGACGATTCCAAGATTTTCGAGTAATTCCGATTGAAATTCAAATTCGATTTGACATTTCTCGTCGCTCGTTCAGACCGAAAACTTCGACCTTGAAGGAGCCGCCTTAAAATTCACCACAGAAATACGTGAAACGTCAGAATTTTGTCGATTCCCGCGAAAAGTCACATTTTCCTATCTTGTTCCGGGAGAATGAAAGAGAGGATCGAGAGAAGGGCTCATTTCGAATCTCGTCTTCACGTTCCCGCAAATACCGTCGTTCCGAGCGCCACCGTTCCTCTGAATTCCTTTCCACAATTTTGAACCTTTTGCCGAAATTGGCGTGTATTCGTCTTTTCGCGATTTTTTTTTTAATACACCCCCATCTTTTCGGTCCGAAAACGCGAAACCCTACGACACTTTCGAAGTTCTCCTCGATAAACCCCTTCGAAATTTCCCCCAAACCCCCTCCTAACATCCAAAAAAAGTTTCCTTTGATAAATGAAGAACCACTCGACCGATTTTGTGCAAACTTCACATAAACCATCTACCAACTAGTCCGAACAAAGCCTAAACATTTGGTTTGGATAGGTGAGCCCGTTCTTGAGTTATAAAATTACAACGAATAGTGGCATTGATTTTTATATATAATGATATGATAATATATTATGCCATCGAATTATATGGAAATTTTCATACCCCTATCTTATATGTCATGATTTTCAAGGATACTAATTCATCATCAAGCATAAAATTCCCTGTAATTCTATGAAAGTTCAATTTTGCGCGAATGTACTAGGGAACAGCGTTCTCATTTTGCGTGAATGCCGGTCGGTCTGTAGTTGTCACGATAACTTTCGAACGGAAAGAGATAGCGATCTGCCATTTTCATGGTAGGTTGCATATCCGAATGCGATGGATAGATTCGATAATGGAAATAATTGGACAAACGGTTTTGGAAATGTGAAATATTGTTTCCTCAATAACTGAAAAATTGATGATCCAATCAAAAGAGAGAGAGAAATAGAGAGAAAGAGAGAGAGAGAGAGAGAGAAAGAGAGAGAGAGAAAGAGAGAGAGAGAAAGAGAGAGATAAAGAGAGGGAGAAAGAGAGAGAGAAAGAGAGAGAGAGAGAGAGAAAGAGAGAAAGAGAGAAAGAGAGAAAGAGAGAGAGAGAGAGAGAAAGAGAGAGAGAGACATCACTAGTTTAAGCAATTTATCAGAAAAACACATCCAATTTGAACCGTGAATCAAATAAACTACTAAATAGTCCAAGGCACAGCATATAATACCTAAATATGTCAAAGTTTTGCCTTCACTTGTCCTGTAATTTTTCAGTTACAGAACAGAACAGAACGTTACAGAATAGTTCTTTTATAGTCGATGTTATTTCGTTACTGTTTATTAGGCAACATTGTTCAAGATATTGCTTCTTGCAAATATCTAGTGTTTCTAACGCAGAAGCATTTTCAAAATAATAGAATTTTGTATTTCATAGATTTTTCAGAGTTTGGCACAGAAAATCCAAAGAGGAGTCGTTTAGTGATGAATTCACCTCCCAAAGTATCCTTTAATGATTATTCTTTAATCTACAATGAAGATTCTCTGTATGATATATTAGAAGTCGAATATCCAGGGAGGTGTACACATAAATTATGAATTACTAATACGGGATAGAGCCACGTATAACTAACCGTGCGAAAAGCAACGTACACTCAAACCTACCCCTGCTATCGAAAGAGTTTTTTCTTTGCTTTGTTTATGATCAATGCGTGACAGGAAACAGTACGCGTTCAGAATAAAATGGGAAGTTATTACGAGTAAGAGGAATTCGAGGTATGAAAACGCTATCTCTGTGCCGTAACCTTTCAAAATATCTGCTGCAATAATGTTTGGTTTTAAACACTTGGCAGTCAATCTGGTACCGTTATATAATTTACGAGGACTTGAATTTCTTTAAAGGATAATGGTTTCTCCTACCTCTAATTTAATATTGTGTGAAGGCAGACCGGGAGCACTCGTTCAATTAGTTTGTTAATAAAACAATTGGTTCAAGCCCTGTGGAGAGGAGATTTCTGGCGCTCTTGTTCAAACAGACAAATTATATCTCCGAAAGTATTGGTTTCTCAGAGTTGGGAATTATATCAATGTATTCTCATGATAGAACTGCATCATTAAGGAAATTCAATTCAAATAATAGTTTATTTATCAAGATTGAATGAGCAATCTGAGAATGAGAACTGCACCATGGAAGAAATCAAATTAAAATAGCTGAAATGAATTTGACTCTCTCTTATAGAACAGGATGACATGTACGAGTATGAACACAGATCTTATAATAAAGCTTAGATAGAATAATTATAGCATTCTGTTAAAACATAGAAGTATGATTCATTATTGAAATTTTGAAAAGTCATATCTCCGAAAGTATTAGCTTGTTGGAGTTAAAAATGATACCAATGGATTTTAATGGTGAAACTGCATCTTGAATAAAAATTGAATTTGAAACTTGTTACTTAAAAAAAAAATTTTTTTTCGCTATTCCGAAACCATCTGGCCTACTTTGCCCAATAACGAACTCAACTGAGATATTCATCTCCCTAACCTACTCTGAAAATTTCAACTGCCTAGCTCATTCCGATCGAGAGTTATATATTGGAGAAAAAAATTTTGAAATTTTGAAAATTTTTTTTGACACTGTGCGGTAACCTTGTCGATATAAAACTTGACATGCTTATAAAGGTCATAATTCTACAATTTGATGCTAAATTTCAGATAGATCGAGTGATCGGTTTCGGAAATATTCATAAAAAATGTTTTTACTAAAATCGGCCATAACTCCGAAGCCGCTTGATGGATTTCTCCCATTCAAGAACTTGTCTGAGATATCTACGCTCCAAACCCACCTTGCAAATTTCAATGCTCTTACTCCTTTCGTTCGATATATAGCTGAACTGAATTGGACTCTCTCTTATAGAACAAGATGAAATGTACGAGAATGAACACAGATCATATAATAAAGCTGTGAAAACATTAGCTTGTTGGAGTTGAAAATGATATCGATGGATTTTAATGGTGAAACTGCATCTTAAATAAAAATTGAATTTGAAATTTGTTGTTTAAAAAAAGTTTTTTTTTGTTACTCCGAAACCATCTGGCCTATTTTGCCCAATAACGAACTTAACCGAGATATTCATCTCCCTAACCTACTCCGAAAATTTCAACTGCCTAGCTCATTCCGTTCGAGAGATATTGTAGAAATTTTTTTTTTTAATTTTGAAAATTTTTTCTTCACGTGCGTATAAAGGTCATGATTCTACAATTTGATGCTAAATTTCAGATAGATCGAGTGATCGGTTTCGGAAATATTCATAAAAAATGTGTTTTACTAAAATTGGCCATAACTCCGAAATCGCTCGACGGATTTCGCCCGTTAACGAAGTTGTCCGAGATATTTACGCTCCAAACCCACCTTGCAAATTTCAATCCTCTAACTCCTTTCGTTCGAGAGTTATCATGCCTACGGCCGGACCGGCCGGACAGAATCGATTTCGACCTCGGATTCTTGATCAGTGAGTCGAACCAAATCGTTTGAGACCATTTTCAGCCAAAATTTCGAAAATTACAGACATTTGGGCAAATTGATAAGCACTCAGTTCCGAGGAACTAGAGCGCCAATTATTCAGTGCTTCCCCCGGGAAACTCGTTAATAAAGGGTTTTCTAATAAGAGGTGTTATTTTGAATAGCCCACTATTTCGGTAGATGTCACTTTTGAAGCTGTCATTTTTCGACATTTGACAAGTAGAAACTACGCCATTAATAAAAATGGAACGATACACGCTTCAAGAACGCATTGAAATTATTAAAATTCATTATAAAAATGGTGAAGATTTGGCAGAGACGGTTCGTGAAACTCGAACATTTTTGGGTCGTCGTGACTGCAATGAAGAAATTGGTGGAAAAATTCGAGCTGTTGGGACAAGTCAGTTATGTGAAGAATAAAACCCGTGCACGTCGCTCAAGAACAGCCGAGAATATTGCTGCTGTAGCCGAAAGTGTTGAAGAAAACCCAGGTTTGTCCATTCCTCGTCGTTCTTTGGAATTAGGCAGTCCTCAAACGTCATTACACCGTATTTTGCATGAAGATTTGGGTCTTAAGGCTTATAAAGCTCAGTTAACACAAGAACTCAAGCCGGCCGATCATCAACAACGTCGTGTCTTTGCTGATTGGGTCGTTGAAATGCATGAGAATGATCCGGAATTCCATCGAAAAATCATGTTGAGTGATGAGGCCCATTTCCACCTCGGTGGCTTGGTCAACAAGCAAAATTGTCGCATCTGGGGCTCGGAAAACTCAAGAGTTATTGTTGAAAAGCCTCTCTATCCTCAACGTGTGACTGTTTGGTGCGGTTTTTGTTCCGGCGGAGTCATTGGACCTTACTTTTTCGGAAATGAAGCTGGAGCGACAGTAACGGTGAATGGATTGCGCTATCGAGAGATGATTAATGATTTTTGATGGCTGGAATTGGATGTTATTGATCTGGACAACGTTTGCTTTCAACACGACGGCGCTACGTGCCACAAAGCAACGAAACCATTGATCTTTTGCGGGAAAAGTTTCCGGACCGTGTTATCTCTCGAAGAGGTGATCACAATTGGCCACCGAGATCTTGTGATTTAACACCTTGCGACTTCTTCCTTTCGGGCCACGTGAAAGAGAAGGTCTACGCCAATAGCCCAACGTCGATTCAAGACCTCAAAGATGGAATTCGTGAGGCTATCGAGGACATAGGGCAGCCACCTTGCGATTTGGTTATGGAAAATTTCATTAAAAGGATATGGTCCTGTAAGCGTGGTCGTGGTGGTCATTTGCCTGATGTTATTTTCCACTATTAACGGCATAGCTTCTTCTTTATAATGAAATAAACATCCGATCATTTATATTGAAAAATTGCATTTTTCTTTGAATATCAAAATAACACCTCTTATTGGAAAACCCTTTACTTCATCATTAATTGCTGTGGTCTGATGGTTGCGCGGCGTCACAATTTGTCTTTCGCATAGCTATGCATTTTATCGATTTGTCAATGGTGCTGAATCATCATACACATAGGAAATGAGGTCCTGTAGTGATGGAATAGTATTTTATAGATTTTTGGTATTTATTATTATTATTATCTATTCTTCTATAATATAAAAATTATTTGCTGAATGTGGGGCTAAGCGCAAATCTCGAGAGCAGCTGAACCGATTTCGCTACTTCTTTTTTTAGAACATACCTTGAAACGAGGATGGTTTTTTTAAAAAATTTCCCGAAAAATTCTAAAAACTACACTTTTCTATACTCCCATAAAATCGATTCGTAATAATACTTAAAAAGCACTGACGTGTAGTCAGTACTCTTTGGCGCGCGTGTTCACGGTGGCTAATTTGAATTGAATGATGAGTACTTCAAGCTCAGTAGATAGAGCGAGCCGAAGATCTACCCAAAGGATAGTGGACACCATTCACTGGCGGTTCAAAAATTAACAGTGCTGTATTTAAGCTGCCATCAGGATAGATTAACAAAGTTGGAAAAGAACACAAGTGACTCTCCTTAGTCGCACCAGCTCCTAGAAGATTTGGGAGGGTCAGTATAATCCTAATCATGTTAATCGCACGCGCGCCAAAGCAGATTGACTTTTTACACTTTTTCTTTCATTGTTAAGTCAATCTGCTTTTGCGCGCGTGCGATTAACATGATTAGGATTATACTGACCCTCCCAAATCTTCTAGGAGCTGGTGCGACTAAGGAGAGTCACTTGTGTTCTTTTCCAACTTTGTTAATCTATCCTGATGGCAGCTTAAATACAGCACTGTTAATTTTTGAACCGCCAGTGAATGGTGTCCACTATCCTTTGGGTAGACCTTCGGCTCGCTCTATCTACTGAGCTTGAAGTACTCATCATTCAATTCAAATTAGCCACCGTGAACACGCGCGCCAAAGAGTACTGACTACACGTCAGTGCTTTTTTTTTTTTTTTCAAGTTCCTTTACCAAATATAGCTATCAATACAGTTTGGCTGTTAGCTTCACCGTAGATCGAAAAAAAATGCGGTTGTGGGACTTGGAACGCAATTGCCTCTTCTCCAAATCCGAACGTATTTTAATATAGATCTACCGAACATAGTTATTTATAAATTCGCTTCAGGGCCACCATACAGACATTTCAACTCGGAAACAACGCTATTTCCCCCAAACTGACTTGTGTCCGTGCACTGAATTGACATGAATATTCTTTTGAAACCTCACAATATCGGCTCATTGCTTCCAACATAACCCAAACAACCCAAAACCATTCACTTCTCATCTGCGCAAGCGCTATATACTCTTGCCTGCAAGTCCTCCCAAAATTACACACCTCACAAAAAACTCCGATTCTCCAACACTAGTGGTTCAGGAGATATCGCTCCTTAATCCACGCATGCGCAGACCCTCACCAGGGGATTCTATAGAGGAATAGCATCCGCCACCCCAAAATCCCAATCCTCTCTGACGAAAACACCAGCAGTTAAATCACTGATGGTCTGCTCATGCGCATAACGAAAAATGCCCGTATCCGATACGGACACTTTAACTCGGAAACAACGCTTCATCCCCCAATCTGACTTGTCCTTGCACTGAATTGCCATGAATATTCTTTTAAAACCTCACAATATCGGTTCAGCACTCCCAACATAACCCATACAACCCAAAAACAGTCACTTCTCTTCTGCGCATGCGCAATCTACTTGCGGCTGGAAGTCCTCCCAAAATCACACACCATACAGAAAACTCCGATTTTCCAACACTAGTGGTTGAAGAGATATCGCCTCTTGAATCCACGCATGCGCAGACCCTCACCAGGGGAATTTTGTAGAGGAATAGCATCCGCCACCCCAAAACCCCAATCCTCTCTGACGAAAACTTCAGCAGTTAAATCACTGATGGTCTGCTCATGTGCATAACGAAAAATGCCCGTAAGGGGTAACATCAATTTCAAAATTGGCCCCAGGGCCACGGTATGCACACTTCAACTCGGAAACAACGGTATTTCCCCCAAACTGATTAGTGTCCGAGCACTGAAGTGCTATGAATATTCTTTTAAAACCTCAAAATATCGACTCAGCACTCCCAACATAACCCATCCAACCCAAAAACAGTCACTTCTCTTCTGCGCATGCGCAATCTACTCGCGGCTAAAAGTCCTTTCAAAATAACACACCTTACAAAAAACTCCGATTCTCCAACACTAGTGGTTCAGAAGATATCGCATCTTTAATCTACGCATGCGCAGACCCTCATCAGGGATCTGGATTCTATGGAGGAATAGCATCCGCCACCCCAAAACCCCAATCCTCTCCGACGAAAACTACAGCAGTTAAATGACTTCTCATCTGCGCATGCGCACAACGAAAAATGTCCGGAAAGGGCAGCATGAACCTCAAAAAAATAGGTTTCGGCATTTTAAGCAAAGTATTTCGCAAAATAGTAGTAATTTTTTTATTTTTTTCATGTCACGTGATCTTCACGAAATTTTGCAAAAGTGTTTGCATTGGTCTTTTGCATCTAACTACTGAGTTTCAATTTAATCAGATCAGTATTTTTCGAGTTATCCTGAAAACAAAATTTCAAAATTTTTGAAATTTTTTTTTGCTACTTTAGGGCTGTCCGATCAAAACAAAACTTCGCAGGCATATAAAGGTCATGATTCTACAATTTGCTGCCAAATTTCAGAAAGATCGAGTGATTGGTTCCGGAATTATTCATTAAAAACGTTTTGACTAAAAACGGCCTTAACTGCGAAACCGCTCGGTGGATTTCGCCCGTTAACGAACTTGTCCGAGATATTTACGCTACAAAACTACCCTGCAAATTTCAACGCTCTAAGTCGTTGCGTTCGAGAGTTATCGTGCTAACGGCCGGCCGGACCGGACGGACAGAATTGAATTTGACCTCGAATTCTTCATCAGGAAGTCGAACCTAATCGTTTGAGACCATTTTCGAAAAAAAATTCGAAAAATACAGACATTGTGACGAAATGATAGCACGCTGTTCCTTGCGGAACACGCGCGCAAAAATGAATTTGAAATTATAGTACGCCATTGAAGTGATTTGTGCCACAAACAATGTATTAACTAAATAGCTACCTTGGATGGATTCTCATAATGTATTCGTCGGAAATCTTCATACAGAGTGTTTTTCTTTTAACGTCAATTGCAACTTGCTATTTTCCATGCCACAATCGTCCAATTTCATTCATTTGTGTTAAAAAATATACTTTCGAGACCTCCATCGTTGAAAATAAACATTACATTACAGAGTGTCACATGGCAAAATTGCACGCGATTGAAGTGATTGGTGCAACGAACAAACAATTAATGAAATAGGTATCTCGTATAGATTCTCACAATGTAATTGAATAGGGACCTTAGGCGACCACAGATACGGTATAGATTATTTTCGAATGTTGCAAATATGACTAACTAACGTTCTATTATTGTCAAAAAGGGATTGTATTCTAACGGTGATGCAATATACATAATCTATATCTTTATATATAAAAATTGGTTCAAGCCCTGTGGACAGGAGCTTTCTGGCGCTCTAGTTCAAACAGACAAATTATATCTCCGAAAGTATTGGTTTCTCAGAGTTGGGAATTATATCAATGGATTCTTATGAAAGAACTTCATCTTAGCATAAATTGAATTCAAACATCATAGAAGAAATTAAATTCAACAAGAGTGCCAAAACTCATCAATCCAAAACCAATAGACAAATTCTACCCAACAACGAACTCCGAACATCCGAGATATTCATTCCTCAATTCTATGATGAACGATAATATATATATTCTTTCCTCAAATCCACTCCAATACTCCAATACACCTATATTCCAGTTTTGTTTTTACTGGAGATATTCTGCAAACAATATTATTAACTTACCATTACCATTCCCAGCATCATATGGATTGACCATCGGCATGAAAATATCAACCAACAAAAAGTATGATATCATATTATAATTCTCATAATTCTAGGATTGTTGAAATGAATTAGACAATGTCATGTCTCAGGAAAATAAGTTGAAATTATAACAATTTATACATAGAATAATTATATCATTCTGTGAAAACGTATAAATACGATTTATTATTGAAATTTTGAAAAATCATATCTCCGAAAGTATTAGCTTGTTAGAGTTGAAAATGATATCAATGGATTCTAATGGTAAAACTGCATATTGAAAAAAATTTCATTTGGAATTTGTTATGTAAAAAAATATTTCTACTGTCTAGCTCATTCCGTTCGAGAGTTATCGTGCCTACGGCCGACCGGACCGGCCGGACAGAATGAATTTCGACCACGGATTCTTGATCAGTGAGTCGAACCAAATGGTTTAGGACCATTTTCATTGAAAAATTCGAATATTACAGACATTTGGGCAAATTGCTAAGCACTCTGTTCCGAGGAACAAGAGCGCCAAAAATTAATCACTATATCCCTTGGTCACGCCATCACGCGTGAACGGCTCGACCGATTTCACAATTATTTTTTGTTGTGTTTGTTATTCTCAGGAGAAGGTTCTTATGACAGAAAATAAATCTAAAATTGCGCATACAGGGTGTTTTTCTTTTAACGTCAATTGTAACTTGCTGTTTTTGACACCAATCGTACAATTTCATTCAATTGAGTTAAAAAATATACTTTCGAGGCTTACACCATTGAAAATAAACCATTACTATACAGGGTGTTCTTTTTCTCACGGCACATTTGTACGCGATTGAAGTGGTTTGTGTCACAAATAAAGCATTAACTAAATAGGCACCTTGAATGGATTCTCGTAATGTATTTGTCCGAAATTATCATACAGGGTGTTTTTCTTTTAACGTGAATTGCAACTTACTGTTTTTCACAACAATCGTACAATTTCATTCAATTGTGTTAAAAATTATACTCTCGAGGCATACATCATTGAAAATAAACCATTACTATACTATATAGGGTGTTCTTTATATCACGGCACAATTGAACGCGATTGAATTGATTTGTGCCATAAACAAAGCATTAACTAAATAGGTACCTTGGATGGATTCTCATAATGTAACAATTTTGTTTTTCCTTTGATGTATGGACATGGCGCATGTACAATTATATGTCGCGTGTTCACGCGTCAGAAAACCGTCATCTTTGTTTATTTACGCACCACAAAACAAAACAAAAAATACCTATAGTTTATCAGAAAGCTTTGAATTGATTAAGATACTGTATTATAACTCTGTGTGTCTGTCAAAAACAAATTGAAACCTTATAAATAGCCAGTATTTCAGGAAAACTCTCAAGAATGGCTGTAACGGTTTCGATGAAAATTGGTGTGGACTGTGGGGAGGTAGCGGCGAACGTTTATGATAAAGGTGTATCATAAAATCCAAAATCTGCTTATTTATTGCCTCTAAGGCGGAACAGAGTTCACCGGGTCAGCTAGTTCATTATAATCATAAATACCTAAAATAGGTTTTCAATTAAGATAACATTTCCTTCTTCTTGTGGATATGTTCCATTACCAAATGTCTATATTTTTGAATATTTGGCCGGTAATGGTCTCAAACGATTAGTTTCGGCTCACTGATGAAGAATCCGAGGTTAAAATTGATTATGTTCGGCCGTCAGCACGATTTAACTCGAACGCCATGACTTAGAGAGGAATTTTCAGATTAGGTTTGGACTCCAAATGCGCCGGTTAAGTCTGTTAATTGGTAAAATCCACCGAATGGTTTCAGAGTTATACCAACTGAAATTTGTTTTCCCAATAACTCGAAAAATACTGATCTGATCAAATTAAAGCGCGGTAGCTAATTGAATAATACTGTCACAAAGATTCAGGCAAAATGATGTGTGTCGCATGACTGAAAAATTAAAAGTAAATATTCAAAAACTTCTGTATCTCTGAAACTATCCTTCAGTTATTTTCGAAATTCTGCGAGAGCCTTCAAAACCTTATTTTAACGTAAAGTTCTAGATTTGAAACACATCGGATCTATATCGGTGAAGATATTGCCGAAATATTGAAAAATTGCAACCATCGAGATGTACTGGTCCACTGGTTTTACACTCGACCAGCGAAGTTGTCAACATTTTTTTATTTTTGGCGTGCCTGCAGAGAATAAACATTCACAGCCAAAATTTATCTAGGGTTATAAAATGAATTCTGGCTAGAAGTGTATTCCCAAAAACTTTATTCAGAAATAATGAGATATAGATAACCATTTTATAATATCCACCAGTTACATTTATGTCTGCGTTTGTATCTTTATTGGCAATGAAATGAATGAATATTATTATATTATTTAATTAAAGTTTCTTTTATCGAACTACTCAACTCAATAATGTTGTGGAATTAAGAAATTCCCAACGGAATGATCAAAACAGCCTAAAATAGGAGACATTGAAGTTTGTGTCCTATTGTACTGAATCTGTGTCCTCCTAGTTCTGTATTACTGATTGTTATATCTCCCAACATATCAACATAAACAATTGGAGAGCATCTTATTGTGCAGCGCATGAATACAAACTTTATAATCGAGAAGTCGCTTTATATCAAAAAAGGGTGTCCTCCACAGCTTGCAACTAACGGAAGGAAAACATAGATGAACAATGGTTAAAACGGAAGAGATAAGGCAGTGCAAATATCGCATTGCTAGCTTTCAATAGCAATGTTGCAATGTCTTCCAACGAAGTAATGCATTTCTATTTCATTAGTGTCACTATATTTCCTGGAAATGGCAGATGAGTCAGTTAGCAAGCGGTGGGAAAACTTCTACTTCTCGAAGTTTAGAAGCCTTACTTCCGGTACGAGGTAGATTGGAGTGATATACCGAAGACGCAACTTTGTAAATAGTTCATTAGTCTGAAATTTTCCTTATCATTTTCTGTGATCCTTTATGAGAAGCTCTGAGGAAAATTTACCAGAAAATATTCTGAGTTTCATAGTTTCCAATGAAATTTGTATGTTACTAGCAATCGAATTTCATTCCTATTTTGCTATGCTGGTCATTGAATTGTTTTTGAGAATGCTCACTTGATACCATCAAGTAGAGCACACCTTGATTTGTTGAGAATATTTTTCAATCACCTGAGTTGAATTTTCGGTTCTTCAATCTTCGAATCACATTTCTGTCCAAAAGTGTACTGAATATACCACCAATACACGAACATTCACTGAATTTAGTTCCTTCCTGTTGAATCATCAATATAAATGAAAAAAATTGGTTCAAGCCCTGTGGACAGGAGCTTTTTGGCGCTCTTTTCAAACAGACAAATTATATCTCCGAAAGTATTGGTTTCTCTGAGTTGGGAAGTATATCAATGGATTCCTATGGTAGAACTGCATCATGAAAGAAATTATATTTAAAAAAAGAGATGTTTAAAAAAAATGCTTCAAAACTTATCTTTAAGAAAAAGAGCAATCTATTATGCTTCAATGCTTTAATGCTTCAAAAATTGTCATTAAATTTATTTATCAAGATTAAATGAGCAATCTGCAATGATTCAACCTCGTGGAATGGGTTGTTGCAACTTACACTCGGTGCATAGTTTTCACATCTCGAAATACCTAAGGAAAGGATAATCGAAATATCTAGAGCAAGGCTGGAGACAATCATAGCAGATTATCCATTTATTCCTGATATTTGAGTAGGTAGTGGACACGAACAAATTATTTTAATAGTTCAAAATATATTAATAAAATACTATCCTCTTTTCATAATTTAAAATTTAATAGTTCATACCACTAACACATTATTTTCTGTATTATGAACCTTAACTCAAGAAAAAATGTTTGATACACAAATGTAAATCCATATTTCAGTATTTTTTTGCTAGCAACATTCTGAAAATACTGTATATATAGGAACATGTCTCACTATTTAAGGAGGTAAAAGGTAATATTAACCTCAGTGGTCAACGAACAGTAATTTCTTTTGATGATTCCGTTATGTTCTTCTTTCCTATTGCCTCCATAAAGTACATCAAAACAATCTTGTATATATTCACAAATTCAAGAATCCAATACTTGCTTTCCAAGAGAAAATATATAACTACGAATTGACAATCTCTAATAGCTAGAAAATATGACATTTATGAATAGTGAACACAGACAGATTCTGTGTTCACATTCTGTGAATACATAGAACTTACGAGGTATTATTAAAACTTTGAAACATCATATCTCCGAAAGTATTAGCTTGTTAGAGTTGAAAATGATAACAATGGGTTCTTATGATGAAACTGCATCTTAAAAAGAATTGAATTCAGAAGTTGTAATGTAAGAAAAAATATTTTTTTTCGTTAATCCGAAACTGTTAGACCGATTTCGCCCATTAACGATATTCATCCCTCAAACCTACTCTGAAATTTTCAACTGCTTAGCTCATTCCGTTCGAGAGTTATCGTGTTAACGGCCGCCCGGACAGAATCGATTTCGACCACGGATTCTTGATCAGTGAGTCAAACCAAATCGTTCAAGACTATTTTCAGCAAAAAATTCGAAAATTACAGACATTTGGGCAAATTGATAAGCACTCTGTTTCGAGGAACAAGAGCGCCAAAAAGGATAGAAAGCCCTGTGGACAGGAGCTATGGTTCGCTGTTCATTCCAGTAGGTAATATAGATTCGATCAAGTTAAAATCGAGAACCTTTTACTGACGAATCGATTTGTCAAATATTACTTTGGTCGATCTATGCATCATATATGCATTAAATTCACTCCAGGCACGTCAAAATTCGAAAACTGTTGATAACTTCGTTGGTTGAATGTAAAACTAGAGCGGTCATCCATCCAGTATTGATCTCGCCAAAGAGCTTGAGTTTTAGAAAAAAAATATAATATTTTCTTGCAATTTCGAACAATATAGGTAGATCCGATCGAGTTTAAATTTATAAATTAGATTTAAAATGAAATTTTAGCTAAATTTGGGTGATAGAGTTTTTGTTAAACAAGAATTTAAATCCAAAAGTAAAAGCCAGAGTCCAAAAAAAAACTCGTACACATTTTGGCCGAGAATAGTATTGAACGATTAGTTTCAACTCAATACATTCACTGTTCGAAAACGAACAGTGCTGCGTTTGAGGTGGCAAAAGGTCCCATTAGAATATGTACATTCATCCACTATTGATGCAAAAATTAACGTTGACTGTGACACGGAATAATGCTACGTATATGTGCATGAAGCTAATAAATTCATTGCCGAGGCAATATAATCAGGTTCTGTTATCAGAATCTTTGTATTACTCCAATCCATCATGTGGTCTCCTTGGATTGTACATACATACCGGTGTTTGAATTTGGTAGCGTGATTCGTAATAGGATCATGCAAAAATACTGAATGAAGTTTCGTTCATTTCTGCTAGAATATACTGTTTATCTCGATAGTGACAATCGAGAAGAATTTATATGAGTACCTACTTGTCACCTGTCAAATTGACAATGTCTAATATTATAAAGACCATGTACTGACTAAAATCAATGCGAAAAGAGTAGGAAATCGGTTGTTTAAGGTTTAAATTACGAGTCGAGAAGACAATGGAAATAGAGGCTTCAAATTCTATTGAAGAGAGGCAATGTTGGCCAAACAATAGAACGTTGCAAGGAAGAAATCCCAAGCGCTCATTTAGGAATTTAGTAGTAACATCACCAACAATTACGGCGCCTCCTTTGATGCCGTTCGGGATCTAGAGAGCGTAGCGCCGTGTCGCGCTCCCTACGGTTTTTATTTTCGCAAAAACGGGTCTAGCACGGAATTCCGCCGAATCAGCAAATACCACCACAAGGAGTTTGCATTTAAAGCGGTGTTGCCAATTGACATAGGAATTCAGGGTACTCTCAAAATCCGAAATATCTAAATTATGGTGAATATATCAATGAACCCACATAAAACACATGGCTATACAGGGTGTCCCGAAATATATGCAACAAAATTTAACAGTAGATTTTCGACTAAAATTTTGGGGACTCATAATTTTTATTTTTGGGAAATGGGCCCCTATTTCAGAGTTACAGACCACTGAATTTGGCCCCCCAGAATCGTTTTATGTCAATATCTCAGAATATAGTTGCATATTACATACCAAATTTTATACACGGGTGTTCTGAAATATGATAATTCTGACAGTGTTACCTTTTTTGGCATGGTGCCCCCTTAAGACTCTTTTTCTTGGGCCCCTAGGTCTTTGGAACCCGAAAACTTTGTTAGTGTATTTTCATTTCTCCAAAACTATTATTTCATAGGAAAGCCCGGATTGTTCGTACATTTCTTGTCTCCTGCATTTTTTTGGTAAAATGAGTCATTTTTGAGTAAAACGTAATAATGTAACATCATGCATATCGGGCTTTGTAGTCAATCGTAGGAGACGAATATCCAACCATCTAATATTGTGTCCTGATATTCCAGCATGCCAAAAATGTAACCCCCGAATGAAATTCGGTATGTAATATGAAACATTGTTCTGAGATATTGACATAAAACGATTCTAGCAGGGGCACAAACTCAGAGGTCTGTAACTCCGAAATAGGGGCCCATTTCACAAAAATAAAAAAAATAGGGGTCCCCTAAATTTTCTTCAAGAATTTACTGTTAAATTTTGTTGCATATATTTCAGGACACCGAAATATGTACAGTAACCAAGATTATGAATTCCAATTGGCTTTTTCACACTGTATACAGGATACTCCTAAATTATATATCCAAACTTTAATATGTCATGAAAAATAATGATAGTTTGTACCATAAACTATGGTCAAAATATATAATGTGAATAAAGATAGGGTGTTGAAGTTTAAAAAAAAATGATTAATTTGCGTACAACTCTTGAAAACCCATGAGAAAATCAGTGAGCTTTGGTAAAGTATAGAGGTTAACAGTAATGATTTTTTATAAGTACAAAAACGGTTTTCATCATGGATTACATTATTAATAACATCAACATTTTGAAGTATATAAGAACAGTTTTATTTTTGGCGCTCTAGTTCCTCGGAACAGAGTGCTTATCAATTTGCCCAAATGTCTGTAATTTTGGAATTTTTGGCTGAAAATGGTCTCTAACGATTTGGTTCGACTCACTGATCAAAAATCCGAGGTCGAAATCGATTCTGTCCGGCCGGCCGTAGGCACGATAACTCTCGAACGAAAAGAGTTAGAGGAGTGAAAATTGCAAGGTGGGTTTGGAGCGTAAATATCTCGGACGAGTTTGTTAATGGGCGAAATCCATCGAGCGGTTTCGGAGTTATGGCCGATTTTAGTAAAAATATTTTTTATGAATATTTCCGAAACCGATCACTCGATCTATCTGAAATTTAGCGTCAAATTGTAGAATCATGACCTTTATACGCATGTGAAGTTTTGTGTTGACCAGGTTACCGCAAAGTGGCAAGAAATTTTTTTTAAATTCTAAAAAATTTTTTCTACAATAACTCTCAAACGGAATGAGCTAGGCAGTTGAAATTTTCAGAGTAGGTTAGGGCGATGAATATCCCGGTTAAGTTCGTTATTAGGCAAAAGAAGCCAGATAGTTTCGGAGTAACGAAAAACAATTTTTTTTTAAGTAACAAATTTCAAATTCAATTTTTATTTAAGATGCAGTTTCACCATAAAAATCCATTACTATCATTTTCAAGCTGATACTTTCGGAGATATGATTTTTCAGAATTTCAATAATGAATCGTACTTCTATGTTTTCACAGAATGCGATAATTATTCTATCTAAGCTTTATTATATGGTCTGTGTTCATACTCGTACATGACATCCTGTTCTATAAGAGAGAGTCAAATTCATTTAAGCTATTTTAATTTGATTTTTTCCATGGTGCAGTTCTCATTCTCAGATTGCTCAATTAATCTTGATAAATAAACTATTATTCGAATTGAATTTCCTTTATGATGCAGTTCTATCACAAGAATACATTGATATAATTCCCAACTCTGAGAAACCAATACTTTCGGAGATATAATTTGTCTGTTTGAACAAGAGCGCCAGAAAGCTCCTGTCCACAGGGCTTGAACCAATTTTTTTTTTTGAAGACTGATGAGTGGCACAGGTAAGAATTAGGAGACCTTTTATGTTTGAAATAAAACGAGAAGTTCAGAAATATTATTTTGTTCAAAAAAATCAGAGGCGTACTAGTACGAGTAGTAGTATGATTAAAACTGTTTTGTATTGGAAACAATACAACTGTTGTTTTGTTTCAAAAATGTTGTCGGGATTATTTTAATCTTAAAGACCTTTAATTTTCTTCACTGTACATTTTTAGACCATAGCTTAGAACAAACTATCATTATTCTTTTATATAGAATAATTCGTTAAAGTTTGGAAATATAATTAATGAACACCATAATGTATATACCAGTTGACACAACAGTTTGTATTTGCCCAATATATCATCGATGAATGTCGATATACAGGGTGATTCAAAACTTCAGGGGATAAATTAAGGGAAGTATATTGGCTGATATTCTTGACAAGAAATGTAAAATAGAATTTTTGGCTTTGTTACCGAGATCTCAAAGTTTCTGCATGTCATCAATTTTCCATTTTAGTACATAATATAAAATTACAGCTCTTAATGCGCTGCCATCACAAAAGCCGTACACTGTATATTCTTCGTTTTGAAAACCGCATATTTAACAAAAAAAGTGGGCCAGATCTGTGGACAACAGCTTTGGAGCACTTGTTTAAACTTTGAGAGATCATATCTCCGAAAGTATAGGTTTCTCAGGTTTGGGAATGATATCAATGGACTATTATGATAAAACCGCATCATGAAAGAAATTAAACTCCCTTCGCATCTTATCTTTATGTAACGGTCCAATTTTGGCTACATGTGTTTCAAAACTATCAGAAGTCATTCTGAAAAATTTAGTAAATGAAATTGCCAGTTTTATTTATGAAGCAAATCTAATGTAATCAGAGATAACTCAAACCAGAATATTTGTGTAGGAAATCTTAAATAGGGTTACTAAGAAATATCTACCTGTTCATTAGTTGGAAATCCCGTTCAAGATCGTCCATAATAGGGTAATGACTCGTAAATTATGCTCGACTTCCTTGCACATTCATTTTTGACTCACTAACCAAAAAACTCTGCCTATGAACTAACCGAATCCAAATTTCAAATTGTTGACATGCGTACATCAACCAGACTGTTCAGAAATGCACATTCAATTTCGTTTGGCATTAATAACGTTTATCTTTCAAACTGGACCAAATGACAGCTGCCACAAACAGTAAGCAGTTAGTTGAACGAAAATAAGGCTAATGAGTAACGAACCAGAAATAAATTTGACATGTCTGTAGATGGTAGATAAGATCAACACAGATAGAATTCGCATTCTGTGAAAACATTTCGACCACTGATTCTTGATCAGTGAGTCGAAACAAAACGTTTTATACCATTTTACTACCAAAGATTTGAAAATTACAGAAATTTGGACAAAGTGATTGAACTGTCTAGCTCATTCCGTTCGAGAGTTTGGCAAATTGATAAGCTGTCTGTTCCGATGAACAAGAACGATATATTTATCTCCCCAACCTACCCTGAAAATTTCAACTGTTTAGCTCATTTCATTCGAGAGTTATCGTGTTAACGGAGCGCTGACCGGACGACCGAACAGAATCGATCACAAAAATAAAAAAAAAATTTTTTTTTATTATATTTGAAAATCACTCTGTATGTTCAAAACTAAGGCTCTCAGACCCCTTGATATGGGTCCCCCTTGATGATCTCTATTTAATGAGGAACAAAAATGCACCAAATTTCAGATGTCTATAACTCTAAAACCGTTGGGCCGATTATGCTCATAAACAAACTCAAATGTCGCATTCAGATGCACAACCTAACCTGAAATTTTCAAGCCGCTATCTCTTTCCGTTCTCAGGTTATCGTGACAACAAAAATATTTTTTAATAATTTTTTAATAATTTTCTAGTCATGCCATTCTCACAAAATTTCACAAACGTGCTTAGGTTTATATTCTACAACTATTCACCAAGTTTCAATTCGATCGGATCTATATTGGTTGAAAACAAAATTATTACTCGGAAACCACTGGGCCGCTTATGCCTATTAACGAACTTGTCCGTTCTATTGAGATGCGCCACCTACCCTGAAAATTTCAAGTCGCTAGCTCTTTGCGTTCTCAAGTTATCGTGGCAACGGCCGGACGGCCGGCCGGACAGAATCAAATTTGACCTCGAATTCTTCATTGGGGAGTCGAACCAAATCGTTTGAGACCATTTTCGTAAAAAAAATTCGAAAGTTACAGACATTTGGGCAAAATGATAACGCGATGTTCCCCAGAACATACGCGCAAAAATCGTTTTTATTTCTCACACTATTTTTGTTTTTGTTCGAATTTTTCTTTCATTTTATTGACGTTTGTACATTGTAGATAATCATCGTCATCGAATTATGGACAAATCATATTTATTAGTGTCTGAAATTCTCCAGATATCTGTTTTTTCAATGTATTCGTACAGAAATGTTATTATCATACACCTTGGAAGAAGAACGAAGGATCTTTCATAAAATCATAAAATTATCATTATATTAAAAAAAAATCCAAACATATCAAAAATTAGCTCCAAAAATACACACATTTTCTTAAAATTGAGCAACTGAACAATTTTTCCTTAAAAATAAAAATAAACTGGAAGAATACAAAGAGGAAGGTTCGCTCTACAACATATTGGTGCGGTAAAAAGAATGATATAAAAAACAACTAGCTGCCACCCAATTCCATACAATTTTTACACATAAAATGCATATGAACCAAACATAAAAATGTCCCTCACCGTTCACAGGAGTTTTTTGATTTCCTATCTAGATTTCTGGGGTACTCGCCTGACATCTACCGCGTCCTATTTTTTGTCTTTTGGATGGAGAAGGTTCTGTTTCACCTAACATGCTTACTATTTTTGTTCGGAGTTCTCTAGTCAGTCGGGGATTGTTTTTTCTGAGGTGCATAGTTGGTTCTACCAAAGCCAGACCTAGATCCTCTAAAAAAGGCCGACGTTTTCTTGAAATGTCGTCAGTATTGGCTCTGTAAATGACTTGACTATTAATTCCTGCTGTATCCATCAGAGAGAAGAAAATTCTCAACGGCCATCGCCTACATTTCCGAGCGACGCTGTAACTTCCTGGCAATTCATCGACAACATCTACTCCTCCCTTTGTAAAATTATAAAAGCTTATAACTTCTGGTACTTTTTTATCTCCTGTCGACTCATCAATCCGGTCATCATGATGAAGAGAAGAGAGTAAAATCACATTTGTACCTTTTTTTGGCACATATGATACTAATGTCATATTTTTCTGGAATCCAAAAACCGAACTTTTAGATTCTCTCTCTTTTAAATCTAACAACTTATTTGGTATCTCTCGCTTATTCCTTAGGGTTCCGACAGACGTTAGGTTATGATTCTCATATAAGATTTTTACAAGTTCATAGGAAGTGTACCAGTTATCGAAGGTTATGTTCATTATGCTCTTTACGCTTAGATGTTTGATTTGGACCCACATAAATCGCAATCAGCTGAAAGTCCAAAAATATAAATAACTAGAGGGGTCACAAACTTACAGCTGAGCATTCCTTTGATGCACAAAACTTTGACTCAAAAATCAATTCTGTTTCTCGGCCCTAAACTTTATAATCTACTTCCCGTTCATTTGAGAGAATCAGGTAGTATCAATAGGTATAAAATCGCAGTGAAAAAGTTCATCAGAGACCATACAGATGTATTTGATATATTTTAGGATTAGGAGGGTCTCTAGTTTCTTGCTCTCTCCTCCTGCTCTTCCAGCAGTCGAATCATTTTCGGTAATGGATTTAAGAAATTCAAAAAATGAGGAAAAACATATAATTATTTGTTTTAATTTACGCATAGTATAATGCAGTATGTTTCTCTGCTTCTGGGAGATTGGGAAATAAAACGGGCATTGAGTTGCCTAACTGAATTAAATATGTAATGATGGATGTATGTAATGGTTGCCAATGAATAAATATATTTGATTTGATTTGATTTGATTTATTACTACCAGAAATCGGTGCTACCAATCGTTGCACAATATCCTTCGGTTACTTACTCAATTTATAAACCTCATCTGGCTCAGATCCTGCATAAACTTCCATATTTAGCACAAAAATTCTACGGGAATCCACCATAGTCTGAATTTTTATACCGTATTTCGCAGGCTTGTAAGGGATATATTGGCGAAAAGAGCAGCGACCTCAAAAAGATTCCAATTTTTCATCAATTGTCAAATATTCACCAAGAGTGTACGCTTCTTGGCAGTTTGAAACAAACCTCTCAAATAGACCCCGGATAGCTGCAAGTTTGTCTATTTCCAGGCGTTCTTGTCGATTGTCGACGTTGTCAAAACGTAAACACTGGAGCCTAACTCTATTGTAAGCCATTATTGAACGAAATATGTCAACGCCAGTTCCGTTTGTTCTCCACAGGTCTCCCAGATTTCGGTGGCTATTTATGTATATACCAGCAGGGTAAAGGATGCCAAATAAAGCCTTTATTTCTGTTATATCAGTATTTACACAGTACTGTTTATCTTTATAGCCTACAATTTTTTTATCTATCATAATATTTGTGGAATGTGTTATACTATCAAGAATTGTTGGATCTAAAAACAATAACCAGTAATCTAAGGAAGTTTCGGCATCCTTAGCGTAGGTTTTTCATCCTGGCGGTTTCATAATTATGTTTTCTGCTCTAGTTCGTACTCTGATATTAATACGATTACCTTTTTGGTCAGTTACTTCTTCCTCTGATACTTCTTCGTTTTGGGATTTATTTTCTATAATTTCATTATCAGAATGATAACTGTTGATACTTATGTGATCTACTTCATCAACATCTTGAGGGTCCCTCAATTCCTCGTCATCCTCTCATTCCTCCTCAACCTCAATTTCCTTCCAAAGCGCCAAAAGTCTTGCTTGCTCTTTCTCGTAATAGGACATGCTGTAAATTGAATGGCATTGTTTTGAATGGTGTACTCTTATCATATGAACGTAAACACTCACCTTCTTGCGGTTTTCCAACGTTTTATTTGAAAACAGTAAAATTGTTATGTTAGTACACAGGTGGGGTCTAGCAGGCCTCGACACGAATCGTCACGCTGTTTCTCATTCGATGTGAAGCTCACTACTGAAAACGGCTATCGGTTGACTTCATATTCATGTTTCAGGAAGCTATAGGCAACCAGAATGACATACCTGATAGGAAGCAAAAGTTACGACAGAAGTTTACTGGGGGCGCGGTAGACCCCACCTGTGTAATGCCGGCTTAAAAAAATTTTTATGGCCTATAGATGTCTTCATTAGGCATAGTGCGAATTCTTATTTTATTTTTAAAACAATACTATGTGTAGTTTGAGTTTATTCACGATTAATTAAAAATAACTATCAATTTCACCTCATTTGACCGGTACTCTCAAAATAGATTTGAAAAAGTTTATCTCAAATCTCAATGGGAATTCGTACCAATATTCATTTTAACTAAGGAGAAGAATAATATAACGTACATATTCAATCATTGAAGTGGTATTTAGAATGTGAAAGGCAAGTAATATAAAATTATTGATCTGTAGGTAATCCTTTGTTTGAATAGTTATCGGATACTAAAAGTGGTTGGTAATCGAGATTAATCTGTTTTGAAAGTATTGAAATGCCCATTGCTTCTTCTCTATTTGTATGGGTATGGAATAAGTCCAGGACTTCTTCGATCTCCAACAAGGCAACCCAGCGATGTCTACTTCTCTCAGTAGCAGCACGAGACAAGCGGCCAGATCTCGTGGACGGAGATTTATATTATGTATCCGGTTTTTCGACAATACGGCCATTCTTATATGGCACTTAATACGGGACAAGATAAATTTTTATTGCCACGTATGTCGGACCACCGAGTAACTTCAAGTCATAATTTTGGTCATTTCAAATACGTAAACAACCGTAAATAGTTATTCGACGACTATTTTATTACGTTTCTCAGGTTATGATGGGCTCGAAATGGTTTTGTTGATATTCCGAGTTTCAACGATTCGGATCGACATGATTGTTGATCTAAAGACTGTCTGTAAAATTGGAAAAGCACTGACGTGAGGTCGGTCTGCTATGGCGCGCTTGTTAAAATTCAAGGCTGGAGCGCTCAACCATACAGGTATTGATTTCTCAGAGTTGGGTATGATATCAATGGAATCTTATGATAGAACTGCATCATAAGATAAAATAAATTGAATAAGAATCCATTGATATCATTTCCAACTCGGAGAAACCATCAATGTCAAAGTTTGAACAAGAGCGCCAAAGCTCCTGTCCACAGGGCTTTCCCACTTTTTCAATTTGTTTGTTTTTCAGTAAGGTCTATGACTCATCTCATGTTGGATTTATATACATCAGGAAATTATAATCAGAGTATGCTATGAAATCATATAGAATTGAGAATAATTAATGAAATTTTGAAAATCATATCTCCGAAAGTATTAGTTTGATAGAGTTGAGAATGACATCAATTGATTCTTATTATAAAACTGCATCTTGAAAAAAATACAATTTTATATTTGTAATGTAAAAACAAAACTAACTAGCCGATTTTGCCCAATAACGAACTTAATCGATATATTTATCTCCTTAACCCACTCTGAATATTTCAACTATCTAGCTCATTCCGTTCAAGAGTTATCGTTTTAACGGCCGGACGGCCGGACAGAATCGATTCTGACCATGGATTCTTGATCAGTGAATTGATCCAAATCGTTTGAGACCATTTTCGGCCATAAATTCCAAAATTACAGACATTTCGGCAAATTGTTCAGCACTCTGTTACGTGGAACATGAGCGCCAAAAATCCCATTTTTCAACAATATAGATCTAGAATTTGGCAGTAAAATAAGTAGAAGATGTATAATAGTCTTAAAACTTCAAGTTTTATTGGAACCTTAATTCAATTATCCGTGTGACATGTTTCGGCTGTTCTGCTATACTGCCATTTTCAAACCAACAATCCAAAAATTGATAAATTTCGCAGGCAACTAAGTTCAATTAAAAGCTGAAACATTTTAAACACTGAAGGAATGAAAACTGTCTTAAACAGATGTGAGGTTATGTGGAAATGTACAAATAAACAACAAACAAAACAAATTAAAATTGAATTTTAAATTTTCAATTGCCGGTTCCTTAGTCGATAAATAAAAATCATTGAGTCATTAAGGTGAAAGATCGGGAGGTCAATAGTTAAAACTGCAAACAACGGAACAAACTTTACATACCTATTGAAACATTCTCCGGATGATCGAGATCAGAAAACTTCAACAATCAGGAGTGTCAACTCAAACACAAACAACGAAATACACAGGAACTACTCTAAATCATGTTCTTTCTTTCCTTGTGGAGTAATATGCCAAAGTGCCAAATTTGAAAATCTTCCTTTGGGGGGTGCCAATATTTTGTAGGTGTCTTTTATATTGTTTGTCAACATAGCATTCAGAGTTTTGAGTCTACTGTCACTCATGTGTTTGATTATTTCGACCTCTTCCAAGATTTCTTGATTGAACCCGAAATTACAATGATGGATCAATCTTGTATTGGTGTCAATATCTAATTTGTGATCTTCTTCTCTAAGGGGGCAACTAAAACCGTTGTTAATAAATCAACAAGTCAAGAGCTTCAAATTTTCAATGGTGGGGAAAGGCTGAATTCCGTGTTTTGTCTCATAGGTGGCGTGGGCGATTAGGTATAATCGACCAAGCCAGCTCTGAGAGGCTTAACTCGGTTCAGTTTAGTTGAATTTCTTGAGAAGCTAAAGAGTACTGATGAAGGCCAAGAAGTCAAAAACGCTTCTGCTTTTGCTTCTCGGCAAAGCAATGAACCCCCTGGGGTTTATTTGACTTGTGAGATATATGCATAAGTATATTAATTATACGAAGCCATTATGAAGACCCTATTGGCAGGAACGCTCTGGACTTGTTGATTTGATACCATAATTGACAGCTGATTTTGACTACATGAAGATGCACTTGATTTCTTTCATAGATGAACTGAACATTCACCAAACAAGCCATCAAAACAAACCAAGGAATACATTGATCCCCTGTCCTAGAACAGATATAACACTGTAACAAGAGCACTGTAAAAATACCACAATAATTGAAACTTAAATCCGGTGCAGTTGGCGGAAACGTTGGAGTAACATTAAAGTCGATATGTGCCTTGATAGGCATCGCTTTTTACGACCGATGGAAATCTGCCGTTTAATCGATCCAACTTCGAACGCATTTCACCGGGACTTTGTCTCATTAGTGCCAGAATTGAATTGAATGGATGCTGGTCCGAAGGATGCTGATACAATCTTCTCCCATCCTTTCAAAACAAAGAGTGCCTGCGCTGTTATTTGAATAACAGCTTCTCACTTGCGTGGTGAATGACTTGAGCAGGTGGCCTCAATGTTGCAAAGATATTTCCCCTTAGTATTATTTCAAAAGTTACTCAAGTTTCAGTAGGGAATAAGCCTTTCGATACACGAAAAATGTGTTGATCAGGTGTTTAAATCGGATAGTAGCTTTGCCATTGTTGTTGCCGCACATCTTAAGAGTAATTTCGATATTTGAATGTATAACAAATATCATGGAAGAAAAGATGGAAAACTGAGGTGTGGTCAGCCTGTTTTGGTGCGCATGTTCAAATTCATAGCTAGAGTGGTCATCCGTCTAGTTAATGAACTCGCACAAATATAGAACTTGAAAAAAAAAAGGTAAAATGAGGTAAAAGGTAAAATGAGGTTAAGGAATTTCAGCGATAAACCGCGGATGATTTCCGAGATACAGATTTTTTTTGATAATTCTTTTAATATTTTTTAGTCATACATTACTCAGAAGTTCTGCATAAATTTTAGTGTCGGTATTTTTCAACTAAATACCAAGTTTTAATTCGAACAGAGCAGTATTTTTCGAGATATTTTGAAATCAAAATTTCATTTGGATATAACACCGGAACCACTCGGTGGATTTTGTCCATTAATGAACTCAACCGACAAATTTGGATCTATCCTGCCAATTTCAACTCTCTACCTAATTTCGTATTATCATGCATACATACATTTTTTTCCTGAGATTCTTCCCGAGATTCTAAATCAGATCAAGTTCAAATTTGGTATTTAGATGTAAAATAATATTCAAGATTCTTCCCGAGATTCTGAATCAGATCAAGTTCAAATTTGGAATTAGATGTAAAATAATATTTTTTTTTCGGCCTAGTAGCCGAGACACTTTAATTTAAATAAAAAAAAATATATTTTCAAGGTTTTCAGAAAATATTGTAAGGACCGTGCTACAATAAGCACAAAGAAAAATTATATCTCATTACCAAAGCATAGTGACGCTGTGCTTTTTCATTTTTTACGCGCATGTTCTAGGGAACATCGTGTTATCATTTTGCCCAAATGACTGTAATGTTCGAATTTTTTGCCGAAAATGGTCTTGAACGATTAGGTTCGACTTACCGATGAAGAATTCGAGGTCAACTTCGATACTGTCCAGCCTTTGCTACGATAACTTGAGAACGGAAAAAGACTTGAAAGTTCGTTAATGGGCATAATCGGCCCATCGGTTTCCGAGCGATAATTTTGTCATCAACCAATACAGATCCGATCGGATTGAAACTGGGTAGCTTGTTGTGGAATACTGACAAAAAGACGATTGTGAAATTTTATGACATTGGTAACCCTAGAAAATGTAAAAAAAAATTATTAAAAAATATTATTTGTCACGATAACCTGATAACGAAAAGAGATAGTGACATGCAGTTTTTAAGGTAGGTTGAGCATCTAAATGAGACATTTGAGTTCGTTAATAACGGTTTTGGAGTTATACTCACCTGAAATTTGGTTGTTATTTCCTCAATAACTCAAAAAATAGATACTAATCAGGGTAGATTGCGGAGTTATACCTATCTGGGATATTATATTTTCAATAACTCAAAAAGCACAGACCCGGTCCAATTGAATCTCGGTATCTAATTGTAGAATATTGACATAAATACGTGTGTGAAATTTTGTGGGAATCGTACTTCTAGAAAGTTTTAAAAACATTACGAAAAAATATTATATATCTCATGATAACTTGAGAACGGAAAGAGATAGCGACTTGCATTTTTCGCGGAATTTCGTGAATATCGTATCCTGGTTATTACTTGTGGCGTTTTTTCGTATTTCAATTTCAATAGAATACATATGAAAGAATTGTGACCAGAGATTATCTCGTTACTGAAGTATGTCATTCAAATGTTACTAAATGTATTCATATATTATAAAAGCTTTAAAAACGGTATACAGGGTGCTTCAACACTCGAGGTGAAAAATTAAGGAACGTATGCAGGCTGAAATTCTTGATAGAAAATGTGAAATATTTTTTTTTTGTTTTTTGCTTTGTTTCCGAGATATCAGACTTCAAAGTTTCAGCATGCCATCAATTTTCAACTTTGATGCATAATATAAAAATGCAAAAATAATTCACATGTTCAAAAATACCACCATTAGCATAGATACAGGCTTGACAACGCAAAATAGGGGAATCGTATATAATTGCATGTTTTGTTTATTTTGGGTTTATTCAACTGCATTAATAAGCCATTCCATTAATTGTTCTTGATTATTAAATTCCACTGCGTGAACTAGGTGTTCTAAATGCCACCATACAACATAATCCAAAGGACTCAAGTAAAGTGATCTCGCAGGCCATAACACCTGACCAAGCCGACCAATCCATCTCCTATTAAATTTTGGTTTAACCGGGCGACAACACTTCGTCCAATAAACGGTGGTGCTTCTTCGTGCTGATACCATATACGATTGTATACCAAATCCATAGGAACATCTTCTAGGTAATTTCCCAGATCGTTTTCTAAAAATTGCAAGTGCAGCGCATCGACATTCAAACGATTTGGAAGGACTAGAATTGGAAGTACTTGTCCGATAGTCCGCCCCGTACCTTAATAGAGAATCTTTGTTGATAACCTCTTCTTTTGAAAGCGTGAGGATTTTATAGAGACCGTACATGTTCATTATTGCAGTTATTTATGCCAGTCCGAGTAAATGTAGCTTCATCCGAACAAAGTGTCTCTTTGTAGACATTTTCATTTTGTTCATGATGCTGAAGAAGCGATTGCTAAAAGGTGAATCTATGCATGTCATTTTCTTGGTCAAAATTATGCACTTTTTGGCGCTCTAGTTCCTCGGAACTGAGTGCTTATCAATTTGCCCAAATGTCTGTAATTTTCGAATTTTTCGATGAAAATGGTCTTAAACGATTTGGTTCGACTCACTGATCAAGAATCCGTGGTCGAAAATCATTCTATCCGGCCGGTCCGGCCGTAGGCACGATAACTCTCGAACGGAATGAGCTAGACAGTTGAAATTTTCAGAGTAGGTTTGGGAGATAAATATCTCGGCTAAGTTCGTTATTGGGCAAAATCGGACAGATGGTTTCGGAGTAACAAAAAAAAAATTTTTGTTTTGTTTTGTTGTGTCGGAACAGAGTGCTTATCAATTTGCCCAAATGTCTGTAATTTTTGAATTTTTGGCTGAAAATTGCTTAAACGATTTAGTTCGACCCACTGATCAAGAATCCGTGGTCAAAATAAATCGATTCTGTCCGTCCGTCCGGCCGTTAACACGATAACTCTCGAACGAAAAGAGTTAAAGTATTGAGTATTTTGAAGGGTAGGGTCGAAGCGTGAATATCTCGGTTGAGTTCCTTAACGGGCAAAATCCATCAAGTGGTTTCGGAGTTATGGCGATTTTTAGTAAAAATATTTTTTAATGAATAGTTCCGAAACCAATCACTCGATCTATCTGAAATTTAGCATCAAATTGTAGAATAATGACCTTAATATGTGCGCGAAGTTTTGTATTGATCGGAATGCCGTAAAGTGTAAAAAAAAAATTTAAAATTTTAAAATTTTGTTTCTACAATAACTCACGAACAGAGTAGGTTTGGGAGATGAATATCTTGTTTGAATTCATTATTGGATAAAAGCAGCCTGATGGTTTCGGAGTAACGAAAAAGAATTTTTTTCTTTATATTGCAAATTTCAAATTCAATTTTTTTCAAGATGCAATTTCACCATGAAAATCCATTGATATCATTTTCAACTCTAACAAGCTAATACTTTCGGAGATAAGATGTTTCGAAATTTCAATAATGAATCGTAATGTTTTCACAGAATGCGGTACTTGATTATTCTATCTATGAATTATTATATGATCTGTGTTCTTACATGTCATATTATTTTCCTATGAGAGATAAATGTCAAAATTATTTCTGGTTCGTTATTCTTGATATAAAATACACCTTCTGTTCTAGAAAACATTTTACGATTGAATGCATGCAAAATGACTAATGAAATAACATCAGCTATCGTAGAATTATGAGGATAATATGATATTATACTATTAAGGTGATAATATAATATCCGTGGATAATCCATATGATGATGGAATTATATTCTTCGGTAAGATACATAATCAAATTGTGTTCAGTATATACACAGTAAAAAAAACTGCAATATTGTCTAAGTTTTAATTGATATAATAGAAATTTCAGATAAAATTTGAGGAATGAATATCTCGGATAAGTTCGTATATTGGGGAGAATCAGTCTGTTCAATTACCATTTTTATTTCCATTCCCAGAGACCAATAATTTCGGAGATATGCTTTGTCAGAGTTTCAACAAGAGCTCCTGTCCACAGGGCTTGAACCAATTTTTGGCGCTCTTGTTCCTCGGAAGAGAGTGCTATCAATTTGCCCAAATTTCTGTAATTTTCCAGTTTTTGGCTGAAAATGGTTTTAAACGATTTGGTTCAACTCACTGATCAAGAATCCGTGGTCGGAATCGATTCTGTCCGGCCGGCTGGCGGTCCGTCCGGCCGTTAACACGATAACTTTCGAACGGAATGAGCTAGACAGTTGAAATTTTCAGAGTAGGTTTGAGGGATAAATATCTCGGTTAAGTTCGTTATTGGGCAAAATCGGACTGATAATTTCGAAGTAACGAAAAAAAAATTTTTTTTTACAATACAACTTTTGAATTCAAATTTTTTTAAGATGCAGTTTCATCATAAGCATCCATTGTTATCATTTTTAACTCTAACAAGCTAATACTTTCGGAGATATGATGTTTCAAAGTTTCAATATCACATCGTAAGTTCTATATGTATTCACAGAATGTGAACACAGAATCTGTCTGTGGGACTATTCATAAATGTCATCTTTTCTAGCTATTAGAGATTGTCAATTCTTATATTTTCTATTGGAAAGCACGTATTCGAATCTTGAATCTGTGAATACATACAAGACTGTTTTGATGTACACTGATCAACAATTGCTAGGGATCACTTATGAACTTCTCTTCATTTGTATTTTTTTCAAGTTATCTCGTGAATGTCTGTACATTATATGTTCTCTAAGGAAAAATTAAGATGTTTTGAGTTGATTATATCAAATTTTTCCTCACTTCATCGGCTCTTGTTCACAAAATCGATTATTATCTGTAGGCTGTTACATGTGGAGTGAAAAGCAATTGGACAGTTGAAGATTGGAGCCGATGTTTATTTACGGATGAGTCTAGATTTCGTTTGGTCAACTCCGATGGACGTATTCTTGCTTGGAGGGAAAGAGGTCGAAGGTATGCAGAACAGTTTATGGTACCCACAACAGCTTTTGGCGGAGGTTCTATATGTGTATGGGGAGGCATTTGTTTGAACCAACGCACAGAGTTGGTTGTTCTGCAGAACACCACAATGACCAGCCAGAGATATCACGATATGATTATTGAACCCATAATTGTTCCGTTTGCGGCTGCCTTGGGCGAGAATTTCATTTTAATTGACGATAATGCCCGTCCACACCGTAGTCGTCTGGTTAATGAAGCGCTAGAAACTCATGCTATTGATAGGATGGACTGGCCAGCTCGCTCTCCAGACATGAATTGCATCGAACATGTCTGGTCTGAGATGTCTAGACAATTGTCAACCTTAGAACAACCGATCAATAACCTGGAGGACCTTTCTAACGCTTTACGGGATATTTGGACGAATTTGCCCCAAAATTTTATAAATCGTTTGATTGAAAGTATGCCTCGTAGGGTAGAATGCTTGAGACGAGCTCGTGGGGGGCCAACTAGGTACTAGCTTAACCGAAACTTCAGCCTTCTTGTGGTGTCATCATAAAATTTTTATGTTATTCAAACACAGAATTTTGAGTGTTCCTAATAAAGTCTTTTTTTCTCTCCAACTTTCCATTTTCTCATTCTTTTCTCAAGTGAACCATATTATCAACTGAAAATACTCTGATATCTGACTAAATTTATAATCTTGGAGCGAATAATTCAGAAATAAATTTAGAAAAAGTAAGTGATCCCTATCAATTGTTGAGCAGTGTAGTTTATGGAGGCAATAGGAAAGAAGAACATAATGGAATCATCAAAAGAAATTACTGTTCGTTGACCACTGAGGTTAATATTTCCTTTTACTTCCATAAGTAGTGGTAGTCAGACATGTTCCTATATACAGTATTTTCATAATGTTGCTGGCAAAAAAATACCTGAATATGGATCTACATTTGTGTTAAGGTTCATAATACAGAAAAGAATGTGTTAGTGGTATGAACTATTATAGTATAGATAGTATTTTATTAATATATTTTGAACTATTGAAATAATTTGTTTGTATTCCACTACCTACTCAAATATCAGGAATAAATGGACAATCTGCTATGATTGTCTCCAGCCTTGCTTTAGACATTTCGATGATACTTTCCTTAGGTATTTTGAGTTGTGAAAACTATGCACCGAATATGAGTTGCAACAGCCTATTCTACGAGGTTGAATCATTGCAGATTGCTCCTTCAATCTTGATAAATAAATTTAATGACAATTTTCAAACCACTGAAGCATTGTAGATTGCTCTTTTTTGTAAAAGATAATTTTTGAAGCATTTTTCTTAAATGACACTTTTTTTAATTTTATTTCTTTCATGATGCAGTTCTATCATTGGAATCCATTGGTATAATTCCCAACTCTGAGAAACCAATACTTTCGGAGATATAATTTGTCTGTTTGAACAAGAGCGCCAAAAAGCTCCTGTCTACAGGGCTTGAACCAATTGTTTTAAATAAAATTATACTATAGGTTTCTGTGGAGAATCCGGTGACAGCTGAGTTGTACAGACAATTGAAGTTGCTTACTGCAACTCCATCTACTAGTGTTGAACGTATCAGTGCCTCAAGTTCAAACACGTAAAAATTTTTACTATATTGAACACAGAGGAAGAATTGTTGTCTATTGAGATGTTGGTTTTTACTTTCGTGAAATTGACCGCCACGTGAACGTACTGCAATGACGGTAATGCGCGTGTTGTGTGCGGACAGAAGAAGGTAGATAAACACGAAGAGGTCACAGTGGTCAACCGAGGCGTACCACGAGTGTCAAGATAGGCGCTTTGGGAAACTAACTTCACGAGACTATTTTGTACCACTTGTTGTAATAGGATCATGACTGTAGAAAATCCCACATGATATTGAAGGCCAACGATCGAAAAGTATTTCAGATGCTGAAAATCTGAAAAGATAGAAATTAGTATTTCTATGTATTCCATTCTTACAATCAACAGATGTTCATAGGAATGGATGAAACTACGGAATTTTTTCTCAGCCAGGCACCAATTTTTCTACCAGGCTTTTTGGCGCTCTAGTTCCTCGGAACTGAGTGCTTATCAATTTGCCCAAATGTCTGTAATTTTGGAATATTTCGATGAAAATGGTCTTAAACGATTTGGTTCGACTCACTGATCAAGAATCCGTGGTCGGAATTCATTCTGTCCGGCCGGTCAGGCCGGCCGGCCGGCCGGCCGTCCGTAAGCACGATAACTCTCGAACGGAATGAGCTAGAGAGTTGAAATTTTCAGAGTAGGTTTGGGGGATGAATATCTCGGCTAAGTTCGTTATTGGGCAAAATCAGACAGATGGTTTCGGAGTAACAAAAAAAAAAATTTTTTTTTACGAAACAAATTCCAAATCAAATTTTTTTTAATAAGCAGTTTTATCATAAGAATCCATTCATATCATTTTCAACTCTAACAAGCTAATACTTTCGGAGATATGATTTTTTAAAATTTCAATGTAAATCGTATTTCACAGATTGATATAATTATTATTCTATGTATGAATTCTCATAATGTCAACTTGACAGAAGAAAATATTGTAACTTCAAAAATATTGGGGTTGAAATACTCGTATTTTAGCGATGCAACGGGGACCTCACCCGAAAATGTTTGAAAATATTACGTAAATATTGAAAGCATAATTCTGTGGTTTGGTGAACGTAGATCAGGAAATTTTTGATCTATTACAAGGTAATTTATAATTACTTATCTAATAAACTATTATTTGAATTGAATTTCCTTTATGATGCAGTGATATCATATGAATTCAATGATATAATTCCCAACTCTGAGAAACCAATACCAGATATAATTTGTCTGTTTGAACTAGAGCGCCAGAAAGCTCCTGTCCACAGGGCTTGAACCCATTTTTCTTTCTTATTATTATTTCAATAGTCCTTGTGCTGAAAACTATATAAAAAGGGATAACTCTGGATGATTTCAAGGGCAGTAGCATCATCATCTTGATAAACCACTCTAGAGCCGCAACTCTCGTCCGTTTCAAATTACAGTCGATTCAGATACACACAGAATGGGAGAAACGTTCCTCACAAGCAGCTATGTGCTTTATTAAAATCAGTTTCAACACAGACCCAGTTCAAAATCTAAACGAATGAATAATTATAACAAATAACAATAAACTCACAGTTTGTGACATTTCTGTTAATATGAATCGAAGCTCCATCTTGCATGAACCATCTATCCTACCTTAGATCAAATGGCATTTGATCAATATAGGGACCAATTTCAGGTTCCAAAAAATATAGGAGCAGGTAACCTGCAGAGTTAAGATTACCATGGAAAAGGAAAGGCTCAATTATTCCAGTTAACTCGAAGATTTCTAGCCAAACTTTAGTTTAAAGCGAGTATTCATCTCTGCACTCAATAGCAAAATTAGGATTCCCATCTGACCACCGGAGGCAGTTCTGTGAAGATACTTTCCCATTCTACGTGTAGCTAGCTTCGTCAGAAAAAAATATTTTACTAGCAAACCTGTGATCCTCTTCAAATTGCAGTTTTCTCACATGCAAAATTCAAGCCTTGAATCACAATGTCTCTAGTTAAAAGTGTTGATAAATTAGTGTTTGTACGATTGGAACCTATTCTTCCAACACTAGTCAGTGGTATTGCATTATCCGTAGAAAGCAGATGTATTGAAAGCTTCGGCTCCTTGAGAATACTTTACATCATATTTATAGCTGCTCCTTCATATTCCATTTCCCATTTTTATGACCTTTTTTAAAATAATTTTCTACTGTCTCCTGTCCAACTATTTTTTTTTGAACTATGGAAGAGTGAACTTGTAATTATCACCGTCTAATTTAACTATATCCACATTCTCATCAAAATAGTAATCGGACAAAGTACTTATTGTCCACGAAAAAATGTTGATACGCATTATTTCATTCTATCTTGCAACTCCTTCAGTTTCTATGTAATGAAATTCTAGATGAATTAATAAGAGATATAGCATATCGCATTCCTCTTCCTATCATTCGATATCAATTCCAGGAATCAGAAAATCAGGTTATGTTCCATTTATATACATACCAAATAATAATTAAAATAAAGTCACACGTCATATAATATTCAATTATATATCAATTCGTTTAATTCGATACCTATAGGTATCATAATAAACGCGGCTAGGTAATACGCCCCGGGATTGTTTTTGGTCATGGTTTTCCGTCACATCGTGTTCAGCAGAATTATGTACCATTACGTATCGTATTCTAGTAGTCAAGGTATTTCAACTGATATCCACGCCGTAAATACTAACCTGTTTTCGAATTATAAAAATATATACTTATCCATTATATTGAACTGATTTGTCATCACACTTTCAGTTGTACGAAATTTAAAAGCTGTGTCTTTATTTGAACTCATCAAATACAATATGATTACCAACTAGTAATTTGTTAAGAGCTGGGTATCTAATCTCGACCATTCGCAATTTGCACGATCGTTCGCATCTCTATGGCAAATACGGCATATGCGACCGATCGTGAAAATTGCGAATGGTCGAGAATAGATCCCCAGGGGTCTATTCTCGACCATTCGCAATTTACTCGATCTTCCGCATCTCTATAGCAATATATAGTATATGCGACCAATCGTTAAAATTGCGAATGGTCGAGAATAGACCCCCAGGGGATCTATTCTCGACCATTCGCAATTTGCACGATCGTTCTCATCTCTATGGCAAAGACGGCATTATGCGACCGATCGTGAAAATTGCGAATGGTCGAGAATAGATCCCCAGGCCGTGACAACATTGCGAGTCGAATGAAAGCAAGTGGAGAAGTAGAGCGCAATATTCAGAAGTGCTCCCTCCTATCCATTGCACCTCACTCCATCAAGGAATCATTTCATCAAAAATTCATTGCATCGAAGGATCACTCCATCGAAAATGTTGCCCACTACTAACTCCTGATTGTCTGAACATCCGAACTGATATTACGACCTTCTTCGTCTGAAGTTTAGCTGGACCAGAGATAATTTTGTTTCTTTGTGTGTAAAATCAACCTACCTCAATCTATTTAACCTAAAATTTGAAATAATTGTAAGACGCACGTGTTAGTATCAACAATCTTCCGTTCAGTGAACCATTATGGAAAACCTTTGTACCTATTCATTGTTAAATTTTGTAACCTGCATATATTTGTCCAGAAGAAAACAACATACAGTGTTACGGCGCCTGAAATTTTCTGGACTAGTGCTAGTCAAGAAAGACGAACGTATTTTCACTGAATTGGAAGTATAAATATTGGGATACGCCAAACCAACCAATAAGTAAGGATGGATACCTAAGGATTAATTCCATTATTATGGATACATAGTTTTATTTATATTTTCCATAGTAATGGAATATCCAAAAACTTACTACAACAAATTTGATTAATAAGTTGAATTTTGAGTTCACTATTGGTCAACAATGATGATAAAACGGTATAACAATGGAGGAAGAAGAAAATCGCATTTAAAACAGTGATTGTCCATGGTTTTTGATTCAACTGACTGCGTTTTCTGTTAATATCAGAGGCAGTAAACACAGGAAGTCTATTCTATTGAAATTTTCATGAATTAAGGGAGCAGGATATTTTATTACAGAAGTTTTTAAAAATGACATCATTGACTTAAATGTTGATTTCTAACACTCTTCAATAGTTTAAATTTAGATATGACATGAGGAACCCATTTTCCAGTGATGGATTCTTAATGAAATAGGACTATTCATATTCACCTGGATCTTCATTTATTGAAATTATAGTGAGTTTCTCCCACTGGGCATCATCTGGAGATCTTGAATTGAATAATTAGACATACAACACACAACATAAAACAAATGGAACTTACAGTTGTGAAATAAATATAAAAGATGAGATATATTAATATTTGTATTCTCCGATAATTACTCCATAATTCAAAGGGAAATAAAAAAACCTCCTTATTTTTCGTTTATCATCGTATGAGACATACCGCCGTTTTCACAAAGCATATTCAATCTCCGTCAAGTCCTAACTGAGGTCTCAGTTAAGGATAAATTTGAATCACAACCTCAGTTAACGTATTTAACGGTGTTGAAACAGGCCTGATCCAGCATATTGAGCAATAACCAAAATATAAAAGAAATCTGTTTTCTTCTTGTTTGAACTCATGATTTTTTTGCTTCAGATGGTCACCGTAAGCAGTTTTCTTTGAGTTATTGTATTCTGTTTTCTAATGGTCTAAAAGTCCTACCAATATAAACTGCCTTACAATCTCCAAATTTCAACATGTACACATAATTTTTTTGAAGTGTTCATGCTTGGTGCTTTCGACTATGATTTACTGAAGAATCGTATATCTGCTGAAGGACATGTTTTCGTTCAAATTGCTGAAAATGTTACAACAAAGGTTGTCAGTGCTTATTCATATCGACATTGGACTATGATTCTCAGCGATATTTATGAGACTTCCACGACCCAAATAGTTGGACACAATTTTTTAATCAACTGGGAGTCCAATATTGTGCAGTTGGCAGCAAGACTATTCTTAAATCTTCCGAGTATAGAAGAGGTGTGTCTTTGAGGCAAAAAAAGTAAGTTTCCTTTTGTTTTTCAAAATTACATAAGGCTTACAGGGGACTGCAATACTATGCAAACTTCTTTAAAATTCAGGCCCATATCCCCTAGTTTTCTGATTGGGTTCAGCTGGTTTAACGACAAAAAATTTGAAGGAAATGCGAGAACTGCTGTTCATCAGAGATATTAAATAAAGAGTAGGTCTGGTTTTATTTCTCAATATATTTTATTGAAACTATCAACCACCGAATTTTCCATGGACCCTCGTATATCTCCGAAACAGGAATATATACCGAAATAGAGCCAAATTTATTCCGTAATCAGATTATACTCATATCTTTCATATTTCAGCTTTGGTTCTGCTAGCAACATGCCAAGGAAATGAAAAGGTCTGGAATTCCATTTATGGGATTGGACAGGAGGTGTAATTTCTTCAATGACTTTTTTTTGAGAGGTCTTTTCTAGGTCTACAGAATAGTGCCAAATCAAAAAAAAAGTATCACATTGTGTAATGTAAGTTCCAAATTATGTCCATGAAATTAAAGGTGGTCAGATATCTCATAGCCCTTAGTACATATTCTGATATGGTTCTGCTTGCTCGACCATCGGAATAAACAACCAAAAATTCAAAGAAAATGAGAGGAACTACCACTATCGGAGACATTGAATTAAGAGTATGTCTGGTGGGATTTTTCAATATCTGATTGAAACTTGAAACTATCAACGTACGAACTTTATTGACCCCTTATATCTCCGAAACTGGAAAGCTTAAACTTTGAAAATTAGGTACTAAATTATTGCCGAATTTTTCCAATCTTATTCCGCTATCAGATAACTCATATATTTCATCTTTCAGTTTTGGTCCTGCTAGCTTTACTGTTTGATGAAAATTCGAGACTCTTCAACAATATAGATCCGATCGTGTTTAAACTTGGCAGTAAAGTTAGGTTCTGAAGACTCTCACAAAAATTTTTTAAAAATTTAATGCTTGTGGCTTTTACTTGATGCAAATCCATATTAACTCAATGAAAAATTATATACGATTTACACTTATTTATTCAATATTGTGACGTGTTTCGTCGACACAGCGACTTCATCAGACTACATCATACTAAATTCTTAACAAGTTATTATCTCCCTATACCTAGATGACATGGACACAGAATCATTTAAAACTAATTACATGAGAAACTTATTTAAAACAAATTACATAATAGACTTATTTAAAACCTAATGCTTTTATTTATAAATTGATTCTCTATTTGAATAGATTGAGTAACGGTGAAAAATTTAGATCTAATTGTTCATTAACTAGATTACCCGTATATTTTTCCCTATTTATTTCGACCATTTCCCAGTAATTAAGTTGCGCACCTTTATTCAAATTGTGTAGAATTTTGAAATCCGGGTTAAACTTATGTCCTTCTGCTAATAAATGATTCGAATAATTTGAATTAATTTTGTTGTTTTTGAAGCTGTGATGATGTTCCTTTATTCGTATGCCAAAATTTCTACCAGTTCTTCCTATATATGATTTGTCACAACTCCCGCAATTTAATTGATAAACACCGGATTTATCTTCTTTATTCCTTTTCGATTTATTGTTTTTTATGAATTTGGCAAGGTTATTATTTGTCCGGAATGAGATATTCACCTGTTGGTTTTGAAGAAACCTTTTAAGTTGTTGACTCGTTGTACCAAAATATGTTAAGCTATTGAATATTTTATTTTTATCCTTAATTTCTGGAAATACTAAACTAATTGTTTTTCTAAATTGTTTTTTCGTCAACATTTTTCTGATTAACTCTGTGTCATATCCGTTGTTCACCGCTATTTGTTCGATAATTTCTAATTCTGTACCATAATTTTCTTCGGATAAAGGTATACCTTGTTGTTGTGACAAATCATATATAGGAAAAGCTGGTAGAAATTTTAGCATAAGAATAAAGGAACATCATCACAGCTTCAAAAACAATAAAATTAATTCAAATTATTCGAATCATTTATTAGCAGAAGGACATAAGTTTAACCCGGATTTCAAAATTCTACACAATTTGAATAAAGGTGCGCAACTTAATTACTGGGAAATGGTCGAAATAAATAGGGAAAAACATACGGGTAATTTAGTTAATGAACAATTAGATCTAAATTTTTCACCGTTACTCAATCTATTCAAATAGAGAATCAATTTATAAATAAAAGCATTAGGAATGAATTATTGTTAATGTGTACAAAGAAACCAGCAGTGAAATCTCATGTAATTAGTTTTAAATAAGTCTATTATGTAATTTGTTTTAAATAAGTTTCTCATGTAATTAGTTTTAAATGATTCTGTGTCCATGTCATCTAGGTATAGGGAGATAATAACTTGTTAAGAATTTAGTATGATGAAGTCGCTGTGTCGACGAAACGCGTCACAATATTGAATAAATAAGTGTAAATCGTATATAATTTTTCATTGAGAAAAATTAAATACAATTCAAATCAAATTCAATACAAATCAGAAAGTTTTGACAGTTTAAGGTTTTAAGCTTTTTTAATGTTTCCACATATGTTATTATTTTTGCGCGTATGTCACGTACATCACGTTATCATTTTGTCCAAATGTCTGTAACTTTCGAATTTTTTGACGAAAATGGTCTCAACCGATTAAGTTCGACTCCCAATGAAGAATTCGAGGTCAAATTTGATTCTGTCCGGCCGGCCGTCTGGCCGTTGCCACGATAATTTGAGAACGAAAAGAGCTAGCGACTTGAAATTTTCAGGGTGGGTGGCGTACCCCAATACGACGAACAAGTTCGTTAATGGGCATAATCGGCTCAGTGGTTTCCGAGTAATAATTTTGTTTTCAACCAATATGAATCCGATCAAATTGAAACTTGGTGAGTAGTTGTAGAATATGAACCTAAGCACGCTTGTGAAATTTTGTGCGAATCGTGTGGCTAGAAAATTATTAAAAAATTATTAAAAAATATTTTTGTTGTCACGATAACTTGAGAACGAAAAGAGATAGCGGCTTCAAGTTTTCAGGTTAGGATGTGCACCAGAACGCGACATTTCAGTTTGTTTATGAGCATAATCGGCCAAATGGTTTTAGAGTTATAGCCATCTGAAATTTGGTGGTTTTTTGTTCCACATTAACTCGAAAAATACTGAACCGATTGAATTCAAACATGGTTATTAGTTGTAGAATGCCAACTCGAAAATGGTTGCAACATTTGGTGAGGATAGCATTCGTAGAAAATTTTTAATAAATCATTGAAAATAAAAAAAAAAATTCTATATATCAGTAACTATTCGTCTGAAATTACTGAAATTTTGCAAGAGCCTTCATAACCTAACTCTACTGCCAAGTTTCAAGTTTTAATACGATCGGTTAAATATTGTTGGAGATTCGAGCATTCTTGTGTGAGTTCAGTAGATGGGTGACCGTTGCCTCGATAACTTTCGAACGAAAAGAGATAGGGACTTGCAATTTTCAGGGTAGGTTGCGTATCCGAAAGAAAGAGTTGAGTTTGTTTTTGGGCATAATCGGTCTAACGGTTTCCGAGTTATACACACCTGAAATATTATTTCCTTGATAACTCAAAAAATAAATATTCGATCGAATTGTAGCTTGGTAACTAGTAGTAGAAAATCAACATAAAGACGTGTTTAAAATTCTGTAAGAACCGTACCCCTAGAAAATTTGAAAAAAATGGCGAAAAAAAAAGTTTTAAGAACCGTACCCCTAGAAAATTTCAAAAAAATCACGAAAAAAAAAAATTGGTTCAAGCACTGACGTGAAGTCAGAAGCTTTTGCGCGTATGTTCTATTGTCCATTCTTCTGTATTGGACACCCTTAATCGAATTTACCATGGTAAATTATGTTGTCCATTCTCCTGTATTGGACACTCTTAGTCGAATTCACCATGGTAAATTCGAATTAAGAGTGTCCAATACAGGAGAATGGACAACATAATTTACCATGGTAAATTCGATTAAGGGTGTCCAATACAGAAGAATGGACAATAGAACAAACGCGCAAAAGCTTCTGACTTCACGTCAGTGCTTGAACCAATTTTTATACCTTCATCGATTTTGAATCGTGCACTTGGATGTAAGTCAAGGATTTGAAATCCCTCGCAACATTTCAGCAATATCTGACGGATAGCTTCTGAAATACAGATTTTTTTAAATTTTTTTAGTATTAGCATCTCCGCCATATTTTATGTGGGTTTTTGTGTCGGTATTAATCTACTCTAACTCTCACCAATATATGAAGAAATTAATTTTATATTCATTATATAAAATAGGCACTCCAAAATTGAGACTATAAGATATTAAATAATAGTTATACCAAGGACGAAAAACTGTCTATTATAGTCGTGTCTGCAAATTGCTATCCGAGGCGGTACCGAGGACAGCAAGCAGGTGAGACAATAGACAGTTTTCCGCCGACGTGCATATTTCATTTTTTCGTCGACCTCCACATATTTTTACGAATTTTAGACCTCTTGAATAATCTCACAATAGCGAATTACATACACACACTTATGTTTGTATTGAACCGTATCCATAGTGACCACAGCACTGACAGTCATTCTTGTTTGTATTGAACCGGATCATGCCGTATTCATAGGTACCACAGCGGACGAGAAAGTACTTTCTCGTCTGCAAAGTACATGCCTTCAATAATAGCCGCAAATTAGTACGTAAAATGTCACTTTTCATAGAGGTTGACGAAAAAATGTGTTTTCGGTCCCTTTCTTGAAAAACTTCGCTTGGAGATATAGCCTTAATCCACATCTGTTGCATGCATTGCCCTAAGCGTAAACTGATTCCTCCTCTCAGCCGAGTTTTGAGAAGGGCATTCGTTTTGAATTGGAAACACACGACAGCATAGAGGGATGGTGCTCTCACATTCGAGTTTCTTACAAAAGAATCATTTTCAGGTCTCCAGGAGGTATATTCAGGTGTTTCTTGAGCCTTTCGATTTCACTATTTCAAATGATATTATGTTGGCCCTTTATATGGGAAAAGATGAGACGAAGGAACCCAATCATCCCTCAAACAGCGGAAAGCGATCGACTACGAAGGAAGAATGTATTTTTTAACTTGAAAATGGAAATATCATGAATTATAATAATACAATCATTATAATAGTACATTTTGTATCTAGTAGTAAAAGCAATACATTGTCCGGATGACAATGTAAATTATTGTTGGCCCAGGCGTTATGCCGAGGCCAGCAAGTCTGGGAATGTGCTTTCACTACGAGGTACCCATACTATTTTTCCTGAAATCACGATCTATGTTGATTGCAATAATATTATCTAATGGCTAATTTTTGGCATGCTTGAAAATGATATGAATGATAGTTATTCCTCTTTAGAACTCTCCAGATAGTCGATATACTCATGTTCACACTGGCGTGATTATATATCATTTTTGTTAATATTATAGGTTTACTTTCAACCAAATCCAGGATATGTTCATCGTGGCTTCGTACGGTTTCTTTTTTCTTCCGTTTAAGAGTGCCAGGTTCTCATATGTGCCATAAAAGTTCTGAAGTTGTATACGTACTGATAGGCTTGGAAATCTGCAAGTGTATATTTCTCTCGATTTTTTCACCGAGGAAGCTTGAACTATGTCGTTTTTTTTCCTGGATTGAATATGTCACTTCTGCTCGAATCGAAGAATATGATTTTCAAGAAACGAGATAATATTCAGTTTGATTCGAATATACTGTAAAATTCTGTGAATTTCCGTTGCTCTGTAACGAAATTAAATTGAAAAAATTTAATAAATTCTATATAGAGCTAAGAGTAATACCTACCGCAAGGTTATGAGTTCGATTCCCGCCAGAGTTTTATCGAAATTTAGGGGAACTTTTTCATTTGATAAATTCATATTACCATCTGGAATATTTAGGCAGTCCAATTTCTAAATGTTGGCTTTCATAGTTAAACCAGCTCGGTCGGTCTCCTATTAGCTGACAGGTTCTCATGGTTGATCCACTTGAGCTCGGGTTGCTAGCTGCCATAGGGTCTCTTAGATGATCCCCAACAGATCTGGTTTACTTAACCGAGCTAAGTCCTGCACCGCTCTGATTATATGGATCTCATGTAACATCCCCCCTGCCTTGTCAGTATATTACCTACATAAGGTTGATTATCCTAGAAAGTAGGATTATGCCCTTGACTAGGTTCCTCGCACGGTTTCTGGCACTCAGGGTCGTGTCGTCGCCCCATAGTGAAGTCCCCATCGTGTGTGGCCTGGACGGTCAAATATAACATGAGAGGTAGTTTTTTGTGCCTCCCCACATTTCCTACAAACGGGGTCTTCACGGAGAATCCCCATTTTATGCAGGTACTTTCTCAGGGTGTCCGGTAAGTAGGTCAGTTACAGCACTGAGCTTACTCTTACTCAGTAGTAGTACTTCATTAGGTAATGAGGGGCAGGGCTGCTCCATCATCAACTTACGGCGTTAGCCCGAAGTTCCGTTCGAGTGCTGAGTGTGCTGTGCAAGGATCCATTTTTCAATGTCGCATTTCTCAGCCGATTTGGTCACCCATACTCCCGTCTCTGGCCTCAAGTTACTTGATTCCCTTCAACCCCCGTGTGCCGTGGCACCCACCCGAGCTCAACTCGGTTTAGGGCATCCAAGGTTTCCAGTTGCTGTCAGCATTTCAGCACAAGTCTGGAGTTAATTCTCCATCTGGCTATTGCCATAGTGCTGCCTGAATGTCCGAGAAATTCGTATGTTCCTATTGGAATAGCTCTTTCGAATATGCTCCATGACACAAGTCGTGATGGCTACCACATAGTGGTGCATTGCCCAAGCGACATCACAATGCTCACATTGGGTGAAGCCCCATACACCACAGCTCCAGAGCGTCCGCCCATCACTGGACCGTCCATGAACCATGTTAGTTTACTGTGAGGTCTGTTTTCCCCGTGGCTTTAGCCCCAGCTTGAAGAAAGGATTAAATTTGTAAATTACACTACTCCAGTCGCTATGTTCAGGATCGGGTGGCTAATTAGTCCCATCGTGTCCGTATAGCACCGTTTAGCTGCAGCCTGTAGGCACTCACCAGAAGGTGAAGAGGAGGGAGTCACGCGAGAACCTGCATAGCCACAGTTGAAGTACTTTTCATTGCTACAGTAAGACAAAGCCAGGCCAGTCTCTGAATTTTCTCCAGCACTTTGATGACTCTGCTCTAGATCATTTTTGTCCACCACACAGCATTATCATGCGAAGGAGGGTCTCACCATATAACAGTGTAAATCCACCTAGTGATTCCCGGGCTCAAGCCCCAATCTGACCAGGAACTTTGGATGTCTATTAAGAAATCCATCGATATTTTTTTTATTCTGTTTTTATATTCTCGTGTAGGATGAAAATTAGTTTATTTTTTTGCTGTAGACATTTAAAAAGAAAGTTGTGATCGAATTTTGAAAATAATGTTTCACCTAAATTCTTAAAAATCGTATTTTGAAATTCAAATTGCGCAAAAAAATCACGAATTTTGCAGGTTTTCCGTCATATAAACATCCTTTTTCAGAATTTTATACCATTTCTGCATTGGGCAAAAGAAATACTGAGATGTGATCAGAAACCGTTAATTCAAAGGTTACACATAACCGACCACACTCAATATATTTCTCGAAAATCACGTTGAACATCCTGTATCTCGCTTATGCTCCGAAAACGGAGATCTCCTGATGTCATCTACACGCATGTTCGTTTGTCCAGTTAATGATAAAACACTTAAGGCGAAAATTCATGGAACGATTAAATCGCAACGACAAGATTCTCGTCGTTCGTTTTTAAACGAACGACGTCGTCCAAATGAGTATACAGTCATTTGGACGACGTCGTCTATGTTGCTGGATTAATCCAGCATTCCAACGACAACTGATGACATACCTCAGACAGCCACTAAAATTAAAATTGGTTTCAGCACTGACGTGAAGTCAGGAGCTTTTGCGCGCATATTCTATTGTCCATTGATCTCTATTGGACAAATTCAAATGAAAGTAGATAATATTATCCTATCTAATATGTCTTCGACCAGACATGACTATTGTTGTGTGCCCAAATGCAATTCATGGGCGAAAAAAATGCCAAAATGTATAGGTTTGTGTTTTCACTTCTTACTTCCGGAAAACCAAATATAAATATAATTATTGAAACTGCGTTAGGAGGATAACGAATAGACCGAAGAGTACTCAACTTGGAACTACATCATCTTCAAACAGAGTACAAGGAGGTACCTCGAAAGAGTCGATGACTTGCCGTGCTGATAAACCTCATTCAGAAGAAGATATAAGCATCGCCCAAGCATCCTTGAGTTAGTTGAACAGCAATAATAATGCTAGTAGTAGACTTGGTTGTGTACATTGTTACCAGACCACCTAACACTTGTGCCGTTGATACATCCCGGTTATCTACAAAGAGTGATATGAACAGTGACAGTGCTTTGAAAAGTTTCACAAGCATAAACAATTTTGATATTTTCAATTGAATAGAAGAGATGGTCATCAAAACTCTTGGAAACAAATCAAAAAAAGCAACTTTATTATACCTCAAACATTACACTTATTGTTAATAATTATTTTCACATAATATATATGTACCATATCTTGAAAACTCATTTTAATTATTGATAACTGTTTTACCACAGCTTTATCTGGATCAATTAGACACTATATATCCTCATAAATGAACTAAAACAGCATGCGCCTGAACTTGGATTAAAACATCAGTAATATGTTTACACCTGCTCCATGCTCCGACTTTACAAGAATATACCATACTTTTTATTTTAAGTGTATCATTCTCCACATTAATATTGGCCATCAATTTTATGTGGTTCTGAATTAAGGGCACTACTTTGTAAACATAAGAACAAATGTCTATAAAACTGGGACCACAATTTGTTTTGTCATACATGATCTACATTTAGAACCTCTTCTCCTTCTACAAGGATTCTAGAATTAGGAGTTGAAGCTCCTATGTACTCCAGAAATTGCATCGTCTTGGAAGTTCCCAATTGTTTCTCTTTTGCGATTTAATACATTTATAATAATTATTAGAGGTAACTGTAGTACTTTAGGAACTCATTTTGTACCTAAATATGTATTTAGTTGTAATATTTAAATTCAATTAGGTTATGTTTCCATGTCAGTTCAAAATAAGCTGTTGTCCCATTTCGTCATCCATGAAATATAGCGGAAGGGAAATTCCGAACGACAGTCGTTGCTTTTGAACGACAAAATCGTCGAAATTTTGGACGACAGCGTCGTTGGTTTTGGACGACAAAATCGTCTCATGAATTTTCGCCTTTACGGTGGGTTTCACAAAGCTTTGACACTCTTAAATGCCAAATTAGTGTAATTCTATGTTTTATGTCAATTTCCAGTTCATTTCTGATGCAACCATCGAATTAAATCAAAAATTGAGCTAATCGAAGCTTCGTAAAACTCACCATTAGATCGGCAGAAATTTTGCCGGATCGTTTTGGGTCCGGGGAAGTTCGTTTCTGAGCAACGGACTAAAATACTAGTTTACCTGATTTTGGGGTGTGAAGTTGCGCCGAGAAAGTAGGCATTCTTGTCTTCATCGTCAACATTCGTCGTCTAGAAAACTTTCAAATTGTACTGTGTCACATTCGTCCATGTGTTGACTAGAGGTCCATCACATACTGTTCATAATATTGTTGGTATTGTTCCTCTTTTAAGTGCTGCTTGAACAATGGAAAATCATGAGTGCATTGACGTGGCATGAGGATATTTATTGCGCTCGTTCATTTAAAAACGAATAAAATTTACCAACGTAGTCTGGCTCAAACAAACTGCCCGTAATGAACGAACGAACAACCACATAATATTCACTGTCGTGCTCTGGTATGAAATTGATTGCAACCTCGATAATTTGTCACTAATATCAGCAATCTTATATCGAGCAACGTCCTTTATAAACATTAATTATTACTAAAGATATAAGCATTGACGGTCATTTTTTAGTTAGCGCGCACATGATTCGAAGAGCCTCCTATGACTCGAAAAAGTATGTCACTGTGTAAGGACAAAAACACTAGTTCAACCAATTACTCAGTTGAAATTGAAGCGGATCTTCATTTCTTGAGTTATTGAGGAAATCACAACAAAATTTAAGATGTGTTCAACTCTAAAACCGTCTGTTGGTTATTTCTATTAACGAACTGTCAAATTTCGATGTCCCAAACAACCCTGAAAGTTGCAAGTCACTATCTCTTTTCCTTCAAAAGTTATCATAGTAATGGACACCAACCCAGATACTGAACTCGCCCAACGCTGCTTGGTTTCCAGTATTTTTTCAATAACTCCAACAATATAGATTTGATCGTGTTCAAATTTGGAACATGGCTGTAGAATTTGGTTTGGAAGGCTCTCGCAATTTCAGCAATATCGGACAGATAGTTTCTGAGATTCAGAGTATTGCTTAATAATTATTTTTTTAATTTGCTGGTGATACGATCCTTTCGCCTATCTTTGTGCCGGCATTCTACAACTAGTTACGAAGTTTGAATTCGATCGGCTCTGTATTTGTTCAAAACAAAATTTCAACTGCGTTCGTGTCGGCCGATTATGTCCATTAACGAACTTAACAGTCGTATTTGGATGCGCAACCTAAGTCAGTATTTGTTTCGTTTGAAAGTAATCGTGTCAACGGCCAGACGGACTGAATCGATTTCGACCTCAAATTTTTCATCAGTGAGTCGAACCTAATCGTTCTAGAATTACCGGTATTCGGTCAAAATTATGGCTCTTTTTCCCTAGAACATACGCTTAAAAAATAGCAAATTGGACTCGAAGAACAAGAGAATGATGTCAATTACCTTAAGAAGAATATTTCGCGGAATACACGCGAAAAATTTGACGATCATCTGGAAAACCAATATTCTTTAACTTAAGTTCTGCTATCTCGCTCGTCACACATAACTGAATCACACTTCAAAAGCCCGAAATCTTCATTCTTCAGAAATCTGGTCTCAGTATATTCCGTGAAAGTGGGGGTTCAAAAAGTCAAGAATTTCCCAATTGCACCTTATTATACTGTCTATCCCATCCCAACCCCTATTTCCTTGTCATCTAACAAGCCCCATCTCTTCAATCCCCGATTCACCATCTAATCGGCAGAAGTTCTCACGTAGATGACCACATTGAAAAGATTCCAGGATTCGAGACCGGATTCTCTATATCTAACGACGCAAACATAATTGTTATATCCCCTTATAGGAAAGTCTCCCCCGATTAGAGTATCCCAAATCGAGTATTCAATATTTATCGATAGATTTCAGCTGCCGATTCTGATGGTCTAACTGAGCAACCTCTTCTGACAAGAGAGCTGATTGCGGTATTTTTCTTCTCGTTCGGAAAATTTCACAATATGAGTGCATAATGACGAGTGGGCTCTATGATTGGAGCGACCGAGAGGGTGAAGTATTTCGGATTAAAATTTCGACGGCAAATGCCGTTTGTTGCATATTCAATATTTGATCAGAAAACCTCGCAAAGCATATTCTCAAAAATTGGTTCAAGCACTGACGTGAAGTCAGGAGCTTTTGCGCGTATGTTCTATTGTCCTTTCTCCTGTATTGGACACTCTTAATCGAATTTATCATGGTGAATTCTATTGTCCGTTCTCCCGTATTGGACACTCTTAATCGAATTTACCATGGTAAATTCGAATTAAGAGTGTCCAATACAAGAGAATGGACAACATAATTTACCATGGTAAATTCGATTAAGGGTGTCCAATAAAGAAGAATGGACAATAGAACATACGCGCAAAAGCTTCTGACTTCACATCAGTGCTTGAACCAATTTTTTGAATAAAGATAACCCCTAATTTTCTCAACGTGAGATCAAATCGTTATTTTGACTCTTTGTTTCGAGACTCATTATATAGCACACGACGTACGAACCCACTCATTTTACATGATTGTACAGCATTATCCATAGCCCCACGCCACTGTTACATCGGGGATTAGTAATACTCAACGCAGCATAATTACACGATACCGCGTGGTAGCGACGTCGTCGTCGCGACGTCCGCCGCCAGCATCTCTAATTTTCGGATCGACGGCCGCTCAGCGCTCTGTGACAAAGTGCTCGTTACTCCAGCCGCCGCCTACCCGGATGATAATTCTGGGGTTCTTTGAATCCAACTGCTCTGTGTCCATCAAAATTCGGCGCAATTAGTGCCGGTATTGTTTACCGGCACAATTTGCAGTGATTAAACAGGAGGTATGTACTTCGTTTTCGGAAGGGTTTCCTATGTTGGTCAACTCGTGTATTGAGTGGAAAATCTAATTAATGTAACTTGTTGCAACGGGTTTAATCGGGGTGATTGGTAGGACGAGATTTCATTTATGATGGAGTGCCCATGAATTTTGGTCGTAAGCTCTGATTTTAAACTCGTTCTGAGTATGAAAAGTATGGATAATCCGTAATCAAAATCAGTTAGTTTAGTCCATCCATAAATATGACAACTCTCGGACGCAGGAATTTGAAGATTTGAAATTTCAAGGGTATTTTTTTTTGCTCGAGAGGAAAAACCTTTTATAGGCCCGCTCCGAGAGGGTCCGCTTCTCTCAGGAGTGTGAGACTCCAGTTGTTGATTGGTTACTCACTAAAAAACCTCTCACACGTTACTTGGAGTAGTTCTTCGTCCTGACCTTACAGCGTCCTTTAACAAAAGAGATGAGCTGCAAGCGGCCTTCACAGTTGATGGGACCTGATGACTCGAAGTGATCCGAGCAGCACCGCCTTCTGCATTCTGTGCGCTAAATCCTCGGCCAGAGATGTGCAGGCCGGAATAATCTAGAAATCGGTCAAGTAGTTCACTCTCATTCCACCTAGGCATCCTACGATTATGACCATTCTAAACTTATGCAAAGGACCCCCAATTCGAACATTAAATTCTTGTATTTTTCCCTTTTCTGTTCTTCTTTCATCACCACATTATTTTCTGCGCGGGAGGAAAATTCGACGACAAACAATTCCTTGAGTTCTTTGTCCAGCAAGAGTATATCTGGCTTTATGGCGTGGATCTGTCGAGTTGTTGGAATTGCATAGTTGCAGTAGATGTGAGCTCTGTCATTTTCGACTACTGCTTCAATTTCTAGAGGCACATATGGTAGCACTGGTTCGTTGTCTATACTATAAACCTCTCTCAGATGAAAGTAGAGAATTCGAAGTGCAGCATTGTGTCTTTCCACATATCCTGTTGGAGCATGAACTCTGCAAGCAGACAGAATGTGCATAACAGTTTCCTGCTGGCTGTGGCATGCACGTTGTTGGGGTGTCCACTTTCATGATGTTCTTTTTATACCATCTTGTATTTATCATCCCATCTTGACAAGCCCCAACATAACAAATCCCTCCGTTTCCGACTTCAGCCCAGCGGAATTCAAAAAGGCGAAGGATAGTTCTTCCGACAGGCCCTGATCTTTCAAAGTCCTGAAAAATATGGAGTGCAGGTGTTTACTCATGTGATCTTCGATTAGTGTCTTCAGTTGTGCCTGTCTTATCTCTCTGGCAACTCTTCTTTGTCTGTTGGCGTGATAGGTGCTCCTGCTAGCTCATGATCGATAGATATGCCAGTTATACTGAGCTTTTCCAAAGCTCTCTGACCAGCCCTAAATAGGAAAGCTCCTTGGTTTCTTATTTCATGATGTGTCACCACTTTCAGATGTGGGTCTCAATATCCTTATTTCCATTTCCAACATTTGTTGATGGTGTAGGTATTCCAAACTTTGCCAACCTCTGCCTCCCTGCGTTCGGGGAAGGTACATCCTTCCAATCGAGCAGTTAGGATGTAAGCTACGATTTATGTACATCACTTTACGAGTGATTCTGTCTAGCTCGAGAATTCCATTCACTGTCCAGTTAACTATTCCAAATGAGTAGGTGATTATCGGTACTGCCAAGCTGTTCGTAGCTGATACTTTTTCTTTCCTGGACAGCTGTGACTTCCATATATCTCGGAGCTAGCTGTTGAGGCATCCTTGATTTGGGTTGTCTCCAGTGCACCTCGTTGTTTCATCCCAAGGATTTTGTATGTTTCTTCCTCTTCGAGGTGTCGAATGCTTATTCTCCCTTCTAGTTCGATGTTTTCTCCTGTTTCTTCAGTTCTTCCTCTGCTTAGATGAGAAACAGCACACAGGGTATTATTATTATTTAAATTAATAAGAGTAACAAAAGAAAAAACCGATATGTTTGCAAAACCACCACATATGAAAAAAACTGCAACAAGGAAAACGGGAAATGAGAATGAAAGAAAGTGCAACTGTATGATCAATGAGAGTTGCGCCATCCATCGAACCCATTTTTAAAACAATTGGTATAGCTGCTGTCGACCCCCCCAGAGGGCAGGCTGTTCCCGGTGCAGAAAACTCTGCTACTAAGAAAGCACTGTCCCCACTGTCCTAAAATTTTCATTCTTCAATTTGTAATTATGTCCAGGGAGATGATTCGTGTTTCTTGCAAAGATGGCTTCAAGTCGACGACCAAACATTCCATGCAAGGCTTTATAAGTGAAGATCATGTCACCTCTGACCCGTCGGCTGTCGAAGGTGGATAGATTTAGCCGACGTAAGCGTGTGAGATAATCAGGATGAACTGTTCCGTAAGCGATCCTAGTGTTCCACCTCTGAATGCAGAGCATCAATCTCTCCTATAAGGGCAGTCCACCAGGCTTGACCCACATACTCCATGATTGGAGGAATGTAGATCTCGTATTTGCTGAAGTTTTTCTACATCAGGTAGGTCATCTGACGGGCCCTGCTCGTCGTAGCTGAAATGTGAGAGGTCCAAGTGAGGTTATCAAAAACGACCAACCCCAGAACGCACTGACTAGAGAGGTAGGAGTGATGCGATGACCATTTATGAAGTAGGAGACTTTTGGATTGCTCTTTCCGACGTGTAGAATGCGACACTCATCCAACTTGAGTGGCAGGAGCCATTGCTCATACCACTGAGACAGTCTATCCAGATCTAGCTGAAGAACTCCGATATTTATTTGTGGTAGATTGTAACGTTTTGTGTCGCCAGCATACATAGAGCACTTGGAAGCAAAGCAGGAAGGAAGATCGGAAGTATCAAGCAGGAATAATATTGGCCCAAGGGTAGATCCCTGAGGAACACTACTGACGTGGACCTCACGTGAAGAGAATACCTCTCCTACCCTAACGCGGAAGGATCTGTCGGATAAGAAAGATCTGATCCAAGTAAGAAGTCTGCCCCTGATACCCTGATGCTCGAGTTTCACGAGAAGGCGTTGATGAGAAACCCTGTCGAAGGCACTCGCGAAGTCGAGGAATACTACATCCAAAGGCAAACCAGCGTCCGAAGCTTTAGTATGTTTCTTGCCTGAAGATGGCGCTGGACGGGTTCGTGAATAGGCAAAATCGGCCCAATTGTTTCGGAAATACAGGTACTCATTTGAAGTTTTATTTGCCCAATATTTCTGAACTACAAATTTGGTCGACACACACGGAAACACATTGTTTTTATAAGTCAATATCTCGGCAACTTATCATACGAATTAGTAATTTAGTAGTTTCATCATAGCCACCAATTAATGAGTTAAATGGAAAACATCCTCATAGTTGTTGATGATTTTCATGATCTGTGTTCATACATGTCATCATTGTCATCTCATCTACAGATAAGAGACATGTCAAACAAAGTATGATTGAATGAAAAATGAACAATGAAATAACCTCAGCTATCGTATATAGCTCTTGGATAATCTATATGATGATGGAAAAAATATACTTTGGTAAATTCATCAAATTGGGTTCAGAATATCTCCAGTAAAAACAAATCTGGAATATTGGCTAAGTTTCAATTGATATAATATAATTTTCAGAGTAGATTTGAGGAATGAATATATCGGATAAGTTCGTTATTGGGTGAATTCGGTCTGGTGGTTTCGGATTAATAATTTTTGGTAATGGAAATCGTTATGAGTAAGGGTTCAAAATCTCTCATAATGACGTCAAATCGATGGAAATTTTAGGGGCCCAAAATCTCTCTACTGATTGAAACTCACCAAAAGAGAAAAAATATCATGCTCCATTTGGACAAAATTGGAAACATTCCGGATAGGGTTGGGAACTACGAAAAGGCCATCAATTCTACTAAATGACTTGTCTGGGAACAAAGAATCTTCGCAATCAGGACTGAGCCTGTGAACATAAACGAAGGGCAATAAATAAGTTCCATGTGTTGAGATATTCTTGAGAGCGACGGGAATTAACCAAACCAACGTGTTAAGATAGCTCCAATTATTCTGTCACTTTCATCTAACCCGGGGTTCACTGGCACCATCTGTTCGGCCGATTTTAAATTAAAAATGGGTTAAACGTCGCCACTAATTAAAAAGATAATGATCATAATTACCTTACTTCTTTTCGACCCTTCGTTCACTTAGTCTGCAGAAAGTTTGGTGCCATGAGAAATAATGAAAAAAACTTTAATTCATTTAATACAATCTTGGTTATTCGCATCACGTTTTGAATTATTGAAGGAAACCTGAAAAGACTCATCATGCTGAGCTCATTCACTGTCAACTTAGGTGGACCCTAAATAAGAGAAAAATTAATACTGTGACTCTCTCAACCATGATATAACTCATTATAAGCAAACGATTCTAAAAAAGGAGTTATCCTCATAATTAAAAATGTCAATAATTAATGACAAAACACCTTCTCTTAATTTCTTGAATTGTTTTCCCTATTTGCCGTCAATGGTACTTAATTGATATGTAATCAAGCAGGAAATGAAAAAAAATGGTTCAAGCGCTGAAGTGAAGTTAGGAGCTTTTGCGCGCATGTCACTTCACCTCTATTGGACACTCTTAATCGAATTTCCCATTGATATAGACCGTTTTCTAATATTTAATAAGATATAAATACATTTCGTACATTTTAATGACAGAATTGAGTAATGAGAGAATCGTCTAAAATCACAACAACATTTAATTCTGACATATGCATTCCATCGGAATTAAAATTATTAAATTATCCAATAATATACGAAAAAACTCACGTCTCAAGTAATTTCAGTATACGATATTCACGAAATTCAGCGAAAATTAACGCGTCCGCATTCTTTAAGTAATTACAGAGTTTTGATTTGATGGGATTTCCATATTTTGAGTAGTAGAGGAAATAACAAGGAAATTTCGGATGTAAATAACTCCAAAGCCATTTGGCTGAGATTATGCCTTTTGACGATCTCAAATGTCGCATTCAAATGCGCAACTTATAACTTCGAAACTTTTCGGCCGATTATGCCCAACAACAAACTTAATTGTCCCATTCGCATGAGTAACCTACACTGAAAATTGTAAGTCGCTATCTCTTTCCGTTTGAAAGTTATCGTGGCAACGGTAACCCGATCGTGTTGGAACTTGGCTGTAGTCTCTCGCCAAATTTAATCGATTTCGGGCGGATAATTACTGAGATATAGATTTTTTTGAATGATTTTTAATAATTCTTTTAAAATTTTCTATTGATACGATCCCGAAATTGCTCGAAAAATTGGATTGGATAAGTATATATTGAGGAAATAACGAGAAAATTACAGATAGGTATAACTCCTTAACTGTTTGGCCGATTATACCTAACTAACAAACTCAAATGTCGCATTCGGATGCGCAGTATTTTTTATAATTTTTCTTTAATTTTCTAGTAATATGATCCCCACGAAATTTCACACACTTTTTCATGTCGGTATACGGATTCGGGGAAATAATTTTTAGTGGCGAGAGTAAGTCAATGGAAAGCAGAAGTACCTATGTGCAGAGTGTGAAAATTTTACTTAATTAAGTTCAAGGATTAGCTGCCTCCGTAACGTAGGAGAAGTTTTTGTAACGAAATGAACCCTTTAGGTAGACGCTCACTTAGGCGAAGCGTCGCGAACGGAAGAGGCGCGTCGTTTTTCGCCCAAGAAGTTTACATTGAATTCAATGGAGAGACGCTCACTTAGACGAAGCGAAGAGAAGAGGCGAGTCGGTTGACGCGCGAATGATCTTCTCCTGACGCTTTGCCCAAGTGCGCGGTCTCAGGCGAAGAGAAGAGTCAAATTTGCATTCTTGATCCTTGTTCTATAGTCAGTCAGTGGTAGTATTCAATAGGAAATGCTTTCTATAGTATTCAAAACATTTCTTTTTCCTTTATCTGTCGGAAAATAAGTGATGAAATTCACCGTACGTTTCCCTCCTTTGATTTATTTTTCTGACCCGCATTCTGAATCTGAAAAATAGTGCTCCTGGTTTTGATAATCTTTCGATATCTTTTATCAAGATGTGTTGTCCTCTTATCCTTCCTTTCATTGTGCACGTCTTCAATTCAATTTTGCTTGATTCAAAGTTCCCTGCATCCTGGAAGCATGCTCAGGTTACCCCTATTCCCAAAACTCATAGTCCTCGGGAGCTCTCTGATCTTAGACCCATCAGCATCTTGTCAGGTTTATCAAAACTGTTTGAGAAAGTAATGGCTGACCAACTTGCCGAATATCTCAAAAAAAATTCGATTCTGCCAGAAGTTCAATCGGGTTTTCGTCGTGGATACAGCTCCACTGGTGTACTGCTGGGGGTGACTGATGACATCCTGCGGTCACTTGATGACTCTAGGTATGTGGCTTTGTTTCTGCTAGACTTTAGCAGGGCCTTTGACATGGTTAAGCATGATGTTCTTTTGGCTGTTTTGGGATCGTGTGGAGTCCGCGGGGATGCTCTACGACTTTTCGGGTCATATCTGACGGGACGTTTGCAGAGTGTGAAGTTGGGTGGTCAAACCAGCCAGGCAAAATATATTCTGGATGGTGTTCCTCAAGGTTCGATCCTGGGTCCCCTCCTTTTTTTGGTTTACACCAGCCAGTTCATCAGGTTTATTCGATATTGTAGCGTCCTTATATACGCGAACGACTTTCAGCTCTATTACGATTTCACCATGGATGACCTGGATGATGCAGGATTTAGAATGAATGAGGATCTGAATCGACTGGCTGATATCGCTGCGAAACATGCGTTGAAACTGAACGCAAAGAAATCATCTGCTCTCGTATTCGGTTCGAACAATAACAAAATAATTATTTTAGACAGATACAAACCCGCTATAAATAATGATGTCATACAAGTCGTTGATAGTGCAAGGGACTTGGGTTTGATAATAGATGATTCTCTCAGGTTTCGTGAACACGTGGTGAGTGTGGTTCGGAGGGCGTATGGAGCGCCCTATTCCATAATATAATTTTAAAGAGGAGCCCACCATATCTCTTCAATAGATTGGTATACAGAACGGACGTTCATAACATCAACATACGTCGGAGAAATATATTATCGTGTCCCCGTCACAGAACATTTACTTTTAAAAGAAGTTTTAGCTATAATATTTGTAAGCTGTACAATGGTATTCCTGATCATTTGAAGGTCTTGAATCAAAATATGTTCAAGAAAAAGATCAAGACTTATCTTCTCGATTCCTTATCAGCATAGTTTCTCTGTCGTCTCTGTGAATTTTTGTTTGTTAAAATGCTTATACTTTATATTTTTCTCTTGTTGACTTTTTTACAATTTTCTCTTTGATTTCAAAATTGGATTAAGATATGTTCAAATGTGTATTTTGCATATAACAAGGGTTAAGTGGTAGAACACCTTCGGGTGAACTTCGCCTTGAGATTTCTTGTGAAATAAAGACCTTATTATTATTATTATTATTTATAACTATGTAGATATTCAGCCTTGGCTCTAATCTTAGCGATAATATTAGGTACTTGTGAACCAATGCTGGTAAGATAATTTCCTTTTCGAAGATTTACATAATCCGTAAAAATATCAAATAAAGCAATAAAGCAATCATCCAAAAACAAACTCCATTTCGTGTTCAAGAGCGTGTCACAAAGTCCTGAAAAATCGGCTATCCTGAAGTTATAACGATTCTGAAGAGTCCCAGTGAGCATTTTTTGCGAGAGTGTTCACCATGTACATTTATTTTGGTGTCATTCGATCTGAGCCACTATTCTATTTAAATCCCTCAGAAGTCTTTCATTCTCTCTGGATCATTCACTGTTACGTAGCTTTTACTCCAGTAACGTTCCGCTACCGAATGATACGGTATTTCGAGCAAGACCGGAGTGGAACAGCCGTGAACTGTCAAGAGGTCTCTTAAACATCATTTCTTCCAAGTAACCTTCTAACAGCGCGACATGAAATTTATTCGGAACGAAGGAAAAACAACATTCCAGGTGTTTCTGATTACTTACATTTCTCAGGGTCGCGGGGCGTGACTATGTTATTCCAGCAGGATGTCCACTGTTGACACATCAAAGGAGAATATGGTTGACTGTATGTTCTTCGTTGTTATTCCTGCCTACTTATATACCTTCAGTATGTTGTAGTTATTTATTTCTCGATTCCCGATATATACTCATTTTTTGCCTCTGAAATTGGACCAGAGAGACATAGCATACTGGGTCCGAGGCCGCCATACCGACACCGGCAAGGGGGTGATGATATACCATTAGGGTGTCACACTTCGTGTTGTTAAACTATCCTTCGGATCTTCTGATGAAAGTTAGGGATGGTTTAAGCCAAGCAAATATTTCATAGACCAGTTGAGATAGAGCAATGAAATTTGACGATTTGAATAAGTAGCTCGAATACTTTAAAACCCTGGTGAAATAAGTGTTTGTGCCCCCACCAAAACGAATGGTAGGGCATGGGGATACTTTTTGAATTAAATATTTTTTCCACGGTAACGTAGTAATAATAACTCAGATTCCAAAACTTCGATCTTTTACGTTTTATTTGGTGTATCGTTGACACTTGGGTCTCAAGAGATTACAAAGATGTTGTCAAAAAGGTATCACGAACATACAACATTGTCGATCACGGGGTAGAGCATAGATCAGCGTTTTCAAGCTTCCCATTACCATATTGGTGATTTAACGGGAAGTTTGTCATATAATTCAAAAATGATAAAGTATACAGGGTATAACATTGAAAGTTTGGAAGCAGTTAGATGACTACTCATTTTTGGAACGCCATGTATACTTCTTAATATCTCGAAAATATGGATTCTAAGGTTCCTAACGACAATCGCAAGAGAAACAAAATTAAATATGGTAATGGGAAGCTGGAAAACGCCTATCTATATGTAGTGCTCTACCCCGTTATTCAAAATGTTATATGTTCGTGACATTCTTTTGAAAACATCTTTCTAACCACTTGAGCCCCAAGTATTAACGATATACCAAATGAAAGGTAAAACTTCGTATTTTTGGAATTTAATTTATTATTAGTACGTTACTGTGGAACAAATCATTTCTTTAAAAAGGTTCCCTTAACCCCCCTTTCCATTTGTTTCAGTGAGGTTTACAAAAACGTATTTCACCAGGGTTTCAAAGTACTCGAGCTGCTTACTCAAACTGTCAAATTTCATTGCTCTATCTCAACTGGTCTCTAAAATATTTTCAAAATAAGGAAACTCACTCCTGATTTAACACGTTGACTGTCCCCATTCTAATTTTTTCTTCACCCCCCACGTTCAACACATTTTTCCAAAGATTAGGGTTACTTTTGAGTAATAAAATATATATTCTATGAAAAAATTAATTCTGCAGCCATTTTGTCAATGTTTTTTACATGTTCATATGTGATTCATGAACGCCTTAGTCTATTTTTTCAATACTGGACGTCTCTGTATCATATGTGAACATGAATTTAACCACGATTGTGAAAAAGCCTTTTGTCTCCAATGTTTCAAGGAGTTTCAAGGTTGTTTTCGTATATTTTTTCCTTAAAAATTGTATATTGTTCATTCAAAATAAATAATTCGAAATCAGGAAAGTGTTCATGTTCAAAATTTTCAAGTCCAATGGAAGGCTTGATGCTGACGTTTCTTGAATCACGTATGATTCATTATGATTGAGGTTATCAATACATTTACTTCTAAGAGACGTTCAGCCCATATAAACCGACCACACTGCAGCGTTCGTAAATAGTAGCCATATTTATCTTGAACGTTAAATGAATCACATACGACTCATGGACTCCTGGCGAAAATCTTTAAGCATCATATGTGATGCATGGGACAGTCAACGTGTTAAACCATACCAAACTCCCATCAGAAAACCCGGAGGACAGTTTACAACAGGAAACTTCGATCTTTACTTTTAATTTGGTATATCGTTGACGCTACGGTCTCACGCTATTACAAAGAAGTTATCAAAAGGATGTCACGAACACACGACATTTTCGATAACGGGGTAGAGCACTACAAACAGATCGGCGTTTTCCAGTTTCCCATTACCACATTGAAATTTTTTCTCTTGCGCGTATCGTTACGGACCATAGTCTCCATATTTTCACGTTATTAAGAAGTCAGTCATGTCACAACTTCCAAATTTTCAATGTGATACCCTGTATAATTTTTCATTTTTGAATTTATTCTAATATATCATTTACATAATATACTATAATTACGTATGCATTCGGCAAATAAAAAAAAAGTGTATGCACAGACGCGAAGTCAAGAGCTTTTGCGCGTATGTTCTATTGTCCATTCTACTGTATTGGAAACTATTAATCGAATTTACCATGGTAAATTCGATGGTCTGCTATTTTTGATTTCTGTATGTCTTTATTTCTTGAATTGTTCTTATGTTACGACTTTCTTACTTCTAGTGCTCTCGATATTTCTCCTGTATACGATTTACCACAAATACAAGGAATATTATATACATGCACAGTTTTTGTAATTTTGTTTTGCATTAATGGGTTTTCTCATTGTTAATAAAGACCTAAGATCATTTTGTGTCTTGAAAATGGTTCTTATGTTGAACCATCCATTGCAATCTCATGATGGATTGGACTAAAACAAAGATTCTGATGACAGAGTCTGATTATATTAAAAGAAAATTTAAGGAGTCAACTTGTGTTTTGTTGAAACTATCTTACTATGATCTTCGAAGACTGTCAATGTGACAATATTCGAATAATTCTGAAGATTTTTGTTTGGTGACAGACGAAGGAGTCTGATATAGTATCCGAAACGTTACTAAATAATCGTTTTAGTGTTGATGTTGTTTCGTTATTGTTTGTTAGGCAAGATTATTCGATACATTGCTTCTGACAAATATCTTGTGTTTTTAACGCAGAAGCAATTCACAAAATAATACATTTTTTAATTCATAGATATTTTTCAGAGTTTGGAAGAGAAAACCCGTACATGAAACTTTTAATATTGAATGTACCTCCCAAAGTATCCTTTAATGATTAATTATTGCACGAGAAAATAAATGAAGTGGGTGAAATGAGAATAAATTTCATATCCTGAAACTTGTCCTTTAGACTGAAGTTGCAAGTTATCGCCAAATACATAAATGGCCCAATTCAGTGTCTTCTCGATAGAATACAGAAATAAAAATCTCAAACCACATCGATTAACTGAATGGGTTTTAAACTCTTCAATTTTCCTCTATGCAATATATCACTTGAATCGATTCTAAACGAAAAACTGTGGGAAATCTTTTAAATTGTATGCTCACAGAGTAATAATTCTGTTTCTCATATTCATCACCCGTTATCACACACCCTGCTATCACGAAGTGACTTATTGCTATCTGCACCCATTTATTTTTGAGTCGACCTGAAATTATCTCATCCGTAGTTGTCGTTAATTGGGACTTGGACGTCTTTTTATCGAGATGACATGGATAACTAATGGGATTCAATTAAATCACTGAATTGTTATGCGCCAAGACAATAATCTAGATAAAGCGAAACCGATGGTTGTAAGTTGCGTATACAATCATTATTCATCACAATTTACTCGCCTTCGATGTTTAATTTATGGCTATATGTCAAGGATAATTGAAAGAATCTCAAACATATTCAAACACTACATATGTATGTAACTATATAACTGTTGAAAAAGAGGTTGTTTGAAAATACTGTCAAATTGATTTTTCTGTGATAATTAAGAAATTATTATACGTTGGAATCACGCCCAATGAATCCTACAGGATGATTTCTGAACGATGACCAATCCGGCGGGGGTAACAGTGGACCATATGAGGAGTTAGAAATGGGCATCAGACATCTCTTATGCCTATACTAGCTTCTGAGATACCGGGTGTTTCCTGAAAATCATAGAACTTTCAAAGCTCTATAAGGTCAAAACTGTTGAATTGATTTTGATCATATTTCATTAGCATATTGTCTTTAAGACACTTAAAAGAACCCGAAGTGAAAATGAAAAAAAAAAACAGGACCGTACTAAAACATTAATTTTCACGCCCGGGTCCCAAAGCATCATTCTGTACGTGAAAAAAATTGGTTCAAGCACGGACGTGAAGTCAGAAGCTTTTGCGCGTATGTTCTATTGTCCATACTTCTGTATTGGACACCCTTAATCGAATTTACCATGGTAAATTATGTTGTCCATTCTCCTGTATTGGACACTCTTAATTCGAATTTACCATGGTAAATAAGAATTAAGTGTCCAATACACTCTTAATTCGAATTTACCATGGTAAATTCGAATAAAGTGTCCAATATAGGAGAATGGACAACATAATTTACCATGGTAAATTCGATTAAGGGTGTCCAATACAGAAGAATGGACAATAGAACATACGCGCAAAAGCTTCTGACTTCACGTCAGTGCTTGAACCTTTTTTTTTATTTTCTAGCGATACGGTTCACACAAAATTCTACACACGTCTTCAAGTCGATATTCTACAACTAATTGGCAAGCTTCAATTCGATCGAGTCCATATTTTTTAAGTTATCGAGGAAATAATATTCCAGGTGGGTATAACTCGGAAACCGTTAGACCGATTATGCCCAAAAACGAAATCAATTCTTCCTTTCGGATACGCAACCTACCCTGAAAATTGCAAGTCCCTATCTCCTTTCGTTCGAAAGTTATCGAGGCAACGGTCACCTATCTACTGAACTCGCACAAGAATGCTCGAAACTCCAACAATATTTAACCGATCGTATTAAAACTTGAAACTTGGCAGTAGAGTTAGCTTATGAAGGCTCTTGCAAAATTTCAGCAATTTCAAACGAATAGTTACTGATATATAGAATTTTTTTTTTTATTTTCAATGATTTATTAAAAATTTTCTACAAATTTTATCCTCACCAAATTTTGCAAACATTTTCGCGTTGGCATTCTACAACTAATAACCATGTTTGAATTCAATCGGTTCAGTATTTTTCGAGTTAATGAGGAACAAAAAACCACCAAATTTCAGAAAATTTCAGATGGCTATAACTCTAAAACCGTTCGGCCGATTATGCTCATAAACAAACTGGAATGTCGCGTTCTGGTGCACATCCTAACCTGAAAATTTCAAGCCGCTATCTCTTTCCGTTCTCAAGTTAACGTGACAACAAAAATTTTTTTAATAATTTTTTTAAAATTTTCTAGCCATACGATTCGCACAAAATTTAACAAACGTGCTTAGGTTCATATTCTACAACTACCCACCAAGTTTCAATTCGATCGGATTTATATTGGTTGAAAACAAAATTATTACTCGGAAACCACTGGGCCGATTATGCCCATTAACGAACTTGTCCGTCGTATTGGGATGTGCCACCTACCCTGAAAATTTCAACTCGCTAGCTCTTTTCGTTCTCAAGTTATCGTGGCAACGGCCGGACGGACAGAATCAAATTTGACCTCGAATTCTTCATTGGGGAGTCAACCCAACTCAATCGTTTGAGACCATTTTCGTCAAAAAATTCGAAAGTTACAGACATTTGGGCAAAACTATAACGTGATGTTCCCCAGAACATACGCGCAAAAAGTCATTTTCGCGAAGAGAAAAAAAAGCTATGCTAATCAATACCTAATCAAATCGAATACCACAACTTTTTTCCTACGGAATATTATTTTCTCGATAACTCAAAAAACTTGGAAACTTGGTATCTAGTTGTAGAATATCGCCATAAAGACCGTACCACTAGAAAATTTTCAAAAAATTTCGACAACATATTATCTATCTCACGATAACTAAAGAGATAGCGACTTGCAATTTTCAGGGTAGGTTACGCATCCGAATACGACATTTAAGTTCGTTAATTGGCATAGTCGGCCAAACGGTTTTGGAGTTATACTCATCTGAATTTTGTTGTTATTTCCTCTGTAACTGAAAATATACAAATCGCAGGCTGATACTGGGACAAATCAAAAAAGGTCTCTTCGAGAAAATCGACTTTTAAGTTTTGCAGTTCTTCTAAGTAGAATATTGAACCTTCTGAACGATTTCTTATAAAAAATTTCAACTTTTATTTTGTCTGAAAGCCTTATTCATGTTGTTATGTATTTCCTTTTCAAAAATTTTCTATCTAAGATGCTTTATCAAAAACTAAAAAAAAAAATTGAGTTGTCACAGTGTTGACTGCAAATATTGTTGAAATTATATTATCACTTTCGAAATTGGCATTGCACTTTCTGCATTATACATTTGTTTGAAGAATGTATTAAGTACCTATACAACTCCTATGTGATAAAAGTTTATGAAAAATAGGAAAAAAATGATGAACAAGGAATTCCCAAACTGTTATTGAAGGTAAGTCAATATAAAATTGAGAAAACATTAAAAAATAAAAGCTTTTCAAAAGTTATATAATAACTCAGTCTTCTATTTCACGATTAATATGTTTTGGTAACTTTAAGGAATATAACAAAATTTCAGCTTTAGTCTTTCTTTCTGGTTTTCGAAATACAATTTTTATTTGTGATCCGTATGCTTTCTTACAATCCCACTTATCAAGGATATTCAGTCTATTTTCGTGGCAATGTTTGTTATCCACTCTCTCATTTAGTACATGCTTTTCTGTATCTTGCGGTTTTCCGGACTTTTTTTGATTTGTCAACCATCAAAAGAAGTTCGGTAATAATTCTGGATAGGATTATCTTCGGTTGTCATAAAGAATTATATTCAGAGAACGAAATATATTTTTTTTATTATTTACCTTGAAGTTGCTTCCCAAAAGGCTGGTGAGGTTTTTACAATCGAGAATATCATTGAAACTCAACCCTTTTACGACGTAGAAAACTGTCACATTTGCTGGCATCAAGTTCTGCAATTTTAGCAGATTGCGGATCACGAGTCATGTTCGTGTTTGTATCTCGTGCGTACTCTACCATCCTCTTCAGTAGGGAAAAGAAATTTTTCCATCACTCTTCGGTAAATTGTTATTTACCCGTATAATCTGACTGGCTGAAACCATTTAGTTATTTGCTATGTTGATGAGGCGCAAAATTTTCGAAGCTCGAGAATCATTCATTTCTACCTGTAAACAGAGAAGAATTATTTATTTATTTAAGTACTACCTTCAAGTGTCCTCTTTACTTAAAAAAATACAATCTAAAAATCCATAAAATTTAAGGAACCAAGAAACATGATAACACTAATCTTCATCTATCACAAGGGGTCTATCGCTAATCCGAAATAATAGTGTACATAGTTATTTTACAGAGATAGGAAAAAAACGTATTGAAATATTATAGAATGCAAAAACGTGACAACTATTAAAATCTTTCAGTTATAGCTTCTTCCATTTTCATTCCTACGTGCAATAAAGAGCCAACTTGAAAAACCCAACTCTTTGCGTACTTTCATTAAACTGATCAACATGCAATAACGTAACTTTTTGACTTATTACGTTCAAGAGTTCTGCAATTTTAGCAGATTGCGGATCACGAGTCATGTTCGTGTTTGTATCTCGTGCATGCGTACTCTACTATCCTCTTCAGTAGGGAAAAGAAATTTTTCCATCACTCTTCGGTAAATTGTTATTTACCCGTATAATCTGACTGGCTGAAACCATTTAGTTATTTGCTATGTTGATGAGGCGCAAAATTTTCGAAGCTCGAGAATCATTCATTTCTACCTGTAAACAGAAAAGAATTATTTATTTATTTAAGTACTACCTTCAAGTGTCCTCTTTACTTAAAAAAATACAATCTAAAAATCCATAAAATTTAAGGAACCAAGAAACATGATAACACTAATCTTCATCTATCACAAGTGGTCTATCGCTAATCCGAAATAATAGTGTACATAGTTATTTTACAGAGATATAGGAAAAAAACGTATTGAAATATTATAGAATGCAAAAACGTGACAACTATTAAAATCTTTCAGTTATAGCTTCTTCCATTTTCATTCCTACGTGCAATAAAGAGCCAACTTGAAAAACCCAACTCTTTGCGTACTTTCATTAAACTGATCAACAATGCAATAACGTAACTTTTTGACTTATTACGTTCAAGAGTTATGATATTTTATACACAGGAGAGTGTTAAATCAAAAAGTAACAAAATACACTTAGCTTTTCTCGTGCAATAAGGTGATTTTTCGATTTAACACACCGCGCGTAACAGACTTCTCTTGGAGACTGAGACTGAGACAACACCGAAGACCACGGTATTGCATAGGGGTCATACACCCTCTCAATCCTGTGCAATAACGAAACCGACGCCACCTAACGGCCTTCATTGAAACAGTCCCGGAAAGTCCCGGTTTTCGCCAATTGTAGATCTTGAAATTCTCTATTTGAAAATAGTGCTAACTCAAAAATCGACTTTTTTGATTTGTCCCAGTATTGCTCACAGCGTGCAAAATCTGATCCAATTAAAACTCGGTGATTACAGGTAGAATGCAGACCCACTAATATTCGCGGAATTTCGTGAATATAGTATCCTGGAGTTTCTTGAGGCGTAAGTTTTTCGTATTTCAATTCCAATAGAATAGATATTTCAGAATTAGAATTTCTGTGATCAAAGACGGTTCACTCGTTACTGAAGTATGTCATTTATTTTAGTATGAAATGTATTCATATACATATTATAAAAGCTGAGAAAGCAGTATATATCGATGCTACATTCGATTAAGAGTGTCCAATATAGGTGAGTAGAGAATAGAACATGCGTGCAAAAGCTTCTTACTTCACTTCAGTGCTAGAACCAATTTTTATTTTATAGATATTGTTGATGTGGGATAATGGGTATAGGACAGCCAGTTAAAAACAACTTTTTAATTACGCGACGTTTCGTCCATATATTCAGACTTCTTCACAGCTAAAAGAACCAAATTGAAAATTACAAGATATGAAATGAAATTATCGAATGGAGCCTTACCACTAATTAACTGTTGCAGGCTAAGATGTAAAAAACAAACAATAGAACAAACCATGTATAGATAAAATTAATGTCAAATATTTACAATAAAAACAAATTAAAATCGACATCACAGCAGAATAAATAAGTCCTAACACAAACACAATATTTCATATACTCCAATCATGACAATGAACAAAGTTTTACAACAGATCTACGTAAACACAGATGGTCAGGTTATTCCGTCCGCCAGCTGATTGCGATTTCTTCGATACAAATTTAAAATATTCGAATATACGGAGCTCAAGTTTTGGGTATCAGTCCTGTCATTTACCGTGTCATTCAAATTAATATAAATCATTTCGCTTATGCACCTTTTAAAATAAACACTTTCATAATCTAAGATTTTTACATTCTGAAAATTAAATGAATGGAGGTCATTAAAATGATGTTTAGAAAGTGCGGTTTTTTCCCTGTTATTATAATTCTTAGTCTGACAATCATATCGATGTTGTCTAACTCTACTATGGAGATACTGCTTCGTCTGTCCAACATAGCATTTATTACAATCACTACAAGGTATCTGGTAGATCAATTCAGAACGCTGCACAATTGGCACTTCATCTTTTAGACGAGAGAACAAAGAGTTCACCTTTTTTGTATTATAGAACGCCAATTTAATAGGCAAATTATAATTTTTGAATATGGAATTCAGTTTATGCGATAATGATGGTATAAATGGAAACCTACAATACTTAACCATATCCCTGCTCTCTACGTTATCTAGCACAGGCAATCTTGAAGTTTCATACTTAGTCTGTGCAATTATCCTCTTAACCAAATTTATAGGGTAGTTATTAAGCCTGAATACTTTAATCATTAAATTTATATTTTCTTTTTCAAACTCTGGACTGCTCAAATTTTTGACTCTGTGAATCAGTCCCTTTATTACGGCTATCTTTTGCTTGAAATCATGATTGGAATAATAATTAAGCAATCTTCCAGAACTAAAAGATTTCCTGTACCAGCTGGTCAAAAGTCTACCATCATCACACCGATGTATCATAATATCCAGAAATGGAATTTTTCCATCTATTTCCCTTTCAACAGTGAACTGTATTCTATTATGAAACGAATTGAATACATTTAACAGTTCATCTATTTTAGAATCTGGGACCGCCAAAACAACATCATCAACATAGATTTTAAGAAAAGGTACATCAAATGATAACTTCTCAAGACATTTCTCAATTACTTCATTCATTACAAAATTGGCGATTACAGGAGATGCTGGGTTTCCCATTGCTGTTCCATCAAGTTGACTAAAAAACTTACCATCAAATGCGAAATAACTATTGTCAAACATAAAACTAACTATCTTCAGCAACATGCCCCTTGATAACTGTGTATACGATGATATAAATGTCCAATTTTTACTAATCATGTCTAATGTCAATAATTTAGGAATGTTGGTGAACAACGACACCACATCCAGTGAAACCAAAATATAGCCATCCGGCAATGTTACTGTTCTAATAAAATCTACAAAGCTGTATGAGTTTTTTACACTATAGACAAATGTAGACGTTAAGGGTGAAAGTACATTATGCAAGAAAACAGAAAGATCATATAAGGGAGTGTTTACGCACGACACTACAGGTCTAAAACAAGTACCTTGTTTATGGGTCTTTCTCAGGCCATATAGCTTCGGAGCTGTTGAATTGTTCCTCTTCAACTTTTTAGATGTTGCGGAATCCACAATGCCACCCTCAAAAAGTTCTTCAATAAGACCATTACATTTCGATTGGATCTTCGCTGTTGGGTCCCGGTCTAGTTGGCAATAGACTGTAGCATCGCTAAGCATGTTATTCATGTTATCTATATATTCACTTCTATACATGAGTATAGTGGAATTACCTTTGTCCGATCTCATAACTATTATGTCAGGATTGCCTTTAAGGAACCGTTTGGTTCGTTGAAAATTCTTCCCCATATCATCCGGACGGAAATTATCTGGATTCTGATAATGATTCGTGATCATGTTGACTGCTTGAGATCTAAGAATGTTCTTAATTTCCCCCGAAACCGACAATCCTTGAACACAGTATTCGAAGTCTTTCAAAACCCTGGGAATTGAAAATTCTTGTTTAAGTTCTCTAACTGCAAAATTAGGACCCATGGATAAAATATTTTCAACGTCGCTAGGGACTTTCAACATTGTATAATTAAATAAGAAGCCACCAGTCCCTGTGTCATCTAGTAGAGTGCCTTTTTGTTGCCTTTTTAGTTCTTCAATTTTTTTAATATTCAAACTTCGGATTTTCCTGAATAACTTATCGTAGTTTTTATATGATCTCTGCTCAAAATCATAAAACATATGTGTGGGGAGTAAAGTTCTAGATCTATTCCTGATATCAACCAACTGCTTATGTACCCCTGACAGTTGCCAAATTGTTGCCTCTATCTCTATATTTATTACAGATCTCTTAAAATTATTTAGTAATTTATTTGCTTTGTTCAAGATTGGACAAGATGTATCCTCAACTATTTCATTCAAGCATTTAATATTTTGTGACACATGTCTAGGGGTAACCTTATTACGTCTGCACTCCAATAGAAATATTTTCCTGTTATGTAGTGATGCCATTTTCTTGTCAAGTTCATTCCTTCAACTCTGTAACAATTTCATTACCATACCTGTGGTTCAGTTCTTGAAAATAATTCCCCAAATGTTCCATCATAATAAATATTTCACGTCCTTCAATTTGTAATTGTTGATGTGGGATAATGGGTATAGGACAGCCAGTTAAAAACAACTTTTTAATTACGCGACGTTTCGTCCATATATTCAGACTTCTTCACAGCTAAAAGAACCAAATTGAAAATTACAAGATATGAAATGAAATTATCGAATGGAGCCTTACCACTAATTAACTGTTGCAGGCTAAGATGTAAAAAACAAACAATAGAACAAACCATGTATAGATAAAATTAATGTCAAATATTTACAATAAAAACAAATTAAAATCGACATCACAGCAGAATAAATAAGTCCTAACACAAACACAATATTTCATATACTCCAATCATGACAATGAACAAAGTTTTACAACAGATCTACGTAAACACAGATGGTCAGGTTATTCCGTCCGCCAGCTGATTGCGATTTCTTCGATACAAATTTAAAATATTCGAATATACTGAGCTCAAGCCTTGGGTATCAGTCCTGTCATTTACCGTGTCATTCAAATTAATATAAATCATTTCGCTTATGCACCTTTTAAAATAAACACTTTCATAATCTAAGATTTTTACATTCTGAAAATTAAATGAATGGAGGTCATTAAAATGATGTTTAGAAAGTGCGGTTTTTTCCCTGTTATTATAATTCTTAGTCTGACAATCATATCGATGTTGTCTAACTCTACTATGGAGATACTGCTTCGTCTGTCCAACATAGCATTTATTACAATCACTACAAGGTATCTGGTAGATCAATTCAGAACGCTGCACAATTGGCACTTCATCTTTTAGACGAGAGAACAAAGAGTTTACCTTTTTTGTATTATAGAACGCCAATTTAATAGGCAAATTATAATTTTTGAATATGGAATTCAGTTTATGCGATAATGATGGTATAAATGGAAACCTACAATACTTAACCATATCCCTGCTCTCTACGTTATCTAGCACAGGCAATCTTGAAGTTTCATACTTAGTCTGTGCAATTATCCTCTTAACCAAATTTATAGGGTAGTTATTAAGCCTGAATACTTCAATCATTAAATTTATATTTTCTTTTTCAAACTCTGGACTGCTCAAATTTTTGACTCTGTGAATCAGTCCTTTTATTACGGCTATCTTTTGCTTGAAATCATGATTGGAATAATAATTAAGCAATCTTCCAGAACTAAAAGATTTCCTGTACCAGCTGGTCAAAAGTCTACCATCATCACACCGATGTATCATAATATCCAGAAATGGAATTTTTCCATCTATTTCCCTTTCAACAGTGAACTGTATTCTATTATGAAACGAATTGAATACATTTAACAGTTCATCTATTTTAGAATCTGGGACCGCCAAAACAACATCATCAACATAGATTTTAAGAAAAGGTACATCAAATGATAACTTCTCAAGACATTTCTCAATTACTTCATTCATTACAAAATTGGCGATTACAGAAGATGCTGGGTTTCCCATTGCTGTTCCATCAAGTTGACTAAAAAACTTACCATCAAATGCGAAATAACTATTGTCAAACATAAAACTAACTATCTTCAGCAACATGCCCCTTGATAACTGTGTATACGATGATATAAATGTCCAATTTTTACTAATCATGTCTAATGTCAATAATTTAGGAATGTTGGTGAACAACGACACCACATCCAGTGAAACCAAAATATAGCCATCCGGCAATGTTACTGTTCTAATAAAATCTACAAAGCTGTATGAGTTTTTTACACTATAGACAAATGTAGACGTTAAGGGTGAAAGTACATTATGCAAGAAAACAGAAAGATCATATAAGGGAGTGTTTACGCACGACACTACAGGTCTAAAACAAGTACCTTGTTTATGGGTCTTTCTCAGGCCATATAGCTTCGGAGCTGTTGAATTGTTCCTCTTCAACTTTTTAGATGTTGCGGAATCCACAATGCCACCCTCAAAAAGTTCTTCAATAAGACCATTACATTTCGATTGGATCTTCGCTGTTGGGTCCCGGTCTAGTTGGCAATAGACTGTAGCATCGCTAAGCATGTTATTCATGTTATCTATATATTCACTTCTATACATGAGTATAGTGGAATTACCTTTGTCCGATCTCATAACTATTATGTCAGGATTGCCTTTAAGGAACCGTTTGGTTCGTTGAAAATTCTTCACCATATCATCCGGACGGAAATTATCTGGATTCTGATAATGATTCGTGATCATGTTGACTGCTTGAGATCTAAGAATGTTCTTAATTTCCCCCGAAACCGACAATCCTTGAACACAGTATTCGAAGTCTTTCAAAACCCTGGGAATTGAAAATTCTTGTTTAAGTTCTCTAACTGCAAAATTAGGACCCATGGATAAAATATTTTCAACGTCGCTAGGGACTTTCAACATTGTATAATTAAATAAGAAGCCACCAGTCCCTGTGTCATCTAGTAGAGTGCCTTTTTGTTGCATTTTAGTTCTTCAATTTTTTTAATATTCAAACTTCGGATTTTCCTGAATAACTTATCGTAGTTTTTATATGATCTCTGCTCAAAATCATAAAACATATGTGTGGGGAGTAAAGTTCTAGATCTATTCCTGATATCAACCAACTGCTTATGTACCCCTGACAGTTGCCAAATTGTTGCCTCTATCTCTATATTTATTACAGATCTCTTAAAATTATTTAGTAATTTATTTGCTTTGTTCAAGATTGGACAAGATGTATCCTCAACTATTTCATTCAAGCATTTAATATTTTGTGACACATGTCTAGGGGTAACCTTATTACGTCTGCACTCCAATAGAAATATTTTCCTGTTATGTAGTGATGCCATTTTCTTGTCAAGTTTAATCCATTCCTTCAACTCTGTAACAATTTCATTACCATACCTGTGGTTCAGTTCTTGAAAATAATTCCCCAAATGTTCCATCATAATAAATATTTCACGTCCTTCAATTTGTAATTGTTGATGTGGGATAATGGGTATAGGACAGCCAGTTAAAAACAACTTTTTAATTACGCGACGTTTCGTCCATATATTCAGACTTCTTCACAGCTAAAAGAACCAAATTGAAAATTACAAGATATGAAATGAAATTATCGAATGGAGCCTTACCACTAATTAACTGTTGCAGGCTAAGATGTAAAAAACAAACAATAGAACAAACCATGTATAGATAAAATTAATGTCAAATATTTACAATAAAAACAAATTAAAATCGACATCACAGCAGAATAAATAAGTCCTAACACAAACACAATATTTCATATACTCCAATCATGACAATGAACAAAGTTTTACAACAGATCTACGTAAACACAGATGGTCAGGTTATTCCGTCCGCCAGCTGATTGCGATTTCTTCGATACAAATTTAAAATATTCGAATATACGGAGCTCAAGTTTTGGGTATCAGTCCTGTCATTTACCGTGTCATTCAAATTAATATAAATCATTTCGCTTATGCACCTTTTAAAATAAACACTTTCATAATCTAAGATTTTTACATTCTGAAAATTAAATGAATGGAGGTCATTAAAATGATGTTTAGAAAGTGCGGTTTTTTCCCTGTTATTATAATTCTTAGTCTGACAATCATATCGATGTTGTCTAACTCTACTATGGAGATACTGCTTCGTCTGTCCAACATAGCATTTATTACAATCACTACAAGGTATCTGGTAGATCAATTCAGAACGCTGCACAATTGGCACTTCATCTTTTAGACGAGAGAACAAAGAGTTTACCTTTTTTGTATTATAGAACGCCAATTTAATAGGCAAATTATAATTTTTGAATATGGAATTCAGTTTATGCGATAATGATGGTATAAATGGAAACCTACAATACTTAACCATATCCCTGCTCTCTACGTTATCTAGCACAGGCAATCTTGAAGTTTCATACTTAGTCTGTGCAATTATCCTCTTAACCAAATTTATAGGGTAGTTATTAAGCCTGAATACTTTAATCATTAAATTTATATTTTCTTTTTCAAACTCTGGACTGCTCAAATTTTTGACTCTGTGAATCAGTCCTTTTATTACGGCTATCTTTTGCTTGAAATCATGATTGGAATAATAATTAAGCAATCTTCCAGAACTAAAAGATTTCCTGTACCAGCTGGTCAAAAGTCTACCATCATCACACCGATGTATCATAATATCCAGAAATGGAATTTTTCCATCTATTTCCCTTTCAACAGTGAACTGTATTCTATTATGAAACGAATTGAATACATTTAACAGTTCATCTATTTTAGAATCTGGGACCGCCAAAACAACATCATCAACATAGATTTTAAGAAAAGGTACATCAAATGATAACTTCTCAAGACATTTCTCAATTACTTCATTCATTACAAAATTGGCGATTACAGAAGATGCTGGGTTTCCCATTGCTGTTCCATCAAGTTGACTAAAAAACTTACCATCAAATGCGAAATAACTATTGTCAAACATAAAACTAACTATCTTCAGCAACATGCCCCTTGATAACTGTGTATACGATGATATAAATGTCCAATTTTTACTAATCATGTCTAATGTCAATAATTTAGGAATGTTGGTGAACAACGACACCACATCCGGTGAAACCAAAATATAGCCATCCGGCAATGTTACTGTTCTAATAAAATCTACAAAGCTGTATGAGTTTTTTACACTATAGACAAATGTAGACGTTAAGGGTGAAAGTACATTATGCAAGAAAACAGAAAGATCATATAAGGGAGTGTTTACGCACGACACTACAGGTCTAAAACAAGTACCTTGTTTATGGGTCTTTCTCAGGCCATATAGCTTCGGAGCTGTTGAATTGTTCCTCTTCAACTTTTTAGATGTTGCGGAATCCACAATGCCACCCTCAAAAAGTTCTTCAATAAGAGATATTTATAGATATTTTTCAGACTTTTGGAAGATACGCCAGAAAGGAACCATTCAATGAAAATATATTATAAGTGTTCAATAATTTGTGATAGCATTCGAGACGACAGGACAGTCAAATAAATTCGACCATTTGATAGTTAATGAGGCAGAAAGTTCAAATTTGTTTTAAATCCCAAAGAGGGAGAAAACAGTTTATTCCTCCCTGTCATTTTACTACGTTTTCATCCGTAGTAAATCTCAAGGTCAAACTAACAGGCTTCCTGCCAAAATGTCGAATACATTTTCTGGTTATGATAAATGTGGTCCTCAGGAGCGACTAAGGGGCAACTTTTCTCTTAGAAGCTAAAGCTTTCTATCTCGTTCTCGATCCTATCTCGACACAAAATTATTCGAAGGAAATCACTTGCAGATCTTTGGATTCATGGAAAGTTCTAAAGAAGTTTCAACAATTGGGAGGTTCCATCATTTTCATTCGCGTTGTCACATCAATAATTGAGATTTCCAAGGTTATTATTATTTTATCATTATTTTTGATATACTAATTTCCGGAAATCAGCACCATCAGATCGAGAAACAACTCCAGAAAAATAAGCAGAAATATCAAAAGTTTACACTTTTATTACGAATGCAAGTTTTAATAGGTCTCTTGCATGTATTTTTTTTATTATTGGAATCGATTATTATATCCATAAGAATACTGAAAAAGTTCAACCGCCGTCAAACATTTCAATTTTCAACGAATTTACCACGGTAAATTCGATTCACAGTGTCCAATACAGGAGAACAGACAATAGAATTCACCATGGTAAATTCGATCAAGATTGTCCAATACAGGAGAATGGACAAGAGAACATACGCGAATGACTTCACTGTGCTTGAACCAATTTTTTTTCAACAATTTTCTTAAAATTTTCTAGTGCTACGATCTTCACGAAATTTAGCAAAAAATTTCGCGTTTGCATCCTACAACGAATAACGAAGTTTGAATTGGATCGGTTTCGTATTTTTTGAGTTATTGAGGAAATAACAACCGAAATTCGGAAGGGTATAACTCCAAAACCGTTTGGCCGATTATGCTAATTAACGAACATAAATGTCGCATTCAGATGCGCAATCTACCCTGAAAACTAAAAGTTGCTATTTCTTTCTCTTCTCAAAGAATCATGAGATACATAATATTTTTTCGTAATTTCTTAAAAATTTTCCAGGTGTACGGTTCTCAAAAAATTTTACACACTTCTTCATGCCGATATACTTCAACTTGTTACCAAGCTTCAATTCGATCGAGTCTATATTTTTTGAGTTATAGAGGAAATGATATTCCAGATGGGTATAACTCCGAAACCGTTGGGCCGAACATGGCCAACAGCTGACTACCTATCTCCTTTCGTTCGAGAGTTATCGATGCAATGCACCCATTCAGCTGCTGAACTCACACAAGATCTCCAAAAATATAGATCCGATCGTGTTCAAGCTTGTAACTAGGTTGTAGAGTTAGGTTCTGAAGGTTCTCGCACAAGTTCAGCAATGTCGGACGAATAGTTTCTGATATATAGGATTTTTTTCAATAATTATCTATGATTTTTTAGTGATACGATCCTCACGAAATTCTGCAAAAAATTTCACGTTGCCATTCTACAACTAATAACCATGTTTGAATTGTTTGAATTTGAATTGTTGTTTATTTTTTGAGTTATTGTGGAAATAACAACCAAATTTCAGATAGGTGTAACTCCAAAACCGTTTTACTGACTATGCCTATAAACAAACTGAAATGGCGCATTCAGATTCTCAACCTAACCTGGAACCTTTCCGTTCTTAGGTCTTCGTGATATAAATGATATTTTTTTAAAATATAAACTACTTACCAAATAGTATTGGTTGTAGACAAAATTAAATTTCTTTAATAAATCATTTAGTTGCGACGCTAGTAGGCTACTGTCCACTTTCTGTTAAATACGAATATTTCAACGAATGTCACAAAATTTCATTTGCATATCTCAACCGCATTCAGAGCAATAAATAAATAGTCAGTTTTTAAGGAAAAAATGAAACATTTGTGGACAAAAGTTATATAACAAACTACCATTATTTTCTCATGTAGAATCGCCTCTTAAAGTTGGTCGCACTTAGGTATTCACTAACACCCTGTAGAGATGGTGAGCCTTTTGAATAAATCAGTACAAATACGAATATATATAGCGGATTTTTTCCGAATAGGATGTAATTATCATGTATGTGGAATTTGAGGAATATCTCGCATACAATATCAATATCTGAAATTCGACAATGAAATATGCATGAAAAAAATAGAGGGCGATTGTCTGAAACCATCCACTATGAGTATTCTAATTATTTTCTGCCATCTTTGGAATACTATCATAAGGACGATCATAAATACCCCTGTCTAAAACCAGAATTTCAGAAAAATACTTAGACTATAGAATAGAATAGAATAGAATAGACTTTCTATAGTCTAAGGAAAAATACCGTTTTTCAGTATTTATTCATTTTCTATGGACGGTTTCAAACAATGACCCTGTTTAATATATATATGTTTTCTCTTGAAGAAGAAAGGGAAGAGAAGACAACTTGTGAATCTGACACCTGTATTGCGAGAACGTATTGAATAAACCTCAAAAAGATGTCGATAAATAAGGAAACACGCTGGTCAAATGCCCTCTCGACACGGGGCAAACACATATAGCCTGTAGCTAGAACCCTTCTCGTGTAACAGCAAAAACGTCTAGGTAAAATTACGGCTGGAGTAATGTTCCTTTTGTGTGTGTCAGTGGTTCTCAAACATTTAGTTATCAGATACATGCTTGTGCATTTATATTATATACACCACCAATCTTATATATGAAATCACCCAGTATTTTACAAAAACATTTCACTCTAAAAAATTTTACGGATGTTATGAGTTTATGATTTAGAAGTAACGTCCCAGATATTATATATTGCTCAATATTTGTAGAAAATGCCTTTTGTTGGGACGCTGTGCAAATTGAAGAATAATTGCTATAATAGAGCAGATCAGGCTTTCAAAGGGTCTATTACCTTTACAGTTAGTTTTTCATAACGGTTGGCGTCAACAACCTTAGTATGCAATATTAATATAATTTAGAAATCTCAACGGAGAGACAACCAAGCAGCAAGACCGTTTTTCTTTCTCAAATAACTAGAAGAACTAGAAGAACTGAATAAAAAGTAAAAATTACCATATTTAAGGACATTTGTTTAACTTGTTATAACTTTGAATATAGTTACAACAAAAAAAAAAATTTGGGCGAAATCTGAGTAGGTACTCAGATTTTTTGTTAGATTTTTTTGTTAGGTAACATAAAATTATTTTTTTTGCATAAAAAATTTGAAATTAAATGTTTTTCAAGATGCAGCTTCATCCATTGATATCATTCTCAGCTCTAACAATCTAATACTTTCCGAGATATGATTTTTCAAAATTTCAATTCAATACTCTAATTATTATAATTTGCTGATGTATGTAAATCCAACATGAGATGAGCCATAGACCTACGTTTGAATTTAATTAAAAAAATTCTTGAAAATTGACGCAAAGAAGCCAAATTGAAAACGTGGGGAAGCCCTGTGGACAGGAGCTTTGGCGCTCTCGTTCAAACTTTGACAAATCATGACTCCGAAAGTATCGGTTTCTCAGATTTGGGAAGGATATCAATGGATTCTTATTTAATTATATCATTTTATAAAGCAGTTCTATCACAATAATCCATTGATATTATTCCCAACTCTGAGAAACCAATACTTTCGGAGAAATGATTTGTCAAAGTTTGAACAAGAGCGCCAAAGCTTCTGTCCATAGGGCTTTCCCACTTGCTTTCATCTATATTGCTGATTAACTCAATTCCAGAGGGATTCAGAAATATTTATCTCTTCTTGTTTAGAGGTTTAGCGGGAAAATGATTAACCACAATCCCAGTGGCGAATTATACATAAGGCAAAGTAGGCACGTGCCTAGGGGCGTGAGGTTACAGGGGGGCGGGCGTCTGATATATAAAAAACCTATATGGACGCCAAAGAGCAGCTTGCCTAGGGCGCTCTACACGCTTAATCCACCACTGCACAATCCGTAGGTCCAAATAAGGGAAGAAACTATTTAGCTTCGTTTTCTCATACAAAAATCAGAAATGAGAAATAAATACACAAATATCAATGTGAAACTAGCATCAAAATGGATTAGCTATTGAAATCATTCGAAACAAGTATATACAGTTCTAACAGTACTAGTAATTGGATCATTCGTTTTTTTAGTTGAAAAAAAAAATCACTAGAAACTCCACTGAAATAACTGGAGTCCTTTGTGGAATATTGAAATATTGAAATAAAAAATCGGTTCAAGCCCTGTGGACAGGAGCTTTGGCGCTCTTGTTCAAACTTTGACAAATCATATCTTCGAAATTATTCGTCTCTGGGAATTATATAAATGGATTCTTACGAAAGAACTGCATCATGGAAGAAATTGAATTCAAACAGACCGATTCTCCCCAATAACGATCTTATCCGAGGTATTCATTCCTCAAATCTACTCTGATATATCAATTAAAATTTAGACAATATTGCAGTTGTGTTTTTACTGGAGATATTCTGAACCCAATTTGAATATATATCTTACCAAAGAATATATTTCCATCATCATATGGATTATCCGCGGGCATTATATTATCACCTTGAAAGTATAATATCATATCATCCTCATAATTCTACGATAGCTGAGGTTATTCCATAGGTATTTTGCATTCAATCATACTTTGTTTTCTAGAACAGGAGGTGTATTTTGTATTTAGAATAACGAACCTGAAATACATTTGACATTTTTCTCTCATCGGAAAATAAGATGACATGTAAGAACACAGATCATATAATAATTCTTACATGGAATACAGCATTCTGTGAAAACATAGAAGTACGATTCATTATTGAAATTTCGGAAAATCATATCTCCGAAAGTATTAGTCTTAGAGTTGAAAATTATATCAATTGATTTTTATGGTGAAACTGCTTCTTGAACAAAATTGAATTTGACTCTTGTAATGTTTAAAAAAATTGTTTTCGTTACTCCGGAACCATCTGGCCGATTTTGCCCAATGAAGAACTTATCCAAGATTTTTATCTCCCAAATCTACTCTGAAAATTTCAACTAGCTAGCTCGTTCTGTTCAAGAGTTATTGTAGAAACAAAATTAAACAATTTTTGAATTTTTGTTGACACTTTATGGCAACCCAGTCAATACAATACGCATGCATATAAAGGTCATTATTCTACAATTTGATGCTAAATTTCAGATAGATCGAGTGATCGATTCCGGAAATATTGATAAAAAATATTTCTACTAAAAATGGCCATAACTCCGAAACCGCTCTGTGGGTTTCGACTGTTAACGAACTCGTCCGAGATATTTACGCTCCAAACCTACCCTGCAAATTTCAATCCACTAACTCCCTTCGTTCGAGAGTTATCGTGTTAACGGAGTTGACTACGGAGTCTTGATCAGTGTGGACCAAATCGTTTAACACCATTTTCAGCTAAAAATTCGAAAATTACAGACATTTGGGTAAATGGATAAGCTCTCTGTTCCGAGGAACAAGAGCACCAAAAATATGTCAGAATATGTCTTAATGAGCAATGAGTCTTTTATAAAAATCAAAATGGGTTCGGGATCATCACAAGATTTTCAATAGGGATGCACTTGGGCAAGCAGATCTGATAATCGTTCGATTTCGTTCGAGAGTTATCGTGTTAATGGCCGGCTGGACGTCTGGACAGAATCGATTTCGACCACGGATTCTTGAGCAGTGAGTCGAACCCAATCGTCTAAGACCATTTTCAGCCAAAAATTCGAAAATTACAGACATTTGGGCAAATTGATCAGCACTCTGTTCCGAGGAACAAGAGCATATTCAACTTTCGACCACTGTTAAACATTTATATACAGCAACTCATAGAGAATTATTTTTCTTAGTTACGGATACGGCGTATAAGAATTTTGAGGACCTCTGGCGTATTACATTTGCACCATAGAAAAATAGCACTGCTGAGAGCCCTTTTGTTCCTTGTGTACCTTTTGTAGATTGTGTAGATGTCTGGTACAGTTCAGAAATATAGACCTTATTCTTTCGAACACTTGATTTGGAGCTTGAAAGCATCCATTCATGTGTACTTTTCATACCCTTGTTGACATCAATGTTAGTTGTGAGAACAACAGCTTCCACTCCTTACGCTTTTATCAGAATGGAAATCATTCTGATAAGTATCTTCAAGGAATTGAGCCGTTTTGCGATTAACGGAATTTTAAAAACTGGGTCAAGCACTGACGTGAAGTCATGAGCTTTCGCACGCATGTTCTATTGTCTATTCAACTCTATTGGACACTCTTAATCGAATTTACCATCGATATAGACCGTTTTCTCAGCTTTTATAAGATATGAATACATTTCGTACCATTTTAATGATATACTTGAGTAATGAAATGTAGAAATATGTATTCTATCAGAATCGAAATCAGTTAAATATCTAATAATATACGGAAAAGCTTACGTCTCTAGTAATTTTAGTATACGATATTCCGCAATTCCGAGAAAATTAACGAAGTCGGCATTCTACAAGTAATTACCTACCGAGTTTTAATTGGATCGGATTAGTATATTTTGAGTTATAGAGGAAAAAACAACAACATTTAAGATGATCATAACTCCAAAACCTTCTGGCCGAATATGCCTATTAACGAACTTGACTGCCATATTCGGATGTTCAACCTACCCTGAAAATTGATATCTCTTTCCGTTCTCAAGCTATCGTTAGAACATTTTTTTCTTGTATAAAATTTTCATGTAGTAAGAGTCTCACAATATTGCACATACGTCTTTATATTGATATTTTACAACTTAGTGACCAAGTTTCAAATCGATCGTATCTGCATTTTTTGAGTTATCAACCGTTGCGCCGTTGCGCAACAACGACTTAACTCTCCCATTAGGATGCGCAACCTTCCCTGAAAATTGTAAGTCCCTATTTATTTCTGTTCAAAAGTTATCGTGGCAAGGTTCAGCCATCTAGCTACTGAACTCACCATAGGCTGCTCGGATCTCCAAGAATACAGATCCGATAGTGTTCAAACTTGAACCTTAGCTGTTGAGTTAGGTTTTGAAGGATTTCGCAAAACCCCAGCTATTTATAATTAATTTTATTCAGTGATATTCTATGGTTTTTTTTTATTTTTAGTGATATGATTCTCTCGAGAATTCGCAAAAATTTGCGCGTTGGCATTCTACAACTAATTACTATGTTCGAATTGAATCGGATCCGTATTATTTGACTCATTGAGGGATTAAAAAACAAATTTCAGAAGGGTATAACTCCAAAACCGTTTGGCTGATTATGCCTATTAACAGACTCAAATGTCTCATTTGGATGCGCAACCTACCCTAAAAAATAAAGATAAATAATATGCCTTAATAATTTTATTTTTATTTTCTAGTGAAACGATTCTCATACAATGGGTACAGTGGGTATTACTCGGAAACCGTTAGACCGATTATGCCCACAATCAAACTCAAGCTCCCATTCGGACTCGCAACATACCTTGAAAATTCCAAGTTTCTATCTCCTGTCCTTCGAGAGTTATCGTTGCAACGGTCACCCATCCATCTACTAAACTCACACAAGGCTGTTCGAATCTCCAACAATATATATCCGATCGTGTACGATCTTGGAACTTGGCAGTAGAGTTAGGTTAGCGATGTCAGACGAACTGATATATAAATTTTTTTTCAATAATTTTTTGTAAATTTTTGAAAATGTTCTAGTAATAAGATCCTCACGAAATTTTGCAAGGATTTTCGTGTTTTAGATGGTTTTAACTCCAAAACCGTTTGGCCGATTATGCCTATAAACAAACTCAAATATCGCATTCAGATGCACAACCTAACCTGAAAATCTAAAGTCGCTATCTCTTTTCGTTCTCAGGTTATCGTGACGTGAACAAAATTTTTTAATGATTATTTCTAGTGATGCGATTCTAACAAAATTTCACCAAGGTGCTAAGGTTTATATTCTACAACTATTAACCAAGTTTCAATTCAACCAATTATATTGGTTGAAAATAAAATTATTACTCGGAAACCTTTGGGCCGATTATGCCCATTAAAGAACATGTCCGTCGTATTGGGATGCGCCACCTACCCTGAAAATTTCAAGTCATTATCTCATTCCGTTCTCAAGTTATCGTGGCAACGGACGGCCGGCCAGCCGGACAGAATCAATTTCGTCCTCGAATTCTTCATCAGGTAGTCGAACTCATTCGTTTGAAACCATATTCTGCGAAAAATTCGAAAATTACAGACATTTGGGCAAAATGATAACGCGATGTTCCCCAGAACATACACGCAAAAAAAATATTCATATCCTTTTCCAGAATATTTTTTGTTTTGTCGTGATTCGTAAAAATAAACTAATGACGCAGTTGCTATTATTTCAGGGTATTTCCGTATTTCCGTCTGACATAGCGGAAACAACGTGTCTGGCGACGACCCTATCTGAAAATTAGGAAATTAGTTGTGACGTTGTTCGTTCACGACCGACCATATTGCATTTGAGAGCTGTTCCTATTTTAAAGGTACAGAGAGGTCCCTGCCCAAACCAATCGTTGGATTCTGTTAAATGTGACACTTACGGCACATGTGCTTTCCCGTTTCTCCTAATGTGAGAATTACTGAAGTCGTGATATGGTACCATTTATCATTGTCAGAAGTTTGGGAATGTGGCATGATTGTTCTTGAAAATGGATATTCTATTTGGGGTTGTCCAAACAGTGGTAACCTGGGATGCGTTCAGCATACACAATTGGCGATTCAAGTTCATCTCCAAGCCACCTGGTGGCGAAATCTAAAGCTTCAGGAGTAGGTTACGGGGATTGTTCTGCTTTGAGATCGTACGTTAATTTTACAGTTGTTTATGAGAAATGAATGTTGTTTTCCTTCATTGAGATTATTGATAAATTACTTCAAATATCGAAATCAAGAATGTATTTTTGTGTTATCATGTATGTAATAGTTTTGCCAACAGGGACAGCGTGTCATTTCATTTTTTTCCCCAAATCTAATAGTTGCAGAGGTGAAATAATCACCAAAAATGGTATTGTTGAAAAAGTGGACGTGAGAAAAATTATATTTACTTTCACAAAACTGAAAAATGGTATAGCTATATTTTTTTTGTCATAAGATACTCCTAGGAAACATAAGTTCCCAATTTGTCAAAGAAAGAAGAAATATGTTGTCATGTGGTGAATTCATCAAATCCAATTTTGTCCAAAGATCGTTTCTGAAATAATTTTTTTTTTATTTAAGAGGACGACTTTATTTATATTAATTATGTTTGCAATTGAAGTCATAAGTTGAAATTTCCCAAATGTATTTATTGTTGATATGTTAATGTAAGTTCACATGGAACGTAACACACAGATTTAATTTATTCATTGATATATACATAAATAGAGAAACGAAGCACTGTACCAGACATTTAGAGATTAAATGGCAAAGTACTTATATCTCTAGCGATGTGAATAATTCACTTACCTATACCGATAAAATCATTGTTTAGTTCTCTTACTCTATTCAAATCGATGTCACAACAAACAGTGGAAGAAATTACATCATTAAAATATTCACAACAACTATGATGTAACATTTTCTACAGATTTCCTCCTAAACCAGCCTTGCAACAGCTAAATGCAGGTATTATGGCTGATCCTACATCAATTAGAATTTTTCCACCAATTGCATACGAATCTGCTGAGAGAACCGATGTTTAATAAACACAAATCGAAAACTTCTAAAATTCTGCCAATCATCTTTCCCAAGTTTCCACACATTATTATATGACCAGTATTAGACTGTTTCTCCGAAAATATTTTGTCAAAGAAAATATTCATAAATATTCTAATAAATATTCTAATAAATTTCTGCTGTTGGGAATGGAATCTAAATAGTCGCTCAGAGTGATGAAAATACTGTTTTAATCATTAACCATTATTTTTTCATTAATAAAATATCGAAACTTAACAAATATCCTTGTGTTTACAATTAATCGACTTACTTACATAATTCATAAAATCTTACAAAAAAATAATATACATAAAAAATTGAAAGTTTATAAACACCCTACCTATTACAGCACCTTATGACCTGATTCGTTTCAGTTCCATTTAAACAGCCAAATATAGAAAACCTGTTAAAACCTCATCTCATTTAATTCAATACTTCCCTCAGTGGCGAAACGTTTCCCTCTAAATGGACGGTGACAGATACAGTGTGAAAAATTACAAACTACTTACTATAATTATCAAACTATGTATATTTGGAAAACTGTTACAGAAAATGATATACAATGGAATTTTAAATAAAACCAAATGTATAATCATCCAACAACAACACGATTTCTTTCCACTAAGATCTATAGAAACCAACCTGGTGAATTTTACTGATTTTCTTCTGGAAACCATGGATGATCGGATTGAGGTGGATGTCGTTTATATATCGACTTCAGCAAAGCGTTTGATAAATTGAGTCATAAAATCCTTCTAAGTAGACTTGCTGAGGTCTGTGCGAGCGGACTCCTCCTGAGATAGATATAGTCCTACTTGCAGTCTGATGCAGAGTGTTGCTCTTAATGGTTACCTTTCGGAGCCATTCGTGACATCATCGGGATTATCCCAAGGCTGTCAGCTGAATCCTCCTTTATCATTTATATTAATGGAGTCATCAACTGTGTCTGAAATTGTTTGTTTTTACTCTATGCAGATGACTTGAAGCTCCACCGCTGTGTGAAGGGCCTGGGGGACTCCCGGAAATCTAAGAAGATATTGACCGATAAATTAGGTTCTGTAAAAACAACAACATTTTTCTAAACTTGGAGAAGTGCGTCAAAATTTCTTACAACAGAAACAAAAACCCGATCCAATATGTGTCCTACATGATCGAGAATCATGAGATAAAGGCGGAATCAGAATTTAGACCCTTGGGTGTGGTGATGGCTTCGAGGTTGACCTTCAAACCACACGTTGAAAAACTTATTAGTTTTCTGAAGACAAGTCGACAGAATTTTCAAGAAGCGAAGCCTCTTTTCAGCTTTTATTTTGCACATGTACACAGTAGAATCAGCTTCGCATTTATCGTCTGGAAGCCATATTATATATACAGTGTGGAGAAGCCAAATGTAATAAATTCATTATCTTGGTTACTGTACATATATATGGAAATTCCCAAAATACGTCAAATTTAAATTTTAAATTGCTATTCTTCTTCGTAAAATCAATTTGGAAAAAATGAATTAAAGTGATTAACGAAATTTGGAACAATATCAAAAACTAACGACATCATTTTGAAGTAGTGCCAAATATTTTTGGCACTATTTATTGTCATTCAAATTGCCCTCAATGAAAAAGGGGCCTATGATATGGTTTCGGACATTTTCTGCCCGAACATTAACCTTTTGAGGGAATTGCGTGTGTTCTTCTCTCATCCAGTGAGGATTTTCGGTAGACCAGAGTGGCAATTTTGACGATTAGCATGGCCGTTGAGAGAAAAAGTGCACTCATCAGAAAACAAAACGTCTACTAATTGGATACTATTGTTATCCAACATGTGCATCATATGTTCACAAAATAAGTTATCCTATCAAAATCGTCTTGCAAGAGCTCCTGGACAGGTATCATTTTATAAGGATGCATTTTATTTTGTTTCAATATGTTCAGAATCGACGTACGGCTGTCACTAATTGTTGTTGAGGTGTCTCTACTAGATTTTTGTGGTATTTCTTCAAAGTAGAGCATCACACAGTGTATTAGCAGCTGCTTTCTTAGTCTGCCTTACATGCCCAAACTCGCGAAACAACTTCTCTATTTTACTCATTGCCCCTTGGATTATAGGCGGCTAATTCGGAAATTTCTCACGAAACAAGCGACTTACTTCTTGTTTGTTCAGTTGTTATCTCCGTAACCAATCATTTGCAATTCGTTATTTTGTGCATTTCTGTTAATCGAAATATTATTCAAAATGAAAGTTAATGTAATTCAAACACAAATTATACAATTTATAAACTACACCTGATCAGCACAAAACAATTTGCGAAGGCGTTCAAAAGAATCTAACATTTCCACAGAAAGTGTTTTACGTAGTATTTTTCATGGTACCGTCTTGAAAATACAATGTTATAGTTTTTTTCATTTGGGTACTTTATATCACATATTGAAGGCAAATAATTCTAGCATTATTGTAATAAGATTTGGGAATCTTCGAGGGAATATTTCGGTAAACACATGATGTTATTTGTTTCTATTTTGCGTTTTTGCAATAAACATGAAAGTGATAACATTTCTGAATAGAAAATGACGCAACCTTTTAAAACGATGTATCAGAAGCACATACGTCATGATTGAAAAATTGGGGGTTGTACTATTAACACCTAAAGTTCCTTCAGGTGTTAATGGTTGTATCGAGGGGTAAACCCTAGGAATTCTGGTGTACAAGAATGTAGAATTCCAATGGAATTCTTAGAATTCCCATTGAACTCCTAAGAATTCCTGTTGAATTGCGTGGAATTCCGTAGAATTACTATTGAATTCTGCAGAATTCCTATTGATGTGCCACCTATCGAACAATCATGTAAACAACTCCAAATAGGTATGAACCGGATTTTAGAAGTTAGAAGTGGATACTTTTCCCTCTGCTTTTCCTAACCTACAGGAATATTTGGCAATATACAGAGAAATTTACGCATTATTGAATACGGTGAGTATTAATACAATATTCTTCAATTCTTGGAGTTTTGAATATTTCGCCTGTGATAAAGATCCTGTAAAGAGCTTTCAATAGATATTCACGAGAAGGTTTGATTATGTTTGCGTCTGTTTCTATGTTGGATAGTAAAATTGATAATTCTCTCTTTTTTATGTATCTTAATACATCCATGCAGATCACAATTGCTATTGATACTATTATGCTGATCCTACTAGGTCTTCCCAAGGAGAATCCTCAAGAGCTTGAGAGAGTTAGGAGAATCAGCCCTGAGATTGAATTTGGAACCTCCGGTCCTTGTGTCAGAAGTTCTATCCACTGAGCCAATCACGCTGCAATGGTAAAATATTCTAGCCTATTTTAGCTCTCACACAAAGGTACACAAAGGCACATAGAGACAAACATGCTTCGACCGAAAGCTATCTACGAAGCTTTATTAAATATCCTAAAGTGAAGTGTTTTAACTTCAATATGAGTTTTGGGTTTCAAATGTTCAAATTTGTTAGAAAACAATTACTGCGCTTTGCGTAGAAGTTAAATGTTGATTTATGATCTCTTCGAGTATTTTTCCGTTCAGTTCTAAACATTTTTTAAGTACAGGCATGAGATCAGTCTGCTTTGGCGAACTTGTTCATGTTGACTGATTCGAGTAGAATGTGAACAAGTGCGCTGAAGCAGACTTCACTTCAGTGCCTTTTTAATTTTTTCTCATTTAATTCCCGTTTCCTCAGGATTATTCATTGTTATCTACCATTTCTTAAAAGGTTTCTTTCTGGGTTTTATCTCCCAAACTCTGAAAAATATCTATAAAATATAAATTAATTATTTTGCGATTTGCTTCTGCGTAAGAAAAAATAGCAGAACATGTATGTACAATCCAAGGAGATCACATGATGCATTGGAGTAATACAAAGATTCTAATGACAGAACCTGATTATATTAAAAGGAAACTTATGAAGTCAACTTGTATTTTATTGAACAGAGAATGTAATTTTGCAAATTGCTCAATTGGTATTGACCATATTTGGCTGAATTTATTGAAAAAGGAGTTGGAACTTGGAAATTTATATGCAAAGTAAAACAATGTTAGCTAAGATTTTCAAATACTGTCCATGTGACAATTCTCGAATTTCACAATAACTATCAACAACATAATTCTAAAGATTTTCGTTAAGCGTCTGACGAAGGAGTCTGATATAGACTCCGAAACTTTACGATATAGTTGTTTCTTCTTGATGTTGTTTCGTTGTTGTTTGTTAGGCAACATTGTTCAAGTGATTGCTTCTGACAAATATCTTGTGTTTCTTACGCAGAAGCAAATCACAAAATAATTAATTTTTATTTTATAGATATTTTTCAGAGTTTGGGAGAGAAAACCCAGAAAGAAACCTTTTAATAATGAGTATACCTCCCACAGTATCCTTTAATAATTACTTATCTACCCTTTCGTTTATATATTATAATATTCATTATCGTTATTCAGAATTAAGCGAGACGAGACGAGACGAGACAACTTATGACGAGACGAAACCGAGACTTAAACGAGACTTATTTTTTTGGGAATTGGCCTACTCTCGACTCGTGTGAAGCCCTAATCAAAGCACCGTAACTGAAACATCAAACTTGCCGATCCGGATCTAAGCTTCTAAATGACATCCACGTTTAGTGCATCCCGCCCACCCTCATATGGGTTCAATACGGGGAAAATCGCAACATCCGATCCGCAGTAATTTTTCAATTTAAATTTAAATATATGACCCTCATCTCGGGGCATTACTCATGGAACACGGTGCACATTGATGAGGAGGCAGCGTAAGAAAAGGGCTTCGTTCCTGCATGTAACTGGATACGTCCTGTGGTAACCTTTGTGATACCCTTCTTTCTTCCTGGGGGAGGAACAATCAGACGAGAAAGAACCCTGGCTAGTCATGGGAAAATTATATCCGATGTGCGGGTGGTTCGTTGTGACACAAAGAAAGAAAAAAAAACTTGATGAATATGCAAGGAATTTTACACGCTTCACTGAAGAGACACCGGGATGGTGGAATTGATTTCTGCTTGACGACATATCTTTGAGCTCAATACCGAAAATGTTTCTGTAGAATTTAGAAGGGAATTTGTTTTAATTGTAGGAGGAAAGTTCTTTCTGATAGGTATATTCATGAACTGCATGGAGTATTATAATTCTCAGTAGTGTTCATTAACAATATGGCATTGAAACAAAGGTAAGTGTATATTAACGACTATTTCACTCATATCAAAATCTGACCAACCACAGGCCAAAGACAGCTCGTATTATCGCGAAACACCAACTGTCTCTGAATTATGATTGGTCTTACAACTTTGGTGTGTCCAACGACACAACCATGAATACGGACTGTTTCACAAATGATAAAAACACTTTTATGATGAAGCAATAATTCGTCATCAACACAAATTCTATAATGATAAAATAGTCAACTCCTCCAATAAGTCGAAAACAGTTTGGAAAATGGTCGATAGTTTAACTGGAAAAAAGAGGAAAAAATACAATGAATATTTGAATCAGGGGCGAGCCCACTGAGTTAGCTAATAATTTCAATGCTCATTTTATAGAGATTGCAAAAGACTTAACTAAGGATTTTCAAATATCAAGTAATCACTTACAGACACAAGGCTTCCTAAAGTCATTTTTGCGCGTATGTTCTGGGGAACATCGCGTTATAGTTTTGCCCAAATGTCTGTAACTTTCAAATTTTTTTGACGAAAATGGTCTCAAACGATTAAGTTCGACTCCCCAATGAAGAATTCGAGGTCAAATTTGATTCTGTCCGTCCGGCCGTCCGGCCGGCCGTTGCCACGATAACTTGAGAACGAAAAGAGCTAGCAACTTGAAATTTTCAGGGTAGGTGGCGCATCTCAATACGACGGACAAGTTCGTTAATGGGCATAATCGGCCCAGTGGTTTCCGAGTAATAATTTTGTTTTCAACCAATATAAATCCGATTGAATTGAAACTTGGTGAGTAGTTGTAGAATATGAACCTTAGCACGTTTGTGAAATTTTGTGCGAATCGTATGGCTAGAAAATTTTAAAAAAATTATTAAAAAATATTTTTGTTGTCACGATAACTTGAGAACGGAATGAGATAGCGGCTCGAAATTTTCAGATTAGGATGTGCACCAGAACGCGACATTTCAGTTTGTTTATGAGCATAATCGGCCGAACGGTTTTAGAGTTATAGCCATCTGAAATTTTCTGAAATTTGGTGGTTTTTTGTTCCTCATTAACTCGAAAAATACTGAACCGATGGAATTCAAACATGGTTATTAGTTGTAGAATGCCAACGCAAAAATGTTTGCAAAATTTGGTGAGGATAGCATTTGTAGAAAATTTTTAATAAATCATAGAAAATAAAAAAAAAAATTCTATATATCAGTAACTATTCGTTCGAAATTGCTGAAATTTTGCAAGAGCCTTCATAACCTAACTCTACTGCCAAGTTTCAAGTTTTAATACGATCGGTTAAATATTGTTGGAGATTCGAGCATTCTTGTGTGAGTTCAGTAGATGGGTGACCGTTGCCTCGATAACTCTCGAACGAAAGGAGATAGGGACTTGCAATTTTCAGGGTAGGTTGCGTATCCGAAAGGGAGAGTTGAGTTCGTTTTTGGGCATAATCGGTCTAACGGTTTCCAAGTTATACCCACCTGGAATATTATATCCTTAATAACTCAAAAACTAAATATTCGATCGAAATGGCGCTTTGTAACTAGTAGTAGAAAATCAACATAAAGACGTGTTTAAAATTTTGTAAGAACCGTACCCCTAGAAAATTTTAATAAAATTACGAAAAAACAAATTTTAAGAATCGTACTCCTAGAAAATTTTAAAAAATCACGAAAAAAAAATTGGTTCAAGCACTGACGTGAAGTCAGAAGCTTTTGCGCGTATGTTCTATTGTCCATTCTTCTGTATTGGACACCCTTAATCGAATTTACCATGGTAAATTATGTTGTCCATTATCCTGTATTGGACACTCAATTCGAATTTACCATAGTAAATTCGAATTTACCATTTATGGTAAATTCGAATTTACCATAGTAAATTCGAATTGAGAGTGTCCAATACAGGAGAATGGACAACATAATTTACCATGGTAAATTCGATTAAGGGTGTCCAATACAGAAGAATGGACAATAGAACATACGCGCAAAAGCTTCTGACTTCACGTCAGTGCTTGAACCAATTTTTTTTTTATTTTTGAAATCGAGGAATCTGAAGTTATTGCAGTGGTGAGAAAAATGAAAAATTGGTCTTCATTTGGACATGATCAAATACCAATGACTGTAATAAAGGGATCCATAGATAATATTGTGAGACCATTATATTATGTATCACCTTAAATAAATTATTCACAACGGGAATATTTCCAAATGAGTTAAGGATAGCGGTGGTTAAGCCGTTGCCTAAAAATTGGTTCAAGCCCTGTGGACAGGAGCTTTCTGGCGCTCTTGTTCAAACAGACAAATTATATCTCCGAAAGTATTGGTTTCCCAGAGTTGAGAATTAAATCAATGTATTCTTATGATAGAACTGCATCATAAAGGAAATTCAATTCAAATAATAGTTTATTTATCAATATTAAATGAGCAATCTGAGAATGAGAACTGCACCATGGAAGAAATCAAATTAAAATAGCTAAAATGAATTTAACTCTCTCTTATAGAACAGGATGACATGTACGAGTATGAACATAGATCATATAATAAATCAGAGAGAATAATTATAGCATTCTGTGAAAACAACAAACAAAGTACTATTCATTATTTTAATTTCGAAAAATCATATCTCCGAAAGTATTAGATTGTTGGAGTTGAAATTGATATCAATGGATTTTTATGGTGAAACTGCATCTAAAAAAGTATTATTTTGAAATTTGTAACTTAAAATTTTTTTTTTCTGTTAGTCCGAAACCATCTGGCCTACTCTGAAAATTTCAACTGCCTAGCTCATTCTGTTTGGGAGTTATTGTAGAAAAAAAATTTTAAAATTTTCAAAATTTTTTTTTTACCCTTTACGGTAACCCGATCGATACAAAACTTCACATGCGTCTAAAGGTTATGAGTCTACAATTTGATGCAAAATTTCAGATAGATCGAGTGATCGGTTTCGGAAATAATCATACAAAATATTTTTAGTAAAAACGGCCATAACCCCGAAACCGCTCGATGGAGTTTGCTAGTTAACGAAGTCGTCCGAGATATTTACGCTCCAAATCTACCCTACAAATTCAAATCCTCTAGTTCCTTTCGTTCGAGAGTTATCGTGTTAACGGACGGATGACGGACGATTTCGACCACGGATTCTTGATCAGTGAGTCGAACCAAATCGTTTGATACCATTTTCAGCCAAAAATTCGAAAATTACAGACATTTGGGCAAATTGATAAGCACTCTGTTCCTAGTAACAAGAGCGCCAAAAAGATGATCCTGAGAACTTCTACAATTATAGGCCCATCAGTCTTCTCACATCTATCTCGAAAAAATACTTGCAGGTCGACTGATGAACTATCTTAGCAGATTCATACTTTTGAACCCTAGTCAACACGGCTTCTTACCACTACCAGGTCGAAATACGGAAAAGGCAATTTACGAGCTCACACAGACAGTTCTGAATGCATTGGACCAGGGCGACATCCCTATAGGATTGTTCATGAATCTATCTAAGGCCTTTGACTGTGTGGTACACGAACTAATACTGATCAAGTTTGAAAAGCTGGGTATTAGAGGTTGTCAACTTAATATTTTTACAAGTTATCGTCAAGACAGAAAGCAGAGAGTTCTAATACGAATAAATGATATGCAGTATATGTCTGATGAGAGAATGATCAAAGTAGGTATAATACAGGCCAGCATACTGGGCCCTCTTCTTTTCATTATCTACATTAATGATCCGGTTCCAATCATGAATGATAGAAGGGTGGTACCATTAGGCTATAACGATGACAAGAATTTAATTATCATTTCCAATCAAGTGAGCAGCTTCCAATCATGACACATGCATGCTCTTAAACAAGGTGAATGAATGGTGTAACGAAAAAGCTTTAATCTTAAATACTGAGAGAACAGAATTCATTGTTTTCACCACAGAAAAGTCATCACTACAATGTTCTGATCATTTTAGCTATGATAATAGGATTAGGAAATTTTCTGGAAAAGTAAAATTTCTTGGTTTGTTTATAGATTGTTTCATGAAGTGGAAAGAGCATTTGATTATATTATAGGAAAGTTAAGTTCTGTAGTTTTTATGTTAAGGATACTGAGGGATAATATGGATAAAGAAATTCTCAAGACTGTTTATTATTCTAATTTTTACTCACTTAGTTATAGTCTAAGAGCTAGCAACGTTTTCGAGAGAGAATTTCAGGTAGGCCAGTTTTTAGATATGCTATTCCTCTCACTCTCCCGGACGTTATACGGGCTATCTGGCTGGCGGTAGTGCTTGCGTTCATCAGTGCGCAGCGTACTTGTACAGGTAAAATATCGATTTTTCAAAGAACTTTAAGAACGTTTTTAGTTTTTTAATTGTTTTTATTGAATGTTTTGACACATGAATATATTATTGCCAGATATTTTTATTGTTGTTTTAACTGTGCCAGACGCCAAATTTGTATTGAAAAAAAAAATTTTGTTTAAATTATTTTAGTACTGCTGAAATTTTGATATGATGTCATTTAATTATCTACAGACCCAAAATTAAATTGCCAAACAATAATTCAATTGTAAAACCTTCAGCCAGACCGTTCTAAAAGTGAAAAGTTGTGGGGTATCATTTTGCTTGGTCTAGAGATAGTTGTAAAATAAATTTGAAAGAAAGTATTGAAAACCATTGAATTGAGAGGTGAATTGATACGGTATCAAAATAATTATTTATTGTTATATAAAATTAAAATAATTATCAATATATAGTATTTAAATAGACAAAAGTTCGGATGGTTACATAAAAATCATGGTTACAGTTTTTAATCCATGATCGTATCATAAAAAACAGAAGCATTTTGGTAATCATCATCAGCTTCATCACTGTCTTTTGAAGTATTATCATTTTGTAATATGGTAGTAACTGTAATGGAATGGAAAGTTTAATGTATAATCTTTCGGCAAAGAAATTTATTAGTATTTTATTCATAATTTTTACCACAACTTCGGCATCGAAATTTATCTGGCAAATGTGTTATATTATTCGAGAATCAACTTCTTCGTGTTCTTCAAAAGATAACGAATCTTCAACAGTTCTAATAACTTTATTACTTTCAACCCGGTATGAGTAGCACTTGTTAAAGTTCGGATAAATAATTTTATTACCAACGAAGGGAGCCATTTCATCACCAGCCCAATGGTCAATAAATATATTAACAGGGGTTTTTTTGAAATATATATTTTTAAGTTCACTTACAAAATTATTTATCTGAACTTCAACATGTGCTACTCATACCGGGTTGAAAGTAATAAAGTTATCAGAACTGTTGAAGATTCATTATCTTTTGAAGAACACTAAGAAGCCGATTCTCGAATAATATGTCACATATGCCTAATAAATGTCGATGCCGAAGTTATGGTTCGCTGCTCAGACACAGACATTTTAGTAATACCTCTTGGTGACATGGATCATTTGAATGCATCACTAAAACTCTGGATAAATCTGGGTGTGGGGAATAATGAGTGATTTATAAGCGTAAATCAAGTATACTAAATTCTAGGGAATTCTTTATCGAAAGCTCTACCGTGCTTTCACGCACTCACAGGATTCGACTATACACCAGGTTTTTTACGGAAAGGTAAACTTCGACCTTTTAAACTGTTAGAGCAATCAGTTCAGTATCAGTCAGCCTGTCAAAATATTATAACAGAGGATGAAGAATTGCTGGATAAGACATTTGAGATCTTGAAAAAATTAATTTGCCATATCTAGGGGGATCGTGTTTCTTAGAACGTCAATGGCATTCGGTTCCAGCTTTTTTCAAACACTTACTGGTCTAAAAAATCAGACGATAACTTTGAGAAAACATTCCGTAATTTTGACCCATCAAGCTTACCACTATGCAAAGCTGAATTGTATCAATATTTACTACGAGTTCGTTACGTTAAAAAGTTTTGGAGAAGTGCTCAATTAAAACACCCAACATCTCTGTCAACTCATGCTTCCGGCTGGACCATAAAAGACGATAAATATGATTTTGTCTGGTTCATTGGAGAGAAATTACCATCATTAGTTTACGATATTATTATTGAAGGTTAAAATTATGAATAAAATATTAATAAATTTCTTTGCCGAAAGATTATACATTAAATTTTCCATTCCATTACAGATACTACCATATTACAAAATGATAATACTTCAAAATACAGTGATGAAGATGATGATGATTACCGAAATACCTCTGTTTTTTATGATACGATTATGGATTAAAAACTCTAACCATAATTTTTATGTAACCATCCGAACTTTTGTCTATTTTAATACTATAGATTGATAATTATTTTAATTTTGTATAACAATAAATAATTATTTTGATGCCGTATTAATTCATTTCTTTTAAATTTATTTCACAACTATTTCTAGGCCAAGCAAAATGATACCTCATCACTTTTCACTTTAAGAATCTTCTGGCTGAAGGTTCAACAATTGAAATATTGTTTGGCAATTTAATGTTGGGTCTGTAGATAATTAAATGATATCATATCAAAACAGCGGTACTGAAATAATTTGAAATTTTTTTTTAATGCAAAATTGGCGTCTGGCACAGTTAAAACAACAATAAAAATATCTGGCAATAATATATTCATGAGTCAAAACATTCAATAAAAAGAATTAAAAAACTAAAAACCTTCTGTAAGTTCTTTGAAAAATTGATTTTTTACCTGTACAGGTACGTTGCGCACTGATGAACGCAAGGACTACCGCCAGCCAGATATCCCGTATAACGTCAGGGAGGGTGAGAGGAATAGCATATCTAAAAACTGGCCAACCTGAAATTCTTGTTTTCCCAATGTTGCTAGCTCTCGTACTATTATGGATTAGTGTTCTGGGGAGAAGTTCGTCTGTACAACGTGTATTTATTATTCAAAAGTGGGCAATAAGAGTTATTTTCGAATTGGGATATAGACAGTCCTGTAGAGGAGTTTTTAGACAGAACAATATTTTAACTATATGCAGATTGTATATATACAACATCCTTTTATTCCTACAAAAGCACAAGTCTTATTTCATTGAGTATCAAAATCTAAATAATACAAGGCAGAAGTTTCCCTACTTTTATCCAGTGCATAAATTGAGTGTACTCGAAAAAAGTTGTACGTATATGGCCATAAAAAATTTCAACATGCTACCAAGACATGTGCAGACTTTAATTGATGGTAAAACCTTTAAGCGGGAAATTTACAAAATTATTTTGAAAACTGAGCCCTACACTATTGAGGAATTTGAGATGTACTGTCGCTCTATTACACAGGTTTAGTCACTATAATTGTGTTGTATTTGTGGTATTTTGTAGGTTGCTATTGACTTGTTTTCTCAATAATTTTTGTCAATGATAAGGAAAATGAATTACTATTCTATTATATTCTAAATATAAATTACAAACGTCAACATGAGTCACTTTGTTCGTGAAATAGTCTACTGAAATACCACTCGTCCTTCGGAATCGTGGTTCAAGCAATTCAATTTCGTTAAGAAATAAGTCGACAGACTTATCGTGAAAATTAAATCACTTGTGTTATAACAAGTGAAAAGGAAACCAGATCAACTGATAATTGGGAACGCATACGAACATTGGACACGTTACACACACAGGGCGGCGAGAGCGTTCACGCGGCCCCTAGGGCGGAACGACTCCGGTCCCCTTCAGCGGTTGTACCACATTTCAGTACTATACTACTATCAAAGGTATGAAGTTCAGTAAATACCTTACACATCTGTTTACTCATTTTTCTGAAATTAGTTGTTGTATTTCTGGATATTAAAAATTATACTAATTATATCTTATTTTATTTTTATTCACGCATGTTCTGGGGATCATCATTTTGCCCAAATGTCTGTAATGTTCGAATTTTTTGCCAAAAATGATCTAAAACGATTATGTTCGACACATTGATGAAGAATTTGAGGCCAAATTAAAACGTCCGTCTGTTGCTACGATAACTTTCGAAAGGAAATATATAGTGATTTAGAATTTTCAGGGTAGATTGTGCATCCGAATCTGACTGTTGAGTTCGTTAATGGACATAATCGGCCAAATGGTTTCGGAGTTATACCCATCTGAAAATTGGATGTTCTTTCCTCAATATCTCCGGACTGATCCGAATGATCCGATTCTCATGAAATTATACTTCATCCGAGTAGTAATATGATAGAAATTGTTGTTTTGGAAATATTGAAAAAATTAAATTTCAAATGAGTATATTTCCGTAATCATTCACTAACTCGCTTGGAGTAATCAATCCTATCCTGCCAATTACAAGATTTTAATTTTCCTCCATTCCTTGAAACCATGTTTGTCCATATTATTGAAAAATGGCTAATACTGTTGTTAATAAATCAACAAGTCCATAGCCATTAGTTAGGTTCAGCGGGAATTTTGAATTACAATCCATGCGTGGATCCGAGCACTGAATTCCTCATGCGTTTCTTATGGACCTAAAATTTACGCGAAGCTCTTGCCTGTTTTTAGATACTTTGGCTAATCTCTTAAGGTTCATTTCTCTTGAAACAGATTCAGTGAACCTTTTTCAACAATCTAGAAGTAAGTTTTCATAACAAAATTGTATATTTCCATAATAATTCATGAATATAAAAGTGTTGAGCAACCTCGATGGACGTATGTCTCAGCTCACTCCAAATCAGTCAAAAATAATAACATAACCCTAAGTCGGTCATGAAATTGACGCACAACAGACACTTAATTCGAATTTACCATGGTAAATTCGAATTAAGAGTGTCCAATACAGGAGAATGGACAACATAATTTACCATGGTAAATTCGATTAGGGGTGTCCAATACAGAAGAATGGACAATAGAACATACGCGCAAAAGCTTCTGACTTCACGTCAGTGCTTCAACCAATTTTTTTCTTTAATTTTCCTGTCATGCGATCCTCACAGAATTTCTCATAAGTCTTTGTGTCTGTATCGATATCTGACGGATAGTTTCTGACATACAGAACTTTTATATTTTTTTTCAATTTTCCTGTCACAGAATTTCGCATAAGTCTTCGTGTCTGTAATTTTCAACTACATACATAACTTCCGCGCCTCAATTCGATCAGATCAGTATTTCGGGAGTTAATGGAAAAACAAAATCTCATTTATCTGAAACCATCCGGTAGATTCTACCCATTAACGAACTTAGCCGGCTGCGCATTTGGACTCTTTAATCGTGCTGACGGCCGAACGCACGGCCGGACAGGATAAATTTTGACCTCGGATTCTTCATGTTTGAGTTGAAAAAAATCGTTTTAGACCATTCTCGGCCAAATATTCGGAAAATACAGACATTTGGACGAATTGGCAAAAATCAATTGACATGATTAATGTTTCGAATATCTCTAATATATTCAATTTGAAATCTTGATTAAACATCGACAGACGCCTAACCGTTAAGGTTCAATGTTGGTGTTGAAAATGCGGGTGAAACACCACAGATTAACCAGATACGCCACTCCCAGTATTTATGAATGAACTCTGCTGACGCGTAATGTTGACCATGGAATTCTCGGCACCCCCAAATAGTTCCTAGCTCCTAACTATTTGGGGGTGCCAATAAAATCGCAGATATATGATCACGTGACCTCTCGGCCAATCGCAACTATGGTAGAGGCAGAACGACGTTCATTCATAAATTTATAACAACAAACGGAAAGGTTAGCTAAAATACTCAGCTTATGTACGAAAATTTGTAACTCAAGTGGGATTAATTTAATGAATTTTATAAAGTGTAATGAAGACGTTTAAGATGCAGTTTGTGGCGTATGTGCAGGAAATAAAAGGAATATGATTATTAGTGATTTGTGAAGTTGAGGTTAGAATTTGTTTGAAGAGCGAGAACGTAGTTCATTTCTCTCTGTCATTTTACTACGTCTTCATGGGTAGTAAAGCTGAAGGTCAAACCTACGTGCTTCCCGCCAACTGTCGATTGCACTATCTGGTAATCTGTGGAAACACTGAGTTAAGGTAGTACGAAATGAATCAATTTTTCGAATATAAGCTTTCATCTAAGCTATGCATCAAAGTGATGATCAGATTTTTATTGAAGTAAAGTTTTACTGGAGTGAAACATCGAGATATAATATAGAAGAGGCGCTATTTGACAGTATCATGCTAAGCTAAAAGGGAAGCACTGGGTGGAGCTTAGTCTGGGACCAATATGGTAGATAGATCGAGGAAATCGATCAGAATACAATTAATCGAATATGAAAACTTGAAGTTTTTTTCATCGAAGGTTGCCTGAAATCATGTACCATTATGCCAGATTTGATACCACTTTCTTCACGTGATGACGTCTCTCCAATATCTCGATGGAGTGAAGCAATGGTGACTGCAAGATATATTTACTCCAATAATAGTAACTTCCCATCTCTTCCCAAGAAAGTTTTCATTAGAACAATGAGGGAAATAGGTTCATTATTTCATGAACAATCATTTCGAGCAGGTAGGTAAAAGTATTGGATTATTTCTATCTAGCTCCATTGTTTTACCCTCATATAAACTGATCTAATTAACATAATTCTATTAGGTTCATCACATGGATGCAAGCTTGTTTTAATACGTTTCCTTATTTTGTGTGAAATTGTAGTACGCCTAACATTTATTAAGTTACTACCCTTGCCACATTATTTGCAGTTGCCTTATACTTATACAAGGTCCTTATAAATTATTGTAACATGGTAGTTGGTTCTGGCACCCTCTCATTTTGCCGCTTCATATGCGTGCTGTTCACAGTTCCACTTCCAGCCACGGAATTCATGATACGCATAACCAAAATTTAAGATAAAATTTACCCTTGAAAAAGCCATAAATAATTCTATCAATTTCCTAGATCTTAACATTACATTGGATAAAAACCGCTTATTCTCCTACAAAATTTATAGAAAAACCACACAGACAGACTCGATCATCCCCTATCACTCATACCACGCTCCGCCAATGAAAAGAACCGCCTTCCGATTCTTATTTCACAGGTTTCTCAACATCCCACTCTCGGAAGAAAATTACAAAAGAGAACTTAAAATTATATACCAAATTGGTGAAAATAACCAATATCCAAGGAGTTTTATAGACGACGTTTTAACATCAATAAAGAGAAAAATAATAATTAATAAGGTATACCCTCATTGCTCAGTTCGAAGGCACTTCATTTCCATCCCATTTTATCACAAGTTCAACCAAAAAATCGTTCAAGTTATGAATAAATACGACTATAGCATAGTAAACAAACGACATAAGACTTTGGAAAATATTCTGGTCAATAACAAATCAAAAATTGAAAAAGACCAATACAGTGGTATATATAAAATAACATGCCTGGACTGCCCCTACTTTTATATTGGCATGACAACGAGAACTATGAAAAAGAGACTGACTGAACATCAAAAAAACCGACCAAACTCAGCACTGGGAAACCACCTGACGGAACGCGATCACAAAACCACATTGGACAACCTAGAAATATTACATAGAGGAAGTAATTTTAGAAAATTAATATTACTTGAACAACATGAAATCACAAAAAACAGAGACAACGAATATCTGTTGAACGACCTCTCAGACTTCAATGGGAACATGAACATCTTTAAATTGATAAACCTACCACCGACCAATTCAAATTTCCCGCCCTCAAAATGACGCCGACAAGATAACAACTTTTCCGCAAAACATTTTCATTTCCATCCTAAGCTGACTGAAATACGTTCGAAGAAAGAATTCGTTTATTTCTTGAGTTCTCCAAGTCAGGTTGATATAGTGTGATAATTGTAAAATCACCTTCTTAGAAAACACAATCAGGAGATTATTTATTCGATGCTTTTTGGACCTTTATACTACAGAGACGGTGAGCATACCTCTAACCTAACAAATGTTCTCGTGAAATTTGTGTTCTTGGACATAAAATAGTTTTTAATTTTGTATGTGATACTTTTGCGATAGCATATTAACCGTATAAATTTGGTTATTATTGTATTTGTCATATTTTCAGCTGGCCTGATGATGGCGTAACGCCGAAATCGATAGCCAATAGAGTACACTTTTTTCATAGTGTGTTTTATTACTTATCCTCATTAACCTCACTTTCTCCTTTGTCTACACCTGATGAGCAATGATGAGTTCCAAAATATTTGCTATTGGGAGATTACTTTTTCTCCCGTCCCAGTTTGGACCAAACATTTTTATTAAACAAAATAAATTGATTTAATAGTTGATATAGTTCACAGAAAGTTTGCAGAATATTAATTTTTCAAATAAATTTCATAATAAATTTTTGGTTTTAAAGTTTTATTACCTACACATGATTTTGAGTACCTACATACCATAATTGCTGAGAAAAGGGTTATTTGATTGAACAAATGATGAATAAATGATACTGAAATTTTACTCCGTTTTAAGGAATATTCCTTCAGAAAATATCAAGCTTATGGTTTTGGGAGTGAATTATTCATTAGTTGGGATTCTATTCTTCAATGTCATTTTCAAGAGAGTTCATATTAGCTATTGAACAGATATGGATAATCTGTTCCCTTGTGATTGAATGAAAGAATTTTTGAAATACTCTTTAGAATTTTTGAGGAGTAAGTACTGATAACTGAATGCATACTATTGAACTGATTTTAATGTTCAAATGCAGGTAATGAATTAATACAAATGGACAGAATATATTGAATAACTGTAAGACCCCAGTTTAGGAGTTTTGCCATTTGTGAGAATTCTTACAATTAATTCACATCAAGTGTTCAAAATGTGCTCCATTATTCTCAATCCATTTATAAATTCTTTATCGTTTGTTGTCGAATATATTAATAGTTATTACTAGCATGTCCCGGCGAACTTCGTACCGCCTAACTTAATAAAAAAAAATTTCGGTATGAATGAAGTGTTATTATTATTTTCGATTAATTGCACATAATGTTGCTCACGTACAAAACAGAGTTTTCCTGAAATACTGGCTATCAATAAGGTTCAATAATGACAGACACACACAGTTATGATACAGTCTCTTAATCAATTTAAAGCTTTCTGCTAAACTATATTTTTTGTTTTGTTTTAAGGTGAGCAAATAAACAAAGATGACGACGAGCGAACACGCGACGCGTATAATTGTCCATGCGCCATGTCCACACATGGAAGGAAAAACCAAATTATTACATTATGAGAATCCATCCAAGGTACCTATTTAGTTAATGCTTGGTTTGTGGCACAAATCACCTCAATTGTGTACAATTTTGCAGTTATATAAAGAACATCCTGTACAGTAATGGTTTATTTTCAATGATGTATGCCTCGAAAGGATATTTTTTAACACAATTGAATGAAATTGTACGATTTGCGTGAAAAACAGCAAGTCAAAATTGGAAAAACACCATGTATGAAAATTACGGACAAATACATTATGAGAATCCAACCAAGGTGCCTATTTAGTTAATGCTTTGTTTATGGCATAAACCACTTCAATCGCGTACAATTGTGCTGTGAGAAAAAAACACCCTGTATAGTACTGGTTTATTTTCAATGATGTATGCCTCGAAAGTATTTTTTTTAACTCAATCGAATGAAATGGTACGATTGGCGGAAAAAACAGCAAGTTGCCATTGACGTTAAAAGAAAAACACCCTGTAATAAAATTTCCGACAAATACATTATGAGAATCCATCCAAGGTACCTCAATCAATGGATTCCTATAGTGAAACTGCATCTTGAAAAATACTTATTTTGAAATTTGTAATGTAAAAAAATAATTGTTTTTTGGCACTCTAGTTCCTCGGAACTGAGTGCTTATCAATTTGCCCAAATGTCTGTAATTTTCGAATATTTCGATGAAAATGGTCTTAAGCGATTTGGTTCGACTCACTGATCAAGAATCCGTGGTCGAAATTCATTCTGTCCGGCCGGCCGTAGGCACGATAACTCTCGAACGGAATGAGCTAGAGAGTTGAAATTTTCAGAGTAGGTTTGAAGGATGAATATCTCGGCTAAGTTCGTTACTGGGCAAAATGGGACAGAAGGTTCCGGAGTAATTAAAAAAAAATTTTTTTTTTACAAATCAACTTCCAAATTAATTTTTTTTTAATAAGCAGTTTCATTATAAGAATCCATTCATATCATTTTTAACTCTAACAAGCTAAAACTTTCGGAGATATGATTTTTCAAAATTTCAATGTAAATCGTATTTCACATATTGATATAATTATTCTATGTATGAATTCTCATAATGTCAACTTGACAGAAGGGAATATTGTAACTTCAAAAATATTGGGGTTGAAATACTCGTATTTTAGCGATGCAACAGGGACCTCACCCGAAAATGTTTGAAAATATTACGTAAATATTGAAAGCATAATTCTGTAGTTCGAGAGAGGAGAAAATTTGGTGAACGTAGATCAGGAAATTTTTGATCGATTACAAGGTAATTTTTTATTATTACTCATCTTCTTTCATACATGTTTTATGGAATACCTACTATTTGTAGGTAATTTAAACCTGTTTTGGGCAATTGTCATACGAAACTTGTTTTTTTGGCGCTCTAGTTCCTCGGAACAGAGTGCTTATCAATTTGCCCAAGTGTCTGTAATTTTGGAATTTTTGGCTGAAAATGGTCTCAAACGATTTGGTTCGACTCACTGATCAAGAATCCGAGTGCGAAATCGATTCTGTCCGGCCGGCCGACCGGTCGTAGGCACGATTACTCTCGAACGAAAGGAGTTAGCGGATTGAAAATTGCAAGGTGGTTTTGGAGCGTAAATATCTCGGACAAGTTCGTTCGATCTATCTGAAATTTAGCATCAAATTGTAGAATCATGACCTTTATACGCATGTGAAGTTTTGTATTGACCAGATTACCGCAAAGTGTAAAAAAAAAATTTTGAAAATTCAAAAAAAGTTTTTCCACAATAACTCTCGAACGGAATGAGCTAGGTAGTTGAAATTTTCAGAGTAGGTTAGGGAGATGAATATCTCGGTTAAGTTCGTTATTGGGCAAAATTGGCCAGATTTAATTCGATTTCTTCCATGGTGCAGTTCTCATTCTCATGATTGCTCATTTAATCTTGATAAATAAACTAATATTTGAATTGAATCTCCTTTATGATGCAGCTCTATCATATGTATACATTGATATAATTCCCAACTCAGAGAAACCAATACTTTTGGAGATATAATTTGTCTGTTTGAACTAGAGCGCCAGAAAGCTCCTGTCCACAGGGCTTGAACCCATTTTTTTTTACTCCGAAACGATATGATTGATTTTGTCCAAAAATGAACTTAGCCGAGATATTTATGTCCCAAACGTATTCTGAGAATTTCAACTGTCTAGCTCATTCCGTTCGAGAGTTATCGTGTTAACGGCCGGCCGGACCGGACGGCCGGTCAGAATCGATTTCGACCACGTATTCTTGATCAGTGAGTCGAACCAAATCGTCGACATTTGGGCAAATTGATAAATACTCTGTTCCAAGAAACAAGAGCGCCAAAAAGGCTCATCGCTACCAAACTTGAATATATTCACTACTTTCCAGCTTTCTGACTCTATAGTAGATAGATATTTGAGGTGTGGGATAGATATTTGAGGTGGTTATAGGGGTAGATGGCTAACAATTTAGTTAGGGGTATCTATCCAGTAAATCAAGGTACAGTTACAGCTCCTTCGAATTCATGATTCAGCTGAAATATTTGAAATATTTAAATACAAACTGACTATCAAACTAACACAGAAATCCAATCATATGAAATCTTCTAATGAGGGACAGCATCAGTTTACATTATTCCTAATTTACACCCATTCTTAATATACGGCAGATATTGCATTCTTCATTATGTACTTATACGTAAATGAAATCAAATTAAACATCCATTCATTAACAAAGGAAAATTGTTCATAAGTTACAAAAGGACGACTTGAAAAAAATCCCAACATCTAACAAGTTGTCGGATAACCATGTTCCTATCCAAAATGTTCAGATGCTATTCAAATTAAAGACCGTCTCCCCATGTGCTCGATTGTCTCCATCGAGTGTAGCACAGCACTTTGTCTTCGGTTTTGTAACACGCCACGGTACAATCCGAGGGACAACTTCGCTGAATATTCATTAGGTTTTTTCAGTTTGTGCGTGTCCCGGACGCCCACGAATCCTGTCTTTTCCCATGGCTGAAGAACGAGGGAACTGAAACGGGTGTCTTGTGCTTTTCAATTGACCAAGAGTTATATTACGGAGGATTCCTGATCGCGATATTCTACTGGCAGTTTAACCAATCGATTATTTCAAGCGATTAGTAATTAAATTGACTTTATACCAAAATTATGGATAAAGAATTCGCTTGAACTAATGGGAAACAAACACTGATGTGAAGTCAGAATCGTTTGCGCGCATGCTCTATAGTCTAATCACCTGTATTGGACACTCTAAATCGAATTTACTATCGATATAGACCGTTTTCTCAGGCTTTATAAGATACTAGCTGGCCCAGCGAACTTCGCACCGCCTAAGTTAATACAAAAAATGCTCGGTATTAATGAAGTTTTATTATTATTTTCGATTTATTGCACATTATGGTGCTTACTTACAAAACAGAGTTTTCCTGAAATACGCCATGTCCATACATCAAAGGAAAAACAAAATTGTTACATTATGAGAATCCATCCAAGGTACCTATTTAGTTGGCTTTGTTTGTGGCACAAATCACTTCAATTGTGTACAATTGTGCCTTGATATAAAAAACACTCTGTATAGTAATGGTTTATTGTCAATGACATATGCCTCGAAAGTATATAATTTTTAACTCAATTGAATGAAATTGTACGATTGGCGTGAAAAACAGCAAGTTGCAATTAACGTTAGAAGAAAAACACCCTGTATGACAATTTCGGCCAAATACATTATGAGAATCCATCCAAGGTGCCTATTTAGTTAATGCTTTATTTGTGGCAGAAACCACTTCAATCGCGTACAAATGTGCCGTGAGAAAAAGAACACCCTGTATAGTAATGGTTTATTTTCAGTTTTGTATGCCTCGAAAGTATATTTTTTAACACAATTGAATGAAATTGTACGATTGGCGTGAATAACGGAATGTTACAATTGACGTTAAAAGAAAAACACCCTGTATGAAAATTTCGGACAAATACATTATAAGAATCCATCCAAGGTACCTATTTAGTTAATGCTTGGTTTGTGGTCCAAAGGTTAGATTAGAAATAATATTATATGGTTGTTAAGTTTTCTTAAATAACGTTTCTTAAATTTTCTAATTTTCAGCGGAATTTTTTAAATGTTTTGTCTTGAACCTTCTACTGACAATAACAAACACAACAAAAAAAATAGTGAAATCGGTCCAGCCGTTCACGCGTGATGCGTGACCAAGGGATATAGGGATTCATTTTCATATATATAGATCATCATCATCATCATCATCCAGTCCTTTCAGTCCACTGCTGGACATAGACCTCCCCCATGGCTTTCCAGTTCGCTCTATCTTGTCCGGCCTGGATCCAGTTACTCGTCACCCTCTTTAAGTCATCGGTCCAGCGCGTAGGCGGTCTTCCTCTACTACGCTTATCTGTGCGTGGTATATAGATAGATGAATAGATATTTTTCGTACCATTTTAATGAAATTCCACGAAAATTAAAGAGGAAATAACAAAAAAATTCGAAATGTATGTATGTATAACTTCAAAGCCATTTGACCGATTATGCCTATTAACAAACTCAAATATCGCATTCGGATGCGCAACCAACACTGACAATCGCAATGTCTTTCCAACTTTCCAAGTTATCGCGAGACACATAATATTTTATCATAATTTTTTAAAATTTTCTAGTGATACGAACCTCACAAAAACTCACATACGTCTTTATGTTGGTATTCCATAACTACTTACTAAGTTTCAATTCGATCGGATTTATTTTTATTCTTGAATAAAATTCCAGATGGGTATAACTCTGAAACCCTTTGGCCGATTATACCCAACAATGAACATAACTGTCCTACTCGAATGCGCAACATACGCTGAAAATACAAGTTGCTATCTCTCTTGCGGCAACGGTCACCAATCCGGCAACTGAACTCACTCAATACTGCTCAGATCTCCAACAATATAGATCCGATCGTGTTCAAATTTGAAACTTGGCAGTGGAGTTAGATTTTGAAGCCTTCCGCAAAATTTTAGCGATATCAGACGAATAGACCTGAGATATAGAACTTTTTTCAAAGCAATTAAAAGATTTTAATAATAATTCTAGTGATACGATTCTCACGAAATTCCGTAACACTTTACACTTCGGCATTCTACAATTAATTACCTTGTTTGAATTAGATAGGTTCCGTATTTCTTAAGTTAAGGAGGAAATAAAATAAAAATTTCCAGTTAGGTATAGCTCCAGAAGTGTTCAGCCGATCATGCCTATTAACAAACTCAAATGTTGCATTCGGATGATCAACCTAAACCTACCCTGAAAATTGTAAGTCGCTATCTCTTTCCGCTCACAAGTTATCGTGAGATAAATCATATTTTTGGTGCTCTTTTTCCCAATTTGCCCAAATGCCCTCAATTTTCTAATTTTTGGCTGAAAATGGTCTTAAACGATTTGGTTCGACTCACTGATAAAGAATTCGTGGTCCAAATCGATTCTGTTCGGCCGTCCGTTAACACGATAATTCTTGAATGGAATTAGCTAGACTTTTTTTAAAATAAAGCTTTATCATAAGAATCCATTGAGATTATGATATGATTCTTCAAAATTTCAATAATACATCGTACTTCTATGTTTCCACAGAATGCGAATTAGATCTGTCTGTGCTCTATCTATATGCGGTAGCAATGAATTTTCATAGGCAACCAAGAAGCCATCACTAAGACACATCATATTTATTTCCAAATTCGTATATTGGTTCAGATACGTAGAAGATGTGCTTGCGTGTTTTATGGAAACAGACCGCCAATTAAAAATATGCGTAGATTTCATTAATATCCTTGATCCAAATGACAAATTCACAAAAGAAATGAAAAATTATGATGCTCGTATTTTTTTTGGATTTAACAATAACGTGGAAAAGCAATGAACATGATTTTTCAAAATATATACGGATAGTCTCATTCATCGATCCTCGTGTCGCCCATTCGAGCATAAAGTCGCAGAATTTCATATCATGCTACAACGGCTAAATACACATCTATCACTTGAAAATTATTGTACAGAATTAGAAATTAAAAATTGGTTCAAGCCCTGTGGACAGGACCTTTCTGGCGCTCTTGTTCAAACAGACAAATTATATCTCCGAAAGTATTGGTTTCTCAAAGTTGGGAATTATATCAATGTATTCTTATGAAAGAACTTCATTTTAGCAGAAATTGAATTCAAACATCATAGAATAATTTAAATTCAACAAGAGTGCCAAAAATTATCAATCCAAAACCAATAGACAAATTCTACCCAACAACGAACTCATCCGAGATATTCATTCCTCAATTCTATAATAATGAACGATAATATATATTCTTTCCTCAAATCCACTCCAATACTCCAATACACCAATATTCCAGTTTTGTTTTTACTGGAGATATTCTGAAAACAATATTATTAACTTACCATTACCATTCCCATTATCATATGGATTGACCATCGGCATGAAAATATCAACCAACAAAAAGTATGATATCATATTATAATTATCATAATTCTACGATTGCTAAAATGAATTAGACAATGTCATTTCTCAGGAAAATAAGTTGACATTATAACAATTCATATATAGAATAATTGTATCATTCTGTGAAAATATAGAAATAAGATTTATTATTGAAATTTTGAAAAATCATATCTCCGAAATTATTAGCTTGTTAAAGTTAAAAATGATATTAATGGATTCTTTTGGTAAAACTGCTTATTGAAAAAAATTTAATTTGGAATTTGTCATGTAAATATTTTTTTTTGTTACTTCGAAACCATCTGTCCGATTTTGCCCAATAACGAACTTAGCTGAGATACCAAACCTACATCGAAAATTTCAACTGTCTAGCTCATTCCGTTCGAGAGTTATCATGCCTATGGCCGGCCGGCCGGCCGGACCGGCCGGACCGAATGAATTTCGACCACGGAATCTTGATCAGTGAGTCGAACCAAATCGTTTAAGACCATTTTCATCTAAATGTTCGAAAATTACAGATATTTGGGCAAATTGATAAGCACTCTGCTCCGAGGAACAAGAGCGCCAAAAACAAATTGCGGCAAACATTAGATATGATCCAGAGCTAATCAGAAAAATTCGTTCAAGTGCTGACGTGAAGTCAGGAGCTTTGGCGTGCATGTTCTATTGTTAACTCACCTGTATTGGACACTCTTAATCGTTTTTACCATCGATGTAGACCGTTTTCTCAGCTTTTAATAGATTTGAATACATTAAGTACTATTTTAATGACTGACTTGATGAGAAATCGTCTAGGATCACAGAATTCGAAATTCTGTAATATGTATACTATCGGGATTGAAATTGATTAATTATCACGTAATTTACGGATATGATTTTGACGAAATTCCGCGAAAATTAGCGCGTCGGCATTCTACAAGTAATTACCGAGTTTTAATTGGATCGGATTTGTATATTTTCAGTTATAGAAGAAATAACAGAAAGAAATTAAGATGTATATAACTCCAAAACCGTTTGGCCCATTATGGCTATTATCGAATTCAAATGTCGCACTCGGATGTGCAACCTTACTCGAAAATTGCAAGTCAATATCTCTTTCCGTTCTCAAGCTATCATCTTCTTCCTTGCCGCCACAATACAAGTGATCTTATTTTATCGACATATTTCTGCTTCAGTATATTGATGGTGGACAAGCTCATTGTACGATGTATCGCACGGAGCTGACCCATCATGGCCACCATTTCCTTGATCGGTTGCAGTTGTCCCTTCATAACATCTACGATACTTTGGTACCAAGATGCTTGCTGCCTCACGGTTCTTATCTTCTTGTATAACTCATTCAAACTTGACCTGTTAGACTAGTCAACAAGTGTTATTTGGACCAACTTTTTTCTGCAGTCTCCGAAAATTATGTATGAGGTGTCATTCAATTCGGAATGGCATCTAGATGATTTTTGAAAAAAATGAAAATCCGCTTGCAAAAATTGTAAAAGTTATCAACAATTAACTAAAAAAAAAGGGGGTTTTAGTTTTTTGTAAATATCTCAAAAACTGATAAAGATTTTTCAAATCTGAAAAAAGATTCAAAAAGAGGAGGAAATTTCCTCAAAAAAGTCTTCACTCCCGAAACTGTACGATAAATATTTATAATTTTTCCAGGGGGATGAAAATACGGCCGAAAACGGGTACTCTGGCTTGGAGAAGCCACGTCCACTTTGGGCACTTCAACAATAAACATTTTTTAAACATAGTAAATATGAAAAAAAAAATTGAAAAAATTCAGGCAGCAACTGAATAGATGAATGAATAATAATCCGCTTGAACAAAATTTTTATAATAATTTTTCATTTAGTTATTCAATAGTTAATTAATAACTTTTTTCTGCTTGCACATTAACATTGCAAGTGTGATAATTGCTAAACTATAAGTTTTAGATTTTTTTCCTCTCTTGGAGCAATTCTTCAAAGGCTTAAGAATAGAATTCCGTTGGGAAAATTAAAAAATGTTTATTTTTCAATTTTTCATTAATAATTTTCGTTGTTGCAAAATTAAAAACTTAAATTAATCATCGAACAAAATTTTTTTTTTTAATATTATTAACGATCCATTTCTGCTTTTGTGACAGAAAGTAGAATAGAAAAAAAAATAAAAGGTAAAAATTTATTTGTTTATAACAAATTGTTTATTGCATAAACAATGAAAAAATAAATAAAATCAAAATTTTTTTCTATATCGAAAAGAAAAATGAATAATGATTTTTAAAAAAAAATATCGTCCTTAATATTAATTAGAAGTGGGAGAAAATAATTGTTAATTAACGAATGCGTTTTTAAGCAATAAAAAATTTTTTTTAAGGAACAATTTTTCTTTTAAAAATCATTATTTGTATCAAAGATTGAAATTCCAAGAAAACATTTTCAATTATCTTATAAACAACGCATTTGTTTATGATAATTTTTCAAACAATTAGAGAATAAAATTTGAAAAAATTATTTCTATGCAGTTTCTAATAATATAAAAACGGATCGTTAATAATATTGAAAAAAAAAATTTGTTCGATGATTATTTTAAGTTTTTAATTTTGCAACAACGAAAATTATTAATAAATAATTAAAAATAAACATTTTTTAATTTTCCCAACGAGATTCTAGTCTTGAGCCTTTGAAGAATTGCTCCAAGAGAGGAAAAAAATCTAAAACTTATAGTTTAGCATTATGATACTTGCAATTTTAATGTGCAAGCAGAAAAAAGTTATTAATTAACTGTTGAATAACTAAATGAAAAATTTTTATAAAACTTTTGTTCAAGCGGATTATTATTCATTCATCTATTCAGTTACTGCCTGAATTTTTTCAATTTTTTTTTCATATTTACTATGTTTAAAAAATGTTTATTGTTGAAGTGCCCGAAGTGGACGTGGCTTCTCCAAGCCAGAGTACCCGTTTTCGGCCTTATTTTCATCCCTCTGGAAAAATTATAAATATTTATCGTACAGTTTCGAGAGTCCAGACTTTTTTTTAGGAAATTTCCTCTTCTTTTGGAATCTTTTTTCAGATTTGAAAAATCTTTATTAGTTTTTGAGATATTTACAAAAAACTAAAACCCCTTTTTTTTTTTTTAGTTAATTGTTAATAACTTTTACAATTTTTGCAAGCAGAACTTCATTTTTTTCAAAAATCATCTAGATGCCATTCCGAATCGAATGACACCTCATACATAATTTTCGGAGACTGCTGAAAAAAGTTGGTCCAAATAGCACTTGTTGACTAGACTATGTGTTTGTCACCCTTTGATGTTGTTTTTCCACATAAGTGGAGTAGCAGCTCTCACTGCAGCCACGACATCTTCTAGCGAACAGTCCTCCTTCAGGTGATTTTTGGCGCTCTTGTTCCTCGGAACAGAGTGCTTATCAATTTGACCAAATTTCTGTAATTTTCGAATTTTTGGCTGAAAATGGTATCAAACGATTTGGTTCGACTCACTGATCAAGAATCCGTGGCCGAACCGGCCGGACAGAATCGATTTGGAGCGTATATATCTCGGACGAGTTCGTTAACGGGCGAAAACCTTCAAGCGGTTTCGGAGTTATGGCCGTTTTTAGTAAAAATATTTTTTATGAATATTTCCGAAACTGATCACTCAGATTGTAGAATCATGACCTTTAGACGCATGTGGAGTTTTGTATCGATCGGGTTACCGTAAATTGTAAAAAAAAATTGGTTCAAGCACTGACGTGAAGTCAGAAGCTTTTGCGCGTATGTTCTATTGTCCATTCTTCTGTATTGGACACCCTTAATCGAATTTACCATGGTTAATTATGTTGTCCATTCTCCTATATTGGACACTCTTATTTGGAATTTACCATGGTAAATTCGAATTAAGTGTCCAATACAGGAGAATGGACAATATAATTAACCATGGTAAATTCGATTAAGGGTGTCCAATACAGAAGAATGGACAATAGAACATACGCGCAAAAGCTTCTGACTTCACGTCAGTGCTTGAACCAATTTTTTTTTTTTAAATTTTCTAGGGGTGCGGTTCTTAAATTTTTTTTTTTCGTCATTTTTTTCAAATTTTCTACGGTACGGCTGATTTTCTACTACTAGTTACCAAGCTTCAATTCAATCGAAACTTTATTTTTTTAGTTATCAAGGAAATAATATTCCAGGTGGATATAACTCGGAAACCGTTAAACCGATTATGCCCAAAAACAAACTCAACTCTCCTTTTCGGATACGCAACCTACCCTGAAAATTTTACATGTCCCTATTTTCTTTCGTTCGAAAGTTATCGAGGCAACGGTCACCCATTTACTGAACTCACACAAGAATGCTCGAATCTCCAACAATATTCAACCGATTGTGTTAAAACTTGAAACTTGGCAGTAGAGTTAGGTTATGAACGCTCTTGCAAAATTTCAGCAATTTCGAACGGATAGTTACTGATATAGAGAATTTTTTTTTTATTTTCAATGATTTATTAAAAATTTTCTACAAATGTTATCCTCACCAAATTTTGCAAACATTTTCGCGTTGGCATTCTACAACTAATAACCAAGTTTGAATTCAATCGGTTAAGTATTTTTCGAGTTAATGAGGAAAAAAAAACCACCAAATTTCAGAAAATTTCAGATGGCTATGACTCTAAAATCGTTTGGCCGATTATGCTCATAAACGAACTCAAATGTCGCATTCAGATGCTCAACCTAACCTGAAATTTTCAAGCCGCTATCTCTTTCCGTTCTCAGGTTATCGTGACAACAAAAATATTTTTTAATAATTTTTTTAAAATTTTCTAGCCTCACGATTCGCCCAAAATTTCACAAACGTGCTTAGGTTCATATTCTACAACTACTCACCAAGTTTCAATTCGATCGGATTCATATTGGTTGAAAACAAAATTATTACTCGGAAACCACTGGGTCGATTATGCCCATTAACGAACTTGTCCGTCGTATTGCGATGCGCCATCCACCCTGAAAATTTCAAGTTGCTAGCTCTTTTCGTTCTCAAATTATCGTGGCGGACGGCCGGACGGCCGGCCGGACAGAATCAAATTTGACCTCGAATTCTTCATTGGGGAGTCGAACTGAATCGTTTGAGACCAATTTCGTTAAAAAATTCGAAAGTTACAGACATTTGGGCAAAACTATAACGCGATGTTCCCCAGAACATTGGCGCAAAAATCAAAAAATTTTTAAATTTTGTTTCTAAAATAACTCTCGAACGGATTGAGCTAGGCAGTTGAAATTTTCAGAGTAGGTTAGGGAGATAAATATCTCGCTATTGGGCAAAATAGGCCAGATGGTTTCGGAGTAACGAAAAACAAATTTTTTTTAACTTACAAATTTCAAAATTATTTTTTTTAAGATGCAGTTTCACCATAAAAATCCATTGATATCATTTTCAACTCTAACAAGCTAATACTTTCGGAGATATGATTTTTCGAAATTTCAATAATGAATCGTACTTCTATGTTTTCACAGAATGCTATAATTATTCTATCTATGATTTATTATATGATCTGTGTTCATACTCGTACATGTCATCTTGTTCTATAAGAAAGAGTCAAATTCATTTCAGCTATTTTAATTTGATTTCTTCCATGGTGCAGTTCTCAATCTCAGATTGCGTATTTAATATTGATAAATAAACTATTATTTGAATTGAATTTCCTTTTGATTATACTATTCATCATGGCTAGGTCTTCAGCCAGGAGACTCGATTTCTGCATTGTGGGCTTTATGTTACGATCCCTTATTGCAACCTCAAATGCTTCCCTTCTATTGATGATTAGCTCTGGAATTTTTCACACCTGTTCCGTTCTTCGCCCGTTGCAGTATGCAGCATTTTCGGCTCGGAGGGGGGCAGCTCTCACCTGCTCCATATCTGGTGCTGTGACTTCTTCAACTCACATTCCAGGTAATGAACGCTGAAGTTTTACGGCATCTCTCACTTGCCTCTCATCCTGTTCTTCTCTCCTTTGATTTGTCAAGTGTTGCTGTTGGTTTGGAGCATATTTCACTTGCTCTTCAGCTTGTTATTCTATCCCTTAAAGCTGCTGCAAGATTTATCTCTTCTTGAGGTGGTTTACCTGATCTCTTCGGTTTTGCTACGTCATGAATTTGAGGTCTGGTTGATTCTCACACCACATACCATGAAGTCTACCCATAAATCCCCTTCTTTCTGGTCTGGAACTCCGGTATTATACAGACAGTTATTCATTTTGCTCGGGTGTCCATTTGTGGCGTCCCCTTTGTGCGACCTTGTTCCTGTTAACGGATCCGACTACGGGTTGGTGTTGCGACCGAAAACTTGTTCTCTCTCCTTCTCGATGTCCTCGTGGGAAGCTGTAATTTCTGGTATGACAGGGGCCCGCCTCCTCAGCATCCTGCCGTAAGTGGTCCGCATGCTGTCACGTCCAGCACCAACCCCAGACATGCTTTGGTTATCCCCAGGTAGCAGCCGTTCTCCAAGGCTTCGTAGATTGTGATGCATCATCGGTTGAAAGTGACCGGGGTCCATGGGCTTACCACACCCTTTTGCTACTAAGTAGTGTCCCCGTGCGGTTTTGCATTTTACTCTTACTGCCAGGTTTATCTTAAGAACCTCGAGTTTGCTAAACCCGTACTTTAGGAGACATTCCTGAGGTCCTACAAAATTGTATCATCATCCTGTTCTTAACAATAAGTCAAATTCTCCCATTGATAATGTGTGAATAAACATTGAGATCCTGGAGAATTGAAATTTATCCGACAAGAATTAATACTGTATGACTTGAATAATAACCATATAAAAATTCTTAATCAAGAATAGTAAACTTGGAAAAAACATCCATTTCCTTTTACGTACGACAAATTCATCAATCGTTTCCTGTTTTTGTCTCCATTTTACGACGTTATTGGAACGCGTCGTTAAAGTTTCCCGTTCGATAGTGTCTCGATTCTGCCATTTTCCAAACTTCGGTGAATTTTAAAAATGATCCTCATAACCGAAACCTCAGAACGCGTTTAATGCAAGCACCACCGTTGATGGGGTTGCACGTTATCGAAAACTGATCTATAGGACCAGCGGAGCTAGGGGATTGTTTTAGTCGCCACTCGAGATATAAAGTTTTATGTGAGTTTCTGGAGTTCGTCGTTCCGGCAACTTTTGTTTTGGTCCGGGCGGAATATTTACGCTCTGCAAAATGATAAACGACCGTGTCATAATAGAGAAATGAATTTCAATTGCAATTTCAACACTTTGAAATCGTTTACTTTCGCGTCGTTGTAACATCTTGATGGGAGTAGGATTTGACGGAAGGAGTACTTACCACATCCAACGTCTTCCACTTATAACAGAAGGAATTCATTCACTAGCTTAAATTCGATGAAAATTAATTTTTTTGTGAAATACCTTGTTATCGAGAAATAATCAGCAATCAATTTTTGTATTCCGAACTTTTACAACTTGAAGAATAGCATATAGAAATTGCTGAAAATTTCCCTCGATAATTTATTAATGTCGTAAGAAAATGTTTCCATTTATGTATCTAATGTCTTCCCGAATTGTTTAGTCTTAACTGAATCCCAAGTAAATTGGGGAAAAAATTAATAAAAAAGTGTAAAATATTTGTAATATTTTTCGACATTCATGTTGGCCCTCAATTTTCACCTATTAGATGAGTCCTTCATACAAAAAAGTCAAGAGTAATAACGAGTATTGTCAATGTTTACCCCAACAACAAAAATCCCTATACAATTGTACTTTTTCCTACGAGCATGCGCAAAGTAGTACTTTTCCGCACGCATTTGTATTGACAAAGTAACACGTTTCCGCATCGTTCAGAAGATATATTTTGCAGCACAGAAATGTCAAACTGATCAAGATTGTTGTTTTTGAAATTTTCATGAATATTTCAGTAACGGGTGATTATTATATTGCATGTGAGAACCTTGCAAGTGTATACAATTCCACTTTTCAACAATTATTCCCGATATTTCTATTACAGCTTGAACAAATCGATATTCATGATACATTCTCAGGAACAATTTTTATTTGTTTCTCATTTGTAAACGTCAGTTTCCAAAAACACAATATTAATCAAGAAAGTTTATTTTATCAAGTCACTAACTTGTGAAACTGACAGTTAACTTGCAAAATTTTTACAAGTTAGTAGTATTATTTACATTAGAAAATTTTGTTTTATCGTCATATATGTTGAAAATCATGGTACAATTGTTATTTCCAGTAACACAGATTTTTGATGATGAAAGAGTTGATACTGATGATGATGAACCATCTGTTGACTCAGAAACTGCTGCACTCGAGGACTGCAGAGCATTTGTGCTCTCCTTACTACCAAATAATTTGCTAGACATTTCGATTTTTTTGTTGACCGAATCATCGACATAACTCATCGCAATTTCGGTGCTCTTCCACCCTCCTGCACGCTTTAGTGCTAAAATATCTCCACCCGAATCCGCAACCATAGTGGCTCCAGTTCTGCGAAAAGAGTGGCCGGTGTATAACTCTGGGTCTTTTAAACCTAAATATTTCGCTATTTGCTTTGGGACACCACCAATAGTGTGCTGGCCAGCATTAAGGGAAATGCACTTACCATGTCGGTATGTCAAAAAAAATCTTAGGCTTTCTGTTCCAGGAGGCCGAAGATTTACATATTTTCTGTATATCATGCGGGGCTTGAAGCTGCAGCCATCATCGGTTATGGTGAATCTTCTTGTTGTTAAATTTTTTGTTTTCCGCAATAAAAATAACGTATTTTCCCATCATCATTCATGTTTAAGGAGAGAATTTCGTCACATCGACAATCCAAAAATCCCAAATATTGTTACAATTTTCGCCAGCAACCACTGGTCATCAGGAGCATGTAAAAGAAATTGTTCAGCCTCTTCTTTACTTAATACCTTGGCCTTTTTTGGCGTATAACGCTCATTTTTTCGTTTCAGAAACGCTATTACCTTTTGAAATCTGCAAATGACAACTAAACGTCATATTTTTCAATAAATTTTTTAAGGAAAACAAACCTGCGAACAGGGTCATTTTCTTTCATTTCCAAGCAGCTTTTCAGCATAGACCATTTTGCCCATAAAGTATTAGGGCTGAATCTAGCTGATAGTTGATTCAAGTAGACCAACAAAACATCTTCAGTTACCCCAATCACACTATTTTTGTTTTGCCACTTTTTGAAGTCGTCGTATTCTCGCTCGTACCTTGAAGCTGATTTTGCAGGTAATAAACTTGAAGCTACACTGCTGGCTGCCTCAATAATTTCTTTTGGTACACTCATTTTCGCTTTCGCCAAAACAAATGTAAAGAAAAATAAACAGACATGTTCATGGAAACGCTTCCATAGCTTACGACATTTGCGACAAATTATTGAGATTTTTTTGGAATTTATCTAACCTTTTTACAAATGTGAAACAAATAAAATATAAAACAATACACGCAAGGAAACGGGTTTTACAGGCTCAAGGAGGTAACTGACTTGCCTGCGGCTCGTCAGTTATATCCTCCATTCGCCAGTAAAAACCCTCTTACCTTGCTAGTAACGTTATATACTATATCAAGCAAATTGTAGCGACTTCTAGATTTTGACACATGATTATGTCAGAATTTTTCTCAGATTGTACAATACCTCAAGCTTTTCTCTCCTACACAAACGTTGTAAATACTGTTGAAATGAACAGTTCTTGTGGTGATCTTCCAAATTCCATATTGCAGGTGGCTAATGAAGCGAGTTTAAGATTATTACCTGCAAAATCTAAAGTCAAGTATGAAGCAGAATATCAGAATTTTAAAAACTGGTCTCACAGTAAAGGGACAACAAGCCTCGATGAGGAAGCATACTTTTTACATTTGAAGAAGAAATTTCAGCCCAGTACACTATGGAGCAAAAAATATTCCATGTAGAAAAGTACTCAAAGTGAAGAGAAACTTAGATTTGAGAGAATATTTTAAATTCACTTCGTTTTCAAAGAAGCAATATGTTGGTTACCGACCGAAAAAGGCCAAAATATTTGAAATAAGTTTTTAGTTTTATGGAAAATGCGAATACAAGCTGTCGTACGATGATACCTGGAAGATCAGAGAACTCAATTAACATTTCGATGAAACAACGTAAAGTTCAAATTGTCCAAAAATCAATTTGGCTCGAAAGAGAAGAAGATCATATAAGCAATACCGTGTTCAGGTTATGTCTTTATAAGTATCTCAAAAAAAGATAACTGCAATTAATTTTCCGTCATACCTCAGTATTAAAAAGACTAAAATTTGTTTTTGATAGACAACTACTTCTATATGTTTTTTTTTGTTTTTTATACCAGAGTTTATATTTATACGCTTTCAAATAGGGACAAATTTTTAAATAATATATATATGAAAAAGGAATATATTCTTACCTCAAAATGCACAAGAAAAACTTCGAATACTTCAACTGATGATCACTCTGTACTCGAACACGACATACTACACGCACCTTGCACCTATGATCAGGATCAGCACAATAAGAAACTGATGATCTTTTGGGCATCTCGAACGACAATCGCGGGTCACGCGATTATAACCACCCAATAAGAATAAATCATCCCTTTTATAGTTGATTATGACTATAGATATATTAAACTCCTCTTATTGTAATATTCTTTACACATTACAAATGTTTTGATTTCAATGAGCTGGCAATATTATAATATTATAGGACTTCTAGTGAGGGCACCGAATTTTCAGCAATGTGCTATGACTTACTAATTTAAATAGATGTCCGATTGCGCTGATCAGAAGATTATTTATATTAATGAAACAATCTTCATGACTCATTGGTCATGGTAGGGATTATACGATTTTGTTGAAGCAATGTGAAATCTCATTCGTTCAATAGGAATTCTTATTGGCACTATTATACCAACAGTAATGAAGGCGTTTCATTGTGGATAAAATTGGCATTTTCCTCAGTGTGGGAGGCTGGAAATCTACCACTGTTACCGAGAGTTTCATCGTCGAGTCAGCTAATAAAAAAAACGAAATGTCTAATAAGATATTATGTCTACAGATAACGGTACTTTATATAATCAACCTTTATCAAGCCATCCATACAGCTGCCCTAAAGAGAATCATCAACCTTCGAACGACTGTCCTTCAACTTCAAAGAACAAAAACATTACTTGCTCTTTTATGCCGAATCATCGAGACACCCATTGAATGAACTGATGGAATCAGCAATCAATTTACAATATGTAAAAAATTGTTCTTTCATCATAAATATCAAATAATTGGATAGTTTTTCTTTTGTCCTGTTATTGTTTATTTTTGAATAGTTGAGATGTTTCATTCCAGATTAATTAAAAGTTTCAGATTAAATTATTATATTTACATTAGGTTTTTTCTTGTTATTATAAGACGCTCGAAGGAAAAACAACGCCAAACGTTATCCGAACTACGCTTCGCGTCGTTCGTGTAATTGTAAATGCGTGCGGAAAAGTATCACTTTGTGCACTTGTTAGGAAAATAACTATATTCTTATCTTAAATAGTCCCTCAAGACGTGAACTGTGAGCAATTCAGGAAGCGGTAAATACATGTTTTTCGCTACATAAATACTAGTGTTGGACCGAAACAGGTTTTTCAGCCGAAACCGAAACCGAACTTTGGGTCAGACTCACAGTTTGGGCCGAAATCAAAACCGAAACTTTATATTTTATACTGAAATGTAATGTATTTTTTACAATTTTATTTGCATATACATAAAAACAGTTAAGGAGTGTTAGATAAAATAAAAAGACAATTTTTTTGAGATCTTTATTCATTATTTTGGTATTACCAAGTTATCAAAATAATCATTGAATGGTTTCTTTCTGGGATTTCTCTCCCAAACTCTTGATAAATATCTATAAAACAAAAACTTAATTATTTATTTGTTTCTTACGCAGAAGCAAATCACAAAATAATTAATTTGTTATTATATAGATATTTTTCAAGGGTTTGGGAGATAAAACACAGAAAGAAACCATTCAATGATGAATAAACCTCCCACAGTATCCTTTAATGATTAATCAAAATAATCAGTCGATGTACACAGGGTGATTCCAAATAAGACGTGAACCTTGGAGAAGGTATTAGTATGGATCATTTGCCGTAGTTTGGGCCATTTTCATTGATAACCGAAAATCAACAGTTTTCGAGATATTTGAGTTCTGGTTGTGTTGAAAAAAAAATGATTTGAAAGGGGAGATAAGAAGCAAAGAAAGAAAAATAACGAATTAAATATTTTCTTCCACCATTCCTATTACAAGCACGTGCCCTCCTGCTAATTTCTTCAGTTGTTATTTTCTGCCTGAAATTTACTCACGCTGCCTTTTGAATTCACCATTTTATATGCCGGACATTGAAAAGGTTGCTAATAAAAAATCTGCTGAAATGAAACTAGTTAAGAATTCTAATGAAATTTCTTAGAGAATGAAGAAAGAGTTTGGCAAGTTTTTAAAACAATTTTGGAATACATAAATTGTGAAATTCGAAAGTTGCAGGCAAATTGATAATATTTGAAATTGATTTTTCTCTTATTCATATATCTACCACATTTCAAGTCATACTAATTCTTTTTTAACGACCCTTACAGCATAGTTTTGTTTTTCTCGTATTATATACTTTTCTGATAAAAATAACCCAAAATTATAATCAAATTTGGTCAACGTAGAAAAAATTGATGAAATATGAACTAAGGTGACAGAAATCTTTAGAAAATCAGCCGAACTCAAATATCTGTTGATTTTCGGTTATCAATAAATATGGCTCAAACAAAAGCTAATGAAATTTAACACCTCCTCTAAGATTCACCTCTAATTTGGAATCACCCAATATCATATAATTAATAATCATTAAAGTAAATTCTCATGAATTTTCAGTCTTAACAAAGATAGATTACAATAACTTGTACGACAATTATGTATACCTACTTATTACTCAGTTGGCCAAACGACCAAGATAATTTACGAACGCTCAAGTTTCAGCCATGTTTTGGCCGAAACCGAAACTAAGCCCGAAACTAGATTTCTTGGCCGAACCCGAAAATTAAACCGGTCGGTCACTAATAAATACCTCCGAATTGGAGGTCCTATAGCTGAGAGCACAAATTGGTTACTCGCTCCTGTTATGTTGTCTCAGTTTTCTTCAGTTTTTTTTCCATCTTTCCCTCGGTTCCTTAGCAAAAACACGTGTCGGCAATGATTTTTTTCAATTTCCATTAGCTATTTTGCACCAGTGCCCCATAGGAATATCATTACTCATTATTGGCAACTGGCATCGCTTCTGCCGAATGGTTTTCAAATTTCTCAGCCAATAACTAAAGTATATATTTCTTTAGAAATATTTGGCCAATAGAAGGGCTTTTCGGAAAGTATAACTCTGGATTGGCCATCATCAGCTGTTTGCAGGGTGTTGCGCAGAATCGCTTCCTCGATAACCATTTCCTTACTTGGCACTGAGGTGGAATTTACGTTACCTTATTCCTTTGATTATAATTTGTATATTTAACGAATTTATTCTTTGTAATCCGTTCCATTACCTTTCATAAATTCTCTTAATGTCTAAAATAATTCAGAACTAGAAGATCAATTCAAATAAGTGAACAAAAATGCAACTGAAATAGAATAGCTGATTACATTTACCGTCCTAACCACAGAAAAAGCCGGGTCGACAAGTTCACTACGTATGGACCAAACCTGATTAACAATGAGTAATTTTCGAACATAAATATCTTAACCTGGTTTTGTTTTCGAACGTGTAGGTGAGTAAGCGTACTGATCGGGTTAACCCGATCACACTTTCCGAAAAGCCCTAGAGGCATTAATTTGCTCTTGCTCCACGCTTATTAATTCTCAGGTTGCGTTCATGTATTTTTATCGAGAGTTGATTACGATGAGCTTTAGGTACAATTAACCGATCACCATAAAAAAGTAAACCCCTCATATCCTGAAATATCATTATATATATTACAGAACCTTCCATGATCCTGGGATGATTTACTATACTTCATCCAACCATTTTTCAAACAAAGTCCCAATTCCTTGAATATATCATCACTCTCAGTTGCTTATTTTAACTCATCGAGTTTTTCCTCGGCTTTAGGTAACGAATCGTATAAACTAGAAAACTCAATGTCTCCAAATATGATAAAAATCACTGTGTTCAATACTATTAGTTATGGAAAGGGCCTTACAAGATAAATACATCACTTTTGAATTATATTTCAATAATCTGTACCACAGTCATTGAAGCTTTGCGGATATTTTATTAATATTTTTCTTTAAATTGTTAACCAGCGGCTTATGATCAGTATTAATCACATCGTCTCTTCCACAAATATAATAACAATTTTGATGAGCTCACATCTAGGACAATTCGGTAAAAAGAGTCTTTAGATCGAGAATGGAAAAATACTTTTTGCAGCACAAATATGGTAATATCTCATCTGTTTAAGGTAAGAGGAGGACATTTCTCTTCTTAATTTTTGCAATAGCAATGTCATTAGGTCACCCATTCAGTTGATTTCGCTACATATGACAACAGCCTTTTCTAAAGATTCTAATGTCGACTTTAGTTTAGCCATTCTATTTTGTGGAATTATCCTGTCTGCTTGAATGATGGGATTTGCTCGGTCTCTGAAATAGTTATTTAATCTACTAGTTTATTAATGATAGCGATTAATGGTCGAGACCATTAATCGCTAGATTAATAAACGAGTTGATTACAAGATTTTTCCGTCGACCTCATTATGAATTAGAAATAAATTATTTATTCAAATAAATTTTATTTCTCACAATATAAAATTTGACAATGAAAATCTCGATGCTCACTTTGACATATTTATATTTATGGTTCCAATTGAACAAATTGTAAAATTCATAGACGGAATTTTCGAGATGTGACATTCTGAATAGTCCACATTTACATCGTTACTGACGATTTGCGATAAGGAATGTGTGGAACTGGTGGGAGCTGATGTATTAATTACTGGTGAACGATTATCGCATAAATTTTTTTCAGCAGTTTCTAATCTATTTTTCATCGAGTTTTCGATGTACCCTTCTGCAACAGATGTTGATTTCCATCCTCCAAGCCGTTTGATGGCTGCAAAATCTGCTCCACTGTCCGAAAGGATAGATGCAGAAGAACGCCGAAAACAGTGACCTGTATACAGATTGGGTTGTTCTAATTTGAGGAATTTTGCAATTAACGATGGTAATTTCGAAAACGTATTGATTCCACTGGCTGTATTGAGCATTTAAAGTTCTTGTATAAGACGAAAAACTTTTCGTGTGGAGTGTGAATTGGTCTCAAGGATATATATCTCTTGATTGGATTCAAAAGTGTACGCTCCTCATTATCCACCACAGTGAATATCCTTTTCGAGTGCGTTTTGGATGAATTGACTGTTATTAAAATTTTCGAGCCCATATCCTGCACATCATTTATCTGCAAGTTATACAGCTAATACAACTTATATACCTAAATCGAATTTACCATAGTAAATTAATGCGTCCATTCTCCTGTATTGGACACTTAATTCGAATCTACCATGGTAAATTCGAATTAAGAGTGTCCAATACAGAAGAATGGACAACATAATTTACTATGGTAAATTCGATTTAGGGTGTCCAATACAGGAGAATGGACAATAGAACATATGCGCAAAAGCTTCTGACTTCACGTCAGTGCTTGAACCAATTTTTTATTTCGTGATTTTTTTTAAATTTTCTAGGGGTGCGGTTCTTAAATTTTTTTTTTTATCATTTTTTTCAAATTTTCTAGGGGTACGGTTCTTACAAAATTTTAAACACGTCCTTATGATGATTTTCTACTACTAGTTACCAAGAAACCGGAAACCGTTTGACCAATTATGCCCAAAAATGAACTCTCCATTTCGGATACGCAACCTACCCTGAAAATTGCATGTCCCTATCTCCTTTCATTCGAAAGTTATCGAGGCAACGGTCACCCATCTACTGAACTCACACAAGAATACTCGAATCTCCAACAATATTCAACCGATCGTGTTAATACTAGAAACTTGACAGTAGAGTTAGGTTATGAAGGCTCTTGCAAAATTTCAGCAATTTCAAACGAATAGTTACTGATATATAGAATTTTTTTTTTCAATTTTCAATAATTTTTTAAAATTTTTTTACCAATACTATCCTCACGAAATTTAGCAAGAATTTTTGCGTTGGCATTCTACAACTAATTACCATGTTTGAGTTCCTTCGGTTCAGTATTTTTCGAGTTAGTGAGGAACAATAAACAACCAAATTTCAGATGGATATAACTCTAAAACCGTTTGGCCGATTATGCTCATAAACAAACTGAAATGTAGCATTCTGGTACACATCCTAACTTGAAAACTTCAAGCCCTTAGTAAATAAAACACATTATTTATTCTAAAATTATTGAGATTTTTATTTCATTATAAATAACAATGGATACCATTAGTTTTGAAACAAAACATCATTTAAATGTCCACCACGGAAACACTTGCAGGAATGAAGTCATTAACCCAATTTTCCATGACTCTCTCACACAAATCAGGTCGTATGTTAGCAATTACTCGTTCAATATTGATATGTGAATCGTCTAAATTTGCTGGATGATTGCTGTAAACCAATGACTTATTTTGACCCCAAATAAATAACTCCGATGGAGTTAAATCACAGGATAGAGGCGGATGATTTATCGGTCCATTTCTTGAAATAATCGAATCACCGAATTTTGTTGTCAATAAAGTCATTGTGTCATTGGCAGTATGACAAGTGGCACCGTCTTGTAGTAACCATATATTCTGCACATCAAGACGAACCAATTCAGGCCATAAAAAATCAGTAGTTCTTGGGAACGACGAGAAATCGATCAATTTACGTCTTCACGAACACTTTCAGGTACGGCAGCAATATTGACTTCATTTCATTGCCAATGTTACATCATGAAGTGTAAAATTTGTTTCAAACTTCTTCACTGAACGTTCAATTGTTCTTTTATCCGGACGATTATAATGACCAAAAATTGCAGATAAAGTACGTAAAGTTAGAGTAACAGATCGCAGATTTTTCATAATGGCTTTGGATTATTTGTAAACGTTGTTGCAGCGTGTACCTTTCCCGGTACACCGCCGCTACCACAACTCCTATGTATAGACTATGTAGCGGTCTATGAGCGCTCTTACTAATGCAGCAACTCAGCAATGTGTACTCCATTAGTACGACATACTGTATACACATACAAATGCATGACCGCACCTTTGGTGCGACGTAACTCGGATACTAGTTGTCATAATGACCCCGACACTTCATTGTTACATCCTAGCACAACATTCTTGGATACTAGTCCCCCTGCACCAGGGACCGACACCTCAAACGCTGGAAGCGTTCATAGTAAGGGTGGATAGGAATTTCCAGCCCGCTATCTCGGATACTAGTGGTACGGGTGCCCGTACTGCGACACCTCAAGCGATATTAGACTAACTCCCCCACCTTACTCAAGGGCATGCACATTGCACATGAACGGCTTCACAAGACCCGTCAGTTGCCCTGGAGGGTATACGTACTAGCGCAAACCTCTGCCCCCACGAGGCCATCACCCAAGAGGGGCACCAGTAACCGGCCTGGTGGGCTTCTCCTCTCCCGTGGTACTATTGTTACCATCAAAATGGATCTTAGAATAGTTACAGTCGCCTGTAGCTAGTTCAACTCGGATACTAGTGGTCTGTGCCTAAGCACAGGACTCCGACACCTCAAGCGTTGACTCCCCCTATGGCTAGCTCAGATCATCTCTGACGTATTCGCCCGTTTAGCCAGACAAGCCTGGAATTGGGTGGAACCACGCCAGTTTCATGGGTGAACCCCCTGAGTTACAGAGAACACCCCTCACCAAGGCCTGCTATTAGCCGCTTCCGAGGAAGCGTTGCCCGGTTCTCGCCACGAGGAGGCTGCAGGATGGACACTATTTTAGAGATTCGAGTGGCCTTGCGTAAGTTCAGTAGATGGGTGACCGTTGCCACTTGCAATTTTCAGGGTAGGTTACGCATCTGAATGGAACAGTTAAGTTCGTTAGTGGGCATTATCGGCCAAATGGATTTGGAGTTATACTCATCTTACATTTTGTTGTTTTTTCCTTAATAACTCTAAATATTCAAATACTTTACCAATTAAAACTTGTAATTACTTGTAGAAGCAGATGCGTTATATTTGACGAAATTTAATCAATATCTTATCACTAGGAAACTTTTCTTCAAAAATTTTAAATATCTGTCAGAATCCTCTGAAATTTCGCACATACTTTCGAGCCATCATTTTACAATCGAGTACTGAATTTATGCTCAATCAACTTTTTATGAGGCGTGAATAGACAATGGAATATGCGCGTAAAAGCTCCTGGCTACATGTCAGTGATTTTTATATGTTTTAATACAAGGATCTCTTAAACCCATAAATTCCAATAATGTACCTTTTCAGAAATCAGTGAATTATATTAATCGTTAAATTATCGAGCGTGCAAAAACTCCTGAAAGTTTTTTTTTTCATACTGGACCCCTTCCTCGTTCAGCCAACTGAAGTATACTAAGGCTTATATCGACGCCCCGACGAAACTCAACAAACTTGTTGCAAGAGAACCCTAATATGACATGATTGAACTAAACGGACATATTATCCCATCTACCTAATTGGCAGATACACAGACAAACTGTCAGACGTGTTACAGTTCGGAATACTTAACTGGCCGATATTCGCAGAATTGTCATGATAGTCCCCAATTTAAAAGGCACGACATGCTTGGAATACCCCCTAGATTTGATTAAATAATGATCGCTTCCAGACGAGGTACAACGACGACGGTATAATAAGGAAATTAGAAGACATGATTAATTGATGGGACACGGGGTATGATTTGAATGGAATATGAAGACTGAGTTCGAATATGAAAAGGAGTGATATCTGAGTATCTAGGTACGTAGTATAATTAGGAGTTACATTATTCAGGAAATTGATATTGTGCCAGCAAGAATTCCAACCTTGCGTTTCGTTTCTTGTATGTTATTTGTGGATTTTATGATTATGTACTACCTATACGATCCCAGAGATGTTATTTGATATGTGGAGTCCTTCGTGTGCGAATAAACATTAGTAGGGTTTCGAAATCCTTGAACTTATCAATGTTTCAAATAAATATAACGGCGGACTACGCGTGTTCTGCGACAAATACACACATCAAGATTGGGATAATATCGATAGACCCTTCCTAAAAATTTCCAATCCCCAATTTTCACTTATGACAGGGTGTTAAAAAACAACCTTTCACTATTTTGGGAACTAATTCTAGACCTCAAAATAGTTAAATAGTTTCATATAGGTAAACATGGGTCCGCAAATGAGCCGTTTTGGAGATTTTGACCGATTTTCGGTTGTCAAAATATTAACTACTGGCGTAACTAAATACGATAAATTACACAAAATACTCGATATATTTTTGACTTCTAGTGTTTTACAGAAGATGTTCCAAATAGTAGAAGATCCGAACCTAAGTCGACCTTCACCGAGCTGATAATAGAATGAAACATTTTTTATAATAAATTTAGTATATTAGATAATATACTTAAAATGGGTTGCCTGAAAAAATCCTGGACAGACTATTTTTTTTTATCTCCAACAATATAGATCCGATCGTGTTCAAACTTGGAACTTGGTAGTAGATTTAGGTTCTGAAGGCTCTCGCAAAATATCTGCCATGTCGGATGAATAGTTTCTGATATATAAAATTTCTTTCAATGATTTAAAAAAAAAATCTAGTGATACGGTTCGCAAAAACTTTCACAAAATTGCTTAGGTTTATATTCTACAACTATTTACCAAGTTTCAATTCGATCGGATTTATATTTGTTGAAAACAAAATTATTACTCGGAAACTGTTGGGTCGATTATGCCCATTAACAAACTTGTCCGTCGTATTGAGATGCGCCACCTACCCTGAAAATTTCAAGTCGCTAGCTTTCTCCGTTCTCAACTTATCGTGGCAACGGCCGGACGGCCGGCCGGACAGAATCAAATTTGACCTCGAATTCTTCATCAGGGAGTTGAACCCAATCGTTTGAGACCATTATCAGCGAAAAATTTGAAAATTACGGACATTTGGGCAAAATGATAACACGATGTTCCCCAGAACTTACGCGCAAATTAATTAAAAATAGTCTGTCCAGGATTTTTTCAGGCAACCCATTTTTAGTTTATTTTCCAATATACAAAATTCATTATAAAATATGTTTCATTCTATTATCAGCTAAGTGAAGGTCGACATAGGTTCGGATCTTAGACTAATATGAACACCGTCCATTTCAATGCAGGAAGCACATCGTCGCATGAAGGATTTATGTACTCTTTCTAAAATACTTGGTCGGATCATTTGACACGATAGTTCATTCCGATGTTGCAACTCTTCGGTGTTATTCACTGACGTTGTATATACTAAACTTTTCAAATAACCCCATGCAAATACAAAAGTGCAAATGATTTAAATCGGGAGATCTAGCGGCCCATGGCACTGGGTTCCCTAACAGTAACTGTCTAATGTGGAGGTTCCCCATCTTGCATAAACCAAATATTCATCCACTGATTTAAAGGTACCAAGTCTAGAAAATCGGGTAAGGTATTTAGAGGAAAGTTAAGGTATTCGGCTCCTGTTAAATTCTGTGGTACAACTACTGGTCCTAACAAACGATCTCCTAAAATACCTAGCCAGATATTTATACTGAAACGCTGTTGATGCATGGATTCATGAATGCCGTGTGGATTTTCATCCGTCCAAATATGGCTATTATGAAAGTGAAAAATTCCACCTTTGGTAAAGTCGGCTTCATCAGTGAAAAGGATATTAGAAGTGAAATGCGGATGATCAGTAATCTTTGTTAAAACCCATTGACAGAATGTCCTTCGGGCTTGATGACTAGGAGGATTAAGAGCTTGCATGCGTTGAAGATGGAATGGATAGAGGAGTTGTTGTTGACAAGAGGTTCACTTGTTCCTACTTCCACTGAAATTCTTCTTACACTTGTACCAGGATTTTAATATTTGCTCTTCAACTTGTGGAGTACTTACAGATCTTGGACGTCCAGTATCACGAGCATTTTTGTTTAAGGAACTAGTTTCCCTCAATCGTTTAAATACTTGATTGAACGTCACATGAGAAGGATGTTGACGATCGAGATAAGCCTCTGCTCTGCATAAAGGCGAAGTGCTTCAGGACCACTTCCGTTGGCATGGCCATACATGAAAACCATATCACTCCTTTCGATATTAGAATGAGGCATTGCCGATTCTGCAATAACAACAAAGTGAAAGAAAGTAAACAACTCGAATCGGATGCAAAATACTCAATAGAAGTACGTAAATGTCACATGAAAAGCAAATGTTTGATGCCAGCTGTGAATTTTTTTAATGAACCGACTGAAAAAAATTTCATTGTAAATTCAGTAGAGAAGGTATCTGAAAGATGAAAATGAATCGAATTACGTATTTGCTTGCGCTAGTAGTTAATTTGAAAACCGAAAATCACATATTTCTTCAAAACGGCTCATTTACGGACACATGTTTGTATGACATTTTTTAATTATTTTGAGGTCTAAAATCAGCTCCCAAAATATTCAGACTTTGTTTTTCAACACCCTGTATACAGACCGCTTCCATGTGGTGGTGACCTTAGTTGCGCTAACTACCTGATCTCACTGTCCTCTAACAGAAAGAATTAATTCATTATGTGCTGACCTGAAGTGGCCACACCTCCAATTACCCTTTCTATCTTCCCTATCTTATCCATATGCTTAGCTGGCATTAAGTTCTGGCATCCAACAAATCTTTGATAGACCCACCAGGTGCAGAACAGGCCAAACTCCATCTCTACTCGATTTGGTCTTTCTTTCCGATATACACCTTACTTCAGATCTGAGGTATCTTCCCCCATTTGGCAGATCTGATCATGTCACCTAATCCACCGAAATACAGTTCCAATCCTCAATATCCAAGAGCCACTAGTTCAAGACTATTCGCAGGCTGGATTATGAAGGTATCTCCAATGAACTAAAGTTGATTTGAAATCATTCCTCATTCTTCTGGATAACATCGAGCTGGTGTGGGGAAGGTTTTTCGATTCCGTCGGTGGTATTGTGAATCGCAATATCCGAGTGGACACCATTAAGTACAGCCCTATTAAGTCCTGGATCAACGATCAGTGCCTTCGCCTTATAAGAAGGAATAAAGCACTCTGGCAAAGGTAGTTGAGAACAAGATCGATGGACTACAATATCCACCGTATATACTTCAATCACGATTCAATCTGGTTGCATGGATTTAAAATTAAATTCGAGAATGGTTTGGCATCTACCCAAAATGGAAAGAAACTCTCTAAGTATGTCAAAACTTCTACCAACGCCAAAGTAGGAATTCCACCAATCAGGAAACTTTCTGGTGGAATCAGTGGCAGTTCGAGGGAATCCGCAGACGTCCTGGCTGAGGTTTTCTCTCACGTTTTTTTGTCCGAGTTGCCTGGACCAAAGCCATCTTTCCGGATTGAACACCTCTACAGCCCCGGCTTATGATGGAATATCAACTGTTCTTTTGAATCGCTGTACCAGCACACTTGCAGCCCCTCTCAGCATCATTTTCCGTGGATCTTTATCGTCTTCTTCGCTTCCTTCCGACTGGCTATTCGCCTGTGTGACTCCTATCTTCAAGAAGGGAGACAAGATCTTACACCATAGTTATTGTCTCCTGTCAATCACTTCTAAGGTTTTAGAACGAATAATTTGTGAGCAGATTTTACTCTTCCTAAAACATGCGGTAATACCTGACCAACAACAAGGATTTGTTCCAGGGCACTCAACTATCACAAACCTTCTCTTATGCTTAACTGACTGGACCAGAGCGTGGGATTATGATCTGCCTGTGGACGTGATCTATCTCGATATTTCGAAAGCACTCGACAGGGTTACACCATATACCTACATAAAATGATATGGACTGGTCCTGAGAAAGAGACCATTGATATCAGGATTGAAAAAAGACAGAATAGTTAAAGGCCAACCACTGTATAAGAATATATTCTTATAATTTGCCAATTGGCAAAACCACAGAATACAAAACATTGTTTTCCTTTATCCTTTGACCTTTCTTGTATACTGTATTGTTTGGTTTCGTGTATTGTGTATGTGTTTTGGTGATTTGTAGACAGAATAGTTAGAGGCAAAACATTTTCATTTAAATCCGAGACTTGTTTCTGAATATTCTGATTCTTATAATCTGAAAAAAAATGTCATAAAATTTCCTCACTGTAATTCATTCAGCTTTTTCGATACTCATCGGCATTTTCCAATATATCCCATTTTCCAATTTGTATATTTGCTCGTTGTATAAAATTGCCATTGTTTTTACACCATTATTTGGCTTTGCTTATTCTAACCTTTATAACATCTCTCTATCTCTTATGTATTCCGCTACGAACTGTGTGATAAAGTTACGTGAGGGCCAGTCCATGTTATTCTATGTCTATGGGTTACACAAGGCCGACTTCTAACAAAACTCAAACAGTTGGGTATCGGAGGAGGACTACTGAACTGCTTAAAGGCATATCTTCCAAATCGTGTTCGGGTCGAAGGCGAGCTCTCCTCAAGGTCTTGGCAGGTGCTTTCTTTTGTACCTCCTACCCCTTGCTGTTTCTTGTCTTTATATTTCCGACTTGTCACTTCAATTAAGATATTCCCTCGCCCGTTTCGCCGATGTTCTTAAAATTTACAATTCACCAATAACAGAGCATACCATGCTTCAAGACGACCTGGACAGCTTGAACAATTGGTGCAATATCTGGGGATCCCCATCAATATAAGTAAGTGGTCCGTTCTGACAACTGGATGGGCCAGTGCCTCGATAACTTTCGAACGGAAAAAGATAGCGACTTGAAAATTTCAGGGTAGGATGTGCATCTGATAATAAGTTCGTTGTTGGGAAAAATCGGCCAAACGGTCTCTGAGCTATTCCTATCTAAAATTGTTTGATATTTCCTCAATACATAAAAATATACATATCTGATTCAATTGAAACTTGGATGATAATAACTGCCGCGACTACTAATCTTTATTTCAATTTTAATTCTATTTTTATTTGTGCCTGATATATTAAGCCAACTGCTCCAGCTTGGAAGACACTATCACTTCTCGCCCACCTGAGAATTCAAAATTAATAATTCATCCAATTTTAACTGACTGTACTGAAAAATACGATTTATTATTGAAATTTTGAACAATTATATTTCTGAAAGAATTAGCTTGTTAGAGTTGAAAATGATATCAGTGGATTCTTATGGTGAAACTGCATCTTAAAAAAAACAATTAATTTGATATTTTTAATGTAAACATTTTTTTTCCGTTTTTCCGGAATCATTTTGCGAATTAATCAAGATATATATCTTCCAGACCTATTCTGAAAATTTCAACTGTCTATCTCATTCCGTTTGAGAGTTATTGTCTTAACTGCCGGCCGGCCGGACTGGCCGGACATAATCGATTTTGACCACGGATTATTGATCAGTGAGTCGAACCAAATCGTTCAAGACCTTTTTCATCAAAAAATTCGATAATAAGCTCTCTGTCCCAGGGAACAAGATCGCCGAATATTATTCTCGCTACTAATCCCATATTAAATAGTTCGGTCCGACAGTAGGAGGTCTTGATGAAGTTGAGTTAGTATACACACGTTAGTAAAAGTGGAGTCACTATCTGTCTCGCTCACAATTCGTAGAATTAAAGTTATGGGGTCATTCCATGTCAAATCGACAAATAGTTGGACGCGACCCCCACCGATTCGGATGAATTTTGGTGGAGAGTTTTGTCTCATCATAAAACGAAGTTCTGCTACAGGAAAAAATTTAAAAAATTTTTTTCTAAGAGATATTCTAAATTAAAAATTTCACTGTTTTTCTGATTTTATGAGTTTAGTTATTTAATATTTCTAAAACTACTGAATATTAAAAAAAAAAGTCTGGTGCATTTTCAGAGGATACTTAGAGGTATGAGAAAAAAATTTTTTTGAAAAAAAATTTTGAAAATTATCAAAATTAAAAAATTTTTAATTTTTCAAAATCGTGAAAAGTAACCATCGCGGGAAAATTTTGGCCTGAAAATTTTTTGTATTATACCTCTAATATATGTAAAGAAATTCTGAAATTTTCAGAGGGGTGTTCTTTTTCGTTTCAAAGATATGAATTTTTAAATTTTGGCAAAATAGTTTTTTTCTATTTTTCCAACTTTTTTTGTTGAATATTATTATTCTACCACATGATTACCCAAATTTGAGGTCTAAAATATTTTTCTTATGTTAATGGGATGTAAAAACAAAAATATCTCAAAATGTATGTAATTATCTGTTTATTTAGAAAACTGTTTAACATTCAAGGCTTCCGTGATCAAATGAAAGGATTAAAAGCATAAAGGAAGTATTTGATTTTTAAGATTTCAATTCCTTTTGTCCTTTCAGGGTTTGCTGCAGTTCATTTCGTACGACGTTTTTTGGTCACTCCCTTTTCTAAAGTCGATGTCTCAGTCCTTTTTCTCAATCTTCAAAGAAAAAAATGATATTAATTTTAAAATAAAAGATTAATTGCCATAAAGTAAAAAAACTCGAAATTCTGATTTTTCTACCTGGTTTTCATTGGTGATTCATCGACGATATCATGAACATCAGTGTTTTTTAAGCGAAAATCTTTTCCTTCTCGTGATGATGATAAAGTTTTCATTTTTATCACATCCCTTGAAATAGGAATAGCAGCATGACAGCTACGTATTCCTTGAACAGGTAAAGCATCTTTAAATCTTTTGCTGAGTTTTTTTTCGGCCAGCTGAATTCGATTATTGGAAACGAAATGACAATATACTACTGGAAGATTATCTTGGCCCCATTTACACATTTCTTCAGGAGTTTGTATTTGTTGATCAGCTTCTTTTTGGAGGTTAGCTCGGGTAAGTAAACGCTTGATAAGTCCACCCAACCCATCACTTGGACCTTTCCCATGAGAAGTTGCATGGAAATGCCATTCGGCTGGTATTTTAAAATCTTCTTCATGGTGGAGCAAGTTAACTAAATTGTACCGGTTCTTATATTGAGATGCGGCACCATCCGAAAAATAAATAATTTTTGTAATATTGGGAACCTTAATTTTAAGAAACGATGTTAATTCCTCTTGAAAACTGTAAACGGCAGTAGTGCTATGCGTTAAGTTATCCGAAACTATTATCAAACTAAGAGGTATTACTTTGCTCTCATTTCCATCATTAGATTGATAATAGCAAGCAAATGGATGAATTGTTGCTTGTGTATTATTCCAATATACTCCTTGAACACTATTTTGTAGCAAGAACGAATAGTTTTCAGAAAAATCAGCAACCACCAGAACTTGTCCAACTTAAAGATTACTTTTTACGGTTTGGAAATATTCAGCTTGTTGTTTAGCAATAAAATCATGTTGCAGTACTTTTGGAATTGATTCTATATAAAAATCAACATAATCATCAGTTGATTTAATGATCGTCTCCAAAGAACATCTATCAACTTGAGTCCACTGATTACATTTGATTTCATCCAAAAAATTATCTGTGAAAAGTTTTCCAAAATACTTCTTAATTTTATTGAGCCTGGACAATGAGTACAGGTACCGAAATAACAGTCTTCTATAGGTTCTTGGCATATAACCATTTTCATACAGTCTCCATACGACGATAATGGTTGACTATCATCTCGAAGTTTTAATTTATCAAGTTTCGCACCGTGAAATAAAAGTTTAAAATTTTCATGAATAAGACAAACACAAACAACGTGAGTGCCTGATGCACCAGCAAGAACACATTCAGCCGGTCTTAAACTAGCAAATTTTGAGAAACCTATCTTTTCAAATGGGTACTTTTCTCGAAACAGTTGATAAATTTCGGTAAGGTTACCTAAAATTAAACGTTTTTGTTTCTGTACACGTTGACCATTCTCACACACAGATTTATAATCTTTTTTGCCAGGTAATTCTCTACTGATATTTTGACTTCTGAAAAATTCTTGGACTCTTTCTTCTGTAGTCCCCAATAGTGGATGGCCTTTATTGGAATCAGGAATAAACAGAATACCATCTTGTTTTACTTTCTGTTTCACTTTTCTTACCATGTAAGAAGATGCTCCAAAGGTATTTACAATTTTTTCTATCGACCAACTCGATGGAAGAACAGATAAAATTTGTAATTTTTCACTCCATTTACTAGTATTATCAAATTTATAAGATGAAAAAATAGAAAAAAACTATTTTACCAAAATTCAAAAATTCATATCTTTGAAACGAAAAATAAAACCCCTCTGAAAATTTCAGAAATTCTTTAGATATATTAGAGGTATAATACAAAAAATTTTCAGGCCAAAATTTTCCCGCGATGGTTACTTTTCACGATTTTGAAAAATTCAAAATTTTGTAATTTTGATAATTTTCAAAATTTTTTTTCAAAAAAATTTTTTTCTCATACCTCTAAGTATCCTCTGAAAATGCACCAGACTTTTTTTTTTAATATTCAGTAGTTTTAGAAATATTAAATAACTAAACTCATAAAATCAGTAAAACAGTGAAATTTTTAATTTTGAATATCTATTTTTTTAAATTTTTTCCTTTGGCAGAACTTCGTTTTATGATGAGACAAAACTCTCCACCAAAATTCATCCGAATCGGTGGGGGTCACGTCCAACTATTTGTCGATTTGACATGGAATGACCCGGCTTTGATTAAACCCAGGGGTACACTGTAATCATCTTAGTACATAGTTGAGTAAAAATTGACATTTGCTTCCAAGCTCGAGCAGTTGGCTTAAAACATCAGGCACCAATTGAGAGAAGCAATAGTCAGGATACATAATAAAAATAAATTCGAAATTAAAACAAAGATTTGTAGTAGCGGGAGTTAAAACATCATCACAAGGTGAAGATTTTGTCGATTTTTTTTAAATGCCTATAATTTTAAAATTATTATGACTTGGCCTATCCAACACTTCCGGCTTGACATTGAGTTTCGGGACACCCGTATATGGCTTCTATATGTTAAAAAAAAACAACAGAAAGCAAAAAATAAAACAGAAAGCAAATTCAAATAACTTTTCAGATGAGGAATATCCGTTCTAGTGCGTTTACCGAATCAATTTCTGAAACCGGCTGAAGTATGTAATCACATTCAACGAAAATTTAAATTACAGATTTTCGCAGATAATTCAATTTCGGCATGAATGAATTCGAATTTGGATATCAATTCATGCTAAACGAATCAGAGGATCGGACACAGAAAGGTCGATCCGGCACTAGACGTCATGTAACAATAACAAATTCGGTTAGCGAAAATTGAAAAGTACATTATTCAGCGGACTCCAGCGCAAATACCGAGGGGTCTAGATTGGTCTACCGCCATTGTTCTAAACGATGAACCTATTTTGACGCAAATATTTTGGTGTATATTCGGACTTTGTGGGACAATACATATGATTCATGTGATTGTTAGATTTACGTGAACTATTGACAGGACCTGATTCAATTAGAGGAAGTATTACCTTGTCTTGTACTCGTATATAACGGTTCTCTCAATGGGAACACCCCATTTTCAAATTGACATTACTCACGCACGGCAGCCATTTTTTATTTGTGACATTGACATTTGTGTTTGTCCATGTCTACCATTTATTCCTGTAGAGATACACGCTTCAACAACGTTTACAAATAGTCCAAATTTATTACGAAAAATCGCAATCTGTTACTCTAACTTTACGTGCCGTAACTCCAATTTTTGGTCGTTTAGTGACGAAGTTTGAAATAAATTTTACACTTCATGATGTTACAGTGCCAGGTCCATCGATCCAGAATATTTTCAGTGCTGCGGTGTTGCTGCTTATATCAAAAAGTACTAACAACTTTGATATTACAATTCAGTATCAACTTCGTCATCCTTATCTCTAGCGGTTTTCGAGTTATCAATTGATTTACTTCCTTTTTTGTGCAAAACATAGCTTCAATTCAACATTCATTACTTCGTTACTTGGAATCCTAGAAAGCAAAAATTTCGGGTACGGATTAACAATATCCCGTGTATCATTCACGTTTAATGAAATACGTCTCTAATCATACAGGGTTGTTCAAATTCCGAAGCTTTTCCGAGAAATACTAAAACGAACAATGCCGATGCGAAGAAGACATTTTTAATGGATTAACTTATTTTAACGCAAATCCTCATGCTTTCACCAAAAGTGCAGAATAAGATTTAGGCCTAACCAGAACATTCTGCATGATCTTGCTACAATTTCATCGTATTCACCGTGAAAAATACACAATTCATTTGTATAATTCTTGTCTCCCATTTAAATGATTTTTCATTAAATTCAACAATGCTTTACAATCGATGCCAGTTGTGAAATTATCATAATTTACATGTTAACCGTTCAATCGAAATTATTATTTCAATAAAAATGAAAAAACAAGAAAAGAGCAATTACGGCTCCAGGACTCGATACTGGTACCTTCTGTCTTCTATTTGAGTTATGACTTCTATGAGACCGATGCTTCAAACGATAGAGCTATGCTATGTTTGTACGGATCTGCGGTGAAAGGTGGATTATGAACGAATTTTAATTTCCCTGAAATCTTCTACGATATAGGTCTAATCGATTTCAAATCTAGAACCGTAAGGTAAAATAAGATTCCGAAGACTCTTGCAAAATTTCAACGATATCGGACGGACAGTTTCTGAGATCTGAGATACAAAATTTGTTTCGTACTTATTTCGCCTGTTAATTGTCCGGATGAAATATCTTATCATATTGTGTTTAAGAATCTACTCAATATTGGTTCCTCCGAGATTATTTTCAATTGACCTGCTCAGAACAATCTTGTTCACAGATCAAGAAAAAACCTAGAGAACATTTGCAGTATTATTTATCTGAATCAAAATAAAATGCGAAAAGTTTTAACGATGCCAATTTGAGTCAAGAACACGTTTTACATACTTTCTTATCGTTTTTCTGACCGACCGATATCGGTTCCAAGCATTATACTTAGAATATGTGCCGAATTATAGAAACATAGCCCATATTTATTTAACAATTTATAATCGACGTTAAAATAGTTGCCGTAATTAGTACCGAGGCCTTCAAAACGAAATTTACTGCAACTTTTATATTATCGTTGTTTTTCGGAGATGGTTTTTAAAGGATACTCATTCTATTGAAAAAACACACTACCTTTGAAAACACGTTGTACATGAATCCCTCATTTTCCGCTGAATTTCAAGCAACTGCTGAACGATTCTCCCAGTTTCCTACCCCATGAAATTCATGTTTGTTAAGAGCATCGTTTCAATGTATATGAATAAGTCATGTCGGAATTGACAGCTGCCTAATACTGTTTATTCTCGTCATTGGTAGGTATCCATCTACTCACGGAAAGCGCACGGCATCGGGCATCCAGACCTTCCTTAGCGTCATTTCTTGTTGTTTTTGTATATGACGAGTAGGTGGACTGTCACTTGTTTTTTTGTAGTTTTCGATGTTGCCTTTCGAACGATATTTGAATACAATGGATAATGCTCTCGAATGACTATCATCAATTACTATGGGGATCTCTCCGTTCAACTTCATTGAAAAAGTGCGATCGTCCCGTGGGTACCTATACCTATTTGGTTTACGACTCGTTGAATGTTCTCTGCGTTTGAATCATCAACGTTGATTGAAAGACCATTACAACTTCAAGTAAACCCATTTTGGCGCTCTAGTTCCTCGGAACTGAGTGCTTATCAATTTGCCCAAATGTGTGTAATTTTCGAATTGTTGGCTCAAAATGGTCTCAAACTCAAACGATTTGGTTCGACTCACTGATCAAGAATCCGAGGTCGAAATCGATTCTGTCCGGCCGGCGGTAGGCACGATAACTATCGAACGAAAGGAGTTAGAGGATTGAAATTTGCAAGGTGGGTTTGGAGCGTATATATCTCGGACAAGTTCGTTAATGGGTAAAATCCATAGAGCGGTTTCGGAGTTATGGCCGATTTTAGTAAAACACATTTTTTATGAATATTTCCGAAACTGATCACTCGATCTATCTCAAATTTAGCATCAAATTGTAGAATCATGACTTTTATACGCATATGTTTTGTATTGACCAGGTTACCGCAAAGTGTAAAAAACAAATTTCAAAATTAGAAAAAAAAAATTTCTTCAATAACTCTCGAAAGGAATGAGCTAGGCAGTTGAAATTCTCATAGTAGGTTAGGGAGATGAATATCTCGGTTAAGTTCGTTATTGGGCAAAAAAGGCCAGATGGTTTCGGAGTAACGAAAAAAAAATTTTTTTTTAAGCAACAAATTTCAAATTCAATTTTTATTTAAGATGCAGTTTCACCATTAAAATCCATCGATATCATTTTCAACTCCAACAAGCTAATACTTTCGGAGATATGATTTTTCTAAATTTCAATAATGAATCGTACTTCTATGTTTTCACAGAATGCTATAATTATTCTATCTAAGCTTTATTATATGATCTGTGTTCGTACTCATACATTTCATCCTGTTCTATAAGAGAGAGTCGAATTCAGTTCAGCTATTTTAATTTGATTTCTTCCATGGTGCAGTTCTCATTCTCAGATTGCTCATTTAATCTTGATAAATAAACTATTATTTGAATTGAATTTCCTTTATGATGCAGTTCTATTATAAGAATACATTGATATAATTCCCAACTCTGAGAAACCAATACTTTCGGAGATATAATTTGTCTGTTTGAACTAGAGCGCCAGAAAGCTCCTGTCCACAGGGCTTGAACCCATTTTTTGAATTCTGGATCTATCAATAATGTAGGAACTATAATTACACTATGTGAAATCAAATTTCGGTCAAGGAACAACTTTAGAAAGGAAACTATTCTTTCAGCAACGTTTCGGCCCTTTATTGGGCCTTCTTCAGGCTAAAATGATACAAAATTAAAAGTTAACAATAAAATGAATATAAAACTACAATTTGAGCCATACAGACAACATACAGGTCAGCAAGAACAAAATATCAAGAAAGAATCGTCAATAAAACACATAAATTCAAAAACTCAGTAAAACAGATCTCAAATAAAAACAATTAAATAGGTACTTATATCGACATCCCAGAAAGATACACTACACTTATCTGATAGACTCACCGTCAGAATAATAAAACCTTAAATGAACTTTCCCATGGAGAAAGTCCGTGTTGGAAAATAAAAAATGTTTTTCGAACAGGGCAGTCCATACATCGATGTATTGTATTGAATGGTATAAACAGTTCTCCCCCAACAAGAAATCCCGTAGTAGTTTTTCGAATAGTCAGAAGAAATTTTATGATAAATCAATTGTTAGGATTAGGAGAGATAATGTTAAAAAGTTTCAGCAGTTGTTGTCAGATGTTGAAGATCATAATATTACTACCCAGACTTCTTGGCTGATAAATTGTACTGATGTAATCATGCCTGAGTGTGTAGGAAATATTTTATCTTTGGGTCCTAAATTCTCATTGCCCTATACTTTCAATGACATTCCATTAATTGACATTTTAAGTGATATTGAATCTTTCATAAGTCGGAGCCAGTTGTTGTCAGACACGAAGAATAGTGTAAGATTGTCTTTGTGTAATATTGTGTGTAATTTTTATAGAAAGTTGAGGTATTGTAGAGTCCCAGATGGATACAACAAAACACTTTTGTCATGGTACAGTAGAGCTAAAAGTTTTCTCAGGGCCAATCCGGATATATATGTTTTAAACGCTGATAAAGGTAATAAAACTGTGATCTTATCGAAGAGTGAATATGAAGATAAGATGCTCCAGTTACTCTCAGATTCATCTACTTATAAAGAGTTGAGTAAAGATCCGACCAATGGAATTCAGTTGAAAAATAATAGATTGGTCAGCAAGTTACATAGAGGTGGATTTCTAGATGACAGACAGGCGAAGTCTATGAAACAATACCACTCGGTGCCACCAAAACTTTATGGCTTGGTTAAGATACATAAGGTAGATAGACCGTTAAGACCGGTGATTTCGTGTTGTAATTCACCCACATATGATATTTCAAAATTTTTAGTGGGTGTCTTTAGTAATATTAGATATAAATTTGTACATTCTATTAATAATTCGTTCACGTTAGTTACCAACTTACGAGATGTTACCATACCTGATAATTTTGTGTTGGTTAGTTTTGACGCTGTTTCATTGTTTACGAACATTCCACAGAGATTAGTTGTTGATCTCATTGATGAACACTGGAATGACTTGAAGACATATGTACCGTTTTCGATCGATACCCTGAAAGAGGTGGTTCAATTTATATTTGAAAACAGCTATTGCTGTTTCAAAGACAAGTTCTTTTCCCAGATTAGAGGTTCGGCCATGGGTAATCCAGCTTCCCCCATATTTGCTGAAATGATCATGAATAAGATTATATCATATATTTTATCTAGGGTAGATTTTCATGTACCGTTTGTTTATGTGTATGTTGATGATGTTATTACGTGTATTCCCGAGACAAGTGTTGATTACGTCCTTGACCTTTTTAATTCATTTGATACGGATCTTAAATTTACGTACGAATTGGAGTCGAATAGCATGATTCCTTTTTTGGATGTCCTGTTAATAAAGAGAGACAACAGGGTACTAACTGATCTTTACCGTAAGCCCGTTTCTTCCGGGAGAATACTACATTTTGATTCATCACATTCCAGAATACAAAAAGTGACTATTATAAAGTCGATCAAACACAAAATCCTTAATTTATCTCATGAATCCTTTCATTGTAAGAATTTTAAGGAACAAACCCTGTTTCTGTTGAAGAATGGTTACCCTAGGTATTTGATTAGTAAAATTTTTCACTCGTCTAATGAAGTTGAACGAATAAGTTCTGAGGCTAACATGGATGGTTGTGAAGTTGTTCCTTGTAGATTGTTGTATGTTGGTGGGTTGTCTGAACAACTGAGGAAATTTATGAAACGTGGTGCTAATAGAGTGATTTTTTATTATAAAAAGACGGTTCGTTCTTTGTTTTCTAGAGTCAAGAGTAGGGATCCAAGGCAGAAATGTTCCGGTGTGGTGTATAAAATTAATTGTGGTGATTGTGATGGTTGTTATGTAGGTCAAACTGGGCAATATTTGGGTGATAGGTCCGCGCAACACAGGAGAGACTGTAATAATAAAAAGGAATCTACAGCGTTGTCATCTCATGCTGTTTCTTTGGGCCATAGCTTTGATTTTGATAATGTAGAAATATTAGACCGAGAGACGAATTGGTTCAGACGGAATTTCAAAGAGATGATACATATAAAGAAAAACTCTAACTCGGTCAATTTCCGTTCTGATATTGGTTCCTTGAATGTTGCATATTCGAATTTAATAAGCGAGTGTTGAAGATAATGAGTTGCCGTGTTATAAGTTACGCCAATGAACACGAGAATAGTATGTGTGATTATATATGTTTTTGCTTGACCTCGGTTGTTGACATCGGTTTATTCGGGATTTCTTGTTGGGGGAGAACTGTTTATACCATTCAATACAATACATCGATGTATGGACTGCCCTGTTCGAAAAACATTTTTTATTTTCCAACACGGACTTTCTCCATGGGAAAGTTCATTTAAGGTTTTATTATTCTGACGGTGAGTCTATCAGATAAGTGTAGTGTATCTTTCTGGGATGTCGATATAAGTACCTATTTAATTGTTTTTATTTGAGATCTGTTTTACTGAGTTTTTGAATTTATGTGTTTTATTGACGATTCTTTCTTGATATTTTGTTCTTGCTGACCTGTATGTTGTCTGTATGGCTCAAATTGTAGTTTTATATTCATTTTATTGTTAACTTTTAATTTTGTATCATTTTAGCCTGAAGAAGGCCCAATAAAGGGCCGAAACGTTGCTGAAAGAATAGTTTCCTTTCTAAAGTTGTTCCTTGACCGAAATTTGATTTCACATAGATCATCTGGAACGATACTTGGTTTGATTATAATTACACTGTTCGACAAGATTTTTATAACACAATGCAGAAATTTAGTTCAAAATGGAAATACGCTTCTAATAATAGCAAAAATATTCCTAAAGCTCTAATATGTACCACTTTTCAATATGTCAGTAAATCCTTTTACTTTAGCTGATAGCAATATAAGACATAAAATTAAGAATAATAAAATTGGTTCAAGCTCTGTAGACAGGAGCTTTTTGGCACTCTTGTTCAAACAGTCAAATTATATCTCCGAAAGTATTGGTTTCTCAGAGTTGGGAATTATGTCAATGTATTCTTATGATAGAACTGCATCATGGAAGAAATTAAATTTAGAAAGAGTATCGTTAAAAAAAAATGCTTCAAAAATTATCTTAAAAAAAAAGCAATCTGCAATGCTTTAGTGCTTCAAAAATTGTCATTGAATTTATTTATCAGGGTTAAATGAGCAATCTGCAATGATTCAACCTCTTGGACTGGGTTGTTGCAACTTAAACTCGATGCATAGTTTTCACAACTCGAAATATCATCGAAATATCTTGAACGAGGCTGAAAAAAATGATAGCAGATTATCCATTCATTCCTGATATTTGAGTATTTTATTTATTTGAGGCTGACTAACAAATTATTTCAATAGTTCAAAATATATTAATAAAATACTATCCTCTTTTCATGATTTAAAATTTAATAGTTCATACCACTTACACATTCTTTTCTGTATTATGGACCGTAGCTCAAAAAAAAATGTTTGATACACAAATGTAGATCCATTTTTCAGCAGTTTTTTGCTAGCAACATTATGAAAATACTGTATATAGGAAAATGTCTCACAACTTAAGAAAGTAAAAGGTCATATCAACCTCAGTGGTCAACGAACAGTAATTTCTTTTGATTATTCCATTATGTTCTTCTTTCCTACTGCCTCCATAAACAACATCATTAAAATGATCCAATTCTAAATCTTCTGAAATGCCATCCCAACCGGGATCTCAAAATGTTAAGTCTAGATCTCTTGTAGACCCCAAAAATGTCCTTATGCCTTCTCACACATTAAAATTGGGCTGATAAAAAACTTTGTGAAGGCTATTAATAAAGATGGTGATGGATTCAAATACTTAAAAGAAGTCTTTCCCAAGTTAAGGAACACATTTTTATTGGACCACTAATCAGAGAATGGCTGGACGACGTTAATTTTACAGAGAAGCTTAATAGGGAGGAACTCAGAGGATGGAACTCATTTGTTAGTGTAGTAAGAGGATTTTTGGGCAAAAATATGGATGCCGATTACCAATATCTAATTAGTGAACTTTTAAATGCCTATATAAATTGCTTGGTGCCCACATGTCATTAAATAGTTATTTCTTTTAATAGGCAGCAAAGTAGTAGATTGACTGCCGCGGCTGGTAGGAATTCAGCTGAGGCAGAATTATTATTATTATTTATCATTTTTAATGCACCAACTTTTTATGAGAAATAATTATGTATATTTATTATCAATATACGATTCATTCATAGATAATGAATTGTTAAATGGTTCCTTTATGGGTTTTCTCTCCCAAACTCTATCTTGGGCAAGTTTGTGGTCCATCAGAGAATTCTTTCCGTAAGTCTAATAAGTTCAACTCTAATATAAAATATGTCTGGAGAGAATAAACTCCAACAAAACTAATAGTCTAAGAGCCAGTGTCCGGCAGACAACACATATTTTCGGAAAGCCTGAAATTTCCCCAGTTAGTCTATGGTACGCACCACATATGAAATGTGGGATAGCTAAGTCCAGTAGCAGTGGCTTCAGCGTGCCTCAGGTATAATAGGTGTGATAATTTCACAAACTAAAAATATATTTTAGGAAAGCTGAATAAAAATAGTTTGTCTGGTTTTTGCGCAGCACAAAACACACACTTTATTTCACTCGACAAAACCATCTAATGATGCACGAAAAGCACTGACGTGAAGTCAGGATTTTTTGCGCGTATGTTCTATTGCCTATTCACCTCTATTGGACACTCTTAATCGAATTTAGCATCGATATATACCATTTCTCAGCTTTTATAATACCCTTATTACACTAAGCCTTTTTCGTGCCTATTTGTCAGCCTGACTGACTGCGCCTGAAATTTTGAAGAAATACGCATGCGCCCGGGACTATTTTATAGACTGTTTCAGGCTTGAAAATAAATAGAACTGGTTCTATTTGTTCCCCCTGAATCGTGGGGATTTCAAGCCTTTTGTCTAAATATCATGTCAACCAACACAATATTTATCTGTTTCACTTGACGTCTTAACATAACCTAGTTTATTCTATCGTTTGAATCGAAGCTTTCGTAAAGTCAATAATAAATTTATGTTTATTACTCCGAGGACGTAAACTAACTAAACTTTCGAAGGCCATATAATCTGTGATGGCTATCCCCGAGTGATATGAAGTTTTCACCAGTAGCCTAGTATCGCAAAATAATTATTAATTTCGTTTATGGAGAAATGCTTTCTGGAAGTACAGTGTGTTTTTGCGCGTATGTTCTGGGGAACATCGCGTTATAGTTTTGCCCAAATGTCTGTAACTTTCGAATTTTTTGACGAAAATGGTCTCAAACGATTAAGTTCGACTCCCCAATGAAGAATTCGAGGTCAAATTTGATTCTGTCCGTCCGGCCGTCCGGCCGTCCGGCCGTTGCCACGATAACTTGAGAACGAGAAGAGCTAGCAACTTGAAATTTTCAGGGTAGGTGGCGCATCTCAATACGACGGACAAGTTCGTTAATGGGCATAATCGGCCCAGTGGTTTCCGAGTAATAATTTTGTTTTCAACCAATATAAATCCGATCGAATTGAAACTTGGTGGGTAGTTGTAGAATATGATCTTAAGCACGTTTGTGGAATTTTGTCCGAATCGTATGGCTAAAAAATTTTTTAAAAATTATTAAAAAATATTTTTGTTGTCACGATAACTTGAGAACGGAATGAGATAGCGGCTTGAAATTTTCAGGTTAGGATGAACACCAGAACGCGACATTTCAGTTTGTTTATGAGCATAATCGGCCAAACGGTTTCAGAGTTATAGCCATCTGAAATTTTCTGAAATTTCGTGGTTTTTGTTCCTCATTAACTCAAAAAGTACTGAACCGATTGAATTCAAACATGGTTATTAGTTGTAGAATGCCAACGCGGAAATGTTTGCAAAATTTGGTGAGGATAGCATTTGTAGAAAATTTTTAATAAATCATTGAAAATAAAAAAAAAAAATTCTATATATCAGTAACTATTCTTTTGAAATTGCTGAAATTTTGCAAGAGCCTTCATAACCTAACTCTACTGCCAAGTTTCAAGTTTTAATACGATCGGTTAAATATTGTTGGAGATTCGAGCATTCTTGTGCGAGTTCAGTAGATGGGTGACCGTTGCCTCGATAACTTTCGAACGAAAGGAGATAGGGACTTGCAATTTTCAGGGTAGGTTGCGTATCCGAAAGAGAGAGTTGAGTTCGTTTTTGGGCATAATCGGTCTAACGGTTTCCGAGTTATACCCACCTGGAATATTATTTCCTTGATAACTCAAAAAATAAATATTCGATCGAATTGGTGCTTGGTAACTAGTAGTAGAAATCAACATAAAGACGTGTTTAAAATTTTGTAAGAATCGTCTTAATTCGAATTTATCATGGTAAATTCGAATTAAGTGTCCAATACAGGAGAATGGACAACATAATTTACCATGGTAAATTCGAATTAAGTGTCCAATACAGGAGAATGGACAACATAATTTACCATGGTAAATTCGATTAAGGGTGTCCAATACAGAAGAATGGACAAAAGAACATACGCGCAAAAGCTTCTGACTTCACGTCAGTGCTTGAACCAATTTTTTCTGTATGTGAATTTGCACTCTATGTAGTAGCATATTAAACGTTTTTTCAGACATTCTTAAAACACTATGGTATTGTTTTAAAAAAATATACGAACTAAACAAGAACTTGAGGTAAATATGTCAATTTCTTCAATGTTTGCAGCTCTGAAATTACTGCCTGAAACAAGCGTGGTGTAATAGCGCCACTCAATTGGGGGAAATTCGGCCAACAAATAGCCATGAAAATAGGCGCAAATATAGACATGAAGAAAGGCATAGTGTAATAGGGGTATAAGAAATGAATACATTTTAAAACATTTTAATGGAAGACTTGAGTAATGAGAGAATCGTCTATGATCAAAGAATTTTTAATTCTGACATATATATTCTATTGGAGTTGAAATTCGTTGAATATCTAATAACATACTAGAACTCTAACGCCTCAAGTAACTTTAGGAAACGATATTCACAAAATGCCGTGAAAATTAGTAGGTCGACATTCTACAATAATTACCGAGTTATAATTGGATCAGATTTGTTATTTTGAGTTATAGAGGAAATAACAACAAAATATCAGATGAGTATAACTACAAAACCGTTTTGCTGATTATGTCAATTAACAATTTAAATTTCGCTTTCGGATTCGCAACCTACCCTGAAAATTGCAAGTCGCTATCTCTTTCCGTTTTCAAGTTATCATGAGATACATTTTTTCATGATTTGATAACAATTTTCAAGTGGTACAAAATTTCACATACGTCCTTGTGTCGATATTCTATAACCAGTTGCCAAGTTCAAATGAGTTCGGGACTGTATTTTTTGGGTCATCCAGAAACTAATATTCCAGGCGACGGATTATTCCAAACAACGAACATAACTCCTCCATCCTGAAAATTGCAAGTCCCTATCTCTTTCTGTTCGAAAGTTATCAAGGCAACGGTCACCTATCCAGCTACTAAATTCACACAAGGCTGCTCGGATCTCCAACAATATAGATTGATTGGATCGTGTTCAAACTTAAAACTTGGCTGTAGAGTTAGGTTTTGAAGTCTCTCGCAAAATTTCAGCGATGTCGGATGAATATTTTCTGATATATAGAATTTTTTTTCATTGATTTTCAAGGAGTTATACGAATCTCACGAAATTTTGCAATAATTTTTGGGTTGGCATTCTACAACTCGGATTCTTATTTTTCGAGTTATTGAGGAAATAACAACCAAATTTCAGATGGGTATAACTCCAAAACCGTTTGGCTGATTATGTCTATTAGAAAACTAACATGTCGCATTAGGATGCGCAACCTAACGTAAACATTGCAAATTGCTATCTCTTTCCGTTCTCGGTTATCGTGAGGTAAATACAAATTTTTAATAATTTTTTAAAAATTTTCTAGTGATACGATTCTCACAAAATTTTTGTTTTTGTATCATTATTCTACAACTAGCTACCAAGTTTCAATTCGATCGGATCTATATTGGTTGATAACTCGGAAACCGTTGGTTCAGATATGACCATTAACAAACTAGTCCGTCGTATTTGGAAGCGCAACCAACCCTGAACATTTCAAGTCGGTATCTCTTCCCGTTCTCAAGTTATCGTGGCAACGGCTGCTTTTGGCAAGACTGATTCAAATTTGACCTCGAATTCTTCATCAGTGAGTTGAACCTAATCGTTTGAGACCATTTACGGCAAAAATTCGACAGTTAGACATTTGGTCAAAATGATGGCATGCCGTTTCTCAGAACATTCGCGCAAAAACGTGTATTTCCTACTTGTGTTTAATTTTACTATTATATAACAGAATATATCATGAGCCTCATATTTCAGTTATGAAAATATTCAACTGAGTCTCTGGAATATTTTCTGACGTACTGAATTATCATACACGACTCGGAGATATATTTGGTTAGTGCTTTCAACTAGCGCGCAGAATAATCTGTTTTACATAAGGAAAACTCAATTTGCATTAAAAGTACGGAAAAATATATAAATGCCGAATTACGAACACACAGGCATAGCTTCGAACTCTATTGAAATTTTATTTCGCGACGGATACGTCTGTCTGCTTTTGTCGCCGTGGCCTGAACAAAGCCTATTTGGAGAGGTTTTGCTCATTTAATCCGTAAAGTGGATTCAAATCTCACCCCTAATTCCCCCAGCTTGGAAGACATGGCGGCTCGGGGATTTTTGAGGGATGGTAGTGTTGTGAAACAAAACATGCATCAAGAGTAGAGAAGTTGGATAGAAAATATATGGAATAATATTTCGGGGCATTCTTGGTTCTGGCATCTCCATACGTAATAATATAAGAAGGAATGTACAGTCTTCAGATTTATCACACCACGTCTTCAATAAATTGTAGTAGTGCCAACTTATAATTTTTTTGCATGTTTGTATGATAAGCGATATTTGATATAAAGATATTGGAGAAAAAGTGGGAAAGGACAGGAGCTTCGGTGCTCTTGTTCACACTTTGACAAATCATATCTCCGAAAGTATTGGTTTTTCAGAGTTGGGAATGATATCAATGCATTCTTATGACAGAACTGCATCATGAAAGAAATTTAAATCAAATAATAGTTTATTTATCAAGATTAAATGAGCAATCTGCAATAATTTAACCTCGTGGAATGGCTTGTTGCAATTTACACTAGGTGCATAGTTTCAATCAATCATAGCATATTGCAAATTTATTCCTGATATTTAAATAGGTATAGGCTGACGAACAAATTCTTTTAAGAGTTCAATTCATTATTCGTTTGAAAGATAAAATATGTGTTTTATTTTCTTGTTTTTCTTTATTTGAAAACTTATCTCATTATGAGCCAAAAAACATTAATAAAATATAATCTCCTGTTCATAATTTAATAGTTCATACCACTAACACATCCCTTCTGTATTATGAACCTTTAATCAAGAAAAAATATTTGATACACATGTAGATCAATATTTTAGTATTTTGAAAATACTGTATATAGGAACATGTCTCACTACTTAAGAAAGTAAAAGGTAATATTAACATCTGTGGTCAACGAACAGTGATTTCTTTCGATGATTCCATTATGTAGTTCTTTCCTATTGCATAAACTACATCATTAAAATGATCGAATTCTAAATCTTCTGAAACATCATCCCCAATTCTTATACATAAGTTATTCAATATGCAACAGGTCAATATTATTTTTAGTATCAAAACAGTCGTGTATATATTCATCAATTCAAGATTCGGAACCTTGTTTTCCAACACAAAATATTTTCAAAGTACGAATTATAAACAAATAAAAAATAGGGTTATTAAATTCTACTTGGGCTCTGCATGAGAGTTGACTGCCGCGTTCGGAAACGGTAATCGAGAACGCGGTTCTTTGCAAGAACCTGCAAACAGCTGATGATAATCTACTCGATCCTGGGTTACACCATAAACGTAATAGATAGTCCCTATTATGCTTATGGGTTACACTTTCCGAAATACCCTAAGATGACATATATGAACACATATCATCCATATATAGGTACAATTACGGAAGTTAGTTTTCGACTACAGCATTCTGTGAAATCATGGAATGACGATTTAATATTGAATATTTGAGAAATCATATCCCCGAAAGTATTAGCTTGATAGAGTTGAAAATGATATCAATCGATTCTTATGATGAAATTGCATCTTAAAAAAAATTGGATTTGAAATTTGTAAAATGAAAAAAAAATGTTTCGCTACCCCGAAACCATCAAGCCGATTTTGCCTAATAACGAACTTAACCGAGATATTTATCTCCCAAAACTACTTTGAAAATTTCAACTGTCTAGCTCATTCCGTTCGAAAGTTCTCGTGCTTACGGACCATTTTCAGCCAAAAGTTAAAAAAAAAATTGGTTCAAGCACTGACGTGAAGTCAGAAGCTTTTGCGCGTATGTTCTATTGTCCATTCTTCTGTATTGGACACCCTTAATCGAATTTACCATGGAAAATTATGTTGTCCATTCTCCTGTATTGGACACTCTTAATTCAAATTTACCATGGTAAATTCGAATTAAGTGTCCAATACAGGAGAATGGACGACATAATTAACCATGGTAAATTCGATTAAGGGTGTCCAATACAGAAGAATGGACAATAGAACATACGCGCAAAAGCTTCTGACTTCACGTCAGTGCTTGAAACAATTTTTTTTTCGTGATTTTTTTTAAATTTTCTGGAGGCGTGGTTCTTAAAATTTTTTTTTTGTCATTTTTTTCAAATTTTCTAGGAGTACGGTTCTTACAGAATTTTAAACACGTCTTTATGTTGATTTTCTACTACTAGTTACCAAGCTTCAATTCAATCGAATATTTATTTTTTGAGTTATCAAGGAAACAATATTCCAGGTGGATATAACTCGGAAACCGTTAAACCGATTATGCCCAAAAACGAACTCAACTCTCCCTTTCGGATACGCAACCTACCCTGAAAATTGCAAGTCCCTATCTCCTTTGGTTCGAAAGTTATCGAGGCAACGGTCACCCATCTACTGAACTCACACAAGAATGCTCGAATCTCCAACAATATTCAACCGATCGTGTTAAAACTAGAAACTTGGCAGTAGAGTTAGGCAAAATTGCAGCAATTTCAAACGAATAGTTACTGATATATAGAATATTATTTTTTATTTTCAATGATTTATTAAAAATCTTCTACAAATGCTATCCTCACCAAATTTTGCAAACGTTTTCGCGTTGGCATTCTACAACTAATAACCATGTTTTAATTCAATCGGTTCAGTATTTTTTGAGTTAATGAGGAACAAAAAATCACCAAATTTCAGAAAATTTCAGATGGCTATAACTCTAAAACCGTTTGGCCGATTATGCTCATAAACAAACTCAAATGTCGCATTCAGATGCACAACCTAACCTGCAATTTTCAAGCCGCTATCTCTTTCCGTTCTCAGGTTATCGTGACAACAAAAATATTTTTTAATAATTTTTTTAAAATTTTCTAGCCATACGATTCACCCAAAATTTCACAAACGTGCTTAGCTTCATATTCTACAACTACTCACCAAGTTTCAATTCGATCGGATTTATATTGGTTGAAAACAAAATTATTACTCGGAAACCACTGAGCCGATTATGCCCATTAACGAACTTGTCCGTCGTATTGTGATGCGCCACCCACCCTGAAAATTTCAAGTCGCTAGCTCTTTTTGTTCTATAATTATCGTGGCAACGGACGGTCTGACGGCCGGACGGACAGAATCAAATTTGACCTCGAATTCTTCATTGGGGAGTCGAACTGAATCGTTTGAGACCAATTTCGTCAAAAAATTCGAAAGTTACAGACATTTGGGCAAAACTATAACGCGATGTTCCCCAGAACATACGCGCAAAAATTACAAACATTTCGGCTAGGTAATTGATAAGCACTCTGTTCCTAGTAACAAGAGTGCCAAAAAGAAATTTCAATGCTTCATCACAATCATCCAATTTAAGCCAAATATGAGCCGTTCCGTAACTTTTTGGCAACGAGAATCCAACTTCATAATTCCCTGTCGTAGAAGCCCTTGTCCTTCTTGACAATAAAACTTGACAATCAATTCCATCCAACTCAAAAATTGTGGGGTATAGGACAAAAATAGCCGGATTTATAGTATGTTTATATTTGGCGACGTTTCGCAGATTGTTACGTCTGCTTCCTCAGGCCTAAAATCGTTTATAATAAAATTTAGAAAAACACTGTATACAAACATTCTCAACATCTCATTTCACAAACATTAAATTACCTATATAAATTATATTAATCCATCAGTCACAAAGTATAAAAATTCAACCACATTCATGTATATTCTCAGCTACTTCCTCCGGCAGAGCATATAATTACCGGGAATTGTGCAAATTGTCAACAATCAATGTAACCCAACTTCTCTTAAACTACGTAGTTTACTATCTCTCCAGTCTGACAACGTAAACACACCAAACAAAACCTCACCAACAACACCGCAACCCATCATACACGTCAATATATTCACATCCCATATACCAGTTTCAATTATTATCTATGATTTTCTTTATTTATTTTTTTTCCTGTTCTTTATATTTTAAAAGAATTCTATTATATAACTTACTAAGGTGTTCTGTGTCTGATCTAAAATTAACAGTCTTGTTATTGTTTATGTGGATCATCTCTAAAATGTTTCTCTTTCTACCATTTTTTTCCTTCTCATATATTTTTATATTATCAAAATCAAATCGATGGTCTTCATTAAAGTAGTGGGTGCACAGGGCTGTTCTTTCTTTATTTTTCACATCTTTTATATCATTTTTATGTTGTTTGGTTCGATTCTCTAGATATTGCCTCGTCTGCCCTACATATAACATTGGACAGTCGAGGCAAGGAATGCCATATACCACATTAGAAATTTTTGTTCTATCAATTTTATCCTTGATGTTAGTATATAATCTATTAACGGTCTTCATGTTGTAAAAAACTAATTCGGTATTTTCTGTTTTTAATGCTCTTTTTATTTGTTGAGAAAGTTCCGGGATGTATGGTATTTTATAATATTTTTTGTCTACTATTGTTTCAATCTTCTTAGTCGTACCTGTTTTAATCTTCTGAAGGAGCTCATGGAGTATCCTCTTCGTGAATGTTATTGGGTAGTTGTTATTATACAATATTTTCTTAACTCTTTCTATGTTTTCTTCATGGTATTGGGGACTGCTTAATTTGATTGATCGAAACAACATGTTGTTGATAGCACTTATTTTGTAATTCATCGAATGAGTCGAGAGAAAATTAAGAATTCTCTCAGAGTTTGTTGGTTTTACATACCAACTGGTTTCAATTTTCTGCTCTGGTGTACGTATGACCAAGATATCAAGAAACGGTAATCTGCATTCTATTTCCTCTTCCATGGTGAACTGGATCATTTCATCGTAACTATTGAAATATGACAATATCTCTGTTTTCTTATTTTCTGGGATTGCCATAATTGTATCATCCACATAGAACCGAATGAAAGGAATCTCGAAAGGTATAATTTCCAAAACAACGTTGATCAAGTCATCCATCACTAATGCAGCCAGAACTGGGCTCGCAATTCCTCCCATTGTTGTGCCCTCTATTTGTTGGTAACACCTATCATCGAATCTGAAATAGCTCGTCTCGAAAAGGAAGTCCACTAGTTGTAGAAGAGTTCTCTTGTCTAACATAGTATATGCCGAAATCATCTGCCATTTCTTCCTTATGATCCTATCTACTGTCTTTTTTGTCACATTTGTGAACAGCGATACCACATCAAGAGATACAAGGATGTATCCCGGAGGTAACAAGACAGCTCTGGAGAATTCTACGAATTCGAAGGAGTTTTTTATCTGATGTTGAAATAGAGTGGTCATATCTATTAACAAGTTATGTAGGAACTGTGCAATATTCGATGAAGGTGAATCAACTCCACTGACAATAGGTCTTAGATGTACACCTGGTTTATGTGTTTTGCGGAGGCAATATAATCTCGGAGCTATAGAGTTATGTCTTTTCATTTTCTTCTTCTCTATCTCCGTGATCAGTGAACTATCATATAAACTATCAACTAACTTATTAGCTTTAGTTTGAAATCGAGTGGTGGGATCTTTTTTAACCAATCTGTATGTTCTTTCATCGTTCAGCATATTATTTACTTGTCTAGTATATTCTTCTCTATACATAATTACAGTAGATCCACCTTTATCTGCTCTATTCACTATTATATCTGTATTCATTTTCAAAAACTGTTTTGTCTGGTTGTACTTGTATATAAAATTTTCTGAATCGCATTTTTTAAACTTTTTGTGCTGGAGGTAGTTGGTTAGTATATTAACAAAACTTGATCTAAGGTTATCTTTACTTATCTCGTTTAATTCCTGTGATGAAATATAGAATTCTACATCTGTTATTATTTTTGGTACTGGCACTTCATCTGACCTGAACTTTACATTAAACTTAGGGCCAAACATCAGGATTTCCTCGACTCCAGTTGGTAAGATTTTATCAGTGTAATTATAAATGAATTTGTCTTTCTCTCTTGTAGGTACTATGACGGAAAAATGTTGAGCTACTAAAGATTTCAGTTTGGAAATATTTTTGTGTTTAATACTTTTGAACGCTTTGTCGAACTGTGATTTACTAATAGTTTCCAATTTTGAAAAATGTACAATTGATAGTTTCTGTCTAAGTTGGTCAAGTAGGTTCGCAACCTTTACATTATTTACTCTTATTTTCCATAAAGTGATATCAATTTCAAGATTCAGTACTGATCTTCTGAAACTTTTCATTATTTTATCAATCTTTCTTCTGTACGGGTGATCCTCAATTTGTAGTGAATTTATTGATTTCAAATTATTGATTATATGTGCTGGGTATATGTTCTTTTTTCTGCATTGCAATAAGAATATTCTTCGGTTACATAATGATGCCAATTTCTTACTTATTCTCTTCAATTCTTTAGAGTGTTTACGAGTTTGACAATCAATTTTCACAGGCCTCTATTGAGGCCAAATTTGTACCCCCAAGTGCGTTGGCCATAGACAGAAACAGGTGCCAGTCACTTGATGCAAGGTCCGAACTATAGGGTGAATGCATAAGACCTTTCCATCCGAGCTCCCGGAGCTTCTGTCTCGTTATCAAAGACGTGTGGGGCCTGGCGTTGTCCTAATGAAACACGATTCCTTTCCTATTCACATCGAGCTTTTTTGCACGCATGTTTTGGGAAACAGCGTGCAATCATTTTGTCCAATTGTCTGTAATGTTCGAATATTTCGACGAAAATGGTCTCAAACAATTAGTGTTGATCACTGATGAAGAATTCGAGGTCAAATTTTATTCTGTCCAGCCGGCCGGCCGATGCCACGATAAGTTGAGAACGGAAAGGGATAGCGACTAGAAATTTTCAGTGTAGCTGGTGCGTCCAAATGCATTGGACAAGTTTGTTAATAGGCAATGCCAAACAGTTTCCGGGTACCTACAATTTTTTTTTCAATCAATACAGATGAAAATGAAACTTGGTCACTAGTTGTGGAATACTGATATAAATAGGTAGGTATGTAAAATTTTGTGAGAATCGTATCACCAGAAAATTACAAAAAAATTATCAATAAATATTATTCATCTCACGATAACTTGAGAACGGAAAGCGATAGCGACTTGCAATGTCTAGGATATGTTGCGCGTCTGAATGCGCCTTTTGAATTCGTTAATAGGTATAATCGACCAATCAGTTTTGGAGTTATAACTATCTGAAATAAAAAATACGCAACCTATCCAATTCAAACATGGTAATTAGTTGTAGAATGGCGATGCGCAAATTGTTGCGGAATTTCGTGAGGATCATATTCATCGAAAATTTCAAGAAACTCATTGAAAATAATTTTATATATCAGGATCTATTAGTCCGACATTGCGAGAGCTCTCAAAACCTAACTTTACAGCCAAGTTCCAAATTTGAACATGATAAGATCTATATTGTTGGAGATCCCTGGGTGAGTTCAGTAGCTGGATAGGTGACCGTTGCCACGATAATTTACGAACGGAGAGCGACTTGCAATTTTCAGGTTAGGTTACGCATCCCAATAGGATAGTTAAATTCGTTGTTGTGCTTAATCTGCCAAACGGTTTCGGAGTTATATCCATATGGATTTAAAATGGTACGGATTTTTTGTTCTGTGCAAATCACGAAAGCGAATCTTTTGTGATGAGTATACTCTACATAAAAATAAAATAAAGTATCACCAAACACTGTGTCATACATGAGAACCGAATATATTTAGAGGTAGTGATAATCATGTTCTCCTGTGTCCTGAAACTACGAACAATGTGAAATCCATTGTTATTTGACCGAAATAAATTTACTATTCGAGATTTACCTACTAGGGGGTCGTGAAATATGGTGTTTTGAATAGTGTGATAGTGAATGGATTCAAACCCCATTTTCCGCTGCGAATTGATTGTTTATTGGTTATTATACGTACAGGGAAAGTTCTGTTCATATTGATAGAAATCCCTGCAGGACCATCCATATAAGGGGAGAGCTAGCAGATAGTAGAAACTGAAACCTGCATCCTGCATGTATACTTTTTCCGGTCATTAGCGATAGTAAAGTATGAACAAAGGTTTTGATTTCCTCAATATGCTAGAGACATATTATCATACAGAAAAAAATATCTGTTTGTAGGCAGAGTACGAAAGGACATTTTCGAATAATTTAAATCGCTTCACCCAAATTTAATTTTCGAATTTTTTGACGAAAATGGTCGCAAACGATTAGGTTAGACTCAGTGATAAAGAATTTGAGGTAAAATTCCATTCTATCTGGCCGGCCTTTGTCACGATAACTTTCGAACGGTAAGAGATAGCAATTTTCAGAGTATACAAATTTTGTGTTCAAGCAATAAAGATCCGATCCAATTGAAACTTGGTGACTAGTTGTAGAATGCTTACACAAAGACTTGTGCGAAAATTCGTGACTATGGTATAACTCAAAATGTTTAAAAAGTTATTAAAAAATATAGCGACTTGAAATTTTCAATGTAGGTTGCGCATTCGAATGCGACAGATGAGTTCGTTGATAGGCATGATCGGCCAAACGGTATTGGATTGAATAAGATTTTGTATCTCTGAAACTATGTGTCCAATATCACTGAAATTTACGAGAGCCTTCAATTTCAAACTTCACAGCCAAATTTCAAATTCGAATACTTTTGCATTTATATTGTTGGGGATATTAAAAAATATTGGAAGCCGAGCAGCCTTAGGTGATCACTTTCGCACGGAAGGAGATAGCGACCTGTTATTTTCAGTTTAGGTTGTGCATCTGAATGCTATAGTTAAGTTCATTAATACACCTAATGGGCCAAACGGTTTCGTTCTATCAATATTTGACAATCGAGTACCGAATATCAGCTCAATTGACTTTGTATGAGACGTGATTAGACAATGGAAAATGCGGGCAAAAGCCACTGACCTCAAGTCAGTGAATTTTAGGAATTTATTTTGTCTGGGTTATTTCTGTAACTTCTGGATTGAATTTAGTGAAAAAATTTTACTGTGCTTGTATTCAGTTAATATTTTAGCGGCCAATTTCTTTATCTTCTATATTCGATCATGTGTTCGAACGTTTCAACAGCAAAATACGTCAGGGTGAACTTCTCCCTGCTATAAAATAGGACTAGTACACGCTTATTTCAATTTTAACAGAATGTGAAATATTTTCTATTGAGATAAATGAAGCTTCCACAGAAACGCCAAATAACTCGGTGTATAGAAAGGAAATGTAATTAATAATGGCATAGGCGTTGGGAGTCAGTATCTTTCCACTCATTAAAATTAATAAATATGGCGTCAATTAAAGTTTCTAGATATAATAAAAAATATATGTATAAAAATATTACACTTAATTTATATTTTTTTCCACGCGAGATGAAATCTGCAACGATTCCATATCTTGAATTTCAGAATAGCTATATCAACAAAAAATAATTCTGAAGATTTTCGTTAAGTGTCTGACCAAGGAGTCTGATTTAGAATCCGAAACGTTACAAAATTGTTGTTTCATCGTTGATGTTCTTTCGTTATTGTTTGTTAGGCAACATTGTTCGATTTATTGCTTCTGACAAATATCTTGTGTTTCTTACGAAGAAGCAATTCACAAAATAATACATTTTTGTTTAATACATATTATTGAGAGTTTGGGAGAGAAAACACAGAAAGAAACCATTTAATAATGAATACACCTCCAACAGTATCCTCTAATTATTATTTATAAGTTTAGTGGTTTTGGAATAGTATATTCTAAAACAAGTTGCAGAATGGGCTGATATTCAAACACGAATGCGAGTGAGTGTTGGAATTGCCTTCTGCAGACGATATTTTCTCTATTTCAGGCAAGTTTTGTAAAATACTGTTGAAATTTAATGAAAAATTAGGATTATACATCCTAGTGACTTTTGTATTGTATCTTGGCAATTGGTGTGACTGTTACGAAAGTTGACAGATCACGAAATTTGAATTGTACGTAGAGCATGGAGATTAGATTTAACAGTTCCCTAATATCATGAATGATTCAAAATTAGCAAGAAAGAAATCTCTAGTACCTTATTTTTTGATGAAAATAAAACCTTTTCTCTCAATAATTATTTCACCTTATCCAGATCATCTTATATTGACAATAATTGATGTGTGTTGAAATTTGATTGGATCGAATGTCAGTGCTGACTACCACGAAACGAAAAATATAACTAGAAACAATGCGGGAATGAGTTCATTCCAGCACTGTCTTTAGTGCTGGAATGAACTCCTTACGATACTGAAATAGAGAAAAATATTTCAGTATATGCATATATCACAGATTTCGTTTTGATCATTGAAATTTTGTGGCAGCTAGTAAGGGAATAAATATAGATATAGTCATGAGTTTTTCCCACCGAGATTATACGATGTTCGAATTAGGCATTCTGCATACGGAGCTTATCGTCATCGCCTCGTACAAGATTCGTTCTGTAGTGACGATTCCTTTGCGCCTATGAGACTGCACAACGAGGCATACATTAAACGTACGGGTATAGTATGAAATCCAACATAAATGGCATTTGAAACAATATCCAGCATCGAAGAAAATGTATTGCCCTCCTGGTACCTCGACGTCGGAAAAAAAAATAAACAGATTCTGGGTGTACCCCTATCTGCAGAGAGATAATAATAAGTAGATTAGGCATTGCAACGAAGGAAGCAGTTATTTGAAAATTACTGTTTTCAATACCTGTCTAATCTAAAGTTCACGATATTGCTACTCAAGATTTTTCTGTGACATCTTTTCTGGAATAGATCTCTAAAGTTCAATCCTACACTTGCAGCTAAGCTACTGACACCACTGTGTGCCCAGCGATTACCAGCTTGTCTACTTTGACGAATCCGCACCGGTGACGCCTCGTATGCCGTTATCTATACAGGGTGTTTGGTAATTCGACGTGATCCTTCAAAGGGGATACACCAGACGTCATTTGCAATGAATTGAGTAGAGTAAACAATAGTCCGAAAATCTATGGTTACGAAGATATGGCGATTTTTCAACATTTTGGAAATTTTCTGCTTCGTTATAGAAAATAATTAATTTTGTAAAAACTGCTTGACCCTAAATATTCAATGAATATTTTTTTTAAAGCTGAAGAGATGGATATCATTTCATGCGAAAAAGTATGTACTAAAAAATTAGATTACCTGAGATATAAAGGGTCATAAAGGGTATCAACTGTTTTCCTCATAAAATCTTGATTAAACCATTGAGAATTACTCGAAAAAAGTATTATGCAACTGGTGTATAAATTCAGGAAAAAACTTCCTTGTTTCATTAGCTTTTCAAAAAGGTACGTATGTCAATAATTCCTTCACGAAATCAGAAAATATGGCCGGAAAACCGAGCAGGTAACAGACTTTTACGATACATAGCTATCCACTCAGATATCCTCTATTTCACTCGTGATTCGTAAGAGGGCCATTGTTCGATCACTTTCGGCAATCCTCGAGATAACTCAATGAAAAATTATATACGATTTACACTTATTTATTCAATATTGTGACGCGTTTCGTCGACACAGCGACTTCATCAGACTACATCATACTAAATTCTTAACAAGTTATTATCTCCCTATACCTAGATGACATGGACACAGAATCATTTAAAACTAATTACATGAGAAACTTATTTAAAACAAATTACATAATAGACTTATTTAAAACTAATTACATGAGATTTCACTGCTGGTTTCTTTGTACACATTAACAATAATTCATTCCTAATGCTTTTATTTATAAATTGATTCTCTATTTGAATAGATTGAGTAACGGTGAAAAATTTAGATCTAATTGTTCATTAACTAAATTACCCGTATGTTTTTCCCTATTTATTTCGACCATTTCCCAGTAATTAAGTTGCGCACCTTTATTCAAATTGTGTAGAATTTTGAAATCCGGGTTAAACTTATGTCCTTCTGCTAATAAATGATTCGAATAATTTGAATTAATTTTGTTGTTTTTGAAGCTGCGATGATGTTCCTTTATTCTTATGCCAAAATTTCTACCAGTTTTTCCTATATATGATTTGTCACAACTCCCGCAATTTAATTGATAAACACCGGATTTATCTTCTTTATTCCTTTTCGATTTATTGTTTTTTATGAATTTGGCAAGGTAATTATTTGTCCGGAATGAGATATTCACCTGTTGGTTTTGAAGAAACCTTTTAAGTTGTTGACTCGTTGTACCAAAATATGTTAAGCTATTGAATATTTTATTTTTATCCTTAATTTCTGGAAATACTAAACTAATTGTTTTTCTAAATTGTTTTTTCGTCAACATTTTTCTGATTAATTCTGTGTCATATCCGTTGTTCACCGCTATTTGTTCGATAATTTCTAATTCTGTACCATAATTTTCTTCGGATAAAGGTATATTAATTAGCCGGTGTAACATACTATGAAATGCCGCGACTTTATGTTCGAATGGATGACACGAGGATCGATGAATGATTGTATCCGTATGGGATGGTTTCCTAAATATTGAAAAATCATGTTGATTGTTTTTCCGCGTTATTGTTAAATCCAATCATATTATGTAATTTGTTTTAAATAAGTTTCTCATGTAATTAGTTTTAAATGATTCTGTGTCCATGTCATCTAGGTATAGGGAGATAATAACTTGTTAAGAATTTAGTATGATGTAGTCTGATGAAGTCGCTGTGTCGACGAAACGCGTCACAATATTGAATAAATAAGTGTAAATCGTATATAATTTTTCATTGAGTTAATATGGATTTGCATCAAGTAAAAGCCACAAGCATTAAATTCTCGAGATAGTTGACGAGACATGAAAGATCACAGATTAAATTATCAAACTGTTAGTTGCAAGTTGATACAACGATCAGGAAAGTTTTTCTTTTTCTTGAATAGCAGTTGAAATCTTTGCCAATCGACTGAAAGTACGTTTGTTTTGGAGTCAGAATATGCTGATATTTTGTACATATTGTGCGATGGAAATGCCTCAGCAGCTCGAAGAAAATATGCAATTCGTTTTCCTAATCACCGTTTGCCACATTGGAGCATTTTTTGCGCTCTTGTTCCTCGGAACAGAGTGCTTATCAATTTGCCCAAATGTCTGTAATTTTCGAATTTTTGGATGAATATGGTCTTAAACGATTTGGTTCGACTCACTGATCAAGAATCCGTGGTCCAAATCGATTCTGTCCGGCCTTTAACACGATAACTCTCGAACGGAATGAGCTAGAAAGTTGAAATTTGTTTGGGAGATAAATATCTCGGTTAAGTTCGTTACTATGGGCAAAATCAGCTGGATGGTTTCGGAGTAACGAAAAAAAATATGATGAAGGAAATCTATAATTTGGTAAGTTTATCAAATTGGGTTCAGAATATCTTCAGTGAAAACAAAACTGGAATAGGTTCAATGTGTATAAGAGTATGCACTTAGTAGATAAAGTTTAATATCTGTGAGATTTTTTACACCAAAGTCCTCTTTCGTGCCATTTGGTCTTACTCGAATATTAAAGAACATATTTAAATAACATCACACATCCAAATAGCATATAAACAAAAGTTATTCAACTTTTTCTGGACATCCACGAATGCGTACTCTTATGGTGTATATAAGAGTAAGTATATGCTTAAGAGTACGCACACTATCAGAATACGATATTTTCCTAATTCAAAGGCGAAAAACAATGAAAAATGAACGCAAAAAGTATTTTCTTTTATTTACTCAAAAAATATATATCTGGAAATAAAAAAACCCTCCCTCATAAAACATTCAAAACAGGTTACATGACATAATATGAACAAAGTAAATTTCTGAAAAAATATGAACACAAATTCGATTACAATTTCACATTATTCAACCCGTATAATATTACAGAGTAAGTATTCAAACAACAAAATATTATTCTTTTCACTCAGGACTTATAAATTCCTCTATAACATAAGTTGTAAACGATTCATGTCACCACTTATTGCATTGAGCACACATCATCCACTCTTTCTCAGATTTTGAATAACAATCATTGCACCTTGGGCATCTGAAATCCTCATCTTCTGTTTCCATTTTTGTTCTTTTGTTTATTTCTTGTTCCAAGAGTGCGTACTCTTGTACTACGTATTTTGCGTACTCTTAGGCACATACGTGGAATTCGATTTTATTGACTTTAATTCTGACGAAAACTAACTCTACAACCATTTTCAGGTGGCTAGATATAAAATCAATCATGCTGTAATCAAAATTAAACATTCATACAGCCATAACATCAGTCTTACCTGCACAAACAAAAAAACTTCGAGCACCGAAAATAACAGTGTGCATCAGCAGCGAAAACTTGTTACCCATCATTCTTTCAAACGACGCCGACGCTAATAATTGCAGATTTCCCTCTTAACTTTATCATTAGATACGATTTGAATTATGAGTGACTTTTTAAAATAAAAAATGGGTTCAAGCCCTGTGGACAGGAGTTTTCTGGCGCTCTAGTTCAAACAGACAAATTATATCTCCGAAAGTATATTGGTTTCTCAGAGTTGAGAATTATATCAATGTATTCTTATGATAGAACTGCATCATAAAGAAAATTCAATTCAAATAATAGTTTATTTATCAAGATTAAATGAGCAATCTGAGAATGAGAACTGCACCATGGAAGAAACCAAATTAAAATAGCTGAAATGAATTTGACTCTCTCTTATAGAACAGGATGAAATGTACGAGAATGAACACAGATCATATAATTAAGCTTAGATAGAATAATTATAGCATTCTGTGAAAACATAGAAGTACGATTCATTATTGAAATTTAGAAAGAACTTCATCTTAGCAGAAATTGAATTCAAACATCAAATAAGAATTTAAATTCAACAAGAGTGCCAAAAATTATCAATCCAAAACCAATAGACGAATTCTACCCAACAATGAACTCATCCGAGATATTCATTCCTCAATTCTATGATGAACGATAATATATATCTTTCCTCAAATCTACTCCAATACACCAATATTTCAGTTTTGTTTTTAGTGGAGATATTCTGAACTCAATATTATTAACTTACCATTACTATTCCCATCATCATATGGATTGACCATCGGCATGAAAATATCAACCAACAAAAAGTATGATATTATATTATAATTCTCATATGATACGTCTGCTGGAATGAATGACAATGTTATTAACTTACCATTACAATTCCCATCATCATATGGATTGACCATCGGCATGAAAATATCAACCAACAAAAAGTATGATATTATATTATAATTCTCATATTTATACGATTGCTGGAATGAATGACAGTGAGACAACGTCATGTCTCAGGAAAATAAGTTGACATAATAACAATTCATAGAACACCCACAGAATAATAACGTAGAAATGCGATTTACATTGAAATTTTGAAAAATCATATCTCCGAAAGTATTAGCTTGTTAGAACTAAAAATGATATGAATGGATTCTTATGGTAAAACTGCTTATTGAAAAAAATTTAATTTGGAATTTGTTCTGTAAAAAAAAAATTTTTTTTTGTTACTCCGAAACCATCTGTCCGATTTTGGCCAGTAACGAACTTAGCCGAGATATTTATCCCTCAAACCTAATCTAAAAATTTCAACTGTCTAGCTGATTCCGTTCGAGAGTTATCGTGCCTACGGCCGGCCCGCCGGCCGGACAGAATGAATTTCGACCACGGATTCTTGATCAGTGAGTCAAACCAAATCGTTTAAGACCATTTTCATCGAAAAATTTAAAAATATAATAAACTTTGCAGATTTGATGAACATCTCGGATAAGTTCGTTATATAACTTTGATTTAGTTTCTTTTATGATGCAGTTCTATATCATAATAATCCATAGATATATCCTTTCCAACTCTAAGAAACCAATAATTTCGGAGATATGATTTGTCAAAGTTTGAACAAGAGCGCCAAAGCTCCTGTCCACAGGGCTTTCCCACTTTTTTATTCGTATTAGTCCTATTCGTAAGCAACTAATAATCACAAGTAAGGGAGAAGATAAGGGGATAACCAAGAATGGAAAAAGTCTGTTACTTGTTCGGATTTGCAGTTATATTTTTTGATCTCGTGGGAATTTATTACACAAGTACCCATTTGGAAATTTCATGAACTAAGGTTCCACTTATTTGTACTTAAGTACTACAAGTTTTTTCAATTATTTGTACCCAAAGTTAATTATAATTTTTCCGAGAAATACGCAATTGTTTCATGAAAATTTAATAAGAAAAACAATTGATGCCACTTCATTCACTTACTTCACTTACTTTTCAGGTTATTCGAATTTTTGGTGAATGATTTCGTTTGGAAATGATCCTCCTCTCATCAGCTTTCAAAAAAACCTTCTATATTCAGTGTTGAGTAATTTTCACAAAATTAATTGTTTTTGATGGTCGAAAAACTTTTTAGGTTTATTTTTTAGGTCATTCAAATCAAGGGGCTTAGTTTTGTACACAATGCTCCACAAAGCCCTACACATATCCCCATAAAAAGAAATCTAATGGGTTTTTTTTTATTAAATCATGGTGGACCTAGTCCCTAAATATGGTCTTGACTTTCGTCATTAACCAGCAGAAATAAAGTGTAATCATATTCATACCGGACAATCTCAACGAACATCCATGCCCTGAGCGGGATTCGAACCCGCGACTCCGGCACCCTAGCTAGCTCTTCAACCGCTAGGCTACCGGGCCGGCTCATCTAATGGGTTAAGATCAGGGGATAGTGTTGGTAATTCGATCGTCCCTCGCCTATCCACCGATTTGGAAATATTGCGTCGTGGTACTGCGTTAATGTGGTGGTGCTCCATCCTGTTGGAACCATATCGTATTCCGTGGAACTTGAGGATTTCCTTGATCAGGATATAAATTCGCCAAAGTTGGAACGACATGATTTTGAAGTAGTGCTGAATAATTATCACCATTCAAATTGCCCTCAATGAAAAAGGGGCCTACGATATGGTTTCGAACATTTCCCGCTCAACCAATAACATTTTGGGGGAATTAGCGTTTGTTCCTCTCTCATCCAGTGAGGATTTTCGGTAGACCAGTAGCGACAATTTTGACGATTAGTATGGCTTTTGAAATAAAAAGTGTACTCATCAGAAAAGCGAACGTATATTAATTGGATAATATTGTTATCCAACATGTGCATCATATGTTCACAAAAATAAGTTATCCTATCAAAATCGACTTCCAAGAGCTCCTGGACAGGTATCATTTTAGGGGGATGCATTTTATTTGGTTTCAATATGTTTAGAATCGATGTATATGGCTGACATTGAATGTTGTGGAGCCATCTCTACTCGATTTATGTGAATTTTCTTCAAAGTCAAGCATCATATCTAATTTCACATCCTATAGCACAGTGTATTAGCAGCTGCTTTTTTAATCTGCCTTACATGCCCAAACTCGCGAAACTGCTTCTCTATTTTACTTCTAGGTTAAAGGCGGCAAATTCAGAAATTTCTCATTAAACAAGTGACTTACATCTTTTTGTGTTCGGGTGTTCTCTCCGTAACCAATCATTTGTAGAATGATTTTGTGCATTTCCGTTAATCGAACCATTATTCAAAATTGAAGTTAATGAACTTCAAACACAAATTAGACAATTTATAAACTACAACTTGTCAGAGTACAAAACAATTTACAAAGGTGTTTTAAAGTATTTTGCGTAGTTTTCCTGGTACCATGTGGAAAACACAAAGTTGTGGTTCTTTTTTCATTTCCTTTCTATCACATCTTGAAGGCAAATAAGTTTAGTATTATTGTAAATAATAAGATTTGTGAATATTCGAGGGAATATTATAAGGAATTTCGGTAATCACATGATTTTATTTTCTTCTATTTTGAGTTTTGTAATACACATGAAAGTGATAACATTTCTGAATTGGGAATGACGCGAACATTCAAACGATGTATCAGAAGCCCATACTTTGAAGAAAAGGGGATGGTACATGTCATTCGAAGGGGGTTGAAGGTAGGGTTCGCATTTTTTCGAAGAAGAATGACAATTTAAAATTTGAATTTGACGTGTTTCGGGATTTTCTATAAATATGTACAGTAACCAAGACAATTAATTCATTCCATTTGGCTTTTCCACTCAGTATAATAAAATATGGTAATCTGCGTACTTCAAAACGCAAAGGCAAAAATATCAGGAAGGTTTGCATGCTCGATTTGAGGTTTGAAATGATATGGAAGCTATTAACATAAAATCATTGGATCATTGGAGCCGGTTACATTTAGAAATCATTATGAAAGTTTCACCTTCAAGTTAACACTTCTGTTCTAGCGCAGAAATCAATCCAGGGTCTAGATGCAAATCTGATTTATACAAGTTGTAGCTGGGTCACTTCATTCATCTTCTTCTCCGACTCATCCCGAATTCTTTTCTCAGGACACCAACGACTCTTTCTTGCTCTTAGAGTACGGAATCCAGAAGCGAATAGAATAGAAGTTAGCCGCGCGGTCATGCTCCCATAGCGAATGGGGAAGCGCCTTGCTGAACAACTGAAGAGCCTCAGTTCGGAACGAAACTTTGTGAGAGTAGAGTGTACGACTCTATCGACGCCGCTGGTGCCGCGTTCTTTATTATTCTCTGTTTACATTTCGTTCGCGGAAAATATAGATACTTTTCCGAACTTCCTAAGCTATTTTCACTTACTTCGTGTTCACAAATGATCAGTTTCAGTGATTTGTTTTGAGTGACTTTGTTTTTGGTACATTTGGATTAAAACATACTTGGATTTACTTCATTTACGAGGTAAATTTAGTGTCAGGCGAATAAGATCGAAGGCTTAAGATAACTGTTGGAATTGAAAATAATTATTATAGATCATTGAAAATTCAATGACAGACGGGAATTGCAATTCAATAATCCCTGAATTTTGGTATCTGATATCGTTGAGATAAATTTGTTTATCTATGAAAAATATTTTGTCTCCAAAAAGCGTATTGAAGACTATATTTGTGAGATTTTCGTATCCAAAAAGCATGCATTCTCATTATTTCTGACAAAAATCGGGTAAAGTACTGAACCGTAGAACAATATGTCTTGTTTATATTATATGGTGGTAATGGTCTTTTCTCCTGCTATTTTTATGATACCTTATAATTTTAAATGGAGATAATCACAAATCCGAAATAACTATAATGTAATTAAGAGGTGTTTAAAATTCAGAAACATCGATAATTGCATGAAATTGCTACATAGCGGTACAGAAAAGAATGCCATTATAAGTAGGTACATACCTACAAATCGATGGCTGATATAGAGTATATTACAATGTACCTCAAATTTTAAAAAAACAATTTTCAGTAGCTAACTGGTATAAAATATTAGATAGTGCTTGACAAGCTAAGCAGACGGATTATTCTTCCTGTGGGTATAATGAAAAATATTCATATTTCATCAATAATTAATACGTACCTACTTTTGTTAACGATGAATAGACATTGACGAATGTATTCCATTACTTCTAGATACTGATTATTCATTATCATTCATTACTTTACTAATTATAATTGGGCAATTTGCCGCAATATCTCAAAGATCATGGTATTGATTTTTCATTTATATTATGATTTTAATTATTTTTCATCATTTTTCGTCATAGGTGATAGTTACTACCGATGTGATATGTTGAATATAATTTCAATTATGCCTCTTTGGATTTATAAGCACAGTATAAAACAATACACATATTAAGTTTATTCAATGTTTACTGTTTTTTTGCTGCTATCAACTACGTGCTAAAGTAAATCTGAATCATTGACCAAGAACCGAGCCAAGACCGAACTACATTTTGAAACAGATCTTTCAAGGCGAAGCATGACAATCGAGATGACAAAGCGCTGCGCTTGAAATACCATGTTAGGTAGGTACTTCTAGTTCACATGATAAATATGTGAAATAGAAGTAGTATTAGAGATCACAATAATTGAATTGACTTGCGAAATATTCATGATCGCGCACTATTGCTAAAATGAACTAATGTGTGGTGTGTGCGTGAATGAAAAATGAGAATATATTATTGTGCCTGCAGCAGTCTCCGTTGAATTGTTTGCAGGCTCTATTCATCATAATAGTTGCTCTGGGATAATGTTGATGAGATTTCGAAATGCAAATTAGAATTTTGCCGGCGTATTTTTCGTTTGAATACATCATCAATTTCAAGTTAGACGGGAACGAGATTTAGGATAAGGGAAAAAATGATCTCAACTACATGCCGTGGTGAATCACTCTCTCATGTTGAATACCACTTTAATCTGGCTTTTTGGCGCTCTTGTTCCTCGGAACAGAGTGCTTATCAATTTGCCCAAATGTCTGTAATTTTCGAATTTTTGGTTGAAAATTTTCTGATCAAGTTTGTTATTGGCAAAATCGGCCAGGTGGTTTCGGAGTAAATAAAAAATTTTTTTTTTACATTGCAAGTTTTAAATTGAATTTTTTTTAGGATACAGTTGCATCATCATGATTCCTCAAAAATTCCATTAATTATTCTTAATTCTATGATTTGATGGAATACTTTAATTATAATTTGCTGATGTATGTAAATCCAAAATGAGGTGAATCATAGACCTATGTTTCGAATTGAATTACGAAAATTCTTGGAAATTGTCGCACAGAAGACAAATTGAAAGAAGATTAGGTACAGCACGCACTGTTTCCAAGTGGTCACCCATCCAAGTGCTAACCGCTCCTGACGCTGCTTGGCTTCAGTATTCGGCCGGTATCTAGCATATTATGTGTGGTATGGCCACAAACAATATTTCTTTCTCTATCTCTGTAATTACATTTATGATGCAGTTCTATCGTAAGAATCCATTGAAGTCATTCCCAACTCTGAGAAACCAATACTTTCGGAGATATGATTTGTCAGAGTTTGAACAAGTGCGCCAAAGCTTCTGTCCACATGGCTTTCCTACGTTTCATTATAGACCTTATTGCTTGCCTTATTGCCGAAACAAAAAATTATTTACTTCTGGGCAATAACCAATCTGGAAAATGTATTCCAACAGAAAATGTCACTGTTAATTTTCACATATAATTTAATTTGAATATTTCTTGTCGGTGACCTCAAAAAAAAAGTGTTCAGAAGATTGGATGATGTCTTTCGAAAATACAGAAATTATATCTATGCATTTCTGTAGTGAATATTTTCCGAATAATATTCCATCGGAATCGCAAAAGTTGATTATTCCATCCGACAACCGTTAATTATTCCCTCCAGTCATACTAATTACCACAAGAACATAAATGTTCACATTTGATACATAATTAAATCTAATGAATCATGAAATACATATATATACAATATTTCTAAATTTCAGCAAATTTTTGTGAACAATAGTTACAAATCACAACACTCACGGGGAGACAGGGTTTTTTGCTGAGGTTTTTCCCTAAGCTCTTGTATCATACGCAGAATTGTATGGTACCCCGTTACACCAACCTCTGCTAACACATATAAAACTCTCAGTCAAAAGAATATATATATATATAATAAAATAATATAACATCTGATATTTTACTATTATTAACCATTAATTATCAACCAAATTCTCTTCACAAACTGAATTTTAAGACTCTGAGTCAATATAATTATTTTATTTGAACGTATGTGTAAAATTCTTACTTCTTCAGCAGAAACCAGCATATAGACCCGAGGATAGTATAGTATAAAAGTGATTTTTTAAGCTTCTTTCGATTCTCCTTCTGTATCCATTCTGCAATTAAAATGAATTCCCAACTCTATCATCAATTCTAAATTGCATTGAAGTCATTGAAGTTTTCAATATCTTCACCAGTACGTGATAGATTATCTGCTCAATTGTGCAATCAATATTCCGAGCCATATTCTGAGGTAGATCTCGGGTATAAGTCATCTAATGACTTATGAGTTTCTACCTACATTTCAGAATTCAGTCGATGTCATTTCTTGTATGCTTGCAGCATCCTGATTTCTATATACCGTCTATCTACCACTCATCTGGACAACCATTTATCCGTACGGTCTGTGAAAAATATAATACGACAATGTTTAGCATCATATGTTAGCTAGAGGAGGAACCGCGGACAAAGAAATCGAATAATATCCCTAGTATCAATTCGTCTAAAGAAGAAAGTTCGATATACTTAATTGCTGATACTTATTCAATGATGTGTAAGCAAACATATTCCTCCGGCTTGATTTTGTTACAGAGGTGATTCAAATAAACATCTATGAACAAATGAAGATGGAGGAATTATACCAAGTACGCTTTAGTCGGCTGCAAGTTGTCATCTCGACCTTCCAAAAGTTATACTATATTTCTGCTGAATCAGCTAGCTGAACTTCCTGTTCGAAGATGGAATTGAGTGAGTTTCAAGCGAACCTATGATATAGATGTGGTGGCTACTTGCTACTTCTTCGTACCTGCGTTAATGAGAGAAGGAGTTAATGAGAGAAATATAAGTATATATTATTCGTATATTTCGAGTTTTATTCTACTTATTGATCACAATGTCGTATCCTCATAATAGTCACATCGAAAGAATACTACTACTACTTGAATTTTGAAGCATATGCAACATTTGACACGATTCCATTATCCATTCTTTGTTATTCGATTTGAAATGTTACGTATGAATATTATGTTATTATCATTTGAAACGTTTCGAAGAAATTGTTCCTTCAATGTTTCGATTCACTTAAATCTGTATTTTCCTATAATTCCGTGCTAGATAGCCGTTTAAATAGTGATCTAATGAAGAAGGAAATATAGCCAGTTAGAAGTTAATTTTCAATATCCCAGCGTCATATGTCTCAAAAAAATCTCATTTAATAAAATGCTTGTTACTGCATAGACTGCATAGATGACGAATTTAATGTTCCGAGTTTTCTTCAAATGATGGACTATAATACGACCTCCTAACCTCGCTCCTAACCTACGTCATTAATATTTCGGTAACATCAAACACGGCGGTTGTGTTCTTCACTTCAGGTAGACCACACAGTTAGCAATCATTTTAGAAAAACACCGGATGTGGATTAATTTATATTAGATTAAACCATATGGAAACTTGTAAACTTGTAAAATATCATTTTAACTATATTCAGAGCAAAAATGCAATGTCATCAACATATGTCATCACAGAAAGAATTCGTACCCAAAATTTGTACAACTGTTACCCGAGCTGTTACCTCTGGTATAAATATAAATAAGTTTGTTTCTAAAGATATAGTATATGAACAGGTTGTACCTCGGGTTGTACAGATACTCAAAACGTCAAGTAGGTAGCGGATGACGGGCCTTCGTTAAGTTATAATAGCGATATTTTTGAAAAAGTCGAAAATCATGCCGCATATATCATTCGATACTATATGATCTCAAGTTTTCAGTATTTGATAGTGATTCATTTTAGTGTAATCCTCAGTGATGACCCTCAACAATGAAATATCGAAAATTGTGAGTTTATTCAAAAAAATGGATTAGACTGAGGTATCAAATCGATAACAACTGAATACAAAATTCATAAAAATTGGAATTATCAAGACTTGAATGATTTCTGTTGTATAAGCAATCTACGAATTATTCAGAAGGGATCAAATGTTTTGAATTGGTGGCTACAATCCCAAAAATGTTTGAATATAGGTGCCTAAAAATATAATTTTCCGTTTGTTCGTTTCACCCTTAAATTTATATTCATAATGATATTTCAATCATTTTGAATAAAGGACGTATGGCTCTGCCGGAAAAGGATGTATAAACAAACAAAATAAAATTTGCCATGATAATTCCAGAACTATCACATGAAAACAACATCAATCAAATTTATTATCCTCATGTTCTACCCTCAACAATTTAGGCATTCAAATATAGTCTGTGCAATATTACTAGCCGAAGTCTCTTAAAATGAGTCTCAGCTGTCCCTTTGAAATTTCGCCGCTTCGACATTAGAAACCAATACATTCACGCATTAACGTCAATATAATTTTCGACTCTACCTTAATATGTTCGCCCCTGGAAGGGGCCCAATTTCATAGGAACAGCAGTAACCGAGGCAGTAACTGATGTCTGATGACATCTTCAAGTCAGAGTGTACAGACTATACCAAAATTGTTCAATGACTAGATTCGTTCCGATTCAACTTTATCTGCGTTGGTATTTGTCATTAATTTGTGAACCATTCATCTTAATACAGTGATTTTTTTGATCTTTGACTTGAAAATGAGACTGCTGTAAAAGTCTCGGAACTATTCTTAACCTTATCGTTCCCTAATAAATATTGTGGAATAATAGGACATATACTTCATTCTTGAAATGGTTACAAGTTTAACGTATTGATACATTTGATAGCAATTACGGAAGCTTCGAAAAAAACGAATGAATGTGGGTAAACCCCGAACTATCATGGATTATACTTAGTTACTTGGAAATTCATCAAAACTATTGCATTCAAAATAGAAAATGTGTTCAAGCCCTGTGTACAGGAGCTTTCTGGCGCTCTAGTTCAAACAGACAAATTATATCTCCGAAAGTATTGGTTTCTCAGAGTTGAGAATTATATCAATGTATTCTTATGATAGAACTGCATCATAAAGGAAATTCAATTCAAATAATAGTTTATTTATCAAGATTAAATGAGCAATCTGAGAATGAGAACTGCACCATGGAAGAAACCAAATTAAAATAGCTGAAATGAATTTGACTCTCTCTTATAGAACAGGATGAAATGTACGAGTATGAACAGATATCATATAATAAAGCTTAGATAGAATATTTATAGCATTCTGTGAAAACATGGAAGTACGATTCATTATTGAAATTTAGAACTTCATCTTAGCAGAAATTGAATTGAAACATCATAGAAGAATTTAAATTCAACAAGAGTGCCAAAAATTATCAATCCAAAACCAATAGACGAATTCTACCCAACAACGAACTCATCCGAGATATTCATTCCTCAATTTTATGATTAACGATAATATATATCTTTCCTCAAATCTACTCCAATACACCAATATTCGAGTTTTGTTTTTAGTGGAGATATTCTGAACTCAATATTATTAACTTACCATTACCATTCCCATCATCATATGGATTGACCATCGGCATGAAAATATCAAGCAACAAAAAGTATGATATTATATTATAATTCTCATATCTCATGTCTCAGGAAAATAAGTTGACATTATAACAATTCATAGAATACCCACAGAATAATTCTATCATTCTGTGAAAACGTAGGAAGACGATTTACATTGAAATTTTGAAAAATCATATCTGTTAAAGTATTAGCTTGTTAGAGTTAAAAATAATACGAATGGATTCTTATGGTAAAACTGCTTATTGAAAAAAATTTAATTTGGAATTTGTTTTGTGAAAAAAATTTTTTTTTTGTTACTCCGAAACCATCTGTCCGATTTTGCCCAATAACGAACTTAGCCGAGATATTCATCCCCCAAACCTACTCTCAAAATTCCAACTGTCTAGCTGATTCCTATCGAGAGTTATCGTGCCTACGGCCGGCCGGCCGGATGGACATAATGAATTTCGACCACGGATTCTTGATCAGTGAGTCGAACCAAATCGTTTAAGACCATTTTCATCGAAAAATTCGAAAATTACAGACATTTGGGCAAATTGATAAGCACTTAGTTCCGAGGAACTAGAGCGCCAAAAAATAAGCAATCCGGTGTACACAAATTAAATGGCTATAGATTGCAGTAAATAATATCTATATTGGAAGCACTAATGATTTTGGTATTCGAATTGGAATAGAGAAACGCTGCTTTGACAATGGTGAAATAGATTCTACGTATTCTTAACATCTTTTGGCGCGCTGTTCAGGTGAACAGAGTGCCTATCAATTCGTCCAAATATCTGGTTCAGAATGTTCCCAAACTATTAGTTTCCACCCACTGATGAAGAATCCGAGGTAAAAATAGATTCTGTCCGGCCGGCCGGCAACACGATTACGCTCGAACACAATGAGTTAGATAATTGAGATTTTCAGAGTAGCTTTGGAGTCCAAATGCTCCGGAAAAGTTCGTTAATGGACAAAATCCACCGAGTGGTTTCATAATATTACGTGAGTATTTTCGTATATTATTAGATATTAAAAAAAATACTGCTATACAGGGCGGATTTTTGATAAAATGTCAATTTGTAGGTCCGTACGATGTGACTGATTTGTATCATAGGATCAATTCTGGGAATAAATTTTATTGAAAATAAACCCACTGCTATACATTACGCCCCAACAAACAAAGCACTGTTTATTTTTGGCCCAAATGTAAATGTAAATGTATGTATTCAAATAGGTCCTTACGCCACCACAAACATAGCACTTTTTATTTTTGATCCATTGAATGTATGTATTTTAGTGGTTCCTTGCGCCACCACAGACACAGCAATATCTATTTTCGACCCAACAGTGATTGGTATGTCTAATCGTTTGATTCTCGGCCAAACAGTGGATCAGTCTTTCTTTGGACGTTTGTGTTTTCATTCGGCTTTATATTCTTGGAAATATTATTTTTTTCCTGGAACTGAGCAACTTTGGGTGATTTCAGTACCTGCATGGGTGACCGCTCTGGCTATAAATTTGAACAGCGCTCCAAAGCTCCTGGCCACAGTGCTTTTCCAACTTGTTTGGCACAGTTTCAACCGAAATTGTGCAAACATTAAATATACGTCTCTGATACATGAATTAACCTGCTTAGCGATCTAATTGATGAAAATATGCCACCTTTATTTACCTATTTGTGTAATCCTTGATAGTTCGGGATTTACCTGCCTTTCTCCATTTCTCGCGTAGCTTCAATAATTGCTAAGACATGTATTAAGACCTTAAACTGCTAACCATTTATTCAGTACCGACGAAAATAAAGTTGTATTTAACGCTGTCTACTCAGTAAATAATTTATGAAAATCATGTCCCTTTTATGAGATGGATAGATAGAAACCGTAAAGCAATCGAGCTAAGTCCTTCAGCCTCCCTTTTATTAAATATTTAAGAATTGATGTTCATCATCATGTTTGTATCCGCCGAATCAATTCATTATATGATTTATATTTAACAATGTGTGTCTCTTTGATATATTAGCAATTGATCTAATTTCGATACAAGTATTATTATAAAAAATCATGGGAAGTCGGGAGCTTTTGGGCGAAAGTTCTATTGTATATTCACCTCTATTGGACACTTTTGATCGAATTTACCATCGATATAGTCCGTATTCTCAGCTTTTAGAAGATATGATGAATACATTTCGTACCATTTTAATAACATACTTAAGTAATGACTAATGAGACACTCGTCTATGATCACAGAAATTTTAAATTTGACATTTTATGTATTCGATTGGAATTGAAATTCTTTACATATCTAATTTTATACTAAATGAAACTTACTTCTCAAGTAGGTAATTTCAGGATACGATTCTCACGAAATTCCCACCAAGTTTGCGCGTCGGCTTCTACAAGTAGGTAATTACCAAGCTTTCATTGGATCGGATTAGTATAGTATAGTATATTTAGACTTATAGGTAGAGGAAATAACAACAAAAATGCAGATGTGTATAACTCCAAAATCATTTTGGCGATTAAGCCTATTAACGAGCTCAAATGTCGCATTCGGACGCGCAATCCACCCTGAAAATTGCAAGACGCTACATCTTTCTGTTGTGAAATTATCGTGAAATACATTATATATTTTCAGAATTATTTTAAAATTTTCTATAATTACACACATGTCTTTATATCGGTATTCCACAACAAGTTACCAACTTTCAATTCGATGGGATGTGTATTTTTTGATTTATCGAGAAAATAATATTCCAGTGGGTATAACTCTCGGCATGACTCCGTAACCATTGGGTCGATTATGCCCAGCAACGAACTCAACTGTCTCCCTCGGATGCGCAATCTACCCTGAAATTTGCTAGTCGCTAATTCTTTCCGTTCGAACGTTATAGTGGCAACGGTCACCCATCTCTCTAGTGAACTCACCCAAAGTAGCTGGGATCTCCAAAAATATAATATATCTGATCGTGTTCAAATTTGGATCTTGCTGGTGAATTTAGGTTTACTCTCGCAAAATTCCAGTGATGTCGGACGAATAGTTTCAGATATATAGAATTTTTTTCAATGATTTATTTAAAATTTTGCAAAAATTTGCGCGTCAGCATTCTATATCTAATCACCATGTATGAATTGGATCCGTTTCGTATTTTTCGAGTTATTGAGTAAATTACAAAATTTCATATAGGTATAACTCGAAAACCGTTAGGCTGATTACGCCTATTAACTCGGATGTCACGTTTGGACGCTCAACGTGCCCTAAAAATTGAGAGTGGCTATATCTTTCCGATCTCAAGGATCTTGAGATAAATAATATTTTTTTAAAATTTTTTTTTAATTTTCTGGTGATACGATCTTCACAGAATTTCACATACGTCTTTCTGTTGTTATTCTACAGCTAGTTACCATGTTTCAATTTGACCGGATCAGTATTGGTGAAAATTAAATTTGTACTCGGAAACCGTTGGGCCGATTATGCCCATTAACGAACTTGTCCGCCGTATTTGGACGCGCCACATATCTTGAACAGAATCAAATTTGACCTCGAATTCTTGATCAGTGAGTCAAACCTCGAACCTAATCGTTTGAGACTGTTTTCGGCAAAAAACTCGAAAGTTACAGACATTTGAGCAAAATGATAGCACGCTGTCCCCAGAACATGCGCGCAAAAATATAATGTTGTTCACCGAATGATTATTGAAAAAAAATTCTGTATCGATTTGTAAATCTACATGGTTGTTGGCAAAATGATTTGCGCAATACACCTTGAAACTATCCCACTGTTTCGAATCCATTCTACGGAATCTATCTATTGTACCATATTTGGTAGGTACAAAATATGCAGCCCTACCCAAAAGGACAGGCTATCCTCAATAATGTTCATATTTTCTTGGATAGCATCCATAATCCATACTCTAAACAACGTTCTTCCCCCATCTTAATCGTCTCATTCCCACTTCCGAACTCAATTGAATTCATTGTCAATTGATTTTCCATATTCATCTCCGAGTATTAAATTTCCCTGCGATCCTAAGACGCTTTGGACTGGAACACTGACTAGTGAGAATCCCTTCCGATTTCCGACGGACGAACAGCCACGACTCGGGACGATCAAACTTTTCGGAACGTTTATATTCAGGATTAAAATAGGAATAATTAATTTACTTTGTGGTAATTGCACGCCAATAAAACCCGGAATGGCAGCTGCGATCGTTGGTAGCTGCTGCGGAAGTCAAGGAATGAGTTGGTTTCTGACGTTTCGCAGTGCTTTCCAACAAACTGGGTGGGTAGATTTATCTATTCGAATCTTGGTTAGGATTTCGCCTGAGTGTTTGCGCTTTGAGATTGTATACGATAATCTGATGCGGTTGGGGTGAAGGTGAAAGGGTAGAAGTCACGACCTTGTGCCAGGAAAGACAGAGTTTGGATGATTTGTTATTGCTTCAATGATTTTGTCGTTTTTCTCTATTCGCATAACAGCATATTTAAGAACTGGAACAAACCGAAAAATACCAGAACAACAAAAACCTCCCAAGAAACTTATTGAGTTGATATTAATTTACTGCTTACCACTAGAAATAGAGAATGCATATTAAATAGCATGCAAATTGAAAGTTACTTTAAATGTATCATATACAGGGTGTTTCTGAATAAGTGCGACAAACTTTAAGGGGTAGTTCTCTGATGAAAATTAAGATGGGTATTTGGCATGAAGTTTCTTGAAAAACAATCCCCCCGTAAAAGTTACACCCCTCCGAAGATCAAAAAAAAAATATATTTCTATTTTTCATTTTCCCCATATATAAAAATATTTCAAGAAAGGTAATAGAATGAGTGATGAAGAAAATAAAACAAAGCTTTTAAAATATACGAACTATCAACAAATAAATTAGGTAAGGGAAATTCTCGGGGAAAGTCCACCTTGGTGCTTCTTCCAAATGCATTGCATTTTTGCCTCGTAAATGTTTAAGTATTCGAAAAAACTTATAGAGATAAAAAAGTTAGTAAATGAATTAGGTATTCCACCCATGTTTTTTTAAAGAGAAAATTTTCATCCAAAAAAAAGTTGGGAAAATAAAAAAGATAAACAATTTTTTTTGTTAATCTTCGGAGGAGTAACTTTTACGGGGGGAGGTTTTTCAAAAAATTTTATACCAAATATCCACCTTAATTTTCATCTCAGAATCAACCCTCAAAGTTAGTCACTCTTATTCAGAAACACCCTGTAGGTTAATCTGCCCTCGGATCTACCGTATGTAGTAAACTCATTAGTAGGCAAGTTACAGTAAAAACAAGAATCATCAGAACTGACGTGAGTAGCTAGAAATATCATCTATTGTAACCCTTAATTAAGTATTCAATATCGTTCACCAACAATGTGCGAATTCAAAACGTCAATGAATAAATCTTTAATTTCAGCTGGAAAACTTTTGTACGGACGCAGACAGAAATAATTTTCACATTTATCTCCCATAGGAAAATGAAAAGACATGTAAGAACACAGATCATATATTAAAACATAGATAGAATAATTAAGTACCGCATTCTGTGAAAAAATAGAAGTACGATTCATTATTGAAATTTCGAAAAATCATATCTCCGAAAGCATTAGCTTGTTAGAGTTGAAAATGATATCAATGGATTTTTATGGTAAAATTGAATCTTAAAAAAAAATAATTTGAAATTTGTAATGTAAAAAAAAAATGTTTTTCTTTACTCCGAAACCATCAGGCCGATTTTGCCCAATAACGAACTCACCCAAGATATTTATCTCCCAAACCTACTCTGAAAATTTCAACTGCCTATCTCATTCTGTTCGAGAGGTAGTGTGGAAACAAAATCAATAGGTGCAAAACTTCGCATGTATATGAAGGGCATTATTCTTCAATTTAATGCTAAATTTCAGATAGATCGAGTGATCGGTTTCGGAATATTCATAAGAAATGTTTTTACTTAAAACAGCCATAGCTCCGAAACCGCTTAGTGGATTTCGCCCGTGTACGAACTCTTCCGAAATATTTACGCTCCAAACCTATCCTGCAAATTTCAATCCTCTAGCTCCTTTCGTTCGAGAGTTATCGTGTTAACGCCGGACGGACGGACGGACGGCCGGCAGGACATAATCGATTTCGACCACGGATTCTTGATCAGTGAGTGGAACCAAATCGTTAAAGACCATTTCCAGCCAAAAATTCGAAAATTACAGACATTTGGGCAAACTGATAAGTACTCTATTTCGAGGAACAAGAGCGCCAAAAAACAATTTGATTAAAATCAAAACAAATGTCCTTAGCAACGAAGATTACTTATTTCCTATCCATGGAATTGTTTCAATATGAGTCATTCAGAGACCGTCCAATTGCCTTCAACCACTATAGTCTTACTCATTCTAAATTCATCTCATATACTAAATTGTTACTAAAGCTCAATTTGGGCGTCATGATATTCAAATCTTCATTCTCTTTATGTAGATCCGAAATATGCGGCATCTCGAAATGAACAAGACGTTTAGTCATTTGTTATGTCTTGAGCATACCATTATCTCTAGGCGTCGACTTCATTGACGCGGAGTCAATTGAACTTACGATTATGTACGTGATGCCTGGAGCGATGTCTGTCGTTTCTTCATCCGATTAATCGTCATGAAAAACTGAGTTGTCGGATTTGTTGGGTTCATTGTAAATATCATGGTAGAAATATATTTCAAAGATAGCCAAGAAATCATGTGATAAGTCATAGTACAATGTGTGCAATTATACATGCTAACATTTTGGTTGACAATAGATTTGAGATAACATGTCTGATTGATGTTCAATAACTGAAAATTCAAAGGGTCAAATGGATACATAATTTGATTAAATCATGGTTTATGTACTACATAACAACATTGTCGTTGCCAATTCACGAAGATGATGATTGTAGCAGACTGACTCTAAAAGGGTATTCCTGTGGTCGAAGTCAGTAAGTAATTATGAACAGGGTCTTTATAAATAATTGTAACATCGTAGTTGGTTCGGAAACCCTCTCATTTTACGTTTCCTCCCCGTCCCAGTATAGACCAACATTTTTATTAGGATCAGTATAATAATAATAATAATAATAATAATAAAATGAATCGATTTAATAGTTGATCTCCATGTTAGTTAGCACCAAGTTAGCAGAGCCACATACGAAACCTTCTATGAAACCTATTGCACTAATTATCGAATAATTGTCGAGAAAGAAAAAAAATTGTCGCGCTTAGTTTTTTTTATATATGTGGTGGCTCTGCTAACTTGATATTATTTCAACAGGGCCACTTACAAGAATTCCAATGAAACCTATTGTCGATAATTTGTCTTGAGAGAAAAAAGTTTGTCGCGCGCTTATTTTTGTTTATATGTGGGTTTGCCAACTTAATATTAAGTTAGCAGAGCCACTTCCAAGAATTTCAATAAAATAGGTTTTATTGAAATTCTTAATGCCTTAATTGTTGAATAATTGTCGAGAATTTTTCGTGAAAGAAAAAAGTTTGTCGCGCGCTTAGTTTTTTTGGGCTAACTTAATAAAAGGCTCGATAATAGGTTAGCAGAGCCACTCACAAATCATGTAACTTGGTTAATTGCATTTTTTGTTCCACCAGAAATGAACTATACAGGGTGAGTCTTTGACCACTGCATTAATTTTAACCAAAGATTCCTCTCATCAAATGAAACACTTTTTTCATTTAACATTTTTCCAAATTCAGCTCAGTTAAAAAGATACAGGCTGTTGAAATTTTGAAAAAAAATCAGTTTTTATTTTGTAGCTTTGACATCCTTTTTTCGAATGAAATGAATGTTGGCGTGAAGTTTCCTATAACTATGATACATATTTTCCAAATATTAGTTATTTTCTACTTCTACTGGTTTTCTAGTTATGGACTCGTGGATTCATAAAACTAAACGAAATTAGCATAAAGAAAGCATATAAAGTTTTTCTTGAGTCATTTCAAGAATATTCCATCGTTTTAGAACATTATATTATTCTTCATCATTTCTCCTTGAACGCACCGTTCTCGAGATATTCTTCATTGAATGTTTTAAAATGGAAAACTCCAGAAATTTCACTACTTTTATGGACCCGTCCCTGAGCGTTGAAATCCCGAATCAAGCTGTAAACCACGTTACCATGCCTTTTTCTCGTCCGCCAACAATGTCATAGATAATTTATATGCGGGAGTGTATTAGCACATTGTGAAATCTTTAAACGCTTGTAACTTTTTACCTGAGCCGAATCTGGAAAAATGGTAAACGAAAAATGTGTTTCATTTGATGAGAGGAATCTTTGGTTAAAATTAATGCAGTGGTCAAAGTCTCACCCTGTATAATTGTCGAACGAACAAACACGTATTTGTCGTGACAGAAAAAATAATTACGCGCGTTTAGTTTTTCAAATGGGGTGGCTCTGCTAACTTAATATTAAATTAGCCGAGCCACTTGCAAGAATTCCAATAAAACGAGAGTGAACTTTTCAATAATTTGGGATAGATTGTCCTAAGCCATTTTCAAGAGGTATCATATTAGCTATTGAACAGATACGACTAATCTGTTCCCTCGTATTTGAATGGGGGAATTTTTAAAATCCTTTTTAGAATTTTACAGAAGTAATTAATTGATTGTAGTGTTCGAATGCAGGTAATGCATTAATACAAATGGACAGAATACATTGAATAATTGTAAGATATCTTCCAGTTTGGGAGTTTGGTCATTTGTGAGTATTCTAACAATGAATTCACATCAAATGTTCAAAATGTGCTCCATTATTCTCAATTCTTTTTGGTTCGTTGTAAAAAATATATTTTTTAACATTTTTGGCCGATACTTTGACAGAAGCTTTGAGGTCCTCAATATTATCGTATTGTCTTTTGAAAACCTCATCTTTCAGATATGCAAAGATGCTGAAGTCCAGTGGAGTTAACTCTGGAGAGCGTGTTGGAAAAGAAGGCCGAGAGGAAGGCTGGAATCCTCAGCTTATTATACGGTTGTCATAGACCTCCTACAAATAGCTTAGCTTTGCAAAAGTAGTGTATGCAGTTGCCCAGTCTTGTTGAAAATATCCCAACTGTATTTCTTCGTCATCCAAGTTGTTTATGTATGGCTCCAGCATTATTCTTTTGTATCTTTCACCATTAAAGGTGTCATGAAACTAAACTGAGCCATATATTCTATGATGAGAAACTGTTAACCTCACACCAACTTTTTGCGAATGTGATGGAGTCTCAATAAAACTGTGGGGATTCTCAGATGTCCAAATTCTGTAGTTTTGAGAATTCACATTACCGTCAAGTGAACCCAAAGCTTATCACTAAAGTGCAATAATCTGTCGACGTAAGGATTATTTAGAATCCAATAGCAGTACCCTAGGCGACGTGGAATATCTATTGGTAGGAGTTGCTGTACCATCGTTATTTTGTAAGGGTACAAATTCAGTTTTTGTTTCCAATACTTTGTAGAAAGTACTCAAGGGGACACCAGACTGTAAAGATAATTTATTCAGGGACATTCGAGGATTTTGTTCAACCCGTGTTCCCAGCTCTTCAACAACTTCTTGAGAAACTTGAGGTCTTCCTGTGGATTTTCTGTTGTTTTAAAAGAATGAATTGTTAATAATTCAATATTGGCTCTGGCCGAGGCTCTGGCTGTCAGTATATAAATTCTATGATATAAACGGAACACAAGAGGTGAGTAGCCGCAAATAAAAATCCAAATCAAACTGCGATGTTACAATGATTTATAAAGGCCCTGTATTAGAGTCAACGTAATTCTGAAAATTGAACATAGTAACGGGTTCGCCAAATAACTTTTTTTTTTTGAAAATGCAATAAAAAAAACTACTGAATATTTTCTCAAATTTCTTTTTTCATTTGAAAGTACAATCCTTCCAGTTAACAATGGAAAATAATTTCATTCAAATGGCTGCCTCAGCTGGCCATACAGTACTACACGATCGGTCCAATTTTTAAGCACATTATCGATTGTGTGCAGCTGTATTTCACTAATGGCTTCACGAATATTGTCCTTTAAAGCGTCACTGGCTTGTTGGCGTAACACTTATCTTTGACGGCACCCCACAAATAATATTCCAACGGTGTCAAATCGCAGCTCCGAGGTGGCCAAACGACATCAGCTCTGCGGCTGATAATGCGATCTTCAAAAACAGGAGCAAAACATCGAGTATAGCTTCGGCTGTGTGGCACGTAGCTCCGTCCTGTTGAAACCAAATGTTGCCAATATCCTCCTCTTCAATTTTTGTGGACAAAAATTCGTTCGACATGGCCCGATAACGATCGCCATTGACTGTAACGGCCACTCCTTGCCCATTTTCAAAGAAAAATGGCCCAATTATGCATCTGGACCAAAATCCGCACCAAACAGTGACTCGTTTTGGGTGTATCGGCTTTTCAATGTATGCGTGCGGGTTTCCTGTGCCCCAAATGCGACAATTCTGCTTGTTTACATACCCGCCAAGATCAAAATGAGCATTACCTGAAAACATGATTTTTTTGGCACAATCGGCATCTTGGCTTTAACTCCTGAACCAATTGGACTTTGTATGGCGTCAAACCAAGGTCTTTATGCAAAATGATGATGCTCAATGATGTCTCCGAAATGTTTAATTCTTGAGAACGACGGTGAATTGATGTTGATGGCGCTTCACGCACACTTTCTGCCACAGCAACAATATTCACGGGAGTACGCACTGTTTTTGGCTTTTCACGCTTTGGTTTATCGATGAGGATGCCAGTTTCCTTCACTTTTTTCACAAGACAACGAACATACGGAGCTGACGGTGCTTCTCTTCTTCCAAAATCCGTATGCTATTTTCGCACACATTATGCAACATTACCATGATTTTCAAAGTAATGTCGCAATATTTCCCAGCGTTGTTCAAGCGTATACACAACCATATTCGTTCAGCGGAAGGATAAAACTAATTATTTGTCAAATCAGACATGAGCTAAGTGTTACCATTCACGAAATAAGCACTAGTTGAAAAAAAAAAAAAACGTTAGATGGCGGACCCTTCAGTTGTTGTTAATACATACAAATAGCTGAACGTAGTTCCTCACGAAAGTTATATCTTAACCTTAGCTCCATTGGGATACTGTACATCCGTACCAATATTTTATTGAAGAAATCATGAAATAAATATTGATTATTCCGGCTTAACTGATGAAGTCATAATGTAATTGAAGAAACAATGGCTGTGAAATTTTCAATAAATATTAGTGAAAATGAACTATTTTCCTTCAATCGACATCATTTAATGAAATGTTCATACCAATTTCAAATCCACTGACAAATCTGTTTTGCCGTTCCTAAGAAAACGGACGATAAAATAAAATGATGACTCAAAATATGAATAATAAAAGCCCCATATGAAAACACATTATGTTCCTACCCTCCACGTTGAACGTTAAAACTACAAAATAAACGGAAGTACGTTAAATTCGTGTATGACTACAGTTGCACTTCTGAGTCATAACACTAACGATAACAACACGAAAAACTTCACTAATTAAATCAACAACAGGGATAAACATTTAATGGCTGCTTTAATGCCTTTTATTACACCTGCTAAAACGGTCGAAAGGCGTGTCAGATGATTTATTCTTAAACTTCGACGGCATGGCGGCTTCGGCATAATCTTTCCTTGACTCCTTCCCAACTGAGAATTTGATTTTAATCCTTGAAAAATAATTTTTATTTACTATTTCTGGAGTGTTGCATTTGATTATGATAAATGTATATTTGAGAAAATTTTCAGATGAGCGTTCGTGTTGAATGAGTAATCTGGGATTGAAAATGTTAAGCGGCTTCCATATTTATTTATTTCCTTGAATTTAAAATAGTGTTATGTAACCACCTGACAGAACAGGATGACTAATACCGAAAACAGATATTTTATCGTGGAGTACCTGAATATTGAAGTGCCAGTGATGAAAAATCAAGCAGAAAAAAAAGGGCTAAACCTTTTAGTATTACACTGATGAGGCAGGAATCGAGGTGTACTCATTTTACGTAATCAGCTAAGAATTTGAAAACTACAAGGTTTCAAACTTCGACAGTATATACTAACCTACAACATAATGAAGTATGTACTATAGAATTTTATTCTTTAATAGGTCGCAAGACGAAAATCAGCCATTCAATTAAATGACTTGCAAACTGAATCATCTACTTTCAGTTTTGGTTATCAAATGAAAAATTGGTTCAAGCACTGACGTGAAGTCAGAAGCTTCTGCGCGAATGTTCTATTGTCCATTCTCCTTTATTGGACACTCTTAATCGAATTTACCATGGTGAATTCTATTGCCTGTTCTCCTGTATTGAACACTCCGAATTTACCATGGTAAATTCGATTACGAGTGTCCAATACAGGAGAACAGACATTAGAATTCACCATGGTAAATTCGATTGAGAGTGTCCAATACAGGAGAATGGACAATAGAACATACGCGCAAAAGCTCCTGACTTCACGTCAGAGCTTGAACCATTTTTTTTCCTAAAGTTAGGAGCTTTGTCCCGTATGTTCTATTGTCCATTCTCTTGTATTGGACACTCTTAATCGAATTTACCATGGTGAATTCTATTGTCTGTTCTCCTGTATTGGACACTCCGGATTTACCATGGTAAATTCGATTAAGAGTGTCCAATAAAGGAGAATGGACAATAGAATATACGCGCAAAAGCTTCTGACTTCACTTCAGTGCTTGAACCAATTTTTTTTTCAATGATTATTTAAAAATTTTCTAGTGCTACGATCCTCACAAAATTTCGTAAGAATTTTCGCGTTGGCATTCTACAACTAATAACCATATTTGAATTGGATCGGATTTGTATTTTTTGAGTTATTGAATAAATAACAACCAAATTTCAGATTGAACTCCAAAACCATTTGGCCGATTATGCTAGTTAACGAACTTAAATGTCGTATTGAGATGCGTAATTTACCCTGAAAACTGCAAGTCTCTATTTCTTTCCGTTCTCAAGGAATCATGAGATACATAATATTTTTTCGTAATTCTTTTAAAATTTTCTAGTGGTAGATACGGTCCCCACAAAATTTTACTCACGTTTTCATGTCGATATTCTACAACTAGTTGCCAAGATTCAATTCGATCGAGTCTATATTTTTTGAGTTATCGGGGAAAAAATATTCCAGATGGGTATAACCGCGAAACCGTTGGGCCGACTATGGCCAACAGCGAACTTAACTCTTCCATTCAGATGTGCAACCTATCCTGAAAATTGCAAGTCCCTATCTCCTTTCGTTCGAGAGTTGTCGAGGCGACGCTCACCCATCCAGCTACTGAACTCACACAAGGCTGCTCGGATCTCCAACAAAATAGATGCGGTCATGTTGAAACTTGAGACTTAGTAGTATACTTAGGTTCTGAAGGCTTTCGCAAAATATCAGCGATATCGGACGGATAGTTTCTGATATATAAAATTTTTTTCAATAATTTCCTATGATTTTTTAAAAATTTTCTAGTTATACGATCCTCACAAAATTTTGCAAGACTTTTCGCGTTGCCATTTTACAACTAATAACCATGTTTGAATTGGATCGGTTTTGTATTTTTCGTGTTATTGAGGAAATAACCAAATTTCGGATGGGTATAACTCCAAAACCGTTTTGCCGATTATGCCTATAAACGAACTCAAATGGGCATTAAGATTCTCAACCTTACCTGAAAATGTCGAGTCGCTATCTCTTTCCGTTTTTAGGTTATCGTGACGTAAATAATATTTTTTAATAATTTTTTAAAAATTTTCTAGCAATACGATATTTACAAATCTTCACAAACGTCCTTAGGTTTATATTCTACAACTACTCACCAAGTTTCAATTCGATCGGATTAGTATTGGTTATAGACAAAATTATTACTCAGAAACCGTTGGGCCGATTATGCCCATTATCGAAGTTGTCCGTCCTATTGGGATGCGTCACCTTCCCTGAAAATGTCATGTCGCTATCTCCTCAGTTCTCAAGTTATCGTGGCAACGGCCGGCTGGACGGCCAGCCGGACAGAATCAAATTTGACCTCGAATTCTTGATCAGGGAGTCGAACTCAATCGTTTGAGACCATTTTCGGCGAAAAATTCGAAAATTACAGACATTTGGGCAAAATGATAACGCGATGTTCCCCAGAACATACGCGCAAAGAATAAATGACCCAGTTGATCTTAAGGGAGTTTTTTATATAGACAGTATTACCAAATTCCAACTGTAGACAAGATTACTGGTATTCTTTGTGTAAAATTTTAGTATCATTGCTAGATTTGAGTAACGTGTACTATAACTTATAGAGTTATATTCAAGGGCGTAGCCAGGGGGGGGGGGTTTGGGGGTTCAAACCCCCCCCGAAATGTTATTTTTCTCTTAAAAAAAAAATTTTTGCTGCAGAAAGTGACCCTTATACCTCCAAACCACCCCCCCCCAAATTAATTCCTATTTCAACCCCCCCCCCAAATTAATTCCTATTTCAACCCCCCCCCCCCCCGCAATTAATTCCTGGCTACGCCCTTGGTTATATATAATATAATGGCTGTTGTTGATAAATCAATAAATCAATGAAGTCGAGGTATTTTGTTCATATGTTCATGGAAAATTTATTGTTATAAATAATAATTGTTACACATTATTTTCAGTTTAGTCTAATCTAATCTGAACAAACATATTTGGGGTACCTTACTGTAATACATTTATTATTATTAAATGTCTTCCACTATTTTTCTCGAATATAAAGTTTTGATCTTTCACTTTGTTCGTGAAATAGTCTAGTGAAATACCACTCCTGACTGAATTTATCTCATAAGTCTGTCTTTTATTTCATAACTCAACAGAGTTGCTTGGGGAAAACACAACTAGTCCTTCGGACTCGTGGTGTTTTCAAGCAATTCAGTTTCGTTAGGAAATAAGTCGACAGACTTATCGCGAAAATTCATTCACTACTGATATAAACTCAATGAAAAATTATATACGATTTACACTTATTTATTCAATATTGTGACGCGTTTCGTCGACACAGCTACTTCATCAGACTACATCATACTAAATTCTTAACAAGTTATTATCTCCCTATACCTAGATGACATGGACACAGAATCATTTAAAACTAATTACATGAGAAACTTATTTAAAAAAAAATACATAAAAGACTTATTTAAAACTAATTACATGAGATTTCACTGCTATATGCACTGCTTATGTAATTTGTTTTAAATAAGTTTCTCATGTAATTAGTTTTAAATGATTCTGTGTCCATGTCATCTAGGTATAGGGAGATAATAACTTTTTAAGAATTAAGTATGATGTAGTCTGATGAAGTCGCTGTGTCGACGAAACGCGTCACAATATTGAATAAATAAGTGTAAATCGTATATAATTTTTCATTGAGTTAATATGGATTTGCATCAAGTAAAAGCCACAAGCATTAAGCACTACTGATATAACTATTAAAAACATAATTAAAAAAGCATTGACGTGAGGTCAGTCTGCTTTTGCGCGCTTGTTCATGTTGAGCAATCCGAATTGAATGATGACATGATGATGCTATAGCATAAGACATTATATTTATTGAAATGTTGATTTCCTAATATAATGAATATATAATAACCATAAATTTTAATAATGTACAGTGTTACAAATGACTGAGTTATATTGATCATTACATGAATGAGCGCGCTAAAGCACCTGATCCTCGACCTGATCTCACGCCAGTGCTCTTATAAACTTTCTGATTGCTCTAATTTCCACAGAAATTCCAATATCTTAATAGTAGCTCTCATGGAAATCGTCGATATTCGATAGTTTCACAAATTACACCTCAAACGGACTTTTGAATTGAATGAATTATTCATCTCGAAAAAAAAATCTCACGATAACATGTAATATAGCTTCCCATCGTGGTGTGTCCATTATTTATAACGAACTCTGTACCGGAATGCGTAATTATATAATAGCTGCGTTAGGCCCGTATTACACGTGACAGTCATATAGTTAATCTCCGTCTCGTATTGTTGATTGCACCTTTGTGATTCCAGGCAGGTCTAGTGTTCAATTTCATAAACATAAATCAATATGTGTATAGCTATACCGCCGTGTTGAGCCCACCCTCCACTGTCCATTGTTGTGTGAGTGCGGCTCTGACCATTGTCTGGTGTATTTGTGATAGAGTAATGCACCATGTAAACTATTCTGATGATGAATTATGCCTACATAAGTTCAAGACTAGTTAGACACGGAAAATGTGATTGCCGCCACTGACGATAAACATATATACAGTGTTGAAAACTCAAATGGAATAAATTAATTATCTTGGTTAGTGCGTACATATTTATGGAAAATCCCGAAACATGTCAATTTCAAATTTTAAATTGTCATTCTTCTTCGAAAAAATGCGAACCCTGCCTTCAACCCCCTTCGAAAGACAGGAACGATCCCCAATTTTTCAAATAGGAAGTATGGGCTTGTTATACATCGCTTCAAAGGTCGCGTCATTCTCTATTCAGAAATGTTATCACTTTCATGTTTATTGCAAAAATCAAAATAGAAAAAATTAAATTATGTGATTACCGAAATTCAATATAATATTCCCTCGAATATTCCCAAATCTTATTACAATAATACTGAACTTATTTGCCTTCAAGATGTGATAGAAAGAAAATGAAAAAAAAACATAACATTGTGTTTTCCAGATGGTACCATGAAAACTACGTGAAACACTTTCTGTGGCAATAATAGTTTCATTAGAACGCCTTCGCAAATTGTTTCGTGCTGATGAGTTGTAGTTTAGAAATGATCTACTTTGTGTTGGAATTCCATTCACTTCAATTTTGAATAATTGTTCGATTGACGGAAATACACAATAATAATTTTACAAATGAATGGTTACGGAGAAATTTTTTTGACAGTTCCAACAACCAATCAAATTTCCTCATTTTGTATCATATGAACAATTTCACCCAATCATGTCAACATTACATCGATAACAGACCATGGGCTGTTTTCACGTTGCTATGAACATATATTGATTTATTTCGATTATGAAGTTTCAAATATTTAATATTTCGAAATGTCATTCAACTTTTCTAATTGCTCCTTTGTTAATTGCACGTTTAAATAAATTGTTTTGGCTCCGCATTTTTTCTATAACTAGCAAAAAATTTTCTATCCGAATAACCCTCGGACATTGATAAATGCTCAAAAATTTTATGACAACTTTCTCAAGCTTGTTGCTCGTAGGCAACAGATCTCCGCCTACGGCGTCGATCTGTTTCCAAGCAACAAGCTTTCGAAATCTGTCATAAAAGTTTTTCGAACAATTATCAATGACCTTGGGTTATTACTACTGAAAACACCCGAACACGAAGAAGTAAGTTGGTTGTTTCACGAGAAATTTATGAATTTGCCTCCCAAAACCCAAGAGAAAATAAGTAAAATAGACAAGCAGTTTCGCGAGTTTGGACAAGTAAGACACATTAAGAAGGAGCTGCTATTACACTGTGAGGATGTAAAATTAGACGTGATGCTTGGCTTTGATGAAAATCCATATAAATCGAGTAGAGATACCTCCACAACATTCAATATGAGCCATGCATCGATTCTAAACATATTGAAACAAAATAAAATGCATCTCTATAAAATGATACCTACCTAGGAGCTCTTGGAAAACGATTTTGATAGGAGAACTAATTTTGTGAACAAATGATGGACATGTTGGAAACAATATTATCTAATTAGTAGACGTTTTGTTTTCTAATGTGTTCACTTTTTCTCTCAACGGCCATGCTAATCGTCAACATTGCCACTACTGGTCTACCGAAAATCCTCAGTGGATGAGATAGGAACAGACGAAATTCCCCCAAAAAGTTAATGTTTGGGCTGGAAATGTTCGAAACCATATCATAGGCTCCTTTTTCATTGAGGGCAATCTGGATGGCGATAAATATTTAGCACTATTTCAAAATGATGTCGTTCCAACTTTGGCAAATTAATATCCCGATCAAGGAAATCCTCAAGATCCACGGAATACTATATGGTTCCAACAGGATGCAGCACCACCACATTACCAACGCAATGTCCGGCAGTACCTCGACGCAATATCTCCAAATCGGTGGATAGGAAGGCCGTGGAACGATCGAATGGCCACCGCGATCCCCTGATCTTATATTTATTTTTATCGGGATATGTGAAGAGCATTGTGTACAGAATGAAATCCCTTGATTTGAATGACCTAAAACATCGAATAACGCTTGCGATTAGGTCGAGATGTTGCATAATGTTGGAAATATTTTTTATTTGAGGTTAGGATGTTGCCAAGGCGTTCGCGATGAACACTTTGAACATCTACTTCATTAACATCCATAATTTTTCTGCAACATTTTGTATTACATTTTAGTTTTTGATAGTGTTCCAAATTTCGCTAATCACTAGATTCAAATTTTACAATTTTGATTTTTGCAATAAACATGAAAGTGATAACATTTCTGAATAGAGAATGACGAAACCCTTCAAACGATGTATCACAAACCCATACTTCCTATTTGAAAAATTGGGTATTCTATCTGTCTTTCGAAGGGGGTTGAAGGTAGGGTTCGCATTTTTTCGAAGAAGAATGACAATTTAAAATTGAATTTTGATGTGTTTCGGATTTTCCATAAATATTTATAGTAATCAAGTCAATGAATTTATTCCATTTGGCCCTTCCACACTATATATTTAATTGGGCTCAGCTTCTGTTGGATATGAGCACAGCAAAACGCATTGGCTTCAGATAAACATAAATAACAATATAAAAGTAACATTGCACCATAATCCGATTGTTGTGATTCATAAGGAATTGACAAATCCGTAAATGATTCGACGAATCTCAAGAGTTTTAAACAATTTCAAGTGATATTATAATAATGATACCAGTAATATTTTATTTCAAAATATTCGATCCTCACTCTCTCTAATTGCAAAGTAGGTTGCAACATTAATTTAAATGATACAGGACCCCACATCAAGGTAAAGTGACTGTAGTAGCGTTGTCTGTCGAGATAGCGGAAAAGAAGAAGATGGCGATAAGGAGAAACAGTTGAGTGGACACACATCGATTCCACAGAGATTTGGCAGACATGAACGCCATCGTCCGAAAAATCGAAATGCAAGAATGAAAACTACTTGCGTCGTAATTTCCCAGATTTTTCCCATTTGAGGAAGAGTTTGAAGATCATTCAGTTGTTCAATTTGAAATATTGGTTATGATAATCAATTACAAATTAGATAATTGCTCCGTCCTTGATCACATTCATTCGATTATAATTTAGTAGTTTATATTTAGATGAGACTCTTTATAAGTAGGAAGGGCTCTGATTTCAATGATCTAAAAATTTATTACAATCAATTTGAAAATTTCTAACAAAACAAATGATTTATCAGGAAGAAAACTTTCAAAATAATTAAACTCTATGAATACGAAATTAAATTCTATCCTACTAATCTTAACCTATAATTTCTAATTCAATAACCGATGACTGTGAATTGGAAATTTTAATTCTTGATGGTTCTATTCTTCTACATTATCTTCTCCAAGTATGCAGCCAAGTTTTTCAGCATCGAAAATTAGGATTAGATAACCGAAGGTGACGTGGGGAGGGTGGGCAGTCAGTTCAATTCCGAAGAAAAATGAACGAATTATCCAACGACGTTTATAACTTATAATATAAGGTATAAAGGTATTTGTTTTGGTTAGTAAAAACTGTTTTGCAATTTTTCCAACTGACTCGAAATTTTTCCAACTGCTTCGAAATTTGCTGTTCAACATTGGCGGGGATCGTCCTCCTCCATCTCCCAAATTTGGCCCGTCCCTGAATGACGATTTCACGCTCGTGGGTTAATTAATTAACACTATATTATATAGGTCTTTCTGTTAGCAACTTGGATTTAGGTTTACTTTTTCACGCGCAAATGCAAGTAAGAAAGTTTTGGAACAACGATATGAATGTGTGTTCGTCTTTCTCGAGAAATATTTTAGCTAAATCTTGTTTACGGTCACCTCTAAAATCATTGTGTTAGACCATAATTTTTTCTTCCTATGCACTTATGTTATTGATCGTCCGACAATAACCAATTAAATAAAAGTTGATAGAAATACAAATTCAAGCAATGAACAGCCAAATAAAGTTCGGAGAATGTTTTTTTTCAGCATTTAGGTTACCACCTTAAAGATTTACATGTTGCCTCTGGCAACAAGCCTGATTTCCACAATGCGACCAATGAGATCTTCCGTGTGTCGGCTGGCTAATTTTCAATATTTAGGAATTGATTGTGGATATTGTTTGCACTGGAAATAGAACAAAATTTGTGACGAAAAATTTCTATAACTCGTAGAATATTCCCGACAAAAATGTATGAAATATTTCGTGTAAACAGATTCTTCACGAAACAGCCTCGGCAAGCGTCGACAAGGAATGGAGAATTGAATAATTTTTAACCCCATCCCCAAGCTGAACCTAAGAACAACAACAACAAAACAGCGACTGCAAAGATACTGAATAATTCTATATCACAATTTCCAAATATTGATCCCTTTTGATATTTCGTTTCTTTATAAAGCAATATATTGATAAGAAAATATTTCAGTTTTGCTAGCAATAATAAGGATCTCTTGGCACGTTCTTGATTCGCGGATCTATTCTAGGAAACTGGATTGATTTCCATGATCTTAATTCCAACCTTTTGTTGCCACTACTCACATGATAAATGCGATGTAGACTACTTATTATTATGCCTAGACTGTTGAAAATCTAGACGACCTTTAGACTGAAAAACTTGTACGGAAATCAAATTATAATCTGCATAAACTACAGGAAGTTCAGACATATTGCTACATTCATCAGAATGATTTGACGCTCTTTTTGTATAATTAATAATAATTACTGTACCAACTCCCTGCATGGCATATTTGCGGATTAATTTATTTATTTGGAGCTTAATTCCTGACGCGGACGCTGCTGTTTGGACAGAAGTGACACCGGACAAACGCCGAGCTGTCAATTAGTGTAACAAATGCGACACTTATGCTTATGATGACTGTGCTCTCCGCTCCACTCTTCAGTACAATAATCCTGATCTGGAGTGGGATGTATCAGCTGACGTTGTTGATGCTCATGTTTGCATGGAGGATATAATTTGCGACCATATTCTGACATTGTTCAACAGTTCTGTTGTACTTGAATACAAAAAAGATTTCAGCACCTCTTTTACAAAGTTTTAGAACAACTTGGGGGGTTGAATGAACAATTAATTTCTATACTAATAAATATTTCCAAAATATACTAACTTTGAATAGAAAATTACCTCCAAATGTATTCGCATTTGTTTAGAGGTTTTCAAACTATCCTATTTTTATGGTATTGTGAGGAAGATATAAACTTAGTGGCTCATAGATTGGAAAAGGAATCCAATATTTTTTCTATATATTTCTATACACAGACCTCTTTGTATAGTATTATGATAGAAATATGCCATTTAAATGATTATTCAAAGGCAACTCCCGTATTTGAGAATAATGGAAATAAATCCCTAGGGTAGTGGAAGTGAATATGAATGCTGAAGAAAAGAACTATTGATAGAAAGAGAGGGACTGCGCCATTTATGGATAGAGGGAAAAGAACAAGGAGGTATAGGTTTTAAGCGAGTTTTGAGGGGTATCGAGTGCTGTTCTGGCGAAGGGATGAAATATTTGGCAAATAGACGCCGACCCAACAATAATTACAATATCAATCCCAAATTCTTAATGGAATATTTCACGGGGAATCTTTCGACTACGTTTCAACTGGTATAATTCGTCATTTAGATTGGTACCCATACACATATAAAGTCCAAACCGGATATGCTGCTTCTCAGGTAAACTCAAACTGATAGTCCGTTAGCACTCGAATACACGTTATTACAATATCGTGATATCAAGTAAAAGGAGATAGCCATTATCTTTTCAATATTTGAATATCGATGGCTTAATTTGTGAACCTACTCACTCCAAAAATGAAAAAGTGGGAAAGCCCTGTGGACAGGAGCTTTGGCGCTCTTGTTAAAACATTGACAAATAATATCTCCGAAAGTATTAGTAATAGTTGGGAATTATATCAATGGATAAAAGAATTTAAATTCAACAGGAGTGTCAAAAATTATTAATGCAAAACCAACAGACCAATTCTACCCAACAACGAACTTATCCGAGATATTTATTCCTCAAATCTATGATGAACGAGATATTCATTCCTCAAATCCACTCTGAAAATAATATATCAATTGAAACTTATCCAATATTTCATTTTTGTTTTTACTGGTGATATTCTGAACTCAATATCATTAACTTACCACTCGACTTACCATTACCATTCCCATCATCATGGATTAACCATGTGCATTAAAATATCACCCAAAAAGTATGATATCGTATTATAATCCTCATAGCTTTTACGATGTTTGAACACAGATCATATAATAATTCATAGATAGAATAATTATTCTGTGAAGACGGAAGTAGGTACCTAGGATTTATTATTGAAATTTTGAAAAATCATATCTCCAAAAGTATTAGCTTGTTGGACTTAAAAATGATGTCAATGGATTCTTATGGTGAAACTGCATCTTGAATCTTGGATTTGAAATTCGTAATGTATAAAAAAATTGTATTTTGTTACTCCGAAACCATCCGGCCGATTTTGCCCAATAACGAACTTAGCAGAGTTATTTATCTCCCAAACCTACTCCGAAAATTACAACTGCCTAGCTCATTTCGTTCGAACACGGATTATTCATCAGTGAGTCGAACCAAATTCAAAAATTACAGACATTTGGGTAAATTGATAAGCACTCTATTCCGAGGAACAAGAGTGCCAAAAACTTGTCAGGAAATCGAAATAACTATTTTGATTTGATTTGATTCATATTTCAGAATTTGGTTGGTACTTGTTCTAACTAGATGGAAATATAGCATTGCATCATCAAGTAAAATACTTCATTCAACACCTAAGGCCGGCCTTATACGGCCGGAATTTATCTCTGAATTCATATTCTTAATTCATATTCGGCATTCTGGAAGCTTGCAAAATCTAGAAATTAATACTCTGAAAAAATCATAATGTGTGTGGAGAATAGTAGTGCGATTGGCTCAGTGGTAGAGTAATTGACTTGGGAGCGGAAGCCCCAAGTTCAATTCCGAGGCTAGGAAAGAAATTTTCTAGTCACGGTAATCGCCACCATTCGCTGTTGAGTCAAAAATTAACAGTGCTGTGCCTAAGGTGGCGTAAGGACACAGTAAAAAAGCCTACACAGAACACAACTGGTTCTCCTAACTCAGGGCAAGCTCTTAGAGCTTATGAGGGGTCTCCTTGTGGAAGACCCAGGAGGATCAGTATAATAATAATAATAATAATAATAATAATAGTAAATTAGTATGCAATTCCGTGTTATCTGAATTAATAATAGGAATTAAGAGTATGAATTCAGAGAGACATTCCGGCTGTATAAGGCCAGCCTCATTATGGATTTATAGTCAACACTGACTCAAAAATTTAATTTTCATGAGAATGAGGTTTGCCGGTATGCACTTTAAGACATCGTTATGTAACTCCTGCAGTAGTGGATACAATTGATTGTGAAGAAAATTTCAGCTATTTTCATTTGCCATTCGAGATGAAAGTAGGAATGACCTAATGAGTATGCTACAAAGAAACTGTATAATTGCATAATGCAAAATCAAACGAAACCTATGAATATTCACCCACAACGCCAAACGGACCGCACGCCCATGGCAAGCATCTGTGACGCTGCAGGTCCGTTAGAAGGATCAGCAGGTAGTCAAACCGGGGTGAGGTATTTGGACACTATTTTATACTACTTGATATTGTGTATTTCAAATTTAGTATCGATTATACTGATACTCCTAGGTCTTGCGCAACAAGCTATTAATAGCTTATGGCGGGTCTCTCATAAGTCTCATATGCTCTTGAGAGCTTGATCGAGTTAGGTGAATCAGCTGTCTATGCATCTTTACTGATTTTGCACCACACCTCAGGTACAGCACTGATAATTTTTTATGTAACAGTGAACGCTGGCCGCTACCGTCTGTCTAGATAATTTATTTCTTAGCCTGGGACTTAACTCTTACTTAATATGCTACTGGCTCTAATAAAGTTATAACCACTATGAGATAAGCTGTTGAGAAAAAAGTAGTCTATACTCTAGAAATAAACGAGTTCAAAAAATCAATAATTTTAACTATATTCTTACTCAAATTCTGATTCAACACTGGAAACGTTCAAGCCATATACATGGAAAATGTCTGCGAATTTGGATCCCCAAGGTTTGTCTATTCACGAAACATGGATGTCATAAAATGTATTCGTTTCATTGGTTGTATATGCATGTTTTGATGTCATAATTAATTTTGTGAACTTTTGACTCGACTTTTGATTCCGAGGTTGATAAAATCACACTTTGATGATAGAGACATAACTGCGTTTGATTCTAGGTCCGTCTGACCTAGTACTTGTTGTTGGCTCGACCATTCCCAAATATTTCCATGCATTCCATTCTATTCAAAGAATCACAAAAAAAATAAACAAAAGTAATCATGTCGTCGGCTGTGAAAGGCGTCATTGAAAAATTGCACAGCACACTCGGCACTGTTACAAAACTTCGGGCCAGCGGCAAAGTAATTTAATTATGGGGCAGCCCTGCCTCTCACTAATTAAAGAAGTCTCACTTATGAGTAGTAGTAGTAAGCTCAGGGCAGTAACATGGCCTACTAACCGGACACTGTACCCTGAGAAAGCATACTTGAATAACTTGGGGATATTCCGAGAAAACCCTGTCTGTAGGAATGTGGGGAGACAGACGAAACTACCTCACATGTCTTATTCGACTGTCCAGCCTACACACAATGGTGACTTCACTATATGGACGACGCGACGACCCTGAGTGCCAGAAAACGTGCGAGGAACCTAGTCAGGGGCCTAATCCTACTTGCTAGGAAAATGGATCTTATGTAGGTAATACACCGACAATAAGGCAGTGGGATGTTACATGAGATCCATGTAATGCCAGCGGTGCAGGCCCTAGCTCGGTTAAGTAAACCTGAGCTGTAGGGAATCGACTAAGAGACCCTATGGAGGCTAGCAACCGGAGCTGAGGGGGATCAACCATGAGACCCTGTCAGCTTATAGGAGACCGAACGAGGTGCAATCTCTATAGGCTGCAGCACGGGCTACTCGCTCGAACAAACATATTACTTTCTATTATTGTTACTGAACAATTAATTGAAACTTCAGTTTTATATTTCTGATTGCATAGTTTATTGTGAATGAATTCTTCCTACATGCAGTCAAAAAGAGCACACCCTTGAAACGCCCTGTATGAGTCAGCCCAGTGCAATACGAGATCACCAGAAGCCTCAATTTCCTCTTTGAAAATGTGGTATATTCTCAGGTTGAATAAATAGGCTTCAAATTAGTCCCACAATTTTTCTTTATTAATCCTCATTGAAATTTCCCCTCTTCTACTCAAATTCCATCAAAGGATGCTGCAGTTAGAAACGTCCATTCTATTCGATAACGGTTCGTCTCTTCTCCGCTGAAGCTTCTAATTCAATGAAAAATTCATTAACTAATTTAACGAATTTTTATTCTGTATGGATCCGTCGTACATCTATTCATTGACTAATTGGTTAATTCAATAATTGAAACAATTAAATTGCTAAAGGGCTGGAAGACGGTAGTAAACAGAGAAACATCATTAAATTCGACCAAATTAACGGACGTACCTCGATATATGAATTAAGGCCCAATTAGGGCCTGCCCTGATGTCGCACGCCGTCCGGGTTGGAGCTTACGGATTTTTCAAGCTGATTGAACGATTTGGACATTTTTTCTTTCGGCGAATTTCTGGAAATATTGGAATACATGTTTCATTTCAAGATATCCCTATAGTATCACATCACCATTTTATTCAAGGCAATGATGAAGGAAGTTCATTGTAGTCCTCTTGCGTTTTCGTGAAGAAAAGAGACAGACACAAAAGTGTCATTTAAAAAAATCAAGAGTGCCAAAAAATATTAATCCGAAACGATTCTACCCAATAACGAACTCATCCGATATATTCAATCCTCAAATCTACTCTGAAAATTATATTATATCAATTGAAACGTAGCCAATATTTAGTTTTGTTTTCACGGGAGATATTCCGAACCCCATCTGATTATCTTACCAAAGTATATATTTCCATCATCATATCGATTATCCAAGGGCATTATATTATCACCCAAAAATTATAATATCCTATAATCATCATAATTCTACGATAGCTGGGGTTAATTCATTGGTGATTTTGCATTCAATTATATACTTTGTTTTCTAGAACAGGAGGTATTTTATATCATGACACATGAGTAACGAATTTTGAATAGAACCACAAATAAATATGACATGTCTCTTATCGGTAGATAAGATGACAAATGTATGAACACAGATCATGAAATTCATAGATACAAATACGAACGATCATTTTCGTGCATTCTGTGAAATCATAGAATTACGAATTATTAAAAAAATTTGGAAAAATCATATCTCCGAAAGTATTAGGTAGATTGTTGCAGTTGAATCATTGTGAAATCATAGAATTACGAATTATTAATGAAATTTGGAAACATCATATCTCCGAAAGTATTAGGTAGATTGTTACAGTTGAAAATGATATAAATGGATTATATGATGGAACTGCAATTCAAAAAAAATTTAATTTGACATTTGTATTGTAAAAAAATTAACATTTGATTGCATTCATAGAAATAGATCTAATAAGTTGGGACTACCAAGTTATTCGTTCTCTTTCTATGAATTCAATTAATTGTAGGAATAGATGACTAAGACACTAGGATATGTGTAATTTGGGAATTGATTAATAAACGAGTATAAATGGTGCCAAGAGAAATTAGTTGATTAGAGTATTGCTTGAAATTCAACACCAGTTAATTATTTTCTATGATCACCGATTTGTGATTTTAATTATCGCTTGGTGTCTGATCAGCAGTCTGATCTAGTCACCGAAATTACGTTGTTTAGTTATTGTTTGTTAATATATATCATGATAAATATCGGTGATATATATCGGTCGAAACCTGCCAAAAATTATCTGTCAGACTCTGAACAAATCTTCAAGCCGCCATTTTAAAATCGATTACCCTATTTCAGCTCGATGGACCTTTTGGTAATTATTGTGGAAATAAAATCTCAAACTTGTATCTACTTCTTCTGAAATCTCAATCATGCAAACCTCAGTATAGTAACAAGTCGTCGATGGCCGACTGGTTAACATCCTCTCCTGCCGCGCTGGAGATGCGTGTTCGAATCCTCGCTCGAATCCTCATTAAGTGAAATCAGTTGACGTCCAGTGCATTTTTTCGCGTGTTTCACGCAAAAATGTCGGCTGGATATAGTATTTCGTGGGGGTGTGAATAGACAATAGAACATGCGCGCAAAAACGTCAGTGATTTTCTGCATTGATTACAATAGAATTTACGTACATTGATAACATTCTAAAATATCAGGTCTGAAATTCAGTCAAAAATTCAATCAGACTATACTTCCAGTGTTAAACGGTTTTTTTCTGGGTTTTCTCTTCCAAACTCTCAAAAATATCTATTTTCTTATTTTATAGATATTTTTCAGAGTTTGGGAGAGAAAACTCAGAAAGAAACTATTTAATAATTAATATACCCCCCACAGTATCCTTCAATGATTATTAATTTACTTCCAGTATCTTAACAATTTCAAAGTAAGTCTTGTGGTTCTCAACATTGGCATGGATGTACCGAGCACATCTTATAGATTACGTTCATATTTGTTTGTCACTTTCTTACCACTCTGCGTGTCTTCCATTCGAAGAAGTATTTTTTCTGAATCATTCTTAATTAAGTATATTTCATCTAGTCTATGCCTAGTAATATTCCGAAAATTAAAAAAGAAAAGTTAAATATATTTAACTTTTCCTTAGTTACTGATGGTTATAACCATCAGTAACTAATCTCCAAAAGTATAATGAATTACCCTTCTTCAGTCGAACCAATTTTGAGCAGACAAACTCTTGTTCAATTAGATTTATATATTAATGTCGTTGCAAAATGAATGATTCAATTAGTTGAGGTAGTTAGTTTAATTTCATCGTGAATTATTGACGTAAATTATAGACAGTGGTGTCGGTCTTCGTCCGAAAACAGGCGCTTCAATTATTACTGATTCTCGTCCACTCAATCTATGCAATACATCAAGTGTACTCTGGAATTTGGTTTATTATGTGGTAATCATATTGCAATCCGGATATTCCACGTCCATTCATGTATAAAAGATGAACTAGAATACCCAATTCGACGTTACTTACGTACAATACGACAATATTGAGAACATAATGCACGTCCTGTAATGCGCATTTTAGATGCCTCACATATTGTATATATTTGAAAATGTAATAATAATTAACAGTGTTCCATTTCGAAAAAGTTAGTTGATATCCATTTCCGGTATAACCGTATGACATAAATCGTTGCAAATATTTTAAAGATTACGGTTCACTCATTGAATGTCATTGTACAAAATTCCAGACAGATCGAATATATATTTCTCCGTGAACATTAAAGAGACACACCGGGTGGGATACCCGGTATAGCTAGTATTATTAATATTATTATTAAGACGGGGTCGTGTGGCTTGATTCAGCCCTTCAGAACTACGACCGGTATGATCTTGTGTTCTATTGCCCGTTTACTTGCCCGTTACTTCTTGTTAACATACCTGATGATGTCCTTATGAGGTCCTTATTAATGGATTTGTTAATTAACAATTTTTTTCTACCACTTGTATTTAATATTAAGGAATCATTTTTTTAATCATTATTTATCTTGATCTTTGATATCAAAAATAAATTGATTATAATTTGAATTTTATTGTTTATTTGATAAACAATTTGTTATGAACAAATGAATTGTCTCTCTGTATTTTTTTCTATTTCTACTTAAAACAAAAACATTCATGTAGTATTTGATAAAAAAAACGATTTGTTTAAAAGTTATAGTAGAATTAAACATAAAAAACCAGGTGAGGCTAATTAAATTAAAGAGAACAGAACATTAGAAGTACAATAAAAAATATAACTTTTTTTTAAATAATATCTACATGATTGTTTTTAAGCAGAAATAGATGAATTTGTATCTGTATTTACAGAGAGACAATTTATTTGTTTATAACAAATTGTTCATTAAATAAACAAAGAAAATTTAAATAATAATAATTTCTTTTCAATATCAAAGACCAAGATAAAAAATCATTTAAAAAAAATGATTGAAATATTAAATACAAGGGATAGAAGAAATTGTTAATTAACAAATCCATTTTTTAACAATAAACATTTTCTTTTGAGAAATTTTTTATTTTGAATCATAATTTTCATCAAAGATTATGTTTACAAAAAAAAATTAAATTATCTTTCATAAAGAACACATTTGTTTATAAATTTTTTTTAAGAAGTAAGAGAAAATAATTACTAAAAATAATTTTTAAGTAGCTTCTGATCATAATAAAACGGATCAATTAATATTATCAAAAATACGTTCTTTCCAATATTTAATTAAGCATTATATTATTATATTTTTGTTAATAACAAAGCGAAAATAAACATTTTTTAATTTCTCCAACAGCCTTCTATTCTAAGGCCTTTGAAAAATAGCTCCACGAAAGAAAAAAATATATCATATTAATAGTTTAACAATTATCGCACTTGCAACGTTCGTGCTACAAAACATTGTTCATTAACTAATGGAAAAATCTCGATAAAAGTTTTGGACAACGTATTACTGTTCATTGATCTATCCTGTAGGCGCCTGAATTTTATCAGTTCATATTTTCATATTTAATATGTTTCAATATTATTTATTTATTAAATGTCCGAAGTGGGCACAATCTGGAGTACCCGTTTTCGAGCGTATTTTGAACCCTCTGGAAAAATTATAAATATTGGTCCTACAGTTCCAGGAGTCGGAATATTTTTTTTTGAATATTTCCTACTCTTTTTGAATCTATTTTCAAATTTGAAAAATCTCAAATACTTTTGGAAATATATGCAAAAAACCAAACCCCCTTTTTTCACTTAATTGATTTTAACTTTTGCAATTTTTGCGAGTGGCCCTTGAATTTTCTAAAATATATATACCTATATGCCATTCTGAATCGAATGACACCGCAATCATAATTTTCTAAAACTAAAATGTTTTGACCTAAGAGGCACTTGTTTTGACCTAAGAGGCAGTTAGTTGTTTAAAGTTAGTTATTGTTCATATTTCTGAATAATCAAGAAAGTCAGTACCTAAAATGTTTCCATCTTCCGAGATGAAAACTTATTGTAACGGTAAATTTATAACTATAAAAGTAGCGTCGGAAGACGGTGACATTGTTTTCAAAACATACCTCAAACCTCAAAATTTGTAGTGGACAAACGTGTAGATACTCCCTATATAGTTGTTTTAAATCGTGAAGATGTCAATATTATCATTCCTGAAACATTTCAGATGACAAAACTTGTAGTGCACTATATTTAGTAAAAACGTGGAAGTTAGTAATCATGTTTCTGAACAACCCCGAAAGTCACTACCTTAGATATTGACCACCTGCAGACTGATAGTAATAATTTAGTAGCTCTGAATTGAGTAAATCAAAACACAAAATCAATAAACATACAGGGTTTTCCATTTGAAACATCCACTATCCAGTGCGTTAGGCTATCACCTTTCCGAAACGTTCCATGAATCTCGATGAATTTTGATTTATCTCAACTAATACCAACTTGCCTTTCTAATTCCGTACCTGACTCTCGGCAAGTCACCCTCCCAAGCTCAACCCTCAAACATCCCCGGCAACGCCTGCAGGTCCTTCTACACATTTTGTGAGCCGTATTGACCACTTCAATATTCGCACGCAATTTAGTTATGCAAAGGGGAAATCATAAATCAAATTCTGTTCCCTTCTTGTGTCCCTTTCTTTCCTCACGAACTGTATTTATCTCTTCAATTATCTTGTCGTTATATTTCTCCGTCAAAATTGACCACACCTCCATTAGTTGAACCAGAGAGGATGATGGTTATTTAGTGGGGATAAAAATTGAGAGCGGCATAGTTAAGATGATTTTATGCGTAATCGAATGGCCGGTTGTAAAAGAGCTGACCAAAGTTTACTGTCCTGAATCTAGTATCAAAGATCATCTTATTTGTCTTCATTGTTGTCTTACCGTATAACACCTCGGACATAGAAGTATATATCGAAACATGCTTTCTTACGTAACCACATAACATAGTTAAACTTCGTGGAAATTGGTCACTGATTATATGCTCCCTGGTTTCGACTAATTCATCATAATATACTTGCTCTTCAAAACTGATTGAAACAATTTTGTTTTCACCGTTTTTGCTGGTTTCTCCAATTGTGTTTTTGAGTCATCTACAAGTTCTGAAAAAGATTTACTTCGTGTAGAGCATCTATAGTAGCCATTATTCATCTTCTCTGTTCAAACTTCAAGTGGTTCATTGATTACTTCACCTCAATGTTTCATAATAATAACAGCATAATTTAGCGCCACGAATTTAGAGAAAGGTTAGAATGATTAGATCAATTCCTACACAAATGTAATTTTGTCTCAAATTATGAATCAATTATTGTTATTATTATTCATCAAGTAAAATGTTTTCTTCGAATTTTCAACATTTCCTCCATGCCTCACAGACAACTCATCATAGAACCTTGTGGCGAACATTTTTGGCGTGCTGATGTTCTATGAACAGAGTGCCTACCAATTCGTCCAAATGTCCGTAATTTTCGAATTTTTGGCTGAAAATGGTCTCAAACGATTTGGTTCGACTCACTGATCAAGAATCCGAGGTCAGAATTGATTCTGTCCGGCAGTCCGGCCGGCCGACCGTCAGCACGATTACGCTCGAATGAAAGGAGTTAGAGGATCGAAATTTGCCGGATAGGTTTGCAGTGTACATATCTCGGACGAGTTCGTTAACGGGCGAAATCCACTAAGCGGTTTCGGAGTAATGGCTGTTTTCAGTAAAAACATTTTTTATGAATATTTCCGAAACCGATCACTCGATCTATCTGAAATGTAGCATCAGATTGTAGAATAATGACCTTTATACGCATGCAAAGTTTTGTATTATTCGGATTGCCGTAAAGTGTCGAAAAAATATTTTTACATTTAAAAATTTTTTTTTCTACAATAGTTCTCGAACAGAATGAGTTAGGCAGTTGAAATTTTCAGAGTAGGATTGAGAAATAAATATCTCGGTTAAGCTCGTTATTGGGCAAAATAGGCCAGATGGTTTCGGAGTAACGAAAAAAAAAAATTTTTTAACTCACAAATTTCAAATTCAATTTTTTTTAAGATGCAGTTTCTCCAGAAGAATCCATTGAAATCATTTTCAACTCTAACAAGCTTATACTTTCGGATATATTATTTTTCGAAATTTCAATAATGGATCGTACTTCTATATGTTTTCACAGAATGCTATAATTATTCTATCTGTGAATTATTATATGATCTGTGTTCATACTCGTATATGTCATCCTGTTCTATAAGAGAGAGTCAAATTCATTTCAGATATTTTAATTTTATTTCTTCCATGGTCCCCATTCTCAGATTGCTCATTTACCAATACCAATAGTGAATGTATGTATGTATGTGAGTTGAAACTAATCGTTCGATACTATTCTCGGCCAAAAAGTGTACCAGTTTTTTTTGGTGTTTGTTTTTACTGTCGGATTTAAATTCTTGGAAATATTATTTTTTTTCCTGGAGCTAAGCAGCTTAGGGCGAGTTCATTACCTGGTTGGGTGACAGCTCTGCCTATATATTTGGACAGCGCGCCAAAGCTCCTGTGCACAGGGCTTTGTCCCTTTTAGATCAAGTATTAGATCAGTTGAAGACACCTCTACTTTTAATGAACCAACTAATGAGTAAAACAAACCTGTTTCATTTCAAACCACTCCAGATGGATCGATTTCAATGAAAACTTGAAGGATCCATCCTGAATTATATCGAGAATTGTAGCAGCTTTTTTAAATTCGGGTCCAGAAATTTCGGTGAGAAACTGTGGATGGCGAAGAGGAAGTTTTTCCAGTTGAATCAATAAAAAATTCAGGGGTTGCAAATTTATTTCAGATATTCGACCCATTCTCCTATATCGTACACAGCTAGTTCATCTGTTCTATATACATACAAGGTAACTATTCGCCCTATTTGGAATTTTTTTAGTATTTTCAACATCATTTTGTACAACGTAAACTGCAGATTGCAGATCAGTAACAGTGATACCTGTTATAAGAATCCGTTGAGAATTTTTTGAATAAAATTTATTCTTTGAATTCAAACGCTGCTATCGCGTGTGAAAATTCCAGAGTATAGAGATACATTTTTGGCTGCTTGAATCCAACGGCTCATAGCAGAAAAATATGAACCAAGGGGAAATAAGTATTCCATATAGAAAAATTCTGAATCAGGTTGTTAAACATCTCAATTTCAACGTTCATAATGGTTGAAAGCACGCCATTTGTGACATATAGATGTAAACTATTCTCCTCGAAATTAGAAAATGGAAAATCTCCTCCCAGAAGAAGTATATTACGGAATACGTGAGAGAAACTCCCCTCAGTGGAATGAATGGATTTTGTACGATGTAGGGTCGTAATGAAAAAGTGGAGATGGCGATGGAGGCTTGATTGAAGACGAAAAAGTCAGCTGAAACATTCCGATAGACCTTAGCTTTTTGTTTTGTACGAGCATCTCGTATTTTCATTGGAGAATGGGTTTCGTATTCTATCATTTTCAATCAAAGTTTTTTCATGCATTGCACTGCATTTCTTCATCAGTGCAGCAGTATTGAAATAAATTCGTTATACAGGTTGTTTTTTGAGGTTATGCAATTGAGGAGATGGTGAGATGATTAGAATTAGGAATGATATCAACTCATATGTACTTGTTATCTACTACTGCTTCACAATTTCCTAATTTTCGCCTTGAATTTTATCCATTTTGAACACTCCTCCTTGTCACTGCTGCAAATTCATAGCTATTCGCAACGTTTTGCAATAAATTAACAGGAGAAAGAATTAATTTAAACCAGAAAAATTCTCCAAATATCTGCTGTGATGATAATATACTGTATGCAGTTCAGAAGCAGCCATATTAAAACCCAGTTCCATATGCATGTCATTATTAAATGAATATCAATCATTTGAGTATACTCTGATACCTGTTTTTTGCTCGTATGTTCTGGGGAACATCGCGGGGTTATCATTTTGCCAAATGTCTGTAATTTTCGAATTTTTTGCCGAAAATAGTCTCAACCGATAGGGTTCGACTCCCTGATGAAGAATTCAAGGTCAAATCCGATTCTGTCCGACCGGCCGGCCGTACGATGCCACGATAACTTGACGGAAAGACATATAGCGACTTGAAATTTTCAAGGTAGGTGGCGCATCCCAATGCGACGGACAAGTTCGTTAATGGGCATAATCGGCCCAATGGTTTTCGAGTAATAATTTTGTTTTCAACCAATACAAATCCGATCGAATTGAAACTTGGTTAGTAGTTGTAGAATACAAACCTAAGGATGCTTGTGATATAGATATGCGGAAATAGAAAGAAAAAACGGTTTTGTAGTTTTAAACCCTTCTGAAATTTGGTTGCTATTTCCTCAATAACTCGAAAAATAAAAAAAAACCGATCCAATTCAAACATGGTTATCAATAGTAGAATGCCAACGCGAAAACTCTTGCGAAATTTCGTGAGGATCGTATCACTAGAAAAATTTTCAAAGAATCATTGAAAATCATGGAAAAAATTCTATATATCAGGAACTATTCGTCCTACATCGCTGAAATTTTGCGAGTGCCTTCAGAATCTAACTCTACTACCCAAGTTCCAAGTTTGAACATGATCGGATCTATATTCTTGGAGATCTGAGCTGCCTTGTGTGAGTTCAGTAGCTGGATGGGTGACCGTTGCCTCGATAACTTTCGAACGAAAGGAGATAGGTACTTGCAATTTTCAGGGTAGGCTGCATATCCGAATGGAAGAGTTAAGTTCGTTTTTGGGCATAATCGGTCCATGGGTTTCGGAATTATACCCACCTCGAATATTATATCCTCGATAACTCAAGAAATATAGACTCAATAGAATTGAAGCATGGTAACTAGTTGTAGAATATCAACATTCAGACGTGTGTACTATTTTGTGAGTACCTTAATTCTAGACAATTTATAAAAAATTATGAAAAAAAAAATTGGTTCAAGCACTGACGTGAAGTCAGGATTTTTTTCGCGCATGTTCTATTGTCCATTCTCCTGTATTGGACACTCGAATTTGCCATGGTAAATTCGACAGTGTCCAATACAGGAAAAGCTCGCCCGGAAAAGCTCCTGATTTCACGTCAACCAATTTTTTTGAATTGGAACTCTTCCTTCTTTTCAATGAATAAATCATATCCAACGAAATTCTGCATATTGTAACTCTTGAAATTTAGTTGGATTTTATATAATCATTCTCTTACCTATACACAGAGAAAACATTTTTTTTCTTCGTCGAAATACTAGTTGTTGCTTGATTTGAGTTAGTTGAAGAACTAAATTCACATTATATTAATACTTAGTATCTCAGCTTATATGGTTAACAACTCGGTTAACAATTAAAATTTTTATACAAATCACAACACTTCTAATGAGTGGAAAGGATTTTTTTGCTGAGGCCTTTTTGTTATGCTCTATACCTATAGTATCATACATCGAATTCTAGTTACACAGATCTCCGCTAACACTCTTTTCATACACATTCATTATTGACACCATGAAAATGGACTTCTTTCTTTCAACGTTATCATGTTCATCTTCCGTTTCCTCCTAATGAGGCCGTAACTCTTAAAATACCAACTGAAATAAATGCAGAAGATTTCTTGTTCAAGTATCAATATACCTTGGTCGCTCATCTTTCATATATTTTTATATCATGATTAATTTAAGCACGCATCATTCCCGAAATTATCTTTCGATATTCGAAACTATTCCATGTGTACCTATACCTCATTACGGCTCTGCTTCGGCTGTCTTGGGCTGTCAGCCATTATAACTCATCGATTGTTTTTACTTATTCTCTTTTGTTTGATTTGATTCTTTTCCACTGTCATGGGTCAATGGAATTGTCGGTTCTGGCTGCAGAAAACAATGAGAAGTTATTCAGTTTGACAAACATACCTACGTGGTTTTAGAATTCAAATGTGTATCCACCGAGTCAGGTCTCTTGTTCATCTCATGTCTAGATACATGTGGCTGCAGGCATACAGGGTGTGATTTCTCTTCAGTTCCGTGTGCTCTTCCGTATATAAAATATTCCTCAAAATGTTGGTTCTTCAGGTACGAATTATTAGAAAAGTATTTCACACCGCTTACTACACTACCTCTGTAGATATTTTACTCATATTGCCACGTTCTTCACAAGCAGTTATGCAAGGGATTTTTGGCTCTCTTGTTCCTCGGGACATAGTGCTTATCAATTTGCCTAAATGTGTGTTATTTTCGAATTTTTGGATGAACATGACGGTCTTAAACGATTTGGTTCGACTCGCCGATCAAGAATCCATGGTCGAAATGAATTCTGTCCTACCGGTCCGGCCGGCCGTAGGCCCGATAATTCTCGAACGGAAGTAGTTACAGGATTTAAATTTCCAGGGTAGGTTTGAAGCGTGAATATCTCGGACGAGTTCGTTAACGGGCGAAATCCACGAAGCGGTTTCGGCGTTATGGCCTTTTTTACTAAAAATATTTTTTATGAATATTTCCGGAACCGATCACAAGATCTATCTGAAATTTAGCATCAAATTGTAGAATCATGACCTTTATAGGCATACGAAGTTTTGTTTTGATCAGACTGCCGTAAAGTGGCAAAAAAAAATCAAATTTCAAATTCAATTTTTTTTAAGATGCAATTCCATCATAAGAATCCATTGATGTGATTTCAAACTCTAATAAGCTAACGTTTTCGGAGATATGGTTCTTCAAAAATTCAATAATACATCGTACTTCTATGTTTTTACAGAATTCGAATTCTATCTGGCTGTGTTCCGATTCATAAATGTCATCTTATCTAGCTATTACAGACATGTTAATTCGTAGAATGGTATCTTTCTGGGTTTTCTCTCCCAAACTCTGAAAAATATCTATGAAATAAAAAATTAATTATTTTGTGATTTGCTTCTGCATAAGAAACACAAGATATTTGCAGAAGCAATAAATCAAACAATGTTGCCTTACAAATAACAACGAAACAACATCAACGAAGAAACAACTATATCGTAACGTTTCGGAATTTAAGTGCAAATATAATGGGGATGATGTTTCAGAAGATTTAGAATTGGATCATTTTAATGATGTTGTTTGTGAAGGCAATAGGAAAGAATAGCTAGGTTAATATTAACTTTTACTTCTTCAAGTAGTGAGGCATGTTCTTATATAAAGTATTTTCATAATGCTTCTAGCAAAAAAATGCTGAAATATTGATCTAAATTTGTGTATCAAATATTCCTTTTTGAGTTGAGGTTCATAATACAGAATTAATGTGTGGTAAGAACTATCAAATTATGAAAAGAGGATTGTATTTTATTAATATATTTTGAACTATGAAAATAATTTGTTCGTCAGGCTATACCTATTCGAATATCAGGAATAAATGGACAATCTGCTATGATTGTCTCCAGCCTTGCTCTAGACATTTCGATGATGCTTTTCTTAAGTATTTCGACTAGTGAAAACTGTGCACCGAAAGTAAGTTACAACAACCCATTCCACGAGGTGGACCATTGCAGATTGCTCATTTAATCTTGATAAATAAACTAGTATTTGAATTTAATTTCTTACATCGTGCAGTTCTTTTATAAGAATTCATGGATATCATTCCCAACTCTGAGAAACCAATACTTTCGGAGATATGGTTTGTCAAAAATTGAACAAGAGCGCCAAAGTTCCAGCCACAGGGCTTTCCCCCTTTTTTTCAAAGAACTAGGTCACAGGCTTCAATTTATTTGCTTGTACTCCTTCGACAATAAAGCAATGAACTAATCCGAAGCTCAGTAAGTTATATGAGTTATGTGATGAGATTCTGCTGAACAGTTAATCTCATCTTCAAATGGATCGCATGTTGAACGATTACTCCCAAAAAAATGAGCTTACTTGAGGCGATCTAATCTCCCCGTATACATCTTTATGTTTTTTAGTCTCGTTCTTCAGCGATGTATCTTTCCTTGGTCCTGATGGATTGATTGTTCGAGTAATTGAAAGAAACAAAAACAGCGATTTTGCGGGACCTTAATAGCTTTTTTCAGACTATTATATAGAAGATCCTATACAACATAGGTTAACACAATGATTGATTCCGGGCAAATTATTTTTGAAATCGATGTATTAATACATACAGGGTTAGTAGTTTGAAACTGCCCATGAGATGAAATATTTTCAAGATTGCTTCACTTTCGGTTACATCTGAGGTGAACGCTCTTATTAACTAGTTCAAACAGACAAATTATATCTGGTATTGGTTTCTCAGAGTTGGGAATTATATCAATGTATTCATATGATATCACTGCATCTTAAAGGAAATTCAATTCAAATAATAGTTTATTAGATAAGTAATAATAAATTACCTTGTAATCGATCAAAAATTTCCTGATCTACGTTCACCAAACTACAGAATTATGCTTTCAATATTTACGTAATATTTTCAAACATTTTCGGGTGAGGTCCCCGTTGCATCGCTAAAATACGAGTATTTCAACCCCAATATTTTTGAAGTTACAATATTCCCTTCTGTCAAGTTGACATTATGAGAATTCATACATAGAATAATAACTAGTGGGCCCGCAGATCTACCTAGCCAGTAGATCTACATTTTTCCGGTAGATCTACATTTTTCCGGCAGATCTACATTTTTCCGGTAGATTTACATTTTTCCGATAGATCTACATTTTTCCGGTAGATCTACATTTTTCCGGTAGATCTACATTTTTCCGAGACTTCCTCAGACACACACACACACACACAGAAAGTTTCAACGAAATCGGTCCGGTCGTTCTCCAGTGTCTATAAACCGAACACAGTGCTATCTACCGAGTTCCTATTGTGACTCTGAGGACCATTCAAATACGCACACAAAGTTTAATCGAAATCGTTCGAGCCGTTTCCTATAGATCGATCGGGGCGCCCCTACAGGATGCTATTGTGAATCAGAGATACGCCGAAAGAAAATCACAGAGTTTCATCAAAATCGGTCCGCCTGTTTCCGAGTTCCTATACATCGATTTTAGCGCCCCCTACAGGGTCCAATTGTGAATCTGAGCCGCCTTGGGTTCCAAGTTATTTCCAACGATGTATGCCTCGAAAGTATATTTTCCAACACGAATGAATGAAATGGTATGTACATAGCGTTAAAAACAGCAATCTGCAATTGACATTAAAAGAAAAACACCCTGTATAGAGATATCCGAAAAATACATTATAAGAATCCATCCAAGGTTCCTATTTAGATAACGGTTTGTTTGTGGCACGAATCAATTCAAGCGTGTCAAATTGTGCCGTGAAAAAAAGAACACCCCGTATAGTAATGATTTATTTTCAGCGATATATGCTCAGAAAAAAAAAGAAAAACACCCTTACTTAAAGTCGGCAGATATACCGTTATTCGAAGTTAATATTGCGATAGAAATTGAAAAAAAAAACACGAAAAAGTATAATTCCCTTGATGGGATTCGAACCCGCCTTCCCTCGTCCGAAACCGAGATATCGACTATCTAGACATCGGCACTATCGGACTCCTCGAAGGATCCTCTCGATCTCCGGTATTAGAATAAAACGTCGGTACTAACCGCGGATAGATATTCTTAATTTTCACTTTTCGACATAAAATCGCCACATGGAGGTTTATTTGACGGTTTTTTACCCTTATCTTCGCTTTTCGTCAACGTTCAGTCCCGAAAACTGCCTAGAACGGCCATTTCATTGCGAAAAATTTCCCGCACCCCGTCTAACGGATTCATTTTGACGTTTCTCAGACAGACTTTTAGCAAGGAAAATTCCCGAGGTCGGAACTTCCAGAACTTGTATCGATTTAGTTGACATTATGAGAATTCATACATAGAATAATAATTATATCAATCTGTGAAATACGATTCACATTGAAATTTTAAAAAATCATATCTCCGAAAGTATTAGCTTGTTAGAGTTGAAAATGATATGAATGGATTCTTATGATAAAACTGCTTATTAAAAAAAATTTGATTTGGAATTTGTTTCGTAAAAAAAAATTTTTTTTTTGTTACTCCGAAACCATCTGTCCGATTTTGCCCAATAACGAACTTAGCCGAGATATTCATCCCCCAAACCTACTCTGAAAATTTCAACTTTCTAGCTCATTCCGTTCGAGAGTTATCGTGCTTACGGCCGGCCGGACAGAATGAATTCCGACCACGGATTCTTGATCAGTGAGTCGAACCAAATCGTTTAAGACCATTTTCATCGAAATATTCCAAAATTACAGACATTTGGGCAAATTGATGAGCACTCAGTTCCGAGGAACTAGAGCGCCAAAAATCCAACTATATGTTCATGTTCGACATTTTTTAATGTGCTTCTTGATACGTGTTGTGTAGTTTCCAAGTCTTCCTTCACAATTATGAAAATGACTCATATTCAACACATATAGGTATCCTCAGTAACTCAAAAACTGTGGCAGAAATGTACTGAAAATGTTAATGCACATTGACTTTAAGAAAATGTACAACGTATTTAAAATATTTGAGAAAAGCATTGCAATCATTGCAGTCAGGAGCTTTCGCGCGCATGTTACATTTTCTATTCACGCCTCATACGAAGTCTTTCGTGCTGAAATTCGGTACTCGATTGTAAAATGGTGGCTCGAATTTATGTGTGCAATTACAGCTGATTTTGACGTATATTTTTGAAGTGAAAAAATTTTGTTTCTAGTGATCCGAAATTACGCGAAAATTAGCGCGTCTGCATTCTACGATTAATTACAAAGTTTTAATTAGATCGGATCTGTATATCATGAGTTATAGAGGAAACAAAAACAACATTTCAGAGCGTTATAGCTCCAAAGCCGTTCGGCCGATTAAGCCTGTTAACGAATTAAAATGTCGCTTTCGGATGCTCATCTTACGCTGAAAATTGCAAGTCGCTTTCTCTTCACCCATTCAGTTACTGAACTCAACGCTGCTCGGATCTCTAACAACATAGATCCGATCGTGTTCAAATTGTAATATGGCTTTAAAGTTGGGTTTTGAAGGCTCTCGCCAGATTTCGGCGATATCGGACGGATAGTTTCTGGGATTTTTTCACAAGTTTTCTAGTGATATGATCCTTAAGAAATTTCGCAAAAAAATTGCGCGTTGGCATTCTACAAGTAATCGCAATGCTTGAATTGGATCTGATTCGTATTTTTCGAGTTATTGAGGAAATAACAACACCATTTCAGATGGAATTAACGACAAAACCGTTTGGCCGATTATACGTATTAACAAACTCAGATGTCGCATTTGGATGCGCAACTTACCCCAAAAATTCCAAGTCGCTATCTCTTTCCTTTATCAAGTTATCATGAGATAAATAATCATTTTTATAAATTGAAATTTTCTAGTGATATGATCCTCACATACGTCTTTGTGTCGGTGTTCTCCAACTATTTACCAATTTTCAATTGGATCGGATCTGTATTGGTTGAAAACAAAATTAGTACTTGTGCTTCGCGTTTGGAAGAGCCACCTAGCCTGAAAATTTAAAGTCGCTTTCTCTTTCCGTTCAAGTGTTATCGTGTCAACAGCTGGCGGGACGGCCGGACAGAATCAAATTTGACCCCGAATTCTTCATCAGTGAGTCGAACAGATATTTGGGCAAAATGGTAGCAAGCTATTCGCCAGAACATGCGGACAAAAAAAAGTGTTAGGTAGTGTTCGAAATTGTGTTAAATGAAAATACATTTTACAATTTATACATTCAACAATCTGCAGACGTTAAAATTGACTCATGAAAAGGCAGCGCTAAAAGCAATTTTTTCAATGTTTTATCAGCTTGACTATTTTACTCATATCAAAATCTCCACCACAGGCCAAAGACAGCTCGTATCATCGTGAAAACAGCAACTGTCTTTAAATTAAGATTGGTCTTACAACTTTGGTGTTTTCAAGGGCTCAACCATGGATATGGACTGTTTGACAAATGCTTAGTATAAATAACAGACGTCAACATTAGTCATTTTGTTCGTGAACTAGTCTAATGAGATATCATTATATCATTTTATTTCCTAACTCAACAGAGTAGCTTAGAGAAAACACAACTCGTCCTTCGAACTCATGGTGTTTTTAAGCAACTCAGTTTCTTTAAGAAATAAATCGACCTATCGGGAAAATTCAATCACTTGTGATATTACTAGTGAAAACCTGCAATGGTAGATAATATCATATCATAACCTATTTTCATTGGAAAGATCATATTCCGCTGTATAATAACTCTATGTCATGATATTTGGAAGATTATATCACCAGGGGCGGTCCTAGCGATGGTGCAGGGGGTGTAGGACACCTGGGTATCGCAGGGTGCCGCCATTAAAAAAGATGGATTCTTCATACCAAGAGGGGTGGGGAGGGCGCCAAAATAATTTTTGGCACCCTAGCTTCGAATTGCCTCGAGCCACCCCTGTATATTAGGTCTATAACGCTAGAATTCTTGTTCAAATTTTCCCTCATAGGGATACTGCTGTTGATTCTACCTGCTACCATTGATAATAATGATACATTATCAGAACACACAAGATATCCGCCTGTCTACAGCACTGATATTGGAGGGACTGAAAGCCAAAGAATATTTAAATTCAAAATTCATTTGATACTTCCACAGAAAATTAGTAAATCTCGATAATTATTTTTACCATACTGATTTCTTCAGTTGAATTCCTATATTCCGAAAAATTAAAAAGCAGGAACCATTCAGGGAAAATATATTCTGTGAAAAATTTCTACTATCTTTTGTTCGAGGTACGAAAAATTCTAGAATCAATTTTGAAAAATTGACCGTGCCTCGTTCGATATCTAGAGCTTTTCTGAGAAACTACAGGAGATACATACATTAATGCAAGTCGATATGGATGTCAGATGTCATCCAACATACTGCCTTCGAGACTTCTATTGCGGCCTATTTATGTAGAGTGGGAAAATAGGAATACATTTAGTTTTTCATACGAAACAATTCGTAAGACACATAACATGAAACTGAGAGGATATATCAGAATTGTCCACGCTCAATCCTACTGTAGGTATATACACAGTTTTGCTATTATTTCTTTATTATTTTGCAGAGCCAAATCAAAAGCGGTAGCAACTTTGATGAGAAGGTAAATTTCATCAGGTGCATCTTCCATAAATCTAAAAACTTCCGAATATTTTGGCTTTCTTCGGAGGGTACCCAACATATTGCTTCTTTAAAAATGAAGTGAAGTTTCTCTTCAGTTTCTCTTTAAGTACACTTCTCAACTTGGAATATTTGCTTCATAGTGTACTGGGCTGAAATTTCTTTTACAAATGTTAAAAGTATGCTAACAATCTTCCTCCTAGATGCTTGTTGTCCCTTTACTGTGAGACCAGTTCGCAAATTCCTGATATTCTGCTTCATACTTGTCTTTATATTTTGCAGGTTATAAACTCAAACTCGCTTCATTAGCCGCCGGCAATATGGGACTATACTTCCCTGCAAGAACTGTTCATTTCAACAGTGTTTACAATCGTTTGTGTAGGCGAGAAAAGCTTGAAGAATTATACAAACTGAGAAAAATGCTGACAAAATCATGTGTCAAAATCTACAAGTCTTGTTGGTTGATGAATTTGTTCCTGAGAATTGATCATCAATATCTATTTGTTCAAGCTGTAATGCAAATATCGGGAATAATCATTGAAAAGTGGAGATTTATACACTTGCAAGAGTCTCACATTCCATAAAATAATCACCCATTTATGAAATATTCATGAAAATTTCCCCTCACAACAACAATTTGGATAAGTTTGACATTTCCGTGCCGCAAAATATTATTTCCGCACGATGCGGAAAAGTGTTACTTTGGCAACCCAAATGCGTGCGGAAAAGTGCTACTTTGGGCACGCGCGTAGGAAAAATATTGAACAAAACAACGTTCCCGATTGTCTGTTGATATTTTTTTCTGACATTTCTATAGCAACTGAGCAATTTCCAAAGTCGTATAGATGCAGTTCTGAGTATGACAGCTCATGAAGAGCGTACTGGAGCTCATAGGTTGACTCCGTATTTTAACCAGTTCATTTATGATAATGAGGATCATAATGAGTAGGTATACTGGGAGCCAGTTATTCTAACATGAATAATAAACAGGAACATAAACATTGGTAGTTAATCCTTCACATACGGTAGATAGGAGAGGTCAGGGGGATAGGTTGCGGTTGGAAGTTGTTATAAAAAAATCTATTGACATCCAAGTCTCCAAGACCGCCGTAGTGGTAACAAACAACTCAATAACATGAATCAACGCATTGGATTCCTCTCGATGTTAAGGGTTATCGGTGCAAGTCTCTAATTACTGCTTACAGTCCTATGCATTGTTGATTTGTACATGATTTATGGTTGCCAATTTAAATAGGGCATGAAAACGATATCAGAGCTGACGAAAAAAGGAGGGTTTTTAATAATAATATATAATTCCGAGAAATGAATTGTTTGGAATTACAATGCCGGAAACTATTCGATAGATATATGTAGCGAATCTGTCAACAACTTTTGATTAAAATATTGAGTGTTCCACGATGAGCTTTGGATATGTTGTCTGGAATGGCGTAAATACAAAGATGTAGTAGGTCCCATACATTGTGCTGCCCCAGGGGGGCGGCAATCGGGGGCAGTATATCGAAAAATGCCATAACTCGGAAAATATTGAGTGTTCCACGATGAGCTTTGGATATGTCGTCTGGAATTGCGTAAATACCAAGATGTAGTAGGTCCCATAGTTTGTGCGGCTCCAGGGGGCGGCAATCAGGGGCGGAATGTCGAAAAATGTGATAACTCGGAAAATATTGACTGTTCCACGATGATCTTTGGATATGTCCTCTAGAATGGCGTAAATAAAAAGATGAAGTAGGTCCCATAGTTTGTGCGGCCCCAGGGGGCGGCAATCGGGGGCGGTATAACGAAAAATGCCATAACTCGGAAAATATTGAGTGTTCCACGATGAGCTTTGGATATGTCATCTAGAATGGCGTAAATAAAAAGATGTAGTAGGTCCCATAGTTTGTGCGGCCCCAGGGGGCGGCAATCGGGGGCGGTATATCGAAATATGCCATAACTCGAAAAATATTGAGTGTTCCACGATGAGCTCTATATATGTCGTCTAGAATGGCGTAAATAAAGAGATGTAGTAGGCCCCATAGTTTGTGCGGCCCCAGGGTGGCGGCGATCGGGGGCGGTATATCGAAAAATGCCATAACTCGGAAAATATTGAGTGTTCCACGATGAGCTTTGGATATGACCGAGTTATGGCATTTTTCGATATACCGCCCCCGATCGCCGCCCCCCTGGGGCCGCACAAACTATGGGACCTACTACATCTTTTTATTTACGCCATTCTTGACCACATATCCAAAGTTCATCGTGGAACACTCAATATTTTCCGAGTTATAGCATTTTTCGTTTTACCGCCCCCAGTCACCGCCCCCTGGGGGCTACACAAATCATTTGACATTTTATTTCGATTGTTTAGGCATCCATGAGCAACACTCTCAAATTTCATCATTATTCACCAAGTACTTATCGAGTTATTAATATTTCAATTTGAACATTTTTTGGTCGTTGAGTGTATGTGTGGATGTGGATAACTTCACACCGGTATTTTGTCTATATTATACATCGATCGTTTTAGAAATACACAATTTTTTAAAGACCTTACGATAATTGAGATTATTTTTCAAATCATAAAAACTGATCCCATTGTGAATACAATACTTAACGGACAACTTTTATTGCCCTTAACCCCAATGCTTTGAAAATTTTGTCTCTATTTGAAGATCTGGAGAAATTTATTGTTTTTTATTGTGCTTCATGTAGTAAAGATGTGAACAATTATTGTATAAATCTGTGGAAGTACCTACATAAAATAATACTGGTAAAGAAATGAAAAATGAAGCTATTCAATGTTTCGAAAAGTGTTATGAGGAATACGCCAAGAACATCCTTAATGATCTACCCACTGGCAAGGTACTCATTGAAAACGATACCAACTTGTCCAAGTCTATTAAATAATGTATAGACATCGAAAGCCTCTTTAAAACATCAACAAAACCTTGAAAACATTGGAAAGCTGAGTGTGAAGAACAAAAAAATTAGCTACATGTTCAAATATGTTTTAACAATAGCGTAATGAGTATAGCTTTACAAAATTATTCATTGTTATCTACCATTTCATTTATTTATTATAATATTTATTATCGTTATTCAGAATTAAGCGAGAAGAGACGAGACAACTGATAAGGAGACGAGACCGAGACTTAAACGAGACTTAATTTTTTGGGAATTGGCGAGACCGAGACGAGATTTTTTATATTCTCGCCTACTCTCGTCTCGTGTGAAGCCCTAGATATTTAAGATATAAATTATCCATGTCCATAATCAAGGCAGTGAAATACAGTGATAACTCCGACTTTTCACTTCCCATTCTCAACCATCATTAGCAATTTCATTCAGAATATAGATAAATGACTGGATTTCAGATAGAGATATTGAAAAATCCTCCCCATTCCCTCACGTCATTAATTCAAATTCACTTAGCATGCCATTTCTTACGATCAGATCACGCTAACTCGCCATCCCCACTGTGCGTTTCTTAATTCTAAAATCCAGGGATCTAGGAGTTTTCCTTCTCAAAGAAAGAGTGGTCATTAATCTTGTTTCAATTTCCGTAGTCTAGCTTGCCTGTTCTTGGAGAATTAAGGCCTTCGTGTTTATAAGGAATAATGGGTTGAGATGAGGTTGTTGGCGGCTTTCGTTCATGAAGATCCATACAGGGTCGTCCAAATAATTGGCCCATTAGATATTTCTCGGCTTATAGATGAAATGGAGTTTTGAAATTTGACATATCGACGGCTAAAGTGCAGGAACTCGTATCATTATTTTGAGCAAATATGCAGGAGATACAAAAAAACAAGTAAAATAAGTACACACGTGCAATTTTTTCGAATTCACTACCTCAGTCAATATACCTGTATACATGTTTATTCAATTACAGGGAGTGAATTCGAAAAAATTGGACGTGCGTACTTATTTTACTTGTTTTTTGTCTCTCCTGCATATTTACTCAAAATAATGATACGAAGGCCTGCATTTTAGCCGTCGATATGTTAGTATTTTCAAGCGGACTATCTCCCTGTACTATTTTTCAATAAAATATCACTTCCGGAGATATCGAAAGTGACCATCAACTTTTGAATTTTAAATGGTACTAGGAACCTATTTTTGGGCGTATGTTCTAGGGGAACATCGTCCTATCATTTCGTCCAAATGTCTGTAATTTTCGAATTTCGAGCTGAAAATTGGCTAATAGACTAATTCGGACTCCCTGATCACGAATCCGGTGTCAGATTTTAGGGTGCCGTCCGGCCTTCCGGCCGTAGGCACGATAACAGGAGCACCGAAGGTCCTATCGACTTCAAACTTTCAGGGTAGGTTTCTGATCAAAATGCGACGGTTAAGTTCGTTAACGGGCAAAATCGGCCGGACGGTTTAGGAGTTATAGACATTTAAAATTTTGAGGTTATGACCTGATATTTCAGGAACTAAAGAAGATGTTGAATCGAAACTTGGTAGTCAGTTCGAGCATATAAACGCGCAACTTTTGGCAAAATTCTGTTATGATCAAAATGTTGGTAATTTTTAAAAAAATATTTCTTTTAATTTTTTCGAAAAAAAAATTTTTTTTTCGTGAACTATTCATCAGATTGCAACAAAAACTTGTATTAACGTCAATTGTAATATTTTGCAACATTGTGCAAAATTTTGGCTCTATACGATTTCAATTTCTGGAGATATAAGACAAAATGTGTCAAATTTCCTGGGTCTCTCTCAGTATTTTCATCGATTATTCTATGAACTCTTTGAATTCCACCGAAAACAAATTCAAAGACATAAACATAAAGAATCAAGTCATAGTTTAGACGTCGAAAGAAGGACGATGTTGATCGACTTGAAAAGGTACCTATTTCAAGAAATGCAATAATGAAATGCTTAATTTTTTTTATGGTCACAGAAAATCGTCACAAAAATCTATTTACCTCATTTGACGGCTGTTTGTCAAATCAATTAATTCCAATGATTGATGTCAGATTTCCTACATACCAAGTTCAAACACATTTTATTATATGGAAAACACTTATTATGATCACGTTCTACAGGAATTGATACTAAATAGAAGCTAGATGAAGATTATTGTAATGGAAAATTTGTGTTCCAGAATAATATTAAGGTATTCAACATGATACTGCTTTTTTTCTTTACTGGTCAGTACGGGCCACAAGGAACATGCGCCCAAAAGCTCCTGTCCACAGGGCTTGAACCCATTTTTTTTCACTGCCATCAGGCACCAGATTAATCATTTGGCGTCATGTTTAAATATCTGCCATGTTTACGGAGATATAACAACTTTTAAGGACAAAATGGTTTGTTAGATATACAGGGTGAGTCTTTAAGTTGTACAATAATTTTAACCATGGATTTCTCTCATCAAATTAAACACCTTTTTCCCTCACCATGTTTCCAGATTCGGCTTAGGTAAAAAGTTATAAGCGGTTAAAAATTTTACAATGTTCAAATCTACCCCTGAACTGTCTTTAACTGTTAAACTCAGAAACACTTACTGGATTCAATATCGCATAATTATATGAAGGCGTTATCATCTGCTGCTTGAAATTAAATGGAATTGATTGAGAAAACTTATTTACTCACTCAAGTCTTATGAAATGGTATTAAATAATCTTTATGCTGCATTTTTGAAAAAAACTCACCGTGAATATTAAAAAGCTGACTCCAACTCAGTTTTCATTGAATATCCACAATATCTTCATCGCCTTATCTGATATTCATTAAATATTTTAATTCGCATGGTAAATGACTTCATTAACCATTTTACCACTTTATAAACAACAACAATTATTATAACCTCTATCAGTCTATGGCCTATAGATAGCATAGAACCTAGACATGCGTTTCACGAAGATAGATAGATAGATAGATAGATAGATAGATAGATAGATAGATAGATTGATAGATAGATAGATAAATAGATAGATAGATAGTTCACAGTTAACCAATTTCTCTGTCATATTTAACGAGCAGATTAACGGAATTCGGGTTTCACAAAGCTCTCGAGTATATCAAAACCTCAGTTTCTTAGATGAGAAAAACTTGATCAAATCCTTCGAATTCTCGAAACAATCTGACAAGTGACAACCCCCTATGCACATATTATAATAATATTTTGTATACTTTGACTGAAGCCGACACAGAAATGTAATTAGAATATTAGGTGAGCCACAGAATATATTCATCGCATGCTTACAGGCTTATCTATTTTTCAATAATATGTATCATTAGTTGTCTCACCGTTCAAGGAATCTGAATTATTGCGGCTCCACTGATCCGACTAACATAGGTGAAGTCGAGGGACTGTACCATCCACAATCATTAATCTTTCGATTGACTCAGCCAACAGAAGCCGGGGATATCATACAACATATCAACTTTCATATGGACATGCATAAGTGAGCTATTAATGATTCTCCAAACTGCAATAACCCACACAGCTATGTTGCACATGAAACCAAGGAGCATAGGTTGACTTGCATGTCTGCAATATTTCGAAACAATTGCACGTGACAGCCGTAAAAACCTGATAGCCTAAGTTAACAATAGAACAATTGAAAATCGAGGTTCAAGAAATGTTGCGATCGTTAATTTATACAGTCTGATGTATTCATAGCACAATACCAATCATAAATCCTGTTTCAATCAATTCGGAATTGATTTCTATATTTATTTTTGATTCTTTATTGTTTCCTATCCAGTTTTTATCGACGTAAGTGATTTACAGTTGAGGCAATGAGTAAATATTCCCTTTTTTTTTCGGAATAAGAAGTTACCCTCACTTGAAAAGCAATAGCCTCATCACGAATACAATTTCGCTGAAATGAATAAACACAACTTATGTTATTTATACTATAATCCAAAACTAAATATTTTATTTTCAGTGTGATTCAAAATTCACACATAATGTAAATACTGGTCGTAAGGAGCATGTAAATACTGGTCTTAAGGAGCATTACCTCATTGGATGATGAATAATTTCCAATTCTAATACCCAACAGTATAGTTACATATTTCATGTTGCATTCTTTCTCAATGAAAAATTATATACGGTTTACACTTATTTATTCAATATTGTGACGCGTTTCGTCGACACAGCGACTTCATCAGACTACATCATACTAAATTCTTAACAAGTTATACGCTGTGTCGACGAAACGCGTCACAATATTGAATATATAAGTGTAAATCATATATAATTTTTCATTGAGTTAATATGGATTTGCATCAAGTAAAAGCCACAAGCATTAAATTTTTAAAAATTAAATTCTATTCTTTCACTCTTAAGTTTAATACCGAATTTAATACTAAATGGAATTCATTACAGTTAGTTTCCTTTAATGGAAAGACATACTCAAAATCATCGGGATGTCCCATACATTCCTCATAATGTCTATAATACTACCTAATAATACCTTCAATGAGGTGAAATGTGCTAATTGCCAATAACTAAAAAAAGACACACGGTGAAATATTTATTGATTTTAACCATCAACAAATATTCCGCGTGGCCGGGCTAGATCACCTCATCGCTCAGTGTTCCCCGAAGAGGGAAGCATCATTCAAGGGTAGACACAAATCATGGTTATTATCATTCATCATTGAATGTTCACTGGTTTATCTTACCCCACTAAACCGGGCGTTTTCAGACCGTAAAGGTCTAATATAGGTAGATGGCATTGCCCTCCCTGACCCTCTTACGGCAAAAGAATAAACGTCGCTGAACATCGCTCAAGGTTTCTTCATCGCAGAGGGTAGGAGTTAGTAAGGATTTCCATAGGTGCCGCTGGTAGGATTCTTTCCCTACCAGTTCGCGACCAGTGGATTTGAGTATCCTAGAACGCCTTCGGTGTCTTTCAGTGTTGGCTAAGTCATACTGATGATTGGCAATAACCAGGATACCCTGGGTTTGTGTCTGCCCTTGAATTAAGCTTTCCTCTTTGGGGAACACTGAGCGATGAGGTGAGCCCGGCCACGCGGAATATTTGTTGATGGTTAAAATCAATAAATATTTCACCATGTGTCTTTTTGGGCGCATGTTCTAGGGGAACATCGTCCTATCATTTCGTCCAAATGTCTGTAATTTTCGAATTTCGAGCTGAAAATTGGCTAATAGACTAATTCGGACTCCCTGATCACGAATCAGGTGTCAGATTTTTGGGTGCCGTCCGGCCGGCCGGCAGGCCGGCCGGCCTTCCGGCCGTAGGCACGATAACAGGAGCACCGAAGGTCCTATCGACTTCAAACTTTCAGGGTAAGTTTCTGATCAAAATGCGACGGTTAAGTTCGTTAACGGGCAAAATCGGCCGGACAGTTTAGGAGTTATAGACGTTTAAAATTTTGAGGTTATTTCCCTGATATTTCAGGAACTAAAGAAGATGTTGAATCGAAACTTGGTAGTCAGTTCGAGGATATAAACGCGCAACTTTTGGCAAAATTCTGTTATGATCGAAATGTTGGTAATTTTAAAAAAAATATTTCTTTTAATTTTTTCGAAAAAAAAATTTTTTTTTCGATAACTATTCATCAGATTGCAACAAAAACTTGTACTAACGTCAATTGTAGTATTTTGCAACATTGTGCAAAATTTTGGCTCTATACGAATTCAATTTCTGGAGATATAAGACAAAATGTGTCAAATTTCCTGGGTCTCTCTCAGTATTTTCATCGATTATTATATAATAATCAATAATATTAAGGTATTCAACATGATACTGCTTTTTTTCTTTACTGGTCAGTACGGGCCACAAGGAAGATGAACATGCGCCCAATAGCTCCTGTCCACAGGGCTTGAACCAATTTTTTTTTTAGTTAAAATGCCATTTTCTAGTCGAACCCAATAATTTTTCACAAGATATAGGGATTTTGAATATTAATTTTCCAGAATCAAATTCTACGTAGGTAACTACTCAAATCATTATTTTACAACTAATTTCTCAATTTGAACTTGGGATTCTGTTTTTTCTTAGATATTAAGGAAATATATTTTTCATGATTACGTATATTTCAGGAGACCATTTGTACATCGTGCTCATCTACTAATCTACGAACTCCTTTTATCGGCCCAGAACCTTTCTGCGGTATAGGAAAATGCACCTACAAGAAAGAGTTTCTGGAGAAGGAGGAAACCAAAAGAGAGACACTCTGGCGGAATCTTCCAGGTTTGGTTCATTCCAAAAAGTTCCTTAGGAACTTTAAAGAAGTGAGATCCAAAAGGTATCTGGATCTCTGTAAGAATAAGTTACACCTGGTCACTGGCTTCCTCACAGGACACTGTCGCCTCAGGAAGCATTTGATGAGAATAGGTTTATCAGATACTGACGAGTGCAGATTCTGTGGGGAGGAGGAAGAAACTCCTCTTCACCTTGTTACAGAATGCCTCGCCATTGCAAGTCAGCGAAAGGAATGCTTTGGACAGGAAACTTGTAGGAGTGAAGACGTAATATCCTTGAAGCCTTCCCAGATATTGAGGTTCATTTATACTCTGGAACTTGAGGGCGAGCTGTAGATGGCGTAATGGTGAGAACAGCTCTGATGGGGGGCACAATAGATCTCAAGGTCGCGGTGCAACGTAACCCCTTATCAATAATAATAATAATAATAATCTACTAATTTCATCTGTCCAGTTGGCCCAAAGCTTTGTTCACTCGGTGGGAATTAAACGGGCATGATCCTCCCATTGGGTCCAGAAATATGAACATTCAAGATTTTGTGTTCTTAACATCTGCTAAAATACAAATCTAACCTAGTTCTATTCGAGGAGTTGTGTGTATGTTATGATAAAGATTTTGATTTTCATGCCAAATTCAGTTAGTCATTCTACTAGAAATATAGAAATGATCATCAATACAAATCTATTTAGTTTTTTTACCCTCAGATAAATTGAGGGTTTTTTTTTGTGAAACTAGGTATATAACTCAATTGTGGTAGATACCTATTCTTTGCTGCATTTCATTTACTATTAATATTGTTATGGTGCATCTTGTAGTAAGACGCTAGTTTTTATCTGTAGAATATGCAGAGATTTCAACAATGAAGCTACAATCAAATATTTTTGTTCAATAAGCTGAATTTTACGGGCGTTGTGTGGCATTCTAGGTGACACCAAATTATGTTCGTGTGATTCCTTGACCAGTTGATCAGATCAGTTGACTGACTAGTACCTTATACTGAGAGTAGGGCTCCGAGTAGGGTCCTTAAAGTCAAAATCCAAAATAATACTGTATGATATCGGAGGACAATTTATGATTCATTTTTGGGCGCATGTTCTAGGGGAACATCGTCCTATCATTTCGTCCAAATGTCTGTAATTTTCGAATTTCGAGCTGAAAATTGGCTAATAGACTAATTCGGACTCCCTGATCACGATTCCGGTGTCAGATTTTTGGGTGCCGTCCGGCCGGCCGGCCGGCCTTCCGGCCGTAGGCACGATAACAGGAGCACCGAAGGTCCTATCGACTTCAAACTTTCAGGGTAGGTTTCTGATCAAAATGCGACGGTTAAGTTCGTTAACGGGCAAAATCGGCCGGACGGTTTAGAAGTTATAGACATTTCAAATTTTGAGGTTATTTCCCTGATATTTCAGGAACTAAAGAAGATGTTGAATCGAAACTTGGTAGTCAGTTCGAGGATATAAACGCGCAACTTTTGGAAAAATTCTGTTATGATCGAAATGTTGGTAACTTTTAAAAAAATATTTCTTTTAATTTTTTTTCGTGAACTATTCATCAGATTGCAACAAAAACTTGTACTAACGTCAATTGTAGTATTTTGCAACATTGTGCAAAATTTTGGCTCTATACGATTTCAATTTCTGGAGATATAAGACAAAATGTGTCAAATTTCCTGGGTCTCTCTCAGTATTTTCATCGATTATTCTATGAACTCTTTGAATTCCACCGAAAACAAATTCAAAGACATAAACATAAAGAATCAAGTCATAGTTTAGACGTCGAAAGAAGGACGATGTTGATCGACTTGAAAAGGTACCTATTTCAAGAAATGCGATAATGAAATGCTTAATTTATGGATATAATATTATCTAATTATTGTTGGGATCGGGCAGTTGGAAAATTTTTTAATAAAAAAATTTGTAACGACGTTAAATCAAGCATTCTACACGAGTGCGCAAAATTTCAGTTCGATACGATCTCAATTCCAGAAGATATTGCTTAAAATTCACATTCCAGCGTGTTTTGACGTTCTATGGTCACAGAAAATCGTCACAAAAATCTATTTACCTCATTTGACGGCTGTTTGTCAAATCAATTAATTCCAATAATTGATGTCAGATTTCCTACATACCAAGTTCAAACACATTTTATTATATGGAAAACACTTATTATGATCACGTTCTACAGGATTTGATACTAAATAGAAGCTAGATGAAGATTATTGTAATGGAAAATTTTTGTTCCAGAATAATATTAAGGTATTCAACATGATACTGCTTTTTTTCTTTACTGGTCAGTACGGGCCACAAGGAAGATGAACATGCGCCCAATAGCTCCTGTCCACAGGGCTTGAACCAATTTTTCTTTTTAACATCAATAGAAATTATTACGACTCAAAAGATATGGTGTCTCCTATCATTTATTATGTACCCCAAAGAAATACTAGAAGCCAAGAGCTTCTTCATAGCATAGACTTTCCTATAAGCAGAATGTGTGATTATATCAATAAAAATTCATATAAATCTAAAATATCTCTCTGAAGTTGTATTGTGATTTTTCGTTCTTGAATTTGTTGAAGATGATGTAATCTGATTTTTTCCTCCATATCTGTGGGCTCATTTTATATTACTGAATTTTGCATTCGTTGAGGGTGCTGTTTGTATGCTTATTATAAAAAAAAAATGGGTTCAAGCCCTGTGGACAGGAGCTTTCTGGCGCTCTAGTTCAAACAGACAAATTATATCTCCGAAAGTATTGGTTTCTCAGAGTTGGGAATTATATCAATGTATTCATATAATAGAACTGCATCCTAAAGGAAATTCAATTCAAATAATAGTTTATTTATCAAGATTAAATGAGCAATCATGAGAATGAGAAAAGCACCATGGAAGAAATCAAATTAAATCAGGCCAATTTTGCCCAATAACGAACTTAACCGAGATATTCATCTCCCTAAACTACTCTGAAAATTTCAACTACCTACCTCATTCCGTTCGAGAGTTATATCTATGTCTATGATGGATGAAAAGCAGTCTCACTACTCTCAGATCTCTTACTTCATGTTCAGTTCCGAAATGTAATAATTTTCTGAGAAAAACTAATTTCGGAGCAAACAACTGAGATTTTTCTCACTTCGCTCACAATTCTTCGATAATGTCTCAGGAACATCATTTGACATTATGACAATTCATATTCATACATAGAATAATATCATTCTGTGACAACGTTGAAATACGATTTATTATTGAAATTTTGAAAAATCATATCTCCGAAAGTATTAGCTTGTTAGAGTTAAAAATGATATGAGTGGATTCTTATGATAAAACTTTTTATTAAAAAAAATTTAATTTGGAATTTGTTTCGTAAAAAAAAAATTTTTTTTTTGTTACTCCGAAACCATCTGTCCGATTTTGCCCAATAACGAACTTAGCCGAGATATTTATCCCCCAAACCTACTCTGAAAATTTCAACTCTCTAGCTCATTCCGTTCGAGAGTTATCGTGCCTACGGCCGGCCGGCCGGACCGGCCGGCCGGACAGAATGAATTTCGACCACGGATTCTTGATCAGTGAGTCGAACCAAATCGTTTAAGACCATTTTCATCGAAATATTCGAAAATTACAGACATTTGGGCAAATTGATAAGCACTCAGTTCCGAGGAACTAGAGCGCCAAAAATACTGAATAAATAAATGTTGGTTCTCTGCAAAATATGCATTCATCGACTTCATCAGCGCTTAAGCTTCTGATGACAAGCCAGTACTTCTATCACGTTGTAAGCAACCTTTTTAATGCTTTAAACGCATGCAAACATTCATTTCTAAACAGAACAGCAGCATTTCTCAGTTTTTTCCAAAGCCTCATCCGAATGTTAATATCATGAATGATCAAAGTTGTCAACACTGCCACTCAACATACTAAACACATAAAACTCTATGGACTCACAAGAAGAAATATATTATTGTGAGTATAAAAAGCCTTCCAGGCATGGGGTGAGATGGCGAGATAAGGAACCCAAAACACACTGCTCATATTTAAAAATCAGCCTCAGGTACCTTGTATAGTTTCAGGGGTGGATGTGGATACAGAATTTTAAATATCAGATGTTCATATCGGCCCCAAAATTCAGTATGATAAGAATTGTTTTTTGATAAATATTTATGAATGTTAGGCATATTTCATTCGCATATTCCGAAAGAAAGTTTCTGTCTAGGAGCGAAAGCATCTGAAAATAAATGTTGTAGGGAATCATTCGAAACACAACTTAACAACGAGCTTGACAACGATGGCTCCTTCAATAAATCTTTTTATGTGTTTTTCTATTTAAACTATTTTTGGATGGAAGTTTACATATGAAACCAATATACAAAAACAATCCATAAAAGTAGTATTTCAGATATTTCAATTCAAATATCGTACTTTTAGAGCCTTTGGATGGAACTTTTTTTTAAATTATTATAATTGACCACTGACGAAGCAACCATTTGTGCATTCTAAAATATGCCGTGCAATTCAATGCATATCCCTAAGAATAACGGCATTCCACAATGTACATTTTTGGCAGCGATTTGGTGGGTATGTATGTGTATTTTTATGATAGGTTCTATTTATTCATGCGAAACTGGCTACGCTGGTGTTGCTAGACGCTAACTGACACTTGCGAAGCAAATAATTTCATAATAATACTAGCTGACCCAGCGAACTCTGTTCCGCCTTAGAGGCAATAAATAAGCAGATTTTAGATTTTATTATACACGTTAGAAAAAAAACACCCTGTACAGTAATGATTTAATTTCAATGATGTATCCCTCTAAAGTTTATTTTTTAACACAAATGAATGAAATTGTACGATTGTGGCATGGAAAACAGCAAGTTGCAATTGACGTTAAAAGAAGAACACCCTGTATGGAGATTTCGGACGAATACATTATGAGAATCCATCCAAGGTACCTATTTAGTTAATGCTTTGTTTGTGACACAAATCACCTCAATCACTTACAATTGTGCCATGAGAAAAAGGACACCCTGTATAGAAATGCTTTATTTTCAATGGTGTATGCCTCGAAAGTTTATTTTTAAACACACATGACTAAAATTGTACGATTATGGCAGGAAAAACAGCAAGTTTTAATTGACGTTAAAAGAAAAACACCCTGTATAACACAAAAAACTATCCTATGTCCGTCTCCTGGTTCTAAGCTACCTCCCCACCAATTTTGAGCCAAATCGGTATAGCCGTTCTTGAGTTATAAGTGGAGTAACTAACACGACTTTCATTTATAAATATAGATTAATATAATATTACATAATCTTACATATGTTTTAAAAACATAACACTCATTGTAACATCCAAAAAAATGATGATCAGTAGGCATAAGACTTGCATTATTCATAAAGGTGTACACAATTTCGCAGAAATACACACATTTATGTTAATATAACGTCAATTCAACAGTAAGTTCTTCACCCGGATTTAATATTTTCTAATCTGCATTTATTGAATGCAACATTTGCCATTATAATGAGCATTTCAACAATGCAATTCATGGATGAAGACATAATTTTGATATAATTTAGGTTGTAAATGTTCAACCATTTTTGAAGAATCAATCGATATCAAATATCTGTAAGATCAATTTCGTAAAATGCTTGATTTTTCTACGTGAGTGTGTACAGTACATACTCATTTCCCTATAGCAGCTGCTGGGGTTTCATACGGCATATGACGTTCAGATATTGGATTAGTACTTTGGGATAATAAAGATAAATAACAAAGAATAATAGGAGATCTCGACCAAAATCAGGATGGTAGATTTGAAGGACAGGAAGAGGGGCCACGAAAATTTTGACGCACCATTTTCTTGGAGAGAATTCGGCCTGAAGATTCCGGCACAAAAATCTGGTGTTTATTGTTGATTATTTGTTTCAACTATATCATGAGATATACCGGGTGTCCCATTATATATGTTCCAATGGATTATCTCAGCCATCTCAAAAGATAAAAATTTGAAAATTTCATGATTTTCAATCCGTTCAAGGAACTTCCAACTGAGAAAAACAAAGCTTGAGAGTCACTTTCGGTTTGACCCCAAGTATCTGTGACTTTTTTTTATCTCAAATAGCACCCTATATATTTCTTGCAAATTTTTAATTCTGCTCAAATTACCTTTCCACCGATGTATCACACTTTGTATTTTACATTTGATTTGATGGAAAAAACGTCAATTGATATCTCAAATTGAAAGAATTGCAGTAGGCTACGATAGTTTGTGTAACCTTGATTTTGCCTTCAATAATAGAGATCAATAAAAAAAACCTTCCTCAAGTTGAAATCAACTACATATGTATTTTACCGAACGTTAAATAAATAATGAATAGTATAGTAGGAGGAGTCTGGTACACACGATCTTTCAAATATCCCTAAAGGAAAAATCTAGCGGTGGTAAATCTGGAGATTTTGTAGGCCATCTTATCGGTCCATTTGAAGATAGATAGATTGGCACACACGGATTTTAAGTCAAAATCAAGTTTACCCAAAATATCGTAGCCTGCTGGAATTCTTTCAATTTGAAACTTGAATTGTTTTGTCCTTCAAATCAATCGTAAATTACAAAGTGTGTTACATCGTTGGTAGGTAATCTTGAGTAAAATTTAAAAAATGCCTAAAATATATAGGGTACTATTTGAGATAAAAAATTCAGATCACCTCCGGTCAAACCGAAAGTGACTCTCAATTTTCCTCAGTTGAAGGTTCCTTGAACGAATTGAAAACCATAAAATTTTCAAATTTGTATCTTTTGAAATGGCCGAGATAAGCCATTAGAACATGTATACTGGGACACCCGGTATAGGTTAAGCTGTCCTCACCTAAACGAACACTAACCTAACCTATAGGAATGTAAATAATTTTGTATTTTCCAATATATTATAATTTATATAAAATCTAATCTGAAGTGAAGACCAGTCCCAATTTATTGATGATATGAGCATTTTAGTCATCCCCTTTTTCTGTAAACACCACTTCATAATAGACCCCTTTGAGAAAAGTACCTGACACGGTGCCGAAATATTGTTGGACCCTTTTTAATCTCTTTGTATACGCAGGTACAAAGCATTTAGCGCCGAGTTTTCGGCGGCCTAATTTTTTTGCGAAATTAGGCAAGGGAAAATTATTAAGTCTCCATAGAAAAATCAAGTCTCAAACGTTAATCCTTGTAGGCTTTTCGTGCTGATTGATTAATTTTAATGTGTATTAATGGGGAATGAAAATATACAAAATTTATGTTTCTTGAGAAAAAACCGAGGAAAAAACTTACTGGCTCGAAGGTAGATAAATATATTTTTGTCGTGATGCTCAATCAAATGTTTTCCACCCGGTGCACGAGTTATGAGAAATATATGGTGAATTGAGGATACAAATCAGTAGATTAGATTTGATCACTTCGAATATACAATAATCAACTCATTTGAAAAATATGCTGTTATTCCAATATCGAAACTTTGCTATTTCAAAACGTAAACTACAAGAATTTGAGGTGTGAGTTATATTTTTCTCTGTTCAATTCCTAGAGTTCTTCATTTGGAAATCATAAAACAAATATTGTGCAGTACATCGGTACACAATAATTAAGTGCCAATTCGCTGCTGCTACTACTGACCTAAAAAACGCTGACTAGTGTATATTTGTAGCAGGTAGTTTTAAATGGATTTGTGGTTCCAGGGTCGGTTGTTAACTTCATGAAGATGAATGTCCCTGTTCTGAAAGTAACAATTAGGACCACCAAAACGATATTCCGTATCTATTCTCTCAGAAGCAGATAAGTGCTTTTTTGTGCGGCGAGGGTTCCCGAACCCTGCCGCCAAACTTATCATCCCGGTGTTCGTGTAATTTAATAAAGGGAAATTTTCACCTCTTTAAAATAAGGGGGATAAGGGAGATAACACCCTAGAATGCAATTTTAAAATTCTGTTCTGAAGCGTATCGGATTCACAAATCTGGCTTCCAACAGTGACAGTTATGGCTGCTGTAATGATACATTTATGTTCCTCTTTCATATTGGTGAGAACAAAAATGTGGAGAAGCAGAACAGTCTAATGTCTTTAAATATTCAAGCTGAAAGTTTACAGCGAAGACGCGCGACAGTGATTGTCATTTAATTTAAAACTGGAGCAGTGTCCAAAGCCCAAGAGCTTTGCCATTAGGAGTAAGAGATGGTATTATTGTTATCTATTCCCCAACCAGCAAAGTTGTCTTATAACTCCGATGATTCGCGACTAATATATTTCATAGGTATCATATTAGTGCTTCCAAAATATTTATTTATTATATTAAAGCTACGCAAACTTAATTTTGTTGTAGATAATTGTAAATCATGCATAAGTTTATCGTGGAAACGTTTAAACTGCAGAAATACTGTTTGCTGAATTGCTTTTTAATATTTTCTTTTGTCAATTATGGAGATATTTATGATGATTTATGATATGTATGAATATGATCTTCACAAGTACACTCATCACCGTTGACTCGAAACGTCGAAACTACAACTTCTAACTCCGTAGCGAACATTTCTGTTCACTAGTTGCTGAACCGTGCCACCACGGCTATTTTAAAACTTAATCCAAAACATTTCGATTTACAATATTTTCTGTTTTTCCATTTTGATCATGAATAAACAAGCGGCTAGGGGTTTTTCATTTTAGACCGTTAATTTTCTGCTTAATGTTTGAGTATTTTGAGTAATATTAATGCAAAAATCCGTCCGATCGAACGGATATTCATTATAGATTTCGCAACTTAACGAAAAGATCCAAATCCCATGGTACGTTTACTGGAGTAACGCTCCAGTTTTTCATTGGGTAAAAATTTTAAAAAAATAAGAGAAAGCTATTTCGGACGCTCCGAGATTCGATCCCGCCGCCCCACGAGGCTCGGGAGCTATACATTTCCAATCCAACGCCTCAGCTCACTCGGCCACGTTGCCTACGTGAGTCAACTCTTATTATGTACCAAATAAATATTTTTAGTACTCGGATGATTTCCGTCTTTCGATTTTCAGATTATCGTCAATCCTGTCAAGTGATCGATCGAAATCGGTTACTCGTTCATATTTCTCGCAGTTTTTCCAGACGATTCCAAAATTTTCGGGTAATTCCGTTCGAAATTCAAATTCGATTTGACATTTCTCGTCTCTCGTTCATACCGTAAACGTCGACCTTGAAGGGGCCGCGTTCAAATTCGCCACAGAAGTACGTGAAACGTCTGAATCTTGTCGATTTTCACGAAAAGTCACATTTTCATATCGTTCTTCCGAAACGAAAACGAAAGAGAAGATCGAAAAAAGAGCTCCGTTACGGACTAATTTCGAATCTCGTCTTCGCGTCCCCGCAAATACCGTCGTTTCGAACGCCACCGTTCCTCCGAATTTCTTTCCACAATTTTGCTCCGTTTGCCAAAATCGGCGTTTTTGACTTTTCGCATTTTTTTTAAATGCACCCATCTTTCGCCCCAAATACGTGAAACTCTACGAAACTTCCGTATATTTCCTTGATAAACCCCTTCGAAATATGCCCCAAACCCCTCTCCTAACATCCTAAAAAAATCACGTTTATAGTAAGATTTTCAAAATGTTTCGTTTGATAAATGAAGAACTGCTTGACCAATTTTGGGCAAACTTCACATCACCATCTACTAAATAGTCCGAACAAAGCCTAAACATTTGGTTTGGATAGGTGAACCGGTTCTTGAGTTATAAAATTACAACGAAAAGTAGCATTGATTTTTATATACATTGATATCTGTGGACACAAATAAAAATTGGTTCAAGCACTGACATGAAGTCAGGAGCATTAGCGCGTATTTTCTATTGTCCATTGACCTCAAATTCTTCATCAGGGAGTCGAACCCAATCGTTTGAGACCATTTTCGGCAAAAATTTCGAAAATTACAGACATTTGGGCAAAATGATAACGCGATGTTCCCCTGAACATACGCGAAAAAAGAGATATTCTAATTTCTAACCAACAGGAAATCAAAGCAGAAAGTTTGTGAGCGCTTATCGTCTACGATAATTTCATTTGAACCAATTTTCTCGTCAATAAGATCAATCTTGTCAATATCAGGTTACTTATAATTCAGAATACGCAGTTGTTCGGAATACTTTCACGTAGAATATTTGTTCGAAATTGACTGAAATTGTTTTCTTGAGGTATATATTTGCGTCAAAACGTCAGGCTGTAATTCAATGGTATATTGTCATGAATCTGTCAACGCCATTCCGCAAATCGTGCTGCGTACTTAACATTGCACATTCTCTGATGAAAAAATTATCAACCATGTAGTTAAATTGTAATTTTTTAACAGCAAAGAAGTAATAATCTTCCTATAAATCCAGCGGGAGAATTATGTGCATTCAAAATGACCGTCAAATATGCGCTTATGATATTTTTTCTCCGGTACGAAGAATCGCCTCCGCTGGGTTTCAAAGATATTCACTCTTGTTTTTAGAAATATTTGATTTCAAAAAGGAAAATGTCGTAGCTCATAAGGTCAGGAGGGTCTCTTTCAAAGCCAGGTCTGGCCAATCCAAACGATGATTATTCAGAACTTCAGATGTACGAAGACCGCTACAGGACCTTAATGTAGGGCTTTCATCTCCCATTAATATATGCTTCACTTTATATTCTGTTATGAAAAAATCGGTACGAAAATTTATGTTATAATTCAATATGTCATCATTCATGGTTTTGAAGGTTCTCGCAAAATTTCATAGATGTCGGACAAATGCTCTCTGATGTATAGTTTTTTTTTTCACGAAATTTTGGAAATATTTTTGTGTTGGCATTCTACAACTAATACCCATGTTTGAATTGGATCGGTTTTTCACTTTTCTAGTTACTGAGGAAACAACACCCAAATTTTAGATGGGTATAACTCCAAAACCGTTTGGCCAATTCTGCCTATAAATAAACTCGAATGTCGCATTCTGATGCACAACCTAACCTGAAAATTTCAAGTCGCTATCACTTTCCCTTCTCAGGTTATCGTGGCACTAATATATTTTTTTAATTTTTCTAGTGATACTATTCTCAAAAATCTCACAAACGTACTTAGGTTTTTATTCTACAACTACACACCAACTTTCAATTCGATCGGATTAGTATTGGATGAACACAAAATCATTACTCGGAAACCATTGGGCTGATTATGCCCATTAACGAACTTGTCCGTCGTATTTGGACGCGCCACCTATACTCTGGAAATGTCAAGTCGCTGTCTTTCCGTTCCCAAGTTATCGTGGCAACGGTTGGTCGGACAGAATCAAATTTGACCTCGAGTTCTTCATCAGTGAGTAGAACCTAATCGTTTGGGACCATTTTCGGCAAAAAATTCGAAAATTACAGACATTTGGGCAAAATGATAACGCGATGTTCCCCAGAACATGCGCGTAAAAAATCAGGACCGTATTAGGATAATTTTGGACATTCTATATCTATGTTAATATAAATTCAGCACGTACATATACGCTAAAATTTTTCTGCACCTTCATGAGCGTAGGAGAGTGAATCAACAAAAAGAAATTCCAATTTCACCATATTCTACCCATCAGTACAATTCAACTAGCGATTCTTATTCAAATTGGATTCTAACATTCATTCGTCTGGAAATGTTAATATCAGCTCGTGCCGTTCATCTGACTTTTAGATCAAGCTAGAACATGTTCCGTCGATTTGAGAGTCGTAATAGCCTCAAAATCATTTGGGCCCGAAGTTTCTCGATTTAATACCGGCATAGAGTCTCCTGTGATATTTGAATCAAACATGGAATGGCCTAGAACGAATTCTGAGGGGCCCTTAGTCCTGAATTAAATTGAAATTAACGGCCAAATTAGTTGTAATTAGTGGCCTGAGAGCCGACATCCAACCTCCCTGGATATACCCTCTTGTGGCGCAGTAACAGAAAGATCTTGTGAAAGTAAAGTTCCCTTGACACAAATGTACATCGTGTACAGTTTTTGGCGCTCTTGTTCCTCGGAACAGAGTGCTAATCAATTTGCCCAAATGTGTGTAATTTTCGAATTTTTCGATGAAAATGGTCTTAAACGATTTGGTTCGACTCACTGATCAAGAATCCGTGGTCGAAATTGATTCTGTTTGGCCAGCCGGCCGTCCGTTAACAAGAAACTCTAGAACGGAATGAGCTAGACAGTCAAAAAAAAAAGAGTAGGTTTGAGACCTAAATATCTCGTTTAAGTTCGTTATAGGGTAAAATCGGCCGGATGGTTTCGGAGTAACAAAAAAGGAATATTTTTTACATTATATTTTTTTTAAGATGCAGTTTCATCATAAGAATCCATTGATATTATTTCCAACTATGACAAGCTAATACTTTCGGAGATATGATTTGTCAAAATTTCAATAATACATCGTACTTCTATGTTTTCACAGAATGCGAATTCCAGTTGGTCCAGTTTGATAGATAAACGTCATTAATGTCAAACGAAACTGAAAGTGTATTTCTGGGGAGTTTGGTTGATGTAAGCATGTAAACAATTTGAAATTTGGATTCACTAAGTTCATAGGCAGAGATTTTTGAATCGAAAATGAATGATGCAAGGAAGTCGAGCATAATTTACGAGTTATTCTCAATGATGGAAGATTCAAAACGGGATTTCCAACTAATGTACTGGTAGTTATTCCTTGGTAACACTTTTTAAGATTTCCTACATACGTATTCTGGTTTGAGTTCTCTCTTAACTGATTACATAAGATTTGTTTCTTAAATAAAACTGGCTATTTCATTTACTCAATTTTTCAGAATGACTCCTGATATGATATGATTTGTCAAAAATTGGACAAGAGCGCCAAAGCTTCTGTCCACAGGGCTTTTCCACTTTGTTTTAAACTTCTATCAGTCATGTTCTTATTTCTCATTTTTTTTATTCGTATTAATATTTTTTTCTTAATAGTGTGGCGTAATTTCCTCATTTTGACCAACGTATATTGAAGGGTAGAAATCTGGAAGAATTATTACATTTTATCATAAATAATATTCATCCAGAAATATGAAAATTTGGAAATAGGTAGGTATGTAGCAGTTCTAGCCGGCAACCTCTCACTTCCCATAAGGCTTTAGGGATTTCACTCGAATGACATAACTGAATGTGATGTAACGGAATGTGAAAAGAGCCAGGTCAAGTTCCAAGAAGCGAGGAGGGTATTTTAACACGAAGCGAATTATTAGGGTTTTTAGAAGCGCATGTTTTTGATTTCTTGTTAAATGAAATCTCAAAATTGTTCACATTGGAATACCCCATTCACTTTTATAAAGGCTCCCGGTTGGCCATGAAAGTTTGACACATTTCACCATGTATATTTTGAAAATATTAGGTTATAGTAATTGTCCTGTCAGATAACTACGCAACGTTGTCCTCTCTAAATAGAGGTCGTAGTAATTACGTATTTTTTACAATGTGAATTCACTTCGGAAAAATAATGAATTTGAGAAAATATTATGTGAATTCAACAATTCCAAAGAGCTGGCGACTGTGGAAGAAAATTTTTCCTGTGTTTTTACTGGAAATATTTCATGTATATAAACTGGTTGGAAGACTCAATTATGATATTTTCTTATACGGAAACTAAGAATCAAGTGTTGAAATTTTAATGAAAAATAATGGATAGAGTAGTCACTTTGAAAAAAGGATAAAGGTACCTGAATAATCCATCAGGAAAACTTCCTAACGAACAGACGTATCTATGGAATTCTCCACTTTTCGAAATTCTCAAGAAATAAGCATACAGAAGACATTTAAATACCTTGTTGCACAACTTGAAATTCAACAGTTTCAAAATGCAGTAGTACTACGAAACCCGAGTCACTGTTAAACCTCAATAAAATATAGTGATAGAAAACTAAGTAATTTCATTCGAGAGTTCAACATGTCCTGAGAAAGAATGAAGTTTTCCTATTGCAGATTTCAGTTCTGTATAACTTCAGATACTTTGTCTCTGCTTCTTCAAAACAGCTTTCGGCATTTTCAATTTCAAAGCCAAGAGTTCTTTATTATACGAAGCTAATGCTTTGTGATAATATCTTGTCTAAGATGGAAAATTATGTTGAGACTTGAGAGTAGAAATTGGTAACGTCGCAGAGAATTGTTTCGACATTGACGATATTTCAGGAGTGCCAACCTGCCTCAGTATTAGTTACAATGTCATCATGACATGATGTCATGATGACATCGTAAATTTTTCCGGCTCATTTTTCCAGTATTTTATACGATACAAAGTAAAACATCTATCTATGGGAGATGATAGCCCTAAATAAGGGCCCTGTAGCAGTCTTCGAACATCTGAAGTTCTGAATAATCATCGCTTGGACTGTCAGACCTGGTTTTGAAAGAGACCCTCCTGGCCTTACGAGCAACATTTTCCTTTTCGAATTCAAATATTGAAGGGATTTCTAAGAACAAGAAGGAATATTTTTGAAAACTAGCGGAGGTGATTCTTCTCCAAGAGAACCCATGCGCCTACAGAGAATTATATTTGTGAGAGGAGACTTTTGAAAGGTTATGTAGTATTTATAATTTGTTCGTTCTTCTCCTCTTGTCTTTACATTTTTCAGGAGTTTCGGGTACCTTGGAGAAACCTCTCCGTTTTTTGACGAAGGAGTCCATATTGAAGAAATAAATATCAATATTTTTAAATTGCAGTAAATTTTGTGAACAATAGTTACAAATCACGACACTCACGGGGAGACAGGGTTTTTTTGCTGAGGTTTTTCCCTAAGCTCTTGTATCATACGTCGAATTGTATGGTACCCCGTTACACCAACCTCTGCTAACACATATACAGCTCTCAGTCAAAAGAATATATATATATATATATATATTGAAACCTTGGAAAGAATTTTCTTTCCGTTTTTGGGTACTCGGCAAATTTGGGGGGGCAGTTATATAGAGCAGTGACTATTCATTAGTAAATTCTATATTTCGAACACAATGGTGCGGTTCCTCATCAGGAAAACTGAAAAACATACAATCAAAGTCAACCACAATAACTTGACATATAAAGTTCAAACTTACATCTAACAAAGTCAAAGAAACGGCAAAGAAGACATCAAGGAGACATTTGGTTTAAAACATTCATAAAACGCAGCAAATACATTAATCGATAATCGTCTCGAGAACTTAGTCAGACAGCATGTAGTCTAAGGTAAGGTTAGGTCACAGAAAAGTATGCCCATAAAAGTCAAATCATAAACATAGAAATTTTGATTAACACTGTAAAAAACTTTTTAATGGCCCTATCTGGAGTCTCCACCTTGATTGTCTAATGACAAAAGATAGCTATAAATATTGCTTAAACCTTCTATATCTGTTTTTTTATTTATATTGTTTGGATATTCACTGATATAACACATTTCTAAAAATGTTCTTTTATTATAATTGGTGGCTGTTGTCAGTATCCTCGGTTCGTTGAAGTCAAACTGATGACCCAATGAAAATGCATGACCTGCAAGTGCACATCTCTCGGGGTGTAATCTGATGTCACTTTTATGAATTGCAAATCTCCTCTTCACACATTGAGTTGTCTGGCCAATGTAAACTGATTGGCAATCATTACACTTCACTAAATATACACAGTCTGATTTTGAGGAGGCTGAAATGTTATCCTTCAAACGGCTGAAGAGTCTATGAACAGAAAATGGACTATATTTGGCAATTTTGATATTTGGCACGTCTCTGAGAATGTGCACGAGATTTTGGGTTAAGCCCTGGATGAAAGGCAGTGAGACATATTTTGGGGTTATAAGCTCTGCAGTTGTGCTGTTTACTGGAAGGTTGTGTGATTGAGATGGTAATGAATTATTGAAACACTTCAAAAGAAATGACCTAGAGTAACCATTATCTAAGAAAATATCGAGAAGTCTACTCTCGGCTGACCTAACATAATCTGGATGACAAATGGTTCTCACTCTGTATATCATTCTCTTGATTAAGTTGATTTTGATTCCCCAGTTGTGGTTCGATCGACAGTGTATGTATCTCCCAGATGCAGTGCTCTTCTGGTACCAATCCAATTTTATGATATTGGTGGAGGATCTGACCACTCTTGTGTCTAAAAAGGGGACGTTGTTTTCGGTCTCCTCTTCCACTGTAAAAGAGATATGTTCATCAAATGAATTGAACACCCGTAGACACCGTAGACACAAGAGTGGTCAGATCCTCCACCAATATCATAAAATTGGATTGGTACCAGAAGAGCACTGCATCTGGGAGATACATACACTGTCGATCGAACCACAACTGGGGAATCAAAATCAACTTAATCAAGAGAATGATATACAGAGTGAGAACCATTTGTCATCCAGATTATGTTAGGTCAGCCGAGAGTAGACTTCTCGATATTTTCTTAGATAATGGTTACTCTAGGTCATTTCTTTTGAAGTGTTTCAATAATTCATTACCATCTCAATCACACAACCTTCCAGTAAACAGCACAACTGCAGAGCTTATAACCCCAAAATATGTCTCACTGCCTTTCATCCAGGGCTTAACCCAAAATCTCGTGCACATTCTCAGAGACGTGCCAAATATCAAAATTGCCAAATATAGTCCATTTTCTGTTCATAGACTCTTCAGCCGTTTGAAGGATAACATTTCAGCCTCCTCAAAATCAGACTGTGTATATTTAGTGAAGTGTAATGATTGCCAATCAGTTTACATTGGCCAGACAACTCAATGTGTGAAGAGGAGATTTGCAATTCATAAAAGTGACATCAGATTACACCCCGAGAGATGTGCACTTGCAGGTCATGCATTTTCATTGGGTCATCAGTTTGACTTCAACGAACCGAGGATACTGACAACAGCCACCAATTATAATAAAAGAACATTTTTAGAAATGTGTTATATCAGTGAATATCCAAACAATATAAATAAAAAAACAGATATAGAAGATTTAAGCAATATTTATAGCTATCTTTTGTCATTAGACAATCAAGGTGGAGACTCCAGATAGGGCCATTAAAAAGTTTTTTACAGTGTTAATCAAAATTTCTATGTTTATGATTTGACTTTTATGGGCATACTTTTCTGTGACCTAACCTTACCTTAGACTACATGCTGTCTGACTAAGTTCTCGAGACGATTATCGATTAATGTATTTGCTGCGTTTTATGAATGTTTTAAACCAAATGTCTCCTTGATGTCTTCTTTGCCGTTTCTTTGACTTTGTTAGATGTAAGTTTGAACTTTATATGTCAAGTTATTGTGGTTGACTTTGATTGTATGTTTTTCAGTTTTCCTGATGAGGAACCGCACCATTGTGTTCGAAATATAGAATTTACTAATGAATAGTCACTGCTCTATATAACTGCCCCCCCAAATTTGCCGAGTACCCAAAAACGGAAAGAAAATTCTTTCCAAGGTTTCAATATTTATCAATACGGCAACACTCCTTATAGGAATATAATATATATATATATATATATACAGTGGACTCTCGATAAGTCGAACTCCCAGGGACCATAAAAAACTGTTCGACTTATCTATGGTTCGTCTCACCAAACGTTCGAGTTATTGAGGTGAGAGTTCGACTCATTGAGGGAAAAACTCGCGTATTCACGACATCAACAGTAGTTAATGAGAAACAAGGGTTGATGACAAGTGTCTTCATTGACCCTAGCACTTTCACCTTTCACCTAACGAGGTTCTTCCAGAAATTCCGTATCTTTTTTTGGAATTACGTAGCCAACCACTACTCGCTGTAAATTCGTGGCCTAGGGAAGATGCGAACATCTGAATGCCGAGGCAATTTCTGACGGTACCGGTGGACTGATTTTCCTTTAACTCTGAGGAAGATATTAATTTTATTTTTCATGATAGATAAAAATTGGGATTTAGGAATTCCAAACTTGTTAGCGATAAGGGTTTTACTTTCTTCTCCTTTCTCTACTTCCCGAATGAGTTTGAGTTCATCTGCTACTGATACAATTTTCAGTTTTCGCGTATCCATGACTAAAACGATCTCAGCGCACGACGGCTCAATAAACAAATAAAAAATAAATAAATAAATAATAAACAATGTACTAAGCGATTGAAAAATACATATGATGGCTACCAAATGTGGTGATTCGTTTACATACCGAATTCTTTTCGGTTTCATTCGTTAGATCAAACAGTTCGACTCATAGAGGAGATGATGGTTAGGAGTACGACTGATAGAGGTGGAGGTTCTCTTGTGGACCCTTCCAGCAGTTCGACTCATCTACTAGACTTTTTGCTCTCAAGAACTCTGTTCGACTCATTGAGGTGAAAGTATACAGGGTTAGATACCCATGAATTGGGACCGGAAAAAATGTTCGACTTATCTAAGAGTTCGACTTATCGATGTTCGACTTATCAAGAGTTCACTGTATATATATTAGTTACAAAAACGTGGTAGACCTCAATCATAGTAAACCGGGAGACTTCATGAAAGTGAATGGAGTATAGATCCTTAAATACCCTAATAAAGTTTTTACCTTATGTTTCAAACCGTAAGCCATAAGAGAACATTTTTAAGTAGTTTTCGTAAATACATCTAGAAATTGGCCACTTTGTTGAACATGAGGACTTCATGCATGAGGTGAACTAATAATCGAAAATGATGTTGTCAACTCTGCTCCTAAAATATTTCGGAATTTTTCCATGATTAATAACCTACGAAAGATTGTTAATATGAAATGAACATGGTCCAGGGAGCATTAAATGTACTTCAAGTTATTACTTTGAAGAGTTTTGCTTACAAATGGTCGGTTGGGTCCTGATCTGACCCTTTTAGATACCCGCGCTCACTCATAGGCAGTTTTTTGGGAGAGAGATCCGTAACTTTGCGAATTTCTTATCAAAAAATATTTTCACTGCAATAATTCATTGTTAATGCATAGATAAATATCAGAAAATTGAATGATATTAACAAACCTGCTTCACATAATATTATTTGAAGTAAAATCAGATTTTTTTTTCATCTCGAAAAGGAATCTTTCATTGACCTATTTAAATTGATATAGGAGTTTTCGTTCATTTAAACCCATCATAATCAACCAATTATGTGAACAGTGAGCATTTTCATTACAGTATCGTTTCCAGAATTCAACTGAGATTTTATTGATTTGTAATTTAAGCCCGTTTTCAATTCAATCAGACTATGACCGTGATTAATGGATTACCTAGAGTTGGGTGGTAGAGTTTGGTATTGCGGAAAAACCTTTACGCGCACTATTCGTTGTTGAAATTTCAGAGCACGTTTCACAGCTGGTTTTTGCTAAGCTCTTCTTGATGTGTGTGCAACGGAAAACATAAAAATACGAACGTAAATATAAAACAGATCGTGCCACCCGCCCTGTGCACTCTATGCTTTATGTAATCACGAATCATCGGTATCAGATCGGCTCATATGAAGAAACTTGCAGACATTTGTAGTAAATTTCAAATTTTGTAGCATTTACAGCTTCATACCCACACCTGATCCGAACTTGATTGAATATACAGTGCGGAAAAGCCAAATAGAATAAATTCAATATCTTGGGTACTGTACATATTTATGGAAAATCCTGAAACCCGTCAAATTCAAATTTTAAATTGTCATTCTTCATCGTAAAAATGCGAGCCTCCTTCGAAAGACGTACAACTCCCAATTTTTTCAAATAGTATGGGCTTGTGATCGTTTGAAAGATCGCGTCATTCTCTATTCAGAAATGTTTTCACTTTCATGTTTATTGCAAAATCAAAATAGAAGAAAATTAAATCATGTGATTACCGAAATTCATTATAATATTCTCTCGAATGTTCTCAAATCTTATTACAATAGTACAAAACTTATTTATCTTCAATTTCTATCAAGATGTGATAGAAAGAAAATGAAAATAAATAATAGTTTAAAAAAAACTAAAAGAACACGCTTTTATAGCTAACCGAACTAAAAAGTAGAAAATAATTTTTAATTTCAGAGTTTATAATACAGTAGTAGAAGATCGAACAATCAATCAGAATTTATCACCTCAAAATAAAATTATAATAAAGTTTAAGTTATTAACAAAATAATTCAATTCAGAGTAAACAGCGTGGGGTGCTTGATAAAGTAAATGTAGCAACCATTCTATTGGCAACTATCTATGAGAAGAGAGTTATGAAAAGTAGTAAAATGCACCCCACGCTTTTTACTCTGAATTGAATTCTTTTGTTAATAACTTAAACTTTATTATAATTTTATTTTGAGGTGATACATTCTGATTGATTGTTCGATCTTCTACTACTGTATTATAAACTCTCTGAAATTAAAAATTATTTTCTAATTTTTAGTTCGGTTAGCTATAAAAGCGTGTTTTTTTAGTTTTTTAAACTATTATTTATTTTTCATTTTTTAGTTCGATTTATCAATTAGTTATTTGTTGACATGTGGTATTGAAATGTCTCACAAATTATTTCGCAATCTCATCATTTCATTCAAAATTTTATTAATCCTGGCGGTCCCAATAAGGATAATGGGAAACTGTTAGAACATGTTAGAACTGTTAGAATATGAGCCCAAAATGATATATCGCATGCGACAAATCGCCTTGCGATAGACAGGCTCCACTCTGTGAGATTTTGTACATGAGATACAGATAGTCCGCCGTATTCACAAATCATTCAATCTCCGTTAAGTCCTAACTGAGGTACTCAGTTAAGGATAAATTTGAATCGGAACCTCAGTTACCTAAAGTGAAAATCAACGTGAAACAGGCCAGTTTCACCACCGTTAAATACTTTAACTGAGGTTGCGATTCAAATTTATTCTCAACGGAGGACCTCAGTTAGGACTTAACGGAGATTGAATGCTTTGTGAATACGGCGGAGTATCTGTCTGCGCTTGTCGCTCATGCGATATCGCATCAGTATGAACTGCACCTGAAACATGACGTTGCAAATTGGCGGAGGTGTCCGGTATGAGATAATAAGCTATAAATAATAATCAATTTTTGTGGATAATAAGGATAATGGGAAACTGGTATGAAATTATTGCATTGTCATCGGTTCTTGATACGTATGCAAAGTTTCAAATTAATCAGACTTCTGGAAACTGGTGAAAATTAAGTTCAAAGATTTCGTTACATACATACATAGTCAGATACAACCCAAGCTAATAAAAGCGTGTTAAAAAAACAATAACATTGTGTTTTCCAGATGGTACCATGAAAACTACTTAAAACACTTTCTTTGGCATTGTTAGTTTCTTTAGAACGCCTTCACAAAATGTTTTGTGCTGATAAGTTGTAGTTTATAAATTGTCTAATATCGGTTTCAATTTTATTAACTTCAATTTTGAATAATGGTTCGATCAAGGGAAATGTACAAAATAACAATTTTCCCAATGATTGGTTACGCAGATAACACCCGGACACAAAAAGATGTGAGGCGCTTGTTTAATGAGGAATTTCCGAATTTGCCGCCTATAACCCAAGGGACAATAAAAATAGAGAAGAGGTTTCGCGAGTTTGCGCATGTAAGGCAGTTTAAAAAATCAGCTGCTAATACACTGTGTGAGGATGTGAAATTAGATGTAATGCTTGACTTTGAAGAAAATCCACATAAATCAAGTAGAAATGCCTCCACAACATTCAATGTCAGCCATACATCGATTCTAAACATATTAAAACAAAATAAAATGCATCCCTATAAAATGATACCTACCCAGGAGCACAGGGAAGATTAGGTATTTTTAATAATTAATTTATTTCATTTGGCATTTCCACACTATATAAGTATTCAAAAATTCAGAATATACTAATTCCAAGTTAATTTCGGAAGGGTCCTCAGAGAAATTCTAAAAATGTAGCTGTATTAATAGTGAAATGGTATTTTAATAGATGAAGAAAATTCGATTTTGGTTTATTATTCACAGCAATAATTACTTCACAGTCTTCTGAGATATTTATGTAATAATATAATGAGGTGAGGATTAGAATACCGCCTTGATGTCTTTTCATCCTGAACTTTGAGAAATAATTTTAGGAAAGTTTGCACAACTATATAAACCTCATAGTCACACTTGGTATATTCTAAATAAACCTTCGTGTAAAAATTTTACCTCCAGATTTTAGTATCGAATGCCATAATTTAAACCATATTTGAACGCTTCAGGTATATTATTTCATAATAATTATGGGCATTTTGTGTACTCAAATCTGAGTAGGTGAAACTCATTCTACATTCAATAAACTAGCGCATTACAGTTCTAAATACAACATGGAAGAGGAAACTCTAGACTCAATTGATTACTGTGACTATAGATTGAAGTTTCTACTCTCTATTTTCCTCTTATTATGAACCAAATACTTACAGAGTATCTTTTGTTGCAGGTGAATAAGGAGGAAACAAAGTGTTTAAGGCCAGGAGCATCCCACGGTAAGTAATGTAAACATCAAATGTGTTAAATACATACAAGTATTTTATCCATCCAGAGAATTGTGTTGATTGACCGCAGTCAACAACGCTTATGACCCAAATATTGTACAGAATATTATAAGACCTAAAGGAAATAAAGAGTTATTAAATTGATATTCCCAAAACCAGGAAACACAAATTCAAAATACAATAGTCGAAACTTTATTGGTAATATCAGCAGCAAATGAGGCAGCAACCTACAAGAAATTCTTAAAAAATATAGATTCAACATCGAATTTCGTACGGACGATCAAGTTTTCAAAAATGACAAATCGAAAACTAATAAAGGTAATAAATCCGGTGTTGTTCAATAGAGAATCATTAAATCAATACAGAATTTATAATTTTGCATACGGTAGGAAAGAGTCCAAAAAGGAATTATAAAGTAAGAGTAGAAATCTAATAATTATAGTAGTACTCAATGAGTCAATTTAACTGAATCAATCGTCATAACTTGGTCTCTAAATGGTCCTTCTTATTTGTAGTGGACAAGAGTTTAGTTACTAGTGTAGGATCCATAATCAGTCCATAGTGTAGAAAAAAATAATATACTGTGTACTGAGAAGTATCCACAAAGTTAGCTCGTCTCCTCGCTGGTGCTCACCGGTTAACGCTAAAAAGCTAACAAACTCGACAGCCGGACAATATTTTGATCTTCCGGCTGAACAAATTTGTGCATCGCCATTCTACAACTAATTAAAAAGTTCCGATTCGAACAGATCTTAATTTTTTAAGTTATTGGGGGTAAAATATTTCAGATAGGTATAACCCCGAAAAAATGTTTACTGATTATGCTTATTGACGAACTTGACCGTAGTATTTGGATGCGCAGCCTACCCTGAAAATTTCAAGTGCTCAAATCTCTTTCGACTAGAAATGTATCGACCGGCAGGACAGAATCGAATATGACCTTGGATTGTTCATCAGTAAGTTGGGCCTTATCCTCTGAGGGCATTCTCGGCAAAAAATCGAATATAACAGACATTTGGACACGCTGTTCCCTAGAACATGCGCGCAAAAAGTCTAATTGTCTTCCCCTGGAACATTAAGCGCGTAAAAATCACCAGTTTTATGTTGAAATACCGAGATAGCCACGAATGCTCGAATAATGTTTTTCCCCATTCTTTCCGAAGAGAATAAATGATTTTATTAAATGAATTATGTATATCCTCTGCCCAGCTTTAATCGGAGGCTGGATGTTATTTTGTTGAGAGGTTACTATCCTGTTCCATAGTGTGGCAGGAACCCTTCTCTGTAATTGCCCCCTTAAGTTTGAGTTATTTCTTCTTCCACCATTTACTCGCAACGTTATATCTCAGACGAAACTTTGCGGAAAAGGGAAACCTGCTAGGAAACATCATTATAAATTATGGTTGTCATCGGTTCCCTTGATTTATACGGGACTTCAGCAAGGTTTAGGGCTTACCGTCTAGCCTTCTGGCTGATTACTGCCTGCACTCGCGAGGCTATGGTCCAATTTATATTTAAATGAAGTGATTTAGCGCGCTCGATTAATATACTGGATGACCAAGGCTGCATTATTAGTCCTCCTCCTTATTCCGTATGTCATATTCTGAGATGGGTTCGATGCGGGCTAGTGGATGAGAAATTTGTTGATTGGATTAGATATGCCTTCATTGTCGGAAATTATTCGCTCTATATTGCGTCGTATTTCTTTATATTAGCCACATTGTGGATGGGGAATACTCTTAACACTAATATGTCAGCTGAAGTTCCCGGTCTCATAAAGAAAACACGATTTTTTTGTCATATTCGATTTTATTCGTCAACATAACTTTCTTCAAGAGCGATAAAATCATTCCAGCTCCTTTCTTATGTTTCGATACCTTTCTCAGAGAACGATTTATCTTTGCCTTAAAATTGACGATTGTCTTATCATTCGAGTGACATCTCTTTGCGGCAAGCTGTATTTTTAGGTCTGAGATAAATTAAAACTTACTGGGGCCAAATCCGGAAATTAACGGTTTAACGGTATAGGTATGTCTCGGCTTACTCTGCCATCATAACCAAAGACTTGTGACATGGTGCATTGCCTTAGTGGAAGATAACTTTCTTTTTTTGCATATAAGGTCTTTTCTTCAGAATTGTGTCGTTCAACCCATCCAGTTGGACCATGTAGATATTGCTTTTGACTATATTGGCCTTTTCAAGGTAGCTAGGTAGGTAGCCGATATACAATCAGCTACTTAATGAATCACACACGTTATCAAATGGGACTGTATATATTACCGCGAACTAGAGTGAGTTACCGCGAGCGGCACATCGGAGAGGGTAGTCTCGATTTAATTTTAGGATTTAAAATGGCACGTCAAAAGTCTTTTGGTTACTTCAAATGCAGACGAGCAGGTGCCATGGAAATGAAAATTGGATGCCGGAAATGAACATTTATTTATTTATTTATTTATAAATTACCGCTTCTACAACTAGGTCATTAGCGGTGGTGGTACAGTTATTTACAATACATTAAATTTATGAGAAAATGGAAATATTTGATACTGAATTAACAATGCTCTAATGAATGTTAGTGTATTGAGGCATGTCGTCAGGGCTTCTTTAATCGAGTTGCTTACATTGAATTGTATTCTCTAAGGCTGGTATACTTGACAATCCATCAGGATATGTTGAACTGTGATTATGGTATGACATATTGTAGATATCGGGACATTCTCCTTCACTAGTAGGTGGTGGTGCGTTGTTAAGGTATGACCAATTCTTAACCTCCTTAGGGTGACTAAATCTCTTCTTTTGAGAATTGTAGATTATTGTTGGATCAATAAGGTTAAGTTTGGAACGTTGCGATTGCCTAATATTCTTCCATTTGTCTCTAATTAGGTTTTTGTATTTGTTAACCTAAGTGAGAATTGGTAATCAAATTCAGTTCCTGTCCGAAGGAGATTGCGTCTTTTGCAGCTTGGTCTGCCTTCTCGTTGCCTTCGATACCACAGTGTGAGGGAACTCAAACCAGCATGCAAGAATCATGTTGGAGTTGAAGACATGTAATAAGGTCTCTTGCATGGTTGACGATTGGATTACTGGAGAAAAGATCCAGTATAGCTTGAATAGCGCTGAGGGAATCGGTGTATATAACGGAATGTGATATCTTATTACCAACGATGAATTCGAGCGCTTTCCAGATTGCTATTAACTCCGCAGTGAATATAGAATTGCATGGAGATAGCTTGAACATACTTGTTCTTGTTGAAGCGTGGAAAGCGCACCCAATACCTTCCGCTGATTTTGATGCTTCCGTGAATATGATTTCCTTGTTAAAGTGTTCGCTGATTGTATCTTCAAATCTTTGTTGAATTATAAGTGGGTGAGTTTCAGAATTTTTGTGGGATCTTAGGGATGTATCGTTTTCTGTATTTTGGTGATCCCAGATTACTACATTGGGGATCTATAGTTCATAGTATGAGGAAAACTTGATGCTACTTATGAGTGATTAACTTGGTGATATAGTGGAGGTGTAAGGTTTAGTTGATTTAAGTATTGATGGATATATCCTGGATTATACAGTTGATCTTGTACGGGATTTTGTTTGTCTGCAGATATCCTCAAGGCATATGTTAATTGCACCATTTTCTTCGCAGAAAATGAAAATTTGATTAGTGCAGTTTTCAACGGGTGGGCTATTCGAGCGTTACCGCTTTTGCCTCTTACCTCGATGCTTCACTATATTTGTACCTTAACTCTGGCGTATAAAGGTGGCTCAAAGTTTCTTCCATCATAACGTATCGATGCACTTCCACAGCAGCGTTTGAGGTCATACTCAATATGGTAACTGGGTAGGACATAATATGAGTTTATCTACAGGACCAACTGGACTCAAACCTCTTGGCGAAGCTCTCGGGTGTAATGCCAACCATATTAATAAAAAAATTAAATAAAATTAAATATCGAAATATTCCAACGATCGAGATGTACTGATCCATTTTACACCCGACGAGCGAAGTTGTCAACAGTTTTTTATTTTTGACGTTCCTGGAAAGAATTTAATTAATTAGATTGGCCGAAATCAAATTCTGACAAGTCGATACCCAGTAATAACATTCGTTCAATACTTAGTGAGAATTAGTATATCTTGTCTATGATATGTAACTTATTTTCTCGATTTAAACTTGATCGAATAATATCTAACATGATGATATTTTCTGAAATTAGAAATTTGAAAACAAGTTATTAAAGGTCAGTAGTAATAACATTAGTTAAAGTTCATGGATTCTGGATTCCCAATAATTATTTAGTGCTTCTGTTTCCCATTGGTACGGATTCGTCTTCTTGGCAAGGAGGTACCTGGACACCGTGTTTTTACGGACTTAATGACCTGGTTCGATTCCCATAGCCGAAATTATTATCTTTTTCTTGTTTTTCCAATTATATCGGAATAATACCTTTGGGAAAAGCGTTATGGAAGGAATTAAGTCGATATTCTCATAAAATTACGTGAATATTTTCATATATTATTAGATATCATAAAATCTCAATTCATAGATACTCATGGCACAACCATACGATTCGACTGATTTGTATCATAGAAATAATTCTCGGAATAAATTATCGAACATAAACCACTGCTATACAGGTGTTTTTTCATCTTATGGCACAATTGTACGATTGAACTGATTTGTGTCCTTATGCCGCCACAAACAAAGCACTGTTTATTTTCGACCCAAAAGTAAATGTATTTATTCGAATGGGTCCTTACGTCACCACAAATACATCATTTTTCATTTTTGACCTAACAGTGAATGTATTTATTTGAGTGGGCCCTTGCGGCACCACAGACACAGCACTGTTTATTTTCCACCCAATAGTGAATGTTATGTATTAGAGTCGAATCTAATGGTTTGAGACTTTTCTCGGCCAAAAAGTAGACCAGTTTTTTTGGACGTTCGTTTACAGTTGCATTTATATTGTTGGAAATATTGGGAATATTATCTCTTTTCCTGTAGCTAAGAGCTTTGGGCGAGTTCAGTACCTGGATGGGTGATGGCTCTAGCTATAGATTTGAACAGCGCGCCAAAGCTGCGGACCACAGTGTATTTCCAACTTGTTATTCTTCTTCTCTGGCACACTGTCATCCACCTCACATGTAGATAAACAGAAATTTGGACCAGTGGAACGGACTAGTCGAGGCATATTATTACATCAGCTAAAGACTTATGTTTCACTGGTGAAAGTTCATGTTTCACTGACTGATAAATACGCTAACTGACATTACGGCATATTCAATCCTCTAAGCCGCAGCGTAGAGGGCATCAGATGCAGCGATTTTCTTCTCAACCTGAAGAACGAATTTACTTACACTTACATATTCTGTATATTACTTATCGCAGTGAACCTCCTATCCTCAGATCGAGCTGTCTCGTTATATCAACGACATCTTAATATTCAAATTTACCCGTTCAATTTGTATGTTTTAAACGTACATAAATTTTCATAATTTCCAGTTAATTATCCAGTGAGTCTTCCTTGGGGCAGTTTCCTCAGACGTGTCATGCACGTTCAGCTGATTAATTTATGGAGAGATCAGAATGTGGAGTCAACCTTAATGATGCCTATATTCGGAGTTCTAGATCCTCTGGAATGCCATACCATACGTTAGTTAATTAAGTATTACGTTTTTATGTTGGTCAATCGGAGTATTTAATCTCAGTTCTTAGCTTCAGTGTTGGGAAAGTTGTACCGAAAGGGAAATATTCTCTTTGAATGCCTGTCGTGAGTTATCGTGTTTAAGGACGGCTGGCTGGACAGAATTGAATTTGTCTATGGATTATTGCCCTCAAAGTATAATGCAATCATATGGGACCATTTTCGGCCCAAAAGCCAAAAAAACATAAACTTGGGCAAAATGAAGGCACCCTTGTGGAAGCGCGCAAAAAACAATAATGCTGACACACCGAGTGAATCTATTCTCCACAATTTAGTTCGTACTGAAAACGCGGGTTCAGCTAAACGTTGATTTCACCGCTAATGATCATAATGAATGTACCATGCTGATATCCTCGCAATTCGGAATTCACCGTGAAATCGCCTGGGAGCGGCTTAGTTTAGTTGAATAAGTTTTACCCCCAAAGCTAACATGAAGGATCGGTTTCAGTTTGGAGCTGAATATGATCGACAGTCCTCCTGAGGGATGAACGATTTCCTCTGAAGATTCGGATAGGAGAAAAATTTGCGGCCGCGTTTGCTCAACTTGCTAATGGAAATTAAGGAACATCGACAATAATGAAACGATTACTTAGCAGGAAAGTGCCACTTACGACCTTCTTAATAAAGTTCACTCGGAAAAGTTGCAAAATTGTAGAAAAGGAATAGAGATCACTGAAATTATTCCTAATCGCTAATGTTGATGATCACCGAAGGCTTCGTTGGAAAACATTCAAAACGATTGTAGTGTTAACATGGCCGCTTAGAATCCGTATTTCTGCAGTCTATTCAATGTAGTTTTCAATATTCAGGTGCAGGTACTTATTGAATATTTTGAGCACGTAGGAATCGATCTCATAAATATCTCGATCACAAGGGCAGTAATTTGAAGGAGAAATTGATTTTTAAGAATGAATACTGATGATGAAAGTAATAATAATGATAATTATGACAGCTGTTCGAGATCAGGTCATCAATAGGAATAATTGTAAGAAGTTTTCCATCGAGGATGCCAACAGTCAATCCGATAAATGCGGGAATGGTTACGTGCATAAACATCAAATATGCAACATAGTCCACCAGAAACTGTCAAAAAAGGGCCGCTCAACTCTTATAGGTACACCGTACCCACTATAAATATAGGCCGCAGATGTTTCTCGAAAATGGCCTTAACATCCAGCTACAAAAAGAAGCTCCGAGATATATGGAAATCACAGTTGTGTGGTAAAAACAAAGTATCTGCTTGGCAGTCCCAATAGTCTCCTACTCTTTCGGGTTAGCTAACAAGACAGTGAACTAAATTTTCGAGCTAGACAGATCCACTCGTAATGTGATGAACATGAATCGCAGCCTGCATCCCAACTACTCGATACAAAAAATATAACTTCCACGAACGCAGAGAGACAGGGGTTTGCAAAGTTTGGAATACCAACACCATCAACAAACTTTGGGAATGGTGATGAGAATATTGAGAAGTGAAGACCCGCTTCTGAAAATGGTAGCTCATTATGAAATTAGGAACCAAGGATCTTTCTTATGTAGGGATGGACGGAGAGCCTGTCTCGCCTACAAACCAAAAATGAGTGGGCAGAGAGATCAGACAGGCACAACTGCAGACACTATTCGAATATCACATGAGTAAAAATACCCCATATATTGCTGGAGTTTGAAAGAGCAGAGCCTGTTGGCGAATTATCCTTGGCCTTTTTGAAGTCGGCTGGGCTCAAGTCGGAAACGGAGGGGTTTGTTATGGCGTGTCAAGATGGGGTGATAAATACAAGATGGTACAAAAAGAACCTCATGATAGTGGACACCCCGACCACGTGCAGGACCTGCCACAGCCAGCAGGAAAGTGTTATGCACATCTTGTCTGCTTACAGTCCATGCTCCATCGGAATATGTAGAAAGACACAATGCGGCACTCCGAATTCTCTACATCCATCTGACAGAAGTGTTTATGGTATAGACAACGAACCAGTGCTACCTTGTGTACCTCTGGAGATTGAAGCAGACGTGAAAAATCACAGAGTTCGCATCTACTGGAACTAGGCTATTCCAGGTATAGTCCTGCTGGACAAAGAGCTCAAGGAATTGTTTGTTGTCGAATATTCCTTCCTGTCGAAAATAATGTGGTGATGGAATAAGAACAGAATGGGGACCCTGTGTCCAAGGCATAAAGTTAGGATGGTTTTACTAATCGTAGGATGTCAAGAAGGAATGAGTGCGAACTACGTGACAGAATTGCAGATTATTCCGGCGTGTAATTCCCTTGCTTAGGTTTTGGCGTATAGAATGCAGAAAGCAGTGTTGCTCGGATAACTCCGAGTCATCAAGTTCCATCAGCTTCGAAGGCCACTTGCAGTTCATCTCTTTTGTTAAGGGACGCTGTAAGGACAGAACGATAAAATACTACACGGGATCTGTGAGAGGGGTTTTTAGTGAGTAACCAAACAACAACTGTAGCCTCACACTTCTGAGAGAGTGGACCCTCTCAGGGTATTCCTCTCACGCGGACAAATTAAAATAACAACCATATCAAATCAGAATGCACCTTTTATAATCTATTATTATGTTGGTATCTCGTAATCCCACTGCCAGAGGTTTGCTAGTTTGCGTAGTCCTCACACAAAATTAAAAAAAACATCAACCATTTCAAGTATCTAACCTCAGGCAACTATACTGGCATCATATTAATAATAATAATGATATTGGATTCGTGCCGACCTGCATAGTTTAATTTCTTTCCTGAATGTGATAAATTTCAGCTGATTCGAGTTTTCCGATATGATTTCTGAAAACACGTGCTGGTCTTCCTGGCATAAATCCTTGTCGAGAGCACTCACCAGACAAGACAACCCCTTTTCCATTCGAGGTGTAACAAAACGAATATTAACAAGCGAAAACGATGATTCAACACCACACGAATTACATACACGCGATTCCGGCAGAAGTGCCGAATTAGGCCGTTTTTACATCATCATAGAGCGCGATATGACCGTGATATATAAACCAATTAAAAGTGTGTGCGGTGTTTAACGTAATACCTCGGCATCCGGCCGTAACACGCGTTCAAATAATGGTGTTCGGTGTGCTTGGTGAGCGATAACATCTCCTTGTGGCGTGTGCTGACTCCATTTGTAATACCGGGCCATGGCGGAGAAACCGTCCACGCAATGTGTCATGTGTGCCGCTTCTTTGATTGCCCGTAGGAGAACATGAGTGGATATCAACCGGTGCCTAAGGAGGTTAGAGGAATATTTTAAATTTCTTCTTAAGGTAATACAAAATTTTGTATCTATTGGAAATGTCATCATTTATTATAAAACCTAGAATCTCTCAAGTAACAGATATACCGCCGTATTCACAAAGCATTGAATCTCCGTTAAGTCCTAACTGAGGTCCCCAGTTAAGGATAAATAAGAATCGCAACCTCAGTTAACATATTTAACGATGGTGAAGCATGCCTGTATCACGTTAACTGAGGTTGCGATTCTGGGGACTTCAGTTAGGTCTTAACGGAGATTCAATGCTTTGTGAATACGGCGGAGTGTTAGCTTACTGTTATATAATGAATTACCATGCGCCCTATAAGTTATCATTCATACAAGATGAACGAAGACTCATTTGTTACACTACTGAAATTTCTGAAAATTCATAATATTCAGTGAAGAACATCTTGTATACGTTGAGTTTTAGGAGAAACAATGAAGGAATAACTCAAGATAAACTTTATCTCCTTACGTTATGCTCATTTAGTATTGTAGGGATCTACTTCATGCCAAGCTCACTTCCTGCAGTAGATGGGGCAATTGTCTACGCCGCACCCTTAAGGTAGACTCCATCGGTCATAAAGGGTGATGTATCACCTATAATACAACCCTCCAACTGGCTTTCAATTTCAGAAGAGTCACAGCAATGCTCAACTTAGATATTCAAGTTTCTGCAAATCAAACTTCCAGTACACATCATCAAAATCATACAATCCTACATCACGGCCGAACATTCCAAACCAGACTTGAAAAATCCCCGTCTAATAAATCCCCCGACCTGGCTGGGTAGCCGCAAAGGGGCCTCCTTTCCCCAACCCCCTTCAATTATTACTTGAACGATTCCAAAATTAGACAGAACTAAACTGAAATATTCGCTGACGACACCGCGGTAATAGCAGAATCTGTCCATCCAAATCAGGCAGACAAATACACACAAGAGCACATTAAGAAACTCGAAACGTACTACGACAAATGGAAAAGGAAAATTAACGCTAGTAAAACTACCCTGGTGCACTTTATACACATGACAAAACGAAAATCGACACGTAACGTTCAATGGCCAGACTATAAAACAACAAAACGAAGTAAAATATCTGGGCATAACTCTCGATAAATGACTAAAATACAACTCACACATCAACGATTTATCGCGAAAAGCGTACATAATCCAATGAAACATTTTTCCTACTGAAAATTCAGAATTTACAATCAAGGAATAAGACCAGTGTTTTTATATGCAAACCCTGTATGGAGTATCACGTCAAATACAAACTTCAAAAAGTTACAGATAATTCAAAATAAATTCCTCCGCATAACAAACGGAAATGCGGAAACTATTTACGACATAATTAGAAAAACAGAGAACAAAGTTTTACGAACATACGACGGAGAAGTAGGAAAAAATACAACATCTCGGGAGTACCACGACGAAAAACACCAACATCAAAATTAAACATGAATTATCCCACCAACCCATCCTTCAGGAAGATCGTTATCGTTAAAACGATGACAAGAGCTCCTGAAATCCTTGATTCCATCTGAGAAATATATCTGTCTTTTATTTGATTCGACATACCTCTAGGAAAATGTTACAGAAATCTCATGACTGCTGTACAATATTTTTATATACGATCCCAGAGATCAGGCACTAATAATTGTAGATCCATCAATGTAAGCGATTATACTTTGTATATTTCCCATTGTAAATAGACCTGTATATATAGTTTAAGAAATTTCGAATTAAAAATTGCTGCAAAGCAAGAAAAAAAATATGTATTTTGTTTGAAGTACCCCACTTCGCATCGATCCATGGATCGAACCATAATGACATCCTTGATCTCCATCGGAATTTTTGCGGCACTGGTGAATTGATTATGGTATTAATTCGGGCATCCGGACGGCAACTCCGATATTTGGGCTTCTTCTTCTTCTTCCGTTTCCTGCTCCTTAATTTCTTTCTTCTTTGTTTCGAATCGTTGGTCGGAATTGTGGACCTTTCTACGCCACTATAGATTACGTTCGAAGATCACATGGGGGTTACCACGTATACGTAGGTCTGGAAAGTAAGTGTTAAATGCAAACAATGAAGCGTTGATTCATATTTATATTCGCAAGAGGGTGGTATCCAAAAAGCTTCAACTCATTTGTGGAAATCGATAGTTATTTATAGACAGAGTTAAACGGCGTCAAGCTTCTGAACAGATGGTCGTCTTTGGCGCCGGGTCGAACCTGGGTCGTTCTTGCTCGAGTGTCGGGAACCATGAAGGGTCGTACGGCGCAGCGGGACGTCTGGAGTTTTCTTGTTTAGAAGGTCTGGTAAAGCGCCACTGAATCGGATAATTATGAGAAAATTATCTTCGATTTCGATATATCCAAATTTGGCGATTTGAATATCGAGCTGTCGCTCCACCCTATTTTGACGCCCACGTATAGATTTAAGAGGATTTCGCCACGTAATTATGAATGCACAAATATATATAAATACTAGCTGACCCACGCAACTTCGCCTACGCCAAATCGGTTATTGGGGTTGCAATTTTATTTCCAAATGCGAAAAATCTTTAAAAAAACCTAGAACCCGATTGCAGTGCCTCCTACTGGGACAATTGAATTTCCAAGTTATCCAGGGACCCACTCAAACACGTGATTTCAAAAAATACCTAGAACCCAATTGCGGCGCCACCTACCGGGTTCAATTGAGAATACGAACTACCCACTCAAACATATCTCGTTAAGAAAAGTGAGAAAAGGTGAGAAAGACAGGAGACCGGCTTCGTTCTCATCCCTACTCCGTGCTGTTTACTGGGACGTGACACCGGTATAGTCTGGCAAATGAGTTTTGATCCAGAAAGACGCGGAAATTTTAAAAAATCTAGCACTAAGTATAGTAGGAATAAACTGCCTTGATCCTTTAATAAAAATAAATATTTTTTTTCTACAAACGTCAAAAAATGACAAGGTTCGCGCATTGAAAACAATATGCGAAGTGACCCTTTTTTTCATTTTCCTTCGTTACCATGACACCGTGCGCGAAGTAGTGTGCGAAGTACTTACTTCGCACACTGCATGTAAACTATATGGAGTTTTTATATTTTAACCTTTATGTTCCTCAATCTAACAAACAAATGCCATTTTATTTTCATAGTTACAGTATTTACTTGATTTGGAAAAACATTTTAAGCCAGTTCAATACTATTTTTCATATTAAGCTATGCATGTTACTTATTTTAGAACAATATTTTTGGCGTTTGTAGAAAAAATTTTGTTTGCATCTCATGCGCGAAATACTTTGGTTATCTCGACTATTTTTTTAACTCGGCTGCGCCTCGTTAAAAAAATCAGTTCTCGATCACCAAAGTAGCATTTCGCGCACTAGATACAAAAATAACTATTTTGTACAAAAATTTTAGCTTTACCATAAGCTCAGGGAAATTTTAATCGAAATAGAGTGAAAAACATTCACAAAAATGCTGTGACTTGGTTTTAATTAACTCTTATAACTATATTAGCTCTGGATAACTTACCAAGTGATAATTGATCAGTTATCGAGCGGGATGATAAATGATTTATTACTAAAATGACTATTAAAAAATAGGGGTTCATAATAGAAGGGTGAAAATTTAGGGTTGTATGTATTTTGTAATGCCACATTATAAAAAAATAGAAACAAAAAATTTCGTCCAGAAATTAAAAAAAATTTTTTAAGGGTGAACAACCCTTATCACTTAGGGGTATGAAAAAAAAGATAGTACCCGATTCTCAGACCTACTGAATACGCATATAAAATTTGGTAAAAATCGGTAAAGCCGTTTCGGAGGAGTACGGTAACTAACATTGTGACATGGAAATTTTATATATTAGAGATAATTTGAAACCAGTGGAGGTAGAAAACATATTATAATTGGAGATTATGGGTCATAGATATAGAAAACTTTACACCAACATTAATTTCATTCGGCAAACCATGTCAGAGCAAGAAAAGAAAACTGTTTATATTTAAGTTAGCATCTTTCTGCCTGAGCCAAAATGGAAAAATGGTAAATGAAAAAATTGGTTCAAGGACTGACGTGAAGTCAGGAGCTTTTGTGCATATGTTCTATTGTCACAATAGAACATACGCGCAAAAGCTCCTGTATTGGACACTCTTAATCGAATTTACCATGGTGTATTCGATTGAGAGTGTCCAATACAGGAGAATGGACAATAGAACATACGCGCAAAAGCTCCTGACATCACATCAGTACTTGAACCAATTTGTTTTCGTTATTTTTTTAAAAATTTTCTAGGGTACGGTTCTCCCAAAATTTTACACACGCCCTTATGTCGATATTCTACAACTAGTTAGCAAACTTCAATTTCCACTTTTTTCATTAAATTAACATATCCAATTCCTATTATAATCCTATTAATGTTAAACCTGACTTGAGGATGATCCAACGCTAGATATTTCTTCAACTACGATGGGCAAATTTCAACTGCTTGAAATTTTGAAGAGACCGTATTCTGAATACTTTAAGGAGAAAGTTCAAGCAGGCACAGTGGCAGAAGGTTTCATAAAATCAAGCAGTTGCAGGTTAAAATTATGCGAATATGTTTGCAATGTCCATGCAGAGGAAGAAAATCGACAACTTCCGACGATTTTGTGGGTCGTTTAGATGTTATGGCGAAATAACGCCCGCAAATTTTATCGGGATCGGCCGAGAAATGCCCCATTAAACTCGGCTTACAGCTCTATCTCTAGACGTGTCATCACCCACATGTTTTCGACTTAACAACCGGTTTGAGTGTGTAACGAATCAATTGGCAATCACGAATTGTGACCCATGTCATTGAAAGTATCCATCCAGCGCGTGCAGTCCAGGAGGTGCCTTCCATAGCAATTTCAATCAAGTATGTTTTCTATTTGCGTTTATGGAAACTCTGGCGAATATCTGTTTAGTGTACGGCCATTATCATATGGTGTGAAGTCCTGACGTCTTTGATTCCAATATTATAGTCCGGTCAATTTAGACATTCGAAGTTACATAAATTCCCACCAAGCTGAAAATCGGTAAGATTGTTTAAAATATCATTCAAAACAAAATTTGAAAGTTCCCCATCTTTCCCCTGTAAGGAAAAAATTTTATTCAAGGTCAAAGGTCAAAAAATCAGTTTTTCGCGATTTTCAGCAAAACGGTAAGTTTTATCATAAAAATACCTCAGACAAAAATTGTAGATCATAAAACTATCTACAAAAAATTTATTAATAGTTTTTTCTCTACGAGCCACCGTTTTTGAGATATAACGATTCAAAAAGTTGTAATCGTCATAATATGCACACGTTTCCTCGCCACCTATGAGGTAATGTACTTAGCGCGTTTTTTTAACGTGTTTTCCCCAGTAGGCCTATTCCACGGGTCAGTTTTGATCCTGTTTAATTTGAAATTATTGAAAAATAATGGATATTAGCAGAGATTGAAAAGATAAAAGCAATTTAAGTTAAAAAAAAAAGTAGTGAAATTTAATCGTCCGAGTCGTAACTCTCAAAATCTTCTTCTTGTTCATCTTCTTGATTTTCTTGTTCTTTTTCGTCTTGTTCTTGTTCTTCTTGTTCTTGTTCTTCTTGTTGCAAAAAATCGAGTTCAGCAGTTTTTCCGGCGCAGGTGGAAGTAAAGTGTGCACTGGTTCTAATGAATTGTTGACCAACTTCCAACCCCAGTAGGGTCTAGCTGATAACCAAGCCACACTTGAACTTGGTAATATACCCTAAGAAGGTGTTGATGAGCAGCAACTGAGGTTGGAGGAAGACAAGCTAATTGTACTTGTTTTTTACTTTTGGTGTTTTTAACGAAACATGCATATCTATACTTATCTAAGCAGGTAGTTTTCTTAGGAGCTCCGTACATAGAAAGAACAAAGCGAATGCCGTTAGTAATAATTTCTTGTCGAGTAGAACTACTATTTTTAAAAACTTCAGCACATTCAATTAAATTTTGTTTCTCAAATAGTTTGAAAACTGTTATTTTACCCCTCCTGTATAATGCAGATGTCGTATCACAGTCAGTTATTGCGTGTAAAAATAGTACATGATTACATTATATTAGTAGTGTAAGTTACAATGACCGGTAGAAAAATATTTTAACATATATTACAACTATAGAGATGTATATATGGCGTACTCATGCATATTATGAAGATTAAAACTTTTTGAATCATTATATCTTAAAAACGGTGGCTCGTAGAAAAAAAGTATGAATACATTTTTTGTAGATAATTTTATGATCTACAATTTTTGTCTGAGGTATTTTTATGATAAAACTTTTTGCTGAAAATCGTGAAAAACTCATTTTTTTGACCTTTGACCTTGAATAATATTTTTTCCTTACAGGGGAAAGATGGGAAACTTTCAAATTTTATTTTTAATGATATTTTAAACAATCTTACTGATTTTCAGCTTTGTGGGAATTTATGTAACTTTACTCTTATTATTTGGTCTAATTTGACCGGACTATTATAGGTAGGTATACGTCATTACATGCATGATAGTGATTAGTTTGCATCCTGTCCTAATGATTTGATGCAAAAGTAGAAAATGTACCTATATATAGCTGAAGCAACTAGCGGAGTATACAGGGTCCGAGGCCGCCACACCGACACGGGCTAGAAGGTGATGGGGTACCATTAAAACTTGTCGTAGAATTCAAAAATTAAAGAGTATACATGGTATCACATTGAAAATGGAAAACGCCGATATGATGTAGTGCTCTACCCCGTTATCGAAAATGTTGTGTGTTTGTGACATTCTTTTGATAACATCTTTGTAACCGCATGAGCCCCAAGTGCCAATGATACACCAAATGAAAGGTAAAAGATCGCAGTTTTGGAATCTAATTTATTATTAGTACGTTGCCTTGCAAAAAAATCATTTGTTTCAAAAAGTACCCCAACCCCCTACCATTTGTTTTTGGAGGTTGCAAAAACTTATTTCACCAGAGTTTCGAAGTAATCAACTGGCCTCTAAAATATTTGCAAAATAAGGAAACTCACCCCTTCCATCAGAAGACCCGGAGGACAGTTTAACAACAGGAAGTGTGATACCCTAATGGTACTCCATCACCTCCTTGCCTGTGTCGGTGTGGCGGCCTAGGACCCTGTATTCATGTCGTATCATTTACAAAATTAAAACAAAATCTTTGCCGGCTTTAAAAAAAAATTGAGAGAAGCACTGACGTGAAATCAGGAGATGTTCCGTGCATGTTCTATTGTATATTCATGCCTGATACGAAGTCGATCGAGATGAAATTCGGTACTGAATTGTAAAATGGTGGCCCGAAGTTATGTGCTGAATGTCAGTATATGTGGTTTCTGAAATATAATTTTTATTTCTAGTGAAAATTAGCGTGTCAGCATTCTACAAGTAATTACCGAGTTTTAATTGGATCAGTTCAGTTAAACATAAAGATTATAGATAGAAGACATGTTTTCAGCATCTTCAGAGAAACGACACAGAGAAATTATTTTAATAAAGAACTTTATAAAATAAAATATTCAGCTGTAAAAAACAAGATTGATAAAAACTTGAAAGACAGATTACTCAATAGAAAATGTCAACAAAGTTTGTTCAGATCCCAATTTGTTAAAATAGAGAGGAGATGAATAATACCACAAGTATCCCATTGTCCTACATTGGTCAATTATAATTGAGTCAGTCTTGCATGTTTATGATTTTATGCTCTTATGCTTTGTATGCGACTTTTTCCTGATCTTATGATGATCCATCGGCGAGAATAATCTTTTATACTGTAAAGGCTGGTTTATGCTGGCTGGTAACTTTAACTTAATCATATATATATAGTATATATAGACATTTATTTTTAGTGTTACGCTTTATAATCAGACTCAATAATCCGTTAACTTATTAATTATTATTATTAATAATAAGTAAACGGATTATCCCGTCTCAGTATCAACCATAGCGTTAGAAATATGTTTCAATTTTTAAGTTAGGGAATAAGTTAAAGTTACCAGCCAGCATAAACCAGCCTTAAGTCTGGGTGTCTGTGAGGTTGTTTATTCCATTTTAATCCGTGCGCTCTTTGTATTGTGTCCGAAGATGCCAGGGTCTCAACCTGTGTTAAACAGGTCACTATAAATAGAATTATTAGGAAGAATCTTGGTTTTATTACTTTTCAATTATTCTCTATTCGACGGACTTTTATAGTTCCCCCATAATGAAAAAATTCTTAACAACACAAGAAGAATTAATAAATATATCACCCCGTTGTATTATTATTATTATTATTATTATACTGATCCTCCTGGGTCTTCCACAAGGAGACCCCTCATAAGCTCTAAGAGCTTGCCCTGAGCTAGGAGAACCAGTTGTGTTCTGTGTAGGCTTTGTTACTGTGTCCTTACGCCACCTTAGGCACAGCACTGTTAATTTTTGACCCAACAGCGAATGGTGGCGATTACCGTGACTAGAAAATTTCTTTCCTAGCCTCGGAATTGAACTTGGGGCTTCCGCTCCCAAGTCAATTACTCTACCACTGAGCCAATCGCACGACATGTATACACTGATACTGTCACAAAATAATTCAATAATACTCACGTTTCACGTAATTTTTACAAGAAACAATCTATATTCGTTCGATAATTGTTTCTTCGAAGTTATTATTCCAATAGAAATGAAAATAACATTGATCGGAACTGGTACTGTCTTTTCGACTGTAAGGGACTGTTTTCCTACTGGTAACTGGTTAAGGCCTAACATGTTTGATACATCTGCTGGTTATGGTTACTCTACTGGGTGAGGTAGAACTCCGTAAAATGGTATTGTTTTGTCTGGATACTGTATCTTCTTTTCAACATGAACTGGGTTTGGAATTTAGTTAAAAGGATCTGTGATCTGAAAATATCTATTTCAATTCATCAACATACGTCCAATATACCATAATTTATTCTCTTTGACCAACGAATTGTTTCAATAATCGATAAAAATGCATCTAAATAACTGTTTTTCAACATCCTCTGAAACTGACAATGATGCTCTCGCATTTGAAAATTATCAATGAATAAATAAATAAGCATTATTAAAATTGCTCTGGACAGTTGGCAGTATACATATATTATGAACACTATAAAATTAACTACACTCTTATCCACTACAGTTTTTTCGTCTGACATATGTTTCGGAAACAAAGTTTCCATCTTCAAAGACGAAGCGTTACTAAAGCATGCAATCAATTTCTACATTCCAGTACGGGTTGACATTATACCCTAAGTCATAAACCAATTAGTGAGAATAATGGGTTGTTAATAGGGGTTAGGTCATTATTGAGTAAAATGTCCTTTCTCTTATACATTTCGATTCCTTCAACTGTTCCTAGGTACGCTTTATGAGAATTTTTCAATAATTTGACGGAATTTTCTGAAATTGAGTGGCGAGTTGTTAAAACGTGATTTGCAACCGCAGATTTATCGACGATGTTGTTCCGAATATGTCCCCTATGCTTTTTATACCGATATATACCCGATATCAAATCGGGTATATATGAAATTAAATGTTTAGATTGCAACGAGTGTTACGTCGGGCAAACAACTAGAAATATTCTCACACGGTATAAAGAGCATACAGGACACATTCGGAAACACAACTTCGATAAATCTGCGGTTGCAAATCACCTTTTAACAACTGTCCCCTCAATTTTCAGAAAATTCCGTCAAATTGTTGAAAAATTCTAATAAATCGTACCTAGAAACAATTGAAGGAATCGAAATGTATAAGAGAAAGGACATTTTACTCAATAATGACCTAACCCCTATTAACAACCCATTATTCTCACTAATTGGTTTATGACTTAGGGTATAATGTCAACCCGTTCTGGAATGTAGAAATTGATTGCATCCTTTAGTAACGCTTCGTCTTTGAAGATGGAAACTTTGTTTCCGAAACATATGTCAGACGACAAAAAACTGTAGTGGATAAGAGTGTAGTTACTTTTATAGTGTTCATAATAAGACCACAGTGAACTCAAAATAGAATACACATATATTATGTTTTTCGACCGATTATTAAGTTCATTTGGACATTTGGATTCTCAGAAGCACGGGTATAAAATATGAACATAGACACACATGATATGTTGTCTATGACATCATGATTTATGAAATTCACTCCAGGCATGTCAGAATAGAAAACTGTTGACAACAAAATTTTTATTTAATAGATATTTTTCAGAGTTTGGGAGAGAAAACCCAGAAAGAAATCAATTAATAATAAAATATTAGCCGCCGTATTCACAAAGCATTCAATCTCCGTTTAGTCCTATCTGAGGTCCTAGGTTAAGGATAAATATGAATCGCAACCTCAGTTAAAGTACTTAACGGTGGTGAAACAGGCCTGTTTCACGTTAACTCACATTGGGATTCTTATTTATACTTAACTGAGGACTTCAGTTAGGACTCAACGGAGATTGAATGCTTTGTGACTACGGCGGTATGTGTCAGAAGAATCTAAGGTGATAGCGAAACCCATGTCGTCCTAGTCCTAAACTTCATATTTACTTATTATAATATGTTCGAATTTTATGAATTTTCTTCATCAACAATTTCAAAATAGAGCGACTCAATCGGTGTTCTTTTACATAATCTTATTCCCAACGGCTGTATCTTTCATTAAAAACCAGCTTGTTGACTCATTCAGTTCTCACTAATGGCCACCGTTGAGGGTCAACTAAATCGCCTGTTCATTATACAAATACCATTCTTAGGCAATTATCACACATGTAGAACTACCAACAATGCCACGAAAAGTCTTTCAGCCGAAATCCTTCCGTTAATGGACCATTCCTTTGGTAGGCTCTTTAGGAACACATGTTGAACCGAACTAACTATCTTAGCTAACCCATCATTCCGATATATTTATGTCTGACTGAGATGAAAATATCTCAGTGCCTTGTAGAGTTAAGTGCTTTTTAATGTAGACTAGACTTCTTCCTTTATGAAATGGCCTACTAAACCGAAAACGATTGCTTAAGATAAACAGGCAAATGCATTTTAGTAACGCACGGTGGGATCACTGCACAGGTAGAAATGGGATGGAATATACATTTTCGTGGTTAATTTATTGCATCCTGTATGGAGACATATTCCGAAGAGAAATATACTGAAGGGTTCTGAGGACATTTACACCTCATTAGTCCCAAAAAACCTTAATAGCAAGTATTTATTTTTGCTATATGTAGAAATCCCATATAAAAACAAGTTGGAAAAGCACTGTGGCTAAAAGCTTTGGCGTGCTTGTCACCCATCCAGGTACTCAACTCGACCAAGGCTGAAAAAAAAACAGAAAAAAAAAATATCCTCAACATTTCCAAGACTATGAATCCGACTGTAAGAAAAAGCGTCCAAATAATATTCGCGATATTTCCAACCATATAAATGCAACTGTAAACACAAACGTCCAAAAAAACTGGTCTACTTTTTGGCCGAGAATGGTCCCAAACGATTAGTTTCAACTCAAATACATGCATTCACTGTTGTGTCGAAAATAAACGGTGCTGTGTCGATGGTGGCTTAAGGACCTATTCAAATACATACATTTACTACAATCAGTTCAATCATACAATTGTGCCATGAGATACGAAAACACGAGCAATTGAAATTCGTAATAAAACTGAGAATATACGAAATTATTCACGTTTCACATAATTTTATTGAAAGATTAACCTAAATTACGTGGTTATACCATTCATCGAAGTTATTATTTCGATAGAAATCGAAAAAAATAAATTGATTCAAGCCCTGTGGACAGGAGCTTTGGCGCTCTTGTTCAAACTTTGACAATTTATTTCTCCGAAAGTATTGGCTTCTCAGAGTTGGTAATTAGATCAATGGAATCTTATGATAAAACTTTATCATAAAATAAAATAAATCAAACAAGAATCCATTGATATTATTCCCAACTCGGAGAAAAGAATACTTTCGGAGTTATGATTTGTCAAACTGAACAAGAGCGTCAAAGCTCCTGTCCGCAGGGCTTTCCAACTTTTTCAATTTGGTATATGTGCGTCAATTCTCAAGAATTTTTGTAATTGAATTCAAAACGTAGGTCTATGACTCATCTCATGTTGGATTTATATACATCAGGAAATTATTATTAGAGTATTCTATGAAGTCATATAGAATTGAGAATAATTATTGAAATTTTGAAAAATCATATCTCCGGAAGTATTAATTTGTTAGAGTTAAGAGTGACTTCAATGGATTCTTATGATGAAACTGCATCTTAAAAAAAAATTAATTCAAAATTTCTTTCGTAAAAAAAAATTTTTTTTTTGTTACTCCGAAACCACCTGACTGATTTTGCCCGATAACGAACTTAACCGAGATATTTGTCTCCTAAATCTACTCTCAAAATCTCAACTGTCTAGCTCATTCTGTTCGGGAGTTATCGTGTTAACGGCGGACGGACGGACGGCCGGCCTGTAAGAGTATCAATTTTGACCATGGATTCTTGATCAGTGAGTCGAGCCAAATCGTTCAAGAACATTTTCAGCCAAAAATTCGAAAATTACAGACATTTGGGCAAATTCATAAGCACTCTCTTCCGAGGAACAAGAGCGCCAAAAACCAATATGAGCAATTTCGGCTACAGGAGTCGATCCCACTGCCACGTGCTATGAAGCCGATCGCTAACGTACGCCACGCTGTGTGAGTTCAGATATACAGGGTGAGTCTTTGACCACTGCATTAATTTTAACCAAAGATTCCTCTCATCAAATGAAACACTTTTTTCATTTACCATTTTTCCAGATTCGGCTCAGGTAAAAAGTTACAAGCGTTTAAAGATTTCACAATGTGCTAATACACTCCCGCATATAAATTATCTATGACATTGTTGGCGGACGAGAATAAGGCATGGTAACGTGGTTTACGGCTTGATTCGGGATTCCAACGCTCAGGGACGGATCCATAAAAGTAGTGAAATTTCTGGAGTTTTCCATTTTAAAACATTCAATGAAGAATATCTCGAAAACGGTGCGTTTAAGGAGAAATGATGAAGAATAATATAATGTTCTAAAACGATGGAATATTCTTGAAATGACTCAAGAAAAACTTTATATGCTTTCTTTATGCTAATTTCGTTTAGTCTTATGAATCCACGAGTCTATAACTAGAAAACCAGTAGAAGTAGAAAATAATTAATATTTGGAAAATATGTATCATAGTTATAGGAAACTTTACGCCAACATTCATTTTATTCGAAAAAAGGATGTCAAAGCTACAAAATAAAAACTGATTTTTTTTCAAAATTTCAACAGTCTGTATCTTTTTACCTGAGCTGAATTTGGAAAAATGCGAAATGAAAAAAGTGTTTCATTTGATGAGAGGAATCTTTGGTTAAAATTAATGCAATGGTAAAAGTCTCACCCTGTATAATGTAAAAGCAGGGTGTTGAAGGAATGTCAGTACTTATGTATTATTATTTCATGAAGGTATCATCATGTTATTTATCATTCGACTGTTTTTATCCCTCATCTTCATTTTTGCCATGTTTCCCGTTCGAAAACGGTCCGAATCGGCATATTTCCAGATCTGCGCAAAGTCATGATTTTATAAATTCTCTCCAGGCACGTCAAAAATCAATGAAGCATTCGAGGTCACATTTGATTCTGTCCGGCCGTCCGTCCGTCCGGCCGTTGCCACGATAACTTGAGAACGAAAAGAGCTAGCGACTTGAAATTTTCAGGGTGGGTGGCGCATCCCAATACGACGGACAAGTTCGTTAATGGGCATAATCGGCCCAGTGGTTTCCGAGTAATGATTTTGTTTTCAACCAATATGAATCCGATCGAATTGAAACTTGGTGAGTAGTTGAAGAATATGAACCTAAGCACGCTTGTGAAATTTTATGCGAATCGTATGGCTAGAAAATTAAAAAAAAAATTATTAAGAAATATTTTTGTTGTCACGATAACTTGAGAACGGAAAGAGATAGTGGCTTGAAGTTTTCAGGTTAGGATGTGCACCAGAACGAGACATTTCAGTTTGTTTATGAGCATAATCGGCCAAACTTTATTTTATCATCACCCGATTGAGAAAATGGTCAACCTTCGGTAAACTTCCTAGTGAGAGTCTTCTACATAAAATTTGAAATAACTTCCGAGATCCCATATCAAGCTTAAAAGGCAACATGGATGCTAGTTTGGCCTGAAAACTTTTTGCCTAATACGTAATCATCCAGATTTGAAATAGCCTCCGAAATGTATGTGCAATTATTTGGAACGAAGTTCAAAGACTTGGCTAGCTTTGAATTAAAAGAGAATGTGTTTCACTTTGAACTTGCATTTCTCATAAAACATGTCGATGCATACAGCGTGTGTTAGGAAAATGTACCATGTGGAACACAGTGCTATTTGACATCAAAATGTAGGTACATCTATGTCTGTACCTACCTCTACTTAGAAACTTGAAGTTTATGTGAAGGTTTGATTTCAAAATACGCCAGTTGAGTAGGTATTTCTGAGATTCCTACTCCATTGAACTAAATGAGAAAAATAGATCATGGAAACACATTGAGCGTAAGGACGATAGAATCCGAAGAGGAGCCGAGCAAATTCCCGTTAATTACAAAAAAAGCCCATTGTTGTCGGTATTGAATCGATGGCACGTCTTTAGTCCTGGGTAGATATATAAGAATCTTACTTGGAAGAGAAATCGGGGTCTTGTAAGTGAAAGACCGGCGTATATCCTTGTCAGACTCCCCAGGATGCGAAACAATGCCAGCAGCCTTAATTTATCACCCAGTGGGACAATTTCCTTCCTCACAATCGAACGCGCCTCTTAGATTGAACTTTCGGAACTTGTCATCGCTCTTTTCAGTCTTCCTTTTATTTTCTTCTATGTTCTCATGGATCTATTGAGTGATATTGAGAGCTACGTTGACCAGAATACTAAATCCATGGAACATACGGCTATAAATACCTAAATAATGTCGGTTAATGCAAATGAAATAGGGTCAAGGTTCATACGTTTAATTGCAGTTCTTTCCTACTTCCTTTGGAACCCCAAGAATTTGGTAAAAGTTTAATGAAAGAAAATCGTTGATTTTTGAAATAGTTGCACGCATGTTGTATAGTGATTAGCGTGTCATCATTATACCCAACCGCCGGCCGTCCGTTGTCACGACAACTTTCGAACGGAAAGAGATAGCCACATGCATTTTTCAGCGTAGGCTGCGCATCCGAAAGGAGCGGTCTAATTCGTTAATGGACATAATCAGTGAAATGGTTCCGGAGTTATACCCATCTGAATATTTGTTTTTACTTCCTTTATAACACAAAAATTGGTTCAAGCCCTGTGGACGGGATCATGTCAAACTCTTGTTCAAACTTCGACAAATCATATCTTCGAAAGTATTGGTAAGAGTTTTTATATGAGAAATTAAATTCAAACATCATAAAAGAATTTAAATTCAACAAGAGTGCTAAACATTATTAATCCCAAACCAATAGACCAATTCTACCCAACAACGAACTCATCCGAGATATTCGTTCCTCAATTCTATGATAAACGATATATTTTTGCCTCAAATCCACTCTGAAAATTATATAATATCAATTGAAACTTTAGCTAATATTTCTGTTTTGTTTTTACTGGAGATATCCTGAACTCAATATTATTAACTTACCATTACCATTCCCATCATCATATGGATTAACCATGGGCATTAAATATCGAAATTTGACATATTATGTCTCAGGAAAATAAGTTGACATGTATCAACAGTCAACACTAATCATATCATAATAATTCATAGATAGAATAATTATCGCATTCTGTGAAAACACAGAAGTACGATTTATTATTGAAATTTCGAAAAATCATATCTCCGAAAGTATTAGGTAGCTTGTTAGAGTTGAAAATGACATCAATGGATTCCTATAGTGAAACTGCATCATGAGAAAAACTTATTTTGAAATTTGAAATGTAAAAATTTTTTTTTTGGTACTCCGAAACCATGACGGATTTTGCCCAATAACGAACTTTAGCCGAGATATTTGTCTCCCAAACCTAATATGAAAATTTAAACTGTCTAGCTCATTCCGATATAGAATTATCGTGCCTACAGCCGGCCGGCCGGACAGAATAAATTCCGACCACGGATTCTTGATCAGTGAGTCGAACTGAATCGTTTAAGACCATTTTCATTAAAAAAATTCGAAATTTACAGACATATGGGGATATTGATAAGCATTCTGTTCCGAGGAACACGAGCGCAAAAAATACAGATTCGGACAAATTTAAATTGGTTATTAGCTGTATAATGGTGGCTCGCAAATTTTTGGGATATTTCGTGAGGATCGTTTTACTAGAAAAAAAAATTATTTTTCTTTTAATTTTATATTTCAGTAATTATCTGTGGGAGTTCCCTGAAATCCCGCACAAACCCTTTCCGAACGTTTTCCATGGTTTACAACGTGACAAAAATTATCACCTAAAGCAAACGTGCAAATAGCCGGATATTTTCACGCTGCATTGATATTAAAAAATACTGGTTCTTTGCTAAGTGATTTGTATAATATGCGCTAATACGATTGGTTAAATTTTTTTGAGGGGAATAGTCACCCATTATGGCACTTTTTATGCGATTTCAATTTTCAATATGACGTGAAGGATGCATTAATTAATTAACATATACGATACTTCAATAGAATTGCAAATTTCACATTGTTGTCGCATGAATAAATTGATGGGATCGATTGTGGATTGTGGGGAATTTTACATCACCGATCTCATGAAACTAACGCCCTATAATATATGGGTACAATAATATCCATTAATTTTATTAATTAATTGTTGAATTAGGTACACTGGAAGGGTACTGCGAATTTAACGCAGCTGCTGCGTTTGGTTGTATGGTTATTTGTTTGCTATCGAAATTTGGGCTCAAAACGCAATTGTTGTACCTGTAATCGCATTTTTGGCGCCCTTTTTCCTCGTTGTTGCCCAAATGTCTGTAATTTTCGAATTTTTGGCTGAAAATGGTCTCTAACGATTTGGTTCGACTCACTGATCAAGAATCCGTGGTCGAAATCCATTCTGTCCGGACGGCCGTCCGTCCGGCCGTTAGTTACCAAGCTTCAATTCGATCGAGTCTATATTTTTTGAGTTATCGAGGAAATAATATTCCAGTGGGTATAACTCCGGAACCGTTGGAGCGATTATGCCCGTAAACGAGCTTAACTCTCCCATTCGGATACACAACATACTCTGAAAATTGCAAGTCCCTATCTCCTTTCGTTCGGAAGTTTTCATGGCAACGGTCATCCATCCATCTACTGAACTCACAAGGCTGCTCCAATCTCCAACAATATTTATCCGATCGTGTTCAAACTTGGAACTTTGCAGTAGAGTTAGGTTCTAAAGGCTCCCGCAAAATTTCAGCGATGTCGGACGAATAGTTACTGATATATAGATTTTTTTCACTAATTTTCAATGAATTTTTGAAAATTTTCTTGTTATATGATCCTCACGAAATTTTGCAAGAATTTTCGCGTTGACATTCTACAACTAATAACCATGTTTGAATTGCTTATAAACAAACTCAAATGTCGCTTTCAGATGCACAACCTAACCTGAAAATTTCAAGTCGCTATCTCTTTCCGTTTTTAGGTTATCGTGACATACAAAATATTATTTAATAATTATTTTTTAATTTTCTAGTGATACCATTCTCACAAAGTTTCACTAAAGTGCTTAGGTTTATATTCTACAACTACTCACCAAGTTTCAATTCGGTTGGATTTGTATTGGTTGAAATCAAAATTATTACTCGGAAACCATTGGGCCGATTAAGCCCATTAACGAACTTGTCCGACACATTGGGATTCGCCACCGACCCTGAAAATTTCGAGTCGCTATCTATTTCCGTTCTCAAGCTATCGTGGCAACGGCCGGCCGGCCGGACATTATCAAATTTGACCTCGAATTCTTAATCAGGAAGGAAGGAATTACACTCATTTGAGCAAAATGATAACGCGATGTTCCCCAGAACATACGCGCAAAAATATTATGCGAATTTTGCGAGATCCTTCAATACCTAACTTAACAGCCAAGTTTCAAATTTGAGCCCGATCGGATCTGTATTGTTGGAGATCGGATCTTGGATGAATTCAGTAGCTGGATGAGTGACCGTTGCCATGCTTACTTACGAACGGAAAGAGAGGGTGACTCGTAATTTTCAGGGTAGATTGCGCATTCGAATGGGACAGTTCAGTTCATCGTTGGGCATAATCGACCCAACGGTTCCGGAGTTATAACCATCTACAATATTATTCTATCGATAACTCAAAAATATAGATTTGTTCCTATTGAAACTTGGTAACTAGTTGTAGAATACCGAAATAAAGAGGTTTGTGAGTTGACGTATAACTAGAAAAAAAATCATATGATAAGATATTATGTATCACACGATAACTTGACAACCGAATAGATAGCGACTTGCAATTTTCAGTGTAGGCTGTGCATCCGAATGCGATATTTGAATATCCTGAAATTGCTTACGTTTTCCCGTATATTATTAGATATTTAACGAATTTCAATGATTCATGATTTAGGTCTATCACGTTTTTGTAACTTAAACTAAGACAGGTTGGCACTTCTATAATATCGCCAACGCCAAAACAATTCCCTGAGACGTTGCAAATTTCTACTCTCAACAATCAACATAATGTTCCACCTTAAACAAGATATTATCACAGATAATTATCTTAGAATAATAAAGGAATATTCGTTTTGAAATTGATAATGACGTAAGCAGGTTTGAAGAAGCAGAGACAAAGTATCAGGAAGTGCTATACAGAACTGAAATCTGCAATAGGAAAACTTCATTCTGTCTTAGGACATGTTGAACTCTTGAATGAAATTATTTAGTTTCCTATCCTATCTTATCACTATATTTTATTAAGGTTTTTCAATGACTCGGGTTTCGTAGTACTACTACATTTTGAAACAGGTGTATTTCAAGTTGTGCAACAAGGTATTTAAATGTCTTGTGTAGGCTTATTTCTTGAGAATTTCGAAAAGTGGAGAATTCCATAGATTCGTCTGTTTGTTTAGAAGTTTTCCTGCCGGGTTATTCACGTACTTTTATTCTTTCTTCAAATGGAGGGTCACAAAGTAACGGACTTGTCTATCCATAATTTTTCATTAAAATTTCAACACTTGGTTCTTGATTTCCATACAAGAAAATAGCATAACTGAATATTCCAACCAGTTTATATACGTGAAATATTTCCAAATAACAACAGATGAAAAATTTGCTTAAACAGTCGTCAGATCTTTGGAATTGTTGAATTCATATAATATCTTCTCGAATCCATTATTTTTCCCAAGAGAATACAAACGTACCTAATTGCTTCGACTTTTATGCAGAGAGGACAACGTTGCGTAGTTATCTGACAGGAAAAGGAGCATAACCTAACATTTTCAAAGTACACATGTTGAAATGTGTCAAAATTTCATGGCCAACCGGGACACTTTATAAAAGTGAATGGAGTATATGTCAGAATTCAAAATTGTGTGATCTTAGCCGTTTTTCTCTTTACTCCTGACCTCAAGTAAATTTTTTTCACTCGTTGCGTTCGAAGTTGCTTAGAAATGTATTATTTTCTTGAACTTATTACCATTCATCTAGGAAAAGAAAATTGCATCTTTCTCACAATCCTCTCAAGAACTGGTTTGAAAGTAAATATGTTCGACACCAACAATCAATCTATCTGCGCCGAAACAAGAATGAATGAAATGCATTACAGTGGCTTTACCGCAATTTGGTTTGATCACAGAATATGCCTTCAAACACTCGAAAATTCATATTACTACAGATTATATTAGTGACTCTTCTTCCCACAAACTATCACATATCCCATAATATTCATGATTAATTATGGCACACCTATCTTGTTCATCTCCCAACCAAATGGTGAAATTGAACACTCATATTGTTTATCAGATGTCTGTGCCTTGTGTCCCTCAAGAAGGTTATCAAATACAGTTCAAGCATTAAACGAACCAGATAAGCACTTAATGTTGACGAGATTTGACATGAATATTAATTGCCAGTATCGAGGAATGGGTATGAAACTCGATCTTTTTTATGTGAGGTCTATTTGGTCGTATGTAGATAAGAAATATCTCTGTAGGTTCGTGGAAATAAAAGGTTTGCCTGAGTAGCATAGATATTGATAGGCTGTTTCGCCAACAGTCATATTCTTGTTCAAACTTGTTCGTGTATTTCCAAAGTAGCTTTGAATGCGTATTGTCTGGAAGCCGTTCTTTAGTTTGGAGGTTATTCGAAATGAAATTGCCTCATCAATCGGAACTTCGTCGAAACTTGTCCTCTTATTAAATTTGAATACAATTGCCAGAAAGTAGGTATATTTATCACTATTTTACTTTAGTCGTTTAGTCCATCCAACTGTGCATAACGGACCGCTACAACAGATTAATTGTTTGTTTCTTATTATTATTTAATCAAATAATGAACCTTCTGAATCTTAGAGGGGTAGCAGAGCCAGTCGTAAGTTTTCACAGTCTGCTTGTTTAAGTAATTAAAAAATGTGGGAAAGATCTGTGGACAAGAGCTTTGGCGCTCTTGTTCAAACTTTGACAAATCATATCTCCAGAAGTATTGATTTCTCAGAGTTGGTAATGATATCAATGGATTCTTATTATAGAACTGCACCATAGAAGAAATTAAATTCAAAAAATTATGAATTACGAAAATTACGATTAGGTGAATTACCTAACCCCAACACAAGATGGTAAACGGCTTTTGAATAAGCATTTTTAAATCACTGCTAGTAAAGCAATAAAAGCTTCAATTGCGTGCAGGAATCTAGCCGGTAAGACTTGTGGCTGCAACCCCACAATACTGCAATGGATGGACGTCATGTATCTGAGATCCATAATCGGGGCAAACCATCTACAAATTACAATGACTTTCCTGTGTGTGTATCACTGGAGCTATGGGAACTTCCTACCAGGACGCATGAGATTATCACAAATTTTACACCCCTTCATCTAGTGAAAGCCAAAATGGCCCATGAAGCCAATCTCAGAATTTCTGGGAAAGGAACAAATAACGAGAGCCTTGAAAACCATCAGTAAGTCTTGTCCTCTCTTATCACGTAGATTTCATTGGCCAATCTTCCTAGGGATGAAATGATTAAGAAAGTAAGCTTTGAAAAGAACTTCACTATGATATTAGGTAGGAAGAAAGAATGGGACAAGGAATCTACCAACCAAATTCTTAGAAAAAATGCCCTTGAATGTTACATGGTTCAAAAACCAATATAGGAGCTGGTGCTGGAGTATATAGGGCAGGCAGCATATGCTTACCATTGCTAGGCTCCTATCCGAGCGTCAGACAGAAATATGTACTTACAATCGAAAGATGCGTACAAATGAACCCCTTGTAAGAAAGTATCAAAGGTATGATTTAGCAATCCATTCTGACAGTCAAGCTGCTATTCAAGCTTTGAGCTCCCATGTTATCGAGTCTAAGCTAATATGGGAGTGCCGAAGAACATTGAATGAAGTAGGCAAGACCAATAGGGTCTCCTTGGTCTGGGTTTCTGGCACCTCGGGAATTAAAGGAAGTGAGGTGGCCAACACACTTGCCAAGAAAGGAGCACGAACCCCTTTTATAGGCCCGGACCCCTACTGCGGGGTAGGTAGATACATCTACAAAGTGAATTTCGGATGAAAGAAGAAACTGAAAGAGTATACTCTAGAGATCTCTCCTAGGAATGTATCACTCCAAAAAGTTCCTCCGAAACTTTGACACTCTCAGATCCTAGAAATATATGGATCTCAGTAAAAACACGCTGCATCTCCTTACTGGTTTCCTCACAGGGCACTGCTATCTTGGGAAGCATATAATGAGATTAGAGCTAGCAGAAACTGACGAGTGCACGCCTCGCTATCTCAAACCAACGCAAGGAATGCTTTGGTGTAGAAATATGCAGGAGCGAAGACGTCGCCTCCTTGAAGCCATTCCAGATACTGGAGTTCGACAGAACTCTGAAAATGGGAGGCGAGCTGTAGATGGTGATGACATCGATAGCTTTGATGGGGGGCACAATATACTTTAAGGTTGCAGTCAACTTCACCCCCACAACGATATACAATATATATCGTGTTGACTCAAAATTCGGTAAATATATCAACTAAGTTCTGCTTAATCCAACCGGTTGAAATAAAAACATAACATTTCACGATTTTAAATTAATGCATGTTAACCACGTTATGAGAATACAGAACTTCAGCCACTTTAATTGCCGGAAAGAAACATTGTTCAACCTGAATCTTTGTGTGTGTGTGTGTCAGATTGTCCCGTTTTTATGTAGCATTTAACGTCGTGGCTGGATTTCATGCTCATTAAGTATTTTAATTATGTTAGCTCGAGGAATAACATAATACCACACTTGTGCGTAAATTACGTCTGAACTAACCCACTATATTATGTCATGTTCCTTTGTCACTGAAAATCTTAAAGCTACGCACCTAATTGCCCGAATTTCTGAGTTTATTCCGTTCCATTTAATTGGAAGCAGATGCCTGTTCGAAACCATATGGTCTTCATTCGGTTTGGGATTTGAGTGAGTTACAATACATTGTTTCAACACGTTTATTGGCTGTTGAAGTGAAGTATTGGATGAGTAGTTTCAAAAATAAGTAGATGGCTCCCTCATAAAGAAAGATTTATTTACAATCCATAGAAGTTTCCGGAATATTCAAACAGCCAACCACATTGTTTCGCGGAATATCCATGTATATATCTTACTAGCGGCCCGGTACGTGCTTCGCTACATGAAATAATAATAAAAAAAATTAATTGGAACATCAAATTCATTTATTCAAACAAAAAAATTATTTATCAATATTTTATCAATTGTTCAAATATATTTAATTTAAAACTCGATCCAAAACATTTGGATAAACAATATTTTTTGTTTTTCCATTTTGAGCATGAATAAACAAACTGCTGGGAGTTCTTCATTTTCGACCGTTAATTTTCTGCTTAATGTTTGAATATTTTGAGTAATTTTAAAGCTAAAAATCCGTCCGATCGAACTGATATTCATTATAGACTCCCACGATACGTTTACTGGAGTAACGCTCCTTTGAGATTTTCATTGGGTAAAATGAAAAAAAATTAAGAGAAAGCTATTTCGGACGCTCCGAGATTCGATCCCGCCACCCCGCAAGGTTCGGAAGGCTCGGGAGCTATAAATTCCCAATCCAAACTCAGCTCACTCGGCCACGTTGCCTACGTGAATCGACTCCGATTATGTACCAAATAAAAATGTTTAGTACTCGGATGATTTACGTCTTTCTATTTTCAGAATATCGTCAATCCTGTCAAGCGACCGATCGAAATCGGTTACTCCTTCATATTTCTCGCAGTTTTTCTGGACGATTCCAAGATTTCGAGTAATTCTGTTCGAAATTCAAATTCAATTTGACATTTCTCGTCGCTCGTTCAGATCGTAAACGCCACCGTTCCTCTGAATTCCTTTCCACAATTTTGCTCCTTTTGCCATAAACGGCAATTTTTCGCCTTTTCGCGATTTTTTTTTAAATACACCCCCATCTTTTCGCTCCGAAAACGCGAAACTCTACGAAACTTCCGTATTTTTCCTCGATAAACCCCTTCGAAATTTCCCCCAAACCCCCCTCCTAAAATTTAAAAAAAACATCACGTTTATAGTTACTTTTTCAAAAGTTTCTTTTGATAAATGAAGAACCGCTCGACCAACTTTGTGCATCACATTTTTTGCTTCACATAAACCATCTACTAAATAGTCCGAACAAAGCCTAAAAATTTGGTTTGGATGGGTGAGCCCGTCCTTGAGTTATAAAATCACAACGAAAAGTGGAATTGATTTTTATATATTTTGATATCAGATTCGTCAATCATTTTATCCTAAGAGGCGGATTTTTGCGTGTTATCATTTCGCCCAAATGTACGAATATCCGAATTTTTGGCCGAAAATGGTCTCAAACGACTAGGTTCGACTCACTGATAAGAATCTGAGATCAAATTTCATTCTTTCCGGCAGGAGAGCGCCTTGAAGTTTTCAGGGTAGGGGGTGCGTCCAAATGCGACGGAAGTTCTTTCCGAGTACTAATTTAGTTTTCAAAATATACAGATCCGATCGAATTGAAAATTAGTAAATAGGTTGTTGTATAATACCTACCTACCGAAATAAAGACGTAGATATGTGAAATTTTGCGAGGATCGTATATCTATAAAATAAAAAAAATTATCTCACGATAACTTGTGAACTTGAGACTTGAGTCGACTATTTGAATTTTTTGGCCAGGCCACACGAGGTGTTTTGCCTTACGTGGTCGTCGGTCCGCTTGAAAGACACTTGATCAAGATTTATCGATGAAGGAGAGGAAAAGGGAGAGTATGGGAACGATGGGAATAATGTGGAGAGACAGATTTTGAGTTGAAGGTGGCAGTTAGTTTTCAAGAGAGAAACGAGCGTGATCGACGAATACGTCGGCCCAAGTAGCGAATCATTAGTTAATGAAAGTAATTCTTGAAGTATTCCTAATAAATAATCATGAATAAAAACGAACGATTCGACATACCTATCTAAAATTCTGTTGTTATTTCCTCAATAACTCAAAAAATACAGAACCGATCAAATTCAAACAGGGGTTTTAGTTGTACAATGCCGACGCGCAAATTTTTGAAAAATTTCGTGAGGATCGTATCACTGAAATTAAAAATTCATTGAAAATCATTGAAAAAAATTCTTTATCAGAAACTATTCATCCGACATCGCTGAAATTATTCGACAGCTTTCAACCTAACCTTACAGCCCCAGTTCCAGATCTGAGCAGCCTTGGGAACTTCAGAAGCTGGATGGGTGACTGTTGTCACGATAACTTTCAAACGGAAAGAGATGACGACTTGCAATTTTCATGGAAAAATTGCGCATTTGATGAGGACAGTTAAGTTTATTGTTGGGCATAATCGGCCAAACGGTTTCGGAGTTATATCCATCTGCAATATTATTTTCTCGATATCTCAAAGAATACAGATGATTCAATTAATAGCATTGAAGATCAATGCTATTACATCACGATCACGGAGAAATTACTACGGTAGATGCATCTCCGTCCGAAGCTAGTTATATAATATTGAAGCAATATTATTGCGTGTGAGGGCACCGCTTTCCGCCAAATAGTGAGTCAATTATATTGACCGTATAAGGTACACTTAAGACCAAAGATTAAAGAGAAGAAAGATAGGAAACGATGCGACTAACTTGACGCGAGCGCCATCTCTTGCCTCACTAGTACAAGTAGTACAGTCATCTGGTTAGAATAATTGAATTCAGGCTATTTTACATATAGAAAACTTAAATTTATGAGAATAGCCAAGAACTTAACCTATTCAGCTGTCTAGTCCTTCATGTTCTCATGTCAGCAATCAGCATATAAACAAACTGATGATAAACTCTCACAGTGTTCAGAATCGTTTTTAAAATTATATTGTGTGCTTTTACAACAAAATGATTCATTTGGCTAGTGGCGGTGCTCCGTATTTTATGGTTATAAACTGCATCAATCAAAAACTTCGTAATGTATGCAATCAATAATATGGAAGAGAATAAAAAAAATAGTTTGTGACTATTATCCAATTTGCCACAACCACGGCAACCAGGCTGAATAATTCATTATAATAATACATTAAATATTACTTGGCTCAGCAATTTGAAAATTTGTTTCTGCTTGATTCGGATTCCATTTCCCACTAGGATTTCATTATCATAATTTGCTCAAACTTGCATTATTGTTTTTATTTATTCTTTCATTATATTTCTCATTTATTTAGTTTTATATTCATTATTACTATCATCATATTTGTATTCATCAGTAATAAAAGATATTATAAATTTTACAATTTTGAAAACGTTTTACTGTCATATTCCTCAATTACAAAGAAAGCTATATCCATGAATAAAAACATAATTTATTTCAATTATTTTTTTCTATCCAGTGGGGCGTCATCCAAATTTAGATAGAATTCGGATTCTATCTAATTTTTGATGACATCCTATTTAATAATTAGATCCTCCATCAGAAACGCTGTGGCTAGATTTGAAATTCCCGCCTAATGTTGTAGATTTCTCTACATTCTATATCATTTCAGCGCCATCTCTTGCCTCACTAGTAATAACTTCGGCCGAAAAGTTAGTCGGTTTTTAGCACTACGAATACAAGGGCGTTTCCTATCTTTCTACTCTTTAATCTTTGCTTAAGACATTTCAAGTTTCGTAGATATGTCTTCCGGAAGTGCTTCAAACGGCCGGATTGTCTGGCGGATGAAATCCCTACTCGATACACAAATGTGATTATGCATTTTCCTCTTCGTCATCGGAATTCTCAAATCATTTTTCTGAATGTAATTTTGCAATATAATTTCAAGTATTCACTGAAGAGATTGGATAAATTACCTACAGATCTGGCGACCCACGATGTGTTTGTAAACACCGTCGGCCATCTCTAACGTCTTTCAGCTCTCTCTGTTTTGATTCCAACGGAGAGATTTATGATGCTATTATTCGTTTGATTTATCTGGATATTTTATTAATTTATGGAGCCATTTCTTCTGTAGGTATAGCATCTTCCATATATTTTCAGTCTCTTATATGTTCAGAGTTACATTTCTCGTAATTGCGTAACTCGCTGCTGTGATTCAATATGTTGCAGATCTCTTCTACCACTTAGTTTTTCGACTTCTTCATAGTAGGAAGCTTCATTTAAGCAATTTTGAAAAATATTATATATTATACATATAATATAGTATATTTTATAATTATGTGAAGGGAAGGGGTCTGAACCTTATTTATTCACAGCAGTATGAACGTCAAAAGTATGAAATAATGGATATATTTTCTGGACTCTCAGGAACATCGAGTTTGATAGGTAGAAGTGATTTATTTTTTAAGGAACATTTTTCCGTAATTCCTATTTTTCTACCATTTCACGTTACGAAGCAGTGACGTCATCGATATTTCTTTTAAATTGCAAGCCCATAATTTTTGTCTTGACTTGGACAGATCCTAACATTCTGAAATCAGTTATGCATATGTAACGCCAATAATTCTCGAGATATTAATTTTTTGTAATTTGAAAAACATGTGAAAATTTTTAAATTAAGCCTTCATCAAATTAACACTTTTTTATAACAAAAACGATACTAGTATTGATACAGAAACTCACAAAAATTATTTTAGACCATCTGGATGTCTTATGTGTTCTCCTAGTACTAACTTGCCTAGAGTGAATATTATATTGCAAATCTTTGGAATTGGTAGTCGTATCTGAATTTTATTCAAATTCTTGGAATAAATGTCATTCTTTTCCGAATTCATTTCCGATTATCTCCTACATTCTAGACAATAAGATTCCCAGATTGAAGTCACGAAACCCTTTATGGTCCAACTGTTTTCTTAATTCGAATAAAAGTGACAAGGAAGTTTGGCGGTCTGAATGGATTTCTTGCAATTTATTCAACAAAGATTTAATTTCTGATCCTTCAAATAGAGTTCCGGAGTTTGATCTTCCAAGGAGAATATGGTCTATTCTGAATCGTCTAAGAACCGGTCATGGTCGTTGCAACAGCATGCTTTTCAGGTGGAACTCAGTTGAGAGCCCTAGTTGTGAATGCGGGGAAGCAGAGGAAACCATAGATCATTTAGTTAATAATTGTCGCATATATAGATTCAAAGATGGTTTTAGAGCTATTCATAATGTTTCTGAATCTTTTTTAGAATGGGTAGCGAGTTTCAAATCTATTTAATAACATATAGAATATTCCATTTTTAATTTATTCGTTTTCTCCCTTTGTCTTTTCCTTTTCCAGATTGGGTTTCGGGTACCTTGGAGAAACTTCTCTGCTTGTTGAAGGAAGAAGCGATAATGAAGAAAAAGATGCCCTTCAATATTCAATATTTTAGCATATTTTAATAGCAATTTCAATTTTCATAAATCACAACACTAACGGGGAGATAGGGTTTTTTGCTGAGGTTTTTTCCCTTAGCTCTAGTATCATATATCAAATTAGATGGTACCCCGTTACACTAACCTCTGCTAACACTTTTTTCATACACATGCTATATTGTTAGATAAAAAACAAATTGTGATGCTCAAGTTAAAAAGAATATATATATTCAAATAAGTTTATTAATTTTTATTCACCTACCGTCAAAAAACTATAAATGGTTGTTATTCGCCATCAGAATAGAAAATCGACTTTGGGATACCTAAAATGAATTGAAACTTGGAGAGTGGTTGTAGAATGCAAAACTAGAAAAACGCTAGAAAAATTTGAAAAAATTATCAAGAAATATTATTTATATCACCATAACCTGAGAATGGAAAGAGATTTCGACTTGAAATTTTCGGGTGAGGTTGTGCATCTGAATGGGACATTTGAGTTTGTTTATTGGTAAATTCGCCAAATGGTTTGGAGTTATACCTATCTCAAATTTGGTTGTTATTTCCTCAATAACTCGTAAAATAATAAACCGATCCATTTCAACCATGGTTGTCAGTTGTAGAATGCCAACGCAAAAATTCTTGCAAAATTTCATGAGGATCGTATAATTCAAATTTTCAAAAAATCATTGATAAAAATTCTATATATCAGAAACTATTCGTCCGACCTTGTCAATTGAATTCACCATGGTAAATTCGATTAAGAATGTCCAATACAGGAGAATGGACAATAGAACATACGCGTAAAAGCTCCTGACTTCACGTCAATGTTCGAACCAATTTTATTTAATGATAAAGCAACATTTTATTTGAATGGAACGGTCTACACACAACTGTTGCTATTGGTCACATCACAATCCAAACTGGATAATGGAGGCACATACACAATTTCCTGAAAAATTGAATATATGGGCTAGAAATTGAAGAACAATTATAGAAAAAAAAATACATCCCAGAAACTATCAGTCAGATATTACTGAAATTTCGCAGAAGCCTTGAAAACCTCAATTTAGAGCGCAGTTCTAGATTTAAAGTCCATCGGATTTTTATTGTTGGAAATATTGGGAAAATATTATATTTTTCCCTGGAAGCCGAGCAAACTTGGACAAGTTCAGTACCTGGATGGATGACAGCTATGACTGAATTTTCGCTTCCTCTTTACAGTTACAGCTTCAAGAATGGTCGGCACAATTGTGGGTTTTGATTTTTATTCATTGAATAAAATGGAACATTTCAATATTTCACCCATTCTAGATGCTGCATCTGGAAAAAGGTACTAAAATAAAAATTATTCGAATAAAAAAAATATCCCATTTTCTCTTAGGAATCAGCACGCACTCAAGAAACACACTGTGTAATAGCTTAGGTTGATCCGGCATTAATTCCCCCAGCTCCACAATCAAATGCCATTTGAGCGTTCAATTCTGCGGATAATTCTTGTTATGTGAAAGCCTCTGGTAAGTACCTTTGAGAAGCTTTCCAACCGATTATCTATAACAAGGCACCAGACTATGTGTTCTAAAGACTTCGTTCATTTTCGTCGGTTTCATCGCCATGATTTAACAAATGCTGTTAAAACCGGAGTCAGTGGTAGCAAAAGGGCTTGATTAGTCGTCGGTACGTCAGTTTAATGCCACAAATTTTGGTTTCTTCACCATGTGTTTCATCGTGGCAATGAAAATCAACGGAAAATAACGAAATATTTGGGGTGCCTGTTGAAGGCCTAATCGACTCAATTACATTTTATGGCGGCCATAACGATATCAATTTTCCCAATTTTCGGTTCGTTTGTTTAATGGATTCCCAAGTAAACACAGTCAAGTTTTATCGAAGCCATAACAAGCCTGAAAAACATCTGATAGGTGATCAATTCAAGAAAAACTTAATTCGATGTGTATCTGTCAATTCCAAAGGTAGATTGAGTCTTCAAATTTCTCAGAACATAAAATCAGAGCACCCGAAACCATTGATTTTTCTGTTTTCGAACTCCACATTCACAACGCATCTCCGTTATGCAAAAGAAGTTTCAAACTGAATCGTGGCTTACCTAAAACAATATCAGTATAAAACAATCAACATGGAGAAAAATATAGAGGAACATAGGATAAACAAATTCCATTTCTGCGCGCATCTTCTGTAACTCTCGAATGTTTTGCCGAAAATGGTCCCAAACGATTAGGTTCGACTCACTGATGAAGAATTCGAGGTCAAATTTGATTCTGCCCGGCCGTTGCCAAGATAGACTATAGAGAACGAAAAAAGATAGCGACTGACAAGTTCGTTAATGGGCATAATCGGCCCGACGGTTTCCGAGTAATGATATTGTCATCAACCAATACAGATCTTATCGAATTGAAACTTGGTAGCTAGTTTAAGAATACTGACACAAAGACGTTTGAGAATTTTTTTGGGAATCGTTTCACTGAAAATCACGATAACCTGAGAACGAAAAGAGATATCGACTTGCAATTTTTAGGGTAGTTTGCGCATCCGAATGCGATATTTGAGTCTGTTCATAGGTATAATCCGCCAAACAGTTTCGGAGTTATAACCATCTGAAACTTGGTTGTTATTTCCTAACTAGCTCGAAAAATACGAATTCGATCCAATTCAAACTTCGTAATTAGTTGTACAATGCCGACGCGAAAATCCATGCAAAAATTTCGAGAGGATCGTATCACTTAAACATTTTCAAAAAATCATTAAAAAAATCATATATCAGAAACTATCCATCTGAAATCGTTAAAATTCGCTTTCATTTATCATTGATTATCGTACAAAATAATAATAATTATGCAAATTTCTAACACTTCCCCAAACCCAATCTCACATGTAGATCTATCTCTCTCCATATCAGAATGTGGTCCTGTTATATAATTGTTTCTATTCCATATAATAATCTCTTATTGTGAAAAATCGCCAATTTCTATACAAAACATGAAAATTTTGTGGCTAATATCTAGAAGACCTTCCGCCACTGTTAATGTTTTCTACTTCATTAAGAAGTTCTGTACTCCCTCAAGGATGACATTCTGCCATTTAGTTCCCCACAGAACTTTCCTTTATTAGTTGATGTTTCCGAATTACATGTTTTTGTCGGCGTCATAACTTGACGAAATATCATTTTGCCTCGGCATCTCCCTACACTTTCAGCAATTCAGTTCAATCTCCCCCTTCCAGACGACTGTCAGAAGTTCCGAATAACTTCCCAACTGCAAACTCTTAATTTCTTGGGATGGATATTTTAAGAACTGTGAGAGAATCTTCAAAGACCTACAAAACATTCACGCTGTGTTACAGACCGAGAACACCAATATATCCAGTTAGTTGATATTCGTGAACAAGACTTGAGCGGTCGTCTTTGCTTATTTACACTTCTTTCGAAGGAATAAAATATTCTAGCTGTAAAGTCTGAAATAGACTAACTGTTCTAGACGGGGTCGAAGGAGGTTCCGGTTAGAATACCGTTTATCACAGATGATGTCGTTTTTTAAATTTTTCATTATGGGTATCGTTCTGAACTTGTGCTCTTCTGTATAAGGTCTAAGTTAAATCATCTGTGAAATATTAAAAAAAGCCAAAGTGATGTTGGAAATGGAATATAGCTCAGAGAGAATGAAGTTGTAGCTTCGGAAGAAGCAAATTCATGAATATGTTCAAAGAAAAATATGTACATGCAAATGAATTCTATCAGAAACTTAATGAGAGCTACTAGGATTGACATTTTTATGTGATGAAGATAATGATCTTAATATACTAACTGCTTTTGTACTGTCTAAGCTGAAGATTCCATGAAAATTGAGTACTACTAGTATTATATACTAGCTGACTTACCGACGCGACGTTGTCCTGCCCGAACATTGGCTTCTCTTCTATTAGCGGGTTCAGCGTTTTCATTTTTAGCGCTCTTGTTCCTCGGAACAGGGGGCTTATCAATTTGACCAAATGTCTGTAATTTTCCATTTTCGAAATTTTCAGAGCAGGTTTAGGGGAAAAATATCTCGGTTAAGTTCGTTATTGGGCAGAATCGGTCTGATGGTTTCGGAGCAACGAAAAAAATATTTTTTTTTTACATTATAATTTTTTTTAATATGCACTTTTATCATAAGAATCCATCGATATCATTTTCAACTCTAACGAGCAAATACTTTCGGAGATATGATGTTTCGAAATTTCAATCATACATCGTAGTTATATGTATTCACAGAATGTGAACACAGAATCTGTCTGTGTCCACTGTTCATAAATGTCATAAATGTCTGTTGGAAACAAGTATACGATTCTTGAATTTGCGAATATATACAAGACTGTTTTGAAACCGAAAATCATTATGACTGATTACATATTGAATAATCTATGTATAAATATTGGGATTTAGAATTGGATCATTTTAACGATGTAGTTTATGAAGGCAATAGGAAAGGAGAACATAATGGAATCATGAAAAGAAATTACAGTTCGTTGAGCACTGAGGTTAATATTACCTTTTACTTCCTTAATTTGTGAGACCTGTTCCTATACAGGGTGAGTCTTTGACCACTGCATTAATTTCAACCAAAGATTCCTCTCATCAAATGAAACACTTTTTTCATTTACCATTTTTCCAGATTCGGCTCAGGTAAAAAGTTACAAGCGTTTAAAGATTTCACAATGTGCTAATACACTCCCGCATATAAATTATTTATGACATTGTTGGCGGACGAGAATAAGGCATGGTAACGTGGTTTACAGCTCAGGGACGGATCCATAAAAGTAGTGAAATTTCTGGAGTTTTCCATTTTAAAACATTCAGTGAAGAATATCTCGAAAACGGTGCATTGAAGGAGAAATTATGAAGAATAATATAACGTTCTAAAACGATGGAATATTCTTGAAATGACTCAAGAAAAACTTTATATGCTCAATGAAATATTATATACGATTTACACTTATTTATTCAATATTGTGACGCGTTTCGTCGACACAGCGACTTCATCAGACTACATCATACTAAATTCTTAACAAGTTATTATCTCCCTATACCTAGATGACATGGACACAGAATCATTTAAAACTAATTACATGAGAAACTTATTTAAAACAAATTACATAATAGACTTATTTAAAACTAATTACATGAGATTTCACTGCTGGTTTTTTTGTACACATTAACAATAATTCATTCCTAATGCTTTTATTTATAAATTGATTCTCTATTTGAATAGATTGAGTAACGGTGAAAAATTTAGATCTAATTGTTCATTAACTAAAAGCTGAAACCAGCTTACTGGCTATTTGGTACTTTCGACTATTGTTGAAAAGTGCCACCAATTAGTTAATGAACAATTAGATCTAAATTTTTCACCGTTACTCAATCTATTCAAATAGAGAATCAATTTATAAATAAAAGCATTAGGAATGAATTATTGTTAATGTGTACAAAGAAACCAGCAGTGAAATCTCATGTAATTAGTTTTAAATAAGTCTATTATGTAATTTGTTTTAAATAAGTTTCTCATGTAATTAGTTTTAAATGATTCTGTGTCCATGTCATCTAGGTATAGGGAGATAATAACTTGTTAAGAATTTAGTATGATGTAGTCTGATGAAGTCGCTGTGTCGACGAAACGCGTCACAATATTGAATAAATAAGTGTAAATCGTATATAATATTTCATTGAGTTAATATGGATTTGCATCAAGTAAAAGCCACAAGCATTAAACTTTATATGCTTTCTTTATGCTAATTTCGTTTAGTTTTATGAATCCACAATAAGTCCATAACAAGAAAACCAGTAGAAGTAGAAAATAACTAATATTTGGAAAATATGTATCATAGTTATAGGAAACTTTACGCCAACATTCATTTTATTCGAAAAAAGGATGTCAAAGCTAGCAAATAAAAACTGATTTTTTTTTCAAAATTTCAACAGCCTGTATCTTTTCACCTGAGCTGATTTTGGAAAAAAGGTTAAATGAAAAAAGTGTTTCCTTTGATGAGAGGAATCTTTGGTTGATATTAATGCAGTGGTCAAAGACTCACCCTGTATACAGTATTTTCATAATATTGCTAGAAAAAAAATGCTGAATTATGGATCGACATTTGTGTATCAAACATTTTTTCTTGAGTTAAGGTCCATAATACACAAAAGAATGTGTAAGTGTTATGAACTATTAAATTTTAAATTATGAAAAGAGGATAGTATTTTATTAATATATTTTGAACTATTGAAATAATTCGTTCGTCATCCTCTACCTACTCAAATATCATGAATAAATAGACAATCTGCTATGATTGTCTGCAGCCTTGCTCTAGACATTTCGATGGTATTTTCCTTAGGTCTTTCGAGTTGTGAAAACTATGCACCGAGTGTAAGTTGCAACAACCCATTCCACCAGGTTGAATCATTGCAGATTGCTCATTTAATCTTCAGAAATAAATTTAATTAACATTTTTTAAGCATTGCAGATTGCTCCTTTTTTTAAATGATAATTTTTGAAGCATTTGTTGTAAACGACACTTTTTGTAAATTTAATTTCCTTCATGATCCAGTTCTATCACAAGAATTCATTGATATAATTCCCAACTCTTGGAAACGAATACTTTCGGAGATATAATTTGTCTGTTTGAACAAGAGCGCCAGAGAGCTCCTGTCCACAGAGCTTGTGGACTTTTTTGTCGCTGGCAATTGACAAGTAGAATTCCATACGAATCTCGAAATGCGCTCAATCGCTTTTTAGATTTTCCTCAAAAATTCTGAGTTCAATGAGAAAAGTGCTTTCTAACGGTTTAACAATTTTCAAGGAATTCAAATACGCGGTTAATATTTAGTCTTAGGGGGTCCATCGCCAAAATAGGTAGCAAAATGAGATTTCGCATGTCTTAAAACTCCTGTGTACCAAATTCAGTGATTTTCAAATGACCGGATTCTGGAATAAATAAAAATTGGTTTAAGCACTGACGTGAAGTCGCTTTAGCGCGCATGTTCTATGGTCCATTCTCCTGTATTGGACACTCTTATCGAATTTGCCATGGTAAATTAGATTAAGAGTGTCCAATACAGAAGAATGGACAAAAGAACATGTGCGCAAAAGCTCCTAACTTCACGTCAGTGCTTGAACCAATATTCTTCTTTTTATTATTTTCTGTGGGTACGGTTCTGAAAAAATTTTACACACGTCTTTATGTCTATATTCTACAACTAGTTAGCAAGCTTCAAATCGGGTCTATATTTTTTGAGTTATCGAGGAAATAATGTTACAGGTAGGTATAACATCGAAACTATTGGACCGATTATGCCCAAAAACGAACATTACTCTCCCATTCGGATGTGCAACCTACCCTGAAAATTGCAAGTCCATATCTGCTTTCGTTCGAAAGTTATCGAGGCAACGGTCACCCATCCAGCTACTGAACTCACACAAGGCTGCTCGGATCTTCAAGAATATGGATCCGATCATGTTAGTACTTGGAACTTGGCAGTATAGTTACCTTCTGAAGGCTCTCGCAAAATTTCAACAATATCGGACGAATAGTTTCTGATATAAAGATTTTTTTTCAATGGTTTTCAATGATTTTTAAAAATTTTCTAGTGATACGATCCTCACGAAATTTCGCAAGAATTTTCGCGTTGGCATTCTACAACTAATAACCATGTTTGAATTGGATCGGTTTTGTATTTTTCGAGTTATTGAGGAAATAACAACTAAATTTCAGATGGGTATAACTCCAAAACCGTTTGGCCGATTTGTATTCTACAACTACTCACCAAAGTTTCAATTTCATCGGATTTGTATTGGTTGTAGACAAAATTTTCACTCGGATACCGTTGGGCTGATTATGCCCATTAATGAACTTGACCGTCGTATTAAGAGGCCCCACCTACCCTGAAAATATCAAGTCGCTATATCTTTCCGTTCTCAAGTTATCATTTTCAGCAAAACATTCGAAAATTACAGACATTTGGTCAAAATGGTTACGCGATGCTTCCCAGAACAAACGCGCAAAAATTCTCTGTGGACAGGGCCTTTGGCACTCTTGTCAAGCTACTAGCGAGTAATCATTCAGACTTTGGTAAATCATATCTCTGAAAGTATTGGTTTCTCAGAGTTGGGAATGATATCAATGGATTCTTATGATGCTTATGAACTGCATCATAAAAATTTAAATTTCAAAACGTAGGTCTATGACTCACCTCATCCTCATTTATCGGATTTACATTCATCAGCAAATTATTATTAGAGCATTCTATGAAATCATAAAATTGAGATTAATTATTGAAATTTTGAAAAATCATATCTCCGAACGTATTAGTTTGTTAGATTTGAGAATGATATCAATGGATTCTTATAATGAAACTGCATCATAAAAAATTTGCTAATTTGAAATTTGTAATGTAAAAAAAAATGTTCGTTTTCGTTACTCGGACACAATCAATTGTGACCACGGATTCTTGATCAGTGAGTTGAACCAAAACTTTTGAGACAATTTCAGTCAAAAATTCAAAAATTACAGACATTTGGGCAAATGCATAAGTTGCGTTGATTTCGGGACACCCTGTATAGAACAATGTTGTCTAACAAACAATAAAGAAAGAACATTAACGATAAAATAACCATTTTGTAACTTTTCGAAGAATAAGACTCCTTCATCAGACACCAAGCGAAAATATTCAGAATTTTTTTTGTGGATAGTTTTTCTGAAATTCGAAATTTGTTCAAACACACTGGCCTCACGTTAATAATTTTCTAACTTGTTTCAATACAGATGTGTCAAATTTTCAAACTAAAATCTAAATTGTCAGTCCTGCACTCCACATAAATTGGAATACTTGAAACTAAAATTAATCGATCCAGAATAGCCTGAAATCTATGAACATTAAATGGAAAGGATGTTATAGTGAAAATATGTACTTCTATGTTTTCCCGAGTAACTTTGAAGCAGAATTAATTAAAACTTACCGAATGAAGCCGTAAATTACTATGGCATCGTTATATATTTATCGGGAGTATCAACCTTAGCAACTGTATACATAATTTAGATAAGTCTTCTATAATAATGCAGTCTTGATAGAAGAACCCTAACGATTATCCGAGCGATTATCCCAGAAATGTTTGAATACTAGGTCTAACATCATGAATTATGTCGTTTTGGAAAAACGATTGATTATTCCCTTAGCTCTCGATAATCATATGGTATATCATAAGCTGTCGTACCAACGTGCCTCATTATAAAATAATATTTTCGTTCAGTCCAGAGCTACTTAGTACTTTGTGTAGCCATCATGTCAACCACCCTCTGAAGCAATGATGAATATACGATGTCATGGTAAAAGCTGCTTCTTCGTAAATATCGGTTCAGGCCCTCAGCTGTCCCATCAATCATGGTTTTTGGAACATCGTTTTCTACTCCAGCATTTGTCCTATAGTCCGTAGCCAGTAACATCCATCTCAGCATCGTGTGAGTTAAGCGACAAGAGTATTTTTCGTATAGGGGTAGAGAAAAACTGTTCGAAAAACGGTTTGGCAGAGAGTGAGCGAATAAATGATTTATAAATTGAATGTGTTCAAACTGTTGCACTTTCGACGGTTCGGTGGAAAAGCTGTTCGAATATTTGATTTTAAATCGTATTCAGTGATATCTTTTTTATCCATCCATATTCATTGAATCATGTGGAATGTAAACTACCTCTGCGAGAGTGATCTAAAATCTGATCAATTATTTACCCGGTAGCTGATATCGAATATACTCCCAATAAATTGTATTAAATCTACTGATGCAAAATTCGTGGTCATATTCAATTATAATCGTTCGGACGCCTACAAACCGGATATACGTCGAAAATGAAAGCTTGGAGACTCAATAGTTATAGGATAGATTTAATAATTAAAATGTATTCACGTGTTAGGTAGTTACAGTTGGAATATTATACCATTTCAAAATATTGAATGGGGTGTCTAAATTGATTTAGATAAATGTACACGTATGGTATATGAACAAGTAAAACCTATGGGTCATCCAATTTTCTTTCCCAGATTTTTTTTGATACCATACATATTTAAATTCGATTTTGGCGCTCTTGTTCCTCGGAACAGTGCTTACCAATTTACCCAAATGTCCGTAATTTTCGAATTTTTAGCTGAAAATGGTCTTAAATGATTTGGTTCGACTCACTGATCAAGAATACGTGGTCAAAATGCATTATGTCCGTCCGTCCGTTCGTTAACACGATAACTCTCGAGTGAAATGAGCTAGACAGTTGATATTTTCAGAGTGGGTTTAGGGCATAAATATCTCGGTTAAGTTCGTTAGTGGGAAAAATTGGTGGTTTCGGAATAACGAATTTTTTTTTCATTACAAATTTCAAATTGAATTTTTATTAAGATGCAGTTTCATCATAAGGAGCCATTGATTCTAACAAACTAATAATTTCGGGTATATGAATTTTTTAAATTTCAATAATTGATCGTAATTTTATGATTTCAAAGAATGCTCTAATTATAATATGTTGGTGTATGTAAATACTACATATGAGGTGAGTCATAGACCTACGTTTTGAATTTATTTTTTATGATTCAGTTCTATCAGAAGAATCCATTAATATCATTCCCAACTCTTGCGGTGCTTTGACAGCTCTCTATTGCCAAAGCAGTGTGATTATATGTCAATTTCCAGTACATTTTTGATGCATTAAAATTCACAATTAAGCTAATCGAAACTTCGTGAAACCCACTATGAGAAACCAAAAATTTTGGGGATATGATTTGTATAAGTTTGAGCGCCAAAGCTCCTGTCCACAGAGCTTTCCCACCTTTTTAATATATTTTTCTATTTGTTGCAAGACGTTCTGGTATAATGTAATACCTATATTAACCGCTTTTCGAAGTTTACACTTCTATACTCATACCATGTGATTGGATGTCATACATTCATTGGCAATACATGTGATATTTTTGTGAAACTTCTCCAACGATCACCCATACATAACAAAGGAAAGTATACCGGGTTTCCCATTATAATTTGACCCCTCCTTTGACTTTGTAACCAATGGAGATACAAAAAAATGATCTGTACAAAAGTTGTACGAAATCAACTGAATTTTTTCAGGACGTTTTTACGAATTGAAATATATACAGGGTGGATAAGATATTGAGTGTGACATATTTTTAAATGAAACACTCTAGATATTTTTTTATATTTGGAGAATTCATTCTCTCCTTATTTCGAATATATATGCATATGTTGGTTTATCTCTCTTATTTTGAGAACTACAGAGCCTTAAATTCTGGGAACCACCTGGCGAACTCAGCAGTCAGTTGTCAAGTGGTATGCTGTGGATAAATCAACTAACTGCATTGGTGACGACGTGACACACGTTTGAAATTCAAAAATTTTTTTTTCTGAAATATGCATTACAAAGAGCGGAAAAATTTTAAATATTTTCACTTATGTTTCCAAAATATCTTCGTTGAACTTGACAACTGACTACTGAGTTCACCAGGTGGTTCCCAGAATTTAAGACTCTGTAGTTCTCAAAATAAGAGAGATAAGCCAATATATGCATATATATTCGAAATCAGGAGAAAAAGAGCTAGCCAAATATAAAAAAATATATAGAGTGTTTCATTTAAAAAAATTAAGTCGCACTCAATATCTTGTCCATCCTGTATATATTTCAATTCCTGAAAACGAATTGAGAGGGTCAGTATAATCGTAATCATCTCATAAGCAAGTGTGAAAACGCGACTAAAGCTTACATTTCGTACATCTCGAATAAACGAACTGTCTAGAGAAAACGTTAGGTTAGGTTACAGAAAAAGACAATTATTCGAAGGAAATGTTACAGTTTAAAGAATAATATTGATGATATTAATTTAAAGAGTTTGATAACTTATATTATATTGAGTAAAAAACGTGTTCTTTTGTATAAGCCCCCAAAGATCCGATTGCTCGTAGGTCTCTATTGTGTAGATGACGAAAGTAGTCAGCAACATTATTAAAAGACAATCAAGCAAAGCCATGTGATGATCAAAGGATGGTAGAATGATATAGGAGAACTCCCAGAATTTTTTTTCTCACGTGAAAAGTATGGGTATTAAGGCAGTAGCAATAGTAGGAGTGTATTACCGAAGCCATATTCATATTTCCATAATTAAATTTCGAATAAAATGTTAAATTTTGAGCAACTAACTGAAGAACAAACGAAATTTTATATAAAATTTAACCATGGCCGTTGTGTAAGAGAACCTAAAATCTATATCCTCAACACTAACTGTTCAAAGGCAATTTGCCCCTATACCAAAATTTGAGAATTCTATTTCTTCGGATCGAGATAGGAAAAATCTAATCTATGACGTCACATCTGGACTGAAAACTTGAATTTATTTTCGTCAGATGTAGAAGGTGGGACTGAACGAATGTTATGAAATAAGTGAGGCAAGTGGATTCTTCGAACTAGGTATTGGAATAGGATTTTTATATCATGTTTGCAGCTATGGCGATGAAAAATTAGAGTGGTAGTTGTATGGCCTACGAAACAATTATTCGATATTTTTCGGTTATTGCATTCCTATTGTGAAATGATTTTGTCATGAGGGAAATATTCATTGAAATCAAAATCTGAAGGTGTATATTGAATTCAATAAATAGCAGGGTATTTTTATGGAATAAATAGGTATTAGTTAGAATTTACCTTTCAACATTTTCCATCAAATTAGTGGAAATCATTATTGGCAAGGAACATTGCTTAATCGATGTCTCGATCGATGTTGGAGAAATACCAGGCGAAATTAATCCTCAGGGGATTCCAGACCTCCAGAATACTTTTCCAGTATTATTCAAGCGATGACATGAATTGTAAGCTTAATAATAATAATAATGGTTCTTTGTTGACGCAAAGACCATCGACCGAAGTGTTATAATGTTTTATCAGTTTTTCATTAATGTTTTACAGCAAAACTTTGACATAAATCGTTAGAAGAATTGGTGGACGTGGACTTTAATAGACATTTTTAGATTTTTATTTAATATTCAGGTAATGTATTTATATCAATTGGAAATCATTTCCTATCAATTCTGCATTCATTTGAAACAGTTAAAACTTTTGTTGAAACTTAATAGAACAATTTAGGGATGTCGGAAAACTTTCATTTTTGGAAATTATTCAGGCACTAGTCTAGCCAACAAGTGCTTTTTAGGTCAAAATTTTTGCGTACACCTCGAAAACTATGATTGTGGTGTCATTCGATTCGGAATAGTAGGTAGATAGTTTTTGAGAAGATGCTAAGGCCGCGCGCAAAAATTGCAATAGTTATAAACAATTAAGTGAAAAAAAGAAGGGGGTTTGGTTTTTCGCCCATATCTCAGAAAATATCTGGGAAAATTCAAATTTGAAAAAAGATTCAAGAAAAGGAGGAAATTTCCTAATCTAAAGTCCCAACTCCCGGCACTAGGACCAATATTTCAATTTTCCCAGAGGGTTGAAAATAATCCCGAAAATGGGTACACCGGCTTGTGTAATCCTCGCCCCCCTCCGGACCTTTCATGAATAAATATTATTTAAACTTATAAAATATGAAAATAAAAAATTGACGTCTGCAGTATAGATCAATGAACAATAATCCGTGTTCCAATGTTTATCGCGATATTTCAATTAGTTATGCCTTTGTTAATTAGCAATATTTTGTAGCACGAACATTAACATTGCAAGTCGAAAATTGTTAAGCTAGTATTCTGACAATTTTTTCCTTTCGTGGAGCTATTTTTCAAAGGTCTTGGAATAGATTTGAAAATTTGAAAAATTGTTAATTTTCGTTTTGTCATTAACAATTTTCTTAAGTGAAAAAATATAAAGCTTCAATTTATAATATTACTATTGATCCGTTATCTTATGATCAGCAACTAATTAAAAATGATTTTCAATAATTATTATCTCATATTGTATAAAAAATTGTTATAAACCAATACCTTGTTTATGAGATAATTTGAAATTTTCTTTTGAAAACATAATTGAAGCTTCATAATTTTTCACTCAAGTAAATTGTTAATAACACAACGAAATTTAACAATTTTTCAAATTTTCCAACGGAAACCTATTCCACGACCTTTGAAAAATAGCTCCTCGAAAGGAAAAAATTCTCAGATTAATAGTTTAACAATTTTCGACTTGCAATGTTAATGTTCGTGCTACAAAAAATTGTAAATTAACAAAGGCATTAGTAATTGAAGAATCGCTATAAACATTTTTGGAACACGGATTATTGTTCATTGATCTATCCTGCAGACGTCTGAATTTTTTCAATTTTATATTTGATGAGTTTAAATAATATTTATTCATGAAAGGTCCGGAGGGGGCGAGGCTTACATAATCCGGAGTACGCGTTTTCGGGAGTATTTTCAACCATCTGGGAACATTATAAATATTGGTCCTAGTGCCGGGAGTTGGGACTTCTTTCAGTAAATTTCCTCCTCTTCTTGAATCTCTTTTCAAATTTGAATTATCTCAGATATTTTTTAAGATATGGGCGAAAATCCAAACCCCCTTCTTTTTTTTTTATTTTTTGTTTAACTATTGCAATTTTTGCGAGCGGCCTTAGCGTTTTCTCAAAAACTATCAACACGCCATTTGAATCGAATGACACCTCAATCAAAATTTTCGGAGAATACGCAAAAATTTTTACCTAAAAATTGGTTCAAGCCCTGTTGACAGGATCTTTGTGGCGCTCTTGTTCAAACAGACAAATTATATCTCCGAAAGTATTGGTTTCTCGGAGTTGGGAATTATATCAATGGATTCTTATGATAGAACTGCATCATGAATGAAATTAAATTTTAAATAAAAAAATGTCGTTTACAAAAAAAATTATCATTTAAAAAAAGCACTGACGTGAAGTCAGTACTCCTTGGCGCGCGTGTTCACGGTGGCTAATTTGAATTGAATGATTCAAAAATTAACAGTGCTGTATCTAAGCTGCCATCAGGATAGAGTAATAAAGTTGGAAAAGAACACAAGTGACTGTCCTTAGTCGCATAAGCTCCTAGAAGATTTGGGAGGGTCAGTATAATCCTAATCATGTTTATAGCACGCGCGCCAAAGCAGATTGACTTTTTACACTTTTTCTTTCATTGTTAAGTCAATCTGCTTTTGCGCGCGTGCTATAAACATGATTAGGATTATACTGACCCTCCCAAATCTTCTAGGAGCTTGTGCGACTAAGGAGAGTCACTTGTGTTCTTTTCCAACTTTATTACTCTATCCTGATGGCAGCTTAGATACAGCACTGTTAATTTTTGAATCATTCAATTCAAATTAGCCACCGTGAACACGCGCGCCAAGGAGTACTGACTTCACGTCAGTGCTTTTTTTTTTTTTTCAAGTTCCTTTAACAAATATAGCTATCAATACAGTTTGGCTGTTAGTTTTACCGTAGATCAGAAAAAAATTCGGTTGTGGGTCCTCCGTTAGGGACGAAATTGCATCTTCTCCAAATCCGAACGCATTTTAATATAGATCTACCGAATACAGTTATTTATAAATTCGCCTCAGGGCCACCATACAGACCATTCAAATCGGAAACAACGCTATTTCCCCCAAAACTGACTTGTGTCCGTGCACTGAATTGACATGAATATTCTTTTAAAACCTCACAATATCGGCTCATTACTCCCAACATAACCCAAACAACCCAAAACCATTCACTTCTCGTCTGCGCAAGCGCAGTATACTCGTGGCTGCAAGTCCTCCCAAAATTACACACCTCACAAAAAACTCCGATTCTCCAACACTAGTGGTTCAGGAGATATCGCTTCTTGAATCCACGCATGCGCAGACCCTCACCAGGGGACTCTATAGCGGAAGAGCACCCGCCACCCCAAAACCCCAATCCTCTCTGACGAAAGCACCACCAGTTAAATCACTGATGGTCTGCTCATGCGCATAACGAAAAATGCCCGTAAGGGGTTACATCCATTTCGAAATTAGCCCCAGGGCCACGGTACGGACACTTTAACTCTGAAACAACGCTACAGCCCCCAAACTGACTTGTCCTTGCACTGAATTGCTATGAATATTCTTTTAAAACCTCATAATATCGTCTCAGCACTCCCAACATAACCCATCCAACCCAAATACAGTCACTTCTCTTCTGCGCATGCGCAATCTACTCGCGGCTAAAAGTCCTCTCAAAATAACACACCTTACAAAAAACTCCGATTCTCCAACACTAGTGATTCAGGAGATATCACATCTTTAATCCACGCATGCGCAGACCCTCAACAGGGGATTCTATAGAGGAATAGCATCCGCCACCCAGAAACCATAATCCTCTCTGACGAAAACACCACCAGTTAAATTACTGATGGTCTGCTCATGCGCATAACGAAAAATGCCTGTAAGGGGTAACATCAATTTCAAAATTAGCCCCAGGGCCACGGTACGGACACTTTAACTCGGAAACAACGCTACATCCCCCAAACTGACTTGTCCTTGCACTGAATTGCTATGAATATTCTTTTAAAACCTCATAATATCGACTCAGCACTCCCAACATAACCCATCCAACCCAAAAACAGTCACTTCTCTTCTGCGCATGCGCAATCTACTCGCGGCTAAAAGTCCTCTCAAAATAACACACCTTACAAAAAACTCCGATTCTCCAACACAAGTGGTTCAGGAGATATCACATCTTTAATCCACGCATGCGCAGACCCTCAACAGGGGATTCTATAGAGGAATAGCATCCGCCACCCCAAAACCCTAATCCTCTCTGATGAAAACACCACCAGTTAAATCACTGATGGTCTGCTCATGCGCATAACGAAAAATGCCTGTAAGGGGTAACATCAATTTCAAAATTAGCCCCAGGGCCACGGTACGGACACTTTAACTCGGAAACAACGCTACATCCCCCAAACTGACTTGTCCTTGCACTGAATTGCTATGAATATTCTTTCAAAACCTCATAATATCGACTCAGCACTCCCAACATAACCCATCCAACCCAAAAATAGTCACTTCTCTTCTGCGCATGCGCAATCTACTGGCGGCTAAAAGTCCTCTCAAAATAACACACCTTACAAAAAACTCCGATTCTCCAACACTAGTGGTTCGGAAGATATCGCATCTTTAATCTACGCATGCGCAGACCCTCATCAGGGATCTGAATTCTATGGAGGAATAGCATCCGCCACCCCAAAACCCCAATCCTCTCTGACGAAAACTACAGCAGTTAAAGGACTTCTCATCTTCGCTTTGGTCTTTTGCATCTAACTACTGAGTTTCAATTTAATCAGATCAGTATTTTTCGAGTTATCGTGAAAACAAAATTTTCAAATTTTCAAAAATTTTTTTTGCCACTTTAGGGCCGTCCGTTCAACACAAAACTTCGCAGGCATATAAAGGTCATGATTCTACAATCTGATGCCAAATTTCAAAAAGATCGAGTGATCGGTTCCGGAAATATTCATAAAAAACGTTTATATTAAAAACGGATTTAACTCCGAAACCGCTCGGTCGATTTCGCCCGTTAACGAACTTGTCCGAGATATTTACGCTACGAAACTACCCTGCAAATTTCAACGCTCTAAGTCGTTCCGTTCGAGAGTTATCGTGCTAACGGCCGGACCGGCCGGCCGGACCGGACGGACAGAATTGAATTTGACCTCGAATTCTTCATCAGGGAGTCGAACCCAATCGTTTGAGACCATTTTCGAAAAAAAAATCGAAAAATACAGACATTGTGACGAAATGATAGCACGCTGTTCCTTGCGGAACACGCGCAAAAAGACCAATCTGCATTGCTTCAAAAATGTTCATTAAATTTATTTATCGAGATTAAATGAGCAATCTGCAGTGATTCAACCTTGTGGAATGGGTTGTTGCAACTTACACTCGGTCTCGCACTCGGTACATAGTTTTCACAACTCGAAATACCTAAGGAAAATATCTTCGAAATGTCTAGAGCAAGGCTGGAGACAATCATAGCAGATTGTCCATTTATTCCTGAAATTTGAGTAGGTAGAGGCTTACGAACAAATTATTTTAATAGTTCAAAATATATTAATTAAATACTATCCTCTTTTCATAATTTAAAATTTAGTATTTCATACCACTTACTCATTCTATTCTGTATTATGGACCTTAAATCAAGAAAGCATGTTTGATACACAAATGTCGATCCATATTTCAGCATTTATTTGCTAGCAACATTATGAAAATACTGTATATAGGAACATGTCTCACAACTTAAGGAAGTAAAAGGTTATATTAACCTCGTTGGTCAACGACCAGTAATTTCTTTTCGTGATTCCATTATGCCATTCCTATTGCCTTCATAAACTACATCATTGAAATGATCCAATTCTGAATCTTCTAAAACATCATCCCCAATATTTATACATAAATTATTCAATATGTAATCAGTATAATGATTTTCGGTTTCGAAACAGTCTTGTATATATTCACAAATTCAAGAATCGTATACTTGTTTTCCAACAGACATTTATGACATTTATGAACAGTGAACACAGACAGATTCTGTGTTCACATTCTGTGAATACATAGAACTACGATGTATTATTGAAATTTTGAAACATCATATCTCCGGAAGTATTTGCTTGGTAGAGTTGAAAATGATATTGATGGTTTCTTATGATAAAACTGCATTTTAAAAAAATATATTTAGAAATTTGTAATGTAAACATTTTTTTTTTCTCGTTGCTCCGAAACCATCAGACCGATTCTGCCCAATAACGAACTTAACCGAGATATTTATCCTCTAAACCTACTCTGAAAATTTCAACTGCCTATCTCATTCCGTTCGAGAGTTATCGTGTTAACGGAGGGCCGGCCGGACAGAATCGATTTTGACCACGGATTCTTGATCAGTGAGTCGAACCAAATCGTTTGAGACCATTTTCAGCCAAAAATTCGAAAATTACAGACATTTGGGCAAATTGATAAGCACTCTGTTCCGAGGAATAAAAGCGCCAAAAAGCACTTGTTGACTAGACTACACGGCATGAATTGGAAATCGATTAGACTTCAAACATGCAGTTCGCCATTCCGATATGTTTCTAACGATTCAATTCGAGTTTCAGTTGTTGAAAATCATTGGAGACCTGATTCATGTCGAATTGACTTAACATTTTCTTTTAACTTTTCAATATTTATCGACTAAGTATTAATTCCGCCGTTTCTGAATTCGACCCAGCACCGAGCTCAAGTTTTGAATATCGGAAATTAATAGAGATTTGATGTGGAGTTATTTACAATTCATTTCAATCCATGCCATCGCCTGAATAATGTTGTACAAAATACATAAGTTTTCCGACTAGAAATATAAAGTCCTCAATTCCTGCTCTGACGATTCAAATGGAATTTTGTTTTTTGAAAATAAATGATGAACTGAGTAGGAATTACTTTTAATTGATTTCATTAATGGGATTGCTTGAATTATTAAAAAAAATTGCCAATGTCTATCTATGAATTACTATATGATCTGTGTTCATACATGTCAACTTATTTTCCTATAAGAGACAAGTCAAATCATTTTCAGCTATCGTACAATTATCAGGATTATAATATGATATCATACTTTTTGGGTGACATTTTATTGCCCATGGATAATCCATATGATGCTGAAAATGGTAAGTTAATCAATTTGGGTTCAGAATATCTCCAGTAATAACAAAACTGGAATATTGTTTTGAATTCAATTTCCTTCATGATGCAGTTTTATCATAATAATCTATTGATATCATTCCCAATTCTGATAAACCAATACTTTCGGAGACATACTATGTCAAAGTTTGAACAAGAGCGCCAAAGCTCCTTTCCACAGGGCTTTCCGACTTTTTTTCATAAAATATCTCTCTGTTTTCATTCATTCTCGATAACGCATCCCTACCTTCCCCAATAACCCCACTCTAGTCTCCCTTCGAAGCAGTAATCGTCTCTTAAAGCACCGTTTTCTTTACAGGGTGGATATATTTAATAACAGAGGTGTCAAATGCCGTGAGAGACAGTCGGACAGGCTGATGGTGTCGCGATCGTGATGCGGAGCTAATACTAGTAGCCCCCTCGTGCGGTTTGCTGCCAGCATGGTGGTTTTCCACCCTCTGGTGCATCACTTGTGGTGCGCTCCACTGATCTTTTCTATTGTGGCGCTGGCATACACAGGAATGGTGCAGGCAACTTTGCAAGGTAATCAAGGTAAGTGTTATCCTCACTCTCAATATCATTTCTACCGAGATACGACCCAACTGATCATCTATAAGTATCGATTCATTGTTGTGTAAAAATAAACCTCAAAAATTAGTTTACCGCAATTTTCTATCTAATAGTTTCACCGACTATAAAATCCAGAAGTATGCGCACTTTTAGAATGGATAACAGAGGGTTTAATATGCACGTATAAGCAACACGTCTCCCAAAGTAACACTTAGCAAGAGAGTCGTACGTTTATTTTCTTTCCTGTCGCTTAATGAGGATTAAGAAATATCTGAGAATTAACAATTTGCAATATTATACAACAAAGAATATTTTGTCGCAATTCATATTCATATCATATATTTATATTGAATATTGTGAAATACAAATACGTTGATGGTTCGCAGTTATATTCAGTGCGGAAGAGCAAAAAGGAATAAATTCATTATCTTCGTACCTTCATATTATTTTTATAATTATATTTGAACATATTTGAGGAGAATCCCGAATCAAGTCAAATTTTAATTTTAACTTGTCATTCTTCCTCGTAAAAATGCAAACCCTGCCTTCAGCCCCCTTCGAAAACAGGTACAACCCCCAATTTTTCAAATGGGAAGTATGGTCTTGTTATATATCGTTTGAAAGGTCTCGTCATTCTCTCCTCAGATATGTCATCACTTTCATGTTTATTGCAAAAATGAAATTAGACAAAAATAAAATCAAGTTATTAGCCGAATTTGGTACAATGTCAAAAACTAAAATAAAATACAACATGTAGCAAAATTATGAATGCTAATGAAGTAGATGTTCAAAATGTCCACCGCGGACGCCTTGGCAACATCCTAACCTCAAATAAAAATATCTCAGGGGCGATCGATCTAATCGCAAGCGTTATCTTTTAGGTCGTTCAAATCAAGGGGTTTATAGTTTCGTACCCAATGCTCTTGACATATCCCCATAAAAAGAAATCTAATGGGTTAAGATCAGGGGATGGCGCTGGTCATTCGATCGTTCCAACGATTTCGAAATATTGCGTCGAGGTACTGCCGGACATGGCTTTGGTAATGTGGTGGTGCTCCATCCTGTTGGAACCATACCGTATTCCGTAGAACTTGCGAATTTCCTTGATCAGCATATAAAGTTGAGACGACACCATTTTGAAATTGCTCCCAATGAAAAAGGGGCAATGATTTGGTTTCGAACGTTTCCTGCCCAAAGTTTAACCTTTTGAGGGAATTCGTGTCTTCCTCTCTCATCCAGTTAGGATTTTCGGTAGACCAGTAACGGCAATTTTGGCGATTAGCTTGGCCGTTGAGAGAAATAGTGCACTCATCTGAAAACAAAACGTTTACTAATGGGATAATATTGTAATACAACATGTTCTTCATTCATATTCACAAAAATAAGTTCTTCTATCAAAATCGTCTTCCAAAAGCTCCTGGATAGGTATCAAGGGATGCATTTTGTTTTGTTTTATTATCTTTAGAATCGATGTATGGCTGACATTGAGTGTTTTGGAGGCATCTCTACTCGATTTATGTGGATTTTCTTGAAAGTCAAGCATCACATCTAATTTCACATCCTCACAGAATGTATTAGCAGCTGCTTGTTTAATCTTACATGCCTTGCATGCCTCGCGAAATAGCTTCTCTCTTTTAGGTACTTATTGTCCCTTGGGTTATAGGCGGCAAAGTCGTAGTTATCTCCGTAACCAATCATTTGTAACATTGTTATTTTGTGCATTTCCCTTAATCGAACCATTATTCAAAATTGAAGTTAATTAAATTCAAACGCAAATTAGACAATTCATAAACTACAACTTATCAGCACAACACGATTTACGAAGGCGTTCTAAAGAAACTAACATTGCCACATAAAGTGTTTTACGTAGTTTTCATGGTATACCATCTGGGAAACACAATGTTATGGTTTTTTTTTTATTTTAGAGGCAAATAAGTTTAATATTCTTATTGTAATAAGATTTTGCAATATATTATAATGTATTTCGGTAATCACATAATTTGATTTTTTTTTATTTTGCGTTTTACCAGAAACATGATATAATTTCTGAATAAAGAATGACGCGACCGTTCAAACGATGTATTACAAGCCCGTACTTCCTCTTTGAAAAATTGGTGGTTGTGCCTGTTCTTCGAAGGAGGTTGAAGGTAAGGTTCGCCTTTTTACGAAGAAGAATGACAATTTAAAATTTGAATTTGATGTGTTTCGGGATTTTCCATAAATGTGTACATTAACCAAGATAATGAATTTATTCCATTTGGCTTTTCCACTCTGTATATTGATATGATTATCAATATGTCTAATATGTTTCTGGTTCTAGACCCTTCTCGAGATTGAGGTATATTTTTAAGTGAATAGCTTGTTTCCATAACTTTCAACATCGCATTGAAACCGGTTATGAATTGGATCATTAATAAAAAAAAACTGGGCAAATTCATCCAGATTCAAAGGCAATCTCAGCTATTAGTTCGAAAGAGGCTCACTGAAGCAGTGAATTATTAGGAATAAAATATTCCAATCAGAACATAAATAATCTTCAATATAATTCCACCATATGTAGCACAAATTTCACGGGTCTTAAGTTCTGCCAAGTCTTAGACCTGTTCAAAATAAGTGTATGTATCCTACCTGAGTAAATTAGATAATTTCTAGAGGACTCTTAATTACAGCAATTACCACAGCCATAAATAAACTGAGAGCGCATTCACAGGCAGTCGCGGATATATAATTATAATCAACTGGCGTGCCGTAAATGTATACATATTACTATTATTTTCTTCAATAATGGTCCAAAATCTATACACTCACACCGTGCTTCTTCTTTTCTCTTCTTATTTTTAGATGGAAGCATTGAACTTGTTCATTTACTGTCTACTATTGATTTAAAGTTTATTCGGACGTGAATTCAATATATTATTAAGGACATTTTCACAATTGGGAAAAACTGTTATCGAATTTTGAAATACCCCATTGATCAACGTATCTACATCTAGATTCTTATGAAACATTGATAAGGAAACCTCTCTATTTTCAATTATCCTCTTTTTGATCAATAATGAAAAGCTTGAAAGCTCAGGTTAAATAAACATAGAAGTAGTTGGGGTCGGGGATGATGACTATCACGTCGTTATGACCTTCACGTCGTTGTGAACACTACACCACGGACACTACGCTTTATCCTCGAAACTGGCTTACACACTCACAGAATTGACTTGAGGTAGTTATATAGCCTTCCAGTTCATTCCCAGTCGTTCAACTTTCAGACAAATTTTGAAAAACAATTTAAAATTCCACACTTCGTTTACCCACTTATTCAATTGCCACGGTACCTACACCTCCATATTTAAATTAGTTGCCCTTGTACATATGCTTGCGATCGCAATAATCAGATAAAACACGTGTAGGAAACGAATTTGAAAGTAAACAGATAACTATGATTCACGCTCGGGTTCACGTGGAAAACAACTGAAATAATTTGCCCAGTTTTGGAATATTTTTTGAGCTTTACTGGCCTGTTTTCTGAAATTTTGTACGCTCCAATAGGTCATTATTTTACCAAAATGCCACAATTAGACTCAATCCGATATTTGGTTTCGGAATTTCATTCAAAATATTCCGCAAAATAGTCGAACAATTTTTGCGTAGGTCTTCTGCATCTACCGAGTTTCAATCCATTGTATATTGTTGTAGGGCGTAACGTTACACTGCGACCTTAAGAAAACATATTTTTCATATTTTTGAACGTTCTTTTTCTAGTTTACAGCTATCCGACCATTATAAAACTTCTATTGCATATGAAGGTCATGATTTTACAATGAATTACTAAATTTCAGATGTATCAAGTGATTAGTTTTGGAAATATTCATAAAAAATGCGCCAAAAATACGATGTTGATGTTTAATTAAAAAGATATTCACTTCAAATGATCCCTTCAAAATATAATCAATTTATATCATGGCTTGGAAACGATATGTAACATATATGCATGATGAATAATCATCTTATCTTGGATTGCTTAAAATATCAAAGCAAATCAATCATCTTCATCCCAACTCAAAAATGACAGCACAAGTTACACGGAATTTAGACCATGAGGTGGAAAAGTTGGGCAATCAACGTGTTTACTGTCAAACAGAGGGTGATAAATTGGATTTTCCCAAATCTTTCATCTAGGATAACATGAGGCGAGATAAACGCTTCCAGGGAATACGCCAGTCTGCATTTTCGGAACAGATTGAAATACGCGTTTCTGAATTGAACTGTTACGGATAAAATTTTTAATCCTTACACTGCGCATTTCGAGTTCACTCGGGAGAATATGAGCGGTAGTTCATAGGTACTACTTATAGTATGGGCCCTGTAGTGGTCTTCGAACATCTGAAGTTCTGAATAATCATCACTTGGACTGGCCAGATCTGGTTTTGAAAGAGACCCTCCTGGCCTTACGAGCAACAATTTCCTTTTTGAATTCAATATTGAAGGGATTTCTAAGATCAATATCTTTGAGAACTAGCGGAGGCGATTCTTCTCCAAGAGATCCCATGCGCCAACAGAAGAGTATATTTGTGAGAGGAGACTTTTGAAAGGTTATGTATTATTTTTAGTTTGTTCGTTCTTCTCCTCTTGTCTTTTCATTTTTCAGGTTGAGTTTTGGGTACCTTGGAGAAACCTCTCCGTTTTTTGACGAAGGAGTCCATATTGAAGAAATAAATACCTATCAATATTTCTAAATTTCAGCAAATTTTGTGAACAATACTTACAAATCACAACACTCACGGGGAGACAGGGTTTTTTGCTGAGGTTTTTCCCTATGCTCTTGTATCATACGCAGAATTGTATGGTACCCCGTTACACCAACCTCTGCTAACACATATAAAACTCTCAGTCAAAAGAATATATATATATATATTATATTATATTATATTATATTATATATGTGTTGTGTCGGGCAGACAGACCCCGCCCCAGTACTTCAACTAGTCGGTTTATGGTGGCACAACTAAATCTAAACTTCACCCACAAGCTCTAGCTTTTTGATAAGAGAGATGACTCTGGTGGGTGAGAACTTGTCCACTTCCCTCAGTTAGTCAGTTTGTGGACTCCGTTCCCCAAATCTGATCTTGTCCCCAGCGTGGCAGTCACATATGATGTGTTCGATAGACGCGTCGGCCTACAGGCATAGTCTGCACTCAGAGTCCTCAGTCAACCCCAGCGTACTTAGATGTATTCTGAGACCACAGTGACCCGTGTATACGGCTGTTAAAACTCTCAGGTTTAACCTGGAAAATTTCAGCCATCATCTTGCTCTTTCAGCTGATGGGACAATAATTGTTGCGCGAACATGTCTATGACCAGGTATGCTACTCCAGATTTCTTGAACCCTTTAGTCCAACGATATGTTTTCCCCTACCCTGCTGTTTTTAGATAGATGCCACAGGCCGGTTTTGATCCAATGAGCCCTGTAGAAGACCATCGTGCCGCCAATGAGTCTGCCACCTCATTACCTTCTAAGCCTGAGGGCTCGGAACCCTGATTATGTGCTGTCTGCTGAGCTGTCCCAGATTAGCAAGTGTGGTACGACAGTTGTGCACAAGCAGGGACTTCCAGTTGTATGAAGTCAAGTCCTTCAAGGCCGCTTGGCTATACGATTAGATTCTTGATTTATCTGCGAATCAATCATTTCTCAAGTATATGAGCTTCAAGACAGCCGCAAAACGACCCAGGCTGTCAAGTATGAGCTTCGCGCAGTGATCAATGGCGGAAAGTTCTGCTTGAAAGACAGTCGCAAAACTACCCAGGCTTATAGATTCACTTTCAGCATTTGATCAAACTTGATTGACGCTCTCTTCAATCAACATCAATCACCACTTCAATCTTTTGATCAAAAAATCAGTGAATGTCGAGTTGTAAACTCGCGCTCCGAGTTTTCGGGAAGCATGACTTAGGTACTGAACGCCATCTTGTCCATAGGGTGTCACGATGTAATGCTTGATGAAAAATGCCCCAGACGATTATGCGCTCTCATCAAACGCTTTAGTCAATCTAACTTTCTATCAATCATTGCATCAAGCAGCTGACTTCTACACAGTCAATCACGCTTTATTTAATCATTTGACTCAAGCATTTTATCAAATGATTGACCGCCTAGGGGGTACTTAACAAATGTACACAAACACATAAGGTGATGGAAACAAGTATTATACTCGAATCGATAATACTCCTTTCAAACTTACTCATACTACAAATGGACCTGATGTGACATTGATAACGTTAAATAATCGCTCGCCCCAGGTTATAAAACTAATCATAAAAATAATAAGAAATTAATAATAATATTAATAATAATATTATTATTCATGTCATGTCTTCTCTTATTGAGAAGTTTATAATTTTTGTATGTCTTCACCATTATAATGTCATACATTTATTTTGTTATCAGAGGTCATTGACAGACTTCGACTAAAATAGTCGTCCCAGAAATATCCACAGGAAAATTCTCCAACGCTTCATTAAGCCTAAATTCAAGGAATGACCGAATGACGCCGAAAAGGATGCAATTATTTTTATGTCTCACTTGTTAATAGGCCGTAAAAATATAACTGCACAGGCACATACGATTCGTGTGCGTATTTACAAATAGTGATTAATGTGTAGGTTCCTATAATAATTAGTTGGAAAAGCACTGAGACGACGAACTTTGACGCGCTTGCTCAAATTTATAACCAGAGTGGTTACCCATCCAGGTACTGAACTAGCCCAAGTCATCTTGGCTTCCAGAAAAGAAATAATATTTTTACAATATAGAACCGATCGAGTTTAAATCTAGAACTTGGATTTAAAATAAGGTTTTGAAGGCTCTTTCAAAATTCCAGTGATATCTGAACTGTGATATAAGTCAAAGAATAACATTAAAATTCTATGAAATCATTGAAATAGTGAATCTTCTATGAATCGTGTAATTACTTGACAACCAGTTTTGCCTTTTTTTGGCGGTCTAGTTCCTCGAAGCTTATCAATTTGCCCAAATGTCTGTAATTTTCTAATTTTTCGATGAAAATGGTCTTAAACGATTTGGTTCGACTCACTGATCAAGAATCCGTGGTCGAAATTCATTCTGTCCGGCCGGCCGTAGGCACGATCACTCTCGAACGGAATGAGCTAGACAGTTGAAATTTTCAGAGTAGGTTTGGGAGATAAATATCTCGGCTAAGTTCGTTATTGGGCAAAATCGGACAGATGGTTTCGGAGTAACAAAAAAAAAATTTTCTTACAAAACAAATTCCAAATTAAATTTTTTTTCAATAAGCAGTTTTATCATAAGAATCCAATGATATCATTTTTAACTCTAACAAGCTAATACTTTCGGAGATATGATTTTTCAAAATTTCAATAATAAATCGTATTTTTACGTTTTCGCAGAATTATATAATTATTCTATGTATGAATTGTCATAATGTCAACTTATTTTCCTGAGCCATGACATTTACTAGTTCCTTGCTAATAGTTGGTTCGAGAAACGTCAAAATCGACTTAGAGAGACAAGGGTAAAAAACCGTCAAATAAACCCCCATGTGGAGATTTTATATCGAAAAGTGAAAATTAAGAAGATAATATATCCCAGGTAAGTACCTACCGACGTTTTATTCTAATACTGGAGATCGAGAAGATCGTACGAGGAGCCCGATAGCCGGCTGGTCTAGGCCGTCGGGTTTTCGGTTTCGGTTTTTTGATTTGGTTTTCGGTTTCGGAACGAGAGATGGCGGGCTCAAACTCCGGAAAGGGAATTACACTTTTTGGCGCTCTAGTTCCTCGGAACTGAGTGCTTATCAATTTGCCCAAATGTCTGTAATTTTTACAGTTTCACCATTAAAATCCATCGATATCATTTTCAACTCCAACAAGCTAATACTTTCGGAGATATGATTTTTCTAAATTTCAATAATGAATCGTACGTACTTCTATGTTTTCACAGAATGCTATAATTATTCTATCTAAGCCTTATTATATGATCTGTGTTCATACTCGTACATTTCATCCTGTTCTATAAGAAAGAGTCAAATTCATTTCAGCTATTTTAATTTGATTTCTTCCATGGTGCAGTTCTCATTCTCAGATTGCTCATTTAATCTTGATAAATAAACTATTATTTGAATTTAATTTCCTTTATGATGCAGTTCTTTCATAAGAATACTTTGATTTAATTCCCAACTCTGAGAAACCAATACTTTCGGAGATATAATTTGTAGGTTTGAACTAGAGCGCCAGAAAGCTCCTGTCCACAGGGCTTGAACCAATTTTCCGATTTTACTTTAACTCAACCCCCAATTTCAACCTTTATGTCAATCGATCTGAATGATCATCTCGGAATAGTCCTCGAAATTTCAGGGTGAGTTACAACATTCTACCCCTTCACGATTACAAGTTTTCTTTATGGATATATAAAAATCGAACATATAAAAATCGAACTAGAATTGCATTAAATTCGATAACACAATAGTATATTGCCCAGAGACCATTTCATCTGAATTTATTTATTGTCAAAAATTATGCTAGAATATTGCGTGAATTTTTTTTTGGTAAAATCAATGAAAATTGCATAGAATTTTATATCAGAACATTGATATGGTTTCGAGAAAAGTAATTTTCTAAATTTTCATTCCTGAATTGAATTTATAAAAGTCACCTAAATTGATTAGAAAACTGAATGATAATTCTTCAGTTTACCTGGTTAGTTTACCAAATTCCATTTTTTATTTACAGTACTTATAGACTGCATACTAATATCATGGCCTTTGCGGATGAATATTCTTCAATAGTCTTAGAAAAAAAAATTGAGCAAAACTGAGATACAGAATGATTTTTAATGATATTGTAAAAATTTGATCATATCATTCTCACAGAATACTGCACAAGTCGTCGTGTTGGTGTTTTTCCACTTACTACTGAGGTTGCATTCGATACAGGTCAGTATTTTTTTGAGTTATTTAAAAAACAAAATTTTAGGTGCCTATAACTCCGACACCACCTAGCGTATTCTGCCAATTAACGAAATTAAATGACGCATGTGGACTCCAAAAATACGGTGCAAATTTCAACTCATTTCGTTCGAGAGTTATCGTACTAACGCTCGATGACCGGGTGGACATAATCAAGTTCGACCTCGGATTTTTCATAGGTGAGTCCAAATTAAACGAACCATTTTTGGCCAAAAATTCGAATATTACAGATATTTGGGAGAGCGGGCTTTTTCGAAATGTTTTAATTCTATTTTTTTTTTTTTTATTTAATTTGTGTGTCTCGACTGCAGAGGTCATTGACACGGTTACAGTGTAATCAAGATCAATATGTGACAATATGATAATGAAATTCAAATTTGAGTGTACAGTTGAGTAGCATTAAGATATTTTAACAGGTATTCAAAGTTTGGGGAGTTGTGTAGGGTTTCTCTCAGATTCAGCTCAATTTTGTGGATTCTTCTTTGGTTTTCGTATTGCGGACACTCTTCTAGGAAGTGAGGAATAGTCAGTGGGGTGTCGCAGTGGGAGCACATTGGGGGGTCTTGGTTGCTCATAAGGTAGCCGTGGCTGAGTCTACAGTGTCCAATACGAAGTCGTCTGATTACAGCTTGTTCCTTCCTTGTCATTGCTGGTAACTGGATGGAGTTCCATACGGAGTCTTGTATACTACGTAGTTTTCCGCTGGATCTGCTCCATTGTTCCTGCCATTGTACGTTGACTGTTCTTCTGAAGTATGAGCTGAGGTCTTGTGGGAGTTGGATGTGTTTTGTGCGAAGGATGGAGTTGGATGCTTCTTTACAGGCTCGGTCGGCCGTTTCGTTGCCCTCAATTCCCACATGAGATGGAACCCAGATTAAAACAATTGTTGATCCAAGTTGTATAAGTTCGTGAGATTGGGCTTGAATCTTGTCAACAATGGGATTTTGGGAGTAGGGGTCCGATATTGAATGTATAGAGGCCAGTGAGTCTGTGCATATTGCGACCTTTTTAGAGGTGAGGTGGATAATTTTCAAGGCTTGTAGGATGCCAAAGAGTTCGCCTGTTTGAACACATGATATTGCTGAGATCCGCGATTGTTTTAGAATATTGTTTCGATCAGTAACTGCGCATCCTACCGAGGATTCAGCTTTGGAGGCATCCGTGTATAGGACTTCATCAAACGAGTATTTCTCTAGTATCTCCCGGAAGGACTTTCGAAAAAGTTCGTTTGGAACATCATATTTTTTGTGCTGGCTAAGTGATATGTCAACGATTGGTAAGACTCTTATCCAAGGGGGAGTCTGAGAGATCGAGAAGGTAGTGGTGGCAGAGAAAGAGATGGATGTTGAGAAGGTTTCAATTAGTGCTGGAAGAGGCTGGCATCGTGTGCTGTTTGCTGGTAATCTCTCTGGGGAATTAATTAAAGTGTAGACAGGGTTACTTGGGTTAGCTGATACTCTGGCTGCATATGTTAAGAGCAGTTTTTGGCGTCGAAGTTGAAGGGGAAGTTCATGAGACTCACAATAGAGACTTAGTGCTGGGCTTCAGCGGAAGGCTCCGGTGCAAATTCTTAGGGCGGTATAATGAACGACGTCGAGAGATCGGAGAGTGTTTTTCGAAGCTGTAGTGTATATTATGCAGCCGTAGTCCAGTTTTGAACGAATTAGGGCTATGTAGATTCTGAGAAGTACTCTTTCATCGGCGCCCCATCGGTAGTGGGCCAGCGTTTTGAGGATGTTCATCTTCTTCAAACAGCTACCTTTTAGTTTTTGTATATGATGTTTCCAGGTGAGTTTTGAGTCGAAGGTAAGGCCCAAAATGGTTAAGTCGTTCACTATTGGGAGAACGACACCGTTGAGACGAATTGTAGGACTCTGATGGTTATTGCGTCTTCTAGAGAATTTGATGACCTTAGACTTATTGGCAGCGAATTTAAATCCACTAGATTCTGACCAGAGTTCGAGAGCATTTACAGCGTGTTGTAGGACGGTACTGGTAGTAGTTGTGTTTTTCCCATGGCAGTACAGATACAGGTCATCGGCAAATATGGAGAGCTTGACTGGTAGAGATATACATTTGTCTACATCGTTTATGGCAATCAGGAAGAGGGTTGTACTAAGTACAGAACCCTGATCGAGTCCGTTCTCAACGAAAAATTGTTTTGATGTTTTGCCGTTAGCAGTAACTGAAAATGACCTGAAGGAAATAAATTTGACTAGGAACTGTAATATATTTCCGGAAAGACCGATTTTTGAATTCTATGCAAAACGTGAACTGTGAAAGTTTCAGGGGGGCTTGCCAAAATATATCAAGGTTCAAGTTTATCATTTGTAGAAACCGAAGGTAACTATTATGCGCGCTCCCTTAAAATTATAAACTCCCCTCTACTGTTCAATTTACATCGATACTAGGTGGTTTGCTGTAATACGAGTGGCATTGATCATGCCGAATTGAACGGCTAAGAATTTATATATATGGTATATTTCTGATTAAAAGCCATACCAGGCCATATATTTCTCTCTATATTAGTCTAGTCAACAAGTGCTTTTTAGGTCAAAATTTTTGCGTATTCTCCGAAAATTATGATTGAGGTGTCATTCGATTCGGAATGGCTTGTATAGATAGTTTTTGAGAAAACGCTAAGGCTGCTCGCAAAAATTGTAATAGTTAAAAACAATTGAGTTAAAAAAAGCAGGGGGTTTTGTTTTTTCGCCAAAATCTCAAAAACTATCTGAGATAATTTGAATGTGAAAAAAGATTCAAGAAGAGGACGAAATTTTCTAAAAAATGTCTCAACTTCCGGAATTAGGACCAATTTTTCTAATTTTCCCAGTGGGTTGAAAGTACTCCCGAAAACGGGTACTCCGGCTTGCGTAAGCCTAGTCCGCTTCGGACCATTCGTGAATAAATATTATTCAATCGAAAAGTAAAAAATTGAAAAAATTCAGGCGTCTGCAGGATAGATAAATGGACAATAATCCTTGGTCCAAAAATGTTTATGGCGACTTTTCAATAAGTTATCCATTAGTTAATTAACAAATATTTGTAGCACGAACATTAACATTGCAAGTGCGATAATTGTTTAACTATTAATCTGAGAGTTTTTTCCTTCCGTGGATCTATTTTTCAAAGGTCTTGGAATAGATTTCAGTTGGAAAATTTGAAATTGAAATTAGTTGTTTATTACAATTTTTTAAACAATAGGCAATTATTGAAAATCATTTTTAAGTACGTAGTTTCTGATCATAAGAAAACGGATCAATAGTAATATCATAAATTGAAGCTTCATAATTTTTCACTTAAGTAAATTGTTCATAACAAAACGAAACTCAACAATTTTCAGAATTTTCTAATAGGAATCTATTCTAAGACCTTTGAAAAATAGCTCCACGAGAGGCAAGAATTCTCAGGTTAATAATTTAACAATTATCGTACTTGCAATGTTAATGTTCATGTTACAAAAAATCGTTAATTAACTAATGGATAACTAATTGAAAAATCGCGATAAATATTTTTCGACCACGGAATATTGTTCATTGATCTATCCTGCAGGCGCCTGAATTTTTTCAATTTTTTATTTTCATATTCAGTAAGTTTAAATAATATTTATTCATCAAAGGTACGAAGGGGGCGAGGCTTGCGCAGGCCGCAGTACCCGTTTTCGGGCGTACTTTCAACCTTCTAGAAAAATTATAAATATTGGTCCTACAGTTCCGGCAGTTGGGACTTTCTTTCCGGAAATTTCCTCCTCGATTTGTTTCTTTTTTCAAACTTGAATTATCTCGAATAGTTTTTGAGATATTGGCGAAAACCTAAACCTCCTTCTTTTTTTTTTCACTAAATTGTTTATAACTATTGCAATTTCTGCGAGTTGCCTTAGCATTTTATCAAAAACTATCTACATGCCATTCGGAATCGAATGACACCTCAATATTAATTTTCGGAGAATACGCAAAAATTTTGACCTAAAGAGCACTTGTTGACTAGACTAATATACATTCCATTCGATTTACCTGAAATTAATCTTTTTGGGAACCTTGAACATTTTCCCATGGAATGAACCATCATGCCGGGTGAGTGTATATCCGTCTTGTTGAAAGCCTATTGTATTGGTATAGTACGCCCCTGTGCGGGATGAAACATCGTATAACATATAATAATCGCAAATAATATAATCGTTTGAATTATAATTGAACCACGCCATATATCGCATTACGGAAAACATAATACCGATGTTTGGATTATATTTCGATATTGCGGATATAAATCTCGGTCATGAATAAAAGATAATAGTCCATAAAATGAATTTCCCTGTTATTTGATTATTTATCGTTGTACGTTTAATCCTTTACAGATTCGATCTGTTATATAAATTATAGGTTTGAATTGCTAAAATATATCGATGTAGATCTTGATGGAATGTTCTACTAATTGCAGCTGTATTTTGTCACTATTGGGAAAGGCTATGCGAAATAACGGTCAAATTCTTTTATTATACGTTTAATAAAACGAGGTGAAATCGACTTATTGCAATATCATTTCCCCCATGTTATACAGTGCATCCCAGCAACTTTGCACCAGGAAGAAGCGACTTCCGAGCGAAAATCGAAACAATTGTCGAAAAACCAAGTTCCAACAAAATGTTCTAGTTACAATCACATTCATGCTGACACTAATAGTGCGGAGTTGCAAAAAAAAAATTCTGTTAAGCAATTATTAAATTTTTAAAGAGTTATAAGCAAAAAGAGTTAATAATATTTTCATAAGTTTCCGAACTGAATTTGTGCACATTGACCTAAAATGTAATGTCAAACAAGTTTAGTTAGAGCGTTACAAACAAAAAGTTCGAATTTCCGGGATAATCGACATTCTTGTTTAAAAATGGCAAAGTCGCATCTGGTGAAATCTTATATCATTTTTCATGCACCAACTTATTGTAAAAAAATTCTCTCTTACTGTGGAGTTGCTGGGGATCACTGTATTAACCTAACTGTTAACAGTTTCATAGACCTTTCAAATGCTCCCTTTTACTCATTCATGAGCCAAATTTGCTGATATGTGAAGACCACTTATGCATATATAACTTCACAAAGTCAATTTTTCGACCTCAGAATAAACAAACATGCATTTCTGGAATACTGGCTTTATATAAATGAGTTCCTTTCAAATTTCTAAGTAAAAAAAAATTCTGTGATTCAAAATAAAGAAGAAACCTTAGTAGTAATACTACAGGGTTTCCCGACCAAACAATAGAAATCATGACGTCACATTTTGGGTGACCGCTTTGTAGGAATTAATGAAAAAGTTCTCGGAGACGACTGGATTCGAACCCGGAATATTTTACTATGAGACCGGTGTGTTAACCGATCGGCCACAACCACTAACCTTAAGAGGTATCTTTTTGGTCCCACATCAATCGCAGGTATATCCCTTTGCATTGTGCGTCTCAGGGGGGCCTTTTTCAGGTAATTAATATGGGGGGATTGGAATTATTCTATCAGTCATATGAAGTTTGATGCATGAGGATCCTTTTTTCGAATTGGGGAGGCATTTATCGTTTATATGAAATGGAATACCTGGGATTATCGGGATAGAATAATTTCTTTTCAGCAGACCCATTACGAAATAACGAATTTTGTGTATCTTTTTTATTTTCAAGGGTGACAGTTATCATAAAAATATTTTTGGACTAATATGTTGGATAGTAATTGATTGGGTGGGAACAGGTCAGATGAAACTTGTGCACAAAAAAAAAAAAAATTTTAAGGACATATTTTTATTGACATGAAAAATCTACATCATTTAACACTTTATTCTTATAAAAGTACATGTATTCTAAGATTACATAACTTTCAACAGATGGATTAATTCTACAAAAGGAATTTATTAAATCTTCAATCGAATTTTGATTATTCTTCTGAGATAGATCTTTCATGATATCTAGGAACTTGTAATAGTAAAACGATATTTTTAAATTTTTCAACATCTCTAGACGATGGGAAATTATAGCAGTATTTAATTGGATCAATTTATTCAAGTCGGCATCGCTGAAATACATGCAGTTTTCCCATTTGGCAACGCGGGTCATCACACCTTTGGATTTTTCAACTTCAACGCCACAATCTCTTTGATCAGAATCATTTTCAATTGATGCAATAAATGATCCCCATTGCCAGTCGTCAAAAGATATTATACATTCATTAGATATGAGCATGACTGCAGGTTCAAAATTTCTTGCGGGACTTATACCACAATCAATAGAAGCAGACCCACATTCAATTTCCAGGTGAAATTGCTTGTTTAAGAGGTAGTGTTTCTCGTTTTTTACAGCTGTATCATATTTTTCTAGTACACACTCCAATTCTGCATCAAAAACATTTCCATCCATCGATGACGTACCAAATTCTGATAAAGCACATTCATCTTCTGATATGATGATATTTTGTGGTGTATCAAGGTACGAATGGGCAATTGAAATGCCTGTTATAGGAATCATTCAATAACATATTCCTATATACTAGTTAGGTTTGAATGCAAAATGACCAATGAAATAACGTAATCAGCTATGATTATATAATTTTCAGAGTATATTTGAGAAATTTATATCGTGAATAAGTTCGACATTATTGGGTAAAATCAAAAACAATTTTAAAGGCATTAAGTATTTTTATTGACATAACGTGAAATGTATATTATCCACATCATTCAATACCTTATTCTTATAGTAGTATCGGAATAATTCAATAACATATTCGCATGGAACATACTTACACATTATCAGATTGATTAATTCTATTAAATGCATTTAATGATGCTTTTTAATGACATGTTCATGAAATTATCGGTTGAAAAATTCAATTCATTGATCAGATTGCAAGTTGCTATAGGTACCATGCTTGAGGATATCGAGAAAAGCCAACCAGTTTTCCTTTTCAATGCTTGAGCACATATGAATTTGCAATCAATTACAACGAGAACTACTTGTGACAAGCTTATCAAGCTATCCTAAATGCATTGGAGGTTGTATACTTTTGATTTGGCAGCAAGCTAACATATCAACAAATGTATTGGGTGGTTGTAGGAATAAATACCATTTTCGATGTATTATGGATACTTTAACAGAGCATATGAGGCATATTTTCTGTCATTTCAACGTAAGCACAATTGTTTTCGAAAAAAACTTTGGGTACTAGACATTTTGAACATAGATTTGAAGTCAAAAATATTGAATATTTGCTTGGCACTGAGACAAAATATGCTAAATGTGAAATTTTGTATTCTTACTATCTGGAAAGATTACATGAAAGATTGTTCATTTGTACTGATTGTATTGTCATCGCTTCACTAAATATTCACAATATTTGGATGAAAATGAATCCTATTTACGCAAAAAAAAAGCACAAACGCATTAGAGTCTCGTTATGATAAAATAAAAATCTTCGATTCACAAGGACTATAATTTTTGATTTTGTTTACATTGAGACGGATTGTTTTATTGTATTTTCCAAAAATAAATCTTATTTCTTCAGATACTGTATTGTAGCCAATTATTTAGGCATATTTATTCTGCAGTAACCAGGAGAAAGGTTCATTATGAGAAATGAGTTCGACCCACCCCAAAGAGAATTACATGAAAGCCAGGTAGCTTCTTCGAATTTAACGAGTCGGTTGTCGAACAAGGGTACAAAGGCATATTTATTTGACCTAGTGAATGATGGGGTGTTAACTTAACCGCATTCAGATAAGAGGCCACATTGTGGTGTGGGATCTATTGTATTCGATATAAGGTGGAAACAATTTTGTATTTATTGCATGTTGAGTGGTTATATATCTCTTTCAATATTCAGGAATCGTGTAAAAAAAAAAAAAAGGGGGCGCGTAGTGTGTACATTTTTGATAGTAATACGAAATGTAACTCTACTTTATTTTTGCGCGCGTGTTCCGCAAGGAACAGCGTGCTATCATTTCGTCACAATGTCTGTATTTTTCGAATTTTTTTTCGAAAATGGTCTCAAACGATTGGGTTCGACTCCCTGATGAAGAATTCGAGGTCAAATTCAATTCTGTCCGTCCGGCCGGTCCGGCCGGCCGGTCCGGCCGGCCGGTCCGGCCGTTAGCACGATAACTCTCGAACGGAACGACTTAGAGCGTTGAAATTTGCAGGGTAGTTTCGTAGCGTAAATATCTCGGACAAGTTCGTTAACGGGCGAAATCGACCGAGCGGTTTCGGAGTTAAGGCCGTTTTTAATAAAAACGTTTTTTATGAATATTTCCGGAACCGATCACTCGATCTTTTTGAAATTTGGCATCAGATTGAAGAATCATGACCTTTATATGCCTGCGAAGTTTTGTGTTGAACGGACGGCCCTAAAGTGGCAAAAAAAATTTTTGAAAATTTGATAATTTTGTTTTCACGATAACTCGAAAAATACTGATCTGATTAAATTGAAACTCAGTAAATAGATGCAAAAGACCAAAGCAAACAGTTTTGCAAAATTTCGTGAAGATCACGTGACATGAAAAAAATAAAAAAATTACTACTATTTTGCGGAATACTTTGCTTTTAATGCCGAAACATATGTTTTTGAGGTTCATGCTGCCCTTTCCGGGCATTTTCCGTATTGCGCATGCCCAGATGAGAAGTCCTTTAACTGCTGTAGTTTTCGTCAGAGAGGATTGGGGTTTTGGGGTGGCGGATGCTATTCCTCCATAGAATTCAGATCCCTGATGAGGGTCTGCGCATGCGTAGATTAAAGATGCGATATCTTCCGAACCACTAGTGTTGGAGAATCGGAGTTTTTTGTAAGGTGTGTTATTTTGAGAGGACTTTTAGCCGCCAGTAGATTGCGCATGCGCAGAAGAGAAGTGACTGTTTTTGGGTTGGATGGGTTATGTTGGGAGTGCTGAGTCGATATTATGAGGTTTTAATAGAATATTCATAGCAATTCAGTGCAAGGACAAGTCAGTTTGGGGGATGTAGCGTTGTTTCCGAGTTAAAGTGTCCGTACCGTGGCCCTGGGGCTAATTTTGAAATTGATGTTACCCCTTACAGGCATTTTTCGTTATGCGCATGAGCAGACCATCAGTAATTTAACTGGTGGTGTTTTCGTCAGAGAGGATTAGGGTTTTGGGGTGGCGGATGCTATTCCTCTATAGAATCCCCTGTTGAGGGTCTGCGCATGCGTGGAATAAAGATGTGATATCTCCTGAACCACTAGTGTTGGAGAATCGGAGTTTTTTGTAAGGTGTGTTATTTTGAAAAGGACTTTTAGCCGCGAGTAGATTGCGCATGCGCAGAATAGAAGTGACTGTTTTTGGGTTGGATGGGTTATGTTGGGAGTGCTGAGACGATATTATGAGGTTTTAAAAGAATATTCATAGCAATTCAGTGCAAGGACAAGTCAGTTTGGGGGCTGTAGTGTTGCTTCAGAGTTAAAGTGTCCTTACCTTGGCCCTGGGGCTAATTTCGAAATGGATGCAACCCCTTACGGGCATTTTTCGTTATGCGCATGAGCAGACCATCAGTGATTTAACTGGTGGTGCTTTCGTCAGAGAGGATTGGGGTTTTGGGGTGGCGGATGCTTTTCCGCTATAGAATCCCCTGGTGAGGGTCTGCGCATGCGTGGATTCAAGAAGCGATATCTCCTGAACCACTAGTGTTGGAGAATCGGAGTTTTTTGTGAGGTGTGTAATTTTGGGAGGACTTGCAGCCACGAGTATACTGCGCTTGCGCAGACGAGAAGTGAATGGTTTTGGGTTGTTTGGGTTATGTTGGGAGTAATGAGCCGATATTGTGAGGTTTTAAAAGAATATTCATGTCAATTCAGTGCACGGACACAAGTCAGTTTGGGGGAAATAGCGTTGTTTCCGATTTGAAATGTCTGTATGGTGGCCCTGAGGCGAATTTATAAATAACTATATTCGGTAGATCTATATTAAAATGCGTTCGGATTTGGAGAAGATACAATTTCGTCCCTAACGGAGGACCCACAACCGAATTTTTTTCTGATCTACGGTAAAACTAACAGCCAAACTGTATTGATAGCTATATTTGTTAAAGGAACTTGAAAAAAAAAAAAAAAGCACTGACGTGAAGTCAGTACTCTTTGGCGCGCGTGTTCACGGTGGCTAATTTGAATTGAATTATTCAAAATTTAACAGTGCTGTATCTAAGCTGCCATCAGGATAGAGTAACAAAGTTGGAAAAGAACACAAGTGACTCTCCTTAGTCGCACAAGCTCCTAGAAGATTTGGGAGGGTCAGTATAATCCTAATCATGTTTATAGCACGCGCGCAAAAGCAGATTGACTTAACAATGAAAGAAAAAGTGTAAAAATTCAATCTGCTTTGGCGCGCGTGCTATAAACATGATTAGGATTATACTGACCCTCCCAAATCTTCTAGGAGCTTGTGCGACTAAGGAGAGTCACTTGTGTTCTTTTCCAACTTTGTTACTCTATCCTGATGGCAGCTTAGATACAGCACTGTTAAATTTTGAATAATTCAATTCAAATTAGCCACCGTGAACACGCGCGCCAAAGAGTACTGACTTCACGTCAGTGCTTTTTTTTTTTTCATTGCAAAATTGCTTAACAAATATATCATGAATGTGTAAGTCATCAAGAGCTTGGCGTCATTTTAAACATTTGATTCCCATGGTGTGATAGATGCTCAATTGTTACTTCAAACGATAAAGAGAAGGAACTTCAGTCGAGCCCTTTTTCAGGTATCTTTTGCTTACGATGGATACATTCATGAATCTCAGAACGCACTCAATATCAGCTTTACAAAAATGTTCAATTGGAGGATTAAGCTATAAAGACGCTCACAATTTTCGAGATATTAAGAAAAAATCTTATTGTGATGAGGAACTTGTTGAGATTTAAATATATGAAAAACAGGCCTGGTCAGTGGATATCAAATGAGAAGGTGTGATTTTGAAACTTTATCATCAGGCTGATGCTTGAGACGCTGTATTGAGAACGATCATCAGCATGTTTGATATAGGGGCATGACTTGGTTATGAAGGGAGGGACGACGATAAATTGACAATATACACAGGATTGCAATAGATATGTGGAGGAAGATACGACGTATGATATTGAAGATGCAGAGAAAGAGACTGCGATGGATACTGAATTTATTAACAAATCAGCTTTTCACAATTATTTAGTGCGTCTTCTTGACATAATGTATAGTGTTGATCATTATTCATTTCATTTAATTTCGAGTTATTCTGATGAACGATGCTTAAATGATTTGAGATAATTTGTAGTGGAAAATTAGAGTTTAATTGCCATTTTGTATTTAAAAAAAAAAAAAAAAAAAAAAGCAGTTTTTTAGATATAATCATAATACTTTTCCAAATAAATAACTTCAGCTATTCGAAGTTGTCAAATATTGTATTCTTTCAAAAGTATCTACAGTGCATTTTTTTGGCATGCAGCAAGCATAGCTCGTCAACTATATTACTGATATCAAACCATTAACTTTATGAAGACTTTGTGTTGGATACCTTTCGTGTGTGTCCTGGGATCCCCTTATATATGTTGGTGTGCAAACTCTTTGAATAGTTTTCACTAATGTGATCAATACTCATATAGTCATGGAATTTATCATGTTTCATGATTGTGTGTTTCCTTAAAACATCGTTTCATGTGAATTTCTTTCCACATACGAAACAAGCAAAGCCAATTTGTTTATGTATATTCATGTGTCTGCTCAAATTATTGGGTTGGGTGTATTGTTTTTCACAAATGCTGTAGGTATGAATTCTGTTGATATATAAAAATGAGACAGATAAGTATTATACGCGTTAAATACTCTTTATATCCACTATATACATTTTTATAGCTGTTTTATATACGTTTTGCATTCACTTTATAACTGAATATGTATCTATTCATGAAATTCTACGGTCGTAATAGATCAGTCCAAGCACTATCATAACAATCTATACACATTCTTTATAGAAATTCAATAGAACACAGGAACAAAATTTGCCATATTTATTTGTGTATTTTCATAGACATTCTAGTATCTTCGTATAGATTCATACATATTCGTATACACTCATGAATCAAGCAATTTTGCTTAGGAGTTTCAAGACATGTATTCGTTTTATAGTTTGGATATATGTATACACTCATGCATTTTTTTTGTCGTAGTTCATATGAATTCATCGTGAAAAAGTTGGAAGAACATGTCAAATTTGATGATGATTTAGGCTGAATATACAACATACATACATACGCAACCAAAGAAAAACATGCTATTTTACAGATTATTCCAGGCCAATATACAGATGAAGATACACCAGGTCGATAACATTACAGATGTATCAAGAATTATATCTAGACTTGTACAATTTATTTGAGCAAACACAGGGTACAGAAATGTATTTGTGATAGATGACTCGGGTACTTCCATTCCAAAGAAAATCTTGATATTCACGCGTTAGTTTTTATGAATTGTCCAAAGACCCAATATGGAATATTGAGAAGAGATTGACATAAATACGACAATACTTCCGATTATGCTTGAAGGGGATAATCCTTATGAAATTACTAGGGTTAACAAAAAATGGTATTAGGGATGATGAAAGTTGAAAATAATGATATTCTGATTATGCATGGGGCCAGATCGAAACTGTACGCAGTGAAAAACTCAACAACGAATGATGAAATTAATATACAGAAGTGTTTCAACACAAACGATAGTGGTAGTCATTCACTGTCGGGGCAAAAATTAACAGTGCTGTGCCTAAGCTTCCTGAAGGATACATCAACTATTTTGGCAAAATACAACCTACATACATACGTAACCAAGAAAAATATGGAAAAACATGCGTCAAGCTATCATCATGCTATCATCAAACTACCATCAAGCTACAATCAAATTAGCATCAAACTATCATAGCAACTACTTCATGTATAGCTTACATCAATTTTGTGTATTTTCATTCCAAATATTAAGGAAGTTAGGTAGTTCTTGGCGGTTGAAGGTGAGAGGGAGCTGGAATATGTTACCGCTGAAGATAAGACACAGATAAGAAGCGATTTAGCTGCTGAAACTAACAAGATTTCTAGATCAGATGGGGGTAGCAATACCAATAGGGAATTACAAGTTATTAGGCAGTTTAAGAAGAAAACAAAAGAGGACAACCTAATCTTCTCCAAAGCTTATAAGGTGAACTTATTGGTAGTTCTTGAGCATTCAGTTTTCATTTCAAAAACGGGGGGGGGTGCAAGTCGGAATATTAAACTCATGAAACTGGGGAAGTTTCCGAAGATCCAGAAACATTTAATCTGGTAGGTAAAGTAAAATTAGCGAACAAACAAGATAAAAATTATTAAAACTTTGTGTGGGTCTGTGTAGGAAACTAGGATAGAATCCTAGAAAGCTGAGATTTGGTACCTAGGCTAGAACAAGCATACAAACAACAACAAAAAATGAGAAATTTATAATTTTCTCCCTCTATTCCCTTATTAAGGGGAGTACAGTTTTGTATATAATTTTTATTAAATTCAATTACATTTGATGTAAATCCGGATGCAAAGATTCACAAGAAGCTTTTACAGTTAAAAAGTTATCAGATCACATAAATATGGAAGCCTCTAGCTATACAAGCAGTTTTTCTAGAAGGTCGAAAAGTATGGCTAGGCTAATTCATAGAACTATTGCATGACACAACTTTCTAACAGTGAAAGCTTCTTGTGAGACTTGGCAACCATCAGTTTTACATAAAATATTTTTGGTGCTAAAAGTATATCTGTAAGATAGTAAGTTTTTGAAAATATAATTTTTTGATGTACAATCATTTTCATTGAAATTCAATTGATACTTAAGGACTCAAAATAAGATAGCAGTTCACAAATGACTTATTAATTTTTTCACAGGAAGGATAATGAAAAAATATACTAATAGATGTATAAACATATTTCAACTGTATCCGCTTTGTATCCGCTTTGTATCCGCTTTGTGTGAGCTTTGTATCCGCTTTGAATCCGCTTTGTGTGAGCTTTGTATCCGCTTTGAATCCGCTTTGAATCCGCTTTGTATCAGCTTTGTATGAGCTTTGTATGAGCTTTGTATGAGCATTGTATGAGCTTTGTATGAGCTTTGTATGCGCTTTGTATGAGCTTTGTATCCGCTTTGTATGCGCTTTGTATGAGCTTTGAATCCGCTTTGTATCAGTTTTGTATGAGCTTTGTATGAGCTTTGTATCCGCTTTGTATGAGCTTTGTATGCGCTTTGTATGAGCTTTGTATCCGCTTTGTATGAGCTTTGTATCCGCTTTGTATGAGCTTTGTATCCTCTCATCCGTTGTAAGTTTACTTTTGTAAGGCGAATTCTCCGTTTGGGCGGCAGACGAGCGTTACATGCAATGCTCGTAGACCGTCCACACGGACAATTCGCCTTACATTACGCGTTACATTACACTCGTCTGGACCCAGCATTAGAATGAGTTATCGGACAAGCTTGAGCCCAATTCAGAATCACGTTCCTCTTCATCTTAAAACATAATAATGTCACACCTGGAAATAAACTTGCCATCCCTAATATATTTTTGTGTGTAGTGCTAAGAATGCCTGCTTGATCTGAGATGTTGGTTTGACATGCGTTGTCAAATTTTGGATATTCGAAGTTCGAAATTGCTTCAATTAATTCAGTTGCTTTATTTATAGAAATTAAGAAAGAATTTACAAAATATTTGATGTGAGAGACTGGTTGAATCAGGATAACTCACAATATTCTGTTATTGGAATTGGTCATGGTCGCCAATTTTCATTACAGAAATTAAGGTGTAGGTTTTCCCGACAATATTTTGACTCTTTTGAAAATAACTTCAATATTGTAAATCCACTTCCAAAATTATTTTGAATGTTTATTGATATAATTAATATTGATTCATGTCTCAAGTTGTACTGCCTTTATTTTCTAGTCATTTCCTGTGCCAGAGTTGTTATATATTGTGATATATTTTAATTCGGAAAGATTTATGTTGAGATATTTATTTTCATATTGTTAAAAATTCAAAGAAAAATATTGAACCAAGTGAATGTACCAGAAAGTTTGCTTAGTAGGTATATAGTTATTTTTGTCATGACTACAATTAACAGTGCTGTGCCTAAGCTTCCTGAAGGATACAGCAACTATTTTGGCGCGCCAAAACAGTTGCTGTATCCTTCAGGAATTATTTTCTAGTCATTTCCTGTGCCATAGTTGTTATATATTGTGATATATTTTAATTCGGAAAGATTTATGTTGAGATATTTATTTTCATATTGTTAAAAATTCAAAGAAAAATATTGAACCAAGTGAATGTACCAGAAAGTTTGCTTAGTAGGTATATAGTTATTTTGTCATGACTACAATTAACAGTGCTGTGCCTAAGCTTCCTGAAGGATACAGCAACTGTTTTGGCTCACACAAAGCGGATTCAAAGCGGATACAAAGCTCACACAAAGCGGATACAAAGCGGATACAAAGCGGATACAGTTGAAATATGTTTATACATCTATTAGTATATTTTTTCATTATCCTTCCTGTGAAAAAATTAATAAGTCATTTGTGAACTGCTATCTTATTTTGAGTCCTTAAGTATCAATTGAATTTCAATGAAAATGATTGTACATCAAAAAATTATATTTTCAAAAACTTACTATCTTACAGATATACTTTTAGCACCAAAAATATTTTATGTAAAACTGATGGTTGCCAAGTCTCACAAGAAGCTTTCACTGTTAGAAAGTTGTGTCATGCAATAGTTCTATGAATTAGCCTAGCCATACTTTTCGACCTTCTAGAAAAACTGCTTGTATAGCTAGAGGCTTCCATATTTATGTGATCTGATAACTTTTTAACTGTAAAAGCTTCTTGTGAATCTTTGCATCCGGATTTACATCAAATGTAATTGAATTTAATAAAAATTATATACAAAACTGTACTCCCCTTAATAAGGGAATAGAGGGAGAAAATTATAAATTTCTCATTTTTTGTTGTTGTTTGTATGCTTGTTCTAGCCTAGGTACCAAATCTCAGCTTTCTAGGATTCTATCCTAGTTTCCTACACAGACCCACACAAAGTTTTAATAATTTTTATCTTGTTTGTTCGCTAATTTTACTTTACCTACCAGATTAAATGTTTCTGGATCTTCGGAAACTTCCCCAGTTTCATGAGTTTAATATTCCGACTTGCACCCCCCCCCGTTTTTGAAATGAAAACTGAATGCTCAAGAACTACCAATAAGTTCACCTTATAAGCTTTGGAGAAGATTAGGTTGTCCTCTTTTGTTTTCTTCTTAAACTGCCTAATAACTTGTAATTCCCTATTGGTATTGCTACCCCCATCTGATCTAGAAATCTTGTTAGTTTCAGCAGCTAAATCGCTTCTTATCTGTGTCTTATCTTCAGCGGTAACATATTCCAGCTCCCTCTCACCTTCAACCGCCAAGAACTACCTAACTTCCTTAATATTTGGAATGAAAATACACAAAATTGATGTAAGCTATACATGAAGTAGTTGCTATGATAGTTTGATGCTAATTTGATTGTAGCTTGATGGTAGTTTGATGATAGCATGATGATAGCTTGACGCATGTTTTTCCATATTTTTCTTGGTTACGTATGTATGTAGGTTGTATTTTGCCAAAATAGTTGATGTATCCTTCAGGAAGCTTAGGCACAGCACTGTTAATTTTTGCCCCGACAGTGAATGACTACCACTATCGTTTGTGTTGAAACACTTCTGTATATTAATTTCATCATTCGTTGTTGAGTTTTTCACTGCGTACAGTTTCGATCTGGCCCCATGCATAATCAGAATATCATTATTTTCAACTTTCATCATCCCTAATACCATTTTTTGTTAACCCTAGTAATTTCATAAGGATTATCCCCTTCAAGCATAATCGGAAGTATTGTCGTATTTATGTCAATCTCTTCTCAATATTCCATATTGGGTCTTTGGACAATTCATAAAAACTAACGCGTGAATATCAAGATTTTCTTTGGAATGGAAGTACCCGAGTCATCTATCACAAATACATTTCTGTACCCTGTGTTTGCTCAAATAAATTGTACAAGTCTAGATATAATTCTTGATACATCTGTAATGTTATCGACCTGGTGTATCTTCATCTGTATATTGGCCTGGAATAATCTGTAAAATAGCATGTTTTTCTTTGGTTGCGTATGTATGTATGTTGTATATTCAGCCTAAATCATCATCAAATTTGACATGTTCTTCCAACTTTTTCACGATGAATTCATATGAACTACGACAAAAAAAATGCATGAGTGTATACATATATCCAAACTATAAAACGAATACATGTCTTGAAACTCCTAAGCAAAATTGCTTGATTCATGAGTGTATACGAATATGTATGAATCTATACGAAGATACTAGAATGTCTATGAAAATACACAAATAAATATGGCAAATTTTGTTCCTGTGTTCTATTGAATTTCTATAAAGAATGTGTATAGATTGTTATGATAGTGCTTGGACTGATCTATTACGACCGTAGAATTTCATGAATAGATACATATTCAGTTATAAAGTGAATGCAAAACGTATATAAAACAGCTATAAAAATGTATATAGTGGATATAAAGAGTATTTAACGCGTATAATACTTATCTGTCTCATTTTTATATATCAACAGAATTCATACCTACAGCATTTGTGAAAAACAATACACCCAACCCAATAATTTGAGCAGACACATGAATATACATAAACAAATTGGATGTGGAAAGAAATTCACATGAAACGATGTTTTAAGGAAACACACAATCATGAAACATGATAAATTCCATGACTATATGAGTATTGATCACATTAGTGAAAACTATTCAAAGAGTTTGCACACCAACATATATAAGGGGATCCCAGGACACACACGAAAGGTATCCAACACAAAGTCTTCATAAAGTTAATGGTTTGATATCAGTAATATAGTTGACGAGCTATGCTTGCTGCATGCCAAAAAAATGCACTGTAGATACTTTTGAAAGAATACAATATTTGACAACTTCGAATAGCTGAAGTTATTTATTTGGAAAAGTATTATGATTATATCTAAAAAACTGCTTTTTTTTTTTTTTTTTTTTTTAAATACAAAATGGCAATTAAACTCTAATTTTCCACTACAAATTATCTCAAATCATTTAAGCATCGTTCATCAGAATAACTCGAAATTAAATGAAATGAATAATGATCAACACTATACATTATGTCAAGAAGACGCACTAAATAATTGTGAAAAGCTGATTTGTTAATAAATTCAGTATCCATCGCAGTCTCTTTCTCTGCATCTTCAATATCATACGTCGTATCTTCCTCCACATATCTATTGCAATCCTGTGTATATTGTCAATTTATCGTCGTCCCTCCCTTCATAACCAAGTCATGCCCCTATATCAAACATGCTGATGATCGTTCTCAATACAGCGTCTCAAGCATCAGCCTGATGATAAAGTTTCAAAATCACACCTTCTCATTTGATATCCACTGACCAGGCCTGTTTTTCATATATTTAAATCTCAACAAGTTCCTCATCACAATAAGATTTTTTCTTAATATCTCGAAAATTGTGAGCGTCTTTATAGCTTAATCCTCCAATTGAACATTTTTGTAAAGCTGATATTGAGTGCGTTCTGAGATTCATGAATGTATCCATCGTAAGCAAAAGATACCTGAAAAAGGGCTCGACTGAAGTTCCTTCTCTTTATCGTTTGAAGTAACAATTGAGCATCTATCACACCATGGGAATCAAATGTTTAAAATGACGCCAAGCTCTTGATGACTTACACATTCATGATATATTTGTTAAGCAATTTTGCAATGAAAAAATAAAGTAGAGTTACATTTCGTATTACTATCAAAAATGTACACACTACGCGCCCCCTTTTTTTTTTTTTTACACGATTCCTGAATATTGAAAGAGATATATAACCACTCAACATGCAATAAATACAAAATTGTTTCCACCTTATATCGAATACAATAGATCCCACACCACAATGTGGCCTCTTATCTGAATGCGGTTAAGTTAACACCCCATCATTCACTAGGTCAAATAAATATGCCTTTGTACCCTTGTTCGACAACCGACTCGTTAAATTCGAAGAAGCTACCTGGCTTTCATGTAATTCTCTTTGGGGTGGGTCGAACTCATTTCTCATAATGAACCTTTCTCCTGGTTACTGCAGAATAAATATGCCTAAATAATTGGCTACAATACAGTATCTGAAGAAATAAGATTTATTTTTGGAAAATACAATAAAACAATCCGTCTCAATGTAAACAAAATCAAAAATTATAGTCCTTGTGAATCGAAGATTTTTATTTTATCATAACGAGACTCTAATGCGTTTGTGCTTTTTTTTTGCGTAAATAGGATTCATTTTCATCCAAATATTGTGAATATTTAGTGAAGCGATGACAATACAATCAGTACAAATGAACAATCTTTCATGTAATCTTTCCAGATAGTAAGAATACAAAATTTCACATTTAGCATATTTTGTCTCAGTGCCAAGCAAATATTCAATATTTTTGACTTCAAATCTATGTTCAAAATGTCTAGTACCCAAAGTTTTTTTCGAAAACAATTGTGCTTACGTTGAAATGACAGAAAATATGCCTCATATGCTCTGTTAAAGTATCCATAATACATCGAAAATGGTATTTATTCCTACAACCACCCAATACATTTGTTGATATGTTAGCTTGCTGCCAAATCAAAAGTATACAACCTCCAATGCATTTAGGATAGCTTGATAAGCTTGTCACAAGTAGTTCTCGTTGTAATTGATTGCAAATTCATATGTGCTCAAGCATTGAAAAGGAAAACTGGTTGGCTTTTCTCGATATCCTCAAGCATGGTACCTATAGCAACTTGCAATCTGATCAATGAATTGAATTTTTCAACCGATAATTTCATGAACATGTCATTAAAAAGCATCATTAAATGCATTTAATAGAATTAATCAATCTGATAATGTGTAAGTATGTTCCATGCGAATATGTTATTGAATTATTCCGATACTACTATAAGAATAAGGTATTGAATGATGTGGATAATATACATTTCACGTTATGTCAATAAAAATACTTAATGCCTTTAAAATTGTTTTTGATTTTACCCAATAATGTCGAACTTATTCACGATATAAATTTCTCAAATATACTCTGAAAATTATATAATCATAGCTGATTACGTTATTTCATTGGTCATTTTGCATTCAAACCTAACTAGTATATAGGAATATGTTATTGAATGATTCCTATAACAGGCATTTCAATTGCCCATTCGTACCTTGATACACCACAAAATATCATCATATCAGAAGATGAATGTGCTTTATCAGAATTTGGTACGTCATCGATGGATGGAAATGTTTTTGATGCAGAATTGGAGTGTGTACTAGAAAAATATGATACAGCTGTAAAAAACGAGAAACACTACCTCTTAAACAAGCAATTTCACCTGGAAATTGAATGTGGGTCTGCTTCTATTGATTGTGGTATAAGTCCCGCAAGAAATTTTGAACCTGCAGTCATGCTCATATCTAATGAATGTATAATATCTTTTGACGACTGGCAATGGGGATCATTTATTGCATCAATTGAAAATGATTCTGATCAAAGAGATTGTGGCGTTGAAGTTGAAAAATCCAAAGGTGTGATGACCCGCGTTGCCAAATGGGAAAACTGCATGTATTTCAGCGATGCCGACTTGAATAAATTGATCCAATTAAATACTGCTATAATTTCCCATCGTCTAGAGATGTTGAAAAATTTAAAAATATCGTTTTACTATTACAAGTTCCTAGATATCATGAAAGATCTATCTCAGAAGAATAATCAAAATTCGATTGAAGATTTAATAAATTCCTTTTGTAGAATTAATCCATCTGTTGAAAGTTATGTAATCTTAGAATACATGTACTTTTATAAGAATAAAGTGTTAAATGATGTAGATTTTTCATGTCAATAAAAATATGTCCTTAAAATTTTTTTTTTTTTTGTGCACAAGTTTCATCTGACCTGTTCCCACCCAATCAATTACTATCCAACATATTAGTCCAAAAATATTTTTATGATAACTGTCACCCTTGAAAATAAAAAAGATACACAAAATTCGTTATTTCGTAATGGGTCTGCTGAAAAGAAATTATTCTATCCCGATAATCCCAGGTATTCCATTTCATATAAACGATAAATGCCTCCCCAATTCGAAAAAAGGATCCTCATGCATCAAACTTCATATGACTGATAGAATAATTCCAATCCCCCCATATTAATTACCTGAAAAAGGCCCCCCTGAGACGCACAATGCAAAGGGATATACCTGCGATTGATGTGGGACCAAAAAGATACCTCTTAAGGTTAGTGGTTGTGGCCGATCGGTTAACACACCGGTCTCATAGTAAAATATTCCGGGTTCGAATCCAGTCGTCTCCGAGAACTTTTTCATTAATTCCTACAAAGCGGTCACCCAAAATGTGACGTCATGATTTCTATTGTTTGGTCGGGAAACCCTGTAGTATTACTACTAACCTTTCTTATGCCTTTCGGGGATATCTTACAAGGGGTCCAACAATCGTTGTAAAGGACTGAAGAAAACCCACAAAAACCCTCCGGCGTCACACCAGCTATCCGTTTCAGCTATGCGTTTGCAGATACTTGTGCGCCCAGCCGTCGCATCGCGTCGCAGGTCGTTCAACATGGATCGACACTCACTTCAAGTGCCTTTAATATATGTGAATAAAAGTTCCTAAAAATACGTGTATGGATCCGCGAATACCGTAAACTAATTTTTATTATTGGCTCTAGAGGAAGTAATCTTACAAGCCTAGGTATTATAAAACGAACTAGTGTTATATAATTTTCACTTTATTGAATTGCAAACGAGCTGGTTTGAAGGCGGGTCCATACGCTTCGTTTTGCACAGCCTTTTACCTGCGCAGTTCAACACGTTGCCAGTAAAACGTTGCGTGCAGACAGCAAAATTGCGCAGTTTTGAAAACGTCGCGGAGACGTTGCAGTTGCAGCGAAAACTGAGCTAGACAGCATAGATATCCGTGAATTGCGCGGATATGTCGCTGCATGTAGACGGTAACTGTGGTAACAGCATGCCAAATTTGACAAGAGTAGTACCTCCCCCGTGACGATATCGCGTAAACTGTGCGAAATATACAGATCTCTGCATCGTGTGGACGCACTAAAAATTGCTACGTTTTCATTCCGTCTTGAGACTGCGCAGACAAAAGGTTGTGCAAAACGTAGCGTATGGACCGGCCTTAACATTGATACATGCTTCATATAAATGATTATTTGGTTCTGCTTGATCAATTGGTCCAGAATCATCAATCATTTGTTCACTTTTGAGTTCCGAGATATTATTTCTACCTATATCTTAGTCTTTGATGTTACAATTCATAATTTAATTTTGATGTGTATTAGCAAATTTTTCATTTGATCTCTTATGCAAGTTCAGATGCTTCAGAATTCCAATATTTTTATGCATTGGCAGCAAATACTTCACTAATCATTGATTTCACCTCGTGAACAGCTTTATTTTTACAAATAAAACACTCAAATCTTAGCTTCATTTTCAACAACATGAAAAACCGATTCTAAACTTCCATATACTATATTTTTCGCAATTAAAGACTAATGATTCTTTTCAAATTCACGTTCTCCATTTCCGTAGGAATTGTTTCACTCAAGTTTCGAACACCCAGATAATTTTCCGACCGTTATACTTGACGTAGTTTGGACCAATAACCCATTGGGAAAGGCTATGAAGAATAACGGTCAAATCCTTTTCGTATAATACGTTTAATGAAATTAGAAAAAGTTTTCTACAGAGTAGCTCCCTAACAACTAACTAATCGAGACGAAATGGACTTATTGAAAACTCTGAAACTCACGCCGTAAGCGTAAGAATTTACTACAGTTCCATTTCCCCCATGTTCAATATACATAAACTTAACCGGTGACAATTTCACGGACCATTCAAGTGATCCCGTTGAGGTATTCATTGGTCAAACTTGCTGATAAATGAGAATAACTTACATATAATTATACATCCCTTCATTAGAATAAAATTTCAACTGATGAGCTATCAAACTATCCAGAAGCTTAGGTAGGGAAGCCTGGCCACGTACAGCACGATAGTTCTTTACATCCTGTTTATTCGCTGATTTAAAAATTGTTCGAATGTCCAAATTCTTTTAATGTTCAAATTCTTTTCCATTTGAAATCATTATGATTTGTTTCATTAATTTTATATACTTAAAAAAATACAATGCATAGTTATGATTCAGTAGCATATGCAAACAAGATAAATAATTATACTTAATGGTAAAATGCACTGTCATTCCATTGATTCCATTGCTTCGAATTAATGAATTGAAGATACGCTATTGGGATCATTTTTACTGGTTTGATGCGGAAAATTTTTAGACGCAAAATGTTGAGTCAGACACGAAAGGGATAAACATTTTCTTGAATTGCTCTACAAGTCACTAGGTATACAAATTTTCCTTGATAAGTAGGTTAAGGGCCGGTCTTTCCACCTTTTAATGAAGCGACCAATAGTTATTGGTTGGCAGCTGGACTTATTCGACAAATAAACCAAAAAACATGAGAGTGCTACTCGTCAAATAGTTGCTATTGGAAAGTGGAAAGAAGGTTAATTTAAAAAAATAACTATTGGCAACTTTATTAGGAGGAGGAAAGACTGGCTCTTAATGTTGTTGCTGAAAAGTAAACATATTTTATAATACCCTTCTATCAACAATATATTCTCCAATACAGATCCGATCGAGTTCAAATCTAGATCTTAACTGTAAAATAAGGTTTTGAATTCTCGAATCTCAGAATAACAATCAACAAAATAATTCTGAAGATTTTTTCGTTATGCGTCTGAAAAAGGAGTCTGATATAGACTCCAAAACTTTACGATATAGTTGTTTCTTCGTTGATGTTGTTTCGTGTTTATTTGTTGGTCAATATTGTTCGATTGATTGCTTCTGACAAATATCTTGTGTTTCTTACGCAGAAGCAAATCAGAAAATAATTAATATTTTATTTTATAGATATTTTTCCGAGTTTGGGAGAGAAAACCCAGAAAGAAACCATTCAATGATGAATATACCTCCCACAGTATCCTTTAATGATTATCTGAATATCTAAATTCAAAAAAATATATAAAAAACTATCCAACATGATAGTTTCCTAGATACGGTTTTTTTTATATATTTTTTTTAATTTTACAGTCACGCGATCCCCGAAAAAATTTAAAAAGTCTTCGTGTCGGTATTTTCCAACTAACTACCGCGCTTTAATTCGATCAGATCAGTATTTTCCGAGTTATTGGGAAAACAAAAATTCAGATAGCTATGACTCTAGAAACACTCGGTGGATTTCGCCCTTTAATGAACTTATCTAGCGCATTTGGACTTCAATCCTACTCTGCAAATGTCAACTCTCTAACTCATAGCGTTCGAGCGTAATCGTGCTGACGGAAGGACGGCCGGACGGCCGGCCGGACAGAATCAATTTCGACCCCGGATTCTTCATAGGTGAGTCGAAGCTAATCGTCGAGCTAATCGCTTGAGACCATTTTCGGCCAAATATTTGAAAAATACAGTCATTTGGACGAATTGATAAACACTAGGAATATACAGGGTGAGTCTTTGACCCCTGCATTAATTTTAACCACAGATTCCTCTCATCAAATGAAACATTTTATTCATTTACCATTTTTCCAGATTCGGCTCAGGTAAAAAGTTACAAGCGTTTAAAGATTTCACAATGTGCTAATACACTCCCGCATATAAATTATCTATGACATTGTTGGCGGACGAGAATAAGGCATGGTAACGTGGTTTACAGCTTGATTCGGGATTCCAATGCTCAGGGACGGATCCATAAAAGTAGTGAAATTTCTGGAGTTTTCCATTTTAAATCATTCAATGAAGAATATCTCGAAAACGGTGCGTTTAAGGAGAAATTATGAAGAATAATATAATGTTCTAAAACGATGGAATATTCTTGAAATGACTCAAGAAAAACTTTATATGCTTTCTTTATGCTAATTTTGTTTAGTTTTATGAATCCACGAGTCCATAACTAGAAAACCAGTAGAAGTAGAAAATAACTAATATTTGGAAAATATGTATCATAGTTATAGGAAACTTTACGCCAACATTCATTTTATTCGAAAAAAGGATGTCAAAGCTACAAAATAAAAACTGATTTTTTTTCAAAATTTCAACAGCCTGTATCTTTTTACCTGAGCTGAATTTGGAAAAATGTTAAATGAAAAAAGTGTTCCATATGATGAGAGGAATCTTTGGTTAAAATCCAAAGATTGCAGATGCAGTGGTCAAAGACTCACCCTGTATATTCTAGGAGGCTCAACTCATTCGTTAGATCGCTTACTTCAATCCCATCTTGTACGCCAATTCATTATTCCGGTTCCACCTTTGAGCTTCAGTTTCACGAGCGGCTGAAATTTTGTCTCGTTTCGTTGATAAGATCGAAGCGATATACTAAACGCGGCCAGCCTGGATCTTGTACACAAGAAGGTAGCATAGCCATTGCTATGTTTTTCCAACGTTTAAACGACAGTGAAATAAATGCTGGTACGTTGGAAATTAATTGGGGGGTAGGTATTGCAGCTGTAGAAGCTGATCGCACTTCGAGATATTGGTTTCGATTGTTAATCAAGGAACGTTGGCTATGCAGAGGAGAAAATGAAGCGTGTAGAAGTTCTTTTTAAAAACGTTGAAACTATGTGAAGATAATATGCAAATCATGATTGATTATGAGGAAACTTCTCAACGTGATTTGTTTATGAATCAGTCGATAAACAGTTAGACTCGATTTGAGCTTGATAAGACATTTAACTGTAACTCTTCTACCGTCTTTCACTGTAGCTCAATTGAGCTATGAGAGACTAGATACATATATTAGCTTTTATCAACAAATGGTATAGTCAACAAGTGCCTTTTAGGTCAAAACTTTTTAGAGTTCTCCGAAGATTGTGATTTAGAATTGCAAAAGTTATAAACAATTAAGTGAAAAAAAAAGGGGTTTGGTTTTTTGAGATTTTTCAAATTTGAAAAAATACGGAGTTAATTTCTCAAACTAACGGATATACAATTCCATAAGTTCAAAAGTTATGGTAAAATTAAACATAAAGATCATGCACGCAAAAACCATGTGAGAATAATGAAATGAAAGAGAACAATAAGTTGAAAGTTCAAGAAAAAATATAAATTTTTTTTTTAATGATACATGATTGTTTTTGCTTTTTTGATTAGAAATAGAAAAAATACAAACAGATAATTCATTTGGTTATAACAAATTGTTTATTGAATAAACATCGAAAATTTGAATAATGATCAATTTTTTTAAATATCAAAGACCAAGATAAATACAGATCAAAAGAAATGATTCCTTAATATTAATTACAAGTAGTAGAAAACATTGGTTCAACCCCTGCGGACAGGAGCTTTGGCGCTCTTGTTCAAAGTTTGACAAATCTTATTATCTCCGAAATTATTGGTCTCTGAAAATGATATGAATGGATTCTTACTGCATTATGAAAGAAATTAAATTCAGAGAGTCCGATTCTCCCCAATATGGAACTTATCCGAGATATGCATTCTTCAAATATACTCTGAAAATGATATAATATCAATTATAACTTAGACAATATTGCAGTTTTGTTTTTACTGGAGATTTTCTGAACCCAATTTCATGATGTATTTAACCAAATAATATAATTCCATAATCATAATATGATAATGGAATAATCCATATTATTCCATCATCATAATATGATGATGGAATAATCCATATTATGGATTATCCACGGGCATTATATTATCACCTTAAAAGTATAAAATCATATCATCCTCATAATTCTACGATACCTGAGGTTCTTTCATTGGTCATTTTGCATTCAATCATACTTAGTTTTCTAGAACAAGAGGTGTACCAGAAATAATTTTGACATTTATCTCTCATAGGAAAATAAGATGACATGTAAGAACACAGATCATATAATAATTCATAGATACAATAATTAAGTACAGCACTATTAAACTAACAACATCCTTGTCCACTACAGTTTTTTGTCGTCTGACATATGTTTCGGAAACAAAAGTTTCCATTTTCAAAGACGAAGCGTAAGTAACGCTTCATGTAGTTACTTTTATAGTGTTTATCATTAGTCTACAGTGAACTCGAAATAGAATAATTAAGTACAGCGTTCTATGAAAACATAAGAAGTACAGAAGTACGATTCATTATTGAAATTTCGAAAAATCATATCTCCAAAAGTATTAGCTTGTTAGAGTTGAAAATGATATCAATAGATTTTTATAGTGAAAGTGCATCTCAAAAGGAATTAAATTTGAAATTTGTGTTGTAAAAAAATTCGTTTTTTCGTTTCTCCGAAACCATCAGGCCAATTTTGCCCAGTAACGAACTCAACCGAGATATTTATCTCTCAAACCTACTCTGAAAATTTCAACTGCCTACCTCATTATGTTCGAAAGTGATTGTAGAAACGAAAAGTCATTATTCTACATTTTGATGCTAAATTTCAGATAGATCGAGTGATCGGTTTCGAAAATATTCATAAAAAATGTATTTACTAAAAAGGGCAACAACTCCGAAACCGCTTGGTGGATTTCGCCCGTTAACGAACTCGTCCGAGATATTTACGCTACAAACCTACCCTGCAAATTTCAATCCTCTAACTTTTTTCGTTCGAGAGTTATCGTGCCTACGGCCGACCGGCCAGACATAATTGATTTCGAACACGTATTCTTGATCGGTGAGTCGAACCAAATCGTTTAAGACTATTTTCAGCCAAAAATTCGAAAATTGCAGACATTTGGGCAAATTGATAAGCACTCTCTTCCGAGGAACAAGAGCGCCAAAAAATCCATTTTTAAAAATTATTTTTTTTTTTTATTATACATGATTGTTTTTGCTTTTTTAAGTAGAAATAGAAAAAAAAAACAGAGAGACAATAATTCATTCGTTTATAACAAATTGTTTATTAAATAAACAATGAAAATTCAAATAATTATCAATTCAATTGGAAGAAAAAACTTATTGAGTAACAAATCCATTATTAAGCCATACATTTTTTTTTAAGAGACGTTCATAATTTTCAACAACGATTATATTTCCAAAAAAAAATTATTATATTATATTTATATTTTCTTATATCAACGCATTTGTTTATAATAATTTTATAAACAATATGAGATAAAAATTATTTAAAATCATTTTTAGGCAGCTTCTGTTCATGGGGAAACCGATCCATAGTAATGTTATACAAATAATGTTTAATTAAGCTTTATAATTTTTAATCTAGGCAAATTGTTAATAATAAAGTGAAAATTAACAATATTTAAAATTTTCCAACGGAAATCTATTCTAATGGCTTTGAAAAATAGCTCCACGAATGGGAAAAATTCTCAGATTAATAATTTATTGCACTCGCAATGTTAATGTTAATGCTACAAAAAATTGTAAATTAACTAATGGATAACTAAAAATCGCGATAAAAATTTTTGGACCACGGATTATTGGTCATTGATCCTGTAGGCGCCTGAATTTCTTCAGTTCTTAATTTTTATATAAAATAAGTTTAAATAATATTTATTCATTAAAGGACCGAAGTGGGCGTGTCTTGCGCAAACCGGAGTACCCGTTTTCGAGCGTATTCGACACGTGTGAAACACAGTTATTTGGGATATATGTTGGATAAGTTCTGAATAGCGTATCGTAGGGACTTTATGGTGGTAAAACAGTCCCTAAGACATTTATAATACATCCATCAGATAACTATGAATATATGGAAATTCTTTTGACCTGTTTGGGATCGAATCAGTAGATCCTATTCCCTAATGGAAAAAAGGAACAAATTACACCAATAATCTACTTTGAAATTGTTTCAGTGTGAGTAGCTCGGAAAAATTACAATATTGATAAGAATCAAGTCTATATGCCAGGACATCACGCATGAATACCGATGATACTAACATGAGACGATAAGTTTCAATTCAATAGCGTTGTATAAATACTGGTGAGTCGTCCAGTGTAACTGACAGTGACAGCTTTTTCCACACAGTGGTAATGAAAAATATGTTGCCTTTAATTCTCATTTCGGGACTAATCCTCAACGTTCTATCGACACATCGATACATGTCAACGTCCTGTCACCTGTCACACATATGTCTTTCATGCTAGCTGTTTCAAAGTAAAATATTGGTTCACTTTTAGAATGTATTGACTTTTATTGTTTTGGGCGGTAATAGGATCAAGTTTATCGATGATTTTTTGAGATTTTTTTGAACATTTACTCACTTTTGAAGTCATCTTTACCCTGGTATATCAAGATATGAATACTCATGAATTAGTTATAAATGTTGCGAGGTCAGTAACGACAATGTATTTTGTAAAAATGTTTCAGTATTGTGGAGGCAATTCAAAATACATACGAGCTAAGGTCCATTGTTGAGAGATTAAATATTTAGTGTGATGGTATGGGTTAAGTACTTCCTTCCTTAGTTCTTCCGGAATTAGCTCATTATTGTGTCCTACCATATCACCAAAGTTTCTGTCAGAGGTCGCACGTTCACGACTTGTATCATGGCATCATTGAACGGCCGGATAATCAAATTGCAACTGGACTCGGCGTCCCCAACTGCGACACCTACTATTTATTCGTGTCAGAAGCATCATAAGTTAATCAAGAAGGAAAAAAGGGAAGAAAAGTATACTAAAGCTAAACATTTTTGCCCAAATGCGGGCGACCTCAATTAAGTTCGGCTTCGCTGCCATGAGGTCCTCTATGGTACATCTAGCGGGACACAGCGGGCAAGTGTACATATGTTGATTAATTTGCAGTTCTCCACAATCGCAGAGTTTAGAGTCCACAGGGTAGCCCCACTTATTTAGGGCATCTCGCCGTGTCCGTCCGCAGTCTATTTAGCGCCTTCCAGGTTTCCCACTTTCGCCGTCTCCTGGTGCCAGCTCTTCGGTCGGCTTCATTCAATGTTGGTTTGAGGTCTTGCCCCAAAAGTCCGCAGGGAGGCTGCCTATCCCCACTACTGTAGTCACTGGTCGTTGATGACCTCTTGAAAATGCTTTCAGAGGCGAGGTTCTAGATTTGCGAATACGCCGATGATCTTGTGATAAATAAATTTTCTCTCAAAATACTGGGGATGGACGCGGTCGTCCTTATCTTAATGTTATTTTCGACCAAAAGTTTTCTTCGAGCCTGCAACTCGAAGTCGTGATAAGCAAGGGTCAAAAAGCTCTCTTCACGTGCCAGATGATGGTCGGAAATACGTGGGGACTCAAACCCGAACTGACCTATTGGATCTATAAATCCATTGTGCAGCCAATCATAAGCTGCGCAGCTTTTATCTGGTGGCCGAGGGCTAATTTATTGAAGGGTCAACCAGCCCTTGATAATTTACACAGAATGGCATCTTCGCCTATTACAGGAGCATCACGCTCCTGTCCAACTGTTGCTACGCAGGTCATTCTTGACCTGCCTCCTTTAGGCCTCCTCCTAGAATACGGGGCAGCCAAATGGGCGCTTAGAGTTGCTAGAGAGCAGGAGCTTAAACCTGGTGACTACACAGGGCACCTTCGTATACTAATGGAATGCAAGGAACTCATGGATGTGTGTCAGATAACACTCCTCTGAGACAGGATTTTCGGAAAAACCACAACGTGACATTTCCAAGTCGCTATCAATGGAAGAAATACGAGGTGGTTTTTCCACCATGGTATGAGGTGTTCTACACCGATAGCTCGATGCCCGAAGATGGCAGATCAGCTGGCAAGGGAAGGGGTACGCAACCCCCTTGGTCCAGAGCCATTTTGTGGTTTTTCAGCCAGCCTTCAATCGATGGCAGTTAAGAAATGGGAACAAAAGAGGAAGTTTGCGTCCTGAAGGACTGGCAGGTGGCAGAGACAGGCCAAGTTATTTCTTTCATACTGGACGAGCTGGACCAAAAAAAATATCTCACTATGATACCTGTCGCTTCTCCCAAGAAGCCACTGAAATAGCCGAACACCTGCTTTGCGAATGTGAAGAAGTTTACTGAGACTTTACTGCCGGACTGGTAAACAGCGGGGTGTCGCACAATAGATCTTCAGATCAAAGTGTTTAAGAGATTTTTACGGCCCTCTTATAATCTTATCTAATCCACATCCACCTACCTATTTTCACTATTGAGCCGCTCGCGATAACAAACCTCATATTGCTTCGACCTACATGTAGAGTATCTACCGAGATCTTTTTTTCGGATAACGAAACAACATCAACGATAAAACAACGTAACGTTTCGGAGACTAGTTCAGACTCCTTCGTTAGACACTAAGTGAATTTCAGAATAACTATCCACAAAGAATCATTCTTGAGATTGTCGCTTGAGTCTGATCTAGTCTCCGAAACGTTACGAAATAGAAAATGGTTTTATCGTTGATGTTGTTTCGTTATTGTTTGTTAGGCAACATTGTTCTATGCATAGTTTCTGACAAATATTGTTTGTTTCTTACGCAGAAGCAATTCACAAAATAATATTTTTGTGGAGAGAAAACCCATAAGGGAACCATTGCATAATGTTATAAAAAAGAAGCCAGAGTATATATGAAACAAATATTTTTATTTTTTGAATCAGTAGGACCATTTCATACTCATTAACTTTTGAAAATAATGTCTTTAAGATGGCGGTCGTTAGCTGCAATACATTGGTGGAGCCGATTTCTGAAATTTTGGACAGCCCGTTGGCATATTATGCAAGGATCGCATTTACTTCTGCAACAATCCGCTCTCTTAGCTCCAGAAGGTTTTGGGGGCACTTTTTCCTTCAGATATTACGAAAGAATCAAGCCGCATAGACTGAAATACGGTGATCCGGGGAATATTTCTCCTAAAGTATTCACAGAATTTCGGCCTCTATGCGCTGTAGCCTCATGCTGTTGGAACCAAGGCTCTATATTGTCCTCGCAGTAAGAACAACATTATTGCGCGGAATGTTGGACCATCTCCGAAATGCTTTTTGCGTCGCAATCACAGATCGATTGTTTTCATAAAATGCACGCACAGCAAAGCGTCGGTCCAAACCAAGTTGCGGTTTGAAATGGGGAAGCCGACTGAACAAAAGGAGACTCTTGCAACTGCCTACCCCTACCACCGCCCGAACACCTGCCGCTTCAAACTGCTAAATTGGTTCTGCCCCACCCTGTACCACATAGATAATATATAATAATATTAACTTCACCAAAAATAACGTTGCAAATGAAGCAAGATACGGACACATAGTAAACGCATACAGGGTGTTCTCAAAGGTCTTCTCCTAATAGAAGGTGGAACAAAATCAATTAATTTGTTGTAATATGGTATTCTAGCAGTTCTTCATATTTTTTGGAATTGTATATACCTACCAGGAAATCAGTAATATGTCAAATTCTTGTCATTCTTCAACGTATCATATTCATGATAAGTATGCCTCGTGATGAGACTTGGGTATATATCCCGAATAAGCACGATTTGTATTCCACGACACAATTATTATTGAATGAAATATAGTCAAAATCCCACTGCCGCCTGAAATCGAATTAATCGATTTTTAGAGCCATACATCATTCGTGGTTGTTCGAACGAACCCGATCTGCAATTTCGTCAGTTTGCATTCAAATTTAGGGGCCGAAACCATTCATGAATTATTCGCTTACATGTCTATTTTAACAAATGGGTTCCCATCGGTATAGAATTCACCACAAAGAATCGCCGAAACATGCATCATCCGGATGTACCTTTCAATTATCCGTTATTGCATAATTTAAAGAGCAAACGACGAAATTATCAGCATCCATCGCAATGTCCGCATCCTATTGTTTTATTTACCTGGCCATATTTACGCTCTGAGGACATAAATTACAAAGAAGCACCACACCATAAATCAACCTTATGAAATGAAGTGTTCGATGCTCGCAGGGAATTGGCATAATTGAAATCTCCCTAATGGTGTTTTGGTGTAAACAATCGATCTGCTGGTAGCTTGACAGTCTGAATGTGCCTCCTGTTATTTTTGTCTGCGCAGCTTGAAAAATATACGGATAGTGGCCTCTGGATCGAGAGCAAAGGGGAAACTCTCAAGTGCTATATGCTTTTTGTGTTTGCGATAAAATCGTTTCTTTGCATTGAAGTATCAACTGAGCTCTTGAGCTGATTGCAACGACTGGTGATGGAATTCATTCTCGAAGAATCGGTCAAGATCCGGTATTAAGTAATAAATGTTGTACTAACATTTATTTGTGTTTTTATGTATTTGTGAGTTTCATATGAGTAAATCGATCTTGAGAAGAAATATTCGAATTTATTTAAAGTCTATTTCATATCAAGGTGAGATAAATGTTTTCGTTCATGTTTCCTAAGAATTAGGTTTTATTTGACATAATAATTAACCTGAAGAAGCATCAGTACTTCGTTCTCCATTTGGAAGTACAAGAGGAGCATTATTTCCTTATTTTTGTAACCTTGACAGAATTGGATATACTGTTTTCCCAATTTTTATATTGGCATTGCTGAATCTGAAATACCTGATTCTTTAGTGAAGATCACTCGGGAGTTTTTTCAAGAAATTGTACGAGTCGGTCACATTTTCGAAGCCACTCAGTTTTCATTCTACTCTCGTTATTCCGGTGGATGCATAGTAGTCACAGAATCACCGAAAGAATAAACAGATACCTATTGAAGTCGGTCCCAGAGTTTGTTGGGACAATAGAGAAAGTAAGAGTGATATTCTTTTAATATTAGACAAAAATAGAATCAACATATCCTTAGCTTAACTATTGAATTACTCTCAGTATTTCTACTTAAAATGAGACTTGAACATTTATGTAATTATCAATGAAGCTTATATTATACATAATATAGGGTTCGAAACAAACCAGGCAGGAAGCAGGAAGCCATCATCGATTGCTTTCCTTACTTAACTGAAGAACTCTTTTGAAAGCACCCTTCTTTCCTTTTTGGCGCTCTTGTTCCTCGGAACAGAGTGCTTTTTTTTTGGCTGAAAATGGTCTCGAACGTTTTTGGTTCGAATCACTGATCAAGAATCTGTGGTCAAAATCAATTCTGTTCAGCCGTCCATCCGTCCGTTAACACCATAACTCTTGAACGGAATGAGCCAGACAGTTGAAATTTTCAGAGTAGGTTTGGAGGGTAAATATCTCGGTTGAGTGGTTTCGGAGTAACGAAAAATATTTTTTTTTACATTACAAGTTTCAAATTAAATTTTTTAGAAATGCAGTTTCATCATAAGAATCCATCATTATCATTCTCAACTCTAACAAACTAATAATTTCGGAGATATGATTTTTCAAAATTTCCATAATTTATCGTATCTCTATGATTTGATAATGATAATTCTCTAATTATAATTTGCTGATTTATGTAAATCCAATATTTGAGGTGAGTTATAGACCTACGTTTGGAGTTTAATATTTGACGCTCTTGTTACTCGGAACAAAATGCTTATCCTTTCACAAGATATAGATAATCTATTCTTACTCGATTGAATAATATGCCACTGCTTGGGATACAGTTTGACAATGCCGCATACGAATAGCGAAGGGAGACACATATAAAGTATATGATGGACCATCACGGACTTTCCGTGAACGTTACCTACGAATAATTATTATGATTATTCTGTCAGTTTTAATCACATCTGGAGTATTCATTTTTCGATTTTCTTGGAAATTAATGGATTATTGGATATTTATGGAATTTTCAATAATCATAACATTTCAAGAAATCGCATATGTGTGAATCATGAGTATTAAACAAACACACCATCTTCAGTATATTGAGCTTCATCAGTGAAGATTATCCTGTACAAAGTAATGCTGTAATTTGCAATCCAATATGAGAAATTTAATCTTAAAATATTATCGCCAGGTCCTAGCGGTTGTACAGGGAGGGCAAATTGGTGATACAACTTCTTAACTCTAATTTATGATGCAGTTCTATGATAAGAATCCATTGATATCATTCTCAACTCTTAGGTCAGTCTTATACGGCCGGAATTTCTCTCTGAATTCTGGAATGCAAAATCTAGAAATTAATACCTTGAAAAAATCAGAATGTGTGAGGAGAATAGTAAATTCGTACGTAGTTCTGTGTTTTCTGATTTAATAATAAGAATTATGAGTATGAATTCAGAGACATTCCAGCTGTATAAGGCCGGCCTAACGGTGGGTTTCACAAAGCTTTGACAGCTCTTAATTGCCAAATAGTGTGATTCTATGTCAATTTCCAGTTCATTTCTGATGCAACCACGGCAATAAAATGAATAAAGTATGCGTGTACTTCACTAGATCGTCAAGTCATCACTGGCGATTGCGCGATGAGTTTCCCTCCTACGGCTGTTTCTTTCCGCAATTTGAGGTGATGAATTGCGGTGTATAGTTTTTGAGATACGAGTATTTTGTTTACACTCCTATTCTCAACTAACCCTGCCCTACCCTAATGTAGGCATGTCAGAAAAAATAGTTTAGACAGATGTTAAATTTGAACAGAGCCTGAACGTCAATTTGGTATTTTTTGTGGTTAATTTTTTCTTTTGACATATTCAGGAATTTATATAGTGCATCATGCAAAAGATGAGCATTGAACAACGTGTTATAGTAATGCCTATTGAGGGGGCTATCGTATTGTGGAGAACTTCAAAGAATTCAGGTCTGTGGCAGATGTTTAGATGCCAGTACGTGCTTGGGCAAGATCATCAGTCGAAAAACTTGCTGCTGTGATGGAGCATGTGCTCCAATTTTCACGTCACATATTTTTAATTAACCTTTAACATTGATCCTTGATATTATCAAACCTTTTAAAACCTCTTTTATTATAGAAATAACTTTCCGGGAAAGTTACATAACAAACATATTAATACATATATCAATTCGGAATGAACAATTGGATCCTCCCATCATGGGTGAGATTCAGGCGAATCCATTAAAATAATTTTTTTCTTGATGATCCAACGACAAGGACGTCTAAATACACACAAATACAATTGAGAATAAATTGTCTCTGGCTAAGTGAGCGATCGATCCCCTTGGAACCGCCTGGGATTGTTTACAGAGGAACGCCATTAGGGAAATTTCAATTATACCGATTTCCACGGACACCAGGAGACCACGACGCTGGCCGCTACGTCGAATACCTAATGAATTACCGACTAATGGGGGTCAGAAATGATGCCGACATTTTGGACCGAATTCAAATCTTGCCAATATGCATTTGAAAACTATTTCTTAATTGCATTATGGAGTATGGGCGGATTGAATAATTCTATTTGATAATTATTAAATCAAATAATCCACATCTTTGGTTAATAAGTTTTATGTATATAATTATTGGGTATTATTAAAACTGCCTACAAGTGAGTAGCATTTGGATTCGATAGACTGGGTACATTCCTTGAGGCATATTTAGTCTGTTATGCCTAACAATTCCAAATTTCATTTAAGAAAAAATCTTAAAAAGCGCTGACGTGAATTCAGGAGTTTTTGCGCGCATGTTTCATTGTCTATTGACGCCTCATACAAATTCGATCGTTCGAAAGTTATCGTGATAACGGTCACCCATCCAGATAGTGAACTCGCCAATTGCTGCTCAGTTTTCAGTATTTTTTCAATATCTCCAACATTATATATCATATCATGTTCAAATTTAGAACTTTGCTTTATAACTAGGTTTTGAAGGCTCTAAAACTACAATGTAAAATGAGGTTCTGATATCGGACGGATAGTTTCCGAGACAGAATATTTTTTAAACAATTTTCAATTGATGATCCTCACGAAATTTCGCATACGCCTTTGTGTCGGCATTCTGCAACTCCGAAACCGTTTGGTCGATTATGCCTATCTGTTTCTGTTCGAAAGCTATCGTGAACAGAATTGAATTTAACCTCGAATTCAAATAAGTGAGTCGTACCTAATCGCTTGAGACTATTTTCAGCAAAGAGTTCGAAAATTACAGACATTTCGGCAAAATGATAGCACGCTGTTGCCTAGAACATGCACGCAAAGATAAAGCCCATGTAAAAAATAAACATAAACGACTATATTAACGTTGCAGTAAACAATTATACCGATTATTATTCATAATTTCAAAAGGGTGGAAATGAATGTTACCGATACTTTATGTATTTAATGCCATTTTTTGCGAGCATGTTCTGGGGAACATCGCGTTATCATTTTCCCAAATATCTGTAATTTTCGATTTTTTTGCCGAAAATGGTCTCCAACGATTGGGTTCGAATCCCTGATGAATATTCGAGGTCAAATTTGATTCTGTCCCACCGGCCGTTGCCACGATAACTTGAGAACGGAAAGATATAGCGACTTGAAATTGTCAGGGTAGGTGGCGGCGCGTCTCAATACGACGGACAAGTTCGTTAATGGATACAATCGGCCCAATGGTTTCCTAGTAATAATTTTGTTTTCACTAAAATCCGATCGAATTGAAACTTGGTGAGACGTTTGTGAAAACTTGTGAGAATCAAATAAATTTTAAAAAAATTATCGGAAAATATTATTTACTTGACGATAACCTAAAAACGGAAAGAGATAGCGACTTGAATCTTTTAGATGAGGTTGTGCATCTGAATGCGACATTTGAGTTTGTTTATAGGCATAATAGGACAAACGTCTTGGGAGTTATACCCATCTGAAATTTGGTCTTTATTTCCTCAATAACTCGAAAAATACGAAACCGATCCAATTCAAACATGGTTATTAGTTTTAGAATGCCAACGCGAAAATTCTTGCGAAGTTTCGTGAGGATTGTATTACTAGAACATTTTTAAAAAATCATTGTATATATCAAAAACTTTTCGTCCGACATCGCTGAAATTTTGCGAGAGCCTTCAAAACCTAACTCTACTGCCAAATTCCAAGCTCGAATACGATCGGATCTATATTGTTGGAGATCCGAGCAGCCTTGTGTGAGTTCAGTAGCTAGATGGGTGACCGTTGCCTCGATAACTTTCGCACGATAGGAGATAGTGACCTGCAATTTTCAGGGTAGGTTGCGCATCCGAATTGGAGAGTTCGTTTTTGGGTATAATCGGTCCTTGGTAACTAGTTGTAGAATATCGGCATAAAGAGGTGTGTAACATTTTGTGAGGACCATACCACTAGAAAATTTTTAAAAAATTAAGCAAAAATGTTAAGTATGTATCTCACGATACCATGAGAGCGGAAAAAGATGGCGACTTGCAATTTTCAGGGTAGGTTGCGCATCCGAATGCGGCATTTAATTTCTTAAATTGGTTTGCTGTTATTTCCTTTACAACTCAAAATATACAAATCTGATCCAATTAAAACTCTGTGATTACTTGAATATCGTATCCTGAAGTTACTTTAGGCGTAAGATTTATCATATTTCAATCCCAATAGAATGAAAAATTCTGTGATTAAATAGTGTCATTCAAATGGTATTAAATGTATTCATATATTATGAAAGCTGAGAAAACGGTATATATATCGATGCTAAATTCGTAGCGGAGTGTCCAATAGAGTGCTGAACCAATTTTTCCAATTTAGTTGTTGCAAATTCAATCAAGATTGTTAATGATTTATAGAAGTTTGAAGAATTCGAAAATCCTAGACGTCAAATTGAGCTTATGAGGGATCTCCTCTGAAGATCTAGTTTCATGTCAATCAACTGAGATATTATCTGTATTAAGTAAAAACTATTTTCACTGGTAGGCTTTAACCAAACCACCAACATAATTATAATGGATTGTCATGTTGATACAGAATATTATTTTCGAAACTAATTATCAAGTATTTGTATCCCTACTACAGACAACTTTCCCTATAGGATTACAAGAATGCTACTGCCTCGAGCTCGTCATCTGTCATGATTCAAAAAACATATTCAACCATGCGTTTCGAGATATAAATCGATCCGTTGCTTCGGAACGTATAATTACCTCGTTAAAGAGTTTGTTGTTTCTTTGGCCTCTTAATAACGAGCTGCCAAATTTGTCAGTTTCAATCAAAACATTTACAGTAGACACCCTGAGTGGAAATTTGAGTGCGTGAATTGCCTGTCAGAATAATTTCATCTTGCTTCGATAAATAGTGACTGAACGCTCGTTCATTATTATAGATGTACATAATAAGTTGGGGATTTATTTCATAAGTTAGTACGGAAGGGGAATATGTGATGTTATAATGGGTCCTTCAAATTGGGAAAGCCCTGTGGACAGGAGCTTTGGCGCTCTTGCAATTGCTTCGACAATTCATCTCCGAAATTATTGGTTTCTCAGAGTTGGGAATGATATCAATGGAATCTTATGATAGAACTGTATCATAAAAGAAACTAAATTAAAATTAAATAAATATTAACGAACTTATCCGATATATTCATTCCACAAATCTACACTGAAAATTATATTATTATCAATTGAAACTTGGCCAATATTCCAGATTTGTTTTTACTGGAGATATTCTGAACCCAATTTGATTATAAGTATATATTTCCATCATCATATGGATTATCCAAGGGCATGTAGGATAGGGGTAATTATAATAGCCTATAATTATTGGTCATTTTGCATTCAATCATACTTTATTTGTAGGAACAGAAATACATATACATTGTAAGATTACATATATGAACAGTGAACACAGATAGAACACAGACAGATAGCATTCTGTGAAAACATAGAAGTACGACGTATTATTGAAATTTCGAAAAATCATATCTCCGAAAGTATTTTTATTATTAATTCGAGTTGAAAATAATATCAATGGATTCTTATGATCAAACTATATCTCAAAAAAAAATTGAATTTGAAATTTGTAATGTAAACAAAATATTTTTTTTTGTTACTCCGAAACTACCTGGTGGCCGTTTTTGCCCAATAACGAACTTAACCGAGATATTTATCTTCTAAATCCTCTGTAAATTTCAACGGTCTGGCTCATTCCGATTGAGAGTTATCGTGTTAACGGACGGACGGCTGGACAGAATCGATTTTGACCATGGATTCTTGATCGGTGAGTGGAACCAAATCGTTTAAGACCATTTTCAGCCAAAAATCCGAAAATTACAGACATTTGGGCCAATTGATAAGCACTCTGTTCCGAGGAACAAGAGCGCCAAAAAGTGGGAATGCTCTGTGGACAGGGGTTTTGGCGCACTTGTCAAACTACTAACGAGTAATTATTCAAACTTTGACAAATCATATCTACGAAAGTATTGGTTTCTCAGAGTTGGGAATTATATCAATGGATTCTTATGATAGAACTGCATCATGAAAAATTCATTTCAAAACGTAGGTGTATAACTCCCCTCATATGTTGGATTTATATACATCAGCAAATTATAATTAGAGCATTCTATGAAATCATAAAATTACGATTATTTATTGAAATTTTGAAAAATCATATCTCCGAAAGTATTAGTTTGTTAGAGTTGAGAATGACATCAATGGATTCATATGATGGAACTGCATCTAAAAAATTGAAATGAATGAATTTGAAATTAGTAATATAAAAAAATATTTTTTTCTCGTTAATACGAATTTGCCCACTAACGAACTTAACCTTATCTTATCTCCCACACCTACTCTGAACAATTCAACTGTCTAGCTCATTCATAATCTATTTTGACCACGAAGTTTTGATGAGTGAGTCGATCCAAAACGTTTGAGACCATTTCCAGCCAAAAGAGCACTCTGTTCCGAGTAACAAGAGCTCCAAAAATTAGGTCAATTAAGCAGTCTCACCTCAATTCACACGAAGAAAGTGCTTCTATGTCTGTGAAAAAATTAAAAAATTTGAATGCGGTGAACAATTGACGTTTGAAATATTCGTCACTGATTGTTATTGCTATTTCTCGAGATCAAGGAAATATGTTAAGTTCTGACTACTCAGCGAATCTCCTACTCTATGGACTCCTTGAAAAAATGATGTTTCGCGCTTGTTCTAACTATTTTCAGGCATACTGGTATACACCAGTGGAAAATGGTTACTTAATTGCCAACAAGAAAAAAGAAGTGACCACAAATCTCCGTTCATTGTAACAGTACCGGATTTTATACTCTTCTTTTCCACCGTACTTAATTAGAATGCTTGTCTGATAATAGCGTGTTTTTCCTTTGTTTCGTGATGTTCTTTTGTTAAGGTCGTGCGCCTCGGCTGGGGATATGCTTACTAGGATCGTTGAGATCGTAATAAAAATGCTAATGAAGATGAATATTATGAACAGATGAAACGCGCTGCGTCTCGGGTCTACAAGAGATGCATGGGAATCCAACAGAAAGGTACGGGTAATAATACCATCATTTCCTAGACAGAAAAAGTCACATGGATATTAAGGAATTTCAGAGGTTGTATAATGGAGTTGTTGAGAATATAGTCGATATAAATCTTATTTCTTTATTCGATAATAAAATATTAGCTTCCAAACATACGGATATAATATTAAAGGAAAGGAAATATCTTGGCTTAAGTTTCACAATACTGGTAATAATATGTTATTGACATATGCATGGTTATTCTTTCTTAACCTCAACCAAAATTATATGGAGAACAACTCAATATGACATTCATTTTCAGTGTATTATTAGGGATGTCGAGATAATCTAAAACACTTACATGTTTTTGTCAATTCTGGCTTTACCGGTAATTGCTATGTACTTCATTTTTATGCGTACCTATGTTCTGGGGAACATCGCGTTATCATTTTGCCCAAATGTCTGTAATTTTCGATTTTTTTGCCGAAAATGGTCTCAAACAATTAGGTTAAACAGACTGTTGAAGAATTCGAGGTCATATTTGATTCTGTTCGGCCGACAGTTGCCACGATGCATTGAGAACGGAAAAGGATAGCGTATAGGGTAGATGGCTCATCCAAATACGACGGCCAAGTTCGTTAATGGGCATAATCGGCCCAACGGTTTCTGAGTTATACTTTTGGCATCAACCAATACAGAATACAGACACAAAGATGATCTCGAAATTTTGTGAGAATCGTATTACTTACTAGAAAATTTAAAAAAAAATTTGAAAAAATATTATTTATCTCACGATAACCTTAGAGATAGCGACTCGCTATTTTTAGGAAAGGCTGCGCATCCGAATGCGATATTTAGGTTTGTTAATAGGCATAATCGGTTAAACGGTTCGAAGTTATAGCAATCTGAAATTTGGTTGTTATTTCCTCAATAACTCGAAAAATACGAATCCAATCCCATTCAAGCATGGTAATTACTGTGAGGATCATATCACATCATCATTGAAAAAAGTTCTGTATATCAGAAACTATTCGTCCGACATCGCTGAAATTTTTCGAGAGCCTTCGAAACCTACGCTCGTTTTGTAATGTTTTTAGCGAACAAATAGTGAGCAACCAATGCGTTTTGTGTCACGATCTACATGAGAACGAAGAAATAAACCCATGGCCTCCGCACGCACAGCAAGAGACAAGTCGTAACCTGTCACACGAAAAATGCGACTATCATTTGCCAAATATTCGGCCGCCGAATATTCGGCGCTTCGGCCTAGAGCGTGGCCGAATATTCGGTATTCGGCCAAATCACTATTCGGGGCATCTCTAGAAAAAATGCTTTTTCATCGAAATATTTTCCTTCTATTTGGAGACATAAATGCTCAACGCTCTACTTCGAGTTACTTTTTGCTTAAGTCTCCACAGTAAACATCGAACACAGGGAATCAGAGTCAAAACATTTGAAAGACAGTGTTTCAGGAAATAAGAACGAATCCGTATGATCAAAAAAATGTACTTATGGCCCTCGACACAAACATTCAATCATTCGATTCAAACAATCTCCAAAAGTATTCGAAAATACATTCAGCAATCACGACAAAAAATAATGAACAAAACTGTACTATTATTTCCGGCGATTCAGATCCTGGATTCCGATTCGCTATTTCTCGCTTTCTACTTCTCTTTTTTATCGTCGACTAAATTGAATAATTTGCCCGTTTCCGTTAATATAGTCCTACTGCGCTGGCTGGTGTATGGACCGTTTGAATTAGAAGTTCAGCAACATAAAAACGCAACGCCAGGGAACACACCAAACCGTGGCAGTGAATAAAGACAAGAGAAATTATTTTAATGATCTCCCAACTTCCGACGTTTATTAAAAATTGTTACTGCGAGGGATAATCCAGGACCTAGGTAGATTTCGCGTTGTTATGTTCATTTCATTTCCACCCCTCTATTTTTTTTCCGTATTTTTGGGATTATGATCTGGATTGTTATCTTCCCATCTTTAGATGAATTGTAGATTAATTACTCATGAAATATTCAAATTTGTACAAAATAATAAGTGTCCGTCACAGCCAAATATTGAAATATACAACCCTCACGATGAAAAATGTTCAATACTATTTATTATCTCTAAGCATGTTTTGGGTTAAGTATATGCGCATCATGTAAAGCATAGTTCAAACGCTATTTTAACCCTTCTTTCGCGTCATTAAAAAACTGTAACGGTATTAAACCCCATTACGCTGATTTAGTAGTTCTGCAACCCGTGATGCATCGAACGTGAATTGCAGGTCACATTATGGTTTCAGATATTAATTTATTTTCCATCTGAAGTTGAAATGTTTTGTCTTATGAATCGGTATTCATTTTTCACATTTAATATTTCAATATATTATAGGAATCATTTGAGTATAATTTTGTTCAATACCGTGAATTTATCGATTCAATTCTGTGTGACCAGAATTTTCTGTGGTCATACAATTTTAGGGTATAACCCAGTCCCATTTACGATCGAACTGCTGAAGAAAGATACATCTCTGAAACGTTTCTCGTAAGATTCCTTTGTTCGCAATAGTTGAGATGAAAGAAATGGTGGTATGCAAAAGTTTGTGTGATTATTTGTAAAGATCAGTAATATATAAATATCTTTTTGGGATGTTAAAATTGTTTTTGGTAAATTAACTTACGTGATGATTTCAGATTGAAATTAGTTAATATACATAGTTTTGCACGCCATTATTGTTACAAAATAATGTTGAGTAGCTTATGTTTGATTATTTTAATTCCTACAATTTTTCTGGTATATTTGAGTTTAATATTGATATTGTTCTGAACGAATCAGGGGAGAGTTTCTTCAATTTTCGAGGGATTGTGTGCTTCGTGATTTTCTAGGCTTTAATGAATTCCGATGAATAAAGTTTGTTTGCTGTTAACTTATGTCCCGAGATTCGTACAGAGAAATAATGTATTTCGCATAGTTTGATGTGTAACAATAGTTTCATTGTTCGTAGGTTTTGGCTGGGGCGAGAAACTCGCTTCTTATAGAAATTTGAAATATCTGTCCAAATTATAAATGCTGTGTTTAGGTCGCGAATTCTTATTGCAGTGAGAAGAAAATATTCACGATGCAAATATGGCTGTAATTGTATATACGGGAGCAATCGAATAAGTGTAATTACAGAAGCGAATCGAAAAGCGGATTATGGATGTATGGAATTCTATTTAAATGGGAAATCGTGACATCATCCTTTGGGAATGCATATGCACAGTATGGTTTTGAAGAAATTTCACATTTCCGTCACTTTTTACTTAGACGTGTAAGTACAGTGGCGGTTGAATAAGTGTATAAACGATGTGTGGAATTTAGTTTTTTTTCAAGATTCGTCTGGAAGTTAAGCGACTGGGAGGGGTATATTACCACCTCTTTCAATCTGTGTTTGTGCAAGAACTCCCAAAGGATGCTTTCAAATAAAAACAAAAATGATCAATAATAGGAAACACATCCAAGATATCGTAATTCGTCCATGTTTCAGTTGGTTGTCGTACATAAAATACAGGTCGAAATAATTGGATAAAACACGTCTAGGTGGAACAAGTCTGCAAACATTATAAGCAGATGTTTCCATGATTCACGACGTTGAAAACAATCAAATACATCAATAATTTCACCAGTATATAGAATTCTAAATTGGATTTTTTTGAGGCTCCTAAGTGTCCGGTTTTCATTATACTTTCCACGCCTCAAGTGGTGATTATTGCTCATCTATATGCCAAAATAAGACTCAATGCAATTTGTGGTTTCGGAGTTTCAAGCAAAGTTATTGAAATTTTGTCTAGTCTTACTATCCTCACAAAATGTCACAAAAAGTCTTCGTGTCGGCATTTTTCAACTACCGTCTTTAAATTCGATCAAATAGTTTTTCTTCTGTTCCTTGCCATTCAATCAATTAAAAACTTTGTACACATATAAAGATATTAATTCTACAGCTTGTAGTTAAATCAGTTTAGGAAGTTAACAACTTTCAAATTTAAAATGGTCGTATATGACCACCCGGCGGATTGTGCCAATTAATGACTTAACTGAGTTATTCATGCATCAAACCTACCCTAAATCTCAACTCTGTATCTCATTTATCGTGCTTACGGCCGGACGGACAGAATTGTATTTGACCCCTGACTTTTCATCAGTAAGTCAAACCCAATAGTTTGAGACCATTTTTGGCCAAAATTACAGATATTTGAGCAAAATGCTATTCCTAGTGGAACAAGGCCTTAAAAATGCCCTTCGAAGAAAAGGCGTGAAATTTGATTAAATCAATTATTTTCGTAAACTGATTATTAGTTCAGAGAATTTAGATACTCTTCGCATAACGATATGACATTTCATTATTAGAAAACTTCTCCTAATATTATAAGTTAAGATCGTGAATGAATCCCTTCCGGAATTTAATTTTTTTGTTCATTTTCTGCCTGAATTTATCGATTCGGTATCTCTTTATGTCCACGACCAAGTACCGGAAAGCAGGTACATTCCGATTTTCAGCCGATTATCACGCGGACTTAATCGAAACATTGGAACTTTCGAAAAACCACACTGTTATTAAAATTTTACAGCCATATAAATAACATGTCTCCGAAGATACGGTCTTGCTACATAAAATTCTTTAATATGCAGCGTGAAAAATGGATGACAACTTTGAGGTGTGCGTGTTTGTGTGTGATGTCCAGGGGCGTAGAGGCGGTAATAGAATAAACTAATTTTGGAGTAAAGATCGCTGATCGATATGATAATACAGTATTCGACATATCTGAAATAATATTTTCATTTGAATTAACGAATTCCGTATTTTCTGATTGGCAAAAATCGGCTGTTTAGGTCCATTCAATTTGTTGTGTTCTTACCACCTCAAAAAATTAGATGTAAATTGACGATTCGAATTGCTATGCTCAATTGGGTGGGGGCTCGTTCTAAATTTTTGTAATAAATTATTTATTCAAATATTCGATTCATACGATCACAAGGTTTGTATAAGATTTGATTACTAATACATTTTCAACAGCTCCTGTGCCGAATAATTAAGGTCTTCGAACCACATCAATCATCAAATTATGCTATTATTAATATCAAGATAAGGTAGATTTGATTTATATTTCTATTATTTATGTTATGGTATTCTACTTCTTCGAAATATTGAATATTTATTAATCGACTGTCCATACTTGCTTGCTTCAGTTGTTCTACATGTTCCTATACCACCATGTCATGACGGTACCTATTTCAATTCAACATTTTGTAGACATTTTTTAGTGTAAATCAGCTGATCTAAGAGGAGAAATTTTGTTTGTCTATTGAACCTAGCAATTCGTAAATTTTTGGTATATCAATAAATTTTTTTTATATATATTTTGGTAAGTTCAATTACTTATGAAACTTTTCGTTTTAAAATAATTTTTTAAGTGGCCTTGGCAGTAAAATGTTTCATTACTCAAACAAACAAGAAAACCTTGTTGATTGTAGCAAATTGAGCTCCGAATACTACGATGATATATTACATTTTGTGGATCTGACAATAAAGTATGTGTTTGAAGAATGAAAAAGGGTTAGCGGAGGAAGTGTAGCGCGCACTACAGAATCTGATGTAAGATACTAGAACTTAGGGGTAAACCTCAGCGAAAAATGTTGTAAAGGCACTGTGGCCAGGACCTTTGGCGCACTGTTCAAATTTATGGCCAAAGCAGTGACCTATCTAGGTACTGTGCCCGAGACTGCTTAGCCCCAAGAAAAATAATATTCTCAAGAATACCAAGAATCTGAATCCGACTGTAATAACAAGCATCCAAATAAAATGGGTCCACTTTTTGGCTGAGAATTGTCTCAAACGATTTGTTTCGACTCAAATACATATATTTACTCTTTGGTCGAAAATAAACAGCGCTTTGTTTGTGGTGGCGTAAGGACACAAATAAGTTCAGCCATACAATTGTGCCATGAGATGAAGAACACCCGAAATTGCAATTAGAAAAGTAACTGATAATATACGAAATTATCCACGTGTTATGTACTCAAACTCAGTAGATAGACAATTCATCAAAGTTATTATTTCGATGGAAATGAAAATAAAAACGAAAAAGAGACAATTTCGGCTAGGGGAATCGATCATAGTAACAGTTGCTGAAAAGCAGATCGCTGGTCAATTAAGCCAGGCTGTGTGAGTACAGATATAATGTAAAAGCACGGTGTTGAACAATTGTCAATACCTATTCGATAAATAACTTTCCACAATTTCCTAATTTCATTAAATTATTATCATGTCACATATTATTCGACGGTTTTACTCCTCATCTTCACTTTTTGCATGTTTCCCGTTCGAAAACGGTCCGAATCGCCATATTTCATGATCTACGCAAACAAGTGATGATTCTTTATATTCTCTTTCGTCAAAAATCAAAAACTGTTCACTAATTCGTTTGTCCAGTGTAAAATTATCGACCACTACATCTCGATCGTTGAAATATTTCGATATTTCTGCAATATCTTCACCAATATGTATCCGATCGAGTTCAAATCTAGAACTTCAATGTAAAATAAGGTTCTGATTTATTTTCCAGACATGTAATCCTCACAAAATTTTGCATTAGTCTTTGTGTCGGTATTTTTCAACTAACTTCCGCGCTTTGATTCGATCAGATCAGTATTTTTTCGAGTTATTGGGTAAACAAAATTTTAGATGGCTATAACTCTGAAACCACTCGGTGGATTTTGACAATTAACGCACTCAGCAGGTGCATTTGGACTCCAAACCTACTCTGAAAATTTTAACTTTTTAACTCATTGCGTTCAAGCGTAATCGAGCTGACGGCCGGACAGAATCAATGTTGACCTCGGATTCTTCATCAGTGAGTCCAAACTAATCGTTTGAAACCAGTCTCGGCCATCACTTATCACATCGTTTATTCACTGGACAAATTTTGTAGAAAATTTATCTATTCGACACATCTTTCTGACGAGTTCGCTCAACCCAGATCTGTGTGGGAGTGCCAGCTACGCCACTGGCGCCAAGAACAAGTGTTGCATCCAAGTTAAAATCGGATATGAAAAGATATGAAGGAGTTTTAAATGTGTATTATAAATACCAGCGCCATTACGCTTGTCAGTTTACTGCATAGAAACACTTCAGTTCCTCTCATAAAGTTTTTAATTGATAATGATAAAGTACGTTGCTTTAGTATCATATTTTGTGGCTGACTTCTGACGGGATCCTTTTATTATTTTATGGAGGCTAATAATTCTCACGTGGGAATTTCTCATGTGACGAACCTTTCGGATATTTTTCCTACTATCCATTATCCACTTTCACCACCAGTATTTTATAGCTCGTGAACCATTAACTGTGTGTTACACTATCGTGTAAGAGAAAATTGGTTAGTTCTCAAGAATACCATTTTTTCAAATTTCCACTCCGTGTGAATCGATTCGAAAGAAAATCGAGAAATGCACATTTTCTATTCACGCCTGTGGTATCCCCACGGAATACTGCATGATCTTTCTAACCGTCTTTTTAGCGTAAACACGTGAAAAAATGCATTGGAATTGAATTGAATTACAATTTCGAAATGAATGAAATAGTGCACTTCTTCAGCGTGGATTCGAACACAATGCTCCTAAACGGAAGAAGAGACCGCTAACATTTCGACCATCGAGGTGTTGTTACAATTCTGAGATGAACATGATTTGAAGATACACCTTTCGAAATTTTATTTCGACAATAATTCTTAAGATACAAAGTCGACCAGGTGATATCCGGTACATGATTGTAAAATGGCAGCTTGAAGGTTTGTGCAGAATTCAAGCGGAATCCGACAGATAGTTCCCGAAATATAAAAGTTTAAAGAACATTTTTGGCGCTCTTGTACCTCGGAACAGAGCGCTTATCAATTTGCCCAATGGTCTGTAATTTTCAAATTTTTGGCTGAAAATGGACTTGAACGATTTGGTTTGACTCACTGATCAAGAATCCGTGGTCGAAATCGATTCTGCCCGGCCGGCCTTCCGGCCGTTAACACGATGACTCTCGAACGGAATGAGCTAGACAGTTGAAATTTTCAGAGTAGGTTTGAGGCATAAATATCTCGGTTGAAGTCGTTATTGGACAAAATCGGTCTAATAGTTTCGGAGTAACGAAAAAAAATATGTTTATATTCATTACAATATGAATTCAATTTTTTTAAGATGCAGTTTCATCATAAGAATCCATTATTATAATTTTCAACTCTAACAAGCTAATACTTCCGTAGATATGATGTTTCAAAGTTTCAATAATCTTAAGTAGTGAGACATGTTCCTATATACAGTATTTTCATAATGTTGCTAGCAAAAAAATACTGAAATATGGATCTACATTTGTGTATCAATCATTTTTTCTTGAGTTAAGGTTCATAATACAGAAAAGAATGTGTTATTGGTATGGACTAATAAATTTCAAATTATGAAAAGAGGACAGTATTTTAGTAATATATTTTGAACTATTAAAATAATGTGTTTGTAAACCACTACCTACTCAAATATCAGGAATAAATTAAATGGACAACCTGCTATGATTGTCTCCAGCCTTGCTCTAGACATTTCGATGATACTTTCCTTAGGTATTTCGAGTTGTGAAAACTATGCATCGAGTCTAAGTTGCAACAATCCATTCCACGAGGTTGAATTTCTCATTTAATCTTCACAAATAAATTGTATGACAATTTTTGAAGCATTAAGGCATTGTAGATTGCCCTTTTTTTATAAGATAATTTTTGAAGCGTTTTTTTTAAACGACACATTTTTTAAATTTAATTCCTTTCATGATGCATTTCTATCATAGGAATCCATTGATATAATTCCCAACTCTGAGAAACCAATACTTTCGGAGATATATTTTGTCTGTTTGAACAAGAGCGCCAAAAAGCTCCTGTCCACAGGGCTTGAACCAATTTTTTTTTGTGATACGATCCTCACGAAATGATAGTTCACATGGGTTCAACTCCTAAACCGTTTAGTCGATTATGGCCATTGACGGATTTATTTACATTCGGATGCGCAACCTACCCTGACAATGGCGAGTCGCGGTTTGGTGAATTTCAATAGTTCTGGAGAGGGGACTGGGATGCACAATCTCACAATAATATTTTGAAAACCCCTAGGATAGAAATGTTTGACCAACCAGCATATTGTACAATAATATTGACCGTCTAGGGGCCACCGTCAATATATTATGCAACCCACATTGCACAATAATATTGAGCGTGTATGGGTTGCTTAAGGTGTAATGTGAGTTAACTGAATAATAGAAAAAAAGATGAAATTTAAAAAAACTCACAATTATTACTTAAATTCCTATCAAACGAAATATGTGTTTGTCATCATCAAATATCCAAGTCTGGGGTCAAAAAATTACAAACTCTACAAATCCGTCAAGCAGGTTATCCTAAAATATCACCAAATATCTCTCACATGTCAAGCTACAACAGTATAACGGACAACAGAATGAAAGTCGAGTGAGTTAATTCACGGCCGATAGACGAATTTATATACGGTGAGCATCAAACCTTATGCAATAATGGATTTATTTTCTGCTCTTTCAGAAATAGCGAATACTGGTTTGATAGATAAATGTGATTTATTTTTTAAGGCAGATTTTTCCGTAATTCTTATTGTTCTACAATTTCCCGTTACCAAACAGTGACGTTATCGATATATTTTTTAAAATGCAAGCTCCGATTTTCTTTTATGCGATGGATAGATCATAGAATCTTGAATTCAGTTATGCATGGGTCACGCCGTACGGGTTAATAATTCACGAGATATTAATCTTTTAAATTTGAAAATCTGAAATTGTTTGAATGAAGTCTTTACCAGATAAAGACATTATTATTGCAAGAACTCGACAACTTGGCTGTAAATTAAGTTACATATCATAGACAATATATACCAATTCTGACTAGGTATTGAACGAATGTTATTACCGACTTATCGACTTGTCGGCTGATCTAATTCATTAAATTCTCTTAACAATCAAAAACTGTTGATAACTTCATTGTTCTAGTGTGAAACCAGTGGACCAGTAGATCTGGATTGTTGGAATATTTCGATATTTCAGCAAAATCGTCTCCACTATGGATTGAGTTCGAGGATAGGTTGCGCATCCGAATGTCACGGTTAACTTCGTTAATCGGCATAATCGGCCAAACGGTTTGGAAGTTACAACCCCCTGAAATTTTATTTTCAGTCCCTAAATAATTCTACAAAAAGTTGCAAGCCCTGTGCACAGTTTTGTTTTTACTGGAGATATTCTGAACCCAATTTGATTAACTTACCAAAGTATATATTTCTCTTAAAAAAAATAGATCCCGAAATTTATATTGTAAAAAAAATTTTTTTTTCGTTACTCCGAAACGATTCGACCGATTTTGCCCAATAACGTACTTAACCGAGATACTCATCTCCCAAACCCAGTCTGAAAATTTCAACTGTCTAGATCATTCCGTTCGAGTTCGAGAGTTACCGTGTCGTGTCCGGTCGGCCGGACAGCATCGATTTTAACCACGGATTCTTGATCAGTGAGTCTATCCAAATCGTTTAAGTCCATTTTCATCTGAAAATTACAGACATTTGGGCAAATTGATGTGCACTCTGTTCCGAGGAACAAGAGCGCCAATAAGAATCTGATCGAATTGAAACCAATTGTAGAATGCCGACGCTTAAATTTCTGCAAAATGTCCTGAGAATCGTATCATAATTTAAAAAAATTTTAAATTTCCATAAATAATTTTATATTCCAGAAACGATATGTCAGATTCCTCTCAAATTCGCACATACCTCCAACCGCATTTTATTTTCCCAATATTTCCAAAATACAGGCGTGAATAGACAACGAAACATGCGCGCAAAATCTTCGGAGTTCACGTTAGTGCTTTTTAGGAATTTTTAATCAACGATGTAATACTCCTTCAAAATACCGTTCTGAAAGAGTATGCACCAAAGGTGAAGTAATGAAATGATAAGAGAAAGGAGACAGTGTGCCATCTCGCAAAAGCATTATGAAACGTGATCGGCTATCGATGTTTGTCATGACAAGAAATCCCAATCAGATATACGGCAGGGTCCATTACCCGCAGATGTTGATTGCTCATAAAATGTAACATTTACTTACTCAATATATTCCTTCCTCGATACCATGAATTTCAATCTGACTGCCCTGCTCTCGCGCACGAAACGAAATAAGATTAAAAAGAAAAGTACGACATGCTCGGTAGCAGACCTGCACAGCCTGGATAATCTGATGCTGTCCGACAGTCACCGCCGACAAAACCCAACAATTAAGTTACATTTCAAATTACAAAGACTGTGCCGGTTTAACATAAATTTACATGAGATAAAACCTAGCCGGTATACGTATCGACGGTGGCCATGTAGATAGTAACAGGTACAGCGAGCACTGCGCTGTGCGTATGACCATTATCATATTATTTTGGTTTTATTACGCCAAATTCCTTTTCAGTTTATGTTGCGATGAAGCGGAAACTTTGGAATAATATATGAGCCCTGTTCAACCTGATTATGTCCAGGAGGAAAGTCCGGTCTCATTATCCGGTACCTATCATTCTCTTCCTTATGTTCATCGACGGTAAAAATGCAATGAAGACATCAAGTACTATAATATAAATTAATCTCATGTATGTATTTCGTTTTTGCAATCCTTCTCATCGAGTAGGATGGCAGTTATTTTAACCTCACAGCATGAATAATGATGCATCCGCCACTTGTAATGATGTTGGAGTAATATCTATTGTGATATAGATTTCACGTCCTTTCTTTCATCATTAAGATAGTCTAGATAGGACTAGGCCTATGTCGTCCATATGTTCGGCCTTTTTTTATTGATGCCCCATTTTACCTATTTCCAGCACGCTGTGTTACGTCAAATTAAATATTACTGAATACAAAATCTTTACTCAAATATTATTTAACAAATTTAATTTTATAAGTGGAAATGATATTAATATTTCGATTTTTCAAATCGGAGGAAATGGTATTTAAATGAATGCTGTTAACTTTCCCAGAACTCACTGAGGTTGAACTTCCATCAATGGCACTCCCAATAATGTTTGAAACATTATTCTTATTGCTAATGCTCTCTTCAACGTAACCGGTCACCCCAGCTGACGATTTCCATTCTACTTGTCTTTGGATTTGAACTATTGTATTTCTCAGGATCATCAAATTTGTGATAACGTGCAATTAACAAGGGATAATCTAAAAATTTCAAGTCGACATCTCTATCCGTTCTCAGGTTATCGTGACATAAAAAATATTTTACGATTCTCGCAAAATTTTACAAACGTCTTTAAGTTTGTATTCTACAACTACTCACCAAGTTTCAATTCGATCGGATTTGTATTGGTTGAAAAAAATATTATTACTCTGACATTAATAATTATTAGTTTTATATTTCTGCCATAATTTTGATAAGTTTCATGTGGGCATTATTACAGTAATTATGAAAACGAGAACAAGCTACTTGATTACTTTTGATTATATGTAACCGAATATTTTTATTTTTGGCGCTCTTTTACCTCGGAACAGAGTACTTATTAATTTGCCCAAATGTCTGTAATTTTCGAATTTTTGTTTGAAAGTATTCTTAAACAATTTGATTCGACTCACTGATCAAGAATCCCTAGTCAAAGTCGATTCGGTTCGAGCGGTCCGGCCGTTAACATGAAAACTCTCGAATGGAATGAGCTAGGCAGTTAAAATTTTCAGAGTAAGTTTGGGAGATAAATATCTCGGTTCGTTCATTAAAACTAGGATTACGTAGTTTTCATGGTGCCATCCGGAAAACACAATGTTTGGGTCTATCACATCTTTAAGGCAAATAACTTTAGTATTATTGTAATAATACTTGGGAATATTCGAGGGAATGCTATAATGAATTTCGGTTATCAAATTTTTTTTTAGAGTTTGGCAATAAACATGAAAGTGATCACATTTCTGAATAGAGAATGATGAGGCTTTCAAACGATATATCACAAGCAGAACAAGGTTTGTACTTGTCTTTCGAAGGGGGTTGAAGGTAGGGTTCGCATTTTTACAACGAAGAATGACAATTTAAAATTTAAATTTAACGTGTTTCGGGATTTTCTATGAATATGTACAGTAACCAAGATAATGAATTTAATCCATTTGGCTTTTCCACACTGTATACGGCGTCCACATAATATGTGATATTATCTCACTCAGATATTGCCAGATATTCCGAGTTTTTATTTAAATTCCGTTGAAATATATCCCGGCTTCTGCATCGGTATATGAACCCCGTATGGTTAATAAGCCTGTAAATACTCGGCATTTTTCCTCATCAAGCAGGACCATTAATTTTCCACCTTGGTAGCTGCCTGAATAATCATCGTATAAGATCCAGCTGGTCCAATATATCATTAAACCGGAATCTCGTGACATGATTCCTTTAATTACCATAATTTATTTTGAAGATCGTTCCGGTTGATAAGTGACTAACAGCTTTCCACGTTTGTGTTAATATCCGACGAGGTCCCTTGTTAACTAGTTAATGCGGTGCAAGGGGAGAGTGCGTGGAAAACATGCACGTTGCGGAACCACCGAATATCCTCTATTTGAATCTATTCGGTTGGTAATCTTAAACTGAGGGCGCGCACACTTTTTCCGGCATCGAAGAATTATTAAGGCCACTGATATTGAATTTTTTTTTTGCTTTACAACGATATACCTAGGTTTTTTAATCATGAATCACCTATACATAAGTATATCCAGGATATAATAATAAAACCAGCTGGTGTGCCTCGTTCGCGGAATTCATTGGTTACTAATTTTGCATGTAGGTATATATGTACTTGGGCTTATAGTATATCCATATAATTATCATATGCCCATAACTAGAAGCGGAAATCATGGCGGCAGGAGTGCAGCGGGCTGGCTGTATTTGGAGCCGACATGAGGAAGAACCTAATGGTGAGAGCTGCGGGGCAAACGGCACAGCCCCACGAGATGGCACCGTAAGCTTAATTAAATCTTGTCGTATTGAACAGGGTAAGGAACCAAAGAACAATGCTTGAACTCGTCCTACTGCGATAACCACAGGACGAGATGGGAAAGCGCGATGGACGCAGAACACGTGTACTCCTGATTGAGACTTTGGAACACCATTGAAACAGGAAAACAATATGATCCTAATCTACTGGTAAATAGAGTTAGATGGCTCATGCAAATAGACAAATTCTCCACTGAATGCAACAGAGTTTACCCAACTAGTTGTCTTATAACTCCGATGATTTGCGACTAATATATTTCATAGCTATCATATTAGTGCTTTAAAAATATCAATTCATTATGTGAAAGCTACCCTACTTCATTCTGTTGTAGATAACTTACTTTATAAATTTATTGTGAAAACATTTATACAGCAGAATTATGAAATATGTTATGAAACTGCGTTAATTTTAACCAAAGATTCCTCTCATCAAATGAAACACCTTTTTCATTTACCATTTTTCCAAATTCGGATCAGGTAAAAAGTTACAAGCGTTTAAAGATTTCACCATGTGCTAATACACTCCCGCATATAAATTATCTATGACATTGTTGGCGTACGAGAATAAGGCATGGTAACGTGGTTTACAGCCTAATTCGGGATTCCAACGCTCAGGGACGGATCTATAAAAGTAGTGAAATTTCTGGAGTTTTCCATTTTAAAACATTCAATGAAGACGGTATTGGTGAACTTTTCCATTAGTGTCATCATTATTGTAGGCAAAGAAAACACACTAAAATGTAATATAGCACCCATGAGATCGCCATCGATGTTGAGATACAGATTAAGAAGAACCCAGACTATGACACCATTGCAGATGAAGTGATACGTACTTTAAGATACTATAAAGACAAGCGAGTTAAGGTGAGTGACTGTATACAGGCTGACATCAATAAGTGCTTACATAGGAACACGAAGAGCATACGTGATAAGCTATCAGCTAATAATTTAATTCTAACTAAAGCTGATAAGAATGCTGGACTTGTAATCCTGAAAAAAGATCTATATATAGAGAAAACACATAGGTTTTTTAATGATAATAATGTCACTAAGGTTAAGAATAACCCCCTTTCAAAGTTTGTAAACAAGGTTAATAATGCCATAAAAGATTGCCTTCCCACATTGCATAAATTTGGAGAAACTATATTTAGTATTAAGGAGAGAAATCCTCAAATACCTATATTATATAGCCTGATTAAACTACATAAAGCCGATAAGAGCATAAGACCTATCACCTCAGCAGTCAGTTCTCCCACCCATAAGGTTTCCAAATTCTTAAACAAATTAATCAGTAGAGTTTTGAACATAAGATCACAATTCTCCATTAAAAAAAAAAAAAAAAAAAAAAAAAAAATCTTTGGAACTCATTGAAGGATTGAACACAATTAAATTAGACCCCCATAGACGATATATTCTTGTTTCTTTTGATATTGTCAATTTGTACACAAACATACCAATAGAAGATACACTTCTATTGTTAAAAAAGATCCTAAATGATCAGCTTGAGACAAACAATGAATTTGAGCTTGAAACTGCAGATGTAGATAATATTATGTATTTAGCGAGACTTGCAACTGAACAAAACTTCTTCATTTTCGACGATGTCATTTATACTATGGAGGACGGTGTACCAATGGGTTCCCCATTTAGTGGCCCAATGTCTGAGATATATGTAAATCATGTTGAAGTCCTAATTATGCTTCTACACCTAGCAAAACATATAGTACTCTGGAAGAGATATGTAGATGATATCTTTTGCATATGGTCTGGAACGGAAGAAGAATTAATCACTTTTTTCAATACTATAAATTCAAAATTCAAGATCAAATTCACTCTAGAGAAGGCAATTAATAATTCCATTAATTTTTTAGATTTAACAATAAGCCTAGATGAGCTTAATACATTCACTTTTGGCATCTATAGAAAGCCCACACAAACAGATGTTATTATTCCCTTCAGATCATACCACTCAACCCCTATTAAAAATTCAGCATTTAGATTCCTATTTCAGAGGCTTCTCAACGTCCCATTGTCTATCACTAATTATGACAATGAAATGAATACAATATATAAAATTGCAGAAGCTAATGAATATCCAAAAGCATATGTTGACAATATACTGATATCCATAAAAAAGAAGATCCTCCTCAATAAGATATACCCCCATTGTTCAATAAAACAGAATTTTATTTCCATCCCATATATTGAAGAACTTAATGATAGAATGAACTCTACCTTGAAAAGGCATAATTATCAGATAGTCAATAGGAAACAACGAACTTTAGAGAACATACTGTTAAACAATAAGGGTAAATGTGATGAAACATGTCGTAGTGGTATTTACAAGATTACTTGTGGTAAATGCCCCTCCTTTTATATAGGTATGACCACTCGTTCAACCAAAATAAGATATAACGAACATGTAAAGAACAGACCAAAATCAGCTCTAGGCGAACATTTGATAGAAAATAAACATAAGACAACAATAGAAAATTTATCACTAATACATAGAGAGAACGACTATAAAAAACTAATACTGCTAGAACAATATGAAATACTCAAGAATAGAAATAATAATCTACTTTTAAACAATATATCAGAATTTAATGAAAGGCATATGTTTGGGTATTTGTAGGATCGTTTTGAGTTGCTCTGATTTTGTGTATGTTAGAATATGTTAATCCATATAGATATCCCTGTATTGTTTTGTTCCGTTTGACAGTTGACACTTACGACAGATTTGACTGACCTTTATCTGTGATCCCCTGTCTTTCACTTGATGTTCCCACCTGCGTGTCAGTTGAAATTTTGTTGGTTAAGAGCGATAACCTCTGTAATTATTTTATTATATTACCTGACCTTACAATAATTGTGAAAAACCTTTTTAAATAATGTTTCTTATTGACGTTGTTGTTTCTTGATAAGACGGTAAGTGTTTCGATCTGAGAGAGATTATACTCAGATTTGACATCATATTTTTGTTGCACTGTTTTTTCAATGTATGCTTGATTGTATTTCAGCTGGCCTGATGATGGCAAAAATGCCGAAATCGATAGCCGAAAGAATATAACTATATTACATTTTAGTGTGTTTTCTTTGCCTACCATTCAATGAAGAATATCTCGAAAACGGTGCGTTTAAGGAGAAATTATGAAGAATAATATGATGTTCTAAAACGATGGAATATTCTTGAAATGACTCAAGAAAAACTTTATATGCTTTCTTTATGCTAATTTCGTTTAGTTTTATGAATCCACGAGTCCATAACTAGAAAACCAGTAGCAGTAGAAAATAACTAATATTTGGAAAATATGTATCAAAGTTATAGGAAACTTTACGCCAACATTCATTTTATTCAAAAAGGATGTTAAAGCTACAAAATAAAAACTGATTTTTTTTTCAAAATTTCAACAGCCTGTATCTTTCTACCTGAGCTGAATTTGGAAAATTGTTAAATGAAAAAAGTGTTTCATTTGATGAGAGGAATCTTTGGTTAAAATTAATGCAGTGGTCAAAGACTCACCCTGTATAAACGTTCTGCAAGCATTATGCTACTACTGAAGACATTTTTTTCATCACACTCATGTTTGTGTTTAAGATATCGACTTATTATTAAGATACCTTCATTAACTTACATGTTATTTCTTCTTCTGAATTTCCTTACAAAAATACGTATTTATTCTATATATTCCACAGGAAAACGTTAACAATTTCATTGATTTCGCGGGTTATGTTGACTTTTACGCGGTAGCACTTAATAACATGTTTTATAGCAATTGTAGAGGAACTAAATTATCACGAAATGCTTGGGAATGATTCAAAAACATTTTACAAGAGGACACCATTAAATAAGGCGACATTCGTGGTGACTCAGTGTGGGGAATATTTCATACATACTGAAAATCCCCAATGTTTAGGTATTCCAACCATCCAGAGCAGAAAACGACAAATTAAAATATATTTTCGTAAAAAAAGTATTATTAGACTGCCAAACCTCATTTTTGTTTTGCTCAATTGTATAATGTAAAATATTCGAAATAAGTGGGCGTGTTTGAAATATATCATTTTTTTTCTACATTTCACGAAGAAATTTCATTTGCATCGAGAATTTAGTTGTGTGTATCGAAAAATATGTCTGTAAGTGCAGAAGTATATATTATAAATAGAACGGCTTCATGTAAACACAAATTACACACGACATCTATATTTTCTCTATGTTTGTGTACTTTCAGGAGTGCCTGTGCAAATTAAGATCAATTGATTTTGTGGATAACATTTTCATTTCAGAACGTTCATATAAAAAATGAAGTTATTACAAAACAGTTTTTTAGCTGGTGCCAGAATGTTTATGAAATAGTCTTGGAATGTTTATGAATAGCTTTATAAAATGTTGAGAATGACAAAATTATTTCATAAAATGTGCCTATTTTGGGTTCAAATCTGCTGTATAAACGTATTAAAAACACTTCACAGACCAAGAATGTTTTAAAAGATTTTGGTGAAAAACGTTTCCACAGCTATTATAAAATATAAAATTTGCTAGTTGGTTGAGACCTCACGGAGCACTGAAAGAAATGATTCACTGAGAAAGGTTTACCAAAAATATTCTTACTAGGGTTGATACATTTCTTACTATTCGATTAAAATAGCACTATAGACATAGTAAATTGAGTTGCTATAGTTATTGAACAGATCTTACTACGGTTTTCTTATTACACCAATGAAAGTGTTTTATTATCTCATTCAAATGTGGAATTGCCACGGTAAACCAAAGTTTTCTAACCGGCATCCAATAGCCATAACAATTTAGCGATACTATGCGAGATACTTTAGTTCTATAAATTTACTACGGCAGTTAACTTTGATTCATTAAACCAGTCGAATATAAGCGATTATGCTCGAATGCAGGGTTGCGCGCCACCCGATTCATAGCATCCACTCAAACGTCTCAAACCCAATACTCATCGTTTGTCTATTCGACTTGAGACAACCTGCTAACGCGATTGAACTAATTTGTGAAATATGCGTAGTTTATTCATGATATTAATCAACAAGCATCATCATAGTGTAGTTTGAAAGTGTTTAGTTTGTACATTGTAATATCACCGTTTTTGTTTTGTGTGTCTACAATCAATCTTCCTGCACACATGGAACAGAAGTTTGCAGAATTCCTAAGTTCCTAATGGAGAGTTGTAAATTCATTGCAAAGTTGGGGATTAGGAAGGAGACTATGTCAAAAAATGTACAGGTAGCTAAGTTATATTCTTAATTATTATTAGAGCATCAATCTGAATTCACTAACCATTGATTTTTCATAATAACAATATTGGCCGTTGGCTCTTGAAACAATGGCGTCCATGCGTTCGGAATGAATAATTCATCAATCGAATGAATGCTAGTATGTAATCATTTAATAATTTCCGTTGATCTCATCAGATTGATAATTGAATTTTATTCGAAATTCTGAATAATTAATTATTGAAAGATTAGGTCAACTTTTTTTTAAATAGAACATTTTTGTTCTTCTGTTGAATCCATTGCTCCTCATCATTGGAATGTGTTTTGTTTGCTCTATAATATTGTTTTTTTGATTATATTTTTGTTACTAATATTTGAGAAAGTGTGCAGTTAATTTTTCATTCAAATTGAATATCTTTTTTTCGTGATATGAGTAAGTTTAATCTCAGTGTTTGTTTATCTGTAATAATCTATTTGTTCGTCTTTTAGTATGGTATTGTGATGAAAAGCCCTTTATATTTGAAATATTCCGACCAGTATTGGCTCTCAGTGTATGTATATCTACTAATTCAAACCAAAGAATGTGATTATTACTAACAATAAAATGTCTTGTTATGCTACTATTTTTTTATTTGTATATCCACCCAATATAATTCTGGCAGTAGACAGTGGAGATAATATGTTCTCCATATGAAATGAATAAAATACTGCTTCAAAAAATAGAAATATAGACCATTACAATTCATAAAAGAAATTGTATAATTTGCAGGTAGGTTTAATTGAGATCTAGTTATGAATAATTCGACCAAGATATTTAAATAAAGTTCCAGAGATAGTTGTATCAATTTAGCTCATTTGAATACACTATGAAGCCAACAAATTGTTTCATGCCGAGTGTTTCCTTGATGTCAGTCCTTCTGGCCTTATTAATCAATATGATGAATTCTCAATTTGAAAATTCGAGTTGATATCTTTCGCAGGTAGGTTTGAACTTTCTACACTCAATTTTATCATTAGAGAAACTATCAGATATATTATGTTATTTATTCTCTTCATAATATGGTTAATTTCTTCTGATTGCCTTTGTTAACTTGCGCACTTTAGTTAATTCATTTAACTGCCATGTTACTGACTGAGCCAACGTAGCACAAAAATTTGAGCAATTTATTTTCTTGTCTTAATAATAAATTAGAAATTTATTAAAGTACAGACATAGTATTAAATTGGCCATTGTTTTCTGTCAGATGAGCTCAGTTTGTAATATGGCAGTTAAAAATTAACTAAAATTGCAAATTAAGCTGATAAAGACAGTAAGACGAGATTACGAGAGCGGTAAAATAGGTTTACTAGACCAGTAAAATGCAGTTATACAATATTACTATGGTTGTAAAACAAAGTTACAAGTGCAGTTATACCAGATTACTATGATAGTAATACGGAGTTACAATTTACAAACGCAGTTATTTAAGTTTACTACGGTAGTGAGCCAAAGTTACAAATCCAGTAATATAAAAGTACGACTATAGTATAATCACTTCAATACTTGCTGTAAAACGGTATTACTCCTGTTATGAAGGATTAAATCATATAGCCATTATTAACTGAATCGTAGTAATACTAGGTGAACTGTGAGAAATAGAAAGTTTTGTTGAGGCATATAGTATATGAATTTTCTCATTGCTGTTATTATATTTTTCTTTCAGTGAGCAAAATGAAAAACTTAGTGAACTCAGAGGCATGCCTCAGAATCAACATTTCAGGCCTCATGTCGCTTACTGTTTACGACAAAACTGACAGCATGCTCTATGGCAAATATAACGTGCTAGACAAGGGAGCACGTTATGCAAGCCTGTAACCATTTACTTCTTACAGGGAATATTTGAAGTCCGATAGAAAGCCAGGGCCGAATTTTTCTATTTTATTTCTATAATTGCTTAAGGATGCAAATAGTGGAAGAAGATGTGAAATTGTGACTGAAAAAGTGATGATGAGATGAAATATTATGAATAATAAAATAGTCGATTGTTACGTGTACATAAATCCCAAATTTATTGGTGAGACACTACCTCAGAGGACAAGCCACTACTGTATTGTACCGCGCGCGAACGTCCAGAAAATTAATATCGGCATGAGCAAATTATTGTCAAATACTGATGAATTCCATTCATTCCTCATATTCAAATGAAACCCCAATTCTGAACCGAAGATACCAACGATTGAATGCTTTTCCCAAATTTATGAGAAGTGATATGAAAAAGTTTCAGAGAGGAAAATTAATGAATGCTAAGTTAGTGAGCGGAAGGAGAGAAGCGAAGAAGTTTTGCACCAGAGTTAACCGACTGTAAAATTGAAATGCTTATACTCCGTCTCTAGCATTTCCCTGATATTCTTGGTTGAATTATGTTGTTTTCGGGTAATAACTACTAAGATGGTTTTTCAAGTCATTGGTATTACTTACTTAGGCTTGTTTCACATGCATACGGTTCCATTCCGTTCGTTTCGTTATCGATTTCAATTCGGTCGCTGGCTACAAGTGTGAAACGGTGCTCCGGTTCAGATTCGGTACCGAATAGAAACCGTACAGCACCGAATACTCCCTCGACACGAATAGCCAATAGCTTTCTATCAGGTTTGGATTCGTGTGTAGGAAATACAGATCAACCGGGGCGTTCACACAAATACGGTTTAGTTTCGGTTTTAACCATAAAGTAATAAATATTTACACATGTTTTATGTCTCGTTCTGTGGTTTTAACCTCAAAGCGAGCAGATATCTTTCAATATTTCCCGAATTGTTCAAATATAGAAATATAAACATACATATTTTCGGAATATTGTTGCTATCTCAGTATTCATGAGAAAATTATGGTTTACCCAAAGATTAAAGATTAATCTTTGGGTTTACCAAACGTGGATCGACTGATTTCTGCTGTAAATCTAAGGCTGGTTTTCCTGTCACGCTGACGGTCGGCGCTGACGGTCAGCGCTGATCGGTCCGCTCGGAAGGTTTTAGTATCGCGCTGATCACATAGAGAAATAGAAGGATGCTATTGTCTCTAGCTCACTGAATGTGGAGGCTTGTCGGCGCCAGCTAGTCAGCGGCGCCGACGCGACGGCGCGTACGTGCGCGTATATAGCTCAGCGCTGACGGCCGTCAGCGCTGCGTGACTCGAAAACGCTACCTATACCTACATACATATTGACCTATCAGCGCCGACCGTCAGCGTGACAGGAAAACCAGCCTAAACCAGTACTTCGGGACAAAACTTCCGAAAATATAAAGATCAATTAAAGACGTAGGATGCATTCAAAGATGTATGTGTTCAATTTTGAATGGCTTTGATGAATCTGACGTTGCGGAAAAATTGGAATTGTGAGCCCGTGTCGGAAGATAACATAAAACCTAATATGAACCGTATATGTGTGAAAGGCCTTCATTCATTTTCGGTTGAAACCGAAAACGAATCGAACCGAATGGAACCGTATGCATGTGAAACAAGCCTTACAGGATTGTTATTGTGGAATATGATTTTTTTTTACTTTTCCAATAAGCGCTTATATCTTCATTCTGCTCTTTTTTTGCGCTCTTGTTCCTCGGAACAGAGTGCTTATCAATTTGCCCAAATGTCTAATTTTCGAATTTTCGGCTGAAAATGGTCTTAAACGATTTGGTTCGACTCACTGATCAAGAATCCGTGGTTGAAATCGATTCTGTCCGGCCGTCCGTCCGGCCGTTAACACGATAACTCTTGAACGAAAGGAGTTAGGGGATTAAAATTTGCAGCGTCGGTTTGGAGAGTGAATATCTCCGACGAGTTCTTTAACGGGCGAAATCCATCTTGCAGTTTCGGAGTTATGGCTGTTTTTAGTAAGAAAATTTTTATGAATACATCCGAAACCAATCACTCGATCTATCTGAAATTTAGCATCAAATTGTAGAATAATGACATTTATATGCACGCGAAGTTTTGTATTGATCGGGTTGCTGTAAAGTATCAAAAAAAATTAGAAAAATTTTTCAATTTTGTTTCTGCAATAACTCTCGAACAAAATGAGCTAAGCAGTTGAAATTTTCAGAGTAGGTTTGAGAGATAAATATCTTGGTTAAGTTCGTTATTGGGCAAAATCGCCTTGATGGTTTCAGAGTAACGAAAATAATTTTTTTTTTCACATCACAAATTTCAAATTCATTTTTTTTAAGATGCAGTTTCACCGTAAAAATCCATTGATATCATTCTCAACTCTAACAAGATACTACTTCCGGAGATATGATATTTTTCGAAATTTCAATAATGAATCGTACTTCTATGTTTTCACAGAATGCATAATTTTTCTATCAATGAATTATTATATGATCTGTGTTCTTACATGTCATCTTATTTTCCTATAAGAGATAAATGTCAAAATTATTTCTGGTTCGTTATTCTTGATATAAAATACCCCTCCTGTTCTATAAAACAAAGTATGATTGAATGCAAAATGACCAATGAAGTAACCTCAGCTATCGTACTATTGAGGTGATAATATAATGCAGATAATCCATATGTTGATGGAAATATATTCTTTGGTAAGATACATAATCAAATTGGGTTCAGAATATATCCAGTAAAAACAAAACTGCAATGTTGTCTAAGTGTTAATTGATAAAATATAATTTTCAGAGTACATTTGAGGAATGAATATTTCGGATAAGTTCGTTATTGGGGAGAATCGGTCTGTAAGAATTTAATTTCTTTCATGGTGCAGTTCTATCGTAAGAATCCATTTATATCATTCCCAGAGACCAATTATTTCGGAGATGATTTGTCAAAGTTTGAACAAGAGCGCCAAAGCTCCTGTCCACATGGCTTCAACCCATTTTTTTGTATATCCATCATTATAACACATTTTACTTTATGATTCTGAAGTGAAGATGACTTAAATCCGTACAGCTTAGAGTGAAATTTTTATACCGATTATGAAGTGAGATAATACTGTTTTGATGATCAGTCTATATATTTGTCAACCGGAATACTATAAGATTATTATTTGGCAAATGTTGAAAGAAGATGAACAAAAACGAAAAAATTCGTATATTAATAGACACAAATATAGAGAATCGTATGTATTATCACCAAAGAAGTGGGAACGCCCTGCGAACAGGAGCTTTGGCGTTCTTGCTCAATCCTTGACAAATCATATATCGAAAGTATTGGTATCTAAGAAAGGGAACAATATCAATGGATTCTTATGATAGAACTGCATTATAAAAGAAATCAAATTCAAATATGATACAACTGCATCATGAAAGAGATTAAATTCAAACAAGAACGCCAAAAACCACGAACTTACCCGAATTCCCCAAATCCACTCTGAAAATTATATTATATCAATTGAAACTTGGCCAATATTTGAGTTTGGTTTTTACTGGGGCTATTCTGAACCTATTCTGATAAACTTACCAAAGTATATATTTCCATCATCATATGGATTATCCACGGGCATTAAAACATCACCAAAAAGTGTAATATCATATCATAATTCTCATAATTCTACGTTAGCTAAAATGAATTTGACTATCTCTTACAGGAAAACAAGATGACATGTACTACTATGAACACAGATCATATAATAATTCATAGATAGAATAATTATACCATTCTGTGAAAAAATACGATTTATTATTGAAATTTTGAAAAAATCATTTCTCCGAAAGTATAAGCTTGTTAGGGTTGAATATTATATCAATGGACTTTTATGGTGAAACTGTATTTTAAAAAAAAATAATTTGAAATTTGTAATGTAAAAAAATTTTTTTTTCTTATGACGAAAGTAACCGAGATATTTATCACCCAAACCTACTATGAAAAATTATTAATGCGAAACCACCAGAACCAATAACGAACTTATTCGAGATGTTCATTCTTCAAATCTAGTATGAAAATTATATTATATCAATTGAAACTTAGCCAATATTACAGTTTTGTTTTTACTGGAGATATTCTGAACCCAATAAAAATATATAAATACAATATCCCAGAATTCTCATAATTCTACGATAGCTGAGGTTATTTCATTGGTCATTCTGCATTCAATCATACTTTGCTTTCTAGAACAACTAGAAATAAATATGACATGTGTCTTCAAGATGACATGTATGAACACAGATCATGAAATTCATAGGTATAATTTCGGACGTTAATTTTCGATTACAGCATTCTGTGAAATCATAGAATTACGATTTAGTATTGAAATTTTGAGAAATCATATCTCCGAAAGTATTATAAGCTTGTTAGAGTTTAAAATGATATCAATGGATTCCCATGATGAAACTGCACCTTAAAGGAAATTTGACATTTGTAATGTAATGAAAATTTGTCACCCAATAACGAAATTAACTGAGATATTTATCTCCCAAACCTACTCTGAAAATTTCAACTGCCTAGCCCGTTCTGTTCGAGAGGAAAATTTTTTTTGCTACTTTACGGCGATCCGATTAATACAAAACTTCGCATGCATATACAGGTCATGATTCTTCAATATGATGCTTAATTCCAGATAGATCGAGTGATTGGTTTCGGAAATATTCATAAAAATGATTTACTAAAAACGGTCATAACTCCGAAACCGCTGAGTAGATTTCTCCCGTTAACGAACTCGTCCGAGATATCTACATTCCAAACCTACTCTGCAAATTTCAATCCTCTAACTCCTTCCGTTCGAGAGTTATCGTGCCAACGGCCGGCCAGACAGAATTTATTTCGACCACGGATTCTTGATCGGTGAGTCGAACCAAATCGGTTAAGTCCATTTTCATCCAAAAATTTTAAAATTACAGACATTTGGGCCAATTGATAAGCACTGTGTTCCGAGGAACAAGAGCACCAAAAATACACAAAGCAAATATACAAATATATATTCAAAATTAGTCTGATTAGAACATATTTTTTCGTAGGAAATTGTGGGACAACATAGCCTATATTATTGAGATCAGAGCATACTTAGTTGAAATCTATCTCAGCCAAATATGTAAAAAATCGACGTCAAATGTTCCCAAACCATACTAACAAACGCTCGAAATATTACGATGTCACTTGTTTTGTTCTGGAAACAAATCGTAGAAGTGTATTTCGTATTTCGTAACATGCAGGTAGATCGCCAGGGTCTAAAGATTTATTTCAATCTGAATTCATCCCCGAACTAAATTCACTTGCGTTCACTCCTTACAACGGTCAATGCACCTTATTGGTGTCTCTTAATCTTCGGATGAGACTCGAACTTGATAACTTGATTCGATGCAAATACGGGCTGAACGTTTGAATTATGAAGGATTTAACGTTTAATCGTTGAAGCTCCAAAACCTGACATTTATCCTTGTCAAAAGATTACTATACTCCAATTTAAACTCATCATTCATTGGTTAAAATTATGTACACTTATTGTTTTCTTTACTCGTGAGATGGGAGAATAATGAAGGGGTCACAATATGCATACAATAAAATGTTGAATAAGAAATAAATCCTATACCATGAAATGATAGGGTAGTTCCTATATAATTTTTTAAACGTACAAAACCTCTGACCAATTATCTGAAAAAGTATATTGAATGAAATATTCATGATGTATAGAATATATCGATGCATGTCATTCAGGCAGAAATGTCCTCATTAATTATCCAATTCTGTAACATCTGGATTTAAAATACTCTTTGTTCTTACAATTGATGTATCTGAATATGCTATAGGTGTCAATTTAATATATCACAAGGAAAATCCTCGAACGACGTGAGTCGAACGTTAAATGAAGCGGAAATGAAATATTCCACAATTGAAAAGGAGCTTTCAGCCGAAATTTGCTCTACGAAATATTTCAGACCCCATTCATTTTTCATTTAGCCTAAAATGTATCATTTACATGGATCTCAGACCTCTGATTTAGTTATTATCCCTAATAGACCCATATTCGCCAGATGACGAATTGAATTGAAAGAGTTCAATTCCGAGATTAAATATCTGAAAAGAACCAATAATGCATGATCTTCCGCAAGAGAATAGATGAATTAAACATAAATGAAGATTCAGAGGATGACTTAGTTACACAGAAATAAGGAATTTTGAAATCATTTATGGAAGACGATCAAGCAAATCAGTCCTCTTCTCCAAATATTCATAGTTATATGAAAAACCCCATATTAGAATTAATAAAAATCTATTCAAAGCAAATGCATTTTTTTCAAATTACTGATTCACCTTTAGAAGACATCGAAACAGATGAACAAAAAGAGAACGTAGAATTATTCCATAGTAAATTCGAATTAAGAGTGTCCAATACAGAAGAATGGACAACATAATTTACCATGGTAAATTCGATTAAGGGTGTCGAATACAGAAGAATGAACAAATAGAACATACGCGCAAAAGCTTCTGACTTCACGTTGCTTGAACCAATTTTTTCATTTACAATTTTTCCAAATTCGGCTCAGGTCAAAATAATACAGGCTGTTGAAATTAAAAAAAAACTGTTTTTATCTTGTAGCTTTGGCATGCCTTTTCCGTATAAAATGAGTAATGATGTGAAGTTTCCTATGACTATGATAAGTACATATTCTCCAAATATCAGTTTTTGTCCACTTTTTCTTGAGACATTTCAAGAATATTCAATCGTTTTAGAAAATTAAATCATTATTCGTCATTTCTCCTTAAACACACCGTTTTCGAGATAATCTTCATTGAATGTTATAAGAAGTTCCAGAGATTCCACTACTTTTATGGATCCAGCCCTAAAAAAGTGTTTTATTTGATGATAGGAATCTATGGTAGAAATTAATGTTAAACTTAAAGACTGAACCTGTATTTCAATAGATGGGAATTAATTATTTTATTTTGTTTTACGAAGTATTAGGAGTGTATGATTGTGTAACTACTTCTCAATAGGTCGTAAGAAGGAGATAAAAGAAAAAGAATAGAAAAACTCTATTTCCAGGTCATCGATTGTTCTTTGTGTAAGGAGAACATTAATAGTTAAGAATTCAGAATGATGCAGTCTTCACAATATTGACCTTTTAGTAAAATTTTCAGCGTCTCTTACATTTTTCCCAATGAGTTGAAAATCATATATGTATATTACTTGAGAAAATGTTCAAATAATATGACAAACTGTTGATTAAAATTTGCTGAAAGATAAATGAATTATTTGTTGCTCCCACAAGAACGATTATCCAATAACATAAATTAAACCAGAATATTCTTTTATCAAGAATATACGTGTGTACATAATGATGCATCCTCAGTTAAAATCTCCGCGGTCGACAAATCAGATTCGAGTGAGGTCCTCCTGTCAAACATAACATGCATACATAGCCCATAATGAATAATAAACGAGCGAAGATTGTAAATATGAAATCTTATTACCTTAAAACATATAGCTACGTCAAGTGCCTGACAAAATAATTACTCCTTGGACGTTTCGATTTGAACAGCGCTCATTACGATTTAGAAATAAAAGATAACACAAATCTTGAGCAGCCCCAATGAAATATTCCACATGCACGTTGATTAAAAAATCTGTCAATATAAATGTAACATCTTGTTAGCCTCCAGTTTAATACTCGACTGGCCTGAAGCTATGCGTGGAAAAAAGTATATGCGCGGACTTTTAAACTTGAAGTCCAGTTCGGTTCACATAAAATTTGAATGAAAAAAACATTACAGGTCTTCGATTATCCATCGCAATGAAAGGTAGTTAATGTTAAAGTGACTCAGTGGATTCAAACTTGATGGTCATTAATTCCCACGCTAGATACTATCCTTCCTAATCAGGATATATCGGCGTCGTCAAAGCATGAAGTAATGTGTTAAACGTAAAATACTCCACTAGATCTAATTTTCCATGCAATTAGGTATATGAAATATATATTGTTTTTATCATACATTATGCGAGCGATAATTTGTTTTCATTTATTAACTTCTGGAATACAGGGTGATTCGCGAATAATTTTACGTAGTGCGATGGTGAATAGATGTAACCCAGGGAAGACAGAAAAGAACTTAATATGGGCTACGGGTCTTCGTCTCTGAGATTTAGGGTGATTTGATGATTAAAACGTAGAGTTCCGTGTGAGACCACCTATGGTTCGCGCATTTTTGGGATAGCGAGTCCACGTGAGACCACGAAGGACTCACGACCAGCGCTTCACTTCTATTCCTAATATTTCGCTGACGGTCTCGCACTTGCATCTCGAAGTGATGTTCAGAGTAGATAATGGCCTGCTACGTAAGTTGTGGCGCTTGGCCTCCGGTTCTTAGTACCTATAATAGTGCTGCCGTAAAAAAGAGGAGAAAAGCGAACAAATTAAAAATAATAGATAACCATTCAATAGTGCCCTCTCACAATTATACTTCTCTGTAGCCGCGAGGATATCTTGAAGAAGAATTGCCTCCGCTAGTTTTCAAAGATATTCACTCTTGTTCTTAGAAATCCCCTCAGTATTTGAATTCAGAAAGGAAAATGTTGCTGGTACGTACAGGAGTGTTTCTGCAAAACCAGGTTTGGCCAATCCAAGCGATGATAATTCAGAACGGATGTTCGAAGACCGCTACAGGGCCCTGATGCAGGGCTATCATCTCCCATAGATACACGTTTTACTTTCTATTGTATAAAAGAATGATGTATGTCATGATGGCAGACATACAGGGTGGTCAAACGAAAACTTAACACCTCGATTATCCGACTTAAAAATGAAAATGTAGAAAATCGCTCGGACCCGTCAATTTCTGATTCGAGGGGGAAGAACTTTACCGCTTTTTTCTTCCCCGTAAATTCAACCCCCTAAAGGGGGTGAGCACAACCCCTGGATTTTGTATAGGGATGAGGGGTGTTGCGGTAACTAATCTTGAAGATCGTATCGAGTGCTGTCTGACACAAAATTTAGCTTCAAAATATCCATCTACACTGAGCAAAAAAAATAACGCACATTCTGAAAATCTCAATTTTAATGAAAGTTAACTCTACATTGACTTTATAACTTAATTTTTATGTTCTCTCGGGAAGGTTTTGAACGAAACAAGACACATTAAATGGTGGAAAAATTCAGGATTTCTCCGAATCTTATGGGAAAGAAGAGAAATAAACAATTTTCAAAATACTGGAATGCTGATAAGTGATTTAATACTTGGTATTTCCACCCCTTGCGTTAATTACAGCTCGGCAACGACGGTTCATACTTAAAATGAGTGATCTTAAAATGTTCTGATCTAATCCTTCGCAGATTTCTCTGAGTTGGATTCCTAAGTCATTAAGAGTAGCTGGATGATTTTCTGAACTTCTCAGCCTTCTATTGAGGTTGTCCCAAACCTGCTCAATCGGATTGAGATCTGGACTTCTTGCTGGCCATTCCATTCGAGAGACTTCAACCTCTTCAAGGTACTCCTGAACGATGCGCGCACGATGGGGTCTGGCATTATCGTCCATAAAAATGAAATTTTCACCAATGTATGGGGCAAATGGCACTACATGCTCTTCAAGAATGTTCCTTTTATACCTATCAGCATTCATAGCTCCATTATCAAGCAGTCAAAGATATTCCACCCCATACCATAATCGATCCTCCCCCGAAACCAGTAGTATTCAGGAAATTGCACTGAGCATATCTTTCATGTGGACGTCTGTATACAAGGGAACGTCGATCACAATGGTAGAGGCAGAATCTAGACTCATCTGTGAAGAGAACTCTTTCCTAATCAGCCTCTTCCCAATGGATATGCTCTCTCGCAAAATCCAAACGCGCCCTTCGATGGCCTGGGGTAAGAGTTGGGCCGCTTGCCGCGACACGAGGCCTTAACTCATATTCTCTGAGGCGATTTCTTATTGTCTGAGTGCTAATAATTGCACCCCATGAGTTTGCTCAAGCTGATTTTGAAGGATGCGAGTGGTTGCAAACCGTTGTCTCAACGAAGAAACTCTCAAGTAACGTTCTTGAATGGCAGTTGTTACCCGTGGTCTACCCTGTCCTGGTCTTCGGACATTCATACCTGTCTCCCTGAATCGCTGCAACATTCTGGACACACTTGTATGGGAAACTCCAAACCTTTCTGCAATTCTTGTGTATGTCCACCATTCTTCTCGCAAAACTACCGCTTGGGCACATTCCTCTTGGGTCAAATTGCGTGTTTCGCGTTGCATAGCGATCGAGTGTAGAAAATCAAACGAAAGAAAAACTATTGATCACTATAATTGATCGAGAACGACTGATTTCAGAATGGAGCCAATACATTCAAAATCTGATAATCTCATCTTTTTTTATTGCTGCTGGGAAAAAACATCTGTATTGAAGAAAAACGTTGAAATTGGATAACATATGCATGCATAATTCTGATAACAATAATTATCATTGAGAACACCTTCAGTTGTAGAATAGATTTGAGATATCCATAATGTGCGTTAACTTTTTTGCGCAGTGTATAATGAAATAACACCGAAAATAGCGAAAGAGGCAATGTGGAATTTATCTTGAGCAAATTATTCCTATCCATTTCAAACGTATGTAGTAGTTATGTTGTCAAGTTTTTGTCCGAAAAAGTATTAATTTCTTGTCCAAAAAAGTAGACGGAACATGGTTTTGATTTACCTTAGTCTATCGTGGACTTTTAACAACTTTACAAGTGTGCCAAAGCGATTGTAAGTTTGTATTAGAATTAAAATGGTGTATTCCGTAGAAGAAAGGGTGGAAATGATAACATTATTTTTTAGGAATAATGGCTTATTCAGATCTATTGGAGATCGCTATTCATCCAGCCCTCGTGCAAGTGTTGGACAATGCAGAAAACCATCAAACGATCATTTTGCAACAAGATGGCGCACCATCTCTTTTCGTTCAACCGGTGCGTCAGTTCTTAGATGAAAATTTTCCTCACGCCTGGATTGGAAGAAGGGGGCATATTGAGTGGCCACCCAGATGACCTTATCTGGCTCCACTGGACATTTTTCTATGGGGTCACCTGAAATCTAAGATTTACGCTTCCTAGCCTGAGTCACTGGATTGTTTGCGGACTCGGATCATTAATGAATGCCGCCAAATTTCACCAGAAATCTTGACTAATGTACGCGAACGTTTTGAGCAAAAATTATATAAGGTACTGCGTGGAAATGAATGGTGCCCATTTCCAGCATTTATAACTAATCACAAAAGTATGCACTCCTCTACTATTTTACCTGTAATTTAGTTATCGATGGAAATATTGGAGCGAAATTCAGGAGCAAATAGATCGAGTAGATAAGATCTTCAAACTCAGGTATCTCAGCACTCCTCACCCCTATTCAAAATCAAGGGGTTTGCTGTTACGGGGATGCAAAGAGCGGAAAAGTTGTTCCCACTCAAATCAGAAATTGACGGGTCCGAGCGATTTTCCACATTTTCATTTACAAGCCGGAAAATCGAGGTGTTAAGTTTTCATTGGACCGAACTGTATATTGTATTCAACGACGCGACGTTTTGGGGTTTTATAATTTCCTTTCCTCATTTCAATATCGTCATCATTTCACTTCCATATTCTGTACTCAACAACAAAACATCCTTCTTATCTTTCCACTTATGTAATATAACTCCTTGCTTACACTCTCTCGTGATAAATGCCCTTCGAATAAGGTAATTTCGAGGGTTATTCTCTGGAGCAGCACAGACATGTTTCATTGAGCGCATGTTCTGGGATCATATCATCGTTACCACGATTACTTTCGAACGGAAAGAGATAGTAACTGGAAATTTTCAGGGTAGGTGGCGCGTCCAAATGCGACGGACAAGTACGTTAATGGGCAAAATAGGCCCAATGGTTTCTGAGTACTAATTTTGATTTCAAGTAATACACATCTAATCGAATTGAAACTTGGTAACTAATTCTAAAATACTGACACAAAGAGGTATGTGAAATTTTGTGAGGATCGTATTACTAGAAATTATGAAAAAATATTGTTGTTGCTATTTACTCAATCACTCAAAAAATACGAAACCGATCCAATTCAAACATGATTGTTGGTTGTAGAATGTCGACGCGCAAATTTTTGCCAAATTTCGTCAGGATCGAAAAATCATCGTTGAAATTTTGCGACAGGCTTCAAAACCTAACTTTACAGTCAAGTTGCAAATTTGAACACGATAGTATCTATATTGTTGGAGATTCGAGCAGCCTTGGGTGGGACAGTTAAGTCTGTTGATGGGCTTAATCGGCCCAAAGGTTTCGGAGTTATAACCACTGGAACATTATTTTCTCGAAAACTCAAAAAATACAGATCCAATCGAACTGAAACTTGGTAACTAGTTGTGGAATACCGACATAAAGACGTCTGTGAAATTTTGTTGGGATCGCATCACTAGAAAATTTAAAAAAAATGTACGGAACTATATAGTTCCCTCTGATCCTTCTGCCTCTTCGTTCCCACCGAAACGCCGCACTGGAACACTGGGCACTTTTGTGCCCAGCGTCAAAAGCGTCTACGGCAGTCTCTCACTGCACAAACCGTATTGATAATCATAAACATCACGCCTCAAAACCCACAAATATATGAAAAAATGTATGTATCTCACGATAACTTGAGAACGGAAAGACATAGCGCCTTGCAATTTTCAGGATAAGTTGCGCATCCGAATGCGACATTTGAGTTCGTTAATGGACAAAATCGGCCAAATGAATTCGGAGTTATACACATCTGAACTCAAAATATACAAATCCGATCCAATTAAAACTAGGTAATTACTTGTAGAATGCCGACGCGTAAACTTTCTCGGAATTTCGTGACTATCGCATTCTGAAATTACTTGAGAAGTTCTTTTTTCGTACATTATTAGATAATTAAGGAATTTCAATTCCGATTGAATACACATGTCAGAATTAAAAATTCTGTGATCATAGACGATTCTCTCATTACTCATGTCTGTCATTAAATTGCTACGAAATGTATTCATTCCTTATAAAAGCTGAGAAAACGGTCTATATCGATGCTAAATTCGATTAGGAATGTCCTTTAGAGATGGATAGACAATAGAACATGCACGCAAAAGTTCCTGAGTTCACGTCAGTCGAACTCTTCAAGGAACGGTGTTACATGCCGAAATTTTCATATAGATGATAGTATGTTCGAATATTTTGGATAGTCACGAGTCATATTTTACAATTCAATGATTTTGAGTGCGAATATTTCATATAATTAATTACGCTGGCGTAGATTTAGGTGAACTGAGAATACTGAGGAACTTTTGTTTGAATAAGTGAAAGCAGAAATTTGATATGAAATTTTGGGCAGAAAATATTCATCTCTTGAATTAGCATCGTTTCTTAATTTTACTGTTTTACTTACTGAATTATATAAAAATGTCTTTCTTTTTGAAATACCTTAAATATTCATGGATTATTTAGCAGAAATGTGACACCTATATTTGTTTATATTATTTCCACGAAACCACTGTTTCATCGAAATAATCAACGCCTCAATAATTCAAGTCAATTGAAATCTATAAAACACCTCCACCTTAGAATATATTCTTTTCGTCTTTTCAATTTTAATGAAGATTGTTCAATTTAAATTTCAATTCCAGCCGAACTTGGAAAGGGTGGAATGGAATCCAAATATTTGCTCTGTTAGTAATTCATTGCATTTAAAGGGGTTCTTAAAAAGATTTTGAATTATTTATCGATACACTGGAAAAATAATGGCGGCAGACTATCTCGATAAATGAATGGTTATACTTTGATCACTTTATCTCTCACTTTCTCCGTCGATATTTTCTCAAATTATTTCACAATTTTATGAGGAATATCTGTATATATAGGGTGATATTTTTAAATGGGCTTTTACAGACTGGAAAAAGGTAGGATTCTGAAAATATGGGTTTTGGCAATGCGGAATATCATCTTTCTAATGAATATATTCTCAGGATGACAGCACTCATTCTCTCTTGTTTCAAATGCGACAACATTATATTTTTTCATAACTTTTGTGCATTCAGCATGAAAGTCCAGCAGAACTTTGATTAGCTTTTCGATTTTTCATCTTTCGATTATTTTTGCGTACTCGAGGGCGGTATCATTCTACCAAAATTTCTTTAATTTTTGGATTTAGAGACGAGAGTGATCTCAATGGATTACGTTTGACTTGCTGATTTAGAATACGTAGTAAAATTCGATTCTCCCCGTCTGTCCGTAAACACGAGAACTTTCGAAAGGAGAAACTTGAAATGGCGAAAAATCATATCTCCGAAAGTATTGGTTTCTCATGGTGGGTTTCACGATGCTTCGATTAGGTTAATTGTGGATTTAATTCGGTGATTGCATCAAAAATAAACTGGAAATTACATAGATTCACACTGATTCAGCAATTAAGAGCTATCAAAGCTTTGTGAAACCCACCGTAAGAGTTGGGAATGATAGCAATGGATTCTTTTGATAGAACTGCTTCATATAAAATCAAATTCAAAACGTAGGTATATGACCCACCTCATAAGTTGGATTTACATACATCAGAAAATCATAATTAGAGCATTACGATTAATTATTGAAATTTTAAAAAATCATACCCCCCAAAGTATTAGATTGCTATAGTTGAGAATGATATCACTGGATTCTTATGACAAAACTTCATCTTTAGAAAAATGAATTTTAAATTTGTGATGAAAGAAGAAAATTTGTTTCCGTTATTCCGAAACCACCTGACAGATTTTGCCCAATAACAAACTCAACCGAGATATTTACCTCCCAAACCTAATCTGAAAATTTCATCGGTCTAGCTCATTCAGTTTGAGAGTTATCGTGTTAGCGGATGGCCGGGCAGAATCGATTTTGACCACGGATTCTGGATCAGTGAATCGAACCAAAACGTTTAATACCATTTTCAGCAAAAAATTCGAAAATTACAGATATTTGGGCAAATTGATAAGCACTCTGTTCCGAGGAACAAGAGTGCCAAAAGAGGTTTGATTCCAAAATGCACCATTCAAGTTCGAGAATCCACAATTCGCAGAATGGTTCATTCAAATGGGATATACCCATTTGAAATTTTATTTTTTCAATATTTCCATATCAATACACAACATATTGCGTTGAAAATTGATATTTAGGTGTGGAGTAATGAGTTCATGTGAGATTTCTTGGAGTAGTGTTAGTAGAAGAAAAAAAATTGAGAAAAATTCAATTCCTCTGAAACTTATCAGTAGAAATTTGTATGTACATTTAGAAAAAATCATATAATATATTATCACGCAAATGGAATAAGAACAACTGGCCACTTAAGAAAAGTTTATTGCTATTTGTTTTCAGCCAGATCATTCTGTCCTGTTCTGAATTAATTTGCATAACTGGTAGAACAATAGGTTATCTTATACTGAGGCTCATTTCCATTTATTACGTCCAAATCACTCCTTTGTTACTAACACTATCCCTTATTTTCCGTATCTGAATATAGGTCTAATGTGTATGAACATATTTCACGCAATGTATTTGGAAGATCGAGATAAGTATCGAGAGATAGTAGAACAGATGAGTCGAAAATTTTCTGGATCGACCTACAGGTAAGATAATCACAGCACACTGAAACCTTTACATAAAAGTAATGACCCATTTGGATATATATTATACAGGTTAATGCCGCTTTAAAGCCTTATAGGGTTTTCCAATAGTTTATTTTTCTACGGTTCCGATAAAGTAGAGTGAGTTATTCAGATTTTTATGGGATTTCCCAAATGCGGTATTGTGGAAAGTATGTGAGACAGTAAGTAGGTGGTCAGATGCAGTGGATAACTAAAGATGGATTGCACCACATCTGGATATCTCAAATTCTTGACGGATTTTTTATTTCGCAATTATTCGAGTGAAGCAATTGCAGAAAATATTTTTGTGGGAACTTTCAAGATCGCGTGTTCCGTTCAGTTGAGAAGAATCATTTATTATATTTCATATTTTTATTATGAAGAAAAAATTATTTCTGATTTTCATTAAGTGTCACATAGTAATGTAGTGTCGGGCAGTAGATGTCTGGCCAAACACAGTGGAGCTGAATGGATTGCATCATATTAGATCATACAAGATTCGGCGGCACGGCTTATCAAAAAATTTTAACGATTTGAACGATTCCATTCCATCTCTAGCAGTTGGTTTGATATTACTCGCATAATATTCTGTGAGGCATGCACATTTTGAAGTCAATCCAGCCCTGGACTGGAGCTTTGGCCTATAACGAACTTAACCGAGATATTCATCCCCCAAACGTACTCTGAAAATTCATAATTTTTATGAACGACATAAACTTCTCAAAGGAAAATGTGGAAGCTCTTTTGATGGCACTTCTATTTGACGTTTCTTCTTAAGATATCAATTATGAAACTGCTAGAATGTTTGAAAAAGAAGTTGTAACAAAATCTATGAATAAATGAGTCAAAAACAAAACAAGTGGTAATCAGAAGCTCGAGAGATAACACCATTAAACTTCTAGCAGTGAAAGTGGACGATGCACTGTCATGGGAACCACACAGATAGTATGAAAAGAAAACTAGCATTAGCCATCTACACTATAACTACATTGAGGAAAGTAACTACCAAACAAGCAGCTCGTCAACCTATTTTGCCAACTTTTATTTGACGGCTACCTATGGTATCCTGCTTTCGGGAACATCAGTACATGGGCACGATCTGCTTGTCTATCAGAAGAAGGCGATAAGAACAAGTTTAAATTTCAAGCAAACCGATAGTTGCAGAGAGCGCATTATTACTGCGCTAGGAATAGAGAAAATCTCATCATCACACATCATATATGTAAATTTTCCCAGCAAGGAGTTGACTTCTTGAGTCCGAAATATACGAAAAGTTATCATAAAGATTGAAAGTTCTCACAGCAAGAAAATTTAATAAACATTGAAAAAAACTATTGCTCATGAAACCAATTTATTGATTGGATGAATTCATGAATGTTAGCTTAATATAATTGATGATACTTGATATTGACTTAGCATGTAATTGTTTTGATGCCGTTAATAAATTATTATTTATTTTTTCTCCGCTCGAGAGGAAAAACCTTCTATAGGTCCGCCCTGGGAGGGTCCGCTTTTCTCAGGAGTGTGACTTCAGTTGTTGATTGGCTACTCACTAAAAAACCTGTCGCACGTTCCTCGGAGAAGTTATTCGTCCTGCCCCTACAGCATCCCTTAACAAAAGAGATGAGCTGCAAGCGGCCTTCACAGTTGATGGTACCTAAATCCTCGGCCAGGGATCTGCAGGCCGGAATAATCTCCAATTCGGCTACGTAGTTTGCTATCATTCCGCCTAGGCATCCTATGATTAGTACGACCATTCTAACTTTATGCCTTGTATAGAAGATCCCCAGTTCGAACATTGAATCCTTGTATTTTTCCCTCTTCTGTTCTTCTTTCATCACCACATTATTTTCTAAGGGGGAGGAAAATTCGACGACAAACAATTACTTGAGTTCTGTGTCCAGCAGAAGTATACAGGGTCCTGCAATAGTGCGTTACGCTTCCATAGCTGCCAATCCAGACATTTAGTTCGAAAGCACGCCCTTTGTAGTTTCAATTCTGCATCTCAGGAAATTATTTTCTAATATAAAAGGTGCTCCAATTAGAATTATTTAACAAATGAGTGAGATTTTTGAAATGGACCACCCCTCATATCCTCGCATATTTTCAATGGTTTTCAATACCTCTATTATGACGCAAAATATTAGAGATATTTTTCCAACAGTACAGATCTTATTCACACAAAACTGCATAAAGTTGAGGGAACAGTAGTTCGCTAAAAGTCCTCTACCGATTTCCAAAAGCGATATTAACATGAACTTGATCGGAATTTTTTTTAACTGAACAATTTGCCTAGTCATCGTTCTAAATGATCAACCTGTCGTATACAGGGTGTCCGTTATTAATGTCCAAATCTTAAGAATTTCATATTGTCATTTCTCGATTTTTTCAAATGTAACACCCTGTATTTTTCCCATGGTGATGTAAACAATTGAATAACTTACATTTTCTCAGAAGTAACCTTAGGACTGTTTTCACTCCTGTGTCCAGCAGACACGAAAAATGACAAGATGGCCTGCTAGATCATCGAATCTCACCAATCTAGATTTTTTTTTTTTTTTGGGGATACATAAAGGGAATCGTGTCAATGAAGTTCCAACAACAGCTCCTAATATGCGAAAGAGGATTGTGACTGCTTCCCGAAGCATTACTCCAGCCAAGGTGATGAGGGTTAGTGGGTCATTCAACGATCATAGCTTTGTGTTCCAGAGAAGGTGGTCTTCACAAAGCGGTCCGATCGTTGAATGACCCACTAACCCTCATCAACATTGCTGCCGTAATGCTTCGGAAAGCAGTCACAATCCTCTTTCGCATATTAGGAGCTGTTGTTGGAACTTCATCGTACACGATTCACTTTATGTAACCCCAAAAAAAAAATCTAGTTTGGTGAGATTCGATGATCTATAGCAGGCCATCTTGTCATATTTAGTGTCTGCTGGGCACAGATGTGAAAATAGTCCCGAGGTTACTTCTGCGGAAATATAAGGTATTCAATTATCTACATCACCATGGAAAAAATACAGGCTGTTACATTTAAAAAAATCGAGAAATAACAATTTGAAATTCTTAAGATTTGGACATTAATATCGGACACCCTGTATACGACAGGTTGATCATTTAGGAACAATGACTCGGCAAATTCTTCAGTTAAAAAAAAATCTAATCAAGTTCATGTTAATATCGCTTTTGGAAATCGGTAGAGGACTTTTAGCGAACTACTGTTGGAAAAATATCTCTAATATTTTGCGTCATAATAGAGGTATTGAAGACCATTGAAAATATGCGAAAATATAAGGGGTGGTCTATTTCAAAATCGCTCATTTGTTGAATAACCTGTTTATTAGAAAATAATTTCCTGAGATGCAGAATTGAAACTACAAAGGGCGTGCTTTCAAACGAAATTTCCAAAAGGTCTGAAGCCAGACTAGTACGAGGAAACCCCTAGACAAAGTACAAAGGCTGTAAGTACCTGTGTGTGTATCACTGGAGCTATGAGAACCTGTCCTACCAGGGCACTTGAGATCATCACAAATCTCACAACCCCTTCATCTAGTGATACATACAAAATGGCCAAGAAGCCATTTTCAGAATATCTAGGAAAGGAACAGGTAATGAAAGTATTATAAACCAGAAAGCCTGATGGTCCTTTCTCACCAGGTACATTTCATCAGCAAATCTTCCTAGTGACGAAATTATTGAGAAAGTAAGCATCGAAAAGAATCTACGATGCTCGGTAGGAAGAAAGACTGGGACAGGTAATCAAGCACCCAAGTTCTTAAAAAAATTACATTAAATGGTACACAGACGGTTCAAAAACCAATATAGCAATCCATTCTGACAGTCAAACTGCTATTAAAGCTCTGAGCTCCCATGTTATCGAATCTGAGGTAATATGGGAGGGAGTGTCGAGAAAAACTTAATGAAGAAAGTAAGAACAATAGAGACTCCTTGGTCTGGGTACCTGGTCACTCGGTCATTGAAGGAAATGAGGAGGCCAACACACTTGCCAAGAAAGGAGCACGAACCTCTTTTATTGGCCTGGAACCCTAGTTTGGGGTAGGTAGATACAACTACAAGAGTGTGAATTTCGGATGAAATAAGAAACTGAAAGGTACATACTCTGTAGATCTGTCCCAGGAATATATCATTCCAAAAAGCTCCTCAGGAACTTTGACACTCTCAGATCCAAGAAATATATGGATATCAGGGACTCACAGGGCACTGCTGGCTGAGGAAGCATATGGTTAGGGCTAGCAGAAACTTTGCGGAGGAGTATGAACCTCCTGATCACATTTTTACGGAATGCCTCGCCATTGCAAACCAACGCAAAGGAATGCTTTGGGCAAGAAATCTGCAGGTTCGAAGACGTACCCTTCTTGAAGCCATTCCAGATACTGGAGTTTATTAGAACTCCGGAACTGGAAGGCAAGCTGTAGATGGCGATGACATCAACAGCTTTGATGGGGGTGTACAATAGACCTTAAGGTCGCAGTGCAGCGTTGGCCCCTTCAACAATATACAATATAAATAAAATACCGTATAATCGTCAAGATTCAATGTAATTTCTTCGATTTGTGCTGTATTCTGGCGATTTTACCTGAATTATGAAGTGTCATTAGATTGCATAAATATTGTACCGTATGAATTTATGGAGTTATGGATTTTGTTCTCACAAGAACTATACCTACTACTACTATGTATTTGCTCATTCCAAATGAAAAACAGACAAACATATTATGAATCGTTAAAGGAAATGTTATACCAACAACCTGATGCGTAAAAAAGTGCGAATTCAACATAGCGACAAACCGGGTTAAAGGGCCGTTTATTTTCATTACGTGACAAAAAGCGAAATTTCCATTGGTATTTCGGAATTGGTGTAATACTATTTTCCAGACTTTGGCAATTATGGCTAATCTCCATGGAAAACAGTTTTCGAGCATCGGATTTGCGCATTTTCCGTGTACACAAAAATATGCATCGTCGCTCTAATATAACTAGCCAGCCACCGATCGGAAAGACTTATATATTGTATTTTTAATAGAGACCAACCAACGCTATGAAATTTTGCCACGCTTTGTTCGGCGTAGTTTTTCAATAACTGATAAATTCGGTTTATATAAAAATTGCTGGTCACTTCTGTGAAAAAAACTTGCAGATTACATAAAAAAAATATGGTTAACACACTAACAATCAGAGAGTCCTTCCTATATTCCTCATTTCATAGCAAATGAACTCCGCAATAATGAGAAAATGTGAATACTAACTAAAACTCTCATTATGACCGAACTGTCCGTTTTGCAATCTGAGTCTAACTTACAATAATATAAAAAAGCAATGACGTGGCCATTTTGAAATGAATGATGAGTGCTTCAAGCTGAGTGGATAAAGTGAACCGGAGATACAATCAGACAGTAACTCAATGAACAATTATATACGATTTACACTAACTTATTTGATATTGTGGCGCGTTTCGTCGACACAGCGACTTCATCAGACTACATCATAATCTATGATGTAGTCTGATGAAGTCGCTGTGTTGACGAAGCGCGTCACAACATTAAATAAATTAGTGTAAATCGTATATAATTTTTCATTGAGTTAATATGATGGATTTGCATCAAGTAAAAGCCACAAGCATTGCATTTTTAATCAGACAGTAGTAACCACCATTCACTATTTGATCAAATAGTAACAGTGATCTGCCTGAACTGGCGTAAGGATACTGTAACAACGCGAACACAGAACTCAACTAACTGTCCGAATTCGCATCAGCTTCTGCTAGCACCTGAAGGGCTTCCATGTGGAATATTTAGGAGGATCGATATAATCATAATCATGTCTATAATCGCGTATCAAAGCAGTTTAACCCCACGTCAATGCTTATTGATCCTTGTTCTTTAATAGTGAAGTCAATCTGCATTTGCGCGCATGCTATAGACATGATTATGATTATACTGACCCTCCTTGGTTTTCCCCAAGGGGGGATCACTTAGAACCTCCCAGGAGCTTGTGCGACTAAGGAGAGACAGTTGTTTCTTTGTCGACTGTGTTTCTCTATCCTTGTGCCAGCCTTGACACACCACTGTTAATGTTTGTCCCAACAGTGAAAGATTTCTACTACCCTCTGAGTAGATCTACCGCTTGCTTTATCCACTGAGCTTGAGACATTCATCATTTTATTCAAATCAGCCAACATGACTTCACGTCAGTGCTTTTTTCAAATTTCTTCAGACAATTTCTTTGACAATTCTGGATATTAATACAGTCTGGTTATTAGTTTTACCGTAGGGTGGAATAGAACAAATATGCGGTTTTGGGACCCCCGTTGGGAACGCAATCGCTAAGGCCTATTCTTCAAATCCTAATCTAATTTAAAATAGATCTTCCGAATGTGTTCATTTATAAATTGGTCTCAGAGACACGGTACAGACATTTCAATTGGGAAACAACGCCTTTTCCTCGATTCTGACTTGTCCGTGCACAGAATTTTCATGAATTTTCTTCTAAAACCTCACTATATCGGCTCAGCACCAGATCCATGAGCACTAGACGTAAACCACTCCTAGCATGAGCCATACAACTCGAAAAGAGCCACTCGTCCTCTGCGCATGCGTAATCTACTCGCGGTGGAAATTTCTCTCCAAATTACACACCTCACACAAAACTCGGATTCTTCAACACCAGTGGTTCGGGATATATCGCAGCTTCAAACCCCAATCCTCTCAGTTGAAAACTCGTCTGCTCATGTGCATAAAGAAAAGTGCCCGAAAGGGGTATCATTAATTTCAAAATTGGCCCCAGGGTTACGATATGGACACTCCAACTCGGAAACAACGCTGTTTTCCCCAAGCTGACTTGTCCCTGTACAGAATTGCCATGAATTTTCTTTTAAAACCTCACAATATCGGCTCAGCACCAGAACGATTCTCCAACACCAGTGGTTTCTGGAGATATCGCATCTTGAATCCACGCATGCGTTGCCCTCACAAGTAGACTTTATGGAGGAATAACATCCTCCAACTCAAAAACCCAATCCTCTCAGACGAAAACTCCAGCAGTTAAGTCATTTCTCCTCTGCCCATGCGCATAACGAAAGATGCCCAAAAGAGGCAGCATGAATTTCAATATTGGCCCCAAGGATTATGTTATGAACACTACACCTCGGACACTACGCTGTTACCTCGAAACTGGCTTGCACACTCACAGAATTGATTTTAGGTGGTAATATAACTTTCCAGTTACACCCCCAGCTGGTCAGCATTCAGACAAATTTTGAAAACCAATTTAATATTCCACACATCGTTCTCCCACTAATTCAATTGCCACGGCAGTACATATTTCAATGAGTTGCCCTCGTACATATCGCAATAATTCGATAAAACAATTCCGCGTAGGAAAACAACTGAAATAATTTGCCCAGTTTGAAAGTTCAAAATTATTAAATTTTTTTAGGCTCCTTGTGGCCTGTTCTCAGTGAAATTTTGCACACCCTGAGAGGTCAGCATTGGTCACCGAAGTGGCAAGATTGATCCTATATTTGTTTCGGGAATTTCAAGCAAAATATTCCGATAATAGTTAAACATTTTTTAATTTTTTTCTACTCATACTATCCCCACAAAATTTTCCACAAGTGTTTGCGTCTGTACTTTGCATTTAACTACCTAGTTTCAATTCAATGGGATCAGTATTTTTCGAGTTATTGTGAGAACAAAATTTTCTATTTTGGAAAAAAAAATTCAAGTTTATAGCCATCCGATCAATATAAAACTTCTATTTACGAATATTTACGAAACCGCTCACTCACTCGATCTATCTGAAACTTATCATAAAATTGTAGAATTATAAAGATCCTAATTCTACAATTTTATGATAAACTTCAGATAGATCGAGTGAGTGAGCGGTTTCGAAAATATTCGTAAAAAATGTTTCAACTAAACTCTGAAACCGCTCGGTGGATTTTGCCCGTTAATTTCGAATCAGATTAATGGACTGGCAACAAAATCAATAATATAGAAAACATGAGTTTGAACCTAAAGTAAGCAGACGTTTTCGAGAATCTCTTCAGTCATGATATATTTTGTTACAGAAGGACTTCTGGAAGAAACAGCAGCAACAAAATCAACAATTGACCACGACGACTCCATTTTCCTCAGCTCAGGCTCTTTGCCCATCTTCCAAGCGGAACCCCAGAACGCTTACGTTGTGAAAAACCGACCAGCACTCCTTCAGTGTAAAGCAGGCAATGCTCTTCGTGTGTATTTCAAGTGCAATGGTGCAAAAAATGTTGAAAGTACTCAGAGTGAGTTCGTTCATCCTCAAACGGGAGTGAGAATCGTGGAGGCCGAGATAAACATTACGAGGGACATGGTGGAGGAGTTTTTCGGAAACGAAAAGTTCAAGTGCGAATGTCACGCTTGGAGTGGAAGGGGTAGCATCAAGAGTCAGCCTGCTGTCGTTGATGTAGCTTGTGAGTATCTTAATATTTTTCCACGAGCAAGTTTGAATATTAATATTTGAGCTTTAAGATGTCTCCATATCTTAACACTTGAATAGCCCTGTGGACAGGAGCTTTGGCGCTCTTGTTCAAACTTTGACAAATCATATCTCCGAAATTATTGGTTTCTGGGATTGATATAAATGGATTCTTACGATAGAACTGCATCATAAAAGGAATTAAATTCAAACAGACCAATTCTCCCCAATAACGAACTTATCCGAGATATTCATTCCTCTGATCTACTCTGAAAATTGTATTATATCAATTAAAACTAAGACAATATTGCAGTTTTTGTTTTCACTGGAGATATTCTGAACCCAATTCGATTATGTATCTTATCAAAGATTATATTTCCATCATCATATGGATTATGCACGGGCATTATATTATCACCTTAAAAGTATATCATATCATCCTCATAATTCTACGATAGCTGAGGTTATTTAATTGTTTATTTTGCATTCTATCATAATTTGTTTTCTAGAACAGAAGTTGTATTTTATATCAAGAATAACGAACCAGAAATAATTTTGACATTTATCTCTCTTTGGAAAATAAGATGACATGTAAGAACACAGATCATAGAATAATTCATAGATAGAATAATCAAGTACAGCGTACTGTGAAAACATAGAAGTACGATTCATTATTGAAATTTGGAAAAATCATATCTCCGAAAGTATTAGCTTGTTAGGGTGGAAAATGATTTCAATGGATTTTCATGGTGAAACTGCATCTTATAAATGAACTGAATTTGAAATTTGTAATGTAAAAAAAAAATTTTTTTCGTTACTCCGAAACCGCTAGGCCGATTTTGTCCAATAACGAACTTAACCAAGATATTCATATATCGCCTGCAGATATCACCTACTCTGAGAATTTCAACTACCTAGCTCATTATGTTCGAGAGTTATTGTAGAAACAAAATTTAAAAATTTGTTTTGTTGTAGAATACCGACGGAAAATTTTTTGCAATATTTCGTTAGGATCGAATCGTTATAAAATTCGAAAAAAAATTGCTGAAAAAACTCTTATAAGTTCTCATATTCAGATGTTCAACTAAAAAGGAAATATTTGTCTTCTCTCGTTAACAAACTCGTTGTCACTACAACTCGACGGAATAGCCAATGAAAATTCCGTATCAAGTGGTTTGCTATTACCAAATTCAAACTTTTAGTGAGGTTCCAGAACGACCCATTGACTTACTAAATAATTCATCCCTTCATCTAATGCCACCTTGCATCCAGGGCTGCAAATTCGAATTAATTCAACTGAACAGCAACTTTAATGGAATGTATACCCATCCCGTTTAGGTTCAATAAGTTCATCTCGACTACTTACGAATTAATGAAATAGACTTGCACGCTCCATCTACGGGGGGTTTCTGGCTTCACTCTTCAATACTTCCGCTTCCGCTGCTACAGAACTATCTGGTACAAGTGAGGAAAGCGGAATAGCTTGTTTTATATGGTTGTGGTATTTCATTTGGACGATACTGCAAAGCTCTGGCTGTGCGAAATGTACCCAATATTTTTTGGAGGTTAAAGATAGATCAATAGACATTTTTGGGCTGGGTGGACATTCTTTCGTTCTTGATTGATTATTTTCTTGAATAATTGATCTAAAGGATACAATGAACCACATTTTCAATCTCCCTGAAATTTTCACAAATTGGATGATACGATTTTAATAATGCAAACTTCAATGGTCGATTAAAATATATCCGGGTATCCCCCGTACTCCGTCCAGCGCTCTGCTCTGAAAGAAACAATGGACCTTTCATGAAGTCTGTTTGACAAATCGATTTATCATTCGGCATTAGACTTCCAAGCTTTTCAGCTGGATCTAATTACTTCGAGGGTTGAAAGTTTTTAAAAATTCACTTGCGGACCTGACCGAGGATTATATTATTCAACTGTAGTAATGGCTGATCTGATTATTTTATCTGAATTCTTATAAGATAATCAGTTGTATGTTGAAATATACTGACTGACAGAGAAACTGCAACACCCAGAAGGAGCTGTTTAAATTTAAATTTTGAAAAATAGATAGTATAGCAAGGACTAAATGATTCAAATTTGAATGAAAAAAAAATAAAGTGTTTACAATTTTTTTTAATAAGTTTGTTAATAATGTGTTTGTCCACCGCAATTATATATACACTCCCCAACACGTCTTGGGATTGATGCAATAAGAAGGTCTATTTCTTCTTGAGGGATACTATCCCAAGCTACCTGTAGTTCATGTATCAGACCCGCCAAAGTCCGTGATGGCTGGGGTAAATATTCACATGGGTCGGCTCAAGAGAGTTTAAACTAACTCTGGCAGTATGAGGTCGAGCATTATCATGCTGAAATATTGGATTCTCGAGCCGTTTAGGGTAAGGGAGAACATATGGCTCCACTATTTCTTGAAGGTAACGCAGCGCTGTCATGTTACCACGAATAAAGACTAAAGGTGACCTACTTGCATGTGCAATAGCACCCCATACCATCACGACTACTGGCCGGTGTCCATGACGCTCAATATCAAACTGAGGTTCATGTCTTTCTCCCTGACGTCGTCTAACCCTCCTTCGGCCATCATGTGCAGTGTACACCCAAGGTGAATCGAGATTCGTCAGTAAATACGACCTGATGCCATTTCACATTCCAATGTTGACTTTCTCTGCACCACTGTAATCGTTGCCGGCGATGCTCAACTGTCAGAGGTAACACAAGATGGGGTCGATAATGCTACAGTCCAAAAGACCTTATCCGGTTCTACAAAAAAAAATTCAATTCAAACAGCTCCTTCTGGGTGTTGCAGTTTCTTTGTCAGCTAGTATAATTCCGAATACTTCTCATAAAATATTTATCTGAAATTTTCTTTGTAAATGTTGAGATCTATTTCATATCTCCGACAGTATTGGTTTCTCAGAGTTGGGAATGATATCAATGGATTCGTATGATAGAACTCCATCATAAAAGAATTTAAAGTCGAACAACTGTCATTAAAAAAAAAACAAGAGTGCCAGAAATTATTAATCCGAAACCGGCAGACGGAGATCCGAGATATTCATTCCTCAAATCTACTCTGAAAATTATATTTATATTAATTGAAACCGCCAATATTCCAGTTTTGTTTTTCCTGGGGATATTCTGAACCCAATTTGATTAGCTTACCAAAGTATATATTTCCATCATCATATGCATCATCCAAGGGCATATTACCACCCAAAAATTATGAGGTTATGTCATTGGTCATTATGCATTCAATCATACTTTGTTTCCTAGAAGAACTTCTTGAAAAAAATATGACATGTCTCTTCAAGATGACATGTATGAACACAGATCATAAAATTTAAAAAAATTCGGACCTTAATTTTCGAATACAGCATTCGGTGAAATCATAGATTTAGTATTTACTATTGAAATTTTTAAAAATCCTATCTCTGAAATTATTAGCTTGTTTGTTAGAGTTTAAAATGATATCAATGGATTCTCATGTTGAAACTGCAGCTTAAAAGAAATTAATTTTTAATGTAAAAAAAAAATTTTTTTTCGCTACTCCGAAATTATCAGGCCGATGTTGGCTAATAACGAAATCAACCGAGATATTTATCTGCCAAGCTTACTCTGAAATTTTCAACTGCCTAGCTGATTCCGTTCGAAAGTTATCGTGTTAACGGCCGGACCGGATTTTCGTCACGGATTCTTGATCAGTGAGTCAAACCAAAACGTTTGAGACCATCTTTTTCAAAAAATTCAAAAACTATTGACATTTGGGCAAATCAATAAGCACTCTGTTCCGAGGAACAAGAACGCCAAAAAGTACCTTATTCGGTTATATCATAAATACTGTCGAATACTATCAGCAGCTCATCACACAATTACTTATAACCAATACGAGTAGTATTGTCGTTCTAGGACAGTCGATCGACCTCAGTCATCAGGAAAGTACTGTCATTAAATTCAATAAACAACTTAAGAACGTAATTTTTACAGCCGTTCTTCAGTTGTTTATGACTACTACCGGCGACTAACGTCTTTCAGTCTAATGATTAAGCATATCTGATAATCTGATGCCAGGAGTCTATTGAAAGGAAACACAAATCAATTGCGCAGTCCATTTCCGCTTCGGCGGAATGAATATCAATTCATTTCACTACTGCATGCGCCGCTTTATTTTTATTATCTACATAACAGTTCTTAAATTAAAGTTGGAGTCTATCGAAAAATCTTCTCGGGGCAACCTTTCCAACACTTCGACTATTGTCGGAAGTAATTGTGGTTAAGAAAAAATGAGTTCAAGCCCTGTGGACAGGAGCTTTCTGGCGCTCCTGTTCAAACAGACAAATTTTATCTCCGACAGTATTGGTTTATCAGAGTTGGGAATTAATATCAATGGATTCTTATGAAAGAACTTCATATTAGCAGAAATTGAATTCAAACATCATAGAAGAATTTAAATTCAACAAGAGTGCAAAAATTATCAATCCAAAACCAATAGACGAATTCTACCCAACAACGAACTCATTCGAGATATTCATTCCTCAATTCTATGATGAACGATAATATATATCTTTCATCAAATCCACTCCAATACTCCAATACACTAATATTCCAGTTTTGTTTTTAGTGGAGATATTCTGAACTCAATATTATTAACTTACCATTACCATTCCCATCATCATATGGATTGACCATCGGCATAAAAATATCAACCAACAAAAAGTATGATATCATATTATAATTCTCATAATTCTACGATTGCTGAAATGAATTAGACAACGTCATATCTCAGGAAAATAAGTTGACATTATAACAATTCATAGGTAGAATAATTGTATCATTCTGTGAAAACATAGAAATACGATTTATATTGAAATTTTGAAGAATCATATCTCCGAAAGTATTAGCTTGTTAGATTTAAAAATGATATCAATGGATCTTATGGTAAAACTGCATATTGAAAAAAATTTAATTTGGAATTTGTTATGTAAAAAAATTTGGTTTTTTTTTGTTACTCCGAAACCATCTGTCTGATTTCGCCCAATAACGAACTCAGCCGAGATATGTATCTCCCAAACCTACTGTGAAAATTTCCACTGTCTAGCTCATTCCGTTCGAGAGTTATCGTACTTACGGGCGGCCGGCAGGACAGAATGAATTTCGACCACGGATTCTTGATCAGTGAGTCGCACCAAATCGTTTAAGATCATTTTCATCAAAAATTCGAAAATTACAGACATTTGGGCATATTGATAAGTACTCTGTTCCGAGGAACAAGAGCGCCAAAAACGTTGTATTGGTGCTTTATTATTGTTAGTACTTATTGTTAGTAATGTTAGTATTGTTGATATAATATGTTTTTGTTATATCATCATGTGAAATTGTATGATAGTTTATTTTGTTTGGCAAATAAACATTATTATATTATTATTATTAACGAAGGCATAATTATTACCATTTTACCAACATTGATCTAGAATCTAGATATTCAAAGAACTAATCCAGTCAAATAATTCCAGCTGCATATATAAATAGTCACCAAATTCGTGGATTCGTTATTGCTTGGACAATACAAAGCCAATATGCTCAACCTCTAACAACTTTCGAAACGAAATTCATAGAATCAAATATTATTCTTCCATATAATGAGTGCCTTTCTATGGAAAGTTCCTCAAATTTCATGAACAGCTTCATACCCCAGAAGATTGAGCTGAAGCATCCAATGATAGACTACCGCTCAATATTATTAGATTTGGACAAGGCCGGATTCAGCTTTCGATAATTATGGTACTAAGCATTCCTACTTTGACTATCCTAGCCAGTCGGTCTCCAGTCAAGATAGGCTCCAATCTGACAAAGACTATAAGCCCCTCAAAATCAAAATCGATTCAACAGTTTTGAACTTATAGGGGTGAAAATTCTATGATTTGCAGTAAACACCCTGTATCTTTTAAACTAGTAGGCATAAGAGATGTTTAATTGCCCATTTTTGACTTCTCATATGGTCCTCTATTACTCCCTGCCTGATGGGTCATTGATCAGAAATCTCGCTGTATATGGGTCTGACTCTGATACTTCTCAGTTTATTCTGAATCTGAAACTTGTATACGCTATTATTTAGCGGAAAAAAGAATTGAAATTTGGTCATGTATGTCTCGGGCAAAAAATATGACAGAGAACAAAACCCTCCGCTCATCAGTAAACGGCCACCACACGTCCAAATTTCGAAGTCCAGTTAATCATTCACTGCTGTCACAAAAGGCCTGCGACCAGTTACTGCTATGTGAAACGGGGAGTACAATATCTCACACCGATTTTGTCCTTCTGTTCCGATAACTTTATGATGAATTGCACGACATTACCACTCAAGTTTACAGCAGTGAGTCTAGGTATCACGAACCAGTTTTCAGTCCGGTCGATTTCAATTCAGCAAAACGTTACACGGCTTCGTAAACGGTTTCATTAAATCTCGACTCGTCCGAAGAACGGGTATACCTAAGGAAGCACCTGAAGAATGTACGTTAAATAGCCTGATACCGATTCTAGGTAGTTATCATGTCTGCTTTGATTTTCTGCTGCGAATTCGGATTTGATCTTAGTTGGTAAATCTTTGAAATGGAAGTTGGGAAAGTACTGTCGTCTGATCAGTCTGCTTTGGCTCGCTTATTCAAGCTTAGACAGAGCGGTCGCCCATCCAGGTACTGTACTCGCCCAATGCTTCTTGGCTTCCAGAATAAAAAATATTGCTCCAATATTTCCAACAATATGAAGGATATTCACGAAGACCGTTCGTTAGAATATTTCAAAGAATGACTTGAAATAAACACTTGAAATTAAGCTTTGTTAGGATGGATTCTTGGAAAAAATTTCAGATTCGTTCGACTACCGGTTTCACCGGAAATGATACCAACTTTCGTTTTTCAAATGTAATAACTAGTTCTTCCATTGATAATCAGATTACCCATTGAATTCTACATTTTTTTAATGCGTCACTTACATATTATCCTCAGAAAATTCGTGTGAAATCTGAAAAAAACCCTTTAAATTTTCTCAAATAGGTCTTCATTCCAATGTTAATAACTAGTAGATTTTTGCATGAAAATACCTAATTTGCTAGCTTCTATCAGAAGACATAACAATGCTTCTCCTTCGTTGTTTAAAAATTCAATTCAACATACAGGCTGTTTATATTTCAATGTCAAAGTCATGACAAAAACCTCAAAACTATTTTTTTTAAATGAGAATCCGTTTTTGGTGCTCTTGTTCCTTGGAACAGAGTGCTTATCAATTTGCCCAAATGTCTTTAATTTTCGAATTTTTGGATGAAAATGGTCTTAAACGATTTGGTTCGACTCACTGATCAAGAATCCCTGGTCGAAATTCATTCTGTCCGGCCGGTTCCGCCGGCCTTAGGCACGATAACTCTCGAACGGAATGACCTAGACAGTTGAAATTTTCAGAGTAGGTTTGGGAGATAAATATCTCGGCTAAGTTCGTTATTGGGCAAAATCGGACAGATGCTTTCGGAGTAACAAAAAAAAAAAAATTTTTTACATGACAAATTCCAAATTAAATTTTTTTCAATAGGTAGTTTTACCATAAGAATCTATTGATATCATTTGTAACTCTAACAAGCTAATACTTTCGGAGATATGATTTTTCAAAATTTCAATAATAAATCGTATTTCTACGTTTTCACAGAATGATATAATTATTTTATGTATGAATTGTCATAATGTCAACTTATTTTCCTGAGACATGACATTGTCTAATTCATTTCAGCAATCGTAGAATTATGAGAATTATAATATGATATCATACTTTTTGTTGGTTGATATTTTCATGCCGATGGTCAATCCATATGATGATGGGAATGGTAATGGTAAGTTAATAATATTGTGTTTAGAATATCTCCAGTAAAAACAAAAATGGAATATTGGTGCATTGGAGTGGATTTGAGGAAAGAATATATATTATGGTTCATCATAGAAATGAGGAATGAATATCTCGGATGAGTTCGTTGTTGGGTAGAATTTATCTATTGGTTTTGGATTGATAATTTTTGGCACTCTTGTTGAATTTAAATTCTTCTATGATGTTTGAATTCAATTTCTGCTAAGATGAAGTTCTTTCATAAGAATCCATTGATATAATTCCCAATTCTGAGAAACCAATACTTTCGGAGATATAATTTGTCTGTTTGAACAAGAGCACCAGAAAGCTCCTGTCCACAGGGCTTGAACCAATTTTTTTTTATTGGTCAGCTGGAAAAACTGGTCAAAAAACGAGAGTTGGTGTCATTTCCGGTGAAACCGGAAGTCGAACGAACCTGAAATTTTTTCCAAGAATTCATCTCTCCTAACAAAGCTTAACTAAAAAATTTCAAGTGTTCATCTCGAGTTTTTCTTTGAAATATTCTAACGAACGGTCTTCGTGAATCATCCTGTATACTGTTCAAATTCACGATTCCATCCACATAATTTATTTTCTGACAATACAATCTCAAAGGCCTGTAAAATAGTCAGGATCCATAGCGAAGTGCTGCAAAGAATTATTCAAAGCCAACTGCGATGTTACAACCATTTATAAAGGCCCTGTATAATATTAATACTGAACAAATTGGGGAATAGAGAAGATTATCAGTCTAATAACAATTTCACAGATGAAAAGTAAAAGGTATACTTATGAATTATTCAGTATAATAAAACCTTTTTCAACCAAGCATTTGCATAGGATAGACGGGAGGTGACGAAAATGTTGAAAACTCTGTCTGCGTAATATGAAAATGTTTGTATTGCTTTTATGGAAAGTTGCTACGGAGTTGGAATAATGGTCAAATTTCTCTACATTTATCGCGCAGTGGCTTTTAACTTCGCAACGGATATTTTACTTACTCATATATCTTTTTGAGCGCATATTCTGGGGAACAGGGAACTTTCATTTTGGCAAATATCTTAAATTTTCGCCGAGAATGTTCTCAAACCAAGGGTGTAGCCAGGGGGAGGGTTTTGGGGGTTCAAACCCCCCCCCCCCTTGTTCTTAAAAACAAAAAAATACTTGCCACAGAAAGCAATCCTTACACCCCCTGCCCTTATGAAGTCAATTGCAAAAATTTCAAACCCCCCCACCGAAATTAATTCCTGGCTACGCCTTTCTCTCAAACGTTTAGTTTCCACTCATGATAAAGAATCCGAGGTCAAACTTAATTATGTCCCTCCGTAAGCACGATAACTCTTGAACGAAATGAGAGTTGTAATCTGCAGGGTAGGTTTGAGGCATAAATATTGTTGGCATAATCGGTCGAACGGTTTCGATGGTGCCTATCTGAAATGTTGTTGATACTTCCTCAATAGTTCAAAAAACAGATCCGATCGAATTAAAACCTTTTAGTTTGTTGTATAATGCAGATCCGCATGTTCTTGCGGAATTTCGTGAGCATCGTATACCTAGAAAACAAATAAAAAATTTTCTTCAACAATCTTATATTTCAGGAACTATCTGTTAGATTCCGCTGAAACTGCGCACAAACCTTCAATCCGCATTTAATTTTCCTAATATTTCCAAAAATACAGATCCGAACGAATTGAAATCTGGTACTTGGTTGAAAAAGACGCCTTGAAGGTTCATGCAGTATTTCTTTAGGGTGTGTGAGTCGTAAATAGACAGATGAACTCAAATGAATTCAAACTGGAAAATATAGTATAAGTAATGCTTTTGGGAATATAAATCATCCATGAATCAATTGATAATACAGACAAATAATATACATTACTTATTTAATCATAGCGAGATAGCTCCTACCATCATACTTAGCTCGTTGGCGCTGAAGAAGCTGTAATCGTAACCGAATACAGTGCAGACTAGAACATACATAACTCAATTAAATTTTATCAGACTATTTGAACGAACGACGAAGCAAATGTAGCTGAAAATATTATCTAAGCACGCGGGGGCAAGCACTTAACTACATTGTTTCAACATGAACGGGACAGAATGATCACTATCTGCAAAACGGTTCCGAAGGGGGAAAGTGTAGTAGAAACACTCTAGGGACTATGCTTTTCTCCAGTCACTTTTCAGAAATCAACTTGTATGCAATTGCATGTACGAGAGAACGGATCATGCCAGTCTGTAATTATGAAATTTGTTTGAAAAAATTGATACAACCACTGAGGTGAAGTCAGGAGCTTTTGCGCGTATGTTCTATTGTCCATTCTCCCGTATTGGACACTCTTAATCGAATTTACCATGGTGAATTCTATTGTCCGTTCTCCTGTATTGGGCAACTTTTATCGAATTTACCATGGTAAATTCGGAGGACAACTGACAATAGAATTCACCATGGTAAACTCGATTAAGAGTGTTCAATACAGGAGAATGGACAATAGAACATACGCGCAAAAGCTCCTGACTTCATGTCAGTGCCATTCGTCGCATTGGTATGCGCCACCTACCCTTAAAATTTCAAGTCGCCATATCTGTCTGTTCTCATGTTATCGTTGCAACGGACGGCCGGCCGAACAGAATCAAATTTGACCTCGAATTCTTCATCAGGGAGTCGAACCCAATCGTTTGAGACCATTTTTGGCAAAACATTCGATAATTACAGGCATTTGGGCAAAATGATAACGTGATGTTGCCCAGAACATACGCGCAATAATTGTGCTTAAAGAAAATGATTTTATAAATTCACTGATTTTATCAATTATTAAGCATTCGATCACGACACTCTCTTAAATTTTTATATTCACTGTATTCGATGAAAATCTATTGGTAATGTATTGGTAATTGAACTTTGCCTCATGTTAACAATAATTCTCGATTATGTCGCTGGCATAGATTTTAAAGTAATTGAATAGTGAAGAATCAGCAAGTTAAACTGCCTTCAACAAAGCTCTCCTACATCAAAGCTTCCTGAATTCCTCTTATTACTGAGTGTCTGGGATAATTTGATCCAGAAATACGAGGCAACAAGACAACATCGCAAATGTGCAAAAGGCGAATCCGTGGCGTAGCACGAGATGAAACGGGAGAGCCGGTTAGCTGGAATTCACTGTTGCATAAACCATTTAACACATCTCTATGACAAAGTTGAGCCCGAGGTATTCAAATTCGCAAGCTTGCACGGTTTGGTTGTTTTCAATGAACGTTCCTTCCTCCCCGTTCTGTGTTCTGGCCGGAAATGGGCCTCCACTGCCTGAATCCTGGGGTGTCTCCAATATTTGCTCTTCCGATTGGAAATTGCCATAGTTACTACTCTGAAGAAAATAGCTATTAGCAATTCAACAAGTTTGGGAATTGGGACATTTCGATCATTGGTTGTTTCGGAGATCTATTTTTTGAGTTAATCTAGTTAATAATATCTTGCATGCGATCCATTGTGAGAATATATTTAATTGACTTCGAATTCGATCATTTGTCCAAATTCTACTAATTTACCCAGATAGGCAACATTTCAAACCTTTTACTCATACCCCAATATTGTTCACAGACATACAAGGTTCTACATACAAGGTGTTTCACCATAAACGGGACAAACATGCAGTGTGGAAAAGCCAAATGGAATAAATTCTTCAAATCTTGGTTATTGTACATATTTATGGAAAACCCGAATCATGTAAAATTTAAATTTTAAATTGTCATTCTTCTTCGTAAAAATGCGAAATCTTCATCCCCTTTAGAAAAATAGGTTTAGCTTCCAATTTTTCAAAAAGGAAGTATGGGCTTGTGATACATCGTTTGAAAGATCTCGTCATTATCTATTCGGAAATGTTATCACTTTCATGTTTGTTGCAAAAATCGAATAAAAAAAATAAAATCAACTGATTAGTTAAATTTGGTACAATATCAAAAACTAAAAGGTAATACAATATGTAGCAAAGGAGTTATGAAGGTTAATGAAGTAGATGTTCAAAGTGTTCACCGCGAACGCCTTGGCATCCTAACTTCAAATAAAATATGTTTCCAACAATATTCAACATCTCACGAGTGATCTACCTAATCGCAAGCGTTATTCGATCTTTTAGATCATTCAAATCGAGGGATTCAGTTTTGTACACAATGCTCTTCACATATATATGGTTAAGATCAGGGGATCACGCTGGCCATTCGATCGTTCCTCGCCTTCCTTTCCACCGACTAGGAAATATTGCGTTGAGGTACGCCGGACATTGCGTTGGTAATGTGGTGGTGATCCATCCTGTTACGATGTATCACAAGCCCATACTTCCTATTTGAAAAAGTGGGGGTTGTACCTGTCTTTCGAAGGGGGCTGAAGGTATGGTTCGCATTTTTACGAAGAAGAATGAAAATTTAAATTTGATGTGTTTCGGGATTTTCCATTAATATGTACAGTAACCAAGATAATGAATTTATTCCATTTGGCTTTTCCTCAGTGTATATGAAATTGACAAAATGTAAAATTTCTGTTTCATTGAAATGTTGCTTCTATGTTCTAAGAAGCCAGTTCGGAGAATAGATTTTTTACGATCATCGACTCTAATGTTTGTGGAACGTCCACAAACCTGGATGATATATCTCTTGAAACGTTTTTCTTAATATTATGCCAAAAGCTGGTTGTCGATCACAGTTCTATATAAATGCCTCCCCGTTAAAGACCTATAAGGCCACCATTTCTTATCCTAAAGCGACCTCTCATTATATTCGTTATAGATATCCATCACCACAGGGTATAACCCATTATCTGTAAACGTCTCAATCATAAAATTTTCATCCTGAACAGTTTCATATCCCAGCTCAAGCAGGGGTGTTTGTGGGGGTCGCTGTGGCTGTCACCCCGCCCATACGTAGGTCTGTCCTTCATGTACGTATGTATGTAGCTGGCAGGACATTAATTGCACGATATGTATCTCAGATAATGGGTCCTCCGTCGATGTAATTATAGATTGTAGTTGGAAATCGGATATACAGGATGTTTCTTTATTGATGAAAAATATTTTATGAGATGGTGCTTCAACAAAAAGGATTGAGGGTCTTTCATATAAATTATGTTGTATGCCCTTTCCTCTTTAAGTTACTACCATTTGAAATTGGGGGAAAAGTTTTCTTTCTATTCAATATCTCCTCTATGAAACAATTCAGAAGCAGGAAATTTGGCAGATCGCTGAAGTCAATTGTTACTTTTTTACAGTTATTGTAACTACCAAATGTTATCACAAGGGGTGATAAAATCAACCCTTTTGCATCTTGACTCTCCTGAAATTGTTAGTTCAATTACAGAAAACTAAAATATTACTCTATCTCGCATTAATTCATAGACGGTTTGTTGAAAAAATCAAGTAGGCTGCTGTCAAATGTGGTCATATTAACTAAAAGGAGTGTCTTACTACCTGTTATTTTGTAGCATTTACTGCGAAAATTTACCATAGTAATGTATATTTATTACACTATCAGAAAGTAGAGATTTTAAGGAACACAAAACCACTGCCTTTTTCAAAGGAGCGAATATTTTTACGTGAAATTTTCGATTGAAAATTAGGCTGCATTTTCGATATTAAGTGAAAATAAGGTGAAAAAATTTATATTTCAAATCAAAAAAATTACAGTGTGTTTGGGACATCAAAAGGTAAGTTTTCACCAAATTTCGTGAAAATAAAAAGTTTTTTGTAAATTTAAAAATAAAAAACCAAAAACTTGGTTATTTGAATTATTCACATAAATTTTGAGGTTATGTGAGAAAAGTGTAAAGGAAAAAGCTGTACATATTTGTATTACCTACAACTTTGCCTTTAAACTTTTTTCCATAGGGCTTGTAGTTTTGCAGGAATTCGATATAAACCGTTTTTTGCCCTTAAAAACTCACCCCCTTCCACTTACCGACCTCGGATCGCCACTAAATTATTTTTTCTTTAATTCTTGTTATATTCTTTTCTTTTTCCAATGGGTTTATCCTAATATTATTTTTTCACACTTTGTGCCATTTTCAAAGGCAATAAGTGTCTACTATAATAGTTCAGATAACACAATAGAACGAGCAATAGAACTGTTCACAAAAAATAATGGGAGATGGAATGACACCAAGATTGATGGGGAAGCGAAAATGCACGGAAAATGGCGAATCCTTACTTAAACAACATAGTAGGAGAGTAATTCGTTCCATGAAGGGAAAACGTATATGTGCTCTACTTCTATCAGCAAATGAGGCGATCTCTCAAATTCGCATAATATACCGCATGATTTCACTGATTTTGTTATAACTTTCCACAATCTGGATACAACAGAGGGTGAAAACTGGGCGTATACCCCCTTATAGCATCATAAAATGCCATAGGTGTATATATATTCTTCCGAAGAACTTCTTCTGGTCATTATTTTCGGACCACATACGATCAATAATAATGTAAGCCAACATAACCATATTATAGACTCGTAACCAATTCGTGCTAAATTACAGTTTCAGTTATTTCAGATTGTGTAGCTTGTTGCAGATTTCCTATTGTGATAGGTGCAATTAAATCATATTATTCCATGTTCAGTACTATCTAGCACCGGTCCGGTACCATACTACTCTGTCAGTATCACAGTACCAGGAATTGGTCAATTAAACACTGTTAATTATTCATCCAAATTTATTTTAGACCAGGGTCTTCAAAAATGGTAAAATGATAAAAAAAATTATAGTGGAATGAAACCCACTGGAAAAGGAAGAGAATGTAACAAGAATGATAGGAAAAATAATTTACGGGCGAGTTCGGGAAGGAGAAGAGGGGGTGAGTTTTTAAGGGTAAAAAACGGTTTATCTCAATTTTCGGCAAAACTACAATTCCTATGGAAAAAAGTTGAATGGCAATGCTGTAGGTAATAATAATAAAAAGATCTACAACTTTAGTATTCACACTTTATTCACATCACCTCAAAATTTATGTGTAAAATTCAAATAACCTCGTTTTTGGTTTTTAATTTTTATCTTCTACAGACATTTTTTTTCATCAAATTTGGTAAAAGCCTACCTTCTTATGTCCCAAATACACTGTAATTCTTTGGTTTCAAAATATTTTTTTTTTCATCTTAATTCGACATAATATCGAAAAACACCGTAATTTTCAATCAAAAATTTTCACTTCGAAATATCTGCTTTTTCAAAAAAGTAGGTGGGCTTTTTGTTCGTTGAAATCTCTACTTTCTGATGGTCTGAAAAAATATCCATTACTATGGCAAATTTTCGCAGAAAATGCTACGAAATAACAGGTAGTAAGGCCAAGACCCTAATAGCCCTTTGCCCAATTCTCTATGAAATAAGTTTTGATGCGCTCAAATTTTACGTAGGTCACTCAGGTGTATACATTATATTAAAATACCATCAGAAAGTAGAGATTTCAACAAAAAGCCTAACTACTTTTTTAAAAAAGCTGATATTTTGAGGTTAGAGTTCTTGATTGAAAATTAGGATGCTTTTTCGATATTAAGTCAAATTAAGGTGAAAAAAAAATTGTAAATAATAAAAATTAAAAAGCAAAAACGTGGTTATTTGAATTTTTCACATATATTTTGAGGTTATGTGAAAAAAGTGTGAATACAAAAGCTGTAGATCTTTTTATTACCTACAACTTTGCTATTTAACTTTTTTCCATAGGATTTGTAGTTTTGCCGGTAATCGAGATAAACCGTTTTTTACCCTTAAAAACTCTTCCCCTTTCCCTTCTCGATCTCAGATCGCCGATTAATTATTTTTCCTATCATTTTTGTTATATTCTCTTCCTTTTACTATTTTTTTTTCGGTTTAAAAAATTATCGACCCTGTTCTATTTTGTCGCCTTCAAACTAGGCTCCTTCCGAAACAATACACTCACGCCAACGAATAATCCAATCAACGAAACATTTTTCAAACGCACATTTCGGAATGAACTTCAGTTCTGGTAGCGAACTCTCTTTTATGTCCTCTATCGACTGAAAACGGGTACCTCGAAGTGGCAGTTTCAGTTTTGGAAACAGAAAAAAGTCTGCTGGATACATATCAGGGGAATACGGAGGTTGCTCGATGGTATTCGTTGCGATTTTGGTTAGAAATTCCTTCAGAATGTTAGGCTTGTGCGCTGGTGCATTGTCGTGATGCAGAATCCAAGAGTTTTCTTTCCATAAATCTAATCCTTTCGACTAATTTGCTCTCTCAATCGCTGCATCACACTCAGATAATATTTTTTATCTACCGACTGACCTTCTGGCAAGAATTCCGAGTGCACAACACCGCTATAATCCAAGAAGACACTCAACATGACTTTGACTTTTGATCGACTTTGTCGTGGTTTGGGATCAGTTGGAATGCGCCATTCCGAAGATTGGTGTCTGGTTTGCATGTCAAACTCGTAAACCCAGGTCTCGTCACCAGTTACAATGCGTTTTAGGAAAGAGGGGTCGGAATCGACTTGTTCTAGCATGTCTTCAGCAACCATCACGCGATGGAGTTTCAGCTCTTTCGGAACCAGTGTTTTTGACAGAGGTGATTCACCGTAAGCCTTTTGCAACATTTTCAAGGATTCGGCACTCGAAATTCCATTTGCAACGCAAAATTTCATACAAACTCTTTGTTTTTCTGTATCCCAAAATCGCGAGACATACTTGAGATGAACTGACATTTACGCGAACTGTAAATAAGCTAAATGGCATATGATGCTCAAATTCTGCCTCAATGGAGGACCAGTGTGCCAACCTAACGACAAAAATAAATTTAAAAATCTCTGCAGGCGGGCTTGTTAAATGACCAATTTCCGGTACTTTCTTGACAGAATGTATATCACCGAAAATTGATTTTAGCCATGCATCTATACGAATCTTCATAGCAATGATGATATTAAACATTTGTTCGTATAATTCCCTTGCATTATATTGTTTTACTTTGAATGGTATAATCTAATGAGTCGTTTGAATATCAGTTTTACTAGTCTCCAGGCGCCTTCAATCTAAGCATCCTACAATCAGGCACTTTAAAATGAAAGTAAAATTGAAATGAACTACGTGGGACGTTCACTGACACGACGAGATTAAAGAGCTGGCACGCTAGGCGGACATGGCGCTTGTCAAGCAAATTGGGGATAATTTTGAAACGGGACACTTTGAGAAATACGACCGGGCGTTCTCTGGCGCTGCTCGCTAACGATCATGGTGTCAACTAATCGGGAGACCGTGTAGGATATTCCGAGAAGCCGGTCTCTAGCGTCTAGGTTAATGCGTTTTGTAATAATAAACGCCTCCGTTTTCAAGGAAAAACCCACATTATTCCTCCGATAATTCAACACTTGATGTCATTGACAGACACGGTGTTGACAAACTTCGACTCCCACCAACCGTGAAATACGATATGAAATGGCTATAAATATTCAGCCGTGGAATAGGTTGTGATTGTATGCGTCGGAATGGGTTGGAGGTGCAATCGTCCTTTTCGCCCGCTCGTACCAGGTCGCTATCATTTCATCCATATGTATGATTTTCGATTTTTTAGCCAAACATGGTCTCAATCGATTCCAATTGATTTAGCTGAAGATGCAAGATGCAAGTAGTATGCTGTATTTGCTTCGTATTCCACGCAGAAGGCACATTGTCTATGTATACTCCATTCACTTTTACAAATTATCCCGGTTGGCCATGGAATTTTGACACATTTCACCGTGTATATTTTGAAAATGTTAGGTTATGCTCATTTTCCTGTCAGATAACTATGCAACGTTGTCCTCTCTACATAGATGTCGTAGTAGCCACATCTTCTACTAGTGGTACGCTCGGGCTGATGAGATGCTTCTCTCAGTCGAATGTCAGCAGGAACATGCGGCTTATGTTTTTTTATTTATATTAGAATCACTGTCAGAGTCAGGATCTATGCAAAAGGTTCTGCTGTCTTCGTTCGCCTAATTTTTTTCATTTTCTTTTCCTGATTCGGAACACGACGGAATATTATCGTAAAACATTACCATTACCTCTTCTTTAGATATGTCATGAAGATTCAGTGAATTCAAATGGTATTAGTCCATAGTAAATATCTGTGAAAATTGAGGGCTAATATTACTCTACTTGCATGGTGGAACAGATTTAGAATAGTACAAAATGTGCATTTTATTTAAAAAAACACAAATTAGTAGATATACAGGGTGCTCCAGATCGTAACAAAGAAACCTTTACCAGGTATTCTAAGTCAAAAATAAGCCCTAGTTTGTCATATAAATGTTTGTCGAGAAATGCTTTCTCTCCGAGATACAGGGTGTTAAAATTATAGAAAAAAACATGTTTTTTAATAATAACTATCTCACTTCTTAAAATATTTTTATGAAATTTGGGACCAAGGTTTTAAGGATCAAGAGGCACTTTTTCAATAAAATAATTTTATTTTTATTTCACCAGTGGTGTCCGTACTGCATCGAGACTGAATATTTTTGGACAAAAAAATGATACGCCACTGGTTTTTCCAACTATATAATTTATTCTTGGAATCCTTATTTAATTTGAAGCAAATTCATTCTCCTGACTTTTTGACGTACGAGGCACCGTTTCCGATTAAAAAAATTAAACACTCTCATGCATGAGCAAATCGCTAAAATTTGATATGGTACATAATAATAATACTCGTAATAATAGGACTATCTTTGTAAAAAATGTGTAATTACGAAAAAATAAGCGTTAATATCCACACTCAAATGCGAATTTAACGAAGATGTTCGAAGTAAAGGAAAAGAAACATTTTTTTTTTCTAATAATTTTAACACCCTGTATCTCGGAGAGGAAGCATTTCTCGACATATGTTTACATGACAAACTAGGGCTTATTTTTGATGTAAAATACGTGGTTAAAATTTCTTGGTTAAGATCTGGACCACCCTGTATATGATACAGGCACTTACGGAATGGTAAATTCTAGTGATATGCTTCAATAATAGTTGATTTTTCTCCAAATTAAGTACACTTTGTCACTCCACAACACGGCACTGCATAAATAACCGTCAAGTGCGTTACGCTTGAAGTTTGAGTGAAATTATAATGAATCTGTAATGTTCTCTTATAGCGTTGCCCTCTCTTAGTCGTTTAGCAAATCCTAACATTGACGTCTGTAGTACCAGTTCACAATTTAAACCACTGTCCATGTGGTGAGATGAGTTGGAAATGGTGGTACATATAACGTACCACTGTGCCTTGAGGATCCTTAAAATGGTGCTATAAATTATATATCACCATGCTGAAAAGAGATAACCCGGCAGAACAACTTCTAAACGAACAGACATACATGAAATTCCTCACTTTTCGAAATTCTCAAGAAATAAGCTCAGAAGATATTTAAATACCTTGTTGTACAACTTGAAATACACCGGTTTCAAAATGTAGTAGTACTTCGGAACCCGGGCCACTGTTAAACCTTAATAAAATATAGTGATAGGATAGGAAACTAAGTAACTTCGTTCGAGAGTTCAACATGTCCTAAGACAGAATGAAGTATTCCTATTGCAGATTTCAGTTCTGTATAGCACTTTCTGATACTTTGTTTCTGTTTCTTCAAAACTGCTTTCGGTATTTTCAATTTCAAAGCGAAGAGTTCTTTATTATTCAAATATAATGATCTGTGATGATATCTTGTCTAAGATGGAACATTATATTGATTGTTGAGAATAGAAATTGACGGGGGGAGAAGTTATTCACCCTGTTTCCGATACCGGAAATTTTTCTGTCACTAGACAAAGTATATAGGATACTGGGAATTAGAAAGTTGGGGGTCGAGTCCATTAATCCATTGTTAGAAATGTGCAGATATATCTGGTCTGAGTCATGGGATGACAAACCCGGTTCGACCCTAGTACTATGTCGAATCGCCCTTGTCAACGCAATGTATAAATATCTTAGAAGCCGTTACTAGATTCAGTCTTATAATAAAACAAGTTGGAGAAGCACTGTGGCCAGCAGCTTTAACACGCTTGTTCAAATTCATATCCAGAGCGGTCACCCGTCCAGGTACTGAACCCGCCCAAGTCTGCTTAGCTCCAGGAAAAAATTAAATTACCTATATTCCCAAGAGTATAAATCCGACTGTAAAAACAAGCATCCAAAAATAACTGGTTCACTTTTTGGCCGAGAATGGCCTCAAACAATTAGTTTCGACTTGAATACATACGTTCACTGTTGGGGTCGATAATGAAGAGCACTGTGTCTGTGGTTGCGTAAGAACCCATTTCAATACATATCTTCAATGTTGGTTCGAAAATGAACAGTGCTGTGTTTGTGGTGGCCTAAGGTCGTTTTTCAAATACATACATTCACTGTTGGATCAAAAATAAAAAGTGCTGTGTTCGTGGTGGAGTAAGGACCCATTCGAATACATACATTTACTGTTGGTCGAAAATAAATAGTGCTCTGTTTGTGGTGGCGTAAGGATACAAATCAGTTAATCGTCTTATTGTTCCATGAGATAAAATAAACTGTATAGCAGTGGTTTATTTTCAATAGGTTACTCTGAGAATTATTCATATAACACAAATCAGTCGAATCGTACGATTTTGACATGTGGAACTATGTATTGACATTATTTAAAAAACCCTGTATAGCCTTGTATAGCAGTAAGTTTTTTAATGTGTAATAATATACGAAAATACTCACTTTTCACTTAATTTCATGAAAATATCGACTTAATTCCGTCCGTAACCCTTTTCTCAAAGTTATTATTTCGATAGAATTGGAAAAAACGAAATAGATCAATTTCGGCTACGGGAATCGATCCCAATATATCTACGTGCTACGAGCTCCTGGCTTTACCACCTGATCTATTCGACCTGAACAGATCTACAGTGAAAGCCGGAACTTGAACTAATGTTATTACTGACCTTCGATACCTTATTTTCAATTCTCTAATTTCAGAAAAATATCATCATGTTTTACATATTATTCGATAAAGTTTGAATATAGAACTTGGTTGTAAAATACGGTCCATATCCAATTCTCACTGGGTATTAGACGAGTGTTATTACTAATGTATCAACTTCTCAAATTTGAGTTCGATGAACACGGAAATAAACATGAACATAGACAGACTTGGATAACTTGATGTGTGTTGATATTTCTAATTTGACCTATTCTCATGATGATCATCAAATTTTTTAATGGCGCGTCAAAAATTAAATACTGTTGACAACTTTTGTTTGTCGAGTGTAAAAAAAATGGACCAGTAAACCTCGATCGTTGTGATATTTCGGCCATTATCTGACAAAAATACGAAAAATTCATGCATTTGGACCAATTTATAGGCACTCTGTTCAGGTGAATAGCGCGCCAAAAATTGGGAAAGCACTGATGTGAGGTCAGTCTGCTTAGGCGTGCTTAATCAAATTAGTAGGCACAGCGTCCACACATCTAGATAATAAGCTCACGCTTAAAAAAAATATTTTCGAAATATTTCCCAATCTGGAGAACCGATAGTGTCTGTACTTCTTTAGCATAACAGGAAATAAGGTTTAATGATTGTATATAAGTGAAAGATCCATTAAACCCTTCAAAAGATCAATGTAATTCCATAAAATCACTGATCTGCATAATTATAAAATCCATCTTATTAACGTTAAATTTCAATATTACACGAAGCAAATAAGTGGAATATTATATTGATCATTAAATTAATGAGTGCGCTAAAACGCATGACGTCACGTGAGTGCTTTTAAAATAAGTGACAGCTTCACTGAGGAAACGACTCTCCTGCTTTGTTGTTTAAGTGAACTTTTTCTATAGCTCATCCCAATTTGCTACTTTCTGCATGAATTAATCTGACTGAAAAACTTTAAGGATAATTTTAGGATACTGCCGATGGACAGTTTTCCGATATTCAACATATTATTATCTGCAGTTTTCAATTTTAGGAGGAGACTACCAGAACAACATGAGGAATTAACTTCCGAAACCGACCCCTCAACCGCAAAATCATTATTTACCCGTAGGCGGACACAAAGGCAAAATCATAGAACAGAGGAACGTGACAATTAATTTTAAATTCCCTTCTAAACGTTAATCCCCCGGTTGCTGCGAGATATTAATCCAGCTCCTGTCATAATTCATGTCACTTACTACTCTTCCTCTTCTCCCCCCTTGGTCCTCGTGTCGCCGCCCTTTAGCCAGCTTCCGGTCTGGCCGGAGGAGGTACACATGAATTTCTATTGTTTCACGCCGCGTTTTCGCGCCGCTGCCTTCTTGATTCGGGGGCGAATTTATTCGACCATGATTTCTAAATTATGGCGCAAACAGTTTAGAATTTCGAATTTAATTCGGGAACAAATGATACTGTCCAGGCTGCGCCTGCCTACACCCAGTTGCTACACTAGTTTAATTAATACTCCGCTGTCATTATGAGATTATCACATTCTGAGTCGTCGGAACATATATTAATTGCCAGTTTTCATGTAGCTTCGAACTATGCTTCAACTTAAAGGCAAATAATAAAGTATCCTCAATATGAGATTAATCATTTCAACGAATGTGATCTGAATGCATTGCAACTACAACCCTTTCAATATTATTGTCCATTGGAAAGATAGTTCAGTATCACAATATCCAGATAGAGAGATGCGTGGAAATTAACTTATAGAAAGAGATTTGATATAGCAATCCATTCTGACGAGAAACTGACGAGTGCAGATTCTGTTGGGAGTAAGACTAAACTTCTGATCACCTGATAACGGAATGCCTCGCCATCTCACAACAACGTAAGGAATGCTTTGGGCAAAAAATCTGCAGGAGCGAAGACGTAGCCTCCTTGAAGGCGAGCTGTAGATGCTAATGACATCGACAGCTCTGACGGAAGGGCACAATAGACCTTAAGGTCGCAGTGCAACGTTACCCCCTACAACAATATACAATACAATACAATCATATTAACCAAGGAAAACATAGATTGATTATGAGACATATAATAGTATTTTTCCTAACAAGTGCGCAAAGTGTAACTTTTCCGCAGGTATTTACAGTTAGACCAACGACGCAAAGCACGTGTTAGGAACATTTTTTTTTCCTTGGAGCGTCTTATAAGAACAAGAAAAAACCAAATTGTAATATAATTAAGTTATTCTGAAACTTTTATTTAATCTGGAATGAAAAAACTGAACTATTCAAAAGTAAAGAATAACTGGAAAAGAAGGAAGAGATATCAAATTATTTCTTCGTAATATTTATTATAGAAGAACAGTTTTACATATTGTAAATTGATTGCTGATCATGTCAGTTCATTCAATGGGTATCTCGATGAACACTGATTCGGCGCAAAAAGGCAAGTAATGTTCTCGTTCATTGAAGTTGAAGGACAGTCGTTCGAAGGCTGATGATTCTCTGTAGAGCAGCTCTATGAATGGCTTGATAAAGGTTGATAATAAACCCCTGAAATCCCCTGGGATTTATTTGACTTGCGAGATATATACATAAGTATATTAGTTATACGAAGCCATTATGTAGACCCTATCGGCAGGAACACTATTATTTTTGAAAACGCTGAATAACGTTCATGGTCATAGGCAGATGCTGTCTGAGCTCTGCGGGAGTCGTTTCTCGATTAAAATCGAGCTAATGGTGGCATATGATTTCACGCTTCAAATGTTCTCTGGTGGGGAAAGGTTGAATTCCTTGTTTCGTCTCAGAGGTGGCGTTGTGGTTTATATATAATCGCTCAAGCTGGCTGTGAGAGGATTAACACGGTTCAGTCTAGTTGAATTTGTTGGGAAGCTACATGGTACTGATGAAGGCCAACAAGCCAGAAACACGTCTGCTCTTACTTCTCAACAAATCGATGAAATCCCCTGGGGTTTATTTGACTTGTGAAATACATGCATAAGTATATTAATTATACGAAGCCAGTATGTAGACCCTATTGGCAGGAACGCTCTGGACTTATTGATTTATGAACAACGGTATCGCGATTTTCCATTATTATTTTTGAAAACTCTAAACAAACTCTAAAATGGCCGTAGGAAGATACTGTCTGAGCACTGCGGGGGTCGTTTCTCGATTAAAATCGAGTGAATGTTGGCATATGATTTTCACGCTTCACTGGTGGGGAAAGGTTGAATTCCTTATTTTGTCTTATAGGTGGCGTGGGCATTTATATATAACCGCTCAAGCCGACTGTGAGAGACTTAACACGGTTCAGTTTAGTCCAATTTGTTGGGAAGCTACATAATACTGATGAAGGCCAAGAAGCCCTAAACGCGTCTGCTCTTGCTTCTCGGCGAATCAATGAATTATACGAAGCCATTATGTAGACCCTATCGGCAGGAACGCTCTGGACTTGTTGATTTGATAAAGGTTGATTATTTTAAGTAGAGTTATCTGTAGACAATATCTTATTAGACATCTCCTTTTTCTGATTAGTTGACGATGTAACTCTCGGCGACAGAGATAGAAACTGAAACTATGACCAGGGAACTGCTTAGGACTTTCCAATTTCAAATATGCTGCTATATCCGAAGGCATTTTTCCGAACGAATTTATTACCTTACATTGGGTACTACATGCTCCTTGTCTATATTGGACAAAAGAACGAATGCCGGAATGATCACAATCTCTGGAATATATTAATTATAGAAAGATCACTTTTGCTTTTAAGAATCATACCGTTTTTCACTCTCTATATACGGTTAATGGACGGTTTCAAACCATATTCTCTTTACGAAAAATGCCATTCAGAAGTTGAAATTTTGTTACCATTACTCAGTTGGTTCGATTATTTTTAAGTTGAAAATTTGGTTTAATCCTACGAGTATACGTCATTCTTTGTGACCCAACGCCTTTTATTTGTCTACGGTGACTGGCATATATTGAAAATTGCGAGAATGGAAGTAGTGTTTGCCTCATATATCCGATTCGCTTATTTCTACACGTCACAGATTGCAATCGCTAAATGTTTTCTGAGCTGGAGGATGTTTTTGGATCATTCTCAACCTGAAAGATTCTTCCAGATCTACTAGTACATGTACAAATTTTGCTAGTGAAATTTATTTTTGTGAGGAAATTCGCCCTGCCAATGCCAATTATTCGGATCAGACCAAATCCGATAAATGCAGTAATGGTTCTTTTAATTTGGGAATTTCAATTTGAATAAGTACCTCTCATCGGCTCAACCAGCTATCGATCCACTCGATAAAAACCTGCTAACGAATGATTTCGAATTTTTAATCCGATAAGCTCAAAATGTGGATTTCATGCTATTGTGAAGTTAATGAAGCCTTCAATTAGCAAATTAATGCAACCAGCTAATTGATTTTAAATTAGCCAACAATTCTATTGGCGATCGCTTGATATTGTGTTTGTTCTGTTGATTTGGTGCTTAATAAGAAATAATACACCATATCTGCTGATCGTGACATGGAAATATTAGTTTCTCTGAAAGATGAGCGCTTAAACAGGTAGGTAGAAATGAAAAAACACTATTTAAACTCATAATCCACCATCATAAAAAGAAGAAGTGGACATGTTGGCATATTCAATGCCACAGTGTCATAATTTGATATTTGGCCGGAGAGTGTATTTTGTGGAGACCGTGTCTGTTCACCCATCTGTTTCTCCTCATCGACGAGAGTGAGCGGAAACCGCACTAAACCTCTACCTCTTTCTCCTCGATCTCTGAAAATAGGACCTGACTGCCTCCATCGAGACTCCAATTAGAGTTGGCACTCATCCTGATGTGACTCGTGCTCTTTTTCAGCCTCCAAGAGAAGCATATTAGAGTTCCTCTTTCGTTCTTTTATACAACACCTTGGACTCATCAAGACCACGCCATATCTGGTGCAGGATTATCCAGTGGGTGATTCGGGCGGGATCCAAGGGTGCCAAGGTGCCCTGTAGCTCGAAATGACTTTAAATCAGCACTAAGCAGATATGTACACAAATCGATGCTCAAGATTTCTATCAATGGAAATCTTGATCGAACATGTGATGTACGTTTAAATCGTTGGAATTTTTCTCACGCTTTCCAACACACGTCACACTGCATTACAATACTCTTCGTACGTTCATCAATTTCCCGCGAACCAAGAAACTACTTCTTATGCCATACTCCGACCGCTTCCCATACATTATCTGCTGGTATATCCAGCCATCTTTTGCTGATGGATCGAAGGTTCATAGTGCTGTATCTAAAGGTGGGTACAGACATACAACAGAGCTTCGTACCGTAGCACCTTCGCACAACAACCTTTGTTACGCGTTGAAGATGATACGAGATTTTTTGCGTAACAGCATAATATCGTTACGTTACATATGAGCAGAAAATTCTATCGTTTCATAATATTTTATTCGGTGCGTGAAATATATGGAGGTGTTGCTGCAGCAGCCTATATACTGCAGAATTATTTAGTTATGTATAAAATATCACTGGACAGCACCTGCTGCTGTTACATTGAATCTTTTTTATCTTGTTTTTTTTTTCGTCAAAGTGCTGCTAAGAGAGCCATAACTTTTTTCTTCATTTCATCTGCTTTAATGTGAAACTGCTCAGCCTGTTCTTGCCAAACATCATTCTTTTTCATTTTGTTATAATAATTTCGGTGTTTTGTATCCCACAATGTCTGTTCATTCCGAATTTTTTCATTGAACTCTATCGTAGATTATTCCGGCCACTCCACGCTTAAACAGTTTCTCAATTGAATAAAAATGCACTAAGCCTTCAGGGTACCATTCATTTACAGGTTGTCAGTCCAGAAAATTGCAAATTTATCAGAGAGTTATGAGTTTTGAGAGGGTTTTGAACCGAATAATATTGTGCAACCTATGTACATTGAACCACCAGAATAAAGAGACCTATCAGACGAGGATTCTGTAGATGAAGATTCTGTTTGTCTATTAGATAATAATTATCATCTGGAAAACAACTAGTGGGAAATGTCGAGATTCACATGGAAAGTAGTTGAAGAGTGGGTAATTCATGTGTGTTGGATGATGTTGACCAAGAAGAAGAGATTCTACATGATGTCAGGTTTTTGAGTCGCCATCAAAGATGTTGTCGAATTCTCAGCCGTGTAGATTGGAAAAAAAAACTTCCATCTACATCAGATGTTCTATGTCTACAGGAATGGTATAAGAGTAAAAATAAATGGTGGTGGTCAATTTTTACCCGGCAAATGCGGCTGTTCTGAAATACTTGGGTGATCTAAAGAATTCATCTCCCATAGGCTTCACACCTCTCAATTTCGAGAGAGAAATTGCGCAGTCCTACCTGAGGAAATTTCAGAATTTACCGATGTGTCAATCAATTAATTTTATAATATTGAAAAATGGCGATACCGTTGTTAATAAATCAACAAGTCCAGAGCGTTCCTGCCAATAGGGTCCTTCATAATGGCTTCGTATAATTATTATACTTATGCATATATTTCACAAATCAAATAGACCCCAGGGGGTTCATTGATTTGCCCAAAAAGCAAGAGCAGACGCGTTTCTGGCTTCTTGGCCTTCATCAGTACTCTGTAGCTTCTCAACAAATTCAACTAAACTGAACCGGGTTAATTCTCTCAGAGCTGGCTTGGTCGATCATACCTAATCGCCACCACCTATGAGACAAAACACGGAATTCAGCATGTTTTGTCTCATAGGTGGCGTGGGCGATTAGGTATGATCGACCAAGCCGGCTCTGAGAGGCTTAACCCGGTTCAGTTTAGTTGAATTTGATGAAGGCCAAGATGCCAGAAACGCGTCTGCTCTTGCTTTCTCGGGAAATCAATGAACCCCCTGGGGTCTATTTGACTTGTGAAATATATGCATGAGTATTTTAATTATACGAAGCCATTAGAAGGACCCTATTGGCAGGAACGCTCTGGACTTGTTGATTTGTTAACAACGGTATCGCCATTTTTCATTATTATTTTTGAAAACGCTAAACAGCGTTCATGGCCATTGGAAGATACTGTCTGAGCTCTGCGGGACTCGTTTCTCGATTAATATCGAGGGAATGGTGGCATATGATTTCACGCTTCAAATTTTCACTGGTAGGGAAAGGCTGAATTTCGTGTTTTGTCTCATAGGTGGCGTGGGCGATTAGGTATGATCGACCAAGCCGGCTCTGAGAGGCTTAACGCGGTTCAGTTTAGTTGAATTTGTTGAGAAGCTACAGAGTACTGATGAAGGCCAAGAAGCCAGAAACGCGTCTGCTCTTGCTTTCTCGGCAAATCAATGAACCCCCTGGGGTCAATTTGACTTGTGAAATATATGCATAAGTAAATTAATTATACGAAGCCATTATGAAGACCCTATTGGCAGGAACGCTCTGGACTTGTTGATCAATTAATTTTATTTCAAATAGAAGTATTAAGATTCATTTCAAACAAATAATTGTCTCAACATTTCATTCGATTTTCCACAGTCTAAAGGACTAGTGTTCCATAAATGGGACGGCTCTGCTTTCCCAAATGGAGGACAATTAGGTCTGCAAAACCATTTCATGATGTTCATGGTATTATTTTAGGTATATCAGGTTCATAGAATTGAAATTTTTGCGAAAATAATAATTCAGTCCCTAATGGGTTAAGGTGGAGCAGTAGACAGTATAACCAGACTTCCTAATAGAAATATTTCCATCCTTGAATGAAATAGTTGTTGGATATTCACAGGTCCAATAGGGTTTATTGGAATTATATCTAATTGCCTCTTTGAAGCTCGAAAATTCTTCGAGGTAATATTCTGGTATGTTAATCGCATTTAAAATGCCATATAATTTCGCAAAAAAACGTTCCAAGCTTCTTTCTAGTTGACGAAACGATAGTGGTTTTCAGGTTTTGGTGATTTAAGAAAAGAAACAATCCTCTTCAATTTGGCTGACATTTCGAGCAGATTATGCTGTACATAACAAAAAGTTCAACAAAACGAATACAGTAGGAGACATACAAACTTGATGGCAACATAAATAAACTAACCAAATTGAGAATTGCAAATTCCTAGTTATTTTCAACATCGAGCAATTAAAAATACCAAAACCTTATAGGAAGTCCTGTCGCATAAATAAAATAATAACAATCGTCGATTGTCAATCTGAATTAGAAGTTTGCTGCGTGGTGGAACCTGTTGCGCCTACTGGACGCGATGTTCTCATGTTTATTTCTTTACGTTCATTTCTGGTTTTATCGAACAAATTTTGATAAACTATGCTTAATCCCTGAGTTCTGGACTGTATTGAAATGGTGCGTAGCTAGAGCGATTGTTTATTTTTTTGGGACATTTGCAGGTTTACAGTCGTATACATGTTGACCAATTCTTGGACCTATATATTGTTTTGTCATTCCTATGAAGCTTTTTTCGCAATCTTTACAATCAATCCCATGAACTGCTATCACATCTCAACCTTTTTTGTGGTGTCTTTCAACTTGGTGAATATTCTACCAATTGTGTTTGTTGGGTTTAACCCTAGTTTGCAAACGGGTGTCGTTTCTTCTACAACGCCTCTTATTTTTTCTCTGCGAACCAATTTGTTGTCAATGTGCCATAAAAAAATCGTCTGTATAGATCTCATCAACCAAGTTGTTTTATTGAACTTTTTTGTAATACATTGTCTGTTTCTTACTATGAATGTTTTATTAAAGCCTTGAAAATGAGCATACATTGCTCGAAACGTTGGCCAAATTGAAGAGGATTGTTTCTTCTCTGAATGACCCAATCCTAAAAACCACAACCTTTTCTTCAACTACATAACTGACGGTACGAAATATGTCTATTGTTTCTAGTGTTTAAGAATGTCAAATGCACTCCTTATTTAAGTTGAAGTTCTTTTAACCAAAAGAAAGGAGAATCTGTATTTGATATGAACGGTCAGAATTTCTGATACATTTAAATTAATAAATGCTAAAGCTCCATCGGGAACAACAATAGGTATGAGCTCTGATGATCCAGAAGCGAAGTTCCATTCTGAATATCGTCGAACTTATTGATGCAGCTTATATTTCATTGCAACTGGAGACAGCAGCTGAAAAAAGCCTCTGGATGTACTATACATAAACAAAAAGCAATAAATCCTGGGTAAATAATCTATCCCGACTTGTTGGTATTAAATCTTTCCAAACCCACAGGAATTACGATGCGAACCTAACTTCGCATACGTAAAAGAGACCAGACTCTGACTCGGTAGAGCTATAAAAGTCCAAGAGAATATAAAATGAGTGGAAATGCTTTCGAATACATCAAAATTGCTTTACAGTTCTTAGTTCAATAGTTAAATTTATGCGCATAAGAGAGCGAGGTCGCGCTGAAAAATAAGGAGATACGCACGCATGTGAATATCGCAGCTTCGTCTTTGGGACGCTGTTTAGAATAAATGCATTTTTGTTTGGATCAAAGTCTCCATCGGAATATATAGGACGGAACGATAACAGTTTCTGGATTCATCAAGGATTTGTGAGTACCTATATTCTTGTTCCTTTTTAGAGATGAGAAATATTTCGTAGAACCATTTAGTTCGAGATGAAATGGATAACTTTGGTACATTAATTTCGACCACATATTTCTCTCATCAAATAAAACCCTTTTTCATAGACCATTTTTCCAAATTCGGCTCAGGTTAAGAAATACAGGCTGTTACAATTTTAAAAAAATCAATTCTTCCTTCTCCTAAGTAGCTTTGACATTGTTATTCCGAATGAAATGAATTTTGGGGCAAAGTTATCTATAACTATTCCTTAAATTAAATGACTCTTCATGATTTCTCCTAAAACGTACCGCTTTCGAGATATTCTTCAATGAATGTTATGAAATATGATAAAAATTCCAGAAATGTTACTGGTTTCATCAATCCAGACATGGACTAGAATCTCAGATGAGCTGTGCTCGGCTAAACGTATAGACTGAGTATTGATCTCAAAGTTGACACCTCTAGAAAGAGGTATAGCTAGTAACCTCCTTATCTCACATAATATTTTTATGCATTTCAATTCAATCTCGCTTTTTCCCAAATTGAATGGTTATATAACTATATTAAAACGGGATAAGTTGATAAGGTATAACTTAAGAATATCGAGTAATCAAATTTCAATTTCTTGATGAATGATTAGTTTAAATTTCAGCTTGTTTATGAATTGTACAAATTCACTTGCAATTCAAATAACTTGAAACTGGTTATTTATGATGATGAATGCCATAGACATAGGCAATCATTATTCAAACAATTTGAATTGCAGTCTAGATATCTTTTGAGAAATAGATGAATAGGCTGTATTAATCTATAATTTTTGCTATATTTATCCCCAATAGTGAATATGAAATTTTTATATTATGTGTAATCCATATCATCTAAACATTTATTATATTATTATAATAATATTTGAAAAGTACCGTTTTAGAGATATTCTTCTTTGAATGATGAAAAAATTTTACTACATTTATTAATTCGGACCTGAAATCCTCGATTAAAAGTGGAAGCCACCTTGCCATCGTTTATAGATAAGTAATCTTCATAACACAGAGAGAGAAAAAAGTCGTCTCATCATAGAATAGTTTTTAATACAAATGAGCTGCCTATGAAGATTTCATTACTTTGTTCTCCATTAGTGCTTGATGATGGCACGATTTTCCGAATCATTTATTATTATTTCTATTGAATTTGTGACTTCGATTACAATTAGGCCTCGATTACAATTATACTTCAACGGATAACGTCCATCAACGTTGATCTGATCGAGACTTTGTCTTTGGAATTCGATCATACCTTTTATATTGAGTTTGGAATAATATAATGAATTGTATTCATTTATTTTGAAGATATTTAGGTAGCATATTCAAGGATTTTTCTCAACAGACGATGATGAAATTGTGTATAATATAATAATATAAACAATTAGATAATGAATGAATCAATGTAATAAATACCATGTTGAAGTTCAGTGTTTCAAATGTCAAGAATTGTAAAACAAATTCATTCAATTTAGCATCAGATGATACAGATTTGGTCAATATACATTACGGTTTACATTCAGAGTAACCTGTGTTCAACGTGTAAAGAAAGTGCGGGGGTGTATCAGCACATTGTGACATCATTAAACGCCCATAAATTTTTACGTGAGCCGAATATGGAAAAATGGTAAAGGGAAAAAGTGTTTCTTTTGATGAGAGGATTTGATGTGGTTGAAATTCATGTATAACTCAAAGACTGCCCCTTTATATATATTTGAGATTATCAGAATAACTTGATAGCAAATATACCCTCGTGTGTTTATTCATCCCAGAATTGTTCGGTGACTATGGATAGAAAAAGTTGGGCAAACACTGACGTGAGGTCAGTGTGCTTTGGTGACCTTGTTCAAATTCATAGGCAGGGTGGCCATCTATCCAGGTATCGAAATTTTTTGAATGGGTATTCCCATAGATGAAAGGAAGGAAGTTCTGAGAGATTCCTACTCATAATAAAATTACAGTTTATCAATTGAGATCATAAACAAACCTATACATAAATACATAAATAAATATATATACAGGGTGAGTCTTTGACCACTGCGTTTATTTTAACCAAAGATTCCTCTCATCAAATGAAACACTTTTTTCATTTAACATTTTTCCGAATTCAGCTCAGGTAAAAAGATACAGGCTGTTGAAATTTTGAAAAAAAATCAGTTTTTATTTTGTAGCTTTGACATCCTTTTTTCGAATAAAATGAATGTTGGCGTAAAGTTTCCTATAACTATGATACATATTTTCCAAATATTAGTTATTTTCTACTTCTACTGGTTTTCAAGTTATGGACTCGTGGATTCATAAAACTAAACGAAATTAGCATATAAAGTTTTTCTTGAGTCATTTCAAGAATATTCCATCGTTTTAGAACATTATATTATTCTTCATCATTTCTCCTTAAACGCACCGTTTTCGAGATATTCTTCATTGAATGTTTTAAAATGGAAAACTCCAGAAATTTGACTACTTTTATGGATCCGTCCCTGAGCGTTGGAATCCCGAATCAAGCTGTAAACCACGTTACCGTGCCTTATTCTCGTCCGCCAACAATGTCATAGATAATTTATATGCGGGAGTGTATTAGCACATTGTGAAATCTTTAAACGCTTGTAACTTTTTACCTGAGCCGAATCTGGAAAAATGGTTAATGAAAAAAGTGTTTCATTTGATGAGAGGAATCTTTGGTTGAAATTAATGCAGTGGTTAAAGACTCACCCTGTATATATATTGATCATTTTCTGGAATAAATGAATGGATTTTCATAAATTTCAATATTATGAGCTGTGATATGAGTTAAAAAATAAGAAGAAAATCCTATGAAATATATAAAATCGTGAATCTGCTATGAATGGAACAGTGCGAACACCTTTCGACCTATGCGTGATGCTTCAAAACCGAAGCGCCGCACTGGACACATTACTTAGGCACATTCGTGCTGATGTCAAATGCGTCTACGGCAGGCTCTCACTGAACAAGCCGTATTAATAAGTTCCTAAGTGAGAGATGGAACGCAACGCTGGACAACCCAGAGGTTGTGGGTCCTCACCACCTTACCTTCTATCGAAACCCACACAAGTAATAATTATCCAAGAGTTATACATTATACTATGTTATGCTATGGTTCCAACAGGTTGGTGCGACTTGCCATACAGTCAACGGAGCCATAGATTTATTGAAGGGGCAATTTATTGAAAACATTATTTCAAGATATTTCAAGAAATGATCATGTTAATTGGCCTCTAAGTCCGTGTGATTCAAGCCTCCAGGATACTTTTTTTTTAGGTTCAATTTACACTGAGGAAAACAAGTTTATGTCATTAATAAATTTTCTATATCAACAATCTATATCACTCATATATGACCCTAAGTTATGTATCTTGAACATAAGTTTATTGGACAAAAAACCTTTCAATATTAAAAATTGTATTTATATACATAGTTAATAATATTTGTGAGAAAAATATGCGAGCTTAAGTTCAATAATTATTTATGATCTACTAACGTGTTTCCTTAACTAATATTGTTACATTCCTCAATACAAAAAAACCATATTCCATAATAAACAATAAGTATAAGAGTTTATTGCTGTTTTGGAGAAACCTTAACAGTAGTCCTTTCATATTTCATAATAATCAATATTATTTTCATTTATTTATTTGAACGGGGTCGTAAGGCTGAGTCCAGCCCTTCAGAACTGCGACCGATACGATCTTTTGTTCTATTACCCTACTTACTCAATCCTAAGGACATTGTCAATGGCGTTAACATACCTGATGACATCCTTAGGACTTAGGAGCCTTGGCTATCCCGTAGTGAGGTTTTGAGAACTGGCCTACCCATATGTAAAATTCTTAGCTCAAACTATGTGTTTGGCACGCTCCGATCCACACAGCCCGCATGTTTCGTCTGCTGATTTGCCCATGCGGTACAATTATCTATAGAAAAATAAATAAAATTCTTGGTCTCATGACAGCGGTTCTATGGTCTTTCTCATCAGATGGTATTATCTGCTACCAAAAATCTCAAATTTCATATCGACTTCAAATATTTCTTCACTTCAAGAACGGCCAATGTATGGCAGAGGAATTAATGTATGGACATTTGGAATCTATACTTGAAATCTATTATTAGCGGCGAACACTGTAGGCGTTTATGTTGTGTTTCATCCATAGAAACTATTTTTTTCACGGATAAATCAGTGCAAGTAATTAACGATATCGTTAAAGGCACTACTTTCCTCGTATATCCTGAAGTGAACCGTTGTTCCATTAGAATCTAAGAAGGTTCAATATTCCCAATGAAATTTATAGTATCGGACATCGTTAGCCTAAGGCCTTCGGAAGAAGGAGCAGTGCTTCTGTTAGGAGATAAAGCTTTCCGTGGATGTTTATACCGCCGCTTCCTACGGACTGTCTTTTCGATGTTACGCATAGTTTTCTATCTATATCTTCATTATATAAATTGTTCAACTAGAAATTAAAATTTTAAGAAGTTGTATTCATCAATATACAGTAATGAAAATGACCGCAAAGATTAATGGCTTCATTACTGATACTGTTCGGTCTATACATCATAGACAAATGAAAAGCTCGTTGAATAATTACGGTTTGGAGTTCAAATTTTTGTTTTATTGTATCCCGATTACAGAATCAGAGATCACTCAAATCTGCTGTTGTACCTACAACAATGTATGAAAGTGCTTAAGGCCCGATTTTACCAAAACCTAACTAGGATTTCCGATTTCACCACGTTAAGACCAGGCGTGGTAAACTAAGTGAGTAAACCATAGAGCATCAGGACTTTATAAAATGCTTCTTGTACATTTCTGATTTGAGCTTGTGTTTGTGGCAACGCTATATAATTTTGTCTCATTAGCAATAGCAATTCTGACTTTACCTATGTATAATTTGATGTGCAGTTTATGTACTGAGACCACATTAATCAGCAACAGCAGTTTCGAAGGTTACGGTGGCATAAAATCTTAGAGCACAAAGTAAACGGTTTATTGGAGAAACACAACAACAGATTACTTGGATAACTGATTTCTCATTATAAAGTCTGTATCACATATAACTTTTCAATTTCGGAAATATTAAAACCAATTTCGGAACAAGTAAAACCAATTCCGGAATGTTCGAATGTTTCGAACATAGTATCGTTTTTCGCATTTAATAGTATGTTTCACCGGCTAATTAATATATCTTAATCCGAAGAAAATTATTGTAAAGAATTAGAAATTATCAAGATCAAGAGTTAATCAGAAAAATGTCGAAGAAAAACAATTTAGAAAAACAATTAGTTAAGTATTTATTTACAGAAATTAAGGATAAAAATATAATATTCAATAGCTTAACATATTTTGGTAAACCGAGTTACCAAACTGAAAGGTTTCTTCAGAACCAACAGGTGAATATCTCATTCCGGACAAAAAATAACCTTACAAAACTAATAAAGAATAATAAATCAAAGAGCAATGAAGAAGATAAATCCGGTGTTTATCATCAAATCTACCAAAATAACAAATTAATTCTAATTATTCGAATCATTCATTAGCAGAAGGGCATACATTTAACCCGGATTTCATAATTCTACACAATTTGAATAAAGGTGTGCAACTCAATTATTGGGAAATGGTGAAAATAAATAGAGAAAAACATACCGGTAATTCAGTTAATGAGCAATCAGATCTAAATTTTTCTGCGTTACTCAATCTAATCAAATAGATAATCAATTTGTAAAAGCTGTAGGAATGAATTATTGTAAATGTTTAGAAAGAACTAGCAGTGGAAAATTATGTAGTTAGTTTTGAATAAGTCTTGAGAAGAAGAAGAAGGAATAAGAAGAACAAAAAGGCTCTATGTTCAGGTTATCGAGGTATAGGCAGATCATTACTTGTTAAGAATTCAGTATGATGTAGTCTGATGAAGTGGATGTGTCGACGAAATGCGTCACACTATTTAATAAATTAGTGTGAATCGTATATAATTTTTCATTCAGTTAATTGTTCAATTTTTCGAGTTATTGGGAGAATTTTTTTTTGTGTTTCTATTCGTCCGATCTAAAATACCTATACATAGATATTTTTATCGTAATTCTACAACTTGGTGGGGAATTTCAGATAGATCGAATTAGAAGTTTCGAGTAGTAGCTCAATATTAAAATTGATATTAGTCCAACACCGTTTCGATCTTTTTTACCGTTGACAAACTCGAGCGGTCCATTTTGACCCCGTTCATATCTAGATCTATTCGAAAGTATTCGTGCTTACGGACGGCCGGATGTACAGAAGCGGAATTAAACTGTGGATTATTCTTCAGTGAGTCGAAACCTTTCGTTTGAGACCATTTTCTGCCAAAAATTCCAGAAATATAAGCATTTCGCAAAACGGAAGGAAATCCATTCATGAACAAGCGCTCCACAAATGGTAATTTTTGCATGAGAACTGGAAAATTAAGGCTGCTCATTTATACCATATTGAGTCCAAAATGGCGAGATACGTCCAAGAACCTCCTTAGAATTGCACTAAACACCGGGAGCATTTCCATGACAAAGAGGAGAGAGTTGCCAATAGTTAACAGATCTTTATAATTTATCGTGGCCGTTACATGATTTATGCGAGGACTTGCGAGAGAGGCGTAGTTTATTCTATCTAGGGGTCAGCCTAGCGACTGGCAACTGTTTTTAAAATAATCTTGGGCAACCATCTCGATGGCGATTTATTCTTCCGCTGTCATTTATCATTTTATTTATATTCAGCTATGTTCTGAAGTTAATAATTGGATTGTCACGCGGTTAGATTAAATGAATAGTCAGTAAGGCTGTAGGATGATAGCATCGCTGATATGCAAAACAATTTCAATCGGGATTTGTTCGCCGATAAAAAATTCTGAAAATTCATTTCATGTGATAGGTACTATAGGAAGAATTTCAGGCATGGAGTTCTTCTGAGAAAACTTCTCCCGGTTCATAAATAACAATCACAAATACATCCAATTGCATTCCTGAACTCTTTTTATTTCGTCTTATTTCATGAATCAAAGAACCATACCTGGAACACCGTGAAAATATTAAAATATCAATATACCGTGCAGCCGAGTTCATCCGAGCGTCTTTCAGGCATAACCGCAATCGAAAGATGCGTGGAAATGAAACTAGAACGAAATTGTCAGAGGTTTGATATAGCAATCTACCCTGTCAAGCTGCTATTAAAGCTCTGAGCTCCCATGTTATCGAGTATAAGCTAATATGGGAGTGCTGAAGAAAACATAATGAAGTAGGCAAGAACAACAGGGTCATTTCATTTCATTTGCCGATTTGCCTATACGGTACAGATGATGGACGATATCCCGATATTAGAGAAAGTATCATTCTCAAATTATCAGGTATGTCGTTAACCAACAATGAGAAGAGGAGTGGTGCCAGGATAGAGCCCTGATGGATCCCAAATTTACCTTACGCTCCCGGAAACGAGATGTTAAGTTTGGCAAACACAATTCTACCTTCAAGGAAGCTACGAAGCTACGAAGTATTGCAGGTGCAATACTGTCTTCGATTCGTGAAATGCTCTGGCATTTTCATCGTATAAGAGTTGAATAATTATTTATTGTTAGTAGCGGAAATAAGCATATTATTGAGACTGATATAATCAATGATTACATGAATTTCATATTTATGACTGAATCACTGAATTATTCAAAATAAACATGTGGAACTTTTATTAATTCATTATAATCATCTATCATTTCAATGAATGAAATACACTACAGTTACACAATTGCAGAATATCATAAATGCAGAATGATACTATTCTAGAAAGAACAGGCGTAGAAACTTACACGCGTAGAAAAAACATTCGCAGAAAAGCAGCTGCCCGGAATGAAACAACGACCGAAAGTAACAACCCTTCAAAGGTACAATCGCCGAAAGTCACAATTCTAGAAAAATAATGCGTGCTGTTTCCACTGTGTTCTTTACTTTTCAGTGACATCCACAGCCCACTTTAATTCCAGACTGAATGATTCACTTCACTGACAGTTACAGTCTGACCCAATATTAACTTACTTCTACTCTTTGGTCTGACAGATGAATCATGATCATATGCAATCATCAGTTGTTAAAAAAGCTAATTGAATAATTGTAGAAATACCTAGGCGAAATATCTGGAAATTAATTTTCCCTTTGTTTATTCACTCTTCGAATATATGTTCTTTTTTCCACAGTTTTCCAGTTTAAATCAGATGTTCGGTATGGTTCATACACAATAATCAGTAATTATACTGTACAGTCTGCAATTACTAAGTACTTACAGTTCATTTCATCAAAGGTGCATTAAATGTATTGATATCACAGAGTAAGGAAAATGTGTTTGTGAATGCTTTCAAATAATAGTTTTTTTTAAAAAATCAACAAGTCAAGAGCGTTCCTGCTAATCGGGTCCTTCCTGAATGGCTTCGTATAATAAATATACTTATGCATATATTTCACAAATCATTGATCTGCCGAGAAAGCAAGAGCAGACGCGTTTCTGGCTTCTTGGCCTTCATCAGTACCCTGTAGCTTTCCCAACAAATTCAACTAAACTGACCCGGGTTAATAATTATAATTAGCAGGAACGCTCTGGACTTTTTGGATTTTTTAACAACGGTATCGCCATTTTTCATTATTATTTTTGAAAATGCCAAACAGCGTTCATGGCCATTGAGAAGATACTGTCTGAGCTCTGCGGGCCTCGTTCTTGATTAAATATCGAGTGAATGGTGGCATGATTTCACGCTTCAAATATTCACTGGTGGGGAGAGGCTGATTTCCGTGTTTCGTCTCATAGGTGGCGTGGGCGATTATAATGATCGACCAAGCCGGCTCTGAGGGGCTTAACCCGGGTCAGTTTAGTTGAATTTGTTGGGAAAGCTACAGGGTACTGATGAAGGCCAAGAAGCCAGAAACGCGTCTGCTCTTGCTTTCTCGGCAGATCAATGAACCCCCTGGGGTCTATTTGATTTGTGAAATATATGCATAAGTATATTTATTATACGAAGCCATTCAGGAAGGACCCGATTAGCAGGAACGCTCTTGACTTGTTGATTTTTTAACAACGGTATCGCCATTTTTCATTATTATTTTTGAAAACGCCAAACAGCGTTCATGGCCATTGAGAAGATACTGTCTGAGCTCTGCGGGCCTCGTTCTTGATTAAATATCTAGTGAATGGTGGCATGATTTCACGCTTCAAATATTCACTGGTGGGGAGAGGCTGATTTCCGTGTTTCGTCTCATAGGTGGCGTGGGCGATTATAATGATCGACCAAGTCGGCTCTGAGGGGCTTAACCTGGGTCAGTTTAGTTGAATTTGTTGGGAAAGCTACAGGGTACTGATGAAGGCCAAGAAGCCAGAAACGCGTCTGCTCTTGCTTTCTCGGCAGATCAATGAACCCCCTGGGGTCTATTTGATTTGTGAAATATATGCATAAGTATATTTATTATACGAAGCCATTCAGGAAGGACCCGATTAGCACGAACGCTCTTGACTTGTTGATTTTTTAACAACGGTATCGCCATTTTTCATTATTATAGTTTTTTTTGCAGACAAAAATTAATATCAAATTACAATTTCGGTTGGATTGGCAGAAATTTTTGTCTCCTGCTTAAGTAAATGTTATCTTTGGATATAAATAAAAATTAGTGAATAAATTTGATCTCCATGTTGTTATAAATTATATATTTGTGAAAAAAATTCTGAATGATTGATTTCAAGGACCTCCTATTTTTAGTATTCCAATAGATTTAAGCTTTATAACCTATTCATAACAGGGAATATCCATTTTCCTAAAAAAAAGTTTTTTAACCCTCTTTATCAAGAAAGAGCCTACTATTCTTACCTCATATTTAATTGCAGCATTTTCCTCAAAAGTGATAAATTTCCTGAAAATCATAACAACACCATTTGAACATAATATATTAATCAACACAACAAGAAACCAAATCCGTTATCCGTTAGAAATTCAACGTGGTTCATATCTCGAAGTTACATACATTTTTATTTAATTAAGGAATTTTACGCGGTTGCCACCTCATAGTTCTGCACTAAATACTCATTTTCCTGACTGACCTTTGAAGTATCACAGAGCTACAGAGCGTTTTGAACTACTAAGAAATATGAATTCCAAATTATCACATTCGATGAGAGCATTTATTGTGACACGCTTAAAATTAAAACAAATTAACTAATTTGGTTACTATGATTATTTATGTATAATTACTAGCACCAAAGATTAGGGAGATCTATGACTAGCACAAAATGAAAATATCATTCTTATTATTGTCTTCTGTGGCCGACCTCAAGAATGTGTTGGTCTTGTATACTAGGTAAAACATCGTAGACCTGGCAACGTTTTTCTAGATATGTGACTTTCTACATTTGTGACTTTCGACCAATGTACCTTTCTAAACGAGTTATATTCTGCCTTTCTGCATTAGTTCTTTCTAGGAATGTTTTTCTATATGAGCTCGTTTCTATAATTGTGACGTTCTGGGGATTTTTTTTCTAGATTTGTATCCCTATTCTTTTCATCCAGTAGAGACGGTTCCAATTAAATATTTCTCCAGTGTACCGCATTCAAAAATGGAATAAATCTGTATTTTCAATTAACAGTTTCGATCAATTTGTTGAATTTCGAATATGTGAAATGTCAGGATTCAATTTCAGAACCATAATATTTTGGTGGCACCTTCAAGAATGGATTGGAATGTAGAAAAGCTTTGTGTTCCTTGAAATTATTCGTGGTAACGTATGAATGCACGAATTGATATTCCAATCAGAGAAGTCCCACAAAAGACCGTGGGTGGGTAGGTATATCCCGGCAGCTAAATTAGAATCGCACATGGAATCTGGATATCAATATGAGATTCGGAACTTCATCTATACGAATGTTCGACTTCGCGGAACCCTCTTTGATCCAATAATGTGCATTCGTTCAGAGCCATCTTCAATGCCTGCTATGATCCCTAAGCCGATTTCCAGTAGTCTGGTCCTCCGTCTCTATTCATAATAAAAGCTGAATCTGATATTTTCGAAATTACTTCTGCAGAGATATCGCCCCGATTATCTATCGGTCGGATGATTCTGGCAAAAAGGCGATTCGGTGAAGACCTACAGATGGTGCAATTATAGTTAAGTCTCAGAAAGTCTTATTGATGATTGAAAATATGAATTGGCCTGCTGCTAGTATAATAGAACTTTAATTACGGTAGAGGTTATGGAAACTTTTGATGCTACCCTTGGAGTAATAATAGAATTTGTTTGCAACCAGTGTAACTTCAATTATTGATATTCGTGCTCAGGGAAGGGACCAAAATATGATGTGATCCTTCTGCTCCTCTTTCGATTATAATGAGCAAACAACGCTATGGTTACAAATCCCAGGGTATCTTGATATTCGCATATGAAGGGTTGGGATGAAGAATGCAACCTAGTAAATATCTTTACTAGCAAAATTTTGCTATCTATGAAACTTTGCAGGCTTGTGCAATAATAATAATAAATTTATTGATTCTTCAAGACACTATAGTAGGAAGGGGACAATTCATTAAAATAATTTAATTTTAACTCTATAAGGTTGTGCTTCAAAAAAATTCTATTAATGTCTGCATCCAATAAACCTTACATTTTTAGCATCTTGTTGAAGCAACAACCATCGAGAAAATTCTAACCGTTGTGGGGCATCTCCAGCATGTAATGCTAGTACATCTGGTCCATGAAATGAATGAAACATTTCTCTGTTTAAGAAACGCCATACAAAATTCGGAAATAAATGAAGACTAGTAGCTACACGACGAAGATTTGCCAAGAACAGCTTCAATTAAGTTTTCTGCATCCATTTGGATACTTCCTTCGGTATTCCCGAGCTGCTTTTCTGGAGTTTCCATGCATTGTTTATTCAGAACGTACGACAAGTATCAAATGAACATTTAATATGATACAGGTTGCCAGTATTCTCGTTTGTCAACCTACTTTTAATTTGAACATGAAAATTTATTTTTTCAAATGTTTGCATCTTCTGAACAAAATCGAATCGGACCTATGGTCATAGGGAAAAAATGTTAACAATTAACACAGCTATATCATCTGCCAAAGTTTGTCATAGAGCTTGTAGAACACTCTGCATATGTTTGCAGATTTCAAAAGACCTTGTTATTTCAAATTCGCACAAGTTTAGTGGAAATAATACTGAAAACGGGAAATAAATCATTTTACAGTAACAGAACAGGTTATTTTATTTACTCTAGACTAATGAGAATATTAATTTAAACAAAATCACTTCAAATACTCAAAATACTGGCCGCTCAGCTCCTGAAAATACAATGCAAGGCTATTTATTTATTTACTTTAGACAGTAGACTAATTAGAATGAAAACGTACACTCGCGTTTTTAGGAGTTCTTTGTATCAATACAAATAAACTTTCCCATTAAAATATTCATACTACGCGTAGTAAGAAATCAACTAGTACTATCTAGTGGCTAACTGCAATTAATTTAGAGAACCCTCATTCCCGATAAAATCCATACTGAACCAGATAATAGGAACTCGAATGTTAGTAAGGAAGCCTATGATTGGCCTTTCTGTTTCCAATGCATTTTCGAGTGTCCATAAGAAAGACCTAATTCATAAGCATGCATCTAGGTTAGTCCCTAAACGTCCATAGAGGATCTCAAGAAATTCATCAATGCTACTATTCCAAATATCAACTGTGGAGAACTAAACTCAAAACAACCGGCTATTCATTCTTCCCTCAAATTATCGTCCCCGTCTGAATTCTAGTCCCAGCTCATGTAGCCTCCATTGTGGCCCAAGGGTATTGCGGTTAACAATTTTTCTTTTTAATCGTCGCTCACCGGGGTGGTGTTCTGTGTGGTTCCCCTTCCGAATCGTATACGATCGAAAACACCGGGTTTCGTGTTGTTGACGATCCCAATAACGTGTTTAGAAATATGCAATTAAATTTCCAGAGTGTTGTCAATAAGTAAATAAATCTGTTGTTTTTTCTCGGAATGTGGACTGCCTATAACACAGGAAGAGATCTCGTATATGATACGTTAATTGGAGAGGAGGAGAGGTGAAGGACCATCAGATAATATTTCAGCTAATGTATTGATGCTGTTGCGCCCTTCATAGCGAAACATCTAAGTCATTTGTTAAATTCTTCAATTATGTCTGGATGCCTTCCATCAATGCTAGAATCAGCTAAGGTCATACTGATTCACAAAAAAGATGCCGAAAATTACAGTGCAAACAATCGCCCAATTTCAATATTTAGGCATCTAAAGAATCAGACATCAGAGAATGTATCAACTCTTGATTAAGTTCTCCATCTTGTTGAAGCCCGAGCATGGTTTTCGAGTGGGCAGATCCAACCAGACTGCCTGCACGGAGTTCATTGGATTTGTTCACGACTCTTTGGATGAAGACGAGCACGTGGCGGGGATATTATTTGATTTATTCGTTCCTTTGATTGTCTTCAGCACAAGTTTATTATTGATACTCTATATCAGATGGGGATTAGGGGCGTTTTTCCCCACTGGATTTTGAGTTTTCTTATGCAACGCTACATATTTGTTGAACGCAATGATTTTATTTCTCGTGATAACAAGAATATTTTAGGTGTCCCCTAGGGATCAGTCCTGGGACTTCTTCTTTTTGGATGCATGCTTCCTTGTCATGTTCGCGGACGATACGTCATTGGCGTCAAGAGGTGGTGGTCTACGGGAGTTGATGAACATTTATGAGGAGTGTGTTCAACGTTTTATTGATTGGTGGAGAACTAACTCACTAATTGTTGACTCGAAGAAAACCCAAAATTCAGATCCCCTATTCGGGTTTGACTTACTCCATTCAAGATCTGCCGAAGTTGCTAAATTCTTGGGTATATACGTTAAACACCATATAAATATATATCATAAGTTAAATCTGTTGAAAAATTCACTTCCCCTTGCTGCTCTTATCAATGTTTATTATGGGCTTTATTATTCGTATCTTAGCTACAATGTCGTTATATGTTCTTCATCTGAGAGTTGTCGAGTGCTCATTACATAGAAAAATGTTTCGATTGATGTTTAATTAAATACCTCAAGAGTCTTGTAGAGGGACAAGTATTGTTATTTCGCTGTATAATTATATACCACATTTTTTAAAGTTTGCTGGGTGTAAGCTATTTGTGTTCATAAACACAAATCTAAGTATGAGTTATCACCGAGGGTGGCAGGCACCACCTCATGTAGTCATTTGCCAAACAGAAACAAATTGTTATTGGATGGACCATTTAAAAGGGAATGAAAATATTTTTTATTGGAAAATGAATGTTTATCGAATGTATTGAGTTAGCAAGCCGAATTTATAATGTTTTGGGTTTTCGGATTAAATTGTTATTTCTAATTATTAAGCTGGGATGTCCTGTGCAACAGTGTTATGTCTAGAAGGATAAATTAAGTTGTATTGTATCAAACAGCCAGATGATGTCCCAGAATTAGTGTTCAATAATTCAGTACCGTATTCTACGATCAGAAATATCGAGGCAAGTTTCTACTAAGTCTACCCTGACCTGGTCCCAGATAACAATTTCCATGGTATACCAAGTTCCCATGTACCCTTGAAAATAATCTGCGATCAGGTAATCTTCGATACGGAAATCGTCTACGATACTATCGTACTGTGGCCAACGCACTTCCCTCACAATATCCGTACACAAAATCAATATCTGCCATTGCCAGTTCTCTATCGGTGAAATGTTCCATTTTTTCAAGAGGTATATACAACTTTGACGAAAATCATATACACTAGTCATGAAGAATGACTGAAAATGACTCTGAACACATTGTTATCCACAGCACACTTATTCATTCAGTAATACCAGATAATTAATTTTCAATTATGTTCGATGAGGAGAAGTTTTGAAATCCGTTTTTCTCGAGCACAGTACATCCGATCAAAAACACCGAGTAGTATGGTTTTTTGGTACAATACATTGGATTTTCGAAATATTGCCTCAAAATTGGAAAATATTGAGGTATGAAGAGGTTGTTATGAAATTTACCTTGAAAACTCCCAGTTTGAGACGCAGCTGATTAAAAATTTCATAGTATGTTCACAGTAGTATGTTTGAGCTCATAAGTAATAAAAGGCATATCAAATTTCATGATTTTTGCATCGTTTATTCCGGATAAAATAAATAAATACATCTTAAGGGTCTTCACTTTGAATGGCTGTAGTTCCGTCAAGAAAAACTTTTTGAAAAACAATTATTTGAACTTCTCTCAAAATTTTTGACCTAGAATACGGTGGTGAATTATTGACCACTAATTCTGACACATCCTGGATATCAACAATTACTGATGAAGCACGTCAACTGTCATTGATGAATACTCGTTCATTTCAAATTGTCTAATATATAGCCCATCTGCAACTGCTGAACGACTCAGGTGTTTCAATTGAAAATTATCCAGGTCTGACGATGCAAGAGAAAACTAGTTTTTTCGATTCCAGTGATAACAATAAAATGTATTAACATTCTGCTTTGTTTTGCAATATATGCCTCCATTAGTAACCAAATTAGAAGGAAGATTTGTTCCTGAGGACAGAACTATTCAACAGACTTATTATAATAATTCAACTGGACACGAACAACATAAATTCATATAAACTTGAATCGCTAATGCACTACCATAGTTAGCTTGAATAGTCCCGATTACATTTTCGACGCGAAGAAATTGGCTCTCCGAATACGGTAAGAACAGTTGAATAATCAATTTCAAACTACTGCTACTTACTATAGTAATTGAAAAACAACCGATATAAGTACTCAGACAGTATCTGCCATTACCTGCTTCAAGTAGGCGATGGAATTTTTAAATGTGTAAATTGAAAATATAATAAGGCCTCTATTTGTTCGGTTCAAGAGCAACGAGGCGTAGGAAGAGAAACAGTTGGAAGCTACTTCTTGTTTGCATCTACTCTGTCAAGTCCAAGAAGTTGAAACATGATTAGTTTAAAATGATCAATTGAAAAGAGTTGTTTGGAATAATACCATATGTTGGTATTAAACGTATTCTGAATGGTTGCCCCGTGTATTCAAAGTTTTCTTATCATCTTCTGTTGACAGCAGTCTAATAGGAGATGAGATAAATTATAGAATTGGGTGTACTCTTAAGTGATTATGATGATACATACGTCTGCCTGCTGCCACGCTAAATTGGGAGTTTTCGTCAATTGCTTCTTAGATCCAGTCTTCGATAGGTACGAGGTTCACGATGTGTTCGTACTAAAGACGGATATCATCCAAAACTCTGTTGTATAAACACCGTATTCACTGTTGAAGTGAAGTTCTAAGAATCTCCTTAATCACGGTTATGTGAAGCACAAATTTTTCCAATACTTTCCCCATAAGTCTTCAAGACCGCCAGGGACGGACTGCCCATAGCACTTAATAAGCAGACTTTTTTTTGCTTGAAGATATCAGCAAAATTCCTCCATTTATGCATTTTTTCATTAATTCTGCAAGAAAATGATAAACTACGGTTACTAAAACTTCTCTTTCTGTGATTGTTCATTAATCTGAAACTTTCATTGACAAAATACATACGGTATGAATAATTTCACTATAGAAGAATATACGGATATGCATTTAATGTATGGGCGGGCATTTTGCAATGCTGTTAGGGCAAGGAAGTTGTACGCGGAGCATTTCCCAAACAGAAATTTGCCAATTAAAACTTCCTTGAAGGCTGTGGATCGAAGACTTCGAGAAACTGGTAAATGATTCCATAATTTGTCTCGATAAGTATTTTTTATAATCAAAAGTTTATTTAAGGAAGTATTTTACCAAAAAGAGGATTTCATGGAGGTAGGAGATATGTTAGGACAACAGCATTGGAAGAAGGGGTTCTGAATTGAATAGAGCAGGATCCAACAAATAGCGTTTCAGAAAACTGTCGACTGAGCTTAATATTTCGAGGTCTATCGCTCATCGAATTTTGAAAGAGAAACGGCTTCATCCGTTTCATCTTCATTCAATGAGTCCGACATATTTTCCTCCAAGAGTGCAGTTTGCTGAATAGTTTTTGGAACAACAAAGAATGATAATGAAAAATGGTGATGATAAATCAACTAGTCCAGAGCGTTCCTGCCAATAGGGTCTTCATAATGGCTTCGTATAATTAATATACTTATGCGTTCATGCATATATTTCACAAGTCAAATAAACCCCAGGGGGTTCGTTGATTTGCCGAGAAAGCAAGAGCAGACGCGATTCTGGCTTCTTGGCTTTCATCAGTAGTCTTTAGCTTCTCAACAAATTCAACTTAACTGAACCGGGTTGAGCCTCTCAGAGCCGGCTTCCTATGGCCATAGAAAGTCAACACTAAACAGCGTTCATGGCCATAGGAAGATACTGTCTGAGCTCTGCGGGACTCGTTTCTCGATTAAAATCGAGCGAATGGTGGCATATGATGTCTCGCTTCAAATATTCAAATGATGGGGAAAGGCTGAATTCCGTGTTTTGTCTCATGTGGCGTGGGCGATTAGGTATGATCGACCAAGCCGGCTCTGAGAGGCTTAACCCGGATCAGTTTAGTTGAATTTGTTGAGAAGCTACAGAGTACTGATGAAGGCCAAGAACCCAGAAACGCGTCTGCTCTTGCTTTCTCGACAAATCAATGAACCCCCTTGGGTTTATTTCAGTTGTGAAATATTTGCATAAGTATTAATTATATGAAGCCATTATGAAGACCCTATTGGCAGGAACGCTCTGGACTTGTTGATTTAACAAAGAATGAATTTGTAATTAAAATAATATTTACTTAGGAAGCTGGTTTCGGTCGAAATGGTGTTGTAATACATCATGTCATCCATGAATGGCAGGAGGAAAATCTGAAAGCTTCTATTGAATACAATTTTCAGCACAGCTTTTATGTGAATGTTTGGGTGGGAACATTTGGATATAAATTGATTGGGCCGTACGTTCTTCCTAACAGACTTAATGCTGCGAGATATTTAGAATTTCTTAAGGAACAACTACTGAATTTATAAGAAAATGTTCCATTGTTCACCATAGAATGTGGTTCATGCATGATGGTGCACCTCCTCATTTTGGACAGCATGTCAGGCACAATTTGAACAACACATTTCCAAATCGATATATTGGGACAGGTGGACAGGTTGCTTCGCCACCTCGGTCACCAGACCTCAATCCACTGGATTTGTTTTTGTGGGGCCATCTCAAAGAATTTGTTGACAGAACACCTGTGAACGCCCAAGAAGAGCTCCTTGAAAGATTAAATTTTCATTGTTAGGCGATAAGAAATAAATCGAAAATTATGTGCGTTGAATTTCGTGGTGCACATAGACTGTGATTTCTATGTTTATGGTTTGATTTGTTGTGATTACCATTGTAAGAATTTCCATTATGGAATCATTACCAGTTTCTCGAAGACTTTGATCCACAGGCCACAGCCTTTAATGTTCGTTTACATGACATATTTCTGTTCATGAGGTGCTCTGCGAAAATTCCGTTGCCCTAACGGCATTACAAAATGCAAACCTTTACATTAAGGGCATATTCACATATTGTTCGTTTTCTTTTTGTCAATGAAATTTCACATAAATGAACAATCACAGAAAGAGACGTTTTAGTAAGGATATAAACAATAAACAGCTTCCAATATTCATGCAAAAATATTGTGATATTGAATCTTAAAAATGCGAAAACGGTGCATTTTTTGATCGTTGCATCAGTACACCTTTGTTTGCAGTACATACATTAATTACATTGAATACATAAATGGAGGAATTTCGCCGATATCTTCAACCAAAAAAAGTTTCTGACCATTAAGTGTTAGGATCAGTCCGTCCCTGGCGGTCTTTAGGACTGATGGGAAAGGTGCGGAAAACAAATCATTACTGATACTTGTATTGATTCAAATTCAAACAATTACCAGAATCAGTGGACTCGTTCGTAAGTTATCACAAAAAAACTGAATTATCGGAGTACCATTTGGTGGCACACATCTTTGTAGGAGGGCGACGCAGGAAAAAAAATTGAAGTATTCCTGACTCATCTTCATATACTTTAGTAATTAGTTACACATGCGAAAGATCTACGTAATGCTGGGACACCCTGTATGTATAATTTAATAATCTTCTTCTAAATAGGGGAGGGTTTTAGATGTCGTGGTTAAATAAAATGGTCCTTTCCTTTGCGGAGTAAATTTCAATGAATCATTCGAGATCCAACTATCCAACTTTCAATTCGTGTCAGTGATTCCGGAGGGGGAGAATATTCATTATCCGAACCAAATTCTGAAGCTTCTTCCTTAACTCATTAAAATCTACCGATTTATGTACAAAAAACTTGAGACGTAATGTTTGCACTGTTTCTTTTCGTTCATAAAAACATTTTCTGTGAAATTCGTTCACTTCCGTAAATCATTTGGAGAGCGGAAAAATCATTTTTCTGCAGGTATTTTCCAAGAGAATAAAAGTGACAAATGCATTCACACATCCAGTAAAAAAGCACTATTTATTATCCAGAACCAGAAAATGCTTCAATGGAAACCTCAGGCAATAAATCAGACAAAATTCATAGGATGAGAAGCTTTGTTCAGTTTTCTGCTCTCGCCGCTTTTTAAAGGTTGGAAACGAGCAGGGAAATTAATGACTTTTGTGCTTTTCCTGTTAAGTTTTTCTCTTTCGAGCAATCGGCTTTCGACATTGCAGCTCTCATTCTTTGCATTATTGTGGTTTAGGTTAACAAAAGCTTATCGGCTTGTGAAACGTCATTGGATGGATTTCATCAAAACGAAATTTTTCGAACAAAATAAGTTCAAGAAGTTCTTGAAAAGAACTGACGTGAAGTAGGAGCTTTTGCGCCTATATTCCATTGTCTATTCACGCCTCATATAAAGGAAATTCAGTAATCTATTGTAAAATACTGGCTTGAAGGTATATGCAGATTGGGCGGATTGTGGGAGATAAGATTGAATTTTTGAAGAAAAAACATTTTTGTTTTCTACTGATACGATAGATATTCATAAAATTTTGCGAAAATTGGTGCGTCGGGATTCTACACGTAATAACCAAGTTTTAACTTGATCCGATTTGAATATTTTGAGTTATTGAGGAAATAACAACAAAATTTCAGATGAGTATAACTCCAAAACAGTTTGGCCGATTATGTCAATAAACGAACTTGACGCATTCGGATGCGCAACCTACCCTGAAAATTGCAAGTCGGTATTTCTTTCAGTTCGCAAATTTTCGTTGTAACGGTCACCCATCCCATCCCGATACTGAACTCTGAATTTTCTTGTAATGTGTGTCGGCATACTACAACTAATTACCAAGCTTCAACTCGATTGAATTTTGAGAAAACAAAATTTTTTTTCGTAAACCATTCGGCGGATTCGGCCCATGAACGAACGTGTCAGTCGCATTTGGATGCGCAACCTACCCTGAAAATTTCAAGTCGCTATCTCTTTCCGTTCGATTGTTATCATGGCTATTCGTTTGAGACCATCCTCGGCAAAAAATTCGAAAATTACAGACATTTGGACAAAATGATTCCCAGACTCTATTCCCTAGAACATGCGTCCAAAAATGTTATATTCTAGAACTAGAACTAACCGAATGAGAAGATACTCATAACTGACAAAAATGTTTTTCCCCAAAGTATCGGAGAACATTTAAGGCATTATATACATACGAGTACACATTATATATAATGTATACTCGTATCCCGTTCTTAATAATTGGATAACCATTCTTCCATGAATGGAGGCCTAAAATGGTTCAACCTTTCTCCGCTCCACATCAGAAGTAAAAATCTTTTTTTCGCTGGGGTTCATGATTATTGTCCAATACTTAATAATATAAGTTCATCTTTCATAACTAGAGTTTTCAAATTGTTTACATGCGTACATCAACCAAACTGTTCAGAAATACACTTTCAATCTCGTTTGACATTAATGACGTTTATCTTTCAAAACGGACCAAACGACAGCTAACGCAAACAGTAACCAGTTAGTTGAACGAAGTTAAGGCTTATGAGTATCGAACCAGAAATAAATTTGACATGTCTCGTATAGGAAAATAGGATGACATGTATGAACACAGGTCATATAATAATTCATAGATGAAATAATTACAGCATTCTGTGAAAACATATAGAAGTGCGATTTATTATTGAAATTTTGAAAAATCATATCTCCGAAAATATTGCCTTATTAGAGTTGAAAATGATATCAATGGATTATTATGGTTAAACTACATCTTGAAAAAAATTGAAATAGAAATTTGTGATGTAAAAAAAATTGTTTTTTCATTACTCCGAAACCATCAGGCTGATTTCACCCAATAACGAGATATTTTTCTCCCAAACCTACACTGAAAATTTCAACTGTCTAACTCATAACATAATCGATTTTGACGGATCCTTGATCAGTGAGTCGAAAAAAAATCGTTTAAGACCATTTTCATCCAAAATTTCAAAAATTACAGACATTTGGACAAATTGATAAGCACTCTGTTCCGAGGAACAAGAGCGCCAAAAACTCCTGTATATTAAATGACCCCTCGCACAAACTACACCCAAATGCAGCCTTGCGTACGGATTGTTAATTGCCAAAACACGCCGGGATGTAGGAGAAATAGCTTTTGATGAAAATACAAGGATGAAATGGCCGATTACACACCCTCCAAGCCATTCGTTTCACAGATCCGTTTCATGCGGACGTATCTATTAGATGGGACTCGAGCTATTTCATTCAAACTTCCAAGTGAGACTCCCCTGCATTTTGTATCAATTTTTGGCTCAAGGCGTCCACCAACTACAAGAGTTATTTCACTTTCTCAAGTATGTCAATATTGTACAGATTATTATAATATATCATCTATGAATGAAAAAGTATTAATTACATTTCATAACAATGAGGTGAACTAAATGGTTGCTTTCTGGATTTTCTCTCCCAAACTTTGAAAAACATGAGAGAGAAAACTCAGAAAGGAACCTTTTGTGATGAATTCACCGAAGGGTTAGATTATTTCGAAAATACAATTTTTTTCACATGATGGAACTTTGAAGTTGTGAAATAAGTAATTTGCGTGATCCTTTAATGCTACCCAACTTGGACGTATGGTAATACATCTAATTCAATGCAATGTGGACAAACTTGTTCTGTCGAAACTAAACAAATAGCAAACAATTTGGATACATATTTTATTATCTTTCAATTAAGTGTGATAATCCACCGTATTCACAAAGCGATTGAGGTTGCGATTCAAATGTATCCTTAACTGAGGACCTCAGTTAGGACTTAACGGAGATTGAATGCTTTGTGTTTACGGCGATCAGTGTATATAAGTTTATGTAATGAAATTGAATATAAATAAATAAAAAATTATACTCTTTCAATAAAACCGATAGAATCCTTCTTTGTAACATTTTTCAACTGTACTACTCATTTCATCTCGTTACTTCTTCACCAAACGCAGAGGGTTTCAGTTCTATATATTCATCTGTAAAACATTTTCATTAAAATTGGCTTCATATTTTGCAGGTCTGCCTTCTATATGTTGTTTGAAAGTATGTTTCAAACTGATCACAGTAAATTTCTCATTAAATTCGTAGAATTCGAAATGAACCAGATAGTCAACACTGGATATCCGAAAGTCAATCATCTGTGGATTCGATTTCTAATGGCAGTTCCATTTGTTCCTTCTGATCTCACACATAAAAGGCAAAATACGAATAAAACTAAGCATTTCATTGTTGCTTCTGTAATCTTGCATAATGTGAACGAAAATGATATATTTCAAACCCCGAATTCAACAAAGACAGGTTCTCATTCTGATGTGGAATTTTTCGTGGATGACGGACATTAAACGTTCGAGATATACTCATGCGTTCATCTCCGATGTATCCAAATTGATCCCTCACATTCAGTAGTCGAGTCTGAAAATCTTTTAACGATCTGGTAATCTTTAGATACTCTTTGGTCGATACTTGAACGACGTCTGGATATTATGGTTGCCAACGGACCTTGAACGTACAATGTCAGACATAAATAATCTCACAACCCTCTGGCAATCAACCTCATAAAATATCTTGAACACCTTTGGTTCCAAACTGTCTTCTGAGTCGGATTATATTTTTGTTTAGTTCAGTATTTGACTGAACTTTTTTTGTAATTAATACATACATTATTTGATCACTAGAGTCAAGTTACTGAGTTCAACTAACACTTGCGAGTACTTGTATGTATTGTATATAACGGTATTTATTAATAATGAATAAAGAAGGATAACGTGTAATTCCGCAAAAGGATCAGAGAAATAGCAGGATGTGGTACTTGTCGACACCGGTTTCTGCTGTTGGCCTCTTCAGGACAAGCCAACCAAGAAACCAAGAAAAAGTTGGAAGGAAACTGAACACACAAGTGATACTACAACAGGAACGAGCGAGCAAGTGGTGTCCCTTGTGTGTTCAATTTCCGAACGACTCTACCAATTCTCGTAATTTTTCGAATTTGAATCAATAAAAATATCAGTATTAGCTTGTTGATAACACCTTCCCCATAAGTCTGCAAAACTGCCAGGGACGGACTGGCCCTAGCACTCAATGATCAGAAACTTTTCTTTGGTTCGGTGAAATTCCTCCATTTATGTATTTTATCATTAATTCTGCAAAAAAAGCTATACCAGTTCAGTGAAATGAATTTTTCACATAAATTTTGAGGTTATGTGAAAGAAGCGTGAATGCAAAAATTTCAGATCTTTTTATTACCTACAACTTTGCCATTTAACTTTTTTCCATAGAACCTGTTTACCCTTAAAAACTCACCTCCTCCCACTTATCGACCTCAGTTCGCCCGGAAATGTTTTTTTCTTTCATTTCAGTTATACTCTTCCTTCTCCAATGGGTTCATCCTACTATTATTTTTTTCGTTTCATGAAGACTGACTATAGCACTATAGTTAATCACTGCTGTCATTCTTGTATCAAAAGAAATATTTTTCTGTGTGCCATTGTATAATATATCTTTAAAACAAAAAACTAATAATTTCTAATCATACGAAGTTGTTCGATAATTCATATTTATGTTATGACTTATAGTTCTCTCCATCGTTTTGAGCTCTAAAATCAACGGTTGCGATAATAATTATTATGACGATCATTCCGATATTCCGCTAATTGTTAATTACACATATAGCCCAGTCATATTAGGTAAAAAAAGGGGTCAACCTCGGAATGAAAGATAATAAGCTGCAAATTGGTATGAACCTTTGCTTTGTCATTCTAAATGTTGTCTCAAAAGTCACAATCGTTATCGTGTCCGCGTCTCAAGATATTCAAGGTCAAAGGTCACAAAAATCGGTTTTTCGCGAATATCTGGCTTCCTATCGGTTAAATGAGATTTGCATTTATTATAAAAGTTGTAGGCTATAAAATTCCCTACAACTTTTGTTTAAACTTTTTTTTCATACGACCAACCGTTTTGAAGGTAGAGCGCGAAGAGTGCACATCGTACAGTCATATACGGCCTAATGCAAGGTCAAGCGTGAGTTATGGTTATCAGTACGTTATAAAGTCAATTATTTACTTGGAAATTATAATTATTAAACAATGCCTATTATTTATGTACTAACTATTAATTATTTATATTTAATTAAAGTAAGTAACTTGATTATTTATATATAATTATTCATATTTAACTATTTAAGTATAAAATATTATTAATTCTGGATTATATATTTTAGTTTTATTTTAAGTTAACACGACATTATATATCTTTTCTTTAAAACGCGATGACAATGAATCGAACATTTTTGAGCGACAAGAAGAAGAAGACGACGAAGAAGAAGAAGATAATTAGCTTCTATTTCCAATTTCATTACAATTAAAATCAACAAAGATACTTTTGATATTTGAACTCACATTTTGATAAATGTATATTATGCCGTATTTAATAATAAATAAAAATATGTGTAAAATATATACTCTTACTATCATTTATACTTAAAATAAAACTAAATTATATAATCCAGAATTAATAATATTTTATACTTGAATAGTTAAATATGAATAATTATATATAAATAATCAAGTTACTTACTTTAATTAAATATAAATAATTAATAGTTAGTACATAAATAATGGGCATTGTTTAATAATTATAATTTCCAAGTAAATAATTGACTTTATAACGTACTGATAACCATAACTCACGCTTGACCTTGCATTAGGTCGTATATGACTGTACGATGTGCACTCTTCGCGCACTACCTTCAAAACGGTTGGTCGTATGGAAAAAAAGTTTGAACAAAAGTTGTAGGGAATTTTATAGCCTACAACTTTTATAATAAATGCAAATCTCATTTAACCGATAGGAAGCCAGATATTCGCGAAAAACCGATTTTTGTGACCTTTGACCTTGAATATCTTGAGACGCGGACACGATAACGATTGTGACTTTTGAGACAACATTTAGAATGACAAAACAAAGGTTCATACCAATTTGCAGCTTATTATCTTTCATTCCGAGGTGAAAGCCCTAATATGACTGGGCTAATAGGGATTGCACATTAAACGCACGCATTACCACAAACATTTCGCATTTGAGCTCGGTGAATCTGATTAGGCCACAAATTGAAATGATAGCCCTTATGCGGTTAATAAGTTACGGCGCTTGGTAATGAGTTATGTGTGAGCTGAACGGATGCCACTTAGAATAAATACGAAGCCACGTTTATATCCTATTAGATTTATTATCTATATATATCATAATATGTATACCTTTGGAGTCTTATCCTTATCCCTCTCTAAATACAAGTTTTTGGCGCTCTAGTTCCTCGGAACTGAGTGCTTATCAATTTGCCCAAATGTCTGTAATTTTCGAATTTTTCGATGAAAATGGTCTTAAACGATTTGGTTCAACTCACTGATCAAGAATCCGTGGTGGAAATACATTCTGTCCGGCCGGTCCGGCCGGCCGGCCGTAGGCACGATAACTCTCGAACGGAATGAGCTAGAGAGTTGAAATTTTCAGAGTAGGTTTGGGGGATAAATATCTCGGCTAAGTTCGTTACTGGGCAAAATCGGACAGAAGGTTTCGGAGTAATAAAAAAAAATTTTTTTTTACAAAACAAATTCCAAATTAAATTTTTTTTAATAAGCAGTTTTATCATAAGAATCCATTCATATCATTTTTAACTCTAACAAGCTAATACTTTCGGAGGTATGATTTTTCTAAAATGATAAATCGTATTTCACAGAGAGATATATTCTATGTATGAATGGTCATAATGTCAAACTTATATTCCTGAGACATGACATTATCTAATCAATCGAGGAATTATGAGAATAAAGTGTATTCCGAAATGTGAGCGAAGTGAGAAAAATCTCAGTTGTTTGCTCCGAAATTAGTTTTTCTCAGAAAAGTCTTACATTTCGGAACGGAACATGAAGTAAGAGATCTGAGAGTAGTGAGACTGTTTTTCATCCATCGACATAGAATGCAAACGGAATGTAAATATTGAAAGCATAATTCTGCAGTTCGAGAGAGGAGAAAATTTGGTGAACGTAGATCAGGAAACTTATGGTCGATTACAAGGTAATTCTTCATTATTAAGCTACATTCACAACCACCAAATTACAATTAAAATTATCAATTGGAATTAGTCGTAGAAGTTTGGTATACGCTATAGAATTGGATCATTCACAACCTCCAAATTAACGTTTCCAATTATACTTACAATTACACTTAAAATTAATACTTTGCAATGTCCAAACTTCTACGACTAATTGTAATTGGATATCTTCGCGCGTGCTCAGTATGTTTGTTTTGACAGAATTCGTTACGTATTCCTATAATTTTAATTCCAGAACCTCACATTTGATTAACGTTTTGGCGCTCTTGTTTAAGAAGTGTGAATACACTGAATATTGAATAATGTCGAGGCGAAAAGTCAACTTCGGAAAAAACATTGGGTTCCCTTGCTTTGGCGTTGGGGGAGTACTGTCTCGAATTGAAAAATAAGCGGAAGAGTAAACGTCAGTGGTGGATCAGACCAATTTTTGCTGTTCGAAAAGAGTTTGGGGATTATGAAAACCTCTTCCAAGAGATGCGAAATACTGATCATGAAATGTTCGTAAATTACACGAGAATGATGTAAATTGTAAATAAGTTTGATGAACTTTTGAGCATAGTTGGACCTAGTAGAAATCTGCCATAACTACTTACCCTACTTCATAATATATTCGATAGGTGGCTGATGAAAATAATTGACCTTCAAAATCTATTAATTTCACTGTTAAGTGGACGTTGTGAATGCTCAAAATTTGTTAATTTTTTTATTACGTCCAATTGTAATTCCAATTGCTAATTTTAATTGTAATTTGGTGGTTGTGAATGTAGCTTTACTCTTCTTTGATACATGTTTTATGAAAAAACTACTATTTGTAGGTACTTTAAACCTGTTTTGGGCAATTGTCATACGAAACTTGTTGGCGCTCTAGTTCCTCGGAACTGAGTGCTTATCAATTTGCCCAAATGTCTGTAATTTTCGAATTTTTCGATGAAAATGGTCTTAAACGATTTGGTTCGACTCACTGATCAAGAATCGGAGGTCGAAATCGATTCGGACGGGCGGTCCGGCCGGCCGGCCGACCGTAGGCACCATAACTCTCGAACGAAAGGAGTAAGCGGATTGAAATTTGCAAGGCGGGTTTGGAGCGTAAATATCTCGGACGAGCTCGTTAATGGGCGAAATCCATCAAGCGGTTTCGGAGTTATGGCCGATTTTGGTAAAAAAAAATTTATGAATATTTCCGAAACCGATCACTCGATCTATCTAAAATTTAGCATCAAATTGTAGAATCATGACCTTTATACGCATGTGAAGTTTTGTATTGACCAGATTACCGCAAAGTGTCAAAAAAAAATTTCAAAATTTAAAAAAAGTTTTTCTACAATAACTCTCGAACGGAATGAGCTAGGTAGTTGAAATTTTCAGAGTAGGTTGGGGAGATGAATATCTCGGCTAAGTTCGTTATTGGGCAAAATTGGCCAGATTTAATTTGATCTCTTCCATGGTGCAGTTCTCATTCTCAGGTTGCTCATTTAATCTTGATAAATAAACTCTTATTTGAATTGAATTTCCTTTATGATGCAGTTCTATCATAAGAATACATTGATATAATTCCCAACTCTGAGAAACCAATACTTTCGGAGATATAATTTGACTGTTTGAACTAGAGCGCCAGAAAGCTCCTGTCCACAGGGCTTGAACACATTTTTTATTTATTCATTCCAATATGCTCAACCATAAGGATATCACCTTAGGCTGCTCTGCCATGAGTCGATTTGTCAAAATTGAATGGACTATATATGTATGACAAGAAATGAAAAAAATGCGGCTCAATTATCTCGGCATTCACTCCAATAAATTCCTCCGGAACATTGATTCTGTCAGATCCAAGAAATATTTGGTCCTCAGTAAGAACACACTGCACCTCCTCACTGGTTTCTTCACAGGGTACTGCGGCCTTAGGAAGCACATGATGAGATTAGAACTAGCAGAAACTGATGAGTGTAGATTCTGTTGCGAGGAGGATGAAACTCCTGATGACCTGATAATGGAACTCAAACCAACGCAAGGAATACTTTGGGCTAAAATCTGCTGAATGAAGATGAAATTCAAATATATTAATTAGTTTTATTTTATTTCTAGATAAAATTTACTTCAAATAAATTAATATAACTATAAAATATATGATAAGTATAATATATTATCTATCTATCTATCTATCTATCTGCCAAGAAAGCAAGAGCAAACGCGTTTCTGGCTTTTGGGCCTTCATCAGTACTCTGGAGCTTCTCAACAAATTCAACTAAACTGAACCGGGTTAAGCCTCTCAGAGCCGGCTTGGTCGATCATACCTAATCGCCTACGCCACCTATGAGACTAAACACGGAATTCAGCCTTTCCCCACCAGTGAATATTTGAAGCGTGAAATCATATGCCACTATTCGCTCGATATTAATCGAGAAATGAGTCCTGCAGAGCTCAGGCAGTATCTTCCAATGGCCATGAACGCTGTTTAGTCCTTCATAATGGCTTCGTATAATTAATATACTTATTCATATATTTCTCATGTCAAATAGACCCCAGGGGGTTCATTGATTTGCCGAGAAAGCAAGAGCAGACGCGTTTCTGGCTTCTTGGCCTTCATCAGTACTCTGTAGCTTCTCTGGCATATGATTTCACGCTTCAAATATTCACTGGTGGGGAAAGGCTGAATTCCGTGTTTTGTCTCATAGGTGGTGTGGGCGATTAGGTATGATCGACCAAGCCGGCTCTGAGAGGCTTAACTCGGCTCAGTTTAGTTGAATTTGTTGAGAAGCTACAGAGTACTGATGAAGGCCAAGAAGCCAGAAACGCGTCTGCTCTTGCTTTCTCGGCAAATCAATGAACCCCCTGGGGTCTATTTGACTTGTGAAATATATGCATAAGTATATTAATTATACGAAGCCATTATGAAGGACCCAATTGGCAGGAACGCTCTGGACTTGTTCATTTATTAACAACGGTATCTCCATTTTTCATTATTAGCATTTTATTTTGTTTTAATATGTTTAGAATCGATGTGTGGCTGACATTGAATGTTGTGGAGGCATCTCCACTCGATATATGTGGATTTTCTTCAAAGTCAAGCTTCACATGTAATTTCACATCGTTGCACAGTGTATTAGCAAACTGTTTTTTCAAACTGCCTTACATGCCCATACTCGCGAAACTGCTTCTCTATTTTACTCATTGTCCCTTGGTTTATAGGCGTCAAATTCGGAAATTTCTCATGAAACAAGCGACTTACTCCTTTTGGTGTTCGGGTGTTATCTCCGTAACCATTCATTTGTAAAATTGTTATTTAGTGCATTACCGTTAATCGAAACATTCTTCAAAATTGTAGTTAATGAAATTCAAACACAAATTATACAATTTATGAACTACGACTCATCAGCACAAAACAATTTGCGAAGGCATTCTGAAGAAACTAACATTTCCACAGTGTTTTACTTAGTTTTCAAGGTACCATCTGGAAAACACAATGTTATGGTTTTTTGCGCGTATGTTCTGGGGAACATCGCGTTATATTTTGCCCAAATGTCTGTAACTTTCGAATTTTTTTACGAAAACGGTCTCAAACGATTTGGTTCGACTCCCCAATGAAGAATTCGAGGTCTAATTTGATTCTGTCCGATAACTTGAGAACGGAAAGAGCTAGCGACTTGAAATTTTCAGGGTAGGTGGCGCATCTCAATACGTCGGGCAAGTTCGTTAATGGGCATATCGCCCAATGGTTTCCGAGTAATAATTTTGTTTTCAACCAATATAGATCCGATCGAATTGAAACTTGGTGAATAGTTGTAGAATATGAACCTAAGCACGTTTGTGAAATTTTGTGAGAATCGTATCGCTAGAAAATTATCAAAAAATTATCAAAAAATATTTTTGTTGTCGCGATAACCTGAGAACGGAAAGAGATTGCAGCTAAAAGATTTCAGGTTAGGTTGTGCATCTGAATGCGACATTTGAGTTTGTTTATGAGCATAATGGCCAAACGGTTTTAGAGTTATAGCCATCTGAAATTTGGTTGTTTTTTGTTCCTCATTAACTCGAAAAATACTAAACCGATTGAATTCAAACATGGTTATTAGTTGTAGAATGCCAACACGAAAATTCTTGCAAAATTTCGTGAGGATAGTATTTGTAGAAAATTTCTAAAAAATCATTGAAAATTGAAAAAAAAATTCTATATATCAGTAACTATTGGTCTGAAATTGCTGGAATTTTGCCAGAGCCTTTAGAACCTAACTCTACTGCTAAGTTTCAAGTTTTAACACGATCGGTTAAATATTGTTGGAGATTCGAGCAGCCTTGTGTGAGTTCAGTAGATGGGTGACCGTTGCCTCGATAACTTTCGAACGAAAGGAGCATTTTTGGGCATAATCGATCTAACGGTTTCCGAGTTATACCCACCTGGAATATTATTTCCTTGATAACTCAAAAAATAAATATTCGATCGAATTGAAGCTTGGTAACTAGTAGTAGAAAATCAACATTAAGACGTGTTTAAAATTTTGTATGAAGCGTACCCCTAGAAAATTTAAAAAAAAAATGACGAAAAAAAAATTTAAGAACCGTTTCCCTAGAAAATTTCAAAAAAATCACGGAAACAAAAATTGGTTCAAGCACTGACGTGAAGTCAGAAGCTTTTGCGCGTATGTATTTTCCTGTATTGGACACTCTTAATTCGAATATACCATGGTAAATTCGAATTAAGTGTCCAATACAGGAGAATGGACAACATAATTTACCATGGTAAATTCGATTAATGGTGTCCAATACAGAAGAATGGACAATAGAACATACACGCAAAAGCTTCTGACTTCACGTCAGTGCTTGGAACCAATTTTCCATTTTCTTTCTATCACATCTTGAATCAAATAAGTTTAGTACGAGGTTGAATTTCGTTGATAGATACATTGTTCTTGAGTTAGACCACGTCAAAAGTCATAATATATCACAGCTTGAAAATTTTCAGGAGTTAATTCCATATTTTGGCAGAGATGAAATTTTCAACATACTGTAAACAACACAAATTGTGCTCGTACGTCAAAACGTTAAGAGTACTCATAACTCCAAAAATGTCAAATTTCATTTTGGCAATGTCAGATTTCACCTGCCTATTCTCAATACATAAATAGTAGCCTTCGTATTATTGTAGTAAGAATATTCGAGGGAGATATTATAATGAAATTCGGTAATTACATGATTTTATTTTTTGTATTTATAGATTTGCAATAAACATGAAAGTGATAACATTTCTGAATAGAGAATGACGTGACCTTTCAATAGATGTATCACAAGCCCATGTTTCATATTTGAGAAATTGGGGGTTGTACCTCCTATTTTTACAAAGAAGAAAGATAATTTAAAATTCGAATTTTATGTATTTCGGGATTTTCCATTGATATGTACAGTAACCAAGATAATGAATTTATTTCATTTGACTTTTCACACTGTATAGTCTATATATACGAATGCATAGCCAATTATGTCTCGGTGTTCTTGACGAGGTTCTGTAGTTCAGTTTTTTACGAGTATAGTGCGGAAACTTTCTTCAGATCTCCACATTCCACAATTCTCCAGAAACCGAATGCGCGATCCTTTATCCTCTTTGAGAACATACAACAGAACAGACCGTACCGAATTAGTTAGGAACTAATTTCTGGTCCATATAATCCCTTTCTGTTAACAAGTATTCGAATTTCGTTCAGCTTATAAAGGATGATCTCTCGTCTTTGTGGAATCTGAAAGCGAATTTTCGATGGAAACTTTTTAAATCAAAGTGGATTAAACAACAACTTTATTGGAGAGCATGTCCCGGAAAAGTAGCACTAGCGGAAGGAGCGTGGAGAAGCAGGAACCAATTGATCGAAATTGGCGAGAGCAGTCGAACAAAAGACGTTGTCCAGCCTAACGGCGGCTTGAGCGGAAAATTAAGCCGTCATTATAAGATTTCGAAGTTGGGAAGTAACGTGAAGTGGTTGTTTAGGATCTTTATTCCTTTGCTTCTTGAATGAGCATCTATCAGATTAGAAAGTTCATAGATATAATTAGAAAAGATTCGTTTGGACTGATTAGAAAATAAGTATTTTATAACAAATTAGTGCATTCAAGATACTCACGAAGACGAACGTTTAACGAGCCTCCAGCCTCCTTTCCGAATCAAATTCATAGCCAGAGTGATCACCCAGGTACTGAATTAGACCAAGGCAGCTTGGCTTTCAGGAAAAAAGCTGATATTTTCACAATAACTCCACAACAATATACATCCGATCAAGTTTATATCTAACTTGGCTGTAATATAGGGTTTTAAGGCTCTTGCAAAATTTCACCTATATCTGAACTGTGACATAAGTCAAATAACATAAAGAAAATTCTATGAAATCATCGTAATCCTGAATATTCTATGAATGGTGCATGTTATTATTGAATTCCACCTTAGAATATAGAACTGCTATCTGAATCCAACTAATCAGTTTTCATATTCAGGGGCTGCGGGGCGCCGCCCTCCCTAGAAAAATGATGGACATAAATAAACAATTAATTTGTATGTTTCATATTCGTGCTCTTCAAACTGGATTCAATTGAAACTTTACCTAACGACCATCCATATTTCACAATGATTACATTTGCGTTGAGTGTACGCATAGACAAGGTATACTACTATGAGCGTCCGCACTATGCCGGGCTGAATCTCGATCGCCCAAGTGAAATCGCGGTTACCATGGAAACGGCAAACGTCCTCACTCAGGGACCAGCTAGTCTCCCGCGATTCTCAGTGATGAATCGGGCGTATTAGCAGAGAGGAATAAATGTCTAGGCTAAGTAGTAGTATACCTTGGTTATGGTTACGCTAAATAGAATGGTATTGTAGGTGTTAATTGTTTCGTGTTATAAAGTTGCGTTGAGGATTTAAGGACTCACACTGACGGTGTGTGCAATTGTTAACGAAAAGACTTCATAGTTGTGCGCATGTGAAGAAAAACTCCGAATAAAAATTTACCTGTTCCGGCATTTTCTCTCAAAACATCCCTGTCGTGGCATAATTGGCCTGGCAAGTTTTCAAATTGATACCTGGTATGTAGTGTAAAATCAAATGAGGAAGTTTCATTAGAATTTAAGTAACAATAATTAATTCATTAGAAAGATACCATTTGATGTCATTTGAAAACTTGCCAGGCCAATTATGTCACGACAGGGATGTTTTGAGAGAAAATGCCGGTATAGGTCAATTTTTATCCGGAGGTGAATATACGAACATTTGAGAACAGACTCTATTATTCTTTGGCTAGTAATGGAAATAATTTCGAGCATCTCATTTGATTAGTACACTAAGTATGACCACCCTGTAACTACTTCAAGCATTCAATAAGAATTTGCAAACTGTCGTATTCATGTAGAGGAACAAGTTGTCCTTCAATTGAGGTATAGCTCACCCTCTATTCCCTATTAAGAATTTAGGGGCGACAACCCCTACACCTAGGCTTGAGAAGATTTTGGCTTGCAATTGTGCTCAAAATATTCCCCCCTCCGAATAAATATTGACCTGTTTCGGCATTTTCTCTGAAAACAACCCTGTCGTGACATAATTGGCCGGGCAATTTTTGGAATTGACACCCTGTATTTAGATATATAAATAATATTTCGAATACTCATATTTCTGAAACATTTTATTATTATTATTATTATTATTAAATTTGATACAGAGTTGAGTATAAAACTATAAAACTCAAAAAAAAAATACATAAACCTTAATGAGAAAAGTAATACAAAAACAATCAAGCACAACATGAAAAAAAAACAATAATGATTAAGCCAATGAAAAATACCCGAAACATGAAAAAGAATGCTAGTACACAACAGTTGTCCTGCAGACTCCTACAACATCAGGTTCACAAATCTGTAGAGATAAATCATTGAACTTCGAGCTCAGAGAAGCGAGATTCGTATACCTAACTGACACAACAAGGTTAGATTTCAGCTTCTCAAGACGATATTTTAATTATTGAAGGAATTCCTCTCCTGTATTTAATAGTCAGGTCAACCTCTCCAGACGAACGTCTTGTGTTAAGTTCTTTACGATGATCCTGCAGTTGTTTAATCTGGAGCGGTGTCTTATCATCATCAATAGATATCTTCTTGTACTTATCAAAGGTAGTTAGGATCCGTTTATGACGTAGAATATTGGCAGGTACGGCCGAATTCGAAAACTCTACCTTAACCGGTCTTCGTGCTCCTTGTCGCACCTTACCCAGTCTCCTGGTTGCTATGACATTGCTGGCTGAACCATCCTTGATCTTGGAAACAATGTCAAGAATCACAGACTTATCAGTTGCTTCATCTACAGACTCAGCAACATGTCGTACAATGAGATTATTAGCTCGCTTTACACGATCCAATAACTCAATCGGATCAACGTACGACGAAGACTCCGATGTGCTACCGGCCTCAGTTGTCGCTCTTGAGTTAGAAAGTTTGACAGCATCCTTCAAGGTCGACACTTCGCTCTTCAACATAGTATTAGTCCTCTCTAATGCAACAACATCCACCGAGCTCAACTGACATTTCAGCTCAGAAACCTCTTCTTTCAAAGATATATGCGACGCCTTGAGGACACTCATTTCACCACTGCATTTCTGCAACGATGATTCATGCTGCTTTAACAGTTTGTCATGAGCCTTCACACTTCTCAAGCAGCTGCTCAGTTTATCTGAAAGTTCTTTCTGTGCCTGCTTAATCTCCGCAACATCCCCAGCAATTCCGTCGAGGACTGACAACCTGGACAGAACTATATCCCATGGGTTCGATGAACCATCGGTTTGAGTCACCGGGATGCCCAAATTGCTCCGAAGTGGACGGGGATTACTACTTTGCTGGCTGGACATAACTATTTTAATGGAGAGATTGAAAAGGAAACAAAATTCAAACAATGGAGACAACAATGGTCACTCGCTTCACTCAGCCGAGGCCGATCGGTGAGACTCAAATTTACTCACAAGGTAGGCCTAGGATGAGAACAGGTTAAAAGACAGAGGATCAAAAACACAGGCAAAGGTAAATCTACTACAATCGACATTTGATCTTAAATCATACCCTGCAAAAACCAAGTTAGTATGTTATGATACTGACGGACGGACGGTAATTGTAGTTTACTATAGCTTTCTCATTAATGTGATCGTAGTTCGTAAACATAAACATGTGGAAAAATATTTCAGAATATTCCTACTATTAATCAATTACAATTACTACAGAATATACCAAAATCGTAGTACCTATTTCAAATAGGGTATTAGTTTGTCTCTGCTACCGTAGAATTGGATTGCATCCTATAAATGTTCCAAATGAATCGATCGATCGCGTCGAGTTATCCGTCAACGCGTATGACTGAAAGTTTCCGTGAGATGTAATTTAAATTTCGTAATTTCGTGTCAGTGGCAGGTCGCTAGTCACGTTTGATAATAGCAATAACATTATGTGTATGCGTCTAATATTCCAGCGACAAAGAGCAAATTGAAAATAAGTTTAATTGCTCTTCATAGTGCCGTCACCCTTGTGATATTTTGCATTACAGCCAGCCATCCATATATACACGTATATACAGGGTGAGTCTTTGAGTGGTACATTAATTTTAACTATAGATTCCTCTGATCACATAAAACACTTATTTCATTTTCCATTTCTCCAGATTGGGCTCAGATGAAAAGATGCAGACTGTTGAAATTGCAGAAATAAGTTTTTCCTATGTAGCTTTGATATGGATATTCATAATGGAATTAATTTTGGTATGAAGTTTTCTATAACTTCGAAACATATTCTTCGATTAACAGTTTTTGCCTACTTCCACTGATTCCCTGGTTATAGACTCGTGGATTCATAAAATTGAATGAAGTTAGCATAATGACAGCAAATGAAGTTTATCTTGAGATATCATAACAATCTTCAATAATTTTATCAACTTTGAATAGCTTATCGTGTCCTTCTTCACCAAATGGAATAAATATTGAGTTGTCGTTGAAATGTAAGAAACGCCTAATTGTTTCCCATCTGTTGCATGTCATTATTTCATTTAGTTTGATCACTAAGGTTAGTTTTTTGAAACCTTACCTTTCTTCCATTTCCATATCTGGAAAACTACAACCCGTTTTTCGCAATAGACAAATTATACAGTGAGGTCCAACCAAAACTTAACACCTCGATTTTATGGCTTTAAAATGAAAATGTGGAAAATCGTTAGGAGTCGTCTATTTCTGACTCGGGGGGGAACAATTTTTCCGCTCTTTGCGGTGGTGAGCACAACCTAACGGGGGGTGAGCACAACCCCTTGATTTTGAATAGGGATGAGAGGGTGTTGCGATACATTTTGAAGATCTTATCGAGTACTATCTGATCCTGAAATTTCGCTTCCAAATTTCCTCTTCCACTATCTCACCTGTTATTTCGTTATCGATGGAAATTTTGAAGTCAAATTTCAGGATCAGATAGTACTCGATAATATCTTCAAAATGAGGTATCGCAACACCCCTCATCTCTATTCAAAATCAAGGTGTTGTGCTCACCCACGTACGGGGGTTGAAGTTACGGGGATAAAAAAAGCCGAAAAATGTTTTCCCCTCAAATCAGAAATTGACGGGTCCAAGCGATTTTCCACGATTTCATTTTGAAGTCAGAAAATCGAGAAGTTTTCGTTGGGCCATCTATGGGAGATGATAGCTCTACATTAGAGTCCTGTAGCGGTCTTCCAACATTCGAAGTACTGAATATTCATCGCTTGGATTGGCCAGATCTGGTTTTGAAAGAGACACTCCTGGGCGTACGAGCAACATTTTCCTTTTTGATTTCAAATATTGAGGAGATTTCTAAGAACAATTTCGTAAATAGTGGAGGCGATTCTTCTTCAAGAGATCCACGCGGCTACAGAGAAGTTTATTTGTGAGAGAGCACTTTTGAAAGGTTGGTTTGGCCAGACCTGGTTTTGAAAGAGACACTCCTGGCCGTACGAGCAACATTTTCCTTTTTGAATTCAATATTGAGGGGATTTCTAAGAACAAGAGTGAATATCTTTCAAAACTAGCGGAGGCAATTATTCTTCCAGAGATCCACGCGGCTACAGTTTATTTTGTGAGTGAGCACTTGTGAAAGGTTATATTATTTTTAATTTGTTCGCTTTTCTCCTCTTGTCTTGTCATTTGTCAGGTTGAGTTTCGGGTACCTTGGAGAAACCTCCCCGTTTTTTGACGAAGGAATCCATATTGAAGAAAGAAATGCCCATCAACATTTTTAAATTTCAGCTAATTATGTAAACAAATTCAATTTTTACAAATTGCAACACTCACGGGGAGACAGGGTTTTTCCCTAAGCTCTTGCGTCGAATGGTATGGTACCCCGTTACACTCCGCTAACACATATAAAACTCTCAATCAAAAGAATATATATACAGATAAAGTCAATGACATGCCATTTCTCCAGCCAACTGATTCATGAAGATAATCACCTAATCCAAATACCAAACTCGGAAACACTTTTATATTGCATAATTCTTCAGACCCTCAGTTCCGCTCATTAGAGTGAGCTCATGCAAATATATAGCATGATGAGTTCAAAATAGTTGACAGAATGCTTGGATGAACTATATCCCGGGGTAAAATACAAGAAAACCTAGAAATAGCTTGAATTCACGACAGTATAACGCATTTATTCCACCAATTAAATCTCTAGAAGAGTTCCTTGCCGTCTCTTCAATTCGACACGACAATCAAATACTGCTCCGCTTATGACAACCATCTAAGAAAGGCCGTCGAATTTTCGAGCACATTTCGCGTTTTACGTCTGTTTTGATTTGTACTTAATCTCCGAATTGGTAGAATGGGCGTGCGGCACGTTCAAGAGTCCTTTGACAAGAAGCGGACCATATATTAGCGGATTATAATGACGCTACATATATTGCCGTTTTGTCTAAATGAGGGACACGCAAGCATGCTCGGCTGTTTCCGTTTTACGAAACTTACGTTCGTTCTACCAAGACACCAGATTAGGATGGGTTCTTCCTAAACCATTTTGAACCGAATTTATTTTATCTAGATTTCCATAGACATCCGTTCGATATCATTATTGATATATAACCAGAATGCGTATATTTAGTTCCTTCGAAATTTTTTGGAAATATTAAATGGTTTCTTACTGAGTTTTCTCTCCCAAACTCTGAAAAATATCTATAAAATAACAAAATTCAAAAAAAAATTAATTATTTCATGATTTGCTTCTGCGTAAGAAACACAAGATATTTGTCAGAAGCAATCAAGCGAACAAAGTTGCCTAAAAAACAACAACGAAACAACATCAGAGTTGAAACAACTATATCGTAACGTTTCGGAGTCTACATACCTATATCAGATTCCTTCGTCAGACACTCAACGAAAATCTTCAGAATTATTTTGTTCAAAGTTATTCTCTAATTTCAGAATAACTATCAATTTTTTATTTTATAGTTATTTTTCAGAGTTTGTGAGAGAAAACCCAGAAAGAAATCATTTAATAATGAATATACCTCCCACATTATCCTTTAATGATTACTTTTTTGAAATAGATCGGAAAAATTATACAATGCATCCTAGCAACTACCACCACCAGAATGAAATGACTTTTGAGCGAAAATTAGAACAAATGTCGAAAACTTCTAGTTATACAATCATATTCATACTGACACTAATATTGTCTAGTTGCAATAAGGAATTCTGTTAGGTAATTCTTCAATTTCTAAGAGGGTTATCTATAAGCAGAAAAGAAAGCAAAAATTATGGTTTTCCTGAACTGAATTTTGGCACATTGACCTACATCCGAGATAATCGACATTTTGGTTTAACAATGGGTCGATTTCCGCTCAAACCGGAAGTTTCATATCATTTTTGATACACCAACTTTTTGTTAAAAAACAAATTCATAAATATTGATAGAAAGCAGAAGTCCCTCTTGGTGCGGAGTTGCTGGAAAGTGCAGTAGGTCATTCTGTATTTCGGATCAAAAGTAATATTACAATCAACGCAAAGACTCAAGTCGCACCGAGTATTCCCCCCTTACACCTCGTGGTCACGTAGGCTTCTATGACAACAACACTAGGTAGGAGAAGAACATATCCAGAGTTGCACTTGCCGATTTCTCCAAAATCCCGAAGAGAACCCTTCAAAAATATTCAGCCAGGCTGAAATTGGGCACAGACACTCCTGATAGGAAAGAGAAAACCCTATCAAGAGCTGGTTGATTTGCAGTCCACCTTCGTTACTTACCTATAAAGTGTGGAAAACCCAAATGGAATAAATTCATTATATTGGACGGGAGTGAACCTAGCGATGGATCCTTAACGGCAACGGTTCCAGTCTGGCACCGCTGCGCGAGATCTAGTAGGTACCGATCGGGATGTTCTATAACTCACCACCGGCGGCCAGCGGGAGACTGCGATTAAGCTGAATTCGTTAACTCTCGATGCAAAAATACTAGTTGAGGCTTAAAATTAATAAATTATGAATATGATGAACACAGAAGTGAGTACGTAGAGGGGGGAACATATTTATTCTCTTGAATACATTGAATTTCTAGGAAAATCCTGGAACAGGTCAAGTTTTATTTGAAATAACCCAATCTTTTTATTCAACTTTCTACGTGATTACGTCATCGGAGTATGCGTGATTTTCAGTTCTCCATTGAAGATACGTATATTTAGAAATTGTTGTCTACAGGGTGAGACAGAAAGAAGCAATGCACGTTACGGTTGGATATCGATTAAATTTCTGAACAAATCTAGAAATATTTAATTTTTTCTCCAACTTTTAATGAAATCTTTATTGTGATTACGTCATCATTGTAGGTTTGATGACGTCACCGATTTTTTTTTTAATGCAATAATATTATGTCGTGTGACACTTCATGTGAAAGGTATTTCAGTACTCTTTTCACTATACCCACATGCATCAAGAAATTATTTTATGCAGGGAGAGCCGGAGAAAAAATGTAAATGAAACTTGGAAATCCATCGAATTTCGAGAAAAATCCTGATAGTGGTAATTATTTAGTAATTACCGTGATTAAGTGATCACGACATCAGTAGGTGTGGTGACGTCATCTTTTTTTTTATACAAAGTAAAATATCATGTGATACTTCATTTAAAAGTTCTTTCAATCAGTACTCCACATTTCTACAGACTGGGCCAGAAAAAAGGAATAAACGATGAGGTTGAATATCGAATAAATTTCTAGTCAAATCTTCAAACAGCTCATTATATTATTCTCCAACTTTTGATGAGTCATTTATAGTCTTTAAGTCATCAGTATAGGTTTGGTTTCGTCATTGATGTTTTTTTGAATACAAATAATAAATCATGTGATACCTCATTTAAAAGGTATTTCCATACTCTTTTCACCATACCTACGTACTTAAGGGAATTATTTTATACAGAGTACGCAAGAAAATTGAATGTAATTTCAAGATTGAAGGAAATCCATGCAATTTCGAGAAAACTCCAGATAGGGATTACTCCTCAATAGTATTCCTTTTATTTTCAAATCCGACAATCGATGTATGCCGCTTAATAAAAATTCAGTGACGGCGGAAGTCGAAAAACTTGTAATTTTGTTCAAAATAATCCAGGAAGCGGAAGGTATCGTCTCGATCAGGGATGAGTCCTCATCAGTAGACCTTTCATTTTATAATCCGACAATCGATGTATGCCGCTTAATAAAAATTCAGTGACGGCGGAAGTCGAAACTGGGAAGTCGAAAAACTTGTAATTTTGTTCAAACTAATACAGAAAGCAGAAGCTATCGACTCGATCAGGGATGAGTCCTCATAAGTACACCTTTCATTTTCAAATTCGACAATCGATGTATGCCGCTTAATAAAAATCCAGTGACGGCGGAAGTCGAAACCGGGAAGTCGAAAAACTTGTAATTTTGTTCAAACTAATACAGAAAGCGGAAGCTATCAACTCGATCAGGGATGAGACCTCATAAGTATACCTTTCATTTTCAAATTCGACAATCGATGTACGCCGCTTAATAAAAATTCAGTGACGGCGGAAGTCGAGAATGGGAAGTCAAAAAACTTGTAATTTTGTTCAAAATTATCCAGGAAGCGGAAGGAATCGTCTCGATCAGGGATGAGTCCTCATCAGTAGACCTTTCATTTTCAAGTCCGACAATCGATGTATGCCGCTTAATAAAAATTCAGTGACGGCGGAAGTCGAAACTGGGAAGTCGAAAAACTTGTAATTTTGTTCAAAATTATCCAGAAAGCGGAAGGTATCGTCTCGATCAGGGATGAGTCCTCATCAGTAGACCTTTCATTTTCAAGTCCGACAATCGATGTATGCCACTTAATAAAAATTCAGTGACGGCGGATGTCGAAACTGGGAAGTCGAAAAACTTGTAATTTTGTTCAAACTAATACAGAAAGCGGAAGCTATCGACTCGATCAGGGATGAGTCCTCATTAGTATACCTTTCATTTTCGAATTCGACAATCGATGTATGCCACTTAATAAAAACTCAGTGACGGCGGAAGTCGAAACTGGGAAGTCGAAAAACTTGTAATTTTGTTCAAAATAATACAGGAAGCGGAAGCTATCGACTCGATCAGGGATGAGTCCTCATCAGTAGACCTTTCATTTTCAAGTCCGACAATCGATGTATGCCACTTAATAAAAATTCAGTGACGGCTGATGTCGAAACTGGGAAGTCGAAAAACTTGTAATTTTGTTCAAACTAATACAGAAAGCGGAAGCTATCGACTCGATCAGGGATGAGTCCTCATTAGTATACCTTTCATTTTCGAATTCGACAATCGATGTATGCCACTTAATAAATATTCAGTGACGGCGGAAGTCGAAACTGGGAAGTCGAAAAACTTGTAATTTTGATCAAAATAATACAGGAAGCGGAAGCTATCGACTCGATCAGGGATGACTCCTCATCAGTAGACCTTTCATTTACAAGTCCGACAATCGATGTATGCCACTTAATAAAAATTCAGTGACGGCGGATGTCGAAACTGGGAAGTCGAAAAACTTGTAATTTTGTTCAAACTAATACAGAAAGCGGAAGCTATCGACTCGATCAGGGATGAGTCCTCATTAGTATACCTTTCATTTTCGAATTCGACAATCGATGTATGCCACTTAATAAAAATTCAGTGACGGCGGAAGTCGAAACTGGGAAGTCGAAAAACTTGTTAATTTTGTTCAAAATAATACAGGAAGCGGAAGCTATCGACTCGATCAGGGATAAGTCCTCATCAGTAGACCTTTCATTTACAAGTCCGACAATCGATGTATGCCACTTAATAAAAATTCAGTGACGGCGGATGTCGATACTGGGAAGTCGAAAAACTTGTAATTTTGTTCAAACTAATACAGAAAGCGGAAGCTATCGACTCGATCAGGGATGAGTCCTCATTAGTATACCTTTCATTTTCGAATTCGACAATCGATGTATGCCACTTAATAAAAATTCAGTGACGGCGGAAGTCGAAACTGGGAAGTCAAAAAACTTGTAATTTGAAAATGAAAGGTATACTAATGAGGACTCATCCCTGATCGAGTCGATACCTTCCGCTTCCTGTATTATTTTGAACAAAATTACAAGTTTTTCGACTTCCCAGTTTCGACTTCCGCCGTCACTTAATTTTTATTAAGTGGCATACATCGATTGTCGGACTTGAAAATGAAAGGTCTACTGATGAGGACTCATCCCTGATCGAGACGATACCTTCCGCTTCCTGGATTATTTTGAACAAAATTACAAGTTTTTCGACTTCCCATTTTCGACTTCCGTCGTCACTGAATTTTTATTAAGCGGCATACATCGATTGTCGAATTTGAAAATGAAAGGTATACTTATGAGGACTCATCCCTGATCGGGTCGATAGCTTCCGCTTTCTGTATTAGTTTGAACAAAATTACAAGTTTTTCGACTTCCCAGTTTCGAATTCCGCCGTCACTGAATTTTTATTAAGCGGCATACATCGATTGTCGAATTTGAAAATGAAAGGTATACTAATGAGGACTCATCCCTGATCGAGTCGATAGCTTCCGCTTTCTGTATTAGTTTGAACAAAATTACAAGTTTTTCGACTTCCTAGTTTCGTCACTGAATTTTTATTAAGCGGCATACATCGATTGTCGAATTTGAAAATGAAAGGTATACTAATGAGGACTCATCCCTGATCGAGTCGATAGCTTCCGCTTTCTGTATTAGTTTGAACAAAATTACAAGTTTTTCGACTTCCCAGTTTCGACTTCCGCCGTCACTGAATTTTTATTAAGCGGCATACATCGATTGTCGAATTTGAAAATGAAAGGTATACTAATGAGGACTCATCCCTGATCGAGTCGATAGCTTCCGCTTTCTGTATTAGTTTTAACAAAATTACAAGTTTTTCGACTTCCAGTTTCGACTTCCGCCGTCACTGAATTTTTATTAAGCGGCATACATCGATTGTCGAATTTGAAAATGAAAGGTATAATAATGAGGACTCATCCCTGATCGAGTCGATAGCTTCCGCTTTCTGTATTAGTTTGAACAAAATTACAAGTTTTTCGACTTCCCAGTTTCGACTTCCGCCGTCACTGAATTTTTATTAAGCGGCATACATCGATTGTCGAATTTGAAAATGAAAGGTATACTAATGAGGACTCATCCCTGATCGAGTCGATAGCTTCCGCTTTCTGTATTAGTTTGAACAAAATTACAAGTTTTTCGACTTCCCAGTTTCGACTTCCGTCGTCACTGAATTTTTATTAAGCGGCATACATCGATTGTCGAATTTGAAAATGAAAGGTATACTAATGAGGACTCATCCCTGATCGAGTCGATAGCTTCGGTTTTCTGTATTAGTTTTAACAAAATTACAAGTTTTTGACTTCCAGTTTCGACTTCCGCCGTCACTGAATTTTTATTAAGCGGCATACATCGATTGTCGAATTTGAAAATGAAAGGTATACTTATGAGGACTTATCCCTGATCGAGTCGATAGCTTCCGCTTTCTGTATTAGTTTGAACAAAATTACAAGTTTTTCGACTTCCCATTTTCGACTTCCTCCGTCACTGAATTTTTATTAAGCGGCATACATCGATTGTCGAATTTGAAAATGAAAGGTATACTAATGAGGCCTCATCCCTGATCGAGTCGATACCTTCCGCTTCCTGTATTATTTTGAACAAAATTACAAGTTTTTCGACTTCCCATTTTCGACTTCCGCCGTCACTGAATTTTTATTAAGCGGCATACATCGATTGTCGAATTTGAAAATGAAAGGTGTACCTATGAGGACTCATCCCTGATCGAGTCGGTAGCTTCCGCTTTCTGTAATAGTTTGAACAAAATTACAAGTTTTTCGACTTCCGCCGTCACTGAATTTTTATTAAGCGGCATACATCGATTGTCGAATTTGAAAATGAAAGGTATTCTAATGAGGAGTAATCCCTATCTGCAGTTTTCTCGAAATTGCATGGATTTCGTTCGATCTTAAAATTAGATTCAATTTTCTTGCGTACTCTGTATAAAATAATTCCCTTAAGTACGTAGGTGTGGTGAAAAGAGTACGGAAATACCTTTTAAATGAGGTATCACATGAATTATTATTTGTATTAAAAAAAACATCAATGACGTCACCAAACCTATACTGATGACTTAAAGACTATAAATGTTTCATCAAAAGTTGGCGAATAATATAATGAGCTGTTTGAAGATTTGACTAGAAATTTATTCGATATTCAACCTCATCGTTTATTTGCTTTTTTCTGGCCCACTCTGTAGAAATGTGGAGTACTGATTTGATGATTTGAAAGAACTTTTAAATGGAGTATCACATGATATTTTACTTTGTATAAAAGAAAGCTGACGTCACCACACCTACATTGATGTCGTGATCACTTAATCAAGGTAATTACAAAAAATTTACCACTATCAGGATTTTTCTCGAAATTCGATGGATTTCCAAGTTTCATTTACATTTTTGCTCCGGCTCACCCTGCATAAAATAATTTCTTAATGCATGTGGGTATGGTGAAAAGAGGACTGAAATACCTTTTACATGAGGTGTCACACGACATAATATGATTGCATTTGAAAAAACATCGATGACGTCACCAAACCTACAATGATGACGTAATCACAATAAAAATTTCATTAAAAGTTGGAGAAAATAGGCACTCTGTTCATAGAACAGCGCGCCAAAAAATGAAATATTTCTAGATTTGTTTAGAAATTCAATCGATATCCAACCGTAACGTGCATTGCTTCTTTCTGTCTCACCCTGTAGACAACAATTTCTAAATATACTTATCATCAATGGAGAACTTTCAAATCACGCATACTCCGATGACGTCATCACGTAGAAAGTTGAATAAAAAGATTGGGTTATTTCAATTAAAACTCCACCTGTTCCAGGATTTTCCTAGAAATTCAATGTATTCAAGAGAATAAATATGTTCCCCCCTTTACGTACTCACTTCTGTGTTCATCATATTCATAATTTATTAATTTTAAGCCTCAACTAGTATTTTTGCATCGAGAGTTAACGAATTCAGCTTAATCGCAGACTCCCGCTGGCCGCCGGTGAGTTACAGAGCATCCCGATCGGTACCTTCTAGCTCTCGCGCTGCGGTGCCAGACTGGGACCGTTGCCGCTAAGGATCCATCGCTAGGTTCACACCGATTTATATTGGTTACTCTACATATTTATGGAAAATCCCGAAACACGTGAAAATCAAGTTTTAAATTGTCATTCTTCTTCGTAAAAATGCGAAATCTACCTTTAACCCCTTCGAGACAGGTGTATACAACTCCCAATATTTCAAACAGGAAGTATGGGCTTGTGATACATCATTTGAAAGGTCTCGTCATTCTCTATTCAGAAAAGTCAAATTATATAAAAATAAAATCATGTGACTTTATAGAATATCAAAGAGGAGTTAACCTATTATTGTATAGAGAGATGGCTACGATGTATTTGCAAAAACCAGACATTCCACGTCCAATTGTTAACATTTTCGAGGAGACGAATGGTTATTTCATGTGGTGCAGAGGTCAAGCTAGATGTCTGCATACAGAAACTTTTTATAGCATTTGAGAATGTGGATTATGTCTCCACTCCACATAACAAAACGTATCCTGTCTGGAAAACTCCTTCACCTTCCTAATTGGTCGAATTCTATTATCGATATATGTCCCAATATATCGGTAAGGGAAACCTAAAGTTTTGCCATTACTATTTTTACAACCGCTACCACTTAAAATATAGCTTATTTAAAACAACAATAACTCAAGCACAATACTCGAACGCTTAATTTCGAATTCGAACTGCATCTGTTACTGTTAGTTTTGACTCTAATGAAAGCCATCTCGACCGTCAAATTTCGCCAATACCTTATTATGTCTTCCTTGAAACGTTGGAGACTGTTTCTTTAGATGTGGATTGTGGACATTTCAACATTTTAACAAAAACCATTTTATGAGATATTCTTAGTTCTCTAATCCACTAAGTATAGTCTATTGATTAAGTTCGACTTTAATTAATCGCCATTTGCTATACGGTCGAGTTGTGTTGAAAACATAATATCTTAATCCACATAATTATTTTGATTGTTCATCGTTCTGGCACTGGATATTCTGCACCGAATGTTCCTACCAGTAAAAGCTCATGTATGAGACTCTGACAGGTTACTTTTGTATTTGAGAATTCCATGCTATACTCGTATGTGAGAACTACCTTAACCCTTAACTGGCGTTGCGGAGTCCCTCGGACTCTTGAATGTTAAAAAAAAATTGGTTCAAGCACTGACGTGAAGTCAGGAGCTTTTGCGCGTATGTTCTATTGTCCATTCTCCTGCATTGGACACCCTTTATCGAATTTACCATGGTAAATTATGTTGTCCATTCTCCTGTATTGGACACTCTTAATTTACCATGTTGAAATCGAATTAAGAGTGTCCAATAAGTTCCTATCTCCTTGCGTTCGAAAGTTATCGAGGCAACGGTCACCCATCTACTGAACTCGCACAAGGCTGCTCAATTCTCCCACAATATTTAACCGATTGAAACTTGGCAGTATAGTTAGGTTTTAAAGGCTCTGGTAAAATTTCAGCAATTTCAGACGAATAGTTACTGATATATAGAATTTTTTTCCAATTTTCAATGATTTCTTAAAAATTTTCTACAAATAATATCCTCACGAAATTTTGCAAGAATATTCGCGTTGGCAATCTACAACTAATAACCATGTTGGAATTCAATCGGTTTTGTATTTTTTGAGTTATTGAATTCTTCATTGGGGAGTCGAACCAAATCGTTTGAGACCATTTTCGTCAAAAAATTTGCATATTGGCAAAATAATAACGCGATGTTCCCCAGAACATACGCGCAATAATCGTGTAATCTTCGTTTTTATTGGTCGAGTGATTCGCGCGTCTGTGTATCTTTCTGTGGTGGGATAACTCATCGATAGCTCAGTGGAATTCTCACAAGTAGAACTTATTCTGAGCAGCTTAGAGTCCATCAGACTCCGTGACGCGCTTAGTGCAATTTCTCAATTCATTCACCAGTCTTGTTCCGACACACAATGACTTGAACGACTAGACTTTTTGAAGGTGTGGCTGAACAATTCTTCCGTTGAGAGATCCCAGAAAACCAATTTAACAAGAGAATTGAAATTAGGACTATTCAAAATTTTTAATATTGCACCCCAGGCACCAGCAGAAGTTGGGGATGTTTTGCCCAGGAATCAGAGAAAATATTGTTTTAAATGGGATCCAAAATTGAAGAGAAAAACTGCATATCTGTGTGAAATGCAAAACATCGATTGATCTGCAATGTAGCAAAAATTATTGTATTCAGTGCATTGAAACGCTAAATGAGTGGTAATTTCCAATTTGATTTGGACCATTGTCAGTATTTTGCTCTTTATGAATAGGACCTCAAATTCTCAGTTTTTCTATACTACAGAATCTGCGTAACATATTCTACACGAAGAAAAACTTCCATTTCTCTCTTGTTCAATGAATCAAGAAGATAATCCTAATGTTGATTTCCCTAGAGTTCTTTTTGAGTTTTTTTTTGTTTATCATATTCACTGAGTTGCTTATAAGATGATATGTTCATTTATGTATTGAATCATATTCCATTGTATGTCTTTCAGAACAGAAAAATTCATTTCAAAAACTCCGGAGTCCCAGGGACTCCGCCACGCACGGAGCGTTAAAATTTCTGGCCACGCCAGTTAAGGGTTGCTTCAATTGATATATAATTAACCTTTCTAAGGGAAGTATGCAAATTCTCTGAAAATTTAAAGAGATGAACCTTGCTAATTTCTTTTTGTACGTCTATTTCCATCTGAAACGTAAAATATTCAACAATGCTCAATTCGAATTTATGATTGATATGATATTCTGATTACTTCTGTCATCAAATCTGCAAATAAGTTCCTGTATCGAAAAATTGGTTCAAGCCCTGTGGACAGGAGCTTTATGGCGCTCTTGTTCAAACAGACAAATTATAACTCCGAAAGTATTGGTTTCTCAGAGTTGGGAATTATATCAATGGATTCGTATGATAGAATTGCATCATGAAAGAAATTAAATTTGAAAAAAGTGGCGTTTAAGAAAAATGCTTCAAAAATCTTAAAAAAAAACAATCTACAATGCTTCAATGCTTTAAAAATTGTCATTAAATTTATTTATCAAGATTAAAGGAACAATCTGCAATGATTCAACCTGGTGGAATGGGTTGTTGCAACTTACACTCGGTGCATAGTTTTCACTACTCGAAATACCTAAGGAAAGTATCATCGAAATGTCTAGAGCAAGGCTGGAGACAATCATAGCAGATTGTCCATTTATTCCTGATATTTGAGTAGGTAGTGGATTACGAACAGAGTATTTTAATAGTTCAAAATATATTAATAAATGAATATTAATATATCCTCTTTTCATAATTTGAAATTTTATAGTTCATACCACTAACACATTCTTCTCTGTATTATGAACCTTAACTCAAGAAAAAATTATTCTTACACAAATGTAGATCCATATTCCAGTATTTTTTTGCAAGCAACGTTATGAAAATACTGTATATAGGAACATGTCTCACTACCACTACTTAAGGAAGTAAAAGGTAATATTAACCTTAGTGGTCAACGAACAGTAATTTCTTTTGATGATTCCATTATGTTCTTCTTTCCTATTGCCTCCATAAACTACATCAAAACACTCTTGTATATATTCACAAACAAATTCAATAAACGAATACTTGCTTTCCAATAAAAAATATACAAATTGACAATCTCTAATAGCTAGAAAAGATGACATTTATGAATAGTACAGACAGATTCTGTGTTCACATTCTGTGAATACATAGAACTTATGATGTAATATTGAAACTTTGAAACATCGAATCTCCGAAAGTATTAGCTTGTTAGAGTTGAAAGTGATAACAATGGATTCTTATGATGAAACTGCATCTTAAAAAAATTTTAATTCAAAAGTTGTAATGTAAAAAAATTTTTTTTTTTCGTTACTCCGAAACTATCAGACCGAGTTTGCTTAATAATGAACTTAACCGAGATATTTATCCCTCAAACCTACTCTGAAAATTCTAGCTCATTCCGTTCGAGAGTTATCGTGTTAACGGCCGGAACAGAATCTATTCCGAACACGGATTCTTGATCAGTGAGTCGAACAAAATCGTTTAAGGCCACTCTCAGCCAAAAATTCGAAGATTACAGACATTTGGCAAATTGATAAGCACTCTGTTCCGAGGTACAAGAGCGCCAAAAATATCAAATTTGAAACCTGAATCAAATAAAATCCTCACTAAATAGTTCAAGCCTTATTGGTGCACTGCATAGTAAACCTCCATATGTGTCAAAGTGTTGCCTTTACTTCTTCTGTCCTTTTTCAGTACTGATTTCAATATTCTCTTTCTTATAACCAGTTCATGTTATTCTATGTCTATGTTCTCAACAGATTTGTGGATCATTTTGGGCGCTCTTGTTTCTCGGAACAGAGTGCTTATCAATTCGCCCAAATGTTCGTAATTTTCGATTTTTGGATGAAAAAGGTCTTCAACGATTTGGTTCGACTCACTGATCAAGAATCCGTGGTCAAAATCGTTTCTGTCAGACCGGTTCGGCCGGCCGGCCGTAGACATGATAACTCTCGAACGGGATGAGCTGGACAGTTGAAATTTTCATAGTAGATTTTGGAGATAAATATCTCGGTTATGTTCGTCATTGGAAAAAATCGGTTCGGAGTGAGGAAAACATTTTATTTTTTTTACATTACTTATTTCAAATTCAATTTGTTTTTAGATGCCTTTCCACCATAAGAATCCATTGATATCATTTTCAACTCTTACAAGATGACACTTTCGGAGATATGATTTTTCGAAATTTCAATGATGAATCGCACTTCTATTTTTTCACAGAATGCTGTACTTGATTATTCTATCTATGAATTATTATATGATCTGTGTTCATAATTGTCATCTTATTTTCCCATAAGAGACATGTTAAATTTATTTCTGGTTCGTTACTAATCATATAAAATAGCTCTCTTGTTCTAGAAAACAAACTATGATTGAATGCGAAATTTCCAATGAAATAACCTCACCTATCATAGAATTATGAGGATTATATGATATTATACTTTTTTGGTGATAATTTTATGCCCTTGGATAATCCATATGATGATGGAAATATAAACTTTGCTAAGTCAATTAAATTGGGTTCAGAATAATGGGAATATTGGCTAAGTTTCAATTGATATAATATAATTTTCAGAGTAGAATTGAGGACTGAATATCTCGGATAAGTTCGTCATTGTTGGTTTCGAATTAATAGTTTTTGGCACTCTAGTTTTTTTAGATGACACTTTTTGAATTTGATTTCTTTCATGATGCAGTGCTATCATAAGAATCCACTGATATCATTCCCAACTCTGAGAAACCAATATTTTTGGAGATATGATTTGTCAAAGTTTGAAGAAGACCGCCAAAGCTCTTGTCCACAGGGCTTTACCACTTTTTCTGAGGAAATAATAATGCTTCATTTGAAATCCCTAACTACTGTTTTTAATTCGAGACTAAGTAGAAGAAAAAATGTTTTTGTCATTCTACGACTCATTAAAAGCGGGGAGACTGGCGTAAGTATCGCCAAATCGAATTTCGGCGTGAACGTGCTAAGATCGAATCGGCAGAGATCAGAGCTAAATAGGTCGAAGAAACGAAACGAAACGGTCGAGGACTGGCTTTCAGGGTGCATCTGTTTTGATACATGTAAAGTGGCTCAAAATGACGACGGCATTAGCGACATAAAGGCATGTTCTCACGGTAGTCACTAACTAAACAGAAACTTTATCTTAAATGCGTCTGCAAAAAGCCAACTACCGCCGCCCTTACATCCTGCACAAAGGACCCTTTCGCCTTAGCGTTTATCCGTGAAACCGCATCTTGTACCCACAGCCGTTCGGTTATCCCGAACTATTTGCGAGAAACGAAAAAGTCAATTCCCCTAAAAGGGAGGGAACATAGATCTTTTCCATAAATGTTGGTTTGAGAAGTCATTGAGAAGATCAATATCTGAATAGTATATGAGGTGATCGTTTGGACTTGAAAAAGTATTTCCGATTTGCGGCCAATCACATCTTTTGCGCATTTCTGAATATGTAGGTAAAGTAATTATATGAATTAGTTGGTATTTCATCATGAAAAACATTCTCTAATTTCAATCGAAATATTCTGATTTGGGTTCTCTGTAGACTGATTATGAATACCACATGAGTAACTACACTCCTGTCCACTATATAGTGTTGAAAAGCCAAATGGAATTAATTGAGTATCTTGGTTACTGTACATATTTACGGAAAATCTCGCAACAAGTCAAGTTCGATTTTTAAATTGTCATTCATCTTCAAAAATGCGAACCCTACCTTCAACCCCAAAGACAGGTACAACTCCTAATTTTTCAAATAGGAAGTATTGGCTTGCGATACATCGTTTGAAAAATCCCGTCATTCTCAATATATTATCACTTTCATGTTTATTGTAAACCTGATTATAGAAAAAAAAAATTGGGAAAGCCCTGTGGACAGGAGCTTTGGCGCTCTTGTTCAAACTTTGGTAATTATTGGTAAGAGTTGAAAATTATATCAATGTTATATAAATTCAAACATGCCAAAAATTATTAATCCAAAATCAACAGACCAATTCTACCCAACTACGAACTTATCCGAGATATTACTTCCTCAAATCTATATGATGAACGAGATATTCATGCCTCAAATCCACTCTGAAAATTATATTATAACAATTGAAACTTAGCGAATATTCCAGTTTTGTTTTTACCGGGGATATTCTGAACTCAATATTATTAACTTACCATTTCCATTTGCATCATCATAAGGATTAACCATGGGCATCAAAATATCACCCAAAAAGTATGATATTATTATAATCCTCATAATTCTACGATAGCTGAAATGAATTTGACTTGTCATGTCTCTTATAGGGAAATAATTTGACATGTATGAGCACAGATCATATAATATTTCATAGATTAGAGTAATTATAGCATTCTGTCAAAAGATAGAAGTACGATTTATCACTGAAATTTTGAAAAATCATATCTCCGAAAGTATTAGCTTGTTAGAGTTAATTTATGGTGAAACTGCATCTTGAAAAAAATCAAATTTGAAATTTGTAATGTAAAAAAAATATTTTTTTATAACTCCGCAACTCAGCCGATATATTTAACTGCCAAACCTACTCTAAAAATTTCGTCTGTCTATCTCATTCCGTTCGAGAGTTATCACACCTATACGGCCGGCCGGACAGAATCTATTTCGACCACGGATTCTGGATCAGTGAGTCGCACCAAATCGTTTAAGACCAATTTCATAAAAAATACATTACAGACATTTGGGCAAATTGATAAGCACTCTGAATAAGACCGTCAATAAAATCATGTGATTACCGAAATTCATTATAATATTCCCTCGCACATCGCCAAATCTTGTTACAATAATACTAAATTCATTTGCCTTCAGCGTATGATACATTGTTTTCCGGATGGTACCATGAAAACTACGTAAAACACTTTATGTGGCCATGTTAATTTCTTTAGAACGCCTTCGCAAATTGTTTTGTCCTAATAAGTTGTAGTTTATAAATGGTCTAATTTGTGATTGAATTTCATTAACTTCATTTTTGAATAATGGTTCGATTAACGGAAATGCACAAATTAACAATTTTACAAATGATTGGTTACGGAGATAACACCCGAACACAAAAAGAATTAAGTCTCTTGTTTCATGAGAAATTTCCGAATTAGCCGCTTATAACCCAGTCAGGCAGATTAAGAAGGTAGCTGCTTATACACTGTGTGGGATTTTCCTGTTCGTATTCTCTAATGCATGAATAAATAATTGAGTGAATAAATAAAGACAAGAATCATTATGAAATTGTCTCAAATATTCCACGAACGCTGTAACAAACTTACAACGCTATGTGGATCTACGGTTAATAGATCTGCTAGGTTAATTGACGGTCAATAGATGGCTAGGTAGATCTGCTGGCTCACTAGTAGAGATTATTTTAAAATTATCTAAATTTTCATGTGAAAGGGGATTTCAGTATTATCCAACCGTTCATGACAATATCTTCGGCGGTATCAACACCGAATCTTCTTTCCCATCCCTGACAAATAAGAAACCGAAGTTTTTTCAATATTTCTGAGTACGAATAAACCCAAACAGATCCCTTAGATCTATTCCATTCATAAATATATCAGACATCACTTGCAGTGACAAATAGCAGGAGGGTCTGAGGGAAACCCCTCCGCGTATAGTACGACTGAAAGAGAAACACAATAGCTCCTTCTGAGCGCAAAGAAGAAAGACCATCATCTCCTGTTGCCCGAGAAAGTCACCCTAACGCGTTCGTGTTCGAGATTTGTTCCTCCAATATGACACTTCGATATGACTCAAGTTTTTCTTATTATACAAAGTACAGCCATTGATTTTGCTCCCTCGGTTTGTGGGGAAGTTTGAGATTCCGGGGATTGCGTTGAGTTGCCCACAGACTTCGTTCTTTTTCGTTAGTTTTCATCGCCACGATGAAACACGTTGTGCCAAAACCAAAGTCTGTGGTGGAAAACCGACTTGTTTCATTGTCGGTTCTGATTTCAATTCCAACTTGATTTTTGGCTCTACGTGTTATCGGTCTTCGTTGAAAAACGTAGTATGTGGGTGGCAACAATTCGCACCGACGTGTGTACTCAGTAGCATAGTGTTTTTGAAATAAAAGGAAGCTTCATACGAGTTGTCTGACATTATACCGCTACCACTGCTAAAAGCTCTGTGCCATATTCATCTCGATGAAACAAACTTTCGTGAATCGACGTTGATTTTTCGCATAGTGGGTTGGGCACCGACGAAAAAGAACGTCCGTGGGGCCCATTAGTAAAATGTAAATGTTTAACAAAGAGAATGCAAGTTTTCTACAACTTTTATAAAAGTATGAAATGAAGAAACTATATGAACTGAAACCAAAATACTTTGGTTATGAGGAATTCGTTGTATCTGTTTTATGTGCTGGTCGCACTGAAACATTATGATTTTCTCATGTTATGTATACCGGGTGTCCCAGTATACAAGTTCCAATGGATTATCTCAGCCATTTCAAAAGATAAACATTTGAAAATTTTATGATTTTCAATTCGTTCAAGGAACCTTCAACTGAGAAAAACAAAAATTGAAAGTCAGTTTCGGTTTGACCGGAAGTGTATCTGACATTTTTATCTCAAATATATATATATATATATATATATTCTTTCAAAAGAATATTTATCTCAAATAGCACCCTTTATATTTTTTTGCATTTTTTTAATTCTACTCAAAATTACCTTTCCAACGGTGTAACACACTTTGTATTTCACATTTGATTTGATGGAGAAAACGTCAATGAAATTTCAAATTGAAAGAATTGCAGTAGGCTACAAACTTTTTCGACTTATAATCCATCTATCTTCAAAAATGGACCTATAAGATGGCCTGCAAGATCTTCAGATTTAACACCGCTAGATTTCATCCTTTGGCGATTTTGAAAGATCGTGTGTATCAGACGACTCCTATTGATATGGTATTTTTTTTTTTTGGTATTTGATATAAATCCGATCGAATTGAAACTTGGTGAGTAGTTGTAGAATATGAACCTAAGCACGTTTGTGAAATTTTGTGCGAATCGTATGGCTAGAAAATTATTAAAAAATATTTTTGTTGTCACGATGAGAACGGAAAGAGAAGTTTTCAGGTTAGGATGTGCATCAGAACGCGACAATTCAGTTTGTTTATGAGCATAATCGGCCAAACGGTTTTAGAGTTATAGCCATCTGAAATTTGGTTGTTTTTTGTACCTCATTAACTCGAAAAATACTAAACCGATTGAATTCAAACATGGTTGTTAGTTGTAGAATGCCAACGCGAAAATTCTTGCAAAATTTCGTGAGGATAGTATTCGTAGAAAATTTTCAAAAAATCATTGAAAATTGAAAAAAATAATTCTATATATCAATAACTATTCGTTTGAAATTGCTAAAATTTTGCAAGAGCCTCTATAACCTAACTCTACTGCCAAGTTTTAACGGTTAAATATTGTTGGAGATTCGAGCAGCCTTGTGTGAGTTCAGTAGATGGGTGACCGTTGCCTCGATAACTTCCGAACGAAAGGAGATAGGGACTTGCAATTTTTAGGGTAGGTTGCGAAGCCGAATGGGAGAGTTGAGTTCGTGTTTGGGCATAATCGGACTAACGGTTTCCGAGTTATGCCCACCTGGAATATTGTTTCCTTGATAACTCAAAAAATAAATATTCGATCGAATTGAAGCTTGGTAATTACTAGTAGAAAATCAACATAATGACGTGTTCGAAATTTTGTGAGAACCGTACGTAAATTTCAAAAAAATCACGAAAAAAATAAATTGGTTCAAGCACTGACGTGAAGTCAGAAGCTTTTGCGCGTATGTTCTATTGTCCATTCTTCTGTATTGGACACCCTTAGCCGAATTGACCATGTTAAATTATGTTGGCCATTCTCCTGTTTTTTTCTTCGTGATTTTTCTGAAATTTTCTAGGGGTACTGTTCTTAAATTTTTTTTATTGATCTCGATTATTGAAGTCAAAATCAAGATTACACAAAATATCGTAGCCTACTGCAATTCTTTCAATTTGAAATATCAATTGACGTTTTCCATCAAATCAAATGTAAAATACAAAGTGTGATATTTCGTTGGAAAGGTAATGTTTTTTTATTTTGCTTTGGGCAAAAGCAAATCGTACAATGACAACGTCGAAACTAAAATATTGATATGACTTGTGAAATATCGAAATTCAAAACGTTTGCTGATCCCGCTGATAGGAGGTGATGCAACGTTCGAGCAAAACAACGTCTGTCTGGTCCGCTAGGTATGTTAAACTATGGGGCTAGATACAAGAGATAAATATTCTGGATATTCTATCTGTATGATTGAAAGAAACCAAAATGTAATGTTTGAATGAATAGAATCCAGCGTGACAGGATTTTATACGGTTACAACTGTGGGTTTCGAAGCGTGCTGCGATGTGAGGACCCACAACCTCTTGGTTGTCCAGCGTTTCGTTCCAGGCCTCACTGATGAACTTATCAATACGGCTTCTTCAGTGAGAGCCTGCCGTAGACGCATTTGAATTCAGCATGAAGGTACCGAAGTAATGTCTCCAATGCGGTGCTACGGTTTAAATGCGTCACGCACGGGAACGGCGAAGAGGCAGAAGGATTGGAGGGAAGAATGTAGTTCCCTACAAAACTCTCCTGCTAAAACTTGAAATTGTTCATGAACCTTCAAAACCTAAATCTACAACCAAGTTACAAGTTTGAACACGATCGGATCTCTATTGTTGGAGATCCGAGCAGATTTGGGTGAGTTCCGATATCTTAAAAGGAATTTAAATCTGATATTCTCAGTTGAATAAGTACGACAAGAGGATTTATGCAGTATTTTTTTGTCGTATATTGTTAGATATTTAATGAGTTTCAATTCCAATAGAATACATATCTCAGAATAAAAAATTCTCTGATCTTCGACGATTCTCTCATTACTCAAGTCCTTAAAATGGTACGAAATGAATTCATCATTCATATCTTATAGTAATCGAGAAAATGGTCTATATCGATGGTAAATTCGAATAACAGTGTCCAATAGAGGTGAATAGACAATAGAACATGAGCGCAAAAGCCCCTGACTTCACGTCAGTGCTTGAACCAATTTTTTTACTACATTTCAAATAATTCGGGGAACAAGGTCATCATACTACATGAGACTACTACGGTCCCTGATAGAATGAACTCGAGTGCAAATAAGGAAATACGGTCTGTTAAGTGATGGATGGCATTCAACTGTTTCTTCTCGCCCGACCAACCCTGTTCGAAAGACGTATGTAGACACTCCATCAAAGCACTGAAATTGTTCATCATTTGTAACCGCTGACAATTTGATCCCGAAATTAATGAAGGGAACGGCACATAATGCATAAATGCATATCTTACAAATTCCTCTGGCGCCGAGGAACATGTGATATTTGAATAGTACGATAAAAAGGCCGAGGACATGATGTTATTATGTTTCTTGAGTACCCTGTGTTTTAAACGACTCCTCACACCTCAGTTTCAACATTTCATACAACTTCATCCTTCGAAATGTTTGTGTAAATATTCTTTCACATGTTGCTTTCTCATTTTTCTAATTCAATGCCCATTAATCAAAAATCACTTAATTTAGCCATAACCGTTCGCCTTCAGGTTCATTTACATTAGTTTTTTTGTGTGAAACAATCTAATCGTAATTGACTCTTTGGCGCCATCGTTCACGTGCGCCAATTTAAATTGAATTATGAGTGCTTTAAGCTCAGTGGATAGAGCGAACCGTGGATCTAGTCGGACGGTAGTGACCACTATTCAATGTTAGGTCAAATATTAAGAGTGCTGTGTCTAAGTTGGCGTGAGATACAGTACCAAAGCCTACAATGAACACGACTGACTCTACTAAACCGCACAAGCTTCTGAGGAGTGTCCTTGGGAAGACCTAGGGTGATCATTATAATCATATCATAGGATACCCGCAAAAGCAAATTGATCTCACGTCAGTTCATTTCCAGCTTTTTTACTTCTTTCTAAAATCTACATTGGCGCGCTTGGTATGACATGATCATAATCACGATCATTGTTCGTCTGCTCATATGCGGAGTTACAAATGCCTGAAAGGGGCACCGGGAATTTCAAAATTTGCTCAAGACACCTCGTTATGGGCAATACCTCGGAGATGATGCTATTTCCTCGTAACTGGCTTGCACACACAGAATTGCCTTGAGATGAGAAATTGGCCTTCCAGTCCCTCCCCAGTCACTCAATTTTTAACAAATTTTGAAAATAAATTCTCACACATCCACTTTTTCAATATCCACCGTACTTACACTTATCAGTCCAAGTAATAAACGACGGAAATATAAATTTCTTCAAAGGATGATTGCAAGAATAATCATTGAAATTAAATTCCACACACCCTCCATCCACTTTTGAATCGCTTCTGTAGTTACACTTATTCGTAATTCTACATTTTGGTGCTAAATTTCAGATGAGTAGTTTCGGAAATATTCAGAAAAAAAGCTTCAAAATGGCCATAACTCCGAATTCACCCGGCGGACTTCACCCATTAACAAACTTAACAACTTAACCGAGAAATGTAGGACCCAAACCTACCCTGCACATTTCAACTATCTACAGAATTTCTTTCGAGAGTTAGCGTGCTTACAGAGAGGTGTCCGGACGGTTGGAATTAGATTTGACCTCGATTATTCATCACTGAGTCGAACCCAATCGTTTGCGGCCATTTTCGGCCAAAATACAGACATCAGGGCAAAATGATAGCACGCTATTCCTGGTGGAACAAGCGCGCAAGAATAGAGAACATTTTCCGTCATGATATTTTGAAGAAAACTTATGGTCACAGATTGCTGATTTATCAATAATAAATTGTCACAGTATTGGTAGCACGCTCAATAACAGTATGTAAATGAAAACATAATGTTCACAGATGACTCAAGAAAAAGTTTATATGCTTTCTTTATGCAAATTTCGTTTAGTTTTATGAATCCACGAGTCCATTACTAGAAAACCAGTAGAAGTAGAAAATAACTAATATTTGGAAAATATGTATCATAGTTATAGGAAACTTTACGCCAACATTCATTTTATTCGGAAAAAAGGTGTCAAAGCTACAAAATAAAAACTGATTTTTTTACAAAATTTCAACAGCCTGTATCTTTTTACCTGAGCTGAATTTGGAAAAATGTTGAATGAAAAAAGTGTTTCATTTGATGAGAGGAATCTTTGGTTAAAATTAATGCAGTGGTCAAAGACTCACCCTGTATATTGTAGTGTATAAATATTGATTTACAATAGTGTAAATGAATGTTTTGTTTCATTTTCGAATTCCCCCACTCATGGTGTCATATATTGCTTCTTATCCTTTAACAGAAATTCCCCCAATTCAATTTGCTCCACCCCATTCTACTCAGCGATGCAGTAGATAGGAGATACAGCGTGGTCGAGAAACAATGTATCGTGACAAATCCTAACTCGGCCTGAATAGGCAGTTTGCCTGCACCACTGCCTGGATGCCATTAATCGCAGACGCCTCGTAGCTCGGTTATCGAGTAATGCTTTGTCCACTTTATATGCAATTATGCTACAAAACGCGCTAAAAGCTTTCTCTTGATAAACGGCGGTATATCATGATATGTACTGACAGGATTTATTGAAATGAATCTGGCAACCCTTCCGCCGGTTTATCTATCAAGTGGGAGCAGTTAATCATGCCTGCTCGTCCACTACGCCAAGATCGAAATATGTGAAGGAATTTTTCAATATTTGATCAGCATAGCCTCCGACTTCTTGTGTGCTATCTATTATCAAGCAGTAATTTTCATTTGAAACGTTATAAGAACACGATCGATATAAATTATACGAGTGAATTAAGTAATACCTCACGTTTGATTATTGTAATTGTCTTACATTAGATTCTTTTTGATCTCCCGCATTGGTAAAGAAAGCATTTTCCGAACCTATATAATTTTGTGGCTCTTTTCTTTTCAGCCACAGGTTCGGGTCATATTACTCATATTCGGAGGTTGAATGTTTGCAGTAGTGTCTTCGCTTGCTTAATATTCTTGAAACCCCTTTAACTAATTTCTTGTCTCAAACGCACCTCTTCCATAATAATTCTTCTCAATTATTTATTGGTTGAATGAAGGTAACATTGCTAGAGGGACAGTATTGAACGAAAATTGTCAGTAGCAAGGATATTTGCTATTAATATATTCAAAGGAATTGGGAATGTTTTTAGGGGTGGGTACTGGACCAATCAAATAAGAACTTGTTCCACTCACTTAATATTGTGGGTTGTCGACTCGTGATCCGGGGGTATTTTCGTATTAATTTTCATTGCTAATGACGATCCACGTTTCGTTCTAGCTCCTGCCATTGAAATTATCAATACAGCTTGACAGCAGTCTGCTATAGTCGTGTGTAATGGTGGACGTGTAGTGTACTGGGAGATACGACGCCTTATATGACCGACGCCTTATAAGACCTCAACCCTTAACTGGTAACGTGATATTTCAGAGCACAACTGGTATCTTGCCGTCTGTGAGACTGGGAACTTTTGCAAACAAAATATAATTGAACTTACCATTTTTTACTTTTTTTTAAAACAATATATTTATGAAGTAAATTGTCAATCAAGCACAGAAAGATACAAAATATTGTACATATATTTATTTAAGAGCCAAATACGAAAACATAGAAAAATCAGATATAAAAGTTATTTATATTACCACAAATTGAGAATCGGATGAAGCATACATTGAAAAAATAACTTCTTAAAAATATACCAGCGAATGTCAAACTTAGTGATTATCCGCTTAGGTTGAACTTCCAATATACATCACTTATATCGATTCTGTCTTCAAATTTGTTTCAAATGTTACTTCTTCTTCTACATCACTTTCAGAACATTTATTTCCAAGTTCATTTTGGCGCTCTTGTTCCTCGGAATAGACTGCTTATCAATTTACTCAAATGTCTGTAATTTTAGAATTTTTGGCTGAAAATGGTCTTAAACGGAATGAGCTAGACAGTTGAAGTTATCAGAGTAGGTTCGGAAGATAAATATTTCGGTCAAGTTCGTTATTGGGCAAAATCGGCTGGTGGTTTCGGAGTAACGAAAAAAATTTTTTTTTTTACATTACGAATTCAATTTTTTTTAAGATTCAGTCATCATAAGAATCGAGTGATATCATTCTCAACTCTAACAAACTATTACTTTCGAAGATATAATTTTTCAAAATTTCAATAATTAATCGTAATTTTATGATTTCATAGAATGCTCGAATTATAATTTGCTGATTATGTAAATCCAATATATGAGGTGAGTCATAGACCTACGTTTTGAATTAAATTTCCAAATCTTCTCTGAATGCAACTTATCCTTCTTCATTACTTTCGCAACATTAGCTTTTACAATTGTGATCATAAAAAATTAATTAATTGTTATTATACCAGATGCGAACTTTCTACAAGCAATAATGTTATCAACCATATATCCTTCCGCAGAGGATTTTTTTACCCTCCCTCCTTTCTACGATTCTGACAGTTCCAGCCAAGGCAAACTTATTAGGAATAACATGCAGTAGCAAATGGATATATCATGAAGACGATTATAACCCTACGAAAACGGGGAATGCATCACAATAGAATTGCCAAGCCAACGTTAATTCTTTCCTTTATGAGAGGAGATTCGCCTCTCCAATTTGATGACGTAATAGGATGAGTCAAAAGTTTCCGATAGCAGAGGCAGAGATAAAACACAGTATCATCGTGAATTTTCTAGGAAAATGCAGATTTACGGAGATGAATCAACAAGGAAACCCCATTATTCGAGTAGAAAATGATACCACATTAACAAGTCCATTATACTTAGAACCATTAAGGTTCTTGCGCTCTTGTTCCTCGGAGCTGAGTGCTTATCAATTTTTCCAAATGTCCCTAATTTTCGAATTTTTGGATGAAAATGGTCTTAAACTATTTGGTTCTACTCACCGATCAAGAATCAGTGGTCGAAATCAATTCTGTCCGGTCGGCCGTAGGCACGATAACTCTAGAAGGAAAGGAGTTAGAGGATTTAAATCCGCAGCGTAGGTTTGGAGCGTAAATATCTCGGACGAGTTCGTTAACGAGCAGCATCCACCAAGCGGTTTCGGAGTTATGCGCGTTTTAAGTAAAAACATTTTTTATGAATATTTCTGGATCACTCAATCTACCTGAAATTTATCATCAAATTGTAGAATGATGACCTTTATACATGCGAAGTTTTGTATCTATCGGATTGCCTTAAAGTGGCAAAAAAGCCGGCACGATAACTCTCGAACGGAATGAGCTACACAGTTCAAATTTTCAGAGTGGGTTTGGGAGATGAATATCTCGGTTGAGTTCGTTAAATCGGCCTAATGTTTTCGGAGTAACGAACAAAAATTTTTTTCTTAGATTACTTATTTTGAATTAAATTTTTTTAATATGCAGTTCCATCATACTCTCTACAACTCTAACAAGCTAATACTTTCGGAGATATGATTTTTTTAAATTTCAATAATACATCGTACTTCTATGTTTTCACAGAATGCGAATTCTATCTGTCTGTGTTCTATTAATGTTCACTGTTCATTCATGTCATCTTATTTGTTTATTTAATTCGTACTTTGTTTATATTTTGTGTTGGAAAACATCTTGAATTTGTGAATATATAAGACTGTTTTGATACCAAAAATAATATTGACTTGTTTAATTTATTTGCAAATATTGAGGATGATGTTTCAGAAGATTTAAAATTGGATCATTTTAATGATGTAGTTTATTAAGGCAATACGAAAGAACAACATAATGGAATCATCAAAAGAAATTTGTTGACCACCGAAGTTAATATTACCTTATACTTCCTTGAGTAGTGAGACATCTTCCTATATACAGTATTTTCATAAAAAAGGCTGAAATATTGATCTATATTTATGTATCAAATAGTTTTCATTGAGTTAAAGTTCATAATACAGAATGAATGTGTTAGTGGTATGAACTATTAAATTATGAAAAGAGGATTGTATTTTATTAATATATTTTGAACTATTAAAATAATTTTTTCGTTAGCCTATACCTATTCAAATATCAGGAAATAATGGACAATCTACTATGATTGTCTCCAGCTCTAGACATTTCGATAATACTTTCACTAGGTATTTCGAGTTGTGGAAGCTATGCACCGAGTGTAAGTTGCAACAACCCATTCCAAGAGGTTAAATCATTGCAGATTGCTCATTCAATCTTGATAAATAAACTATTACCTATTTGAATTGAATTTCTTTTATGATTCAATTCTATCATAAGAATCCATTTATAGCATTCCCAACTCTGAGAAACCAATACTTGCGGGGATATGATTTGTCAAAGTTTGAACAAAAGCGCCAAAGCTCCTGTCCACAAGGCTTTCCCACTTTTTTGAGAAAATAACACATATACTGTAAGAAATGAAAATAAACATTTTGTTTTTGTTACAAAGTGTCATATCGGTCAGTTCAAAATGGAGGCTAAGCTGAACAGTTGCGCTGAATTTCGTTTGTTTTTAGGGTTGAATACAGATTTTCTTCCATGAAAGTTATTTCTTACAGTAAATCTGTTATTTTCTGAAAAAAATTGTTATCTACGTACAAATTTTTCATTCCATCATTTAGGTTTGTTGCTCCGTCTAAAGTAGCAAAAAAAGGGGGTTGACATTTAAAAGAAATATGACGTCATAAGTAAAATGTTTATTTCATAAGTTAATTGAAAACTAAAATTGACCTGTCCTATCGTTTTGCTTCAAAACATTCAATAATGCAGCTATGACTTTTCTTCCTTACTTCATTCACACACTCTATTCCTACATATGATTTCAATTACATGACTATCAAGAATTCTCTTTAGTGTCCCCACATTCCTTCAATTCTCACACGTTCTAATAATCGAACATATCGAATATCTTCTAACCTACATAACTCGATTATTTTCCGGTTGCCAACGTCGATTTCCACTCTAATTCCATCGAGTCCTATAATCTGAGGGTTTATATTATTCCTTCGCTGCTCTAAAGCCTCTTCTTTTATATATAAGTTGATTACTCCTTCAATACGATACGAGCTCCAAGATAATAACCGATATTCGATACCTTCTTAAGAATTAGACTCGTCATCCAATTATGTTCTGTTGGCATTCCTGCACATGTAGGAGGTCTACCACTGCTCTAGAATACCTAGGAGGTCGGAATTTAGAGGGGATGTGTTGACCGACTGCTTGAGGGTGTAATGGGGAAGAGCAAATAGATGGTTTTCGCGTTCTGACGAACCGACATGATGCTCACCTTTTCGCTATCCTTCCTTCTGTGAGAATATTAGATATGCATCATGAAATGCATAACGCTTGGTTTAGTATTTGATATTGGAACCTTCGAAAGGATTCAATTTGCCTAGTTTAATCATTTATGTAGATTTAGTGGAATTCAATACTCATTCATTTTAACGCGCATGTTCTGTGGAACATCGTGTTATCATTTTGTCAAATGTCTGTAATTTTCGGTTTCTTTGCCGAAAGTGGTCTCAAACTCTCCCTGATGAAGAACTTTAGGTCAAATTTGATTATGTCTGGCCGTTGCCAAGATAACTTGAGAATGCAAAGAGAAAGCGACTTGAGATTTTCTGGGCAGCGCGACCCAATACGACGGACAAGTTTGTTAATGGGCATAATCGGCCAAATGGTTTCTGAGTAATTATTTTGTTTTCAACCAATAAAAATCCGATCGAATTGAAACTTTGTGAGTAGTTGTAGAATACAAACTGTATTACTACTGTAAAAGTATTACTTGAAAATTAAAAAAAAATTATTAAAAAATATTATTCATGTCACGATAACCTGAGAACGGAAAGAGATGGCCACTTGCAACTTCTAGGGTAAGTTGTGCATCTGAATGAGACATTTGAGTTTGTTAATAGGTATAATAGGCCAAACGGTTTTGGAGTTAAACCATCTGAACTTTGGTTGTTATTTCCTCAATAACTCGGAAAATACGAAACCGATCCAATTAAAACATGGTTTTTAGTTGAAGAATTCCGTCGCGAAAATTCTTGCAAAATTTCGTGAGAATCGTATCAAATTTTTAAAAATATCATTGAAAACAAATCTATATAATATCAGAAACTATTCGTCCGACATCGCTGAAATTTTGCGAAAGCTTTCAGAATCTAACTCTACTGCCAAGTTTTAACACGATCGGAACTATATTGTCGGAGATCTGAGCAGCCTTGGGGGAGTTCAGTAGCTGGATGAGTGACCGTTGGAAATTTCCAGGGTAGGTTGCGCATCCCAATGTTAAGTTCATTGTTTGGTATAATCTGCCAAACGGTTTCGGAGTTATACCCAACTGGAATATTGTTTTCTCGATAACTTAAAAAATACAAACCTGATCGAATTGGAATTGGATATCTAGTTGTAGAATATCGACATAAAGAGGTGTGTGAAATTTTGTAAGGACCTTACCACTAGAGAATTTAAAAAAATTACGATAATGGAACCACGATAACCTGAGAACGGGAAGAGATAGCGACTTGCAACTTCTAGGGTAGGTTGCGCATCCGAATGCGAGATTTAATTTTGTTAATTGGCATAATCGGCCAAGTGGTTTTGGAGTTATACTTATCGGAAGTTTTGTTATTTCCTCTACAACCCAATATATACAAATCTGATCCAATTAAAACTCGGTGATAACTTGTAGACCCACTCTTTTCACGGAATTTCATGAATATCGTGTCCTGGAGTTGATTGAGGCGTAAGTTTTTTCAAATTTCAATGTAGAATACATATGACAGAATTAATAATTCCATGATCATAGATTCTGTCGTTACTGAAGTATGTTATCAAAATGGTATTAAATGTATTCATATTTATAAAAGCTGAGAATATATCGATGATGCGTTCGATAAAGAGTGTCCAATAGAGGTGAACAGACAATAGAACATGCGCGCAAAAGCTTCTTACTGCACATCAGTGCTTGAACCTATTTTAATTTCACATCGGAATTTCTGTTTTGATAGTTATGTGGTAAATAGAAGAGTGGCGAAGAGTGGCGAAGGAAACTATTGTTAAGCAGACTTGTTTCATTTGTATGTTGTATTATCATAGCATACAAAGAAAATTTCAAGTATAAAAAAAATATGCCTAACCCTGGTTGAATAGTATTTTTTTGTTCTTGCTCAAGCCCAAATTCTCCATCCTCAGGGTAATTAAGACTTTAGATTTTTTCTTTGACTATCTTCATTGTTTTTTCATCACTAATAAAATAAACTTGAGCCCCTTTCAATATTCCCGGAATTTGATTCTATCAATAGAAACGTCGAATTCTATGGTACTACGTTACAGTAACCTACATAGAGTGAAATAGATTTTTTAGATATTTAAGATGCAGTATAGGAGAAATGAAAATATTCTAGAATAAAGGAAAAAGTTGGAATTTTCTGGTGGTTTAAATTTTTTCCGTGATAATATGCGAAGTCTATTTTCGAAAAATTCGTACATTTCGCGGACATCTATCTAGGAGGAACCGTTTCAAAGGATTTTAGTATTTAAATGAGCAACGTTAGAGAAATAATTTTCATACGTCCTGAAAGACAAAATATCGAATTGTGCATGCTCCACACACTTTTCAAATCCGAAAAGACGTTCCTTTTCTCCAGGAAAAGATGAAGAATATACATATATTTCAATAGAGAAAGAGGAATATCAGTGTTCATAATCTGATCGTAGAAAAGGAAAAACAAATGGAGTATGGGAGTGACCTTAAATCTTCAATCTCCTTCCTTCGTTGCAAGGGCTCTGGTTATGGAGTTTGGTTTCTCACATTACGGGAGGTAAAAGAAGACGAGATCTTCAAACTAATCAACAGTGTTCAAACCAAGGCAGTAGGACTGGATGACACATATGTTTCTACAATTCAACTCCGCATTCCGTTCATTTTGCCTTATTTGACCAAAGATATCAATTTCTGTTTTCTGAATTCTGTTCACTCAACCTCTTGGATATAAGCCATTACTAAGAAACTCCAACCTATCCATCCTAATCTATCCTGATATTCCACCCATTAGTATACTTCCTCGTCTCCCTTAGTGCTTTATATAATAGAGGATGTTGATCAGTATGATGTGAGCCTATCTATCTATAATGGGCTCTATGAATCAAATTGTTCCCACTTGTATGTGTCCGGTCGCGAATATTTATCAGCGAAAAGTTCCTTTTTCTCCTGATCCCACGTTGTCTGTCAATTTTTTCCTCCAGTATTAATTGAATTCGTTCATATTCTTTATGCCGCATTATATGCCCGAGATAACTGGTTTTTCTGATCTTTATGAGATGTGGGCGGGTGTTCTGTTCAAAACTGCTTCGTTGGTTGTTACGCTTGTCCAGCTTATTCTTAGCATTCTTCTGTGCAATCACTTTTCGAATGCATTTAATTTTTTGAAATCATTCAATTTAAACGTCCATGATCCACACCCATACAGAAATACTCAGGGACGATATGTAGCATTTAAAAGTATACATCCTACGCAATCCAAAATAATAGAAAAAATATTGCATAAGCAATTACAGAAACGCATGGATAAAGTATAAGATAGTGAAGACCATCTTGATTTTACTCGATTATGCAAAGGCTTTCGATTCTATAGATCACGAGCTTTCAACTGCCATTCTGTGCAACATTAACCATTCGCAAGAGGCTATAAATGTACCGGCAAGCTTTGTTGAATACAGATGTAGGGCAGTAGTTATGGAGGAGTAATCATCTGCCTTCTTGAGCTTGAGCTGCAGAATTCGGCAGGGATCCATTCAGGGTCCCCTTCTCTTTATAGTTTATATTTCTTGTTTCGCTTATGTTTTTATTTCGGCTACTTCCACACTTCACGCAAATGATTGCCAACTTGTGCTCTCCTTTAAACCTGTTGAATGTGCATGAATGCAGGCTATATCCGCTTTCAAGTTTGATACGAGATTTCAAGAAAACACTGTCTTAGCCTGAATATGAATAAATCTATAGTATAAGATTTTTATAAAAAAAACGATTATATGCTCACAAAATTATAGGCTGAACATTGTGATGAATGGAAATGTGTTTGGCTTTCAAGACAGTGCTAAGAACTCAGACTTGATTCTGATTTGTGATTCATGGAGCATGTATGCTATGGCCCTTTTACGTAAAAGGCTTCTCAAATTTCAATTAAATATTTCCCATTCAAGTGAAGCAGAAGCTATTCAAATAAGGCTTTGTACAGCATAGTAATGCTATAGTTGAATTTACGTATTCCATTCCTACCCTTTATGTTTTCATTCATTTCTGTAAAAGCGTGAATCGCATTGGATATTCAAGCATTCCGAGGCAGATACCAATTGATGCATGACCTACTTTTCTGAATGAGAATAAGTTATCTACACCGAAGGACACGGCTACTCCAGAGAGAAGCTGATGAAACATAGAAGATTTCCTTGGCGAAGTCAGAGAATCCAATCTGGGCGACATAATCAAAAGTCGAAGTCGAGGGGCACGTAGAATTCCAACAACAGGAGTGGGATCTATCATTATGCACAGATTGAATTGTAAATGATAATGAAGAAGTTAAATCGAAAAAGTTGCTCGAGCGTCTGCCGGCTGAAGTCCTGAAAACGTAATAAATGCAGTGGTTTTGCAATTCCTATGAATTTTTCCTTTGCTTCGTTCTTGGCATGCTAGACCCTACTTTCATCTCTACAATTCGCTTGGTGTACAATAAAGGTAGGAACAGACTATGCCCACGTACGCCACGTACGCGACGCAACGTGGGAAAGCTAGCGTGCACACTTGACCCACGTACGCAACGCATACTGACATCAGTCGTTTTCATTTGTCAGTAGTACGATGTTTTCTGATTCAGATAGTGAATTTGAGGAAGATTCATTGAGTTTGTTGTTTGTACATGAATATGTCCGTGCCTCAAGAAAAAAAAAAGAATTAAGAAGAGAAGATGTTGGATACACAATATAAATAAAGACAGAGAGAATAATGGAGAATATCATACATTGATGCGGAGACTAGAATCTGACGAAGACCGATTTTTTATGTACTTCCGCATGTCTAAAGTACAGTTTGAGGAGATTCATGGTATGATCGAATCCGATATACAAAAAGAGAATACACATCTTCGGAAGCCGATAAGTAGCAGAGAAAGAGTAGCGGTTTGTCTAAGGTAAGTATAAATTATCATTTTGCGCGTATGTTCTGGGAAAATCGCGTTATAGTTTTGCCCAAGTGGTGTTAATATATCTGATGCGTACTAGGAGCTTGGTTATCACTTCGTGAATATTCAGAAATGGCTCACCCATTTGTAAAATTCTTAGGTTGGCCGTCTTTGAGCCTCCGCAAACTATACAGGGTGTTTGTGAATAAGTGCGACAAAATTTAAGGGGTGATTCTGTGATGAAAATTAAGGTGCGTATTTGGTATGAAATTTTTTGAAAAACCTTCCCCCGGAAAAGTTACACCCCTCCGAAGATTAACAAAACAAATTGTTTCCCTCGTTGTTTCCCTTTTTTTATTTTCACTGTATATTAAGCTAAAGACACGAAACTTGGTAAATATTATTTTGTCAATAAAACTATTCATTTTGGAATTTTTCAATTATGAAGTATGCTTAGAAGGGAAAGAAAAGGAAATGAAAATTTTCCTTTTAAAAAAAAAGGGCTGAAAAGTCCATTTCATTTTTTAACTGTTTTGTCCATACAAGTTTTTTCGAAAAACTTGAGCATTTACGAAAAAAAAATGCAATGCATTTTCAAAAAGCAACGAGGTGGAATTTCCCTAACCTAATTTATTTGTTTATATAGTTCGTATAGTTTTGCTTTATTTTCTTCATCATCCATTCTATTACTTTTCTTGAAGACGAATATACAGGGAAAATAAAAAAGACAAACAATTTTTTTTGTTAATCTTCGGAAGGGTGTAACTTTTCCGGGGGGAGGTTTTTCAATAAATTTTATACCAAATACCCACCTTAATTTTCATCACAGAAACAACCCTTGAAGTTTGTCGCACTTATTCACAAACACCCTGTATATGTTCGGCAGTTTACTTTTTCGATCCACAGAGCCTGAATGTTTCGTCTGCTCATGAAATATATTATAAACAATAAATATAGAAATTGTTTAGGAAAATTTTATTCAAAATGTATATTTTCGTAATAAAGTTGAATATTTTTTACAAGATTAATATCATCGGAAATTTGAGTCTTAGGCATTTCAACTAAATATGATGGGGAAGAATATGATGGGTAGGCTTGTGAAAAATTTCCAGAAGAAGAATTTATATTTTCTTGGTTTCGGCTGATTATCTGATCCTCGGTAGTAACTGGTGCTCTCAATATATTTCGTTGCAACTGTGCTTGTTTGAGCTCTGCTTCACTTACAGCTTTAAGCAAATTCATTTTAATTGGAATTTGAACCTGCTTTGAGAGCTTCTTTACCGTTTTACTCATACTTAAGAAGAATATGTGTCTAAATCGTCCATTTCCTGTTTTTTACTTCTTCTTGCGTGCGAGTTTTTCATCATTTCCACCAGATCGGCCAAGTTATTGTCCCTACTAGAACTGGCCTTTCTTTTGATTGATTGATTGATTGGATGTGGGAGTGTTGGTGTGGGATGGAGTGCTATCAGAGGACAATAAATGGATTTCTTCGAGGGGAACGGTGTCTGGAGAAGGAAGAGGGGAATTAGCATCAGAAACAGCAGCTCCCAGGTTTCCGGTAGTGCGACGGCCTTCTAAATATGGCTTCAAAATCGTTCGAATTTTATTCAAAATGTATATTTTCGTAATAAAGTTGAATATTTTTTACCAGATTAGTATCATCGGAAATTTGAGTCTTAGGCATTTCAACTAAATATGATGGGGAAGAATATGATGTGTAGGCTTGTGAGAAATTTTCAGAAGAAGAATTTATATTTTCTTGGTTTTGGCTGATTATCTGATCCTCGATAGTAACTGGTGCTCTCAATATATTCCGTTGCAACTCTGCTTGTTTGAGCTCTGCAGCACTTACAGCTTTGAGCAAATTCATTTTAATCGGAATTTGATCTTGCTTTGAGAGCTTCTTCACCGTTTTACTCATACTTAAGAAGAATGTGTCTAAATCGTCCATTTCCTGTTTTTTACTTCTTCTTGCGTGCGAGTTTTTCATCATTTCCACCAGATCGGCCAAGTTATTGTCCCTACTAGAACTGGCCTTTCTTTTGATTGATTGATTGATTGATTGATTGGATGTGGGAGTGTTGGTGTGGGATGGAGTGCTATCAGAGGACAATAAATGGATTTCTTCGAGGGGAACGGTGTCTGGAGAAGGAAGAGGGGAATTAGCATCAGAAACAGCAGCTCCCAGGTTTCCGGTAGTGCGACGGCCATCTAAATATGGCTTCAAAAACGACATCCGTTCCTCGTACCGCCAAGGCGCAATAATTTTCCCTGCTTGTCCACTTTTTTTCTTGCGTCGTTTCATGGCATTGTTGAAGCAATTTCGCAACTTAGCCCAATTTTCTCTACAAATTTCAACTGCAACAATAATAATAAAAATTCTTAAAAAGTCAGTAGCTTTTGCGCACATGTACCATTGTCTATACGAGCCTCTTACAAAGTCGATAATGCTGAAATTATAGTGACTGTAGGCCTAAGTTTTGGTTCGTAGTAAGGACAGTAGGTACCGAATGGGTTCCAAATAGTGGAACAAACGCAGCGTATGAAAGGTTTCACCCAGGTCCAATTACAATAAACGACTGTGTGACTACTTTGAACGGTTCTTGGACCGTCTCAATTGCAAACCAAAAGAAGCCCTATATTCCCATATGGAAATATTCACTGTGTTATTTACTATTCACACAGCATCATCTAGCCCTAAACATACCTAATTTTTAAAAATTTGTATTATTTATTTTACAGATTCCTAGCTACGGGTAATTCATTTCGGAGCATTGGATTCAGTTATCGCATGGGTTTTTCTACTATACGTATAATTGTGCAGGAGGTTTGTGAAACGATTTGGAAACATCTTGGACCTATCGTGATGCCGCAACCCACAGCGGAAATGTGGAAACGAATAGCAAATGATTTCACCCGCTTTTGGAATTTTCCAAACTGCATAGGAGCTCTAGATGGTAAACACGTGAACATAAAATGTCCAATTAAAGGCGGCTCAGATTATTGGAACTACAAAGGTCAAAATTCCATAGTTCTTCTTGCTTTGGTAGATGCCCATTACAAATTTGTAGTGATAGACGTGGGCTCCTACGGAAGAAATAGTGACGGGGGAATTTTCGAAAAATCAACACTGGGTAAACTATTGGATCAAAAGAAATTGAACATACCAGAAGATCGACCTCTAATGCCAGGATCAGAACCATTGCCGTATATTATAGTCGGCGATGAAGCATTTCCCCTTAAACAATATTTACTGAGACCTTACAGCAAAAATGCTTTGCTCAATAATGAATCGAATAAAATTTTCAATTATCGATTGTCTAGGGCCAGAAGAATCGTGGAAAACGCATTTGGGATATTGAGAGCAAGGTGGCGGGTATTTCAAGGGCCTGTTCAGGTACAACCAGAAATGGTGGACAAAATAGTTCTAGCAGCATGCTGCCTCCATAACTATTTGGGCACCACTTTTGAGCTGCAGGATGAAAGAGGAACAGAACCTACACCACAACAATCATTCCATAAATTGGATGGTCTTAGAAGGAATCACACGAAATATGCATATAATATCAGAGAAAAATTCAAACAATATTTCATCTCAAGCGAGGGTTCAGTGCCATGGCAATTAAATTTGGTGAGAAGAGGATTACAAAATCCACCACCCAACGAAAATGATTAGTTCATGGATTATTTCTACCTACTATAAAAATAAAATGTATTAATAAATAAATGAAATGTTTTTTTATTAACATTATGTGTATGACTTATGAAACATCAACTAGTACATAAGAAGCAAGTATGTACCTAATGACTTTAGAGAGACTACAACTCTGACTACAAATAAATACTCATGTCATTTCGAGTTAAAAGACAACAGGCTAAATTCGCATCATTTATTTTGGTGATTTGCTAAAAAAGTAACGAATGCATTTTGATAAACTTTTACCAATCGTTAATATCATAAATAAATAAGCAAACAAAAAAGGAATATGAAAATCCAATAGGTAATTGAGAAATACGTGCAAATATATCATACACAAGTATAGGTACCACCTACCTACCTACGTTATGAAAATGTAATACAATCATATTTATATAGAAGGACTATTAGATCTATATAAATATATACGGGTCGTATTTTAACTCCTTTTTTTAGAGTGAATTATACAGAAATACCCCACATATTCATTTATTCAGTATTAAACGTACCTACCTATACTGTGTATATATACTTACATAACCTACCCAATTCGAATTCATACAGTACGAATTTAGTAGCATGTATAGGTAGTTGCTACAGAAATACCCACACATATTCAATTATTCAGTATAAAACGTGCCAATATGGTAGCCAATTGCTTTACAGTACAAATATGTTTTAGAAAATTATAGTATCAGGTAAGTACTTGCCAGGTTTGCCAATTTTCTGTGCTATTTCTTCCCATGCCGCATTTCTCAATGTAGCATCGCGATATTCCGCGGATTTAATATTGTAAATCACCTCGTAATTCTTAATTAAATCGATGAATTGTTCGTCTGCCATCTTTACAAAATCTAACCGACGCGCTTCGAATGTATATTTCTATAGAAACGCACTAATCTACGCCACCTCGGCATCTACAATTCCCGTACACCGATTGTTTTACAGTACGAATATGTTTTAGAAAATTATAGTATCAGGTAGGTAGGTATACTTACCAGGTTTGCCAATTTTCTGTGCTATTTCTTCCCATGCCGCATTTCTCAATGTAGCATCGCGATATTCCGCGGATTTAATATTGTAAATTACCTCGTAATTCATAATTAAATCGATGAATTGTTCGTCTGCCATCTTTACAAAATCTAACTGACGCGTTTCGAATGTATATTTCTATAGAAACGCACTTTATTACGCCACCTTGGCATCTACGATCCCCTACACCTTCCCCCGTCGATCTGGATCGGCGGATATCGCGTTGCGTAGGCCGCGTGGGATAGCGTTGCGTATGATAGCGTCGGTGTAGTGTGTTTCTTGACAAATAAATTCAAGGGTCCAGATATCGCGTGGCGTCGCGTACGTGGCGTACGTGGGCATAGTCTGTTCCTACCTTAATAGATGCATAGATACATTGAAATATGGCTTGTCATGAAGTCACTCGTTCCTCGCTAGCTACCTGAACACGGTCGCGCAGTCACGTACATGACCATAAATATAACTGAAGCTGTCCACACATCAAAAGATTCATTCTCGAAACGAATTTAGATTTCAGTGCGTTTGCCAAAGTCTTTGACAAGTCATACTTGAAATCAGCTTCTTAATTAGCCTTCGTGAGGACTGCTTGTAGACTCAAGAGTGGTAATAATAATGAAATAATTATATAAATGCCACAAAAACAAAATTCGTTGAAATTGCAAAATGACTGATCAATGTACTCATCTTTATCGAATGAAAGAAAACAAATTTTTTCAATGAAAAATATCGTATCCCCCTTTTAGGTATCAGCGAGAAAGAAACATTGGTTTAGTTTTATTTATGTGAATCTCTTTCCAGCGTATGGGCTGAAAACTTAATAGTCTGTCTATCTGAGGACAACATTTTGTAATCCAGGGGGTTTTCTTCCGAACTTACATACGATAATATCGACGATAGCAAAGAACAAAGAGACAACTACATTTTTACGAAATTTACTTTTTCACATAATTGATTTTTGAATTCTTCAATTTATCTAACGATATTTTTGTTACTCTTAATTCTTACGCTTATTTCTTAGGCTATAAAGACAATTACAATTTTTTTTACGAATCAACGATGTGAAAACGTACATATACAGGAGTCCGGTTTTACGTGGTACCATTTCTCGATGGAGTGTCAATAGCGTCATAAACAAAGATAAGTTTCGTCACGGTAAGTTCACTTCTTTATGTTTCCGTACTGAAATCTGAAATAGTTCTATGCAATTCTTTACACCTACACTTCATGATAGTACATTAAGAGAATCATGTACAAAAGAAGAAATAAATTAATAATAATTACTATTCGTTCGGCGAAAAAATCAAAAACAGATGGATGTTTATAATAGCGAGGATCTCACAAATTTGATAGATAACACAAAATTTGAAGAATTACACGATTTACTCATTATGTAAATTGACTCTGCTTTTTTGATTATTCGTGATCAGTTTTTGTGTACTGTTATCGAGACTATTATAGATTGCTCATTATTTGATTATTTTATACAGAAAGATTTGGAAGTAAAATCATTATCTGCCTTAAGGCTTTCAGTTCTCTCGTGTTATTATACCTCATTTTATTAATTTTTGTAATACTTGTTTCTGAGAAATATTATTATTCTGCATGTATTTTATTTTTGTTACTTTATAGTATACCTAATTATATTGATAGAAACATTCATTGAATTATTAGAAGTTTTTATTGTCTCCAAAGATTCGAATTAATAATACATCTACAATTATACAGGATGGTCCAGTTTGAAAGGTGGAAAATCCAGGAGACGATAGAGAATTGAAAAATAATATGAATGTCCTCAATGAACCATATTCGGGAAAATCTTCATTTACAAAGATCAAGTTTGATGAAATTGAGCCTAGCAATGTTCATTCGAATATCTCCAGCCGTTTGGCAAAAATTAATAAATTTGATTTTTTCTAATCAAACTGTACATTGTAACCAAAGCATTTCCCGAATATTGTTCATTGAGCCAATTCATATTATTTTTCGATTCTCTATCGTCTCCTGGATTTTCCGCCCATCCAACTGGACCACCCTGAAAATCAAATTACTTATGACGTCATTCATTTTTACAGAGTGACGTCATATTTTTTTAAATAACCACCCCAATTGTTGTTTGCTGCTCTTTTTCAATTTTTTACAACATAAATTAGGTAAATTGTCTACTTACCTAATTTAGGTTGTAAAAAATTGGTATCGTAAGTAACAATTTTCTCAAAAATACAAAAAAAAATTGTTATCTACGGTGAGAATTTTTTACATTTACACAATAATATAAATTGGACTACTTAGAGATTCTAGAATAATACATGGGCCTTCTGAGACAATTTAAAGCGAGTAAATTAACTCGCAGATCTTTATGTTTCAAAAATTTACTTCAATGGTCGATAGTGATGGATTTTCATTGTTCTCAAGTATTCCTCATCCTACGTGATAAAAGACAGAATGCTATTTCCACACAATGGAAACTAGTATTTAATTCATTGGAATAGGAATTCCAATATTACACATGCTCAAGAATCTACCCTGACATAATGGACTATTGTTCGATCATGCAATAAATTTATGAGCTTCATTTGTTTTTGAAATGTCTCATCTAAATTCTATCAGTGATGAGAGTAGGTATTTGAAGAAAAGCAGCATATTAAATATTGAGTAATACCTTGATTTCATTACTACTATTGGTAGAATCACATTTTACATTTTCGAATTGGCAGGAAGAATTAATGAAACAAAATTGGTTGAAGCACTGCTGTGTAGTAGGGAGCTTTTGCTAGCATGTTTCCTTGTCTATTCACTCCATATACGAATTCGATCGAGCATAGTTTCTGAAATATAAAAGTTTTCAAGATACCTATGTGAAAAAAATTAAAATTTAACCTCAATCCGACAAAATTACTGTTAATAATATTTTATTCACATCTATTGGACACTCTTATTCGAATTTACCATCGATATAGACCGTTTTCTTAGCTTGTATAAGATATGAATACATTTCGTAAGGACATACTTGAGTGATGAGAGATTCTTCTATGATCACAGAATTTTTAATTCTGACATATGTATTCTATCTTAATTCTAATTCTTTGAATATATAATGATATATAAAAAGAATTTACTTGTCAAGTAATTTCAGGATAAGATGTTCGAAGAACATTTGCGAGCGGTATTCTGCCGGTAATTACCGAGTTGTAATTGGATCGGATTTGTATATTTTGAGTTATAGATGAAATGAATCCAAAACAATTTGGCCGATTATACCAATAAACGAACTTAAATGTCACATTAGGATGTGCAACCTTCCCTGAAAATTGCAAATCGCTATCTCTTTCGGGTCTCAAGTTATCGTGAAATACATACATTTTATTTTTTCATAATTTTTTTTCAATTTTCTAGTGATACGATCCCCACAAAAAATCACTCACGTATTTATGTCGTTATTCAACAACTAGTTCGATCAGATTTGTATTTTTTGGGGTATCGAGAGAATTATGTTTCAGATGGGTATAACTCTAAAACCGTTGGGTAAGAGTATGCCCTTCGACAAAATTAACTGTCCTATTCAGATGAGCAACCTACCCTAAAAATTGCAAGTCGCTATCTCTTTCCGTCGAAAGTTATTGTAGCAATGGTCACCCATCCAGCTACTGAACTCACCCAAGGCTTAACTCCAACAATATGAATCCGATCGTAGTCAAGCTTGGAACTTTCCAGTAGAATTGACTTTTGAAGGCTCTCGCGAAATTTCAGCGATTGAGAACATAAATTTCCTGAGACATAGCCTTTTTCAATACTTTTTTAAAAATTTTCTAGTGATACGATCCTCTCGAAATTCCTCACTAATTTACTCGTCGGTATTCTACAACTAATTATCAGTTTTTGCGCTCGTGTTCCGCAAGGAACAGCGTGCTATCATTTCGTCACAATGTCTGTATTTTTCGAATTTTTTTTCGAAAATGGTCTCAAACGATTGGGTTCGACTCCCTGATGAAGAATTCGAGGTCAAATTCAATCCTGTCCGGCCGGCCGGTCCGGCCGTTAGCACGATAACTCTCGAACGGAACGACTTAGAGCGTTGAAATTTGCAGGGTAGTTTCGTAGCGTAAATATCTCGGACAAGTTCGTTAACGGGCGAAATCGACCGAGCGGTTTCGGAGTTAAGGCCGTTTTTAGTAAAAACGTTTTTCATGAATATTTTCGGAACCGATCACTCGATCTTTTTGAAATTTGGCATCAGATTGTAGAATCATGACCCTTATATGCCTGCGAAATTTTGTGTTGAACGTACGGCCCTAAAGTGGCAAAAAAAAATTTTGAAAATTTGAAAATTTTGTTTTCACGATAACTCGAAAAATACTGATCTGATTAAATTGAAACTCAGTAGTTAGATGCAAAAGACCAAAGCAAACACTTTTGCAAAATTTCGTGAAGATCACGTGACATGAAAAAAATTAAAAATTTACTACTATTTTGCGGAATACTTTGCTTTTAATGTCGAAACATATGTTTTTGAGGTTCATGCTGCCCTTTCCGGGCATTTTCCGTATTGCGCATGCGCAGATGAGAAGTCCTTTAACTGCTGTAGTTTTCGTCAGAGAGGATTGGGGTTTTGGGGTGGCGGATGCTATTCCTCCATAGAATTCAGATCCCTGATGAGGGTCTGCGCATGCGTAGATTAAAGATGTGATATCTCCTGAACCACAAGTGTTGGAGAATCGGAGTTTTTTGTAAGGTGTGTTATTTTGAGATGACTTTTAGCCACGAGTAGATTGCGCATGCGCAAAAGAGAAGTGACTGTTTTTGGGTTGGATGGGTTATGCTGGGAGTGCTGAGTCGATATTATGAGGTTTTAAAAGAATATTCATAGCAATTCAGTGCAAGGACAAGTCAGTTTGGGGGATGTAGCGTTGTTTCCGAGTTAAAGTGTCCGTACCGTGGCCCTGGGGCTAATTTTGAAATTGATGTTACCCCTTACAGGCATTTTTCGTTATGCGCATGAGCAGACCATCAGTGATTTAACTGGTGGTGTTTTCGTCAGAGAGGATTAGGGTTTTGGGGTGGCGGATGCTATTCCTCTATAGAATCCCCTGTTGAGGGTCTGCGCATGCGTGGATTAAAGATGTGATATCTCCTGAACCACTAGTGTTGGAGAATCGGAGTTTTTTGTAAGGTGTGTTATTTTGAGAAGACTCTTAGCCGCGAGTAGATTGCGCATGCGCAGAAGAGAAGTAACTGTTTTTGGGTTGGATGGGTTATGTTGGGAGTGCTGAGTCGATATTATGAGGTTTTAAAAGAATATTCATAGCAATTCAGTGCAAGGACAAGTCAGTTTGGGGGATGTAGCGGTGTTTCAGAGTTAAAGTGTCCGTACCGTGGCCCTGGGGCTAATTTCGAAATTGATGTAACCCCTTACGGGCATTTTTCGTTATGCGCATGAGCAGACCATCAGTGATTCAACTGCTGGTGCTTTCGTCAGAGACGATTGGGGTTTTGGGGTAGCGGATGCTATTCCGCTATAGAATCCCCTGGTGAGGGTCTGCGCATGCGTGGATTCAAGAAGCGATATCTTCTGAACCACTAGTGTTGGAGAATCGGAGTTTTTTGTGAGGTGTGTAATTTTGGGAGAACTTGCAGCCACGAGTATACTGCGCTTGCGCAGACGAGAAGTGAATGGTTTTGGGTTGTTTGGGTTATGTTGGGAGTAATGAGCCGATATTGTGAGGTTTTAAAAGAATATTCATGTCAATTCAGTGCACAAGTCAGTTTGGGGGAAATAGCGTTGTTTCCGAGTTGAAATGTCTGTATGGTGGCCCTGAGGCGAATTTATAAATAACTATATTCGGTAGATCTATATTAAAATACATTCGGATTTGGAGAAGATGCAATTGCGTCCCTAACGGAGGACCCACAACCGCATTTTTTTCCGATCTACGGTAAACCTAACAGCCAAACTGTATTGATAGCTATATTTGTTAAAGGAACTTAAAAAAAATAAAATAAAAAAAAGCACTGACGTGTAGTCAGTACTCTTTGGCGCGCGTGTTCACGATGGCCAATTTGAATTGAATGATGAGTACTTCAAGCTCAGTGGATAGAGCGAGCCGAAGATCTACCCAAAGGATAGTGGACACCAATCACTGTCGGTTCAAAAATTAACAGTGCTGTATCTAAGCTGCCATCAGGATAGAGTAATAAAGTTGGAAGAGAACACAACTGACTCTCCTTAGTCGCACAAGCTGCTAGAAGATTTGGAAGGGTCAGTATAATCCTAATCATGTTTATAGCACGCGCGCTAAAGCAGATTGACATTTCACACTTTTTCTTTCATTGTTAATTCAATCTGCTTTTGCGCGCGTGCTATAAACATGATTAGGATTATACTGACCCTCCCAAATCTTCTAGCAGCTTGTGCGACTAAGGAGAGTCAGTTGTGTTCTCTTCCAACTTTATTACTCTATCCTGATGGCAGCTTAGATACAGCACTGTTAATTTTTGAAACGACAGTGAATGGTGTCCACTATCCTTTGGGTAAATCTTCGGTTCGCTCTATCCACTGAGCTTGAAGTACTCATCATTCAATTCAAATTGGCCACCGTGAACACGCGCGCCAAAGAGTACTGACTTCACGTCAGTGCTTTTTTATATTTTAATAAGATATAATGAGTAATTTTTGAGTTATTGAGGAAATAACATCAAAGTTTCAGATAGGAATAACTTAGAAACCGTTTGGCCGATTATGCCTATCAACAAACTTAAATATCGGATTCGGATGTGCAACTCACTCTAAAAATTGCTATCGAGAGATAAAAAATATGTTTTAATAATTTTTTTTTTATTTTCTAGTGATACGATCCCCAGAAAATTTCAACTACTTCTTTATGTCGGTATTCTACAGCTTCCAGTTTCAATTTGATCGGATCTGTATTGGTTGAAAACAAAATTTGTACTCGGAAGCCGGTGGGCCGATTATACCCATTAACGAACTTGTCCGTCGTATTTAGACGCACCACCTACCCTGAATGTTTCTAGTCGATATCTCTTTCCGTTCCCAAGTTATCGTGGCAACAGCCGGAATGAATCGAATTTCACATCGAATTATTCATCGGTGAGTCGAACCTAACGGTTTGAGACCATTTTCAGCAAAATATTTGAACATTACAGATATTTGGGCAATATGATAGCAGGCTGTTCCCCAGAACATGCGCTCAAAAATTGAAATTCAACTATAATTTCCGTCAACATTATCTTATATTCTTCAAATGGTATTGGTGGGGCTGGGATCAATATTGTTAAAGAAAAACTATTGTTTCTTTGCCAACGTGTCGAATTTTAATAAATTCATCATCAGGGCTCTGTAACAATGGGTATTACATTAATAGCTTTGCATATAACTAAGATGAGATACGAGAATGCCAACAACAATATAGGAACATTTTCAAATGTTGAATTAAAATATCAATAAATTTAAATTTAAAATTAAAAAAAAATAGACTTACCAAAAATCAGTCTCTCCGAGTAAAACTATTACGATATACATAACATGAAAACAGACATTTTAGATACATGTTTACAGGACAACAACTCAACATCGAGCACGAGACAAACGAATACTGAGATAAAATCATAAAATGACCGTGAATCCGTATCGTTCTTGTACATATTGATAGAAAAACGGTGGTAATTGAAAACAACGTATACTGACAAGAATCATTTTGATAACCGACTTATCAGGTTAAAGTAGGCTGTATTCAACCCCTCTATATCTCTTCTGGTATTAACACTGTCTTGGTGAAAAATGTGTATCATTTCACTGAAAAGTCTTTTCGACAGAGAAGATTTCCGATCAAGAATGATGGGTTTTCGAAAATCAAAAGTATGACCATTTTCTCTAGTATGTTCAACTAAGGCTGTGGGATTTTTGACTTTTTTAGGTCTTTTTTTTTCGTTTTTTTAAATATCTTCCTGTTTGACCAACATAGCATTTAGTGTAGTTATTACAATTAATTTTGTAGACTACGTTCGAAAACTTTGGCAAAGAAACAATAGTTTTTCTTTAACAATATTGATCCCAGTCCCAGTCCCACCATTCGAAGAATATAATTTCCGGATCACCAAACTTACCATAAAGAATTATCTCATATCTTCATGAATAACTGGCTTAGAAGTTATTAGCAATTAACTCAAATGTGACTTATGTGTTATGACAAATGTGATTTAAATTTTAAAAGGTGCATAGGAATATGAACATGTATGAGTCTATGAATCCATGAGTTCATCAAAGCACTGAAAAGAAACCCCGTAAAGCTATCTTGCGGAAACCCAAACTGCTAAACTAAAATATTTGGACCTGGTTTACTTCAGCTATGAACCCCTCATGTGTATCCTTTGATTTCTGAGGTAGTGAACTTTTGGTTATTGTTCGAGCTGATTCAAAAATTTCAGTGGAGTATTCTGAAATTCAAGTTTTGATCTGCTTGACGCATCCTTTTTTTCGTTTCAACGCTAAATATTGAATTATTTATTTCAAAAATGAATATTAACTTCTGTAAACTCCAATAAACATGACAATGAATTCTGATCACACTTAGATTTTATTATCTATGTTTTCGAAATGATATCGTAATATCTATTTTCGGTAACTGTCCGGGATGTACCAACTTCCCGGACGCTTTTTCTTTGAGAAAGTAGCATTTCCCGGCCTAGTACGGGAAGCACGTACTTCCCTGACCAGGCCAGGAAGTTATTGTCGATATTGTTAGATAATTCACTTACAAGCAAAAATAAAATTGCCAGGACCATTCAAAAATCATCAGAAGAAAACAATCAATGTGAAAAGGAAACTTTGGCTTCTTGTTCTGGTTTCAACAAAAGGAATTTAAATATACCAATCATTTCAAACAAATCGAATCCCTTCAATATTAGGAATTGCTCGAATTTTAATATAAATATTAATATAAATAAGAATTTGAAAGTTTCTGTTAATATGTAGTAGTTTCTGTTCTGTTATGTTTAATTCAAATGTATAATAAAGAAATGTATCGTCTCATTGATTTGTGATTCTACACGGTTGCCGAAAAAATGTTGTACGCAGCACGCCCGAAAATACTTTTTGGGCGCATGTTCTAGGGGAACATCGTCCTATCATTTCGTCCAAATGTCTGTAATTTTCGAATTTCGAGCTGAAAATTGGCTAATAGACTAATTCGGACTCCCTGATCACGAATCCGGTGTCAGATTTTTGGGTGCCGTCCGGCCGGCAGGCCGGCCGGTCGCAACTTTTGGCAAAATTCTGTTATGATCGAAATGTTGGTAATTTTTAAAAAAATATTTCTTTTAATTTTTTCGAAAAAAAATTTTTTTTTTCGTGAACTATTCATCAGATTGCAACAAAAACTTGTACTAACGTCAATTGTAGTATTTTGCAACATTGTGCAAAATTTTGGCTCTATACGATTTCAATTTCTGGAGATATAAGACAAAATGTGTCAAATTTCCTGGGTCTCTCTCAGTATTTTCATCGATTATTATATAATAATCAATAATATTAAGGTATTCAACATGATACTGCTTTTTTTCTTTACTGGTCAGTACGGGCCACAAGGAAGATGAACATGCGCCCAATAGCTCCTGTCCACAGGGCTTGAACCAATTTTTTTGCCTACGGCTCGTCCTAGAATTTTGTCTATTCGTCCAAAAAATCCCTATTTTCCGGACTTGTTACGTGAGTTACTATTCCATAACAAGTGATGGCATCGAATTCAGTCAAATGCTCACGAATCCAAGTGTTGCATTATTATTACATATCAAGTGATAGAATACTAATATGATGTCATCACATTCGAAATCAAAAGGACTATATTCTACAGCAGTCGTGGAGAAAGAATATTATCAATCTATTTTAGAGGCGTTGTATACAATCAAATAATTTGAACAATAAATTCAGGCCACAGTTTTCCTTGTTTATTCAGAAACGAGAGAACACTACTATAAAAATGCTCAAGTTCAAAAGAATATATATATATATATATACTACTATAAACATTTCAGGTTGCACATAAACCTAGAATTCCTATGCGGATTGTATAATAACAATCGCCATATATTCTGATATTGCAGGACCATAAAAGGAATGTTCTTACCACCACGAGAGTGCTCTTAGCCCGATACTAATTTCAGCCACCCATTCAAATATACATAAATACCGTGTCCTGGATTTATACTTTCATAATATTAAGAGAGGACATTTTTGTTAGTTAATAGAGATATGTTGAGGAATACGTACAGCATATGCAAAGCTTGATCTGGAATATTATCGGTTTGGCAGAATTTCCTTCTATTCCTTTTTATATTCGTATGGGATTTCCACGTTGATTGACTATTATGGATGTTTATGGGTATCTGTTGGAATCGATACGGCTGTTCTCCAATGCATAGATTTTCCCGACAAACTACTCCATTTTCAATTATCCGATGCTTGAAATACTGTTGCTTAAACCTGTAAAGTAGAACTAGAAGAAACTTTTCTCCACGACGGCTATATAATATAACCCTTTTAATTTCGGAATTGATCGTGTTGGTATTCCATCACTTGATATGTGATAATAATACCCCAACACTTGGATTGGCGGTCTTGTTCAAACTTTGACAAATCATCTCTCCGAAAGTATTGGTTTCTCTGAGTTGGGAATGTTATCAATGGATTCTTATAATAGAACTGCATCATAAAAGCAGTTGAATTCGAAAAATCATAAAGTTACGACCATTTATAGAAATTTTGAAAAATCTTATCTCCCAAAGTATTAGATTTTATAGTTGAGTGATATCAATCGATTTTTATGAAACTCCATCTTGAAAAAAAATTTTTTTTTCGTTACTCTGAAACAACAAGGCCAATTCTGCAAACTAAACAAACTTTACTGAGATATCTATCTCTCAAACTTACTCGGAAAATTTCAACTGTTTAGCTCATTCCGTTCGAGGGTTATCGTGTTAACGAACGTCCGGACAGAATCGATTTTAACCATGGATTCTTGATCAGTGACTCGAACCAAAACGTTTGAGACCATTTTCAGCCAAAAATTCGAAAATTACAGACATTTGGGCAAATTGATAAGCACTCGATTCCGAGGAGCAAGTGCCCGTTAGTATTTGGATGGGTGACCGCTTGGGAACACTGCTTGCCGTAACATTTTTTCAATTTGGCTTCAGTCCGTCAATTCTCAAGAATTTCCCTAATTAAATTCAAAACGTAAGCCTATGTCTCACCCCATGTATTCTATGAATTCATAAAATTAAGAATAATTATTATTGAAATTTGTAAGGATCATATCTCTGAAAGTATTAGTTTGTTAGAGTTGAGAATTATATCAATGGATTCTTGATGATACTGCATATTAAAAAAAAATTGAATTTGATATTTGTAAAATAACAAATAAAAATTTTCGTTACTGCGAAACCACCTGGCCGATTTTGCCCAATAACGAATTTAGCAGAGATATTTATCGCTCAAACCTATTCTGAAAATTTCAACTGTCTAGCTCATTCCGTTCGAGAGTTATTGTGGTTACGGCCGGCTGAACGGACGGACGACCGCACAGAATCGATTTTGACCCCGGATTCTTGGTCAGATGGGTCGAACCAAAACGTTTATTACCATTTTCAGACGAAAATTCCAAAATTACAGACATTTGGGCAATTTGATAAGCACTCTGTTCCAAGGAACAAGAGCGAAAAAAATAAACGCATTCTTTTATTTCACTTAAACAGTCGTGGAGAAAGTAGAGTCTGTTACACGGTGAGAATGAAAATCCGACGCTCGTGATTCCTCAGGTTCGCCTCCTTCTCGCCCTCGGAATGATTCACTCGCATCGGATTTTCATTTTCACCTTGACACAGAATATGCTATTCCCGAATATTTTCTATTCCTACTTAAGGCGAAATTTTAACAGCTCATTGTTCTATCGATTCCCAATCGTGCTTACCATACAAATTAGTATATTATTCCATTCCATCTGATCTTCTCGGGAAATGTCCGACTGAAAAAATATTACGAAGGCACTTTTACTTATAGTTCATAATCAATGGATATTTCAAACCTTGAGGTAATTATATGGGAATTGTAGGTCAACACACTTTTTGGCTTTTTGGAAGAGTCACCGTATTCGGAATCGATATCGCAACGAGTATGCGTGCAATGCAGAAATGTTTGTGATAATAATCATATTTGAAGATTTTCTCCATAAAATAATCCAGAAATTATGAACGGAGCAAGGAACTTACGCAATGGAATTTATGTGCAATTATCCAGATTAACGGACAATTCTGGAAGAGTTTAAGTACTCCTTGTACCGACTTATCCTCTCCTACTCGCCTGTTGATTTTAATCAAATTTATTACGGAGGAGTTGAATATTTTAATAATACCAAAAATAGTGTAGTAATTACGGCCAGCCTTTAGTTGAGAGACGAATGAAGGCGTAGTAATGCATCATTTAAGAAACCATTATAAAACTTGAGTACTGATGGGACCTCAGGGGCTTCTCTGGAATGCCCCATAAATTATACATCGTCTGTTTGCGTGTTGCAAGGGATAGAATGAATGGCCTTTTTCCGTGGTCTTTTCTCCCTTTCACTGCTTGCGGAGATGAAAACTAATGAAATTTTACATTATTAACTGTTTGATTGAATGACCCCTTTTCTTTGTTCTTTCGCTTTTATTATTTTTACATATTTTAAGTATTAGTTCCATACAAAAATTAGTTAATGAGGAACCATTGTACTCAAATTGAAATAAATGCCTCACGTCATATTTCCAAATGCATAATATAGGTTCTAGTACACGAACTATGCATTCTTTCAACTAGTTGTGTATATTATCTGTAAAAAAAATAACAATCTACTGTTATGATTGGCTATCAATGACTCGAGGTAATGAAAATGTAGCCATAATTATATTAAATCAGTCCAGATGAAAAGCTTTCATTCATTCTCCTCTAGATTTTTCGGAGAAAAGGGGCAGACGTATACGGTGGAGGGCAGACGGACGAATTTCGTGTACATGTGTCACAACAAAGTTTGTAACTACGGATCTCTTAACATACGCTTCGAACTATGGAATAACAACATAATTCTTCCACAAATCAAATATTATTCCATGACAATAATAAGAGAATTATAAATATTAGATATAGTTTTCAAGAATATTGCATAAATGTTGGGTTTTGGAACAAACTCTTTCATTTACCATTCGTATTGGGAGACACGATTGCGCGTTTTCACGAAAATCGGATACACACTCTGTGGATTACTCTAAACTGGTCTCTGTAGTCCTTTCCTCCTGAAGTAAATCGAATTTTCGCAAGTGAATTGCTCCAGCCAATTAATCATAAAATTATATCAGACTTCCAGAAAATCGCATGTAAATGAAAATTTTATTTACAGAACCGTTAAGGAATGAACATGTCTTGAATGCCATTCCTGAAACCCTCAGCACTGTAACTTAATTTTTGAGTTGACGGAATCATGGAATATGATCATACAGCTTCGACAAAATTGTATACATGTAGGGTGCCGAACTAAACTACACATTCACGGAATCCTCAATGGAAACTTTTGTCTCTAACATAATGAAGACTTCTGACGAAAAAAGTATCTATCTAGTTCACATGAAGTGACGAATGTTATCAGTCCTATACATCTATGCGTTCAAAGGTCCGATTATATCTTCAGGTCTAGAGCCGTGTTCAAACCATTTCAAATCATCAAACTAGATTACTCACTTTATATTGAATTAAAGAAAATATTCATCTGGGTTTCATCTTAAGAACTCGCAAGTCAGAACCCTTAGTATCATGAGAATAAGGGTGATCCTTTGCCATTGCTTCTTTCAACAGCATTGAAATGAAATATTTATGTCACTGTCACCAAACCAGAGAAGCGACTTCTGGCAGTAACAGTTAAAAGGGGGGTATTTCAAGCAATATTGCCTCGCCGGATTCTAGGTGCAGATTGAAGTCAATCTCCTCTCGATTAATGAAATATTATCCCTAAGTCGTAAAATTTTTCGATAAGCGGAAGCATTTCCCTACGTCTTTTTCAGTTCATTCGCAGAAATATCGAGATGATTCGTCTACAACTTTTTTCAACATAACTGAAGTTAAGGAAACTTTGTGGGGATTAGCCGGCGACCGCTTCTTTACATAAACTTTCTGGAAACTGTATTGTAAATCAAAGTTATCTCCCGAGAATATAACATCTGCCTGCTATGATTATTTGTCCTACGCTTCCGTTGTTCTTTCCGAGGAAGTATAACGGACTTCTCGCTAGCGCACATAAGGGCACTTGGTATACATCCGGGATACAAATAACGAATTTTGTTTAGTTCAAATGGATTTTGATCTTATCAAATATTTCAAATAACACTTTTCCGGATGACTTGATGGTGCACAGAAACAGCAGAAATTATTACTGTTTCATATAAGTGTTACGTTAAGTTCAGGTGCTCTTTTTATATTGATTCAGTATCAGATTCAGAAAGCATCTATAGATTACAAATTAAAAATTGGTTCAAGCACTGACGTGAAGTCAGGAGCTTTGGCGCGTATGTTCTATTGTCCATTCTCCTGTATTGGACACCCTTAATCGAATTTACCATGGTAAATTATGCTGTCCATTCTCCTGTATTGGACACTTAATTCGAATTTACCATGGTACATTACTCGTACATGTCATTCTGTTCTTTAAGAGAGAGTCAAATTTATTTCAGCTATTTTGATTTGATTTCTTCCATGGTCCTCATTCTCAGATTGCTCATTTGATCTTGATAAATAACAACAAATCTTTTCAAATTTTGAACAAGAGCGCCAAAGCTCCTGTCCACAGGGCTTGAACCAATTTTTTAAATATGAGAAATCGAAATGTTTACTCACATAATATCTAAATCATTATTTTACCCATTTCTTTATAAGATTAACAGTTTCAGGTGAAGACTTATTTTTAGTGCAAAATCAGTTCATACAAAAAATTTAAAAAATAAAGTTCACTAAACAGTATACGGCCTGCTCGAACTTCAGCCACAGCCTGACAAGGCCTTTAGGCATACTTTTGATCAGATTGTTGAATAGCCTTGATCAATTTCTCTCCAGATGTGGTATAGCCGTCTGAGTTCTTGAAGTCTATGTGGAGGTGTTTGATGAGAATCCAAAGCTCTTTGTTGCTGATCCCAAACGTTTTCAATGGCATTGAGGTCTGGCAACCGAGGGGGCTGGCCAAATGTGAAATACCATGGATTTCCAGAGCTTCATCGACAATTCTCGCATGATGGCGTGCCGCATTATCATCCAAAATTAAGAAATTTTGCCCAATAACAGCATGAAACAAAGGAATAATATGGTCAATAACTTCCTCTATGTAAATCTGCGCATTCATTGTAGCATTAAGCACTAACAATTCTTTACGTCCATTGAAACAAATGCCTCCTCAAACATCAACTATACCATCTCTGAACGGATGAACTTCCTGAACCGATCTGCGATTTCTGGACACCAGAGGATGGGCCTATACCCAAACACGCTGACTATGCGAAAACCGTCCATATCTCGACTCATCTATGAACAATACAGACCTCCATTGGTCGTTCCAATTCACGTGCTCATTTGCCAATTGCAATCGAAGTCGCTAATGATTTTGAGTTAGTGGAATCATTCTCAAACGTCGAGAATGTTGATTAACGTCTCGAAGTCGTCGACAAGCTGTTTCAATCGTAACCAAAACACCAGTAGCGCTCAAAAGGCGCAGTTTAATGATTCGGCAAGTACTCAAAGGCTCTCTACGGGTAGTCACAGTCAGAAACCTATCTTGTGCAGGAGTGGTAGATCTTGGGCGTCCAATTCTCGGTATTTTGGTCACGTTTCTTGATATCGATGGACGAGCCAGGAAACTACGCTTTCACTGACATGAAATAAATTCGCAACATCTCTGTGATTACGTCCGTCTCGGCCATACCAATGGCTTCATCCGCATTAAGCCTAGGTCTAGGCATTATTGCAAAACAGATTTTCAGATTTTGAATCTGATTCTAAGAACGTAAAACAATAACTGATCCAAAATTATCAGAAACGCAAACGACAAGAACTTGCCTGAAACTGAAAAAGTTATCAAACGAGTAGCAAAAAAACTATTCAGATATAAGGGAGATATCATTATTATTTTTCTCATAAATGCACATTTAGTGGGCAACAATCGGCAACTCTTGAAACGGTCACAAAATGTCTCAACTTCCTTAACTTTTGTGGAGCAGTATATTCCTCTTGCAGTGTGCAATGTTGCATTTGCGCTATAAAAACTGCATTCTCTTCAAGTCGCCTATACCGTTTCAAATAAGTAACAGTAATGTAATAAATGTCACCATATGACACAGAATCATATCAGAGTATCGAGGCGCTTGGAGACGATTCCCATTTCCTCTGGCAACTGGAAAACTTTGAAGAGACAATTCTGAAACAAATGAATATTTGAACACTAAACGTTATAATTACCGGCTCATATTTGAAGAACGAAAACTAAAGATTAAATATGCTTCAATATTCCAGATACTTTTCTCACGAATTCCGAGATCTCCCCACTCCATTCGTGTAATAATGGAAATTCTTCTCACTTTATGAAGTTCAAAATCTTCATCAAGTAATAAAAATTCATGAAACTGACTGACGAAAATAATTCCTCGCAATTTATGCAAATCTAATTGTCAAGGCTACCGATAAAGCGAAAAACGCGCACAATTAAAAAATTATTACTATCCGTTATGCCAGCGAAATATTGAATTATTCATTCGTTATTAAAAGTCAAAAGTTGCTTAAGAACGTGGTTAATGAATGAAACGGAAAATTCAAGCTCAGGAATCCGGGTGCAGAGGTTGTTGGGGACTGTAGAGCACCGCACTGGATTACAACATCCTCCATAAAACAGGGTTGATTTAATAACCGGGAAACATTTCATTCTCTCTCTCTCTCTCTCTCTCTTTCTCTCATATGATTCAGTGCTAAGATGAACCTCGATGACGAATAATACGAATATGAGAAAAAGATTTCGAATGAATTAAGAATATAAAACCTAATCATTTCTATTCAGTGATTAACTCAATGCAAAGAGGACAATATATTATTGATTCAAAAAATGAGAGAAATGGTATCATGGTATGGTTAAATATTTTAAAAATACGAGCAGGGGTATTTATGGAAGGACGATTCGAATCATGAGTATTTGCATTTAGAAATCATTATTAAAAATATTATATGGAAAGAAAAAAACATTATGACCAGAACTCAAACAGAAAAAAAATATATATACGAGTATATATATATAATCGTCCTGGGTACTGTATATATTAATAATTAATAACTTATTTTCAGACCTGAAGAAACAATTCGAAGTGAATCCTGTTTCAACCAGGGTAGATATGGGTCACCAGATGGAACTGAGATGCGTTGCTCCAATGGGAATGCCCCCACCTAGGATCTACTGGTTGAGAGGAGGACAACCGCTGCAATCTGACACGACCATGTTGGTATCTAGTGAAGGTCAGCTTCTTATTAGCCAGGCTAGACCTCAGGATACTGGAAATTATACATGTGTAGCTGAAAATATAGCCGCGAAAAGGCTGTCAAATCCTGCTCAGATAACGGTTTATGGTGAGTTGAAGATTTCAAAGCCCTTATTATAGTTTCCGAAAGGTAGAAATTGATCTTTTAACTAAAACCAATTGTGAGTTCAGAATAAAATTTTCTGCATAGGTGCGTCAACGATTGGTTATATTTAAGTAATCGTTAAAGGATATTTTGGGAGGTATATTCATAATTATGTTCTGTTTCTGGGTGTTCTCTCCCAATGTCTCCAAAATATCTATAAAATAAAAATTTGATTATTTTGTAAATCGCTTCTGCGTTAAAAACACAAGATATTTGTCAGGAGCAATATTGCCTAACAAACAATAACGAAACAATATCAACGATATAACAACTATTTCGTAACGTTTCGAAGATTAAATCAGAGTCCTTCGTCAGAGACCAACCGAAAATCTTCAGAATTATTTTTTTGTTGATAGGTATTGTAGCTATCAATATTTTATAGACATTCTTCAGACTTTGGGAGAGAAAGGAGAAAACCGAGAAAAAATCCATGATGAATATATACCTCCCTAAGTATCCGTAAATGATAAATCAGTATCTTTGTTTTACTCCAATCCATTATATGATCTCCACAGATTTCACATATATGTTCTGCTATTTCTGATTTCTGTATGTCTCTTTTTCTTTTGTTCCGACCCTTCTTACTTCTAGTGGTCTTTATTTATAACAAATACAAGGAATATTATATACACAATTTTTGGATTTTGTTGTTCATTAATGGGTTTTGGTAATAAAGACCTAAGATTACTTTTGTTTCTTGAAAACGGTTCTTATATTGTATATTTTATTATATCTTAGAACTGATTCTCCCGATTTCTTCCGAAATGACACGAACATAAGGGATCACATTCAACAGATAGGGTTTTTGTTCTTGTTGGTTATTCGGTTGTACTTGCTTAGTTGTTATTTTATTTGGAGCTCTTCTATCTAAAGTCATGATAGATGTATTTATGAATTGCCTCGGATATCCATTACCTTCAAGAAATTGATTTAATTATTTTGAACCCAGAAAGGAATCATTTGATTTTGATTATATTTGTTGTTTAAATGTTTGTTGTTTGTTACGGAATTATTTTTGTTGTTACGGAATTACTGAATATCGTCGTTTATGAATCTGAGACAAAAAATATTGAAAATGTTCAGTATGTATAATGTATAATCAGTATGGGAAAGAGCATTTAAATGAAAAATTCAATGAAAACATGATTTTGAAGGATATTTCAGGAAATCCGTGTGTGATATGATTTATGAATAAAAATATATTAATATATAAAATCCCAGAGAACAGTGTCAGTCTACTATACCAGAGCAGCGTATATACAGCTCATATCGTCTCCATTTAATAAACTAATTTTCGATCTACGAGTTCACCTTAAAGCAAATAATTATAAAGGAACATATTTCTAGTTGAAAAGTAATAATTACCTCATTACTTGCCTACTCAAGGAATGAAAATTCGAAAATTCATCATCAGAAGAAAGGAAAAGCATCCACTCCAAATTTTCCAGAAAAATGAAAACGCCAAATTATTAATAGATTAATACTTTAGTAGGAGAATTTTGGTTGTAGTTTTGTCAAAGAGTTTTGTTAATATTGTGTTTTCTTCCTGTTTATTAAATTGTTCTTAAATTCAAAATTAATTTCAATTTATTCCAAAGCTTTTCAAATTATTATATTCCCTAAACTAAACAGTCCCAATAAAATTAAAATATTAAATTAAAATTCATGCAAGGTGTGCGCAGATACATTGTTTAACAATGTTCATGAATATATGAAGCAAAAAATGTATGTGTAAGCAAATATTGAAATTAATAGAAATTCTCATTATTATTTCATGATAATTTACAGGGTGGGCCATCCATGATTTGTCATGCAGGTTTTCGGTATTTGCGGCCTATGCATGAAAAAAAAAAAGCTCAGACAGGTCGACATTTTTTTTGAGGGGACGAACTTTGACCTCAAAATTTTCAACTCTGCGTCAATCCTCTGCCACCTGCCTCCTAAGGAAACTAGGGACTAACGTAACTTAATTATGATACATTTACGATATGTAGAGAACTTGACTAGATAACTCAAAATTTGTAAACAGATACATATGTGATATGAAGAACATGAGTCACCCAAAAAATTGGCAATATTATTGGTTAATCAGAAAAGGAAATATAATTTTTCTGGAACTACATTATTGTTGAGTGTCTATCCTGGAGCTATTATCTCGAGTCACAAGTAATATGTTGGATTTCTGACGAACACAAAAAACAACAGTAAATTAAAATGAAATTCTACAGGTTTGCGACAACAACATAGAGTCAGTGAAGGTACAAAAGCTCCAAACGAAAAAACTGTTACTATCTGTTCTAAGCAACATTTTTGAATTTTTTAGTTAATATTCGAGTAGGCTTGATGAAATTCAATATGTTTTAGCTTACTAACAGGTTTTTTGTAATATTAGACTAAGAATGCATGTTGAAACAATAAGCCATTCGTTTCTTCTCTACTATCCAGATACAAGGTTGAAAAAAATGCACGGAAACAACGAATCATCATTATCTGTAACTCGTTCACATGATTGAATACTCGTGTAACAAAGCATTCGGTCCCAGTCTGCAATACCTAGGAACAAAATTATCCCGAATTTTCACCCGCACTGGGTGTATTTTCGCGGTAATTCCATCAGCGAAGGCAGAAATGGAACTTCAGGCATCTATGGAAATCGCACACAGAGGCTCGACATCGAAAACTAACAATAGACCTGCAGGCATCGTTGGTTATCACATCGGAATCCAGTCGACTGTTATTAGCAAGCAGCAAAAGAGCAAAACGGGGCGCTACGTTTCGGCATTATTTCTCTCACTGTCACGGTATCAGTTTCTCTCTGGGCTGAAATTCACCGCCAATAAATTGAATAACATTGTTATCCACTTTTCTGCGTCAGAAGTTCTCCGTCAGACCTGAGAAATTCCGTTACTGTCGACGGTCGGCAGTGACTGCAGGTCTTATCTAATCGGATATAAAATCAATTTCCGAATGATGAAGGGATATTTTTCCTCGGGAAAAGAATTGCGGTGATGATGGTTGCTCGGGCTGAACAGTTTAGGCTAGTAGATCGGGCGCTAGAGGTAAGTGAGTATGCAAAATGTGTGGAACGAATTCCACCATTGGATTCGAGTGAAGAATGGGGCAAATAATAATAATACGTATGTTGCCGGTCAATTTTTGGGCCATTTTTGTACCCCTTCTGCTCTTGTTTGTAGAGGGAATGGATTGAATACGTGCTATAAAATTATTTCAATGATTTATAGTTTTTGAGCGTATGTTCTGGGGAACATCGCGTTATCATTTTGTCCAAATGTCTGTAATTTCTGAATTTTCTGCTGAAAATGGTCTCAAATGATTGGGTTCGACTCCCTGATGGATAATTCGAAGACAAATTTGATTTTTTCCGGCCGGCTGGCCGTCCGTTAACTTGAGAACGGAAAGAAATAGCGACTTGAAATTTTCAGGGTAGATGACGCGTCCCAATATAACGGACATGTTCGTTAATGGGCATAATCGGCCCAATGGTTTCCGAGTAATACATTTTTATTCAACCAATACAAATCCGATTGGATTGAAACTTGGTGAGTAGTTGTCGAATACAAACCTAAAGGCACTTGTGAAATCTTGTCAATATCGTATCACTAGAAAATTAGTAATTATTGAAACATATTCAGCGACGTTCATTCTTTTGCCGTAAGAGGGTCAAGAAATGGCGAAGCCATCTATCATAAAGCGACCTTTACGGACTGAAAACGCCCGGTTAGTTTGGTTAGACAAACCAAAAACTAGCCCGGACAAACCAAAAGTCTAGCCCGGCCACGCGGAATATTTGTTGATGGTTAAAATCAATAAATATTTCACCGTGTGTCTTGTTTTAGTTATTTGGCAATTAGCCTCAGTACACCTCATTTTAATGTTCACTGGTTTTTGGTTTGTCAAACCAAACTAACCAGGCGTTTTCAGTCCGTAAAGGTCGCTTTATGATAGATGGCTTCGCCATTTCTTGACCATCTTACGGCAAAATAATGAACGTCGCTGAACATCGCTCAAGGTTACTTCGTCGCAGAGGGTCGGAGTTCGTAAGGATTCTCCATAGTGGCGCTGCTGGGGTCCTTTTCCCTACCGGTTCTCAACCGATGGAAATAAGTTTCCTAGAACCCCATCTGCTTTCATTCGGTGTCTGGCTAAGTCACTCTGATGATGGTAATAACCATGAAACTCTGGGGTCTGTGTCTGCTCTTGAATTATACTTTCCTCTTCCCAGGTAACACAGGGACCTCTCAGAGATGCTTCGGCGAGCTCTCGCCGGGATATTGTGACGCCTACTGCGATATCGCTGGGAGGTCGCCAAGAGCTCCCTATCACCTCCAAATATCCGCCACAGGGGATGAGCCCAGTAACATCTCTGAGATGTCACATGGGGAAGTTCTCAAACTGCTCACCCTGGGGAATATTTTGAGAGGTCTATTGCGATATCGCAGGGAGCTCGCCCAGACCTCCCTATCATCTCCAAATGTCCGCCACAGGGGATGAGCCCAGTAACATCTCGGAGATATCGCATGGGGAAGTTCTCAAACTGCCCACCCTGGGGAATATTTCGAGAGGTTTATTGCGATATCGCAGGGAGGTCGCCCAGGCCTCCCTATCACCTCCAAATGTCCGCCACAGGGGATGTGCTCAGTAACATCTCAGAGATATCACATGGGTTCTCAGGCTGCTCAACCGGGGTAGTACTGAGAGAAGATGGCTGCGATATGGATCTATATATCCTCCAAATGTCCAGTACATATATGGCGCCGAATAAATCACTTCGATGCGTAGATCGATATTCCACTCGGGTTATTAGTGATGGGGTTGTTCTTCCGGGTACAGAGTACACGATTGCGCCATCTACCGGTGGAAACAAGAAGTGCAGAGTAGGGATGGAGTAGATCCCTGCAACACGCCACCTGATTTCCTATTCTTGTTGAATTTGCGAGCATTTTAGGACCTCGCAATGGAATCTGTTATTCACGTTACACTTTTGATATCTTGACGAGCTCGCAATAGGAATGTCTTTTCCTAGTTATCTGCGTGATATCTTTAGGAGCTCGCAATGGGAATGTCTTATTCTGGTTACATATGTGATATCTTGAGGATCTCCTCAATAGTAATATCTAATTTTTGTTATAGTTGCGATGACTTAAGGAGCTCGCAATAGGAATATCTTATTCTGGTTATCTGTGGGATATCTTTAGGAGCTCGCAATAGGAATATGTTATTCTGGTTATCTGTGTGATATCCTTAGGAGCTCGCAGTAGTAATGTCTTATTCTGGTTTCATATGTGATATCTTGAGGACCTCCACAATAGGAATATCTTATTCTTGTTATACTTGCGATGACTTAAGGAGCTCGCAATAGGAATGTCTTATTCTGGTTATCTGAGGGATATCTTTAGGAGCTCGCATTAGGAATATCTTGTTCTGGTTATGTGTGTGATATCTTTAGGAGCTCGCAATGGGAATGTCTTATTCTGGTTATACTTGTGATGACTTAAGGAGCTCGCAACAGGAATATCTTAGTCTGTTTATCTGTGGGATATCTTTAGGGGCTAGCAATAGGAATATCTTATTCTGGTTACATATGTGATATCTTGAGGATCGCGCAACAGGAATGTCTTATTCTGGTTATATGTGGGATATCTTTAGGAGCTCGCAATAGGAATATCTTATTCTTTTCATCTGTGTGATATCTTTAGGAGCTCGCAATAGGAATATCTTATTCTTGTTATACTTGCGATGACTTAAGGAGCTCGCAATAGGAATGTCTTATTCTGGTTATCTGAGGGATATCTTTAGGAGCTCGCAATAGGAATATCTTATTTTGGTTATGTGTGTAATATCTTTAGGATCTCGCAATGGGAATGTCTTATTCTGGTTATATTGGCGATGACTTAAGGAGCTCGCAACAGGAATGTATTAGTCTGGTTATTTGTGGGATATCTTTAGGGTCTCGCAATAGGAATATCTTATTCTGGTTACATATGTGATATCTTGAGGATCTGGCAACAGGAATGTCTTATTCTGGTTATCTGTGGGATATCTTTAGGAGCTTGCAATAGGAATATCTTATTTTTGTTATCTGTGTGATATCTTTAGGAGCTCGCAATGGGAATGTCTTATTCTGGTTACATATGTGATATCTTGAGGATCTCGCAACAGGATGTCTTAGTCTGGTTATCTGTGAGATATCTTTAGGATCTCGCAATAGGAATATCTCATTCTGTTTATCTGTGTGATATCTTGAGGATCTCACATTGGGAGTTCGCATTTTCATCCACATTGTAACCTCTCAGAGACCTCTATGCGAGGTCTGTGTTACCAGGGTTTGGGGAACACTGAGAGAAGAGGTGTCTGGCCCGGAATATTTGTTTATGGTTAAAATCAATAAATATTTCACCGTGTATCTTGTTTTAGTTATTTGACAATTAGCCACATTACACCTGATTTTGAAGTTTATGACATCTATATGAATCTATGCAACTTTACGAAAATACTCTGTTCCGATCCAGCATCGTTTACTCATCAGTTCATAGACAAAATACATACATCTTGAACTACACGCACAGTCGTTAGTATTGACGAAGCGAATTTAGGCCAGGATCGGCAGATGGTAATCTGTTGAGCCTGGTCACTTACGAACTGATAATCAATAACAATGAACTAATTAGTTTGAACTTGACTAATGTCTGGTAAATTTATGCTCAAATAATATTGATATTTTCAGTTTCACATAACAAATAACAAGAATCATTGTTGCTCTAAATGAATTCTTGTGGTCTTTTGTCTTTTCCATGAATGTGTATGATGAATATGGTATTGGTACTGGTGATACTGATAAATTTCCGACCATCTTCAATAACATTCAGAAGAAAAAAAAATCTGAACTAACAAAATTACACTTTGATTGTTGGTTCGATGCATGGCATTCATCAATTCCCATTAAAAATTCAGGACTACTGAAGGAGCAGTTGTTTCAAATAATAATTAGTAGACTAAACTGAATAACTGAGAATACCTTCTAATTGCAAACAATTTGTTTATGTAAAATTAAATTATTTTTTTTTACATTACAAATTTCAAATTAAATTTTTTTAAGATGCAGTTTCGTCATAAGAATACATTGATATCATTCGTAACTCTGACAAACTAATACTTTCGGAGATATGATTTTTCAAAATTTCAATAATTAATCGAATTTTATGATTTCATAGAATGCTCCAATTATAATTGATATTATTCCCTATACTTACAGAGATATGATTTGTCAAAGTTTGAATAATAGATCGCTAAAGCCCCTATCCACAGGGCTTTCCCACATTTTTTCGTATCATTATGATATATCGGCATTGTTAAGAACAATTGAATTCTCCAAATTCGGGACAAATTAAGTTCCTCTGTACGTGCGTAGGATTCAATAAAGTCTGCGAGGCACACTGTTTATGGCATGCCGAGAAACGTTTTTGTGCCCGACAGGCGAGTCGAAAATATTTTTATGTTAGAATTTAATGTGCTGAAGGATTCGCTGGTCCGCCATCGATGTCTTAATGTTCACAAACACGCCACTTTTGCAGGATTCATTGAGCGATTCGTTACTCGATAGCGTTTTTTTTGTGGGAAGGTAGTAGTTTATTCCCTTTGCCAGGGAATCCATATTTAATGGAAAATGTGTTGTTCCTATAACTAAGTTTCATGATTCTATATTTTCGCAGGTAAATATTTATATGATTGATTTGTCATACTCTCAAATGAGAAACCTTTGGAATCTTGAAGTGAAAATTTTTTTGTTACCTGCCTGCATTGCTCAGTTATTATTTGTATTAGTTATGTATGGCTTTGGACCCATGAAAATATGAAATTACTTATTCATTAGCAGATTTAGGATAGCAGTGCCCAACCAATTAAGAAGAAGAACAATGAAATAGCTTCCTATCTACGTATTTTATTTATTGTTAAAGTTGTGCAATTATGGAAAATCATTTTCGGAGAATTTGTGGAATGTTGGATACTAACATTTTCTTACTATTGACAATTTTCCATCGTCGTAATAGATAGAATTTCACGATTTTCTATTCCTTAAGTCGATGGTATATTTGAAATGATATCTATTGTACAGGGTGACCACGAGAAATATTTACATTTCGGATGAGACTGTACTCAGAAGTGGGGGGGGGGCGTTCATTCACCTTCTGAAGAACGGCCATTTTTGTTTTTCAGTCACAATGGAGCATTGGTCTGTAGAGCAATCCGTGTTTACATACGATATGTATAGTCCGTTCAAGGATATATTGACATCAAGGGTGCCTATGGAAAATCGAAATTCAGTTGGCAACGGCCGGTCTAGTTATATTTCAAGTCACATGATTTAGGTTGTTCGCATTAAAAATTACTATGAGCTGATGAACTGTCATTTATCATTTATTATATATATAATTTGGATATAATGAAAATCGAACCATTTGGATTAGTTTTTACATGTGTGTTCATAAATAATCTTACCGAGTTTGAGTATTTCCGCATTATTGTGCTAATTAAAATGTCTGGAATTGATTACGATACCTAGCGCCTAACAAAAAGGGAACGTGAAGCAGTATATAGATGTTACTGTGAATTCTTCAGGGACTCTGCAGGTATTACAGACAGCATTGCTCTATTGTCCAAGGTAAACTGTTATTCAACCACTAAAAGTGTAATCTGATTATTTGTCCATAATATTTCAGATTTCTTCAAATACTGTTGAAGAATTCCTATGAAAAAAGAAGAAGGCACATCATTAAAACCTTGCAGCAGTTGTGGAAGAACTCCTGTGATAGACGCCTATAGGGTCAACTGGGGTAATTGTGAACAATATTTGCAACTTCAATGTTGCTTACCAAAAAACAGCATTTCTTTTTATGTAAGTTTTGCTGAATTTGGCAAGCCTTATTGCCTATGCGTTGTCTGTTTATTTCAGAACAAATTTTTATGTAGCGCAAAGGGCTTTTAATTAATTACATGTTTACTTTTACCCCATTCGTTTACATTTACCCCCACTTGTTGGGGGAAATGTAAACGAAGAGACAACGAGGTAGTAGAATTATAGTTGGTCTGGCAGGGGTAAATGAGAATAAATACACAACGTGAAATTTCTTGAAAATTTTAATCAAAATAATCATTTGTTTACATTTACCCCAAAGAGCGACAAATAAATGAAATTCAAGTCTTTACTTTTCAAAAACCGCGACTGAGCCCGGGAATACATACAATAACTTTCGATTCTTGTGCATAATGGTAGGTTTCGGCAATATTGCTTCAATATTCTCAAATTCGATAGTGCTTAGGTCATTAGATTTCTCTACAAATTCGGTTGCAATGTTGTTAGCACGTTCGTATCCCTGCACCACTATTTCTCCATCACTGTCATCTATCTCTTGCACACGACATACATATTTGGAATGAACCTTGTTTCTTCGCCCTCCCAAGAAGTTGACCAAAACAAAAATCCCTACTTTCAACTCATCCCACCTTGGTTGATGATAGACGACTTCAGGTGTTGCTTCGGCAATGACAGTTTCTGCAATGTTATCATCATCCGATGAATCTTGGCATAAAGCGGCTTCGTCTATTTCACCTTCACTGGGGGGGCTCTTATTTTGCTTGGTACTGCAAGAAGCCTTTTTTTTATTCTTTGTCTTGCTCTTGCTTTCAGGACAGGAGGCCTTCCTTTTTGTTGTCTTCTCATTTCTTGCGTTATGTGCAGTTTCAAGTTTCGCCAAGACCTCCTGAGTTTTTATGCAAACTAAATATTTTTCAATACTTTTACATAAAATGAACTGTTCACGTTTACCCCGAGTTGTCATTTACAATTACCCCAGTATTGATTTTGTTCCGGGGTAAATGTAAATACGAATTTTGAAGATAATTTACAATGAACGTGGAGTTTTTGAGGGATCACAGTTAAACACCAACATCTTACAACCTACCATTCAAACAATTTTAAGTGAAACTTACCTGGTTTTGCTTCTACACACTTTTGATCAGAACACGGCGAAACTGTATTCAACAAAATGCGAAGTGTTCTTGTTAATCTGACAATGTCTTGTCAAAAAATGCCGCCGCAAGCACAAGAAATATACCTAGGCAACACAAAAGTACGGGAACTATACCAGTGTTGTCGGATTTTGCCTACACGCAGAGAAAGAGACGGTAATTGTTACTATTATCGCGATGGAATCAACCGAACATAATGGTGCGTATAGCGCCAGACATTTTTCTTGATTAATTCTACTATGATGTAGTGACGATTTTATTAAAAACGTGAAAAGTACTCCAAACCCAACCAAAAGATGGATAGTGTCGTTAGTAATAGTAGCGTTATACATTTAATACAGTGAAATCATATAACAATTGATGGTACAATTTACCACGAATCGTGGCACTTTCATAATCGTAGCAGAGTATAACCACGATATAATTGATGGTGAAATTTACCACGACGAATTTACCACGACGATAGTGAAATTTAACACAAGCAGATTCACCACGAGACTTGGGGTATTTTTGAACATTGCCAATCGTGCCATTGAATTTACTGGAATGGTCATTTTCACTTATCGAATGTTCAAATGGACTATTCATTTTGATTGTTTTTTTTTCAATTAAATCGGTCTAAATATGTAGTCATTGAGTGGTTTCTTTCTGGGTTTTCTCTCCCAAACTCTGAAAAATATCTATAAAATAAAAAATTAATTTATAGATATTTTTCGGAGTTTGGGAGAGAAAACCCAGAAAGAATCCATTCAATGGTGAATATAACTCCCACACTATCCTTTAATGATTACCTAAATATACAGTTTCGATTCTTGAAATGAAAAACAATGCTGCATTATACATCACCATGTATTACAAAAATATATTGAACTAATGTCAGGTACACTCTCTTAAATATACTATAAAGAACAAATATAACTACACTCTCATAAAACAAATTGGTAAATGTTCCACATTCCTTATCTCATCAATCAGTCAATGGTAGTGATGGTAACTTTTGATTTCATTATGATTATAAGGAGTCGAACGATACTGGGTCTGGTATTGTTGTTATCTTCAGAGACTATGGAGATAAATCCACTTGTTTTATTCTTTTGCGCAATGAGTATGACGGAAAGGTGGACATCAAACAGAGTTTGCCCTGTTATTATTTTTCATCAACGTATCCAAAATGCTGTTTCTCTTCAAGGGTCGATTCAGGAAAAGGTTATCTGCTTTGTCAAGATAGATTTTTCAGAATTCATTTTCGATCTGAAAAGGAAAATTGTATTCACTACACATGATGTTTTGGCATAATATAAATGATTTTTTGAATCAGAATGATGGAAAGTGTCATTCGATAACGAATTTTAAAGTAGATTTTCATAGGACCGATTGTGTCAGTTTTCCATTATGTGACAACATAATCGTCCATACAAACTTCACAGAATATATCCACAGTACACATTGCAATCGAAAAAATCAAAATAAAGGTTAATTTTTGCTAACTGATGATTGATATTGGCTCTCGATATTAAGTATTATGTAAAAAATTCCAATATAACAACATGAACACCTAATATCAAATATTTTTGGTTTGAAAAATATGTAATAATTGTTACCGTTTATAAAATTTCTGCATTCTAGTATTCGAATAGTGTTGTATAAACTCATCAAATTCCAACCCAGTCTATTTTTGAAGGGAATAAATGAGTCATTTACTTCTAGTATACTGCTTCCTAAGTAATCAAGTAACTCAAATCTTGCTTGATAGGTTTGCTCCCATTTTTTGAAACCATTGTCCATGGCTCAAAGGTATCATTTAGCCATTGAACATCGTCCAGTATTTCTTCTGGTATCATTTTCCTTGGAAAACAAAATATGGTTAATATTGATATGGGTATAAGAAGTGGTAGTTATAGATCATTTTACCTTGGGAAATCTTCTGCCACTTCTGGATCGAACCAAGTATGATAAATTTCCTCCTTTGGTTGCAATAGTTATCGTATAATATTCCTTTGCAAGAAATTCTTCGTCTGACCACAATCTTGGATGGAATATAGTAGATTTCTCTTTTTTGACTTGGAGCACACTCTATTATTTTGTCCACCATGTCCTCAAAAATGTCTCTGGTGAACCTGAAATGAATTTATAGATTCAGTAATTTACTCAGTGTAGCTTAAGTACAAGCCACCAACTTTTCGTTCACATCTGCCCCATTCAATAAGACAATGTGAAGACCACCGAATATCGCTCTACTGTACGGGGCTCCCAAGAACCGGGGTTATATGTATCTATCCCGTCGTGGTAATTTTGACCAACCTTCGCTCGGTGTATCTATAAACCAGCCATTGATGCAGCATGCAGTGAATTTTAAATATTATAACAACGTTTTTTGTCGGTATAAAAATGCAAAAATGAGATGTATAGATAATATTCCTCTACTTACCGTGGAAATGCTGATCAAATGTGACAATCCGTACAGTTCAAAAGTTTCCTCCAACTTATTGTCGTATGCTTTAATCGTCCGAACTCTTATGCAATTTTCACTTCATTTAGGACGGAGGTTGAAATGAATACTGACTGACACTTACACCCGGTTTCTGAAAGGCTGGTCAAAGTTATCAGAACTGTTAATGTCAAATCAGTCCAAGTTTTCGCGCTTTGCGCAACTCAGATGAGGGTTAACAAGAGATTGATCACTGATTAGTTAACATTTGTGTTGATCAGCCTTTCAGAAACCGGGGGTAAATCTTTAAATAGTTTTTCGGTCATAGCTTGGGTAGGGGGTGAACATACAGGGTACTATGGCAGGGATGGCGACACAGGAACATGTTCAAAATTTATTTTCAATTTTTATACCCTTCCTATGGGTGAAAAATTAGGGTACATGTAGAAAATAATAAGTGTTTGTCATAATAAATCGTTTCTGGTGTTTAACCTCAAACAAGAAAGTTGTATTAATGGTCCAGACATTCTGAACACTTTTCCATAATGCAACATATTTTGGCGTTTTGGTTTCAATATATTTTTGAATAACTCCTGATGGAGAGTAAGATGTTCTCGACAAGTTCATCGATTAATAAATGATATTCACCCTGAAGAAACCTGGAAGTGATCAAATCAATTATCCTTGATGATATAATGTAAACCTCCAATGAATAAACCTAAATATTAACAAAATATTTTCATTTCGGTGGCAGACATGAGAATTTTGAACTCTTTAAAATCATCTGTCTTTAGTTTTAGTGGTCTATTCTTATTATCAATGCATTCAAAGTCGAAAATTTTAAGTCTGTGGTTAATAATTTTCAGTTCAATCACATTGTCAGTGTAAATCATATCGTTCAAAATAGGAACAAATCAAAAAATGCAAACTCCTTCAACAATATCATGCATTATATCCACATAGGTATTATGAGTAAGGTGATATATTTTCAAAGTATGCCAAACATACTCTTCTTTTATATCCGTTTGGGTCTTATCGTTCTTCTTCAGATCTATTTCATAATTTACTTTTTTCTGTATGTGTCCTCACTTACACTACATCTAGACATATTAGAATTTTTGGGGCTTTTCATGATCTACTATTGTAGATTCTGAAATGAATGCCTCAAGTCCTTAAAAATGCTTGTACTCCTATTATTCTCAAGAATTACTTGATACGCTTCGAATCCATCGGAAGAAAATGAATCCTCACGGCTTTTATTTTAATTAATTCTTATTCACAGCATATTCATCGTGTTCATGCGACCATCCATTATGATATATTTTTACCAAAGTAGCATTATAAGTAATATCTGTTCAGAAAATAGTAAAACAATTGTATCTTAAAATATACAAAGAATGAGAAGACAAATTTGTTCAATGTTAGATTCATTAGAATTGAACAATATTTAGTGGCGTTCATCACTCGATATAGTAATACATTTGCATAACTCATAACCACAATAAGATTAGTACCACATACGGACAATTTGGGTTACAATTACCATTCAGTGTGGTGAATATATGTTGATATTCCGTGAATACGTTTTCGGTACAAAGAACTAAAAACGAATGGTTGGAACCTCTTTGCGTCGTGGTAAATTATACCATGAAAACATTTCTTATTGAATCGTTTTAACATAGTGAATATGAATACGGTTGAGATACTTTGTGCCGATTCTGGAGGTTGATTTAATCGCGATTTGGATATTTTGTACCACGAATTAAAAACTACAACAAATGGTTGATTTTTCCAACTCTATTTCTTTGCGTGTAAATTCTGGTGTTATTGAAGAATCATGGTCATTTCCATTTACCCCTATTTACATTTACCCCAGTTGACCCTACATTTGAAGAGACATTAAATTAAGGTTTTCGTAAATTTGAAAGAGCACTTCACCGAAGGTTTTCTTCGATTAGTTCTTTCCTTCATGAGCTCTTCGATCTAAGCAAATCAAAGTTTGAAATAGAATTTGAAATCATTAAGTTTTTCAATATAAATTATAATACTAAAACGACAATTCATAGGAAAATGGCAAATAATCTTCTCTGTTCCTAGTGGCAATTGAAATCCATAAAACTATGCTTACGTAAAAAAAAATTACGTAGTAAAATTTTGGTTCCGACTTTTCTGTGGAAAAATAAACACTTGAATTATTATCATTGCATAAAGATTATAATCTTTTACAAGCTATTACTTTTCAAGTTAAATTAACTCTTCCTCCAAAATAATGTTCCATTATTCAACCCACCTCTCAATAATTTATACTGACGAAGTAATAATAATAACATTATATTTATTAACATTATATCAGTGAAATTATTCAATTACTAAAATGGATTCAATAAATGAAAAGTGAGTTTCTTACGGGCTTTTACACCTTGATTGATTCTCCAATGCCTTTGCATAAGGAACCTAAGTTCTAAGACATATTGAGATGCACATGATTATTATGTCAAAAGGTTGTTCATCCCGCATAAAAAAATTGGTTCAAGCCCTGTGGACAGGAGCTTTCTGGCGCTCTTGTTCAAACAGACAAATTATATCTCCGAAAGTATTGGTTTCTCAGAGTTGGGAATTATATAAACGTATTCTTATTATAAAACTGCATCATAAAGGAGATTCATTTCAAATAATAGTTTATTTATCATGATTTTATGAGCACTCTGAGAATGAGAGCTGCACCATGGAAGAAATCAAATTAAAATAGCTGAAAGGAATTTGACTCTCTCTTATAGAACTGGATGACATGTACGAGTATGAACACAGAGCATATAATAAATCATAGATATAATAATTATAGCATTCTGTGAAAACATAGTACGATTCATTATTGAAATTTCGAAAAATCATATCTCCGAAAGTATTAGCTTGTTGGAGTTGAAAATTATATCAATGGATTTTTATGGTGAAACTGCATCTTAAAAAAAATTGAATTTGAAATTTGTAACTAAAAAAAAAATTTTTTTTTTCGTTACTCCGAAATCATCTGGCCTATTTTGCCCAATAACGAACTCAACCGAGATATTTATCTCCGTAACCTACTCTGAAAATTTCAACTGCCTAGCTCATTCCGTTCGAGAGTTATTGTAGAAACAAAATTTAAAGATTTTCAACATTTTTTTTACACTTTGCGGTAACCTGTTCGATACAAAACTCCACATGCGTAAAAATGGCCATGATTCTACATTTTGATGCTTAATTTCAGATCGATCGAGTTATCGGTTCCGGAAAAATTCATAAAAAATGTGTTTACTAAAAACGGCCATAACTCCGAAACCGCTTGATGGATTTCGCCCGTTAACGAATTTTTCCAAGATATTTACGCTCTAAACCTACTCTGCAAATTTCGATCCTCTAACTCCTTTCGTTCGAGAGTTATCGTGTTAACGGACGGACGGCCGGACAGAATCGATTTCGACCACGAATTCTTGATCAGTGAGTCGAACCAAATCGTTTGATACCATTTTCAGCCAAAAATTCGAAAATTACAGATATTTGGGCAAATTGATAAGCACTCTGTTCCGAGGAACAAGAGCGCCAAAAACTATCAAATTTTTGTTCTTTTCTTATTATAAATAATGATTTATTGATTAATTAATTATTAATTCCTTGAAATGGTTTCTAGGTATCAACCACAGAACATATAATATCAACAAGGTATCAACCTCATATTTATGTTTATTTCATCAGTCTACTGCAGTTGAACTTGGAAAATTATCTTTCCATAATCTCATGATAAAATACATTCGGGATTTGAATTTCCAAAGTACATCAAGAATGTATAAGGGTTCTCAATTACTTACAAAAAGGATATAGCCTTGAAAATATTCAAGGTTGTATCAATAATTCATTTCCATCATTTCTCTGGCTACAGAACAGTAACTTTTTGTAACCAGAAATCTAAAGCACCAACTACACGTTCAAGGCCTACTTCGATTAAACGGACTATATGTTAGAAACGGCGACTCGGTGGTAGCAGCTCAACGAGCTTTTCGCGTTCATTTCAACATCGGTTGGTATGGAGCAGTCCCTAGCCATTTGAAAGAGCAAGTTTATCGACATAAACCCCATACTTTAGATGAATAGAAAATTGCCTCAGGGAAGAAGGATGTCACCTTCCTGACATCATTTTCTCTACGTGAAGTAAATGGCATATACCCACAACTATGTAACTTAAGTTAAATAAATAGTATATTGAAAGATTAATTTTGTTCTTCTATTTCCGAATTGTTTCTCGTGGTCACTCTGTATTTACAATTTTATTAGCTGTTACAAATTTATGTTTCTCCGATTTATCGATATATCCTTCGGCGACTGCCGTGGAATTCCAGCAACCGAGACGCTTCAAAGTAGTTATGTCACCACCGGCATCCACAAGAATTGTTGCTGAAGATCGACGAAAGCAGTGCTCGGTGTATAATTCGTGGTTTAGCAATTTTAGATAAATAGCAATATCTTCTCCCATGCAGATGCCACTAGCTGTTTCATCGCCCGCATGCAATAACGATTATGCCCTACGACTACTTACTCTGAGTTTTGTCAAAAAAAATTGGTTCAAGTGCTTGAACCAATTTTTTTTTAATTTTTAAATTTTCTATGACTGCGGTTCTTACAAAATTTTATACACGTCTTTATGCCGCTATTCCACAACTAGTTACCAAACTCCAATTCGATCAAGTCTATATTTTTAAAGTTATCGAGGAAATAATATTCCAGGTGGGTAAAACTCCGAAACCGTTGGACTGATTATACCCAAAAACAAACTCAACTCTCCCATTCGGATGCGCAACCTAACCTGGAAATTGCAAGTCCCTATCTCCTTTCGTTCGAAAGTTATCGAGGCAATGGTCACCCATCCAACTACTGAACTCACACAAGACTGCTTTGTATTGGTTGAAAAAAAAAATTACTCGGAAACCATTCGGCTGATTATGCCCATTAACGGACTTGTCCGCCGTATTGGGATGCGTCACCTACCCTGAAAATTTCAAGTCGCCATCTCTTTCTGTTCTCAAGTTATCATGGCAACGGCTGGCCTGACGGCCGGACAGAATCAAATTTTACTTCGAATTATTCATCAGGGAGTCGAATCCAATCGTTTGAGACCTTTTTCGGCAAAAAATTCGAAAATTACAGTAGTTTGGGCAAAATGATGACCCGATGTTCCCCAGAGCATACGCGCAAAAAAGATAATTCATGTGTTCTCATTATGGTAGGCAAAAAGAATAACAACTTAACGAAGATAACATTTATTTTAATTGATTAGATACTTATTATTTGTAAGTGGGAAGGTTTAACGGGTAATTCCGCAAAAGGAACAGAGCAAAATCATTCTGCTGATCCATATTCCTATGTTTCTTATTATTTGTGTTTTTCTGAAGTGTAAATGTATAGGTATACTTGAATATTTATCTATTAAAATTTAACTCTTCTTGTCTTTAAATTTGCGAAATTTTCTATCAACTTTCTTGTACCCAAACTGTTTGAAATTTCAATTGAATGTTCAATTGAAACTATAGCAAAATAGAGTCTTTGCTAGAGATTGTCGATCTTAAATAGTTTTTGATAATTTTAGGCGTTCTTGTTCCTTGGAACAGAGCGCCCCAAAGCCTATGTCCACAGAGTTTTCCCACTTTTTGGCTCTCTTGTTCCTCGGAACAGAGTGCTCATCAATTTGCCCAAATGTACGTAATTTTCGAATTTTGGATGAAAATGTTCTTAAACGATTTGATTCGATTTACTGATCAAGAATCGGTGGTTGAAATCGATTCTCTCATCTTATTTACCGATAAGAGACATGTCATATTGATTTCTGGTTCTATTCAAAATTCGTTACTCATGATGTAAAATACCTCCTGTTCTAGAAAATAATGTATGATTGAATGCAAAATTACCAATGAAATAACCTCAGCTATCGTAGAATTATGAGGATGATAGGATATTAAAAATTTTGGGCGATAATAAAATACCCTTGGATAATCCATTTGATGTCGAATCTATCCTTCAAAGAAGTTATTGTCTGATCTAGGATTCTCAAATTAAACTCTACTCTATATTTGATTTTAGGCTCCACTAAAAATTCATCACTGTGTTCATACTGAAATTGTGTTGATTTTTTTCTTGGAATAATTGATTATTATGCCGAAACTCAGCTCAAAAGAACTATTAACAAAATAATTGCATTTAAATGTACCATTGTTACTGTTTATCTACCAAGGTATTGTTCGAATGCCTACAAGTAACTAGGTACCTAACCTACGCCTATCAACTGAGAAGAAAGCTCATAGGGAATTCCCCTAATTTCGAAAGTCCTACTTGTCACAGAATGGCATACGACGTTTGGATTTGCATCTTAGTTTCAACGGATTCCAATAGATGACGCTTTTAACGTCTTTCGGTCGGATTTTCCTCCATGCGATGACATTTCACTTAAGGTGGGTTGGGTATTATGACAATGACTGGAATTACGTGATGAGTCACTCTATTTGCCGTCCCCTTGGACGTGCCGCCCGTGTACGCTGCACGCTTTGCACAACCGCTTACGGCGGACCTGCTCCCATGCCTCCAAGATTATTGACACCTATTCTTTGGATGATACATTTTCCTATTTGTTAATTATTGAAGATCCATGGAACATTTTCATTTGAAGGGCGGAGATTTGCATATTTTTTGTAATTTTCATAGTAAGGACTAGTTACAGTAAAACTTTGTATAATTTTGTTTAGAGTGTCTGGTGTAGTTACTAAAACAGCTGAACCCAAATCGTTGAAATTATCAATTTTCATTTGATGTAATTCATGTCTTGCTAGTTTTTGACAGGTAGTAATGCATGTCTTCTACATGCACCCATTATGCCCATAATTAATGCGACCTAAAATATAGACTAACGGTGGGTTTCACGAAGCTTCGATTAGCTTAATTGGGGATTTATTTCGGTGGTTGCATTAAAAATGAACTGGAAATGAACATAGAATCTCACTAAGTCGGCAATTAAGAGTTGTCAAAGCTTCGTGAAACCTAACGTAAATATTTCATTATATCGCTGTAAAGATCTTTGACTTTTTGGGTCTGTAGCCGTCGGACTGTCACTTAATGCTTTCAGTTTTAAGTACTTTGCAATATCTATATTATTATCAATACTGCTAGTCGTCCGCAGCATTGAGTATTGTGACCATAATGTGGAACTTTTGAATTTTGTCGCCAAGTGGCCAGAATAAGCCATTTAAACGTTCTCGGAAAACGATTTTGCGTTTCGATCTCCTTTCCACTCCAAAAGTAGGTTATAAGCCCTTTCGTACATTTTCTTTGAAATGTCGGGTAATACATTTAGTGTTTTTAAATTTGCTGCTTCTGTTATACTTGGAAGTGTCAATTCCAAGTCACTGGCAGTATCACTTTCCATATTAATTATCTGATTTCTTGGAAATAACTACGAAATTATTTGTAATGCACAGTGACATACTGATGACATTTGTCGTTATATTCTTTAAGCCACCCAAGTTTTTGTTATCGAAAACAGCAGTTCGAACACGAAATATTTTATATTCAATTTGTTGACTAGCAACTTGCCTATCAACCGATACAAAATGAAATTCGGTACAAAATGTAGCTTCTTATGATTCAATTTACACTCTAGATATGAACATTTTTCGAAGTTGTCGTAGAAAAAAGTTTTTATTTCCTCATCAAAATGCATCATCCTCCTCTCTATCTTTTAATAAACTCGACTATATACAAAATCAAGAGAAGAAACGGTTGATTTCATCAATAATTATTTAATTTCGGTTTGTAACCTCAAAACCTGCCGTATTTCTATATTTATATCACTGAAAAACTGACAGTAGTCAACAACATTTGAATCAGCTAGAGCCTCCGCCACGAACACACCGAATTGACAGTCCGGTACGATATTTGGTGCTTGAAATTGGCTCATTTGGCGGAAGAGCCTGTATTTTTCGAGTGATTGGTGGTGAATATAATAATGTAGTTGCAGATCACATAAATATAAATTACTACTTTGATTTAATATCCCTGTGAGAGGATCGGTTCAATACAGCAGTTAAGGAATCCCACGATGTATAGTTTTTAATCACGTTTCAAAACCCTTCACACATTGATTACACTTGGATATAATATGTCGTAAATTTTATTTTTGCAAACAACGTCTTACTGAGTGAACCTGCAACTAATGTATACATATTAGTTGTAGAATTCCGACGCGCTGATTTTCATGCAATTTTGTGAATATCGTATAGTATAAGGTTTTTCGCATATTATTGGTTATTTCTTAATGAATTCATATAGAATTCGTATGACAGAATTAAAATTCTGTGATCTTAGACGATTCTCTGATTACTCAAATCTGTCATTAAAATGGTACGAAATGTATTTACATCTTATAAAAGCTCAGATAATGGTCTATATCGATGATAAATTCGATTAAGAGCGTCCAATTTAGGTGAATGGACAATAGAACATGTGCGCAAAAGCTCCTGACTTCACGTCAGTGCTTGAAACAAATTTTTTTCGTAATTTTTTTAAATTTTTTAGGGGTATGGTTCATATAAAGCTTTACACACGTCTTTAAGTCGATATTCTCGACTACCAAGCTTCAATTCAATCGAGTCTATATTTTTTGATTAATCAAGGTTATCAAGGTGGGTATAACTCCGAAACCGATGGACCGATTTTGCCCAAAATCGAACTTGACCCTCCCATTCGGATGCGCAACCTACCCTGAAAATTGTAAGTCACTAACTTCTTTCGTTCGAAAGTTATCGAGGCAACGATCACCACTACAGCTACTGAACTCATACAAGGCTGTTCCGATCTCCAGCAATATAGATCCGATCGTGTTCAAACTTGAAACTTGGCTGTAGAGTTAGGTTCTGAAGGTTCTCGCAAAATTTCAGAGATGTCAGAGAAATAGTTTCTGATATATAGAATTTCTTTCAATGACTTTCAATGATTAAAAAAAAAATTCTAGTGATACGATCCTCATGAAATTTTGCAAGAATTTTTGCGTTGGTATTCCACAACTATTATCCATACTTCAATTCAACTAATCCAAGGCTGCTCGGATCTTCGAAAATATACATCCGATGTTGAAACATAAATACAAATGTCGCATTCAGATTCACAACCTACCCTCATAATTGCAAGTCGCTATCTCTTTCCTTTCTGGGATATCGAGAAGTAAATAATATTTTTTAATAATTTTTTAAAAATTTTGTAGCGACACTATTCTCACAAAATGTTACAAACGTCTTCGTATTTTTATTCTACAACTTGCTAGCAAGTTCCAATTCGATCGGATCTATATTAGTTACAAAATGATACTCGAAAACAGTTGGGCCGATTATGCCCATTAAAGAACTTCTCCGTCGTATTCGGATGTGCTACGTATACCCTGAAAATTTCAAGTTGCTATCTCTTTTCATTCTCAAGTTGTCGTGGCAACGGCCTAAAGGGCGGCCGGCCGGACAGGATAAATTTGACCTGAAATTATTCATCAGTGAGTTGAACCTAGTCGTTTGAGACCCTTCTCGGCAAAAAATTCGAAAATTACAGACATTTGGGCAAAATAATAACGCGATGTTCCCCAGAACATACGAGCAAAAATAAAATGGAACAATATGATATTTTAATGATATCGAAAAGTATCTTAACCGAATCCTCGAAACCAATTGATGGATGTTCATGATGAACTGAAATTCTGCGCCGTAAATCGTAATTTCGAAGCACTGTTTCTCTTACGGACATGGTTCCGCTTCCTTCCTGCGTGATTATCGTCAAAATACACCCCAAATTGTTCGGCTAACGCTCCGCTAACACGACACGCCAACATGATCTTGTCGCAGCTTCCGAAACTAATTATTTCTCAAAAATAGAACCCAGGGTGCTGGCGCAGCAGGCGGTATCGGGGAGACACAGCTGTCAGTCTTATCGCTCTTATAGGTGCACACAGTTACGGAGATTGACAACATCGTCACCGAATATATTTATCATTCCATTCTTGGTTCAATTAAACAATTAGACTGGTATCTATTTTTACGCCTATTGATGGTGGAACCAGGATATATCAAGTGGAGGAGACGTAGGATAATAACATAGCAATAGGTCATGATTGTCTCCGAATCAGTTATGGACGATTTGAGCCCTTAAATTTACTCATAACATTTAGAATTGACGAAATTCCATGATTTTCCAGTGCGATAAATTCTTCATTTCTCCTCTATGGGAGCCATTTCATGTGTGAAAAATTGCCTTTAAAATTCTTTAGAATGACATTCTATATATCTCATTTCTAAGAATGCAATATCTGCCACTTTTCATTGCTCTTGTTCACCTGAACAGAGTGTCTAACAATTTGCCCAAATATCTGTAATTTTCGAATTTTTGGCCGATAATGGTCCCAAAAGATTAGTTTCGGCTCACTGATGAAGAATCCAAGGTCAAACCTACTTATGTCCGGCCGGCGTCAGTACGCTTACTCACGAAAAAAAGGAGCTAGAGAGTAGAAATTTGCAGGGTATGTTTGGAGTCCAAATCCAGCGTTTAGGTTCGTTAATGAGTAAAATCTGCCAAGTGCTTTTTGGAGTTATAGCCATCTGAAATTTTATCTTCTAAATAACTTGAAAAATACTGATCTGGCTGAATCAAAGCTGAGTAATCAATTGAGAAATCTCGTCACGAAGTGTTATGCGAAATTTCGTGAGGATCGTATGAGTGGAAAATTTTAAAAAATATTTAAAAAACTTGAAATTTTGCGAGAGCCTTCACGACCTTATTTCACAGCAATATTCTAGATTTAGATGCGAACGGATCTATACAGGGTCATTCTTTTAAAGGGACAATTTGCATTATATTCACACAGAGGTTCTGGACTTATTTTAAACGGCAACCCTCATTTTTGGCGCTCTAGTTCCTCGGAACTGAGTGCTTATCAATTTGCCCAAATGTCTGTAATTTTCGAATTTTTTGATGAAAATGGTCTTAAACGATTTGGTTCGGCTCACTGATCAAGAATCCGTGGTCGAAATTCATTCTGTCCGGCCGGCCGGCCGTAGGCACGATAACTCTCGAACGGAATGAGCTAGAGAGTTGAAATTTTCAGAATAGGTTTGGCAGATAAATATCTCGGCTAAGTTCGTTATTGGGCAAAATCGGACAGATGGATTCGGAGTAACAAAAAAAAAATTTTTACAAAACAAACTCCAAATTAATTTTTTTTCAATAAGCAGTTTTATCATAAGAATCCAATGATATCATTTTTAACTCTAACAAGCTAATACTTTCGGAGATATGATTTTTCAAAATTTCGATAAAAAATTGTATTTTTACGTTTTCACAGAATTATATAATTATTCTATGTATGAATTGTCATAATGTCAACTTATTTTCCTGAGATATGACATTGTCTAATTCCTTGCTAATAGTTGGTTCGAGAAACGTCAAAATCGACTTAGAGAGACAAGGGTAAAAAACCGTCAAATAAACCCCCATGTGGCGATTTTATGTCGAAAAGTGAAAATTAAGAATATATATCCCAGGTAAGTACCGACGTTTTATTCTTATACCGGAGATCGACAAGATCGTACGAGGAGCCCGATAGCCGGTGTGTCTACGCTGTCGGGTTTTCGGTTTCGGAACGAGAGAAGGCGGGACTTTTTGGCGCTCTAGTTCCTCGGAACTGAGTGCTTATCAATTTGTCCAAATGTCTGTAATTTTTATTTAAGATGCAGTTTCATCATTAAAATCCATCGAAATCATTTTCAAATCCAACAAGCTAATACTTTCGGAAATATGATTTTTCTAAATTTCAATAATGAATCGTACGTACTTCTATGTTTTCACAGAATGCTATAATTATTCTATCTAAGCTTTATTATATGATCTGTGTTCTACTCTTATATTTCATCCTGTTCTATAAGAAGGAGTCAAATTCATTTCAGCTATTTTAATTTGATTTCTTCCATGGTGCAGTTCTCATTCTCAGATTGCTCATTTAATCTTGATAATTAAACTGTTATTTTAATTTAATTTCCTTTATGATGCAGTTCTTTCATAAGAATACATTGATTTAATTCCCAACTCTGAGAAACCACTACTTTCGGAGATATAATTTGTCTGTTTGAACTAGAGCGCCAGAAAGCTCCTGTCCACAGGGCTTGAACCCATTTTTTTATTTCACATTTAGATACATCTTCAAAAACTATATGAGGCCATCTATGATCGTTTTGAAGATATTTGTATTGTAAGAAAAATTTTGACAGCTAAGAGCTTTGATGCCTTGACTCAGTGACAGTTAGACGTAAAACAATAAAACTTTGGGAGTACCTACCTATAAAAATGTTCTTTATTCAAGTAATCATAATTCACAACAATAATTCACAGGTTCTTCACAAATGATGAATATAGATTTTTTCCGTTTTTTCCACAGAACTCGGTTTTTTCAAATGGAATGCCCCTTTTTGGCGCTCTTGTTCCTCGGAATAGAGTGCTTATCAATTTGCCCAAATGTCTGTAAATTTCGACTTTTTTGCTGAAAATGGTCTTAAACGATTTGATGCGACCCACTGACCAAGAATCCGTGGTCAAAATCGATTCTGTCCGGCCGGCCGTCCATAACCACGATAACTCTCGAACGGAATGAGCTAGACAGTCGAATAGGTTTGGGAGATAAATATCTCGGTTAAGTTCGCTATTGGGTGAAAAAGTTTTTTTTTGCAGTACGAATCTCAAATTCAATTTTTTTAAGATGCATTTTCATGATAAGAATCCATTGATATCATTCTCAACCCATCCCAATACTTTCAGAGATACGATTATTATGCATTCATAGAATCTAATTATGATTTTCTGATGTTTGTAAATCCAACATGTGGTGAGTCATAGACCTACGTTTTGAATTTAATTAGGATAATTCTTGAAAATTTACGCACAGAAGCCAAATTGAAATAATGTTACAGCACACGGTGTTCCCAAGTGGTCAGCCATCCAAATACTAACCGCGCCTGACGCTGCTTGGCTTCAGTGTTCGGACGATATCTTGCATATTCAGCATGTTATGGCCGCGAAAACAATATTTCTTCCTCTAACCCTGCAATTAAATTTATGATGCAGTTCTATTTATTCAATATTGCGAAATGTTCCTATCAAATCCGAAAATGTCAAACAAAATTATTCGAGAATTCAAAAGCATATCGTTATTATTTACGAAATTAGTATCCCAAAATTTAAAATTAATTTCAAGGACATGTAGATACCATCTTAAAATTCTCAAGAGATATGATGATGTGGTTTTGACAGTCCCGTGCTAATTTCGTATGAAACGAATCATGCCGGAAACAAAAATTTTAAATCTCTCTTAGTTCCTTAGCTACAGGGTAAAAATGATAGTTTTGTCGCTCTTGTTCCTCGAAACAGAGTGCTTATAAATTTGCCAAAATGTCTGTAATTTTCGAATTTTTGGCTGTAAATGGTCTCAAACGTGTTGGTTCGACTCACTGATCAAGAAATCGTGGTCAAAATCGATTTTGTCCGGTCGTCCGTTAACACGATAACTCTCGAACGGAATGAACTAGACAGTTGAAATTTTCAGAGTAGGTTTGGGAGATAAATATCTCGATTAAGTTCGTTATTGGGCAAAATCAATTTTGTTTACATCACAAATTTCAAATTCAATATTTTTTAGGATGTAGTTTCACCATAAAAATCCATTGATATCATTCTCAACAACAAAGTAATACTTTCGGAGATATGATTTTTCAAATTTTCAATAATTAATCGTAATTTCATGATTTTTTGAATTCAGTTCCTTTTATGGTGCAGTTCTATCATAAGGATCCATCGATATCATTCCCAACTCCGAGAAAGCAATACTTCCGGAGATATGATTTGTCAAAGTTTGAACAAGAGCGCCAAAGAATTATCGTGGCAACGGCTGGCCGGACGGCGTTCGCGCACGCACGCCGTGTTCCCTAGAACATGCGCGCAAAAAGTAGTTAAAGGCCGATAACCTTTGTGTGTGAATTTGTATGAGCTTATCATTTTTACTTTCCTGTATAAAGTTAATAATTGTCCCTTTAAAATAACGACCCTGTATAACCACACGGAATTTAATAATTAAATAGTTCCTTTCAAAGTTTTCTCTCTCAAACTCTTCTTGCAATACATAGAACAATGTTGCCTAATAAAGAGTAATGAAACAACACCAACGGTTAGACAACTTATTGTAACGTTTCAGAATCTAAATTACCTCCTCCTTCAGACACTAAACTAAAATCTTCAGAATTATTGTTTTTGAATAATTATTCTGAAATTTGTCACAATAAGAAATTCATTGAAAAAAATAATTCTGAATATTGTTGCTGATTGTTTATTAGGTAAATTGTTCTTAATATTGCTTTTGACAAATATCTAGTTTTTCTAACGCTATTCAAAACATATGTTTCCGAAACATGTTAGACGACAAAAACTGTAGTCGACAAGAGTGTAGTTACTGTTGTAGTGAGAATACGAGCTATTAAGATAGGCTCCGAATTTTGTGCGGTCTAGGGCCTAACGAAGTATTTCACTAACATGATAATAATATTGTTTGTGAGATACAAGGTTCCAATAATTATTCATGATATTCGGTACCTTAGTAATTTTCGAATCTTCAGTTAAAATCCGAACCTGACCAATATTTAAGCCAAACAGAGATGTTCGCGGGCCCTTCAGGGATATACGGTTACGAATATCTACCCTCTCCGATTTTGTGCACTGACGGCACATCGTTTATGTTGTTTTAGCCGGTTTTCGCACGCTTCTAGTCACGAATTCTTTACGGCGCATCTCATAGGATGTTTATGTTTATCATCAATCGTGCTTTATGAAATGTTATGCTGCCCCGTAATTCGAGGTGAACGCAGAAAACCATCCAGGTTTATTGAGGAACATGCAAACAGGCAATGGGGGAAATGCCATTGATGTATGTACAAAATATTTACATAGATCGCCTTTGAAGTATCCTCCTCGAAACTGGACTTTGTTGTTTCAGGAACATTGATTAAATATATAGCAGTCGAATTGAGGTAATATAATATGATGAACAGATAACTACTGAGTCTTGTAATGGCTTGGATAATTTTTTACTAAATATAGTTACCAATTAAATTACTTAATTTTGAGTAATGTGTCGAATTTCATCCATTCTTCTCTGGATTACAGCGATAATACCCTACATGTCATGTTTTCAGATTGACAATCAATTATTGTATTGACTATTTTACTCATATCAAAATCTGACCAACCACAGGTCAAAGACTGAGTTGCTTAGGGAAAATACCACTCGTCCTTCAGACTCGTGGTGTCGACAGACTTATCGCGAAAATTCAATCACTTGTGATATTACTAGTGACAATTATTAAATCTCAAATTTACAATCAATTATTTGAAATCTACAAAACAAAGAATTATCTCATTGAACAACCCTCGGGCATTGATAAATACTCAAAATTTTTACATAGAGAATGCTGAAAGTGTGTTGCTTGATAATAGCCCGAGACCGCAGGCCGAGGGCTATTATCCTTGAGCAACACACTTGAAGGATTCTCTATGACAAAATGTTGAGTATTTATCAATCAAAATTATCTCGCTATTATCAAGGGGTATTACTACTGATAATTTTTGCATTTAAGCCACATAGAATATTCTGATTGTATCTAGTAGGTACATCGAAATGCTCCTGCAAGAACTTCGTATGTTTTTGATGTAACTGGTCTTTCAAAAAACAAAAATTCACTGAATTTATCATGATGGTGCAATGTGTCCAAATCATGGGCAGCTGAATTGATGAATGGAGGAATTTGTTATTCCTCGTCACCATGAGGGTGTGAACAAACAGACTAAATTATGTGGCAGGTGTGGATAGAATTTTGAAGATAAAAAATAGCTGTTTCACGTGCTGTGCCGATCGAATAAACTAAAGCTATATAGCTCCTAAATTCATAAATAACTTTTGACAATCGGACTTCCTTTCCACTAGTTACGGAAATGGATAGGCAGATGGTGTACGGGCATGAACAAACAAACATCAGTAGGCATTGTTTTGAAAAAATCGCAAAAGATTCAACTTGGAAATACGGTTTTATTTGAAACGGTGTATATTGTCATTCATTATGATTTACTATGGAATAGGTCTGCAATGCTTGACTTATAAATAACTATTTTATCTTGTTTGTTCATTTCGGCCCAAATTATTCACCCGAAGAATACAATCTAACCTTTAATTTGTTTGCATAATGAAGAGATAGAATCTTTTGAATAATGCGTATCATTATATTTCATTCATGTTGATAATTGGAAGTTTTTTTTAAAGGAGGTATAAGATGATCGGGTAGATCCCTTGGTAACTCTCCATCTTCAAGCTTCACATTCACCAAATACATTGCTAAAGCGAACTCATCCCTGTCTAAATACCCATCTTGGTCGATATCTGCAAGCTTCCAAATCTTCCCCAGGACTGTGTTGGGTAACTTTGATTTTAGCAACTCCTCCTTCGCCATCGACGCAGAAATTTTGGAACTATTGTTGGACAATCGATCGAAAATATTGTCATAGGATGACCTGTCTTTATTGACGATCCATTCTACTTCTCCGTAACCTCCAAGGATAAAAACTCATTATGAAAAATATAAATCAAATAAAATTATCATTACCAGCCATAATTCCTTCTCCCCTTCTATACCCGAATGGTGATAAACTGTCTCCAACATTCTCGAATATCCCACCTCTGATTTCAACGTCGGTATCTCCACAATACTCATTAGGTACCATTGCCATCAGTTGCGCAATATCACTACCCAGCATAGAGTCAACCACCTCAAGCATTCTTGGCTTGATGCTATGGAATTTGTTGAAATCGTACTTGATCAACAAATCTTGCATCTTCTTGATGTCTGGAAAATCTCCCTGTGAAACCGAATACTGCTGCTGTATCTTCCTATATAGTAACGGTAAATTTTTAATTAAGTCTCTCTTCTTATTTTCCTTGCCGAAAATATTTGGCATCTCTTTTTTCAATTCTGATAATATATATGCATGCACTTTGGCGAGTCTAGCTCTCTTGATGAGATCATTGAGTTTCCGTAACGCAGAGTTTCTCGGAAGACCTTGAAGATCTTTGAACAGATCTTGAGTTTCATCTTCGAATAATTGTTTGTTACTGTCGTATCGTAGAGGCTGATCCCAAAACGTTCCTATGTAAACTCGTACTACTTCAGGAGTCTGGAATACCTATAAAAAATATAACTGAGGCTGAAAAATTTTTCTTCAACTATTTGGACATCTAAGGAATATTAGTTGATAGATAAATCTGTCTACCTTCCCTAGCGACCACATCAGTGCCCCATAGACTCTCATCAACTGTTGAGGGTTTATCATGTCAGCCTTATTCAGTACAATTTTTATTTTGTCGTCATGTCCTCTGAGAGCCTCTATGGATCTCTTGAACTCATCGGAGATGTCCAGTTTGTGTGCGTCAAAGAGCAAAATGATCCTATCAACTCTCTCGGCAAACCATTGGAGAACGCCGATGAAGTCGTATCCTCGGTCGATACTTTGCTTTTCACCTTATTATTATTATGATTATTAATTAAAAAACTCAGGTTTGCGAGCAGACGGTGAATTATACGGAAATATTTCGAAGCTTATACAATATATACATAAAGGGTGTGATTTTAAGATGAAAAGTTCAAATCAGCATATGTCCTAAACCTATTAAATTTTGAGCTACAGAGTGTTAAAGTTTTAAGAAAAAATCGTTTTTTTATTAAAACTTTGGTAACGTTTTAGATATTTTTTTACATTTATCACACGTGCTCAAAGCATCAACAGCTCTAGATGTAGAAGGTTTTTGAATTTTTTAAGCAGTGGCGTTCGTACAGGATATGGAATAGATATTTTTGGAAAACAATATGGTACGCCACTGCTTTGTCTTAAAATGAAAATGATTCTTTAAATCACCATTTATTTGGGATCAAATTTAATTTCTTGCTTTTTTTTCGATTGATGCTCGGATTTCGCAAGCAAAAAATAAAAATCTTCTTCATGCATAATAATTATCGATATGCATGAGTGCATATCGATAATTATTATGCATGAAGAAGATTTTTATTTTTTTAGAAAAGGTAGTCCTGGAACTATCCTTCTAAACATAAACAACATGGTAAATTTTACAAATGCTGAGTTTGCTGATATGCATTACCTGTATGGGCTTGCTGACGGCAATGCATTTGAAGCCAGACAGAATTGTTCTGGATGCAAGGACGATTTCAGGATCACACATAAAGCGAAACCGGAGTTTTTGAACCAACCTTATTTAAATTCAAACATCATATTAACCACCTGACCAATTCTATAACTAACTAATCCGAGATTATTATTATTTTAAGTTTCTTTCTTCTGTATATCTTCTTTCCCATTCTGTAATTGGCCTTGGCTGTAGAATGGTGTAATTATTAAATAAATAAAGAAATAAATAAAAAATAAATAAATAAATTATCATTCTTCAAAATTACTAACAAAATTATATTATATCAATTGTAACTTAGCCAATATTCCAGTTTTGTTTTCACCGGAGATATTCTGAACCCAGTTTGAATAACTTACCAAAGTTTATATTTCCATCATCATGATATGGATTATCCAAGAGCTATCTATGATAGCTGAGGTTATTTCATTGGTCGTTTTGCATTCAATCATATTTTGTTTGTCATTTATCTAATTTGTAGATGAGATGGCAATGATGAACATAATGAAATTCATAGATGCGGATGTTAATTTTCGATACATCATTCTGTGAAATCATAGAGTTACGATTCAATATTGAAATTCTGAAAAATCATATCTCCGAAAGTATTGGTTTGTTAGAGTTGAAAAAGATCAAAGGATTCTTTTGTTGAAACTGCATCTTAAAAAAAATTTTATTGGAAATTTGTAATGTGAAAAGATTATTTTTTCGTTACGCCGAAACTATACCGCTGATTTTGCCCAATAACCAACTCAACCGAGATATTTATCTCCCAAACCTACTCCGAACATTTTAACTGTCTAGCTCATTCCGTTCGAGAGTTATCGTGTCTACGGCCGGCCAGACAGAATCGATTTTGACCACGGATTCTTGATCAGTGAGTCAAACCAAATCGTTTAAGACTATTTTTATCAAGAAATTCAAAAATTACAGCCATTTTGGCAAATTGATAAGCACTCTGTTCACAGGAACAAGAGCGCTTAAAACTTTAACACCCTGTAGCTCAAAAGTTTAGATGTTTAGGACATATGTTGATATGAACTTTTCATCTTAAAATCACCCAAGGATTCACACCTCTGAGGATCAGCATCCAATTATGAATATCTTCTTTTCCAGATAGCTTATTTGAAAATAGTATGCCGGGACTGCCAAAAATATTTATTCCAAGAGGACTGAATCTCGAAATATCAACAAAGCACTCTACGTGAATCATTCTGGCAACATTTATTTTGAAGAACCATAAGAAAAATATACATGTTCCGAATTCGATGTTAACCAATTATTTGATTCCCAAGAACATCAATTTCAACCTTCACATTATTTCCCCATTTCTCTTATACGTACATAAAACCATTCTTATTATGAATTTGGTGAAAAATGTACTTTGATGTATTCAATTCTATCGAGTTCTCTCCCGTGAAACGTAATTCCGAGGGCTTTTTACCCTCTCTGCCGTTCTGGTGTTAACGTTCTCGGATCAATCTCCGGATCCCTTTTATTCGAGGGATCAGGTGTTCCATCACGGGGTCATTACTTTAAATCATTGACTTGTTCCGACCCTATTCCCTAGAGCCGTATATTTTTGCCAATTTATTTACTGTGTAGAACGTTACTGGGTGTTTTATACATCCACGCGCGATCTATGTACATTTATGCTATTTTGATATACTCCAAGGTTTGAGATTTTTTGGTTCGCAGAATTTATTGCTGATTTTCATCTTATACTGTACCGTTAATGTAATGAAATGTGCGTTTATTATAGGAAATAAGAAAAAACTTAATGATTATGATTGGTCCACCTATTATTCTTGTACAAACATCAATAACAAGACAGAACATATCATTGATTTAATAAGACAAAGTCTGACAAAGCACCTTAGGAAATACTATCGAGAGGAAGAAAAGATATCAAGAAGCCAAAATATACGATATAGTGAATAACTGAAGGCAAGGTTAAATCGGTGATCAAACGGAGAGATTTATTACACTTACATGGAGAGGATCCCAACAATGAGTCAAAGAAACTTTTTTACATTAAATATAGGAACTTATTGAACAGAATAATGAAAAATGCAAAGACTGAAAATCATTCTAGCCTTATACAGTCGAACAGAAACAATGCAAAACAAATATGTATTGTCATGAAACATAAATAGAAAAACTGAAGATAGAAGAAAACATACTAAACATAAGAACTCCTGACGAACTCGAAATTGATGATAATAGATTGAAGGCGTTCAATTATTATTTCTTTGGTGTAGGAGAAACACTCGCTTCCAGTATCACCAAACCTGAACTGGCCTGTAGCATCTCTAGACCAAAAGATCTAGGAAATCTGGAGCAGCATACCTGGTCACAGACATGCTTGCTCAACAATTATTGGCCCATCAGCTTAAAGAGCCAGACAATGGTTCAAATTCTCTAGATTAGACCTGATAATCTTAACAGCTAGGTACACGGGTCACTGTGGCTTCGCCAAAACACTAATTAGGTTGGAGTTTGGGACTCTGAGTGTAGACTATGCCTGAAGGACGACGAGTCTATCGAACACATTATGTGTGATTCCCCTCTGGGGACAGGATCAGATTTGAGCAATTTGGGTACACAAACTGAGACTGAGGGGACTGGACAAGTTCTCACCCACCAGACTCATCTCCCTTATCAAAAGGCTTGAGCTTGTGGGTGAAGTATAGATTTGGGTGTGCCACAAAAGACCGACTGGTCGCAAGGGCGGGCTGGGTTCGTCGGTCCTATACAACTCATATATAATAATATAAGGGTCATATCAGTTCATAACATCAGAATAGCATGGATGTTATTCGTATTCGTGCCGTATTGGTTGGTTGGAGCTGGCCCTGGCGATTAGCTCGTTTTGTTTTGAAGTTAACGGTACGATATGCGATCTGTAATTTATTGATTTTTAATATTAATATTTTATATTTAATTAATTAATATAATTTCGATTGATGGTCAATTTTATGAAATAGACGATAGCTTGTGCAAGTTGAGAGAATCAGTTGTGTTCTGTGAAGGTTTCGTTACTGTGTCCTTACGCCACTCTTGGTACATGGTGGCCGTTACCGTGATTGAACTCGGGACCTCCGGCTTCAAAGTCGAACTGCTCGAACTACTGGGCTAATGGCTATTACTCAGAATAAAGATTCTTATCTTTCAGTAATTCGAATTTCAGTGACTTTCGCGTGATTTGCTCACAAACGAACAACCGAAAGAACAAGTATCTATATTTTTCTATATTGTTGGTCGATTTTGATGAAATAAATGCTGAATGTTACTCAGAATAGAGACTCTCATCTTTCGGTAATTCGATTTTGATATTGGGACGAGTTTCTTTCAGGTGTTGCGTGCACAAACGAAATAACAAACAGACAAACATATACAGAAAGTCTTCGTTATTATATGTATAGACGATGAAATAGTTTCGTGAGTAGGTTATTTCCTTTCAGTTTCAGGAATCCATTATGACATATAGAAAAATGGATCATGCTCCTTTTGCGGAATAACCCGTTAAACCTTCCCATTATGATATAGTTCATTAATATATTACTTTTTGTTGATCTGAAGCATATTTTCAATAATCCATAAGATCTTAATCCAGAAAACCGAATCTTTATAATTGAGTCTATATATAACTAATTCATTTCAACATTTACCAAAATTACATCAAATCCACGGCTAAGGCTGACTTCTATTTAGTTCAACCGCAAACACTATTATATAAAAGTGAATACCATCAAATTCGATGAATATAAGGAAATTAAGATGACCATAAATTAAAATAGGTACTTGGTTTGTAGAAGAAAATTATCAAATCGCAGGTCTCTACTAATTTTCAATTAGAATAAATTCATAATTATCACTTTAATTATTTCAATATCTACATTTAGTTCAACATATTCTTTCGAAGTTCTGACAGGAAATCGTCAGAGAGCATCCTTTATATTAGAATATTCGACTCTCATATTCTTCTCAGTATTCTGATACTTATGTTTCTAGTTTCACAAATCCAAGCAGCCCTACATTATACCCGTATTTACTACTTACAAATACCTGCAAGTATTCCGGGTGTGTCTATCACAGATATTCCCTTGAGCACAGGACTTTTGAGCATAGAACACTGAAATCTATTCAGGAAAGCATTGCCGAAAGATGATAATGGTCTGTATTGTTTTTTTGGGTCCATCACGAGTGCATTTCCTGGTATGACTCCATCTTTTTCACCATACATAACTGCGATGAACCTATCGGTTGTTGGCTCAGGGCCTATCCTCATACCTTCAAAAGATCAATACAAATAAAAAAAAATTTTGAAAATGTATTTTTACCTGGAAAGTCTCTCTCTAAAAGGTATTTTATGAAAGTCGTTTTTCCTGTTGAGTACTGTCCCACTAGAAGGATGAGTGGCTTGGCGTCAAAATCAGCGTCATTCAGGGGAGGCGAATGGAATTCATGAAAAAGATAATGCTGTTCCAAAGGGAACATCTTGTACTTGTAGATACTCTTCAGTCCCTCGATTACTGTATCGAAGCACTCATGGTGTACCTCGTTTGATTTGTTCAACCAGCTGAACATTCTTAAAGCTTCAGGAGAAACCAGCTGACTCAGCAATTTAATTGATGACAAGTATTTATTTCTGACAAATACATTTTTTTTTTATTGAATCACAGAAAATTTTGTGATTTGACTAGAGATTTCATGGTTTATTTCAACTACCTATTGCTATAGTTTATCTTATTTGAATTTATATAATATTATATTATGTTAATTAATTATGAAGCATCTGATGTATGTCTACTATTAGTCTAAGAGCCTGTGGCCGGCAACACCACATATTTTAGGAAAGCCTGAAACTTCCCCAGTTAGTCTATGGTACCTTCCATATATGAAATGGCGCACAGGTAAGCCTAGTAGCGGTGGCTTCAGCGTCCCTCGGGTATGATAGGTGTGATAATTTCACAATCTAAAAAAGTATTTTAGGTAACTCGAAATTCATATACGTTATTCTCGACAGTATTATAAGCTTACATTCTTCCAGGCAGAAAGGTCCATCGGTTGCTTCGACCTGGCAGACGGTAAAATCTATTCTCCTGGGTGGGTATATCTGTATATTATGTAGATATATTGAATACGGAGATATTTCTTCGGTATGTTCTATGATATGGTACTGTCAAACATTGGCATGGATACATGTAGTAAACACATAAAAGTACATATTATCAACAAACAATGATCTATTTTATTGAACTTAATTTAATCATTAGAGGAGTTCGTCGAGTGAAATGAAGTGTGTTTTGTGCCGTACAAAAATCAGAGAACGTGTTTTTGGCGCTCTTGTTCCTCGGAACAGAGTGCTTATCAATTTGGCCAAATGTCTGTAATTTTCGAATTTTTGGCTGAAAATGGTCTCAAACGATTTGGTTCGACTCACTGATCACGAAACCGTAGTCGAAAGCGATTCTGTCCGGCCGCCCGTCCGTTCACACGATAACTCTCGAACGAAAGGAGTTAGAGGATTAAAATTTTCAGGGAAGGTTTGGAGCATAAATATCTCGGACGAGTTCATTAACGGGTGAAATCCACCAAGCGGTTTCGGAGTTATGGCCGTCTTTAGTAAAATCATTTTTTATGTACTAAACTAAATTTTGGGGTTATTTGAACACCATTCGAGGTAGTTCATCTGTACCTGGTTCCATGACCCATGGAGACCGCCATTTGTCGTCTCCCCAGACCATAGTCGATGCATTCGCGTCAGTTTTTGAGTCAGCTTTCATTGTTTCATCCAACTTCCAGCACAATGATCCATCCGATGTCTCTCGTACGCAATCGCTGGCTATTTCTGAGATAACTGAGGATGAGGTGATCAAGTCCCTCAAAAAATGCAAGGCAAATATGACCTCGGGACCAGACAGGATTCCATATTTTCTTTTGAAGGACTGCGCTATAATTTTGGCCTGACCTCTGACCATGCTATTCAGGCTGTCTCTTTCAGAACGTTGTTTTCCAACTATCTGGAAGGAGGGTAGAGTCCGCCCGGTTTTTAAAAAAGGCAACAAAAATATGATAGAAAACTATAGACCCATTGTCATTCTGAGCTTCAGTAAAGTTTTCGAGAGAGAACTGTATAATATTATTTACGCACACGTGAAATGTCAGATTTCGGATAGTCAACATGGGTTTATTAAACGTCGGTCTATCGTCACCAACCTAACTTGTGCAACCCAGTACATATCTTCTGCTTTAGATGATTCTTCTCAAGTCGATGTGATTTATACAGATTTTTCTAAGGCGTTTGACCGACTAGACCATGGTATCCTTCTCAAAAAACTGTCCTCCTTTGGCTTGACTGTAGATTTCACGTGTTTTTTTGAGTCCTACCTTACGAATAGAAGACTTTGGGTTCAGTGTTCAGGTTTCAAGTCGGCTGAATTCGTGGCATCCTCTGGCGTTCCCCAGAGATCTATATTGGGACCACTGTTATTCATCATTTTCATTAATGATATTGGTTCATATTTGTTTTCCCAAGTTTTGCTTTATGTGGATGATTGTAAGTTGTTCCGCCGGATTCTGTCTTCTGATGATTGCTGGGATCTCCAGGGTGATATACTTAGTTGCGCTGAATCGTTGGTGTACGGAGAACTTGCTTCCTTTAAACATTCCCAAATGTAATGTGGTATCGTTTGGCCGTAAGAAGGACTTGATCGCGTTCCCATATAACGTGGGTGGCCACGTTCTCAATAGGGTGGTAGAATATAAAGATTTGGGCGTTTTGTTTGATCAGAAACTTTGTTTTACAGCCAATGTGCGCTCAGTAGTCTCAAGTGCTTTCAAGAGCCCCGGTTTTATCGTGAGAAATTCGGGATGGTTGCGGGATACTGGGACATATTTTGTTTTGTTTAATGCGCTTGTGAGGTCAAAGCTTGAATATGGATGCATAATCTGGAGCCCTCCGTACAATGTACACGTCGGGAGTCTTGAGAATATACAGAGGCGATTCTTGAAGTTTGTTAGTTTCAGACTTGATGGCGTTTATCCGAACCGTGGTATACCACATGGACAGTTGATAAGCAGATTTCGAGTTGATTCCCTCGAGCGGCGTCGAACATACTTGGGTATTTTACTTCTCAGAAATATTCTATGCCCGTCAATTGACTATCCCTACTTGCTAGCTTTAGTTAATCTGCATGTTCCTTGACTGCCTGTACGCAATGCAACAACATTTTACCTGTCTTTTCCACATTCTAACATTCTTCGTTTTTCGCCTCTGTATCGTATATGTCATGACTACATGTCCATACAGAATGTTGTGGATATTTTCCATTGTAGTCAACCTGGCATAAGAAGGGCTGTTCTGGGGTCGTAACTTCTATGTGGATGTTTGGGTGTGAGCTGTTTTTCTCAATGAGTTTTTTTCAGCTCATGCTTGAAAGTATTTATTTGTTTGTTCTAGGTTTTTTATTTTTAAAATTTCGAATGTATTATTTTTAAGTTTCTTTCTTTGTATGGCTTCTTTCCCATTCTGTAATTGGCCTTGGCTGTAGAATGGTGTAATTATTAAATAACTAAATAAATAAATAAATAAATAAATAAATAAATAAATAAATAAATGTATATTTCGGAAACCAATCACTCGATCGATCTGAAATTTAGCAGCAAATTGAAGAATAATGGCCTTTATACGCATGCGAAACTTTGTATTGATCGGGTTGCCGTAAAGTGTAAAAAAAAAATATTAATTTTTAAATTTTGTTTCTACAATAACTCTCGAACCGAATGAGCTAGGCTGTTGAAATTTTCACAGTAGGTTTGGGAGATAAATATCTCGGATAAGTTTGTTATTGGGCAAAATGGCCCAGATGGTTTCGGAGTAACGAAAAAAAAAATTTTTTTACTTGCAAATTTCAAATTCATTCATTCATTCATTTTTTTTAAGATGTAGTTGCACCATAGAAATCCATTGATATCATTTTCAACTCTAACAAGCTAATACTTTCGGAGATATGATTTTTCTAAATTTCAATAATGAATCGTACTTCTATGTTTTCAAAGAATGCTATAATTATTCTATGTATGAATTATTATATGATCTGTGTTCATACTCATACTCGTATATGTCATCCTGTTCTATAAGAGAGAGTCAAATTCATTTCTGCTATTTAAATTTCATTTCTTCCATGGTGCATTTCTCATTTTCAGATTGCTCGTTTAATTTTGATAAATAAACTATTATTTGAATTGAATTTCCTTTATGATGCAGTTCTATCATAAGAATTCATTGATATCATTCCCAACTCTGAGAAACCGATACTTTCGGAGATATGATACCTATTATACCTGAGGGACGCTGAAGCCACCGCAACTGGGCTCAGATATCCCCCAATTCATATAAAGTAGGTACCATAGACTAACGGGAGAAATTTCAGGAGTTCCTAAAATATGTGTTGTCATCAGCCGGCAACTGGCTCTTAGACTATATTATTATATATTATTGATGATATGGTAATTATTTTGAAGAGATCACAAAGCATCACATATACTAGAACTAGATGGTTAGACAAACGTTTTTGCGCACATGTTCTGGGGAACGGCGTGCTATAATTTTGCCCAAATGTCTGTAATATTCGATTTTTTTTCAAAAATGGTCTCAAACGATTAGGTTCGAATCACTGATTAAAAATCCGAGGTCAAATTTGTTTATGTCTTGCTGCCGTTACCACGAACTCAGAGAGATAGCGACTTGAAATTTGGGATAGGTGGCGCGACCAAATGTGACGGACAAGTGTGGTAATGTGCATAATCGGTTTAACGGTTTTCGATTACTTATTTTGTTCTCAACTAATACAGATCCGTTCCAATTTAAACTTGGTAACTAGTTGTAAAATGCTGTTATAAGGACGTATGTCAAATTTCACTAGAAATTTTTGAAAAACTTATTAAAAAATATTATTTATCTGACGACAAGTTGATAACGGAAACAGACAGCGACGTGCAATTTTTAGGGTAGGTTGTGCATTAGAATGCGACATTTGATTTTGTGAATAGGCGTAATCGGCCAAACAGTTTTGGAGTTATACCTATCTGAATTTTGTTTTTATTTCCTTAATAACTCAAGAAATTTGAAACCGGTCCTCTTCAAACATGGTAATTAGTTGTAGAATGCTGACGCGCAAGTTTTTGCGAAATTTCGTGAGGATCGTGTCACTAGAAAATAAAAAAAAAAATCATTGAAGAAAATTCTATATATCAGAAAATATTCATCCGACATCGCTGAAATTTTGCGGCAGCCTCCAAAACCTAACTTTACATCCAAGTTCCAACTTTGAACTCGATCGAATCTATATTGTTGGAGAATCGAGCAGCGTTGTGTGAGTTCAGTAGCTGGATGGGTGACTGTTGCCACGATAACTTTAGAACCGAAAGAAAGAGTGACTTGCAATTCTCAGGCTATAACTCAAATTATACAAATCCGATCCAATTAACTCGATAATAAATTGTACAATTCCGACCCGCTAATTATCACGGAATTTCGAGAATATCGTATCCTGAAACTGCTTGAGAGGTACGTTTTTTTGTATATTATTAGATATTTAACGAATTTCAATGCTGATAAAATACATATTTCAGAATTAAAAACTCTACTCAAGTCTCATTAAAATGGTACGAAATATATTCATATCTTACAAAAGCTGAGGAAACTGTCAATATCGATGGTAAATTGAGAATGTCCAATAGAGGTGAATAAGACATTATTAACACAAATTTTGTCAGCTGAAATTCGGCACATAACTTGGAGCGACCATTTTACAATCGATTAACGAATTTCAGCTCGATCGACTTATGAGGCGTGAATAGACAATGGAACAGGCGCGCAAGAGCTCCTGACATTCCTCAATTTTTTTTTTCATTATTTCTCTTCAAAAATACTATCCGACGGTTATAAAAACAAGCCCTGTGGACAGGACCTTTGGCGCTCTTGTTCAAACTTTGACAAATCATATCTTCGAAAGTATTGGTATTGGTAAGAGTTGGGAATTATATCAATGGATCCTTATGATGGAACTTCATAATAGTAGAAATTAAATTCAAACGTCATAAAAGAATTTAAATGCAACAAGAGTGCCAGAAATTATTAATCCAAAACCAATAGACCAATTCTACCCAACAACGAACTCATCTGAGATATTCGTTGTATATTGTATATATTGTTGTAGGGGGTAACGTTGCACTGCGACCTTAAGGTCTATTATGCCCCGAGATATTCGTTCTATCCTCAATTCTATGATGAACGATATATTTTTTCCTCGAATCCACCCTGAAAATTACATTATATCAATTGAAACTTCAGCCAATATTTCAGTTTTGATTTTACTGGAGATATTCTGAACTCAAAATTATTAACTTGCCATTACCATTCCTATCATCATATGGATTAACCATAGGTATTAAATATCACAATTTGACATATCATGTCTCAGGAAAATAAGTTGACATGTATCAACACAGATCATATTATAATAATTCATAGATAGAATAATTATCGCATTCTGTGAAAACACAGAAGTACGATTTATTATTGAAATTTTGAAAAATCATATCTCTGAAAGTATTAGCTTGTTAGAGTTAAAAATGACATCAATGGATTCCTATGGTGAAACTGCATCTTGAGAAAAACTTATTTTGAAATTTGTAATGTAAAAAAAATTTTTTTTTGTTACTCCGAAACCATCTGACCGATTTTGCCCAATAACGAACTTAGCCGAGATATTTATGTCCAAACCTATTCTGAAAATTTCAACTGTCTAGCTCATTCCGTTCGAGAGTTATCGTGTTAACTGCCGGACAGAATCGATTTCGACCACGTATTCTTGATCAGTGAGTCGAACCAAATCGCTTACGACCATTTTCAGCCAAAAATTCGAAACTTACAGACATTTGGGCAAATTGATAAACACTCTGTTCCGAGGAACAAGAGTGCCAAAAATCATCGGTGCTCAGAATAAATTCATTTCGAATAATCAATTTGCAAATCAATAACGATGAAAGAAGTTCATCAAAGTAATTTATTTGAACCATCCACTATTACAACGCCATACCGAAATGTCTTGATAGAGTCGTGGTCTGGGTAAATTGAGACAATCCTAAGTTGAACAATGTGCTAGTCTTCTTGCGGCCTAATTATATTAACTCTCTTTCTTTGTTCCTCTACAAAGGAATATGCCTCGGCTGGAGCAGCCTACAAAGAACAACCACCGAAATTAATAGCTTAAACAAATACACACCCAAGCTTGTCCTAATTAAATCCCCAGAAGACTAATTGCGGCGTGTTTGATGGCAAATTTGAAATTTGCAAATGTTTAACTGCACGATTAGGATTTCTGATTTCTACTTCGTTTAGGTTTTGTTTGATTTTCTTTCGATACACGATTTCAAAGGCTTATTATTTGACAAAATATTGAACCGGAAACAGTGTTGGTATCGAAGCCATAATAGCAAGTGTCACCCAGATCGTGTAAATAATAAACCCACAGTAGATTTGAGGTCTTGATACACCAGTTGAGTTCGGGAATGGGCAAAACTGGCCGATGATTTCGGAGATATGTATACCTCTTCGAAATTTAAATTTCTCACTAATTCCAAATCTGCGGATGCGATCTAGTTGAAATTTGGTGTAGAATAACGACCAAATCGTTCATGTAGGAATTATTTGGATGCATATTTGGAACTTTTTTTCGAAATGGAAATTTGAAATTTTGTTTTAATAATTATAATAATAATCATCCCGTTAGTCATACGAGCGATGAATAGGACATGTCGGAAATACACAAATCATAACAAAAGTTGATACTTCAAATATTCCTCAACAATAAATTCTTCACTGCCATTTTGGCGGTCTTGTTCCTCGGAACAGAGTGCTTATCAATTTGCCCAAATGTCTGTAATTATCGAATTTTTGACTGAAATAATCTCAAAAGTTTTGGTTTGACTAACTGATCAAGAAGATAGCTCTCGAACGGAATGAGCAAGACATTTGAAATTTTCAGGGTAGGTTCGGGAAATAAATATCTCCCAATCGACCTGTTGGTTTCGGAGTAGGAAAAAATAATTTTTTTTTAAATTACAAGTTCCAAAGTTGTTTAAGATGCAGTTTCATCATAAGAATCCATTGATTTAATTTTCAACTCTAGCAAGCTAATACTTTCGGAGATATGATTTTTCGAATTTTTAATAATAAATGGTACTGTTCTTACATGTCATCTTATCTACGTTTAACAGACAGTCAAATTTATTTCTTGTTCGTTACTCATAAGCCTTACTTTCGTTCAACTAACTGGTTACTGTTTGCGGTAGCTGTCGTTTGGTCCAGTTTTAAGGATAAACGAAATTGAAAGTGTATTTCTGAACGTTTCGTTGATGTTCGCATGTGAACAATTTGAAATTTGGATTCGCTGAGTTCATATGCAGAGTTTTTTGGTTAGTGAGTCGAAAATTAATAGTGCAAGGAAGTCGAGCGTAATTTACGAGTCATCCTCTAAGTATGGAAGATTTAGAACGGGATTTCTAACTAATGAACAGGTAGTTATTCCATAGTAACACTATTTAAGATTTCCTACATAAGTATACTGGTTTCAATTCTCTCTGGACTGATTACAGTGGATTTGTTGCATACATAAAACTGGCTATTTCATTTACTAATTTTTCCAGGATGACTCCTGATAGTTTTGAAGCACTTGTAGCCACAGACCCGAATTTTTTACAGTTCATTAGCCATACAGTCCGCGGCACGAAACAACATGTTTTCTCTTGAAGAGCGTTTTGAAATTTTAAAAACTTATCTTCAAAGTCAGTGCTGTGTCGCCGAAACTGTGCGAATTTTGAAAAGAAATATTGGTCGTTATAAAGCAGGGATGTTAGTGGATGACAGAAGTGGTCCCAGAGCTCGGACAGTGCGCACACCCGAGAATATTGAGGCTGTGGCCCAAAGTGTGAGACAGAATCCGACGACCTCAACTCGACGCCGATCGCAGCAACTGAGCATTGGTCGCACCAGCCTGAGGAGAATACTGCACAAAGACCTCGGATTATTCGCCTACAAGATCCAGATGACTCAGGAGTTGAAAGCAAATGACCATCCGCTTCGATATCAGTTCGCTGTGTGGGCCATAGACCAGCTTAATAATGACGTCGATTTTGGTCGAAAAATCATCTTTTCGGAAGAAGCACATTTCCATCTCTGCGGATATGTGACCAAGCGAAACTACCGGATTTGGGGTTCGGAACAGCCACACGCAATCGTAGAGAGGCCAATGCATCCTCCAAGAGTCACAGTTTGGTGTGGATTTTGGAGTGGTGGCATAATAGGCCCATTTTTCTTCGAAAATGATGCGGGCAACGCCGTTACCGTCAATGGCGAACGCTACAGAGCCATTTTGACCAACTTTTTATGGCCTAAAATCGAGGCTATGAATGAGGACGACCTTTGGTTTCAACAAGATGGCTACACCTGCCATACAAGCCGACTTACGATCGACCTTCTGCGCACCAAGTTTAACAACCGCATAATCAGCTGTTCAGGAGATGTCAATTGGCCTGCGCGTAGCTGCAATTTGACACTGGACTTCTTCCTGTGGGGTGCCGTTAAAGACCGATGTTATGCGGATAATCCAGAGACAATTCCAGCTCTGAAAAACAACATTACGACAGTTTTGAGTGAAATTGGTGCCGAGGTAGTTCAAAATGTCATCACTAATTGGGGTGACCGAATGGCATACTGTAAGGCCAGTAGAGGGAGCCACATGAACAAAATCGTTTTTCATTCTTGACGGGGATACTTTTAGCTTTACAACAACAGAAAAATTAATAAAAAATATCAATGCATACTCTTTTGATCGCATTTTTAAAAATGTACCAATAGATGGCCCACCCTGTAGATAAGATGCAAAGGGAATTTAATTTCTTTCATGATGCAGTTTTGTCATAATAATCCATTGATATCATTCCCAACTCTGAGAAACTAATACTCTCGAATAAGATTTGTTAAAGTTTGAACAAGAGCGCCATAGCTCCTGTTTCCACTTTTTTTCAAGGAATTAGCTAGATGATTATATAGTTTGATGGACTGATAGGGAGTTGAGTTACAAACTTTGATATTTTATGCCATAGAACATTCACATTCACAGTTCCTGAACAGAAGCCTGTTACAAAACAGTACAAATGCTTCAATTGTTGGTATATATTTTACACTTGTATCTATTCCATAGCACAAATCATCTTGTAATTACCCGTATGGCGCCAGTAATAACGGAAGAATTTGCCTGGAGAATATATTATAATAATAATATAATTCGATTTCCTTGTTTAAATCAAAGGCTATATTCGCCGAGTATATTTTTAACTAAGATAATATATTCGTTAGCCGATACCCACTCAAATATCACGAATACATCTGCAATGATTGAACCTCGTAGACTGGGTTATTGCAACTTACACTCGGTGCATAGTTTTCACAATTCGAAATACCTAAGGAAAGTATCATCGAAATGTCAGATCACACACAGCCGTGATCTTGGGCAAATATTAAGTCTGTTTACCTGGAAGTCAGAATTGCTGTAATCGCTTAAATGGAACAGAACAGAATTACTATGTTGAGCGTGAACCAGACTACCAACAAAACCGTTGTAATGCTAAGTCTTTAGGTTCTTTTTCTCTACCCATTGAAAAGTACTGAGTATTCAAATATATTCAATATATTGTATATTGTTGTAGGGGGTAACGTTGCACTGTGACCTTAAGGTCTATTGTGTCCCCCCGTCAGAGCTATCGATGTCATCACCATCTATAGCTCGCCTTCCAGCTCCACAGTTCTATTGAACTCCAGTATCTAGGATGGCTTCGAGGAGGCTACGTCTTCGCTCCTGCAGTTTATTTTTCCCCAAAGCATTCCTTGCGTTGGTTTGAGATGGCGAGGCATTCCGTAATCAGGTGATCAGGATTTTCATCCTCCTCCCAACAGAATCTGCACTCGTCAGTTTCTGCTAGCCCTAATCTCATCATATGCTTCCTAAAGGCCGCAGTGCCCTGTGAGGAAACCAGTGGGGAGGTGCACCGTGTTCTTACTGAGGTCCATATATTTCTTGCATCTGACAGTGTCAAAGTGCCGGAGAAATTTTTTGGAGTGATACATTCCGGGGAGAAGATCTCCAGAAGATACCTCTTTCACTTTCATCCGAAATTCGCTTTTGTAGGTGTATCTACCAACACCACAGTAGGGTTCCTGGGTTAATTTGCAGTTTAACGCCCCCTCACCGATTTTCAAAATATTCTGTAGGTATATAGTATCTGCATGATGTTGATATACCACAGTTTCAATTTTAGCACTGGCAAATGAGTATTTTTCGAGAAAATTCAAAATGAAAATTGAAAATTAGAATTGTAAAATATCTAGGAACAGCTTAGAAATATCAAAATTATAATTGTCATGTTGATAGATTTATTGAAAATATAGAATTATGAAGTAGTTTATGGGAGAGAAACCGAGGTAACGGAAAAATAAATGAAATTATCGAGTTTGAAAGAAGTCAAAGTGACCAAGAGAAGAATATTAAAGGCTCCTAAAGAAATATAGAGTTGAAATTGGTATCAAGTTAAAGAGGATATTATTCCAGACAAAACAATACAAGAAGAAACAAGTTATATAGAGATATCTCAGTTTTTTAAAAGGGAGAAGATTTTAAGACAGAAATCGAAGGAGGATACAAGGATTTCATTAGATTAAAGGGAGATAATAAGAGAGAAAACGCAAGAAAGAAATTGAAGGTGAATTCATGGATTATTTTAGGTTAGTTAAAGATACTAGAATCATATTAGGTTCAATATAATAATATATGCATGCTAAATCTATCCAAATGTGTTTTTGTGGCAACCGGTTTTGTCCATTCATCTGTATTATGATAGACACTCAGAAACGTAAGCCCAAACTGGCAGCCATGTTTGTTTTAACTGTTTCCAGGCCCGGCTTTAGAGACGCATTTCGCTTTTCATTATTTCGAAAAAACATTGTATCGTGAAGTGAATTTTGATGATTTTAAATGGTGCAAAATAGTCCATTTGCTGGAATCTAAACGAGAGGAGAAGTGAACGAAAGTGCTGGGAGGGGTAATATATTCAATAAGATGAATTTTTTATTTCAAAAATTTAATCCAAATTTAAATTTTCGTCATAAATTTTACCATTTTTCTCATTTTATTAGCCAAAATTTTGAAAATTCTAAGCTATCCTATTGAATTTATTACCCCACCAAGTACCCCAATTCACTCCCCATACCGTTAGATTGCTCCAAAATAACTGATTTGCCACTATTGAAAATGATCCAAAATCACTGTACAATGCATATTTTCTTCGAAAAACACGAGGAAGACGACATTTACGAGGGGGCGGAAAACTGCAAAATTACCGGGTTCCTGGTTTTTAATACTCTCATTAAGTGTTCCTTTCCTAGATATTCGGTGAATGGCTTCATGGGTCATTTTGTCTATCACTAGATGAAGTGGTGTGAGATTTGGAAAAATCTTAAGTGCCCTGGTAGGACAGGTTCCCATATCTCTAGTGATTCACACACAGGCCAGTCTTTGTACTTTGTCGAGGGTTTTCCTTGTGCTATTCTGGCTTGTTTCTATGTACCAGACTACTGCCCCATACGTGATTATGGGTCTCACAATCATGAGGTACATCCATCGCAGTATCTTAAGGTTGCAGCCCCAAATCGTACCGGCTTGATTCCTGCACGACATTAAAGCCTTTATTGCTTTGCTAACAGTTTTTTGAACATGCCTATTCCACAGAAACTTCAGGCTTCCATTCTATAATATTTCCGTTCAAAAAGAGGGATCTTACACAGCTGTATGTGTCCTCGAATTTACCTCTCACTATTAGGACTATGTCATCGCTATGCACCCGAATCCGAACTCCGTTAGCCTGTGGGGGAGCATGTCCACTACTAGGCTCCAAAGAAGGGGAGACGTTACTCCCCCTTGAGGTGATCCACGAGTGGCTTTGACAGAAGTGGTCTCATTACCCACGTGTGTCTCGTCTATCCTCGTCAACAGACAAACATCCATTTCTTAGGGCATTGGTCACACAGACTCACTGCCATTCACTGACAACGAACGACCAAATTTAGAACGCTTGCGTTCTTACAGGTACGGTCACTCAAAAAATATTGGTGAACACCATTTTGTGTGACGGCTATTTATATTTTATATATAACGAGATGTTTATTTCGTCTTGAACATCATCGTCAATGTCAAAAATAATTTGTGAATGATAATTCTCTTTGGAACAGTATAGTGGTAGTATCTTACTATATGAGCACCGCTGGCTTTGTTGTTTAGGGCGTTGGATAAAACCGTGATGTTCCGAGTTCAGTACCTAGTAACGACATATATGCTCTCCCCTGACAATTGGACGACCACCATCCGCTGTTCGTACAAAAATGAAGAATGCTTTGCCTAAGTTGTCGTAAGAACACATTAATAGAGCCCAAATCGAACAAAACTGATTCTCCTAACCCGCTCAATTTCTTAAGAGCTAATTAGGGGATTTTTCGGAAGATCTAGGAATATCAGTATAATCATGTACCTTCAAAGCACGACTCATAATCCGATTTAGAAATTATTATTGATTTCACAGCTCAACCTCCCCCGTCCGTGATAAATATGCTGCTAGAGCAAGTAGTTTCAGCCGGAACAGACCTGAGTTACAACTCATATATACATTATGCCGTATGCATAATCCTGGTATTCTACGTAATGATACGTTCCAAACTTATTTATTATCTCTTTGTGCTAGGGTGTAGGTGTTCCACAGCCTCGGATCGTTAAACGTGCCAACTTAACAATCTTGTCAAATATTTACAACGGGCACTCGGTTTTCGTAGTCTTGAATTATTAATTACGGAACCCCCGCACTACCGACGGATGACAGGAGTTTTATGATTTCGCATGGTCCCGCGACCCCGCGTGGGACGACTGGAATATCATGAGATGTGTTTAACACGTTCAGATTTCTTCAAAAATTATGGCGTATTTCGAGAAAGGTACTTGGGGGTATCAATTAAAAAACGTCTGAGAAATGAATAGCGGTAATGATAATATAATGTTGAAGGCATACGCGCATGACAGCAAAACATCAGTGTGTGTGAAAATGGGTGTATAACCATATGGTACCTACTATTCCTACCATAAAATGATAGTATTAATATATATTAAATGGTTCCTTTATGATTCTGAAATATATCTATAAAATGAAAAAAAAATATTATTTTGAGAATTGCTTCTGCGTTAGAAACACAAGGTATTTGTGACAATCAATGGGAAGAACAATATTGCCTAACAAACAATAACGAAACAACATCAACGATATAACAACTATTTCGTAACTTTTCGGAGACTGGAACAGACTCCTCCTTCAGACATGCACCCAGCGGAAAACTTAAGAATAATTTTGAGTTGATAGCTATTCTGAAATTCGAAAATTGTCACCATTTGATCTGGTCTCCGGAACGTTACGAAATAGTTGTTCTATCATTGATGATGTTTTTTGTTCTATACATTGCTTCTGAAAAATATATTGTGTTTCTAACGCTGAAGGAATTCACCAAATAATATTTCATTTATTTTATAGATATTTTTCAAAGCATGTAAGAGAAAACCCATAAAGGAAGCATTTAATAATGTACGTACCTCCCAAAGTATAATTTAATGTTTACTTCAGTATCCCAATGAAAATTTGACCCCCCCAGAACACAGAAACGAAATTTTAGAAGATTTTAAAAGTTCAGGTCCACTTCTGATTTGAGGGGGACGATTTTCCATAATGAGTTTTTTCCGAAAAAACTACCCCCATGAAAGTGGCATCAACCCCTAATTTTTTTTTAATAGGGAAGAGATGTCGAGTATTGGTTAGTTGAAAGTTATTTATGTTCTGTACACAACTCAGTTAAAATTTTTGAAATCGGTTCAATATTCACGAAATAATTTTTTAATTGAACTTACCGTCAAAAGGTGATGCTGAATAGACAGTTGAACCGCCAAACTCAAGAATCTAAGAGATTTGAAGAATCCAAAAATAATTTTCAAGTTCTGTATTAGGGAGAAAGAATTCCTATGACAACATATTGTTCCGTTGTTCCGTTGGGGTGGCAACAACCCCAACATTTTTTGAATAAGGAGGAGATGTTGGATGTGGTTGTTAAGAAGTTTTTTCTGTTCCCTAAACATCGCAGTTGAAATTTTCAATTTTTTTTATTTAATGGTGGAACAAATTGAATTTTTGTAAGTTTTTACTTTAAAAACATTCGATTTTCTTGTTCTTGATCGGAAAATGTATGGGAGATTTCATTACATTATTCTATTTTTGTTTGAAGATTCTTTCTCAAATGTGTTTCAGTCTTTCGTTTCTGCATTATAATTCGGTTTGAGACTTACTTACTTTGGCGAAAATGGTCTATTCTATAGAAGAATGAATAGAAATTATCAAATTATACTATCGGAATGACGAGAATACTAGATTAACTGCAAGGTATTTAACAACAATCATCCAGAAAGAAATATAAGTCACCAATATGTTGAGCATTTGATGAATAAAGTCAAAACTCTTAGTTTCTTGAGTTTGGCGGTTCAACTGTCTGTTCAACATCACCTTTTGACGGTAAGTTCAATTATTACAATTTTTCGTAAATAAGGAACTGATTTTGAAAATTTTAACTGGGTTGTATACAGAACAAAATTAACTTCCAAACCAACCAACACTCGACATCACTTTCCTATTTAAAAAAATGTTGGAGTGGTTTTTTCGGAATAAACTCATGATGGAAGTTCGTCCCCCTCAAAACAGAAGTTGACCTGTTTTTTTTTTATCTTCGAAAATTCTTCGTTTCTGAGTTCTGGGGGGGTGGTCAAATTTTCGTTGGGACAACCTGTATAGTAGATCATTGTGTGGTTTAATTCTTGCACATCTGGAACGGGTTACTGAAAATATAATAAAAAGAAAACAAGGTATACAAACTATTGAGCAACTACCAACGGTATTATTAGTAATTAATCTTCACTGCTTCATATAATAAACAAGTGTATATACATAGGTATTATAAAAATGAAAAAATTTTGATTGTTTTGAAATGGTGTCTGCTCAGAAAAAATAGATATTTGTCAAAGGCAATAGTTGGAACAATTTTACCTAATAAACACTAAGCAAATATATTCAGAATTACTTCAATTTGTCATTGTGACTGCTTTCAGAATAATGATTCAAAAATAAATAATTCTGAAGATTTTCGCTTAATTTCTGAAGGAGGAGGTAATTTAGATTCTGATACGTTACAAAAAGTTATCTAATCGTTGGTGTTGTTTCGTTACTGTTTATTAGGCAGCATTGTTCTATATATTGCAAAAACAGCCAAGCTTGTTTTTTAAGGAAACATCCCATTTTTTATTCAATAAATAAATTCTTCCTGGAATTCTAAACAAAATTGATAAACCACATAATATCAAAATTCAACCGTTTTCAATTCATTTTGAATTTTGAAAATAACTTTTTACTACTCTAAAATTTATTCATTGTGTTTGAGTACTTTCTGAAACTCGAACGTAACGTCTTCAATATCTACCCCAACTTTCAATAGTTAAATTTCAAGTAATATTGTTCGTACACGATTAACAATGTTTATAATATAATACCAGCAGTTCCCTATAATATTAATATTATTAGACCATTTCTGCCTATTTATGTATCATTTTTATTAATTTTTCACTTTTCAGTCCTCTCATCAGAGGTATGTTGTTTTTTCGAAGGAAATTAGTCAACATCGGTAGAAAAATTAACTTTAAAATGGTTATATCTCCGAAACATTTTTGGCGGATTTACCCTGTAAATTTCAACTATCTGCGGGTATGTTTCTTCTTTCGAAACTGATATATTTTTTACGAAAGAACAGACAGGATTGAATTTTACGACGTATTCTTCATCAGTAAGTCAATTGAATTTGATGATAACGTGAAAAATTACTTGGGAATGGATGAAACATTTTTCCAGTTTTTTTTTCTGTACTTAGTAATAATAACACATTTATTGTACTTGGCCAAGATACATAGATCCAATACATTCAATAGATAGAATATTCCAGGAGGAATGCGACAAACAGAAACCATAAACTGAGGTCAGCTAGGTGGACTCAAATCGAGAGATTTCAAACGCTTGAGGGCGTTGGTTTATCACTCTTTTCGAGCGGTTCGTTGACCACTAGCTAGATTGATATTTCACCCTTTATGGCGATAATACTTATATATCAATTCTTGTATCCTATAACTATTCAGGCAAAGGACTACACAACTTTAAGAAATGTTTCAACTAAAATTTAATCTGATTTCAAAATTATTTTTGGTAATATTGAAACTTTTCCTTATTTTTTGCAGTTAATGGTGGCTGGTCCCAATGGTCACCTTGGACGGATTGTAAGTGTCCTGGCTCAACTTTACCATTAGGCAAAATGAGCACCAGAACCTGTAGCAATCCTCCACCCAGTAATGGAGGAAGTTCTTGCGTGGGTTCTGCCCTACGAAAAACAAAAGATTGTCAGCAGTGTCCTCAAGGTGAGAAATAGTTGAAGCAACCGTCAATTTACAGGTTAAGGAATAAATTGTTGAACATTAACAAACTAACTGATTTTAATTGCTTCAGTAAAAGAGTAATGTCAACTTCAATGAAAACAGAATAAAAGTCAAATGTGATTTTACTGACACTACTAGGTCTTTAGAGGTTCCCTCATAGGTTCTGAAGAGATTGTGCGAGTTATCAGGGAATCAGTTATGACTTGTGTAGGCTTTGTAACTGTGACCTGAGCTAGTAAATGTCTTTCTAACCTCGGGAGGACTTGATGACTCCCCAAATCAGTTCTATTGGATTGATTGAAATCACCTATGGAGTATGGACTGTATAAACTGCTTTTTTATTTGTATCAATAAATAACAATGAATTTGCTTCTGAAATGATCAAACCAAATTCATCTTCGTTCAAATCTCATCAAAGGGAAGGTGCACTTTCAATTTGAATTATAATCTTGAATTAAGGCATTCATGAAAAATTGCTCTGCACATACAGGTTTTGTAACACCTTGGTACATCCATTAGGATGTATAAGCTTGGGATTTCAAAAACTTACGATTGGCATATCTTATTATAGTTATATAGTTATAGGAGATATGAAAAAACAATTGAAAATGTTTCAATAGTATAGAGGACGAACAATAATAGCACCTTTAGGCACCCTGTGCCTCCCCCAAATGAGAAATTCTTATGGCAACCTCCTCCTTGTGGTCATTCAAGAGCTCGAAAAAAATACTTACAATGATAAAAGCAAACGCTGAGAAAAATATTGTAAATTTGTGTTATTTGTGGTTAAAATTTGAAAGCATGATCAACCATCACTTTATTCGCACGCAATGAAGTGAATCCTATAAGACTTACAAGGTGAATCCTATAAGACTTATTCAGCATGATTTCATTACGCTTCTAACAGTCATTAGGTCCACTGATCAAGAATCCGTGGTCAAAAACGATTCTGTCCGGCCGGCCGTGAACACTTTAATTCTCGAGCGGAATGGGCTAGACAGTTGAAATTTTCAGAGTAGGTTTGGGAGATAAGTATATCGTTTAAAAAAACGTTATTGGAAAAAAAATAATATGAATTTCGGTATACGCATGATTTTATTCTTTTTCTATATTGAGTTTTGCAATAAACATGACAGTGAAAACATTTCCGAATGACGCGATCCTTCAATCGTTGTATCACAAGGCGATACTTCCTATTTGAAAAATTGGAGGCTGTGCCTGCCTTTCGAAGGGGGTTGAAGGTAGGGTTTGCATTTTTACGTATTTCTGGTTTTCCATGAATATGTACAGTTACCAAGATAATGTATTTATTCCATTTGGCTTTTCTATACTGTATATTGCTTCTGACGAATATATATTTCTAACGCAGAAGTAATTTCAAAATTATAAATATCGGATCAAAGATATTTTTCAGACCTTAGGAGAAAAAACCCAACAAGGAACCATATAGTGATGAATTCACCCCCCGAAGTATCCTTTAATGATTCCGTGTAAATGTATGCCAAGAAGGGGGTTGCCATCTGAATTTCTTGTTTTGGAGTGGCTAGTGTGCTAGAGGTTGGTTAGGGTGATTGCTGAAGGTGCCATTATTGTTCCCCTTCTATACCATTGAATCATTTTTAAATGGAGATATGCCAGATATGTTAGAAATTGTTAAAATTATAAATTTGTTATATATAATTATGATTGTAATTTCAATCCACTGTTCAATATTCAAGTGCGGGTAATTCAATAAGAAATGTTGACTTTGTGATTCCCAAATACATGAGGTGATTATTTGAAACACTAGCGTGAATATATTAGCGCAGTTTCTTCATGGGGTTATCGAAATTATTTGTTTATCTGTATATGTTACCATACCAAACCTGATTTCAGACCAAACTAGCTTGTCCTAGGCCAAACCAGTTTATTCTAAGTGTGTCGGTTTAAACTAGTTTAGCCTAAGAACATCTAGTTTGGCCGAAATAAATCAGGATTAACTAGTTCGGCTACGTCCAACTGACTGAAATAGTATCCAAGTGAATACTTGAAATTGGAAGGCAATGACAATTGGATGGGCAATGTTTATTCGGACAAAGTAAAAAACAAAATAAAAAACAGTATAATGTAACACTTGAATATTACAAGTTGGGAAAGCACTGTCGTGAGGTCAGTCTGCTTTGGCGCGCTTCTTCAAATTAATAGCCAGAGTGATCACCCACCCAAGTACTGAACTCGCTCAAGGATGTTTAGTTTCCCGAAAAAAAAAATTCTAAATATTTCCAACAATATTGATGTGATCGAGATTAAATCTAGATCTTTGCTATGAAATAAGATATTTCAGCGATACCTCTGATATGAGACAAAAAATAACAAGAAAATTCTCTGAAATCATTGGAATCGTGAATCTATGAATGATGCAAGTTATTATTGAATTCAATCTCAGAACATAGAACTATTCTTAGAAATTAAACTGGTTACCAGTCAACCAGTTATTATATTCCCTATTCTGAATTCAGAAAATATTCTTTCCAATTCATTAGAATACGTTCAATATACCAAAATACGTCCAATACGGTCCAATATAGCAAATTTGCATCTTTTTGACCAACGAATGCTCTTTAATATCGTTATAAATGCATCTAAATAACTGTTTTCCAACCTCTTCGGAAACTGACCCAGAATTTTCAGAATTAAGTTGGAAAATTCTTGGAGATTATTCAAAAATCAAAAATCGTTGACAACTTTGTTGTTCGAGTGTAAAACAGTGGACCAGTACATTGTAATCGTTATAATATTTAGATATTTTGCCAATATATATAATATGACAATGTAGATTCGTTCTAGTTTTAATCTAGAAATTTGCTGCAATATTAGGTTTTGAAGGTACCTGCAAAATTTCATCGATATCTGATGGATAGAATTTTATTGAATATATTTTTTTTAATTTTCTAGACATAGGATCCTCACGGAATTTTGTAGTCTTCATGCCACTATTTTACAGTTATTTGGATAAAAAAAATTCAGATGGCTATTACTTCGAAACCACATGACGGATCTCACCCATTGACGAATTTAAACGGCGAATTTATATATTCTTTTGATTGAGAGCTTTTTAAGTGTTAGCAGAGGTTAGTGTAACGGGGTATCATACAATTCGACGCATGATACAAGAGCTTAGGGAAAAACCTCAGCAAAAACCCTGTCTCCCCTTGAGTGTTGTGATTTGTAAATATTGAATTTGTTTACAAAATTTGCCGAAATTATAAATATTGATGGGCATTTCTTCATTGAATATGGATTACTTCATCAAAAAATGGACAGGTTTCTCCAAAGTACGCGAAACTCACCTGAAAAATGAAAATACAATAGGAGAAAAACGAACAAATTAAAAATCTAACATAACGTTTTAAAAGTCCCCTCGCACAAATATACTCCTCTGTAGCCGCATGGATATCTTGAAGAAGAATCACCTCCGCTAATTTTCGAAGGTATTCACTCTCAGAAATCCCTTCAATATTTGAATTTAAAATGGGTTCAAGCCCTGTGGACAGGAGCTTTCTGGCGCTCTAGTTCAAACAGACAAATTATATCTCCGAAAGTATTGGTTTCTCTGAGTTGGGAATTATATCAATGTATACATATGATAGAGCTGCATCATAAAGGAAATTCAATTCAAATAATAGTTTATTTATCAAGATTAAATGAGCAATCATGAGAATGAGAACTGCACCATGGAAGAAATCGAATTAAATCTGGCCAATTTTGCCCAATAACGAACTTAACCGAGATATTCATCTCCCTAACCTACTCTGAAAATTTCAACTACCTAGCTCATTCCGTTCGAGAGTTATTGTGGAAAAACATATTTTAAATTTTCAAAATTTTTTTTTTACGCTTTGCGGTAATCTGGTCAATAAAAAACTTCACATGCGTATAAAGGTCATGATTCTACAATTTGATGCTAAATTTCAGATAGATCGAAGGAACTTGTCCGAGATATTTACGCTCCAAAACCACCTTGCAATTTTCAATCCGCTTACTCCTTTCGTTCAAGAGTTATCGTGCCTACGGCCGGTCGGCCGGCCGGACAGAATCGATTTCGCACTCGGATTCTTGATCAGTGAGTCGAACCAAATCGTTTGAGACCATTTTCAGCCAAAAATACCAAAATTACAGACACTTGGGCAAATTGATAAGCACTCTGTTCCGAGGAACTAGAGCGCCAAAAAAACAAGTTTCGTATGACAATTGCCCAAAACAGGTTTAAAGTACCTACAAATAGTAGATATTCCATAAAACATGTATTAAAGAAGAGAAGAAATAATGAAAAAATTACCTTGTAATCGATCAAAAATTTCCTCATCTACGTTCACCAAATTTTCTCCTCTCTCGAACTACAGAATTATGCTTTCAATATTTACGTAATATTTTCAAACATTTTCGGGTGAGGTCCCCGTTGCATCGCTAAAATACGAGTATTTCAACCCCAATATTTTTGAAGTTACAATATTCCCTTCTGTCGAGTTGACATTATGAAAATTCATACATAGAATAATTATATCAATCTGTGAAATACGATTTACATTGAAATTTTGAAAAATCATATCTCCGAAAGTATTAGCTTGTTAGAGTTAAAAATGATATGAATGGATTCTTATGATAAAACTGCTTATTAAAAAAAAATTAATTTGGAATTTGTTCTGTAAAAAAAAAATTTTTTTTTATTACTCCGAAACCTTCTGTCCGATTTTGCTCAGTAACGAAATTAGCCGAGATATTTATCCCCCAAACCTACTCTGAAAATTTCAACTCTCTAGCTCATTCCGTTCGAGAGTTATCGTGCCTACGGCCGGCCGGCCGGACGGCCGGACAGAATGAATTTCCACCACGGATTCTTGATCAGTGAGTCGAACCAAATCGTTTAAGACCATTTTCATCGAAAAATTCGAAAATTACAGACATTTGGGAAAATTGATAAGCACTCAGTTCCGAGGAACTAGAGCGCCAAAAAGGAGAATGTCGTTGCTCATAATGCCAGGAGGGTTTTTTCACAACCAGGTTTGACCAATCCAAGCAATGATTATTCAGAAATTCAGATGTTTGAAGACCGCTACAGGACCCTAATTTATATATATCGTCTCCCATAGATGTATTAGCAGAGGCCAAACTTTTAGAGCGTGTGTATGATTTCATCAAAGTTAAATAGCTACATACCGATTTCATCCTTATTAAGAACCATCAGTGAAACATAAAATCAATGCTGATGAAAAAAAACACTGAGGAAACCGGTTTATTATTCGACTCACTGATGAAGAATCCGAATTCAAACTTACTTCGGTCTGTCTAAGCACGATAACTCTCGAACGAAATGAGTTAGAAAGTTGAAATTTACAGGGTGTGTAAAATTTGTTGGAGTGAAGATGCGCCAGTTGAGTTCGTTAATGGACAAATTCCGGATAGCCTTCTGAAATTTAAGTTTCCCAATAACTCGTAAAAAAATTGAATTGAAGCTCGACCGTAATTTGTAAAATACCAACACGAAGACTTGAGCAAAATTCCGTATCAGATCTTCATCTCAGAAACTATTCATCAGTTATCGCTGACATTTCGTGAAAGAATCCAATTTTACCGCCAAGTTTTATCGTGGAACTCGAACGGATATTCATATTGTCGGAAATATTGGGAAAATATATATTTATTTTCTGGACCAGTTCAGTACCTGTATGGGTGGCCGCTTTGAAAATAAATTTGAACAAGCACGCCATAGAAGACTGATCTCACGAGAGTGCTTCTCCAATTTTCAAGTTATTCTAAATATGATTTTTATTTATTTCATATCGAAAAAGTATTGCTAATTTATTGCCTTTCAATTTCAAGTATAATTTACTTAAATGATAATTCAAAATCAGTCCGGCATAAGATGAACTAGTTTAGTCTAAAGTATTCAAGCGAACCTAGTTTATCCTGACACACTAAGGATACAGTTTCAGCTTGTAATATGAATATAATATATCGTACTAGAATTGTTCACAGATCTCCAAATATAATTTTGTATTGGTTACATGATATTCTAACCTAAATCAGGATTAATTAATTAATTTGAAATCTGTAAAAATGCAGACAAGGGATTGTATTTATTGATCTTTCCTATTCATTGTGACTTACAATGTACTAGCCAAATAACTTGTCTCACTCACCTAACTAAGAGATCTTTTGTTCCCTTGTCAACCTGTGCTTCCGTAGAAGAATTGGTGCTGGATACCGCTTACGACTATGATTCTAACGATTACGATATCGGTAAGAGGTTTATCGTGACGCACACTAAAATTCATTATAAACACTTTTCTCACATTTTTTAAGATCCGTCAATGGAGCATAAGAAGTATGGTTATTTTGGAACAGCAGTTTCATTTTGATTTGTTTTTTAATACTATACTTTCATTTGTTCATTCCTTTTTTTCCTATTTCGTTTATTATCCTTTTATTTATCGGATTCATAATTTTGTTCCCTTACCGAAACTCCATACATGTCTCCATATCTAAGTTAAATTGTGGCTACTAATTTGAACACAAATTTCATTACAATGTAACTGCACTTACACATAAATTAACTCGATATATCACACAGTTTGGAATGCATGTTCTTGCACATAATACGAATAAATCTCCGCATGAAGTGTGGTAAATAATGAAAATCCCTGAAGTAGAAACTTTGAGCATGTTTTCACATTCAAATTCATACGAAGCAATTTCCATAATTTATATTGTGATCCTTTCTCATGAATCAAACAGGGTGTTTCTAAATTCATGCGACAAAATTCAGGCGGTGATTGCCCGTATGAAATTAAGATGGGTCTTTCCTACAACAAAATTTCCTCAGCTCACCCCTTTCCGTGATATCACCCTTAAAAGTGGTGACTAAAATTTAGTTTTTATTTTTTTCTCTATTCACAACTATCAACAACAGTGTTTGACATCAGCCTACTATAATTTAAATAAGTATTAAGTAAACACGGTTAATGAATTGTCGAAGTGACAGCAGCCTAATATTCTAAAACTTTGTAAATAATAACAAGGAAAAATAAGTGCACGAAAATTACATAATTTCAAGTTTCTAGTTTTACTGAAATTAAAAAAGAAAATTAAAACTCAATTTTAGTCACCACCTTTTAAGAGTGATATCTCGGAAAGGGGTAGGCTGAGGAATTTTGTTGTAGGAAAGAACCATCCTAATTTCCTACAGGCAATCACATCCTGAATTTATAAACACCCTGTATATCTCAAGAAACTCACATTTCATCTATATTACAATCAATGAAATAAAAAAAAATTGTGAACACTTTCGTTATAGGTACCTTCTTCTGAGGTACACAAATGAATTCAGATTTGTATATTTATCGTGAGAAATATACAGCGTGTCCGGACATGAAACCCACAAAACTTATGGGGTACAGGGACTGTCAATATAATTGCAAAAACCATATACAAAAGTCCAAAATCGCTTTGTTACTGACATACCGAGAGATTTGTGAATTTAGAAGAAAATTTCAATCCGCCATATTAAATACAGGTATCAGCCGATTTGGTTTAAATTTTGTACAAGAATTAAAATAAAAGACCTTAACAAGCGGCCCATAGAATGAAACCAATATCAGGATCGGAATATTATTTTTCTTCCATGTTGAGTTCTTATAAGAATGACTCACCCTATATAATAATTATCAAAAATCTGAGCTCAGATTCTAAATCTATGGAAAAACACCTACAGAAACCTGTTACAAAAGTTTCTAGCACGATTTCAAGTATTCCGTAATAAATTATTATTTTCAACTTTTTTAACTCAAAAAATAAACTTTCGAAAAAAGTATCATCAAAAATGGGTTCATTCACGAAATCAAGGCAAATCAAGTTCGTAATAATAGTTATTTATTATACAAGGGAAAAAAGTATTAGATTTTAGCTCGAGGTTATGTTGTCTCCCGACGCGAAGCGGAGGGAGACAAAAAACCGAGAGCTGAAATCTAATATTTTTCCCGTGTATAATACACTATTTTTTTCTGTGACAGGAAAAACGACGATTTAATAGTGAAAGAACATATTATTACAATATATTAAAGTCAGAATGTTATCGATATGAAATTTGAATTTTTAAACTAGTAAGCTATTAGACCTGCGTTGCTAAGGAAAACTTCAGTGTAATCAAATATCTGTCAATTGAATTTTGTGATTTCATTCAAAAATTGCGAACTCAGTAATTGTTTAGTAGTTATTTTGAATACTATAAAGTTAAAAATGCTTGATTCTGAGTTTTCTCTGACTCCACCGAAGTTGATAGAAGCAGCGCAAGTAGCAAATATCTTCCATTATCTATATGTATATATATCCGAGAAAAAAGTATTCACTTTTTTCCCGGGGAAAAAAGTAATTTCGTGAAAAGTTATATTTTGTTACCTGTCAACAGAGATGAAATGTCAAATTTTTTTCCCGTCACAGAAAAAACATTTTTGAAATACTTCCTTAACCCAAAAAAACTGAAGAATAAATTAGTATCAGTAGTTTACTATGTTTTTCTAAATACACTAGTCTTATGTCAAGTGTCAAATCCCGAATTTCATTATAAAAAAAATGGGAAATCCTTGTAGGCAGGAGCTTTGGCGCTCTCGTTCAAATTTTGACAAACTATGTCTCCGAAAGTGTTGGTTTCTCAGAGTTGGGAATGATATCAATGGATTCTTATGATAGAACTGCATCATAAAAGAAATTAAATTCAAAAAAGTTCCATTAAAAAAAAAAAGCAGTCGTGCCATAAATTATCAATCCGAAACCACCAGACCGATTCTACCCAATAACGAACTTATCCGAGAAATTCATTCCTCAAATCTACTCTAAAAATTATATTATATCAATTGAAACCTAGCCAATATTCCACTTTGGTTTTACTGGAGATATTCTGAACTCAAAATTGATTGACTTAACAAAGTATATATTTCCATCATCATATGGATTATCCAAGGGCATTATATTATCACCCAAAAATTTTAATATCCTATAATCCTCATAATTCTACGATAGCTGAGGTTATTTGATTGGTCATTTTGCATTCAATCATACTTTGGTTTCTAGAACAGAAGGTATTTTATTCATGCGTAACGAATTTTGAATTGAACCAGAAATAAATATGACATGCCTCTTATCTGTATATATTTCCATCATTATATGGATTATCCAGGTGCATCATAATTTAAAATTATAATATCCTAAAATCTTCATAATTCTACGATATCTGAGGTTATCTCATTAGTCATTTTGTATTTAATCATACTTTGTTTTCTAGAACAGGAGGGGTGTTTCATATCACGAGTAATGAACCGGAAATACATTTTACATGTCTCTTATAGATAGAAAATATAACGTGAATGATTGAATAATCACAGCATTCTGTAAAAACATTGAATCCACCATTTACTATTGAAATTTTAAAAGAGTCAAATCTCCGAAAGTATAAGCTCGTTAGAGTTGAACATGATATCAATGGATTCTTATGATGAAACTACATCTTGAAAATAATTAATTTGAAATTTGTAAAGTAAAAAAAAAAATTTTTCGTTAATCCGAAACCATTTTGCCCAATGATCTTAACTGAGATATTTATTTCCCAAACCTACTCTGACAATTATAATAACTGTCTAACTCATTCTGTTCGAGAATTATCGTGTTAAAGGGCGGCCGGACAGAGTAGATTTTGACCACGGATTTATTGATCACGATCAGTGAGTCGATCCAAATCGACATTTGGGAAAATTGATAGGCACTCTGTTCCGAGGAATAAGAGCGCAAAGAAGAGTAATTCCAGTCCTAATACGAGGGTGAGTTATTCTTATAAGAACTTAATATGGAAAAAAAATAATATTCCGATTCTGATATTGGTTTCGTTCTATGGGCTCCTTGTTAAGAAATCGACTAATATCTGTATTTAATATGCGGATTGAATTTTTTGTTTAAATTCACAAATCACTCTGTGTGGCATTTTGTAATCATATTGGCCGTCCCTTTAACCCCATTAGTTTTATCGGTTTCATCTCTGGAAACTATGTATAACATGAACAAATAATTTCATTAATACATATTCATAAAATTCAAAATTTCTGAATATAGAATATTTACTCAAAAAGTACCTAGAAATATAATAATGACGAAAATTAGATAAAGAAAATTCTCCCTTTCGCTATGAACACTTTTTATTTTTATACATATATGGTATGTACAGGAGGAGTTCTTAAGTTGTACATTAATTTTATCCATAGATTCTTATCGTCAAATGAAACAATTTTTTCCTTTATTTGTTATCCAAATTCGGCACAGGTAAACGATACTGGCTGTTGAAGTTTCGAAAAAAAATCAGATTTATTTTGTAGTTTTGACATCCTTTTTTCCAATAGAACGAATGTCGGTGCAAAGTTTTCTATGACTATGTTACATATTTTCCATATATTAGTTTTTTCCTACTTCTACTGGTTTTCTAGTTATAGACTCGTGGATTCATAAAACTTAATTAAATTAGCATAAACAAAGCAGATGAAGTTTTTCTTGAGTCATTTCAAGACTATTGAATCGTTTTAGGAGATTCAATTATTCTTCATCATTTCTTCTTAAACGCACCGTTTTCGAGATATATTTCATTGAATGATATAAAATCAGAAATTCCAAAAATTTCATTATTTTTATTGATCCGCCCCTTTGCGTTGGAAATCCAAATCAGGGTGTAAACCACGTTACCGTACTTTTTTCACGTTCACCATTAGTATCATAGATAATTTATATGCGGGAGTGTTTTAGCACATTGTGAAATCTTTAAACGCTTGTAACTTTTCACCTGAGCCCAATCTGGAAACATGGTGAATTAAAAAAGGTTCTTATTAGATGAGAGGAATCTACGGCTAAAATTATATACAACTTTAAGACTCACCCTGTATATTCTGGTTCCTAAATACAACAATCTCTCAAATTCATTTTACGGTCCCAATTTTGCATGGTTTTTCGACTAGAGCAGTTTTTGGAAAAGTGTGTGTGAAAATCTATATGCGATAAGTTTCAATTCCTCATATTTTATTTTTATCCAATCTTTAGAACCTGCTCGTTGGTCAACCTGGTCTGAATGGTCCAAATGCAATTCAGATTGTAATAAAATCAGGAAGAGACAATGCATCTCTAGTGGTGGAGCAGGAAGAAAAAACTGTAATGGAAGAGACGCCCAAATTTTGCCGTGTACATCCGAAATGTGTAAATCAACCGAGTTGACAAGAGTGAAAGAAGGTGAGGGATAAAATTTCAATTCATTCAATGTAAACTGTTATTTTATCCAGTCATCCATCAAAAGCGTAGCATATGTATACGGATTTTCAAGAAAATCAACATGTGCATTATTATTTTTGCAGCACGAATCTTGGTGGAAATGTTTGGTTGCCTACATTTCAATGAAGCATATTTATTTATGTTTTCTCAAATATAATTTTATAAAAACGGCCAAGTGTTCCGCAGACTTATATTGAAAGTGGCACCCATCGAAGTAGTTCGGTATCTATAAAAATGTTTCTTAGTAACAATCATTTTCTGGCAATATGTATGATATATATAACTTGATACAATTTTTGTATATTATACCAAATAGAATTTTGTGATTTTGCAATATTGGTTGACACGATCCTACTGTGAGAAAAATTTGACAACTCCACCAAGAGGTGGACGCATCACGCTAGTAGGACATTACGGTCAACCCTTTTGATTCTGCCGAATATATTTCCTGATCTTTGAACTCATTACCCTCTTGCATTTGTGAACGTCATTTAATTGAAATTAATATCTAATATTTTCAATAATATTGACTCGCGCAGTGTTAAAATTTTCGTAAGCTGATTATTAGCGGATAAGGCTAGGCATAAAATGCGATTTTCTGTCGCGCGCGATCGTTTCATCGCAAGAATGAAACAAATACCTACTATTAAATATGAATGCGCTCATATACGACCAAATACTCGCAGCGACTAAACAGATGCAACCTGTCCCTAATATGAATAAGAAAATCGCACGTCTGAAATATAAGGTTGAATATTCAGTAGTTATATACCGAGTGCTGGCCAAATACTCGAATATTCGATAATTTGGCAAGTACGAGGGGTGTATGAAGGACTATTTCCTCAAAAAAATTTCACTCAATTTTAATTCTAGGGGGAAATGATAATAATGTAATTTAAATAAATAAAATCTTTTTGACAATCATCCCATATGTTAATCATTAAAGGATACTGTGGGAGGCCCATTCGTTATTAAATGGTTTCTTTCCTGCTTTTCTCTCCCAAACTCTGAAAAATATCTGTTAAACATTAATTTTCATTATTTTGTGAATTGCTTCTGCGTAAGTAACAATAAATATTTGTCAGAAGCAGTAAATCGAACAATGTTGCCTAACAAACAATAACAACACAACATCAACGATGAAACAACTAAATTTCGTAACGTTTTTGAGTCTAAATCAGACTCCTTCGTCAGACACTAAACGAAAATCTTCAGAATTTCAAAATTCTCGAAATTGAGAATAGCTATATGAACAAAAAAAAAAGATTTTCGTTTAGTGTCTGACGGAGGAGTCTTATTTAGACTCCGGAACGTTACGTAATTTAGTTGTTTGATCGTTATTGTTTGTTAGGCAACCGAGTCTACGCGGTTTGACATTTGTCAATATTTGAATTTGAGGATTGCTGACACTTTTTGCCGCGCTTATTTCGTAGATTGTGGTTAAGAAATTAAGAATAGAAATATAAACTTTATCATTTCATATTATCTAGTTAGTTTGTACCATTCCAGATGATTGAAAACACAAAATGAATTATATTTAAAATGAAACTTTGCTATCAATAGTTCAAACGTTATTGGTATCTCTTATTTAACAATTTGACATGATGAAGGGAATTTTTTTAGGTTATCGAAGTAATATAAAATATTTATCATAAAATGTTAACGAAATAATGTATTCAACATAAACAACGAATACCTACAAAATATTGCTGAAACATTTAACTTGGTTTACGAGGATACTGTGAACGACATTATAATTAATTTTTCCTTGGCATTCCTCATTCAGGATTTCAGTTTAGATTCTTTCTTGTTTCAATTTTTCCATTTCTTGTTCGACTTGAAAATATGCGGCGAGGAATAGTTGAATTCTTACCAGGTTTTCTTTTTCGTAGCCACACTCATATTGTCTTTTTTTTACATTCGACTATGCCAAAATATTTACGCACTATATGAAGTAAATTAGCTTTTCCTGAAGCTGGAAATACAGCATTTCTTTTCCGTCCCAACATTTTCAACATAATACCAACTCCTTGTTCAATTAAATTAACGTAAATGCTCAGGTAAAAACTACTGTCAAATTGGTTTATTTTGCGACGTTGCCATTATTCTTGAGCTTCAAACTCGGATTACTTAAATTCCCATCAAATATGTATGGAGAAATTGGCATTCTCTAAACCGAGATTTAGATCCCCGTTTAGGTTAAACCGAGGTTGTTTGAAATGACATTAATGATTTCTTGGTGAAATTGGCCCTTTTAGGCGTCGAAGATACCTATCAGTCTTCGAGAGAAAGGATACCGAGTTTATAACTGGGTTTACCCGAATGATGCTGCAAAAAAGATCTAATTTATATAATTTTTACAGAAAGAAATTAATATTTGTGTGAAATTCATAGCGGTTTTGTATAGTTTCATTTAAAAGCGGCCTCCATGTGGGGAACAGAATTTTTCTGTCAGGGTTTGGTACATGAACTCGAAGTAAATCCATCAAGAACCTGATTGATAGTGCCTGATAGATTATGAATATAGGATGTATCAATATTTACACGGGAATGCCTGTAATTTCCGGTAAGCGTTAATTCAATCGGTTTATTCGTCGAATTCATCTCCTGAAATTATTGCCGGATTCAATCAATATCTGTTTCGGAATTGGATCCCTATGACCGCAATTATAAGATTCAGTCGGTTGTCCGATTTTATGATACAGAAACGTTAATGTAAATTCAATCCCATTCTTCTGTAACCATTTCTTCCGGAACCAGATCTGCTCCCAACTTGAGGGTTGAGTTGGAATTATCGATATACTGTAGGGTCGCGCAAATAAATTTAAATAAATAAAAACACAAATGTGTTACCAATTCCAAAGTAAATATTTTTGTACGATAGGTTCCAACTTGTCCCTTCAATTTATAAAAATGTATCACCTACTTCTACCAAAGGCATGGACTATTCACCAATCCTATTCAATCATGGTTATTAGTAGCAGAATGCCGACGTGCAAATTCGAGAATGTGAAAATTCTCTAATTTTAGAATAACTATCAACAAAATTATTCTGAAGATTTTCGTCCGAAACATTACGATATAGTTGTTTCTTCGTTGATGTTGATTCGTTGTGGTTTGTTAGGCAACATTGTTCAAGTGATTGCTTCTGACAAATATCTTGTGTTTCTTACGCAGAAGCAAATCACAAAATAATTAAGTTTTATTTTATAGATATTTTTCAGAGTTTGGGAGAGAAAACCCAGAAAGAAGCCTTTTAATAATGAGTATACCTCCCACAGTATCCTTTAATGATTATCCTTACGCTACTCTATTCTACTACTCTATTGGAAACATTTCATTTAATTTTGCATCATGTTGAAATATTCTATAATTAGACTCGGGTGCGAAAGATTGAAAGTGCTTGAATGAATTGAAATACTCCAACAGCATATTTTTAGGTTGAAAAATTCTACTCAGAAGTATCATCAGGAACGTGATAATGAAGTATCTGCTAGAAAAAGACAGAAAACGTCCACTGGATATAATAAGAATCACTAATGTGCAGTAATATTCTTTAGTTTTGGAACTATACTCCATTCACACTACCGGTTGGCCATGAAAGTTTGACACATTGCACCTTGTATATTTTGAAAATGTTAGGTTATGATCATTTTCCTGTCAGATAACTACGCAACGTTTTCCTCTCTACATATAGGTCGTAGTGATTACGTATTTTTCACAATGTGAATTCACTTCGGAAAAATAATGAATTTGAGAAGATATTAGGTAAATTCAACAATTCCAAAAACCTGGCGACTGTTGAAGAAAATTTTTCTTCCGTTCAAACTGTAAATATTTCACGTACCTGAATAAACTGGTTGGAAGATCCAGTAATGCTATTTTCTTGTATGGAAATTAAGAATCAAGTGTTGAAATTTTAATTAAAAATAATTGATAGAGTATTCCGTTACTTTGTGATAGTTCATTTGAAAAAAGATTAAAAGTACCTGAATACCCCAGCCGGAAAAAAACACCAGTTTCAAAATGTAGTAGTACTACAAAACCCGAGTCTCTGTTAAACCTTAATAAAATACAGTGATAGGAAACTAAGTAATTTCATTCGAGAGTTCGAAATGTCCTGAGACAGAATGAAGTTATTCTATTGCAGATTTCAGTTCTGTAGAGCGCTTCCTGATACTCTGTCTCAGCATCTTCAAAACTACTTTCAGCATTTTCAATTTCAAAGCGAAGAATTCTTTAAGTATTTACAGATAATGGTCTGTTATAATATCTCGTCTAAGATGAAAGGTTATGTTGTTGAGAGTAGAAACTGGCAACGTCTTGGAGAATTGTTTCTTCATTGACGATATTTCAGGAGTGCCAAACGGCCTCAGTTTTAGTTACAAAAACGTGATTGACCTAAATCATGGCCAACCGAGAGACTTTATAAAAATGGATGGAGAATATGTATAACGAAGAGACGTGAAGCCAATCATTTCCTTTGTATTGAAAATAACATCAACATTATAATGTTACTTGAGGCGCCACTGACTAAAACTGAAAATGAATTTTTTTCTCGAATGGTGTGTCACTACACTTATTTCCCCACCGAGTTTAATGATGATATCTTATATAGTGTTGGAGTTATTCGAAAATATGGTGAAACCGTGTATATGAACTTTTTGACTCAATATAGCAGCTCCAACGCGGGAATATTAAATCAAATTTAAAAGAAGGATATTGCGATGCATATCTCATGATAGATTTTCAGTTTAATGGAAATTTCGGAAAAATGATCTTTGTCGATGTTCTCACATATGAATACCAAGATTTCTATCTGAGCTTATTATGTTTTCCATTAGTAGTAACTTGAATAAATGAATTTCCAAATACGCCATGGACCGGTTTCGTTTTTTTTCACGCTACTTTAATAAGCTGTGATCAATTCAAAGATCAAAATTCCTTATCGTTCCTATCCGCAAATATCATTATTTCCAACTTTCATTATTCCATTCCTATTCCTGATCCCGAGGAATAAGCTGAGCCTGTTTTCGAAAGTCACTAATTCTGACCGTGGTTGGAGTAAAGTGCAGTGCAGTGGTTGGAGTAAAGTGCAGTGCACTGCAGTGATTCAGCACCTAATTAAACTTTTTAACGTATTATTTCTCGATAATTGTCGTTGGATATTAAAGTGAAGTTTCGTGTTCTATTATTGTTTAGGAATAAATAGGTCTGATGAATTTGAACGTCTTACTACGTATATAATAATAAGTAACGGTCGCTCAGTAGATGAATTCCGATTTTAACACATCAGTCAATAATATGCCAATCTAATGAAGAAAACACAACTTATTGAATTGTTTCTTTCTGGTTTTTCTCTCCCAAACTCTAAAGAATATCTATAAAAAAAAATAAATAAAATATAATATAATAAATAAAATGTCAGAAGCAATGTATCGAACAAAGTTGCCTAACAAACAATAACGAAACAACATCAACGATAAAACAACTATTTCGTAACGTTTCGGAGACTATCTCAGACTCCTGATGCTCGAATGCTCGAAAATGATATCGCAATTCAATGGTTCCTTAAATTATAACGACATGCGACTGTTCCCAAGTCGCAGTGGTTAAGATCGGAGCTACTAGAACTCAGGGATCCGCGGTCTAGCTCCAGTGGAGATGGGAGTGGATTCCTAAAAAGGGAACCTAGTAAATGGGCGCCAGGTAAATTTAAGTCTCCCAGATACCCCTGCGTAATGTACTAATTCCTAAATTCACCAAAAGAATATTCACGCTAATAACAAACAGTTTATTCTAATAGCATACAACCCAGGTCTTTAGATCCAGCAAAATTTAACTATTATGAAACCCTGAATAAGGGTGGCGGAAATTGTACGTAGATATTATTCTTGGATTCAAATACGCGTCGCTTGAGCTCAGGCGCATTCACGTTTCTCCTCTATGATCATATACGATTACCACAAATCTTGCCCCAATTTCCGCTTTCCAATAATAATAACCTAGATAATTGATAACAATATATGTTCAAGTTATATATATAGTAGGTATAAGATGATTCGGGATATGTTTTCTATAACTTGCGTGCTATTCCTTGTGCCTGAACGTATTATTGCCTCGATGGTCTCGCAATACCGTTCTCCTTCCCTTTGTACTCGCCGTCTGCGACTTTTGACTGAATGTCCCCCAGCGCTGCTTCCTGACCACCTTGTATATACTCGGGATCGGTAACACTGCGTTGGCTGTCTCACAGCGCTACTTATGGACCACCTTGTATATATTCGAATGTCTCAGTTACACTCTTCCTGATATAAAAAATCGTGCTGGCCTCAAAAACTCCTGCCACCATAAACTTCGGACTGCCACAAAAACTTCGGACTGCCACAAAAATCCTTCTATTCCTCTTGATATAAAAATCGTGCTGGCACAAGAACCCCTGATGTTCGGGGTTGTCCTGCACACGTTTGCCTCGAAACCAAATCTTGTCGTGCCTCCACCAAATAATTCTTCAAGCACACAGCGATGTTCTGTCAAAGTCGCCAAGATCGTTCACGTGGTCAACTCTTAGATTTGCAGAAAGGTCTTTATATCCTCTTTCGAGACGAGTGCAAGTTACCTGTTATCTTCCCAAATCAAACCAATGTAATGCTCACTCCTAATTCGATTTTCGAAACTATATCCAATTAAGAAGAAATCACCAATTCTTACGAAGTTCCGAAAATACGCCTAACCTACTGCTCCTCCGTCGAATGTTGACAAAATGGACGACCTCATGTCCCTGACTGGCGCAGACCCTCACAAATTTCAGACTGTCACAATTCAACAATATTGCCAACTTATTCGGTTCTTCGAATCCAACAATTACTATTCAGCGTCGACTGGCACCACTGAGATCCAACCTCAAATTCGACGTCAACACAAACGACATAAACGACACTCGCCAACCAAACGTAAACAAACCCTTGCCCGGGTCAAAAAGAAACGTTACAAAATCACCGACAAAAATGAAACCCTTCATCAAATTCTAGAGTTCACCAAACAAATGAGAAGTCGGTCACTAACACCATAGCGAAATAAATCGAAACAACCCTAAAAATCCATCATTCCTGTTGGAACTGAAACTTCATATTTCTTCGAATCCAAATAATGACGAAAATTAAATTTACTTTGTGCATGGTGGAGATTTTGTACATTAGTATTATTGATAACGTGTCCTGTCAGCCAAGTACTTTTCAAGTGCACATGTTGGCCCCAAGACTTCAAGGATTATTTGACCACAGTACTTCATTACCTTCCACGTTGCCAGTTAGTTATCATCCCCCAATGTTTCCCAATTGAAAGCTGATGGTTTTCATTCAGAATTCCACCCCGTCCCTACTCTGATGTCCATCACTAATTATTCCCCCTTAAATTGTCGGCCTCTTTCATGTCGCCGGACTCCAAATGTTCGCATTTTCCCTATTCGAGCATCCACTCAGCCAGCATGTTGGTATTTTATTATTTCTGAATATTTTACAGTCCAAGATACTCACGGATCGTGGAAAGTGCGATTCTAATACGGCTCGGCATCAATGATGAATGCAGACGAACGCTTTCATCCAAGATTGACGCAGGGGTTGGCTGGAGATATTTGAATATGTATTTGGATATTTGAAAATTCTACAGATCTCCTATTCTGTGGAATGATAAAACAGGAATTTGCATGTGAATCAGGAATGTTTGATGCACATATATTCGAAAGAGTTAGTTGCGTGCGAGACCTGGCGCACAATATTCACTCAGATTTATTGAATGAAAGTTGTAACTATAACATAACTTGTGGTCTAGTCAACAAGTGCTTTTTAGGTCAAAATTTTTGCTTATTCTCCGAAAATCATGATTGAGGTGTCATTCGATTTGGAATGGCATGTAGATTGTTTTTGAGAAAATGCTAAAGCCGCTCGCAAAAATTGCAATAGTTATAAACAATTAAGTGAAAATAAAAGAAGGGGCTTTGGTGATTCGTCAATATCTCAAAAACCATCTGAGATAATTCTTTGAAAAAATATTCGAGAAGAGGAGGAAATTTCCTGAAAAAAGGCCGAACTCCCGGAACTAGGACCAATATTTATAATTTTCCGAAAGGGTTGAAAATACTCGCGAAAACGGGTACTCCGACTTGCGTAAGCCTCGCCCCCTTCGGACCTTTCATGAATAAATATTATTTAAACTTATTAAATTTGAAAATAAAAAATTGAAAAAATTCAGGCGCCTGCAGGATAGATCAATGAACAATAATCCGTGGTACAAAAATGTTTATCACGATTTTTGTTTTATTATTAACATTAACATTGCAAGTACGATAATTGTTGAACTATTAATCTGATTTTTTTTCCTTTCGTGAGGCTATTTCTCAAAGGTCTTAGAATAGATTCCTATTGGAAAATTTTAAAAATTGTCAATTTTGTTTTGTTATGAACAATTTACTTACGTGAAAAAGTATAAAGCTTCAATTTATAATATTACTATTGGTCCGCTTTCTTATGATTAGAAACTACTCAAAAATGATTTTTAATTATTATTATCTCCTATTGTTTTAAAATTGTTAATAACCAATGAGTTGTTCATGAGGTAATTCAAAATTTTCTTTTGAAACATTATTGGAGCTTTATAATTTTTCACTTGAGTAAATTAAGTATTAATAACAAAACGAAAATTAATTAATTGAATATTATAAAATCTGAAATTACAGAAATTTCACTACTTATATAAATCCGTCCTTGAGAGTTGCAATACCGAATCAAGCTATAAACCACGTTGCTTCACCTTTTTCCCGTTCCTCATCAATGTCATAGATAATTTATATGCAGTAGCCTATTAGAACATCTGGAAATCTTTAAACGCTCGTAACTTTTTACCTGAGCCGAAACTGGAAAATGGTAAATGAAAAAAAGTGTTTTATTTGATGATAGGAATCTATATGTACAACTTGAAGACTCACACTATATACTGTCTTGGGTGAATTCACTATTCGACTGAAATCTTGATTGCATCTTAGATAAGTGCTGTTTATGCAGCCACAAAAAGTGGGTGAAATTTCAAAATGTACTTAACTTTTAATGTGAGTTATATAATTATGATCTGTGATTTGACACAAAATATTTACTGTTAATCATTGTTTACATCGGAAAAAATTCAGGTGGAATATAAAAATAAGATTCACAGCTTTTAATGTCCACCTCCTCGAATAACTCTGCTCATCTTATTTAAAGTATTAAACTGGTTTAACCGTTACTATTTGGTAGTTGATCATAATTAGAACTAGTTTTTGTAGATAACTACCAATATGATATAGTACTAAGCTCAGTTTTGAGCTGTACTAAGCTCATTTTTGAGCTGCAGTTAAAACTCACCTTCATCTTCTGGCATTGAATGTCCGAAATTAAAAGAATAGATAATAGAATATTCTTTATTCGCCTGCAAATCAAAGTGAATGGCGTACGTGAAGGTACATATGCTCAAAAAAATTAAATTTCGAAACTGAAAATCTACTACATAGGAATCTGTTCGAGAATTCCCTTAGGTTCAGCTACAACCTAAGTGAACCCTAAAACTGTACGGAATTACTCTCCACATGGCTGATTTCGTCCATTTTGTCCACTTTATAAATTCAATTGGGGGTGTTTTTCAATATTTACATATTTGAGAAGGGAGAATTCCCCGGTTGTTAGCCATTTCCTCTATTTACGCTCATCCTTGTTCGGTATCTTTCTTGTCAAAGTAAATAGTGCTATCAGCTTGTATGCAAATTGGTTCCAATGTCCAACCAGATCTATAAATTTCCTCTCTTTACTTGATTTTGCCCTGTGGTCGTTTGGCCTGATTTGTGTTCAAAGATAACCAGTAGAGGTTTCTATCCAAATCGATTCCTAGAAATAAATTTGCTCTTGGAGTTTATTCATGTTTTTTGTCGAATGATTTCTCAGATTACGTTAGCGTATCCCATTTGACTTCATTTGAACCAGATCGAGATACTTGAATCGGAAAAGATTTACGATTTATCACAGAAGCAGATGAAGCAGAAATTACGCAAGTAATTATTTCATTTGTTGTATAACATGATTTAGTGTATGTATCTTATCATAATAATAATATCCTTCATTAATAGCACTTGGCTAGAATATTTTACAACTGGAATTTCATATACAGTGTATCCTCGGTAATCCGGCCCACGTCTTATCCGGCGTCCCTTGTAATCCGATATGCCTATCACTGTTGAATATACAGGATGTGGCGTAAAGAGTGGATAATCTTGCACCTACAGGTAGAGGAAGGCCTGGTCGATCAGAACACAATTTATGCTTAATGAAAGTCTCACGGTTTTCGAGTTTATTGACATTTTGAAAGTTTTGAGAAAAACACACCCTTCATCACTATTTTCGATGCCATGATCTCTTATATTGAAATTTTGTATATATGTTTTTTGAATAACACTCCTGAATAAATTTTCTGTCAGATGTAGATGCCTGTTTTGGTGCCGCGTCATCTATAAGTTTGATCTTTTATGGTGAAAAAAAAATGTATGACGACCTAAGTGCCCAACAACAAGAAAACATACTTGGTTCATTGAGATTCTAAAATGATATAACACTTGATATTTCAGTGTCCCTATAACTAACAGAATAATGCCTATTTAAGTAAAACAGGGTGTAGTTGTGATCCACTAAGTTGTTTATATTTTTTGTTATAGCGCTATGAGTAAAGACACTTTCATAAAAGTGTTGAAAATAAAACGCAAACCAATGATTCGTGATTTATTGAAATTTACAAAAACTACTGGAAATGTCCACCTCGGGCTCTAATACAGGGTCTGGCTCTTCTTATGAAGGAGAGTTTTATTTTGCGCGCGTAGCCGGACTGATTAATTTCTCGCGCAGCTGCCTGAATACGTTCTCGGAGTTGCACCGAAGAGGTGATTGGTACGTTATATACCTTGTCCTTCAGGCACCCCCAGTAGAAGAAGTCCAGCGGGTTTAGGTCTGGTGACCGCGGTGGTCACAGAATTGCCCCCAGGCGTCCGATCCACCTTCGAGGATATGACCGGTCGAGGTACTCCCGGACATTTCGGGAGTAATGCGCAGGACAACCGTCGTGTTGTAGCCACATTCTTCTTCTTTCTTCTAAAGAAATGTCTTCCAGTAATGTGGGGGGTTCATTATTTAAAAAATGGAAATAATTTTTGCCATTCGGTATCGCCGGCAGTTCAAATGGGCCGATAATTTTACCATTCCAAATTCCTGTCCATAAATTTACTTTGAATTGGTACTGGGAGCGGTCATCTCTCACCAAATGGGGATTTGTGCTCTGCCAGCTATGCAAATTGTGCATATTGGAATACCCACCTTTCGTGCATGTGGACTCATCACTCCACAGAATATTGTCGAAGAAATCGGGATACTCTCTGATTTTTCCCAAAATCCTTCTACAAAATATGACTCTCAAATGGTAATCCCTTGGGAGCAGGCACTGGACGCGTCGGTAGTGGTAGGGATGTAGTTCTGAGTTTTTTTTTTAATTCTGTGTACTGTCCCGGCTGATTTCCCTGTGCGTCTAGATAAGACTCGCAGTGATGTGGTTGGACCATCTTCAATTTCATTTAGAACGTCTTCTTCGTCGTGATGTGTTGTCCTCCCGGAGCTTGTGCCACTAACGCCATTTCCTGGTATACGACCTTCCGAGTATGCGTTATGTACCCGGATGAACACGCAATAATCTGGATGGCGTGCATTGTGAAATCTTTCCTGATAAAGAGCTGCGGCTTGACTAGCATTACCATCACACGCACCATAAATAAAATGCATTTGAGCATACTCCATTGGGGTGTATTGTATGTGATGAGACATGAACGTCATACAAGTCACTTTGCAAAATCAAGTTCGAAGTCACTACACTAAATCGTGTTTAAGCACGTAATAGTCTTAATCACTAGGCAAAAGTCAAGACTTTGATGACAACACAAAATAAATCACTCATAGAAAGTAAAAAATAATGACAAAACAACTAGTAATGAATATTCATCGATGGAAACAATCAAATCTTTCCTCTATGCAAGGAGCTAGTGGAAAGCATATTTCTGCGCGCAACCGGTACATAATCAAATCTATGTAGTAGTTTTCTGAAAACGGCATTCCAAGTCTGGAGAAAAAGTTGAAAACGGTTATTCGCATCAAAAGTATGCCTCATGTCAACGCTAAAGGTATACAGAGGTATGTGCCATTCCAGTATAACCCTTGTTTCACAGGAGCAGTACGAGTATGAGAGCACTCATGCAGGTCAATGGACCCCAATTTCTTCGATAATATACTATGGAGCGAGAAATCGACATGCAGAAAAGATAGTTATTTTATATGCATAATTTGAATAGTTAAATCTAATGCCGCGGTACCAAAACAGGCATCTACATCTGATAGAAAATGTATCCAGGAATGTTATTCAAAGAACAGATATACAAAATTTCAATATAAGCGATCATGGCATCAAAAATAGTGATGAAGGGTGTGTTTTTCTCAAAATGTCAAAAACTCGAAAACCGTGAGACTTTCATTAAGCATAAATTGTGTTTATCTGATCGACCAGGCCTTCCTCTACCTGTAGGTGCAAGATTATCCACTCTTTACGCCACACCCTGTATGTACATTTGTATTTCAGATAGAATCTCATTACATATTTTGATATGTAATTTGTCGGATTACAAGGTAATTTTTTTCAAAGAATTCCGGACTATAGGGGGTCCTTGGCTCTATAGCACTAGTACTCTAGAATCCGATAGTCCGACACTGACTTGCAAAACGTTTGTCGGATTACCGGGGGTCCACTGTATTCCTATTATTCCTTAAACATATTTACTTATGTACAGTGCCGGAAACCGAAATGTGAACGACTGTACAGAGCATATTTGGCTATTTTGTCAAACCTAAAGGATTCGCAGGTTCATTCGAAAAACCAGGGGTGGGCAAATAATGAAGTAGAGTCCGAATATTTTTGGTGAATTGCTGCGAGCTCCAGACCTACAATATAATAACAATTACGTATCTAGACTAAGTTTCGTTCTCTGTATTTCTTATAAAATACTAGAAACATTGGCAAACATAGCACTGGCATACAGTGCGTTTCAAAAAGTATGCACCAAGAGGAAATTTTCTCGCCTGTATAGTTTTTGGAAATTTAGATTTTCGGGATAGTTGCTGCTCAAGAAACGAGGATTTTTGACATATATGTCATTGATCGTGTTTCTCTGCAAACCTGCCAGAATTGACATTTTTTAGAATAATGACCAAATGACGTAGAAATCAGAACAATATCACAAAGTTTATGAAAGAAATGTTGCTCAGAATTTCATTTTATACCAAACTGCCAAATTTCATAGTGAAATTCCGAAATTTTGTGTTATTAATAATTTGATGACATCACGCTAGAGGGGCTTTGCGGAAATTTGAAAAATTACTCGGAATGTAATACCAATGAAAGAGACATTATCACAATTCAAATAAAGTTTATAGTAATTTAATGTTCCCCATAAATTATGATTTTTATAGTGAAAAACTCACAACCTTGGTGCAAACCGAAATATACTCGAGAAATTAAATACGCAAATAGCTAATATCTCGCTAATCATTCCTGGAACATCATAAGAAATTAAATTCTTCGATATCACATCTGAAAAATAATTCTCCAACACTCTTAAATCGCCTTTGAATAAAACAATAAAATTAAATCAATTTGACAGGCGCATATAATAATACACTTGCAAATTATTTATTTATTTAATGCGCCTGTCAACTAGATTTCATTTAAATAAGTAAATTTTTTTTAGATTTGGTCTGTATTGCGTTTTTAGTGGTATTTGAGTTAATAAGTTCAGAAGGTATTTCAAGGTTTGGAGAATTATTCTTCAGATGTGAAATCGAATAATTTAATTTCTTATGATGTTCCAAGAATAATTAGCAAGATATTAGCTTTTTGTGCATTTAATTTCTCAAGTATAACTCGTCTTGCATCAAGGTTGTGAGGTTTTCACTATAGAAATCATAATTTATGAGGAACATTAAATTAGTATAAACTTTATTTGAATTGTGATAATGTCTCTTTCATTCGAATTACATTCCCAGTTATTTTTCTAATTTCCGCAAAGCCCAAAGATCCCTCTAGCGTGTTGTTATCAAAATATTAATGTCAAAAAATTTCGGAATTTCACTATGAAATTTGGCAGTTTGATATAATATTTAATTCTCAGCAACATTTCTTTCAGAATCTTTTTGATATTGTTCTGATTTCTACGTCTTTTGGTCACTTTTCTAAAAAAATTTCAATTTTGACCGGTTTGCAGAGTAACGCGATCAATGAGATATATGTCAATAATTATCGTTTCCAGAGCACGAACTTTACCGGAAACCAACATTTCAAAAATCTATACAGGCGAGAAAATTTCCTCTTGGTGCGTACTTTTTGAAACGTACTGTATATTTATCAAATCTTTGATTGTATTGGTCTTTACTTGACGGAAATTCATCTTGAATTATGAATAAAAACAATATTTTTCATGTTTAATATTTTTTCTCAATTATTTTATGAAGTACAAATATTTGGAGGAAAATGATTCGATTTCTTGCGGTCCGAATTAGGACTGCGGGTCGCCAGTTGTCGACCCTTGATTCAATCTCTGAATGAAAACGAGTCTCAGTGAGTCCGAAAACATTTCGAAATAATATAACTTTATTGTTGTCCTATGTTAATTTGTTAATCGCCCAAATTCTTCCTATTAACTAGACCGCCAATCAGGTACCGTTGTCAAGTTAATCGGATGCCTAAAATGTTTCGTGAAATGCATTTTGAGATTAATCGGTAATTAAGATGCGTTACCTTGCTGCCTTGAGAGAGATGCCACAGGTAGGTTCAGGTCCAATGAGTCCCGGGTAGCTCTCCGCGCCGCCAATGAGTCCGAGGAGACCGGAACCTAGATGACCTGCAGCCTACAGAGCTCTCCCAGTTCAGCAGTTGTAGTCTGGCAGTCCTGCACGAGCAAGCACGTACAGTTTCAGGAAGCCAAGGCCTTCGGGCAGCTTGGCTATCCAGAAGGATCTTAATCTGCGAACCCATCCTTTCTTAGGTATGAGCTTTGCGCTGTTATATTGGGCATAATCGAAAATTGTTTAATATTAGCATTCAGATAAATCCGCCAATCCATTGCGTCCAAAAACGTCACTCTTCGTTACAAAACTATCCGCCGTATTCACAAAGCATTCAATCTCCGTTAAGTCCTAACTGAGGTCCTCAGTTAAGAATAAATAAGAATCGCAACCACAGTTAAAGTATGTAACGGTGCTGAAACAGGCCTGTTTCACGTTAATTTTCACTTAAACTGAGGTTGAGATTCTTATTTATTCTTAACTGAGGACCTCAGTTAGGACTTAACGGAGATTGAATGCTTTGTGAATACGGCGGTATATATTTCTATTCTCCAGATTAGTGCGTGTGTCAAAGTGTCGTCGTATATTGATAATTTGCATTGACCCAAAATAATATTATTATGTAGAAGGTAATCCAACTTCATAACAACTATCAAATCAAAATAATATAGTCGCATATTATCGATGTTTATTCACTCCTCAATGCGCTCTTTCGTTGCAAATAATGAACCAAAGGCCTACTAGTTGAAGTTTCCAGTATCTCCATTCGATCAATGTCTCAGAATCGGCGTCGTCTTGCTCCCACGTTAACCACAGAGAACACCGACAATATCTGCCACCCGCAGTTCGACCCCTGACTCCTCCACGTGAGCGTAATGGCGCCCTTCGTACGCCACATGTGTGCCATCGACTACATGGTTGCCAATGCAACATCCGACAAGTCTCGAATTTCATTGCATTCTATCCGGAAAATTTCGAGGGGAGTTGAGAGCAGGAAAATAATACAAAAAAGTGGGAAAGCCCTGAGGACATGAACCTTGGCGCTCGTTCAAACTTTGAGATATCATCAAAAAAGTATAATTTAAAACAAAACAGTGCCAAAAATTACTAATCCGAAACCACGAACTTATCCGAGATATTCATTCTTCAAATCCACTCTGAAAATTATATTATATCAATTGAAACTTAGCCAATATTCCAGTTTTGTTTTTACTGTAGATATTGTGAACCCAATTTTATTCACCTACAAAAGTATATATTTCCATCATCATATGGATTATCCATTATATTATCACCAAAAAAGTATAATATCACATGATCCTCACAATTCTACGAAAGCTGAGGTTATTTCATTGGTCATTTTGCATTCAAGCATACCTACTTTGCTTTCTAGAACAGGAGGGGTATTTTATATCATGAGTAACGAACCAGAAATAAATTTGACATGTCTCTTATAGGAAAATAAGATGATATGTATGAACACAGATATATATATGATAAATCATAGATTGAATAATTACAGCGTTCTGTGAAGACATAGAAGTACGATTTATTATTGAAATTGTGAAAAATCATATATCCGAAAGTATTAGCTTAATAGAGGTGAAAATGTCATCGATGAATTTGGACGGTTAAACTGCATCTTAAATGTGACGTAAAAAAATATATTTTTTTCGTTACTCCGAAACATCAGGCCGATTCTGTCAATAATGAATTGACCGAGATATTTATCTCCCAAACCTACTCTGAAAATTTCAATTGTTTAGCTCATTCCGTACAGATTCGATTTTGCCAACGGATTATTGATCAGTGGGTCGAACCGAATCGTTTAAGATCATTTTCATCCAAAAATTCGAAAATTACAAACATTTGGGCAAATTGATAAGCACTCTGTTCCGAGGAACAAGAGCGCCAAAAATATAATCGATCAACTCTATGTTGACTGTTTCATGTATCTTCTTACAAGTCACTGATATTCAGGAGGGAATCTAGCCACTGCATCCCTAACAACGTTCTGCGATATTTACTGCATAGTGATGATATATTTGGTAGGATTAGTAGTGAGTAAAGCTATTTTTCTACGCCCATGTTAGTAAACGTCAAAAATCGCACTGTCGACGTTCCTTGTAAATGACGTTTTACAATAACATGCACGTAATGAGATCTCATAACATACACGTGCGATTTGATAAGAAAACTTAAATTTCTTGGTTTAATTTAATTGCAATCAAATTTTTATCTAAGTTCGATTTTATTTGGTTTATTTACATGCATTTAGTCGATTGAAAAACATTAAAACTTTTAGCATTACTGATACACATTTTGGATTAAAAGAGTGATGATCCCAAATACCGGCAACACAATATACAGTTCTCATAAATTAAGTCGCGTTTTCTTATTATACTATGGAAATAATCGTCATGTCATTTATGTTGTAAATTTTTACAACAAGTATGCAAACAATTTCTCAAACGAATTATGAGTTCCCTGCTTTAATAAAAGAAAATTGGTTCAAGCATTGACGTGAAGTCAGAAGCTTTTGCGCGTATGTTCTATTGTCCATTCTTCTGTATTGGACACCCTTAATCGAATTTACCATGGTAAATTATGTTGTCCATTCTCCTGTATTGGACACTCTTACTTCGAATTTACCACGGTAAATTCGAATTAAGTGTCCAATACAGGAGAATGGACGACATAATTAACCATGGTAAATTCGATTAAGGGTGTCCAATACAGAAGAATGGACAATAGAACATACGCGCAAAAGCTTCTGACTTCACGTCAATGCTTGAACCAATTTTTTTTTTCGTGATTTTTTTTTAATTTTCTGGAGGCGCGGTTCCTAAAATTTTTTTTTTCGTCATTTTTTTCAAATTTTCTAGGAGTACGGTTCTTACAGAATTTTAAACACGTCTTTGTGTTGATTTTCTACTACTAGTTACCAAGCTTCAATTCAATCGAATATTTATTTTTTGAGTTATCAAGGAAACAATATTCCAGGTGAATATAACTCGGAAACCGTTAAACCGATTATGCCCAAAAACGAACTCAACTCTCCCTTTCGGATACGCAACCTACCCTGAAAATTGCAAGTCCCTATCTCCTTTGGTTCGAAAGTTATCGAGGCAACGGTCACCCATCTACTGAACTCACACAAGAATGCTCGAATCTCCTACAATATTCAACTGATCGTATTAAAACTTGAAACTTGGCAGTAGAGTTAGGTAATGAATGCTCTTGCAAAATTTCAGCAATTTCAAACGTATAGTTACTGATATATAGAATTTTTTTTTTTTATTTTCAATGATTTATTAAAAATTTTCTACAGATGCTATCCTCACCAAATTTCGCAAACATTTTCGCGTTGGCATTCTACATCTAATAACCATGTTTGAATTCAATCGGTTCAGTATTTTTCGAGTAAATGAGGAACAAAAAACCACCAAATTTCAGAAAATTTCAGATGGCTATAACTCTGAAACCGTTTGGTCGATTATGCTCATAAACAAACTCAAATGTGGCATCCATATGCACAACATAACCTGAAATTTTCAAGCCGCTATCTCTTTCCGTTCCCAGGTTATCGTGACAAAAAAAATATTTTTTAATAATTTTTTTAAAATTTTCTAGCCATACGATTCGCCCAAAATTTCACAAACGTGCTTAGGTTCATATTCTACAACTACTCACCAAGTTTCAATTCGATCGGATTTATATTGGTTGAAAACAAAATTATTACTCGGAAACCACTGGGCCGATTATGCCCATTAACGAACTTGTCCGTCGTATTGCGATGCGCCACCCACCCTGAAAATTTCAAGTCGCTAGCTCTTTTCGTTCTCAAATTATCGTGGCAACGGACGGCCGGACGGCCGGCCGGACGGCCGGCCGGACGGCCGGACGGACAGAATCAAATTTGACCTCGGATTCTTCATCGGGGAGTCAAACTTGATCGTTTGAGACCAATTTCGTCAAAAAATTCGAAAGTTACAGACATTTGGGCAAAACTATAACGCGATGTTCCCCAGAACATACGCGCAAAAATGGGTGGCCGTAGAAAACTATAGTACGATACACGAGTTGTAAGCCCATTACGCACTCGTGGAATTTACGCACTCGCCACTGCGCGGCTTCCTGCGTAAACTTTTTCACTTCGTTCGTAATGGCCTATACTTACTACGACGCAACTATGGTAACAACCACATCGGCATTGCCGACATTGCTGACAGTGCCGACGAGCCTATTTCAGCGATCCGTAGAAGTGGACGCACTTGTGTGAATTTCTATAGAAAGAATGCTACGATCCGTTTCATGCGATGCGTCCGCTACGTACGATACGGATATGTGGACGCTTCCCTTAATGACTATTATTGCAATTGTTTCCAAAACTTCATGTTTATTTTGTATAAGAATTTCAAATTGTCAAATTCCGAGGGTAACTTAACTAATCACTGCTTGAAATTGGCAGTATATTTTAATTTCCGGTAGAATTTTTACTGCATCCGCTGAAAAATGGCAACGCTGTCTGAAGTGTTAACGTGAAGGACGGTATATTTATGTTTGTGCTACAAACAAGCTCCACCAAGCAAGCCATATCTTACACATATAAAAGGGTCTGTTCAAATATATTAGCGGGTTTAGAATGTTCACTTCCCTGGAGATTTTTACGCATTATATTCTTATATCTAAGGCTGCGTTTACACTTGCGCAATTCCCTCTCAAAATTGTTTCGCGTGGAAATTGGACACTGCCCAAAACAGAGCGAAAAATTGCACGAGTAGGGTGGGCCGCTTCAGAACAGTTTTGTATTGCTCTTTGTCCATCCGTCAGTATCACAGGCAGAAACCGTCGCAAGGAGAGAGTGCACCTCGCATGGAGCTGCATAGGGCTTCACACGAGACGTGAGTAGGCGAGAGTATACAAAATCTCGTCTCGCTCTCGCCTATTCCCAAAAAATTAAGTCTCGTTTAAGTCTCGTTCTCGTCTCGTTATCAGTTGTCTCGTCTCGTCTCGCTTGATTATGAATAACGATAATAAATATTATAATATATAAACGAAATGGTATACAATAATGAATAATTTCGTAAAGCTATATTAATTACACTCTTATACAAAAATATTTGTACATGTACATTATTTTGATTTGTAAATACTGATAATATCAACTTTTAAATTACTAGACGTCCAAGAATTTAAACATAATCACGCTTGCATCACATCATTTTTCAATGATGTACGTGTTTTTGCCATGATCATACCTGCTGTGGAAAATAATCATCGGTCATCTTGGAAAATGTAGGAAGAACTTTTTCATCACACTCCACCACTGTAAAATATTTTGATTCCTAGTTGCTCTTTCTAACAGCTAATATTCTTCAAACTCAGCTTTCCAATATTTCGAAAGTTTTGTTGATATTTTAAATAGGCTATCGATGTCGATACATTTTTCAATAGAATTGAACAATTTGGTATAGTTTTCAAAGAATACCTTCCCAGTGGTTAGATCATTGAAGGTGTTCTTGGCGTATTCCTCATAACACTTTTCGAAACATTGAATAGCTTCATTTTTCATTTCTTTACCAGTTTTATTATACGTAGTTCCACAGATGTATACAATAATTGTTCACATCTTCACTACAAGGAGCACAAGAGAATACATTTCTCCAGATGTTCAGATAGAGACGACATTTTAAAAGCATTGGGTTTTAAGGGCAATAAAAGTTGTCCGTTAAGTATTGAATTCATAATGGCATCCGTTTTTATGGTTTTGAATTCCATTTTTTCTTGAAAAATGATCCCAATTATCGCAAGGTCATAACGAATTAATCATCTTCTAAAAAATCGTGTATTTCTAGAACGATCGATGCATAATATAGACAAAATATATTGGTAATAATAGTGGAAACTCTTCATATTCAATTGTTTTCAGTGGGTGTTGAAAAAAGTCGGGTCGTATATAAAACTTCATACAAAAAATTTTACGAGACTCTCGTGTTGCGCTGTATGTGGTATCGGTATCGCTTTTACGAGACGAGAACGAGACGAGACGAGAAAAATCTCGCTCTCGCGTGAATCCCTAGAGCTGGACGAAAATATTCGGAAAAAAGTGGGAAAGCTCTGTGGACGGGAGCTTTGGCGCTCTTGTTCAAACTTTCACAATTCATCTCCGAAATTATTGATTTCTCAGAGTTGGGAATGATATCAATGGATTCTCATAATAGAACAGCATCATAAAAGAAACAAAATTAAAATTAAATAATGAACTTATCCGAGATATTTATTCCTCAACTCTACTCTGATAATTATACTATATCAATTGAAACTTAGCCAATAGTCCAATTTTGTTTTCACTGAAGATATTTTGAACCCAATTTGATAAACTTGCCAAATTATATATTTCAATCATCATACTGATTATCCAAGGGCATATAGAGTAGGGGTAATTATAATATCCTATAATTGGTCATTTTGCATTCAATCATAGTTTGTTTGTTAGAACAGAGATACATTTAACATGTCTGTTATAGGTAGATAAGATTACATGTATGAACAGTGAACAAAGATAGAATACAGACAGATAGAATTCACATTCTGTGAACACATATAATCATGATATATTATAGAAATTTTGAAAAATCATATCTCCGAAAGTATTAACTTGTTAGAGTTGAAAACGATATCAATGAATTCTTCTGCATTGAATTCGAAATTTGTAATGTAAAAAAAAATTTTTTTTTCGTTACTCCGAAAGCATCCGGCCGATTTTGCCCAATAACGAACTTAACCGAGATATTTTTATCTTCCAAACCTAGTCTGGAAATTTCAACTGTCTACCTCATTCCATTCGAGAGTTATCGTGTTAACGGATGGCAGGACAGAATCGATTTCGACCCCGGATTCTTGATCAGTGAGTCGAACCAAATCGTTTAAGATCATTTTCAGCCAAAAATTCGAAAATTAGCACTCTGTTCCGAGGAACAAGAGCGCCATAATGTGGGAAAACTCTGTGGATATAGGCGTCGGGGCGCTCTGGTCAACTACTAGCGAGTAATTATTCAAACTTTGACAAATCATATCTCCGAGAGTATTGGTTTCTCATGGTGGGTTTCACGAAGCTTCGATTAGCTTAATTATTTAATTTGGTGGTTGCATCAAAAATTAACTGGAAATTGACATAGAATCACACTGATTTGGCAATTAAGAGCTGTCAAACTTTTGGGAAACCCACCGTAATAGTTAGGAATGATATGAATGGATTCTTATGATAGAACTTCATCATAAAAAATTCAATTCAAAGCGTATGTCTATGACTCACCTCATATGTTGGATTTACATACATCAGCAAATTATAATCGAAGCTTTCTATGAAACCATAAAATCATGATTAATTATTGAAATTTTGAAAAATCATATCTCTGAAAATATCAGTTTCTCAGAGTTGAGAATGATATCAATGGAATCTTATGCTGAAACCGCATCTTAAAAAAAATTAATTTGAAATTTGTAATGTAAAAAAAATTATTTTTTTTTCGTTACTCCGAAACCATCTGGCCGATTCTTCTCAATAACGAACTTAACCGAAATATTTATCTCCCAACGGTCTAGCTTATTCCGTTCGAGAGTTATTGTGTTAACGGACGGTCGGCCGGCCGGAAAAAAAAGATTTTGACCACGGATTCTGAGTCGAACCAAAACGTTTAGGACCATTTTTACCGAAAAGTTCGTAAATTACAGTCATTTGGCAAATTGTGAAGCATCTCTGTTCCGAAGGACAAGAACGCCAAAATTGGAAGTACCGATGAATCTTCTACATAGGTAATTCCACTCGAGTGTCACGACCAACCGATCGTTACGTATAAACTCACCCGCGGTTCGCCGACTGGAAGTAACAAATGAGACGTCCATAACTAGATATATTATAGATCTTCTCTATGAATTTCGTCCCCCTGATTGCCTTCTAATTGTCCAATTGTATATGCACACATGGATCAAGGGGGCTTCTCTGAAAAGTTCGTGCATTCCAACCCCTTAGATGAGGGTTCGGATTCGATTTAATACCTATTAACATAATCGCCACTCAATTAAGCCTTACCGATTATGGCAGGCGATGCATCATTCATGAAGTGGGCGTAAAGTTTTTTCAATTTCAATACAGTTTCATGAGTTCTCAGTCGCAAATGCAATGTCTTCATCTTTCGTAAATCTAGTGGCAACAAGAATAGTTGGTGGTAGCCTATAATTCTACTGATATTCTCTTAGATTTGTGATCGGGATTTCCAGAGAGAATATTGAAAGCGAATAAGGTAAAACGCTGCAGCAGCATCTGCTCACATACTACTAAACTAATTAATCAATTGGTTAATTCTAGTAATAAACAAACATGTGAATCTGTCCACAAAATACTGGTATATTTTAACTACAGACAATCCCAAAAATTTTGACATCTTTCTAAGTTTTCACGGCCCCGTCATCTCTCAACGTTCCCTCCAAATAGGAAAGTGTCATTCAGGGTAGATACGTATCGGTTTCATGGTTGTTACCAATCATTAGCGTGACTTACCCAATGACCCCAAGTCTTTCTTTTGCTGAAACTATTCATACCATACTTTAAAGTAGGTGAAATCATCTTGGGCCAAAGAAACCCCAATCCATGAGTTGCATTATCCCAAATGAAATATCAAAATAAGATAATACATTTCATTGCGAATAGTTTACTTGGGTAAAAAAGGATATCAGAGCTAAGAAGTAGGAACATACAATGATTCAATAAAACCTGATTGAAAATTTCTCAAAAAATTGAGGCCATGTTCATTATTCAGAAATGGATGTTTCTTGATTAATGGAAAGTACAGCATATTTGCTAATAAATAATTTCCGGAGCGACACAAAATTTTGTGAATACCCAGAATGCGGCTATATAGGGGGGCGGAGAGATACCTACAACATTGAGACAGAGGAAGGAAGGAATATTCATTATTTTGTTCGGTGGTCTCGTGAATACTGTCAAAAAAAAATGGCCCTGTGGACAGGAGCTTTCTGGCGCTCTTGTTCAAACAGACAAATTATATCTCCGAAAGTATTGGTTTCTCAGAGTTGGGAATTATATCAATGTATTCTTATGATAGAACTGCATCATAAAAGAAATTCAATTCAAATAATAGTTTATTTATCAAGATTTAATGAGCAATCTGAGAATGAGAACTGGACCATGGAAGGAATCAAATTAAAAAATTCTAAAATGAATTTGGCTCCCTCTTATAGAACAGGATGACATGTACGACTATGAACACAGGTTATATAATAAATCATAGAAAGAATAATTATAGCATTCTGTGAAAACATAGAAGTACGATTCATTATTGAAATTTCGAAAAATTATATCTCTGAACGTATTAGCTTGTTGGAGTTGAAAATGATATCAATGGATTTTCCTGGTGAAACTGCATTTTAAAAAAAAACTAAAGAAAAGTGCTTCGAGCAATAACCACTAAGCACTGAATAAAAATGCTCCCGGGGATCGAGCACTAAGCACCGCGTTTTCACAAAAGGCTTGAGATTACTAACCACTTTATAAAAATAATTCGATTTGTCGAGCACTAAGCACTAAGCACTTTTAGAAAACTGTTGCAAATGAGGATATTTACTCCGGATTGTGCGATAAAATTTTATTTAATTGGAGAAAAAAGTAAACCATATATACACTGTGTTTTTTTTTTATTTAATATAAAAATTTTTTCCCCTTAATTTGACCTGACCTTAAAATAGCAATAAATATGCGTCTACCCATATAATTTACAGAAGATTTTACATCTTTCTCAAAATATTGTAGATGTCTTATTAAATAGTAACTTTATCAACTTAGCATTTTCTGAGAAAATTTACCATAGTAATGTATTTTTTACACCATCAGAATTTAGAGATTTCAACGATCAAAAAGTCCACCGACTTTTTTAAAAACCAGATATTTTGATGTGAGTATTTTCGATTGAAAATTAGGCTGCTCTTTCGATATACGTCAAAATAAGGTGAAAAATAAATATTTTGAATCATAAAAATTACAGTGTTTTTGGGACCTAAAAAGGTATTCACCAAATTTCGTGAAAAAAAAAATTCAGTAAAAAATAAAAATAAAAAACCACAACTTTGGTTATTTGAATTTGTCACATAAATTTTGAGGTTATGTGAAAAAAGTAAAAATACAAAAGTTATAGATGTTTTTATTACCTTCAACTTTTCCCTGAAAATTTTTTTCCATAGAACTTCTAGTTTTGCCGGAAATGGAGATAAATGTTTTTTACCCCTTAAGAACTCACCTTCTCGAAATCAGATCGCCCGTAATTTATTTTTCTTCTTATTTTTGTTATATTCGCTTCCTTTTCCAATGGGTTTCATCCTACTATTATTTTTTTTCAATTTAAAAAATGATCGACCCTGGTCAATTCACAACTTTCTGAAATGAATTCATTGAGTTTTCATTATTGATAAGTACTCACAGAACCGGACATTGCTAAAATTGCATCCTAACATTCTCAAAATTGTCACTGTGAAATCACTTTGAAGTAATTGATGGTTATGTTCGTCACATTTCGGTCATATTATTAACCCCCCGGCTGATCATTAAAACAAGTACGAATTTAATAAAGTTTGATTCGTGTTTCCGGCGTGTCGGGTTGGATAAATGGCGTCCTAAATCATTTCAGCATGATTCCCTGATGTGCTGAAACATTGAGAGCGTTGAATCGCTGCCAGGACTCCTCCCGGTAATTATAACATACTGGTACGCACGTGCTTGTATGAAGTGTTGAGCGCAACTGGCGAATTCCCCGTCATTTCATGTGGAAAAAATTATATTTTCGAATGTTTCGACTCCCATGTACAGTTCAGTCGGATTAAAAAATCGAATAAAAAATATTCAATGGATCTAACAGTTGTTCTGATAATACCGGTACAGGTTCCTATACTCCAATCACTTTTATAAAGTCTCCCGGTTGGCCATGATTTAGGTCTATCCCGTTTTTGTAACTAAAACATAGGCAGGTTGGCACTGCTGAAATATCGTCAATGTCATAACAATTCGCCGAGACGTTGCCATTTTTTACTCTCAACATAATCATAACATAATCTATCATCTTAGACCATATATTATCATAGACCATTATCTTCGAATAATGAAGAACTCTTCGCTTTGAAATTGAAAATACCGACAGTAGTTTTGAAGAAGCAGAGACAAAGTATCAGTAAGTGCTATATAGAACCGAAATCTGCAATAGCAAAACATCATTCTGTCTCAGGACATTGAACTCTCGAATGAAATTACTCAGTTTCCTATCATTATATTTTATTAAGGTATGAGAATGACTCTGGTTTCGTAGTACTACTACATTTCGAAACTGGTGTATTTCAAGTTGTGCAACAAGGTATTTAAATGTCTTCTGGGCAAAAGTGTGGAATTCCATAGGTATGTCTGTTCGTTTAGAAGTTTTCCTGCCGGGTTATTCAGGTACTTTTATTCCTTTTTCAAATGAACTATGACAAAGTAACGGACTACTCTATCCATTATTTTTCAATAAAATTTCAACACTTGATTCTTGATTTCCATACAAGAAAATAGCAACACTGAATCTTCCAACCAGTTTATATAAGTGAAATATTTCCAGTAACAACAGAGGAAACATTTTCTTCTACAGTCGCCAGGACTTTGGAATTATTGAATTCACATAATTTCTTCTGAAATTCATTATTTTTCCGAAGTAAATTCACATTGGGAAAAATACGTAATTACTACGACTTCTATGTAGAGGGGACAACGTTGCATAGTTATCTGACAGGAAAATTAATATAACATTTTCAAAATATACACGGTGAAATGTGTCAAATTTTCATGGCCAACCGGGAGACTTTACATAAGTGAATGGAGTATAATAATAATAAATTTATTGATCCTTTAAGTATACAGGGTGAGTCTTTGACCACTGCATTCATTTTAACCAAAGATTCCTCTCATCAAATGAAACACTTTTTTCATTTACCATTTTTCCAGATTCGGCTCAGGTAAAAAGTTACAAGCGTTTAAAGATTTCACAATGTGCTAATACACTCCCGCATATAAATTATCTATGACATTGTTGGCGGACGAGAATAAGGCATGGTAACGTGGTTTACAGCTTGATTCGAGATTCCAACGCTCAGGGACGGATCCATAAAAGTAGTGAAATTTCTGGAGTTTTCCATTTTAAAACATTCAATGAAGAATATCTCGAAAACGGTGCGTTTAAGGAGAAATGATGAAGAATAATATAATGTTCTGAAACGATGGAATATTCTTGAAACGACTCAAGAAAAACTTTATATGCTTTCTTTATGCTAATTTCGTTTAGTTTTATGAATCCACGAGTCCATAACTAGAAAACCAGTAGAAGTAGAAGATAACTAATATTTGGAAAATATGTATCATAGTTATAGGAAACTTAACGCCAATATTCATTTCATTCGAAAAAAGGATGTCAAAGCTACAAAATAAAAACTGATTTTTTTTCAAAATTTCAACAGCCTGTATCTTTTTACCTGAGCTGAATTTGGAAAAATGTTTAATGAAAAAAGTGTTCCATTTGATGAGAGGAATCTTTAGTTAAAATTAATGCAGTGGTCAAAGACTCACCCTGTATATGTATAGGACAAGTCATTGAAATAATTGAAGGAAAAATACAAAAAAAAATCAATATTTAAAGGCACTCGAGCTATGACAAAACTAAAATATTCAGTCCTGCTATAAAAACATTCATCAATCAGAATTTTTTTTACTTCTTTCTTGAATTCGATATATTTCAAATCCTTCAGTCTCCCAGGAAGATGGTTAAAGAGTTTGATGCCGCTATATAGGTACGTCATATTTATAAACAGGATGTGAAATTCCAGATATCATTTCAATTACAAGTGTATCGTTTCCGTTCCAGCTATTTGCCAGGAAACTGTGAAGAAATCGTAGAAAAACATTTTACAACGTTACGTTCTGTCGCCACTTCCAGATTATGATGCTTCGTCACAACTCCATTAAAAGGCTTCTTAGCAGTGAATAATCTCATACGGGAAAGTCCCCTCAAAAGAACTGTGACTTGATTTTCGATCGATGAGCTAATTAGTCCGCAAGCCAGGAACAGATTTTTCCGTAGAACTCTATGCTCACAGTGATGTGGTCACCATGGATACGATTCAATACAAACATAAGTGTATGTGTCATTTGCTATTGTGAAATTATTTAAGAGGTCCGAAATTCACAAAAACATGTGGAGGTCGACGAAAAAATGTAATATGCACCTCGGCGAAAAGCTCTCTATTGTCTCGCCTGCTTGCTATCCGAGGCGGTACCGAGGATTTGCAGACTCGACTATAATAGACAGTCGTTCGTCCTTGGTACATAAATAACTATTCATGACTAATTTTCTCCCGAGTGATGATTCGTAAAACATTGCAGAGAATTGTATCATGAAGACTTCTGAATTAACGTCAACTGCCGCTCTTACGCACGTAGGAAAAGTAATTTTCAATCATTTGCTACTGATTGGAAATTCAGCAAATTATAGCCAAGCCAATATCTCACAGAAAAAAAGGTAAGCTGGTCACACGACCATGAAAAAAAAATATTCACGTTCAGTGATTTTTTTCTCAACTGAGTATTCAAGGTGAAGGGTTATATGATATTATTAAGAAATCAAAACGTCAACTGGCTATATCTCGGTGGAAAAATTGTCAGCTGTTGTCCTGAAGTGCGAGGCTCATAAATGAGTAAACAACATCATAATTACAGTTACAAACATTTAAACCATCAAACATTTAATAGAAGACTGCCCAGTGACAGCTTGCGAAGTACCACTTGAAGATCTTCTGATTCTCATTTTCTTCTTAACAAGTAATTATTACTTGTTACAAAAAACATCGACTCGATCGAATTGAAGCTTGGTAACTAGTTGTAGAACATCGACATGAAGACGTGTTTGAAATTTTCTAAGAACCATATCCGTAGTAAATTTCAAAAAAATTAGGAAAAAAAAATAGGGTCAAGCACTGACGTGAAGTCGGGAGCTTTTGCGCGTATGTTCTATTGTCCATTCTCCTGTATTGGACACTCTTAATCGAATTTATTTATTTTAAAAACGGCATTTTATTGATACTTGAAATGTTTAAAAGGTGTATTTTTACTGCCTTGTCAGTTCGTTGATGGAGTTCCGAATGAAAAAAATTGCACAAAACTGGTTTTATTAGGTACAGTACTTCTACAAACTACAACAGAGAAGTTTTGCTTAGTAGAAACATATATGGTGAACTCTAACAATTATTGTTAAATACAGTGGAGCTCTCTCTGCTTCGCTCATATTCCGTAAAATTAACAATATTATTATCCACACTACCTCATAATTCCGGAATACCCTAAAATATTTTATTGCCTATGTTCTTCTTTTTGTATAGCGTGTCCTCAATATAGCCCTCCGCGAAAGCCAAAGATTTCCATCCCCCATGTTATTTCAACATTGTTATGTCCCCACCAGAATGCACACCAGAGTGAAACACCAGCCGCGGTATTAAATTGTGTGTTTTTCTGCCTAGTAAAATACAAAAAATAGTATATTACATACCGAGCGGGGAAGTAATTTATTATAGCCGAGGTGCGAAGCACCGAGGTACTCTGCAGACCAGAGGCTGGAATGATTTTCCCCAAGGTTTGTATACTATTTTACTCACAATCTGTTAATAATAAAACTTTGATAATAATTATTAGGGAGTCCCAAGAAAAATTATGTGATCATAGACGATTTTCATTATTCATGTATGTATGTAACAGCTAACCGTTAAAGTAACATTTGATAACCGGGAAAGTGAGATTTGCTAGCCGGGAAAATACGAAGTATGTAATGATTCGCTTCCCGACTGTTCTGATGGTTAGAAATCCAGCGATTACAAATCAATTGTGAGTATAATATAATACCCTCCTGAAATTATGAGATATAATCGATTAATCCAAACAGGGATTCTTTGAGCCTTGACAATTACAAATTACGGATTTACCTAAATGTATACGTACGGAGCAACGTTAGAGCAAACTTCTCTCTATTTGTTCCTATATGTCCTTCTCTTTTCCGAATTTTCATTATTTTTCAAGAGGTTAGTTGTCAACAGGATCCTGATGAAAATCCCGTCATCTCATGGTAATATTCGAAATCCCTCATGATTCATGCATTCTGAAAAATTGGGGGTTCACATAGGAAACATCTGTGTTTTCAGGTTTCCGCAACCACTATTTATTGCTCGTGAACAAAGGACATTTGGACCAGGCGTAAAAAAATTGTTACACTTTTATTACGGTTCAAGATAATACATTTTCCAAATTTCTACCCCCTTGTTCATCATTAAGATATACTTGATTTATGCATCAAGTTTATTTGTTTAAGTAGGGAATTATTTAGGAGGAATGCACCGGAAGTAGGTACTGAAATTCTAGAACTTATCCTCAATCCTTTTATGGTCTGGCTATCTCCAATTCTGAAAGCTCATGAGGCAATATCGAGCAAAACTGAAAAAAATTCATCCGCAACCAGTTTATATTTTTATAATACGCCTCTCGCGTTGGTGCAGTCGTCTAGGCCGTGAAAATCAACACGAATTCTCATCTTAGGGTCTATGAGCAACGCGATAATAATTATTTATCTAGGACGAAAAACTGTCTATTATAGTCGAGTCTGCAAATTGCTATCCGAGGCGGTGCCGAGGATAGCAAGCAGGCGAGAAAATAGACAGTTTTTCTCCGAGGTGAATATTACAATTTTTCGTCGACCTCCACATGAATGTCGGACCTCTTAAATAATTTCACAATAGCAAATGACACATACAAATATGTTTATGTTGAGTTTGTATTGGACCGTATCATGGCGTATTCATAGTGACCACAGCACACGAGAAAGTAATTTTGCGGACGAGAAAGTACATTCTCGTCCGCAAAATACTTGCCTTCAATAACAGTCGATTTTACAGCCGCAAATTAGTGCGTAAAATGTCACCTTTGAAAGAGGTCGACAAAAAAATCTTTTTTTTTGTTTGTATCCTTCGAAAGATGATTCTTCGAAAGATGAATTTTCACCTCTCATTGTACCAAGTTAAATGAATTTCCCTTCAGTATTCCAGTACCAGTATTCAGTATCTTTGGTGCGACGACATATGGACGTGGTTCACGGACGAATTTTATTCATTCAATTTTTGAATTCTACAGCCTTCAAAAAATTAACTGTGGAACCTCCTTCAGGAGGTTTATGGATTTCTTTTCGCTGCATACGATTTCGAAGGTTCGTATTGGCGGCGAAAAGCGTCATATGTACATCCAGGCTGGAACATCTGTTGTTGAAAACCTTTCGCGATGAAAGTTCACTTCATTAAAAGCAAAATGAGATATGCTGCCACAACTCGGTCTTGAAACTGCTTCGTTTTGCAGATTTATTATACGTATCCCATGCGTGCTTTCCGTTTCCCGTTGACGGATATGCCCAGAACTTTGGATACGGCTTAATGGCGGCGGCTTCCAATTCAATTTATATTCTTCCCAGAAATAGATTCAATACTAATTTCCCTGGATATTATATACTCACGATTTTCGAACGTACGACAAGAAACACAATACGCGTTGATTGCTGAAAACTAGAATGTTTTTACTGGTTTCAGATGAGAATCCACGGTACTCGAAATGCATTTTCACTTTCATCATCTGGGTCATCCCGAAAATTGAAATGAATCTCTTCCTTCACTTCTGCTATTCTTCTGACATTGAATGTGATATTTTGTAATATAGAAAAAATTATATCTCCGAAAGTATCGGTTTCTCAGAGTTGGGAATTATATCAATGTATTCATATGATAGAACTGCATCCTAAAGGAAATTCAATTCAAATAATAGTTTATTTATCAAGATTAAATGAGCAATCATGAGAATGAGAAAAGCACCATGGAAGAAATCAAATTAAATCTGGCCAATTTTGCCCAATAACGAACTTAACCGAGATATTCATCTCCCTAAACTACTCTGAAAATTTCAACTACCTACCTCATTCCGTTCGAGAGTTATATCTATGTCTATGGATGAAAAGCAGTCTCACTACTCTCAGATCTCTTACTTCATGTTCAGTTCCGAAATGTAAGAATTTTCTGAGAAAAACTAATTTCGGAGCAAACAACTGAGATTTTCCCACTTCGCTCACAATTCTTCGATTGATTAGATAATCTGTCAGGAACATCATTTGACATTATGACAATTCATATTCATACATAGAATAATATCATTCTGTGACAACGTTGAAATACGATTTATTATTGAAATTTTGAAAAATCATATCTCCGAAAGTATTAGCTTGTTAGAGTTAAAAATGATATGAATGGATTCTTATGATAAAACCTCTTATTAAAAAAAATTTAATTTGGAATTTGTTTCGTAAAAAAAAAATTTTTTTTTTGTTACTCCGAAACCATCTGTCCGATTTTGCCCAATAACGAACTTAGCCGAGATATTTATCCCCCAAACCTACTCTGAAAATTTCAACTCTCTAACTCATTCCGTTCGAGAGTTATCGTGCCTACGGCCGGCCGGACCGGCCGGACAGAATGAATTTCGACCACGGATTCTTGATCAGTGAGTCGAACCAAATCGTTTAAGACCATTTTCATCGAAATATTCGAAAATTACAGACATTTGGGCAAATTGATAAGCACTCAGTTCCGAGGAACTAGAGCGCCAAAAAGTGGGTAAGCCCTGTTACCAGCAGCTTTGTCGCGCCGTTCAAGTGTATAGCCAGAGCGGTCACCCATCCAGGTTCTGAACTCGCCCAAAGCTGCTTAGTTCCAGAAAAAAAAATTCCGAATATTTCCAAGAATATAAATCCTACTCTAAAAAAACCGTCCAAAAAAAACTGATCGTCTTTTTGGCCGAGAATGATCTCAAACGAATATTTTCGACCCAAATACATACATTCACTGTTGGTTCGAAAATAAACAGGACCTTGTCTGTGGAAATTCAAAATACTGATGGGCATTTCTTTCTTGTATATGGATTCCCTCATCAAAAAACAGAGTTTTCTCCAAAGTAAACGAAATTCATTTGAGTAGGGAAAAGACAAGAGGGACAAAACGAACGAATAAAATTGGTTCAAGCACTGACGTGAAGTCAGAAGCTTTTGCGCGTATGTTCTATTGTCCATTCTTCTGTATTGGACACCCTTAATCGAATTTACCATGGTAAATTACCATGGTAGTTACCAAGCACCAATTCGATCGAATATTTATTTTTTGAGTTATTAAGGAAATAATATTCTAGGTGGGTATAACTCGGAAACCGTTGGACCGATTATGCCCAAACACGAACTCAACTCTCCCTTTCGGATACGCAACCTACCCTGAAAATTGCAAATCCCTATCTCCTTTCGTTCGAAAGTTATCGAGTCAACGGTCACCCATCTACTGAACTCACACAAGAATGCTCGAATCACCAACAATATTTAACCGATCGTATTAAAACTTGAAACTTGGCAGTAGGGTTAAGTTATGAAGGCTCTTGCAAAATTTCAGCAATTTCAAACGAATAGTTACTGATATATAGAATTTTTTTTTTATTTTCAATGATTTATTAAAAATTTTCTACAAATGCTATCCTCACCAAATTTTGCAAACGTATTCGCGTTGGCATTCTACAACTAATAACCATGTTTGAATTCAATCGGTTCAGTATTTTTCGAGTTAATGAGGAACAAAAAACCACCAAATTTCAGAAAATTTCAGATGGCTATAATTCTAAAACCGTTTGGCCGATTATGCTCATAAACAAACTGAAATGTCGCGTTCTGGTGCACATCCTAACCTGAAAACTTCAAGCCGCTATCTCATTCCGTTCTCAAGTTATCGTGACAACAAAAATATTTTTTAATAATTTTTTTTTAATTTTCTAGCCCCACGATTCGCACAAAATTTCACAAACGTGCTTAGGTTCATATTCTACAACTACCCACCAAGTTTCAATTCGATCGGATTTATATTGGTTGAAAACAAAACTATTACTCGGGAACCACTGGGCCGATTATGCCCATTAACGAACTTGTCCGTCGTATTGGGATGCGCCGCCTACCCTTAAAATTTCAAGTCGCTTGCTGTTTTCGTTCTCAAGTTATCGTGGCAACGGACGGCCGGACGGACAGAATCAAATTTGACCTCGAATTCTTCATTGGGGAGTCGAACTTAATCGTTTGAGACCATTTTCGTCAAAAAATTCGAAAGTTACAAACATTTGGGCAAAACTATAACGCGATGTTCCCCAGAACATACGCGCAAAAATAATACATAACCTTTTAAAAGTCTCCTCTCACAAATATACTCTCCTGTAGCCGCATGGAACTCTTGAAGAAGAATCACCTCCGCTACTTTTCGAATTTATGCACTCTCAGAAATTCATTCAATATTTAAATTGAATAAGGAAAATGTCGTTGCTCATAAGGCCAGTAGGATTTTTTCAAAACCAGGTAATCCAAGCGATGATTATTCAGAACTGCAGATGTTCGAAGACCGCTACAGAGTCCTGATGTAGGGCTATCATCTCCCATAGATATATTATGCTTTTCTCTGAGTTATTATTTCAATCTAAATGATAATAGCATTGATTGGAACAGGTACTGTCTTTTCGAATGGATATGGAACTTTATTATCATTTACAAGATGACAGATTGTTACAGGCCATAGGTCTCAGACTAGTTTAATGTCAATATCATAGAGGAACATTAAATTCCTGAAAGACAGATATGTTAATGAAGTTACTAACATGGAATAATTTAGAGTCTAAAATCAGAAACAGAAACTTGTTTGGTCCAATCTAAATACACTGGACCAGTTCACCCCGATCGTCGGAATATTTGGATATTTCGGCAATATCTTGAACAAATATAGATCCGATCGAGTTCAAATCTAGAACTTTACTGTAAAATATGGTTTTGTAGGCTCTCGTAATTTCAAAGATATCTGACGGATAGTTTCTGAGATAAAGAATTTTTTTTAATATTTTGGACTCCAAACCTACCCTGAAAATGTCAACTCTCTAACCCATTGCGTTCGAGCGTAATCGTGCTGATGACCGGCCGAACGGACGGCTGGCCGGACAGAATCAATTCTGACCTCGGATTCTTGATCAGTGAGTCGGAAACTAATCGTTTAAGACCATTCTCGGCGAAATATTCGAAAATTACAGACATTTGGACGAATTGATAGGCACTCTGTTCGTAGAACAGCGCGCCAAAAATAATGAATTTTTTGCGCGCTTGTTCCGCCAGGAACATCGAAAAATTTTAAAGGGTAGTGGTAGAGAGTATCGACACCTCGTTTTTCTATGCAGCTTGTTTGGACTCATCAGTGAAGCTTAATTCAACGATGGTGAAAAAGCACTACGAGGAAACTGGTTTTTATTAGAATCCATCAGCAATTATTGATATCATTCCATTCAATTCCGTTATGGCTGATTGAAATTGAATTGGGACGTTCAATCAATCGAAAATGAATATTCGTAATTCTACCTTATCTCATCAATATCATATATATATGCGGGACGCCAAAGTGACATGATAAAAACTGCCCGCCGCGAATAAAAATACAAAGGACAATATGGGAGGTACCAGTGCAATAAATAAATGTGACTGATGTCGGTGAGGCAACCGATAGTTCCACGTTTTTGTGTTTTCATGAGGCAGGGACCACGCCATGAATCAGGGGAAATGCGTATGACAACAGTGCGGTCCGAAAAACGTCCTACTCCCCTCGCACCTCATGCATAGGGATGGACAGTAAGTTTTATCGATGAATCTAATCGGTTTGTATGACGGAATCACAATACAGCAACGCAGAGCATATTATTGTAAATTTGCAAGAAAAATAATTTCAATTAATACATACAATTACAATTATTATTGATGCATATGTATGTACGTACGTTTAGTTTCTGGGAAAGGTCCTATTGTTAAATGATAGTTCGATGCACATAAATACTATCCAAAATTTGATACAAAACAGAGTATAAGATATTCAAAGATTGTTTCCGAATTAAAGGTACTATTACAATTTCGAAAAATCTACTTTTGACATATTCTCGAGATGAAGCCACAATATTGAAATCTCCGTCAAGTTTATGGTGTTAGTCTTCCATGCTGAAGTCGACCCTTTTCACATAGCATGAAGAGCAGGATATTTCTTAATGAATTTTCAACAGAATTGGAAAACTCTCTTTTATTTTGTAATTATTTTGCAGAATTTGGGAGAGAAAATCCAGAAAAAAAACCAATGAATGAGGAAAATCTGATGATGACAAACCTAAAATATCCAATAATTTCAGTAGGGAGGAAGGGATATGTGCTTACTAAAGTGGTAATGACATTAGGGATTGCTGGAGTATTCCGTTCCAATGTTTTTGGCCACATTTAAAAAGGATGTTAAAGATGTTAAGAATATTATGATAATTATTTCAACAAAAAAGCACTGAGGAGAAGTCAGAAGCTTTTGCGTGCATATTCTATTGTCTATTGACGCCTCACACACCCTCACGATATACTGAATGAACCTTCAAGCCGTCTCTTCTCAAACGAACATACTTGAATTTGATTCGATTGGATCCCTATTTTTGGAAATATCTAGCATCGCTAACATCTCAGCCAACAGTTGCTACAATTCTGAAATCTATTTGATTTTGAATCGGACAGATAATTTATGAAATATAAAATTTATATAAAAACTTAAATTTTATTTTATTGATACGCTCATCAGGAAATTTTTCCGATAGCATTTGAATGCTCAACCGACCCTGCAAATTGGCAAATTTCAAGTCTCTAGCAGGCACGCAAATTTCAAGTCTATACGTCTCTTCTTCCGAAAGTTATTGTGTTGAAAAACTTCCGATCGAACAAAATTGCAAAGTTATAGAAATTTGGTAAATGATAGATACCATATGCAAATAATCATTAAAGGATACTGTGGGAGGTATACTCATTATTGAATGGTTTTTTTCTGGGTTTTCTCTCCCAAACTCTGAAAAATATCTATAAAATAAACATTAATTATTTTGTGATTTGCTTCTGCGTAAGAAACACAAGATATTTGTCAGAAGCAATCAATTGAACAATGTTGCCTAACAAACAACAACGAAACAACATCAACGAAGAAACAACTATATCGTAACGTTTCGGAGTCTATATCAGACTCCTTCGTCAGACTTTTAATGAAAATCTTTAGTTTTATTTTGTTGATAGTTATTTTGTGAAATTCAAGAATTGTCACATTGATGTTGTTTCGTTGTTGTTTGTTAGGCAACATTGTTCAATTGATTGCTTCTGACAAATATCTTGTGTTTTTTACGCAGAAGCAAATCACAAAATAATTAATTTTTATTTTATAGATATTTTTCAGAGTTTGGGAGAGAAAACCCAGAAATAATCATTCAATAACCATATGCAAACTCTAGAAAAGCCTAAACCTCTCGACTTTTTCTTCTTTCAATAACCCTGAAATGGTCCAACGACCTTTTCAGTCGGTTCGTGGGTTGAAAATTGGGGGTTGAGGCAATATATCTCAAGATATTGTCAATTATGGAAGTAGGAATGTATATTTCTGATATAAATAACAGCCAAAAACAAATTACCGCTATATTCTATGATCTTGAATTGAAAGATAAGAGAATTAGATACAAAAGCTAATAACTATCAATTTATGTACAACAAAGAAGTAGGTACTCAATTCAACCTCGCAATCTTTAAGAAAAATATTTCAATCCAACCAATGGTTTGCTCTTAAGTCGAGGGCCATATTGAGTTCTTCTTGTACCCGATTTTTTTATTACATGCGAATTAATAAAGGATGATATGGAAATTCCTTTATTATTGACGAGAATACGTTTTAGACATCAGCAGTAATATAAGAGAAGAGATGAGGTATAAAAGAACGCAGAGTTTCTGAATACAATGGGCCTGTACTCTCGAGATTGTGCTCGGCAATAATAAATAATCAGAATATCAGACGCGAAGGGATCTGATATTAGATGATTTCCGGTGCGTTACGGCCCTTAAGTCTCCGAAATCGGTCCATAGGCGCCGATATTGGGTTGAATGGAAACCGCTGGCAGATTTTCGTTTTAGTTGAAAAATGGAAATTTTCACGGAATATGTTATAGAATTTGCACTGTTCAGAAAACCGAAAAATAAATCTCTAAATGGTTCCTTTGTGTGTTTTCTCCCTCAAACAAATTTCGCTTTTCGGAATAACTGTCAACAAAAAATAATTCTGTAGATTTTCGCTTGTTGTCCGATGAAGGACAGCGTTACAACGTCAGAGAATAGTTGTTTTATCGTTGATGATACGCAACATTGTTCTATCTTGCTTCCAAGAAATATCTTGCGTTTTTAACGCTGAAGCAATTTCAAAATAATATATGGAATGTTTATGTAGTATTTCGTGATAGTGTGTGAAGGTTAAATAAACAGAAGAACATTCGCGCAAAAGCTCCAGTGCTTTTTAACGAATTTTAAACCTTTTTTGGCGCTCTTGTTCCTCGGAACAGAGTGCTTATTAATTTGCCCAAATGTCTGTAATTTTCGATTTTTTGCTGAAAATGGTCTCAAACGTTTTGGTTCGACTCACTGATCTAGAATCCGTGGTCAAAATCGATTCTGTCCACCCGGCCGTCCGTTAACACGATAACTCTCGTACGGAATGGGCTAGACAGTTGAAATTTTCAGAGTAGGTTTGGGTGATAAATATCTCGGTTATGTTCGTTATTGAGCCTGGTGGTTTTAGAGTAACGAACAAAAACATTTTTTTTCATTACAAATTTTAAATTCAATTTTTTTTAAGATGCAGTTCGTAATTTTATGATTTCATAGAATGGTCTAATTATAATTTGCTGATGTTTTTATGAGGTGAGTCATAGACCTACGTTTTGAATTTAATTTTTCATGATGCATTTCTATCATAAGAATGCACTGGTTTCATTCCCAACTCTGAGAAACCAATACTTTCGGAGATATGATTTGTCAAAGTTTGAATAATTACTTGCTAGTAATTTGACAAGGGAGCCAAATCCCCTGTCCATAAAGCTTCCCCACATTTTTATTTTATTCTAATGAATATTTGCATGTACCTTGAATTCGCTATCCTAATGATAAATAATTAGACGCCAACGGTCCTTATTTACCACCAGTTGCTTCATGCCCTTTCAGTATCTGAAATCGGCCAATAGGCGCCGATATATTAGTGAAAAATGGTTGCTGCTGGAAGATTTTCATTGATATCAGATGGGAAAATTTTCTCGCAATTGATAATGGAATTAGCAGCTCTTAGAAAACTGATACTTAAATTATTCGAAAATAAAAATATATATTTCTTCTTCCACTTTTTACAATTTCAAGAAACCTAATTTCCATATACTCATATATTATATCAGTCAGCTTCTCCGTTCTATTCTTCTAATGACACGATTCTCATGAAATTTCGCAAGAACCAAAGTACCAAATTGCAACTGCAACTGGAAACTGTGGATTTTGAACTATTGGAAATATAAAATTTCAAACATTACAAATATTTCGGCAAAATGATAGTGCTCAAAAAATTCGACATACACCCAGGGTCTCATCAAGACGATTTCCATATCGGCGTCAGCTTTGTTTATGTTTATAGCATTTCGACAATTGTCATAGTCTACGATTGAGGCAAATAATACTTGAAGCGGTCCCATATACTGGAGTTCATTAGAACTCTGGAATTGAAATTCTGAAATTTCGCAAAAAAACAGGAAACGAAGAGCTTTCTTGTATTCACTATGAAATTGTATCGATTACATTCAACCGAGAATTGCCAACAAATTGTAATACATTTGGCAAAGAATTTGCAATACTTTTACACCATTTACAAAATGACAATTAATAAGGCTATAACCAGTTTAGTACGTAACAGCCTAGTACCACATCCAAAATCAACCATATGAACCAATCAACCTCAATAGTTTGAAATTGACTGACATAATTATGTATGTTACAATAAGTGAACATTTTCACAGCAATGCTGCGTGTTTATGATTCAGATTATGACGAGGAAGTGTGAATATGAGAAAAATAGTAACCATAAAATACAGAAATGCTCTATATTTTGTATTCGAACTTATAATAATTTTTGTATAATTCGCAATAGATTTCAGGCATGCTGGCTGCATCATGCACATATCTTTGATTTGATGATTAGACAAAAATTCGATAACGGACGAATAATGGAGCAATGATAAAATCAACCATATATTTTCCTAGAAAATCCAGTATGCGAATCATAATTATTTTTTGATGGTAATAATAACACAGGCTAATGATGATTATTCACCATGCTCTCAAGATTTCTTTTTCAATTCTGGAATCGTGGCATGCTCCCTCTTTATTTTCCGCTGAGAGCAACTTTCAACGAAATATAAATCACGTGTAAAGGCCACAGCAGCAGCCGCATAAATCCACGTGCCAAAAATCCTCCCTCTAAAGTTCACGTACAGCATCCCTCGGTGTGTCTGTCGTTCTGGAGCTAGGACGACGCGTTCCGGTTGTTAAGGATGGCAATTAAAGGGGGAGCGGAGGAATTCATGGAATTTTGGCGGAAACGGCAGTGCGTTACGTCGTATAGTCTGCAGTGGGGCCAATGCTTCGGATCCTTTGTATAGGACCTTTGATCTGGCGTTTTTTGTAGTTGTTGGTGATTCATGAGTTGTGATCCTACGTGAGGCAAGTGTCACCATACTGTGACACCGAAGTAGCCACTCGATCTTGATATCCCTTCAACTTATTAAACCAAGAGCCGACTGCAGGATAATCGTACAGAATGAATTAATATATTTATTCGTGGGACAGAAACCTAGAGGATAATTTCTAATTATAGAGCTTCGTGATACAAGAACTATAATATCAAAGTAAAAAAAATATATAAAGCTTCCTACAATTTCACAAAAGAAAAAATCGGTTCTGAAAAAATGTGTTCACAAAGTATACTTCTTCACAAAAGTTAAGGAAGTTCAGAAATTTTGAGACTGTTTCAAAAGTTATTATTATTATTATTATTATTCAAATTAACAAGAGTAGAGGTATTTACACCTATAAACTCAAAAGAAAAAATTGATGTGTACAAAACCATCACATATGAAAAAAACCGCAACAAAAGTAAAACGAGAACAGAGAATTGAATAAAGTGCATGCGTATGATCAATGAGAACTGCGCCATCCAGCGAACCCATTTTTAAAACTATTGGTAGAGCTGCTCCCGACCACGTCAGAGGGCAGGCTGTTCCAGGTGCAGAAAACTCTGTTACTAAGAAAGCACTGTCTCGGCTGAGTCCTGAAATTTTCCTTCCTCAACTTGTAATTATGTCCACGGAGATGATTCGTGTTTCTTGTAAAGATGGCTTCAAGCTGAGGACCAAACATTCCATGCAAGGCCTTATAAGTGAAGATCATGTCGCCTCTGGCCCGTTTGCTGTCGAAGGTGGATAGATTCAGCAGACGTAAGCGTGTGGGATAATCAGGACGAACTGTACCGTAAGGGATCCTAGGGTTCCACCTCTGAATTGACTCGAGAGCGTCAATCTCTCCTCTAAGGGCAGTCCACCAGGCTGGTCCCGCATACTCCATGATTGGACGGATGTAGGTCTCGTATAGAAGTTTACATGTAGTCGGATCGGATTTGCTGAAGTTTTCCTGCAACAGGTAGGTCATCTGGCGGGCCCTACTCGTCATAGCTGAAATGTGAGAGGTCCAAGTGAGGTCATCAGAAACGACCAACCCCAGATCGCACTGACTAGAGGTAGGGGTGATGCGATGACCATTTATGAAATAGGAGAGTTTTGGATTGCTCTTTCCCATGTGTATAACGCGACACTTATCCAAATTGAGGGGCAGGAGCCATTGCTCACACCACTGAGACAGTCTATCCAGATCCAGCTGCAGCACTCCGGCATTAATTAGTGGTAGATTGTAAAGATTTGTGTCGTCAGCATACATAGTGCATGTGGAAGCGAAGCAGGAAGGAAGATCGGAAGTATAAAGCAGGAATAATATTGGCCCAAGGGTAGATCCCTGAGGAACACCACTACTGACTTTCCATTTTTTTTCACCAATTTTTTAAATAGGAGAAATGCCCATTTCTTCATAAGTTTTACAGTTTTAGGTGAAAATGTATTTTTAGTATTTGCAGTGCAAAATCATTTCAACAAAAAAATTTGAAAAATAAAATTCTCCTGGAACATCAACCATGACCTGGGAACGCCTTTGCATACTTTCGACCAGAAGCCTTGATTAATTTCCTCCAGAGCAATCTGAGTTCTTGAAGTGTACGTGGAGGTGGTTGATGAGAATCCAAAGGTCTGGCGACCGAGGAGATAGGGCCAAATCTGGAATACCATGAATTTCCAGAGCTTGCTCGACAATTTTCGCACGACGGGGTGGCTCATTATCGTCCAAAAATAAGAAATGTCACTGACTTGCTCTATGTAAATTTGTGCATTCATGGCACCAACAAGTCTGTAAGTGCGTTGAAACAAATACCTCCCCAGTAACTGTACCACCTCTGAACGGATTAACTTCCTGAACCGATCTGCCATTTCTTTGCACCAGAGGATCGGTCCATACTGGAACACGCTGTATATCTGAAAACCGACCATATCTCGACTATTCCGTGAACAATACAGACCTCCATTGATCTTTTCAATTCACGTGCTCATTGGTCCATTCCAATGAAAGTAGCATATGATTTTGAGTTTGTGGAATCCTTCTCAAAAGTCGTCGAGAATGTAGGTTATCATCTCGAAGTCTTAGACGAATTATTTCAATCGAAACCAAGATACGAGTAGTTCAAAAGGCGTTGTGGCATTATTTGGCTAGTACTCAAAGGCTTTCTACGGGTAGACACAGTCAGAAACTGATCTTGTGCAGGAGTGGAAGACCTTGGGCGTCCACTTCTCGGTCTTTCGGTCACGATGTTATCGATGGACGAGACGGCAAACAGTACTTCCACTGAGTTTATTGTAAGAAAGTGAAGGCCGGTCCATACGCTACGTTTTGCCTGCACAGTTCAACACGTTGCAGGTAAAACGTTGCATGTAGGTACACGGAAAAAAAATATTGCTTCTAATATATGAATTTCATATACTGACTAACTGAATTTCATATACTCGGCGTGACAGAAGAACTTACATCTAATCTTATCTGACTGCAGCACCTATTCATAACACGCATTCGGATCTTGAAACTAATCTACTTTCATATTATTAGTAACAGTCAGGTCTGAAGGATCTGATGATTTCGACATATGGAACTAGAACCATCGTATACCAATGTAGGATCCCGAGCATATAAAGATGAGAATCTAATCAGATTAACAGTATACCAACGATTTTGAGTACTAGTTAGTCCCGCTTTCGAACCTAGCATTATTGTCATACATTGGTTATATTCCAGTCATATTAGACTTATGATTCAGTTATATGAATTTAGTAATCTCATCATATAAACCTCTGTAATCTTGAATATTGTAATATAAAACTAGTAACCACATCATATGAGTCTTCATTTCTCGTTTATCTGGCAGATGATGATCTATTATTATATTTATACGTATGAGCCCGGAGAACAGAAAAAAAATTATTCGAAAAAGAAGTTTTTTCGAATCATTTTGATCATTTCTTCAAGCACATCCATATGTATCAGATGAGATCAATATCAGCCAGATGAACAAGAAATCAAACATCATCAGAATATATAGAAATATTATAAAAAAACTCAAGACAAACAAAAACGATTTTATCCTGGGAAAATTTATTGATCTCTTCACATAATGAAAATAAACATCTAAAATTCTAACATAGAAAATATTCAATAAAAATTAATAACAATTCTTGTGCCAGTCTGTCACATATACATAACACTATAAAATATTATAAATAACATAAAAAATGACTAGCTTTAATACTACAAAAGGTATATATACATTAATTCGGTAATACTGAAGTCAAATAAGGGTTCGTGTTCTTATGAATTTCATTCAAAATGGACTCAAATTCTGATTCCTCAAAAAAGAGTTACTTTCGCCGTCAGTGTCTTTAGATTCGAATATTGGATTTTGTCCAATACTGGGAGATTCGTACTGAAAAAAAAAATTATTAACAGAATGAAAAGAACCATTTGGAGAAAAAATGATGCAAATTGATGATGCAATTTGATGATTCTAATATTAGCATATTTTGATAGCCTTGAATAAAATTTCATCGGAAAATTCTGGAGTTTTTGATATAATCAGTTATACAAATTTGAATCATAATAGGTACTACATAATACTCACACTGGCACTTCCATTTCTTACATGAAGAGCGAGTGCCGTTTGAAATTTAAGGCGAGGACCAATCTTCGGGATCAATATTTTCAACGTGTCTTGGCTAAGCATTTTAACGGATCCTTGATCAATTCCCTCATCTGCAAGAAAAATGTACAATAGATAAGCAACTAAATCAGGGGCTGATTTTTTTCAAAATGGTTTTATTCCGTCATTATTCTTATGGATGTATGAATCATAATCATCAAGAATCGCATCTAAACGTATCCAAAGTATTTTTGAATTCCCCATCCCAATGTAAATATGTAATTTGATGTTCGATGTAACATCTCAAATTTAAAAGCTGTTTGAGTTATAATCATCTTCACTTCATAGATTGCAGATGTGAACTGAGATTTTAATTGGATGTGTAATTTCGATTTTTTGGCAATGTTAATGAAGGAAAATTTCAAAACGATCACTGATGATTTTCATTCATAACAAAAACATTTTTCAATACTAGAATTATTTTCTTCATTTTACATTATTTAAAATGATAAAAAATGTATTTTTGACGTTGTTTTTTATAGCTAACCTAAACTAACCTAACCTAACTTGCCCAAATATGTAAAATATATTGAAAACTGGTGAGGGGCGATAAACTGCAAATTAACCTCATATTTTTTATAATTTGAACCTCTACAAACAATGTGAATAAGTCCCTGTATTCTACGCAAAAATGTCTGTATAATGTTATTGTTTCGGAGAAAGTGGTTATGATTCGTTTTCAATTTAGCCATTATTCCGATTTTCGTTTATAAATCAAACCAAAAGAAGATAGGAAAAAACGCGGATAGTATCATTTCATCAGTTTCTCTAAAAATAAACCAAGGATATGATATTAGATTTCCGCTATCTCTTATAGTTTGAAAGTTGTAACAATGAAACATCAAAAACGTCCCCCTGAACAAAAATAATTTATTCTCAGAGTTGGGTATTAGTGACGTATATACATACTTAAAAAAAAATAACGATTCTGATGTATACGGACATGAATTCATACCCAAAGAATTAAAGAAAATATTTTACAAGTATCATACACTATCAATCAATAAGCGAATGGCGTGTAGGTACTTACCTATAGAAATCTTAAAATATATTCCAAATTTAAATCCTTCAGGAAGGCTTCCATTCTTGAAATCGCTCACTTAAGTAGGTACCTATAAGTATACATTGTTCTTCGCACAAATATAAAAATAATAAAATATTACTGAATCGCTTCACAAATGGAAATGCCCGACACAACACAACTTCCGCAACCTACTGCAAGTTTGTGAAGATTTAGGCGGTCATTGGGTCATCATCTTCTCTTCTTGAACAACGAATATTCATTTCGAACAGACGGGATAATTCCATTTATACGACGGGAATACTAGAACCGTGCGAAATTTTATAGTATGGTTGAGAATATAACGCGTATATAATGCTCTATTCGATCGATAAGCTAGAAATCTGTCATTGGACCACGATTTCTAGAAAGATTGATTTTTTGATTCGTATCGGAAAGAGTTTCTAAATCATTGAAACATTATATCGTTAATATAGGAAATTCATGTTACTGGTATATGCTACATGTTCGTACGACGTCGTTCTGGATCATTTTTTTCCGTGTAGGAGAATTGCGCAGTTTTGAAAACGGCGCGATAACTGAGCTAGAGAGCATAGATATCCGTGAACTGTGCGGATTTGTCGCTGCATGTAGACGGTAACTATCGTAATTCCATGACGATTCACTAGAACTGTGTGAAATAAACAGGTATCTCTGCACCATTTCGTTCCGTCTTAAGACTGCGCAGACAAAAGGTTGTCCAATACGTAGCGTTTGGACCGGCCTTAAGACAATAACTGATTTAAAAATCTCAAATGCAATCTCAAAACGCAAATGACAAGAACTTGCCTGAAACTGAAAAAGTTATAAAACGAGGAGCAAAAATGCCATTCATAAGAAACTAAAGATTTGATTTCTCATAAATCAACATTTGATGAACAAAAATCGGCAACTTTTGAAACGGTCATAAAATTTCTGAACTACCTTAACTTTTGTGGAGCAGTATATTCAGTGGTTTTAATGATAAAATGAAATATCAAAATATAATGAGTTGAAAAATTTTAATAAATTTTTGAAAAAAAGTTAATACATTTTGTCTAGAATTTATACGAGTATACCAATATCAAATTGAAAAGCACTCCCCGTGCTAGAATGACATAAAATACAAACAAGGGAGGACCCAGCTGAGAAATTTGTAAATCACAAAATAATTAATTTTTATTTTATAGATATTTTTCAGAGTTTGGGAGAGAAATACCCAGAAAAAAACCGTTGAATAATGAGAAATTTGTAGTTCGGCAGATCTTACACGGTCCACATTCGATGCACCACCCTTCACAAACACAATCTGTGACCTATCAGATAGTTTTGAGATATTACATTGTTTTATATACGAGTATTATGGCAATGAATTTACTATGAAAATTACTAGAATAGAGTGGGTTATATGCTAATACAGATTAGAATTTATTTAATTGTGAACATGAAACATTTCTCGAAAAGGTATAATCAGTATAGTCAGATCTTGATTCTCCTAAAATCAGTTCTGGATATCGAATTTTTTGTATAGTGTATACGAGTATACGGATCTGCTTCGTACCCAAAAGTAAATTTATCCGCAAATGTATCAATTTCCATCTAAATAAAAGTGCCCTTGCGCGCTCGGCTATTTCGTTTGCCACTCTGTCGCCTCATTTCATATGAAACTTCGGTATGCAACGACCGAGCGCTGCATAAAAGGGATGGAGTTACACCCTCGTCTCGCACGTGGGTCACGTAACAAACATTTCCGAAATTATATATTCAATTTCGATATCAACATGCGGATTTTCAACGTTACTACCCCTTGCCCTGTCCGTCCAACCCTTCCAGGGCTCTGTAGATTCGGAATTCAGGAAGAATTCACGTAGTCGCTTTTTTAGGGTGATATATCGGGCATATGCATCCGTTCCGGATGCGTAAATCGCTATTGTAGCATGAGAACATTTCAGAAAAAGTAGCTGGTAGAAATATCCGAATAGAGAAAATTCTATGTGAATTGCGAGAATTCTCGAGGAAGATAACTACAGCTTATATGAAAAAATTGGTTCAAGCACTGACGTGAAGTCAGTAGCTTAAGCTCGCATGTTCTATTGTCTAATCACCTCTATGGCCACTCTCAAACCAATGTAGCATCGATATATACCTTTTTCTCAGCATTTACATTCGGGTAAAGTAGGGTGAGAATGGTGAGATGGCCAGACGGGAGAGATGACCAATGGCCTAAAACTCAATAAAGCAACGTTTGGTAGCACTGAATAATCCTATTACACAATTGACAGCAATAAACGAGCATCGTCAGTATGTTTTCATTTCGAAAACCATACGGCGCCTTCAAATAATTTAGGTGTTTCAAATAATATTGAACTACGAATTTTTAGTTGCTGCTTTACTGCTGTTTTCATTAGATCAGGGGAGTGCAATATTCTTTAAGTAATTCTAACCTCTGAAAACAATTGAAAACGAGTGTTGGGTTTTGTTTATCTCGTTGGCCATCTCTCCCTAGCAATTAGGAGAGATGGCCAAATATAATTCTCTGTGCCTTTTCCTGCAATAATTTTTCAGATTGCTGTAAAAAATGCCAGCATATTATTGTAAAAAAATTTTGAATCGAGTTGATTATACTGAAGATAATTTGAAGATTGCCCTTGAAGCAGTCAGAAATGGTTCTTCTGGTAATGGTTCTGTACGGTAATCCTAGAAAAACCTTTGGGAGGAAAATAAAAAATAGCATCTCTACGACTGGAAGACTGGGTCCTGAAAGTATGTTCATTACAGAATAAAGTTTTTGCGCGTATGTTCTGGGGAACATACGCGTTATCATTTTGCCCAAGAAAATGGTCTCAAACGATTTGGTTCGACTCCCCAATGAAGAATTCGAAGTCAAATTTGATTCTGACCGGCCGGCCGTCCGGCCGTTGCCACGATATCTTGAGAACGAAAAGAGCTAGCGACTTGAAATTTTCAGGGTAGGTGGCGCATCCCAATACGACGGACAAGTTCGTTAATGGGCATAATCGGCCCAGTGGTTTCCGAGTAATAATTTTGTTTTCAACCAATATAAATCCGATCGAATTGAAACTTGGTGAGTAGTTGAAGAATATGAACCTAAGTACGTTTGTGAAATTTCGTGTGAATCATATGGCTAGAAAATTATTAAAAAATATTTTTGTTGTCACGATAACTGGTTAAACGGTTTTGGAGTTATTAGTTGTAGAATGCCAACGCGAAAATTCTTGCAAAGTTTCGTGAATTCGAATTAAGAGTGTCCAATACAGGAGAATGGACAAAATAATTTACCATGGTAAATTCGATTAAGGGTGTCCAATAAAGAAGAATGGACAATAGAACATACGCGCAAAAGCTCCTGACTTCACGTCAGTGCTTGATCCAGTTTTTGGAAATTTTCTAGGGGTACGGTTCTTAAATTTTTTTTTTTCGTCATTTTTTCATTAAGATTTTTCATGTTAATTTGATTTATACTTTTTGGCCATTTCTCCCTTACATCATTGGTCAACTGACCCTATCCCTGTGGGGATAGATGGCCATATGTAACCTATTCTAATAAAAATTATTAAGAAAAAAATATAAGTTTATTGACCGTATTTACTTATCAACCTCTTTCTATGATAGTTAAGCAATAATAAAAAAATATTTCATGAAGTCTATATGTCACTATAACCTTACGGGCACCTTATATGCAAAACGATGGCCATCTAACCCCACTCTCCTCTTTACGGAAGAATTTTTAATTGTGACATATATATTCTATTGGAATTGAAATACGAAAAATTTACGCCGCAAGTAACTCCAGGATACGATATTCACGTAATTCCATGGATCGGCATTAATCTACTTATTTTTAATCCAGTGGATACCACTGAAGTTCGTTCGATAAGTTGATGAATGTTCCATAATATTCTCTCCTTTGTAGCCATGTTTCAACTCTTTTTACTTTTTTTCTTCTGATTGATATTGAAATGCAATAAATCTGTCGCAGCACGAATACCTTCCATGACAATCGCCACATATCACTTCTGCAATATCCAACTGATCAGGACGATCATGTTCAGATCACTCTTACTATGAAAACTTTCGCCGAAAGCTGTACCTGCGAGAACTTGCTTGAAGTTTCTCGCGGCACTTATTGCATGTACTTAGTATAAACATAAACGCGCACAGAAGTCGCTGTAGTAAGATTGTCGAAAGAAACTGGCCAGTCTATATCTTTAGCGACTTCAAATTGGTTTGATGTTAGAAGTTGTGGAAAATCTGATTTATAATAATGTAGGGAATTTATTCAGCGGAGTTGAAATCAAGACGTAATTATAACTTTCGCTGTCGGTGTCTTGATCTTATTTCCAGATAGTAGTAGTAGTAGTGATTTAGATAAGGCGACAGGACGGCGATCTAGTAGATTTGGGTTGTTGTAATACAAATTTTGTTCCCATATTCTGAGATGAAACGTTAGTAAAGCTAATACTTATCTAAATATTGGCTGACATTACCCACATTTCGATTTCTTCAAGTGTTCCTAGTTATTGGAATTTTTTAACAATTCATCGAAATTGAATGGTCAATTGTTAAAACATGATTTGCAACAGCAGATTTATCAATGTTGTTGTGTCCACATGATATAAAATATGGTCCACATCAATAAATATGCTCATTATACATTTTTAGAATATTTCGGGTTGTTTGCCAAATGTAGCTGTTGTTGCAATCTAAACATTCAACTTCATATATATATATAATTCCCCCCCGATTTAACATGCCCGGAGTTTTATCGAATTCATTTCCTAGGAGCTCTTAAATTTGTGTAGAAGGTTTGAAACCCAATTTTGTGTTAGCCATTTTAAAAATCTTATAGAGTTTATTAAGTAATTTTTCTGTCGCCCTCGCAATAATGACAATCTTTAACTTTCACAAAATTATCCATAATGACACTTATTAAAGCTCAAATTTTTATCATATTAATGCATGATTGTCATGATGGGCAACCGCGCATAGAAGTTATTCACAAGCAGTCTGAATTATATCACACCTTTACTGAAATATGTTTCAAATATTCAACATCAGGTATGTGTATCTACTATCCATAAATAAAATCTAGGTACCATCGTACCAACAATACAATCTGATTTTGCCAGTTCTTTAAATGAATTACGAAGAAAATTGGTAATCGACGCTGCCAGATGTGGCAGCAACTGCTAAAGCAGCATCTCTGAGTTTACTGCGTGAGATAAACCGAAATTTGTATGAGAAAACTTTTCACAATTCACATCGTGCAAGCAGAAGAACGTTTCACATTATTCTGAATTGCTGAAATATGGCTCTTAGCAAGTTTATAGCCAAAATGATCCATATGTTGAAAGCAACTTTAAATCTAAAAAATAATATTTATATTAGCAGATATGTATCATAAACTTGTTGTGATGTACATCAAGCGACAGTAAGTGGGATATATCCCAAAAAAAACGAAAGTTCCGAAAAATAACACATAATATTTTTCTGATGACGAAGGTAAATATATAGAATGAAAGTAGTTCGCTTTGATTTTTGGAGTTACGGCTGCATTAAGGAAAGATGAATTGTATAGGTTGCAAATAAATATTTTCCAAGATATGGGATCGAAAATTTTGGTATCAGTGAATTCGAAAACACATTCAAATAGGATATTTACTTAGTAGGATGGGTGGATAATGAGTTACATACAATCTCGAATTTAATGAAGAGATATACAGGCTTAAGAGCAGCTCACACTCCACATAAAAAGTTTTTCGTTTATTATAGAAACAATAAATGTTCAGTACACCAAGAGGGAATCAACACATTTTCTAAATTACCTCAATTATTGCAAAATTCCTCAAATGAGAGGAACCACATCTTTATACCGGTCCTTGTTTCGGTGGTAGAAAACTACAGTCGCTGAGGCTTATATTGAAAATTCATTGAAAAATAAATTAGAAACTGCTGAAAATGTTTTGTGTGATAATCTTTCTAAAGTAACTGACGCTTCAACTTCAGTTTGCACTATCTCCACAGATTCCACAACGGATATCGTAGCCAATGATATCAATGTGAATTATTCAGAATGTCACTTGTCCAACATTCCGTCTATTCATTTTTCCAATTGTTCCATCGGCAGCATAATGAATATAAATATATCGAAATGAACATAGAAATGTTTCTTTCTGTCAAAATGGTCTATTATCGAAAATAATTAACTTTAAATTCAACTTTAAATCTTGTTGCCAACTCCTTGATTAATTTAGCTATTAATGATCTCGAACATTAACGTGCGAGGTCGTGACACTCTGGGTCGAAACGTAGATTTCCAGGAGGAGTGTACAATTTAAATTTTTTGGAACATACTACGAGATTCCTAGTTTTGAATATCAGAATTCACTTATCATGAATTGTTTTTCCTATAGTAAAGAACTTCCTACTTGCTCCGCCCAGTGTAATATGCTTGCTTTTATTTAGGTCATATTAATCATCTCAAAATCATAATATTCAAGTTATTTTCGTTATGCTTTCTCTATGACTTATTCGAGGATAAAATATTTGATGCTTAATTAACCAAATCTACAATTTCAATATATCACAAATCCAATTTTTGAATCCGAAATATTTACTGTTTTTAGAAAAGATATACTACTCTGTCAAAAAAGTACCGAGAATTGGTCAATTAAACACTGACTTTTTATTATTCATTTAAAGTTATTTTTTCGCCTTCAAAGTAGGCTCCTTCCGAATCAATACACGCAAACGAATAATCCAATCTTCGAAACATTTTTCAAACGCACGTTTTATGTCTTCTATCGAATGAAAACGGGTACCTCGAAGTGGCAGTTTCAGTTTTGGAAACAAAAAAAAGTCAGCCGGAGCTATATCAGGAGAATACGTAGGTTGCTCGATGATATTCGTTGCGATTTTTGTCTGAAATTCCTTCACAATGATAGCGTTGTGCGTTGTGTATTGTCGTGATGCAGAATCCAAGAGTTTTCTTTCCACAAATCTGGCCTTTTTGGACGAATTTTCTTTCTCAATCGCTGCTTCACACTCAGATGCTATTGTTTTTCCGAGTGCAAAACACCGTGATAATCGAAGAAGGCAACATCAACATGACTCTGACGTTTGATCGTTTTTTGCGGGGTTTTTTCGGTTTGGGATCAGTTGGAAGGCGCCATTCCGAAGATTGTCGACTAGTTTGTCAAACTCGTAAACTCAGGTCTGGTCACCACTTATAATGCGTTTTATGAATGTGGGGTCGGATTCGACTTATTCTAGCATGTCTTCAGCAACCTTCACGTGATTGAGTTTCTGAAGAAAATTCAGGTTCTTTTGGAACTAGTCGAGCTGCAACGTGTTTAATGCCCAAATAATATTTGGTAATATATGGTCTGAATGGATTCGTGTTACACGAAAATTTCAGCTATCACTCAAACTCAAATAAAGATTTCCAGTCACCATTTCCTGTACTTCAGCGATGTTAACTTCGCTTAAAGACGTTGTTGGCCGACCAGAGACTAATTTTGAATGCACTGTACCATTCATATGCAAGTGCTTTTGATAAAGATGATCCACCGTAAGCCTTTTGGAACATTTTCAAGGATTCTGCTCACGAAATTCCATTTGTAACGAAAAATTTGATACAAAGTCTTTGTTCGATGTTTTTATCTATAGCAAAATCGCGAGACATACTTGAGATGAACTAATATTGACGCGCACTGTAAACAAACTAAATGACATATAATGCTCAAACTCCGCCTCAGTTAGAGAGGACAAGTGTGCCAACCTAACGACAAAAAGAAATTCAAAAATCTCTTCAGGCGGGCTTTTTAAATTTTCAATTTCCGGTACTTTCTTGACGGAATGTACATAGAAATATCGCAATATTTAATTTGAAGAGGAAACTGAATCTGACTACCTATCTAGACTATACGGACAGTGAACACCCTAGGATAGGCACTTGTATACTTGTGTCGTATCTGTTATCTTAGGCGATAAATCAATCTATCTTAAATGGTCATCGCAGCTGCCGCTACGATGTAAAATCATCTCTGAAATGAATAATTTCTTCGATTTCCACAAATGCCTCTTCTTCAGCTCGATAAACATCAAAAGGACCGACATTCTGTCAATGTATTTTATATCTTACTGTCCGTATCCGTCCGAATTCCGAAATCGAAGGCAAATACATTTCACCAGTATGTGAGTTATTAGAGAAACATGGGGACATGCAACTATCAGGTTGTGGTATACGGCTGTATGGTAGTGTATGGGCCTCACATCGAATAATATATTAATTACGGAGGCGTAACATTTTAATTGGCAGTGGATGCGCATGTGATATTTTATAAGTGAATGCTGCGAATCGAAAAAAGAAAAATGATGTGCTGACTGATTCAGTTACTCGCATCGGACGGAGTGCTGATTAAATAGAATCGATTTCTACTTTCCATCTGATACCTACCTAGAGTAGCATATATTGTCATTTTAACGTTCATATTAAATATACGGTCTACTTCACAATTTTATGACATCGGTTGGTTTTTAATTTTACGACATCCTTCGAAATAGTATACAGCGAAACCGTTTTGTAACCTCCCTTGAAATTTTCCCAGTTTTGTTACAGTAGAATTGAAATATCAGATGTTAATATCAGGAGATTTTTCTTATACTACTGAATGAAAAATCTTTGAAGTTTAGTAGAAACCCGAGTATTACCCTGAGATGATACTCCGCACATTTAGGTTAAACGAATCAGTGAAATATGTTGCATGGTGTGCTTTACTATAGCTGTACTCACTCTAATACTTCTTTTCGCTAGCTAGTGATTCCTTGTCAAAAATAGGGTGGAACTTTCATATAAACTTTTCTTTTTTTGAGCCCTCCCTCCTTAGTTACAGCCCCCTATAAATGTTTTTAATTTTTCTCTTAAAAATAAAAAACTGACAAGAATGAAATCAAACAGATATTTTATGCGGGCGAGTGGCATTAAAAAATATTTGGTGGTGTTCTTCTATGATTGAGAGGGGTAGAAAAAGCTACCTCCAAACCTTGTTTCGCAAGAAACTTTTTTCCATAATCATATTTTACAATAAAAAATTAATTTTGGCTAGCTTGATTATTTCTTAACAGATAAGGTCTCTTGTTATTTCTTGCTAAAATTCACGGTTTTTGAGAAAAAAAATTATCAATAGATAATATAATACGCCAGAGTCGTAGACGAATTATTTTCGACCTTAAATTTAAACATTAAGCGAATGTAAGGTGACATTTTTATTGAGAACTGATACAAATATCAAATCAATCTAACAAAATAAACAATTTAAAACTGTTCACGAATTAAATACCTAACATATTGAATGGGTAGAAGTTACACGCCGAAAGGCCAAATGCAACAAATCACAAATAGCAAAAAAAAAATGATCGATTCTAACCAACAAATTTGTTGGTTCTTGCTATTTGGGATGATATTAAATGTTCGAAGTGACCACTTTGGGCCATTACAAGAGTCTAGACATCGGCGCACAGATTGGGTTACCGGTCACAAAATCCTGGGGTATTAAATAAGCCTACATGAAAGAAAAATGCGGTTTCTGAAGTCTTCCATATCTTTGACAGGAGTCTTGTAAACCAATGTTTTAAATGACCCCAAAAATTAAAATCCAAAGGATTTAAATCTGGCGATCGGGCTGGCCAGAACTGAGGTCCATTTCGCCCTATCCATCGATTTGAATATGTTTGATTCAAATGCTGACGTGCTCCAATACGGAAATGTGCGGGGGCTCCATCATGCATAAACCACATTGTCCTTCGGACACTCAAAGGAATATTTTGAAGAAGTACAGAAAATTCTTCTTGTAGAAATTGAACCTATGTATCTCCATTCACTCTAGGTGGTAGAAATTTTGGACCAATTAACTGATCCCCAACATATCCAAGCCTAACATTCAGAGAAAATTGTTCTTGGTAGTGAGCTACTGTGATAGCGTGAGGGTTCTCTTCGGCGCATATGTGGTTATTATGAAAATTAGTTATTGGATCTCTAGAAGAATTAGCCTCGTCTGTGAATAGGACCTTTTTCAAAAATTGAGGATATTGTTCATTCATTCCCAACATCCAAGTGGAGAATTGGACACTATTCGGAAAATCCAGTGGTAAGAGAGCCTGTACATGTTGAATGTGATATTGATATAAAAGCTGTTCCTTTAAGATTGCAAACACCATCATATGCTGAATTTCTAATTGCTGAGGAATTTTCTTAGTACTGATTAGGTTGCTTATCGATAAGATTTATTACTGCTTCTTCTATTGCTGGAATTCTATTCTCGCGCTGGCGACCATGATCATTTTTATTTATTTCAAATATACCACTTTCTGGCCGTCGTTGGTGAATTGTGACTGAATCAAAGTTATTCAAAAATTAGTCAGTTGTCATAAAAAAATGACATCCGCTTACTAGATAAATTCTAGTTTAGTTTATATGAAAGACCACCCTTTTTTTCGACAAGGAAACTACTTCATATACACCATACCCTGTATATTGCCTGAGATGTAAATTTGTAGAAAATAAATCATCTTTCATTGCTTTTAATGAAATTTCGGACGTTTTTGAAGGGGATGAGAGTACTAAAAATCTTTGAGGAGACCCGATATTTTTAAAAAAGTGAATTCTGTTACAGTCATTTAATCTATTAGTCAGTCATATAACAATCTATTCACCTCATATTTCCTGAACTTTGAAATATTTGGGTATTTTCTTCATGTGAGATCAGAAAAGAGATCGATTTTGGTCACAAAAAAATTGGTTCAAGCACTGACGTATAACTCGGAAACCGTTAGACCGATTATGCCCAAAAACGAACTCAACTCTCCCTTTCGGATACACAACCTACCCTGAAAATTGCAAGTCCCTATCTCCTTTCGTTCGAAAGTTATCGAGGCAACGGTCACCCATCTACTGAACTCACACAAGAATGCTCGAATCTCCAACAATATTTAACCGATCGTATTAAAACTTGAAACTTGGCAGTAGAGTTAGGTTATAAAGCCTCTCGCAAAATTTCAGCAATATCAAACGAACAGTTACTGATATATGGAATTTTTTTTTTTAATTTTCAATGATTTATTAAAAATTTTCTACAAATGCTATCCTCACAAAATTTTGCAAACATTTTCACGTTGGCATTCTACAACTAATATCCATGTTTGAATTCAATCGGTTCAGTATTTTTCGAGTTAATGAGGAACAAAAACCACCAAATTTCAGAAAATTTCAGATGGCTATAACTCTAAAACCGTTTGGCCGATTATGCTCATAAACTAACTGAAATGTCGCGTTCTGGTGCACATCCTAACCTGAAAACGTCAAGCCGCTATGTCTTTCCGTTCTCAAGTTATCGTGACAACAAAAATATTTTTTAATAATTTTTTTTAAATTTTCTAGCCATACGATTCGCATAAAATTTCACAAACGTGCTTAGGTTCATATTCTACAACTACTCACCAAGTTTCAATTTGATCGGATTTATATTGGTTGAAAGCAAAATTATTACTCGGAAACCACTAGGCTGATTATGCCCATTAACGAACTTGTCCGTCGTATTGGGATGCGCCACCTACCCTGAAAATTTCAAGTCGCTAGCTCTTTTCGTTCTCAAGTTATCGTGGCAACGGCCGGACGGCCGGCCGGCCGGCCGGACAGAATCAAATTTGACCTCGAATTCTTCATTGAGGAGTCGAACTTAATCGTTTGAGACCATTTTTGTCAAAAAATTCGAAAGTTACAGACATTTGGGCAAAACTATAACGCGATGTTCCCCAGAACATACGCGCAAAAAAGAATGATCAATTTTTAAGTTTGAGCAACTACCAGACATTGGATATCTCCCTGTAAACTCGAACATAGACTCGTACTCTAGATATCGATCAAACCCAAGCACACCTTATAGTATAATACCTCATCAGCAATGAAGTAGGCTCAGCATGTAGGTACATAGTGGATCCGTGACGACCATGAAGTTCATTAATCGAACACGTTCGACCGCCATTATCGTGGCAGCGTACGTAGATTGCTCCAGAAGATAATGCCTTCGTCGAACCACAATATCATCACCTATTATACGTTGACATTACGTTAGCTCTCGCAGGGATAGCCGCGCAGGTAATGAATTAGAAATTGAGCAGCGTTCTACCGAATCAATCAGTGTTGAATTGATATAGCGTTCTCGGGATCCAACAATGAATCTGTACTGCAAATGTATCCTTTCTCGTGTCGATTCTGTTTGGTATTCGACACGGAATGATCAATGAGCAAATTTCATCAACTTTCACCTTCCCAGAAGGATGGTAGTGCTGTTTGCACGCATGTTCAGCGTGCTATAATTTTCCCCCAAATGTCAACTTTTGAATTTTTTGCCGGAAATGGTCTCAAACGATTATGTGATGTGGCTAGGGCTTCAACCGAGGAAGATTTTTCTCGTCTCTTCTCGTACTCGTCTCGGAAAAACGAGACGAGACGTTTTGAAAAATATTATAGGCGATACCGAGACCACATACAGCACAACCCGAGAATCTCGTTTTTGGTCTCGTTAAATATTTTTTATGAAGTTTTTATTCGAAAAATTAGAATAGGTCTACATAGAGATCAGTATAATTTACGAAATATCAACTCTTTTGAGTATCTGTGAAATATTTTATTTTAAATTAAAATAAATTTTTCACATTTTTATTTCAACTTGTTAGTAGCTTTTCTTATAACTTCTTATAGTAACGTATCTCTTGATCATAAATATATATACGCGTATGTTCTGGGGTACATCGTGTTATCATTCTGTCCAAATGTCTGTAATTTTCGAATTTTTTGCCGAAAATGGTCTCAAACGATTGGGTTCCACTGCCTGATCAAGAATTCGAGGTCAAATTTAATTCTGTCCGGCCGGCCGTCCGTTGCCACGATAACTTTAGAACGGAAAGAGATAGTGACTTGTAATTTTCAGGGTAGGTGGTGCATTCCAATACGACGGACAAGTTCGTTAATGGGCATAATCGGCCCAACGGTTTCCGAGTACTGATTTTGTTTTCAACCAATACAAGTCCGATCGAAATGAAACTTGATGAGTAGTTCTAGAATGCAAAACTAAGCACGCATGTAAAATTTTTTGTGAATCCGATCTCTAGAAATTTTTTTAAAATTATCAAAAAATATTATTTATGTCACCATAACTTGAGAACGGAAAGCATATAGCGACTTGAAATTTTCGGGTAAGGTTGTGCATCTAAATAGGATAATTGAGTTTGTTTATAGGTATAATCGGCCAAACGGTTTTGGAGTTATACCCATCTGAAATTTTGTTGTTATTTCCTCAATAACTCGAAAAATATAAAACCGATCCAATTCAAACATGGTTGTCAGTTTCAGAATGCCAACGCGAAAATTCGTGCAAAATTTCATGAGGATCGTATAACTCGAAATTTTTTTAAAAATCATTGAAAAAAATTCTATATATCTGAAACTATTCCTCTGAAATCGCTGAAATTTGCGAGAGCCTTCAAAACCTAACTCTACTGCCAAGTTCAAAGTTAGAACACGATCTGATCTATATTATTGGAGATCCGAGCAGCCTTGTGTGAGTTCAGTAGCTGGATGGGTGACCGTTGGCTTGATAACTTTCGAACGAAAGGAGAAAGGGACTTGCAATTTTCAGGGTAGGTTGCACATCCCAGTGGGAGTGATACGTTCGATTTTGGGCATAATCGGTACATCGGTTTCGGAGTTATACCCACCTGGAATATTATTTCCTCGCTGATTCAAAAAATATAGACTCGATCGAATTGAAGCTTGGTAGCTAGTGTTAGAATATCGACATAAAGGTGTGTGTAAAATTTTGTGAGAACCGTACCCCTAAAAAAATTTTCAAAATTACGAAAAAAAAATTGGTTCAAGTACTGACGTGAAGTCAGGAGCTTTTGCGTGTATGTTCTATTATCCATTCTCCTGTATTGGACACTCTTAATCGAATTTACCATGGTGAATTATGTTGTCCGCTCTACTGTATTAGACACTTAATCGAATTTACCATGTTTAATTCGATTAAGAGTGTCCAATACAAGAGAACGGACAATAGAATCCACCATGGTAAATTCGATTAATAGTGTCCAATACAGGAGAATTGACAATAGAACATACGCGCAAAAGCTCCTAACTTCACGTTAGTGTTTGAACCAATTTTTATATTTCAGAGTTGAATCTGTTTGTTTCAAGATCGATTTTTTTCTCTCCGTTGAGTATATGTGTCTATAAACTATACTGACTAATAAACGTGTATACTATTGAAAGGGTTTCTTTGGCTCGAAAATTTCTACCTCGAAGATTCGTCTTATTTACTACAGATACATACAGTAAACTTTCCTTACATACGACATTTTCAACGCCCACCGAAAATAATTGAATATGAAGAGTTTCCACTATATAATTACCAATATATTTTGTCTATATTATACATCGATCGTTCTAGAAATACACGATTTTTTAAAGACCTTGCGATAATTGAGATTATTTTTCAAGAAAAAATAGAATTAATTTTGATTACTGAAATCGGTGAATTTTGGAACGTGAACTGTGATCATTTCAGGTAAGATTACGAAAAAAATTCCAAGATATTCATATGGTTTATAGTTTGAGGGTAAGAAACTAAAACGAGCAAAATACCGAATGCGCCGGTAAATTATTCAAGCACTGGTTTCAATTTGCGCTAACAATCCTAAATGTCTATAATTTTCGAATGTTATGCCTTGCCTTGAATGATCTCAATATATTCCATTAGACCTACTGATGACCGTCCGTCCGTAAACTTTCGAATCAAGAACTCACCTACTTGGGTTAAAGCGCAGTATAACTTTTAATCTTAGAAAATGGGTACATCATCCCCGAAGCATTTATATGTCAGACGACAACATTTGTAGTAGATAAAGGTATAATTACTGGGTAGGTTTGATGTCCCAATTTGCCGTTCGAGTTCGTGAATGCCAAAATCCACCCAATTGTTTCGGAGATACATATGCCCCATTTGAAATGATATTTTCTCAACTTCTGCAAAACTGAAGATCCGATCGAGTTGAAATGTAAATGGTATGAATGTACAGGGTATTCAATTTCCCAATATTTTGCTCCATTTCGTGAGGATCATTCCACTATAGAAAATTAAATATTAATATTTCAGAAAAATTTCATATAGGCCCAAATTTGCTGAAATCTTGTTTGTGGGCAACGATAAATAGTTATTTATGTACCAAGGACGAAAGCTGTCTATTATAGTCGAGTCTGCAAATTGCTATACGAGGCCGAGGATAGCAAGCAGACGAGACAATAGACAGTTTTTCGCCAAGGTGCATATTACATTTTTTCGTCGACCTCTACATATTTTTATGAATTTCGGACCTCGTAAATAATTTCACAATAGCAATGTCACATACACTTATCCATCTCACTGTCTCACTGACACTTACTGCGCGTATGTTCTGGGGAACATCGCGTTATAGTTTTGCCCAAATATCGGTAACTCTCAAATTTTTTGACGAAAGTGGTCTCAAACGATTCAGTTCGACTCCCCAATGAAGAATTCGAGGTCAAATTTGATTCTGTCCGGCCGTATGGCCGTCCGGCCGTCCGGCCGTTGCCACGATAACTTGAGAACGAAAAGAGCTAGCGACTTGAAATTTTTAAGGTGGGTGGCACATCCCAATACGACGGACAAGTTCGTTACTGGGCATAATCGGCCCAGTGGTTTCCGAGTAATAATTTTGTTTTCAACCAATATAAATCCGATCGAATTGAAACTTGGTAAGTTGTCGTAGATTATGAGCCTAAGCACGTTTGTGAAATTTTGTGCGAATCGTATGGCTAGAAAATTAAAAAAAAATTATTAAAAAATATTTTTGTTGTCACGATAACTTGAGAACGGAAAGAGATAGCGGCTTGAAGTTTTCAGGTTAGGATGTGCACCAGAATGCGACATTTTAGTTTGTTTATGAGCATAATCGGCCAAACGGTTTTAGAGTTATAGCCATCTGAAATTTGGTTGTTTTTTGTTTCTGATTAACTCGAAAAATGCTAAACCGATTGAATTCAAACATGGTAATTAGTTGTAGAATGCCAACGCGAAAATTCTTGCAAAATTTCGTGGGGATAGTATTCGTAAAAATTTTTTAAAAAATCATTGAAAATTGAGAAAAAAAATCTATATATCAGTAACTATTCGTTTGAAATTGCTGAAATTTTGCAAGAGCCTTCATAACGTAACTCTACTGCCAAGTTTCAAGTATTAACACGATCGGTTGAATATTGTTGGAGATTCGAGCATTCTTGTGTGAGTTCAGTAGATGGGTGACCGTTGCCTCGATAACTTTCGAACGAAAGGAGATAGGGACTTGCAATTTTCAGGGTAGGTTGCGTATCCGAAAGGGAGAGTTGAGTTTGTTTTTGAGCATAATTGGTCAAATGCTTTCCGAGTTATACCCACCTGGAATATTATTTCCTTGATAACTCAAAAAATAAATATTCGATCGAATTGAAGCTTGGTAACTAGTAGTAGAAAATCATCATAAAGACGTGTTTAAAATTTTGTAAGAACCGTACCCCTAGAAAATTTGAAAAAAATGACGAAAAAAAAATTTTAAGAACCGCACCCCTAGAAAATTTCAAAAAAATCATGAAAAAAAAAATTGGTTCAAGCACTGACGTGAAGTCAGAAGCTTTTGCGCGTACGTTCTATTGTCCATTCTTCTGACAATAAAACATACGCGCAAAAGCTTCTGACTTCACGTCAGTGCTTGAAACAAATTTTTTCTTACAGACACTTACCTATATTTGTATTGAACCATATCATGCCGTATTCATAATAGTCGATTTTACGGTCGCAAATTTGTACGTAAAATATCACTTTTCATGAATAGAGGTCGACGAAAATAGTTATTTATGTACCAAGGACGAAAAACTGTATCCCTAGTCTACACATTCAGGCGAAACAATAGACAGTTTTTCGCCGAGGTGCATATTACATTTTTCCGTCGACCTCTAGATACTTTTTTGAATTTCGGACCTCTTGAATAACTTCAATATAGCAAATGACATGCACTTATATTTGTATTGAACCGTATCATGCCGTATTCATAGTGACCACAGCGTACGAAAAAGTAGTTTTTCATCCGCAAACTACTTGCCTTCGATAATAGTCGATTTTAAGGCCGCAAATTAGTACGTATAATGTCTCTTTTCATAGAGGTCGTCGAAAAAATAAGTTATTTGAGATGTCAGCCTTATAGGTATCCTACGTGAAATCAAATTGAACATTTCCTGATTCTACAGTGAAATCAGAATGCATCTAAACACTTTTCAAAGGGGTCGAATTTTTTTTTAGATATATTGGGTGGCTTCAATTTTTTCGAGTGTTTCAAACGTTCCTTCGTCGCTTATGAATTATCATCTTTAAGGGTCACCAACTTCTGGCAGGCTTGTTTTGTATGAAAATAATAATAATAATCATTAAACGACCATGATGAAATTTAGTACCGTTTTGGTACCTACTTAATTTCAATGGTAGGCATTTATTTTGTTTTGCTCACCAGGGCTGCGGTGGGAGTTGGAGTGGTTGTGGGGGATCTACAAAAGTTCAAAATGTTTGGACATATGTATGGCCACTGGTATACTTGATATTTGAATTCTGAGTCATATAAAATCATAGGTAATCTTCCAGATAAGTATACCCATATGTATGTTGGGATTATTGGATACATTGTTGATAGTAAATGATTACTACAAGGATGGCAACTTAGAACTTACATAGTTTCAGAAGAAAATATCTGCCTGACCACGATCACATAGCAACATTAAATGGAGCGATTGAAGACAGAAAGTTAGCTTATTATTTCGTCCAATTCTTTCCAAAATCTTTGCACCTTCGTTTATGTAACTTGAGATACTCTTCATCGTACAGAGCTGCGGATTACGCCAGTCAAAACCATCTTCTCGCAGCATATTTCCTCGCTGCCGGATGCCCAGGGCTATATCAAATCATGCAGATAACGAAATAACGAGCTTCCAAATTCGCAGAAAACTCGCTCATTACGTATTGAAATGTAATTGGATTTGGAGTTTCTAGTGAATTCTATTAAGTCTTCGAGATGTTAGGGATCGACGAAGGCCTTGGAGGGCAAGGAGTTGTTCGCTGTATAATTGAAATTGTCTGAAGGACAGCACCATATTTCGCAATTCCAATGAATCCGGCACCGTATGCTCGACGTAATCGTTGACGGAGCTAGGTATTTGCATTGTCCCCGGAAAATGGAATTAAGTATGAATGCTGATATCGCTTGAATAAGATGCTGTTCCAGAAGTGAGAATAGATGGTTGCGAAAAGAGTTTTATAAGGAAAAATCCAGCTGGAAATACCCGTGTCGTCTACGAGAATACATTATATGCTATTGTTTCTATTGTATTGTGAATAGATCATATTTCTATTTCCTATTGGTGAATGGAGTCATTATTGTCTCCACGAAAATTTGTAATGCTGAAGGTATTCTTCCGGATGGATGATCAGGATCCTTCCAGGTGATGAATATGGGTTCTTCCACCTGGAAATCAAAATCTCAGCTTCAGTAAGGTTGGTTTTCACCTCAATCTAACAATAGCTTGCTTCTACTGAAGATAGGTGTATGTTACGTGGAGTTCGACTCCAAAAAAAAACGTAGCAGCGAGTTTCTCGTCTCACTGCCTCAGCCAAAAACTACGAACAATAAAACCATTTATATTCTAGTTTGACTTCACTGTGGACTTATTATGAACACTACAAAAGTAACTACACTCTTGACCACTAACGTTTTTGTCGTCTAAACGTCAAATGATGAAAAAATCTGTAGTGGTCAAGAGTGTAGTTACTTTTGTAGTGAATGAAACCATTGTTACACATACTAATTTGCCAAATACATTATTTCTCTGTACGAATCTGAGGATGTTAACAGCACACAAGCTTTATTCATCGGAATTCATTAAAGCCTAGAAAAACACGAGACACACATTCCCTCGAAAATTGATGAAATTCTCCCAAGATTCATTCAGAACAACATCAATATTAAATTCACATATCCAGAAAGATCAGTAGAAATCGAAATAATCAAATACTCAAAGTACTCTACATTATTTTCTAAAAAAAATGGGTTCAAGAACTGTGGACAGGAGCTTTCTGGCGCTCTAGTTCAAACAGACAAATTATATCTCCGAAAGTATTGGTTTCTCTGAGTTGGGAATTATATCAATGTATACATATGATAGAGCTGCATCATAAAGGAAATTCAATTCAAATAATAGTTTATTTATCAAGATTAAATGAGCAATCATGAGAATGAGAACTGCACCATGGAAGAAATCGAATTAAATCTGGCCAATTTTGCCCAATAACGAACTTAACCGATATATTCATCTCCCTAACCTACTCTGAAAATTTCAACTACCTAGCTCATTCCGTTCGAGAGTTATTGTGGAAAAACTTTTTTTAAATTTTCAAAATTTTTTTTTACACTTTGCGGTAATCTGGTCAATACAAAACTTCACATGCGTATAAAGGTCATGATTCTACAATTTGATGCTAAATTTCAGATAGATCGAACGAACTCGTCCGAGATATTTACGCTCCAAAACCACCTTGCAATTTTCAATCCGCTAACTCCTTTCGTTCGAGAGTTATCGTACCTACGGCCGGTCGGCCGGCCGGACAGAATCGATTTCGCACTCGGATTCTTGATCAGTGAGTCGAACCAAATCGTTTGAGACCATTTTCAGCCAAAAATTCCAAAATTACAGACACTTGGGCAAATTGATAAGCACTCTGTTCCGAGGAACTAGAGCGCCAAAAAAACAAGTTTCGTATGACAATTGCCCAAAACAGGTTTAAAGTACCTACAAATAGTAGGTATTCCATAAAACAAATATGAACGAAGATAAGTAATAATAAAAAATTACCTTGTAATCGATCAAAAACTTCCTGATCTACGTTCACCAAATTTTCTCCTCTCTCGAACTACAGAATTATGCTTTCAATATTAACGTAATATTTTCAAATATTTTCGGGTGAGGTCCCCGTTGCATCGCTAAAATACGAGTATTTCAACCCCAATATTTTTGAAGTTACAATATTCCCTTCTGTCAAGTTGACATTATGAGAATTCATACATAGAATAATAATTATATCAATCTGTGAAATACGATTTACATTGAAATTTTAAAAAATCATATCTCCGAAAGTATTAGCTTTTTAGAATTGAAAATGATATGAATGGATTCTTATGATAAAACTGCTTATTAAAAAAAATTTAATTTGGAATTTGTTTATTAAAAAAAAAATTTTTTTTTTGTTACTCCGAAACCATCTGTCCGATTTTGCCCAATAACGAACTTAGCCGAGATATTCATCCCCCAAACCTACTCTGGAAATTTCAACTCTCTAGCTCATTCCGTTCGAGAGTTATCGTGCCTACGGCCGGCCGGCCGGACAGAATGAATTTCGACCACGGATTCTTGATCAGTGAGTCGAACCAAATCGTTTAAGACCATTTTCATCGGAATATTCCAAAATTACAGACATTTGGGCTAATTGATAAGCACTCAGTTCCGAGGAACTAGAGCGCCAAAAAGGGTGTGCAAAACTATATTAACTAATTTCAATCTGTAATTATCACGTATCTTAATTTACCAAAACCAATTTCAACATCACTAAAACATATTTAAATATTACTCATCGTCAAACTTGACGTATATCTTTACAAATAATCACACAAAGTGTTAAGAGATATACAGACCACCATTTCTTTCATTTCAACTATTGAGAACCAATGAATCTTACGAGAATCGTTAGAAGAAGTGCTTCGACCGTAAGGAAGGAATAATTCCCCGAGACCGGACAATACCCGTATGACCACAGAAAATTCTGATATTGAACAAAATTATAATGAAAGGATTTCTATAATATATTGAAATATTACATGTGGAAAATCAATACGGATTCATAAGACAAAACATTTCTTATTTAGACTGAAAATAAAACAACGATTTCAAACCATAATGTGACCCGCAATTCACGTTCAATGCGGGTCACGGGTTGCATAACTACTAAATCAGCGTAACGGGGTTTTATAACGTTGCGAATTATAGTTCGTTGTTTAAATTTGTATGTTCCATTCACATACTACTCTGTTAAAAATATCGGAAATTTATCAGTATTTCAGAAACAAGCCTCCATCATTTCAATCAATCTTGTCTCCTATAAACTGAGGTACTACGTAGATCTTGAGTGCTGATATGTCACTATGTTCACATCTGTTGTTATTATTCATTATTTTCAAGTAGGTGCTCCGGGTTATCACTGTGGTTACAATAGGTAGTTGGACGTAGAGCGTGAGTATATCCTTCAATACATCAAGATTTATGGACCCACAATTAATAGATTTTGCTCCATCGGACAAAGCCATAATTGGGCAATAGGTTTCAGTGAAAACTACTCTACTCTACTCACTCTACTACTCTACATGTTCCTACTAATTTTGAGTTATGCGGAAGAGCTAGTTGGAGAAAAAATAAAAAAGTCCGAAAACAAAAATAATTTATTAGTGAACATTCAAGAGGCCGAGAAATGATGTATTTTTTGACTCCACCTCTAAAAGTAGATTACCTTCTTAAATAACGGAAAAATTCACGAAAAAATCTTTGATACATGGCAGGAACGAAGCACGGACAAAAATGAACGCGGCGTTGTATAATACTTATGCTGGTTTAGTTTGATGAAATGTATATCGTGAAAGGTAATGTCGTTTATCATGATACGCGCATCGTTGATCAATTCAATCGGTAATTTTGGATACTAAGTTTGATTTTCCAGGGTCCTCCGTAATGCGGTGGAATACTTTTTTCGATCGTGATTTTCAAACGGTATATTTCCTTCGAAGATTTATTTTTGATTGTGTGTGCATCGATAAGTGCTTTATTAGGTAATTTTGAATTATGTAATTAATTTTTCAATGTTATTGGCGCTCTTGTTCCTCGGAATAGAGTGCTTTTCAATTTGCCCAAAGGTCTGTAATTTTCTAATTTTTGGCTGAAAATTGTCTTAAACGATTTGGTTCGTCTCACCGATCAAGAATCCGTGATCGAAATCAAATCTGTCCGGACTGCCAGCCGTAGGCACGATAACTCTCGAACTAAAGGAGTTAGAGGATTGAAATTTGCAGGGTAGGTTTCGGATTCATGGTTGTTTTTAGTAAAAACATTTTTTATGAATATTTCTGAAACCGATCACTCGATCTATCTGAAATTTAGCATCATCAATTACGAAGATTTGTATTGATCAGGTTGCTGTAAGATATGAAAAAATATGTTTTTAAATTTTTAAATTTTGTTTCTACTATAACTCTCGAACAGAATTTACTAGGCGTTTGGAATTTTCATAGTTGGTTTGAGAGATAAATATCTCGGTTAAGCTTGTTACTGGGCAAAATTGGCCTGATGGTTTCAGAGAAACGAAAAAAAAAATTTTTACATCACAAATTTCAACTTCAATTTTTTCTAAGAGGCAGTTTCACCATAGAAATCCATTGATATTATTTTCAACTCTAACAAGCGAATTCTTTCGGAGATATGATTTTTCGAAATATCAATAAGGAATCGTTTTTCTACGTTTTCACAGAATGCTGTGCTTAATTATTGTGAATCTGTTATATGATCTGTGTTCTTACATGTCATCTTATTTTCCAATGAGAGATCAATGTCGAAATTATTTCTGGTTCGTTATTCTTGATATAAAATACACCTCTTGTTTTAGAAAACAGAGTATGATTGAATGCAAAATGACCAATGAATTATCGTAGGATTAATAATAATAATAATAATAATTCAGCCAGGAGATCAAGTTGACATTGGCCACGTTACAAAATATAAATCAAAATACAATTTTCAGAGGCAGAGTTAAAAAATCTTAGTTACAATAAAAACATAATGTATATTCTAACAATTAAACGATCAAGGTCCCTCCACCAAAAATTCATTCACTGAATATGGACACTGGTCCACTAGATAGCTTTTCAGCCTCGTTTTAAAAATCTCAATTGATTTTGCCTCCTTTATATGAGAGGGAAGTCTATTGTATAGTTTCCCTCCCATGTAGGAACAGGATTTTTCAAAACCTGCCGTTCTATGCCTCGCATGCCTCGCATATTATTATTGAGTATCGTAGAATCATGAGGATGATAATATGATATTATACTTTTGAGGTGATAATATAATGCCCGTGGATAATCCATAATATGGATTATTCCATCATCATGTTATGATGATGGAAATATATTCTTTGGTGCAATACATCATCAAATTGCGTTCAGTTAAAACAAAACAGAAATATTGTCTAAGTTATAATTGATATAATATAATGATCAGAGTAGATTTGAGGAATGAATATCTCGGATAAGTTCGTTATTGGGGAGAATCGGTCTGTTTGAATTTTGAATGCATTTACATCATTCCCAGAGACCAATAATTTCGGAGATAATAAATTATGATTTGTCAAATTTTAAACAAGAGCGCCAAAGCTCCTGTCCACAGGGCTTGAACCAATTTTTTTTATATTGCCGTAAGTCAGAAGATCTAATCTTTCACAATAGAACCGTAATAATATAATGATATTGCAATTGTTCCACTGTAGATGAAAAGGAAATCATATTATCGAAGTATGTAAATTGCTAATAATAATAATTTTGGTGAAATGAAAAACTTGTTGTGATTTTTGTTTTAATAATATTTATCATTGATCAAAAAATGAATCGGGTATTGAGCATCCCCTATTCCATAGATCGAATGAAATGTAACAAAAATCATGAACTTATGGAATGAATGTCGCAACCATGTTTAATCTACATAAATAAAAATCCATGTGTGTATGTATGTTTCCTATGGACTCCAGAACAGCAGGACAGATTTTGATGAAATTTTTTGGCAATCTTCAGATTATGTGAATTCTGTGAAATTTGTGAGTGATATTTGATCAACAGAATTTTGTTATTGTTTTTTAGTTCTACCCGTTTGAAATGGTGGATGCACCGACCCAGTTCTGACCAATTTCAGCTTATATATCATATATGTATAAGTACCGCCTTCTATTTTCCGGGAACTTAATTCTCTTTCATTTCATTTTTCACGGAGAAAAATTCGTATTTACAACAACACCTTCTAACGTGGTGAATATATTTTGATTCCGCCCGCTTGGAAACCCGCCGTGGAAACGCTTGCTTGAACCTTACCACGAATAACTTTTTTACGAGTAGCCTGCCTGTCCATCTGTACGAAGAATAATAATTTTCCCGGTCTACTCCAATTTTCCTAAGAGCGTACTCCTCTATTGGATAATTTATTTTCATCAGTCGTTTACTGTAAAGATTTTTCCTTGAATCTGTTTGTGGCAAACGTAGCGTAAATACACTATAGGTGTAGTTTGGAAGTTCTCTAAAACACTTAGTATAGCTTTTCGGAGAATTTCCAGGAAAAATATTATGTTATCTAGCCCGTTTCCATTCGGTATGTCCAACGTTTTTCAATATATGTCCACTAGTGGAGCACTATTTCGTTTTATTGGCACGCTGTTCAGGTGAACAGAGTGTCTATCATTTTGTCCAGATGTCTGTAATTTTGCCATTTTTTACCTAAAATGGTCTCAAACGATTGGCTCGACTCACTGATCACTGGCTAAATCCAATTCTGTCCGCCCGTCTGGCCCTAAGCTCGATAATTCTTGAACGAAATGAGTTAGAGAGTTGACATTTGCAGGGTGCTTTTGGAGCGTAAATATCTCGGTTAAGTTCGTTAATGGGCGGAATCCACCAAGCGGTAGCGGAGTTATGGCCATTTTTATTTAAAGAATTTCTTAATGTTATTTTCGAAACTAATCACTCGATGTACTCATCTAAATTTTAGCATCAAATTATAGATTCATGACCTTTATATGCATGCGAAGTTTTGTATTGATAGGATAACTACAAACTGCAGTTTGTAGTTATCCTATCAATACAAATTTTTTTTTGTCCATGGACAAAAAAAAATTTAAATATTGTATATAAAAATGGAAAAATATAACGGGTAATTCCGCAAAAGGAGCAGGGAAAATCATTCTGCTGGTACCTGCTGACATGTGTTTCTGCTAGTTAGCTTCTTCAGGACAGGTCAACCAAGAAACCAAGGAAAAGGTGGAGAGATAACTTAATACAGGTGACACAACAGGAGCGAGCATTCATTTTGCGCCTTCAGCTATAGGACCTCGAATTTGGAGGAAAACTACGGCATCGGTACGAAGGAAGCATAAGATACCTAAGCAATACGACCTCGACCCGAGGATGTGTAATAAAGAAAATAGGATGACGTATGTTTAAATATACAGGGTGAGTCTTTGACCACTGCATTAATTTTAACCAAAGATTCCTCTCATCAAATGAAACACTTTTTTCATTTAACATTTTTCCAAATTCAGCTCAGGTAAAAAGATACAGGCTGTTGAAATTTTAAAAAAAAATTAGTTTTCATTTTGTAGCTTTGACATCCTTTTTTCGAATAAAATGAATGTTGGCGTAAAGTTTCCTATAACTATGATACATATTTTTCTAATATTAGTTATTTTCTACTTCTACTGGTTTTCTAGTTATGGACTCGTGGATTCATAAAACTAAACGAAATTAGCATAAAGAAAGCATATAAAGTTTTTCTTGAGTCACTTCAAGAATATTCCATCGTTTTAGAACATTATATTATTCTTCATCATTTCTCTTTAAACGCACCGTTTTCGAGATATTCTTCATTGAATGTTTTAAAATGGAAAACTCCAGAAATTTCACTACTTTTATGGATCCGTCCCTGAGCGTTGGAATCCCGAATCAAGCTGTAAACCACGTTACCATGCCTTATTGTCGTCCGCCAACAATGTCATAGATAATTTATATGCGGGAGTGTATTAGCACATTGTGAAATCTTTAAACGCTTGTAACTTTTTACCTGAGCCGAATCTGGAAAAATGGTAAATGAAAAAAGTGTTTCATTTGATGAGAGGAATCTTTGGTTAAAATTAATGCAGTGGTCAAAGACTCACCCTGTATAATTATATATAATATATAATATTATTAAATTATATATAATTTAAAAATATTACGGGTAATTCCGCAAAAGGAGCAGAGAAAATCATTCTGCTGGTACCTGCCGACACGTGTTTCTGCTAGTTGGATTCTTCTGGACAGGGCAACCAAGAAACCAAGTAAAAGGTGGAAAGATAACTTAGCACAGATGACACCACATACTGTTTAAAATATTGTTTACACAATAACTCGAAAAAAAATGTTTCAGAATTTGACTAAAAATTGAGTAACTGGGGAGGACTCGAGGGCAGTATTACTACCTCATGTCAATTCTATGAGTGCGAAGGCCAGTTTCGAGGAAATAGCGTAGTGTCCGAGGTGGATTGTCCATCACGTGGCCCATGGACCAATTTTTGAAATCCTGTATGTACCAATTACGCGTTCAGTCAAGACGATCTGTAAATCGTCTTAATTTGCTGGATGATAGCTGTAAATGCAATGATTTCATGTAACCGCATAGAAGTCAAATGGAGTTAAACGCAGAAACGAGGCGGATAATTAAACGGTCCATTTCTTGTAATAATCTAATCACCGAATTTTGTTTTCAAAATAATCATTGTGTCATCGGCAGTATGACAAGTGTCGCCATCCTGTTTAAACCAAATGTTCTGCGAATCAAGACGAGCCAATTCAGACCATAAAAAAATCAGTAGTTCTTGTGAACGACGATAAATCTATAAAATTTGGTCTTCATGAACACTTTCACGTACGACAGCATTATTCTCGTCACTTCTTGCATTTCTTTGTGTCACTGCACTTTAAAATCATGAAGTCTAAAAATTGTTTCAAATTTCTTCACTAAACGTTCAATTGTTCTTTTATCCGGACGATTATAACGATCCAAAATTGAGATTAAAGTAATAATAATAATAATGATAGTTTAGTGCCATATCAAAGTGATACATCAATTTATACAATAGTGCAAGAGGTGGACATATCACTGAAGCGATATCTTCCTGCGTACCGTAAAGTTAAAGTAACAGATCACAATTTTTCATAATTAACATAATTAATTATTTGTAGAGGTTGTTGAAGCGTGTACCTTTCCATGAGTAAATGGTAGACATTGACAAATACAACTGTCAATATCACAAATAAAAATTGGCTGCCGTGCATGAGTAATGTCAATTTCAAAATGAGGCGTTTCCATTGAAGACCCGTTATAGTTTCACTTTGAAATATCTTTCGAATGCGATCAATTCAGAGCACTTTTGGCAAACAATTCCAGATTTGCATTTGTTTTTATGATGACATTTTACGATAACATAAAAATCTCCACGTACTCGTCCAGGAATTATTCAAATTCTTTGAAGTCAAAAATAGTAATGACTGAATTCACACCAGGGTTCTAGGCTCATAATGACCATGTACTAACGCACAATATCCAATTTATGGCAGGTTTACACCTTTGTCTTGGCCTTCGAGAAGATACTACAAAGCCTATTCGACCACCGTTAAAATCGCATTATCGGCATTTATTATGACAAGAATATTTACGATGGAACACACAGTTTGGTGACGTTCGAACTGCTAATGTTAATATATTTATCCCACTTTATTTATAGACAGGTGTGAACAGCCACAACTCGGCGTCTTGGAATTCCATCTCGGATTGTTTCTACTTATTCGGGTTGTTCGTGCAATTGTAGCGTGATTCTACCACGAATATCAAGGAGGCGTATACAATATTTTTATCCTGCTGAACTCGATTTGTTTTGATTGCTATTGACTTTCTGGTTCGTAAATTATAAACGCATAGGTGCAGTGTATTGACTATGCGGGGGATATTTTTGCGCGCGTGTTCCGCAAGAAACAGCGTGCTATCATTTTGCCACAATGTCTGTATTTTTCGAATTTTTTGCGAAAATGGTCTCATATGATTGAGTTACACTCACTGATGAATAATCTGAGGTCAAATTCAATTCTGTTACACGGTAACTCTCGAACGGAAAGAGTTAGAGGATTGAAATTTGCAGGGTAGGTTTGGAGCGTAAATATCTCGGATGAGTTCGTTAACGGACGAAATCCACAAAGCGGTTTCGGAGTTTTGGCCCTTTTTACTTAAAACATTTTTTATGAATATTTCCGAAACCGATCACTCGGTATATCTAAAATTTAGCATCAAATTATAGAATCATGACTTTTATATTCATTAAAAGTTTTATATGGATCGGAGTGACCTAAAGTGGCAAAAAAAAATTTAAATTTTGTTTCCACCATAACTCGAAAAATACTGACCTGATTGAATTGAAACTCAGTAGTTAGATGCAAAAGACCGAAGCACACCATAGTTTTGCAAAATCTCGTGGGGATCACATGACATGAAAAAATTCAAAAAATCACCACTAGTTTGCGGAGTATTTGGCGCGTAATTCCAAAACCTATTTTTTTAGGTTCATGCTGCCCTAGCATTTTTCGTTATGCGCAGATGTAAAGTGATTTAACTGCTGGAGTTTTCGTCTAGGAGGATTGGGGTTTTGGGGTGGAGGATGCTATTCCTCCTCCTATAAAATCCCCTGGAGAGAATCTGCGCATGCGTGGATTGAAGATGCGATATCTACTACAAGAGTTGGTGAATCAAAATTTTTTGTTTTTTTGTGAGGTCTATGATTTTTAGAGGAGTTTCAGCTGCGAGTGGATTGCGCATGCGCAGAAGAGAAGTTACTGTTTTTGGGTTGTATGTGTTATGTCGGTAGTGGTTTAGGACCATCCGTCATGAGTCTGATACTGAGCCGGATTTTGAAAGAATTATTCATGGCAATTATGTGCACGGACAAGTCAGTTTGGGGAAAATAGCGTTGTTTCCGAGTTGGAGTGTTCCGTTTGTTGCTCTGGGGCTAATTTTGAAATTCATGTTACCCACGACGGGCATTTATGCGCATGAGCAGACGAGAAGTGATTTAACTGCTGGAATTCTCGTCTAAGAGAATTGGGGTTTGGAAGTGCAGGATGCTATTCCTCCATAAAATCCCCTTGGAAGTATCCGCGCGTGCGTGGATTGAAGCTGCGATATCTTCTGAGCCAATAGTGTTGAAGAATCAGAGTTTTGTGTGTGATTTTGAAATGCCTTTCAGCTACTGTATAGCAGTAATTTTTTAAATTTCTAATATTATACGTATATTTATGAAAATATCGAGTTAATGCCTTCCATAAAACCTTTTCTCTAATTCATTATTTCGAAAGCATTGGAAAAAAAATTAAGTAGATAAATAATTTCGGCTACGAGAATCGATTCCGGTACCTAGGTTCTAAGAAGTTCGATCTCTACCACTGGGCTAGAGGAACAGTAATATATTATGATGGAAACCAGTACTTGTACGAATGCTATTACTGTTAAATATATTTTTTTAAATTTTCCAATCATGCAATTCTCATAAAATTTTGCATAAATCTTCGTGTCCTTTTTTTTCAACTAATTACCGCGCTCTAATTCGAACAGATCAGTATTTTTGAGTTATTGGGAAAACAAAGCAAACAGATGGCTATAGCTCAGAAACCACTCGGTGGATTTTGTCCATTAACGAACTTATCCGGCGCCTTTGGACTCCAAACCTTCTCTGAAAATTTTAACTCTCCAACTCATTGCGTTCGAGCGTAATCGTGCTGACTGCCGGACAGAATCAAGTTTGACCTCGGATTCTTCATCATCATAATCATCATCATCATCAATCAGCCCTCTGCGTCCACTGCTGGACATAGGCCTCCCCTAGCTGAGTCCATTCTCTTCTGTCTTGAGCGCTACGAATCCAGTTTTTTGTAATTTTTATAATGTCGTCTGTCCAGCGAGTTGGTCGTCTTGCTCTATTTCTTTTATCTGATCTGGGCCTCCATTCAAGTAATCGTTTTGATTCTTCATCACATGGTATGTATTTGAGTCGAAATTAATCGTTTGAGACCATTCTCGGCCGGAAAATTCGAAAAATACAGACATTTGGAAGAATTGATATGCATTCTATTCACCTGAACATCGCTCCAAAAACCATTTGGAAGACCTTAATGCATCGATGCGGAATATTTATTAATTGTACCCTCTCCTACCGAATATTTCTACGCACTTTCTTCGTATTCAATTTGAAAAATACCAGATATTTCCTATCGATAATCGTTCAACCTAGAGGCAACGATACTCTGCCCACATACGTGTGTCTTGTCTTTTTCTCTATTAATAATTCGATGCATGTACTCGTATATGGCAAGAGTACTTGAGATTAACAGGAGGAAGTGAATAATTCGGGTGCATAATAGACCTAGACTGGCTTGTTGTGCAGTGGCGCCAGCCACGTCTAAAGCGGACCTGCAGCAAGAATATGTTTAAAAAGCACGGCCCCCACTGACGGACTGGGAAATGATTACCGATCATAAAATATTGTGAAAATAGTTTCAGGCGACGTGTGCACCTCCGTTTATAATGGTCATTAATTTAATTATGGATCTTTTGAATAGTCCAAATGATTTATTTCATTTATGCTCGTGGAAGATTCAGTATCAGAAGGCAGATTGGGTGGCATATGGCACATCGTTTTCAGAAGATATGAAGGGCGTAGGACAACATTAATTATTTCAACTCAATGATATGCTGATTTTACCTTACATAATATCCAGTTACAATTGTATATTCAATATACAGAGTGAGTCTTCAAGAAGTATATTAATTTCAACCATAAATTTCATCAAATTAAATACTTTTTGCCCGCATGTTCCGGGAAAAATCGCGTTATTATTTTGCCCAAATGTCTGTAATTTTCTAATTTTTTGCCGAAAATGTTCTCCAACGATTGGGTTCAACTCCCTGATGAAGAATTAGAGGTCAAATTTGATTCTGTCCGGTCGGCCATTGCCACAACAACTTGAGAACGGAAGGGAATAGCGACTTGAAATTTTCAGGTTATGTTGTGCATCAGAATGCCAAACGGTTGTGGATCTATACCCATCTGAGATTTAGCTGTTTTCTCCTCAATAACTCGAAAAAATACGAAACGGATTCAATTCAAACATGGTCATTAGTTGTACAATGTCGATGCGAAAATTCTTGCAAAATTTCGTGTATGTATTGTATTTTTAAAAAATTATTGAAAAACATTGAACATTCGAACACTAAAGATAGGGACTTGCAATTTTCAGGGTAGGAGAGTTCGTTGTTGGGCATAATCGGCCCAACGGCTTCAGAGTTATACCCATCTGAAATATTATTTTGTACCTCACGATAACTTGCGATCGGAAAGACTGGCAATTACCAGGGTGGGTTGCGCATCCGAATGCAACATTTAAGTTCGTTGATTGACATAATCGGATAAATTCTTTTGGAGTTATCCTCATCTGAAATTTTGTTCTTATTTCCTCTATAACTCAAAATATACAAATCTGGTCCAATATTAATTCGGTGATTACTTTTAGAATTCCCACCCACTAATTTTAGCGGAATTCCGTGAATATCGAATCCTGGAGTTACTTGAGACGTAAGTATTATCGTATTTCAAATCCTATAAAATATATATGTCAGAATTGAACTTCTTTGATCATAGACGATTCTCTTCTGAAGTCTGTCATTAAAATGGTATTCATATATTATAAAAGCTGAGAAAACAGTATGCTAAATTCGTAGTAGTGTTCAATAGAGGTGAGTAGACAATTGAACAGGCGCGCGAAAGCTCGTGACTTCACGTGAGTAGTTGAACCAAGTGTTTTATTTGCCATTTTTACAGATTCTGCTCAGGTGAGAAGTAACAAGCATTTAAATACTTCACAATGTACTAATAGTATGTATATGTGTATAGAATCATACTATGCTGAATCATATTATCATGCTGGAAGTTCAATTAAATTATCTGAAAATCTTATTTCACCACCAACAGTTTTCAAGAAATTCTGAAATTGAATAGTTGAGATATGATTCCAACTGACAGAAAAATCATAATATTTAGCAGTTAACGTCCACATAATCTTTATGTTAGATCAAATTCTGACATAATTGTGCAGTCAACGTCTTTTGGCAAGTTATATCAAATTTTCAAGAACATTCGATGACTTTGATCATGCTACGCCTGGCTAGATAGAAAAGAAATGAGGTAGCGTACACACACAGTAAAAAAGCCTCTCCAGAATTGATAGTCGTCGTACAAAAAAATATAATCCGTAAGTATTGTCCACAGTCAGGAGTCATATTTTTACAGCCCGTAGTTATATAGCCGTAGATAAAAGTATAGTATTCCTCAACAAAAGTCCTTGGGTTTGAAGCAACTTCAACTGAAGTGACACCTCTTTTACAACTGTCGCATAACTGCTCCTGACGTTACAGTGCATCCTTCAGGGGTGGTCTCTCTAATTGCGCTTTGTACTCAGTCTGCACGATTCTTAATCCCCTTATCCTGTGTCGTCCCGATAATACGCTTTCCCGATTTTGCCCCTTCGATTGTTTCTTGATTAATACATAAGCTCGTTAGAATAAAACAACGCGTAAAAACTCTTATTGTGTTGTCTACCTACTGCATTACCGTTGACATGGAATTTCAACTAAAAATATATAAACTAAATATTCAAATAAAAATATAAAAATAAAAAAAAACTTTTGGAGTTTTCTACAATAAGAGGAAGTGACTTTGATTCATCAAAAGAGGGTGTAGGTTTTAACAAACAGGATGGTTACTTTCTTCGAAAGACGATAAAATTCGCTAAAACTATTAAATAATATTCCCAAGGTCGAGTTGTTTCCAATATACGATATACTTTTCCGTGATTACTCGACTGTACGAAGGAAGGAGAGTTATGTTATTCAGTGTATACAGTGTGGAAGAGCCAATTGGAATAAATTAGTTATCTTGGTGACTGTAAATATTTATGGAAAATCCCGAAACACGTCAAATTTAAATTTTAAATTGTCATTCTTCTTAGTAAGAATGCGAACCCTACCTCCAACCCCCTTCGGAATACAGGTACAACCACCAATTCAAATAGGTATAGGAGCTTGTGATACATCGTTAAAAAGATCTCGTCATTCTCTATTCGGAAACTTTGTCACATTCATCATTATCGCAAAAATCAAATTAGATAAAAATAAAATCAACTCATTAGCGAAATTTGGTACAATATTAAAATCCGAAATATAATACAAAATATAGCAAAATTATGTATTTTATTTTGTTTTTAATATGTTTAGAATCCAAGTATGAAAGGCATTGAATTTTATGGAGGCATTACTCGATTTATGAGGATTTACTTCAGTGACACAGAAAGTGTTTTACGTAGTTTTCATGGTATCATCTGGAAAACACAATGCTATGTTTTTTTTTCTTTCTACAACATCTTGAAGGTAAATAAGTTTAGTATTATTGTATAAGATCACAAGCCCATACTTAGTATTTGAAAAATTGGGGGTTGTACCTATTTTTCGAAGGGGTTGAAGGCAGGGTTCGCATTTTTACGAAGAAGATTGAGAATTTAAAATTTGAATTTGACGTATTTCGGAATTTTCCATAAATATGTACAGTAACCAAGACAATGAATTTATTCCATTTTGCTTTTCCACACTATATGTACGTATGTATGTCTATTACTATGGTCCGCTCTAGAGCCTGAACGGCTTGATGGATTTCAACATATTAGGTGCCGTTGGATTCGTTATGATTTGAGGAGTAAATTGTGCTATGGAATTTAGTGGAAACCTTCTCCTATCAAGGAGGAGGAGGTATTACAACATGTTCATTCCGTTATTCTAACAACTTGGATATCAAATGAAAGGTAATAAACAGACGATTCCAAATATATACAGGGTATAATAAAAAAAAATTATGCAAGAGTCCTAACCACCCCTCAGATTTCCTGATAATCGTAGAGACAAACTCGCTATGTGGAATTTACATAAAACATCAAAGATAATTCAGCATTCAGCCCCTGCAGCAGACTCATGATCGCTATATCCGAATGTTACGTAAACATATAAGAGAATTAAGTTGTATAAACGACCTCTCTCAATACAAAACCGGTGCGTTGCGTGTTGGAATATGTCAAATTGTCATGTTGTCCATTTATCTGACTGCGATGTTGTGTATATTTGGACCGGATGCTTGATTTGAGGAAATGACGTATTGTTACAAATGACTTCTAAATTTACGCACCCTGTCTTTCAACTAGGATTTACTCGCATTTTCGTTAAGTTGACTAATTACTCCTAATTAATTATTGGGACCGCCTGCATAAGGTGAATGATGTTTTATTACGAGCATAGCAAGAAACAACGGAAGCCAATCAGGCACGCACAATATAAGCTTCACTACTTTCGGTTCCTTGTTCCTAGTCAAACGCTTTACCCACTATCGACTCATGTATACAGGGTGTCCCAAGTTCGAGTGTCTATTAGACGTTTCTGGATAACTGGACACATTTGAAATCTGAAAATTGGGATTATGATATTGCTTGAATTTCTCTACAGAGCTAAAATATTTTCGAAGCCCAAGCACTTCCGGTTATACAGGGAGTGAAAATAAATTTGATGAAAATAGAATTTTTTCAAGTTTTGCATTCCTGGTATGATCAAGTATTCAATGCTTAATAAATTACTGTTAAAACCATTGTATTCATTCGAATAGTTTTCGAAATATCACAAAAAAAACGAAAAAAAAGTCAAATATGTTTAGTCAGTATTATCTTCATTATTCTTATTTTAAACATCCTGAGCGTGAACCGTTTTCACAACATCGAAGTGGAAGAATGTGGAAAGGTCATGCATCTTTTGATTTTCAGAAATATCATCACAGGGTGTTTGTGTCGAAAGTTGTGATCAAAAATTGGCCATAACTTCTGTTTTTCAAATTATAGAACCCTATGATTGCGTTGGATTCTGCGGTGAAAAATAATGATAGTTTTCTAACATGATTATGCTCCTAAATTAAAAAAATTGGTTCAAGCACTGACGTGAAGTCAGAAGCTTTTGCGCGTATGTTCTATTGTCCATTCTTCTGTATTGGAAACTCTTAATCGAATTTACCATGGTAAATTATGTTGTCCTTTCTCCTGTATTGGACACTTTATTCGAATTTACCATGGTATTCGAATTAAGAGTGTCCAATACAGGAGAATGGACAACATAATTTACCATGGTAAATTCGATTAAGAGTTTCCAAAACAGAAGAATGGACAATAGAACATACGCGCAAAAGCTTCTGACTTCACGTCAGTGCTTGAACCAATTTTTCATTCGTGATTTTTTTAAAATTTTCTAGGGTTACGGTTCTTACAAAATTTTAAACACGTCTTTATGTTGATTTTCTACTACTAGTTACCAAGCATAAATTCGATCGAATATTTATTTTTTGAGTTATTAAGGAAATAATATTCCAGGTGGGTATAACTCGGAAACCGTTAGACCGATTATGCCCAAAAACGAACTCAACTCTCCCTTTCGGATACGCAACCTACCCTGAAAATTGCAAGTCCCTATCTCCTTTCGTTCGAAAGTTATCGAGGCAACGGCCACCCATCTACTGAACTCACAAGAATACTCGAATCTCCAACAATATTTAACCGATCGTATTAAAACTTGAAACTTGGCAGTAGAGTTAGGTTATGAAGGCTCTTGCAAAATTTCAGCAATTTAAAACGAATAGTTACTGATAAATAGAATTTTTTTTTTTATTTTCAATGATTTATTAAAAATTTTCTACAGATGCTATCCTCACCAAATTTTGCAAATATTTTCGCGTTGGCATTCTACAACTAATAACCATGTTTGAATTCAATCGGTTCAGTATTTTTTGAGTTAATGAGGAACAAAAAACCACCAAATTTCAGATAATTTCAGATGGCTATAACTCTAAAACCGTTTGGCCGATTATGCTCATAAACATACTGAAATGTCGCGTTCTGGTGCACATCCTAACCTGAAAACTTCAAGCCGCTATCTCATTTCGTTCTCAAGTTATCGTGACAACAAAAATATCTTTTAATAATTTTTTTTTAATTTTCTAGCCATACGATTCGCACAAAATTTCACAAACGTGCTTAGGTTTATATTCTACAACTACTCACCGAGTTTCAATTCGATCGGATTTATATTGGTTGAAAACAAAATTATTACTCGGAAACCACTGGGCCGATTATGCCCATTAACGAACTTGTCCGTCGTATTGGGATGCGCAACCTACCCTGAAAATTTCAAGTCGCTAGCTCTTTTCGTTCTCAAGTTATCGTGGCAACGGCCGGCCGGCCGGACGGACAGAATCAAATTTGACGTCGAATTCTTCATTGGGGAGTCGAACTTAATCGTTTGAGACCATTTTCGTCAAAAAATTGGAAAGTTACAGACATTTGGGCAAAACTATAACGCGATGTTCCCCAGAACATACGCGCAAAAACAGAAGTTATGGCCAATTTTTTATCACAATTTTCTACACAAACACCCTGTGATGATAAATTCAAAAGATGCATAACCTTTCCACATTCTTCCTCTTCGATGTTGTAAAAACGGTTCACGCTCAAGATGTTTAAAATAACAATAATGAACATAATACTGACTAAACATGTGTGATTTTTTTTTCCGGATTTATTTCGATATTTTGAAGACTATACGAATGAATACAATGTTTTTAACAGAAATGTATTCAGCATTGAATACTTGATCATACTATAGGAATGCAAAACTTGAAAAAATTCTATTTTAATCAAATTTATTTTCACACCCTGTATAACCGGTGTGCTTGGGCTTCGAAAATATTTTAGCTCTGTAGAGAATTTCAAGCAATATCATAATCCTGATTTTCAGATTCCAAATATGTCCATTTCTCAAGAAACATCTAATAGGCACTCGAACTTGGGACACCCTGTATAAAATTATAAAACTTATCATTAAATCGGAGAAGAGCACTGATATGAACTCAGGAGATTTTGCGTGCTTGTTCCGTTTCCCCTGCAAAGTCGATCGAGGTGAAATTCAGTACCTACCCGATTGTAAAATGGTGGCTCGAAGTTATGAGCACAATTTCAGCTGATTCTGACGCATAGTTTCTGAAATATAAAATTTTTAAGAATTCTTATTGTGACATATGTATTCTATCGGAATTTAAGTCGGTTAAATATCTAATAATATACGAAGAAACTCACATCTCAAGTAATTTCAGGATACGATATTCACAACGAAAATTATGCCGGCGGCATTCTACAAGTAATTACCGCGTTCTAATCGGATAGGATTTGTATATTTTTATTTATAGACGAAACAACGAAGCAAAATTCAGATTTTTATAACTCCAAATCTCTTTAGCCGATTATCCCTATTAACGAATTTAGATGTCACATTCGGATGTGCAACCTACCCTGAAAATTGCAAGTTGCTATCTCTTTCCGTTCTCACGTTATCGTAAGATACATAGTATTTCTTCATAATTTTTTTTTTTATTTTCTAGAGATTCGATTTGGTTGTTATTACCTCAATAACTCGAAAATTACGAAACCGATCCAATTCAAACATGGTTATTGGTTGCCGAATATCGACACGAATATTCTTGCAAGCATTCGTGAGGATCGTATAACTAGATTTTTTTTTTAATTATTGAAAAAAATTCTATACATCAGAAACTATTCGTCCGACATTGCTACGAGAGCCTACAAAACCCAACTCTACTGCCAAGTTCTAAGTTTGAACATGATCGGATCTATATTGTTGGAGATTCGAGCAGCCTTGTGTGAGTTCAGTAGCTGAGTAGTAACCGTTGCCTCGATAATTTTTGAACGAAAATAGATAGAGACTTTTCAGGGTAGGATGCGCATTCGAATGGGAGAGTTAAGTTCGTTTTTAGCATAATCAGCCAAACGATTTCGGAGTTATACCCATCTGGAATATTGAATTGAAACTTGGTATATAATTCCAGAATATCGACATAAAGACGTGTGTGAAATTTTGCGAGGATCATACTACTGAAAAAATTTAAAAATATTACGAAAAAATATCATGTATCTCACGATAACTTGAGAACGGAAAGAGATAGCAATTTTCGGGATATAGGTTGCGCATCCAAATGCGACATTCGTTCGTTAATTGTCATAATTGGACAAATGGTTTTGGAGTTATACTAATCTGAAATTGTGTTGTTATTTCCTCTATAAAATATGTAAATCTGACCAAATTAAAACTCGGTGATTTCTTGTAGAATGCCGACCCACTAATTATCGCGGAATTTCGTGAATACGGTATCCTGAAGTTAATTGAGGTGTAAGCTTTTTCGTATTTATTTCAATTTCAATAGAATACATATAAGAATTAAAATGGGTTCAAGCCCTGTGGACAGGAGCTTTCTGGCGCTCTAGTTCAAACAGACAAATTATATCTCCGAAAGTGTTGGTTTCTCAGAGTTGGGAATTATATCAATGTGTTCATATGATAGAACTGCATCATAAAGGAAGTTCAATTCAAATGATAGTTTATTTTTCAAGATTAAATGAGCAATCATGAGAATGAGAACTGCACCATGGAAGAAATCAAATTAAATCTGGCCAATTTTGCCCTATAACGAACTTAACCGAGATATTCATCTCCCTAACCTACTCTGAAAATTTCAACTACCTAACTCATTCCGTTCGAGAGTTATATCTATGTCTATGGATGAAAAGCAGTCTCACTACTCTCAGATCTCTTACTTCATGTTCCGTTCCGAAATGTAAGACTTTTCTGAGAAAAACTAATTACGGAGCAAACAACTGAGATTTTTCTCACTTCGCTCACAATTCTTGGATTGATTAGATAATGACATGTCTCAGGAAAATAAGTTGACATTGTGACAATTCATACATAGAATAATTATATCATTGTGTGACAACGTTGAAATACGATTTATTATTGAAATTTTGAAAAATCATATCTCCGAAAGTATTAGCTTGTTAGAGTTAAAAATGATATCATTGGATTCTTATGGTTAATTTAGAATTTGTTTCGTAAAAAAAAAAATTTTTTTTTGTTACTCCGAAACCATCTGTCCGATTTTGCCCAATAACGAACTTAGCCGAGATATTTATCTCCCAAACCTACTCTGAAAATTTCAACTGTCTAGCTCATTCCGTTCGAGAGTTATCGTGCCTACGGCTGGCCGGCCGGCCGGACCGGCCGGACAGAATGATTTTCGACCACGGATTCTTGATCAGTGAGTCGAACCAAATCGTTTAAGACCATTTTCATCGAAAAATTCGAAATTTACAGACATTTGGGCAAATTGATAAGCACTCAGTTCCGAGGAACTAGGGCGCCAAAAATGATGTGATCATAGATTCTCTCGTTACTGACGCATGTCATTAAAATGGTATTAAATGAATTCATATATTATAAAAGCTGAGAAAATGGGATATATGGATGCTACATTCGATAAAGAGTGTCCAATAGAGCGGGTAAAAGCTCCTGACTTCACGTCAGTGCTTGAGCCAATATTTAATTTTCTTTTGGTACGATCCTCACGAAATTTTCCAAAAATTTGCTTGTTGGTATTCTACTACTAATAACCATGTTTGAATTGGATCGGATATGTATTTCACATATATCTTTATGTAGGTATTCTACAACTAGATTCCAAGTTTCAATTCGATCGGATGTGTACTGCCTGTATTGGTTGAAAAAATAATTAGTACTCCGAAACCGTTGGGCCGATTATGCCCAATAACGAACTTGAGCGGTCCCATTTGGACCTACCCTGAAAATTTCAAGTCGCTATCGCTTTCCGGTCGAAAGCAATCGTGGTAACGGCTAGCCGACTGACTGGCTGGACACAATCAAATTTGACCTCGAATTCTTCATCGGTGAGTCGGAGCTGTCGTTTCAGACCATTTTAGGTAAATAATTCGAACATTACAAAAATTTGGGGAAAATGATAGCATGCTGTTCCCCAGAACATGCGCGCAAAAACGATGAGACACACTTACGTTAAACTAACAGTATGTTACTCACTAGATTAACAAATTTCTTAAATTCTGGTTCCTCCGAAGAATTTGAATTAATTCAGCTTGCTATCCAATTTTCAGAATGAGACATAAATATTCTCAGTGATGGGTAAGGTTATACTGATGACCGTAATCAGGAACCGTAATTCCGGGCAAAATTAGATCCTTGTGCTGTGCTCGGCACTCGCTAAAATCGAATTGGACGTCCCTATAGGAATGGATCCGCTCCACTCACTATAATCAAACCCTCAGGTTTACGAAGGTATTTTTCCGTTAATTGGATTGAATTCGGAGTTTTTTCGCTCTATTCTTGTTGGCCCGTTCGATCGATCTGATTCAATTTCAATGAAAAAAATGTTCATCTCCAGTTGAAAATGCCGATTCCGAAACTATGTGTGATATGCTATGGTGTACGGCGGGATATCGCCCACTCTTGATAGATCGTCAAATACTCACTCTATCGCCTTCATGCACAAACAAAAAGGTTAAAAGAGATCTTTTCTATCCTTCCAACCATCGTCCCCACCATGGTAGGTAAAATTTTACTTAACGGAATTGCCCTGACAGGAGTGGCGCTAGCTCTGTTGGTTAGAGTGTTTAATTGGACCGTAAAGTATCAGGCTAGTAGACATTTTCTAGTCAAACACCTGTCACCTTCCACTGTTGGATAAAATATAAAAATTGGTTCAAGCCCTGTGGACAGGAGCTATTGGGCGCATGTTCATCTTCCTTGTGGCCCGTACTGACCAGTAAAGAAAAAAAGCAGTATCATGTTGAATACCTTAATATTATTCTGGAACACAAATTTTCCATTACAATAATCTTCATCTAGCTTCTATTTAGTATCAATTCCTGTAGAACGTGATCATAATAAGTGTTTTCCATATAATAAAATGTGTTTGAACTTGGTATGTAGGAAATCTGACATCAATTATTGGAATTAATTGATTTGACAAACTGCCGTCAAATGAGGTAAATAGATTTTTGTGACGATTTTCTGTGACCATAGAACGTCAAAACACGCTGGAATGTGAATTTTAAGCAATATCTTCTGGAATTGAGATCGTATCGAACTGAAATTTTGCACACTCGTGTAGAATGCTTGATTTAACGTCGGTACAAATTTTTTTATTAAAAAATTTTCCAACTGCCCGATCCCAACAATACTTAGATAATATTATATCCATAAATTAAGCATTTCATTATTGCATTTCTTGAAATAGGTACCTTTTCAAGTCGATCAACATCGTCCTTCTTTCGACGTCTAAACTATGACTTGATTCTTTATGTTTATGTCTTTGAATTTGTTTTCGGTGGAATTCAAAGAGTTCATAGAATAATCGATGAAAATACTGAGAGAGACCCAGGAAATTTGACACATTTTGTCTTATATCTCCAGAAATTGAAATCGTATAGAGCCAAAATTTTGCACAATGTTGCAAAATACTACAATTGACGTTAGTACAAGTTTTTGTTGCAATCTGATGAATAGTTCACGAAAAAAAAATTTTTTTTTCGAAAAAATTAAAAGACATATTTTTTTAAAAGTTACCAACAATTCGATCATAACAGAATTTCGCCAAAAGTTGCGCGTTTATATCCTCGAACTGACTACCAAGTTTCGATTCAACATCTTCTTTAGTTCCTGAAATATCAGGGAAATAACCTCAAAATTTGAAATGTCTATAACTTCTAAACCGTCCGGCCGATTTTGCCCGTTAACGAACTTAACCGTCGCATTTTGATCAGAAACCTACCCTGAAAGTTTGAAGTCGATAGGACCTTCGGTGCTCCTGTTATCGTGCCTACGGCCGGAAGGCCGGCCGGCCGGCCGGCCGGACGGCACCCAAAAATCTGACACCGGATTCCTGATCAGGGAGTCCGAATTAGTCTATTAGCCAATTTTCAGCTCGAAATTCGAAAATTACAGACATTTGGACGAAATGATAGGACGATGTTCCCCTAGAACATGCGCCCAAAAATTGGTTCAAGTACTGACGTGAAGTCAGGAGCCTTTGCGCATATGTTCTATTGTCCTTTCCCCTGCATTGGACACTCTTAATCGAATTTACTATGGTAAATTCGAAGCAAAAAGCAAAAGCTCCTGACTTCACGTCAGTGCTTGAACCAAGTTTTTTTTCGTAATTTTTTTGAAATTTTCTAGGGGTTCGGTTCTCAAAAAATTTTACACACATCTTTATGTCGATATTCTACAACTAGTTACCGAGCTTCAATTCGATCGAGTCTATATTTGTTGAGTTATCGAGGAAATAATATTCCAGGATGCTCAACCTACCCTGAAAATTGCAAGTCCCTAGCTCCTTTCGTTCGAAAGTTATCAAAGCAACGGTCACCCATCCAGCTACTGAACTAACACAAGGCTGCTCGGATCTCCAATAATATGGATCCGATCGGGTTCAAACTTGGAACATGCTTGCAAAATTTCAGCGATGTCGGACGAATAGTTTGATTTTCAATGATTTTTTTTTAATTTTCTAGCTATATGATCCTCACGAAATTTTGCAAGAATTTCCGAGTTGGCATTCTACAAATTTCGCAAATAGATGCACAACCTAACCTGAAAATTTCAAGTCGCTTTCTCTTTCCGTTCTCAGGTTATCGTAATATAAATAATATTTTTTAATGGTTGAAAACAAAATTATCACTCTGAAAACGTTGGGCCGATCATGCCCATTAACGAACTTGTCCGTGGCGTTGGGACGCGCCACCTACTCTGAAAATTTGACGTCGCTATCAAGGCTGCCGTAAGGATAGAGCAACAAAGTGGACAATGAACACAACTGACTCTTCTTAATCGCACAAGCTCCTTAGGGAAGACCTAAAAGAGTCAGTATAACCATTATCATGTCTATAGCACGCGCACCAAAGCAATTTGACCCCACGACAATGCTTTTTTATCCTTTTTCTTTCATAGTGAAGTCAATCTGCATTTGCGCACGTGTCATAGACTTGATTATGATTGTAGTGACCCTCCTACGTCTTCCCCAATGAGATCCCATAGAACCTCCTATAGGAGGTTCTATGGGAGCTTGTGTGACTGAGGAGAGTCAGTTGTGTTCTTTATCGACTTTGTTACTCTATCCTTACGTCAGCCTTGACGCAGCACTGAATGATGTCCACCACCCTCTGAAAAGATCTCCGGCTCGCTCTATCCACTGAGCTTTTTTGAAATTTTTCTACTCTTGCTATCTCCACGAAATTTTGCACAAGTGTTTGCGTCGGTACTTTGTATCTTACTACCGAGTTTCAATCCAATCGGGAAAGTACTTTTTGGAAATACGGAAATCGAAAAATTGTGAAAAAGAAATTTCAAATTTTTGGTATTTTATTTTTCTGATTTATAGCCTTCCGATTAATACAAAACTTCGCACGCATATAGAGTTCATGATTCTTCAATTTGATGCTATATTTCAGATCGATCGAGATATCAGTTTCGGAAATATTCATAAAAAAATGTTTAAAAAAAAAATGCCATAACTCCAAAACCGCCAGGTGGATTTCGCCAATTAACAAACTCGTCCGAGATATTTCCGCTCCAAAACTACCCTGCACATTTCAATCCTCTAGCTCCTTTCGTTCGAGAGTTATCGTGCTTCGTTCATTAGTGAGTCGAACCCAATCATTTGAGACCATTTTCGGCAAAAAATTCGAAAAGTACAGATATAGTGGCAAAATGATAGCATGCTGTTCCTTGCGGAACACGCACACAAAAATTAACAGTGCTGTGTCTAAGGTGTTGGAAGGACATATGTTCAAAGCCTATACAGAACACAACAGATCCTCGTTACTCGCACAGTCTCTTCCTATAAGGGGTCCCCGCTAGAAGTAAGAGTTTCAGAATAATATCATTTTTCTAGCCATTAGGTCTCAAATTCTGTTCGCGGAAATATTCTATAAACAAGCAATTTTGCTGGCGATTTCTCACGGAGATCGCCTGCAAACGACAAAATGTGATCTAATATTAAAGCAGAAGGAATGCCAAGGATATAATATCCATATCATCCGAGGGAAGTGGTGGATACACGGGGATCAGTCAGGCTCCCCAGGCCTTGGAAGTGATTTCAGAAAGATTTCCAGTTAATTATCGGGGTGTTATTGTAGCTTGAAGTATGTTATACATAAAACCGCAGAAATTTGTTATTTTTTTCAGGTTTTATGCAAATATTATATCCTTTATGAGTAGAGATTGTGGTACCGTCAGCACTTTGACAGAAACTGAATAACGCTATGAATGCCTATCATTTTTGTAGAACTGTCAAAAAAACTTGACATTTCTGCATTCCTCTTGATGCGTAAATTTTTACTTTTTTTCACTTCCAAAATAATTCACAAAATAAACATGAAATATTACTTTTTGATTTATTGATTATTCATCAAAAAATAATTTCATTGTCACTTGTCACTTGGTTATTTGTATTTTTCTTATAAATTTTGAGGTTATGTGAAAAAAGTGTAAATACAACAGTTATAGATCTTTTTATTACCTACAACTTTGCCATTCAACTTTTTTTCCATAGGACTTGAAGTTTTGCTAGAAATCGAGATAAACCATTTCAATATATTTCAGACGATGTAAATTTACATTCACAGTTGTACAAAAAATGTTGTTTGTATTTCGGGTATAAAACTATATCAAATGTTTTCGTGGCACATTCGAGAGAATATTTTTCTTATATGCCATTAAAGCAGAAGTACTTGCAATAGAAAGAGGCGTGGAAATGAACCTAGAAAGAAACTATCAGAGATGTGATATAGCAAATCCACTCTGACAGTCAAGCTGCTATTAAAGCTCTGAGTTATCGTGTTATCCAGTCCGAAGAAAACTCAATGAAGTAGACAAGAACAACAGGGTCTCCTTGGTCCCTTGGTTACTGGTCACGCGGGAATTATAGGAAATGAGGAGGCCAACACACTTGCCAAGAAAGCAGCATGAACCCCCTTTATTGGCCCGGAACCCTACTGTGGGGTGGGAAGATATACCTACAGAAGTGAATTTCGGATGGAAGAAGAAACTGAGGGCCGGTTTCTCAATTGCGAGTTAACTCGAGGTTGCGAGTTGACGCATGTATTCAGCGATATTCATGAATGCGCTACACTCGGGTTACCCGTAACCTCGGGTTAACTCGCAATTGAGAAACCGGCCCTGAAAGAGGCATTTTCTGGAGATCTCTCCCCGGAATGTATCACTCCAAAAACCTCAGTAAGAACACGCTGCACCTCCTCACTGGTTTCCTCACAGGTTTCCTCACAGGGCACTGCGACCGTAGGAAGCATATGATAAGATTTGGGCTAGTAGAAACTGACGAGTGCAGATTCTGACGTAGCCTCCTTGAAGCCATCCCAGATACTTGAGTTCATCTCTGGAACTGAAGGCAAGCTGTATATGGTGATTACATATCGACAGCTCTGACGGAGGGGCACAATAGACTTTTAGGTCGCAGTGCTACGTTACCCCCTTCAACAATATCCGATATATATACAGGGTGAGTCTTTAAGTTGTACATTAATTTTAACCATAGATCCTTATCGTCAAATGAAACACATTTTTCATTTACCATTTTTCCAAATTCGGCTCAGGTAAAAAGATACAGACTGTTGAAATTTTGAAAAAAAAATCAGTTTTTATTTTGAAGTTTTGAAATCTGTTTTCCGAATAAAATGATTGTTGGTGTGAAGTTTCCTATAACTATGATACATATTTTCCAAATATCAGTTTTTTCCTACTTTTACTGATTTTCTAGATGCAGACTCGTGGATTCATAAAACTAAACGAAATTAGCATAAAGAAAGCAGATGAAGTTTTTCTTGAGTAATTTCAAGAATATTCAATCGTTTTAAAACATTAAGCTATATTTCATCATTTGTATTTAAACGAACCGTTTTCGAGATATTCTTCATTGAATGTTATAAAATGGGAAACTCCAGAAATTTCACTACTTTGATAGATCCGCCCCTGGACGTTGCAATCCCGAATCAAGCTGTAAACCACGTTACCATACCTTTTTCTCGTCTACCAACAATGTCATAGATAATCTAAATGCAGAAGTATATCAGCACATTGTGAAATCTTTAAACGCTTGTAACTTTTTACATGAGCCGAATCTGGAAAAATGGTAAATGAAAAAACTGTTTTATTTGATAAGAGGAATCTATGGTTAAAATTAATGTACAACTTTAAGACTCATCCTGTATATATAGTTCAGATGATAATAGTCTTTGATTTTCTATATTCAAATATTTTGGATAAGGGTATAACGACTATTTTTTCTTATTTATTGAGAAAGAGTTCTACTTCAACACTCCTCAATAAATCAAAAAATTAGTCGTTATACCCTTATCCAAAATATTTAAATATATATATAGTGCCATTAAAAAAAGCTCATTTTACGCACTTAATATAAAAATAACTATTTTGGCACGCAGTTCACCTTCACACAGTGCCTATCAAATCGTTCAAATATGTGTAATTTTCGGATTTTTGGCCGGGAATGGTCTCAAACTATTAATTTAGACCCAATGATGACGAATCCGAGGTCAAACTTGATTATCTCCAGCCGTCAGGACGATTAGGCTTAAACGCAATGAGTTATGGTTTAAATTTCATTTAGAGAGTTGAAATTTTCAGGGTTGGTCTGTAATCTAAATGCGCCGGATATGTCCGTTAAGGGGTGAAATCCGTTGAGTACTTTCGGAATTATAGCCATCTGAAATTTTTTTTTCCCAATAACTCGAAAAATACTGATCTGATCGATTAAGGTACGGTATTAGTTAAAAAAAACGGACACGAAGACTTGTTTACAAAATAGTGAGGATCGCATGAGTAGAATTTTTTTTTAAATCAATATCTCAGAAACTATTGAACTAATTGAAATTTTGTAAGAACCTTCAAAATCTTATCGGATATCGGAAGATATAAGGGAAAAACAGAAAAATCACGAAAAAAGTCGCCCAGTTTTTTATTGGGATTGTTATTTGTTTTTTGCAGCTAAGTAGCCTTGAGCGAGTTCAGTATCCCTCTGGCTATAAATTTGAACAAGCGTTCACAACGCTCCTGGCGACAGTGCTGTTCCAACTAGTTTTCTTTTTTATGGTCCATTATGTCTTCTACAGAATTATATTTTATTTCATTTTCTCGAATGTAAGGTCTAATAGTCAGTTTATGTATCTAGTAATGTTGAACACAGAGGTTTTCGATCATCCCAGTAATTTAGTTAGTATAGGTACTTTCAACAGGTTCGTTGCCGTTGTGAGAGAGTTTTTGCATGTATCAATTATTATTTTTTTCGATTTAATATTCAAATAGTATAGAATACTAGTACTTCTCTTTCATTCATCATATTCCAAGCAATTTTCAAATTTACATTTTTTGTTTGTTTCGAATTTTTAGTCAAGAACGAGTATTCCTCATTGTGATACTGTAACAAATATCCGTAGTCCTTGAAATTGAATGTACACTTTGTAATAATTCCATCCGTGATTGCACCCCACAATTTGAGAACGAACGTGTTATCTCGTTGTTTCCCTGATTATATTTCAATCAGAGTCTCTGCCGCTTTGTGGCTTTTTCATTTGTGACCACCTTCATTTTTCAAACAGACCCTAAACCCTCTCAATACAGTAGGGACGACGGACGGTGTTTTCATGGAATTTCGACCACGTAGTCAATATTTACCCTGAATATCTGGGGCTACGTAAGGAAATTTGAAGTGCCCCCCATGAATTCCTATCTGTGTTTGTATTTGGAGGCCCCCTGCGGTCATATTACTTCCGGCTAACCGCCCGTCATCACAGGCGGCGAGTTATGGGAAAGTACACAAACAAATGATTCCGAAGGGTGTAGGTACAAGACCGGGATTTTGGGGTTAAATGGTACAAATGCCTAGGTCCTAAGCCCGAGAATACTTGGGAGTTTGAAGATATAATTTATTTCGATTAAAACCTCAAATCGTGTATTTCAAGACTATACAGGGTGGTCCAGATCTTAACCAAGAAATTTTAACCACGTATTCTTCGTCAAAAATAAGCCCTAGTTTGTCATATAAACATATGTCGAGAAATGCTTCCTCCCCGAGATACAGGGTGTTAAAATTATAGAAAAAATATGTATTTTTATTAATAACTTTATTCTCATGCATGAGGAAACCGCTAAAATTTGATATGGTTCATAATAATAATAGGACTATCTTCGTAAACAAAACGTGTAATTACAAAAAATAAGCGTTTACAGCCACACTCAAATACGAATTTAAAGAAGATGTTCGAAATAAAAAGAAAAAAAACAATTTTTTTTTCTAATAATTTTTAAACCCTGTATCTCAAAGAGGAAGCATTTCTCGAAATATGTTTATATGAAAAACTAGGGCTCATTTTTGACGTAGAAGACGTGGTTAAAATTTCTTGGTTAAGATCTGGACCACCCTGTATATCACAAAAAGTGGCGCCATTCCGACAATGAAAGTTCGAATTAATTCTGATCTCGCTCTGAGTACGATTCGATATTAGTTTCATATTTTCTGAAATAATACATATTCGTCTAGATCTAGATCAATGAACTCTCAGAGTTGAAAGACTGCAAACGGATTCATATGAAGCTCTTATTTTTGCGCGCGTGTTCCGCTATGAACAGTGTGCTAACATTTTACCCGGATGTCTGTTTTTTTGGAATTTTTTGCCGAAAATGGTCTCAAACGGTTGGGTTCGACTCAATTACACGTTTACATGCATCCTCTCGAACCGTTTTAAGCCAATGCGTATTCCGTAATGCGCATTGAAAACGCATGTAAACGTTTTTTCAATTCGAATTGACTACTCAAATGCGAATTAGTAAATGCGATTTGAAAGGGTGGATTGAGTTTTCCCAAACCGATTTAATGTGCATGTATACACCAAATACGCATTGAGAGTAGTTTTAAGAGAAACAAATTTCAGAATTACCAACACCAAATTTATTAGTTTGACAAATCTGATAATCTAACGAACCTGCTTTGGGGTTACGTTAATCGTAATTCCTAAGCTGGAAGATCGAAATAGATCTCTTGAGATTAAAATGATATAATATATTGTTCGAGGTAACTTTTTCTATTATCTTTAATCATTTTCTGCCAATTTTCTGGATTCATTTTCACGATTTGCTCTTTCAATCACTTGTAACCACCCAGAAAAGGTTAATTCCTTGCGAAATTATGGTGTTCTTCATCATTTTTTAAGATATTTAGAATGATTTTCGTTTCTTAATTTCCATTTTTAATTTTTTTCAATCTTCCCATGTTGGCTACGCGAGCTTAGAATAAAGCCGAATTACAGAAAACTAGTTTCAGATAAGGCATGTAAACTCTCAAACCATATTTCATCTAATTCGCATCAAAACATGCGCATTGGTTCAAAACGGATCGAGAAGGTGCATGTAAACGTAGTAATAGATGAATAATCTGGGGTCAAATTTAATTATGTTCGTTCGCCCCGTTGTTAGCACGATAACTCTCGAACGAAAGGGGTTAGAGGATTGATATTTGCAGGGTAGTTTTGGAGAGTAAATATCTCGGTTCGTTAACGGGTGAAATCCACCGAGCGGCTTCGGAGTTATGGCCATTTTTATTTGGTATATTTTTTTATGGATATATCCGAAACGACCACTGGATCTATCTGAAATTCAGCATTAAATTGAACAATAATGACCTTTATATGCGTGCGAAGTTTTGTATTGATCGCATGCCTATAAACTAGAAAAAAAAGTGAAATATTTGAAAATTTTGTTTTGCTAACTCGAAAAATACTGATCTGATTGATTCGAAACTCGATAATTAGATGCAATGTACCGACGCAAACACTTGTGCAAAATGTCGTGGGGACAGCATGAATAGAAAAACTTTTTAAAAAGGTTAAACTATTAGCGGAATATTTTGCTTGATAATCCGGAACCAAATATCGGATTGAGATCAATTTTGGCACTTCGGTGAGCAATTATGACATCTTGGGGTGTGCCAAATTTCACTGGGAACAGGCTACTAGGAACCTAAACAAACATATAATAATTTTGAACTTCCAAACTGGGCAAATGATTTTAGTTATTTTGCTACGCGGAAAATAATATATGGTAAACATTCGACGTGTTTTATCTGATTATTGCAATATGTACGAGGGCAACTGATTAAAATATGGACGAGTTAGTTTCGTGGCAATTGAATAGGTGGAATTTTAAATTGATTTTCAAAATTTGTCTGAACGTTGAAAGACTGGAGTTGGAACTGGAAGGCCATATTACCACCTCATGTCAAATATGTGAGTGTGCAAGTCATTTCCGAGGAAATAGCATAGTGTCCTAGGTATTGTGTTCATAACATAATCCTTGGGGCCAATATTGAAGCATTTTTCGTTATTCGCATGAGTAGACGAGACATGATTTAACTGCTGGAGTTTTCGTTTGAGAGAATTGGGGTTTTGAGGTGGAGGATGCTATTCCTCCATACAATCTCCTTTTGAGGGTCCGCGCATGCGTGTATTATAGATGCGATATGGATGATGTAAATTTGTTCATATAGAAATCTTTGTGTAATTTGTTTATATTTTGAATCAGCTGCAAAAATATACCTCCATTGAGGCTGATTTCTTCATTTTCTTTATTGTTGAAAGTCCATAGCAGAACGTTTTCAAAAATTGGTGAAGGCATTGGTGCCACTTCAATTTCTTGAGTATTTTGTATTTCAAAGGAGATCTCACTTATGATTTAAACGAATACAATACAATTTACCTATACTCTGTTGTGAATAATTATAAATCAACTTATTATATTTTTTTATTTCAGCGAATCTGGAAAGCACACAGTATGATATTATTCTATATGTTGGAGTTATGGTCGCCATCTTCATAGTTCTACTTTTATCTTATTTCCTCGTACGAGTCTACAGGAAAAAAGATCAACATCAAAGCCTTTATAACATGGCATCAAATGGTGAGTGTAATCCAAGATCTTGTTGTCATAAATCGAACTGATATAAATTTCAAATAGGGTTTTTGATTTTAAGACTTATCGGTATTATTTATTTATGTTTCTAACTAATAGAAGGTCTGGATTTTATAACAATCCAATCTTCAAAAGCAAGGCCAACCAGTTTCTACTTTATTAAAAAGTCTTCATCAGGGCTCTACAGTGAACGAAACAAACTTAAGTATCAACACAGACATCACCGGAATATCACAGGGTAGAACAAAATATAACATATCGGATTTTTATTGTGGATAGAAACAATTCAATTGAAAGTACTAACAATGAATGCTTTGAGTTTTTGTTTGGTTTTATAGTCATAATGAAAATTGGATAATGCGGAGATCTAGATTTGATGGAAAAGGATAATCGGGATATTCCGCAACAGGAGCAGGAAGAAACATGTTTTTGGTACTTGACGACAATAGGTTTTTTGCGTGTAACACGAAATACCATACGTTTATGTTTTTCTTAATCTACTTTCATATCAGATCATCATGTATGCCCTCATCCACTTTCAAAATTTATAAAATTTGAATATTTCGGTATTTAAAATCGGAATATCAGGAAGCAAATCCAAATGAGGTGAAACGCTTCTGATAAATTGAATCGTTGCTATGACGGCTGACGTAATCGAAATCTAACCTCGGCGGGACCATCTGCTTTTTACAGCGAAACAAAGAGTGAAATGGACATGAGAAGAGAGAGACGTAATCCAAATATATCCTCGGCGAGTCCATCTGGCTTGTTACAGCGAAACTAATAGCAAATTCCATTGGCAAAATCAGTGGTGCACTGAGTTCACTCAGTGCAATAAATGTTGCACTGGTTTCCCGATGGAGGTCGTCGAAATGCTCGAAATTCTCCAGTGGAATACGATTCTTGCACGTAGTGCGCACGAGTTCTACGAATGGAATTCGCTATAAGAGTGAAACGGACGAGAAGAGAGTGAGAGTTGATATGACGGGTGACGTTACGAATGGGCGCCAAGTTCCGATCGTTTGAACAGTTTTTATGTGCATCCAAATTTGAATGTTGAATGTTGAATTTCTCGTTGAAATTTGAAATTGTTGAAGCGGTTGAACTTTTTCATTAGTCTTATGGACATAATAATCGATTCCGATAATAAAAAGAAATACATGCAAGAGACCTATAGATTCTGCTTATTGGCTTCTTTAGGACAAGTATCCCAACAAACCAAAAGCAAGAAGGAAATAAAACTGAAAACATAGGTGGCAACAGAACAGAAGCGAGCAACCAATATCCTGAAATATAAAATTTTTTTTTAACAAAAATTTTGTTTCTAGTGATACGATATTCACGAAATTTCGCAAGAATTAGTAGGTCGGCATTCTCCGGGTAATAACCAAGTATTTAAATGGATCGGATCCGTATTTTTTGAGTTATTGAGGAAATAACAACAACATTTCAGATAGGTATATGTCCGGAACCGTTCGGCAGATTATGCCCAACAACGAACTTAACTCTTCTAATCAGATGCGTAACCTACCTCGAAAATTTCAAGTTCCTATCTCTTTTCGTTCGAAAGGTATCCAGGCAACGGTCACTCATCCAGCTACTCATCCAAGGTTGCTCGGATGGCCAACAATATAGATCCGATCGTGTTCAAACTTGGAACATGGCAGTGCAGTTAGGTTTTTCACAATTTTTTTTGTAGGATACGATCCTCACGAAAGTTTTCAAGAATTTTCTCGTCGACACTCCATGTTTGAATTGGATTGGATTCGTATTTTTCGAGTTATTGTGGTTATAATCAAATTTCAGATGCGTATAACTCAAAAACCGTCTAGCCAATTATGTCTATCAACAAACTCAAATATGGCATTCGGCTGCCCAACCTACCCTACAAAATGCAAGTCGCTATCTCTTTCCGTTCTCAGGTTATCTTGAAATAATTATGTAATATTATTTAAAAAAGATGATTTTCTAGTGATACGATTCCCACAAAATTTCACAAAGGTCTTTGTGATTGCATTCTTTAACTAGTACCAAGTTTCAATTCGGTCGGATCTGTATTGGTTGAAGAGAAAATTAGTTCTCGGAAACCGTTGGGCTGAGTATGCCCATTAACGAACTTCCGTCGTATTTGGAGGTGCCACTTACCCTGAATATTTAAGTCAATTTGGATAACCTGAAAGACGAACCCATACCTTTGATGCGCGTACAGCTCCATCTATCGTAGATGAATAAACATTAACGGACAGATGCGTATTTTTTGACATAGAACATACGAATCTGGAATCAATAAAAAGTTCATAAAAATTCAAATTCACATTCTATATCAAATGGCTCTCCCTTGTTTGTTTTGCTTTGCTGACAATCCTGAGTTGATGAAGATTGAATTACGAGATACATACATAGCAAGTTCAAAATATGACACACAGAATGACATGTCGGAGTTAGCCCCACTTGTCATTGCAATAATTAGTATTGGATTCATTTGACTTTAAATGGAACTTGCTATTCGCCTGCCAATTAATGCCAGCTTATTTGAAATAGACGGTTTAATTGAGAAGGAAGGATGGAAATACTTAAAAGATATACGGAATAATTTGTTTCTATCAAACTTGTGAATGATCAGAATTATATCTCCGAAAGTATTGGTTTCTCAGAGTTGGGAATCATATCAATGTATTCTTATGATAGAACTGCATCATAAAGGAAATTCAATTCAAATAATAGTTTATTTATCAAGATTAAATGAGAAATCTGAGAATGAGAACTGCACCATGGTGGAAATCATAGCTGAAATGAATTTGACTCTCTCTTATAGAACAGGTTGATATGTACGAGTATGAACACATATCATATAATAAATCATAGATAGAATAATTATAGCATTCTGTGAAAACATAGAAGTAAGATTCATTATTGAAATTTTGAAAAATCATATCTCCGAAATTATTAGCTTGTTGGAGTTGAAAATGATATCAATGGATTTTTATTTCGAAATTTGTAAGTTTTTTTTTTCGATACTCCGAAACCATTTGGCCTATTTTGCCCAATAGCGAACCTAACCTAGATATGTATCTCCCTAACCTACTCTGAAAATTTCAACTGCCTAGCTCATTCCGTTCGAGAGTTATTGTAGAAACAAAATTTAAAAATTTTCAAAAATTTTTATTTACACTTTACGGTAACCCGATCAATACAAAACTTCACATGCGTCTAAAGGTCATGATTCTCCAATTTGATGCTAAATCTCAGATAGATCGAGTGATTGGTTTCGGAAATATTCATTAAAAATATTTTTACTAAAAACGGCCATAACTCCGAAACTGCTTGATGGGTTTCGCCCGTTAACGACCTCGTCTGAGATATTTACGCTCTAAACCGATCCTGCAAATGTCAATCCTCTACCTCCTTTCGTTCGAGAGTTATCGTGTTAACGGATGGACGGCCGGACAGAATCGATTTCGACCACGGATTCTTGATCAGTGAGTCGAACCAAATCGTTTGAGACCATTTTCAGGCAAAAATTCGAAAATTACATACATTTGAGCAAATTGATAAGAACTCTGTTCCGAGGAACAAGAGCGCCAAAAATTGAAAAAAAAATCATCTCACAATAACTTGAGAACGAAAGGAGATAGCGATAGCAATTTCCAGGGTAGGTTGAACTTCCGAATGCAACATTTGAGTTCTTTAATAGGCCTAATCGGAATTTCTGGAGTTGAACCTATCTGAAATGTTGCTTTTATCTCCTTCTTAACTAAAAAATATAAAACCAATCCAATCCAAATATGGTAGTTAGTTACAGAATGCCGACGAGCAAATTTTTAGGAGATTTGAAAATATGTAATTATATTATATCTCAGAAACTATCCGTCTGATATATAGCTGAAATTTTGCGAAAGGCTTCAAAACATAACTTTACAGCCAAGGTCCAAAACACGATCGGATCTATATTGTTGGTGAGCTGAGCAGCATTCCGTGAGTTCAGTAGCTGGATGGGTGACCGTTGTCACGATAACTTTCGAACGGAAACAGATAGCGACTTGCAATTTTCAGGGTAGGTTGCACATGCGAATGGGACAGTTATGTTAATTGTTGGGTATAATCGGCCAAACGGTTTCAGAGTTATACCCATCTGGAATATTGTTTTCTCGATAACTCAAAAAATATAGATCCGATCGAATTGGAACTTGGTAAATAGTTGTAAAATACTGACGCAAAGAATTTTGTGAGGATCGTCTCTCTAAAAAAAATGTACACCAAAATAATTAAAAAATGTTATTTATCTCACGATTACTGGAGAACGGAAAGACATAGGGTGTTGCAATTTTTAGGGTAGATTGTGCATCCTAATGCGACATTTGAGTTCGTTAAAAGGCATAATCGGCCAAACGGTTTTGGAGTTATATCAATCTGAAATTTGGTTGATATTTCCTCAATAACTCAAAACATGCGATGCCGATTCAATTCAAACATGGCAATAAGTTCTAGAATGCCTAGAATAAAATGTTGTAAACTTTCGTGAACATCGTATCACTAGAAAATTTAAAAAAAATCATTGAAAAAAATTCTATATATCAGAAAGTATTCCTCCGACATCGCTGAAATTTTGCGAGAATCTCCAAAACCTAACTCTACAACCAAGTTGCAAGTTTGAACACGATCGGATGTCTATTGTTGGAGGTCCGAGCTCACATGGGAGAGTTCCGATATTTTAAAAGGTGTTCGAATATAATTCTCAGTTGAATAAATACGGCAAGAGGATCTATGTATTCATATGTTTTTTCCGTATATAATTAGATATTTAATGAATTTCAATTCCGATAGAATACCTATGTCAGAATTAAAAGTTCTTTGCTCTTAGACGATTCTCTCATTACTTAAAATGGTACGAAATGTTTTCATATCTTATAAAAGCTGAGAAAACGTTCTATATCGATGATAAGTTCCATTAAAAGTGTCCAATAGAAAGAATGGACAATAGAATATGCGCGTAAAAGCTTCACGTCGATGCTTAAACCAATTCTTTAATTCTTAGTATAATTTCCAAATAAGCTAAAACAATGAAGATATGTAACAGTTTGAATTATATCGGTGGCACTCTACTTCAAGTTTCTGAATCTACTGAAGTTCTGAAACATAATGGGTTCCACCTATTCATAATAAAATATTCATGGAATATAATGGAAATCGGTGTTTTCACAAACTTCCAATCGTATAATAGAGATTATAAAATATTGTCCAATACAAATATTTTTCGGAAGAAACTGAACTTAAAACGATTGAAAATAGATCTTCAATGAACATTTTTCACATTATTTTCGTATTCCATCACTGTTGTGGCGAACTTATTCCGTTTTTTCCTTCACTCATCATTCATTAATTCAATTTTCTGCTCCAATTGATAACTTTCCATTACAAAACAAGTGATTTCACAATCAACCTATTATTCATTCGACACAAATATATCCTTGTCCTGAAGGTTCGATTATTGTCTCTCATTCAAATGAATTACGTTTTAAAAATTCATCCATGATATTATCTTCATCTAGAGCATATATTTTGATATCCATTATCTAAAAGCTATCATTCGAAGGAATTATAATTATAACAATGCAAAGACCAGAGGACACTCTTCGCTCATAAATCAGGAGAATCTTAACCGGTAGTGAGACAACGTAGCTTAAACTAGCCCCTGAGGATTATTTTAATATAATATATGCAAATCGGAAGATTTCTTATCTTGAAAACAACTCTTTGATTCGCAGACCATTACGGGACAACGAAGGCTGCTATCAAGCCGAAGACTTCCAGCGTCGTAAAGATTGTAAGCTTGTCAGAGTAATTTCAGAATCCCGATTATTTTCTGCTCACATTCAAAATTATGTACTCATTATCCCACAAATATTTTAATTATATATTTATCTACACACAACTGACTGAGCCATTATCTTGGGGTATTACCTGAAAGATTAAATGAATCGCCAAGAAAACAACTAATCTCTATGCATAGAAGTTGTTGTCATCTGCTCCAAATGTTGTTCAGAATTATTAAAAATGTCCGTCTGCTTTGGCGCGCTGGTTCAAAGTCAATTCCAGAGTGATCACCCATCTAGTTATATAACTCGCTCACGGTTGCTTGGCTTCCAGGAAAATAATATAAAGCACTGACTTGATGTCAGTACTCTTTGGCGCGCTTATTGACCATGACGATGACTAATTTCATGAGTATGATTATATGATTATGCTGACCTTCCTAGGTCTCCCCGAAGGAAGAAGATCCTAGGCGCTTATGCAAGATAGGAGAATCAGTCGGGTTCTGTGTAGTCTTTGTAACTGTGTCCCTACTGCACATTGGGCACAGTCCCGTTAATTTTGGACCTAACAGTGAATTGTGGCGAGTTTTACTAGAGAGGAATTTTGATTGAAATTCTGAATTACATAGCGGATGGAGTTTTGGCATTTAGGTGACCAATAATGACCACTTGGAGAGGCAAAATTCTAAATACTCGTCAAATTATTATGATTTGGTTTCAATGTTGGGAATCATGGAAACATCTAGCATCCGATTTGTCGGAACAGATGAGGGATTGATGAGGACCGAAATTATTTTGCGTGTATACAGGAGTTTTATTATGGGAATGGTAGGGTTTTGTGTGTAGAGATAGATGCTGTCCTGCTACTCAAACTGATATTTTCATCGCGAATTCTTTATATGTGTTGTTATTTCTTGGCGCTCTTGTTCCTCGGAATAGAGTGCCTATCAATTAGCCCAAAAGTCTGAAATTTTTGCAGTAATTTGGCTGAAAATGGTCTTAAACGATTTGGTTCGACTCACTGATCAAGAATCCGTGGATAAAATCGATTCTGTCCGGCCGACCGACCGTCCGTTAAGACGATAACTCTCGAACGAAAGGGGTTAGAGAATTGAAATTTGCAGGGTAGGTTTGGAGCGTAAATATCTCGGACGAGTTCTTTAATGGGCGAAATCCACCTAGCGGTTGCGGAGTTATGGCCGTTTTTAGTAAAAACATTTTTTATGAATATTTTCGAAACCGATTACTCGATCTAACTGAAATTCAGCATCAAATTGTAAAACAACGAACTTTATATGTGTGCGAAGTTTTGTATTGATCGGGTTACCGTAAAGGGTCAAAAAAATTTTTTTTTATTTTTGAATTTTGTTTTTACGATCATTCTCGAATAGAATGAGTGGTTGAAATTTTCAGAGTAGGTTTGGGGGATGAATATCTCGATTAAGTTTATTATTGGGCAAAATCGGCCTGATGGTTTCGGGGTAACGAAAAAACAATTTTTTTTTACATCACAAATTTCCAATTCATTTAAGGTGCAGTTTCACCATAACAATCCATTGATATCATTTTCAACTCCAACAAGCTAATACTTTCGAAGATATTATTTTTCGAAATTTCAATAATGAATCGTACTTCTATGTTTTCATAGAATGTTGTACTTAATTATTCGATCTATAAATTATTATATGATCTGTGTTCTTACATGTCATCTTATTTCTGGTTCGCTATTCTCGATATAAAATACACCTCCTGTTCTAAAAAACAAAGTCTGATTGAATGCAAAATTACCAATGAGATAACCTCAGCTATCGTAGAATTATGAGGATAATATGATATTATACTTTTAAGGTGATAATATAATGCCCGTGGATAATCCATATGATGATGGAAATATATTATTTGGTAAGATACATAATCAAATTGGGGTCCGAATATCTCCAGTAAAAACAAAACTGCAATATTGTCTAAGTTTTAATTGATATATGTAATATAATTTTCATAGTGGATTTGAGGAATGAATATCTCGAATAAGTTCGTTATTGGGGAGAATTGGTATATTTGAATTTAATTTCTTCCATGATGCAGTTTTATTGTAGTCTTTATTTTGGAATTACACCCGGTTTCTGAAAGGCTGATCAACAAAAATGTTAATCAATGAGACGTCAAATCTCTTGTTAACGCTAGTTACGCGTTGATCATAGATTAAAGGAATGCCAAAACGTCTGTCAACTAATCGGCGGTTGATAGCGAATGAACTATATACATTATACAGGGTCCATTATGAAAGTAATGCGCATTATCTGGGAAAAATATATTTATCGATCCTATTGGTTCAAATGCTTAAAATTCTTCGAAATAGTTCCTCCTGCATCAATGCACTTGCGGAGACGTGTCTGCCAGGCCTGGAAGGCACCATGAAACTTCTCCATAGGAATGCCTTTCAAGAACGTTGTAACATGCGTTTGGATGTCTTCCACGGTCTCCCAATTCGTTCCTTTCAGCTCTCTCTTCAGTCGGTGGAACAAAAAAAGTCACAGGAAGTTAAATCGGGAAAATGGGGGACCACTGGGGTGCTGCTCCGGGCCAGGAAGTTGTTTACGATGAAGACCGTGTGGCTGGGAGCATTGTCGTGGTGGAGGGCATTTGCAGATCCTGGTTCACAATTCCGTGTACCGCTAATGTGGACAAGTTTAGAGTGTCAGCGATTTCCTGGATGCTCAATCGCCGGTTTTAACCTAAAGGCCGTACGCTACGTTTTGCACAACCTTTTGTCTGGGTAGTCTTAAGACGGAATGAAAACGTAGCTATTTTCACAGCGTCAACATGGTGTAGATATATCTGTATATTTCGCACAGTTCTAGTGAATCGTCATGGAGTTACCATAGTTACCGTCTACATGCAGCGACAAATCCGCATAGTTCACGGATATTTATGCTCCCTAGCTCAGTTATCGCTGCAACTGCATCGTCTCCGCGCCGTTTTCAAAACCGAGAAATTTTCCTATCTACCCTTACCTGCAACGCGTTGAACTGTGCAGGAAAAAGGTTGTGCCAAACGTAGCGTATGGACTGGCCTTAAAACTTGACGCATGCGCGTCACATTTTAATCGTTTCTGGCCGTTGTAGGGCGTCCAGAACGGCTTTCGACCTAATCCCGGCCCTCCTTGAATACCTTGTGTCACCTCCTGGATTGTGATCTTGAAATGCAGTCATCCTCAAAGGCCTGCTGATGCATCTGGAATGTTTCGGTAGAATTCTTTAAAACCGCACGCAAAAATTCATGGCGTCTATCACTGCGTGTAACAAAGACAAAAAACACACTTCACGCAAAGACACGGCCTTCCGCTCTCAATGCTTGGAGTGAACATGGAGTGAACTGAGACCGGGCGCGTTTGAACGAGCAGACTTCATACCACATTTTCCGACAGGTCAGAACACGCTACAATAGATAGTCACATCGCGGCATCACAATAAAATCATGCGCATTACTTTCATAATGGACGATGTAGTTATATAAATAAAATTAATTATTTAGGCGAATCTACCATTTTTTCTGCAGATATTAATTTCTAAAGTATGATAGTCACATTTATAATGAAAACATTTTTAAATAGTACTGACGTGAGGTCAGGTACATCGAGTGTTGATCGAGCTGAAATTCCTAATTTTAGTGATAAGAACATTTGCGTGTCAGCATTATATACAACTAATTACCATGTTTAAATGGAATCGGATTCGTATTTTTTGAGTTATTGAGGAAATAACAACCAAATTTCAGATGAGTATAACTCCAAAACCGTCTGGCGGATTATGCCTAGTAACTTGTCGCATTCGGATGCGCAACCTACCCTGAAAGTTGCGAGTCGCTATCTCATTCCGTTTCCAAGTTATCGTGAGATACATATATATTTTTTGTAGTGATACGATACTCACACACTATTTACTAAATTTTAATTCAATCGAATATGTAATGTTTTGAAACAAAAGCGATAATGATGAGGATCAATTGGTACATGTATCCTCAATAATTGACATTGATACATTTATCCTCAAAAATATATATGTTTCTATCTAGAAGTAAAACATGATACATAAGGAAATCACATAATTTGATATAAAAAATGTGTATTATCCAACTTCGGTTAGCAAGCTTGTATATCGCCCTCGTTTATGTAGATACTAATCATTGTTCAGAACTCACCTTTGAATGAATTCTAAAAGTTTACACTTTTCTCTTTCCGAGAATTTTTTTTTTCCGTGAGCTCATTTTAAAGTAGAAAATGTCCTCCTCAATTACACAACACAACGTAGACGATTTGAAATTCAAAGCTTAATGCTAACTTTTTGGCGGTAAAGAATTGTCGGAGCCATAGGCTGCGGAATGTCAAATCAATTTTATCATAGACGGATATTACAAGGTCAGTCTGGTATCAGTATTGCATCAGTATTCCCATCAATCCGGATCATCAGTCCATCAATGAATATAGAACCAATTTCCGTCAATCTCCCATCAATCCATGATGGATATGAGGCGCGACTGATACCAGACTGATACCAGACTGACCGTGTAACTTCCGTCATAGATTACTAAATTTTCTAAGGCTGCGGAATGTCAAATCAATTTGATCATAGATTACTAAATTTTCTATGATGGACGTTTCAGAAACTCGGACTGATTTGACAGCGCTGTTAACATAACAGTTATGCTCGTGGATCAACACTTTTAAACTTGGAATTCTGCATCAATTCATCATTGCTTTTTGCAAATATTCCAGAATTGAAAATGAAAACCTATAAGAGGAAGCCCCAACAAGTGTATCTATAATCGATTACTGGCCGTTCGAGAAGCACACTCCTTCCTCTAATAGAAATTCATATTTCTGCGATAATCATTCATCATTTGCATTTCTCATTAAAATGATAAGATCTTATGCCAGCGTCCTCTGTCTTTATACGTCTGCTTTTTGCTGGACTGTTTCGTAGTACAGTAATTGAAGAAAGGAGCAGTATAGTGTAATGCCTCAGCCTTCCTATGCATATCTAAATGATTTTACTTGCTAGAACATCCCACTTAATCGATGTGAATCTACGATAAAGCAAACCTCCTCGAGGAAGTTCGACTTCAAACATTCTTTTTAATTACACTAAGATTGATTGTAATTGATGCATACACAAAACTATTTTCGAAAATGCACATATTCAATATTTATTTCCAGCTGACTATCTATAGAAAATACTAAACGTATAAATAACATAGTTACGAGTGTTTTAATGGTCGTTACATGAGAGTTGCATGCACTATTATTTCTAAGACCATTAATGAATTCATAAACGAAACATTTTTTTTATAATAAATATATTATCATGAATGAAATGGAACTTATTTACAATATAGCAATTATAAACTTTTCAATAACATAACGATTAGTAAGTTTTCTCATAACACGTTAGTAAGTTAATCGTTTTTGTAAATACATATACATAATATTCACCGTGCAGTTCGTGAAGTTTATTCGAGGAGCATATTTCTGTACGGATCGTAGTAGAATTCGAGCTTGAGGGCTTTTGATGCCGATAGGACCATTACGATTTTCGATAGAATTCAAAATATGATATTAACGATTCAAACTACTTTGACGACTATCACTGTTCGTAACGTTGCTCCCAGTGTCCATGGTTACCTGTAGGAATTGAAATCAGGAAAAACCGGACCGGAAATCCGGCGGATCCGGCATCATTTAGCCTATACCGGATCCGGTACCAATATATACCGGATCCGGTCCGATAAAACTCCGGACATGTTAAAATCGGGTATATATGAAATTACATGTTTATATTGCAATAAGTGCTACGTCGGGCAAACAAGCAGAAACATTCTCACACGGTATAAAGGACATACATTCGGAACAACAACATCTATAAATCGGCTGTTGCAAATCACGATTTAACAACTGGCCACTGAATTTCAGAAAATTCCGTCAAATTGTTGAAAAATTCCAATAAATTGTACTTAGGAATACTTGAGGGAATTGAAATGTATATCAGAAAGGATATTTTACTCAATAATGATATATAATAATAATATATAAAATATTCTTAGGTTCGCAAAGACTTATGAAATTTGTATATGTTAATTTATCATATACTGGAAGCATCTGCATTATTGGTTGATTCTTCCTTATATTTGATTTCATACTCAAATTTTTCTAATTTTAATCGCCAACTCTTGAGGAGGGTGTTTGGTTCCTTTAATGAAAACAACCAAGTTCAAGCACTCAACGCTCAAATATAAGCCTGTAGGGTTGAAAGTTGGACCCTGCGATTTATTAATGGTCATTGCAAAATATATCTTTACCGGAAATTGTAGGCGTTTAAATTGCATCAGTAAACCCGATAATATCAGAGGAATTCGGGGAATCAATACATCTATCCTGGCTGAGGCGAGCCTCACGCTCTCTGCGATATCTGCAATATCTGCGATATCTGCAATATCTTCGAAAATATTCATTTAAATTACATGCTGTAAAGGGCCATATTGATCAATATTAAATGCACAATGTATTCAAGGTACTTAATTGGATAAGGATCAATGCTGTATTGCTTGAAATAGCTTCGTAATTAAGCCATTATTTCTCGTAGAATGTAAAGGAGAAAAAATGGTTATTGTGGGTTATCCTTAAGAGATAGACATATACCATCGTGGACTTTTTTGTAGACTTTTTTAAGGTGTACCATACTGTAATACATTATTTTGATCTATCTCGTAGGGTTCAGCCAGTGTTTGCAGTGTAAGGGCTAAAAAATGTGTTTATTTAAGAAATCACATTAGAAACCTCTAAAATGATCAGTGTTTCTCTAATATATTATGCATGTATTATACATACGAACCTTCCTATTGAATCACTCTATCTACTGAAAGAAACCCCATCAAAATCCCTTGTGTAGTTTTAAAGATCTAAGCATACATAGGAACTGACAGACAGCAGGAAGCGACTTTGTTTTATAATATGTAGTGATTGAGTATAATATTATAATAATATCCTACTAGACCAAGGATTGATTTGATTTCTATTTGTGTTTTCTTAATTGTAAATTAATTACATTTCGGGTTCACGAATCAATATACGGCAATTGATTAGTATTATCAAGAGATTTACTATTATTTGAACATTAAAGCCTCTTGGAATTATGTCGTTCATAATTGTTTTTCTCTGAATCTGTTTCCATATGCCATGATTCTTGAAATGTATGATTATCAGTCTGTTTATAATAGAATGTTTTTAGTTAATTTGGTATTGCGTTGAATAGTTCTTTCTCTTTGAGGATTATTTCGTGTCTGTATTGACATTTGGTGTTGTATTTCTATAGTTTGGTTTATGTTAAAAAACTTTGCTATTCGTAAATAATGTAATTATTAAAGCTTTAAAACTACTGGAAGCTGTAATAGGAACCACTTCTAACAGGAATGTTTGTACATAACTGCATGCATCTCATATGTTCACATCACTAAAACAAACAAAAAAACAGTGAAAGTCATCCCTACGAGACATGAGGTGCAACAATGCAGAACTGCATATTGGTGATAATCATAGGGGTGTAAACACTTATAACAGAATTTCCGAAAAAACTAAGCAAGATATAATAAAAATACTATGTCAGAAGGAGTACTACACAATGGATGCATTTTGAAACGACTATCTTGATTAGTTTGTCTAAATTAGTTATATGCAAAACTTGTTTCGTCATATACCTAATATTTATTTTATTATTTGATTGACTTTTTGACACCCCATATGAAAATTTTATGGGTAAATGTTTATTCACATAACTATTAATTTTCTTGTGAATATTGTATCATCCCTATATAAAAAAAAAATTTTAAGAACCGCACCCCTAGAAAATTTCAAAAAAATCACGAAAAAAAAAATTGGTTCAAGCACTGACGTGAAGTCAGAAGCCTTTGCGCGTATGTTCTATTGTCCATTCTTCTGTATTGGACACCCTTAATCGAATTTACCATGGTAAATTATGTTGTCCATTCTCCTGTATTGGACACTCTTAATTCGAATTTACCATGGTAATATCGAATTAAGTGTCCAATACAGGAGAATGGACAACATAATTTACCATGGTAAATTCGATTAAGGGTGTCCAATACAGAAGAATGAACAATAGAACATACGCGCTAAAGCTTGTGACTTCACGTCAGTGCTTGAACCAATTTTTTTTTCGTGATTTTTTTGAAATTTTGTAGGGGTGCGGTAATTAAATTTTTTTTTTTCGTAATTTTTTTCAAATTTTCTAGGGGTATGGTTCTTACAAAATTTTAAACATGATGATTTTCTACTACTAGTTACCAAGCTTCAATTCGATCGAATATTTATTTTTTGAGTTATCAAGGAAATAATATTCCAGGTGGGTATAACTCGGAAACCGTTCGACCGATTATGCCCAAAAACGAACTCAACTCTCCCTTTCGGATACGCAACCTACCCTGAAAATTGCGAGTCCCTATCTCCTTTCGTTCGAAAGTTATCGAGGCAACGGTCACCCATCTACTGAACTCACTCAAGAATGCTCAAATCTCCAACAATATTCAACCGATCGTGTTAAAACTTGAAACTTCGCAGTAGAGTTAGGTTATGAAGGCTCTTGCAAAATTTCAGCAATTTAAAGCGAATAGTTACTGATATATAGAATTTTTTTTTCAATTTTCAATGATTTTTTTTAAATTTTTTACAAATACTATCCTCACGAAATTTTGCAACAATTTTAGCGTTGGCATTCTACAACCAATTACCATGTTTGAATTCAATCGGTTTAGTATTTTTCGAGTAAATGAAGAACAAAAAACAACCAAATTTCAGATGTCTATAACTCTGATACCGTTTGGCCGATTATGCTCATAAACAAACTGAAATGTCGCGTTCTGGTGCACATCCTAACCTGAAAACTTCAAGCCGCTATCTCTTTCCGTTCTCAAGTTATCGTGACAACAAAAATATTTTTTAATAATTTTTTTAAAATTTTCTAGTCATACGATTCGCACAAAATTTAACGAACGTGCTTAGGTTCATATTCTACAACTACTCACCAAGTTTCAATTCGATCGGATTTATATTGGTTGAAAACAAAATTATTACTCGGAAACCACTGGGCCGATTATGCCTATTAACGAACTTGTCCGTCGTATTGGGATGCGACACCCACCCTGAAAATTTCAAGTCGCTAGCTCTTTTCGTTCTCAAGTTATCGTGGCAACGGAAAGCCGGACGGACATAATCAAATTTGACCTCGAATTCTTCATTGGGGAGTCGAACTAAATCGTTTGAGACCATTTTCGGCAAAAAATTCGAAAGTTACAGACATTTGGGCAAAACTATAACGCGATGTTTCCCAGAACATACGCGCAAAAATGTATTCTTCGGGAACATAACAACTCACAATAATCCACAATATTCAAGTTAAAATTGTTCCGATGAATCACCAATAATATCCAAAGAAATCAATTGCATCAATACTAATCTTTCGAATTGTTGTTTCAGAATATCATCCAGAGTTTTTTCCTGAACACGATAAGAAATCATTAACCCTGCAGCCTGACTTAACGCAAACTGTACCGCCTTGTTACGAATATCCCTCGTATACAACCCCTTCGACGGCGATGGTCACTCGATCAGTTTCTGAACACCACTACGACGTGCCTCATCTAGCTTCAGGAAGTGACATACAGATGTCGCCGGCAACGAGCTCTACACTTGAATCCTCTAGCGGCAAGAGGAGTCAACTAAGCGGATTCACGAATAACTGTACGTATTATCCACATTGATTTTTTCGGGAGATTCAAGAATATTTTCCATTTTGTAGGACTCTGTAGAAGCTTTTCAGTGTATCGTAGAGAATTCTAAATGAGGGAGCTATACGGTGCTCCCCAATATTCCGAAACAATTTGACAAAACAGAATTATTTTCGAGGAAAATTTTTTGACTACGTTGCATTTAATTTTTATTTGTGCATAGTTTAGTATGAAGATCAACAATACAAGAACTTTTACGTCGTTATTCATTAATTGGTACCCTCGGTTTTTGAATAAAAAAAAAAAGCACTGACGTGAAGTCAGTACTCTTTGTCGCGCGTGTTCACGGTGGCTAATTTGAATTGAATGTTGAGTACTTCAAGCTCAGTGTATAGAGCGAGCCGAAGATCTACCCAAAGGATAGTGGACACCATTCACTGTCGGTTCAAAAATTAACATTGCTGTATCTAAGCTGCCATCAGGATAGAGTAATAAAGTTGGAAAAGAACACAAGTGACTCTCCTTAGTCGCACAAGCTCCTAGAAGATTTGGGAGGGTCAGTATAATCCTAATCATGTTTATAGCACGCGCGCCAAAGCAGATTGACTTTTTACACTTTTTCTTTCATTGTTAAGTCAGTCTGCTTTTGCGCGCGTGCTATAAACATGATTAGGATTATACTGACCCTCCCAAATCTTCTAGGAGCTTGTGCGACTAAGGAGAGTCACTTGTGTTCTTTTCCAACTTTGTTACTCTATCCTGATGGCAGCTTAGATACAGCACTGTTAATTTTTGAACCGACAGTGAATGGTGTCCACTATCCTTTGGGTAGATCTTCGGCTCGCTCTATCCACTGAGCTTGAAGTACTCAACATTCAATTCAAATTAGCCACCGTGAACACGCGCGCCAAAGAGTACTGACTTCACGTCAGTGCTTTTTTTTTCAAGTTCCTTTAACAAATATAGCTATCAATACAGTTTGGCTGTTAGCTTTACCGTAGATCGGAAAAAAATGCGGTTGTGGGTCCTCCGTTAGGGACGCAATTGCATCTTCTCCAAATCCGAACGTATTTTAATATAGATCTACCGAATATAGTTATTTATAAATTCGCCTCAGGGCCACCATACAGACATTTCAAATCGGAAACAACGCTATTTCCCCCAAACTGACTTGTGTCCGTGCACTGAATTGACATGAATATTATTTTTAAACCTCACAATATCGGCTCATTACTCCCAACATAACCCAAACAACCCAAAACCATTCACTTCTCGTCTGCGCAAGCGCAGTATACTCGTTGTTTCAAGTCCTCCCAAAATTACACACCTCACAAAAAACTCCGATTCTCCAACACTAGTGGTTCAGGAGATATCGCTTCTTGAATCCACGCATGCGCAGACCCTCACCAGGGGATTCTATAGCGGAATAGCATCCGCCACCCCAAAACCCCAATCCTCTCTGACGAAAGCACCAGCAGTTAAATCACTGATGGTCTGCTCATGCGCATAACGAAAATGCCCGTAAGGGGTTACATCAATTTCGAAATTAGCCCCAGGGCCACGGTACGGACACTTTAACTCTGAAACAACGCTACATCCAATAAAATAGACTTGTCCTTGCACTGAATTGCTATGAATATTCCTTTAAAACCTCTTAATATCGATTCAGCACTCCCAACATAACCCATCCAACCCAAAAACTGTCACTTCTCTTCTGCGCATGCGCAATCTACTCGCGGCTAAAAGTCCTCTCAAAATAACACACCTTACAAAAAACTCCGATTCTCCAACACTAGTGGTTCAGGAGATATCACATCTTTAATCCACGCATGCGCAGACCCTCAACAGGGGATTTTATAGAGGAATAGCATCCGCCACCCCAAAACCCTAATCCTCTCTGACGAAAACACCACCAGTTAAATCACTGATGGTCTGCTCATGCGCATAACGAAAAATGCCTGTAAGGGGTAACATCAATTTCAAAATTAGACCCAGGGCCACGGTACGGACACTTTAACTCGGAAACAACGCTACATCCCCAAAACTGACTTTTCCTTGCACTGAATTGCTATGAATATTCTTTTAAAACCTCATAATATCGACTCAGCACTCCCAACATAACCCATCCAACCCAAAAACAGTCACTCCTCTTCTGCGCATGCGCAATCTACTGGCGGCTAAAAGTCCTCTCAAAATAACACACCTTACAAAAAATTCCGATTCTCCAACACTAGTGGTTCGGAAGATATCGCATCTTTAATCTACGCATGCGCAGACCCTCATCAGGGATCTGAATTCTATGGAGGAATAGCATCCGCCACCCCAAAACCCCAATCCTCTCTGACGAAAACTACAGCAGTTAAAGGACTTCTCATCTGCGCATGCGCAATACGGAAAATGCCCGGAAAGGGCAGCATGAAGCTCAAAAACATATGTTTCGGCATTAAAAGCAAAGTATTCCGCAAAATAGTAGTAATTTTTTTATTTTTTTCATGTCACGTGATCTTCACGAAATTTTGCAAAAGTGTTTGCTTTGGTCTTTTGCATCAAACTACTGAGTTTCAATTTAATCAGATCAGTATTTTTCGAGTTATCGTGAAAACAAAATTTTCAAATTTTCAAATTTTTTTTTTGCCACTTTAGGGCCGTCCGTTCAACACAAAACTTCGCAGGCATATAAAGGTCATGATTCTACAATCTGATGCCAAATTTCAAAAAGATCGAGTGATCGGTTCCGGAAATATTCATAAAAAACGTTTTTACTAAAAACGGCCTTAACTCCGAAACCGCTCGGTCGATTTCGCTCGTTAACGAACTTGTCCGAGATATTTACGCTACGAAACAACCCTGCAAATTGCAACGCTCTTAGTCGTTCTGTTCGAGAGTTATCGTGCTAACGGCCGGACCGGCCGGCTAGACCGGACGGACAGAATTGAATTTGACCTCGAATTCTCCATCAGGGAGTCGAACCCAATCGTTTGAGACCATTTTCGAAAAAAAATTCGAAAATACAGACATTGTGACGAAATTATAGCACGCTGTTCCTTGCGGAACACGCGCGCAAAAATGGAAAGCTTAAATGTTCCTGAAATCATTCATAATATATTATTGTGGTCCACTCTTAACAAATTGCGGTGTAAACGAGGGTGAAATATAGAAAGAGCCATGAATATCTAATGCCAAAACTGAAACTTGAAAAAAAGCTCCGTCGGAAAAAGGAATTTACTCATTTGTCATTTGCTCACATAATTCCCTTCTCCTATCACGCTCATCTCTAGTCAATTATTCCTGTGTTAAAACTATTTTGTACGGAGGACACCTATGAAGTCTTCTTCAGAATAAGAATAAGAGTTCGCGAATGGTCGAAATCCGCCCAATGATTTCGCAGATATACCCATCATTTAACATTTTATTTTCCCGATATTTCACACTATTAATTACTGATCCTATCTTGTGGAAATTTGGTATTTGGAGAATAACAACTTCGAAGTTCATGCGAAATTTCATGTGGATCATAGTTAGTACTAGAAGCAACCAAGAAAATCCAATATCACGAAAATTTACCGCCAGAATTCGTTGAAATTTTGTATATACACCTAAAGGGCAAGGATGACATGATTTACAGTAGAATTTCAACGGTGCGTTTGACTCAAGGACCGGAGGTCCCGAGTTCAATACAGGGGCTAGGAAAGAAATTTCTCCGTCACGGTTATATCTACCATTCGCTGTTGGGTACAAAATTAATAGTGCTTAGACTCAGGAGGCGTAGAGACACAGTAACAAAGCCTACAGAGAACACAACTGATTCTTCCAAACTCGCTCAAGCTCTTAAGAGATATTGAAGGGTGTCTTTGTAGAGGGTCAGTATAGTAATATCAATTCAATAATTCAATCATAGGTTTTTCTGGAAAGGTAACTCAATGAAGGTATCCATGTGAACGATTAATTCGTTGCTTTGAATTTGGTTTATTATTAAGATCATTTTGACTAAAGCGTGTTAAAATCTATGCATTTGAATCAGGAAGTGACGTTATTGGGATGTTCAATGGATGAGCGTATTTCCAGAATAATCTAATTTGGAATTTTGATTTCTTGATAAAGGTAACGGATCTCTAGTAACCATAAATAACAACAGTGTAGTATTATAAATCAGAGAAATATACTTATTGATCATTAAATAAATGAGCGCGCTAGATCTCCTGACGCCACGTGTGTTTTGAATTTTTTTATTCTTCCTTCCATGAGATAAACAAAATCTTTGAACCTCATAGATTAAAGTACTTAATTCATCTCAATTTGTTGGACTAGCAAGGTAACAAATTATTTGCACATGCATATCATTATCATTTTCACATGTGATACAGATTCTTTGCTAAGATAATATCGTCCTTTTACGCATCGACTTCACATTTTCAAGATTCCCCAGATGTATATCCCGAAAAACATTGAAAAATACGATTCCCTGTAATTTATTTAATTTCTTTACCAACTGCCGAACACATAGTTTGCAAATGTCCAAAGCTGGATAACTTAAGAATGTTATATAAGGGTGAGATAGTTCATAAATCTCATAGCCTACAGTTCCTAGAAGTGAAACCCTTGATGTTTTGGAACTAAGAATGTGTTATGATATTTTCTCTTCTTATAAGGACGGATTTTTATACAACTAATTCTATGTATGGGTTTTGATCAATTGTGTGATTAGAATTTCATGAATTCTGTTTTAATATTTTGCCCTTGTTTTCACCCCTACTTGTTGATTGTGGACTTGTGGATTGTTTGATGAGATTCCAGGAAAATAAAATCTTTTAATTTCAGTTCTTGGAGAAAAACGGAATATCGCTCACCCCTTCAAAGAAGCAGAATATTTTCATACTAAACTGTGCAAATAGAAACATAAATGGAGGACTCTTTTTACAAATTTGTAGTGATTTCTTTCCGAATTTATTCCATACTTTTGAGGAAAACTATATTTTCATCAAGGTGAACTACTTCACCATACATTCAAAGTGATCTGATATAAATGTAGTAGACATATTATACCTACACAGTGAGAACTTAAAGGTTAGAACATAGTTAGTCCTTCAAATCCATTGAATTTCGGGAAAAATTATAGGTCCGTCCGAGTATTAAACTTTTCTGTAAAATATAGGTTTTGAAAACTCAAAATTTCAGCAATATCTGACGGATAGTTTCCGAGATACATAATCTTCTAGTCATACGATTCTCACGAAATTTAGTCTTCGTGTCGATATTTTTCAACTGAATACCGAACTTTTATTTGATCAGATCAGTATTCTTCGAGTTATTTGTATAACAACATTCCAGATAAATAATCGTGCAGACAGCCGGACATAATTAAGTTTGAGCTCGGATTCTCCATCAGTGAGTCTAAAGTAAACGTTTGAGACCATTTTCGACCAAAAATTCGAATATTATTTACATTTGGTCAAATTGATAAGAACTCTGTTCAAGGCGACAAGCACGCCAAAGAAATCGTAACTTTACTGAAAACATAATTTCCTTTTCAACTATTATCTTCAAGTTATATATTTGTGAAGATATCACTCCTCAAACTATAATGCATGTCCAATAATCAATCAAAGACGTATATATGATTGAAGTATTTCGTCCCGAAATGCCTCTTATGGTGTTCATGTTCATGAATGGTCTTAAGGCTGGTTTATGCTGGCTGGTAACTTTAACTTAATCATATATATATAATATATATAGACATTTATTTTTAGTGTTATGCTTTATAATCAGACTAAATAATTCGTTAACTTATTAATTATTATTATTAATAATAAGTAAACGGATTATTCAGTCTCAGTATCAACCATAGCTTTAGAAATCTATGTTTCAAATTTTAAGTTAGGGAATAAGTTAAAGTTACCAGCCAGCATAAACCAGCCTTCACTCTTTTTGTGATGTTGACAATATATTCATGCCATCTCAAGTGATGAATGAACAACACTATTTAATTAAGTTAGTATTATCTGTATATCAATTCGTTATTTTCTGGGAAATTTTCGCACGTAACAAAACATACAATTCGACGTCGATACACAGAAAAAAAGGATTTTTTTAACTGAACAATAATTATGTTGATGTCATTACTTGAACACTGATGACTTAATAAATAGATAATATACGTACACAACAAAATGTGTATGTCAAAAACAAAGTTGTATAGCGAGCTTTCTTCCTTGAGTGGCGTAATAAAACGTTGTTTCAACCATTATGTGCAGTATACAGGGTGAATACCAATTACTAAGTTCCAAAAAGTTTCTTCATTCAATGTCAATGATATACTGATCTGCTGAATAAGTTCTGCTTACATATAAAATAATTTCCAAATAAAATGAACGGATGTTGGATAGAGGACTGAAATAACCTTCAAATGAGGCATCACATGACATATGTTTGTATTTAAACCAAAACATCGATGACGCTACCACTCCTATACCGATGACGTAATCAGTGTGAAATTTAAACAAAAATTAGACAATTAAAAACCAAAGTTTACCCAAAACGAAATGGTTTGAAATAACATAAATATGTTCCAACCTTTACGTGTTCACTGTATAGGTAAATGAATATCTTTCGGATCTTCATCAATTTTTACATTTCTTCAGCTGATTCAACATATGAGGTGACTGCAGATTCAATCACACTGCCTATGTCAACACTTCCAACTGCCTATGCTGTAACTCCTGCTACAAACGGAAATTATACAAGTGCCACTGTGAGTCATTCTGGGACGTTATTGAATCTCTCTGAATCTGGCGTAAGCCTAACGGTTCCAGAAGGAGCCATATCCAGATCCAGAAAACAGGAGTTATTCCTTTCGATCCTCAACGAAGACTGCTTCAGGCCCAAACTGGCGGACAATTTAACCCAGCTGAGCCCCGTGGTATCCTGCGGTCCTAATATTTCCCTAAATAAGGCTGTTGTCCTCAAGGTACACAAAATAAATTTGCATATATGACATAGGTCACTGATTTGTGTAATTTATTGAAAGAACGAGAAAGATAGGAAATACTCCTAGATATACTTAGATATCAGGAAAACTGATCAATTGCCTAGTTCACCTTTTGGAATTTGTATTAAGTATCTAACATAAAGACTTTTAGGTTTCAGGGGAATTACTTGAGGTGTGGTACGGCATTCGATTCCTGCAAATAATGATAATGATTAGACAGAGTGAATGAATATAAATATTTTCATTCCATAATTACTTACAAAAATCTCTAAAACTTTTTGGTTCGTACAAGGCATCGATATATACGAACCAAAAAGTTTTAGAGATTTTTGTTTTGCTCAAATAAGCTCAGATCATTTTGCTCAAAAGGTAGATAAATATTCCACGTATTTTTCGATTTCATTATGTTATGTTCTTAAATTATGGTCGGCTATATGACCTACATCCGATACAAAAATTCGAGAAACCTACCGAAGTGAAGCTTTTGCGCGCATGTTCTATTTTCTATTAACGGTTCACACACGTGTGAGGTAATAGGAACGCCCTGGTACGAGCGCGGAAAAATAATAGTTATCTATGTAAGGACGAAAAACTGTATATTATTGTCGTGCCTGCAGATGGACATATTTGCGCCGAGGTACATTTGACATTTTTTTTCTTCGAGCTCTTCATACTTTTATAAATTTCTAACCTCTAAAATAATTTCACAATAGCAAATGACATACACTTATGTTGGTATTGAACCATATCATGCCGTATTCATAGTGACCACATCGGACGAAAGCGTACATTTTAGCCCGCAAAGTACTTGCCAATAATAGTCGATTTTACAGCCGCAAATTAGTAAGTACGTGAAATGTCACTTTTCATAGACGTCGACGAAAAAGCACTTTCTCGTCCGCAAAATACTTGCCTTCAATAATAGTCCATTTTACGGCCGTAAATTAGTATGTAGTATGTCACTTTTCATAGAGGTCGACGAAAAAAATTCATTTGGTTACAGGAACCCGACACAGGTACCTACCTACTAATTTTTCGGATTTCTAATTTCGTAGTGCTACATAGATTTATATTAAGATTTTGCAAGAAACCTGGAGTATAATGTTATACTTTATAATTCCATTCGCAGATTCCACATTGCGCCGAGCTGTCTAAGGACAACTGGTCAATCTCAGTACTACAAAGTGACTGTAGCGATTCCCAGTGGCAAACTGCAGTCACCCTAGGCCATGAGACGATCAACACTGCGGTTTTTTGTCAATTAGATGAAGAAGTTGCCTTCCTCGTGACTGACTGCCTCTCCAGATTTGTGCTAGTCGGACAATCTACGAGCGGAACAGCCATCAAGAAGCTGAAACTTGCCATATTTGCTCCCAAACTGTGCTTGCAGACCTCGATAGACTATAGTGTACGTGTGTATGTGCTAGAGGACACCGATAGTTCGATGGAAACAATTTTCGGCCAAGAAAAAAGGCTTGGGGGATATTTATTGGACAATCCTAAGACCATAACCTTTCAGGACGGTGGAAACAACCTATGCTTGAGTTTAGAAAACGTTAGTGAGGGATGGAGAACTAAATCATCCTCTAACTATCAAGAAATACCCTTCAAGCATCTATGGCAATCAAATAGCAACAGTCTTCACTGTTCCTTCAACTTAGAAGCCTACGAAATGAATCGAAACCTTAATTTTAAAATAAAGGTAAACCAGAAAGGATTTGATCATATTCAATATTTTGACGTTGTGTGCCGAGAAGATATGGACATTTCTTTTGCAAAAAGTAATTCGATTAAGTTATACCACAATGAATTAGTGCCAAAAATTACGATACAAAGTGAGACCAGCAGGTCTAATGACTCTAAAAAATCTGTTGAATACGCACATTCTCCCAAAAGTACCAAGAGTTTCAAGTTTTCAACGGCAGAGGACTCGACATCAAAAGTGGCCAAAAACTTGATAGTTACTGACAGGGGAGTCTCTACATGTGATGATTTCAACTTTAGGTAAATATCCGAATTACATACATATACAATTATTATGCACCGCTCAATTATTGAAGAGGATATTTGAATTCTAAAATTCGCATTGAAATATTCCTGAAATAAGGTTATTGTATACTGCCATGAACATTACTTTATTGTCAATATTTTTTGCCCTTTTTTCCTCTATAGGTTGAGATATCGCTTTGATGAAAACACGTAAGTATGTGTTTTGAAAACAAAAATGTCTTTTTCTCATTATATGGGAAATGTCTTTCTCTCATAGTATGGGAAAAAGAAATTTTTGTTTTCAAAACACACACCAAGAACCCGTAAAAAATAATAAGGTGAACTGTAGCAAAAAGCTACAACACCTAAAATACCACAATAACTAAAAGACATACGGTGAAATTTTCATCGCAACATATATTTCCTCGTAATCCGGGCTGGTCACCTCATCGCTCAGTGTTCCCTCAAAGAGGAAATGGTCATTCAGGGCAGGTACGTACCGGTCTCATGGTTTTTACCAATCATCAGCGTAACTTAAAACACTGAATGACAACGAAGGAGGTCTAGGAAACTTAAGCCCTATTATTGCGAACTACTGGAGTCCCTTTGCGACATTAAAAAGCTCGGTTTAGTGTGGTTAGAGAAGACCACAAACCAGTGAACTTAGATCGATGAGGTGACCAGCCTGGATAACCAGTGAATATTGGTTGATTTATGTGGTTGAAATCGATTAATATACCATCAATATTCTGGTTTGAGTTGTCTGGGGACTGGTTATAAACAACAATATACCGAGTAACTACACTCTTGTCCACTACGAATATTGTTGTATGACATAAATATGTTTCAGAACAATGATATGAAATGTTACTAAAGCATGTTATATTTTACTCTACTCAAATAAGGACTGACATAACCCTTAGGCCCAGTTCCATAATCGAACTTAAAGTCCACTTTTTCGACAAAGTCTCCTTTTACTCTCATTTTACTTAGTAAAAGGAGACTTTGTCGAAAAAGTAGACTTTAAGTTCGATTATGGAACTGGGCCTAAGTCATAGACCGATTTGTCGGAAGAAGTTGTCAATAGAGGCCGATCATTATTAAGTAAAATATCCCTTCTTTTATACATTTATGGTGCTATTCTGCTTTTATCTATAAGCCAATCTGTTCATTTTCATAACCTTGCAGGAACTTTGCTATTCGGGACTGTTTTTAGCGATCTGGAATTTACAGATATTCTTAAATGCTTACGAGTACTCGAGTGGCGATCGAAAGCATATCGGAAGATGTAATGTGAAGTTATTTTAAAGAAATATTGTATGATTTTGCGGCGTGAGGGTTTTTTCCTGAATATGAAAATGGATATGTGAATAATAAGCATGATAAAAACTCGTATCCAACTAACTTTAGGTACCTCTACTTGATTTCACATGACTTGAAAATCATTTTCTTTATAATAGGAACTTCGTGAAAATTTAAAGAAAACGGTGATCAAATGGATTAATTTGAAATTTAGAATGATCAATTTATCAGCATCTTCAGATTGAATAAAAAACCTTGCACTTTGGTTTTAGTGAATGCTTTAGAACCAGTCCTACAAACAAGAAATGCTAATGCCATATTACCTTGTGATAATATTTTTGGTTGTTAGCGCGACGTTGCAATAAAAACATTTAATTTTATTTTAAATATGAATTTATCGTTATTGCTAAATGACTAGCATAACCCCAATGAAAGAAATAAAAACAGAAATAGGTTCCCAAACTTTCACGTTCTAAAAATCCAAAAATAGAATATTTTTAAAATGGTACATACAGGGTGTTAGTGAATAAGTGCGACAAACTTCAGGGGATGATTCTGCATGAAAAAATAATGACAAATTGCTATATGTATAACTTTTGTCCGCAAATGCTTCATTTTCCGAGATACGGGGTGTTGAACTTTTTCATAAAAACTGACTATTCATTTATTACTCTGAAACTTCTTGTGATATCTTGCATATTGTATAATAATATACATCATGCAAGCGTCTGTAATAAGCATGAATAAAATTCACGCAGAAAAATGTATTTGACTCTAAGTATCAACGACTTTGTTGATACTTAGAGTCAAATACATTTTTCTGCGTGTATAGGTAGTATAGTATAGTAGTAGGTATAAGGTTGATTTATTCAGAATTCAATTCGCCTAACAACTTTCTTCACTTTAATGTACCGAATTTTAAAATTATAATTATGATAAGAGCTGTCTGTGTAGGCTTCAACCCAATAAATTTGTATTCAGAAATGCATATCCAGGATGAACATTTTCAACTAAACAAGAAAATCCCATTTCTCTCAAAACGTGCCTTGATTTATTTCCATCTTTTCCGATCGTATGAGTTCTCAGTCTTGACTACCTGTACTTAGTTTGATTGAAAAATAATAAACCAGAAATTATCGACAAGAGTGTTCCCAGCAGAAACAGTTTAATTACCCTGTATCTCCAAAACAGTTGGCTTCAGACCTGAAATATTTTCGGTTTTTAAGTCCACGAGATAAGTCCTTCACAGCAGTGAACTATGGCTGAATAGTTGTGGGACAACCTGTATAGACCACCAATAAATCAATAATGACTCTTCTGAACAGAGTAGCAGCAGTGAGACGAGCGAAGGTATTTAAAGATACGATAACCGTAATGAAAAACTTTATTTAAATATGTTGTAACTGTAATGAAGAACTGTTGTACAACTGTACGTAGTTATACAAAAATGTTATCACTTTCTTTCAATTTCCCAATTATTTATCTGGATTATCATCAGCACTTATTTTTAAGATCAAGGAATATACAGTTTTATATATCTCAAAAGTGGCATAAAATTGTGATATTCTAGTGATATTCACTAAAATTATGGAGCAGTATAGTATTACACAGATATTTTCACAGTAATGGACATAATTATATGGCTGTGAGTGATGAAAATATTCCGAGCTTAAATTTAAGGCCGGCCCGACACGTTGGGCCATCGTTGGATCCAACGTTGGCCGTGTTAACTTCGTGAGGTGTCTACACGTTGGCGCCAACGTTGGAACCAAGACAAATTACCCCATCCACACGTTGGGCCAACAGTGTTGGGGCCAACGTTGGCCCAACGTGTGGAGCCGGGGTAATGGTTGGGTATCTAAGGCCGGCTCCACACGTTGGGCCAACATTGGATCCAACGTTGGCCGGTTAACTTCGTGAGGTGTCTACACGTTGGCGCCAACGTTGGACTCAACGTTGGCGCCAACGCGATTCTGGGAATATTCGCGTTTTCGCTGCATGTGGCCGGGTACTTCATGGAATCGCGATGTGTTCCGGCGAAGACGAATATACTTCGCCGGGCTGTCAGTAAACTGGCACGCATCAAAGGGTTTTTTATGATGCAATATTCGACTTCGGTATTCAGTTCAGTAGCACTCCAGATTTTGAGTGCATGTTTGATTTCGCAGAAAATTTACGACTTGTAGTAGATAATTATTCAATCACATATAATAGAACGCCACTGCTTCTCCATTTTAATTCTCAAGAATAATCGTCACGCCACGTTGACTGCAGATTTTGACAAGAACGTGTGAATACGGGTCGCGATTGTTGGCGCTATTTTCCTTTGATAAAACCGACACGCGACGGCCAACAACGAACCCCGGCTCCACACGTTGGGCCAACGTTGGCCCCAACACTGTTGGCCCAACGTGTGGATGGGGTAATTTTCAAAGGAAAATAAGGCCAACAATCGCGAAGACTTCATCGCCATAAAAACATCGCGAAGTTTTCGTCGCGATGTTCTTGTCTACATCTGCAGTCAACGTGACGTGACGATTATTCTTGAGAATTAAACTGGAAGAAGCAGTGGCGTTCCATATTACATGTGATTGAATTATTTATTTAGCGTATGGCGCTTTTAACACTCTATACAATATATATGGACACATATTTCTAGATATTGGAGATATTTGGAGAGGCATTGATTTTTTCCCTTGCTAGATCCTTCTATGTCTGGTCGGTTGGCGCTGAGAAGCGCCGTTCTGTGAGTCAATTTGCATCGTTCGGTACAGTGTGTAAATAGTAGTCTGGAGCGCTACTCAACTGAACACCATAGTCGAATATTCCATCATAAAAAAACCCTTTGAATCGAGCCAGTTTACCGACACTTCGCCGGAACACATCGCGATTCCACGAAGTACCCGGCCACCTTGCAGCGAAAACGCGAATATTCGCAGAATCGCGTTGGCGCCAACATTGGATCCAACGTTGGCGCCAACGTGTAGACACCTCACGAAGTTAACCGGCCAACGTTGGATACAACGTTGGCCCAACGTGTGGATCCGGCCCGTTGGCGCCAACGTTGAAGCCATGACAAATTACCCCATCCACACGTTGGGCCAACAGTGTTGGGGCCAACGTTGGCCCAACGTGTGGAACCGGGGTTACCCTGCTTGATTGGGCAGCAATTGGAGGCACATCTTTATTTGGAAAATTCAAGAAGGCGTTGACTAGACTCGAGAATATATTTTCGGTTTAAGTGAAGTGTGGTTTTCTTAACAAATTTGAATACCTAATAAAGATTGTTCCGAATTGAAATATTTTCCTTTGTACCAAATTTCAGAATAATCGATCCACAAACTTCATAGAAATACCTTCGTAATCTTCTAGAGAAAAAAAATGTATTCCCCCTCGAAATTATTAAATAGAAAAAATTCTGAAAAGCATTGCCTGAAGTCAGGAGTTTTTGCGCGCATCTCTATTATCACCTGACACACTCACGAAATACTGCATGAACTTTTAGAATAAATGAAATAGTGAATTTACATGATTTGACATGACAGAAGTAGATACCAGTTGAAAATGATATTTTCACAATAATTGCTAAAATGCAGAGCTGAAATCTGGTACTCGATTGTAAAATGCTGGCTTCGCGAAATCTTACGGATATTTTCTGGAATATAACATTTTTGGATATTTTTTTTTATAGATACGATCCTAACAAAATTTTGCAGAAATTTGCGCTTCGGCAATCTACAACTTATTACTAGTTTGAAACTGGATCGGATCTGTATTTTTCGAGTTATTGAGCATATTGAGTCTTTGTCTTGGTGTTCTACAACTAGTTAGCAAGTTTCAATTTGATCGGATCTCTACTTTTTTAGTTGTGGCAAAACAAAATTTTAACGTTTGTCCGATTATTCCCATTAATGACCATCGCATTCGGATGTGTAACCTACCCTGAAAATTTCAAGTCACTATCTCTTGCTGTTCGACAGTTATCTTGGCAACGGACGGCGAAAGGGCCGTCCGGACAGAATCGAATTTGACCTCGAATTTTTCATCAGTGAGTCGAATCTAATCGTTTGGGACCATTTTCGGCAGAAAATTCGAAAATTACAGATATTTGGACTAAGTGATAGCACGCTATTCCCTAGAACATGCGCGCAAAAAAAAGTAGTTTTTAAGAAATTTTGCAAAATGTATGTTGGGAAGATATTTTAAAATGTTTCAAACGTTTCCAATTATTTCTGTAATGCATCAATATTTCACATATTCAGAATTATAGCAATTTCGAAATGTTACATCAACATCATTGTTGAATTTATGGTTCACAATATTTTGCGGTTATAATTTTAATGAGTGGTGGTTGAGAAGATAAAATAATATTTTTTTTCGCTGCGCGATTCCAAAGGTTTATTATTTGAGAACATAATTTAAACTACATACATAAGTACACATGCAAGTTTTATGTTATTATTTCCTACTTGTTTTAATATATAAGATATTTCACGTTTCCATCTACAGGGTGAGTCTTTAAGTCCTCATTAATTTCAACCATAGATTCTACTCATCAAAAAATGAATTACTATTTTCATTCACCATTTTTCCAAATTTGGCTCAGGTGGAAAGATACAGGCTGTTGAAATTTGAAAAAAACTCAGATTTATTCTGTAACTTTGACATGTTTCTTCCTAATGAAATGAATGTTTGCGTTAGTTGTAGAGTCGTAGATTCATAAAACTAAAGGAAATAATTATAAAGAAAGCAGATAAAGTTTATCTTGAGTCATTTCAGAGATATTCTTCATTGAATGTTATAAAATCTGAAATTAAAGAAATTTCACAACATTTATGGATCCGCCGCTGGCCACTGGATTGTCAAATCAAGCTGTAAACTGCGTAACCATATCTTTTTCTCATTCACCATCAATGTTATAGATGATGTATATGCAGGAGTGTATTAGCACATTGTGAAATCTTTAAATGCTTCTAACCTTTTATCTGAGCTGCATCTGGAAAAATGGCAGATGAAAAGTGTTTTGTTTGATGAGGAGAATTTATGGTTAAAATTAATGTACAACTTAAAGATTCACTCTGTATATCTAATATAAATTTACAAAAAATTGTATGGGGCTGATTATCCTAAAATTTGGAACGAAGGCAAAATAATAGACAATAAATCAAGGTATGCCGATTGATCTAAAATTGTGTACAAAAGCGAATCTCAATTCTGAGCAAATTAATATGAGATAAGATTTTTTTCCCATTCTTAGATATATAAAAGTTACGTTTCAACTATGAACATTTTGTGACACATATTGCAACACAATATGTCATCAAATAGACATCCCATGTTCATTTTCCATTTTCTTTCACTATTTTATTTTATGAATCCTCTATATTTAGGTCACATAAATAATTACTTCATAACGTTTACTATCTTCTGAATTAGAAGTGATTAAACTAGAGAAGTTTAGTCAACTTGGCTCCATTGCCCGTTTCTGAATATGCATCAGATATGGAAATTCATTTAACAAAATAATAACTCAGAATAATGAAAATCTCCTTTTTCCTTCTCCTAGATTATCTAAACAAATCAGGAAGCAACTCTGCCAATGTTTAGATACCCCAACTACCAGAGCAAATGACTGGAGGCTATTAGCCCATGCCTTACAAGTAGACAGATATATTAACTTTTTCGCCACGAAACCTTCCCCAACAGACTGCATTTTGGATCTCTGGGAAGCAAGGAACAGAAACAGCAACGCATTGAGCGAATTACGACAAATTTTCAACGATATGGAACGATATGACGCCGTCAACATTTTGGATAGTTGTTTGGGGCCTAACTGGTTGTAATTTATTTATTGAATATTCGACTGAAATTGTTCATTATTTAGTAAAAATTTAGTTTTTGGTAATCTTATCTGATTTTGTTATTTGTTTGTCATCATTATGTCGGATATAGTTAATGAAAAATGTATCTTGCGAATCTGAAAAAATTTTGAAATTGAATCACCAATTGTAAATTGTACTTATTATTCGCAGAAAGGAATTCAAATGATTGTACATATATCGGTAGTATAGTATGTTCTACAGTTTGATAATGGCGTGTCGATTGAATTTTCAAACTTCAGTTCAGATTCGAAAGAAATAATTTTAAATGTTACACTTCCTTCTTAGCAACTGTGTACCTTTCGTTGGATTCGGTATGTGATGGAAAATATTTGGAAATTTGTCAATTGTTACAAAATTTTTGAACAGCTCCACATGAATGCATTTGTTAGACTTGGGCATTTTGATGTGTACCATATGAATAGAATTAATAACCTCCAATATGAAATTGTGCAATTTGTCAGAGCTCTGCTTCAAATGATTGTTTGAGACACTTGGGGGAAATATTGCGTTGAATATTGATTTAACGCAATTCCACATTCCACCACCTATTTACGATACTTTTGCGTTATCGAGATCTTACCTCTCTTTTTTGACAACAAATTCTGTCTCATCTTATAGGGTCCATAACTTCTGTTTCATTATATTGAACTATTCATTCCTGGCCATATATAAACAAAAATATTGAATTGATGATTAATGTATATATCATAATAATTATAAAGGCACCTGAGACTTGAGGAATAAATGAAGAAAATAACAGAAGTAGCTATTTTTTATACGAAAAGTTTCATTTTGAGTACCCGTTTCAGACAACCACTTGATTTTGCAGAGCATGATGATATTAAATTTTAGATTACTGTTTTAGGTTGACTTTCCGAAGTGATATTGATCTTTAAACATTAAATTATGAAAGCCACTAACCTATTTAGAGTTTTATACGGAAATCAAAAGTAGTTTTCTAGATATTTTAGAATGTTTTGTACAAATGATACCCCACATGTAATTAGAAGCAGTTAAACGTTAAAATGATGTACTATGTACGTATAAAATATATAACGATGTAAATAGTCAATATATATTTACGATTTTTGAAGAGGTTTTTATTTCTGTTATTGCCACTGTTCCGCCACTGGGAAAGTCAGGTTATTTGGTATTATCAAAAAATATAATTTAATTTCCTACTAAAAATCATCAGTGAGGAGTGAGGAGGGTGGGTCAGCGGGGTTGTTCGCCAGGGGCCAGGGCTTGGTAAAGAATGCGGTTATAATAATATAATTGAGAATATTCTTGACAGTACTCTGTTTTTTAATAATTTCAAGGTCCATATTGTGTTTTATTACGATATTTAATTTACCGTGAATTATAATTGACATCTGGGGGATAAATTGTACACCCATACCCCATTCACTTTTATTAAGGTTGGCCATGATTTAGTTCTATCACGTTTTTGTTACTAAAACACAGGCAAGTTGGCACGGCTGAAATATCATCAGGTCAAAACAATTCGCCGAGACGTTGCCAATTTGTACTCTCAACATAATCATAACATAATCTTTCATATTAGACAAGATATTATCAAAGACCATTAATACCCTAATTCCTGAAAGATATCCCAGACTTATCCCAAAGACAACACATGTATCTAACGAAATCTCATTCGTGAACATGGTTAAGAAAAACCTTCCAGGCAACAACGCTCACACACCTACTGCACCAACAAACCCAAAACCAAATAACGTAGACGATTTTCAGAGGTTATTACAAGAAATCCAGGACCTAAATTCGATTTGTAACATTTCTCAACTCATCGCGTTGATTAGAGAAATGAAGAGTCAATTCAAGACCTGTACCTCTCCCTCAAACAGGATCTTAAAAATACAAAATTTAGCCGAAAAATATGGTTTCTAACGCCCATAAAAAAAGACATTAATATCATTACCTGGAATGCAAACGGCGTTGTCGACAAAATTAACGAACTTGAAATTCTAACGGACGAAATTAAAAGTGAAATAATTTGTGTACAAAAGTCAAAACTCAACAAACGGACACCTCCAAAAATTAGAAACTTTTATTACATCAACAAACCGAAAACAATTCATGGTGGGCTCATTATTTACTATCGGAAACATTTAAAACCAATCGAGATAACGACACATACAATAAACTCAGAGTCACAGGCAATTATTCTTAACGACGCTACAATCATTAACTCCTACAATGGCCATAAAAGCCCCATAGATACGGATGAAATAAATTACCTGATGAGCTTAGGAAAAAAGGTCATAATAGCAAAAGATTTTAATTGCAAACATACTTATTGGAACTGCATTAACTCAGACACAAACGGTAACAAACTCAAAAAATACTTGGACAAAACAAATTTTATTCTAAATTTTCCTAGAAATCTATATACGTACTACCCAGCACATGGAGGTACACCTTCAACACTGGACTTTATGATATCCAAAAACCTCAACATATCGCAACCTTTCACAATTGAGGCGCTAGATTCAGACCACTTCCCAGTATTGGCAGAAATATCAAAAATAAATTCATCCCGCCTACCAAAGCAAAGTGACTCGTACTACACAAATTGGAGACTTTAAGAAACTAGCGGAACAAAACTTGAATATAGACAGAAATTTAAATGCGACATATGCCATTGACTTATGCATACACAGCTTTACGACGCAAATAAAACAAAATCTCTTTAGTACAACCACAAAAACTATACAACCCTTCAACGAACCAGAAATTCCCCCAAATATCCTGGAACTTATAAAAATTAAAAACAAACTACGGAAGCGTCTACAACGAAACTACAACATTGGACTCTACCAACAATACAAAGACTCGATCATGCTAGTCAGAAGTTCAATAAAATCTCTTAAAACGGCCAAATGGGAAAAATTCACAAAAGAGTTGAAAAACACAAACAAAATGTGGCAAATAGCCACTTAAAGGGAACAAAACTTTCGGCATACACACACTACACGGACCTCAAGGCTACATTCTCGAAAACGAAGACAAGGCTCAACATCTAGCTGACACATACGCAAACATACACAACTGAAACCATGACATATCCGACAAGGAGACCAAAACATTAGTTGAAAGAGCTATCCAAACCTTAAAAACCCAAATCCACGAAATACCTCCCGAGTACCTCACAACTCGCCTAGGGAAATTAAACTACGTCATCAAATTCCTCAAAAACAAGAAAGCCCCAGGAATAGATAAAATCAGGAACCGCACCCTGAAATCACTCCCGCGGAAAGCTATTGTCCAACTCACTTAAATCTTCAACAGTTGCCTCAAATTATCATACTTTCCATCCACATGGAAAAGATGCTATCGTCCTATCCTTTCCAAAGCCCAAAAAAGATCATAAATATGCCGCAAATTACCGCCCCATAAACCTTTTACCGACAATGTCAGAGCTACTCGAAAAGATAGTCTCAAACAGAATTAAAGATCACGAAAACATTCACAATGAAATCATTGATGAATAACAATTCGGATTCAGATCGTCCCACAACACAACCTTCCAACTGGCCACAATCACCGATCAAATCAAAAAAATTTCAATTTCCGAAGAGTCACAGCAATGCTCAATTTAGATATCAAGAAAGCATTTGACACCGTGTGGCATGAGGGCCTCATATACAAACTATTCCAAACCAAGCTCCCAGTACACATGATCAAAATCATACAATCCTACATCTCGGGCCGAACATCCCAAACCAGGGTTGAAAAATCCCTTTCCAACAAATCCCCCATCCCGGCTGGGTTGACACAAGAAGGTATCCTCTCCCCAACCGTCTTCAACTACTACATAAACGACATTCCAAAAACAGACAGAACAAAACTGAAAATTTTCGCCGACACCGCGGTAATAGCAAAATCCCTCCATCCAACTCAGGCAGACAAATACATACAAGAGCACATTCAGAAACTCGAAAAGTACTACGACGGAAAATCAAAATAAACGCTAATAAAACTACTCTGGTACACTTTACACACAGGATAAAACGAAAATCGACACAAAACGTAACATTCAACGGTCAGACCATAAAACAGCAAAACACAGTCAAATATCTCGGTATAACCCTAGACGAAAAACTGATCTATAACTCACACATTAACGATTTATCGCGAAAGGCGTACATAATGCAACGTAACATTTCCCCCTTACTGAACAAGCATAGTAAGCTAAGCCAGAATTCAAAACTTCGAATTTATAATCAAGGAATCAGACCAGTGTTTTTATATGCGAACCCTATATGGAGCAATACATCAAACACAAATTTCAAAAAGTTACAGATTATTGAAAATTTTAAATAAACCAGGATTCACTAAAATTGAAGACCTGCATAAATCCGGAAACGCGGACACAATAAACGACATAATTAAAAGTTAGACAATAAAATTTTACAAACACACGACGAAGAAACTGGAAAAAACACAACATCTCGGGACAACCACGGTGGAAAACACAATCATCAAAATTAAACATAAATTATCCCATCACCTCATCCTGCAGGAATATTGTTATCGTTAAAACGATAACAAGAACTCCTGAAATCCTGAAGTATATGTCTTTTATTTGATTCGACATACCTCTAGAAAAATTATCACATTCTTCCACACATCTCATGACAGATAGGTATGTAATGTTATATTTTTAGATAAGATCGCAGAGATCAGACACTAAATGTAAATCCTTAATGTAAGCGATTATTTCTTGTATATTTCCCCTGGTAAATAAACCTGTATATATAGTTTGAGAAATGTCAAATTAAAAATTGCTGAAAAGCAAAATATGTCTTTAATTTGATTGGAGAGTTCTCAGAGTTCCAGTCTGTTCCAGAGTACTTACGTATAGGCATTCCTTCATTAAAGCGACGTGTAAGCTATGCGCAGCGCGTATCAGACGGCCGACGCGGATACCTTCCGCGGCAACCCCCGTGTACAATGTACAATATTGGGAACTTCCAAAACTCTGGTGGCGGGATTCGGCAACTAACCACGCTAGTAATAAATGTAAACAATCTCGTGTTGGACAGGTCAGTCGACGAAGTTTGACCGAAATTTTCATGGAAAATTTAAATTATAATTGACTTGAGATCATTGTTGGATTACTTTGTGATATAGATTCAAATATTGATCATTATATAACTAATTTTATGGCACTTGATTGATATAAAGACTACAACCAGTAAGTATATTCATATATGTTTGTCAAACTTACATTATATTTAAAAGTTCTTTCAGTTACTATTTGCGAATGATTAAGAAGGGACTCAGTTGATTAGAATTTCTGGAGTACATAGGAGCTTCAACTTCTAATTCTAGAGTCCTTGTAGAAGGAGAAGAGGTTCTAAATGTAGATCATGTAATCGTGTGTGACAAAACAAATTGTGGTCCCAGTTTTTGTTCTTTATGTTTACAAAGTAGTGCCCTTAATTCAGTACCACATAAAATTGATGGCCCATTAATGTGGAGAATGGTAAACTTAAAATAGAAGGTATGGTATATTCTTGTAAAGTCGGAGCACGGAGGAGGTGTAAACATATTACTGATGTATTAATTAAAGTTCAGGTGCATGATGTTCTAGTTTATTTATGAGAATATAGTGTCAAATTGAACCAGATAAAGCTTTTGTAAAACAGTTACCAATAATTGAAATGATTTTTTCAAAATATGATACATATATTATGTGAAAAGAATTATTAACAATAAGTGTAATGTTTGAGGTATAATAAAGATTATCTGGATGTAGTTCCAGGTTAAGTACTCTTCGGTCTATTGTTATCCTTCTAACGCATTTCCAATATTTATATTTGGTTTTCCGGAGGTAAGAAGTGAAAACTCAAACCTATTCATTTTGGCATTTTTTTCGCCCATGAATTGCATTGAGGCACACAACAATAGTCGTTTCTGGTCGAATACATATTAGGCAGGATAATATTCACTATTTCAACTTGAATTTTTCGTTCAAACCAAAGTTTATTGACGAATACTGAACAATTAAACTCGAGCACGTGGCTCATTACTAGCTTGGTTAGTTGCCGAATCTCGCCACCAGAGTTTTGGAAGTTCCCAATAGCACTAGGCTGATCAGTGATCATAGATAACATGATAACATGAGGCTGATTCGCGAGGCTGATTCAAGGTTTTGCCGCGCGTAGTTTATATACCTACAGCTTTATTTGAAGTTCATGCTGCCCCTTCCTGGTATTTTAGGCGCTCTTGTTCCTCGGAACAGAGTGCTTATCAATTTAATTTGACCATGTCTGTAATTTTAGGATGAAAATGGTATCAAACGATTTGGTTTGACTCACGGATCGAGAATCCGTGGTCGAAATAAATTCTGTCCGGTCGGCCGTAGGCACGATAGCTCTCAAACGAAATGAGTTAGAGGATTGAAATTTGCAGAGTAAGGGCCGATTTATTCAACCTCTCCGTAAAGTATTCGTTAACTACGTGCTCGTTAAATTTACCGAGACCCTTTAAAGTAATAAAATCTATTCATGTTTCGCAGATGTTTCACATATTTCCAGATCACTTCGTATAACCGAGAGATGAATAAACAATTATATAATACTTTCCTTTCGGTAAGGCTACTTGAAAGTTTACAGATAGGTGAATATATCGGCCCTAAGTTTGGAGCGTAAATATCTCGGACGGATTCGTTAACGGGTGAAATCTATCAAGTTGTTTCGGAGTTATGGCCGTTTTTAGGAAAAACATTTTATATGAATATTTCCGGAACCGATCACTCGATCTATCTGAAATTTAGCATCAAATTGTAGAATCATGACCTTTATATGCAAGCGAAGTTTTGTATTGATCACATTACCGTAAAGTAGCAAAAAAAAATCAAACATTTTTTACATTACAAATTTCAAATTCATTTTTTTTTAGGACGCAGTTTTATCGTAGTAATCGATTGCAGTATTTTCAACTCTATCAAGCTAATACTTTCGGAGATATGATTTTTCAAAATTTCAATAATACATCGTACTTCTTCCTATGTTCTCGCAGAATGGAATCTGTCTGTGTTCACTATTCATTCATGCCATCTTATCTACCTATAAGGGACGTCATGTTTATGTGTGTTCTAGTTTATTTATATAATTCGTACTTTGATAATATTTTGTGTTCTAAAACAAGGTTCTGCGACTTGAATTTGTGAATATATACAAGACTGTTTTGATACCAAAAATAATATTGACTTGTTGCATATTAAATAATTTATGTGCAAATATTGGGAATGATGTTTCAGAAGATTTAGAATTGGATCATTTCAATGATTTAGTTTATGAAGACAATAGGAAAGAAGAACATAATGGAATCATCAAAACAAATTACAGTTCGTTGACCACTGAGGTTAATATTACCTTTTACTTCCTTATGTAGTAAGACATGTTCCTATATACCGTATTTTCATAATGCTGCTAGATAAAAAGTGCTGAAATATGGATCTACATTTGTGTTTCAAATATTTTTTCTTGAGTTAAAGTTCATAATACAGAATTAATGTGTTAGTGGTATGAACTATTACGTTATGAAAAGGGGATTTTATTTTATTAATATATTTTGAACTATTAAAATAATTTATTCGTAAGCCTCTACCTACTCAAATATCAGGAATAAATGGACAATCTGTTATGATTATCCCCAGCCTTGCTCTAAGCATTTCGATGATACTTTTTTATTATTTTATTTAATGATAATATTTGAAGCTATTGAAAGGTTTTTTTTGGATTTTCTCTCCCAAACTCTGAAAAATATCTATCAAATAATGTGACAATTCTTGAATTTCACAATAACTATCAACAAAATAATTCTAAAGATTTTCATTAAGCGTTTGACGAAGGAGTCTGATATAGACTCCGAAACGTTACGATATAGTTGTTTCTTCGTTGATGTTGTTTCGTTGTTGTTTGTTAGGCAACATTGTTCAATTGATTACTTCTGACAAATATCTTGTGTTTCTTACGCAGAAGCAAATCACAAAATAATTAATTTTTATTTTATAGATATTTTTCACAGTTTGGGATAGAAAACCCAGAAAAAAGACCTTTCAATAATGAGTATACCTCCCACAGTATCCTTTAATGATTACTTAATATTTGAAGCATTTTTTTAAATTTAATTTCTTTCATGATGCAGTTCTATCATAAGAATCCATTGATATAATTCCCAACTCTGAGAAACCAATACTTTCAGAGATATAATTTGTCTGTTTGAACAAGAGCGCCAAAAAGCTCCTGTCTACAGAGCTTTCCCCCTTTTTTATGCAGGGCTCATTGTTCAAGGGGTTGCCAACAACATACCTAGTTTAGTAGGATCGAATATTTTCCAGGGCCAAAAAAAGCCTACAATGAAAGACAATATTAACAACAAGCCTTCAAAGTAGGTACAAATAAACTCATTACCTAATAATAATTAAGTGACTTCTTATAGACATTGAACGTTATGATACTTATGTACGAGGAATTGGGTGCCAAAGTTTTATATTTCACTATTTCCTTCTTTCTCCGGAGAACAGGCGTACGTAAATGGCAAGCATATGCGCTCTAAAAAACTACATATGTTTCAAGAATAAACATATCCTAAGTCAGTATAACGCCATAATGCTCTTAGAACAAGACTGTTAAATTAAATTTCACAATGTCGGGGGATCTTCATACTGCCATTCAAGAAATAACAACGGAATTGAAGTCAATTGAAAGCCTAGAAGACAATGACCAACAAGTGAGTTCTTATTTCGCCGAATTCAGTTAATAACATGAACAGTACGGTTTTTATGACAAATTTTTTTAGTATGGTTCAGGCTTGGAATGTCAACTTTGTAACATAAAAGTTACAAGTATGAAAATTCTAGAGAGACATTTGAAAGGAAAAAAACATCGAATTCGAGAAGCGAAGAACGGAAGAGAATTTTTCTGTGATATCTGCGATGTTCGAGCGAACAGTGAGATACAGCTAGATATTCACTTAAAAAGTAAGTTGGATTGTCTAAATATACATAAGTGATGATGGACGTGTAACGTCAAGCAATTTTGACGTTAGATATAAATTAATTTCATTGGAGTGTAAAAACAATGGCTTTTATAGAATAACATTTTTCGTATGTCTACATAATTTAACTATAATTGATCGTGGGCATTCTCTTCTTTACAGGAGCTTGCAAATTGAATGAAATGTAATTAGAAGAATAATATCTATCATACATCCCAAAGATGTAAAAGGCTCACTCAATTTTGTTTTATCACTGAAAATAATACTACCATAATATGATATTTTATTCTATAAAGTAGTTCATGAGAATCTCTAGTTTACTTTATTAAATATATTTCATAAATATTTTTTAAATATTTCTTCTTCGCTAATTGATCACTTGATGTTGATATTTTGCAAGTTCTCTTCATAGATCTATTTGAAGAGTACCTATATACCTATATTGCGAATTGTGAACAAAATATTTCATAATGATTTGCTTATAATTATGGTTGTTTATCTTTGGAGTATTTTAACAAAGAAGTTGACTCATATCAACGTGGGTCCATAAAGGCATATTCAGGTTGTAACCTTTTTACCCATAGTAAGAGGCGATAGACATTTCTAACATCTTTATAAATCCCTTTTTTTTCGTTGAAAATAATTTTCTCTAGTTTTGCGAAAAACTCAGTTTTTTATTCTGCTGAAATTTCCAAATACCTCCGAGGCCCTTGGAATAAACAAGCTCAAATATTGAAAGATGGTATTTTACGAGTATGTATACTTCTCTGTCAGAAAAAGTCCACATAGCTTTTTTTTTCGTATTCCATATAAAAATTTCCCTACGTATTATACAAAGTATTGAGTTATGAAAGTGACATGTTTTGTATTTTTATCTGGGGAGTTGAAATGTCAGTTCAATCGACATCAAGAAGTGCATTTGAGGAATCCCATCCCGTCTGTTAAATAGTTTCGAATTTATTAATAAGTTATTAAATAATTCCTTTCTGGGTTTTCTCTCCCACACTCTGAAAATATCTATAAAATAATTAAATTATTATTTTGTGACTTACTTCTGCGTTAGAAACACAAGATTTGTCAGAAGCAATATATCGAACGATGTTGCCTAACAAGCAATGACGAAACAACATCAACGATAGAACAACTGTTTCGCAACGTTTCGGAGACTATATCAGGCTCCTTCGTCAGACACTAATATGACACTGACACCAATATGACACTGAATATCTTCAGAATTATTTTTTGTTGGTAGCTATTCTGAAATTCGAAAATTCTCACATTCTTTGAAGATAATAGTAACATAGTTTCACTTCGCATAGAAATTTCCAACTCCTTTTTAAACAAATTCAACCAATATGATCTATTCCAATTGAGCAATTTGCAAAATTGCATTCTCTGTTCAACAAAATATAGGTCGACTCCTTAAGTTTCCTTTTGATGAAATCAGAATCTTTGATTTACTCCAATCCGGCAATCCATCATATAATCTCCATGGATTGTACATACATATTCTGCTATTTTTGTGTATGTGTCTACCTTAGATCATTTTGTGTCTTGAAAACTGTTCTCATATTATATAAAAACCGTTTGCAAGGCACAAAATGATCTTAGGTCATTAATGAAAAATAAAAATCCAAAAACTGTGTATAGTGCTTCCCAACAAGTCCGCACCAAGAAGGACTTTTCTTTTCTATTAATATTTCCGAATTTTGTTTCTTACAAAAAGTTGGTGCATCAAAAATTATATAAAACTCGACTAGCTGTGACTTCCGGTTTGAGCGAAAACCACCATTTTTAAACAAAAATGTTGATTATCTCGGAAAATTTGAGCTTTTTGTTCTAAATGCCCTAAGTAAACTTGTTTGAAATTACAATTTAGATCAATCTGCAAAAAATCTTGTCGGAAAACCATGAAAAATATTTTTTTTTGTACTGGAATATTCTGTTCAAACTTGTTTTTTCGACATTTGTTCGAATTTTTCCTGAAAAGTAGTTTCATTCTGGTGCAAAGTTACTACTCCTATTTGTATTTTCGCCAGTAAAATCCTTCAATTTCACATTCAATTCACTTCTGAGAATGCCAAGAATGCAAAACATGCTGCCAAGTTAAAGCTAAATTTTGGATTGAAATGAATTTTGTCATGAATGTCCATCGTTAGTTTAATTTCAACACCAATTTTTTTCTATGATCATAGATTTATGAAAATTCGAACAAATGTCGAAAGACCAGTTTAAACAAAATTTTCTAGTTACAATCATATTCATGCTGAATTTAATATTGTCAAGTCCACAAAAAAATCGTTGGACAATAAATAATACAATATAATATTGTCAAGGCCTCAAAAAAAAATCTGTTGGACAATAATACAATATAATACAACATATAATTTTTAAAAGAGCGATAGGAAAAAAAAATTCATAATTTTACGATCGAAATTTTTTCATATTGTCATTTCAAATAAGTTCACTTAGAGCGTTTCATAAAAAAGTTTTAATTTTCCGAGATAATAAATATTTTTAATTAAAAATTGAATTTAAACATCATAAAAGAAATTAAAGTCAACAAGAGTACCAAAAATTATTGATTCGAAACCACCAGACCGATTCTACCTAATAACGAACTTATCCGAGATATTCATTCCTCAAATCTACTAAGAAAATTATATTATATCGATTGAAACCTAGCCAATATTCCAGTTTTGTTTTTAATGGAGAATTTTGAACCCAATTTGATTAACATACCAAAGTACATCTTTCTATCTTTATCGAAGAGCCTATCTACGATAACTGAGGTTATTTCATTGGTCATTTTGCATTCAATCATACCTTGTTTGACATGTATCCTATTTGTAGATGAGATGACAATGATGAAATGTATGAACACCGATCATAAAACTCATAGATGCGGACGTTATATTTCGATACAGCATTCTGTGAGATCATAGACTAGAGATATGATTCAATATTGAAATTTTGAAAAATCATATCTCCGAAAGTATTCATTTGTTAGAGTTGAAAATGATATCAATGGATTATTATGATGAAGCTGCATCTTTAAAAAAAATTGTTTTCGTTACTCCGAAACCATCCGGCCGATTTTGCCCAATAACCGAACATAACCGAGATATTTGTCTCCCAAACCTACTCCGAGAATTTCAACTGTCTAGCTCATTCCGTTCGAGAGATATCGTGTCTACGGCCAGCCGGACAGAATCGATTTTGACCACGGATTCTTGATCAGTGCGTCGGAACAAATCGTTCAAGACCATTATCATTAAAAATTCGAAAATGTCAGACATTTGGTCAAATTGATAAGCAATCTCCTGTTCCGAGGAACAAGAGAGCCAAAAATAGCGATTTCCTCTCAACCGGTGGTCACAGTTGACCAAGTTTTATGTTATTTTTGGTGCACCAACTTTTTGTAAAAAATAAAATTCGAAAATATTAATAGAAAAAAAAGTCCGTCTTGGTGCGGAGTTGCTGGGAAGCACTGTATAATATTCCTTGTATTTGTGGTAAATCGTATACAGGAAAAACATCGAAACCACTAGAACTAAGAAAGTCGGACCCTAAGAACAACTTAAGAAATGGCGACACACATAAATCGAATAGCAGAACATGTATGTATACTCCATTCACTTTTATAAAGTCTCCCGGTTGGCCATGATTTAAGTAACTAAGGCAGAGGCAGGTTGGCACTGCTGAAATATCGTCAAGGTCAAAACAATTGGCCAAGACTTTGCCAATTGCTACTCTCAAAGGTCTGAAACTTAACATACCTAATCATAACATTAAAATCTGCATAGGAAAACTTAATTCTGACATGTTGAACTCCCGAATGAAATTACTTAGTTTCCTATCATTATATTTTGTTAAGGTATATGAATGAGTAGGGTTTCGTAGTACTACTACATTCTGAAACTGGTGTATTCCAAGGTTATTCAGGTACTTTTATAATTTTTTCAAGTGAACTATCACAAAGTAACGGACTATACTCTATCCATTATTTTTCAATAAAATTTCAACACTTTATTCTTGATTTCCATACAAGAAAATAGCATAATTGGATCTTCCAACTAGTTTATATACGTGTAATGTTTCCAGTAACAACAGAGCAAAAATTTTCTGCCATAGTCGCCAGGACTGTGGAATTATTGAATTCACAGAATATCTTCTCAAACTCATTATTTTCCGAATTAAATACATATTGTGAAAATACGTAATTACTACGACTTCTATGTAGAGAGTTGCGTAGTTATCTGACAGGAAAATTACTATAACCTAATATTTTCAAAATATACATGGTGAAATGTGTCAAATTTTCATGGCCAACCGGGAGACTTTATAAAAGTGAATGGAGTATACGTACCTATGTACAATCCATGGAGATCACATATGGATTGGAGTAAAACGAAGATTTACATTAAAGGAAACTGGAATTTTGTTGAACAGAGAATGTAATTTTGCAAACTGCTAAATTGGAATTGACCATATTTGGTTGAATTTGTTGAAAAAGGAGTTGGAACTTGGAAATTTATATGCAAAGTGAAACTATGTTACTATATGATCATCAAAGACTGTCAGTGTGACAATTTTCGAATTTCAGAGTAGCTAATCATTAAAGGATACTGTGGGAGGTATATTCATTATTGAATGGTTTCTTTCTGGTTTTTCTCTCCCAAACTCTGAATAATATCTATTAAATAAAAATGTATTATTTTGTGAATTGCTTCTGCGTAAGAAACACAAGATATTTGTCAGAAGCAATAAATCGAACAATGTTCCCTAATAAACAGTAACGAAACAACATCAACGATTAAACAACTATTTCGTAACGTTTCGGAGTCTAAATTAGACTCTTGCGTCAGACACTAACGAAAATCTTCAGAATTATTTTTTTTTCTGAAGATTGTCGTTGTATCTGACGAAACGAAAATCTTCAGAATTTTTTTTTTAAGATTTTCGGTACTGTCTGACGAAGGAGTCTGATTTAGACTCCGAAACGTTACGAAATGGTTGTTTCATCGTTGATGTTGTTTCGTTATTGTTTGTTGGGCAACATTGTTCGATTTATTGCTTCTGACAAATATCTTGTGTTTCTTCCGTAGAAGCAATTTTTCAGAGTTTGGGAGAGAAAACCCAGAAAGAAACCATTCAAGATTTTCGGTAGTGTCTGACGAAGGAGTCTGATTTAGACTCCGAAACGTTAAGAAATAGTTGTTTTATCGTTGATGTTGATCGTCATTTTTTGTTAGACAATATTGTTCGATATATTGATCTGACAAATATCTTGTGTTTCTAACGCAGAAGTAATTCACAAAATAATACATTTTTTATTTTATAGATATTTTTCAGGGTTTGGGAGAGAAAACCCAGATAGGAACCATTTTATAATGAATAAACCTCCCAAAGTATCATTTAATGTTAATGACTACTTATTAATAAATTGCTTAGCTGCTCTGTTCACTTTTTGAAAGAGATTATTGACCTTTTCGAAGATTTCTCAAAATGTCCCTTGCATTTAGAGCAAATTAAGTAACGATTAACGAATCAGTTTTGCTTTTGAGTTGGTACTTAACACTATAAATAATGCGAAATATGACGAATTTATTCTAAATGGCTCATGTTAAATGATATTCAACGAAAACTTGTAGGTACAAACTATAATTTTTGATTTCGCAAATGGGTTTTGTCATCTTTCAAGCTGAATATCTAATTTGGAGCTCAAGTTATATAGTAAGTTTTCTTTCTTCAAGGGTGGAATATCATTTTTATGAGTTAGGTAATGGGAAAGTTGAAGGCTAGGATGTTGAAGAATGTGCAACATATTAATGAGATCATTTTCATTATGCTCTGAAAATTCTACTTGATTGTTAAACCTAATATCAACTTTTTTCATAGGTTCTAGACATAAAGGAAATATAATGAAGAAAGAATCTATAGAATTCACGTCAGTTTCTGCTGGAACTAAAGGAATATGGTTGATTGTTATTTGTTTGTTATGTCTATTTTTGAACTTGTTGTTATTATTCAGAACTAGTTGATTTATTTTGATAGTACATTTCTTCATAGAAAGGTTTATATACATATTTATATATATTTTTGTTATATATCAACATAATTGTCCATATTGATAATATATCTCTTCAAAAAATTTATTGTTTCATTGAATATAGTTATGGAGAACTATCAAAAAGGATTTGATTTCTTCTAATTATAATATGGAAATAATAATTTTAGAGTTTATTCACAGAACAAGTTATAAACATATTCTGGGGACTAGTATCTCGGATTCAGAAACAAACAGATAAAATATTAATTGAATATTAAGGTGACCCTCTATTGGTTGGCCTTGTCAAACTATTCTTAGGAAACATAATTTTTCTTGCTTAAATATTTGAAAACCCAGTCCTATGAATATTCTTTCAATATTCATTCGGGAATGTCAATATGAAAATCAGTATTGTTTTTTTTTCCCTTATTATATTATTTAATCGTAAAATAACCAAATCTGCACTTTAATTTTTGTTATTTATTGTTGCTGTTATCCTTATGGCACTTCCAAGAATAAAGACCAGACGTTCTGCTTCAAAGTCACTTTGTCGAAGTCGGTATGGCTAAGATCGTAAAGTATTCGATAGAAAAAAATTGAAAGAAGTCTGAAAGTATGAATAAACACCAAAATCCATCCCATTTCTCTAACTCCTTTCGTTCGAGATGAGTTATCGTATTAACGGAGGGCCGGCCGGACCGGCCGGACAGAATCGATTTCGACCAAGGATTCTTGATCAGTGAGTCGAACCAAATCGTTTAAGACTATTTTCAGCCAAAAATTCGAAAATTACAGACATTTGGGCAAATTGATAAGCATTGAGGAACAAGAGCGCCCAAAACTGCAATACAATAATAAATTATAAGCAGAACTTAAATATACGTATATTAATCAAGTAGAACATAAAATTAATCATTATTATATAAAGTAGGCCTAAAATAGTTTTTTGAAACAAGAGTTACAACAAGAAACACGAGTAAAACAAATGATATAAATAAGTTTTCAAATTATGCCCATTGATTTGCCAAATTTCTGGCCATATATCTGGATTTACAATCAAAATTACCATCAGATATTTTATTGAATATGGTTATGACGTTAGTTAATTCATCTGTGGCAATTTCCTCGCTCCTTTTCATCAATAATCGAAGACATAACTTAATGTTTACTAATCCACCTAGTGGCTTCTATTTGTTGCAGTAAAATTTTCATGTGCGATATGTTGTTTATTTTGTTTCTGTCTCCCAGACCTGCAATCGTTTGTAAGATGAATTCAGAAAAACTGCAGATTCCTCTACTAATCTTAAATCTCTCCATTCACACGACCTCCTCAGAATTTTGCCTAAGTTGTAATGTATTTTTTTTTACGGGTTTTTAGGGTTTACCCATTTTCATCAATTTGGGTGTTAAACAATTTGTTAACATAATTTTTTTTTTGGGCTCTGGAGGCCCCCTTGTTCCGGAGGCCCTCGGCAATCGCCGACCAGCCGCCCTGACCAGACTGGACCTGCTGGCATCATTCTTTTCCAGTATACAAGCACAAAAAATATATTTCCCGAGAATAGATGATGTCCATCTATTCTTGGGATGTCACTTACCTGATTTCTATCGAGCAGAAATACGGTATATACTCGATTGTGAGATGACGGCTCGAAGGTATGAGCGGAATTTATGCGGATTCTGACAGATAAAAAAAATTGATTTTGAGGTTCTCGTCGGCCATCTCCCGTGAATCCCGCTTCGTCAGTGAGCAGAATATTGTTCGCGAATCGCGAAATCAGTATTCCATCTTAAATGCTCGCTGAACCAATGACAGAATACCAATTTGGCTGGTAAGTCCTCTGGTTTATGGATTTAAACCTTTTGAAGGTGAATTGGAAAACATAATTGCTTAGGAAAAACTTCCCCACTGTGCGCTTTGGAAATACCTACCTGTTGCATCGAAATTGTAGTGTCGCTACAAATTCCAAAACGGTTTCATCATTTTCAACCGTATATGGGTAGAACGATCTTTTCCATAATTTGAAGGAACAACAGAACCTTTTTGGCGCTCTAGTTCCTCGGAACTGAGTGCTTATCAATTTGCCCAAATGTCTGTAATTTTCGAATTTTTCGATGAAAATGGTCTTAAGCGATTTGGTTCGACTCACTGATCAAGAATCCGTGGTCGAAATTCATTCTGTCCAGCCGGCCGGCCGGTCCGGCATTCCGGCCGTAGGCGCGATAACTCTCGAACGGAATGAGCTAGATAGTTGAAATTTTCAGAGTAGGTTTGGGAGATAAATATCTCGGCTAAGTTCGTTTTTGGGCAAAATCGGACAGATGGTTTCGGAGTAACAAAAAAATTTTTTTTTTTTACAAAACAAAATCCAAATAAATTTTTTTTCAATAAGCAGTTTTACCATAAGAATCCAATGATATTTCTACGTTGTCACAGAATGATATAATTATTCTATGTATGAATTATCATAATGTAAACTTATTTTCCTGAGACATGACATTATCTAATCAATCGAAGAATTGTGAGCGAAGTGAGAAAAATCTCAGTTGTTTGCTCTGAAATTAGTTTTTCTCAGAAAAGTCTTACATTTCGGAACGGAACATGAAGTAAGAGATCTGAGAGTAGTGAGACTGCTTTTCATGCATAGACATAGAATGCTCAGTTCTCTCAATTTATGACGGGACTGACGGAAGGGAATATTATAACTTGGTTGGGGTTGAAATACTCGTATTTTAGCAATGCAACGGGGACCTCACCCAAAAATGCTTGAGAATATTACGTAAATATTGAAAGCATAATTCTGTAGTTCGAGAGAGGAGAAAATTTGGTGAACGTAGATCAGGAAATTTTTGATCGATTACAAGGTAATTTTTCATTATTACTTCTCTTCTTTCATACATGTTTTATAGAATATCTACTATTTGTAGGTACTTTAAACCTGTTTTGGCCAATTGTCATACGAAACTTGGTTTTTTTCGTATGACAATTGGCCAAAACAGGTTTAAAGTACCTACAAATAGTAGATATTCTATAAAACATGTATGAAAGAAGAGAAGTAATAATGAAAAATTACCTTGTAATCGATCAAAAATTTCCTGATCTACGTTCACCAAATTTTCTCCTCTCTCGAACTACAGAATTATGCTTTCAATATTTACGTAATATTCTCAAGCATTTTTGGGTGAGGTCCCCGTTGCATTGCTAAAATACGAGTATTTCAACCCCAACCAAGTTATAATATTCCCTTCCGCTTATCAATTTGCCCAAGTGTCTGTAATTTTGGAATTTTTGGCTGAAAATGGTCTCAAACGATTTGGTTAGGCTCACTGATGAAGAATTCGAGGTCGAAATCGATTCTGTCCGGCCGGCCGTAGCCACGATAACTTTCGAACGAAAGGAGTTAGCGGATTGAAATTTGCTTTTTATGAATATTTCCGAAACCGATCCCTCGATCTATCTGAAATTTAGCATCAAATTGTAGAATCATGACCATTATCCGCATGTGAAGTTTTGTATTGACCAGATTGCCGCAAAGTGTCAAAAAAATATTTTGAAAATTTAAAAAAAGTTTTTCTACAATAGCTCTCTAACGGAATGAGCTAGGTAGTTGAAATTTTCAGAGTAGGTGAGGGAGATGAATATCCCGGTTAAGTTCGTTATTGGGCAAAATTGGCCAGATTTAATTTGATTTCTTCCATGGTGCAGTTCTCATTCTCATGATTGCTCATTTAATCTTGATAAATAAACTATTATTTGAATTGAATTTCCTTTATGATGCAGTTGTATCATAAGAATACATTGATATATCCCTCAACTCTAAGAAACCAATACTTTCGGAGATATAATTTGTCTGTTTGAACTAGAGCGCCAGAAAGCTCCTGTCCACAGGGCTTGAACCAATTTTTTGCATAATCTCCGGTGGAGGTTCACGAACGCTCGCCAGTAAGAACTCGTCCAGGAAACTATTCTTCATAGAATAGTCTGACAGCACGCGAGTTTCCATTAGCTTTCCCACAGAATGCTTATCAGCCATTTCATGGTTTGAATATTGCACCAACTTTAGTTATTAAAATAATTTTTGAGACTCAGAAATGTACAATTCACAGCCACTCAATTTTTTTTCGCCTTTTATTGAAAATGTCAAAGTGACAGACCCACTTGCAAGAGTCGAATTTAAGCGAGTAACCAAAACAGAGTGGTTAAGACCAATCCCTTTCCATCATGACCAATTGGTTATGATTGAAAGGGATTGGCCTTAACCAATCTGTTTTGGTTACTCGCTTAAAATCCACTTGGATTTTTCAAGATAAACAGTCCGTGCCTCAGTTAGAATGCATCATCATAAAGTCAAACAAACGATGCTCCGTAAATATCGGTTTCAACAAAGGGTTCCTTCTTTGATTAGGGAAGAGAGGGGATACCGCATGACGCCGTTCTTCGCAACACTATCGTTCTGAAACCAAAACTTTGACAGTTTGGTGGACACTAAACGATGTGGTGGACGTGTGTGTTTCTTGTGTTTATCTGAGCGTTTACAGACTGTTTTGTTATAAAACTGTGTTACACATAATGGTAGGATGTGCAGCTTACGGCTATAAAAGCCACAGCAGGAAAAAGGAGCATGTGGTGCCCATTTAGTTTCAATGTCAGGAAATATGTTATCCGTCCTCTCTCTTCTATAGTCAAAGGGTTCCTTTTTTCTACAAATATATTTGAGGAATCTATTTCTTTGATTAAAATATCAATCAGATTACCTGCTCAAAAATAAGAAGTAATTTGCACTCTCCCCAATTATCTCCGCCTCTGTTAAGAATTAGTCAGTTTTTCTATTTCTGCCAAATTTTGACTTAGTTATCGCAAATTATCCGCTGTATTCACAAAGCATTCAATCTCCGTTAAGTCCTAACAGAGGTCCTCAGTCAAGGATAAATAAGAATCACAACCTCAGTTTAAGTGAAAATTAACGTGAAACAGGCCTGTTTCAGCACCCTTATAACATACGTTAACTGAGGTTGCGATTCTTATTTATCATTAACTGAGGACCTCAGTTAGGACTTAACGGAGATTGAATGCTTTGTGAATACGGCGGTATGAGTTTTTGGAGGGACTCTAGCTAACGCCACTGGGAGCATTTTAGGACCTGAGTTGTATGAAGGTTTCTTCATATTTTGATCTATAGAATCAACTCCTAAAATATATTAACGTTAACTCCGGACACCCTGTATAAATATACATGAGCACTCATTTCAATTTTAAAAAAATCTTAGAAAGTCAGGAGCTTTTGCGCGCATGTTCCACTGTCTTTTCGCGCCTCATACAAAGTCGATCGATGGAATTTCAGCGGATTCTAACGGATAGTTTCTGAAATATAAAATGTTTGAAGAAGAACATTTTTTTATACGATTCTCATGAAATTTCGCTAAAATTTGCGCGTCGGCTTTCTACAACTAATTTCCAAGTTCAAATTGGATGGGTTCTGTATTTGTCAAGTTGTTGAGAAAAGCACAACAGAACTGCAGATGGTTATAACTCCAAAACCATTTGACCGATCATGTCTATTAATATATTTAATATTTTAATAGAACTTGAAAATACTACTACACATTTGATATTTTGCGGAACTCATATTTGAAATATACAGATTCCAAGTTTCAGGAACTGGCAGGCTTTGAAGGACACATTGAAAAGCAGAATAAATTCGAATAAAATCCAAGTTCAAATTAGATGGGTTCTGTATTTTTCAAGTTATTGAGAAAAGCACAACAAAATTGCAGATGGGTATAAATCCAAAACCATTTGGCCGATTATGTCTATTAGCTAACTCAGCAGACGCATTCGGATGCGCAATCTACCCTGAAAATTGCAAGTCGCTATCTGTTTCCGTTCGAAGGTTATCGTGGCAATGGTCCAGATACTGAACACGCCAAAGGCTGCTCGGCTTCCAATATTTTTACAATACCTCCAACAATATATATAGATCCGATCGTGTTCAAATTTAGAATTTGGCTGTAATATTAGGTTTTAAAAGCTCTATATAGGCGATATAGGAAGGATAGTTTCTGAGATAGAGAATATTTTTAAATTATTTTTTTTTTATTTTCTAGCGATACGATCCTCACGAAGTTGCCAAGTTTCAATTCGATCAGGATCTGTATTTTCTGAATTATTGAAGAAACAATATTTCAGATAGGTATAACTCCGAACCCGTCCGTCCGATTATGACCACTAACAAACTTAACCGTTGTCGAAGGATGAGTAACCTACCCTGAAAATTTCAGTCGCTATCTCTTTCCGTCCGAAAGTTATCGTGGTATAGATCGGCCGGCCGGATAGAATCGAATTTGACCTCGAATTCATCAGTGAGTCGAAGTCCATTTTCGGCAAAAAATTCAAACTTTACTGACATTTGGGCAAATTAAATAGCACCCTATTCCCAAAAACGGACTGAATTCGTAATATTCTTTAGTACCTACTTAAATAAATGAGTAGTTTTCATTACAGTGACTTTATACAAGACAGTGGCGACAATAGCGGTAAGCGTTTTGATTGGTTCCGTCATTAACGGTCGAAATTCATCTGTGTTCTACTAGTGTGCCTTGATTTTTCTCATGTTTAAACGGTTTTTTCCAGTTTCCTCGTCGTGTCAGTTCAATTTGGGACATTCCATTATATTTGTGAATATCTAAATTTTAATTCTTCATATATCTTTGGGTTTATTTATAACATGCGTCTAGAGACAGGGACATGCAGGTTGGAATCAGCCAATCAGAGAAAAAGCTGTATGGCGGCAAATTTGAATTTCAGAACGGAATGAATAGATCCTTCAGAAATTATATTTTAACCGTTTACATGTGTTTTCAATTCATATATATGTATGTACTTGTAATCATCTCGATATTTATTTCATTGCTCATATTGTTTGAGTCTTCATAAATAGTCCTAATCCAGTGAAATGATTATTCAAGGAATAAATGCAATCGGTGCAATAACGGAGAACGTGCGCTATCGTTCCATCCTTCCGTCTGTATTAGCGCGAAATGAAGAGGAATAGATTATTTATGCTTTTCGATTTCTTGGCGAGAAAATACTAATTCTTCAACATTTTCATACTAGCTAAACCTGTGTAGAGTTTCGTCTGCTTTAAATTCAAATCAAAGTATAAACGTCTAAAAAGTTTGAGGTAAGTAGGTAATTATGAAAAATTCTAGAAAAGTACTGATGCGAGTCTGAAGCATTTACAAGCTGGTTTCACATGGAAATTGAAAAAATGATTGGAACATTGAAACAACTTTATTCTTTTTCAGGTAGCATGCTATGAAAAATCACTTCGAAGAAATGGAGTCAATTGCACAATTAGACAAGAGGAAATTAAAATGTGAATTTTGTGGTAAAACCTACAATAACAGCAAATATATATTTACTCAAGCACAAAAAGGCTGCCCACAATGTGACTCATGTGAAAACAGGACAATGTTATTACAGCTGTCCAACATGTCCTTTCAAAAGTACAAAAAAAGATTTCTTATTCAAGCCTTATGAGGAAATACATGGATTGAATATAGAGCAAACTACCGCTATTTTTCAATCATTTGAAGATTTCAAGTCGTGGAAAGAAGATATCGAGAAGAAAACACAAAGCAAATTCATCAAAGATAGTGGGACACACAAAAGGGGGAACCAAATTTTTCATTTTTGAAAAATATTTTTCAAAAAAGAATTTTTTTTCTCGAAATTTCTGCACTCGTAAAGAAGATACAAAGACCTTGCCAAAAATGTACCACATTCCCTATTCAAAAAATTTAGAGGGTTTATGGGGATGGCACAGAGTGCAACAAAAATGCTTCAAAAATGCATAAAAATTTGGTAAAAGTGAAACAAAAATTAACCAGTTTCAGGATTTTGTTGCCAAATATTTTTCTTCTGAGAAAATGAATTTGTTCCATAATTTTGACGCGCACTGTATATGTTACTTATGATATAAATATATGAATAACAAATTTTTCTTCATAAATAAGGGAAGACAGTCTTTGGTTACAACAAAATTAATAAAAGTTAAGATAAAATACTATGTGGTACCACAGATCGATCAGTCTAGTAAACTACACTTTCGTTTCGAAATTCAAATTTTACCGCCATACTGTGTTTTCTCTGATTGGCTGATTCCAACCTTCATGTCCCTGTCTCTAGTCGCATGTTTATTTATAAAGTTTTATAAAGTTTTATCTCGCAGAGAGCCTTATTTGTGCATACCAGTTTGGACTATTGTTTACATTTATTTATTCATCTAAGGAAGGATTAAAAGTAGCAAGGTCACCTTGCCAAGGTGAGTGATATTGAGATAAATAGATTTACTAAACTAAACTAAAAGTTATAAATTCTATGTTGAAATGTAATATGTATTGATATGGAAATTTAACTTAATTGTCTGCACAAAGTTACACTTGTTCGATTTCCCTTATGAAATTACATTGAAGCTTGCTTACATTACATTTAAATGTCATAAGAAGAAATTCAATAAGCGATTGGATAGGTTCATATTACAGTCAGTTATTTTACAGGTAAATTAACTCAGATGCAATGCCTGGTTGTGCAGCAATTGGTTGCTCCAATTCCTCAGAAAAGGGGTTTATTATGAAATGTTTTCCCAAAGATCCCCAGCGTAGGAAAGATTGGGCAATTAGAATGAAGCGAGACAAATGGTTTCCAACCGACTCTTCACGATTATGTGAGGTAATTTATATCAATATTTTCTATTATTTCTATAACTATAACTGTTCTGCCTGTATTGTTGGTATATTTGTCTCAAATTTCAGGTACATTTTTCCTCTGAGATGTGGGAAAAAGTGAGGGTGGATGGGAAGAAGAAGTTGAAAGCAATTGCAGTGCCTAATGTTTTCGTTTTCACCAAAAATGTACCAACTCGTAAATTACCGGCTATGAGAACGAGTGCTTTGAAATCCATTTCCTCAACTCGACTTGAAGACCCAGTTCCCGGTACATCTGGTTACTCATGTACCTTGCCATTGGTTAGTACCTCGAACATTTCTTCAGACTGTGCTTTAGAGTCCTCCATCGAGACCTCACAGAACATCTCCAATGATATATCTACAGAAAAATCAAGCGATGATACAATTCCTCCGGAGAATTCAATTTTTGAGAAAAGGAGTAAAAGGAAGCAAATTGAAATATGAATTCCAAATGAGATTCCATCTAGTGGTGACCTGAATTTCAGTGAAATTAATTCACTCTATAACATTGCTGGTTATATTGTAAATAGCATCAAGCTGCAATCGAAGACATGTGATAAATGTATTTCATACATAGGAAGTAAAGAACCATTGCACAAAAATTTTACCAAGTTTACTCGGATAAAATGTTACCGTTCAAAAACATTATTTTTCTGTCATGAGTCCATCTTTTATTTTTTTGTTGATATGGAACTGCTATTTAGAAAATATTATGAATTGGTAAGACCACAAAATGTGAACCTTAAAGCATTTTTCATAGATAAAGTGCTGGCAATTGATTGCCCTACTATACCAGATTGTCATGGTATGAAAAATAAATTGATTAGCAGGTTTATAGTCTTTAGATTGAAGATTGCAAGCAAAAAGTATAGGAGTCTAATGCAAAAATATTCCAGCAAATCTATGCGTTGAGAAATTCATAATATCCTGTTTTTTCAAAAAGCTTATATGCGAGCTTCTATATTATATTGTATAATAATTGTTTAAATAAAAGTTTAAAATATACAAATTTTATTTTCCCATAATTCTGTGATATGAAAACCTTATCACCGATGTGCATTTATCCCGAGCATTTAAATGAAAACTATCCACGCCACTTAATTCTGAAGGCGTATCTCCCTTGTACGCTCATTTTTTAAAGGAACACCCTATGCACTATTGGATTCTCTCCTGCAAAAAGATTTTAAAATAGTTAAATTAAAATGTGAAAAAGTTAACGTATAATACTGAAATATTTTAAAAGATGCCCAAAATGACCACCATTGGTTTCCATATAATGATGCAATTCATTTTTGAGGTGTTTTTTCATAAAAGTGACACCTTCAGAATAATGTGGACCTTATAGTTGTAATTGAGATGGTCTGTATATTATCTGATAACATAAATATTGAATTCGAGCGAACATGGGTATTTTCCAGTTCAAATACAATTATTCGAATCATATCTAGGGTGGATAGGCATAAGGATATTCCAAAAAGATTTTATTAAAAATAAATTAATAAATTTTGCATTGACTGATATCGTCGCCTTGAAGTCCTCATTTTTCCTCGATTTTGAGATAATATGTATTATAAATACAGCTTGCGCACTTCTGCTAATATCGAGTATATTCATTAGACTATAGTCTAAGGTATTTTCATGCTCTCCGACTCACTGTACTGATTTATAATACACATTATCTCAAAATTGTCTCAACATGAGATACGAGGCTATGACTTAACGGCGACGATATATCATATGAAAGAAGGCTCACAAAAATTTTTCACAGTATTTTCTTCCACATTATCTTTTTTTTTAAGTAGAAAGACCCCACAGTAAAAGATATATCAAAATATACTGCTTCTTGTTTGAATTTATTATTTCCCGCCGACCGTTAATGGCGGATGGGCGGGGCTTATGGCCTATTGTCGCCACTGTCTTGTATAAAGTCACTGTATTTGTATAAAGTCACTGTAGTTTTCATGTACAGAGAGAGCCAAATTGGACACTTTTGAAGGTAATATCCTATTATAAATTGGGTTGCGTTCAGAATCAACGTCGGATACGTCCGACCCGACGTAGAGCGCGATTGGTTGTTTTCTGTGGTACTGTGGTTAGTCATTGGTCGCATTCAGCGGACGAAACAGTTGCGCAACCGTTACCAAAACGTTCGGTGGCACAATTTTTATGTAAAACCAGAGACAATTTCTCTATGTGTAAAACTCAATGGTGAAAACCGCACATCGGTATCACTCATCGTTTCAAGTTCAAGGTATATATTTTTTTTCCTGAAATAAACTGCTCTACCAAACCACGGAAATAGGACCAATACCCACAAGATTGCACTGACTCAGCTAGAAATTTATTGATAATGAAAACAATATAGATATCATGAAGTAGCCACACCAAATTACTAGCTCTTCCACTGATGATACCTATAATCTATGATACCACACTTCTAATTAAATGATATGTAAAATAAATAAATTGTTACTGGCAGGTAGACCTTCGTCGATGACCAATTGATTCTTATAACCAATTAAATTTACTACTCTTACGGTGGGTTGCATAAAGCCTCCATTAGCTTAATTATAGATTAAATTCGATGTTTTCATTGAAAATGAGCTGGAAATCGACATAGAATCACACTAATGTGACAATTAATGTCAGTAAAAATTTAATGCAACCCACGGTAAGGTATTAATACTCATACCGCCGTATTCACAAAGCATTCAATCTCCGTTAAGTCCTAACTGAGGTCCTCAGTTAAGGATAAATTGGGGATAATAAGGCACAATAAGGGATAAAGGTGTTAAAACAGGCATGTTTCACCACCGTTACATACGTTAACTGAGGACCTCAGTTAAGACTTAACGGAGATTCAAACACTTAACAATGCTTTGTGAATACGGCGGTTAGAATTTCATTTTTCAAATAGGGCAGCCTATCCGCCGTATTCACAATCGCAACCTCAGTTAACGTGAAAATTAACGTGAAACAGGCCTGTTTCCCCACCGTTGAATACGTTAAATGAAGTTGCGATTCATATTTATCCTTAACTGTTCGAATGCTTTGTGAATACGGCGGTAAATATTTTAATAGAACTTGAAAATACTACAACACACTTAATATTTTGCAGAACTCATATCTGAAATATACAGATTCCAAGTTTCAGGAACTGGCAGGCTTTGAAGGGCACATTGAAAAACAGAATAAATTCTAATAAAATTCACTGAAACTGTAATTAAAACTCATATTTACAATATAACATATTATCATAACAATTTAACCTACTCATGTTCATAAATAATGAATCAAACATCAATATTGATAATAATATACAGGCAAACAAGAACAAAATATTTCTTAGAGGTATTTGAAGTGTCTTCTGGATTTTCCTACACACAAATAGCGCCGTTCCTGAACATTTCTTGTACAATTAATTAATTTAACGGAAGTTAGAGCAAAGTTTTTCGGCCTTTTCTGTTCAAATTGATCAACATTTATTAGGTTGTAGTCTTCGAAATAATGATGTACCATACCTCCTGTATACACTTGTGCAACTAATACAATTACTGTACAATCCTGTGCGCAATAAATTATTTTAAAAATTTTGTGTTAAGCTATTTGAAAATGAAATCAATTTGTAAGGTATTTACTACAAAATTAAAATGAAATTTATCGTATGACAGTCTCCTAAAAAGAGTTTTTTCACTTCTGAAAAATGCAGTTAGGAGGTATTGTCACATCACCAACGATATCCCATGTTTCATTATTTTTAAACTTCACTGCACGTGTATAAATAAAATTTGAAGATTCACTATTGAATTCCTCGTAAAAAAGTCCTTCAGAAATATTTTGACAGAAACCAAGACAGAAAAAAGGAACTTTTCCAAAATATACATCTTCAACAAAAACCCTATACTCCGGAACTATGTTATAGATATAGATATGCGGTTTTCATCATTGAATTTTTCATAAAAATTGATACTTTGGCACTAACATCGGTGTTTGCCTATCTAGTTCTTAAATAGGACGTTCCCTTGATAGGCTCCAATTTGGCACAATCTGTACATAATAATACAGATTTTGAAGTGTGAAAAATATTTGTCAATTTGATAATAATTTATGTTTTATGATATTCTGCTTATTGTTCTTCAACCAAATAATTCGACTTTTGAAAAATTCTGTTCTACTTCTCTTGATTCTCTTCTGTATCATGGAAATTAAAGCTCTAAGTAACAATAAATATAAATATAATGTATGTATATATGTATAACAGAATTTTTTTATGTGCAATAAACTTAGTTAAAAGGATTTCGGAATTTGACCCTATTTTCTTAATTAGAGTCCACCACCACTACGCTCAACAGATATCTTCTTATTGAGTTTCTGTCTTTCATGTTCCGCTTCTTCTAATTCGGCCATTCTAGCAAATCTTGAGTAAGTAACATGTCCGGACTTGATGGCTGACATCATCTAAATATAATAAAATATGTGAGTGTAATACTACCCTTACATTTTGTTATTATCTTGATTAAATTAATTATAATTAATAACTGCTTCAGGAAGTATGTCTCATGCACGTGTTAAAACATTTAGATTATCATATATTATTTGGCAATCAATATATCAATTCCAAGCAGCGATTCCAACACAAAGAAAACAAAAAATAACAATGGAATTGAATTTAATCTAGAAGGGTTTATATTTGATTTTGATCCTGTAATGGTTTTCTGGGAAGCCTTAGGAGGTTTAGGATAATTACCATATTATACTACTTCATGTGATTATCCAATAAGGGACAAAAAAGCCAATTAGCATAAATGCAGAAAAATTCGACAATTCAAAAATTAGCCATGCATAAAGCTCGAAACTGTGCACTGTGTGAATTCAATCTAGGAGTTTTTGAAATAGAACATAAACAAGGAAACAGGCAATATCCAACCTGTAAATACTCGTCAAGTTCAACTTGTCCGTTCATGTTTGTATCGATTTCCTTCAAGATATCATGCAGTTGTTCACCTGTTACATTCTCCTCACCACTTTGCTGGAAGAGATACCCAAAATGTTAATATTCATATATGCACTACTCACCTGTAAATAATCTGCTAGTTCCAATTGACCATTATGCATGAGCTGGATATCAGTCAATAAAGAATGGATTTCTTCTTCTGTCAATTTGATGCCTAATGACTAATAAACTTTCATGAGTAAATCTTTCCAAAATAAAGAACTAATTTCGTAATACTCAAACAGAAGAATGCAATAGACCACATTCGTTAGGTTAGAATCATTCCCCTTGCGGGAGATCTATATTGAAATTTTTTAAGATGGGTGGTTCAACTTTGAGATGAACCCACCCTATTTAAAAGAGAATACACAGACCTCAAGTATTGGGTACCTTCATCATTAGTGCATGTTTTCATCTTCTATACACATCAAAATCTATTTCTATTTGTCCTCAAATGAAAATTGGAACCAGGGTAGTTCGAAAGATTTCCGTATGTTGTAGATGACTTCTGTTGTGCGTCATTACATGGCCGATGGGTAATGTTATTATTTTTGACTGATTTCAAGTGAGCTAAAACGTCCATCGCATTTGCTCAACACTTTTATATTCATTAATCATTTTGGAAATATACAATTTTGTTATGAAAACTTTGGTGGTGATACATCGACTGCTCTGTTGGGGGGGGCACAATAGACCTTAAGGTCGCAGTGCAACGTTACCCCCTACAACAATATATGAAAACTTAATTCTAGATTGTTGAGAAAGGTTCACTGAATCTGTTTCAACAGAAATAAACATTAAGAAATTAGTCAAAGTATCCAACAATTTTTTTTTTTTAAATAGTCCATTGATGTGGAGGTCTGATTTTACAGGTAGAAAAAGGGAAAGTCTACTCCACTAAAATTTGTGTATTTCTTGAAAGAAATCATGCACAATGCATTACGAAAAGTGGACTTGTCATCTTCAGGTGTTCACAAAAATAAATATATTAAAAGTGTTCACCACTGAGTTACAAAGTCAACTCATCTAAAAATAGGCGAGAGATTCGCGTAAATATAAGGCCATAAAGGCCGGTCCATACGCTACGTTTTGCACAACCTTTTGCCTGCACAGTTCAACACGTTGCAGGTAGAACGTTGCGTGTAGAATAGAAAATTGCGCAGTTTTGAAAACGGCAAGGAGACGTTGCAGTTGCAGCGATAACTGAGCTGATAAGAGAGCATAGATATCCGTGGATTGCGCGGATTTGTCGCTACATGTGGACGGTAACTATGGCAACAGCATGCCAAAATTGACAAGAATAGTACCTTCTCCATGACAATATCACTAGAACTGTGCGAAATATACAGACATATCTGCATCATGTAGACGCAATAAAAATTGCTACGTTTTCATTCCGTCTTAAGACTGCGCAGACAAAAGGTTGTGCAAAACGTAGCGTTTGGGCCGGCCTTTAGAAACGCATGGGGAATTGAGTCCTTGGATGGATCGTAATTCAAAACTCCCGCCTAACCTAACTAATGTGGTCTATAGCTCTAAAGGAATACTGAGGGAAATATACGGGCAAGAACTGATTTACAGATTATGCAATGGAGAGAAAGAATTAGCCTCTACTTTCATTTTTAATGAGCTACATTAACTTGTTGAAGAAACAATTTTCCACATTGTGAGAACCAATGAAAAAGGTGAATTCACTTCTGAAGGAAACAGCTGTATACAGGTGTCCCGATTCCCGAAATTGAATTAACAAAATTTAATGGTATATTGTACGTCAAAAAATAGAACTAAAACTACATATAAAGCTTTTTTCGGAAAGGCTCTGTTTTTGAAATACATCTTGAAGAGAATTCTATAAAGATAACGAAAACGGTGCATCCTAAGGACATTAGACAGATACACCTTTTTTGTGTAGAAATGTTACCTTCTTCTGGATTTTGTATTCAAAATTCCGATTTTGTTGATCTATAATATAATATTGAATTTTTTACCTTAAGTTTGGGACTCCTGTATATGAATTAACTAAATTTCCCTATGCTTTCCTCAGGTTTATGTTATCTACTTACAGTACAATATTATTTACCGAATATTTAAAAGAAGAAATTGGGATAGCAGGAAGTTGCTATTATCACACAGGGTGTGCTAATAACAAATACCCATTATAAATAGGCTCTCATGGACATATGAAAAAATATAGAAAAGCTCTTATGGGAAGTCAGTGCTCTTTGGCTTGTTCACATTGACCCATTTCAATTGAATAATGATTGATTCTCGCTTATTGGATAGTGTTTGACTCGGAACCGGAGGTTTTTTCTTCGTGGCTAGGAAAGACGGTGGAAGCCATCATTCAATGTTGGATCAAAAATGAACACTATTGTGCCTAAGGTGGCGTAAAGACACATGTACACCGCCTACAAGGACACAAATGATTCTCCTAACTCGCACAAGCTCCTAGGAGTGTTCTTGTAGGTTTTGTAACTGTGTCTTTAAAGCACCTAAGGCATGGCAATGATAATTTTTCATCCAGCAATTAATGGTGGCCTCTACCGATTTTCCTAGCCAGGAAAGCTAAGCTAGAAGCAATCGTTATTTAATTTAAATTGGTCAACGTGATCAGTAGATGATTTTATTTTCCTATGTATCATATGTAGCTACTATTACAGTACAATGAGGTGAGAATTTAAATATAATTTTCAGTACCTGCCAACATTCGCATACCAACACTTCATTATAAGCATCAATAATCAACAACTGAAAATCACACGTTCCGTTCATACCTACATCAAATATCCTTCACGTACATTCACTCCTCCAAGCATAATAAAATCTCATTCAGTTTGAAAACACAAAATTTTTGTTCTGTGCAAGCACAACAAACCTTCCGTCGAAAGGACCTTCCAATGGCTTTACGACACAAGAAACCGCGACTCTCCAACCCCTAAGATTCGTAACATACCAAATTTGGCCCCAGACCTTCCAGTTTCTACTTACACATTCACTCATTTTTCAAACAAAGTTTTGAAAATTTCATACACCGTTAGGCCACTCATCCAATCGCCCCTGTACTTACACTCATCCGATTGCCCCTGTATATACGCAAATTTCATTCAGTCTGAATAAGTACATAGCCGAAGTTTGACAGTAATATCCGAACTATGCCGGTCGGAATTCACCTTAAAGTTACGAACAATTCCTTTATGTTGGGTGCACTTCTTTGAATACGAATACAAATCAATTCCAGCACCAGACCCATGACCGCTAGACGTGATCTACTGCTAATCTAACCCATACAACCTAAAAACAGCCACTTTCTCCCCTGCGCATGCGCCGTCCACTAGTGGCTGAAAGTTCTCTAAAAATCATACACCTCACACCCCCGCACCAGTGGTCCAAGGGATTTCGCAACTTAAACGCACGCATGCGCGGGCGCTCTCGAGGTGATTTTATGGGAAATAGCCCGAATAGCATCCTCCAACTGCATACCCCACTCCTCACGAAAACTCCAGCAGTTATATAACATTTTGTCTGCCCATGCGCAGCTCTTAGAGGGATTATATGGAGGGATAGCGTCCTCCAACTCCAAACCTCACTCCTCTCAGACGAAAACTCCAGCCGTTATCAGCACATTTCGTCTGCTCATGTACAGACAATCCTACCGTAGTCTTTGCGTCGGTATTTTACAACTAACTACCTAGATTCAATTCGATTTCTCGAGTTATTGGGAAAACAGTTTTAGAAATGTTTATCTGTTCGTTGGCATCCGATCAATAATAATTAGCACACATGTAAAGGTCATAATTCTACAACTTGGTGCTAAATTTCAGATAGATCGAATGACTAGTTCCGGAAATATTCAGTTTGAACTCAAAATAACCATAAAGGCTGGTTCATGCTGGCTGGTAACTTTAACTTAACACTAAACTTAAAAATTGAAACATAGATTTCTAGTGCTATGGTTTATACTGAGACTAAAGAATCCGTTTACTTATTAATAATAATAATAGTTAATAAGTTGACGGATTCTTAGGTCTGACTAAAAACCATGACACTAAAAATGTATATCTATATATATTATATATATATAGGATTAAGTTAAAGTTACCAGCCAGCATAAACCAGCCCTAACTCTGTAATCACTCGACGGATTTCGCTCACTACCGAATTTAACCAAGATATTTATGCCCCAAAATCTACCCAGTAATGTTCAAGTCTCTAACTCATTTCGTTCGAGAGTTATCGTGCTTACAGGCTGTAGCTAAACGGTGTCTGAAGACAGCGGTCATACGGACACGCTGGGATTGAGGTACCTATTAGTTACCCGATCCTGAACATGGTGAGCGACTGGAGTCCAGTAACTCCCAAATTTGATACTTCTTCAGGCTGGGTCTAAAGCCCCCCGCGGAAGGGGGAAAATAGTGATGGGTGGACGCTCTGGATCTGGAGCCAAAACTAACTCACATGTCATATTTAACTGTCCAGTCACACACAATGGAGACTTCACTATGGGGGCGAAGGAAAATGGACCTTGTGCAGGTAATACATCGAAAAGGCAGTGGGGTTGTTAGATGAGACCCGTGTAATGTCGGCGGTGAAGGACTTAGCTATGGACCCTATGGAGGCTAGCAACCCGAGCTGAGGTGGATCAACCATGAGACCCTGTCAGCTAATAGGTTTGTTCCATCAACCAGTTTGGAGCAGCTCGGAGCATCACACTCATGCGCATTGGGGACTTGGAGCTCGAACTCGCGTTCCTACAAGATTATGGAGTACACAACTTCGTATTCCAACAACCGCGAGAGTTCGCTGGAGCGTCTCTCGGGTTTGCTCCAAACTTCTACTTCTGATGGGTTAGAGCTCGATAGGGAGCACCAAACCCGCGCATGCGTAGTAGCAATTCATCTATAACCTTTTTAAACTGTTCTTGTCACAACAAACAATCTAACCTTACTTCGCTACTTTTGAATTTTGATTTATCCGCAGATTTTTGTTTTGACAGTGTGTCGATTTAGGTGTATTTGAAATGGATTTACAAGCGTGGATTGATGCCTTCCTGAGCAATTCCGATGTGGAATCATTTACCAACAAATAATACTATTTTCAGCCATTGCACACTAAAATCTGACAAACAGAGAACAGTAATCAACTTAGGTAGGTAGGTAAAACCATTTCAAAATTAAAATTTCTTAACTGAATATTGAGGTTAGGTTACCAACCTCACGAAACGGCGACGCCCACTCGCTCTCAACTCGTTCCAACAAAACTTCGCGAGGGATATCCTTGGAGCTAACCCGGGGCTATTCTCTGCAACTCTAGGGCATCCCCACGAGTTGCTCCAAAAATGTTGATGGAACAAACCTAATAGGAGACTGACCGAGGTGCAATCAGCCTCTCTAGGCTGCAGCACGGGCTACTTGCTCGATCGGAATCAGTCTAACACAAACAAGCAAACTATCGTGCTTACCGCCGGAAGGAAGGAATTGGATTTGACCAAGGATTATTTATCAGTTGAATCGAAACGTTCCGACCAAAAAGTGTAGTAACCTCGTTAATAACACTATTTTCTCACTCCATTTCGATATTTTCAGTTCAGTATTTCGAATTAATGTAGTGAACTTTTATTAATTGTCAATATTGGAAGAATTTATTTATCACTAGTTCAAGTAAATATTGAAACATGTGAGTATACCTTGAGACTTCTTCGGATATCATTAATTGAAACATAGCCTTTGTGGTCTTTGTCAATGATTTGGAATCTCTTAATATAAAGTTGAATCTCTTCCTTGCTCAAATTGATTGGTATTTTATCCCTACTAGCCCGATTAACACTTTGTCCCATTTCGTTCGATAAGAAATCAGTTGCTGCTTGAGTTTGTTTATTCTTTTCCTCTGAAAAAAAATTGTAAAAGATATAATATATTTCCTGATATTGTTTGAAATAACAATATGTTCGTATAGCAATTTCTTAATATTATAAACTGCTTTCATTGTGTTTTAAATCAAAGAATCGAAACATACCTTCAGACCAGTTCAGTTCTTCCGCCATAATGTTTATAATCTGCGGCAAAGCTTCCTGAGTCGCTTGAACATTCAAAAAGGCCAACCTTAGTCTTCTCGCAATCATGTCAATAGCAGTCAAGGCATATTCTCTAACACCATATCTAATTTCAGCGTCAATATATGGAAATTCTGGATGAAGTTTCTTCCCAATAATAGGCCAACGCTGACCTATTTGAAACAAGAATTCCTGTTATAATTGAAACAAAAATAGTGGCGGTTCGTTACTTGATTAGGAGGCAGTGCTGCAGAGCGTAGGCATGAACAATTTAATAAAAATAAACTTCATGGAATCTCCTCACGACCTAGGTCTTCTAGCCTATTACACGAACACATGATGATTCTACAATAGGTGCATTTGTTAAATACATCTGAGCGCTCGGATCGCTCAATCGTGTTTGTTATTTACAAATCGAGTATACTGAGTGATCAAAATGGTGTATGGTTATTACCTCAGCGATTGCTCGGACGTCACGCGAAAAGCTCCGAGCAAATCGGTGGAGCGGATCGAGCTATCCACTATTTTCAATTTCAATGTCAATATAACCGTCAAACGTTCAACGAAATAATTACCCAAACAAAATTGAGAATTATTTATGAATGCGAAATTTGCCAAGGAACAACAAGATTGCCAGATAAAATATATTGCAATTTTGACTAACGGAATTTTAAGATGATGAGTGGCCGGTTGCTGAATAATAATATACAGGGTGTCCCAAGTTCGAGTGCCTATTAGACGTTTCTGGAGAACTGGACATATTTGAAATCTGAAAATTGGGATTATGATATTGCTTGAAATTCTCTACAGACCTAAAATATTTTCGAAGCCCAATCACTTCCGGATATACAGGAAGTGAAAATAAATTTGATGAAAATTTTTTTTTCAAGTTTTGCATCCTGCTATGATCAAGTATTGAATGCTAAATACATTTCTGTCAAAACCATTGTATTCATTCGAATAGTTTTCAAAATATCGAAAAAAAAACGGAAAATAAGTCAAATATGTTTAGTCAGTATTATGTTCATTATTCTTGTTTTAAACATCCTGAGCGTGAACCGTTTTAAGAACATCGAAGAGGAAAAATATGGACAGGTCATGCATCTTTTGAATTTCAGAAATATCATCACAGTGTTTAAAATTTTGTGTCGAAAATTGTGATCAAAAATTGGCCATAACTTCTGTTTCTCAAATTAGAACCCAATTTTTTGGCGCTCTAGTTCCTCGGAACAGAGTGCTTATCAATTTGCCCAAATATCTGTAATTTTCGATTTTTTGGCTGAAAATGGTCTCAAACGATTTGGTTCGATTCACTGATCAAGAATCCGAGGTCGAAATCGATTCTGTCCGGCCGGCCGGCCGTAGGCACGATAACTCTCGAACGAAAGGAGTTAGAGGATTGAAATCTGCAAGGTGGATTTGGAGCGTAAATATCTCTTACAAGTTCGTTAATGGGCGAAATCGATCAAGCGGTTTCGGAGTTAAGGCCGATTTTAGTAAAAACATTTTTTATGAATATTTCCGAAACCGATCACTCGATCTATCTGAAATTTAGCATCAAATTGTAGAATCATGACCTTCATACGCATGTGAAGTTTTGTATTGACAAGGTTACCGCAAAGTGTCAAAAAAAAAATTTTTTAATTATAAAAATTTGTTTCTACAATGACTCTCGAACGGAATGAGCTAGGCAGTTGAAATTTTCAGAGTAGGTTAGGGAGATGAATATTTCGGTTAAGTTCATTATTGGGCAAAATAGGCCAGATGGTTTCGGAGTAACGAAAAAAAATTTTTTTTTTTAAGTAACAAATTTCAAATTAAATTTGTATTTAAGATGCAGTTTTACCATGAAAATCCATTGATATCATTATTAACTCCAACAAGCTAATACTTTCGGAGATATGATTTTCCGAAATTTCAATAATGATCGTACTTCTATGTTTTCACAGAATGCTATAATTATTCTATTTAAGCTTTATTATATGCTCTGTGTTCATACTCGTGCATGTTAACCTGTGCTATAAGAGAGAGTCAAATTCATTTCAGCTATTTTTATTTGATTTCTTCCATGGTGCAGTTCTCATTCTAAGATTGCTCATTTAATCTTGATAAATAAACTATTATTTGAATTTAATTTCTTTTATGATGCAGTTCTATCATAAGAATACATTGATATAATTCTCAACTCTGAGAAACCAATACTTTCGCAGATATAATTTGTCTGTTTGAACTAGAGCGCCAGAAAGCTCCTGTCCACAGGGCTTGAACCAATTTTATATGATTGCGTTGGATTCTGCGGTGAAAAATAATGATGGTTCTCTAACATGATTATGCTCCAAAATAAAGAAAAACTCAGAAATTATTTAATTTAGGAGCACAATCGTGTAAGAAAACTATCATTATTTTTCACCGCAGAATCCAACGCAATCATAAAAATAGGGTTCTAATTTGAAAAAATGGGTTCAAGCCCTCTGGACAGGAGCTTTCTGGCGCTCTAGTTCAAACAGACAAATTATATCTCCGAAAGTATTGGTTTCTCAGAGTTGGGAATTATATCAATGGATTCATATGATAGAACTGCATCATAAAGAAAATTCAATTCAAATAATAGTTTATTTATCAAGATTAAATGAGAAATCTGAGAATGAGAACTGCACCATGGAAGAAATCAAATTAAAATAGCTGAAATGAATCTGCCTCTCTCTTATAGACAGGATAAAGCTTAGATAGAATAATTATAGCATTCTGTGAAAACATAGAAGTAAGATTCATTATTGAAATTTCGAAAAATCATATCTCCGAAAGTATAAGCTTTTTGGAGTTAAAAACAGACAAATTATATCTCCGACAGTATTGGTTTCTCAGAGTTGGGAATAATATCAATGGATTCTTATGAAAAAACTTCATCTTAGCAGAAATTGAATTCAAACATCATAGAAGAATTTAAATTCAACAAGAGTGCCAAAAATTATCAATCCAAAACCAATAGACGAATTCTACCCAACAACGAACTCATCCTAGATATTCATTCCTCAATTCTATGATGAACGATAATATATATCTTTTCTCAAATCCACTCCAATACACAATATTCCAGTTTTGTTTTTAGTGGAGATATTCTGAACTCAACATTATTAACTTACCATTACCATTCCCATCATCATATGGATTGACCATCGGCATGAAAATATCAACCAACAAAATGTATGATATTATATTATATATCTCATATTTCTACGATGAAAGAATTAGACAACGTCATGTCTCAGGAAAATAAGTTGACATTATAACAATTCATAGAATACCCACAGAAGAATTATATCATTTTGTGAAAACATAGAAATACGATTTATATTGAAATTTTGAAAAACCATATCTCCGAAAGTATTAGCTTGTTAGAGTTAAAGATGATATGAATTGATTCTTATGGTAAAACTGCATATTGAAAACAATTTAATTTGGAATTTGTTATGTAAAAAAAAATTTGTTTTTTGTTACTCCGAAACCATCTGTCCGATTTCGCCCAATAACGAACTTAACCGAGATATTTATCCCCCAAACCTACTCTGAAAATGTCTACTGTCTAGCTCATTCCGTTCGAGAGTAATCGTGCCTACGGCCGGCCGGACAGAATGAATCTCGACCACGGATTCTTGATCAGTGAGTCGAACCAAATCATTTAAGACCATTTTCATCGAAAAATTCGAAAATTACAGACATTTGGGCAAATTGATAAGCACTCAGTTCCGAGGAACTAGAGCGCCGAAAACAGAAGTTATGGCCAATGTTTGATCACAATTTTCGACACTAAATTTGAAACACCCTGTGATGATATTTCTCAAATTCAAAAGATGCATGACCTTTCGAAATTCTTCCTCTTCGACGTTCTAAAAACGGTTCACGCTCAGGATGCTTAAAACAAGAATAATGAACATAATACTGACTTAACATACTTGACTTCTTTTCCGGTTTTTTTTTCATTATTTTGAAAACTTTTCGAATGAATACAATGCTTATATTATAACGGAAATGTATTCAGCATTGAATACTTGATCATACCAGCAATGCAAAACTTGAAAAAAACAGTTTTTCATCAAATTTATTTTCACTCCCTGTATAACCGGAAGTGATTGGGCTTCGAAAATATTTTAGCTCTGTAGAGAATTTCAAGCAATATCATAATCCCAATTTTCAGATTTCAAATATGTTCAGTTCTCCAGAAACGTCTAATAGGCACTCGAACTCGGGACCCTGTAGTATAGGTAATAATGATATACAGGGAGATTCACCAAGACCGTTCGATTAAATATTTCAAAGAAAGACTCGAGATAAACACTTGAAATTTTATAGTTAAGCTTTGTTAGGAGAGATGAATTCTTGGAAAAACTTTCAGATTCGTTCTACTTCTGTTTTCACCGGAAATGATGCCAACTTTCGTTTTTTAAATGTAATACCCAGTTTTTCCATTGATAACCAGATTACCCATTGAATTCTACATTGTTTTAACCCTTTCGGTACCTGCGTACACATTTGTGTACAGCGTCTTTAATGCTTTTGTAATAGTAACACGGAAAATTTTTATCCATCTGCTACCAATGTACACATTTGTTGTGTATGTCTAGCATTACTGATTAACACACAGTGCCATCTGAACGCACAATTTATGAACGAAACCTAAATCTGCGCAGGCGTCTACGGTTGAACGTTAGTGCGCTATACAGAGGTCACTACAGTACAATTTATTTGGCCTATCACATTGTCGTATGTATTTGGTAATTTTATTCATTGTGCATGATAGGTGTTTGTTTGCATTGAAAGTGAAAAAAAGACAATTTGATTGATATATCCGTTTATAGTTTACTTTGAAATTGTGTACACAATTGTGCACTGCAGTAGTGAAGTGTTGTAAGGTAGGTACAACCGCAATTGTTGGTTTAGGTTTTTTTATTTATTTTATTTATTATTTCAACAGTCCAGAATGTCCAAATATAAGCCTCTCACGGAAAAGGAAGTGTTAGAATGCATCGATGCTTTGTCAGATCTTGAAGATATAGTTATCGAGAGTGATTTCGAGGATGATGGATGGAAAAATGATGAATCTGTTGCCTATGATTCACTTTCGGAGGACGAAAGTAATGAAGAAAGGGAGAACGTTAATACAAATGCTACTGGAAATAATGTTGAACCTATACTATCCACATTGGTTCCTTCAAAATTTGATACAAAGGAAGACTTTTTCACTTCTAATGATTTGACCACTAAAGCTGATATAAAATGGAGAAGAAATGTGACCTACCAAACACCGCCAATCAAGTGGTATACGCCTACAATTGAAGACGTTGTAGATTTGGAAAGCCCTACACATTTTTTTCAACAATATTTCACAAATGATCTTATTGACCGTATGGTTGAAAATACCAACCTTTATGCAGTGCAGCAAGGAACTCGATTTCAGCCGACTAATGCAGCGGATATGAAGGCTTTTGTGGGTATACACATATTGATGGGCAATATCCGGTACCCAAGGGTACAAAATTATTGGGAGTCGAGATTAGAGGTTCCCCTGATTGCAAATAGTATGCCTCGTAATCAATTTTATAAAATGAGGCAACACCTTCATTTTATCAATAATCTAGAAAAACCTAATAATAACGACCGTTTTTGGAAGGTTCGACCCCTTTTCGATGCTATTCGAAAAAAATGTTTGACCCTTCCTTTAGAAATGAGTCTATGCGTAGATGAACAGATTGTGCCGTTCAAAGGTAAGCTGGATGTGAAACAATATGTGAAAGGAAAGCCATGTCCTTGGGGCATCAAAATTTTTGCACTTTGTGGTGCTAGCGGCCTGCTTTACGATTTCATATTATACCAAGGCTCTACAACTGAATTAGAAGAAACTTACAAGAAGAACTTGGGATTAGGTGCTGCAGTGGTGTGGAAGTTGGCGGAAAGAATATCTGAAAGAAACATTCAGCTATACTACGACAACTATTTCTCAAATTATCAACTACTGCAATGTCCCAAACAAATTTGGGCATCCGGAACGGCACGTTTGGACCGTTTCAAAGCACCTCCCTTTTCCTCAGATAAAGTGTTCCAAGGAAAAGGTCGCGGGACGTCTGAAGAGCTTATCAGTGATGATGGACATGTAATTCTAACTAAATGGTATGACAACAAGGCCGTAACTATGGCGTCCAATTACATGGGAATTGGTGAAACAGATAGTTGTAGAAGGTGGGACAAAAAACAAAAAGAATATGTGTATGTGACACGACCGCAAGTTGTTCAGCAGTATAATTTGAACATGGGAGGCGTTGATAAGCTAGATTTCCTCGTATCTATATATAGATCATTTATTCGATCGAAGAAGTGGACCCTAAGAATGTTCACTCACGGAATTGATCTAGCATGTGTGAACGCATGGCTAGAATATAGGGCGAAGGCCACTGCATTAGGTCTACCTAAAAAGCAGATTTTAGATCTACTGCATTTCAGAGCTTATGTGGGGGAAGCACTGATATTATCCTCAAAATCAGGACAGAGAAAAAGAGGGCGCCCATCTGTTGCAATTGATGACGAGCCACAAACATCTAGATCTTCTAGACCAAAATCTGAAATAAGACCTCTTGACGATATTCGCTTTGACGGAATGGATCACCTACCTGAGATAGATGAGAAAAACTTTGCATCGAGGTGTAAAAATGAGAATTGTGCTGGGAGGTCACGTACGATGTGTTCTAAATGTAAAATACATTTATGTCTAACCAGGAAATCAAACTGTTTTTTAAAATATCACACAAAATAAAAGTATATACTTTCTAATTATCGTATTGATCTGCAGCCTTCCACTACCACCGTACACATTTGTGTACATCTCGAAAAGTAAAGAAAAAAAATTAAATTCAAATTGGTATTTATTCTAAAAAAAAACAAAAAAATCAAAATGTCAGTATACCAAATATCAAAATTTTATTTTGCAAATTTCATATTCGGTAGTGAAAGGGTGTGTTATTCTCATAAATTCGTGTGAAATCTGGAAACCCTTCAAATTTTCTCAAATAGGACTTCATTCCAATGTTTATAACTTCTAGATTTTTGCATGAAAATTCCTCATTTTCTAGCTTCTATCAGAAGACATACCAATGCTTCTCCATCGTTAATCAAAAATTCCATTGAACAAACAGGGTGTTTCTATTTCAATATCAAAGTCAGTCAAGACAAAAACCTAGCAACTATTTTTTTTTTTCAAATGAGAACCCATTTTTTTATTGGTCAGCAGGAATCTACGTTGAAAAATAGTGTATTTTTGGCGCTCTAGTTCCTCGGAACTGAGTGCTTATCAATTTGCCCAAATGTCTGTAATTTTCGAATAATTCGATGAAAATGGTCTTAAACGATTTGGTTCAACTCACTGATCAAGAATCCGTGGTCGAAATTCATTCTGTCCGGCCGGCCGTAGGCACGATAACTCTCGAACGGAATGAGCTAGACAGTTGAAATTTTCAGAGTAGGTTTGGGGGATAAATATCTCGGCTAAGTTCGTTACTGGGCAAAATCGGACAGATGGTTTCGGAGTAACAAAAAAAAATTTTTTTTTACAGAACAAATTGCAAATTAATTTCTTTTCAATAAGCAGTTTTACGATAAGAATCCAATGATATAATTTTTAACTCTAACAAGCTAATACTTTCGGAGATATGATTTTTCAAAATTTCAATGATAAATCGTATTTCACAGAGTGATATAATTATTCTATGTATGAATTGTCATAATGTCAACTCATTTTCCTGAGACATGTCATTATCTAATCAATCGAAGAATTTTGAGCGAAGTGAGAAAAATCTCAGTTGTTTGCTCCGAAATTAGTTTTTCTCAGAAAAGTCTTACATTTCGGAACGGAACATGAAGTAAGAGATCTGAGAGTAGTGAGACTGCTTTTCATCCATAGACATAGAATGCAAATAGAATGTAAATATTGAAAGCATAATTCTGCAGTTCGAGAGAGGAGAAAATTTGGTGAACGTAGATCAGGAAATTTTTGATCGATTACAAGGTAATTTTTCATAATTACTCTTCTTTGATACATGTTTTATGAAAAATCTACTATTTGTAGGTACTTTAAACCTGTTTTGGGCAATTGTCATACGAAACTTGTTGGCGCTCTAGTTCCTCGGAACTGAGTGCTTATCAATTTGCCCAAATGTCTGTAATTTACGATTTTTTTGATGAAAATGGTCTTAAACGATTTGGTTCGACTCACTGATCAAGAATCCGAGGTCGAAATCGATTCTGTACGGCCGGCCGACCGTAGGCACGATAACTCTCGAACCAAAGGAGTTAGCGGATTGAAATTTGCAAGGTGGGTTTGGAGCGTAAATATCTCAGACGAGCTCGTTAATGGGAGAAATCCATCAAGCGGTTTCGGAGTTATGGCCGATTTTAGTAAAAATATTTTTTATGAATATTTCCGAAACCGATCACTCGATCTATCTAAGATTTAGCATCAAATTGTAGAATCATGACCTTTATACGCATGTGAAGTTTTGTATTGACCAGATTACCGCAAAGTGTAAAAAAAAATTTTGAAAATTTAAAAAATGTTTTTCTACAATAACTCTCGAACGGAATGAGCTAGGTAGTTGAAATTTTCAGAGTAGGTTGGGGAGATGAAAATCTCGGTTAAGTTCGTTATTGGGCAAAATTGGCCAGATTTAATTCGATTTCTTCCATGGTGCAGTTCTCATTCTCAGATTGCTCATTTAATCTTGATAAATAAACTATTATTTGAATTGAATTTTCTTTATGATGCAGTTCTATCATAAGAATACATTGATATAATTCCCAACTCTGAGAAACCAATACTTTCGGAGATATAATTTGTCTGTTTGAACTAGAGCGCCAGAAAGCTCCTGTCCACAGGGCTTGAACCCATTTTTTATAATACATACTACTGCTCTACTTACTGAATATCTCGGGAAACAAGCATTTTAGAGCAGTACTATGTATTACACTTATGTACTATTTTTTAACGTAACTTCGAGCTGACCAATAAAAAAATGGGTTCTCGTTTGAAAAAAATGAGTTTTGAGGTTTTTGTCATGACTGATTTTGACATTGAAGTAGAAACACCCCGTAAGGTCAATTGAATTTTTAATTAACGTAGGAGAAGCACTGGTATGTCTTCTAGAAAATAAGGAATTTTTATGCAAAAATCTACAAGTTATTAACAATTGAATGAAGCCCTATTTGAGAAAATTTAAATGGGTTTTTCAGATTTCCTACGGATTTTCTGAGAATAATATGTTAGTGACACATTAAACCAATGTAGAATTCAATAGGTAATCTGATTATCAATGAAAAAACTGGGTATTGCATTTAAAAAACGAAAGTTGTTATCGTTTCCGGTATAACCGGAAGTCTGAAATTTTTTCCAAGAATTCATCCCTCCTAGCAAAGCTTGACTATAAAAATTCAAGTGGGTATCTCCAGCCTTTCTTTGATACATTCTTCCTGGATCACCCAGTATAATAATAATAGTAACAGCCACTGAGCCATGGGATGTGCTGCAGAGTACAGGCTTGGCAAACAAAACGTAATCATTAAAGGATACTGTGGGAGGTATATTCATTATTAAATGATTTCTTTCTGGGTTTTCCTTCCCAAACTCTGAAAAATATCTATAAAATAAAAAATTTATCATTTTGTGAATTGCTTCTGCGTAAAGAACACAAGATATTTGTCAGAACTCATCTATCGAACAATGTTGAAAGAAACCATTTAATAAACTCAAGGTACCCTAGTTAAATCTGACAGTAGGTAGAAAATGCTAAAACGCATGGGGATAGGTACTACTTAGGGCAGATTTCACCAAAAACGAAATAATCTGTGATTCACAACTGCACTTACTCGCTATTTTAACCAAGCTTAAAAGATTTCGGATTTCACCATTTTAAACGCAGGCACCATGCCTGCGTTTAACTAAGATTTCTTAATCGAAGTTAACTGCAAAAAACGTGACAACTCTGCAATATCTACTATTTCTATAATTAGACCATAAAGCATCAGAATTGTATCTATTATAAAATGCTTCTTGTTCATGATTATGGTAGCTCCTCAGGAATCAAAGAGCATTCCAATTTAGGGCCGGACGGAGAGCCTTGGAAAATCTTAGTATAACTGGCACATCAATCGATCATGAGCTAGGAATACCAATCACGCCAAAAGACCAAAGAAATGTATGCCGACAGATAAGACAGGCATCACTGAAGACAGTACTTGAAGATCACATGAGTAAAAATCTGCACTCCATATATTTCGGGAATTTGCCAGAAGAATTATATATTTTTTTTATAGGCGCAAAAAATATATAATAATATTTTTGTATGTTTGCCTGACGTAGCACTTGTTACCCATGCTGAATGTTACCCATGGCCATACTGACTGTTTGTGTAAAATATGTATCTTTAAAAAGAATGACGAAATTCAACATTGCTAATTCACAAATAATTTAAAATGATAGCGTCGCAAAAAGTTGATGTATTTTTATTGTTTTCCCACTCTCAGAACATGTGCTGCAGCTGTTATACACCAGCCGCCACTGCAATAGCCATACAAAAACACCTGATTACCTGTTAACGAAGCCAATTTGGCAACAGAGAAAGCCCTGTCCCCATATGAATTGGAAAGATGCTGAGCCACTTCACATTCTAATCCAAAATCTTGCACAAGCCTAATGTACATTGTGGGAGTCCACTCATGGGCTCCTTCCATAAGAACTCCAGATGTCTGACTTTCTACCTTCTTTGGTTTCAAATTGCATGCTGAAAATTTTTGATAATCGTGTGAAAAAATGTATATTAGAAGTGTCAACTTTATTATGCACACAAATAAAAAGTTTCTTATTTTATCTTATTTCGTGTATAAACGCTATCATTCAAATGTGCATATTCAACATTCGAATTTTATTTTAATTTGCTTCTTATTTTATTTGCTGTCGCTGTGACAGTTCTAATCGATACATGATTAAGGCAGAGACAGATGATTCTCACGTATGCAACGTATTATGATCTCTGGACCCTTGAATTTACATGCCTAGAACACATTCATCACACGCAATCATACGCAACGCTGTCCCACGCAACGTAGGATCTGCCGATCCAGATCGACGTCGGAAGTGGAGGGCATAAACGTCATTCCCCGCATAAGACTAGTGTGTTTCTATAGAAACATTAATTCTATAGAACTTACATTCTAAACGCGTTAGTTTGAATTTTGAAAAATTGGAGATAACAATTCATTAATTTGGTTAGACGATATGAAGTCATTGATAATATTAAATGCACTGAATATCGTGACGCAACATTACGCAATGCAGCATGGGAAGATATAGCAAAACAACATGGCAAGCCTGGAAAGTACCTAACTGCTACTATATTTGACTTTAATATATTTGTACTGTATGAATTGGGTAGGTGTTTTAAGTATTCATATTTATCCACTCTGTAGGTACATTTAATACTGAATAAATGAATATGAGTGGGTACCTCTTTCTTTATTTATACCGTGTATCCAATATCTTCTCTTCTTAATTCTTCTTTTTGTTCTTGTGGAATGGACATATTGAAGTAAAAATAAATAACAAATATAATATATCGTCCTCAAATTCACTCTCAGCATCAGAAAACATAGTACACTATAATGTAGCTGAGAAATTACCACAACAACTGATGTCAATATGCGTTGCATACGTGGGACGAGTGTGCACACAAGCTCTCCCACCTTGCGTATGTGGGATCAGTCTGTTCCTACCTTTATACTGTTTTTAAGCTGTTAAATAACTTTATGCATTGTACTGAACTTTTAAGCAGAATCAGCTTCAACATTCTAGTAGACTAAGAGCACATCAACTCCTCCACATAATTATAATTTCATACTACAAATTATGGAGGTAATAATCCATTTGATAGAGGGGCTATTAGGTTTTCAAATATGGACCAGGATATAGATCCTTGTAATGATTGTTGTTTATGTTTGACGTTTTTCACAATGAACCTGCTTAGAATTTTTGATATTATTAACTATAGTAGAGTAGTTTATGGAAATGAGAACTAAGGAAACAAGAAGAAGTGAAGAGGAGATTGAAAAATTATGGTTTAGGAGAAACGTCAGGCTAGTTGGAAGGAAGAGAAAATTTCCATAACAACTCCTAAATAATAGAAATAAAATTTTAAATTAGGATGAAGAGGAGGTAAAAATAAACCCTAATATATAATTAATATCAAGAATATCCTATATCTCCAAGAACAAGTTCAAGTGACTGTCAAAATCTATCAAATTCAAGAAAGAAATAATCAGAAGCAGAGTCTCAGGATTTGAAAAAATAAAATATAATAGGTTAGCTAGGACAGATTGGTATTAAGTTTGTTGATATTCAATAAAAAAAAATTCTATTAAAATTCACAAACAATTTAGGAATTTTAGTTCGTTTTTAATACAAAATAGAATCCATCCTGGGAAACATATTAATATTATTAAAATTAGAAAGTAATTAGCAACCAATAGGTCTCTTGCATGTAACACGAAATGTCATATGTTAATGTTTTTCTGAATCTAATTCAATATCAGATCATCATGTATGCCCTCATCCACTTTCAAAACTTATAAAATTTGAATATTTTGGTATTGACAATCGGAAAATCAAGAAGCAAATTCAAATGAGGTGAAACGCTGATTTGTAGAATCGTTGCTATAACGGCTGACGTAATAAAAATCTACCCTCCTTTTACAGCGAAACAAAGAGTGAAATGGATACGGGAAGAGAGAGACGTAACACAAATTTACCCTCGACGAGTACATCTGCTTGTTACAGCGAAATAAAAAGTGAAACGGACACGAGAAGAGAGATAATAGATATGACGAGTTACGTCACGGATAGGCGCCAAGTTTCGATCGTTTGAAAAGCCATTATGTGCAACCAAATTTGAATGATCGTTTTCTCGTTGAAGATCGAAATTTTTGACGGCGGTTGAACTTTTTCAGTATTCTCATGGATATTTTAATCGATTCCAATAATAAAAAAATACATGGGTGAGACCTATTCTTCCGATTCCATTACAATACCTTTAGTTCTTTTGTTTTCGGCGATAGGACTAGTTGCGCCTGTTCTTTAGAAGGCGCAATTTGGTCTGTGGCTTGTTTTTGTCCCGAAGTGTTAGTCCAGTAAACATTTTTTCTATTATTTTACCATTTATCGATTTACCGATCCAAGGAGTAATGAAGATGTTCAACAAAAAATATAATAAATTATCCCACTTCTAAACTATTATCAGAAATTTGGTTGTACCAACATTTTAGAGGCAAAAAGGAATTACAGTGGACCCCGGTAGTCCGACAAACGTTTGGCAAGGCAGTGTCGGATTATCGAATTTGTCAGATTATAGAGTAATGTACTAAGAACCCCTATAGTCCAGTATTCTTTGAAAAGTAGTACCTTGTAATCCGACAAATTACCTATCAAAATATATATTTCAACAGTGATACGCATGTCGGATTACAAGGGGCGTCCACTGTATTTATAATTTTTTACATATAATTTAACATTTATGAGACGAATATAGTACGCTCAATATAATTCAGTTTCCCTACCAGTAATTGCAGTATCAATGGTTTCTTCTGCCATAGATCTGTATGTGGTCCATTTTCCACCAGCTATAGTAACCAAGTTGGATTTACTGACGTGAATAATATGATTTCTAGCAATGGATTGTGTATTAGCCTTGTTTGGGTCTGAAACTAAAGGACGGATACCACTCCACGCAGAGAGAACATCTCCTCTTCTGACTAAAAAGGTTCAAGAAAACAATTAATGAAAAAAATTAATTGAAATAAGGTTCTTATTCACCTTCAACATCCGGATTGAGGTAGTTCTTAACTTCTTCTAAAATGAATGTTATTTCATCTTCTGTTGGCGAAGGATTACGTGTTACTTCACAAGGCAGATCTGTTGTTCCGGCAATAGTTTGCTTTTGCCAAGGCAAAAAGAAAATTACTCTGCCATCACTGGTTGAGGGATCTAATAGTCCCATTTGTTCTGGACTATAATATCCTGTAATGTTCCAATAAAATGATTGCTGGGATATAACAAGAATCAACTAGCTATTTACCAGGTAAAGTTATATGAACACCACTACTAGGAGCACATATTTCTGGTACTTTGGGATCGTCCATTTTTCTTATAAAATCTGTGAATGGTCCAGTAGCGTTTATTACACATTTTGCAGGGATATCCCAGCATTCTCCAGTAATTTCATCCTTAACACTCACTCCGCAGACAATCTCTTTGTCACCTTCTTTTTTTTTAAGCAATTTTGTGACAGATACATGATTTGTTACTGTAGCACCGTGTCTAATAGCAGTTAAGGCAATTGCCAGGTTCATTCTAGCATCATCTTGCTGACCTATAGATAAAACATTATATCAATACAAAAAGATAGCATTTGAATAATATATTGTGCAATATCCTCATCAAAATGCTCTTACTTCAAATCTTGAATTTATATGACTTTCTTGAGGAATTGAAATGTGTTACTCATATGCATGTTAATTTTTTCATGGAAAAAACCCACAAAAAAATAATAGTTGAAATCTACTCATCATGAAATTAATTGACAATTTTAAGTATTTATGCCTAATTTTGGTTTCCAGTGAAAATATATTTGTAAAGATGCTGGATCAAAGGAAACAGAACGTTTATCGAACAAGGAAAATCTCCCCACTTTCACTCTCCGCCATCTTGTCTATTATTCTTTGTTTAATTAATCTCTTGTAACCCTTTTGATCCAAAAGATCCTGAGTTGATGATTTACTACAGAAATTCATTGAAATCATACTAAAAGCTTAATATCATAATAGACCAATGCTCCACAAAGAGCATCACCCTGTAGCATTGGGAATAATTCCAATGCATTCTTTTTTGACAAGAGATTACAGAAATTCATTGAAATCATACTAAAAGCTTACCATCATAATAGACCAATGCTCCACAAAGAGCATCACCCCGTAGCATTGGGAATAATTCCAATGCATTCTTTTTTGACAAGAGATATGAACTTTTTACATTTTTTAGGCCTGCTACCAAATCATAACATTTTATACCAACCCAATAGTAAGGAACTTGCCACCACCTGAAAAAATAAATAGATTTTAGTAAAAACAGTTCAATATCTGTTACTGTGATAATCAAAGTGTTCATTAATGCAATTAATATTTCATTGTAATATGCTTAGAGCATATAACCATTTCTGAGTAAGTGAACCTATGATGAGAGTTAAACTAAATCTATAACAAATTCAATATTCTCAAGCAATAGAAAAACAATCTGAGACTTTGATCTTTTTTTACAAATATCGTGGAAATACACATATAAAAGGAAAATATTCCTTATGAATATACCGGGTGGCCCACTACAGACGCAGAGCTCGGTTTGAGGGAGTAAATGGAGTTATTTCGAGAATATTTTTTTGTGATGTGTGTAGGGTGTTCAAAAGCACAATTAAAATTATTTTCATAAATACGGAGTGTTCGAAAACAAATATATAGACCAAAGTAACATTTTTTAAATGAATGATGAGTTTCTTCAGATCACTTCATTCCTTAGAAGCACCATCATTTACGAGAAAATGGTGAATAATTGGAAATATGGAGTTTTTTAAATAGCAATTAATGAAGAAACCAGTTACGCCAGCAATACAGACAGTATTTTTTCGAGTAGTCATATTGGCTACTCCTATACAGAAAAAAAAATTTAACTCTGGAATATACAGAGTGATCATAATTAATTTTTAGACATCAACTACAAATAATGGTCGAAAATTGCTGAAAAACTATCAGGTTTAGGAGTAGGAAAACCTTATGAAGTTATAGTTTCAAAATTAATTTTTACGTTCAATGAGATATATAAATACCGGGTGTGCCATTTGAAATAAGAAAGTTTTTGACCATTATTTGTAGTTGATGTTTGGAAATGAATTATGATAACTCTGTATATTCCAGAGTTAATTTTTTTTTCTGTATAGGAGTAGCCAATATGTCTACTCGAAAAAATACTGTCTGTATCGCTGGCGTAACTGGTTCCTTCATTAATTGCTATTTAAAAAAACTCCATATTTTCTCGTAAATGGTGCTTCTAAGGTATAAAGTGATCTGAAGAAACTCATCATAATTTGAGATTGCCATTCCATTTTTGTGGTTAAATACAGGGTGTTACATTTAAATTATATCTTATGTGTTCTTATGATAGAACTGCATCATAAAGGAAATTCAATTCAAATAATAGTTTATTTATCAAGATTAAATGAGCAATCTGCGAATGAGAACTGCACCATGGAAAAAACCAAATTAAAATAGCTGAAATGAATTTGACTCTCTCTTATAGAATAGGATGAAATGTACGAGTATGAACACAGATCATATAATAAAGCTTAGATAGAATATTTATAGCATTCTGTGAAAACATAGAAGTACGATTCATTATTGAAATTTAGAACTTTATCTTAGCAGAAATTGAATTCAAACATCATAGGAGAATTTAAATTCAACAAGAGTGCCAAAAATTATCAATCCAAAACCAATAGACGAATTCTACCCAACAACGAACTCATCCGAGATATTCATTCCTCAATTCTATGAAGAACGATAATATATATATCTTTCCTCAAATCTACTCCAATACACCAATATTCCAGTTTTGTTTTTAGTGGAGATATTCTGAACTCAATATTATTAACTTACCATTACCATTCCCATCATCATATGGATTGACCATCGGCATGAAAATATCAACCAACAAAAAGTATGATATTATATTATAATTCTCATATTTATATGATTGCTGGAATGAATGACAATGAGACAATGTCATGTCTCAGGAAAATAAGTTGACATTATAACAATTCATAGAATACCCACAGAATAATTCTATCATTCTGTGAAAACGTAGAAATACGATTTACATTGAAATTTTGAAAAATAATATCTCCAAAAGTATTAGCTTGTTAGAGTTAAGAATAATATGAATGGATTCTTATGGTAAAATTGCTTATTGAAAAAAAATTTATTTGGAATTTGTTTTGTAAAAAACAATCAGCTATTTTAATTTGGTTTCTTTCATGGTGCAGTTCTCATTCTCAGATTGCTCATTTAATCTTGATAAATAAACTATTATTTGAATTGAATTTCCTTTATGATGCAGTTCTATCATAAGAATACATTGATATAATTCCCAACTCTGAGAAACCAATACTTTCGGAGATATAATTTGTCTGTTTGAACTAGAGCGCCAGAAAGCTCCTGTCCACAGGGCTTGAACCCATTTTTTTATAATCCGGACAACTACCTTGCCATAAACTGTCTCAATTAAAGAGGTTACATTGTACTTAATTAGTTAGTTAAGGGGTTCGCTGTCATCTGGAAACTTTGACAGTGGTTCATGGAGCCAAAAGTATGAGAAACCCTGGTCTAGATGAACTGTACCCTTGAATTTCTAATATACTTACTTGTAAACTGGAAGCATTATAGGTAAGGGATGAGCAAGATGAGGAGCCGATTGCAACATTAGAGCTCTTTCTCTGAGTGCTTCTTTGACCATTCTATACTGTTCAATATCAAACTGCATTATTGCTTTCTGTAAGTATCGTACACCACCATGAATTAGTTTAGTACTACGACTAGATGTTCCAGAAGCAAAATCTTCTGCTTCAATAAGTGCGGTCTTTAATCCTCTAGTAGTTGCATCTAGAGCACAGCCTACCCCTGTGGCTCCACCCCCTATAACTAAAACATCATAGGATTCCGATTTCAATGATTTCAATAATTCTTCTCTACTAGGTAATGGTTTCTTAGATCTGGGTAATGCAATTTGCTGAGCATGAACAGTGTTCCACTGGAAAAAACGGAGAATAATTAGTCAGACAAATATTAAAAAAGTAAAATCTCCTGATTAAATGAATCAGTTCTCGTTTATGTAAATGAGGTAGTGGTAATGGAGGATAGAGAATCATAATATTGAATTAAAATATTGAAAAGAAACTTGAGACAAGATTATAGATTGTGCAAGATACCAGTAAATTCAAGGGTATGAGGATGTAGTTGAATCTTATCTTTTGATATATCTCTGTAAGTAGTCTGATGATAATTTGGCACAGTATTTTAATTCTGAAACTTCATCTAGGATAAATAATGATTGAAGCGTGATCAGTACAAGAGAAATTTGTGATGAAAAACAGGAATGGTATCAAAACCATGAAAAATAATTCTTGTTTTAATGTTATACTCCCAACATCAATCTGAATACAGTTCTATGTGTTCAAGAATTAATAAAATAAAGAGTCCCCAATATCTAAAATTTGTTGCTGATTATATAATATTGTATAAGCAAAAAAAATCATTGAAGATTTTTTAATTCAATGTACCTCAAATGGACTTATCATATACGCCACTTACTGAATCTCTTGGAAAATTCCATTATCAGTAGACACACATAGACCACAAAATGACCAAGCACGGCTTGAATCTATATGCTTAAGTATGGTAGAGAACATTAAAATATTTAGTGAAGCGATGGATATGAATTACAAAATGCATTTTGTCTATTGTATCATAATGGTGAATTTTGAAACTTTAATTCAAATATAAATGGTTTTCGGTCACCCCATACGGAAAATCATAGATGAACCAAACTTTTATGAATGTCATACACCTAGCTATTTAACATTAACCTGAAGTCTTAAAATAGTAAAAGTTTTTTTTGCTTACCCTTCTATCGAAATCATCATCCATAAAAAAATATGTTGTAATGCCAGCCCCAATAGCACCAGCAGAACAAACAACAGCTAATTTCTTGTATTTCGAAGCCATTTTCGGATGTTTTACTACGTTACTGAAGCTTTGTCTGGAAGAAAATTCATTGGACAAATTTAAATACCTCCAGGATTTATTATATAACAATTTGCGTATAATTATTTTATTATTAGATCTGCTTAACAATTAATTCAACACAACTATATACTAATATGAAGGATATCGATGAAAAATGAAAATCCAAAATTTGTAGAAAAAAATTTCTATTCTAATATCGGAGGTATTTATTTACTCACCTCGATTAAAATTAAAGGAACATGTTCAAGATCGCAAGTTTGATCAAATACTGGTTAGGTTTTCCGCTGTCACTGGTCTCTGATCATAGACAAGGGATCCAACACAGCCTCACACAGGCATCATAGATATCATACTCTCATGCATAGATAACATGCTCTCATGAGTCATAGGTCAAAGCAAGATGCATAGAATAACAAGGTGTGGACACTCCCTACTAATTCCTGCAAAAATTTTCGGCCGAAAAACGGACCAAGAACTGTCAAATCACGTACTTTATGTACTACTTCACTTTATTAACGATGGTGCCGCTAGGGTCGATTTCGAAGATTCTGACAAGCGAATAAATGAAAACTGACAAGCGACAAAGTTCACTTTTCACCGTTGCTAGTTCGTAAATTCAAATTAAAAGAATATAATGAAGCAGTTTATTGAAAAATCAATCCATTTTTTGATTAATCAGATATCTGTTCGGAGATAATATGTAAACCACATTGGTTTGGAACAGAAATTTCATCTTGCCAAGACATAATGAGGTCAAATAAGGGATTTATCAGTAAAGGAGTTTCTTTGGAACATTTTGAATGGAACTGTAAATGAAGAAATCTGTGAAATCATTATTTTTCCATTACGAAAGATCACATCCAACGTCATTAGAGTACAAGGCATTTAATTTATGTATTTTGAAATACATTGAATGATACAGAATTTTCTGTAATACCTCTACATACAATATCTTTCGATATCATATTATTATTCAAATGTAGTAATTCCTTTATCATGTAAGGCTCTTTTAAATTGAGCATTTTACTTATTATATTATATGTATAATTTGAAATTTCATCAAAACATTCTCATGTATACAGCATTTTTTCAGTCACCCAGTACCCCTTGACAACTTTTCATGTTCTCAGCAATTAGATTGCTGAATATAGATATTTAATTCGATAGCTATTATTCAGAACTAAGTATATACTGATGAAATATCGAAAAATGATTCATTAAATTGATAAACTAACCAAATAGAGGGTAGTGTACTACGTTTCAATCTTTTATTCAATATACATATAATCGCTAGAAAAATATTTTGAACAAACAAAAGTTCTAATTTTCGATACCCTACCTCTAGCACAAGCCAGTTGCCATTCTTGTCGTTTAACAATATCCTTGAAACAAATAATATTATAGTATAAGAGCGCCAAAAAGAATGACGCCTTAGGAAAGCTATTCAAATTGATGAAACTACCCTTTCCCCCTCCCTAAGATTCGATATCCACCCCCTTCGAACCTCGATCCGTCCTCTAGATTTTTAAAACAATTACCAAAATTCCCGATTTACTTAGGAAAAATCGCAAACATTTAGTCCATTTCTCGAATTTTTTTAACGCATAAGGACCCCTTCTCGATAGCTCGAGAAGATTTTTTTTGTTGTAGAAATCTTTCCCCTTTCCCCTCCCGTCGTAATATAGCGGTTATATAAGAGGGTTTAGCCATCCAGACACCGCCCGTTTTTACACATCTTTCCCTAAGTAATCGGTTGCCATGACTCAATTTCAATTAGTATATATGGAACTATTCAAATTGATGAAATCACACTGTGTGGTTGCTCTGAACTTTGTTCTCTGCTAGTCTTTTCATCGTTCACAAATAATATTGTTAGTTTTCATAACATGGCATTTCATTCCTTCTCAATATATAACTGAATTGTATAATGAATATAATTATTAATCAATAGAGTAATATCTTAATTTCAACTGTTAAAACAGTTTATGTTCATCAACCGGCAAGATTATAGTAAATCAACAAGTCTTACGTTCTCCTATATTGATTTATTAACAATTAACGGTATCAGCGATCTTTCAATATTATTAATATTAAAATTAATAACTATCTTGATACTAGAAATCTGCCCCTGATCCGGTAAGAATATACAATTGTTAAAAAAATATATTCGCATAAAAACGAAGTATTTTCGAAATGAAAATAGTATTTGATTAAAATGGTTCTGGATACTCGTTCAGAGTTCACACAGCAAACATTTGACTTACTTTCGGCACGGCAAACGACTTTCCACAAGAAACTGGAATAAGCAAAGATTCAAATTTAATTTGACATGTCGGTAATTTTGTCCATAAAATTTCTACTGCCGGCATCTATCGGCGAAAATTGAAGTAAAACAAAATCCTAGTATTTTGACAGTATTTGGACCGCAAATCGGCCGAAAATATGTCAAAGAGTGTCTTCACCATGTATTCTATGCATCTATCCCCACCCCAAACCCTGTTTTTAGTTCATTGGCATTCTAGAGATGTCTCTGCCTGCGCAAATTCCATGATTTCCATGGGATGAGATCCGATAGATGACTCTGTTGCGCGTTCAGAATTACAGTGATTCAGAATGTGATGGATTTGTCATTAATTTCTGAAAGTGTCAACGAACCTTGTTTACAACTATGAAAATTATTCAAATAAATATATTTTTATTGAGTGGACAATTTTATATTAAACTATTCCGATGAAATATGTGTACTTGGATCCATAGAATACCGATAAGATACCTGCACAGATACCTGATCGTTTCTATGGCAGGTAAACCAAATTACTGTTTACTCAGGTAGAAATTGAAGTGAATTTGAATTCGCACCTTCGACCGAAGAGGTTCAGCCAAAATATCGATTGGTAAGTGACGAGCTCGTGTTTGGAAATTTATCGTAAAAATGGGAAAATGGATCAAATGTTGTGTATATGGTTGTGAGGATAATGTTAGCATGAGACATCGATTTCCTAAAAACAATCCAAGTCTTTTTAAAACGTGGATCGACATTATCAAGCCAAGTGATTGGGAAATATTATCTGTTGATTGACCAGATTTATAACAGGCATTATGTATGCCATGCACATTTGGAGACTGTTACAAGATAGAAGGAGGAAGAAGAAGGCTCGCTATGCATGCAGTTCCTACACTTGGTGTTAAATGCACCTACAAGAAAGAGTTTCTGGAGAAGGAGGAAACCAAAAGAGAGACACTCTGGTGGAATCTTCCAGGTTTGGTTCATTCCAAAAAGTTCCTTAGGAACTTTAAAGAAGCGAGATCCAAAAGGTATCTGGATCTCTGCAAGAATAAGTTACACCTGGTCACTGGCTTCCTCACAGGACACTGTCGCCTCAGGAAGCATTTGATGAGAATAGGTTTATCAGATACTGACGAGTGCAGATTCTGTGGGGAGGAGGAAGAAACTCCTCTTCACCTTGTTACAGAATGCCTCGCCATTGCAAGTCAGCGAAAGGAATGCTTTGGACAAGAAACTTGTAGGAGTGAAGACATAATATCCTTGAAGCCTTCCCAGATATTGAGGTTCATTTATACTCTGGAACTGGAGGGCGAGCTGTAGATGGCGTAATGGTGAGAACAGCTCTGTTGGGGGGCACAATAGATCTCAAGGTCGCAGTGCAACGTAACCCCCTTATCAATAATAATAATAATAAAATACACTTGGTGTTTCAGGTAAGCTATACATTGACAACAATAATTTGAATTTGTTTTTAAAATTTTTGTGAAATTCTAAGAAATATAAAACAGTTCATCTTTCTTTTGAAGGTATCTCAAAAGTTCTTGATGATGTATGGAACCAACCATCAACTTCAAAAACCGATATTGACCAACTACAAATGTCACTGTCTAAAGGAACGCAAAATATTATGGAGCCAAGAACTCATAAAAGTAAGTGTATAATACTAATGTTGGAGTGATGACATGATTGCTTTGAATAGCATTAGTAATGAGAGGATCTTCTTTTAAATTTTAAATGCTTGTACATTTTCCACAATATATATGTCCTATACCAAAACTTTTATTATTTATTTATTATTTATTATTATTTCCTCAGTTTGGTCCTGGAGATGCCCCAGTTAAGGATAGTCATGTGGGACATACGCTAGGATGGGATGGAGCACAGAGCAGAGCAGATTGAAAAAGAATCCTGGCATCAAATGGTTAGCATATTTGAAGGTGATCTTTTGTCTGGAGCAGTACTGCATTCTCCTTTATTTTATTGTTTTAAACAGGAATCAATTCTTTGTTTTCCCACGTAGCAAAAGTGTTATGAATATCGGTTGTATGGACATCTATATAACAATCCAAAAAACCGATAGCCTACGTAAATCAGTATCAAATTAGTACATTATAACGTCAGTAGCACGGTTACTACGACAAAAGTGGGAATGATTTCACAACATATACAACTGTTGTAAAGTTGTAATTGCAACTTCTTAAGCAACTGATATGTTATAATACCACCATACACTATATAATGTGAGCGAACAAGATATTTGAGTTTTTACTAAGTCAGCTGAGGAAAACCATTTTTCCCATAGACAGCTAGAGCTTTGTGGGTATACTTTCTGTATTTCTGTTTTTGTTTGTTTTATTTGTGTATATATTGGGTTTGGGTGTAATAGGTCTCTTGCATGCCTATTTTTTTTATTATTAGAATCGAGTATTATATCCATAAGAATTCTGAAAAAGTGAAACTGCCGTGAAAATTTTCAATATTCAACGAGGAAACGGTCATTGAAATTTGGTTGCACATAATGGCCCGTCATATCTACTCTCATTCTCTTCTCGTGTCCATTTCACACTTTCTTCCAGTGCAATACGGCCCCCTATGGAGGGCTTCTAGTCGGCATATTGGCTGTAACAAGCAGATGGTACATTTTGATTACGTCAGCCGTTATAGCAATGATTCAGAAGCGTTTTTTTACCTCATTTGAATTTGCTTCTTGATTTACCGATTTTCAATACCGAAATATTCAAATTGTATAAATTATGAAAGTGGATGAGGGCATACATGTTGATCTGGTATTGAATTAGATTTCAGAAAGACATAAACATATGGTATTTCATGTTACATGCAAGAGAACTATTGTTTTAATTATGTTAATAGCTATTTTTTTCTTGTTACTGTTATAATACCTCAACACCGCACACTATATAATGTGGGCGATGATATTGTGAGTTTTACTTAATTGCTTAAAAGTATTTTACGTAAACAAATAAAACTTAGGGCTGCATTAATAGTCGACCCTCTAGATGAGGTACGAAGAACTCGTTTTTCATACCTGATCTTGAGGGCCGACGATGAGTATGGCCCTCTTAAAACTGATTTTTTAGTGTTAAAGTTTTATTCTTTGCATTTATTATAATTTATACACTATTAATTTCACATATGTTCACTGTGGTGAAAATATCAATATATATAATTTATGTGTGATAGTACCTTTTATTTTCCTTCAAATTTAAAAGTTATTCTGTCTTCCAGGCGTACAAGGCCGAAACAAACTGGATTGTGAGGTACAATTACCCTTTCAATTAATGGAATGTGACCGAGTTTTATACGAACATGCAAATTTTTTCCAATCTTTAACAAATTCAAGTTTTCCTGTGATTGTAACATTGACATGATTTTCCTCTCTTGTTTGTTTTTAAAGTCGGTTTTGTGCACCGCAATGAACTTGGCTCAGTGTGATTTTTATGGAAACGTTGATTTATTGGAAAAGTAATTCTATCTCATACTTCCTTTTATTGTAACAAGATCTGTCAGACCACTAAATGTATACACCGAAATGTTTGCGAAGTGAGAAAATTCACAGAAGTTTGTTCTGAAATTTGTTCATCTCAGCAATTTCCCCGAAGATTCTTATATTTCGGTACAGAACATAAGTTCTCTTACGAAAGACAAGAATCTTCTAAGAAATTGGTGAGGTCAAACAATTTCAGAACAAGCTTCTGAAATTTTCCTCATTTCGCTCACATTTCGGAATACACATTAAATAAATTAATTTGAATTTCGCGCCAAAAGCGAAATACCGACATAATTTGAATTTCGCGCCAAAAGCGAAATACCGACTTAATTTGAATTTCGCGCCAAAACCGAAATCTGTAATACCGACACATGCGATGTGCCCGCCTCTGGAGAATGCCAATGAACTAAAAACAGTGTTTTTCATGTTACAAGGCCAGTGTCGAATCTATATACTTAGTTATCTGTGAGTTTAATTCAGAGCCATGTCGAACGAGGTCACGCGTTTAGGGGTTGCAATGACGTTCCAGCGTAAAAAAAGGCTAAAGCACCACCGCGTTGGTGGGAGCATGGCTTGTTCAGGGAAAGGAATAGGCATGGGCACAATCTTCTTGACACCCTTAGATTGGAGAATGGAATGGGGTTCAGAAATTTCGTTCATATCCAAAGCACGTTGACTCTGATAGAGAAACACCACTCTTTTTGGCATCAGTTAGCTTTCTGTGCTCCCATTGATTTTTTATCGCGAAAATGTAATTCAAGTTTATATACCTACAATAATAAATACCCGTATTACCTTTTAAGGTGTGAAGTTTTCTTATCCATCTCCTCTGCTTTTACCCCATATTTCTGGGCCAATTCAGCCAAAACTTCTGCTTTTTTCCCCCTGTCTTTTTAATCACTGGAGATATTAAGGACTCCACAAACTGGCGCGGCAGCGGTGGCGTTTGCGATAAGTCGGCGGCCAGAGACGCTATCAAAATTGAAATTAACACCGAGTTAGACCGTGTCAGTTTGTGTACCCACATGAATATCCATGTGTTTCTTTTGATCGCGGTCTCTACCTTTCCTATGATCTCTGCCGATCTCTGATCGTCACCGCGACCGCGTCAGTTTGTGTAGTCCTTTAACATCCCACAAGTATCGCCGCATTTGCAGATCCGCAATCAAGTTGAGAGTGGTTTCTGTTGACCACATTATTCATAAAATATTGCAACAGAAAAGTGAAACCAGAACACAAAACAACAAAAACTCGAGACTCAACGTACGCACTGACTTAACGTTGCACAGCATTGTGTAAAAAGATTAAAAAATATTGGGCGCATGTTCATCTTCCTTGTGGCCCGTACTGACCAGTAAAGAAAAAAAGCAGTATCATGTTGAATACCTTAATATTATTGATTATTATATAATAATCGATGAAAATACTGAGAGAGACCCAGGAAATTTGACACATTTTGTCTTATATCTCCAGAAATTGAAATCGTATAGAGCCAAAATTTTGCACAATGTTGCAAAATACTACAATTGACGTTAGTACAAGTTTTTGTTGCAATCTGATGAATAGTTCACGGAAAAAAAAATTTTTTTTCAAAAAAATTAAAAGAAATATTTTTTAAAAAATTACCAACATTTCGATCATAACAGAATTTTGCCAAAAGTTGCGCGTTTATATCCTCGAACTGACTACCAAGTTTCGATTCAACATCTTCTTTATTTCCTGAAATATCAGGGAAATAACCTCAAAATTTGAAATGTCTATAACTTCTAAACCGTCCGGCCGATTTTGCCCGTTAACGAACTTAACCGTCGCATTTTGATCAGAAACCTACCCTGAAAGTTTGAAGTCGATAGGAACTTCGGTGCTCCTGTTATCGTGCCTACGGCCGGAAGGCCGGCCGGCCGGCCGGCCGGACGGCACCCAAAAATCTGACACCGGATTCGTGATCAGGGAGTCCGAATTAGGCTATTAGCCAATTTTCAGCTCGAAATTCGAAAATTACAGACATTTGGACGAAATGATAGGACGATGTTCCCCTAGAACATGCGCCCAAAAATACTAAAAAGCTATTAACACACGCAAGATTCATTATTGTATATAAAAGCGAACCGGATGCAAGAAATGAATCCCAGATGCAGCCGTGCGACAAAGAGTCAGACGCAAAGAATGCCAGTGCGTACTAGGCTTTAAGTTCGTTGTTGGGCATAATCGGCTCAACGGTTTCGGAGTTATATCTGGAATATTATTTTCTCGATAATTCAAAAAATACAGATCCGATCGAATTAAAACTTGGAAACTAGTTGTAGAATATCGACATAAGGACGTGTGTGAAATTTTAGGACGACCGTACCACTAGAAACTTAAAACAAAAATTACGAAAGAATATTATATATCTCATGATAATTTGAGAACGGAAGGAGATATAGCGACCATGGTGGAAGAAGACATGGTGTGCTACAAACGAAGCTTATTTTCGTCCGTGCTGGTGCTTGACGTCACTCTAGGAGCAAAGCAGTGCAATTTAAACGTTCCCAACGATTCAGTGATTAGCCTTGTCGCTCAAGGTGACGTCAGGATGGGAGCGTATGTGGGCATAAAGATGCACAATAACACACCATGTATTCTTACACCATTATAGCGACTTGCAATTTTCAGGGTAGGTTGCGCATCCGAATGCGACATGAAGGCGACGTTCCACTAGGCGATCGCAACTTCCAAAACGTTCGTAAAGTCGTCCCACATGGCGATTGCGGTCTTTGTGGGCATGTCGAATACGTCATATATGACGTCATCATTTTCGTCCATGGCTAGCTCAAGAAGACCCAAGGCACGCACCTAAGGGGGGGGGGGGGTGATCCATTGATCCCCCCAATGTTGAACGGAGTTCAACAAGCAACAAGCAAATTTTCAACATAGCTGGAAAAATTTAGAAGGAGTTGGAAAAAATTTCGAGGCAGTTGGAAAAATTTCGATGTAGTTGGAAAAAAATTTGAAGCAGTTGGAAAAATTTCGAAGGAGTTGGAAAAAATTTCGAAGCAGTTGAAAAAATTTCACTGGATTCGAGTTGGATATTTCCGAAAAAATTGTTATAAAAAATGTGAAGGAATTTGACCGCCTGACCGGATAAATGCGAAGCAGGCAGATAATAGGGACGGGATAACATAGAATAACACCATGTACCCTTGTAGGCCTTGTATACATTCCTGTTGCCGTAAATTCATTATTCATCAGTTTTCGGCACAATGTGCGTAGTCGGCAAAAAATAATATTGCATTATCCCAAAGCGAGTATGTCATAAAACAAACCATCTGGTAGCAAGTTGAGTTGTTTCTCACTGTCGAGCGGCATGTTGAATTTAGAATTAAGGACTTATCGAAATTTTCGTTCTCGGAGGTAAATTTAAACGGGTTAGCGAAATAAGAGAAGCACACACAAACACAGTCTAGATTTTTATTCACAACACAGAATCTATTTCACAATGGTACTTACTCGTCTAGGTTACACTTCGCAGGGGGTCGAAAGAACTGCTCGAACTACCTGAGAACTCCCTGAGAGCCACTTGAGAACTGCTTGATAACTGCCGAGACTACATGATAACTGCCCTTTTCTGTCCGTTTCCGCATTTTTAAATCCATTACCCCCACTCTTTTCTCCCCTTCTCAAATTACCGGCACCAGCCGAACCCCCGGAATCTAGAGGTTCGCAAAGTTGTCGATAGGGGAGAAGTTGCCAGTTTTAACACGGCATTTTAAAAAGCTTTTATTTCTATTGAATTTAGCAACGTAAATATGTGAGTACGCAGTTTGCTCCTTTCTTTTAATAATAGAAATAGATAAGTTTGAATTTCCGAAAACAAGTTTTGATGTTCGGAGTTTCTTGCAAATGGGCAGTTTTACGGACGGAATAACCATTACCAGGGACAGGCCCGGTCTCCCCAATGTTGGCAAATTTTCAAAGCAGTTGAAAGCAACTTAAAGCAGTCCTTATAATCAATAATAACAATAATAAAATGTATACAGGGTGTTTCATCATAACTGGACAAATGTATACGGTCGTGTAGACGACACCCGGAGGATCATTTTTGCCTAGCATAAACGAAATACAGGGTGTTTCATGTCAATTTTGAGCAATATTCGGTGGACTGTAGTCGGTTGTGGGTGTCTCCACGAAACAGTAACACTGATAGTGTACCGTGGGTGTCTCGAAAAACGGGTACTTGTCATATCCTAGTATTGTTTGGTACACAACGAGAGTATCGCAGAAATTTCTGGTATTTTTTTTCAAAATGGCGGAAAACCTGGAAATTTTCAAATTTTTTTTTTTCGATAGCCAAAGTCGGTTTTGTCTTCTCAATCCTATTCGATTTTCTAAGATTTTCCGTGAGAAATTTTTTTCAAAAATCAAATAGGTAACTTTTTTTACATGTCTGCAGCGAAAAAAAAATCATCAAAATTTGTTGAAATATTTCATGGTTTTTTTTGTGATAATTTCATGTTATCATCAGGGACGTTCTGGTGGCCCAATTTCAAAATTTTGGCCTTCTTGGGGTCAACCAATTTTTCAAAAGAAATACTTTAGGAGTCCCAACGGAATTTTTGTAAGGCTATAATTTGAAAACGGATCAATATTTTTTGATTCTGTCTTCATTTGCACGGATAATCTTAGAAAATCAAGTACATTGGGAAAACGAAATGGAATTCAGCCATCGTAAAAAAAAATCGAGAATATTTCAGGTTTTCCGCTACTTTAAAAAAAAAATTACAGAAATTTCTGCCATACTCGCGTTGTATACCAAAGAATACTAGGATGTGACAAAAACCAGTTTTTCGAAAAGTCACCCACAACCGACTACACTCCACCGAATATTGCTAAAAATTGACATGAAACACCCTGTATCTCGCTGATTCTTCGAAAACGGAGTAAATGGCATAAGGCAAAAACGGTGTCGTCTACACGACTATATATGTTTGTCCAGTTTATGATGAAACACCCTGTATATTCTTTAGATTGAGAGCATTAAGTGTTAGTAAAGAGCTCTGGGAAAAAACTCAGCAGTATCTGTACGAGGTATAAATCAAACAGTAAAGTGGCTTTTATTCATTAGAAAATTTATTGAATATCCATACAGAATATTATTATTTTTTAAAATACATATTATGATATATAGAATCAAGAAGAATTTTACACCTTGAATAATAATGTTATTGTAATCAAGTCCAAGCATATGCGTGAACATTGATGTAACAATATTGATTGAATAATTCTTCGAAAGAATCCATTACTAAATTTAAAGATTTCAAATGTGAATTGCCAATACAAATTAAAGGTAATACAAATGGACAAAGTACCGGATTTTGGCAGCGGAAAACATAATAGCATGTGGATTGGAGGTCCTTGGAATGATTTCTACGACTACCAAAAGAGGTGCAAACACTTGAGGCACGTATCTACCCAGCCCATATTGTGGGCTAGAGGATAATACAACATGCGCTCAAAAAAGACCCACATTTTCGGTTTTTAAGTAAAAGAGTGAGGCCGGTAACATTTGATATCTCCTACTAAGCTGATCTGATACTGAAATATTGATATCTAAATCTAAAGTGTAGGTGTTCTGCGATACCAGAACCTAGCTCTAAAATCATCAGAACAAGTAAGGAAGGCAGCTTGGGTAGGAGAATGAGCAATAAGCCTTACTGCCCCATTATGCCCTAAAGACATCAGCTGTTTTCTTGAAGCATTTCTAGAATTCCATGCACATAATGAAGTAGTGGCTTCATCGGGAAATAGGACATAATCCTCTGAAACAAAGCATTAATTCAATTGAATATATTGAAAAAGTGTGAATATTGAGCATCACATCCTCTCAAACTATTGAATCTGTTACCTCTTCTTAGGATTTGCAAATACCTGAATGAGAAATACAAATATTGATGACGAATAAAATTAAGCTTCAAAATAAAACTATGATACAGATATTAACATACGAATTTCTAATTCATATCTCTTATTATATATATCATATACATAACAGAATTTTGCACATCAACGATTCAATATGTGGGACGTTCTTCTTTTTGCGCGTATGTTCTGGGGAACATCGCGTTATCGTTTTGCTCAAATGTCTGTAATTTTCGAATTTTTTGCCGAAAATGGTCTCAAATGATTGGGTTCGACTCCTTGATGAAGAATTCAAGGTCATATTTGATTCTGTCTCTCCGGCCGTTGCCACGATATCTTCAGAACGGAAAGAGATAACGACTTGAAATTTTCAGGGTAGATCCCAATACGTCGGACAAGTTCGTTAATGGGCATAATCGGCCCAATGGTGTCCGATTAATAATTTTGTTTTCAAGCAATACGAATCCGATCGAATTGAAACTTGGCGAGTAGTTGTAGAATACAAACATAAGGACGTTTGTGAAATTTTGTGAGAATCGTATCACCAGAGAATTGAAGCTTGGTAACTAGTTGTAGAATATCGACATAAAGACGTGTGTAAAATTTAGTGAGAACTGTACCCCAAGAAAATTTTGAAAAAATTACGAAAAAAAATTGCTTCAAGCACTGACGTCAAGACAGGAGCTTTCAAATGCATGTTCTATTGTCCATTCTCCTGTATTTGACAATAAGACATGCGCGCAAAAGCTCCTGACTTCATGCCAGTGCTTGAACCAATTTTTTTGGTAAAATATCGAGTACAGAATGTTGACGGTTTTTGTACCCAAAAATAAAGAACTGTCAACTATCTCTATATACAATTAGTTCATTCATATTAAACTTACCGGTGTGATTAAAAACACATTGGGCCTCATATTCTTGTTTACCAGTTGTTCCTGCACCAGTGTATGCTATCAGACATCTACTTGTTGTAAGTTCCCATAATTTACAAATGGAATTTTTACCAGCAGACAACAAGTATTTACCATTTTTGGAAAATGCTACAGAGCAAACTTCCAAACCATCATGTGCCTTAACAAAAGTATTGATACATCTGAAACAAATAATATTTGCAACGAATATGAATTGTAAAAATACAAAAACTACTTTCTAAAATATTATCAACAAACAATTTTCTATTTGAAAACAATTGAGACATTTTTTAATATGCTGCTTTTTTTGGGTGGGGTAATTTTCCTAGTTAAACAATAGAAGAGTTCAAGCTGCACTGCCACTAAATAACCAAATAAATCACTACTTTTTCAACCAACTACACACCCTGTAATAATGAATTTATTGCAAAGACTTTCTACAAATATGTTTGTTTGTTTAATTTAGGACAAAAAACAATCAGATTTTCAACCATATCGATAAACCGGTTTTTGTGATATCGTCTGTTCTTACAAGAAAAGTGAATAAGCGATAGTCATGTTTTGTAGCTACTAATGGCATTTGATCATCGTACATTACGTTGTGTCTTCACAACGTAATGCTGCTTCAATCAATTCATTATACCTAGAGCGAGGAGGCGAGAATATTTTCAACAGCTTAGCGAGTTTGAAGCAAGTACACGAAGAACTTGAGGTAAAGGGCATGTCAGGAGAACAGTCTCACACCAAGATCACCACCTTAGGCTTTTGGCCCTACGAGACTGATTCACGTCCACAAGATCAATGGCGGACCAATGGCTTGGAAAGCATAGAAGGCCTATTAAAATGCGAACTGTTTATCGCCGGATCAGAAGTTTTGTCCTACCTCTCACTCCTAAACAATGGCCAAACTCGGACCATGAATGGTATACCATTGTCTTTAGTGATGAATCCAGATTCCGTTTAGGCATGCATGATGGCCATGCAAGGGTGAGAAGGCAAAGTGGTGATGGACGAAATCCTCAATTTTCTATGGAAAAACATGTGCACCAGACTATTGGAAGTATGGGAGTATGAGAGTATGAACAAACATAATCCGCCGTATTCACAAAGCATTCAATCTCCGTTAAGTCCTAACTGAGGTCCTCAGGTAAGGATAAATAAGAATCGCAACCTCAGTTAACGTATGTAACGGTGCTGAAACAGGCCTGTTTCATGTTAATTTTCACTTAAACTGAGGTTGCGATTCTTATTCATCCTTAACTGAGGACCTCAGTTAGGACTTAACGGAGATTGAATGCTTTGTGAATACGGCGGAATATGTAGTGCGAAGATTTCTGCAAAAAGAGCAGAGAAAAATCATTCTGCTGGTAGCTGTCGACACGTGCTTCTGCTGGTTGGCTTCTTCAGGCAGGGCAACCAAGAAACCAAGAAAATTATGGAAATAAAACTGAAAATAGGTGACACCACAACAGGAGCGAGCAACCAATTGAAGGGACGAGAAGGCCATGCAGAACTTGGAACACTCTGATCTAAAGATTTATTGTGCAGCGAAGGTTTTTGAGTCTTTATTATTGGAGCTTTGCAGATATATATATATATATATGTCCTCCAATTTATCTGAACAGCAGACAGGTTCCATTGGTGGCAGGGGCGTTGGTTATAATCTTCTTATATTTATTCGCTATATTATGAATTCTTTGGAGAGGGTAGGACAGGTGGGATTTACATACAGGTTTCTCAAAGGCATTCGATAAGATGGATCACAACATTTTGAGGAGGTAGCTATTATCATTTGGAATCACTGGCCGTTTACTTGACTGGTTCATGTCATATTTAAATCATCATTCTCAAAAGGTCAAAGTTCGAGATTCTTCCTCCACTTCATATGTCCACTGGGGTTTGACGCTGGGCAGTCATCTTGGACCTATATTGTTCCTTATATACAATGGATTCCTCTCAACAAATATAACACTTTTCTCATTTACCATTTTCCCATATTCAGATTAGGTAAAATGTTACAAGAGTTTGAATATTTCACAATCTGCTAATACAACATTCAATGAAGAATATGTCGAAAACGGTGCGTTTAAGGACAAATAATGAAGAATAATTAACCGCCGTATTCACAAAGCTTTCAATCTCCGTTAGGTCCTAACTGAGGTCCTCAGTTAAGGATAAATAAGAATCGCAACCTCAGGTAACGTATGTAACGGTGGTGAAACAAGCCTGTTTCACGCTAATTTTCAAGTTAAGTGTGGTTGCGATTCTTATTTATCCTTAACTGAGGACCTCAGTTAGGACTTAACGGAGATTGAATGCTTTGTGAATACGGCGGTAAGTTTTCTAAAATGATTGAGTATTCTCGAAATAACTCAAGATGAACTTTATCTGCTTTGTTTATGCTAATTTCATTTAGCTTTATGAATCAGTGAGTCTATAATTAGGAAACTAGTGGAAGTAGGAAAAAAATATATTTGTAGGATATGTGTCATAGTTAAAGGAAAGTTAACACCAATATTGATTTCATTAGGAAGAACCATGTCAAAGCTACATAATAAAAACTGATTTCTTTTCTAAATTTTTAACAGCGTACCTTTTTACCAGAGGCGAATTTGGAAAAATAGTAAATGAAAAAAGTGTTTCGTTTGATGAGAGGAATCTGCGGTTAAAATTAATGTGCAACTTAAAGACCCTGTATATATACTAATGACATCACGACTTGTTTCAGATATGCGAGATTTCTCTAATTTACCTATGACTTGAACGTGTTTTTGATAGTCAACAGTTTCAAGAGTTTGCATCAAGTGCGTGGTGTTCATACACTTTGCGGGGCAGTTGCAGGATCGCAAGTGATCAAAATAATAATAATAATAATTTTATTCCACTGAATTTACAGCGAAATCAAAAAAATTCAAAATTTACAATACACAGAAAAAATCGAGTAAACAACTAAGTAACACAATAAAGTGTATACAGAACAAACAGATTACCGGGACTCCACCGCCGAGACGAACTCACTGACGCTATAGTAAGAGCCAATGGCAAGAATCGACCTCAGCTCACGCTTGAACCCCGATGGATGCTTCCCGACCAAGTACTCTGGCAGAACATTATAAAGGTGTATACCCGATATTAGCGGCGATCTCTCATGAAATGTGTGCCTCAACCCTGAGTGGTAAAGTTTTCGACAACCACGAGTATTGTATGAATGGTGGTCACAGAGCCTAGGAATACCGAACTTCCTATCATGAATATAAATCATAAGATGATAAATATACAAAGATGGAAGTGTAAGGAGACCATGGGAACGAAAGCTTCCCCTGCAAGAGACTCGTGGGTCGAGACCAAACAGCACGCGAATAATACGCTTCTGCAGAACAAACGCTCGGAGGGCTCCCGTGGCCCGCCCCCACACCAAATGACTATATCGAAGCACTGAGGCAACGTTAGAGGTATAATAAGTCATCGCACAACGGAAGCCAGCGTGTCTTCGAAGATGACATAAGGTATAGTAACATTTATTCAGCCTAGCACAAACGTTATCAATTTCGGATGTCCAGCACAAGTTTTCGTCGAGAATGCAGCCGAGCAGCCCAACGCGATCCGACAGCCCCAGGACAACACCACCGCGGATAATTTATCGATCCATTCCTTGAAATATTCGAATCGCCAAATTTTGTTATCAATAAAGTCATTTTGTCATTGGCAGTATAATTGGCACCATCCTGTTGAAACCACATGTTCTGCAAATCAAGACGAACCAATTCAGGCCATACAAAATCAGTAGTTCTTGTGAACGACGATAAATCGATAAATTTTGGTCTTCATGAACACTTTCACAGCAATATTCTCTTCACTTCTTGCATTTATTTGTCTCACTGGCACTGTAACGTCATGAAGTGTAAAATTTGTTACAAACTTCTTCACTAAATGTTCAATTATTCTTTTATACGTAGGGTTATACCGACTCAAAAACTTGAAGTTAACGCACGAAAAGTAACAGAGTAACAGGGGCGTTTTCATTGAAAGACCCGTTACAAGCCTAGGATGATATACCACAAGAGGAAATCAATCATCTCATTAGGAGTATGCCCACTCCCCAGGCGTGTTTCTGAGTGCATAAGACATCGTGGATGCCCTACAGATTGATCAATTACTTAAATATTCCTAAGATACATGTTTACAAAAAATTGTTGTAATGAGTTCATTATTATTGAGTGTTCTTAGTATATTTGCAATTATTTTCATATATTTATTTATTAATTACCTGTTAGAAACACCATCCCACAGCTTTATACTACCATCTTTACTACAAGTGGCAAATACTCTTGCATCAGGAGACCACTTCACCCATGTTACAGTACTGGTATGTTGATGATTAGGAAATGCACACACATAACACTGCGCAGTATTGACATCATACAATCGAACGACAGGATGATTTGTAGCCACCAAGAGATGATCTCCTGATGGGTGGAAAGAAATACCTTTAACAGGTTCTGCCTCCTGAAAAATTAATGCAATGGATTCAATATCTGAATGATATCATAAGTATCAAAATGACTCATAGGATGTGTAGTGGTTCATGCAAATTTATATTTTGTATAATTTGTTTTTCAATCACCATTTAGCTTTAGCTGAAGCTCCCAATATATTTTATTGTGACGTAGGTTACCTTTCCGCAGGCGGTCAAAGATGCAAAAAAATCTCTGCACCAGCATGTAGGTACCTCGAAGAACTTACCCACGAAGCGAGAACATTCGCGAATGTTCATGTTAATTTCCTGATGTTTCCCTGAATTTCCCTAAGTTTTTCGCTTGTTTGAAGAAATTATAATAGGTGAAAGTTACACCATTCAATTATTCAACAATTTGTGTACATTATTGAAGTTCGGATAATTTCATACCAAATATATTATGAGTTCTCCATACAAAGTAGAGGCTACATTCCTCAACGTTATCGTCTAGTTAAAGGTACGTGTCCACATGTCCGCATCGTACGTATCGGACGCATCGCATTAACTGGATCGTAGTATTCATTCTATAGAAATTCACACGAGTGTGTCCACTTGCCCCTGAAGCGAGTGAAAGTGAGGAAGAATGAGAAGAGCCATTTGAGAAAAGTCCACCCAAACCATAGTAGCCTTGGAGGCAGATCATCTTCTTCACCAAGCAATGATAGCAACATCGAAAAACCTCCTTGAAAAGAATGAGAAAATTTTGAGTGAACTCGAAATTACAGAGAACGAAAACAACCAATGGAAAACGAACTGAAACCAATAAAGGAAGAACATGTCAGCTTAATAAAGGAAGTGGATGGTTGAAGGATCATAAAGAACCCCCGAAGAAAAACCTGAAAGTATGTGAAAGTTGTTCTGATATCAAAGATGAAATCATGCAGACGAGAACTTACCATTAGGAAAATCTGGTTAACCAGAGAGAACACAATCTATATAAACCATGATATTACCAACTTTTACTCAAGAAGACCAGAGAAATGAATAAATTGAATAAGGTTTGCATGGTATAAACAGATTCAATACCTACAGTAAGAATCAAGTCAGAATAAAAAAAATTGGTTCAAGCACTGACGTGAAGTCGCGAGCTTTTGCGCGTATGTTCTATTGTCCATTCTCCTGTATTGAACACTCTTAATCGAATTTACCATGGTGAATTCTATTGTCTGTTCTCCTGTATTGGACACTCTTAATCGAATTTACCATGGTGAATTCGATTAAGGCTGTCCAATACAGGAGAATAGACAATAGAATTCACCATGGTAAATTCGATTAAAAGTGTCCAATACAGGAGAATGGACAATAGAACATACGCGCAAAAGCTCCTGACTCCACGTCAGTGCTTGAACCAATTTTTTTTTCGTGAAGTCAGGATAGAAAGCAATGATGAAAAAATTAACACATTATTGTCTACCTTAAATTCTTCTTTAGGAGAAGAATACATAATTATTCTTGAAAAATATTACTGGAATTAATGTCATATTTAAATTATCAAAGTAAAGAAAATTATAAGTTTAGTTACTAACATATTGAATGAAATTCAATTGAATTCCAGTAATATTCAATTACTTATTCTTAACCAATAAATGTCCATTGATAGATCTAAAGGTGATGAGGTGAAACATATAGATATATTCTCATTAGTGATAGAAAAACTGGCCTAAAATTCCTCTCTACCCATCAGGAGATTTAATATCCACAAATGAGCCTCTCACCTTATAAGATCAGAAAGTGTGGTTAATTTAAAGTTAAGTTTTGAAGCCTTCAGCAAAATTTCAGCGATATCATATTAAAAATAATACATAACCTTTCAAAAGTCCCCTCTCACAAATATACTCCTCTGAAGGCACATGGATCTCTTGAAGAAGAATCGCCTTCTCTATTTCTCAAAGATATTCACTCTTGTTCATAGAAATTCAATATTTAGTTGCCTCCTCCTAAGGAGGATCTCTTTCAAAACCAGGTCTGACCGTTAGCGGCTAATGTAGGGCTATCATCTCCCATAGATTTGTGATGAAATAACACGATTTTCCCAAGAACATACGCGCAAAAATATGTCATCATGACATTCATTTTGAAGGTTTTTGAAGGTTCTCGCAAAAATACGACCATAGACAAGATATCATACGACGATTCGCATCCAGCTACCGAACTCATAAAAGGCTGCTCGGTTCTCCAACAATATGGATTCGATCGTGTTCAAACTTGGAACTCTGCAGTAGAGTTAGGTTCTGAAGGCTCTTCCAAAATTTCAGCCATGCCGGACGAATAGTTTATGATCATTATATAGAATTTTTTTTCAATTATTTTCAATAATTTTTTGATATTTTCTAGTTATACCATCCTCACGAAATTCTGCAAGAATTTTCGCGTTAGCATTCTACAACTAATAACCATGTTTGAATTCAATCGGTTTTGTAATTTTCGAGTTAATGAGGAACAAAAAACAACCAAATTTCAGATGGCTATAACTCTACAACCGTTTGGCCGATTATGCTTATAAACGAACTCAAATGTCGCATTCAGATGCATCTCCTTCCGTTCTCAGGTTATCGTGTCATACATAATATTTTTGGATGATTTTTTTTTTAATTTTCTAGTGACACGATTCTCACAAAATTTCACAAACGTCCTTAGGTTTATATTCTACAACTATTCACCAAGTTTAAATTCGATCGGATTTATTTTGGTTGAAAACAAAATTATTACTCGGAAACCATTGGGCCGATTATACCCATTAACGAACTTGTCCGTCGTATTGGGATGCGCCACCTACCCTGAAAATTTCAAGTCGCTAGCTCTTTCAGTTCTCAAGTTATCGCGGCAACGGCCGGACAGAATCAAATTTGACCTCGAATTCTTCATTGTGGAGTCGAACTAAATCGTTTGAGACCATATTCGTTAAAAAATTCGAAAGTTACAGACATTTGGGCAAAACTATAACGCAATGTTCCCCAGAACATACGCGCAAAAAACTCAATAAACTACTTGCTCTTGCTATTATTCTGTTTTGTACGAGAAACAATTAGTCATCGTGCGTATTTGTAACATTCGACTGAATCGTGGGGATAGCTGCGGAACCATGGATAAAATTGGCTCAGAGAGCAATCCTAGCGATTGCATTCCGTTCCGTTCCATTCCATGCTGTTCCGATCCGCGGTAATGTGCGGGCACTAACTTAATTATATGCATTTCAAAATTTCCCTTCTATTCCAATCCATTCCTTTCCGCGGTAATGTACGGCCTCCTTAAGGCAGCTAATAGGACCCATCATTGATAAAATGCCGCTCACTGAACTCAGTATGTTTACTTCTAACAAGATAGCGCTCCTCAAGCATTATCAGAAATACTTTAATAACAAATTTTGGCAAAAATTGGATTGCCAATCAAGGTCTCAACCGATGACCTAACGCCTATGGACTTTTATCTTTGAAGATTGAAAGACATCATCTATAAAAAGCCTATCAATTATAGAGAAGAATTGGGATTGGCGGTAGTGCAAGATTTCGCTTCTCAACCTCACATAGAACTGATCAATTTAGCAAAAAAAATTTCAGAAAAGATGCCGGATGTGCGTGGACGGAACTGGTCGATATTTTGAACACCTCATGTGAAGAAATCCTTCGTTTTTATTTATCTATTGTTATTTTTTATCATTGCAGTTTGTTAATATTGTTCATTCCTATTTTTCTTAATCGATATTTCTTGCCATTTTTGTTATTTTAGTTTGTAGTGTCGTACCTCATTATTTTTAGATAGAGTTCGAATTGTTCTAGTTTTTAACAATACTATATGTTTTATTTAAACTACAAACTCTTTGTAGACCGCTGTACCGTCCAAATCCTACTTATCCAGAGGATAAAATTTATAAGCTCTATATCTGGAACATTACTTTAGAAAAATATCGAGTATGCTTCATTTTAGAAATGTTAATTTCAATCCCTATCGAAATATGCAAAAATATAATGGGTATCCCATTTGAAGAAAATATTTCTCTATTTCAGTATTGTAATGAGTTGATTACAGCACTAAAAACAGTGCTGTAATGAACTCATTCCCGCATTGTTCCTAGTTATATTTTATTTATTATTTTTATGGTAATCAGCACTGACATTCGATCCTATCAAATTTCAACACACGTCAATTGTCAATTTAATATAATCTGGATATAGTGCAATAATTGTTGAGAGAAAATGTTTTATTTATATTAAAAAACTAGCTGACCCAGCGAACTCTGTTCCGCCTTAGAGGCAATAAATAAGCAGATTTTAGATTTTATTATACACGTTTGTCATAAAATATAGATAGTTTATATATACAATCATATACATGTATAATCATATATTTCTGCTTAACCTATTAAGTTAATGCTTTGTTTGTGACACAAATCACTTCAATCACGTACAATTGTGCCATGAGAAAAAGGACACCCTGTATAGTAATGCTTTATTTTCAATGGTGTATGCCTCGAAAGTTTATTTTTAAACACACATGACTAAAATTGTACGATTATGGCAGGAAAATCAGCAAGTTTTAATTGACGTTAAAAGAAAAACACCCTGTATAACACAAAAAAGTATCCTATGTCCGTCTCCTGGTTCTAAGCTACCTCCCCACCAATTTTGAGCCAAATCAGTATGGCCGTTCTTGAGTTATAAGTGAAGTAACTAACACGACTTTCTTTTATAAATATAGATAAGGCACTGGATTTCCTTCTTGCTAATTTTGAATCATTCATGCTATTGAATCTGTCAACTTTCGTAACAGTCACCAACTGAGATACAATAGAAAAGTCACTAGGATGCCTAATCCGATATTTTCATTAAATTTGAACAGTAATTTACACAATTTTCCTGTAATAGAAAAAATATCGTCTAAGGCTCGCTTCACATCAACACGACACGGTTTTATGTACGGCAACGACTTAGGCTCGCTTCACATCAACACGACACGGTTTTGTGTGCGGCAACGACACAAACGCTCGAGATTTCCCACAGCCTCGCTTCATAGTCGTGTAAACGACATCGGCATCCGATTCTTGGGTGAAGGCTTGAATGATAGCTTTCACAGCTATCCGGCCGAGTCGTGGTCGTGTGAACGACACACGGCTGCCTTGCACGGCTCGAGGGGACTGCCGGACACCCTCGAGTCATGCACGAGCCGTGTGTCGTTCATACGACCACGACTCGGCCGGAAGCTGTGAAAGCTATCATTCAAGCCTTCACCCAAGAATCGGATGCCGGTGTCGTTTACACGACTGCGAAGCGAGCCTGTGGGAAAGTTCAAGCGTTTGTGTCGTTGCCGTGCATAAAACCGTGTCGTGTTGATGTGAAGCAAGCCTAATACTCGTTGCAGAAGGCAATTCCAACACTCATGCGAACGTAAACTCGCTCCTTGGTCGCTCGTTTTCGAATTTCGCATTCGTGTTTGAATAGGAGCCCATTCTGCAACTTGTTTTAGAACATACTATTTCATAACCATATCTGATAAAATATAGGTCTACGGAAAACTTAATTAACGTCTTTGAATTCTACGTAAAAAGGTGTTGCGAGAATATTTTTACAGAAATGGAAAATTTTCTTCAGAAGAAAAGTTACAGCAAAAGTTGGAAAAACGCCCGGCAACTATGTAACGGTGATAGATATCGACATGCGGTTTTTGCCAATGAGTTTCTCATGAAAATTGGCACGAAGGCACCGCCATCAGTATTTGTCTATCTAGTACAGAAATAGGACTTTCCCTTCAAAAGTGTCCAATTTGTTCCACCCTGTACACAACAAAATTCGCCATTTATCGGAATAATCATTTTTCACATAGAACAAACAATAGGTAATACTTAATTTGAAAATCTTCGTCGTTAAAAATATATATTTTTTAACTTATAACTAAATTTTGAGTTCAAAACCAGGACTCGGGGAAAATAATCATCCCGCTGTAACTACCATTTTGGAACCCAATATTGGTTAGATACACTCAGGAAATAAAGCTAAAAGAACTGCATTTAAACATATCAAGTAAGCTTCTATGCAACTCCAAAACAGATGACAAACCGTCCAAAAACTGCGTCATTAGCAGATGCAAAAAGAATTTCTTGCTATAATTATGATTATGAGTTAAAACTTTTAACTTACTTTATTAGCTGATAGTTCAAAATCTGTCAAGAAGGTTCAGTGTTTGAATATTGAATAACATTATTTAATTTGGTATTTCATTTAAATTGAATACCATGTTAAGACTAAATTATAGACAGTCATGTAAGGCCCATTTAAGAGACATAGTTATTGTCATGCTTCCACGGAAATTTGGATACTTCTAGGCTAACAAAAATAATAATTCGAGACAAATATTCCCATATTTCTATATGAAACAATCTACCACCTTATATGAGAGGGTCAATTCGATTATATAATGTTACCAAGGCGATTACATATAATATCCATAGTCCTTCAAGAGAGATATGTAAATTGATTTTGGAATATGAACCTTATTCCATGGAGGAGTTTAGGGTGTTCTGTGTCAGTGGATTTTGTTTATGTTGAATTTTTTTTTAAATTAATTAACAAACGTTCAAACATTTGATAGTGTTCTGACTTACTGTAATTGTTTTGAATGCTTTCTTCACACTTGCTTTGGATATATCAAACATTTTAATTGTGTTATCCTTTGATCCAGATACTAATATAGATTCTTTGGGATGAAATTCCAAGCAAGTCACCTCTTCCATATGATCATACAGTGTTCTTATCACAGGATGGCCTTGCTGCTCTCCCCTTGAAGGATCCATTTCATCGGGGGCAGACTTAGCCAGCATTCTATCTACATCTAATATTTTGATACTAGCATCAACACTGCCAGTAGCTATAAGTTGTCCATCACTTGAAAAGCAACCAGCTCTACAGTTTCCTTTATGAGAAGTCACATATGCTGTTTCATACAAAGCGGGCTCAGGAGCAGGAGCATTACTTTCTGTTTCAAATTCCAAATCTGAAAACATTCATAAGTATATTGAATGAATTTTTGATATAGAAGAAATAATGTACCTAATCCAGGACCTATATTATTACTACCAATGCCTGCATTTTGGGGTCTATCCTTACGGTCAGGCTCATGTTCCAGACCAGCTAGGACGATATGAAACAGACGGTCACTAGGGGGGCATGGAGGGTCTGCTTGAACAGCACTTGTTAAGCTCGTCCCAATTGCTTGATGTCCATCGTAAAATAACTGGCTAGAAAAAGTGAACGTTTCATACATTAATCACAATTCAGAATAAAAATCGCACCTGATAATTAGCCGGTATAAATAATCACGATTTTTCAATAGATTTTTAAAATCGATATCCTCTTCCTTCGTGGGGCTATTATCGGCAGAATTTGTCATTATTTCTCATTAAAAAAACCTATTCAATAAGACAAACGATAACAAGTCAAGGCAACAAATATACAAATAAAATAGCAAATAACTTCTAGGTTAATTTAGACCAAAGAGCACAAATTATATTTATTGTTCTTCTTCTATCCTAGCTGAATAAAGAAAGAAAGAAAGAAAGGAGAATAGGCGTCCGTTTCATTAAATCAATTAATCGAATAGTCATCTTATTATTAATTATATTATTATCATCTTATTATTATTTATATTATTATTATAATTAATCTTATTATTATTGATTCTAGGTAGACCTCCTTTGACTCTTATTTAGTTATGTGTTATGTGTTTCTCAATTTTACGAGTCACGCAAGTATTTATCGATCTTCATACTTCATATACATCCAGCTACTGAACTCGCCCAAAGCTGCTCAACTACCAATATTTTTGGCGCTCTTGTTCCTCGGAACAGAGTGCTTATCAATTTGGCCAAATGTCTGTAATTTTCGAATTTTTGGCTGATTTGGTTCGAATCACTGATTAAGAATCCGTGGTCGAAATCGATTATGTCCGGCCGTTAACACGATAACTCCCAAACGGAAGGAGTCAGAGGATTGAAATTTGCAGGGTAGGTTTGGGTAGTAAATACCTAGGACAAGTTCGTTAACAGGCGAAATCCACCAAGCGATTTTGGAGTTATGGCCATTTTTAGTAATAACATTTTTCATGAATATTTCCGAAACCGATCACTCGGTCTATCTGAAATTTAGCATAAAATTGTAGAATAATGACCTTTATATGCATGCGAATTTTTGTATTAATCGGGTTGCCGTAAGGTGTCAAAAAATTTTTTTTAAATTTTTCAATTTTGTTTCTACAATAACTTTCGAACAGAACGAGCTAGGCAGTTGAAACTTTCAGAGTAGGTTTAGGAGATAAGTATCTTGGTTAAGTTCGTTACTGGACAAAATCGGCTTGGTGGTTTCCGAGTAACGAAAAAAAAACTTTTTTTTACAGTACATACTTCAAATTTTTCATTTTTCTGAGATGCAGTTTCATCATAAAAATCCATTGATATCATTTTCAATTACGACAAGCTAATACTTTCGGAGATATGATTTTTCGAAATTAAATAATGAATCGTTCTTCTATGTTTTCACAGTGCTGTACTCAATTTTTCTATCTATGAATTATTATATGATCTGTGTTTTTACATGTCATCTGATTTTCCTATGAGGGATAAATGTCAAAATGATTTCTGGTTCGTTATTCTTCATAAATGTGAAAATGATTTCTGGTTCGTTATTCTTCATAAGTTCATATAAAATAAAGCTCCTGTTCTATAAAACAAAGTATGATTGAATACAAAATGACCAATGAAATAACCTCAGCTATCGTAGATTTATGAGGATGATATGATATTATACTTTTAAGGTGATAATATAATGCCCGTGGATAGTCCATATTATGATGATGGAAATATATTCTTTGGTAAGATACATTATCAAATTTGGTTCAGAATATCTCCAGTAAAAAGAAAACTGCAATATTGTCTAAGTTTTAATTGATATAATATAATTTTCAGAGCAGATTTGAGGAATGAATATCTCGGATAAGTTCGTTATTGGGGATAATCGGTCTGTTTAGTTTGAATTTAATTTTTTTCATAATGCAGTTCTATTGTAAGAATCCATTTAAAAAATTCCCAGAGACAATGATTTGTCAAAGTTTGAACAAGAGCACCAAAGCTCCTGTCCACAGGGTTTGAACCATTTTTTTCTTTTTGGTGCTTTTGTTCCTCGGAACAGAGTGCTTATCAATTTGCCCAAATGTCTGTAATTTTCGAATTTTTGGCTGAAAATAGCCATAAACGATTTGGTTCGACTCACTGATCAAGAATCCGTGATCAGAATCGATTCTGTCCGGCCGTCCGGCCGTTAACACGATAACTCTCGAACGGAATGAGCTAGACAATTGAAATTTTCAGAGTAGGTTTGAGACATAAATATCTCGGTTAGGTTCGTTGTTGGACAAAATCAGTCAGATGGTTTCGGAGTAAAAAAAAAAATATTTTTTTACATAACAAATTTCAAAATAAGAGTTCTCGAGATGCAGTTTCACCATAGGAATCCACTGATGTCATTTTTAACTCTAAGAAGCTTATACTTTCGGAGATATGATTTTTCAAAATTTCAATAATAAATCGTACTTCTGTGTTTTCACAGAATGCGATAATTATTCTATCTATGAAATATTATAATATAATCTGTGTTGATACATGTCAAATTATTTTCCTGAGACATGATATGTCAAATTTTGATATTTAATGCCCATGGTTAATCCATATGATGATGGGAATGGTAAGGGTAAGTTAATAATATTGAGTTCAGAATATCTCCAGTAAAAACAAAACAGAAATATTGGCTAAAGTTTCAATTGATATAATATAATTTTCAGAGTGGATTTGAAGAAAAAATATATCGTTTCTCATAGAATTGAGGAACGAATATCTCGGATGAGTTCGTTGTTGGGTACAATAAATTGGTCTATTGGTTTTGGATTAATAATTTTTGGCACTCTTGTTGAATTTAAATTCTTTTATGATGTTTGAATTTAATTTCTGTTATTATGAAGTTCAATCATAATAATCCATTGATATAATTCCCAACTCTTACCAATACTTTCGAAGATATGATTTGTCAAAGTTTGAGCAAGTACGCCTAAGCTCCTGCCACAGGGCTTGAACCAATTTTTTTCTCCAACAATCCAACATAGAGAAGATATACTACTGATGATCTCCAACAATATAAATCTGATCGTGTTCAAATTTACTACTCCGCTGTAAAATTAGGTAAAGTTTCAGCGATATCGGACGGATAGCTTATGAGATACAATTTTTTTTTTACTATAATTTTTTCAAAATTTTCTAGTAATAGGTACATTCCTCACGAAATTTCGCAAAAATCTACGCGTCAGCATTCTGGATCAGATAAGTATTTTTTGAGTTATTGAGGAAATAACAACCAAATTTAAGAGGGGTATACCCAAATCCGTTTAGCCGATTATCCGCCGTATTCACCCTTAGACTATAGACTAAGTATATAGCTTATGAGATACAATTTTTTTTTTACTATAATTTTTTCAAAATTTTCTAGTAATAGGTACATTCCTCACGAAATTTCGCAAAAATCTACGCGTCAGCATTCTGGATCAGATAAGTATTTTTTGAGTTATTGAGGAAATAACAACCAAATTTAAGAGGGGTATACCCTTAGACTATAGACTATAGACTATAGTCTAAGGGTATACCCAAATCCGTTTAGCCGATTATCCGCCGTATTCACCCTTAGACTATAGTCTAAGTATTCACCAAGCATTCAATCTCCTTTGAGTCCTAACTGAGGTCCTCACTTAAGGATAAATTGGGCCAATTGGGGATAATAAGGGACAATAAGGAATAAAGGTGGCAAAACAGACAGTTTCACCACCGTTAAATACGTTAACTGAGGTTGCGATTCAAATTTATTCTTAACTGAGGACCTCAGTTAGGACTTAACAGAGATTCAAACACTTAACAATGCTTTGTGAATACGGCGGTATGTCTATCTATTTAATTAACGAACTCAAATGTCGCATCCATATGAGCAACTTACCTTGAAAATTGCAAGTCGCTGTCACTTTCCGATCGAAAGTAATCGTGGCAAAACGGTCACCTATCCAGCTACTGAACTCGCCCAAGGCTGTTCGGCTTCCAATATGTTCAATACCTCCAATAATTTACAACCGATCGCGTTCAAATTTGAACTTTGGCTGTAAAATTAGGGTTTGGAGGCTTTCGCGAAATTTCAGCGATATCGGGCGTACGGATAGTTTCTGAGATACAGAATATTTTTTAAATTTTCTAGCGACAGGATCCTCATGAAATTTCGTAGATGTGTTTATTTCGGCATTCTACAACTATAGTTATGTACCAAGTTTTAATTCGATCGAATTTGTATTCCTTGAATTATTGGGAAAACAAAATTTCAACTCCAAAACTGTTTGGCCGAATATGCCCATTAACGAACTTGACCTTCGCATTCGAATGCGCAACCTACCCTGAAAATTTCAAGTCGCTATCTCTTTCCATTCGAACTACCTGGGTACGTACTTGATCTTAGACCATCATACCCATAATAAAGTTAGGGAAACGCAGCCTTAAGGTCTATTTATGTAATTATTGTAATTATTCAACTCAATAATATTATTATTGAGTTGAATTACAATATTTAATTACATAAATATAGACCAGAGTCGATAATTATTGAAACAAAAAAAATAATAGTAGGAAGAAACTCATTGGAAAAAGAAGAGAATATAACAAAAATTAAAGGAAAAATAATTTGAGTTCGGGAAGTGGAAGGGGGTGAGTTTTTAAGGGTAAAAAACAGTTTATCTCGATTTCCGGCAAAACTACAAGTCCTATGGAATAAATTGAAATGGCAAAGATTGTATGTAATAAAAGATCTACAACTTTTGTATTAACACTACTTGTTTAGATAACTACAAAATTTATGTGAAAAACTCAAATAATTAAGTTTTTGATTTTTATTTTGAATTGTTACGAAAACATTATTTTTTCACGGGATTCACATTGAAATTTTTTCTATTTGAAATATTAATTTCTTCACCATATTTTGACTTAATATAGAAAAAGCAGCTGAGAAAATTTACCATAGTAATATGCATATTTTTTTACACCATTAGAAAGTAGCGAGATTTCAACAAAGAAAGAGCCCACCGACTTTTTTAAAAAAGCAGATATTTTGACGTGACAATTATCGATTGAAAATTATGGTGCTTTTTCGATACTAAGTCAAAATGATGTGAAAAAATGATATTTCGAATCAATAAAATCACAAAGTGTTTGGGACACAAAAGGTTCAGTTTTCACGAAATTTCGAGAAAAATATTTTTTTTTTCTAAAAGATAAAAATAGAAAATTAAAAACTTGGTTACTTGAATTTTTCACATAAATTTTGGTATTATGTGAAAAAAGTGTGAGTACAAAAGTAGATCTTTTCATTACTTGCAACTTTGCCATTTCACTTTTTTCCACTTGTTGTTTTGCCGGATAAACCGGCACTGAGTTTATTTAAGTACTCAATGGTAATTTATTCTTTCGGAATCACTTCAGATTTCCCTACGTTCTAATCAAAGATGAATGAATTGATAATGTAATACGAAATAGGCAAAATATAGCATAATTAAGACTGATTTCACTTTTTCCTGTACTACATGTGCTGATTTTCTTATTATGTCCGTAAAAGGTCTCTTGCATGTATTTTTGGCGCTCTAGTTCCTCGGAACTGAGTGCTTATCAATTTGCTCAAATGTCTGTAATTTTCGAATTTTTCGATGAAAATGGTCTTAAACGATTTGGATCGGCTCACTGATCAAGAATCCGTGGTCGAAATTCATTCTGTCCGGCCGGTCCGGCCGGCCGTAGGCACGATAACTCTCGAACAGAATGAGCTAGAGAGTTGAAATGTTCAGAATAGGTTTGGCAGATAAATATCTCGGCTAAGTTCGTTATTGGGCAAAATCGGACAGATGGTTTCGGAGTAACAAAAAAAAAAATTTTTTTTACTCAACAAATTCCAAATTAAATTATTTTCAATAAGCAGTTTTATCATAAGAATCCAATGATATCATTTTTAACTCTAACAAGCTAATACTTTCGGAGATATGATTTTTCAAAATTTCAATAAAAAATCGTATTTTTACGTTTTCACAGAATTATATAATTATTCTATGTATGAATTGTCATAATGTCAACTTATTTTCCTGAGATATGACATTGTCTCTTGCTAATAGTTGGTTCGAGAAACGTCAAAATCGACGTAGAGAGACAAGGGTAAAAAACCGTCAAATAAACCCCCATGTGGCGATTTTATGTCGAAAAGTGAAAATTAAGAATATATATCCCAGGTAAGTACCGACGTTTTATTCTAATACCGGAGATCGACAAGATCGTACGAGGAGCCCGATAGCTGGTGTGTCTACACTGTCGGGTTTTCGGTTTCGGAACGAGAGAAGGCGGGACTTTTTGGCGCTCTAGTTCCTCGGAACTGAGTGCTTATCAATTTGCCCAGATGTCTGTAATTTTTATTTAAGATGCAGTTTCATCATTAAAATCCATCGATATCATTTTCAACTTGTAGGAGTGAAGACGTAATATCCTTGAAGCCTTCCCAGATATTGAGGTTCATTTATACTCTGGAACTGGAGGGCGAGCTGTAGATGGCGTAATGGTGAGAACAGCTCTGATGGGGGGCACAATAGATCTCAAGGTCGCGGTGCAACGTAACCCCTTATCAATAATAATAATAATAATAATGATATCATTTTCAACTCCAACAAGCTAATACTTTCGGAAATATGATTTTTCTAAATTTCAATAATGAATCGTACGTACTTCTATGTTTTCACAGAATGCTATAATTATTCTATCTAAGCTTTATTATATGATCTGTGTTCATACTCGTACATTTCATCCTGTTCTATAAGGAGTCAAATTCATTTCAGCTATTTTAATTTGATTTCTTCCATGGTGCAGTTCTCATTCTCAGATTGCTCATTTAATCTTGATAAATAAACTATTATTTGAATTTAATTTCCTTTATGATGCAGTTCTTTCATAAGAATACATTGATTTAATTCCCAACTCTGAGAAACCAATACTTTCGGAGATATAATTTGTCTGTTTGAAGTAGAGCGCCAGAAAGCTCCTGTCCACAGGGCTTGAACCAATTTTTTTTATTATCGGAATCGATTATTATACCCATAAGGATAATGTAAAAGTTCAACCGCCGTAAAAAATTTTCAACGAGAAAACGATCATTCAAATTTGGTTCCACATAATAGCTGTTCAAGTTGAAACGATCGAAACTAGGCGCCGGTGCGTGACGTCACCCGTCATATCTACTATCTCTCTCTCTTCTCCGTGTCCGTTTGTCCGTTTCCCTCTTATAGCGAATTCCATTGGTAGAACTCGTGCGCACTGAGTGCATGAATCGTATTCCATTGGAGAATTTCGTCGAGCATTTTGACGTCCATCGGGAAACCCGTGCAACATTTATTGCACTCAGTGCACCACTGGTTTTGCCAATGGAATTCGCTATTAGTTTCGCTCTAACAAGCCGATGGACTCGCCGAGGGTAGATTTCGACTCTCGTGTCTTCTCGTGTCCATTTCACTCTTTGTTTCGCCGTAAAAAGCAGATAGTTTTTCCGAGGGTAGATTTTGATTACGTCCGCCCTCAGAAGCGTTTCACCGCATTTGAAATTGCTTCCTGATATTCCGATTTTCATTACCGAAATATTCAAATTTTATAAATTTGTGGATGAGGGCATACATGATGATCTGATATTGAAGTACATTCAGAAAAACATAAACATATATGGTATTTCCTGTTACATGCAAGAAACCTATTGTTTTGAAGCTTTACTGAGTAGCTACCTATATAGTTCGTCTAACAGAAATCATTTAAAAGTTTGATGACGATTGCTTGAATGATTTTTGATAATTTCATAGCGTTTTAGAATATTCCGTAGATACGAGTTTCAATTTCGAGCAAAATTAATTCTTCCGATTTTATTCTCTTTAATTTGCACCATGATTTATACAATGCTTCCCAGAAACTCCGCACCAAGAGGAACTTTTCGTTCCAATTAATATTTCAGAATTTTATTACTATAACTCATTGTTGGTCAGTGCTTTCTAACCAAGCTGTTTTCGCGAGATCGGTAACCGATGATGTCCGCATCCCCCAACTGCTCACATTTCAGTGACCACACGGTAACTGGACTCAGTAACCGGGTTAGTCGCGAAGAAATCCCTAATGATATAACAGCCAGCTGTGTCTTCCGGTTTAAGGGGAAAACGCCAGTTAAGAAAAATGTTGATTAACTCGGAAGAGTCGAACTTTTTATGTGAAACGATTTAAATAAACTTGTTTGAAATTATTATTAAATTTAGATCAATGTGCGAATATTCAGGCCGGAAAACCATAAAAATATTTTTTCTTTTTTTGGTTATAACTTTTTGACGCTCTAGTTCCTCGGAACTGAGTGCTTATCAATTTGCCCAAATGTCTGTAATTTTCGAATTTTTCGATGAAAATGGTCTTAAACGATTTGGTTCGACTCTCTGATCAAGAATCCGAGGTCGAAATCAATTCTGTCCTGCCGGTCCGGCCGGCCGTAGGCACGTTTACTCTCGAACGAAAAGAGTTAGAGGATTGAAATTTGCAAGGTGGGTTTGGAGCGTAAATATCTCGGTTAAGTTCGTTAATGGGCAAAATCCATTGAGTGGTTTCGGAGTTATGGCCGATTTTAGTAAAAATATTTTTTATGAATATTTCCGAAACCGATCCCTTGATCTATCTGAAATTTAGCACCAAATTGTAGAATCATGACCTTCATACGTATCTGAAGTTTTGTATTGACCAGGTTACCGCAAAGTGTCAAAAAAAATTTTTGAAAATTTAAAATTTTTTTTTTAAATAACTCTCGAACGGAATGAGCAAGGCAGTTGAAATTTTCAGAGTAGGTTAGGGAGATGAATATATCGGTTAAGTTCGTTACTGGGCAAAATAGGTCAGATGGCCTTACAAATTTTAAATTCAATTTTTATTTAAGACGCAGTTTCACCATAAAAATCCATTGAGTTCATTTTCAACTCCAACAAGCTAATACTTTCGGAGATAATTTATTGAAATTTCGAAAAATCATATTATGATTTTTCGAAATTTCAATAATGAATCGTACTTCTATGTTTTCACAGAATGTTATCATTATTCTATCTAAGCTTTATTATATACTCTGTGTTCATACTCGTACATGTCATCCTGTTCTATAAGAGAGAGTCAAATTCATTTCAGCTATTTTAATTTGATTTCTTCCATGGTGCAGTTCTCATTCTCAGATTGCTCATTTAATCTTGATAAATAAACTATTATTTGAATTGAATTACCTTTATGATGCAGTTCTATCATAAGAATACATTGATATAATTCCCAACACTGAGAAACCAATACTTTCGGAGATATAATTTGTCTGGTTGAACTAGAGCGCCAGAAAGCTCCTGTCCACAGGGCTTGAACCCATTTTTTTAAAATTGATTAATTACCTAATAGAATTTTTTTGGGGACAAGACAATATTAGTGTCATCATGAATATGACTGTAACTAGAAAATTCTGTTTGAACTTGGTTTTCGGCATTTGTTTGAATATTCCCTCATAACTCGTTTCATTCTGGTGCAAAGTTGTTCCTATATATTCGTATTTTCGGCATTAAAATCATTTGATTTCGCATTGTATTTACAACTGAGAATCCCAAGAATGCAAATCTGGCTGCAAAATGCCAATTTATTGCTCAATTTTTGAATGAAATAGAATGTTGTAATATTCATGCTGACACCACTATATTGTCTAGTCCCCCAAAAAAAAATCCGTTAGATAAATAATCAATTTTTAAAAGTCATAACCAAAAAAAGAAAAAATATTTGTTATGCTCTTCTGGCATGAATTTTTGCAAATTGATCTTGATTGATTTCAATTTCAAACAAGCTTACTTACATTGTTTCATACAAAGAGTTCGAATTTTCCGAGATAATCGACATTTTTTTTTAAAAAAGGTGATTTCCGTTTGAACCGTAAGTCGCAGTTCGCCGAGTCTATTTTTATAATTTTTGATGCACCAACTTTTTGTCAAGAATAAAATTCGGAAATATTATTAATGAAAAAGAAAAATCCCTCCTGGTTCGGAGTTGCTGGGAAGCTCTCAATAAATCTATAAATATGAAAGATTATGATGTAGGTATCAGGTTTTCTGAGAATAATCTCTAGCCTTAAAGTATATGGTCATCTGGCTTCAGATGAAGTATTTAATTTCTTCAGAAAACACCGAAAAATAATAATTCTTTCAAGAAGTTTCATTCTTGTGGATTCAAATTTAGCGCCTTCCAATGCGGAAACAAATACCATGCGGTCGATACAATTTTGTGTTCTATGAGATTCCACGGGCTTCTAGAACGTTCCGGAATGTTCCAGAACATCAAAAGCTATAAATACGCGAACAATTGCGCATCAGTTCAGTTTTCATTAGATTCTCGAGTAGAGACGAGTTAAGCGGTTAATTAAATCTCTATTGAAGTGTTGTATGTTGTATTGGAAGTGAATTCTTGGAAATTTCTAGTTTGCCGTACTATTGAATTTAAACAAGGTGAGACTTTCCTATTATAGCCTTTTATTTTCCAATATGCTGTTCAGTCTAACAAATGATAAACACGAATATTAGGACTATTGCAATACGATGAACTTCAAATCCTATCATTTAGAAATAAATAATTCGGTATAATAGCAATTATTAAATACAATATATACCGTAAATACTTGAGTATGATCATTCCAATGACTTTCCATAGAAATTTCAATATCTTGTGACACCGCATTAAATCTCCTATTAAACCGGCATTTCATACTAGGTTATAATATAAGTTTTCATAACAAATAATACAGCTATATTTTGGTCCCAGTTATTCGCGTTTCATCGTATGTACTTTCGCTTATACTCCATTTGAGAGGAATATATTGAACTTGTTTTTTCTTCTGTAACACCCATATTATATTTTAAAATATTTCTCATTCTCTGTTAGAATTGAAGAACTTCTTCAGGAACACTCTTCTTCAGGGTATTTCACAAATAGGTCGCCAAATTTTAGAAGTAGATTCCTCAGAAATATGGATAGTTTTTAGTCATCAAAAATTTTTCGAATTCTCATCCCCTGTTGATATATAACCCCATCGAAGGGTGTGACAATTTGGCTTGTTTGTCTCCTAATTTTTTTTTGTAAAGGAAACCCACTTCAAATTTCAATAACAAATTTTAAACTGAGAGTAAGTAAGTGAGCAGAGGGTAGTATTCTTATTTCTTATGTACACAATTCTATGCTGAGCACCAATCTCGTAATAATAAGTAATCAAAATTAACTGTCTTATTTTTAGCAGATGCCCCTAAAATTTGGCGGTCTATTTGTGAAACGGCACTGTATATTACCATGAATTTTATCCTTAAACGTATAGTCGATTATCACATTTTAAAGAATTCAAATTCATATTAAGGATCTTCAGCAGCACTGTACCATGCATAATTATGACGTTGGGATTACCATCCATGGCCCACTATATTTCGAATATATTTATATCATGTATTGTCCTTTGTGGATGTCTTTAATTGTATATATCTAGTCAAATTGCAATGTACTAACTACCTTATTTTTACAGATGCCTGAACAAGTCCAGAATGGAGAAGTGGAAACCTTTGCTTTCCAAGCAGAAATAGCCCAATTGATGAGCTTGATCATAAACACCTTCTACTCAAATAAAGAGATCTTTCTACGAGAATTAATATCCAACTCTTCTGATGCTTTGGACAAGATTCGATACCAATCTCTCACCAATCCACCATGCTTGGATACTGGAAAAGATCTCTACATCAAAATAATTCCAAACAAAAATGATGGTACACTGACCTTAATTGATACAGGTATTGGTATGACCAAGGCCGATTTAGTCAACAATTTGGGTACTATTGCCAAGTCTGGAACAAAGGCCTTCATGGAAGCTCTGCAAGCTGGTGCTGATATTAGCATGATTGGTCAATTTGGTGTAGGATTCTACTCTGCATATCTGGTTGCTGATAAAGTTACTGTTGTTTCAAAGAACAATGATGATGAACAGTACATCTGGGAATCATCTGCTGGTGGTAGCTTTACTATTCGCACCGATCTTGGAGAGCCATTAGGCAGAGGTACAAAAATCGTTCTTCAAATCAAAGAAGATCAAGCTGAATTCTTGGAAGAGAACAAAATCAAAGAAATAGTCAAAAAACACTCTCAATTCATTGGATACCCTATTAAATTATTGGTGGAAAAGGAACGTGAAAAAGAATTGAGTGAAGATGAGGCTGAAGAAGAAAAGAAAGATGAAGAAACCACTGAAGAATCTGATAAACCAAAAATCGAAGATGTTGGAGAAGATGAGGAAGAAGATAAGGAGAAGAAGAAGAAAAAGAAAACTATCAAAGAGAAGTACACTGAAGATGAAGAACTCAACAAGACCAAACCCATTTGGACCAGAAATGCTGATGATATTTCTCAGGAAGAATATGGTGAATTTTACAAATCCCTCACCAATGATTGGGAGGATCATTTGGCAGTTAAACACTTCAGTGTTGAGGGTCAGCTAGAATTCAGAGCTCTTCTCTTTGTTCCTCGTAGAGTACCATTCGATCTCTTCGAAAACAAGAAACGCAAGAATAACATTAAATTGTATGTCCGCAGAGTATTCATCATGGACAACTGTGAAGATTTGATCCCTGAATACTTGAACTTCATCAAAGGTGTTGTTGACTCTGAAGATTTACCCTTGAACATTTCCAGGGAAATGTTACAACAGAATAAGATTCTTAAAGTTATTCGTAAAAATTTGGTCAAAAAATGTATGGAATTATTCGATGAACTCACCGAAGATAAAGAAAATTTCAAGAAGTTCTACGAGCAGTTCTCAAAGAACCTCAAATTGGGTATTCACGAAGACACTGCTAATAGATCAAAATTGGCTGAATTTCTCCGTTATCACACCTCTGCCAGCGGGGATGAAGCCTGTTCTCTTAAGGATTATGTAAGCAGAATGAAGCAAAACCAAAAGAGCATTTACTACCTCACTGGTGAAAGCAAGGAACAGGTAGCCAACTCTGTATTTGTTGAACGTGTTAAGAAGCGTGGGTTTGAAGTTGTTTACATGACTGAACCAATTGATGAATACGTAGTACAACAACTAAAAGAATATGATGGCAAAACTTTGGTTTCTGTAACCAAGGAAGGTTTAGAATTGCCTGAAGATGACGAAGAGAAGAAGAAGCGTGAGGAAGACAAAACCAAATTTGAAGGTCTCTGCAAAGTCGTTAAGAGTATTCTAGATAACAAAGTAGAAAAAGTAGTTGTATCTAATAGACTTGTTGAATCCCCATGTTGTATCGTAACATCCCAATACGGATGGACTGCTAACATGGAAAGAATCATGAAAGCACAAGCTCTCAGAGATACATCCACAATGGGTTATATGTCCGCCAAAAAACATCTTGAAATCAATCCAGACCATCCAATTGTTGAAAATTTGAGACAGAAGGCTGATGCTGATAAGAATGATAAGGCTGTTAAAGATTTAGTAATTCTTTTATTTGAGACTGCACTCCTTAGTTCTGGATTTACCTTGGATGAGCCTCAAGTGCATGCATCAAGAATTTATAGAATGATCAAATTAGGCTTGGGTATTGATGAAGAGGAATCCATGGTGGTTGAAGAACCTTCTACTGATGCACCTGCTGCTGAGGCCGGAGATTCTGAAGATGCTTCACGAATGGAAGAGGTTGATTAAAAAGTTTTTCTCTTAATACTATGTATTATTATTATTATTTGAACATGTGTTTTAGTATGTTCCCATCATTCCTTTAAGTTATTTTTTATAGTACTTATCTCGAAAGGATAATTTTTGGCTGTGTTCCAACAAATATTTCTGCTCTTACTGAATGTTGTTGAAGTATTGAGAATAAACTGCATCTTACTAATTGTTTATTTTTCTCTGCCTGGTGAACTAATTATCAATTTTTATCCTATTTTTTTTTATATTTTGGAACCGTCTTTCTTTTCTAGATAAAGATCATAGCAAGATGTACTACAGACAAAAGTATACCATAATGAGATTGGTGGAAGACTAAACAGTAGTCTTGCAATTTGCAATGTATTCTCAGCAATAGAAATGTTAATAATGAGATAGGAGTTATATTTAGGTAGTTACTTGCATGGTTTGTAAACATATTATTGATGGGGAAGACTAAAAAGTAGTCTTGCAATGTACCCTCAGCAATAGAAATATTAATGCAAATCAGGTTGTATTTGTATTTATGCTGTATTTTAAAGAATTTAGATAGTACAGAATGTTGGTTAGTATGTAATTATTTTTACTTGATAATGTGGTTGTCTAATTTTCTTGCATATTTTCAGCCTTGAAAAAGAGGATATATAACGTTCCTCGAAACGTCCACTTACCTGAAAACACTATTCATTCAAATCATAATCATCTTATAAACATTAAACATAAATATTCGCTATAATGGAGGAGATCAGTTTTAAACATTTACATCTCTATATATCCATTGAAACATTTTTGGCGCTCTTGTTCCTCGGAACTGAGTGCTTATCAATTTACCCAAATGTCTGTAATTTTCGAATTTTTCGATGAAAATGGTCTTATACGATTTGGTTCGACTCACTGATCAAGGATCCGTGGTCGAAATTCATTCTGTCCGGCCGGCTGTAGCCACGATAGCTCTCGAACGGAATGAGCTAGACAGTTGAAATTTTCAGAGTGGTTTGGGAGATAAATATCTCGGCTAAATTCGTTATCGGGCAAAATCGGAAAGATGGTTTCGGAGTAAAAAAAAAAAAAATATTTTACATAACAAATTCCAAATGAAATTTTTTTCAATAAGCAGTTTTACCATAAGAATCCATTGATATCATTTTAACTCTAACAAGCTAATACTTTCGGAGATATGATTTTTCAAAATTTCAATAATAAATCGTATTTCTACGTTTTCACAGAATTATATAATTATTCTATGTCTTGTATGAATTGTTATAATGTCAACTTATTTTCCTGAGACATGACATTGTCTAATTCATTTCAGCAATCGTATAATTATGAGAATTATAATATGATATCATACTTTTAATTGGTTGATATTTTCATGCCGATGGTAAAAACAAAACTGGAATATTGGTGTATTGGAGCATTGGAGTGGATTTGAGGAAAGAAAATATATTATTATCGTTCATCATAGAATTGAGGAATTAATATCTCGGATGAGTTCATTGTTGGATAGAATTTGTCTATAGGTTTTGGATTGATAATTTTTGGCACTCTTGTTGAATCTAAATTCTTCTATGATGTTTGAATTCAATTTCTGCTAAGATGAAGTTCTTCCATGAGAATCCATTGATATAAAAATGTTTGAATTTTGTTTCTACAACTCTCGAATAGAATGAGCTGGGCAGTTGAAATTTTCAGAGTAGGTTTGGGAGATAAATATCTCGGTTAAGTTCGTTATTGGGCAAAATCGGCCTGATGGTTTCGGAGTACAGAAAAAAATTTTTTTTTTTTTTACATTTCAGATTCAATTTTTTTAAGATGCAGTTTAACCATAAAAATCCATTGATATCGTTTTCAACTCTACCAAGCTAATACTTTCGGAGATATGATTTATCAAAATTTCAATAATAAATAATCGTACTTCTATGTTTTCAGAGAATGCTATAAATTATTCTATCTATGAATTATTATATGATCTGTGTTCATACTCGTACATGTCATCTTGTTTTCCTACAAGAGAGAGTCAAATTCATTTTAGCGGTCGTAGAATTAGGCTTGTTTCACATGCATACGGTTCCATTCGGTTCGTTTCGTTTTTGGTTTCAATTCGGTCGCTGGCGACAAGTGTGAAACGGTGCTACGGTTTAGATTCGGTACCGAATAGAAACCGTACAGCACCGAATACTCCCTCGACACGAATAGGTTTCTATCAGGTTTGGATTCATGTGTAGGGAATACAGATCAACCGGGGCGTTCACACAAATACGGTTTAGTTTCGGTTTTAACCATAAAGTAATGAATATTTAGGTACGTTATTTATTATTTATGTTTTCTGTCTTGTTCTGTGGTTTTAACCTCAAATCGAGCAAATATCTTTCAACATTTCCCGAATTGTTCAAATATAGAAATATAAACATACATATTTTCGGGATATTGTTGCTATCTCAGTATTCATGAGAAAATGATGGTTTACCAAATGTGGATCGACTGATTTCTGCTGTAAATCTAAACCAGTGCTGCGGGACAAAACTTCCGAAAAATATAAAGATCAATTTAAGACGTAGGATGCATTCAAAGATGTATGTGTTCAATTTTGAATGGCTTTGATGAATCTGACGTCGTGGAAAAATTGGATAATTGTGAGCCCGTGTCGGAAGATAACATAAAACCTAATATGAACCGTATTTGTGTGAAAGGCTTTCATTCGTTTTCGGTTGAAACCGAAAACGAACCGAACCGAATGGAACCGTATGCATGTGAAACAAGCCTTATGAGGATTGTAATATGATATTATACTTTTTGGTGATATTTTAATGCCCGTGGATAATACATATGATGATGGAAATATGTAGTAAATTTATCAGAATGGGTTCAGGAATAACTCCAGTAAAAACAAAACTCAAATATTGGCCAAGTTTCAATTGATATAATATAATTTACAGGGTGTATTTGAGGAATGAATATCTATCATAATAAGAATCCATTGATATCATTCCCAACTCTGAGAAACCAATAGGTACTATCACTACTATCGGAGATATGATTTGTCAAAGATTGAGAATAGCGCCACATGTCTTTCCCCCGTTTTTTCGCTAATATTTATTGAAATTTCACAACAATTGTTTCGTCAATTACATAACTTCATCAGTGGTACCTATAGAGGCCCTTGAGCGTATGACACAGCAGGCGGAGGTCCCAAGTTCAATTCCGAGGCTAGGAAAGAAATTTTCTAGTCGCGGTTATTGCCACCATTCGCGTTTGGGCCAAAAATTGACAGTGCTGGGCCTAAGGTGGCGTAAGGATACAGTAATAAAGCCTACACAGAACACAGCTGACTCGCTCAAGCTCTTAGAGGGGTGTTGAGTTTGGCTTTTTGGCGCTCTTGTTCCTCGGAACAGAGTGCTTATCAATTTGCCCAAATGTCTGTAATTTTCGAATTTTTGGCTGAAAATGGTCTTAAACGATTTGGTTCGACTCACCGATCAAAAATCCATGGACGGCCGTCCGTCCATTAACACGATAACTCTCGAACGGAATGAGCTAGACAGTTGAAATTTTCAGAGTAGGTTTAGGAGATATATATCTCGGTTAAGTTCGTTATTGGCCAAAATCGGCTAGGTGGTTTCGGAGTAAAAAACATTTTTTTTTACATTACAAATTTTAAATTCAATTTTTTTTAAAGATGCAGTTACTTCATAAGAATACATCGATATCATTTTCAACTCTAACAAGCTAATACTTTCGGAGATATGATTTTTCAAAATTTCAAACATAAATCGTACTCTTCTAAGTTTTCCCAGAATGCTGTACTCATATAGAACTCCTATACTACGTTAGCATAGGTAAAATCGGTAAAATTGGTGTGTTGGTTTTGGATTAATGATTTTTGGCACTCTTGTTGAATTTAAATTTTTTTATGATGTTTGAATTTAATTTATTTTATGATGAAGTTCTGTCATAAAGAAACCATTGATATCATTCCTAACTCTGAGAAACCAATACTTTCCGAGATATGATTAGTCAAAGTTTGAACAAGAGCGCCAAAGCTCCTGTCCACAGGGCTTGAACAAATATTTTTCTTAAGCTTCAATACTGTCCACAGGGCTTTCCTACTCTTTGGCGCTCTAGTTCCTTGGAACTGAGTGCTTATCAATTTGCCCAAATGTCTGTAATTTTCTAATATTTCGATGAAAATGGTCTTAAACGATTTGGTTCGACTCACTGATCAAGAATCCGTGGTCGAAATTCATTATGTCCGGCCGGCCGGCCGTAGGCACGATAACTCTCGAACGGAATGAGCTAGAGAGTTGAAATTTTCAGAGTAGGTTTGGGGGATAAATATCTCGGCTAAGTTCGTTATTGGGCAAAATCGGACAGATGGTTTCGGAGTAACAAAAAAAAAATTTCTTTTACGAAACAAATTCCAAATTAAATTTTTTTTAATAAGCAGTTTTATCATAAGAATCCATTCATATCATTTTTAACTCTAACAAGCTAATACTTTCGGAGATATGATTTTTCAAAATTTCAATGTAAATCGTATTTCACAGATTGATATAATTATTCTATGTATGAATTGTCATAATGTCAACTTATGACATGACATGGCATTATCTAATCAATCGAACCATAGACATAGAATAATATATATAATAATATATTATTCTATGTCTATGAATCGAACTTGTATTGTAACTTCAAAAATATTGGGGTTGAAATACTCGTATTTTAGCGATGCAACGGGGACCTCACCCGAAAATGTTTGAAAATATTACGTGAATATTGAAAGCATAATTCTGTAGTTCGGGAGAGGAGAAAATTTGGTGAACGTAGATCAGGAAATTTTTGATCGATTACAAGGTAATTTTTTATTATTACTTATCTTCTTTCATACATGTTTTATGGAATACCTACTATTTGTAGGTAATCTAAACCTGTTTTGGGCAATTGTTTGCAATTGTTTTTTTGGCGCTCTAGTTCCTCGGAACAGAGTGCTTATCAATTTGCCCAAGTGTCTGTAATTTTGGAATTTTTGGCTGAAAATGTTCTCAAACGATTTGGTTCGACTCACTGATCAAGAATCCGAGTGCGAAATCGATTCTGTCCGGCCGGCCGACCGGCCGTAGGCACGATAACTCTCGAACGAACGGAGTTAGCGGATTGAAAATTGCAAGATGGTTTTGGAGCGTAAATATCTCGGACAAGTTCGTTAATGGGCGAAATCAATCAAGGGGTTTCGGAGTTATGGCCGATTTTAGTAAAAATATATTTTATGAATATTTTCGAAACCGATCACTCGATCTATCTGAAATTTAGCATCAAATTGTAGAATCATGACCTTTATACGCATGTGAAGTTTTGTATTGACCAGATTACCGCAAAATGTCAAAAAAAAAAATTGAAAATGTGGTGCAGTTCTCATTCTCATGATTGCTCATTTAATCTTGATAAATAAACTATTATTTGAATTGAATTTCCTATATGATGTAGTTTGTAACGAAGCAATTTTCAGTTTTTGCGCGCGTGTTCCGCAAGGAACAGCGTGCTATCATTTCGTCACAATGTCTGTATTTTTCGAATTTTTTTTCGAAAATGGTCTCAAACGATTAGGTTCGACTCCCTGATGAAGAATTCGAGGTCAAATTCAATTCTGTCCGTCCGGTCCGGCCGGCCGGCCGGTCCGGCCGTTAGCACGATAACTCTCGAACGGAACGACTTAGAGCGTTGAAATTTGCAGGGTAGTTTCGTAGCGTAAATATCTCGGACAAGTTCGTTAACGGGCGAAATCGACCGAGCGGTTTCGGAGTTAAGGCCGTTTTTAATAAAAACGTTTTTTATGAATATTTCCGGAACCGATCACTCGATCTTTTTGAAATTCGGCATCAGATTGTAGAATCATGACCTTTATATGCCTGCGAAGTTTTGTGTTGAACGGACGGCCCTAATGTGGCAAAAAAAAATTTTGAAAATTTGAAAAATTTGTTTTCACGATAACTCGAAAAATACTGATCTGATTAAATTGAAACTCAGTAGTTAGATGCAAAAAACCAAAACAAACACTTTTGCAAAATTTCGTGAAGATCACGTGACATGAAAAAAATAAAAAAATTACTACTATTTTGCGGAATATTTTGCTTTTAATGCCGAAACATTAGTTTTTGAGGTTCATGCTGCCCTTTCCGGGCATTTTCCGTATTGCGCATGCGCAGATGAGAAGTCCTTTAACTGCTGTAGTTTTCGTCAGAGAGGATTGGGGTTTTGGGGTGGCGGATGCTATTCCTCCATAGAATTCAGATCCCTGATGAGGGTCTGCGCATGCGTAGATTCAAGATGCGATATCTTCCGAACCACTAGTGTTGGAGAATCGGAGTTTTTTGTAAGGTGTGTTATTTTGAGAGGACTTTTAGCCGCCAGTAGATTGCGCATGCGCAGAAGAGAAGTGACTGTTTTTGGGTTGGATGGATTATGTTGGGAGTGCTGAGTCGATATTATGAGGTTTTAAAAGAATATTCATAGCAATTCAGTGCAAGGACAAGTCAGTTTGGGGGATGTAGCGTTGTTTCCGAGTTAAAGTGTCTGTACCGTGGCCCTGGGGCTAATTTTGAAATTGATGTTACCCCTTACAGGCATTTTTCGTTATGCGCATGAGCAGACCATCAGTGATTTAACTGGTGGTGTTTTCATCAGAGAGGATTAGGGTTTTGGGGTGGCGGATGCTATTCCTCTATAGAATCCCTTGTTGAGGGTCTGCGCATGCGTGGATTAAAGATGTGATATCTCCTGAACCACTAGTGTTGGAGAATCGGAGTTTTTTGTAAGGTGTGTTATTTTGAGAGGACTTTTAGCCGCAAGTAGATTGCGCATGCGCAGAAGAGAAGTGACTGTTTTTGGGTTGGATGGGTTATCTTGGGAGTGCTGAGTCGATATTATGAGGTTTTAAAAGAATATTCATAGCAATTCAGTGCAAGGACAAGTCAGTTTGGGGGATGTAGCGTTGTTTCCGAGTTAAAGTGTCCGTACCGTGGCCCTGGGGCTAATTTTGAAATTGATGTTACCGCTTACAGGCATTTTTCGTTATGCGCATGAGCAGATCATCAGTGATTCAACTGGTGGTGTTTTCGTCAGAGAGGAATAGGGTTTTGGGGTGGCGGATGCTATTCCTCCATAGAATCCCCTGTTGAGGGTCTGCGCATGCGTGGATTAAAGATGTGATATCTCCTGAACCACTAGTGTTGGAGAATCGGAGTTTTTTGTAAGGTGTGTTATTTTGAGAGGACTTTTAGCCGCGAGTAGATTGCGCATGCGCAGAAGAGAAGTGACTGTTTTTGGGTTGGATGGGTTATGATGGGAGTGCTGAGTCGATATTATGAGGTTTCAAAAGAATATTCATAGCAATTCAGTGTAATGACAAGTCAGTTTGGGGGATGTAGCGTTGTTTCAGAGTTAAAGTGTCCGTACCGTGGCCCTGGGGCTAATTTCGAAATGGATGTAACCCCTTACAGGCATTTTTCGTTATGCGCATGAGCAGACCATCAGTGATTCAACTGGTGGTGCTTTCGTCAGAGAGGATTGGGGTTTTGGGGTGGCGGATGCTTTTCCGCTATAGAATCCCCTGGTGAGGGTCTGCGCATGCGTGGATTCAAGAAGCGATATCTCCTGAACCACTAGTGTTGGAGAATCGGAGTTTTTTGTGAGGTGTGTAATTTTGGGAGGACTTGCAGCCACGAGTATACTGCGCTTGCGCAGACGAGAAGTGAATGGTTTTGGGTTGTTTGGGTTATGTTGGGAGTAATGAGCCGATATTGTGAGGTTTTAAAAGAATATTCATGTCAATTCAGTGCACGGACACAAGTCAGTTTGGGGGAAATAGCGTTGTTTCCGATTTGAAATGTCTGTATGGTGGCCCTGAGGCGAATTTATAAATAACTATATTCGGTAGATCTATATTAAAATGCGTTCGGATTTGGAGAAGATGCAATTTCGTCCCTAACGGAGGACCCACAACCGAATTTTTTTCTGATCTACGGTAAAACTAACAGCCAAACTGTATTGATAGCTATATTTGTTAAAGGAACTTGAAAAAAAAAAAAAAAGCACTGACGTGAAGTCAGTACTCTTTGGCGCGCGTGTTCACGGTGGCTAATTTGAATTGAATGATTCAAAAATTAACAGTGCTGTATCTAAGCTGCCATCAGGATAGAGTAACAAAGTTGGAAAAGAACACAAGTGACTCTCCTTAGTCGCACAAGCTCCTAGAAGATTTGGGAGGGTCAGTATAATCCTAATCATGTTTATAGCACGCGCGCAAAAGCAGATTGACTTAACAATGAAAGAAAAAGTGTAAAAAGTCAATCTGCTTTGGCGCGCGTGCTATAAACATGATTAGGATTATACTGACCCTCCCAAATCTTCTAGGAGCTTGTGCGACTAAGGAGAGTCACTTGTGTTCTTTTCCAACTTTGTTACTCTATCCTGATGGCAGCTTAGATACAGCACTGTTAATTTTTGAATCATTCAATTCAAATTAGCCACCGTGAACACGCGCGCCAAAGAGTACTGACTTCACGTCAGTGCTTTTTTTTTTTTAATTTCCGTTCCTCTGAATCGAAGGAATACCGGCACATGTACATGTCCGATTACCTATATTGAACATGTGGGCGTGGTCAGGCCCGGTAGTGCTTGCGAGTATAAATTCGCGAGCGTAATTAGGTCAAGGGAGTCAATGAAGCGACACTGCGACAGTAACACCACCGCTCCGACCCCGCCGAAGAAGTAAGTAGCTTCAGAGGTTCCGCATGGGCAAGGTATTAGGGTAAGACTATTTATTTCTCTCTCTGCTGGTATTATTGTACTATTCGCCTCTATTCCTTCCCTACCGACCGCTCGAATTCCTCAGCGTTGTGTAGTAGCTTGAAACGGCCTGCATGACACCTTTGGGATTCCGAGATATACAGGTTGTGTATGCTAGCTTGAAACGGCGCATTATGCATCCTTATATCCTTCCTTCCTACCGACCGCTCGAATTCCTCAGCGTTATGTAGTAGCTTGAAACGGCCTGCATGACACCTTTGGATTTCGGGATATACAGGTTGTGTATGCTAGCTTGAAACGGCGCATTATGCATCCTTATATCCTTCCTTCCTACCGACCGCTCGAATTCCTCAGCGTTGTGTAGTAGCTTGAAACGGCCTGCATGACACCTTTGGGATTCCGAGATATACAGGTTGTGTATGCTAGCTTGAAACGGCGCATTATGCATCCTTATATCCTTCCTTCCTACCGACCGCTCGAATTCCTCAGCGTTGTGTAGTAGCTTGAAACGGCCTGCATGACACCTTTGGGATTCCGAGATATACAGGTTGTGTATGCTAGCTTGAAACGGCGCATTATGCATCCGTATATCCTTCCTTCCTACCGACCGCTCGAATTCCTCAGCGTTGTGTAGTAGCTTGAAACGGCCTGCATGACACCTTTGGGATTCCGAGATATACAGGTTGTGTATGCTAGCTTGAAACGGCGCATTATGCATCCTTATATCCTTCCTTCCTACCGACCGCTCGAATTCCTCAGCGTTGTGTAGTAGCTTGAAACGGCCTGCATGACACCTTTGGATTTCGGGATATACAGGTTGTGTATGCTAGCTTGAAACGGCGCATTATGCATCCTTATATCCTTCCTTCCTACCGACCGCTCGAATTCCTCAGCGTTGTGTAGTAGCTTGAAACGGCCTGCATGACACCTTTGGGATTCCGAGATATACAGGTTGTGTATGCTAGCTTGAAACGGCGCATTATGCATCCTTATATCCTTCCTTCCTACCGACCGCTCGAATTCCTCAGCGTTGTGTAGTAGCTTGAAACGGCCTGCATGACACCTTTGGGATTCCGAGATATACAGGTTGTGTATGCTAGCTTGAAACGGCGCATTATGCATCCTTATATCCTTCCTTCCTACCGACCGCTCGAATTCCTCAGCGTTGTGTAGTAGCTTGAAACGGCCTGCATGACACCTTTGGGATTCCGAGATATACAGGTTGTGTATGCTAGCTTGAAACGGCGCATTATGCATCCTTATATCCTTCCTTCCTACCGACCGCTCGAATTCCTCAGCGTTGTGTAGTAGCTTGAAACGGCCTGCATGACACCTTTGGGATTCCGAGATATACAGGTTGTGTATGCTAGCTTGAAACGGCGCATCATGCATCCTTATATCCTTCCTTCCTACCGACCGCTCGAATTCCTCAGCGTTGTGTAGTAGCTTGAAACGGCCTGCATGACACCTTTGGATTTCGGGATATACAGGTTGTGTATGCTAGCTTGAAACGGCGCATTATGCATCCTTATATCCTTCCTTCCTACCGACCACCCGAATTCCTCAGCGTCGTGTAGTAGCTTGAAACGGCCTGCATGACACCTTTGGAGTTCGGGATATACAGGTTGTGTATGCTAGCTTGAAACGGCGCATCATGCATCCTTATAGAACCCTTACCGTAACTCTACCTATCCGATCCCCTTTGTTATGCCAGCAGATTTGAGGACCAGTTTATTTTCAATTTCTTTCATTGTATATATACTTTGCCCATGTTAAATTTACCGCTTGGTGTTACCGTTTGCTTAATATTCCGCACGCACTTTCGCTTCATCCCAGCTTTCATCGCATGATTACACATTTAACGTTGCTCACTTGACCATTTTCACTCATTCCGTAGATTTATAAAGGCTCGTGCCCAGGTACCGTTTTATAAGCATGTTACATCCCGACTCTACTTCTGCACCGCTTAATCAACCTACCATCCTACATACCACCACCATGTAGTAGAATTCACCGAATAGAAGTGTCATTATTATTGTGTGTTTTATTTTCCCGAATAACAAGTAAACATTCCCAGAGATAGAGGACTGCCCCGACTTCCACGAACATCCGAGCCCTGGATATAACCTTCTCTGATTGTAGCTCCCGGACCCCTGTGGGATACCGCCCACAGGTACCGAGTGTCCTCAACACTTTAAACTAGAGGTGGCGCCCGAGGTCTCTAATTTCGGAGGAAAGGTTAGCAACAGAGGGAGACCTAGAGGGGAAGGGCGTCACAAGTTCTATCATATGAATACATTGATATAATTCCCAACTCTGAGAAACCAATACCAGATATAATTTGTCTGTTTGAACTAGAGCGCCAGAAAGCTCCTGTCCACAGGGCTTGAACCAATTTTTGGCGCTCTAGTTCCTCGGAACTGAGTGCTTATCAATTTGCCCAAATGTCTGTAATTTTCGAATATTTCGATGAAAATGGTCTTAAACGATTTGGTTCGACTCACTGATCAAGAATCCGTGGTCGAAATTCATTCTGTCCGGCCGGTCCGGCCGTAGGCACGATAACTCTCGAACGGAATGGGCTAGAGAGTTGAAATTTTCAGAGTAGGTTTGGGGGATGAATATCTCGGCTAAGTTCGTTACTGGGTAAAATCGGACAGAAGGTTTCGGAGTAATAAAAAAAAAAATTTTTTTTTACAAAACAAATTCAAAATTAATTTTTTTTTTAATAAGCAGTTTTATCATAAGAATCCATTCACATCATTTTTAACTCTAACAAGCTAATACTTTCGGAGATATGATTTTTCAAAATTTCAATGTAAATCGTATTTCACAGGTTGATATAATTATTCTATGTATATTCTATGTATGAATTGTCAACTTGACAGAAGACAATATTGTAACTTCAAGAATATTGGGGTTGAAATACTCGTATTTTAGCGATGCAACGGGGACCTCACCCGAAAATGTTTGAAAATATTACGTAAATTGAAAGAATAATTCCAAAGTTCGAGAGAGGAGAAAATTTTGTGAACGTAGATCAGGAAATTTTTGATCGATTACAAGGTAATTTATTATTTTATACATGTTTTATGGAATACCTACTATTTGTAGGTACTTTAAACCTGTTTAGGGCAATTGTCATACGAAACTTGTTTTTTTGGCGCTCTAGTTCCTCGGAACAGATTGCTTATCAATTTGCCCAAGTGTCTGTAATTTTGGAATTTTTGGCTGAAAATGGTCTCAAATGATTTGGTTCGACTCACTGATCAAGAATCCGAGTGCGAAATCGATTCTGTCCGGCCGGCCGACCGGCCGTAGGCACGATAACTCTCGAACGAAAGGAGTTAGCGGATTGAAAATTTCAAGGTGGTTTTGGAGCGTAAATATCTCGGACAAGTTCGTTAATGGGCGTTAACCATCAAGGGGTTTCGGAGTTATGGCCGATTTTAGTAAAAATATTTTTTATGAATATTTCCGAAACCGATCACTCGATCTATCTGAAATTTAGCACCAGACTGTAGAAGACAGTAGAATCATGACCTTTGTACGCATGTGCAGTTTTGTATTGACCAGATTACCGCAAAGTGTAAAAAAAAAAATTTGAAAATGTGGTGCAGTTCTCATTCTCATGATTGCTCATTTAATCTTCATAAATAAACTATTATTTGAATTGAATTTCCTTTTTGATGCAGTTCTATCATATTAATACATTGATATAATTCCCAACTCTGAGAAACCAATACCTACCAGATATAATTTGTCTGTTTGAACTAGAGCGCCAGAAAGCTCCTGTCCACAGGGCTTGAACCCATTTTTAATTCAAATTCTTTTATGTCAGCTCTATCATATATGACACTGATATAATTCCCAATTCTGAGAAACCAATACTTTCGGCGATATGATTTGTCAAAGTTTGAACAAGAGCGCCGAAGCTCCTGTCCATAGGGCTTTCCCCCATTTTTCTCATTTTATTTAACATTTAAAATGTCAGAATAGTATAATCTAAAACAAGTTGCAGAATGGGCTCCTATTAAAACACGAATGCGAAATTCGAAAACAAGCGACGAAGGAGCGAGTTTTCGAACGCATGAGTGTTGGAATTGCCTTCTGCGACGAGTATTAGACGATATTTTCTCTATTTCAGGCAAGATTTGCAAAATACTGTTGAAATTTAATGAAAAATTCGGATTATGCATCCTAGTGACTTTTGTATTGTATCTTGGTAGTTGGTGTGATCTGTTACGAAAGTTGACAGATTACAGAATTTGAATTTGAAACGTACGTTGGGCATGGAGATCAGATTTAAAACAGTTTCCTAATAGCAGGAATGATTCAAAATTAGTAAGAAGGAAATCTCTAGTACCATATTTTTCAATGAAAATGAAGCTTTTCCTCAACAATTATTTCACTAGGTATATCCAGATCATATTGTATTGTCAATTGACGTGTGTTGAAATTTGATAGGATCGAATATCAGTGCTGACTACCACAAAACGAATAATATAACTAGAAACAATGCGGGAATGAGTTCATTCCAGCAATGTTTTTAGTGCTGGAATGGACTCATTACGATACTGAAATAGAGAAACTATATTTACTAACTATTGTTATAAATAACTTCATCTCTCCTATTTCAAAACCATATACCTAATAGTGAGAAAGACATCGTTGGTGAAGATATCACTTCTTTTCCTGATATCATTTTGATGCTGCAGATGATATGACCTAGTTAAATTATGCCATATTCCTAACTTAGAAATGTTAACATATTCCAATGTTTTGCCTTTTATGGATTCTGATTCTGCTTTTTGCGCGTATGTTCTGGGGAACATCGCGTTATCATTTTGCCCAAATGTATGTAATTTTCGAATTTTTCGCCGGTCTCAAACGATTGGGTTCGATTCCCTGATGAGAATTCGAGGTCAAATTTGATTCTGTCCGTCCGGCCGGCTGGCCGTCTGGCCGTTGCCACGATAATTTGAGAACGGAAAGAGCTAGCGACTTGAAATTTTCAGGGTAGGTGGCACATCCCAATACAACGAACAAGTTCGTTAATGGGCATAATCGGCTCCATGAGTAATAATTTTGTTTTCAACCAATATAAATCCGATCGAATTGAAACTTGGTGAATAGTTGTAGAATATAAACCTGAGCACGTTTGTGAAATTTTGTGAGAATCGGGTCACTAGAAAATTAAAAAAAATTATTAAAAAAATATTATTTATGATACGATAACCTGAGAACGGAAAGAGATAGTGGCTTGAAATGTTCAGATTAGGTTGTGCATCTGAATGCGACATTTGAATTTGTCTATAGGTATAATCGGCCAAATGGTTTTGGAGTTATACCCATCCTAACCTAACCTAACCTTCATAACCATGAATGTCATGATGACATATTTCATCACAAATCTATGGCAGATGATAGCCCTACATTAGGGTCCTGTAGCGGTCAGACCTGGTTATTGAAGGAATTTCTATGAACAAGAGTGAATATCTTTGAGAAATAGAGAAGGCGATTCTTCTTCAAGAGATCCATGCGCCTGCAGAGGAGTATATTTGTGAGAGGGGACTTTTGAAAGGTAATGTATTATTTTTAATATGATATCGCTGAAATTTTGCTGAAGGCTTCAAAACTTAACTTTAAATTAACCACACTTTCTGATCTTGTGAGGTAAGAGGCTCATTTGTCGATATTAAATCTCGTGATGGGTAGATGAGAGGCATTTTAGGCCAGTTTTTCTGTCACTAATGAGAATATATCTTTATGTTTCACCTCAACACCTTTAGATCTATCAATGGGTGTTTATTGGTTAAGAATAAGGAATTGAATATTACTGGAATTCAATTGAATTTCATTCAATATGTTAGTAACTAAACTTATATTTAATATTTTAATATGACATTAATCCCAGTAATATTTTTCTACAATAATTATGTATTCTTCTCCCAAAGAAGAATTGAAGGTAGACAATGTGTTAATTTTTTCATCATTGCATTCTATCCTGACTTCACGAATAAACAAATTTCTTCAAGCACTGACGTGAATTCAGGAGCTTTTGCGCGTATGTTGTAAAGTCCATTCTCCTGTATTGGACACTCTTAATCGAATTTACCATGGTGAATTCTATTGTCTATTCTCCTGTATTGGACACTCTTAATCGAATTCACCATGGTAAATTCGATTAAGAGTGTCCAATGCAGGAGAACAGACAATAGAATTCACCATGGTATATTCGATTAAGAGTGTCCAATACAGGAGAATGGACAATAGAACATACGCGCAAAAGCTCCTGACTTCAGGAAAAAATGTTGGTTCAAGCACTGACTTGAAGTCAGGAGCTTTTGATCGTATGTTCTATTGTCCAATACAGAAGAATAGACAATAGAATTCACCATGGTAAATTCGATTAAGAGTGTCAAATACTGGAGAATGGACTGTTTTTCTCGAGATGCAGTTTCACCATAGGAATCCATTGATGTCATTTTTAACTCTAACAAGCTAATACTTTCGGAGATATGATTTTTCTAAATTTCAATAATAAATCGTCCTTCTGTGTTTTCACAGAATGCGATAATTATTCTATGTATGGATTATTATAATATGATCTATGTTGATACATGCCAACTTATTTTCCTGAGAGATAATGTGTCAAATATTGATATTTAATGCCCTTGCTTAATCCATATGATGATGGGAATATGGTAATGGTAAGTTAATAATATTGCGTTCAGAATATGTCCAGTAAAAACAAAACAGAAATATTGGCTAAAGTTTCAATTGATCTAATATAATTTTCAGAGTGGATTTGAGGAAAAAATATATCCATCATCAGAGATTTGAGGAACGAATATCTCGGATGAGTTCGTTGTTGGGTAGAATTGGTCTATTGGTTTTGGACTAATAATTTTTGGCACTCTTGTTGAATTGAAATTCTTTTATGATGTTTGAATTCAATTTCTGCTATTATGAAGTTCTATCATAAGAATACATTGATATAATTCCCAACTCTTACCAAGACTTCCGAAGATATGATTTGTCAAAGTTTGAACAAGAGCGCCAAAGCTCCTGTCCACAGGGCTTGAGCCAATTTTCTTCACCTCCAATTCCACTATTCAGTTTATTTATCATGAATGTAATTTTCTTACAATTATTCATGGAATATACTGAGGGCCGGTTTCTCAATTTCGAGTTAACTCGAGGTTGCGAGTTACGCATGTATTTAGCGATATTCATGAAAGCGTAACACTCGGGTTACTCGCAATTGAGAAACCGACCCTGAGTGAATCAGATTCTATGAAATAGAGCTATACATTTAAATTGAAGATGAATAAATACAATGCTTCAGAAGGTGTAATATAAGGTAACATGAGGACGAGCAAATATTCAAAATTCCCACCGCTCGAAAAATCTCAACCCAAAAAGATGGCGTCTTTGACGCTCTCTTGTTGCCTAGGATTAGTACTAAGCTTTCACTTCTTAAGCTAGTTTCAGGGACGTGCCGAAGACAAATTTTTGGGGAGGGGGGAAAAGCCTTGAAAAAAAAAACTGTGCACGAAGGATGCAAAAAAATATCAGATCAATAAGTATTGATCTGAGGGCTTTACGCATTTTGCCGAAAGCTATTGAATATTGAATTTACAGCAACAGGAATGTGTACAAGGGTACATTGTGTTTTCCCGTCCCTATTATCTGCCTGCTTTGCATTTATCCTGTCAGGCGGTCAAATTCCTTAAAATTTTATAACAATTTTTTCGGAAATATTCCAACTCCATTGAAGTTTTGCAACTGCTTTGAAATTTTTTCCAACTCCTCCGAGTTGAAGAACTTCACGAAATTAGAACTTGTTCTATTCAATCAACAAGTTTCGCGTGAAATCAGGGTTACCAACATCTGTTTCATGCCATCAATTATTATCGGAGAAGCTGTAAAACATAAACTGGTGGTCGTTGAGATCTGGATAATGCTAGTTTAGAAGTTTAAAGTTGGTACCTATTAGTGTTATTTGACATTTATCTTCATGAATTTCTTCATCCGTTTAAAACCACACACTTCATGAAGAACTTCGCGAAGAAATTCATGAATTCCTTCCTCGTGTAAAACTAGCTTTATACATTAGTGTTCTGTGGTCTTGGACATAATGAGAACACATCTGATTATTTTGCTAAGGCCGGCCTTATACAGCCGGAATGTCTCTCATACCCTTAATTCATATTATTAATTCAGAAAGCACCGAATTGCATACTAATTCACTATTCTCCTCACACATTCTGATTTTTTTTCAGAGTATTAATTTCTAGAATTTGCAAGATTCCAGAATTCAGATTATGAATTTAATAATATGAATTCAGAGACGTATAAGGCCGACCTAAATCGTATGGTACTACACCAATCAATAATATGATTAGGATCCTTGAAACATTCTGTGAAAATAATGTACAGATAGCAAGGAGGTAGCCAGGATTTAATTTCGGGGGGGGGTTTTGAAATAGGAATTAATTTCGGGGGGGGTTTTGAGGGTGTAAGGGTCACTTTCTGCAGCAAAAAATTTTTTTTTTAAGAGAGAAATTACATTTCGGGGGGGGGTTTGAACCCCCAAAACCCCCCCCCTGGCTACGCCCTTGACAGATAGCCATTTTCATATCAAAACCAAATGTCGAATCAATATCGCAATAAACTACGAGGCTGTAGGTAAATGAGGAATTTTGGTGATTTGATGAGTTAGGTTGATGTGTATAACAATATTTTATTTCCACATTTTATAAATTAATTTTTGCGATTAAGGATTAGTTTTGAGTAATTCATCTAATCTATACTGTTCTTTAGGTGTGAGTTTGATTCTGTCTTCGGTAGGAAGTCTCTCTATCAGGGGATCACAAAATTCTCTTCTTATCCTTATACCATCTAGAGCCCTGAACTGCATCGCTTCTTGACGTTTAATTTCAGTTATGAATTGCTTGCGATATTTTTTTGCGCACCTCTGATATCGTTGACGACATATTACTCTGCTAAAACGAAACGGGAATAATTTTTAATATTACATTAGGAAACAAGAATATATCTGAAGGCGTGCATGTAGTCGTGTACAAATATTAATGTATAGAGTGATTATAATACTGTGCAGAATATTATTTAACAATTGAAATATAAATAAGAACCATCTTTCGATCGGATCTTCACATTAGTAAGCTCAGATCAATGGATTATACATATCGTTACACGAGTACAAATCTACATATGCAGAGTTTTCCGAAAAATGCGGAAATTTTGAAGCTCTATGACTTCTGAAACGTAGGAGGTTATGGGTTGATGTGAAAAAAAAAAACTTTTCGTCGACCTCCATGAGAAGTGACATTTTACGTACTAATTTGCTGCCGTATAATTGACTATTATTGAAGCCAAGTACTTTGCGGACGAGAATAGTATATTCTTAAACAAGTTGCAGAATGGGCTCCTATTAAAACACGAATGCGAAATTCGAAAACGAGCCACGAAGGAGCGAGTTTTCGAACGCATGAGTGTTGGAATTGCCTTCTGCAACGAGTATTAGACGATATTTTCTCTATTTCGGGCTAGTTTTGTAAAATACTGTTGAAATTTGATGAAAAATTCGGATTATACATCCTAGTGACTTTTGTATTGTATCTTGGTAGTTGGTGTGACTGTTACGAAAGTTGACAGATTACGGAATTTGAATTTGAAACGCACGTAGGGCATGGAGATCAGATTTAAAACAGTTTCCTAATAGCATGAATGATTCAAAATTAGCAAGAAGGAAATCTGTAGTACCACATTCTTTAATGAAAATAAAACTTTTCCTCAACAATTATTTCACTATATCCTAATTATATTGTATTGTCAATTGACATGTGTTGAAATTTGATAGGATCGAATGTCAGTGCTGACTACCACAAAACGGTAAATATAACTAGAAAAAATGCGGGAATGAGTTCATTCCAGCACTGTTTTTAGTGCTGGAATGGACTCATTACAATACTGAAATAGAGAATAGTATATTCTAATACAAGTTGCAGAATGGGCTCCTATTCAAACACGCGGAATGCGAAATTTTAAAACGAGCGACGAAGGAGCGAGTTTTCGTACGCATGAGTGTTGGAATTGCCTTAACGAGTATTAGACGATATTTTCTCTATTTCAGGCAAGTTTTGTAAAATACTGTTGAAATTCATTGAAAAATTAGGATTATACATCCTAGTGACTTTTGTATTGTATCTTGGCAGTTGTTGTGTCTGTTACGAAAGTTGACGGAAAGAACACGGAATTCGAATTGTACGTAGAGCATGGAGATCATATTTAACAGTTTCCTAATATCATGAATGATTCAAAATTATCAAGAAGGAAATCTCTAGTCCCTTATTTTTTGATGAAAATAAAACCTTTCCTCTCAACAATTATTTCATCTTATCCAGATTATCTTATACTGACAATAATTGACGTGTGTTGTAATTTGATAGGATCGAATGTCAGTGCTGACTACCACAAAACGAAAAATATAACTAGAAACAATGCGGGAATGAGTTCATTCCAGCACTGTTTTTAGTGCTGGAATGAACTCATTACGATACTGATATAGAGAATAGTATATTGTATAATTAGTGGGAAAAGCATAATATTCCCAAACGACTGTGATAATTACCAGACGAGGAGCGTAGCGACGAGTCTGGTAACACAGGAGTTTGGGAATATGCTTTTCCCACGAATTATACATACTATTTTTTCTTCGATCGTTGATTAACATTTAAGAAATTAATTAAAAAATATTTAATTCAAGATGTAATCAAGTAAGTTTGAATAGGTTTCTCCATGTTCATATTGTAATATAGAAGCGGTAACCATGGAAATTACTTTGTTATGACAAAAGTAAAATAATTTTCAAGCTGGATTTGTCTGATTCGTTATATTTTATAAGGAATCAAAAAATAATTAATAAATATTAACACTGATAGTGAACTAGTAGAAGACACTACCGCGGCTTCACTTAATTTACTTCCAGCGAAATCCAGAGAGAAGTATGAACTTGCGTACCAACACTTCAAGGATTTTTGCAGAAAAACCAACAGTGTATCCTTTCCTGAGAATGTACTGATTGCTGAATTGCTGAATTGGCTAAAACCATGAAATCTTCGACGTTGTGGGCACATTATTCGATGCTTCGATCAACTTTGTCTGTTGAAAATAATATTAATATTGCCCAGTATCAAAAACTGAGAGCATTTTTAAAACGTCAAGCTATATGATACAAACCAAAAAAACCCAAAATTCTAACCCAGGAACAAGTTCAGAAATTCATTTTAGAGGCCCCAGATGACATCTTTTTATCGACGAAAGTAAGTAGATATAGATAAAATAGTATTACTTAAAATGCATAAAATACGAAATATACAATTTTTGATTAAAATAATATAAAAATCAAAACCATACTTTGTTTAATATTATTGTAATAATCCATTTGTAACATTACCGCACGCTACAGCAGTGCGGTAAGAATATTACCGCACTGTTATTTTCTAATTGCTTAGCAACTGCCCACTATTCTGGAATGTTGAACTTTGCGAATAGAAAACAGGTCAAAATAGTGTCACTTTTCCCACGATCGAAGAAAAAGTACTTTCTCATACGCTGTGGTCACTATGAATACCGCATGATACGGTTCGAAATAAACATAAGGCCGATATTTCTCTCTGAATTCATAATCTGAATTCTGGAAGCTTGCGAAATCTAGAAATTAATACTCTGAAAATGTCAGAATGTGTGAGGAGAATAGTAAATTAGTATGCAAATCCGTGTTTTCTGACTAAGAGTATGAATTCAGAGATACATTCCGGCTGTATAAGGCCTGCCTAAGTGTCTTTAAGAATAACTTCATCAGTGCTGTGGTAACTATGGATACGGTTCAATACAAACATAAGTGTACGTGTCATTTGCTGTTGTGAAATTCTTTAAGAGGTCTGAAATTCTTAAAAATATGTGGAGGTCGACGAAAAATTGTAATATGCACCTCCGCGAAAAACTGTCTATTATAGCCAAGTTTGCAAATTGCTATCCGAGGCGGTGCAAGCAGGCGAGACAATCCTTGGTACATAAATAACTATTTTATCATTTATTCTTAAAAAGTAAGATACATTGGGCCAATAAAATGTTTCGTCTAGAGTGGGACAAATTTATACGTGAAACCACATAATCATATCTCTTAAGAATCTTAAGATGGCATCTACATGTCAACATGTCCTAGAAATTAATTTTAAATTGTGGGATACTAATTTCGGAAAATAGTTATTTTTGTATCTAGTGCGCGAAATGCTACTTTGGTGATCGAGAACTGATTTTTTTAACGAGGCGCAACCGAGTTAAAAAAATAGTCGAGATCACCAAAGTATTTCGCGCATGAGATGCAAACAAAATTTTTTCTACAAACGCCAAAAATATTGTTCTAAAATAAGTAACATGCATAGCTTAATATGAAAAATAGTATTGAACTGGCTTAAAATGTTTTTCCAAATCAAGTAAATACTGTAACTATGAAAATAAAATGGCATTTGTTTGTTTGATTGAGGAACATCAAGGTTAAAATATAAAAACTCCATATAGTTTACATGCAGTGTGCGAAGTACTTCGCACACTACTTCGCGCACGGTGTCATGGTAACGAAGGAAAATGAAAAAAAGGGTCACTTCGCATATTGTTTTCAATGCGCGAACCTTGTCATTTTTTGACGTTTGTAGAAAAAAATATTTACGATATGCTTTTGAATTCTCGAATAAGTTTGTTTGACATTTTCGGATGTGCGATGTGATAGGAACATTTAGCAATCTTGCATGAATAGAACCACAGATTAACTAGATAGAACTGCATCATAAATATAATTGCAGAGTTAGAGGAATAAATATTGTTCGTGGCCATACCATGCTGAGCATGCTAAATAACGTCCGAACACTGGAGCAAAAAACCCAAAAATTCTCTCAATTGCCTGAAATCCCTGATGTCAAATAAAATGTAATATGTAGCTAATACTCATGTAGGAACTTCAATATTTAAGTCTGCACATAAATGAATACGATTGTAATTTCATGACATGTATCATATTTACTGAATAAACGATTTTGATTTTGATTTTGATTTTGAACACTGTAGCCAAGCAGAGTCGGGCACGATTAGTATTTGGATAGGTGACTACTTAGGAACACCGCGTACCGTAACATTTTTTTAATTTGGCTTCTGTGCGTCAATTTTCAAGAATTTTCGTAATTAAATTCAAAACGTGGGTCTATGACTCAATTCATGTTGGATTTACATTCAAAAACAAATCATAATTAGAGTATTCTATGAATTCATAGAATTAAGAATAATTATTGAAATTGTGGAAAATCATATCTCCGAAAGTATCAGTTTGTTAGAGTTCAGAATGACATCAATGAATTCTTATCATGAAATTGCATCTTAAAAAAATTGAATTGGAAATTTGTAATAAAAAAAACAATTTGTTGTTACTCGTTAGGCCGATTTTGCCCAATAACGAACATAACCGAGATATTTAGCTCACAAACCTATTCTGAATATTTCAACTATCTAGCTCATTCCGTTCGAGAGTTATCGTGGTTACGGCCGGCCTCACAGAATCGATTTTGACCACGGGTTCTTGATCAGTAGGTCGAATCAAATTGTTTAAGACCATTTTCTGCCAAAAATTTGAAAAGAAGCTCTCTGTTCCGAGGAACAAGAGCGCCAAAAAATCAATTCTCGATAACAGTTCATTGGAAGAATGTATGCTGCAGGAATAGAAATGAGAAACAAACCTGACATTATACTCAGAAAATCCATGAATAGTCCAAAAAAGGTAGCAATTTATATACAGGTGGGAGGTTCTCATTTATTTATCTTGAAGATTTCAATGTTCTAAATGTTTCAATTCTAAATTGTTTTTGCGCGTATGTTCTGGGGAACATCGCGTTATAGTTTTGCCCAAATGTCTGTAACTTTCGAATTTTTTGACGAAATTGGTCTCAAACGATCAAGTTTGACTCCCCGATGAAGAATCCAAGGTCAAATTTGATTCTGTCCGTCCGGCCAGCCGGCCGTACGGCCGTCCGTTGCCACGATAATTTGAGAACGAAAAGAGCTAGCGACTTGAAATTTTCAGGGTGGGTGGCGCATCGCAATACGACGGACAAGTTCGTTAATGGGCATAATCGGCCCAGTGGTTTCCGAGTAATAATTTTGTTTTCAACCAATATAAATCCGATCGAATTGAAACTTGGTGAGTAGTTGTAGAATATGAACCTAAGCACGTTTGTGAAATTTTGGGCGAATCGTATGGCTAGAAAATTTTAAAAAAATTATTAAAAAATATTTTTTTTGTCACGATAACCTGAGAACGGAAAGAGATAGCGGCTTGAAAATTTCAGGTTATGTTGTGCATATGAATGCCACATTTGAGTTTGTTTATGAGCATAATCGACCAAACGGTTTCAGAGTTATAGCCATCTGAAATTTTCTGAAATTTGGTGGTTTTTTGTTCCTCATTAACTCAAAAAATACTGAACCAATTGAATTCAAACATGGTTATTAGATGTAGAATGCCAACGCGAAAATGTTTGCGAAATTTGGTGAGGATAGCATCTGTACGAAATTTTTAATAAATCATTGAAAATAAAAAACAAAAATTCTATATATCAGTAACTATACGTTTGAAATTGCTGAAATTTTGCAAGAGCGTTCATTACCTAACTCTACTGCCAAGTTTCAAGTTTTAATACGATCGGTTGAATATTGTTGGAGATTCGAGCATTCTTGTGTGGGTTCAGTAGATGGGTGACCGTTGCCTCGATAACTTTCGAAGCAAAGGAGATAGGGACTTGCAATTTTTCAGGGTAGGTTGCGTATCCGAAAGGGAGAGTTGAGTTCGTTTTTGGGCATAATCGGTTTAACGGTTTCCGAGTTATATCCACCTGGAATATTGTTTCCTTGATAACTCAAAAAATAAATATTCGATTGAATTGAAGCTTGGTAACTAGTAGTAAAAAATCAACACAAAGATGTGTTTAAAATTCTGTAAGAACCGTACTCCTAGAAAATTTGAAAAAAATGACGAAAAAAAAATTTTAAGAACCGCGCCTCCAGAAAATTAAAAAAAAATCACGAAAAAAAAATTGGTTCAAGCACTGACGTGAAGTCAGAAGCTTTTGCGCGTATGTTCTATTGTCCATTCTTCTGTATTGGACACCCTTAATCGAATTTACCATGGTTAATTATGTCGTCCATTCTCCTGTATTGGACACTTAATTCGAAAAAACGCGCAAAAGCTTCTGACTTCACGTCAGTGCTTGAACCAATTTTTTGGTTATTTTAATTTGTTTCACAACATAGATGATGAATATTGTACTCATTTTTGCGCTCATGTTCTGGGGAACAGTGTGCTGCCCAAAGGTCCGTAATGTTCGAGTTTTTTGCCGAAAATGGTCTCAAACGATTCGGTTCGACTCACTGTTGAAGAATTTGAGGTCAAAATTGATTATGTCGGGTCGTCAGCACGATTACGCTCGAATGCAATGAGTTAGAGGGCTGAAATTTCAGGGTATTTGGAGTATGAGGAAAAAAGAATAAAATATCAAATGCGTATAACACCAAACCCATTTTGCCTATTAACGAACTCAACTGTTAATTTTTTTTTAAATTGTCTAGTAATACGATCCTCACAAATTTGCACATACGACTTTACGAGGTATTCCATATCTAGTTACTATGTTCCAATTCGATCGGATCTGTATTTTTTTAGTTATCGAAAAAACAATATTCCAGATGGGATTAACTCCGAAACCGTTTGGCCGATTTCACCCAACAAGAAACCTAACTGTCCCATTCGGATGCGCTACCTACCCTGTAAATTTAAAGTCGTTATTCATTTCCGTCCGAAAGTTATATAGCAACTGTCACCCCTCCAGCTACTGAAATCACTCAATTTTTCTCTGATCTCTAACATCCGATCGTGTTCAAATTGGTTCTAAAGTTAGGTTTTGAAGGCTGTCGCAAAATTTCAGCGATATCGGACAGATAGTTTCTGAGATATATAATTTTTTTCAATGATTTTTAAAAAATTCTCTTAGGATACGATCCTCACAAGACTTCACGAAATTCTACAACTAATAACTATGTTTGAATTGGATCGGATTCGTATTTTCAGAATTATTGGGGAAATAACAACTAAATTTCAGTTGGGTATAACTCTAAAACCGTTTAGCCGAGTATGCCTATTTACAGAAGTGTCACAAGTGTCTTATTCGAATGCGCAACCTACCCTAAAAATTGCAAGTTGCTATATCTTTCCGTTCTCAAGTTATTGTGAGATGAATAATATTTTTTAATAGTTTTTTTTTTAATTTCTCACAAAACTTCACATACGTCTTTACGTCGGTATTCTACAACTATCAAATTTGAATTCGTTAGGATCTGTATTGGTTGAAATCAAAATAAGTACTCGGAAACTGTTGGGCCGATTATTCCCATTAACGAACTTGTCCGTCACATTTGGTTACCTACCCTGAAAATTTCAAGTCCCTATTTCTTTCCGTTCGAAAGTTATCGGAGCAACGGCTGGCCGGACAGAATTGAATTTGATCTCGATTTCTTCATTGGTGAGTCGAACGGACATTTGGATAAAATGATACCACGCTGTTCCCCAGAACATGCTTGAAAAAAGTGGAAAAGCCCTGTGGACAGGAGATTTGGCACTCTTGTTCAAACTTTGACGAATCATATCTCCGCAAGTATTGGTTTCTTAGAGTTGGGAATTGTAACAATGGATTCTTATGAAGGAACTGCATCATAAAAGAAATTAAATTCAACAAGAGTGCCAAAAATTATTAATCCGAAACCACCAGACCGCAGAAAATGACCCTTACACCTCCAAAACCCCCCCCGAAATTAATTCCTATTTCAAAACCCCCCCCTACTCTGAAAATTATATTATATCAATTGAAACTTAGCCAATATTCCAGTTTTGTTTTTCTGGATATTCTGCACCCAATTTAATTAACTTACCTAAGGATATATTTCCATCATCATATAGATAGGTGATGATATTTCACTGGTAATTTTGCATTCAGTGATGCTTTTATGCAAAAAAAATATTTTTTTTCGTTACTCCGAAACCGTCCGGCTGATTTTACCCAATAACGAACTTAACCGATATATTTATCGTCCAAACCTACTCTGAAGATTTCCACTATCTAGCTCATTCCGTTCGAGAGTTATAGTCTACGTCCGGCTGGACAGAATCGATTCGGACCACGGATTCTTGATCAGTGGAACCAAAACGTTTAAGACCATTTTCAGCTGAAAATTCGAAATTTACGGAAATTTGGTAATTTGGCAAAATGATAAGCACTCTGTTCCGAGGAACAAGGTCGCCAAAAAAGAAATACTACTCACTATGGCAATGATAAATTCGTGTAACTTGGATCTATGCTGTCATTGGGTGTAACAATTTCACAAGGCAATTTTGGAGGCGGTGGTTTCTTCTTCCACCACATATTTCGTTTGGAAATTTCATCATTCGGAGATCCATCTGTTTCGGGCGTAACTTTCAATTTAGAGCCATGTTCATCGGCCTTAACATTTTCCTTCGATTTGCACGCGACTTCTTCCTTGGAGGAGTTTAACTGTATTTTTGCCATTATTCTTTAATTTTGAATAGAATAAAAGTATATTTTAGAAGATATTCGCAAACAATGAATTTGATGATTCTGTTTGACGAGTACTTACTGTCAGTTCATATGTTTCCAAGGAAATGAGAAACATGAGTGGATATCGATTTCATAAAATGGCGTAGACTAGTGTGTTTCTATAGAAACTTACATTCGAAAGACGTCAGTTTGAATTTGGAAAGATGGGAGATGAAAATTTTAATTAGGAATTATGAAAACATTGTACCTACATTGTATTATGAAAACATAGTACCTACACTGACAAATGACAACATCTGATGTCAATAATATGCGTTGCATAGGTGGGACAAGTGTGCACACAAGCTCTCCCACGTTGCGTCGCGTACGTTGCGTACGTGGGCATAGTCTGTTTCTACCTTGTATGAAGGCAATTTATCATACGTAAAAGCACAAGAGCTTTTTTTTTATCGGATAAACTTTTATTTTTTACGAAAACTAGATTGCTTAGAAATTTAACGAGAACAAACGAACTGATAAAAACTCGACAGCGAAGCTGGAGAGTTTTTATAAGTTTCGTTTGTTCGAGTTTAAATTGCTTGAAAGCAATCTAGTTTGAGTTTACAAAATAGAAGTTTATCCGATCTTAAAAAAATGCTCGAGTGATTTTTAGCTAGATAAATTCACGAATTTAATTTTATGGTAGCCATATTTTTATGTTGCTAGGAAACGAGCCAGTACGGCTAGATTTCGAGCTGGAGAGTGTTTTATCGCTGTAAAAAACGATGCAGCTTTTTTATCGATGTCAAAGTGATATAAATGCGATGCTCAAATAGACATTTTATTGTAGGAGTGAATTTATCAAAATAAATCCAAATCGGTGAAAATTCGATTCACTCGAAGAAGTTCTTGCAATTTTTGTGTTTTCATAGAACGAAAAGAGATTGATTAAAATCTTCTACTACGGAGGAAGTCATTTACCGAGTTAGATTTTCTACATAATCCGTAGGCCACTCGTATACCAGCACCACGCGACTTCTACGATTCCGCAACGATGTTTTTGGCGCTCTTGTTCCTCGGAACAGAGTGCGTATCAATTTGCCCAAATGTCTGTAATTTTCGAATTTTTCGCTGAAAATGGTCTTATATGATTTGGTTCGACTCACTGATCAAGAATCCATGGTAGAAATCGATTCTGTCCGGCCTTCCGGCTGACCGGCCACCGGTTAACACGATAACTCTCGAATGGAATGAGCTAGACAGTTCAAATTTTCAGAGTAGGTTTGGGAGATGAATATCTCGGATAAATTCGTTAGGGGGCAAAATCGTCCGGATGGTTTCGGAGTAAGGAAAACAAACTTTTTTTTACATTACAAATTTCGAATTCAATATTTTTGCAAGCTGAAGTTTCTTCATAAGAATCTATTGATATCATTTTCAACTCTAACAAGCTAATACTTTTGATATGATTTTTCAAAATTTCAATTTAACATCGTACTTCTATGTTTTCTCAGAATGTCTATATTTTAGGCGCTCTTGTTCCTCGGAACAGAGTGCTCATCAATTTGCCCAAATGTCTATAATTTTCGATTTTTTGGATGAAAATGGTCTTAAACGTTTTGGTTCGACGCACTGATCAAGAATCCATGGTCAAAATCGATTCTGTCCGGCCGTCCGTCTGTCCGTTAACACGATAACTCTTGAACGGAATGAGCTAGACAGTTGACATTTTCAGAGTAGGTTTGGGAGATAAATATCTCTGTTGAGTTCGTTATTGGGCAAAATCGGCCAGATAGTTTCGGAGTAACAAAAACAATTTTTTTTTACATTACAAGTTTCGAATTCATCATAGGACTCCACTGATATCATTTTCAACTCTAACAAGCTAATACTTTCGGAGATATGATTTTTCAAAATTTCAATAATACATCGTAATTCTATGTTTTCACAGACTATCTGTCTGTGTTCACTATATTCGACATGTCAAATGTATCTCTCAATAATCTATAATAATCTAACAAAAAAGGCATGATTGAATGCAAAATGACCAACTATAGGATATTATAATTACCCCTACCCTATATGCCCTTGGATAATTCATATGATTATGGAAATCTTAATATATATATTTCTTGTGTGCGTGTGTATGTGACTGAACTCCTCCTAAACGACTGGACCGATTTTGATGAAATTTTTTGTGTGTGTTCGTGGAGATTCGAGAATGGTTCAGATTTACAATTTGGTCTACTGGAAAATGTTTTTTCAATTAATTTCTTATTTATAAGGAGTTGTTGATTTTGGAATGTTTTACATTAGATCCGGCGGACGGCGCTATCATCGCATTCAATATTATTCTATTTCAATTTTAGTTTGTCCCGACAGATGGTGCTACGATTAATTTGAAAAAAATTTTGTTATTCTATTCATGTGCTGATTAAAATATTAAATGTAATTATTTTTTAAAGAGTTTTGAAGTGTGTATAAATAATTTTGTGAATTCAGATGTTTTTTTAATTAATTTTTATTTGTAAGGAGTTTTTGATTTTGGAATGTTTTACATCAGATTCGACGGATGGCGCTATCATCGCATTCAATATTATTCTATTTTAATTTTAGTTTGTCCCGACAGATAGTGCTACGATCAATTTGAATTGGAGTTGGCGTTAGGGTTGGAGTTGTCGTTGGCGTTGAGGTTTGCATTGACGTTGGAGTTGGAGTTCACGTTGGAGTTGGAGTTGGAGTTGGAGTTGGAGTTGGAGTTGGAGTTCGAGTTGGAGTTGGAGTTGGAGTTGGAGTTGGAGTTGGAGTTGGAGTTGGAGTTGGAGTTGGAGTTGGAGTTGGAGTTGGAGTTGGAGTTGGAGTTGGAGTTGGAGTTGGAGTTGGAGTTGGAGTTGGAGTTGGAGTTGGAGTTGGAGTTGGAGTTGGAGTTGGAGTTGGAGTTGGAGTTGGAGTTGGAGTTGGAGTTGGAGTTGGAGTTGGAGTTGGAGTTGGAGTTGGAGTTGGAGTTGGAGTTGGAGTTGGAGTTGGAGTTGGAGTTGGAGTTGGAGTTGGAGTTGGAGTTGGAGTTGGAGTTGGAGTTGGAGTTGGAGTTGGAGTTGGAGTTGGAGTTGGAGTTGGAGTTGGAGTTGGAGTTGGAGTTGGAGTTGGAGTTGGAGTTGGAGTTGGAGTTGGAGTTGGAGTTGGAGTTGGAGTTGGAGTTGGAGTTGGAGTTGGAGTTGGAGTTGGAGTTGGAGTTGGAGTTGGAGTTGGAGTTGGAGTTGGAGTTGGAGTTGGAGTTGGAGTTGGAGTTGGAGTTGGAGTTGGAGTTGGAGTTGGAGTTGGAGTTGGAGTTGGAGTTGGAGTTGGAGTTGGAGTTGGAGTTGGAGTTGGAGTTGGGGTTGGAGTTGGAGTTGGAGGGCAGTACGAAGTCTGCCGGGCCAGCTAGTACATATATAATTTGGTAAGTTCAGAATATCTTCAGTGGAAACAAAACGGGAATATTGGCTAAGTTTCAATTAATATAACATAATTTTCAGAGTAGATTTGAGGAATAAATATCTCGTATAAGTTCGTAATTTAATTTTAAATTAGTTTCTTTTTTGAATCAGTTCTATTATGAGAATTCATTGATATCATTCCCAACTCTGAGAAACACAAGAGCGCCAAAGCTCCTGTCCACGGGGCTTTCCCACATTTTTTGAGTTATCATCACTATATCATTTTGAGTGAGGCCGCTTGATCAAACGATTGAGTCAATCGACTGATGCGCGCTTGAATCAGCCCTTCCATCTTTTGATCAGAACTTCCTCATCAATGGAAGCCGAGACGTTGAGCTGTGCGTATCTGGTTCCTTTTTTCAAACCTGTTGTTTAAAATATCTATTTTGAGGCTGAATAATGGTGTCAAATACAGATTTGGGTTTCCTCGCCCTTAAGCTAAAAATAATGGGAAAGCTCTGCAGACAGGGGCTTTGGCGCTCTTGTCAAACTACTTGCGAGTAATTATTCAAACTTTGACAAGTCATATCTCCGAAAAAATTGGTTTCTCAGAGTTGGGAATTATATCAATGGATTCTTATGATAGAACTGCATCATAAAAAAATGGTTCAAGTCCTGTGGACAGGAGCTTTGGCGCTCTTGATCATACTTTGACACATCATATCTCCGAAAGTATATGATTCTCAGAGTTGGGCATATCAATGTATTCGCATGATAGAACTGCATCATAAAGCAATTCAAATAATAGTTTATTTATCAAGATTAAATGAGCAATCTGAGAATGAGAACCATATGGAAGAAATCAAATTGAAATAGCTGAAATGAATTTGACTCTCTCTTATAGAACAGGATGACATGTACGAGTATGAACACAGATCATATAATAATTCATAGATTGAATAATTATAGCATTCTGTGAAAACATAGAAGTACGATTCATTATTGAAATTTCGAAAAATCATATCTCCGAAACTATTAGCTTGTTGGAGTTAAAAATGATATCAATGAATTTTTTTGACACTTTACGGCAACCCGCATGCGTATGAGGGTCATTATTCTACAATTTGATGCTAAATTTCAGATAGATCGAGCGGACCATTAGTCTACTCGTATACAATCAGTTTCCTGTCAATCTGACATCTATCCATGATTGATGTCAGATTGACCGTGTAACCACCGTCATAGAGCATTCTATGAAATCATCAAATTACGATTAATTATTGAAATATTGAAAAATCATATCTCCGAAAGTATTGGTTTGTTATAGTGGAGAATGATGTCAATCGATTTTGAAGATGATATTGCATCTTAAAAAAAATTGAATTTGAAATTTGTAATGTAAAGGCAAAAATATATTTTTGCGTTACCCCGAAACCACCGCGGTAATTTTACCCCATAATGAATTTACGCGAGATATTTATCACCCAAACCTACTCTGAAAATTTCAACTGTTTAGCTCATTCCGTTCAAGAGTTATCGTATTAATGGACGGCCGGCCGGACGGACAGATTCGATTTTGACCATGGATTCTCGATCAGTGAGTCGAACCAAAACGTTTGTAACGCAAAAAAAATTTTTTTTCGTTACTCCGAAATAACCGATTTTGCTCGATAACGATCTTAACCGGGATATTTATCTCCCAAACCTATACTCAGAAAATGTCAGCTGTCTAGCTCATTCCTTTCGAGATTTATCGTGTGAACAGCCGGATAGAATAGAATTTGACCACGGATCAGTAAGTCGAACCAAATCGCTTAAGACCATTTTCATCGAAAAATTCGAAAATTACAGACATTTGGGCAAATTGATAAGAACTCTGTTCCGAGGAACAAGAGCGCCAAGAACAGGAAAATAACGACTGTGGTCTGAGGACTGGTATAAACAGCGAAATCGCTTCATTCATGAACATTTCATCAACTTTCTGCGTGAATCGGAACCAGAGGACATGAACTTTTTGAGAATGGACCAAGAACATTTTTACACAGAGTGACTGACGCTAAGCTTGATGGTAATGATGACTCCAGACGATTAGGCGACTTCTTCAACCGCTTAAGTTATTCAAAGTTTCTATCAATTATCGTCAAGTTTTGCTTGACTCAATCGATTGACTCAAGCTTTGATCAAAATGAATAAATGATTGGTCTTTTACGGAGTCCTTCACGATGAAGTCACGAACTCGGGGATCGTATGTTAGGACGAATTCGATATTATCGATCACGCTCCAATGTCAAACGTAAAACTATTCTCAAGAATTGGCCTTCTTTGCAAAGACGTAGTAAGGCGGGGCGGGGTTAAGAGATTAAAATTAAGTACGATTACGTAAAACACGTGTATCATCAGTATTTATGATTACAAGATATCGAACACCGTCTCCTTCAAATAGTGGAAATACAGGGGTTAATTCATCTTAGATGCGACACACTGTAATATTATATAGGTAAATAATTTATCACGGATCTGTGCCAAAGAGCCATACCTAAATGAAATTGTCTCAAAATCTCTTAATCAGATTGACAATCTATTTTCTATGAAGTAGTATAATGTTGAATCTATCACAAGATGCCTTGACCTAAAGGAGCGTTCTCACTGGTCAAATGTATAGTCAAGTGTAGTTGGCCGATTTCATTTGATCAACAAAAGTTGAATCCAACTTGATACTGATATATGCTTGATCACTGATGAATACAGAATATCTATAGGTAGATGAAATTTCGTTGCTAAAGTCTGAAGTTATCAAATTATATCAATAATCCATTTACTCGTAAATCGAATACAATCACATTAAGAACATTTGATTCGATATAATAGCATTTCCGATAATTAAAATCCAATAACTAATACCTAACTGGTGAAATAATGAAACACAGTCATAATAACTGTCATAATAATACACACATCAAAATGGTCTAGGGGAAAGCACGAAATTTCAAAGGAAAAAACTTTGAAAAATAATACATAATAGGTAACTCAAAAATAAGAAATGAATTATAAATCAACATGTGAAATTAAGTCACTCTCTAGAAGAGGAGGCATTAAAAACATTTTGGTGGCGTTCCTCTATGGGGGCGTCCATAAATTACGGGAGGTGTTTTTTTTTAATTTTCTTTGCCTCCCTCCCCCCCTGGTGAGATGTCGTGAGATTTTATTCAATCTCCTCCCCCATCCCCCAATCTCACGTGAGATTTTTCAAAATGTGGGTTTCTTACGTAAACGCGTTGGATTGTTATTGTAAAAGAAAAAAAAAATTACTTCGTACTTTTATTTACGACTAGTAATCAATATTGCTGAGAGTTATAAGTGTAATAAAAATTTAACAATAGAATACTTAAATCATGACTACTGTGATTAAAAAATGGACCAAAATAGTATAATTTTTTTTTGTTTCAATCAGAAAAAAAATTGCGTGATATTTGCCGAGACCCCCCCTCTCTCCAACGTAAGATTATATGAGATTTGACTCGACCCCCTCCCCCCCTTAAACATCTCACGTAATTTATGGACGCCCCCTATCCTCTAGGGGTATAAAAAGCCACCCATAAACCTTGTTTCGCAAGAAACTTTTTTCCATAATCATATTTTACAATAAAAAAAGTAATCGGATGCCTTTTTGTTATGTCAACTTACTAGCTTTGACTAACTTTGATTCAGTTACAATTATTTTTTGATTTGGCTTATGGTTCCGAGTTCAAAGTCAGAGTTAGTAATTCCAAGTTCTGAGTAGGAAGTAGGTAGGTATAATTTCGAGATTATATAGTCGCAATTAGTCTTAATTCCGAGTTCTGAGTCGGAATTACACAAACATATTTTTCTGTATAATTTAAGTTTTAGTTTAAAGTCGGAATTAGGTATAATTCCGAGTGTAAAGTCGGAATCAGCTTAAATCCGAGTTATAAGTCCGAATTATACCTAATTCCGGAATTCCGAGTTTTAAGTCGGAATTAGTATTAATTCCGAGTTCACAGTCGGAATTACACAAAAATATTGTTCTGCATATTTATGAGTTTAAAGTCGGAATTATTCCCAGTTTGTAGTCGGAATTAGGTAGATATAATTCCGAGTTTAAAGTTGGAATTAGGTATAATTCCGAGATTAAAGTCGGAATTATACCTATAGCTAATTCTGAGTTCAAAGTCGGAATTAGGTATAATACCGGCTTTAAACTCGGAATTAGTCTTAATTTCGAGTTCAAAGTCGGAATTATATCTAATTCTGAGTTTAAAGCCGGAATTATACAGAAAAATATTTTTCTTTTAAATTCTTCTACGCCTTCGTACAGAGTTTACATTCAGAATTAGGAATAATTCCGAGTTTAAAGTCGGGATTACGAATAATTCCGAGTCCAAAGTAGGAATTATAGCTCATTCCGAGTTTAAAGTCGGAATTGGGTATAATTCTGAGTTTAAAGTCAGAATTAGGTATAATTCCGAGTTAAAGTCGGATTTAATTCTAATTCCGAGTTCAAAGTCGGAATTATATCTCATAACTATAATTCCGACTGTAAACTCTGAATTTCCTATTCCTAATTCCGACTTCAAACTCAAAATTACACAGAAAAATATTTTTCTTTTAAATGTTGCTCTTCTACGTCTTCGTAAATAAATATATACAGGGTGTCCCAAGTTCGAGTGCCTATTAGACGTTTCTGGAGAACTGGACATATTTAAAATCTGAAAATTGGGATTATGATATTGCCTGAAATTCTCTACAAAGCTAAAATAGTCTCGAAGCCCAAGCACTTCGGTTATACAGGGAGTGAAAATAAATTTGATGAAAAATTTTTTTTTTCAAGTTTTGCATTCCTGGTATTTTCAAGTATTCAATGCTGAATACATTACTGCTAAAATCATTGTATTAATTCGAATAGTTTTAAAAATATCGAAAAAAAAACCGGAAAAAAGTCAAATATGTTTAGTCAGTATTATGTTCATTATTCTTATTTCAAACATCCTGAACGTAAACCGTTGTTACAACATCGAAGAGGAAGAATGTGGAAAGGTCATACATCTTTTGAATTTCAGAAATATCATCACAGGGTGTTTCAAATTTTGTGTCAAAAATTGTGATCAAAAATTGGCCATAACTTCTGTTTTTTTAAATTAGAACCTTATTTTTTTATGATTGCGTTGGATTCTGCGGTGAAAAATAATGACAGTTTTCTAACATGATTATGCTCCTAAATTCAATAATTTTTTTTTTCAATTTAGGAGCATACTCATGTTGGAAAACTATCATTTTTTTTCACCGCAGAATACAACGCAATCATAAAAAAATAAGGTTCTGATTTGAAAAACAGAAGTTATTGCCAATTTTTGATCACAATTTTCGACACAAAATTTGAAACACCCTGTGATGATATTTCTGAAATTCAAAAGATGCATGACCTTTCCATACATTTTTCCTCTTCGATGTTGTAAAAACAGTTTACGTTCAGGATGTTAAAAATAAGAATAATTAACATAATACTGACTAAACATATTTGACTTTTTATCCGTTGTTTTTTCGATATTTTGCAAACTATTCGAATTAATACAATGTTTTTAACAGGAATGTATTCAGAATTGAATACTTGATCATACCAGGAATGCAAAACTTGAAAAAAATATTTTTTTCATCAAATTTATTTTCACTCCCCTATAACCGGAAGTGCTTGGGCTTCGAAAATATTTTAGCTTTATAGAGAATTTCAAGCAATATCATAATCCCAATTTTCAGATTTAAAATATTTCCAGTTCTCCAGAAACGTCTAATAGGCACTCGAACTTGGGACACCCTGTATACCTTTATATTTTCTTTTGAGCCCTGAGCATGTCTGTTTGTTCCTATGTATGCTTAGATCTTTAAAACTACGCCACGGATTTTGATGCGATTTTTTTTTTAAAGATAGACCGCTGTATTCACAAAGCATTGTTAAGTTTTTAAATGCCCGTTAAGTCCTAACTGAGGTCCTCAGTTAAGGATAAATTTGAATCGCAACTTCTGTTAACGTATTTAACGGTGGTGAAACAGGCCTGTTTTACCACCTTTATCCCTTATTGTCCCTTATTATACCCAATTTATCCTTAACTGAGAACCTCAGTTAGGACTTAACGGAGATTGAATGCTTTGTGAATACGGCGGAGAGTGATTCAGTAGGAAGGTTTATGTGTATAACACATGCATACCATATTAGAGAAACACTGATAATTTTAGAGGTTTCTAATGTGATGTCGTAAATAAACACATTTTTTTGCGCTTACATTGCAAACGCTGGCTGAACCCTACGAGATAGAGCAAAATAATGTACTACAGTATAGTACACCTTAAAAAGGTCTACAAAAAGTTCGCGATGTATATGACTATCTCTTAAGGATAACCCACAATAACCATTTTTGTATATTTTACATTCTACGAGAAATAATGGCTTACGAATGGATCACGAAGCTATTTTAAGCAATACAGCATTTATCTTTATCCAATTAACCGCCGTATTCACAAAGCATTCAATCTTCGTTAAGTCCTAACTGAGTTCTTCAGTTAAGGATAAATTTGAATCGCAACCACAGTTAAAGTATTTAACGGTGTTGAAATATGCCTGTGTGACGTTAACTGAGGTTCGATTCAAATTTATCCTTAACAGAGGATCTCAGTTAGGACTTAACGGAGATTGAATGCTTTGTGAATACGGCGGTATGCACCTTAAATGCATTGTGCATTTAATATTGATCAATATGACCCCTTACAGCATGTTATTTAAATGAATATTTTCGAATATATTGCAGATTCAAAATGCAGGGACATAGCGGTTGCGGTGGTACCGACCGGGGTGCCGCACAGCCAGGATAGGGATAGAATTCGAATACAGAGAGCCAGATAATCATCTGTAGAGCGTGAGGCTTGCCTCAGCCAGGATAGATGTATTGATTCCCCGAATTCCTCTGATACCATCGGATTTACTGATCCAATTTAAACGCCTACAATTTCCGCTAATGATAGGTATATTTTGCAATGACAATTAATAAATCGCAGGGTCCAACTTTCAACGCTACAGGCACTTATATTTGAGCGTTGAGTGTTTTTCACATGGTCAATTATATGTCGCTCTTTCAAGAGTAACCTCTAAAGAAAACATATTTGTATTGTCTAACGAAAAAAATGCTGTGAACGTTGTATATAAAGAAATTCTATAGTATATTTAGTATCAGCATTTGAACCGTGCGAAGACGGAGCGGGCAGCTAGTTTCATTATAAAATACCACCGAGATAATCCAGCTATAGAGAAAAAGGTAGGTAATGATTACCTACTTTCACCACCGCAAAAATGGCTAAACGCTGAGGGGTCGATCCTAGGCCTAAACCAAGTAAACGACCAAAGTTAACTTTCTTGTTAATTGCGAAAAGCTCTTTAAACTTGCCTTCAATAGTCCAATACCATGGACATTAAATTTGATTGATGTCATTTCAGAGTGGGACATTTAAAATTATGCGGGGTGTATGCTGGCAGCCATTTTTAGCACCCCTCGACAGCCCTCGTAACAACTCGCGAGCTTTCGGGACTTGGGTTTCAATACGGAGTCCAGATGGCATCTGCGCGTCACTCTCGCCATACACAGACACTCGCGTATGTACAATAATTACAAGATGCGATGCGAGTTAAACCCTGGTAGTGCAGTCGTTGCGGGATTTGTTTTGAGAGAACAGGAATGCTGTTAGTTTGTCAATATTTGAATCGTTTCCAATAAATTTCGGTGTGAATAGTGTAATTGTAGTACAATGTGCGTGTCAGTTTGTTGGTAAAACCATTCTTTGGATATCGGAATCGCAGCGGAAACGACCAGGATATTTATTTTAATTGTGAGTGTGTGTTATTTTTGATGGTCCTCCGTTTAGTTGGATTGTTACTTCAATTCCAACCCCTTCCGTGACATGAAGTTTGATTCCCAACCAAGAAACGTCAAAATATCGTGGTTAAAACGGCGACAGCGCTTTTGGACTCTATTATTGATTTTACGATATTTAGCCCCAATGCTGATTTTCCACCATATTTATAGGTTATTCGACTATCTGGAGATTCAATCTACCCTTATTCCGTATATCCGAATGATATATCATGCAACCCATGTGCCAATTTATTCTAGGAATTTCGAAAAAGCCAGAGGAGAGCTTTTAAATACTCGCGCTAAACTTGCCGCCACTGCCTACCTTCGTTTCTGGATTTCGTTGATCTGTTCCGGTCATTCTCTTGACTTTTTCTATTTACTAGAAAGCAAATTTAATTGTTGTAAATATGTATATCATTGATTAAGAAATTGATAACAAAAACTCAGAATGCTCCATTAATCGGGTCCGAGCTAGGGTATCAGGGAATTCTAAAATTAATGAAATCTACTTTGAATATTAGAGAATTAAACTATGAAATATGTTCATGTGTAATGCTGAAATCTCGAGCTTTATATAGATTTGATATCAATTATATTTAGAACGTTTGCATGATCCGTTCAGCTGTCTGGTGCACGATTACTTGAAGGTAGGGTTTGTTTCATCCCGATTTGTACGGTAATTATTTATTATATACAACATCAGTTTCCCGAATGAGAAATTGGAAGAGAAACTGATTAGAGCCATAATGAACTGCGAGGAAAATATTTACTTACAATTTCCACTAGGACCGACCAAACTAGGCGTTGTTTGTGGTGCACATTTTGTACCTATATGGACCTCACATTCACCCGAAATTCATAAAATTCGGGTTTGTACCTTTGGTTTGCAGCTTGAAGAATATTTGATACTTAGATTATGATAATAATAATATGGATAAGTTTACGAGATGTTGAATTCTTCTAAAAAAAAATTTCCGCCCTTAGTGATTTGATTGTCATAAAATTTCGCATGAACCCGTAAGTTGTTATTTTAAAATCTCCACATATAAAAGAAACTAAGCTCGAGATATTTTATTTTTCACGACAAATACATTTTGGTTATTCGACAATTATTTAGTTCACTTCTGGTAAACAAAAAATTGGTTCAAGCACTGACGTGTCTTTGGGCACTCTTAATCGAATTCACCATGGTGAATTCAATTGTCTGTTCTCCTGTATTGGACACTCTTAATCGAATTTACCAATCGAATTTACCATGGTAAATTCGAAGTGTCCAATACAGGAGAACAGACAATAGAATTCACCATGGTAAATTCGATTAAGAGTGCCCAATACAGGACAATGGACGTGTAGTCAGGAGCTTTTGCGCGTATGTTCTATTGTCCATTCTCCTGTATTGGACACTCTTGATCGAATTTTTTTTTCCTTCATTTTTTTCGAATTTTCTAGGGGTACGGTAACAAAATTTCAAACACGTCCTCATGTTGTTGATTTTCCACTACTAGTTACCGAGCTTCAATACGATCGAATCTTTATTTTTTGAGTTATCGAGGAAATAATATTCCAGGTGGGTTTAACTCGGGAACCGTTAGACTGATTATGCCCAATAACGAACTTAACTCTCCCATTCGGATACGCAACCTACAATGAAAATTGCAAGTCCCTATCTCCTTTCGTTCGAAAGTTATCGAGGCAACGGTCACCCATCTACTGAACTCGCACAAGGCTGCTCGAATCGTGTTAAAACTTAAAACTTGGCAGTAGAGTTAGGTTATAAAGGCTGTGGCAAAATTTCAGAAATTTCAGACGAATAGTTACTGATATATAGAATTTTTATTTATTTTCAATAATTTCTTAAAAATTTTCTACAAATACTATTCTCACGAAATTTTGCAAGAATTTTTGCGTTGGTATTCTACAACTAATAGCTATGTTTGAATTCAATCGGTTTTTGTATTTTCCGAGTTAATGAGGAAAAAAAAACAACCAAATTTCAGATGGCTATAACTCCAAAACCGTTTGGCCGATTATGCTTATAAACGAACTCAAATGTCGCATTCAGATGCACAAGCTAACATGAAAACTTCAAGCCGCTATCTCTTTCCGTTCTCAGGTTATCGTGACAACAAAAATATTTTTTAATAATTTTTCAATAATTTTCTAGCGATACGATTCTCACAAAATTTCACAAACATGCTTAGGTTTATATTCTACAACTACTCAGCAAGTTTCAATTCGATCGGATTTATATTGGTTGAAAACAAAATTATTACTCGGAAATCATTTGGCCGATTATGCCCATTAATGAATTTGTCCGTCGTATTGGGATGCGCCACCTACCCTGAAAATTTCAAGTCGCTAGCTCTTTCCGTTCTCAATTTATCGTGGCAACGGCCGGACAGAATCAAATTTGACCTCGAATTCTTCATTGGGGAGTCGAACCAAATCGTTTGAGACCATTTTCGTCAAAGAATTCGAAAGTTACAGACATTTGGTCAAAATGATAACGCGATGTTCCCCAGAACATACGCGCAAAAATATAATCAACTAAGGTACCTGGTTGGAATATTTATTTATTTATATGTAGATGCTATAAGGAATTGATTTTTTGCGTTGTTTTCACGTCAGATGGACTTCGACGAATATTCGACAATTATTCATAACCATTATGATAATAGTTGATGTTTATTTATGGGTGGCTCTGCTAACTTGATGTTAAGTTAGCAGACCACCCCATATAAATAAAACTAAGGATCCGACAATTTTTTTCTTTCAGGACAAATACTTTTTGGTCATTCGACAGTTATTTAGTTTATTTCTGGTTAAAAAAAAATATAAACTGGGTATGTTATGAAAACTTTCAATTTTTATTTATTTATACGGGGTGATTTGTCATGCGGGTTTTCGGTATTTAAGGCCTATGCATGAAAAAAAGCTCAGACAGGTCGACTTTTGTATTGGGGGGGAAGAAATCTGACCTTAAACTTTTCACCCCTGCGTCAACCCGCTGCCACCCCGAGTGCCACCCCTGTTGACAGCGTCAAAATTTTGAATAGGGAAAGTAGGTCGTGTGGCATATCATTTGAAAGGTAATTGAGGTAAAAGTGGTGCGAACAACAGCGGGAAAAGCTGAGATGGTATCATATCATTGTACTATTGGAACAATCGTTGTGGTAACAGGGCGGCTAATTTATTTAATGAGTGTCACCCCGGAATTAATTTCGGGGGGGGGGGGGGGGTTGAAATAGGAATTAATTTCGGGGGGGTTTTGGGCGAGGGGTTAATTTCAAGGAAACAAAGTGTACACATGACTTCCTATTTCGAAATTTCCTATGAATTCCCAATGAATTCCCAGAAATTCCCATGAATTCCCATTAATTCCCAATGAATTCTCGTGAATTCCCAATGAATTCCCATGAATTCCCAATGACTTCCCATGACTTCCCGCGATTTTCCATGACTTCCCCCACAACAGTGTACACAATACACATATTTCCCAGGAAATTAACCCCTCGCTATCAGGATGGTTCAGATTCACAATTCGGCAAGGTAGGTGGCGCTGCAATTGGTTTATAGGAACTCGAAAACGGATTGATCTATTTTGATTAAATTTTGTGTATGTGAGTCTCAGAATGGTTCCAATTCACAATTGGACCAGGTAGGTGGCGCTGTAATCGGATTAGAGGAACTCGGCTCAACAGATCTTAAGGAAATTTTGTTTGTTGGAGTAGGTCTCAAGGTGGTTTTTATTCACAATTTGTCCAAGTAGGTGGCACTCCAATCACTATATAAAAACTGAAAAACGTCCTGACCAAATTTATGAAATTTTGGGTGTGCGTGTGTGTGTTTTAGTGTCTCTCCAGGTGGTGAAGATTGGGCCTGATAGTGTTCCTTTATAACTTATACCTCGACTCATTCCAACCTATTTCGCATATTAGACAAGAATATCGTTCGGCGATTACACGAGAAATGAACGGCACTAGATAACGAGAAATTTGACTAATTTTTATCTGATTTGAGCAACAGCATATCGTACAATAAAAAGGCATTAAGATTGAAATATAAGACTTGTGTCAATTTATTTCACTCATATGTGGGTTTAATTACATTATAATAATGAAAATGCCTTTGCTGGACCTCGGAACCCCCTATATAGCAAATATGCTAATGTTTGGGAATGACAACGTCTGTTGTGAGTCGTTAGATAATGAAATGATTGCTGTATGGTTTCTGAGTCAAAAGGATGATAAATAAATAACCGACAGGTTGCTTCCAACTAATAAAAATATATTATACGAAAAAAATATATAAATAATAGATATCGTTGCTACTAACGTTATTTTAAAATGTTATCTCTAAAATACACAATAATATATCACAAAGTTTCCTGTTACTCAAGTAGTTTGCACTTTTTGTTGCTAATATTTCTCTCTTTCTCACTTATAAAAAAATGTGGGAAAGCACTGTGGACAGGAGCTTTGGCGCTCTTGTTCAAACTTTGAGAAATCATATCTCCGAAAGTATTGGTTTCTCAGAGTTGGGAATGATATCAATGGATTCTTATAATAGCACAGCTTAATAAAAGAAAATAAATTAAAAAAATCATAAAATTACGATTAATTATTGAAATTTTGAAAAATCATATCTCGTGTATCGTATGTAAAAAAAAATCTTTTTTCGTTACTCCGAAATCACCAGGGGTCAATTTTGCCCAATAAGGAACTTATCCGAGATATTTATCTCCCAAACCTACTCTGAAAATTTCAAATCTCTAGCTCATTCCTTTCGAGAGTTATAGCGTTAACGGCCGGATGGACGAATTCCCATGAATTCCTGTGATTTCCCATGAATTCCCAATGACTTCCCACAACAGTGTACACATATTTCCCAGGAAATTATCCCCTTGGTTTTGGGGGTGTAAGGGTCACTTTCTGCAGCAAAATTTTTTTTTTTATGAGAAAAATTACATTGTGGGGGAGGGTTTGAACCCCCAAAACCCCCCCTGGCTACGCCCTTGAGTTAGCCCATATGAAAAAAAACTGAGCGCGCGACAACTTTTTTCCTTTCACGACAAATCTCGATAAATAAAGCAATAGGTCTCATTGAAACTCTTGCAAGTGGCTGTGTTAACTTAATATTAAGTAAGGAGGGCCACCGCATATAAAAAAATAAGCGCACGACAAATATTTTTCTTTCACGACAAATTCTCGCCAGTTAATGCAATAGGTTTCATTGAAATTGTTGCAAGTGGCTTAATGTTAAGTTAGCAGAGCCACCCCATAAAAAAATAAAAAAACTAAACCTGGGTGTATTGATGAAAAGTTGAAATATTTATTTATTTATATACCTATATTATTATTATACAAAGAGTAAGAGTTGAGGTGAAAAACCTATAAACTCAAAATACAAAAGAAAAGTTCAAATGAGAATACATAATTTGCTCAGGTATAACGAAAACAGTCCAAAGTAGTTGAAAACTTAAGAATCACTGTAAAGTAGGACATGAATGGATCGTTTCGTCGTAACTATTCTTGAATGCGTTGACGGACGGTGACTGGACGACTGCAGCAGGAAGGTGATTCCAGTTGTGGAATATCCTGTTAGGTAAGATGTTCTGACGTTGTGATGACCTGAAATTTTCGCGACTAAGTTTCAAGGGGTGACCTCTCAGATTATTGGTGTTGATGGTGAACATGGAACGAATCTTGTCGCTGAAGTGGCCGTGGATTGCTCGGTATGAGAAGATCAGGTCACCGCGCAGACGTCTATCCTCGAAGAGTGTCAGGTTCATAGATGATAATCGCTGATCGTATGAAGGACGAGTGTGGCCATATCCGATGCGAGTAGCCCATCTCTGCGTGCTTTCAAGCATATCAGACTCGGCTTTAGTGGAACACCACCAGACAGTTTTGTACAAAACTCCGAAAGTTCTGATGTCACAGCCTCTGAAGGATTTGTACATCCAGTATGTTAGTTGCCTTGCCTTGCTCGAGACACGTTCGATGTGGCCGCGCCAGCTGAGATCATTTGAAACTATGATTCCAAGGTCACTTATCTGTGTAGCAGAAGAAAGGTCTTGTCCGTTGATGTTGTAAGATTGACCGGGGTTGTTTCTTCCTATGTGAAGTATAGAGCACTTGCTGATGTTAAGGGGGAGCATCCAGGTATTGCACCAATTCTGTATGCTATCTAAGTCGTCTTGAATTGCAGCAGGGTGTAGTAGTGGACAGGCGTACAATTTTATATCGTCAGCAAACATAGAAATTGAAGATTTAATTAGAGGTGGCAGGTCAGAGGTGTACACAAGAAACAGAAGTGGTCCCAGAACGGATCCCTGAGGAACACCGGACAAGACTGGCCAAGCGGAAGATGAGAACACGCTACCGACACGTACACGATACAAGCGGTTGGATAAGAAGGCCTTAACCCAACCAAGAAGCTTACCCCGGAGTCCCAAGTGTTCCAGCTTAACTATTAGACGCCCAAGAGGTACTCTGTCGAAGGCTTTAGCGAAGTCCAGGTAGATCACGTCAATAGGCAGTCCAGAATCCCACGCTTTTGTCCAGTCGGAAAGGCATGAAAGTAAATTGGTAATAGTGGAGCGGCCTGGGACGAAACCATGTTGTTCCTGGGGTATTAAGTGGTTAGATAGAGCAAATTTGAGGAGCTGTTCACTGATTATTCTCTCTATGACTTTGCAAGCGGTTGGAAGGAGACTAATGGGGCGGTAGTTGTTCGGAGGAAGCTTGTCCCCTTTCTTGAAGATAGGAGTGACACTAGCAAAGAGCCAATCAGAGGGAAGAGACGACGAGAGAATTGAATTGCGAAATATGATAGAGAGAGGTATCGAGCAAGCCCTAGAGCAACGTTTCAGGAAAAAGGGAGAAATGCCGTCCATACCAGGAGCGGAGGTGACATTCAGTTTGGAAAGTTGTTTCTCCACCAGAACAACGTCGATTTCAATTGTACACAATTCAGGAAAAATTCTTGGTAAGTATGGAGTTGGTACTGGTCCCGGTGGCTCCGGCAAGAAGGAGTGGGAGAATACCTCAGCCAAAGTATCTGCTGTTTCTCTACTGCTGCTGCTTAGATTGCCCGATAGGTTCCTTACCAGTGGGGTGCTTACGCTGGTGTTAAGAGAGGATCTTATATATTTAAAGAACTTCTTCTTGTTTTTAGAGGAAGCCAACTTGTTTTCGAATGAAGTTTCCGAGTTTTGAAGGGAACTGGAGACGAAGTTCGAGAAGGAACGGTGAGCGGAATAATCTGACGCAGATCTAGTGCGTAAATACCTCTGCCACAATGCTTTCTTTCGCCGAATGAGTTTATATTAGTTATATATGAGTATAAATTTTGTAAGTTATTAAAGTTATTATAAGTTATTTATAATATACGTATGAGGGAATGGATCTCGGAATGGATTGATTGCGTGGTGTCCACGTCAGATAGACTTCTACAAACACTCGACAATTATTCATAACCATTATTTTGACATTTGATGTTTTATTTGCGCATGGCTGTGCTAACTTAATGTTTAGCCCATATAAAAAAAATAGGCGCGTGACAATTTCTTTTTCACGACAAATTCTCGACAATGAATGCAATAGATTTCATTCAAATATTCGCAAGTTTCTCTGCTAACTTTATGGAGGTCAGAATTGGATTTGATTAAGTATTCTTCATGAGTGAAATATAATATTCTAGTTTGTGTTCTCTGTTAACTGATTAAAAACACTACACGAGTAATGAGTAACTAAACTTTGGTCGAATACAAATGTTGTCATCTGACATATGCTTCGGAACATTACTCAGTCCTCTCAAAAAATGGAAACATCGTTTCCAGAAACATATTCAGGCGACAAAATGTGTAGTTACTCGTGCAGTGTCAAATGGAATATGTACATAGTTTGCTACAATTTTTTGCTAGAAATTAAAAAAAATTCAGACATTTCGGCAAAATGATAGCGCCATCAGTAAATGAATGCCTGCTGAAAAATACAAGTGATATGTAACAACAATACCCCGTTTCCCCTCCCCCATTGTGATCAATCGTGATGTTATTCCGAAACCTCGCTCCCCCTATTTGGACTCGCGTGATTAATGAACGGTCCCAAATATATAGTCATACCAGACTAAGGTATACTATGGAATGGAGGAATGTGTCATCTCCCTTTTCTATATAAACCACCGAGACCGAGTTCAGTACTCAAAGGTCAGTTTGAGTTAAATAGTGCATGTCTCACATAACGACACATAACATTAGCAGAGCCACTTGCAAGAATTTCAATGAAACCTATTGCTTTAATTGTCAAATAATTGTAGAGAATTTGCCGTGAAAGAAAAAAATGTGTCTCGCGCATAGATTTTAGGCTGTTCCTCAGAACAGAGTGCTTATCAATTTGCCCAAATGTCTGTAATTTTCGAATTTTTGGCTGAAAATTGTCTTGAACGATTTGGTTAGACTCACTGATCAAGAATCTGTGGTCGAAATCGATTATGTCCGGCCGTCCGGACGGCCGTCAACACGATAACTCTCGAACGAAAGGAGCAAGAGGATTGGAATTTGCAGGGTAGGTTTGGAGCGTAAATATCTCGGACGAGTTCGTTAACGGCCGTATTCCATCAAGCTGATTCGACCGGTGTGAAGTTATCCACATCCACACATACACTCAACGACACAAAAATGTTCAAAATGAAATATTAATAATTCGATAAGTACTTGGTGAATAATGATGAAATTTGAGAGTGTTGCTCATGGATGCCTAAAGAATCGAAATAAAATGTCAAATAATTTGTGTAGCTCCCAGGGGGCGGTGGCTGGGGGCTGTAAACGAAAAATGCTATAACTACGAAAATATTGAGTGTTCCACGATGAACTTTGGATATGTGGTCAAGAATGGCGTAAATAAAAAGATGTAGTATGTCCCATAGTTTGTGCGGCACCAGGGGGGCGGCAATCGGGGGCGGTATATCGAAAAACGCCATAATTCGGAAAATATCGATTGTTCCACGATGAGCTTTGGATATGTCGTCTAGAATGGCGTAAATACAAAGATGTAGTATGTCCCATAGTTTGTGCGGCCCCAGGACGTACTACATCTTTTTATTTACGACATTCTTGAGCACATATTCAAAGCTCATCGTGGAACAGTCAATATTTCAGGAGTTATGGCATTTTTCGATATACCGCCCCCGATTGCCGCCCCCCTGGGGCCGCACAAACTGTGGGACATACTACATCCTTGTATTTACGCCATTCTTGACCACATATCCAAAGCTTATCGTGGAACACGATCAAATTGAAACTTGGTGAGTAGTTGTAGAATATGAACCTAAGCACGTTCGTGAAATTTTATGCGAATCGTATGGCTAGAAAATTAAAAAAAAATTATTAAAATTATTTTTGTTGTCACGATAACTTGAGAACGGAAAGAGATAGCGGCTTGAAGTTTTCAGGTTAGGATGTGCACCAGAACGCGACATTTCAGTTTGTTTATGAGCATAATCGGCCAAACGGTTTTAATGTTATAGCCATCTGAAATTTTCTGAAATTTGGTGGTTTTTTGTTCCTCATTAACTCGACAAATACTGAACCGATTGAATTCAAACATGGTTATTAGTTGTAGAATGCCAACGCGGAAATGTTTGCAAAATTTGGTGAGGATAGCATTTGTAGAAAATTTTTAATAAATCATTGAAAATAAAAAAAAAAAATTCTATATATCAGTAACTATTCGTTTGAAATTGCTGAAATTTTGCAAGAGCCTTCATAACCTAACTCTACTGCCAAGTTTTAATACGATCGGTTAAATATTGTTGGAGATTCGAGCATTCTTGTGTGAGTTCAGTAGATGGGTGACCGTTGCCTCGATAACTTTCGAACGAAAGCAGATATGGACTTGCAGTTTTCAGGGTAGGTTGCGTATCCGAAAGGGACAGTTGAGTTCGTTTTTGGGCATAATCGGTCTAACGGTTTCCGAGTTATACCCACCTGGAATATTATTTCCTTGATAACTCAAAAAATAAATATTCGATCGAATTGAAGCTTGGAAACTAGTAGTAGAAAATCAACATAAAGACGTGTTTAAAATTTTGTAGGAACAATACCCCTAGAAAATTTGAAAAAAATTACGAACAAAAAAATTTTAAGAGCCGTACTATTAGAAAATTTAAAAAAATCACGGAAAAAAAATTGGTTCAAGCACTGACGTGAAGTCAGAAGCTTTTGCGCGTATGTTCTATTGTCCATTCTTCTGTATTGGACACCCTTAATCGAATTTAGCATGGTAAATTCGTGTCCAATACAGAAGAATGGACAATAGAACATACGCGCAAAAGCTTCTGACTTCACGTCAGTGCTTGAACCAATTTTTCCTATTGCCTCCATGAACTACATCAAAACAGTCTTGTATATATTCACAAATTCAAGAATCGAATACCTTCTTGCTTTCCTAGAGAAAATAACAACTAACAATTGACAATCTCTAATAGATAGAAAAGATGACATTTATGAATAGTGATCACAGACAGGTTCTGTGTTCACATTCTGTGAATACATAGAACTTACGATGTTTTATTGATACTTTGAAACACCATATCTCCGAAAGTATGAGCTTGTTAGAGTTGAAAATGATAACAATGGATTCTTATGATGAAACTGCATCTTAAGAAAATTTGAATTAAAAAGTTGTGATGTAAAAAAAAATATTTTTTTCGTTACTCCGAAACTACCAGACCGATTTAGCCCCATAACGCACTTAACCGAGATATTTATCCCTCAAACCTACTTTGAAAATTTCAACTGTCTAGCCCATTCCGTTTGGAGTTGTCGTGTTAACGGCCGGACAGAATCGATTTCGACCACGGATTCTTGATCAGTGAGTCAAACCAAATCGTTCAAGACCATTTTCAGCTAAAAATTTGAAAATTACAGACATTTGGGCAAATTGATAAGCACTCTTTTCCGAGGTACTAGAGCGCCAAAAATAGTGATTTTTTTATAATAGGTACATACCACTGCTCTGAAATGCATATATTTCCGAAATATTCAGTAAGTAAAGCAGTAGTATGTTCCATCTGACGTGAAAACTGCGTAAAAAATTCATTATAACATAAATAAGATCTCCTTGGGATTTCCTGATTTCTGTGGAAATTTCGCATATTCATCATTCATTTATCAGTACTATCAGTTCTGACTAAATAAGGCTTATTTACTTAGTGGTAACAAAGCTTGAAGTATGAAGAAAAATTAATTTAAAACGAATATCAATACAAAAATATTGAGAAACATGGTATCACTAAATTTAGCGATTTGAATTAAGTGACAGTTTTGATTTGTTTTTTCTGAAAAACTAGAAGAAAGCGGGTGTATTTAACTGCGGTTTCGTCATCTACGCATCGAAATTAGTAACTTGTACATTTTTGAGTGTATAATTATCTTTACTAGCAATTTTTTGAGGTATCCGAGGAGGTATCACTAGAAAAATATTAAAAAATATTGTATGTATGTAGTTTTCGCGAAATTTCGTGAATATTCGTATCAATAAAAACTTTTTCAAACATCATTGAAAATCGGAATTAGCTGAAATTCCGCACATACCTACCTTCGAAATACCATTTTACAATCGATTATCAAATTTCAGCTCGATCGATTTCGTATGAGGCATGAATAGACAATGTGACTTGCAAGCAAAAGCTCGTGACTGCACATCGATTTTATGTGTTTTATGTATGTACTTGTCTCGCTGAATTCCATTTTTGCCTCTGCAATGTTTTAAGGTCAGTCTCGAGTTCAGTGGTTCACTAGCTATGAATATTTTCGGAGGAATTGATTCATATTCAGACCAAAATTGAAGAAAATTGGTACATTTTCCGGAAAAATATGTTTTCGGGAAATTTCCAGTTTTATTCTATTATATCGACTTTTGGAAGACTTTCGTTTTTGTTGTTTTGAGTTCCCTAATTTAGTTCCAGCTGGAATTAACGACTTAATTAGTCATAAACAAATGAAATACACCGACATCATTTGCTTCTTTTATACCGAGTGCTATACACTATAAGTGCATCTCATTAATTCACTTATGTTATGACAAACTACTGATGCCCGTCGCGACTTTGCCCGCAGTATTATATTATTTGAATTGAAATGTTTGTGACTCCTTTCTGGCTCACCGTGTGTGTGGTAAATCATCTCCAAATGTACGTATAATGAATAGTGAACTGAAAGACCTTTTAAATGATGTATCTTTGTATTTAAAACAACATAAATGACTCCACTACACCTAATACGATGACGTAATCACTTGTAAAATGAATATTGACCTGTTTCAGGTTTTCTCGAAATTTAATGGTTAAAAAAACTGAAATTTGAGACAAGCACGTGAAGTAAGGAACTTTTGCGCGCATTATCTACTCACGCCTCATGTGTAGAAGATCTAGCTGAAATTCGCTACTCGCTTATCAAACAGTGGCTTGAAGTTATGTGCGGAATTTCAGCTGATTCCGACGTATAGTTTCTGAAATATAAAATTTTGGGAAAAAAAAAATATTTTTTTTTAGTGATACGATATTCACGAAATTAGCGCGTCGGCATTCTACAAGTAATTACGGAGTTTTAATTGGATCGGATTTGTATATTTTGAGTTATAGAGTAAATAATAAAAAAAATTCAGATAGGTATAACTTCAAAACGTTTAGGCCGATTATACTTATTAACGAATTCAAATGTCGCATTCCGATTCGCAACTTACCCTGAAAATTTCCAGTCGCTATCTCTTTCCGTTCTCAAGTTATCGTGAGATACATAATATTTTTTTTATGATTTTTATAAAATACTAGCTGACCCGGCAGACTTCGTACTGCCTGCCCAACGCCAACTCCAACTCCAACTCCAACTCCAACTCCAACTCCAACTCCAACTCCAACTCCAACTCCAACTCCAACTCCAACTCCAACTCCAACTCCAACTCCAACTCCAACTCCAACTCCAACTCCAACTCCAACTCCAACTCCATCTCCAACTCCAACTCCATCTCCAACTCCAACTCCAACTCCAACTCCAACGCCAACTCCAACTCCAACGCCAACGCCAACTCCAACTCCAACTCCAACTCGAACTCGAACTCCAACTCCGACGCCAACTCTAACCCCAACGCCAACTACAACGCGAACTCCAACTCTGATTAATTCCTAAAATGACTATTAAAAAATAGGGGTTGGTGATAGAAGGGTGAAAATTTAGGGTTGTATGTATTTTGTAACGCTAACGCCAACTCCAACCCCAACACTAACTTCAATGCCAACTCCAACACCAACTCTAACCACAACTACAACGCCAACTCCAATCCTAACGTCAACCCCAACGCCAACTTCAACCCCAACTCAAACTCCAACTCCATTTCCACCTCAATCTCCACCTCCAACTCCAATCCAACTACAACTCCAACTACAACGCCAACTCCATAACCAACGCCAACCACAATGCCTACTCCAACTTCAACTTCAACTCCAACCCCAACGCCAAAGCCCACTCCAACTCCATTTCCACCTCCATCTCCATTTCCATCTCCATCTCCACCTCAAACTCCAATCCAACTACAACTTCAACTACAACGCCAACTCCATAACCAACGCCAACCACAATGCCTACTCCAACTTCAACTCCAACCCAAACGCCAACTCCAACACCAACTCTTTCCCCAACTACAACGCCAACTCCAACACCAACTCTTTCCCCAACTACAACGCCAACTCCAATCCTAACGCCAACCACAACGCCAACTTCAATGCCAACTCAAACTCCAACTCCACCTCCACCTCCATCTCCACCTCCAACTCCAATCCAAATTCAAATTGACTCTACATTTTAGTTAGAAAACGTTTGTATGGAAAAAAGAAAAGGGCTGTTTTTAGGGTTTTCCCGGCAATTATTCGAAATTTTCTCCCCGTAAAAACCATCCTTGGATCCTTGGATTCTAGTGATATGATCTTCGCGAAATACCGAGCGAAATACATATGTCTTTGCGTCGGTATTCTACTGTAGTTTCCAAGTTTAAATTCGATCGGATCTGTATTCGTTCGGATCTCCAACAATATGTAGATCCGATCTTGTTCAAATTTAGAATTTGGCTGTTAATTTTTGAAGGCTCTCTCAAAATTTCAACGATATCGGATGGATATAGTTTCTGATATATAAGGTGTAGCAAAAAGAAATCCATTTTTTTTTATTATTATTATTCCATATTTTTGCATGAAATTGAAGGCCTTAATTAACAAGTAAGAATTTGTAGTGAAAGAAAAAACAATTGTCGTGCCCTTAGTTTTTTATATGGGGTGACTCTACTAACTTAATATTAAGTTAGCATCTCGGTTAGCATAGCCACCCCAGATGAAAAAAATAAGGGCGTGACAATTTTTTTTCTTTCACGACAAATTCTCGGCAATTATTCGACCAAGTGGATGAACCAGTTTTTTTTTGGACGCTTGTTTTTACGGTCGGATTTATATTCTTGAAAATATCGGGAATATTATTATGAAGACTTTGAACAAGCGCGCCAAAGCTCCTGGCCGCAGTGCTTTTCCAACTTGTTTTCATCTAATTCTTCCGAAATACGGATTTGCACCTTCTATTCAAATATTTGATTATTTTTCGATTCAAGTTATCAATTTGTTTTTCAGAGAATTCACCTCGATGTGGCGGTGAGAATGACAAAGTTCCAAGCAAGGATGGATAGGAGTACAGTGCTAGTAGTTGCTATATTAGCCATAATGGGTTATAGTTCTTCAGAGACAGTTTCGGTTATACCCCACGATGCACATCCTGGTTACAACGTCAAAAAGTTTACTCCAGGGACAAACCTTAGCTTTAAATTGTTAGATTCAGGATTTTCGCAATTTTTTACGATGCTCGAAGATGGTTCTATAATGACAGTTTCAGACGTCAGTCCGTTAGTCAACAGGCCAATAGATCTTATGGTGTTGGAAAACAAGGGAAACGCGTCAGAGACGCATCTTTTACAGTTGTACGTCTTGGATAGGCGGAATATACTCAATTTTAAGACCAATAATGAGGACGAAATCATGGGACATATCCCAGAGAACTCCAAAACAGGTACAAGAGTCAGCGGTATTCCTATGTTGCAGGCTGCTGGTGGCCTTAACTTGGTTCCTATAACGTATTCTATAATAGCTGGAAATACAGGCCATGCTTTCGAGTTGCAAAACAGTATTGATAACCAAACTCATTCATATTTCACACTTTCGGAGTATAACGCTGGATTATACATAGTAACTAGTCAAATTCTAGACCGAGAAGAGACCAGTAGGTATGTCTTGACAATCGAAGCCTCGGATCCAAGTGGAATTAACAAAGCAGTGGTGAACATTGTTATAGAGGTCGAGGACGAAAATGACAACAGTCCAGTTTTCACCCAAAAAGTGTACAGGTTTGTCGTTGGTGATGATTCGATGGAGGGTGATAACGTTACAACAGCTTGGAAGAGATTTTCTTCTATCGGCAAAGTTGAAGCAACGGATGCCGATGGAGACAAAATAGCATATAGGCTAGCCACACCAACGAACTATCTTGTAATAGTGCCACAAACCGGTGACCTCTTACTCTCCGAAGAACCTATGGATGAAACTGACCTCGAACTGATTGTCGAAGCTCACGATCTCAGAACACCGAGCAGGACAACACCAAGACCGGCTCAAGTTCTTTTCCATTTCAAACCACCAGAACCTTCCAAAGTGGAACTCGTTCTGGATTTACAGCAACTGGAAGAACGCGAAATGCATAGAGCTAAAAGGCGAGTTACAAGGGCTGTAAGGCCAACGAAACGCATCGAGTTTACGGAAACTGATGGAGATACGGAAGGTAGAAACGTATTTCAGCTCGAAAAAGAAACTGACAGGGAAACGTTCAAGATAAGGGATGAAAATCCTTGGGTTACGGTCGAACCAAATGGCGCCGTTAGGGTTAAGAAGAAGTGGGACTACGAAGAATTGGGACCGGAGAAAACCATCGACTTTTGGGTGACTATTACCAATGCTGAAAAAGGAGGTAAGTTCGATTAATGTACTATTTCTTGTCAGAAACGAAAATGATTCAATACCGATGTTATAATAAATCAAAATACCAATTACTTTACAACTTGAGTATGTCCCTGAAAATCCTCAATACTGTAAGAGTTCCCGTGGACATCATAGTTTACACAGTTTACTGCACTGTTTACTGCCTTTTTAGGTTTTTTAAACTGAAACAAGCGAACCAAAAATTTAATACCTAAATTCTAAAGGTAGGAGAAAGACGGTCCACGCAATACAGCTCATTTCGAAAGTGTTGTGTCTGAATTACTGGTATATTAGAGAGTACATCTGTAGCTCATCCATATTTAGTAGTACTATAGATTATTGATCAATAACTCGTGTTTGTTATCTGTTATCTACTTCAATGTGAATCCTGCTTTTGTCGGATACCCCTCACATTTGGGGATAATTATTCATTAATTCCTAATTTGAATAGTTGCAAATTGCAACGATTAACAATTGAATTCAGATTTGGTCCCAAAGCTTAAAATATATGTACCGAATTCGGAAATGAAGCCGAACTATTTTAACCCACAGAAGTGGCTCAAGAACGGGAAATATCAGATTTATCACGAAACCAGAGAGCGAAAATCATTAACACTGAAGATATTGAGCAAGTTGTGGAGACAAATTCCGGTACAACGTGTCACGATCTTGCAGAAAAGTTCAATGTCAGTCACGAAACCATCCATTAATTGAAAAAATGAAAAAATTGTCGTGTTGCCATCAATTCGGCAAACAATTAACGCGTTTATAATGAACCATTTCTTGATCGGTTGATTCTAAGCGTTCATATCGTTCGTTGCTGGTCTGTAATAAAGCCCAGGAAGTATGGTATTTAGAATGCATAAAAAAAGGGGAAAGCCCTGTGGCAAGCGCTCAATTTTTGACAAACCATATCTCCGAGAGTATTGGTTCGTCAGAGTTGGAAATGATATCAATGGATTCTTATGATAGAACTGTACCATACAAGAAATTAAATTCAAATAATAGTTTATTTATCAAGATTAAATGAGCAATCTGCGATGATTTAACCTCGTGGAATGGGTTGTTGCAACTTACACTCGGTGCATAGTTTTCACAACTCGAAATACCTAAGAAATGTCTAGATCAAGACTGGAGACAATCATAGCAGATTGTCCATTTATTCCAGATATTTGAATAGGTATAGGCTGACGAAAAAATTATTTTAGTAGTTCAAAATGTATACAATCCTCTTTTCATAATTTAATAGTTCATACCACTGACACATTAATTCTGTATTATGAACCTTAACTCAAGAAAGAATATTTGATACAGAAATGTAGATCAATATTTCAGCATTTTTTTGCTAGCAACATTATGAAAATTCTGTATATAGGAACATGTCTCAATACTTAAGGAAGTAAAAGGTAATATTAACCTCGGTGGTCAACGAACAGTAATTTCTTTTGATGATTCCATTATGTTCTTTCATTTTGCCTTCATAAACTACATCATTCAAATGATCCAATTCTAAATCTTCTGAGACATCATCCCCAATATTTGGACAAATTATTCAAGATGCAAAAAGTAAATATTATTTTTGGTATCAAAACAGTCTTGTATATATTCACAAAATCGAGATGCGGTACCTTGTTTTCCAAAACAAAGTATTTTCAAAATACGAAATATATAAACAAACTAGAACATAAATAAATATAACGTCTCTTACAGGTAGATAATATGACATGAATGAACAGTGAACACAGATAGAACACAGACAGATAGAATTCGCATTCTGTGGAAACATAGAAGTACGATGTAGTACTATTATTGAAATTATGAAAAATAATATCTCCGAAAGTATTAGCTTGTAAGAGTTGAAAATGACATCAATGGATTCTTATGATGGAACTGCATCTTACAAAAATTCAATCCAAAAGATGTAATGTAAAAAAAAAATTGTTTTCGTTACTCCGAAACCATCAGGCTGATTTTGCCCAATAACGGACTTAGCCGAGATATTTATCTCCCAAACCCTACTCCGCAAAGTTCAACTGTCTAGCACATGCCGTTCGAGAGTTATCGTATATACAGCCGGCCGTACAGAATCGATTCTGACCACGAATTCTTGATCAGTGAGTCGAACCAAATCGTTTAAGACCATTTTCATCCAAAAATTCGAAAATAACAGACATTTGGGTAAATTTTCAAAATCAACTGATTATGATCCGTCCACAGTCACTACAATTTGTAGCCGTTTTTATGAACACTACTCGGGTAATCACACTCCTGTCCACTACAAATTGTAGTGAACAAGAATGTAGTTACTCCTATAGTGTATACAGGGTGTTTCAGAATAAAGTACCGTAAATTGGGGATTGTATAGATCTGGAATATAAATTAGGAAAAGCTAAATAACATTTTTCGGTAAACCTTCTCGTTATTCTACAGGGCGATGAAGTGAAAGTGTTAAATACTTTTTTTTTAAATATTCCCCCTTAGATTAGAGATAGTAATTCAATCGGCGTGGCATGTATTAGTTGTTCATCAGTACGAATCAGCACATATCATTTCGACAAATCTGGATGATCCATTGGCGTATTACAGCGGGGTTACCAAATTATTTTGATCTATACTTTTTGCACACCCTGCATATTATAAAAAAGTATACCCAGAATTGATCCCCATACGGGTTTCCATCGAAAAGGTACTCTTAGTTAATGTGTCATTAACACGACAACTCTCGGTCGGAATGAGTTAGACAGTTGAAATTTCCTGAGTAGGTTGGGGAGATAAATATCTCGGTTAGGTTCGTTATCGGGCAAAATCGGCGGTAATTTCGGAGTAACAAAAAAGAATTTTTTTTTACATTAGGTACTGATTTAAATATCTTTATTTTAGGATGCTGTTTATTCATAAGAATCCATAGCTATCATTTTCAACTCTAGCAAATTAATACTTGCGGAGATATGATTTTTCAAAATTTCAATATTAAATCGTAAGTATGATTTCACAGAAGGCTGATGTAATCGAAAATTAACGTTCGTATCTATGAAATTTCATCTGTGTTAAAACATGTCATCATTGTCATCTCATCTACAGATAAGAGACATGTCAAACAAATTATGATTGAATGCAAAATGATCAATAAAATAACCTCAGCTATCGTAGATAGCTCTTGAATAATCCACATGATGATGGAAATATATATTCTGGTAAGTTGATCAAACTGGGTTCAGAATATCTCCGGTAAAATCAAAAATGGAGTATTGGCTAAGTTTCAATTGATATAATATAATTATTTTCATAGTAGATTGGAGGAATAAGTATCTCGGATAAGTTCGTTAGTGGGTAGAATCGGTCTGGTGGTTTCGGATTAATAATTTTTGGGAACCCAAGACTTTCGGAGATATGCTTTGTTTTGAACAAGATTGCCAAGGCTTCCTGTTCACAGGGCTTTCCCACATTTTGTACGATACTTATTGCCACTTATTTTCAGCGCTAGTGAATTCCAGCGTTTCATTCGTATCAAGTTTAGGTATATGCAGAGACATTTCAGAATATAAGTTACAAACTTCTTTTTTCCTGCTTTTTAGATGTGTTACATATCAAAACTGCTCTCGAGTTACTGAAAACATTTTCTTCAAGTGAAGAATTTCAGGAAATTATAATACTGAAACAATCAGCGTATGAATTTCATTCGAATAATTCCATTCTAACACCTATGCATAACCACCAACACCGGTGTGAATCTAGCAGTCAAGTGACCAGTGGCGTCGGTGATAATTCGTTAAGTAATGCATTGAATTGATGGATGCTTTTCTATCCAACACAGTGGACCATTCACAGCATATCGACTTCAAATTACTACACATTATATCAATATGTATACATACCTACAGACACCTGCAGATTTCTCGACAAATCCCAAAATAAACCCCTAAAAAATATTTAGCTAGGTTGATATTTGACACAAAGACTTCAAATACGTCTAAGGGGTAGTTCACATTTGCCGATTTCCCGAATATTCATCAAGAACAATTGCCTCTACATATGAAATTCACAGAATACATTGCGTGTGAACTAAGGAACCATTCTTATTGATTTTATCGACATCGGATGCGTCTGAGGGGTGTAGAATAAAAACGCCCCCTAATTGACATTTTCCCCCATAACTCACCGAATAAAATGACTTCTAAAGATGAAACTCACATCAAAGGTATATTAGTAATGAACAATTCTTATTTATTTTATTGACTTCGGAGGGTTGTGGGGGTGGCAATGAAAACCACCTCTCAATTCCGTACTATTACTACTAATTACTCCATCTCTGTGTCTTATTCTCCACGAAAAAAATAATCTGTTGTAATTTTACAGTTGTTATGATTCTCAAGTTCAATTTTTGTGATGTTTCTTTCACTTAAAGATAGATGGGTAATGTGTTGTTAATGAGTTATGAAGGAAGGTATCAAGTCGGGGGTGGTAATCATTTCCATCCCTCAGATCCATCCGAAGTTTATAAAATCATTAAGAATTTTTCATTAGTTCACAATGAACGTTATCTGCGAGTTTCATAAGTAGAGGCAATATTAGATATGAAGGAAGATGACTATTCGAGAGCGGTACCATTTCCATGTGTCCGACCCATCTGAAGTCGATGCAATTTATTAGAATTGTTCATTAGTTCAAAATAAACTTCTCTTGTGAATTTTATCTGTTCAGGTGATTTATTTCCATGAGATATGAAGGATTCGAGAGCGGTTTTATGTTCTATCCGTCAGCCATTTGAAAACGATAAAATCAATAAGAATTGTTCATTACCTCACAATGAACGTTTTCTGTGAGTTTCATCTGTAGAGGTACCTAATTCCTTTCGATGATTTATGAAGGAAAATGTCAGATCGGCGCCGTTAACATTTTCACCCCTCATATCCATCCGAATAGGTTACAATCAATATGAATTGTTTAGTAGTTCACAAAAAAAGTTTCCTGAGTGTTTTATATGTAGAGGTCGTATTTGATAAAGGTTCTGAGGGAAAAAGTGCGATATATGTATCATCAGACAAACATCATATTTTTCTATCCTTTAATACATAGGCTCCTTCCTAAAATATGTTCAAATCCACTTATCGATATCGCCATTCAGGGGGCCGAGGTATGCCCTTCGAATTAAATTTACGAAGAATCAGTACAAATTTTCAATAGTTGCTGTGTTTAAAAGGCAGCATTAAATAAGGGGTACTGTGGCTAATTGCCAATAACTAAAACAAGAAACACGATGAAATATTTATTGATTTCAACCATGAACAAATATTCCGCGTGGCCGGGCTAGACACCTCATCGCTCAGTGTTCCCCAAAGAGGAAAGTATCATTCAAGAGCAGACACAGACCCCAGGGTTTCATGGTTATTACCAATCATCAGTGTGACTTAGCCAAACCCTGAATGCAAACTGACGGCGTTCTAGGAAACTTATTTCCATCGGTCGAGAACTGGTCGGGGAAAAGACCCCACCTATGGAGAATCCTTACGAACTCCGAGCCTCTGCGATGAAGAAACCTTGAGCGATGTTCAGCGACGTTCATTCTTCTGCCGTAAGAGGGTCAAGAAATGGCGAAGCCATCTATCATAAAGCGACATTTACGGACTGAAAAGGCCCGGTTAGTTTGGTTAGACAAAACAAAAACCAGTGAGCATTAAATGAGGTGTACTGTGGCTAATTGCCAATAACTAAAACAAGTCACACGATGAAATATTTATTGATTTAACCATCGCAATTTCTTTACCCTCTTACGGCAAAAGAATGAACGTCGCTGAACATCGCTCAAGGTTTCTTCATCGCAGAGGGTCGGAGTTCGTAAGGATTCTCCATAGGTGGGGCTGGTGAGGTTCTTTCCCCTACCAGTTCTCGACCGATGGAAATATAATATAATAATAAGTTTCCTAGAATGCCGTCAATTTGCATTCAGGGTTTGGCTAAGTCACACTGATGATTGGTAATTACCATGAAACCCTGGAGTCTGTGTCTGCTATTGAATGATACTTTCTCTTTGGGGAACACTGAGCGATAGGTGTCTAGCCCGGCCACGCGGAATATTTGTTGATGGTTAAAATCAATAAATATTTCATCGTGTCTTGTTTTTTTTTTAAGGGAAGTTGCGACTTAAAATATTTCTACTGATGTCACTGGTGAAACGACTACTGGCTCGGAAGCAAGTGGCCGCTGGCGCTATATTCACGCCGACCTTGGTGGTTTTTAGGCCACTATTTCAGACTCACCTCCCCCTTTGTGATATATTGTGTGGTTCAAAGTCCTATGAAACTTTTCGCATATCTCTGAACTATATGTTTAGCCTGAAATGTACGAATTTTTCAAGATTAAAAAAAATAAAACCACCCGAAAATCTCATATTTATTCTGCATTCCAGAATATTTCAATTTCTCCTACCTTGCATCCAATATAACTTAAAAAAATGTGGGAAAGCCCTGTGGACAGGAGATTTGGCGCTCTTTTTAAAACTTTGACAAATTATATCTGCGAAAGTATTCGTTTCTCAGAGTTGGGAATGATATCAATGGAATCTTTAGATAGAACTGCATCATAAGATGAAATAAATTAAACAATAATCCATTGATATCATTTCCAACTTGGAGAAACCAATAGTTTCGGAATTATAATTTGTCAAAGTTTGAACAAGAGCGCCAAAGCTCCTGTCCACAAGGCTTTCCCACTTTTTCAATTTGGCTTCTGTGCGTCAATTCTCAAGAATGTTCATAATTATATTCAAAACGTAGGTCTATGACTCATCTCATGTTGGAATTAGATAAATCTGGAAATAATTATAATTAGGGTATTCTATAAAATCATATAGAATTGAGACAAGAGTGTTGCCTATGTCTTTACATGTAAAAACCACTCCCATAACCGGACACTCTTATAACCGGACGCGGACAATTTTTTTGGTTCCAAAATATTTAGACCTCTCCGGACACGAAACCTATAACAATAGGTCTCTTGCATGAATTTTTGTTATTATTGGAATCGATTATTATATCCATAAGAAAACTGAAAAGTTCAACGGCCGTCAACAATGTCAATTTTCAACGAGAAAACGATCATTCAAATTTGTTTGCACATAATGCCTGTTGAAACGATCGAAACTTGGTGTCTCCGCGTGACGTAACCCATCATATCTACTCTCACTCTCTTCTCGTGTCACTCTTTATTCCAGTGTAACACAGCACCCTATAAAGGGCCCGTTATCGGCATTGGCTGTAACAAGCAGATGGTACATTTTGATTACGTCAGCCGTCATAGCAACGATTCAGATGCGTTTCACCTCATTTGAATTTGCTTCTTGATATACCGATATTCAATACTGGAATGTTCAAATTTTATAGATTATGAAAGTGTATGAGGGCATACATGATGATCTGGTATTAAAGTAGACTCAGAAAAACATAAACATATGGGATTTCGTGTTTTATGCAAGAGACCTATTGAGCTGTAGGTATATAGTAAAATAATGTTTGTATATTGGTGCCTCTGTACTATGTACTGTGTAACCGGGGAATTACCTTCTTTCCTTTTTCATGCGATTATGGACCTTCTGTCGTATTGCATATTTAGTTCGGCGCGAGCAGCGACTGTTTTGTTTTTCCTGTTACAAATAAAGAGTGAGTAATTATAATTAGGGGCACTTTATTAAGCTAAATCAGCCTGGAATAAAGTTTGATCAGCATAAATACAAAATTGTTTTAGAAAAGCAGATTTTCTCAAAAATAATGGCGATTCTGCATCATGTGAATGGGATCCAGAAGATTATCTTCCTTTATCTACGATAGTTCAGATGGAAAGGTGTGCCGAGGAAATGAAAATAACACAAGAAAGTCTTGAGAGTTATGTTGGAATTGACAATACATATTTCAGCAACAGAAGAAATCAGTTTGAACATTGACGAGGCAATTGAAAATATGATAGAACATAATCCTGCAGCAGAAGGGAAAAAAAGACAGAGATCTAGAGCTTGAAACTGTTGAAGGCAATACACAATTAATACATATAAAGAGGCTTTTAAAATAATTACATATTTAGAAACTTTTGCGAACGACGACTACATTGCATTTCAACACCTAAAAACTTTAGAAGATCATGGTCAATCTAGACTTTTAAACAAAAAAATACAAAATATGCGTCAAGAGAGCATTTTAGAATTTATAATTGAGTAAATTCGATACATAATACCATTGTAGGTATATATCATTCTAATAAATATATGTGTTGAAATTTCGCACTTTTTTACATACTCTTTTAGGACACCCCTAATGAGCGAACAACTTTAATAAGCGGACAAAATCTGCGGAACTGTGAGTGTCTGCTTATAAGAGGTTTCACTGTATTGAATTCGAAGAAAACATCCTCTTCAAGAGATACGATTGTCATAAAATTCCTCATAAACCTTGAAGTCGTTACATTGGACCCCCAGTAATCCGGCCCCCGTCTTATCCGGCGCCCCTTGCAATCCGACATGCTTATCACTGTTGAATATATGTACATATGTACATAACTAAACATGTGGCAACTTGTATGCGCCGCTACTGTACTGTATTGGGCCCTTTGTTTTGATTTTCATTGCTTCTGCCGGAAAAAAATTAACAGTGCTATGCCTAAGGTGGCGCAAGGGCAGAGTTACAAAGCCTATACAGAACACTATTGATTTCCCTAACTCACTCAAGCTCTGCTTCTGAAGGGCCCCCTCGGTAAAGACCCAGGAGCGTCAGTATAATAATAATAATATTAAACGTGAATAATATGTATTTACAAATTATCGGCTCATTTTTCATCGAAGGATCAAGCCTGATAGGTGCTAAGCTATCAATCAATCTGCTTATTGTTCCATACCCTTCCAATCATTATTTTTCTACTTCGTAATGCCACTCTCCCCTGAGGTTATTTCATAGCATACCAACCACCCTTGGCGAGTGTCTTAGGGGATCGATCCCTGGTATCTTCGGTAAGATGCATCAGCGTCGCGGCGCTCTATCTTCTTTTGACGTATCACAATCGGTACGAACGTCGAGTACGTACAAACGACGGCGACGGTGCTGCGGCCGACGGGCGTGGCGAAAATCAATAATGCGCAGATTGAATCGGCGAAAGGGCAAGGATGACGCAGCCGAGTAAAGGAAAAATTACCACGCTGGATCGTCCGGTCTGTGGTACAAATACGTGGGGATCTATTCAGATTGGTCACTCTGTATGAAGAGTTTTAATATTATCCTCTTATTGAAATTTTTCCTAGTATATACAGGGTGTGTTCTCTAATTGAATGTCAATATTTGAAGGGGCGATTTTGGGAACATTTCAAGAAGAAAACTTTATAATATGAACGTTTGCTCTAAACTGTTAATGTTTTCAAAAATGAATGGTTTTTGGCGCTCTTATTCCTCGGAACAGAGTGCTCATCAATTTGCCCAAATGTCTGCAATTTTTGAAATTTTGGCTGAAAATGGTCTAAACGATTTGGTTCGACTCACTGATCAATAATCCGTGATCGAAATCAATTCCGGCTGCGGCCGGCTGGCCGTTAACACGATAACTCTCGAACGAAAGGAGTTAGAGGATAGACATTTGCAGGGTAGGTTTGGAGCGTAAATATCTCGTACGAGTTCGTTAACGGGCGAAATCCATCAAGCGGTCTCGGTGTTATGGCCGTTGTTAGTGAAAACATTTTTTTATGAATATTTCCGAAACCGATTACTCGATCTATCTGAAATTTAGCATCAAATTTTAGAATAATGACCTTTATATGCATGCGAAGTTTTGTATTGATCGGGTTGCCGTAAAGCGCAAAAAAAATTAAAAAATTTTGTTTCTACAATAACTCTCGAACAGAATGAGCTAAGCAGTTGAAATTTTCAGAGTAGGTTGTGAGATAAATATCTTGGCTAAGTTCGTAATTGGACAAAATAGGACTGATGGTTTCGGAGTAACGAAAAAAAAATTTTTACATCACAAATTTAAATTTCAATTTTTTTAAGCTGCAGTTTCACCATAAAAATCCATTGATATCATTTTCAACTCTAACAAGCTAATGCTTTCGGACATATGATTTTTCGAAATTTCAATGATGAATCGTACCTACTTCTATGTTTTCACAGAATGCTGTACTTAATTATTCTATCTATGAATTATTATATGATCTGTGTTATTACATGTCATCTTATATACATATGAGAGATAAATGTCTAAATTATTTCTGGGTCATTATTCTTGATATAAAATACACCTCCTGTTCTAGAAAACAAATTATGATTGAATGCAAAATGACCAATGAAATAACCTCAGCTATCGTAGAATTATGAGGATGATATGATATTATACTTTTAAGGTGATAATATAATGCCCGTGGATGATCCATATGATGCTGGAAATATATTATTCGGTAAGATACATAATCAAATTGGTTTCAGAATATCTTCAGTAAAAACAAAACTGCAGTATTTTATATGTTAATTGATATAATATAATTGTCAGAGTAGATTTGAGGAATGAATATCTCGGATAAGTTCGTTATTGGGGAGAATCGGTCTGTTTGAATTTAATTTCTTTCATGATACAGTTCTTACGTAAGAATCCAATTATATCATTGTCAAAGTTTGAACAAGAGCGCCAAAGCTCCTCTCCACAGGGTTTGAACCAATTTTATATTAATATCTGTAATACCACTTTGGATATTTTTAGAAGTTTGGCACACATGTACTATGTATCAAGAGGCAACTTTTAGTGTAACAAAATTTTTCCATTTCCACCAGTGGCGTTCGTACCGAATTTCACCTGCCTAGTTTGGCAGAGTTTGATGGTACGCCAGAGATTGCTCTTTCAATTAAAATTATTCTTGAAATCCCCAATCATTTCTGAGCAAATTTGATTTCTTGAAACTCTCCTATCCGATGCACGGTTTTCCCTTTTCTGCATGATCACAACAATATTGTGAATTGTATCACAAAGCCGAGAATTGATCAAATCTGCTTAGTAATAAATATGGATTTCACAAATACGCTTCATAGTTTACGTATTTCGTATGTTGGAGTTTTTGAATAAAACATTGAAACAAATACTTAAGTAGGAAGGAATTATTATTTATCATAGTACGCTGTATTTGTAAAAATAATAATTAATTCTCTTGTCAAGGCAGGTTTCCATTATCTTGTTTGACAGTTCATCAATTTTTAAATTCAGTTCTTCGCGTCTGATTAATTTGGTGTTTGAAATATTTGAGCATTGTTATTAACAACTATTCTAGGTTATATGATTTTTTCACACAAAAAATGTTTTTCACCCATTAACAGACGACTTGTTAACATTACACTAAACAATGCCTCTTGATACATGGTGCATTTGTGCCAAATTTCATTAAAATAGCTGAAGTGCTATTACAGATACGTTTTTTTTTTTTTTTTTAATCATATTGGACCTAGTCCCTAAGTATGGTCTTGACTTTCGTCATTAACCAGCAGAGTTCAATTTCTAACATTCATACCGGACAATCACAACCAACATCCATGCCCTGAGCGGGATTCGAACCCGCGACCCCGGCACCACAACAGGTCTTTATACCAACTGCACCACCTGGGCCGGCAACAGATACGTTTAGTGCTTGACCAAGGAGTCTGATATATAATAGTCTCCGAAACGTTACGAAATAGTTGTTGTATCGCTGATGTGGCTTCGTTATTCTTTGTTAGGCAACATTGTTTTATACTTTGCTTTTGACGAATATCTTGTGTTTCTGACGCAGAAACAATTCACAAAATCCGTTACTTTTGTATAAAGTGCGTAAATTGAGGCATATGGGAGTGTTAATTTTCGGCCGAAACCGCGGGTCGAGACCCAAAATTCTCTCGAATGTGCAATGAAAACACGAATTTTATACACAAAACACAAACAACATTTTTTGTACAACTATGAATGCGAATTTATATCGTCTGAAATATATTAAAACGGTATATCTCTATTTCCGGCAAAACCACAAGTCCTATGGAAAAAAGTTAAATGGGATAATTTGTAGGTAATAAAAAGATCTACAACTTTTGTATTTACACTTTTTTACACATAATCCAAAAATTTATATGAAAAATTGAAATAACCAAGATACTATGTATCAATTATTATTCCAATAAATGAAATTGTTTTATGATGAATAATCAATTAATAATTGATTCTTCTGTTGAATATAAATCCTACAAAAAGTAATATTTCATGTTTATTTTGTGAATTATTTTGGCAGTGAAAAAAGTAAACATTTACGCATCAAGAAAAATGCCTAATTGTCAAGTTTTTTTTGACAGTTGTACAAAAAATAATTTTTTTACTTTATTGATATTTTTCATAGTTTGGGAGAGAACACTCAGAAAGGAACCTTTCAATGAGGAATATACCTCCCGGAGTATCCTATAATGATTTCTTGATTAGGTTCGACTCACTAATAAAGAATTCGAGGTCGAATTCAATTCTGTCTTACCGGCCGGCCGTCCATTGCCACGATAACTTCCGAACGGAAAGGGATTGGGAACTTCCAAGACTCTGGTGGCGGGATTCGGCAACTAACCAAGCTAGTAATGAGCCAACGTATTGCACGTGTTTGAGTTTAATTGTTCAGTATTCGTCAATAAACTTTTGTTTGAAAGAAAAATTCAAGTTGAAATAGTTAATATTATCCTGCCTAATATGTCTTCGACCAGAAACGACTATTGTTGTGTGCCTCAATGCCATTCATGGGCGAAAAAAATGCCAAAATGTATAGGTTTGAGTTTTCACTTCTTACCTCCGGAAAACCAAATATAAATATTGGAAATGCGTTAGAAGGATAACTAATAGACCGAAGAGTACTTAACCTGGAACTACATCAACATAATCATCAAACAGAGGACAAGGAGGTACCTCGAAAGAGAAAGGAATGTGTAGATGACGTATGCTGTGCTGAAAAATCTCAGAAGAAAAAATAAGCATCACCAGCACTCTTCAGTTAGTTAAACAGCAATAATAATGTTAGTAGTAGACTTGGTTGTGTACATTGTTGCCAGACCACTTAACACTTGTGATGTTAGTGTTATGCTTGATACATCCGATATATACCTACCTACTTTGAGTGATATCTTTAACAGTGTCAGTGCTTTGAAAAGTTTCACAGATATAAGCAATTTTAATATTTTCAATTGTATAGATGATCATCAAAACTCTTGGAAACAAAACAAAAACTTTATTATACCTCAAACATTACACTTATTGTTAATAATTCTTTTCACATAATATACGTATCATATTTTGAAAAAATCATTTCAATTATTGGTAACTGTTTAACAAAAGCTTTATCTGGTTCAATTTGACACTATATCCTCATAAATAAACTAGAACATCATGCACCTGAACTTTAATTAATACATCAGTAATATGATTACACCTCCTCCGTGCTCCGACTTTACAAGAATATACCATACCTTCTATTTTAAGTTTACCACGCTCCACATTAATGGGCCATCAATTTTATGTGGTACTGAATTAAGGGCACTACTTTGTAAACATAAAGAACAAATGTCTATAAAACTGGGACCACAATTTGCTTTGTCACACAGGATTACATGATCTGTTCCTGTTAAAATTTTCGGCCGAAAAACGGACCTAGAACTGTCAAATCACGTATTTTATGTACTACTTCACTTTATTAACGATGGTGCCGCTAGAGTCGAATTCGAAGATTCTGACAAGGGAATAATTGAAAACTGACAAGCGACAAAGTTTACCCTCCACCGTTGCTAGTTCGTAAATCCAAATTAAAAGAATATAATAAAGCAGTTTATTGAAACATCAATTTTCTTTTTGATTAATCAGACATCTGTTCGGACATTATATGTAAACCCCATTTGTTTGGAACAGAAATTTCATCTTGCGAAGAAATAATGAGGTGAAATGAGGAATTCATCAGTAAAGAAGTTTCTTTGGAACATTTTGAATGGAACTGTAAATGGAGAAATCTGTGAAATCAATATTTATTCAAATGTATTAATTACCTTTATCATGTAAGGCTCATTTAAATTGAGCATTTTACTTATTATTTTCGATGTATAATGTGAAACTTCCTCAAAATATTCTGAGATATACAGCATTTTTTCAGTTACCCAATACCCCTTGACAACTTTTTATGTTCTCAGCAATTAGATTGCAAAATATAATTGATTCGATAGCTATTATTCAGAACTAAGTATACTGATGAAATATCGAAAAATGATTCATTAAATTGATAAACTAACCAACTAGAGGGTAGTGTACTACGTTTCAATCTTTTATTCAATATATTATATTCGCTAGAAAAATATTTTGAACAAACAAATGTTCTAATTCTCAATACCCTACCTCTACCACAAGCCAGTTGCCATTCTTGTCGTGTAACAATATCCTTGAAACAAATAATATTATATTATAAGAGTGCCAAAAAGAATGACGCTAGTCCTTTCATCAATATTTTTAGTTTTCGCAACATGTCAGTTGATTCCTTCTCAATATATAACTGAATTGTATAATGAATATAATTATTAATTAATAGAGTTATACCTTGATGTTTCAACTGTTAAACAGTTTATGTTCATCAACCGGCAAGATTATAGTAAATCAACAAGTCTTAGCGTTCTCCTATGTTGATTCATTAACAATTAATGGTATCAGCGATCTTTCGATATTATTAATATTATAATTAATACCTATCTTGATACTAGAAATCTGCTCCTGATCCGGCAAGAATAAACAATTGTTAAAAAAACTATATACGCATAAAAACGAAGTATTCTCGAATTTAAAATAGTATTTGATTAAAATGGTTCTGGATACTCGTTCAGAGTTCACACAGAAAACTTTCGGCGCGGAAAACAAGAACGTTGAACCAAATACTCAAAATACTAAATTTCAGCAAACGGTACGACCACAAGAAACTAGAATAAACATAGATTCGAATTTAATTTGAAATGTCGATAATTTTGTCCATAAAATTTCTACTGCCGGCATCTATCGGCGAAAACTGAAGTGGAACAAAATCCTTGTATTTTGACAGTATTTGGACCGCAAATCGGCCGAAAATATGTCAAAGAGTGTCTTCACCATGTATTCTATGCATCTATGACCTGTCCAACACGAGATTGTTTACATTTATTACTAGCGTGGTTAGTTGCCGAATCCCGCCACCAGAGTTTTGGAAGTTCCCAATAGCGACTTGCAATTTCAGGGTAGGTTGCACATCCGAATGCGCGCAAAAGCTTTATCTATATTTTTTTATCTGAGGAAATAATTTCGAAATATTTTACTCAATACATTTATGTTATTTATATTCTTGAAGGCTTTGTGATCGAAAGGAAATGAAGTACCTACCAGAGAAGTGGGCTTCCCGCTGAGGGAAGAATAAATCAGTTGACTATTCGTAACATATTATATGCTTCGCAGTAGGGGTGTCTCGGGTAATAATTTTTCACAAAACTACTGGTATGCGCGGAGTCGTGAATTTGGCAGCTACCAGCGGACTATAGACATATGTAGGTCCGTTCTTCATTCCCTATTCGTCCTGGACGATCCAGGCTATTCATTCTTAGCTAGGGAAATTCACGAAACTTATCGAGAGGATTATTTCAATTAATCGATAAATCGATACTTCACCGATGTGAATGGAGTTTCTTGAGCAACGACACCATTTTTATTTGACGGAGAAGGCTGTTGTTAAGAGGTTAACTTACGGTATAAATAGTAGCGAACATTGTATTACCTACCAACATAATATGAAATACATCCTATACTATACAGGGTGCTCCAGATTTTATCTTTAAGAAACTTTAACCACGTATTCTACGTCAAAAATAAGCCCTAGTTTGACATATAAAGATATGTCAAGAAATGCTTCCTCATTGAGATACAGGGTATTAAAATCATTTGAAAAAAAATGTTTTTGCGCGGATGTTCTGGAGAACATCGCGTTATCATTTTGTCCAAATGTCTGTAATTTTCGAATTTTTCGCCGAAAATGGTCTCAAACGATATAGTTCGACTACCTGATCAAGAATTCGAGGTCAAATTTGATTCTGTCCAGCCGGCCGTTGCTATGATAACTTGAGAACGGAAAGAGATAGCGACTTGAAATTTTCAGGGTTGGTGGCGCATCCCAATAGGACGGACAAGTTCGTTAATGGGTATAATCGGCCCAACAGTTTCCGTGTAATAATTTTGTCTACAACCAATACTGATCCGACCGAATTGAAATTTGCTGAGTAGTTGTAGAATATAAACCTAAGGACTTTTGTGAAATTTTTTGAACATCGTATCGCTTGAAAATTAAAAAAAAAATCATTGAAAAATATTATTTACGTCACGATAACCTATGAACGGAAAGAGATAGCGACTTCAAATTTTCAGTCATGGTTGAGAATCTTAATGCGCAATTTGAGTTCGTTTATAGGCATAATCGGCAAAACGGTTTTGAAGTTACACCCATCTGAAATTTGGTTATTTCCTCAATAACTCGAAAAATACAAAACCGATCCAATTCACACATGGTTATTAGTTGTAGAATGGCAACGTGAAAATTCTTGTGAAATTTTGTGAGGATCGTATAACTAGAAAACTTATAAAAAACCATAGAAAATTATTGAAAACAATTCTATATATCAGAAACTATTCGTCCGATATCGCTGAATTTTGCGAGAGCCTTCAGAACCTAACTCTACTACCAAGTTCCAAGTTTGAACATGATCGGATCTATATTGTTGGAGATCCGAGCAGCCTTGTGTGGGTTCAGTAGCTGGATGGGTGAGCGTTGCCTTGACAACTCTCTTAACGAAAGGAGATAGGGACTTGCAATTTTCAGGATATGTTGCACATCTGAAGAGTCAAGTTCTCTGTTGGCCATAATCGGCCCAACGGTTTCCGGGTTATACCCATCTGGAATATTATTTCCTCGATAACTCAAAAAATATAGACTCGATCAAATTGAAGCTTGGTAACTAGTTGTAGAATATCGACATGAAGACGTGCGTAGAATTTTGTGAGGACCGTACCACTAGAACATTTTTTAAAAATTACGAAAAAATATTATGTATCTCATGTTCCTTGAGAACGGAAAGAAATAGCGACTCGCTGTTTTCAGGGTAGATTGCGCATCTGAATACGACATTTAAGTGCGCTTACTAGCATAATCTGCCAAATGGTTTTGGAGTTATATCCATCTGAAATTTGGTTGTTATTTCCTCAATAACTGAAAAAATTACAAATCCGATACAATTCAAATATGGTTTTTAGTTGTAGAATGCCAACGCGAAAATTCTTGCAAAATTTCGTTAGGATCGTAGCACTAGTAAATTTTTAAAAAATCATCGAAAAAAAAATGGTTCAAGCACTGACGTGAAGTCAGAAGCTTTTGCGCGTATATTCGATTAAGAGTGTCCAATACAGGAGAATGGACAAGAGAACATACGCGTTAAAGATTAACACTTCACGTCAGTGCTTGAACCAATTTTTATTAATAACTTTTGCACTGCTTGAAATATTTCTATGAAATTTGGGTATGAGTGTGGCTGTTAAGGCTTTTTTTTTGCGCGTATGTTCTGGGGAACATCGCGTTATCATTTTGCCCAAATGTCTGTAACTTTAGAATTTTTTGACGAAAATGGTCTCAAACGATTTGGTTCGACTCCCCAATGAAGAATTCGATGCCAAATTTGATTCTGTCCGGCCGGCCGTCTGACAGTCCGGCCGTTGCCACGATAACTTTAGAACGGAAAGAGCTAGCGACTTGAAATTTTCAGGGTAGGTGGCGCAGCCCAATACGACAGACAATTTCGTTAATGGGCATAATCGGCCCAATGGTTTCCGAGTAATAATTTTGTTTTCAACCAATATAAATCCGATCGAGTTGAAACTTGGTGAATAGTTGTAGAATATAAACCTAAGCACATTTGTGAAATTTTGTGAGAATCGTATCGCTAGAAAATTATTAAAAAATTATTCAAAAATATTTTTGTTGTCACGATAACCTGAGAACGCAAAGAAATAGCGGCTTTTAGTTTGCAGGTTGGGTTTTGCATCTGAATGCGACGTTTGAGTTTGTTTATAAGCATAATCGGCTAAACGATTTCAGAGTTATAACCATCTGAAATTTGGTTGTTTTTTGTTCCTCATTAACTCGAAAAATACAAAACCGATTGAATTCGAACATGGTTATTAGTTGTAGAATGCCAACGCGAAAATTCTTGAAAATTTCGTGAGGATAGTATTTGTAGAAAATTTTTAAGAAATCATTGAAAATTGAAAAAAAAAAAATTCTATGTATCAGTAACTATTCGTCTGAAATGGCTGAAATTTTGTAAGAGCCTTTAGAACCTAACTATACTGCGAAGTTTCAAATTTTAACACGATCGGTAAAATATTGTGGGAGATTTGAGCAGCCCTGTGCGGGTTCAGTAGATGGGTGACCGTTGCCTCGATAACTTTCGAACGAAAGCAGATAGGGACTTGCAATTTTCAGGATATGTTACACATCTGAATGGAAGAGTCAAGTTCGCTGTTGGCCATAAATGCGTATCCGAATGGGAGTGTTAAGTTCGTTTTTGGGCATAATCGGTCTAACTGTTTCCGAGTTATAACCACCTGGAATATTATTTCCTCGATAACTCAAAAAATAAAGATTCGATCAAATTGAAGCTTGGTAACTAGTAGTAGAAAATCAACATAAAGACGTGTTTGAAATTTTGTAAGAACCGTACCCCTAGAAAATAAAAAAAAATGACGAAAAAAAATTTTTTGTAAGGACCGTACCTACCCCTAGAAACATTGAAACAAATTACGAAAAAAAAAATTGCTTCAAGCACTGACGTGCAATCAGGAGTTTTTGCGCGTATGTTCTATTGTCCATTCTCCTGCATTGGACGCCCTTTATCGAATTTACCATGGTAAATTATGTTGTCCATTCTCCTTTATTGGACACTCAATTCGAATTTACCATGGTAAATTCGAATTAAGAGTGTCCAATACACATTCTTATGCAGGAAGAAATGGCTAAAATTTGATATGGTACATAATAATAATAAGACTATCTTTGTAAACGAAACGTATAATTAAAAAATTGGTTCAAGCACTGACATGAAGTCAGGAGCTTTTGCGTGTATGTTCTATTGTCCATTCTCCTGCATTGGACGTCCTTTATCGAATTTACCATGGTAAATTCGAATTAAGAGTGTCCAATACAGGAGAATGGACAACATAATTTACCATGGTAAATTCTATAAAGGGTGTCCAATGCAGGAGAATGGACAATAGAACATACACGCAAAAACTCCTGACTTCACGTCAGTGCTTGAACCAATTTCTTAATTATTCGTTTCGTTTACAAAGATAGTCTTATTATGATTATGGACCATATCAAATTTTAGCCATTTCTTCCTGCATGAGAATGTGTTTTATTTTTTTACTCGGAAACTGTGCCACGTACTTCAAATAGTCATGAGACCGAATTTGCTTCAAATTAAATAAAAATATCATGAGTAATTTTTATTGTTGGAACAAACCAGTGGCGTATCATTTTTTTGTCTAAAAATGTTCAGTTTTGACGCAGTACGGACGCTACTGGTAGAATAAAAAAAATATATTTTATGCAAAATGTGCTCCTGGATACTTAAAACCTATGTTTCAAATTTCATCGAAATATTTTTAGGAGTGTTAAAGTTATTAAAAAAAACCTTTTTGGGCGCATGTTCTAGGGGAACATCGTCCTATCATTTCGTCCAAATGTCTGTAATTTTCGAATTTCGAGCTGAAAATTGGCTAATAGACTAATTCGGACTCCCTGATCACGAATCCGGTGTCAGATTTTTGGGTGCCGTATGACCGGCCGGCCGGCCGGCCGTAGGCACGATAACAGGAGCACCGAAGGTCCTATCGACTTCAAACTTTCAGGGTAGGTTTTTGATCAAAATGCGACGGTTAAGTTCGTTAACGGGCAAAATCGGCCGGACGGTTTAGGAGTTATAGACATTTAAAATTTTGAGGTTATTTCCCTGATATTTCAGGAACTAAAGAAGATGTTGAATCGAAACTTGGTAGTCAGTTCGAGGATATAAACGCGCAACTTTTAGCAAAATTCTGTTATGATCGAAATGTTGGTAATTTTTGAAAAAATATTTCTTTTAATTTTTTCGAAAAAAAAATTTTTTTTTCGTGAACTATTCATCAGATTGCAACAAAAACTTGTACTAACGTCAATTGTAGTATTTTGCAACATTGTGCAAAATTTTGGCTCTATACGATTTCAATTTCTGGAGATATAAGACAAAATGTGTCAAATTTCCTGGGTCTCTCTCAGTATTTTCATCGATTATTCTATGAACTCTTTGAATTCCACCGAAAACAAATTCAAAGACATAAACATAAAGAATCAAGTCATAGTTTAGACGTCGAAAGAAGGACGACGTTGATCGACTTGAAAAGGTACCTATTTCAAGAAATGCAATAATGAAATGCTTAATTTATGGATATAATATTATCTAAGTATTGTTGGGATCGGGCATCGGGAAAATTTTTTAATAAAAAAATTTGTACCGACGTTAAATCAAGCATTCTACACGAGTGTGCAAAATTTCAGTTCGATACGATCTCAATTCCAGAAGATATTGCTTAAAATTCACATTCCAGCGTGTTTTGACGTTCTACGGTCACAGAAAATCGTCACAAAAATCTATTTACCTCATTTGACGGCTGTTTGTCAAATCAATTAATTCCAATAATTGATGTCAGATTTCCTACATACCAAGTTCAAACACATTTTATTATATGGAAAACACTTATTATGATCACGTTCTACAGGAATTGATACTAAATAGAAGCTAGATGAAGATTATTGTAATGGAAAATTTGAGTTCCAGAATAATATTAAGGTATTCAACATGATACTGCTTTTTTTCTTTATTTTCTTTACTGGTCAGTACGGGCCACAAGGAAGATGAACATGCGCCCAATAGCTCCTGTCCACAGGGCTTGAACCAATTTTTTTTTCTATTATTTTAATACCCTGTATCTCGGAGAGGAAGCATATCACGACATATGTTTATATGACAGACTAGGGCTTATAACTTAGTAACAAGTAAAATTGGTTAACGCACTGACGTGAAGTCAGGATCTTTTGCGCGCATATTCTATTGTCTATTCACCGCTATTGGACACTCTTAATCGAATTTACCGTAGATATAGTCCGTTTTCTCAGCTTTTATGAGATAATTAATACATAGATGTGAATGTTATCGTTCCAGAATATTTAGGGAATAACAATATCAGTATTAAGGAACTAATTTATTAAAACTTATTCACAAGCAACGTTTCGAGAAACTTAGTTCTTTTCCTCAGGCTAAAACACAATATGAAGGCATGAATAATCAGGACAGTACATATCTGAGTGAAACAACACACAACATTAAACTGAAACCACAATAATGGACATTAATAAAACAGTAATATTGGGAAGCTGTGTGCACAGTAGATAAATAATAACCAATGAAAATCTGTATTCTGTGCAAAGTCGTTATTCAAAGCAGAGCGCTTTCGGCCTCTAGGCCATCTTCAGTGCTACCTTGTCAGTTTTAAGCACAGAACAAACGTCCATCGAACGGGACAAACACAATTCAGACAAGTAGGTATCGAACAACAAAATAATCAACTCTTGGAAATATCAGAATTATTAAAATTTTCCTTATCAATTCCTAACAACGATGGAGCTCACAAATGACATTTGTGAGCTCCATCGACCTATACGTCAGAAGAATTGTGAGTCCATGAAATGATCGGTACAACGGTTTCGGAGTTATACTCACCTGGAATATTATTTCCTCGATAACTCAAAAAATATTAACTCGATCGAATTGAACCTTGGTAACTAGTTGTTGAATATCGACATAAAGGCGTGTGTAAAATTTTGTGAGAACCGTACCCTAAGAAAATTTTTAATAAATTACGAAAAATAAATTGCTTGAAGCACTGACGTGAAGTCAGGAGCTTTTGCGCGTATGTTATATTGTCCATTCTCCTGTATCGGACGCTCTTAATCGAATTTACCATTGCAAATTCGATTAACCAATTTTCAGTACTGCACAGTGCACATATAATAAATACCATCCATATACGGACACGTGTCCATATTCAAGGGGCCCATACACATACGTCATTCAGCGAACCCTCTCCGCTCAATTAACTTCCATTGTCAATTAGAAATGGGGAATGTTGGTTCGGAACTGGCATAATAACGCCTCTTCCGTGATGCTGTTCGATATTGTGCTGGTCATGGTGAATAAATTAAATTCGAATAAGCTTCTCTCTTTTCGATGTCGAGACAAATTGTGCGAAGCTCAACTCACGCGATTATAGCGATGTTACATCCTAGTGATTCGAGTGATTCATTGTGCTTCAACTATCGCAATTTGTTGGACATTCTATTCTCCTCATTAAAATTGTATTGTGGTTGGTTACTTTCGTGTTTAGAGTGATATTACCAGATATAAGATATCAACTTAGGTGCTGTTCATACTGAAGCGATTTGGCTTATGAGATATATCGCATGCATAAAATCCCATTGATATTTTGTGCGTCTTTTTTATGGCATCCCTTCAGAATATAAGTATCTGCCTGCGCCTGTCGCGTAAATGATATCTTATGCGCGATATCTTAAATGCGATATCGCGTCAGTATGAACCGCGCCGTACGGCCAAAGTAATACCCTTATTACACTATGCTTTTTTCATGCCTATATTAGCGCCTATTTTCATGGCTATTTGTTGGTTGAATTTCCCCCCAAATGAGTGGCACTATTACACTGCGCTTTTTTCGCGCTTGTTTCAGGCATTAATTTCAGAGCAGCAAACATTGAAGAAATTGACATATTTACCTCAAGTTCTTGTTTTGTTCGTATATTTTTAAAACAATACCATAGTGTTTTAAGAATGTCTGAAGAAACGTTTAATATGCTACTACATTGAGTTCAAATTCACATACAGAAAAAAGACACTGTAATTCCAGAAAGCATTTCTCCAAAAACGAAATTAATAATTAATTACTTTGCGATACTAGGCTACTGGTGAAAACTTCATAGTCCGGTCAATTTAGACCAAGAAATGAGAGTGAAGGTACATAAATTCCCAACAAGCTGAAAATGAGTAAAATTGTTCAAAACATAATTATAAACAATACCTGAAAGTTCCCCATCATTCCCGTGTAAGGAAAAAATTTTATTCGAGGTCAATGGTCAAAGAAATGAGTTTTTCACGAATTTCAGCAAAACGGTAATTTTGATCATAAAGGTACCTCAGACAAAAATTGTAGATTATAAAATTATCTATAAAAAATGTATCAATAGTTTTTTTCCTACGAGCCACTGTTTCTGAGATATACCGATTCAAATAGTTATAAAAGTAGTTATCGTCATAATATGTATGTACACGTTTCCACGCCACCTATGAGGTAGCGGGTTTTTTGTGATGTGGTTTCCCCATTAGGTCTACTCCACGGGTCAGTTGTGATCCTATTTAATGTGAAACTATTGCAAACTATTGGAAATTTTCAAAGATTGGAAAAGATAAAAGCGGTGCAAATTAAAATAAATTGATGAAGTTCATTCGCCTGATTCGTAATTTTCAAATTCTTGTTCTTCTTCTTGTTCTTGTTCTTTTTCTCCTGCTTCTTCTTCATCTTCACTTTGGAGGCAAGTAAATTGCGTCAATATCAATGTATCGCATGTCACTTCGTCGTGTTGTGGCCACAAGTGTGGCTTGGTTATCAGCTAGACCCTACACAATGGGGTTGGAAGTTGGTCAACAATTTAGCCAGTTCAAACTCACACCTGCGCCGGAAAAACTTCAGAACACAATTTTTTGTAACTGCAAAAAGGGGTGCAGTGCTAAATGTAGTTGCAAAAAAGTTGGACTGTTTTGTTCTCTAGCATGCACAAATTGTCAAGGCCGCTCGTGCTCTAATGTTCAACTACAAACGGTGGAGGATTCGTTTGATTCCGACGAAGTGTCATGCGATATATCGATATTTACGCAATTTACTTGCCTCCAAAGTGAAGATGAAGAAGAAGCAGGAGAAGAAGAACAAGAACAAGAAGAAGATCAAGAAAGAAGAAGAACAAGAATTTGAAAAATACGAATCAGGCGAATGAACTTCATCACTTTTTTTTAATTTACACCGCTTTTATCTTTTCCAATCTTTGAAAATTTCCAATAGTTTGCAATAGTTTCACATTAATTAGGATCACAACTGACCCGTGGAGTAGGCCTAATGGGGAAACCACATTAAAAAAAACGCCTTAAGTACACTACCTCATACACGCAGAGAAAAAGACGGTAATTGTTACTATTATCGCGATGGAATCAACCGAACATAATGGTGCGTATAGCGCCAGACATTTTTCTTGATTAATTCTACTATGATGTAGTGACGATTTGATTAAAAACGTGAAAAGTACTCCAAACCCAACCAAAAGTTGGATAGTGTCGTTAGTAATAGTAGCGTTATACATTTAATACAGTGAAATCATATAACAATTGATGGTACAATTTACCACGAATCGTGGCGCTGTCATAATCGTAGCAGAGTATAACCACGATATAATTGATGGTGAAATTTACCACGACGAATTTACCACGACGATAGTGAAATTTAACACAAGTAGATTCACCATGAGACTTGGGGTATTTTTGAACATTGCCAATCGTGCCATTGAATTTACTGGAATGGTCATTTTCACTTATCGAATGTTCAAATGGACTATTCATTTTGATTGTTTTTTTTTTTTCAATTAAATCGGTCTAAATATGTAGTCATTGAGTGGTTTCTTTCTGGGTTTTCTCTCCCAAACTCTGAAAAATATCTATAAAATAAAAAATTGGTTCAAGCCCTGTGGACAGGAGCTATTGGGCGCATGTTCATCTTCCTTGTGGCCCGTACTGACCAGTAAAGAAAAAAAGCAGTATCATGTTGAATACCTTAATATTATTGATTATTATATAATAATCGATGAAAATACTGAGAGAGACCCAGGAAATTTGACACATTTTGTCTTATATCTCCAGAAATTGAAATCGTATAGAGCCAAAATTTTGCACAATGTTGCAAAATACTATAATTGACGTTAGTACAAGTTTTTGTTGCAATCTGATGAATAGTTCACGAAAAAAAAAATTTTTTTTCGAAAAAATTAAAAGAAATATTTTTTTAAAAATTACCAACATTTCGATCATAACAGAATTTTGCCAAAAGTTGCGCGTTTATATCCTCGAACTGACTACCAAGTTTCGATTCAACATCTTCTTTAGTTCCTGAAATATCAGGGAAATAACCTCAAAATTTTAAATGTCTATAACTCCTAAACCGTCCGGCCGATTTTGCCCGTTAACGAACTTAACCGTCGCATTTTGATCAGAAGCCTACCCTGAACGTTTGAAGTCGATAGGACCTTCGGTGCTCCTGTTATCGTGCCTACGGCCGGAAGTACGGCCGGCCGGCCGGCCGTACGGCACCCAAAAATCTGACACCGGATTCGTGATCAGGGAGTCCGAATTAGTCTATTAGCCAATTTTCAGCTCGAAATTCGAAAATTACAGACATTTGGACGAAATGATAGGACGATGTTCCCCTAGAACATGCGCCCAAAAATTAATTTATAGATATTTTTCGGAGTTTGGGAGAGAAAACCCAGAAAGAATCCATTCAATGGTGAAAATAACTCCCACAGTATCCTTTAATGATTACCTAAATATACAGTTTCGATTCTTGAAATGAAAAACAATGCTGCATTATACATCACCATGTATTACAAAAATATATTGAACTAATGTCAGGTACACTCTCTTAAATATACTATAAAGAACAAATATAACTACACTCTCATAAAACAAATTGGTAAATGTTCCACATTCCTTATCTCATCAATCAGTCAATGGTAGTGATGGTAACTTTTGATTTCATTATATGATCATAAGGAGCAAGGGCGTAGCCAGGAATTAATTTCGGGGGGGGGTTTTGAAATAGGAATTAATTTCGGGGGGGGTTTTGAAATAGGAATTAATTTCGGGGGGGGGTTTTGGGGGTATAAGGGTCACTTTCTGCAGCAAAAAAATTTTTTTTTAAGAGAAAAATAACATTTCGGGGGGGGTTTGAACCCCCAAAACCCCCCCCCTGGCTACGCCCTTGATAAGGAGTCGAACGATACTGGGTCTGGTATTGTTGTTATCTTCAGAGACTATGGAGATAAATCCACTTGTTTTATTCTTTTGCGCAATGAGTATGACGGAAAGGTGGACATCAAACAGAGTTTGCCCTGTTATTATTTTTCATCAACGTATCCAAAATGCTGTTTCTCTTCAAGGGTCGATTCAGGAAAAGGTTATCTGCTTTGTCAAGATAGATTTTTCAGAATTCATTTTCGATCTGAAAAGGAAAATTGTATTCACTACACATGATGTTTTGGCATAATATAAATGATTTTTTGAATCAGAATAATGGAAAGTGTCATTCGATAACGAATTTTAAAGTAGATTTTCATAGGACCGATTGTGTCAGTTTTCCATTATGTGACAACATAATCGTCCATACAAACTTCACAGAATATATCCACAGTACCTACACATTGCTTTCGAAAAAATCAAAATAAAGGTTAATTTTTGCTAACTGATGATTGATATTGGCTCTCGATATTAAGTATTATGTAAAAAATTCCAATATAACAACATGAACACCTAATATCAAATATTTTTGGTTTGAAAAATATGTAATAATTGTTACCGTTTATAAAATTTCTGCATTCTCGTATTCGAATAGTGTTGTATAAACTCATCAAATTCCAACCCAGTATATTTTTGAAGGGAATAAATGAGTCATTTACTTCTAGTATACTGCTTCCTAAGTAATCAAGTAACTCAAATCTTGCTTGATAGGTTTGCTCCCATTTTTTGAAACCATTGTCCATGGCTCAAAGGTATCACTTAGCCATTGAACATCGTCCAGTATTTCTTCTGGTATCATTTTCCTTGGAAAAAAAATATGGTTAATATTGATATGGGTATAAGAAGTGGTAGTTATAGATCATTTTACCTTGGGAAATCTTCTGCCACTTCTGGATCGAACCAAGTATGATAAATTTCCTCCTTTGATTGCAATAGTTATCGTATCATATTCCTTTGCAAGAAATTCTTCGTCTGACCACAATCTTGGATGGAATATAGTAGATTTCTCTTTTTTGACTTGGAGCACACTCTATTATTTTGTCCACCATGTCCTCAAAAATGTCTCTGGTGAACCTGAAATGAATTTATAGATTCAGTAATTTACTCAGTGTAGCTTAGGTACAAGCCACCAACTTTTCGTTCACATCTGCCCCATTCAATAAGACAATGTGAAGACAACCGAATATCGCTCTACTGTACGGGGCTCCCAAGAACCGGGGTTATATGTATCTATCCCGTCGTGGTAATTTTTACCAACCTTCGCTCGGTGTATCTATAAACCAGCCATTGATGCAGCATGCAGTGAATTTTAAATATTATAACAACGTTTTTTGTCGGTATAAAAATGCAAAAATGAGATGTATAGATAATATTCCTCTACTTACCTTGGAAATGCTGATCAAATGTGACAATCCGTACAGTTCAAAAGTTTCCTCCAACTTATTATCGTATGCTTTAATCGTCCGAACTCTTTTGCAATTTTCACTTCATTTAGGACGGAGGTTGAAATGAATACTGACTGACACTAAATCTTTAAATAGTTTTTCGGTCATAGCTTGGGTAGGGGGTGAACATACAGGGTACTATGGCAGGGATGGCGACAGAGGAACATGTTCATCATTTATTTTCAATTTTTATACCCTTCCTATGGGTGAAAAATTAGGGTACATGTAGAAAATAATAAGTGTTTGTCAAAATAAATCGTTTCTGATGTTTAACCTCAAACAAGAAAGTTGTATTAATGGTCCAGACATTCTGAACACTTTTCCATAATGCAACATATTTTGGCGTTTTGGTTTCAATATATTTTTGAATAACTCCTGATGGAGAGTAAGGTGTTCTCGACAAGTTCATCGATTAATAAATGATATTCACCCTGAAGAAACCTGGAAGTGATCAAATCAATTATCCTTGATGATATAATGTAAACCTCCAATGAATAAACCTAAATATTAACAAAATATTTTCATTTCGGTGGCAGACATGAGAATTTTGAACTCTTTAAAATCATCTGTCTTTAGTTTTAGTGGTCTATTCTTATTATCAATGCATTCAAAGTCGAAAATTTTAAGTCTGTGGTTAATAATTTTCAGTTCAATCACATTGTCAGTGTAAATCATATCGTTCAAAATAGGAACAAATCAAAAATGCAAACTCCTTCAACAATATCATGCATTATATCCACATAGGTATTATGAGTAAGGTGATATATTTTCAAAGTATGCCAAACATACTCTTCTTTTATATCCGTTTGGGTCTTATCGTTCTTCTTCAGATCTATTTCATAATTTACTTTTTTCTGTATGTGTCCTCACTTACACTACATCTAGACATATTAGAATTTTTGGGGCTTTTCATGATCTACTATTGTAGATTCTGAAATGAATGCTTCAAGTCCTTAAAAATGCTTGTACTCCTATTATTCTCAAGAATTACTTGATACGCCTCGAATCCATCGGAAGAAAATGAATCCTCACGGCTTTTATTTTAATTAATTCTTATTCACAGCATATTCATCGTGTTCATGCGACCATCCATTATGATATATTTTTACCAAAGTAGCATTATAAGTAATATCTGTTCAGAAAATAGTAAAACAATTGTATCTTAAAATATACAAAGAATGAGAAGACAAATTTGTTCAATGTTAGATTCATTAGAATTGAACAATATTTAGTGGCGTTCATCACTCGATATAGTAATACATTTGCATAACTCATAACCACAATAAGATTAGTACCACATACGGACAATTTGGGTTACAATTACCATTCGGTGTGGTGAATATATGTTGATATTCCGTGAATACGTTTTCGGTACAAAGAACTAAAAACGAATGGTTGGAACCTCTTTGCGTCGTGGTAAATTATACCATGAAAACATTTCTTATTGAATCGTTTTAACATAGTGAATATGAATAAGGTTGAGATACTTTGTGCCGATTCTGGAGGTTGATTTAATCGCGATTTGGATATTTTGTACCACGAATTAAAAACTACAACAAATGGTTGATTTTTCCAACTCTATTTCTTTGCGTGTAGGTGGCGTGGAAACGTGTACATATTATGACGATAACAACTTTTATAACCTTTTGAATCGGTATATCTCAGAAACAGTGGCTCGTAGGAAAAAACTATTCATATATTTTTCATAGATAATTTTATAATCTTCAATTTTTGTCTGAGGTACTTTTATGATAAAACTTACCGTTTTGCCGAAAAACGCGAAAAACTCATTTTTTTGACCTTTGACCTTGAATAAAATTTTTTTCCTTACACGGGAATGATGGGGAACTTTCAGGTATTGTTTATAATAATTATGTTTTGAACAATTTTACTCATTTTCAGCTTGTTGGTAATTTATGTACCTTCGAATGTCTAAATTGACCGGACTATCATATTACTCGGGGATAAACATCACAGATTATCTGGCCTTCGTAAGTTTAGTTAGTTTACGTCCTCAGAGTAATAAACATACATTTATTATTGAACTTACGAAGGCTGCGATTCAAACGATAGAATAAACTAGGTTACTGTTAAGACGTCATCTCAGACAGATGAATATTGTGTTGGTAGACATGACATTTCGACAAAAAGGCTTGAAATCCCCACGATTCAGGGGGAACAAATAGAACTAGTTCTATTTATTTTCAAGCCTGAAACAGTCTACAAAATAGTCCCGGGCGCATGCGTATTTCTTCAAAATTTCAGGCGCAGTCAGTCAGGCTGACAAATAGGCACGAAAAAGGCATAGTGTAATAAGGGTAAACGATTTGTGCGAGGCTGGATTGGATGCAGGTCCGGGACCGTGTGTTTTTGAACGCTTGTTTCGCCAGGAACAACCTGCTATCATTTTGCCCAGATGGCTGTATATTTGTAATTCTTCCCGAAAATGGTCTCAAACGATACCGGTGTGAAAAGAGCAGATAAAGGCGGATGAAATCTCCGTAAACACCCGAACGCCGCAACCAGTGGTGCACTGTTCTATTCAGTCATAATCATATAGAACCATATTCTGAAAGGAATTGAAGAAAATCGAAGTTCTGCGATAATATAAAGACAGAACAACTTGCACTGATGGTTTCTTCGAAAGATGAAATGAATTCAGAATTTATTTTGTGAATCCGATCATGATCTTGTTGAATATTAATGGTTTATCAATGCTGGCATGAAAGTTATTTTGACATGGGAAAATTTTGGCCAGATAATGATTATGGCTATTCGGTTCTTTACTAAAAAAAATATCCACATTGGATGGAATCCTGGGGTGGAAATTACAACCCTCACCACTGAAAACTCGGATTTTCCTCGTTTTTTCCCAGAAAGGAAAGTTTATTCATCAACAGATTTTGAGAACATCCTGACTATGACGATATCCATATTCAATGAAAAAATAGTCCACTTCGGATGGGATCCTGGGGTTGAAATTTCGAGCATATCGGAGTCTAATTCTGGCATTTATGTTGCTAGGGTTTTGTTTGAGAATCACTTATTAAATAGCGATGTTTTTTTGCCGATAAAGAGCTCAGAGGGTGATCTTATTCACGTGCCGTCTTTACCAATCCAATACATTTTTCGAGAAAGAATTGTGCTAGGAGACGTCATTTTGATTAATCCAATTTTGGAATCCTCATAGTTGAGGGAATTAACAACTTGCGATTTCCACTCAGAGCGAGATAACACTGGATTGTTCTGGAATAACACCAGGATTTTGCAGCGTATATAAAGGAACCATTGAAAACGTGGATGAACGGTATGTACAATTAGAAAAAAAATCAAAATTTGTCTGAACGTTGGACGGCTGGGGAACGCACGCGTGACACAACCACTAGATACTGAAAGGCAACTCATGGCAATCCTTTGTGTGCGCAAGTCAGTTTCGGAGAAATAGCGTTGTTTCCTGTGTTTTTCGTTCTGCGCATGAGCAGACGGAAAAGGCTGAAACTTAGAGTTTTGGGTTTCTGGGTTTTGTGTATAGGGATGCTGTCCTGCTGGAGGTTCCTGTCGGGAGGAGTTCACGCATGCGCGGATGAAAGGGTCAATATCTCCTGAACCGTTGGTGTTACAGGATCGTGTTTTAGGTGGCAGGCAGGATATAGAAAGCACTTTTGATGACGAGTGAACTGTACATGCGCAGAAGTAAGCAGTCTTTAGTGCCCCCTTCTTTTGGGAACGAAGAAATCAGCTATTGGAATATACATATAATAATGTGAACTGTAGCTAATTGCTAATAACTAAAATACACACGGTGAAATATTTGTTGATGGTTAAAATCTATGAATATTTCACCATGTGTCTTTTAGTTATTAGCAATTAGCTACAGTTCACCTTATTCTATGTTCACAGTTTGTTCTTTTCTAACCACACTAGACCGAGCGTCTTCATGTCACAATGGGGTCATATAAGTAGTCGTCTGCATACCAGTCCCTGGATCCCCCTTGCGAAAAAAGAATGAACGTCATTGAATATTGCTCAAGGTTTCCGCATTATAGAGGGTTGAAGTTCGTTTAGATTTCCCTAGATGCCACTGGTGAGATTTTTCTCTCCAGTAGTTCGCAACAATAGGGCTTAAGTTTCTGAGAGCTCCTTCTGTTATCGCCTATCGGTTGTCATTCAGTGTGATGAGTTACGCTGATGATTGGTAACAACCATGAAACCGGAACGTATCTGCCGTGAATGACGCTTTCCTGCTCACAATCGATGAATATTTCACCGTGTGTCTTTCAATAATTGGAATATCTATATTAAATTTCATTGCGAATCAACGTAACGGCGTCAGGTAGGTCGCACTAATATTGTTTCATTTAATTTTTGGAATGAAGTTCTTTTTTATATTCAACTTTTAATTTTCTGTTCTCTTTTATTTCATTATTCTCACCTGGTTTGAAACTAATGGAGATACAAAAATTCCATTATTTTAAAAGTTATACCAGCGTATTCACAAAGCATTCAATCTCCGTTGAGTCTTACCTGAGGTTCTCAGTTAAGGATACATTTGAATCGCAACCTCAGTTAACGTAAAAATTAACGTGAAACAGGCCTGTTTCACCACCGTTACATACGTTAACTGAGGTTGCGAGTCAAATTTATCCTTAACTGAGGTCCTCAGTTAGGACTTAACGGAGATTGAATTCTTTGTGAATACGGCGGATAGTATATTAAACATAAAAAACCAGGTGAGAATAATGAAATGAAAGAGGACAGAAAATTGAAAGTTCAATGAAAAATTTAATTTTTTTTTAGTAATACGTGAATTTTTTTGTTTTTTCAAGTAGGACAATTCATTTGTTCATTACAAATTGTTTATTAAATAAGCATTGAAATTTTGAATGATAATCAATTTTTAAGCAATAAAAATTTTATTTTAAGAAATGGTTTATTTTTGAGTCGTAATTTTCATCAAAGATTATGTTTGAAAAAAATTAAAATATCTTACAAAAAACGCATTTGCTTATAAAAATAGTTCAAATAATAAAAGATAAAAATTATTATAAATTAATTCTAAGTAGCTTCTGATCATGAGAAAACGGATCAATAGTAATATTATAAAAAATGTTCTTTTCAATACTTAATTGAGCTTTATAATGTTTAACCTGAGTAAATTGTTAGTAACAAAGCGAAAATTAATATTTTTTGAATTTTTCCAACGGTAATCTATTGTAAGGTCTTCGAAAAATAGCTCCACAAAATAAAAAAATTCTCAAATTAATAGTTTAACAATTATCGCACTTGCAATGTTGTTCTTGCGTGCTGCAAAAAATTGTTAATTAACTAATGGATAACTAATTGAAAAAGCGCGATAAAAATGTTTGGCCCACGGATTATTGTCCATTGATTTATCCTGTGGGCGCCTGAATTTTTTCAGTTCTCAATTTTCATATTCAATAAATGTAGATTATATTTATTCATCAAAGGTCCGAAGTGGGCGAGGCTTGCGCAAGCCGGAATAACCGTTTTCGGGCGTATTTTCAACCATCTGGGAAAATTATCCAGGAGTTCAGACTTTTTTTGGAAAATTTCCTTCTTTTTTTTCAAATTTGAAAAATCTTGAATAATTTTGTGATATATGCAAATAAGCAAACCTCCCTTTTTGTTTTCACCTAATTGTTTATAACTTTTGCCATTTTTGCGAGTGGCCTTTGAATTTTCTCAAAAATATCTACATGCCATCCCGAATCGAATGACCCCTCAATCATAATTTTCGGAGAACTCTAAAAAGTTTTGGCCTAAAAGCACTTGTTGACTAGATTATATTGGGATTCTCGCAGATTTTGATTTGATTGGGGTTGAAAAAAATCAAACATATTTTTTTGTTTCCAATTTTTTTTTGATTTTGCTAGAATATGATGAAATTTCAATTATTAACACATTAAATAGCACTCTTTTTACAACTCGATGAAATGAACTTTATTCGAATAAATCGTCTTCGAAAATTCCACTGTATTACTCTCAGAGTTAGTAGTGCACAATATTTATGTTAAGGGCGCAGTGGATTCAGTGTTGGTGAATTAGATTTCCTTTTGCCCTTCTAAATCTGGTCTGCAGAGTAATTTTCGAATTTTAATAGCTCGAATACGGTAAACTTCATCGAGTTACAACACAAGAGTATCATTTCATATGAAAATATTCGAAATCTCCAGCCAAATCGGAAAAAATAGGAAACAAAAGAGTTATGGATGATTTCTTCCAATCCCTATGCAATCTAACCCACCCTGGATTTTTTTCGAGAAATCCTAGGAGGAGTAGGGAGCTTGTGCGGGTATGTTCTATTGTCTATTGCGAATTCTATTGACAATAGAATTCACCATGGTAAATTCGATTGAGAGTGTCCAATACAGGAGAATGGACAATAGAACATACGCGCAAAAGCTCCTGACCTCACGTCAGTGCTTGAACCAATAAATTTTTTCGTAATTTTTTAAAAATGTTCTAGTGATACGGTCCTCACCTAATTTCACACACGTCTTCATGTCGATATTCTACAACTAGTTACCAAGCTTCAGTTCGATCGAGACTATTTTTTTTTAGTTATTGAGGAAATAATATTCCAGGCGGGTATAACTCCGAAACCGTTAGAACGATTATGCCCAAAAATGAACTCTACCCTCCCATTTGGATTCGCCACCTACCCTGAAAATTGCAAGTTCATATCTCCTTTCGTTCGAGAGTTGTCGAGGCAACGGTCACCCATCCAGCTACTGAATACACACAAGGCTGCTCGGATCTTCAAAAATACAGATCCGATCGTGTTCAAACTTGGAACTTGGTAGTAGACTTAGGTTCTGAAGGCTCTCGCAAAATTTCACTGATGTCGTACGAATAGTTTCTGATATATAGAATTTGTTTTAATTATTAAAAAAAAAAATTCTAGTGATACGATCCTCACGAAATTCTGCAAGAATTTTTGGGTTGGCATTATACAACTAATAACCATGTTTGTATTGGATCGGTTTCGAATTTTTCGAGTTATTGAGGAAATAACAACCAAATTTCAGATGGGTATAACTCCAAAACCGTTTGCCCGATTATGCCTATAAACAAACTCAAATGTCGCATTAAGATGCACAACCTGACCTGAAAATTTCAAGTCACTATCTCTTTCCGTTCTCAAGTTATCGTGGCAACGGCCGACCGGACAGAATCAAATTTGACCTCAAATTCTTAATCAGTGAGTTGAACCTAGCTGTTTGAGACCGTTCACGGCAAAAAATTCGAAAATTAGAGACATTTCGGCAAAATGATAACGCGATGTTCCTCAGATTATACGCGCAAAAGCCATCTTCAGATCACCCCCTTTAAATAATTGGTCTCGCTAGAGTTGGTTGCATTTTGGAATAGTTTTAATATGAACTTTTGCATTATTTTTGAACTTAGAATCTCCCATCAAAATTCTTTAACCCAATTTCGGGGCATCCTGTATAATAAATAATAACAGTAGTTGTATCGATGTGGAAGTAATATTTAACTTGTATCTCGTTGAAATAATACCTGAATGTAACAAGCATATTATACAGCATTATGTTAATCAGAGGATTAAATAACACAATACTAATACATAATTACATGAATGTAGCACGCAAATCACAAGTGCGTTCGATGCATGCTGAGAGGACGACAAAGTTTCAGTCAGAGCTGACAAAATGCACCCGTTTTCGGTCACAACCAATCATATAGCTATAGGATTTGTCCATTGACTGAAGCGTGGTGCATTCTGCCTATATACTATATGCGGCCAGGAGGTCGTTGCCTCCTCTGCCTCACCGGGAGTTTCGCCAAGTAGTTGGAGGGGTTGCAAAGTTATCATTATCTAGAATAAATATTTATTAAATAGCACTATACAGGATAATTCTTTCAAAGTAACAATTTGCGTTATTTGGGAAAGTTCATAATAAATCACACACTAAGGTTCTTGACCATGAACTACTTTTTTTTAAACATTGACAGCTTTCTACCTCTTCCTGTTATACCGGAAGTAGCTACCATCTTCCTTATTTTGAATGGCAACCCTCATTTTTTACTCCACAATTAGATTCCTCTCCAAAAATTAAGGTCAGTTTATTCAGCAGTATTTATTGGCATCTTCGAACTTTTAGAGATATTTGTATTTTAAGAAAAATTTTGACAGCTAAGAGGGTTAATTTGACGCCTTGTATCTCAGTATTCTCGGTGTCTGTTAGACGTAAAACAATGAAAATTTGGGAGTAGGTACCTATAAAATATGTTGTTCATTCAAGTAAGTATATCAATTTGTCACAAAAATTCACAGGGTGTTCACAAATTATAAATAAAGTCAAATGTCCCATTCAGATCACTATCTCTTTCGGTTCTCAGGTTATCGTGACATAAATAATTTTTTTTTAAATTTTCTATTGATACGATTCTCCCAAAATGTCACAAACGTCCCTAGGTTTGTATTCGACAACAACTCACCAAGTTTCGATTTGATCGGATTTGTATAGATTGAAAACATAATTATTACTCGGAAATCATTGGGTCGATTATGCCCATTAACGAACATGTGCGTGCTATCGGGATGCGCCACCTACCCTGAACATTTCAAGTCGCTATCTCTTTCCGTTCTCATGCTATCGTGACAACGGCCGGACCAAGAGAATGAAATTTGACTTCGAATTCTTCAACAGGGACTCGAATCCCCCAATCGTTTGAAACCATTTTCGGCATAAATTCGATGATTACAGACATTTGGGCAAAATGATAAGCTTGCCTTTTAAAACATGGAAGTAAGTAGCTACTTCCGGTATAACCGGAATTGGAAGGAAACTGCCAATATTTAAAAAAAGTTGTTCATTGTCGAGAACCTATGTGTGTGAATTTTTATGAGCGTATTATTTTTGGCGCTCTTGTTCCTCGGAACAGAGTGCTTATCAATTTGCCCAAATGTATGAAATTTTGAAATTTTCAGCTGAAAATGGTCTTAAACGATTTGGTTCGACTCACTGATCAAGAATCTATGGTTAAAATTGATTCTGTCCGTCCGTCCGTCCGTTAACACGATAACTCTCGAACGGAATGAGCTAGACAGTTGAAATTTTCAGAGTAGGTTTGGGAGATAAATATCTCGGTTAAGTTCGTTATTGGGCAAAATCAGCCGGGTGGTTTCGGAGTAACAAAAAAAAATTATATCAATGGATTCTTGTTTAATTTATTTTAGTTTATGATGCAGTTCTATCATAAGATTCCATTGATATCATTCCCAAATCTGAGAAACCAATACTTTCGCAGATATAATTTCTCAAAGTTTGAACAAGAGCGCCAAAGTTCCTGTCCACATGGCTTGGACCAATTTTTTTATAAAATATAGCCGCATACATATGTAGCTATTGTTTTGTTTTACTTAGTTTTCGGCGATCTTGTTCCTCAGAACTTATCAATTTGCCCAAATGTCTGTAATTTTCGAATTTTTGGCTGACAATGATCTCTAACGTTTTGGTTCGACTCACTGATCAAGAATCCGTGGTCAAAATCTATTACGTCTGGCCGTGCGTTAACACGATAACTCTCGAACGGAATGAGCTGGACAATTGAAATTTTCATAGTAGGTTTGGGAGATAAATATCTCGGTTAAGTTCGTTATTGGGCAAAATCGACCTGGTGGTGGAGTAATTCTATGATTTCATAGAATTGCTCTTATTATAATTTGCTGATATATGTATACCCAACACATGAGGTGAGTCATAGACCTACGTTTTGAATGTAATGCTTTGTGAAGCTTTGTGAACCATGGGAAAACCCAAATTTTCAGAGATATGATTTGTAAAAGTTTCAATGATTACTCGCTCGTAGTTTGACAAGAGCGCCAAAGCCCTGTCCACAGAGCTTTCCACTTCTTACTTTCCCAGGTTAATTGTCTCTCTGAAAGCACATGTAACATAACGAATTCAGTTTATTCAACTTTTTTATGTAGTATACATAGAGGTATAGCATATCCACATTTGCTTTATCCAGCCTCTGATTTCCAAACACCGAAAAGTAGGCTGACAAACGAAAAAACCGGTTGATATGGCAACTTGTTTTATTTTCATTATTCATTTGACACTTGGCGTACGTTCTGAATGAACAATGCATTCTTTCTCAACTCAGGACTATGCGGATATTGTGTTTGAATATGGGTATTCTAATGGAAATCAGCTCGAGGATACCGAAATCCAAGTAGACACCAATTCTGATTCAAAACAAGCCATTCGCCCTACTGTAGTGAATAGAAAATTAAGAAAATTTAATAGAAGTTGTTGGATCCTGATTGAATTATCAGGATGTTATGGTTCGAAGGATCATATGTTGAGTCCTGATTCTTTTATCAGGACTAGAATTATACACCCTGATTGTTTAATCAGGGGGATGAGTAGAGGGGTATACTTAACTTTAAGCACCCAGTAGTAATCTCGTTGATTACTGCGTGAGTTGTTACTTGCAATAAGATAACAATTACGAGGATAGGAAGTGGTGAAATATTCGAACGCACTTTAAACACAACAACAAACTGCATTTTCTTGTTACGATAATGTGATAACAAGCACGAAGTAATTATACAAATGTAATATTTATACAATTTAAAGTCTTCCTACTATATGGAAATGTTAAGCAAGGAAGAAGTGACTTCTTAGTTGCTACGACAACAAGGCATGGTATTGTTTCGCGACAGATCAAGAATAGTAATGAATTCTTACAGTGTAATTGTATATAAATGACCAGATAGAAGGAAAATAGGAGGTTCCTCTATCTGGGTAAAAAACGGGGGTAATATCAACATTGATTGGGGTTTCGATCTCAAAACCGCCCCTGATATGTTACAGCAATGCTCTCGTTCGTCGTTTACGAAAAAGAGTAGGAATGCATACTAAATGCACCAATGAGTGAACTTCTAGGGTGTTTCAATCTTAGGAATTCGAAATCTCGAATTTCTCTCACTATTAAAACTAATTTGCTTTCTGCATATAATCTATAACTTTCACAGACTAGGGGTTTCCAATTCGTTTAGACAAAAATAATACCAGCACTGGGCAATGTGTTACCACTTCAGTAAAATAATGCAAATAGGCAATAAATCGTTCAACAAAGGTCGAAGCTTAACAAGGAATTCTACTGGCAGTTATCATTTCGTAAAAGTATTATTTTCCAGGGTGAGACCACACATGGTAAACTAAAATCCAGTAGACAAATATTCACGTTTTACACGCTCCTTCGTTGAGAAAAACAAATCTGCGTTTCCCAAAATGTGACGTCATGGGACGTAACAGAAGCTGTTCTTGGCAACTCCTCAATTAGTGTCGGGCGTGTAGCCGCTAGTCTTCATTTATCACCGAATTTTTTGGAATGTGGAGCGTGTCTTAAACAAAGAAATGTTGCATCCATTTCATAGACGAAATGTACAAAATTTACATGCTGGAGATGCACCACAACGGTTAGAATTTTGTCGATGGTTACTTCAACAACATGCACAAAATAATAAATTTATTTATCTTGTCATGGGGTCGGACGAGGCTTGTTTCCCTAGGGACGGTATAAACAACAAGAATAACAAACATGTGTGGGCTCTGTAAAAGCCACATGCCAATAGATCAAGACGGTTTAAGCAACGTTTTAGCGTCAAAGTTTTCGGTTGCGATTTCCAACAATGATATGGTGCCAGTACATGTTATAAATGATCGCTTGAATGCATATTTCAATATAATTTTTTTTAACACAACCTTTTTGAGTTCATTGATGACATAGAGCTCAACATTGTTGGAAATATGTGGTCTCATACGATGGTGCACCACCACATAGAAGGAGACAGGTAGTTCCTTGGTTAAATGTAAATTTCCCGAAAAGATGGATAGGTCAAGGGGGATCGATAGCACATGGCCACCTCGTTCGCCGGATCCTAATCCTTTAGATTTCTATTTGTGGGGACATATGAAAAACGCTAGTCTATCATGTCGAAATTACATCTCATGAACAATTACTTTATAGTATTCAAGTTGCAGCTAACCATATAAGAAACGAACCAAATCTCCCTCTACTAATCTTTAATTCAAGCTGAATGTGAACATTTCGAATAATTTATATAATCTGAAGAACCGGTGTGAAGTTAGCCACATTCACAAGTATACTGCAAGGCAAAAGTATGGCCAATATGGTTGTGTTTCATGGAGGGAATTTAATAGAATGGCATCCCCCATATTGTTGGAGAGGGTGCTAGAAGGGTTAGTTTTTACGAAATATATCCACAACTTTTTCAAATGAAAGTGTACCGCATTCTGCTTTTAGAATATGCTTCATGCAGGAAAAATTAATAGAAAGGCGTACCCCATATAATTTGTCAGGCCTCGAGAGGTTGGTAGAAGGGGTAGTATAAACGAAATATTTCCATAACTTTTCTAATTAAAGTGTGTGAAAGTGTACCCCTTATAGTTTGACAGACCTCGAGAGGGTGATAGAAGGGGTAGTTTATACGGAATATTTCCATAAATTTACATTACTTTCCCAAAAGAAAGGATATCGCATTCTGCTTTCCTTTAAGTTATTTTTTATGATATTGCACTTTGAACATTCTTTCTCTTTTCTGTGAAAAACGTAACATCCTCAGTTCGTGGTTCAATGATGTCTAGATTTTGGTGCACGAACCTTGATGCATCCCCAAAAACTTTTCGTTCTCACTTTCTGTAATATCTAATAATAGCGCTGCATTTCTGCTTGGAGTTTCCTTCCTTTATACTGTTTTCGTAGTAATGGTAAGCCAATTTTCAACAAATGCATTGCTAAGTCAAAGTAGTTTTATTGGCTCTCCCAGTAGTAACCCACTCAACAAGGATCGTTAAATGAGTTATTATCACCCTACTGGCTTGATGTTGTACCCCTATTCATATCCGTATATATATAAAAGAAGTAGGTATTTGTAATTTTGGCGACTCTTATAGTCGTTTATTGTTCTTTCGTCCGGACGATTCAACTCTTTAGGTTTGAGACTAATGATTACTTTCTATTTCTATCAATATGTCTTGCTCCAATGATGTTGTCGGTATTCGAACTATTACTGTTTCGATTGAATTGTTGAGGTAGTCTAAATTTACAAGCATAATAATTATAATTGTAATAATCCTCGCTTGGAAGGCCGAACCTGGTTCGAACAACCCACCCGGCCGACGAGCAACGAGTGATTTCTAAGGACAATTGTGATTATCCTTCAAGATTAGCAGAGGTGATTCTTCTTCGAGAGACATATACGGATAGAGAGGGAAGTCTTCGTGAGAGAGGACTTTTGAAAGGTTGTATATAATTTTTATTTTATTCGTTATTTTGGTACCTACGAGAAACCTCTCGGTTTTTTGACGAGATAATCCATATTCAACAAAGACATGCCCTTCAATATTCATTATTTGAGTAAATGGTTCACTGCTTTCGAAAGCTTTGGATCTCTAGTATTGCCAAACATATAATTGTTTGTAATAATCATTCGATTGAATTTCGCTCCATGAAACGTACCTTTAAAATAGGATACAGTACTGTATCATTTTGAAAATTCATAGCAATATTTTCTAGAAATGATCCCATCTACCACACATTGGAAAAAGTTATGGAAATATTTCGTATCATCTATCCCTTCTTTCACTCTCTCGAGGTCTGACAAACTATGTGGGGCATGTCTTTCGATTCATTTTTCCTCCATAAAACATATTCTAAAAGTAGAATACGGTACACTTTAACTCGAAAAAGTTGTGGAAATATTTCGTAAAAACTAACACTTCTAGCACCCCTAAAACTATATGGGGGATGCCATTCTACTCAATTACGTCTTTGAAAGACAATCTTAAAGCAGAGTGCTCGTTTTTAATATCTTATTCGAAGTAATTACTTCCATAAACACTGAAACTATATTGGCCATACTTTTGCCTTGGAGTATACTTGTGGATGTGGCAAACTTCACACCGGTGAAACAGAATGTTTAGAATATGTACAGCTATCATTAGTCAGAGTTTGTCATAGAGCTTATGGAACAGCCCTGTATATCAGTACCCAATTTCAATAGGTAGTGAAAATTAATCTGATTCTGACAAATGTTAATCTAAATCTTCGAGTGATTCATTTCGAATCAAAATTAAAAATTGGCTCAAGCACTGACGTGAAGTCAGGAGCTTTTACGAGTATTTTCTATTGTCCATTCTCCTATATCCGAATTTATGGTGAATTCGATTAAGAATGTCCAATACAGGAGAATGGACAATAGAACATATGAGCAAAAGCTCCTGACTTCACCTCAGTGCTTGAACCAATTTTTTTTCATAATTTTTTAAAAGTTTTCTAGGAGTACGGTTCTAACAAAATTTCACACACGTCGTTATTCTACAACTAGTTACCAAGCTTTAATTCGATCGAGTCTATATTTTTTGAGTTATCAAAGAGATAATATTCCAGGTGGGTATAACTCCAGAACCGTTGGACCGATTATGACCGTGAACAAACTTAACTCTCCCATTCGGATACGCAACATACCCTGAAAATTCCACCGACGGACCGATTATGCCCAAAAACTACCCTGAAATTTACAAGTCCCTATCTCCTTTCGTTCGAAAGTTATCGAGGCAACGGTCACCCATCCAGCTACTGAACTCAAACAAGGCTGCTCGGATCTCCAACAATATAGATCCGATCGTGTTCAAAGTTGGAATTTGGTAGAAGAGTTGGGTTCTGAAGGCTCTCGCAAAATTTCAGCCATATCGGATGTATAGTTTCTGAGATATAGAAATTTTTTCAACGATTTTTTTAAAATTTTCTGGTGATACATCATCACCAAATTTTGCAAAAATTTTCGCGTTGTCATTCTACAACTAATAACCATGTTTGAATTGGATCGGTTTCGTATTTTTGGAGTTATTAAGGAAATAACAACTAAATTTCAGGTATATAACTCCAAAACCGTTTGGCCGATTATGCTTATAAACAAATGTCGCATTCAGATGAACAACCTAACCTGAAAATTGCAAATCGCTATCTCTTTCCGTTCTCAGGTTATCGTGACATAAAAATTATTTTTGGCGCTCTAGTTCCTCGGAACTGAGTGCTTATCAATTTGCCCAAATGTCTGTAATTTTCGAATATTTCGATGAAAATGGTCTTAAACGATTTGGTTCGACTCACTGATCAAGAATCCGTGGTCGAAATTCATTCTGTCCGGCCGGTCCGATACGCCGGCACGATAACTCTCGAACGGAATGAGCTAGAGAGTTGAAATTTTCAGAGTAGGTTTGGGGGATGAATATCTCGGCTAAGTTCGTTACTGGGCAAAATCGGACAGAAGGTTTCGGAGTAATGAAAAAAAAAATTTTTTTTTACAAAACAAATTCCAAATTAAATTTTTTTTAATAAGCAGTTTCATCATAAGAATCCATTCATATCATTTTTAACTCTAACAAGCTAATACTTTCGGAGATATGATTTTTCAAAATTTCAATGTAAATCGTATTTCACAGATTGATATAATTATTCTATGTATATTCTATGTATGAATTGTCATAAAGTCAACTTGACAGAAGGGAATATTGTAACTTCAAGAATATTGGGGTTGAAATACTCGTATTTTAGCGATGCAACGGGGACCTCACCCGAAAATGTTTGAAAATATTACGTAAATATTGAAAGCATAATTCTGTAGTTCGAGAGAGGAGAAAATTTGGTGAACGTAGATCAGGAAATTTTTGATCGATTACAAGGTAAAAAAAATGACCTATTATTTAAATTTAATTTCCTTTATGATGCAGTTCTTTCATAAGAATACATTGATTTAATTCCCAACTCTGAGAAACCAATACTTTCGGAGATATAATTTGTCTGTTTGAACTAGAGCGCCAGAAAGCTCCTGTCCACAGGGCTTGAACCCATTTTTTTAAAATGTTTTTAAAATTTTTTAGCGAGACTATTCTCACAAAATTCCACAAACGTGCTTATGTTTATATTATACAACTAAATAGTTGTATTGAAACTTGGTAAATCCAAGTTTCAATTCGATCGGATTTATATTGGTTGAAAACAAAATTATTACCTACTCGGAAACCATTGGGCCGATTATGCCTATTAGCGAACTTGTCCGCCGTTTTGGGACGCGCCACCTACCTTGAAAATTTCGCTAATCGCTAGTCGCTATCTATTTCCGTTCTCAAGTTATCGTGGCAACGACCAGACGGCCAGCCGGACAGAATCAAATTTGACCTCGAATTCTTCATCGGGGAGTCGAACCCAATCGTTTGAGACCATTTTCGGCAAAAAATTCGAAAATTACAGACATATAGTCAAAATGATGCGCGATGTTCCCCAGAACATACGCGCAAAAAAGTGGGAAAGCCCTGTGAACATGAGCTCTAGCGCTCTTGTCAAACTACTAGCGAGTAATCATTAAAGGATACTGTGGGAGGTATACTCATTAATAAAAGGTTTTTTTCACAATAACTTTCAACAAAATAATTCTAAAGATTTTCGTTAAGCGTCTGACTGTTGTTTCGTTGTTGTTTGTTAGGCAACATTGTTCAATTGATTGCGGTAATTATCTAGAACCGGACATAACTCGAAAATTGATGTTTAAAAATCACTCACCTACTAATTTTGGGTCGTAGATTGCGAATCTGAAGTCAAAAAAGTCTGGTCGCTTCTAGTTTTTTCGAAAAAAATTCCGAAAGTTTCCAATTTAACCTCACTTTGTCACCATAATAACATCGTTATAAACCGTTTTATAGCTGAATATTCATCCTGAATGATATCTTATTGACTCCTTAATCATTTCTGACGAATGATTTTCCTCATGATTCCCTTATTGCAATGAAATTTTCTTGTTTATGTGTAACATATTACAATCCATTTTGAATCCTGAATTTGACATAACAGCTGATCATACCGGCAATGGGCGACGTTGCCATATTGTAACTATATTCAGAAGTATTAGGTAGTGTTTTTATTTCAATTAATTTTTGTGATGGATTCAATCGGCCATGAGAATACGTTTAAAGGCCGAGTCATCAAAATCCATTTCGGTTAATATGCAGTTTAACGCCTCCTCGTAATTATCGACTTTTTCAAGTTTTTCGAAGAAAATATGCATTGTACAGTGATTTTTTGATGATTTTCAATAGTGGCAAACTAGTTTTTTTGGAGATATCTAACGGAATGGGGAGTGAATAGGGGTGCTGGGTGGGGTAATAAATTTTTTTCGTAATTTTTTTTTTAATTTTCAGGGGTACTGTACTAACCTAACCTAACCTACCATATTCACCTGAGATGCCGTAAAGATTAAGACTGTACCTATGGCGAAAATTCATAAAGGTACAGTCTTAATCTTTACGACATCTCAGGTGAATATGGTAGGTTAGGTTAGGTTAGGTTAGGTTAGGTTAGTACAGTACCCCTGGAAATTGAAAAAAAAATAACGAAAAAAAATGTATTACCCCACCCAGCACCCCTATTCACTCCCCATTCCGTTAGATATCTCCAAAAATACTAGTTTGCCACTATTGAAAATCATCAAAAATCACTGTACAATGCATATTTTCTTCGAAAAACTTGAAAAAGTCGATAATTACGAGGGGGCGTTAAACTGCATATTAACCTAAAAACACTACCTAATACTTCTGAATATAGTTACAATATGGCAACGTCGCCCATTGCCGGTATGATCAGCTGTTATGTCAATTTCAGGATTCAAAATGGATGAAAATATGTTACACATAAACAAGAAAATTTCATTGCAATAAGGGAATCATGAGGAAAATCATTCTTCAGAAATGATTAAGGAGTCAATAAGATATCATTCAGGATGAATATTCAGCTATAAAACGGTTTATAACGATGTTATTATGGTGACAAAGTGAGGTTAAATTGGAAACTTTCGGAATTTTTTTCGAAAAAACTAGAAGCGACCAGACTTTTTTGACTTCAGATTCGCAATCTACGACCCAAAATTAGTAGGTGAGTGATTTTTAAACATCAATTTTCGAGTTATGTCCTGTTCTAGATAATTACCTTGATTGCTTCTGACAGATATCTTGTGTTTCTTACGCAGAAGCAAATCGCAAAATAATTAATTTTCATTTTATAGATATTTTTCAGAGTTTGGTAGAGAAAACCCAGAAAAAAACCATTTAATTCTAGTGAGTAATTATTCAAACTTTGACAAATCATATCTCTGAAAGTACCAATATTGGTTTCTCAGAGCTGGGAGTGATATCAATGGATTCTTATGATAGAACTGCATCATAAACTAGGTTCTGTAACTGATGCGGGATGCCACGCGTTCTGCACTTGAGGAAATTCGCAGCGACGCAGTGAGTATTATGCAGTATTGCGGCCGTTCTCTTGCAATTATATAATATGGTATTCAGTAGCTTGTAAGAGTTGAGAATTTTATCGATGAAAAAATGAAATGAAGTATTCTATTCCGAGGAACAAGAGCGCCAAAAATGGAAGAGGCTAAGAAACGATCGATTAGTGGGATATTGATCAGACAACAGAGATAAAAATAGTAAAAACAAATTTCGAAAAGCACTGACATCGTGCCAGGAGCTGAAGAGCGCTTGTTCGCGTAACGAACAAATATTTTACACTAATTGTTATCACTGTACAGGGTGATTCACTTATCTTCGTCACCCCAATTTTCTCCGAAACGGCCGAATATATTTTAATTCTGTAAACGCCGTTTTGTACAAGCCAACGATGACTTGGAATGCGTGTAGAAGTGGGCGTAAAAAATAAAGATGGCTGGCGTCGCGGCGCCGTTAAATTTTTTTTTCCTAGGGACATACCTTTTTTATTATGCCATTCGAAAGTGATTCAATTCGAAATTTGATTTCCAAATACCATTTTTTCCCATTTTAAACCGTTAGCGATCTACAGGGCGTTTTATGTTAATTCTATTCCATTTTTGCGCGATGTTCTGTGGAACATCGCGTTATCATTTTGCCCAAATGTCTGTAATTTTCAAATTTTTTGCCGAAAATGGAAAATTTCACAAACGTCATTAGGATTGTATTATACAACTAATCACTAAGTATAAATTCGATCGGATTTGTATTGGTAGAAAACGAAATTATTACTAGGAAACTATTGGGCTGATTATGCCCATTAACGAACTTGTCCGTCGTATTGGGATGTGCCATCTACCTTGAAAATTTCAGCTAGCTCTTTCCGTTCTCAAGTTATCGTGTCAACGGCCGCCGTCCGGCCGGACAGAATCAAATTTTACCTTGAATACATCGGGTAGTCAAACCCAATCGTTTGAGACCATTTACGGGCAAAAAATTCGAAAATTGCAGACATTTGGCCAAAATGATAACGCGATGTTCCCCAGAACATACGCGCAAAAATGGAATAGAATCAACATATAACACCGCTACCGGTTTGAAATGGGAAGAAACGGTATTTGGAAATAAAATTTAGATTCTTTGGAATGGCATAATAAAAAAGGTATGTTCCTGGGAAAAAAAAACTTTGAGGCGCCGCGACGCCGACTTCTACACGCATCTCAAGTTAACGATGAATTGTACAAAACGGCGTTTACAGAATTAAAATATATTCGGCCGTTTCCGAGAAAATTGTAGTGACCAAGATAAGTGAATCACCCTCTATACTACTGACATTTATGATGATAATTAGAGATCTGATATACCTAGTGAGAAAACAAATATTCAAATTGGCCATCGAACCTTCAAAGTACGTCACTTTTAGATTCCACTCATTCAAACATGAATTTTTTCGAAAAGCGAGTAGTTTACTCACGATTACAAAAGAAGAAAATACTAAATGGCTCACAATAATTCCTAGTGAAAAACTGATACCTCCTAGTAATTACACCGAAAGGTTATCGTAGACAATAAATCAACTTGACACCCAGACATGTCCTGTTTTATCAGACCTGCCACAAAAAAGTAACAAGGTCTGGGGAGGAGACGATCGATATCAAATCTTATCCTATCCATTATACTCACTTGAATCGGATCAAATTTCCTGCTGTCTTTCAAGCAACTTGTCAAGTACGGGAAGTTTGACGCTTACCAGTTGGGAGCGAGTAATTGGCAAGATGAATATAAGATCTCGCAGTTAGATCTGACTTTGTTACATCGAATGTTTGATATGAGCGTCAACTTATACACTTATACAGATTCTTTGTGATCTTAATGCAGGAATAAGCCGTCAGTATGTGATGGAATATTGCATCTGTACTGTACAGTAGGAATTGTGGGGTTGAAATATTTTATAGTTGCTCAACATTTGATATAAATCCCCGAATAAATCTTTAATTGAAGAGGAATCGACATGAATAATTTGAATTAATTCATTCCTTCATAGGTTCGTCTCCATTTAAAAATTAGAATTCATGTTAATTTTGCCCAAATGTCTGTAATTTTCGAATTTTGCCGAAAATGGTCTCAAACGATTCAGTCGAACCAATCGTTTGAGACCCTTTTCGGCAAAAAATTCTAAAAGTACAGACAATTGGTCACTTGCATGCAACACGAAATCCCATATGCTTATGTTTTTCTGAATCTAGTTCAATACCAGATCATCATGTATGCCCTTATCAACTTTCATAATTTATAAAATTTGAATATTTCGGTATTGAAAATCGGTAAATCAAGAAGCAATTTCAAATGAGGCGAAACGCTTCTGAATCGTTGCTATGACGGCTGACGTAATCAAAACGTACCATCTGCTTGTTACAGCCAATGCCGACAACGGGCCCCGATAATGGGGTGCTGTGTTACACTGGAATAAAGAGTGAAACGGACACGAGAAGAGAGTGAGAGTAGATATGACGGGTTACGTCACGCGGAGGCGCCAAGTTTCGATCGTTTGAACAGGCATTATGTGCAACCAAATTTGAATGATCGTTGTCTCGTTGAAAATTGAAATTTTTGACGGCAGTAGAACTTTTCCAGTATCCTTATGGATATAATAATCGATTCCAATAATAAAAAAAAAATCATTCAAGAGACATATTGTGGCAAGATGATAGCACCGCGCGGAATAATACGTTTCCTTCGTTTGTCTGATTCAGTCCGAGGTATACGAACCGTTGAGATTGGGGCTGATCCCCAATCGAAGAAAACGAAATAAAAGCCGGATGTGAGGACAAGGGGTGAGGCCACGAACAGCCGGGAGCCGGGGTGACGTTTAGTTCAGACAACATTGTAATATTCACCTGACTAATGACCCTATTTGACTTTTTGGGGTTGGTGGTCTTGATATTGCCAATGAAAGCGAAACTATGGAAGCCATTTGGTCCGTATCAAATACGAAAAATTTGAGAAAAGAACTGATGTGAAGTGAGCGCGCATGTTCCATTGTCTATTGATGCCTCACTCGAAGTCGATGGAGCTGGAATTCGGTACTCCATTCTGAAATGGTGGCTCGAATTTATGTGCCGAATTTCAGCTGATTCTGACGTATAGTTTTTGGTATATAAAATTGTTGAATAATTTTTTTTTTAGTAATACGATATTCATAATTTTTTTTCGAAAATTAGCGTGTTGGCATTCTACAAGTAGTTACCGAGTTTTAATTGGAATTTGTATATTTTGAGTTATAGAGGAAATAACAACAGAATTCAAGATGGGTATAACAGCAAAACTGTTTGACCGATTATCCGCCGTATCTACGTTAAGTCCTAAACTGAAGTCCTCAGTTAAGGATAAATTTGAATCGCAACCTTAGTTAACGTATTTAACTGTAGTGAAACAGACCTGTTCCGCGTTAATTTTCACGTTAACTGAGGTTGCGATTCAAATTTATCCTTAACTCAGGACCTCAGTTAGGACTTAACGGAGATTGAATGCTTTGTGAATACGGCGGTATGTCTATTTACTAACTTAAATGTCGCATTCGGATGCACAACCTACCATGAACATTGTAAGTCTCTATTTCTTTCCATTCTCAAGCTATCGTGAGATACCTATTGTTTTTTTAATTTTCTAGTGGTATGATCCTCACAACTTTTAACGAAAGTCTTTGCTGCGGTATTTTACAACTATTTATGAAATCGAGTCTATATTTTTTGAGTTATCGAGAAAACAATAATACAGATAATTTGGGTATAACTCCAAACCGTTTGGCCGATTATACCCAACAACGAACATAATTGTCCCATTCGGATGCGCAACCTACCCTGGAAAGTCCCTATATCTTTCCGTTCGATAGTTATCGTGGCAAAGGTCACCCATCCAGCTACCGACGTCTACCAAGGCTCGTATCTGCACCAAAATAGATCCGATCGTGTTCAAATTTGGCTGTTAAGTTAGGTTTTGAAGGCTCTCGCAAAATTTCAGCCATATCAGACGGATAGTTTCTGATATATAGATTTTTTTTCAATGAATTTCAATTATTGTTCTGAAATTTTCTAGTGATTTCTATGATCCTTAAAATATTTTACATAAGTCTTTGTGTCGGTATTCTACAACTAGTTAACAAGTTTATATTCGATGGGATCTCTATTGGTTGAGAACAAAATTAGTACTCGTAAACCGTTAGGTCGATTATGTCCATTAAAGAACTTGTTCGGTCGGCCGGACAGAATCAAATTAGTTCTCGGATTCTTCAGCAGTGGGTCGAACCTAATCGTTCGAGACCATTTTCGGCAAAACAATCGAAAATTACAGACATTTGGGCAAACGCAGTTATTGAGGAAATAATAAACAAAATTTCAGATGGGTGTAACTCTAAATCCAAAACCGTTTGGTCGATTATTCCTATTAACGAACTTAGATTTCGCATTCGAATGCGCAACCTACCCTGAAAGTTGAGAGTGGCTTTCTCTTTCCGTTTTGAACTTATCGTGAGATACATATAATCAGAATTTTTTGCCGAGAATGGTCTCAAAGGAGGTTTAGCTCACTGATGGAGAATTTGAGGTCAAGTTTGACTCTGTTCGGACGTCCGGCCGGCAGTTACCACGATAACTTGAGAACGGAAATAGATAGCGACTTGAAATTTTCAGTGTAGGTGGCGCATCAAAAAACCACGGACAAGTTAGTTAATGGGCATAATCGGCTCAACGGTTTCCGATAATTTTGTCATCAACGAATATAGACCCGATTGCTTTATTCCGTTAATAGGGTTACCTATATGTTACTGGAGACATATTTGGCGCTCTTGTTCCTCGGAACAGAGTGCTTATCATTTTGCCCAAATGTCTGTTATTTTCGAATTTTTCGTCTCAAACGATTGGGTTCGACTCCCTGATCAAGAATTCGAGTTCAAATTTGATTCTGTCCGACCGGCCGGCCGTCCGTTGCCACGACAACTTGAGAACGGAAAGAGATAGCGACTTGAAATTTTCAGGGCGCATCCTAATACGACGGACAAGATCGTTAATGGGCATGGTTTCCGAGTAATAATTTTGTCTACATCCAATACTAATCTGATCGAATTAAAACTTGGTGAGTAGTTGTAGAATATAAACCTAAGGACGTTTGTGAAATTTCGTGAGTATCGTGTCATTAGAAAATTAGAAAAAATATATTAATAAATATTATTTATGTCACGATAACCGGAGAACGGAATGAGATAGCGATTTGAAATTTTCAGGGTAGGTTGCGCATCTGAATGCGACATTTGAGTTCGTTAATAGGCACAATCGGCCAAACGGTTTTGGAGTTATACCCATCTGAAATTTTTTTATTTTTTCATCAATAACTCGAAAAATACTACACCGATTCAATTCAAACATGGTTATTAGTTGTAGAATGCCGACGCGAAAATTATTGCAAAATTTCGTGAGGATCGTATCACAAGTAAATTTTAAAAAAATCATCTTAAGTCGCTATCTCTATCCTTTCGAAAGTTATCGTGGCAACGGCCTGCCGGACACCATCAAATTTGAACTCGAATTCTTCATCACTGAGTCGAACCTATACGTTTGATACCATTTACGGCAAACATTCTAAAATCACAGACATTTACACAAAATGATAGCCCGTTGTTCCCACCATGCGCGCAAAAATGTGAAGAATGATATTTTGAAAGAGATTTATATGCCGAAATGATTTATTTAAACTATGTATCATACGCAAATATACTGCCCTGTTCAGTATTCATGGACCGAGGACATGTTGACAAAGAAGCACGATAAATGGGACAAATTCGCGTACGTGTTAAATTTTACCGAGTTCTTTCACAGCATGTAATCTTGTGAGGGTAAGGTAATAAGGGAGATGTAAATGGATGATAAATCGAACAGGGATGGGTGGAAAACACGACGGCATCGGCCATGAGACCGAATATAATACCAGACTGGTGATTATGATTTTTATTCAATTCGAAGGTTATAACAGAACAAATCGCGCCACGTTGGTAAATTGAACTAATTATTTGAAAAAGTGGGAAAGCCCTTTGTACAGGAACTTTGGCGCTTTTGTTCAAACTTTGGCAAATCATATCTCCCAAATTATTGGTCTCTGGGAATGATATAAATGGATTCTTACGATGGAACTGCGTCATGAAAGAAATTAAATTCAAACATACCGATTCTCCCCAATAACAAACTTATCCGAGATATTCATTCCTCAAATCTACTCTGAAAATTATATTATATCATTTAAAACTGAGACATTATTGCAGTTTTGTTTTTACTGGAGACATTCTGAACCCAATTTGATTATGTATCGTACCAAAGAATATACACTGATCAACAATTGCTAGGGATCACTTATGAACTTCTCTTCATTTGTATTTTTTTCAAGTTATCTCGTGAATATCTGTACATTATATGTTCTCTAAGGAAAAATTAAGATGTTTTGAGTTGATTATATCAAATTTTTCCTCACTTCATCGGCTCTTGTTCACAAAATCGATTATTATCTGTAGGCTGTTACATGTGGAGTGAAAAGCAATGTGGTATTTATTAAATCTGTTTTTTTCTCTCGTTCAAACACATAAGGTGACAATAATTGAAGAAATGAGAACAATATTAGCTTATCAGTCATGCCGAGAAGACGTTTGGCTCCTGTGCAACTGGACCAAATGATACGGTGGATACAGGAAGGTTTGTCCCAGCGAGAAGTGTCCCGGCGGTTGAATGTTTCGCAAAGTGTCGTGAGTCGGGCTTGGAATAGGTTCATCCAAAACGACTCAGTAGCTTATGTTCATGGGGGAGGTCGGCAGCGCAGTACAACAGCTGCCCAAGATCGTCTTTTGGTCATCAATGCTAGGAGAAATCCCACTTACCCGGCGTCGCGGCTCAATAGATCACTGAGAGTTGCAACAGGAGTTCTAATTTCGAACCAGACTGTAAGACGACGACTACATGTTCGTGGTTTGAGAGCACGTAGGAGGGTACAACATCCCCGTTTGAATAGGGAACACCGGGTTCATCGACGGCAATGGGCTGAGGAGCACCGCAATTGGACAGTTGAAGATTGGAGCCGATGTTTATTTACGGATGAGTCTAGATTTCGTTTGGTCAACTCCGATGGACGTATTCTTGCTTGGAGGGAAAGAGGTCGAAGGTATGCAGAACAGTTTATGGTACCCACAACAGCTTTTGGCGGAGGTTCTATATGTGTATGGGGAGGCATTTGTTTGAACCAACGCACAGAGTTGGTTGTTCTGCAGAACACCACAATGACCAGCCAGAGATATCACGATATGATTATTGAACCCATAATTGTTCCGTTTGCGGCTGCCTTGGGCGAGAATTTCATTTTAATTGACGATAATGCCCGTCCACACCGTAGTCGTCTGGTTAATGAAGCGCTAGAAACTCATGCTATTGATAGGATGGACTGGCCAGCTCGCTCTCCAGACATGAATTGCATCGAACATGTCTGGTCTGAGATGTCTAGACAATTGTCAACCTTAGAACAACCGATCAATAACCTGGAGGACCTTTCTAACGCTTTACGGGATATTTGGACGAATTTGCCCCAAAATTTTATAAATCGTTTGATTGAAAGTATGCCTCGTAGGGTAGAATGCTTGAGACGAGCTCGTGGGGGGCCAACTAGGTACTAGCTTAACCGAAACTTCAGCCTTCTTGTGGTGTCATCATAAAATTTTTATGTTATTCAAACACAGAATTTTGAGTGTTCCTAATAAAGTCTTTTTTTCTCTCCAACTTTCCATTTTTTATTCTTTTCTCAAGTGAACCATATTATCAACTGAAAATACTCTGATATCTGACTAAATTTATAATCTTGGAGCGAATAATTCAGAAATAAATTTAGAAAAAGTAAGTGATCCCTATCAATTGTTGAGCAGTGTATTTCCATCATCATATGGATTATCCACGTGCATTATATTATCACCTTAAAAGTATAATATCATATATTCCTCATAATTCTACAATATCTGAGGTTATTTTATTGGTCATTTTGCTTTCAATCATACTTTGTTTTCTAGAACAGGAGGTGTATTTTATATCAAGAATAACGAACCAGAAATAATTTTGACATTTATCTCTCATAGGAAAATAAGATGACATGTAAGAACACGGATCATATAATAATTCATAGATAGAATAATTAAGTAGGTATTTGAAAATTGTAATGTAAAAAAAATCTTCCCCCCTCTCCCAATGTTGAACGGAGTTGGAAAAAAATTCGAATTAGTTGGAAAAATTTCATTGCAGGTGGAATATTTCCAGAAGAATGGAATGGAATAACACCATGTACCCTTGTACATATTCCTGTTGCTGTAAATTCAATATTCAATAGTTTTCGGCACAATGTGTGTAGCTGGCAAAAAATAATATTTATCATAAAATAGCGTTATCCCAAAGCGGGTTGCTCTCAAACAAACCATCTGGTACCAATTTGAGCTGTTTCTCACTGTCGAGCGACATTTTAAAAAGCTTTTATTCCTATTAAGTTTAGTTACGTAAATATGTGAATACGCAGTTTGTTCCTTTCTTTTAATAATAGAAATAGATAAGTTTGATTTTCGGAAAACAAGTTTTGATATTCTTTGGGTTTCTTGCAAATGGGCAGTTCAACGGACGGAGATTGCGTTCCGATATTCCTGAACAGTACTGTGCAGTAAATTACGTCGTTCCGATATAACTGAAAATCACTGGTAATGATTTCGCGCCACTTTTTTGCGCGTATGTTCTGGGGAACATCGCGTTATAGTTTTGCCCAAATGTCTGTAACTTTCGAATTTTTTGACGAAAATGGTCTCAAACGATTAAGTTCGACTCCCCAATGAAGAATTCGAGGTCAAATTTGATTCTGTCCGTCCGGCCGTACGGCCGTCCGGCCGTCCGTCCGTCCGGCCGTTGCCACGATAACTTGAGAACGAAAAGAGCTAGCGACTTGAAATTTTCAGGGTAGGTGGCGCATCTCAATACGACGGACAAGTTCGTTAATGGGCATAATCGGCCCAGTGGTTTCCGAGTAATAATTTTGTTTTCAACCATTATAAATCCGATCAATTTAAAACTTGGTGGGTAGTTGTAGAATATGAACCTAAGCACGTTTGTGAAATTTTGTGCGAATCGTACGGCTAGAAAATTTTAAAAAAATTATTAAAAAATATTTTTGTTGTCACGATAACTTGAGAACGGAATGAGATAGCGGCTTGAAATGTTCAGGTTAGGATGTGCACTAGAACGCGACATTTCAGTTTGATTATGAGCATAATCGGCCTAACGGTTTTAGAGTTATAGCCATCTGAAATTTTCTGAAATTTGGTGGTTTTTGTACCTCATTAACTCGAAAAATACTGAACCGATTGAATTCAAACATGGTCATTAGTTGTAGAATGCCAACGCAAAAATGTTTGCAAAATTTGGTGAGGATAGCATTTGTAGAAAATTTTTAATAAATCATTGAAAATAAAAAAAAAAAATTTTATATATCAGTAACTATTCGTTTGAAATTGCTGAAATTTTGCGAGAGCCTTCATAACCTAACTCTACTGCCAATTTTCAAGTTTTAATACGATCGGTTAAATATTGTTGGAGATTCGAGCATTCTTGTGTGAGTTCAGTAGATGGGTAACCGTTGCCTCGATAACTTTCGAACAAAAGGAGATAGAAACTTGCAATTTTCAGGGTAGGTTGCGTATCCGAAAGGGAGAGTTGGGTTCAATTTTGGGCATAATCGGTCTAAGGGTTTCCGAGTTATACCCACCTGGAATATTATTTCCTTGATAACTCAAAAAATAAATATTCGATCGAATTGGTGCTTGGTAACTAGTAGTAGAAAATCAACCTAAAGACGTGTTTAAAATTTTGTAAGAATCGTATCCCTAGAAAATTTGAAAAAAATGACGAAAAAAAAAATTTCAAGAACCGTACCCCTAGAAAATTTTTAAAAAGTCACGAAAAAAAAATTGGTTCAAGCACTGACGTGAAGTCAGAAGCTTTTGCGCGTATGTTCTATTGTCCATTCTCCTGTATTGGACACTCTTCTTAATCGAATTTACCATGATGAATTCTATTGTCTATTCTCCTGTATTGGACACTCTTCTCAATCGAATTCACCATGATGAATTCTATTGTCCATTCTCCTGTATTGGAGACTCTTCTTAATCGAATTTGCCATGATGAATTCTATTGTCCAGAATGGACAATAGAATTCATCATGGCAAATTCGATTAAGAAGAGTCTCCAATACAGGAGAATAGACAATAAAAATCATCATGGTGAATTCGATTGAGAAGAGTGTCCAATACAGGAGAATAGACAATAGAATTCATCATGGTAAATTCGATTAAGAAGAGTGTCCAATACAGGAGAATGGACAATAGAACATACGCGCAAAAGCTTCTGACTTCACGTCAGTGCTTGAACCAATTTTTTGATACCCTGTTGGAGACTAGAAATATACTGATTCTACTGCCACATAAGTGGTCGTATAGTGCCAGTACTGCCAGTATTCCTTCCCAAAATTCAAATAGTTTAGGTTATGAGTGCTTTTCAGTACTAATCAACATCAAAACGGTAAAATCGCTATCTCTGAGTATTGAATTCAATAAGACTTGGTTAATTTCAGCCATCGTTTCACCCACCGATTATAGACCTAACATTTAAAAGGACTTCAAATATGAAAATAATAGACTTGTTGATTTTGAAAATAATAGGTTATGTTGATCCTTCGTTCAAAGCTTTGTTTGTTACTGGCGTTACTGCTCGAACGTTCCGAAAATTAACAACAGTTTGAGATTACTGTCACTGAAAAGCGTTCCGATATTGCTTACCTTGGCCAGTAATGCCAGCAATTTCGGAACGCAAGGGGAGTAACCATTACGCATTACCAGTGATGAGCCCCTAAGAGGAGGGGGGATCTCCCCAATGTTGAACGGAGTTTCAAAGCAATCGTAAAAATTTTAAAGCAGTTGGAGCACCCATTCAATTACTAACCGTGCCCGACGCTTCGTGGCTCTAATGTTCGGACGGTATCTAGCATATTTAGTGTGCTATGGCCATAAACAATATTTCTTCCCCAATCTTTGCAAATATATTTATGATCCAGTTCTATCATAAGAATCCATGGATATCATTCCCAACTCTAAAATGCCAATACTTTCGGGGATATGATTTTTGATAGTTTGAACAAGAGCGTCAAGGATCCTTACCACAGAGCTTTCCCACTTTTTATAGTACGATTTGTCTTTAGCCTCAAAATAGGCTTCAGTTTCGGCGACAACTTCACATTACGGTTATCAGTAAATTTGTGGACATTTTTGATGTTTTCGTCGGTAACAGCCTCTTTGGGCCGTCCACTGCTAGCATCGTCCTCGGTGCTCATTCCGCCTCGTTTAAATTTAGCAAACCACTTCTCTACGTTTGATTTTCCTGGTGCAGAGCCCGAATAATGTTTATCAAGCCAAGCCTTGGCTTCAACAGTATTTTTTTTGCCAAAAGGCAATGCTTTATTAACACACGAAATTCCTTTTTATCCATTTTTTCAAATAACAAAAGTTGCTTCACTAAAAATGCTATAACTCACATACTAATAGTGCAACAGCTGTCATATTTATACACGTGTCGTTTGAAGGTTAGGGCTTACATATGGATTCAATAGTAGTAGCGCCATCTATGTGTCTGCTTACGAACTTTTTAGCCCACCCGATATACCTATCTCACTGTGTTGTAATAAGATAATCGATGTCGATATATACATATAATCAAAATATCGAAAGACTCAATGCGGATCTATAGATATTTGTTCCAGTGTGCAATTACTTCAATTAGTTTCTAGAGTGAATATAATATATAATTAAATGGTTCAAGCCCTGTGGACAGGAGCTTTCTGGCGCTCTTGTTCAAACAGACAAATTATATCTCCGAAAGTATTGGTTTCTCAGAGTTGCGAATTATATCAATGTAATCCTTAGAACTTCATCATAAAGGAAATTCAATTCAAATAATAGTTTATTTATCAAGATTAAATGAGCAATCTGAGAATGAGAACTGTACCATGGAAGAAATCAAATTAAAATAGCTGAAATGAATTTGACTCTCTATTATAGAACAGGATGACATGTACGAGCATGAACACAGATCACATAATAAATCATAGATAGAATGATTATAGCATTCTGTGAAAACATAAAAGTACGATTCATTATTGAAATTTCGAAAAATCATATCTCCGAAAGTATTAGCTTGTTGGAGTTGAAAATGATATCAATGGATTTTTATGGTGAAACTGCACCTTAAAAAAAATTATTTTGAAATTTGTAAGTAAAAAAAAAATTTTTTTTCGTTACTCCGAAACCATCTGGCCTATTTTGCCGAAACCATTTAGCCTATTTTGCCCTAACCTACTCTGAAAATTTCAACTGCCTAGCTCATTCCGTTCGAGAGTTATTGTAGAAACAAAATTTAAAAATTTTCAATTTTTTTTTTACACTTTACGGTAACCCGATCAATACAAAACTTCACATGCGTTTAAAGGTCATGATTCTACAACTTGATGCTAAATTTCAGATAGATAAATATTCATAAAAAATGTTTTTACTAAAAACGGCCATAACTCCGAAAGCGCTTGATGGATTTCACCCGTTAACGAACTTTTCCGAGATATTTACGCTCGAAAACTACCCTGCAAATTTCAATCCTCTAACTCCTTTCGTTCGAGAGTTATCGTGTTAACGGACGGACGGCCGGACAGAATCGATTTCGACCACGGATTCTTGATCAGTGAGTCGAACCAATTCATTTGATACCATTTTCAGCCAAAAATTCGAAAATTACAGACATTTGGGCAAATTGATAAGCACTCGGTTCCAAGGAACAAGAGCGCCAAAAACACATAATTTTTTTTCAAATGACCTAAATGATAGTCTTAAAAATTGGTAGACATTTTTATTGGCGCTCTTGTTCCTCGGAACAGAGTGCTTATCAATTTGCCCAAATGTCTGTAATTCTCGAATTTTTGGCTGAAAATGGTCTCGAACGATTCGATTCGACTCACTGATCAAGAATCCGTGGTCGTAATCGATTCTGTCCGGCCGGCCTTCCAACCGTTAACACAATAACCCTAGAACGAAAGGAGTTAGAGGGTTTAAATTTGCAGGGTAGGTTTGGAACTTATATATCTCGGACGGGTTCGTTAACGGGCGAAATCCACCTAGCGGTTCCGGAGTTATGGCCGTTTTTAGTAAAAACATTTTTTATGAATATTCCCGAAACCGATTACTCGATCTATCTGAAATTTAGCATCAAATTGATAAATAATAGATAGAATAATGACCTTTATACGCATGTGAAGTTCTGTATTGATCGGGTTGACGTAAAGTGTCAAAAACATTTTTTTTTCAATTTTTAAATTTTGTTTCTACAATAACTCTTGAACAGAATGAGCTAGGCAGATGAAATTTTCAGACTAAGTTTGGAAGGTGAATATCTCGGTTGAGTTCGATATTGGGCAAAATTTTTAACTTACAAATTTTTTTTGAGAAGTAGTTTCGCCATAAAAATCCATTGATATCATTTTCAACTCTAACAAGCTGATACTTTCGGAGATATGATTTTTCGAAATTTCAAAAATGAATCATACTTCTATGTTTTCACATAATGCTATAATTATTCTATCTGTGAATTATTATATGACCTGTGTTCATACTCGTACATGTCATCCTGTTCTATAAGAGAGAGTAAAAATTATTTCAGCTATTTCAATTTGATTTCTTCCATGGTGCAGTTCTCATTCTCAGATTGCCCATTTAATCTTGATAAATAGACTATTATTTGAATTGAATTTGCTTTATGATGCAGTTCTATCATAAAAATACATTGATATCATTACCAACTCTGAGAAACCAATACTTTCGAAGATATGACGTTTCAAAGTTTCAAAGCTCTTGTGCACAGGGCTTGAACCAATTTTGTCTGAAAAAATTGTTATCTATGCGCAGGGTTCGACCGATATATATCGCCGATATTTATCATGATATATATCACGATATATATCGATATTTATAAGCAGTGATATATATCACGGATATTTATAAATTTACTGAAATGTGAGACTCTGCTTAAAAAAATTATAATCAATCATGATTTAAGAGCACGCCTATGCCCTCGTCAAGGGGCCACAGCCAACAGCTGAAAACGGGTATTTACCGTCATACTGACCATTTGTCCGATGGATGAAGCAACGCATTTTCGGGGAATCCCCAACTTCATCTTAGTATATCTTTAGATGGTGATTTTATAACTTCGCCACGGAATTGTATTTTTCAACATTCGGCTGGGTAAAATCAAAATCAAGAAATCGATTGTAACGTGACAAAACAGCCAAACTTGTTTTTTTTTTAATATCTAAACAGAGAGCATGCACCTACACCTAGAGCTTGCAATAGTAGTAATATAGAATGTATATGGGATGAGCCCACTGCGTCTACACTGGAGACTCCTTCTGATACCTTTGATGAATTTTTTAACTAACAATTTTTTTTATATTTTTGTTATTTTCTTTGTTTTTGATAATCTTGTTTGCATTTTTCAATAAATTAAGTAAATCACCATTTTAATGCGGTTAATTTATTGATTTCAATTAGGAAAAAACTTTAAAAATTGTTTTTAAAAATAAATATCAGGAAATTGATATATATCGGATATATATCGATATATATCCGATATTTTGATATTTATATAAATACAGTGAACTCTTGATATGTCGAACATCGATAAGCCGAACTCTTAGATAAGTCGAACATTTTTTCCGGTCCCAATTCATGGGTATCTAACCCTGTATACTTTCACCTCAATGAGTCGAACAGAGTTCTTGAAAGTAAAGAGTCTAGTAGATGAGTCGAACTGCTAGAAGGGCCCGCGAGAGAACCTCCACCTCTATTAGTCGTACTCCTAACCATCATCTCCTCTATGAGTCGAACTGATTGATCTAACAAATGAAACCGAAAAGAATTCGGTATGCAAATGAATCACCACATTTGGTAGCCATAATATGTATTTTTCAATCGCTTAGTACATTGTTCAATTTATGTTTTATTTGTTTATTGAGCCGTCGTGCGCTAAGAGCGTTTTAGTCATGGATCCGCGAAAACTGAAAATTTTATCAGTAGCAGATGAACTGGAACTCATTCGGGAAGTAGAGAAAGGAGAAGAAAGTAAAACCCTAATCGCTAACAAGTTCGGAATTCCTAAATCCCAATTGTCATCTATCATGAAAAATAAAATTAATATCCTCTCTTCATCAGAGTTAAAGGAAAATCAGTCCACCGGTACCGTCAGAAATTGCCTCGGCATTCAGATGTTCGCATCTTCCCTAGGCCACGAATTTACAGCGAGTAGTGGTTGGCTACGTAATTTCAAAAAAGATACAGAATTTCTGGAAGAACCTCGTTAGGTGAAAGTGCTAGGGTCAATGAAGACACTTGTCATCAACCCTTGTTTCTCATTAACTACTGTTGATGTCGTGAATACGCGCGAGTTTTTCCCTCAATGAGTCCAACTCTCACCTCAATAACTCGAACGTTTGGTGAGACGAACCATAGATAAGTCGAACAGTTTTTTATGGTCCCTGGGAGTTCGACTTATCGAGAGTCCACTGTATCATGATATTTTCGAACCCTGATCTATGGTAACCATTTTCTACACCGTCGTTTAGTTAAGTTGTGTAATAAAGGAGCAAAGAAAATTGGGTTAAGAAAATTATAACGTCACTCTGTAGGAATTAATGACGTAATAAGTAAAATTTTTGGTTAATTAAAAACTAAAATTGACCTCTTCGAGCCTTCTGCTTGACAACATTCAATAACGCAGTTATGAATTTTGTTCCTTACTTTATCTACACACTGTATGCTTCCGGCGGTACTGTGACGAAAAATCGACGCCCATGCGGACATGCGGACGCAGAGTCTATTTTGAGCAAGTCTTGCACTATAGGGCGAATAAAAGCAGCGTTATCGATTACAATACATGCAGCGAGACTAGACGCTTGGGGCGAATATGCATCTCGCGTAAAGACTCTAGTCTAAAGGTTTCATTTTCACCAGACTTGCAAGAGTGCAATATCGGCGTTCGGATATACGACTCTGGGGTCAGACAAAGAAAACTATACGTTACAGTAGTGAGCAGAAACAGTATTACTTTCGGATATGTAACCGAATCTTCCCTTGGGTTCCCAATAGGGTACACTATTTTTCTGACGAATCTCCAATATAATAGACGTACAATATTGTAGGGTTTTTTAAGAAAAGGCTATTACTATTCCTTGCTTTGCTGCGAATTATACAAAACGGAATCTTCGACATATTTGAACGTGCGTCCGTGTTTTCGAAGAATAAAACCGAAACTTTGCACATAACATAAAATATAAATATTAAATGGTTCCTTTCTGGGTTTTCTCTCCCAAACGCTGAAAAATAACTACAAAATAAAAAAATTATTATTTTGTGAATTCCTTCTGCGTTAGAAACAAAAGATATTTGTCAGAAGCAATGTATAGACAACAATGTTGCCCAACAAACACTAACTACACAATATCAACTATAAAACAACTATTTCGTTATGTTTCGGAGACTAGATCAGACTCCTTCGTCTGACACTATGCGAAAATCTTCAGAATTATATTAGTTGATAGCTATCCTGAAATTCTAAAATTGTCACATTAACAGTGTTTGAAGATCATGGTAACATAGTTTCACTTTGCATAGAAATTTCTAAGTTCCAACTCCTGTTTCAACAAATTCAACCTCTTGCATGTAACACGAAATACCATATGTTTATATTTTTCTGAATCTACTTCAATACCAGATCATCATGTATGCCCTCATACACTTTCATAATCTATAAAATTTGAATATTTCTGTATTGAAAATCGATAAATCAAGAAGCCATTTCAAATGAGGTGTAACGCTTCTGAATCATTGTTATGACAGATGACGTGATCAAAATTTACCATCTGCTTGGGCAGCCAATGCTGACTACGAGCCCTTCATAGGGAGCTGTGTTACACTGGAATAAAGAGTGAAACGGACACGAAAAGAGAGTGAGAGTAGATATGACGGGTTACGTCATGGACTGGCGCCAAGTTTCGATCGTTTGAACAGGCATTATGGGCAACCACATTTGAATGATCGTTTTCTCGTTGAAAATTGAAATTTTTTACGGCGGTTGAACTTTTTCAGTATTCTTATGGATATAATAATCGATTCCAATAATAAGAAAATACATGCAAGAGACCTATTGAGCAATTTGCAGAATTGCATTCTCTGTTCAACAAAATACAAGTAGACTCCTAAAGTTTCCTTTTAATGTAATCAGACTCTGTCTTCAGGCTCTTTGTTTTACTCCAATCCATCATGTGATCTCTATGGATTGTACGTACATGCTCTGCTTTTCTTTATTTCTGTATTTCTTAAGTTGTTCTTATGTTCCGACTTTCTTACTTCTTGTGGTATCGATGTTTCTCCTGTATATGATTTAAAACAAATTCAAGAAATGTTATATACACAAAAATAGGAATATGGATAGAGCGGAGAAGTTTATTTCAATGAGAAAGTTTAGTGGGTAATTCCGCAAAAAGGAAGAAGCCAACTAGCAGAAACAAGTGTCGGCAGGTACCAGCAGAATGATTTTTCTCTGCTCCTTTTTGCGGATATACCCACTAAACCTTCCCATTGAATTATATACACAGTTTTTAGATTTTTGTTTTTCATTAATGGGTTTTGTCTTTGTTAATAAAGACCTAAGATCGCTTTGTGTTTTGAAGACGGGTCTTATATTGAACTATTATAGATTTATTTATGCATTGCCTCGGATATCCATTATCTTAAAAAAATTTGTTGACGAAATCAATTTCATTATTTCGAATTTCAAGAGTAGAACAAATTAGATTAGCTCTATCGTAAAGTACTTAGTTCTACTATTGAAATTCGAAATAATGAAATTGATTTCATCAAAAAATTTCTTGAAGATAATAGATATCCGAGGTAATTCATGAATACATCTATCATGAATCTAGATGCAGAGCTTCTAATAAAACAACAAATAATCAAGTATGCACAACAGAATAACCAACAAAAACAACAAACCGATCCCTTTTGTTCGCGGCAAAATCAGAAGAATCAGTTCTTAGTTCAATATAAGAACCGTCTTCAAGATACAAAATGTTCTTTATTTTTTATATTTATTTTTAACTAAAGCAAAACCCATTAATGAAAAACAAAAATCCAAAAACTGTGTTTATAATATTCCTAGTATTTGTGGTAAATCGTATACAGGAGACACAGTACGAAACTCGGAACATAAGAACAACTTAAGATATAGAGACTTTCAAAAATAGCAGAACACGTATGTACAATCCATGGAGATCACATGATGGATTGGAGTAAAACAAAGAAGACAGAGTCTGATTACATGAAAATGAAACTTATGGGGTTGACCTGTATTTTGTTGAATTTTGCAAATTGCTTAATTGGAATTGACCACATTGAAGGAGTTGGAACTTGGAAATTTATATGCAAAGTGAAACTATGTTATTGAGTATACCTCCCACAGTATCCTTTAATGATTAATTGAAACTATGTTGCTATGATCTCCAAAGACAATTTTGGAATTTCAGAATAACAAAAAATAATTCAGAAGATTTTCGCTTGGTGCCTGACGAATGAATCTGATCTAGTCTCAGAAACTTTACAAAATAGTTGTTTTATCGTTGATGTTGTTTCGTTATTGTTGTTATGCAAGATTGTTCTATACATTGCATTTGACAAATGACAAATATCTTGTGTTTCTAACGCAGAAGCAATTCACAAAATAATAATTTGTTTATTTTATAGATATTTTTCTTAGTTTGGGAGGGAAAATCCAGAAAGGAACTATTGAGGTTATAATGGCCCACCTTCACATCGGTGTAATTTTTCAGCAACGGGATAACTCTCCCGTCAATTCTTTGATGTAGGGCAATCACGCAAATATAACCATCCAATTTCTCCTCATTCCTTTTCATACTGGTAGCTCTTGGATGTTGGGGAGCATTAAAAATGAATCTTTTTAACAGGGACGGCGAATTGCCATCACTGCGTAAAGGGGAAAAAAAAACTCTCGAGAGCCGCTCTCTGCAGGGTGGTGTGCGATGTATCCATTATTCCCTTTTTCATGCCAAGTATGACGTTAACTTTCATCGTAATGTTGTGATATGATATGTTGTTGATATGATATGATGGTAGATACATAAAGCCAAAATTGGTTATAAATATCATACCTGCGCACACAGAATATTCTTTCTCTATTTCAGTATCGTAATGAGTCCATTCCAGCACTAAATACAGTGCTGGAATGAACTCATTCCCGCATTGTTTCTGGTTAAATTTTTCGTTTTGTGGTAGTCAGCAATGATATTCGATCCTATCAAATTTCAACACACGTCAATTGACAATACAATATAATCAGGATATAGTGAAATAATTATTGAGGAAAAGTTTTATTTTCATTAAAGAATATCGTACTACATATTTCCTTCTTGCTAATTTTGAATCATTAATGCTATTAGGAAACTGTTTTAAATCTGATCTCCATGCCCTATACGTACGTTTAAAATTACAATTCCGTAATCTGTCAACTTTCGTAACAGTCACACCAACTACCAAGATACAATACAAAAGTCAATAGGATGTATAATCCGAATTTTTAATTAAATTTCAACAGTATTTTACAAAACGTGCCTGAAATAGAGAAAATATCGTCTTATACTCGTTGCAGAAGGCAATTCCAACACTCATGCGTTCGAAAACTCGCTCCTTCGTCGCTCGTTTTCGAATTTCGCATTCGTGTTTTCATAGTAGCCCATTCTGCAACTTGTTTCAGAATATACTATTCCGTATAAAATATGAAATCTGTTTGATGTTCCATATGTTTGTTCAATTCACACTGAAAATATAAGTTCATCTCGAACCCCACTGCCACCGGAAGCAAGCCCTCAGTATCCATTAAGGAAGTTGACATTTTCTAAACGAAGACATCACGCCTAATTACTGATATTAAAAAATATTAGTGTAATTAAAATTCCAGCATTATACGAGAAAACACGGAGTATTTCACGCGTTTTAATTGTCATAAATTAGAACACCACAGTTTGCCGCTGCGTGCAAATGATTCGACATTAATCTAAATATATGATAACTTTAGAACAATACCATACAGGGTGTTTTCGAAGGTGCATATTTATTTTTGACGGAAGGTAGAACTCATTAAATTAAATCATTCCACCAAAAATCGTTTATATAAATATGCAAGATGGGGGTGATATCAACCCCCGAGGTCGTATGCGATTCGTAGGAAATTTTGAATATGCCTGAGTCTCCCCAGGTATCATATTCAATCTCAAGAAATTAGAAGATTACCAGAAATAGTATATGAATAATGATTTCCACAGCCTTCTTAACCAATGACAATAATCTCACAGAGAGCTATAATCGATCAACAGCAAGAAGTTACAGGTTAAGGATTTTCCTTTGGTTTCCATTTCTTCACCGTTATTTGAATAAAATATTGTGTTAAACGAGTCCAAATGAGTTTTTAAAGTGTAAAAGTGATCAGTTTTTGATTGTTTTTGCGCGTATGTTCTCGGGAACATTTGGGTTCGACTCCCTGATCAAGAATTCGAGGTCAAGTTTGATTCTGTCCGACCGGCCGGCGTCCGTTGCCACGATAACTCAAGAACGGAAAGAGATAGCGATTTGAAATTTTCAGGGCAGGTGGCGCATTCCAATACGACGGACAAGTTCGTTAATGGGCATAATCGGCCCAATGGTTTCCGAGTAATAATTTTGTCTATAACCAATACTAATCTGATCGAATTGAAACTTGGTGAGTAGTTGTAGAATATAAACCTAAGGACGTTTGTGAAATTTTGTGAAAATCGCATTGCTAGAAAATTATAAAAAAATTATTAAAAAATATTATTTACGTCACGATAACCTAAGAACGGAAAGAGATAGCGACTTGAAATTTTTAGGTTAGCTTGATAATCTGAATGCGCCATTTGAGTTTGTTTATAGGCATAATCGGCAAAAAAGCTAGGAGTTATACCCATGTGAAATTTGGTTCTTATTTCCTCAATAACTTGGAGAATACAGAAGCGATCCAATTCAAACATAGTTATTAGTTGTAGAATGGCAACGCGAGAATTATTGCAAAATGTCGTGAGGATCGTATCACTAGAAAATTTTTAAAAAATCATAGAAAATTATTGAAAAAAATTCTATACATCAGAAACTATTCGTCCGACATCGCTGAAATGTTGCGAGAGCATTCAGAAACTAACTCTAGTACCAAGTTCCAAGTTTGAACATGATCGGGTTATATTGTTGGAGATCCGAGAAGCCTTGTGTGAGTTCAGTGGCCGGATGGGTGATCGTTGCCTTGACAACATCAAGCTGAGATAGATTCGTGCAAGTCGAAGCTTGAAGATCTAGAAGTACAAAACAATGATTTGGGCAATGGCTTGACCGATCTGTCCACTCGAGTCGGTGAAATCGATAAAATCCTCAACGACCCACTGCCAGCCCATCAAGTGTCCTCACAGGTGGATGCGAGAGTTGGTCGTATTGAGCAGAAAATTACGGCCCTTGAGGTTGATTCTGGCGCCTATGTTTCTTCAACCGAGGCTGTTGAGCGTGTAAAACGCTCATTCAATGTTATTCTTCGTGGTGTTCCTGAGGAGGTTGATACAATTGTTGCCATCCGTGAAATTCTTAAGACTGCGGATAGATCTTCCGGAGACCATGTAGTGAGTTTCACTCGGTTAGGAAAGAAGCTGATTGCACGTCCCCGCTTGCTAAGGGTGACGCTGTCAAACCCACATGTTGCGAACTCACTCTTGCGAAACAAGAACCTTCTCATGAATAACCCGGCCTACATGAACTACACTATTTCGGATGATAAAACACCACAGCAGCAATCAGAGATGAATAATTTGCGAAAGCTTTTGAAAAGAAGGCAGGAATCAGGAGAGACGCATCTGACTATAAGATTTGTTAAGGGTAGTCCTACCATTGTGTCACTTCCACCTGGTTCTCCAAAAAACGTTCAGTGCCCACCGAATGGAAACTCATTTACACCAACGCCCAGTCCCTCTACAGCAAATACAACGAATTGTTAACCTATGTAAATTCCAATAAAACAGATTTGATTTTGATTTCCGAATCTTGGCTTAAGCCTACTATTCCCGACAGTGTCGTTGCCATTCCTGGTTTCAGGCTGTACCGTTGCGATAATTCCTTGCACGTGGGTCATGATGGTGTATGCATTTACGTCAGTGACCTTATCTGCCAGAACTATAATATATCAACCTACCCGATCAACTCTCCTAACATAGATAATTTGTTCCTGGAGATAAAGCATAACAACGAGCTTCTGGTGACCATCGGTTGCATTTATAGGCCACGTACATCTTATTCGGACTCTATTCTCTTCTCCCATCTAGAGTCTTTATCCCAAAGCAAAGGAACTGTTTTTGTTGCGGGCGACTTCAATTTTCCTGATTTGAAGTGGCCGTTGCAGACTTTACCTCAGGGTACCTCCGCTGGTGCCCAATTTGCCTCATTGATCCACAGTTCCTCCTTCACTCAATTGATTGAGAATCCTACAAGATATCGAAGTGGTCAGCAGCCCTCCGTATTAGATCTTGTACTTGTGAACGATCCTGAGTCGATAACTGGCGTGGAGTACTTGCCCCCTTTCGGGAGATCTGATCATGTAGTACTCGCAACAAAATTCCAGTTCAGTTCGCTTGATACCCCGATGGTTCCTAAGGTAACGACAAGAATTGATTTCCGGGGCGTGAATGCGGATCTTTCCCTCGTCGATTGGGCAGAAAAATTTAGAGATCAATCTGTTCAAATTATGTGGAATGTATTTGTCTCCACGTTCAATGATTTGTTAGCTTCACATACAACAATACACCAATCCAAACACAATCCCACGAAACCATGGATAACCAGAGAAGTTTCTAAAATGTTGCATCATAAGAGGGTCCTTTGGCGGCGTTTCCTTCGTTATAGGTCACAGGAGAACTACCAGATCCATAGATCATACTCTAACGCACTACAGTCCAAACTCACTATAGCAAGGATAGAGTTCCAGAGGCGGATGGCAGGAGCGAAAAATAGAAAACAACTCTTCAAATTCATCAGATCATCCTTGAATACTAAAGTTGGTTCCCCGGTCGTTGCTGATGCGAACGGAAGTCCCTGCATTGAACCCGATAGGTCTGCTGAAGTTCTTGCCGACAACTTCTCTTCCGCCTTCACCAGTGAACCTGGTGGTGCGATGCCCGAGATGGTGATCCCTAGACAACGAAGAGGACTCTCGGATATAGTCTTCTCTGCTGACTCTGTTCTTGAAGAACTCAGTTCCCTGGACTCGTCTTCTGCCCCTGGCCCGGACCACCTGACACCTTTTGCATTAGCAAAATGTGCACCCTCATTGGCTCTACCATTACATCTTATATATACCGAATCATTCAATTCTGGCAGCCTTCCGGCGGAGTGGCTCGATGCGTCCGTTACTCCCATCTTCAAGTCGGGAGATAAATTAAATGCCTCTAATTATCGACCCATAAGTCTAACTTCAGTTGTGTCCAAGGTATGTGAGAGACTTATAGTTAAGGTGATGATACCTTTTCTTCTGCAGAATGGAGTGCTTCCGGAGTGCCAACATGGCTTCTTGCCTGGAAGATCTGTTCTCACAAATCTGCTGAGGTGTGTTGATGATTGGACAAAGATGGTGGATGATGGACGAGCTGTTGACGTACTCTATCTGGATTTTGCTAAGGCGTTTGATCGAGTGCCTTTAAGACGGCTTCTATATAAGATTGAACATCTCGGTGTGAGGGGGAAGCTTTTGGGGTGGATCAGAGCATTCCTGAGTAACCGACGGTTTAGAGTTAGGGTGTCTGATGGTACCTCTACACCCAGGATGGTTTCGAGTGGTGTGCCCCAGGGAACAGTTTTGGGTCCAATCCTGTTCTTGCTTTATGTTGCAGATCTCCCCCCTCTTCTTCGGTCGTTGTGCTATCAATATGCGGACGATCTAAAATTCTACGCTGATCCAGCAACAGACCATTCAACTCTACAGGACGACCTGAGATCCGTTTCCGCCTGGTGTGACGTGTGGCTGATGACATTGAACATCTCAAAGTGTAGAGTGCTTCACATAGGCAAAAATAACCCGGAGATGACTTACTATCTGAATGGTCTTCCGGTTCAGACGACTGACTCCCATGTGGATCTAGGCTTAACCGTGAATAAAACGCTTACCTGGTCTGACCATATAACCGCCATCACATCCAAAGCAAAGAAGATGTTGTACATTTTTCATAAGTCATTCCCAGGTATGGACGTTTCAACCTGTGCCTTACTGTACAAAACCTACATACGACCTATATTGGAATTCGCTGGGCCCGTTTGGTATCCGATCCATCAATATGACATGGACCTCCTGGAGTCGGTGCAGCGCTTCGCGACCAGATTGCCTTATGGGTGGCATCGCCCCGACTATCCAACCAGACTGAAAATTTTCTTTTTGCCAAGTGTTAGTGATCGCAGGCTGAGGGGAGACCTCATTGTGACGTACAGGGCTCTCAATGATCTGTTTGGCCTTAATCTGTCGGATATGTTTGTGTTGAACACAAATATTAATCTTCGCGGTCACAGTTTGAAGCTTGCTAAGGAGAGGTTCCGGACATCGGTCCGACAAGGTTTTCTCTCGAATAGAATTTTCGATGTGTGGAATGGCTTGCCGGTGGATGTAGTGAATGCGACTAGTGTTAACTCCTTCAAGAACAGGTATGATGTGTTGAGAGTTCGGCTTCCGCAGCAGTGATGTTGTGAACCAGTGGTTTCTGCATGCTTCGTTTGTTTTATATTTGTTTGGAAATCTATTAAGTTTAGTATGTTTTTTTTTATCTCTTTTGTAAGCACTTGTTTCTTTATTAATTGTTAATTGAGTTACAATAGGCTAAGGCCTCGACTCTATCCTTCTGTTAATAATAATAATAATAATAATAATAACTCTCGAACGAATGGAGATAAGGACTTGCAATTTTCAGGATAGGTTGCACATCTGAATGGGAGAGTTAAGTTTGCTGTTGGCCATAATCGGTCCAAAGGTTTCGGAGTTATAACCAACTGGAATATTATTTCCTCGATAACTCAATATATATAGACTCGATCGAATTGGAGCTTGGTAACTAGTTGTAAAATATCGACATCAAGTCGTGTGTAAAATTTTGTGAGGATAGTACCACTAGAAAATTTTTAAAAAATTACGAAAAAATATTATGTATCTCATGATTCCTTGAGAACGGAAAGAAACAGCAACTTGCAGTTTTCAGGGTAGATTGCGCATCTGAATGCGACATTTAAGTTCGTTAACTAGCATGATCGGCCAAATGGTTTTGGAGTTATATCAATCTGAAATTTGGTTATTATTTCTTCAATAACTCGAAAAATACAAATCCGATCCAATTTAAATATGGTTATTAGTTGTAGAATATCAACGCGAAAATTCTTGCAAAATTTCGTGAGGATCGTAGCACTAGAACATTTTTAATTTTAATTATTTTAAATCATTGAAAAAAAAACAATTTTTATTGATTCGTTGCAAATTGGGTGAATAACTGTGTCGTACAATTCGAAATCTCTCGTCGATGTTGTGTAACAGATGTCGAGTTACGTCCCACACCCACATAATGGTTATGTGTCAATTTCCCGAAAGACCCCAATTTAAAAATGAAATGCGCCTCTTCTATACCTCACAAAAACTGGACTCCTTCACAAAAGTCAGTAGTTTGTTTGATTAATTTCTGAAATCATCAGATACGATGTGTGTATATTTAAGTAATCATCAAAGAATACTGTCGGAGGTATATTCATTATTGAATGGTTTCTTTCTGGGTTTTCTCTCCCAGAAAGAAAAAAATCTATGGAATAAAAATGTATTATTTTGTGAACTTCTTCTGCGTAAGAAACACAATATTTGTCAAAAGCAATAAATCGAACGATGGTGCCTAACAAACAATAACGAAACAACATCAACGATGAAACAACTATTTCGTAACGTTTCGGAGTCTAAATCAGACTCCTTCTTCAGACACTGACGAAAATATTCAGAATTATTTTTTGTTGATATAGCTATTCTGAAATTCGAGAAGCAATAGGGCCAGATGTCCCTGACCGTTGTATTCTTATAAACCTGATGTAGTAGTTACCGTCAGTTATGCTACTTATGTTTTAACTATTTCAGATCTGACACTTACAGAGGAAATCATACAGAAAATATACCTAAGTACTACGTCAAGCTTGCTGTAATATACTGATTCTTCAATGTACTTTAGATGGTGAAATAGTTAGCAGCTGACGTTTTCCGTGTTCCTACTTGACTTTTTTCAGGTCTTTAAATCTATCTCCAAGGGGAATTGCTCCCACGATTCGCTGGTCGATGTTTTCTCTCCAAAATATGCGTAGAGGGATAGGTATTCAGGTGTATGGGTCCTTAATTGATCTCACGTGGTAACGACGTTAACATTCCAATTCCAGGATAACATATCTAGCCCAAAAGTAACTACTTCTCAATAAAATCGACGATCCACAAATACTGATTAGTTTCCTCCCTGACTTGGATTAAAATGATTCGAATCTGTCGATTAGACGATGTACTATGTTTCAATTTCAACCTCAAATGCAATTGAACTCGGACAATGAATCTAAATAATAATACTCATCGTTTTTTAAAAGATGTATTACAAGCCCATGGTTTATTTTGAGTTCTACCACCTGTAAAATAAAGACTCAGGTGAGTCCTGAGAAAGTTTTTGAAGGTTTAAACACCCTGTATAACATTTATCTCTCAATAATCTAGTACTGAGTTCAGGGAATCGTTCAGGTCAATGGGATGATTGCCTAAGATATTGTTCCCCCTCTTATTGGTAGGTGCATGTTTGTTCAATTTCAACAAGGTAATTGGTAGAATCATTTTCAGTTTCACATAATATGGTATATCTATGTATTTCCGAATTTGTCTAATTGTCATTTTGTTATTTTTCATGCCTTCGCCAAAATAGGAATAAGATGTGAGTATACTTCGAATTATTTTATTGATTTATTATTGTACATTTTTCTAGTGTATTTGCTAACTTCGAATTTGATCACTTATTATTCTAATTCACTTCATTATTGTTAGATGCAAAAAACATAATGCTCGAAGTTCAAAAGAAAATATATTTATATGTATATAAATGGAAAAGTTTATCTGTAATTGCAAAAGTTTTATGTTTGAAAACAAATCATCTTAATATGAAAATAAAAGTTCTAGAAAATAAGATAAAACCGGGTAACATTGACGCAACTATATGAAAATGCCTGTGAGGATCAGAAAAATGAGGAAACATATCATAAACATTGGCAACACAACAAAGTTATGTTTAACGGGCGTCTAATTATAATAATGAACAAATTAATCAGGGCTGATGAATCATTGCGATGACAGAGCTACTGGATGGTTGTTGAATTAATGATAATGCCATCCATTAGACGTTATACCGACTCATTTAAACTCGCACAGAAAGGCGTGGTTTGGTCGGTAGTTTTCAAAATTCGCAATAAAAAGGAAATTACACATTTAAATATTACCTCAGTGTCAATGTTCCCGGTTTTACCTTACATCAGTCTATAAATCCAGCAGTTGGTGCAGGTATACCAAAAACTGTCTCAACCACAACAAATGTGATATTAGAGAAGCACATTTTTCCAATTCGGTACGATATCAATGAAGACAAGTTCATTATGTATTTGATGATTCCCTGTTGTTGTGATTATAATTGTAGTGATGTATTTCTCTCATTCTTATTGAAAAGAGACGTCGCTAATTTATATTAATATGATTTGTTCACAATAAAATACAGATATGTTTATTCATCTCTGCTCCCGTATATTGTTAGAATATACAGGATGCTCCAGTTTGAAAGGTGGAAAATCCAAGAGACTAAAGAGAATCGAAAAATAATATGAATTTGCGTAATGAATCATATTCGGGAAATGCTCTGTTTACGAATTACAGAGCGTTAAAGTTTGATTAGAAAAATCGAATTTATTAATTTTTGCTAAAGGCCTGGAGATATTTGAATGACATTTTCTAGTCCTCGATTTCCAGTGCGGTAGGAATTTTTTTTATGGAAAATATTTTTCCGTACTGGCACGTGACTGAAAATATTCAAGACAAAAATGTTTAGCCACGTCTTTCATGAAGATAAACATCAAGTTTGAATTCCCCATTCAATTTGTGAGAAGAAAGCTCTCATTTTTTCTCATCTAAGCACCTTTCTTGAGTAAAGAAGAAATATCTAGCTAATGAACTCAGCCAAAATGTTCGAAACGCAATCCACCAAACTCAATATATTTTCGGCATCTCCTTGTTAATGATTGTATTGGAAGTGACACTTTGTTCGGTTTTTGCATGCGTGAAGATGGCAGAGGAGATGGTTCCCATTACCACCCTTGGGACACATACGAAGTCTATAAAATTAATACAAACTGTCCATTAGTTTACAATAAACGTTTCCTGTGAGTTTAATCTATAGAGGTTATATTTTCGACGTATTATGAACGTAGATATCAATTGGAAAGCGTTCCCATTTCCACCCCTCAGACCCATCCGAAGTCGATAAAAATGTTTAAGACTTGTTGTTAGCTTCTAAGATGCCAAGTTTTTGATATTGTACCAAATTTCGCTAATCACTTGATTTTATATTTTTCTTATTTGATTTTTGCAACAAACATGAAAGTGATAACATTTCTGAATAGATAATGACGAGATCTTTTAAACGATGTATCACAAGCCCATACTTTCTATTTGAAAAATTGGGGGTTGTACCTGTCTTTCGAATGGGGTTGAAGGTAGGGTTCGTATTTTTACGAAGACGAATGACAATTTGAAATTTAAATTTTACGTGTTTCGGGATTCTCCATAAAATGTACAGTACACCAAGATAATTAATTTATTTCATTTGGCTTTTCCACACTGTACCTATAATATTATCCTCTCAAAAATTTTGGACAATTCCCTTAAGATGGATAATTTGTTATATCTTGGATATCGCCTAATTTATGGACCGGTATAATTCTTGCCAACTTGAGGACAGTTGGCAATTGACCAGAAGAAATCGATAGAAAGATGCCTGGAAATGGAACTAGAAAGAAACTATCAGAGATGTGATATAGCAATCCACTCTGACAGTCGAGCTGCTATTAAAGCTCTGAGCTCCCATGTTATCGAGTCCAAGCTAATTTGGGAGTGCCGAAGAAAACACAATGAAGTGGGCAAGAACAACATGGTCTCCTTGGTCTGGGTTCCTGGTCACGCGGGACTCACAGGAAATGAGGAGGCCAACACACTTGCCAAGAAAGGAGTACAAACCCCCTTTATAGGCCCGGAACCCCACGTGGGCTTGGTGGATACACCTACACAAGTGAATTTCGGATGAAAGAAGAAACTGTATGAGGTATTTTCTGGAGGTCTCTACCCGGAATGTATCACTCCAAGAAATTCCTCCGGAACTTTGATACTGTCAGATCCAAGAAATACTTGGACCTCAGTAAGATTACGCTGCCCCTCCTTACTGGTTTCCTCACAGGGCACTGCGGCCTTAGGAAGTATATGTTGAGATTTGGGTTAGCAGAAACTGACGAGTGCAGATTCTGTTGGGAGGAGGATGAAACTCCTGAGGACCTGATAACGGAATGCCTTGCCATCTCAAACCAACGCAAGGACTGCTTTGGGCAAGACATTTGCAGGAGCGAAGACTTAGCCTCCTTGAAGCCATCTCAGATACTGGAGTTTATCAGAACTCTGGAACTGGAAGGCGAGCTGTAGATGGTGATGGCATGGACATCTCTGACGGGGGGGCACAATTGACCTTAAGGTCGCAGTGCAACGTTACCCCCTACAACAATATACAATGGTACAATCAACCAACAGAATGTGGATGAGATTTCCCTGGAAAGAAAAATAAATGACTACTAAGGGAAGTCTGTACAATGTTTCGGTTGAAGCCGAAAACGAACACAACCGAATGGAACCGTCGGCATGTGAAACAAACCTTACACGGTCAATATTATTGACTCAATATTTAGCGAAAAGCGGCAGACCTCACATGGGCCAATAATTTATTGCTTCAATATTATTCAGTTACGATCTACCGGAGTAATTTTTCCGTGATTGCGACATCGTAATAGCTTTATTGATCATCAATGTTCCACAAGGAAATCATTGCATCAATATTTTGTCAGTGAATATTATTGACACAATATATTCCTCACGCGTTCAATATACTGTTCAATCTCGATATTGCGTCAATATTATTGACCGTGTGAGGTGCTCTTTACTCAGCTTTTGTCGGGCAGTTCTACAAAACCGAAATTTCCTCACTGCGAAGATTCAAAGTGACTTAAACTTTCAAATTAGCGACTTGAAATTAAGATCATGAATGCCTATCGTGAATCTAGTTCAACCGCAAAATTGATCAAATTCTATTCAAAATTCCTCTTTCAAATAGAATTATGTTTGACCTCTACTACTTACTAGTTGACCTCTTGAGATCTGTGATGTATAATTGAATGTCTTGGAGCTATACAGCATACAAAGAGACGAAACGTAAATATGACATTATGATAAGAAAAGAAAGAACAGAACATAATAGAAATATCATCGAGAAGTCAACAAATAGATCAAAAACCGTTTGGAATCTTGTTAATGAAACACTGGGGAAGCAACGAAAAAATACAAGTGAAATTAAAAATGAATCTGAACCGTGCAAACTGTTGAACAATTTTAATAACTTCTTCGTCAATGTTCAGTCATCACTCAATATTGAAAAACAGTCAGATTACGATTCTGATTGTATACAGCGTCAAGAAAAATCCTTTTTCGTGTTTGATATCACTGAAAATGAGGTAATAGCTACGGTTAGAAGAATGAAAAACTCCAAATCTGCAGGATGGGATGGTGTTCCTGTGGAAGTAATCAAGGCATGTATACATCTCATTGCAACACCTTTGGCTATTATAATGAATAAATCATTTAAGGATGGGGTTTTACGAGAAGACCTAAAAATTGCTGTTATAAAGCCAATTTTCAAAAATGGTGATCCCAAAGATCCAGGAAGCTATCGCCCAATCAGCATCCTGTCCACATTTTCGAAGATATTCGAGAAAGTTTTGGCCAATAGGCTTCTGAAATTCTTCAATAAGTTCAAGGTTTTTTCACAAAGTCAGCATGGATATATTCATGGAAAAAGTACCGAGACAGCGATATTCGAGCTGTATAATTCTATAGTAACGGCATTAGAAAGGAAGGAGTTGCCAGTTGGATTGTTCTTGGATTTGTCGAAGGCATTCGATTGTGTTGATACAGAAATATTACTGGAGAAATTGAAAAGTATGGCATAAGGGATAAGCAGCTGAAACTCATCGAGAGCTACTTGAAGAATAGACCTCAGACAGTAAAGATGGTGATAAATGGCAGTGAATATCAGTCCTCACAAGAAGTAAACAAGGCAGGTGTGCCTCAGGGTAGTATCCTTGGACCACTGCTTTTTCTGATTTACATAAATGATCTTCCATCAGCCCTACGAGATCATATTTTTGGCAGCTTTTTGGAGTGTTTGTTATTTGCTGACGACGCTAATGTTATCTTGAGATCCTCGTCTTTTGGGTTCACCTTGGAGATGGTTCAGACAATTCTGGATGATGTTAATAAATGGTGCACGAAGAATCGTCTTGTCTTGAATGTTGCAAAGAGTGAGTGTATGGTCTTCAGTACTGACAGATCTACTGTTAGTGTACCTCAGGATGTTAAAGATTGTGTAACTGTGTCCACAACTGCAAAATTTCTGGGTGTTCATCTAGATAACCACTTAAAGTGGAACTTTCACATAGACAATCTTGTAAAGAGGCTAAACTCGGTAATATATTTAGTGTGTGTTCTAAAAACTAGAATGGACTTTCGAACTTTGAAGATGGTATATTTTGCGAACTTTCAGTCTTTAATAAGTTAAGCATAGTTTTCTGGGGAGGTAGTTCGCTGTCTGAATTAGTGTTTTTAAGACAGAAGTCTATGTTGAGAACATTATTGGGGTTAAATTATAGGGAATCGTGTAGAGGACATTTCAAGCTAAACAACTTACTAACAGTTTATGGTTTATTTATATATAAAGTTCTTATCTTCATGTATCTTCATCCCCATTATTTTGAAGTCCACAGAAATGTTAATTTGACAAGAAGAAAAGAAACCTTTTTTTATCCTCATCATTCTCTGGCAATAACTGAAAAATCTCCACTTTATCTTGGAATGAAATTGTACAATTGTCTTCCTAGTAAATTTAGAATGATGAGAAATGTAAAAATTTTCAAGAAAACCCTGCATGAACTAGTTATAGAGTGTGAACCATATTCATTGTCCGAATATTTCACTTTTTGTAATAATTAATGAATTTGACGATAATCAATTTTATTGTATGTATACAATAACTTTTGAATTTAATAAATCTACTATACTACTATACTATACTATACTATATTAAACAAATTGTCATTAATCATTCTTCATTACTCTTTCCAGATACGGACAATCAAAGGGTCATCATCCACGTGCGGGATATAAACGACGAACCACCCTATTTCATTAACCGACCTCTCCCCATGCAGGCCGTTGTTCAACTGAACGCAGCACCTAATACACCCGTTTTCACTCTGCAAGCCAGAGATCCAGACACCGATCACAACATCCATTATTTCATAGTTCGAGATAGAACTGGAGGCAGGTTCGAAGTGGACGAGAGATCCGGTGTGGTTAGGACGAGGGGTACGGATCTGTTCCAGCTGGACATGGAATATGTTCTATACGTCAAGGCGGAAGATCAGAATGGAAGGGTTGACGAGAGGCGGTTCCAGTCGACACCGGAAGAGAGACTTTCGATTGTTGGCGGAAAGAGAGCGCCCCAGTTTTATATGCCGAGTTACGAGGCGGAAATACCGGAAAATCAGAAAAAAGATTCAGAGTAAGTATGATTGTTTAAGGGTTAGATTGGATAGTCGTACACATTTCTTGGGGAGGACCAAAAGGTCCGTTTGCATACATTGCTTTTTGGTTTATTTTTCTTTCTCTCTGATAATAAAACTTTCGCATCATGTAGTGGAACATTTTTCTAATAATAATTATCGTATGGATTAAATCACATTGTACTTTTTGGCACACTTGTTCCTCGGAACAGAGTGCTCATCAATTTGCCCAAATGTATGTAATTTTCGAATTTTTGGCTGGAAATGGTCTTAAACGATTTGGTTCGACTCACTGATCAAGAATCCATGGTACAAAAACGATTCTGTCCGGCCGTCTGTCCGTTAACACGATAACTCTCGAACGGAATGAGTTAGATAGTTGAAATTTTCAGAGTAGGTTTGAGGGATAAATATCTCGGTTAAGTTCGTTATTTGCGAAAACAATTTGTGTTTTACATTAAAACTTTTGAATTAAATTTTTTTAAAGATGCAGTTTTATCATAAGAATCCATGGATATCATTTTCAACTCTAACAAGCTGATACTTTCGGAGATATGATTTTTCAAAATTTCAATAATACATCGTAGTTATATGTATTCACAGAATACGAATTCTATCTGTCTGTGTTCAATGTTCATAAATGTCATCTTATCTAGCTATTAGAGACATGTCAATTCGTAGTTTGAAAATATTTTCTGTTGGAAAACAAATAAGTATCCGATTCTGGAATTTGTGTGGTATGAACTATTATATTATGATATATAATATATAATAACTATTAAAATAATTTGTTCGTCAGCCTCTTTATACTCAAAGTTCAGGAATAAATGGAAAATCATCTATGATTGTCTCCAGCCTCTAGACATTTCGATGATACTTTCCTTATTATTTTAAATGATAATTTTTGAAGCATTTAAGCATTGAATATTGCTCATTTAATCTTGATAAATTAACTATTATTTGCATTTAATTTCCTTCATGTAGTGTAGTTCTATCATAAGAATCCATTGATACCATTCCCAACTCTGAGAAAGCAATTTTTTCCGAGACATGATTCGTCAAAGTTTGAACAAGAGCGCCAAAGCTCCTGTCCACAGGGCTTGAACCAATTTTTATTTAGCTTCTCCTCAATCATTTGACTTATTTCTGTTCAAATATACTGCGTGGAAATCTTCAAAATTTGCTATGAAAATCTAGAACGAGCTTTTCAGCTGGAACTTAAAAATTGGGTATTACAATAAGTCAAAATATTTTTCACAAACTTTTCTATTGATTTATATGAAAGTCAGAATGTGAATTACTATCAAAATGCTCACTCTAAAACTAAAGCTTTAGAATCAGTAGTTTGCGAGCAATGAATAAATTGGTGGTGAAGATTACAGAATGAGCTACATTTAGACATAATTGAATATAAAAGGTACAATTTGAATAGCAAAAAAAATTGTGACTGTGTAATGTCTTCGGCGTTTGTTTACTGTTATGTGGTTATTAACATATTTGAATATTGTGATCCAGTATTGGTCCAATTGATCTTAGAATTTTCATTCGTTCGGTGTATTAAACGTCGTGGTGGAAACCTTCGCGTTTATATAATCAACCACGAATACAATCCTTAGTGCCTACATTGATATATTGATATCGATATTTATTTATTTATTTATAAGGAACCCTTACAGGAAATCCCAATTACAAGGCTTAACTATTCACAATATTATTATAAACATTTTAAGTGTGGTAAAGTATCTATGAACATTAATAAAATTCGATTACAGATTCCATTACAAATAAGACTAGGTACATTCCAAAACTATGAACATAAAATAAAGAGATAACAGTTATAAAAAGAAAAAATAGGTTATAATATGAACAAACGGCTTAATCTATAAAACGAAATCCAAAAATAACGTTAAAGTGAAGAACACCAAAAAAAAAACAACAAAAATTTTACACAATTTACAAAATATTGGTTGTGCTGGAATCCGGGATGAACGCAGACTTGCCACCGCGATCGGTCGGTCTATTCTGGCGCACTGAAGGCTCTACACAATCCACAAGCTCAAGCCTTTTAAGCCTTCCGGGTAATGACCTGTCCAGTTCCCCCAGTCTCAGCTTGTGGACTCCTAGTTCCTCAAATCTAATCCTGACCTCAACGGGAGCTTACTTTGATGTTTTTTGAGGCCGCAATAGCCCGTATACGCCGCTGTTAAAATCCTCAGGTCTGACCTAGAGAGTTAAGAAGGCATGCTACAGGGTAAATCAACATTTATGTACAACCATCTGCAGTTATTCCGTATTTAGAGAGATGCCACATACCTGTTCAGGTCCAATGAGTCACTTGGAAGCTACCTGTGCTACCAATGAGTCCGCCAACTCATTGCCCAAGTTGCCCGGAACCCAAATAAGCTGCAGTCTGCAGCGCTCTCTCTGTTGGGTGATTCTGTAGGCCGCCACAAGCAGGAACCAGTAGTTGTAGGAGGCCAGTGCCTTAAGGGCAGCTTGGCTATCTGAATTGATCTGCGAACCCATCCTTTTTGCGCGTATGTTCTGGGGAACATCGCGTTATAGTTTTGCCCAAATGTCTGTTTTTTGACGAAAATGGTCTCAAACGATTTAGTTCGACTCCCCAATGAAGAATTCGAGGTCAAATTTGATTCTGTCCGCCCGGCCGTCCGTTGCCACGATAACTTGAGAACGAAAAGAGCTAGCGACTTGAAATTTTCAGGGTGGGTGGCGCATCCCAATACGACGGACAAGTTAATAAGCATAATCGGCCCAGTGGTTTCCGAGTAATAATTTTGTTTTCAACCAATATAAATCCGATCGAATTGAAACTTGGTGAGTAGTTGTAGAATATGAACCTAAGCACGTTCGTTAAATTTTGTGCGAATCGTGTGACTAGAAAATTAAAAAAAAAATTATTAAAAAATATTTTTGTTGTCACGATAACTTGAGAACGGAAAGAGATAGCGGCTTGAAGTTTTCAGGTTAGGATGTGCACCACGACGCGACATTTCAGTTTGTTTATGAGCATAATCGGCCTAACGGTTTCAGAGTTAGAGCCATCTGAAATTTGGTTGTTTTTTGTTCTTCATTTACTCGAAAAATACTAAACCGATTGAATTCAAACATGGTAATTAGTTGTAGAATGCCGCAAAAATTGTTGCAAAATTTCGTGAGGATAGTATTTGTAAAAAATTTTTAAAAAATCATTGAAAATTGAAAAAAAAAATTCTATATATCAGTAACTAACGTTTGAAATTGCTGAAATTTTGCAAGAGCCTTCATAACCTAACTCTACTGCCAAGTTTCAAGTTTTAACACGATCGGTTGAATATTGTTGGAGATTTGAGCATTCTTGTGTGAGTTCAGTAGATGGGTGACCGTTGCCTCGATAACTTTCGAACGAAAGGAGATAGGGACTCGCAATTTTCAGGGGAGGTTGCGTATCCGAAAGGGAGAGTTGAGTTCGTTTTTGGGCATAATCGGTCGAACGGTTTCCGAGTTATACCCACCTGGAATATTATTTCCTTGATAAAAAATAAATATTCGATCGAATTGAAGGTTGGTAACTAGTAGTAGAAAATCATCATAAGGACGTGTTTAAAATTTTGTAAGAACCATACCCCTAGAAAATTTGAAAAAAATTACGAAAAAAAAAATTAAGAACCGCACCCCTACAAAATTTTAAAAAAATCACGAAAAAAAAATTGGTTCAAGCACTGACGTGAAGTCAGGAGCTTTTGCGCGTATGTTCTATTGTCCATTCTTCTGTATTGGACACCCTTAATCGAATTTACCATGGTAAATTATGTTGTCCATTCTCCTGTTTTGGACACTTAATTCGAATTTACCATGGTAAATTAATTAATTAATTCGAATTTACCATCGTATTTACCAACTGTATATTGAAATTTCTTCTCTCATATTTGTAGTTGTTCAAACCTTGAATTACTGATGGAATATTATTTATTTCATATCAGATATTGACCTCACATATTTCTCCTGATCATTTTGTCATAAAAAAGTTTTCATAAAATCTAAACAATTTCTCGCAAGTTCGTCTTCAACATCTATCCACTTCTATCGCTTCAATATTTTCCCTGATATAATATTTATTCATTTTTCAGCATAATATCTGTGAAAGCAAAGTCATTCGCCGACAGAGAAATCAGGTACACACTGAAAGCGCAAGGCCAAGGAGCTGGTACCTTCAATATCGGCCCAACATCTGGAATTGTCAAATTGGCAAAAGAATTGGATTTCGAGGACCTCAGGCAACCCCATGTCTATTCACTTGTGGTAACAGCAACAGAGGATTCGGGCGGATTTTCCACGTCGGTCGAGGTAATTTAATTCTAAAAATTTTCAGCTTTTATCTGAAAATGCAATTCTGAGTGGTTACTTTATTCCTGCATCTGGCATTGAGTTATACAGATTCACACAAGAAGGAAGGATCCTTCAAGTTTACTCCTGTAGTTTATTTGATTGACTGAACTCATTATTTCATTCATGGTGTATATTTAAAAGAAATACCCAGATGTCAGTTTTACTTGAATACCATTTTATTTAATCTTTCATATTAGCCCCCTTCAAGTGATAGTTGCAACCACTATCATTTAAGCGGCCCATACACGCTCAATATTATTGTGCGATGTGGGTTGCACAATATATTGACGTTGGCCCTTAGACGGTCAATATTATTGTACAATTTGTTGGTTGGTGCAAAAAATTACATCGTATGGAGGCGATATTGATGGTTGTGCAATATATTGCGCTATTGCGGAACCTTTCAACAACACCGCCCAAACAAGATCAATTATATTTCACAAACCAAAATATTGTACAATAATATTGAGCGTGTATGGGCTGCATGATATTGGAAGGGGCTGCCTGTGATACACACGCATTTGAAATCTAATGTCGTACGAGATGACCAGCAGATCTACCATCGCCGTGGATTCCCAAGGTAGATCAGCAAATCTGCAAATCTGCAAATCTGATGCCAGTGGCTGCGACTCAGGGATTATTGACAAGCACCAGATTTCAAACCGACTAGAAGAACATTAATCACCCTGATAATTTTGTTTATTCGTCGACCTCTATGAAAAGTGATATTTTACGTACTTTGCTACCATAAAATCTATAATTATTGAAGGCAAGCACTTTGCAGACGAGAAAGTACTTTCTCTTCCGCTGTGGTCACTATGAATACGGAATAATACGGTACAATTCAAACATAAGTGTCTGTAAGAATAACTGTCAGTGCTGTGGTCACTATGGATACGATTCAATACAAACATAAATGTCATTTGCTATTGTGAAATTATTTAAGAGGTCCGAAAATCCTAAAAATATGTAGAGGTCGACGAAAAAATGTAATATGCACCTCGGCGAAAAACTGTCTATTGTCTCGCCTGCTTGCTATCCTCGGCTCCGCCTCGAATTACAAATTGCAGACTCGACTATAATAGACAGTTTTTCGTCCTTGATACATAAATAACTATAATCAGTGTTTTCCGCGCTTTCGTACTGACAGATGACAGAAATTGATATGTTTTCACATTACACGATTTCGTTTTAGCTGGTCCCCTTTGTAAATTTCCTCTTCACAGAGAATTTGCGGTGGGTGATTCATCTAGAAATTAATCATACGTAAAAGCACAAGAGCTTTTTTTTTATCGGATAAACTTTTATTTTTTACGAAAACTAGATTGCTTAGAAATTTAACGAGAACAAACGAACTGATAAAAACTCGACAGCGAAGCTGGAGAGTTTTTATAAGTTTCGTTCGTTCGAGTTTAAATTGCTTGAAAGCAATCTAGTTTGATATACAAAATAGAAGTTTATCCGATCTTAAAAAAATGCTCGAGTGATTTTTAGCTAGATAAATTCACGAATTTAATTTTATGGTAGCCATATTGTTATGTTGCTAGGAAACGAGCTAGTACGGCTTGATTTCGAGCTGGAGAGTGTTTTATCGCTGTAAAAAACGATGCAGCTTTTTTATCGATGTCAAAGTGATATAAATGCGATGGTCAAATAGACATTTTATTGTAGGAGTGAATTTATCATTATTTATGAGGTATTATGTTGCCTATCAGTAATGGAAGCGCAAAGGTTTTTATACTGAATTATATTAATTTTTTTAGTTGACAATCCGAGTCACAGACGTCAACGATAATGCACCGAAATTTGAATTGCCAGATTATCAGGCTCACAACGTGGATGAAGACATTCCTCCCGGCACCAGCATTCTCAAGGTCAAAGCTATGGACGCGGATAGTGGCGCCAACGCGGAAATCGAATATCTTGTATCAGACGACCATTTCAGTGTCGACCCCAGTGGAATTATATCCAACAACAAGCAACTAGATGCTGACAATAACAATGCATATTATGAATTCGTTGTAACAGCTAAAGACAAGGGCGAGCCTGCTAAAACTGGCACAGCAACTGTCAGAGTATATACAAAGAATAAAAATGACGAAGAACCGAAATTTTCACAACAAGTCTATACCCCAAATGTTGACGAAAATGCCGGTCCAAATACATTAGTTACAACTGTTGTAGCGTCAGATAAAGATGGGGACAATGTGAGGTTTGGTTTTGTTGGAGGAGGCACGAGTGCTGGTCAGTTTGTAATAGAAGAAATTACTGGTGTTATTCGATTACACAGTAAATCAATAACATTAGACAGGGATAAGTACGAATTGAATGTAACAGCTATGGATGATGGAGCATGCTGTGTTAATGGCGAATCTACAATTCACACAAGCACAGCTGTCGTAGTTGTATTCATAACGGATGTAAACGATAATAAGCCAATATTCAAAGATTGTGGTACTTACTATCCTAAAGTTGAAGAAGGTGCACCCAATGGGTCACCTGTCATCAAGGTACATGCTACCGATGAAGATAAAGGAGTGAATGGACAAGTTAAATATTCAATAGTACAACAGCCGAATCAAAAGGGTACAAAGTTCACTGTGGATGAGGAGACGGGAGAGGTGACGACCAACAAAGTATTTGATAGAGAAGGAGATGATGGCAAATTCGTATCGATTACTGTTAAAGCCACAGATCAAGGAGAACCGTCATTGGAAGGTGTTTGTTCGTTTACCGTGGAAATAACTGATGTTAATGATAATCCCCCTCTTTTTGATAGACAGGTAAGAAAGAACCTTCAACGAATCTCCTTTGAGTTGAAGTTGATTTGGATCCGAATGAGAGATTGTAGTTCTGAAATCTTTATTTATTCTATATCAAACTAATCCTAGAAACATGACTATTACCCAGGCAACACAGGGACCTCCCAAAGATATCTCGGTGAGCACTTTCCCGGATATTGTCACGCCTTTCGCGTAATCTCTGGAAGGTCCCCAAGAGCTCTCTATCAGCTCCAAATGTCCGTCAGGGTATGAGCCAGTAACATCTCAAGGATATCGCATTGGGAAGTTCCTAAGCAGCTCACTCTGGGGAATAATTTGAGAAGTTCGCTGTGATACCGCTGGAAGGTCGCCAAGAGCTCTATATTTCCTCCAAATGTCCGCCACAGGGGGTAGGCCCAGTAACAAGTCAGATATCACATTGGGAAGTTCCCAAACATCTCACCCTGGGAAATAATTTGAGAGGTTTGCAGAAATATCGCTGGGGGACGCCAAGAACTCTATTTCTCATCAAAATGGCCGCCATAGGGAATGAGCACTATATCTCCTCGAAATATCCGCCAGAGGGGATGAGTCCATAGATATCTCAGATACATCACATGGACATGTTCTAAAACTGCTCACAATGCGAAATATATTGAGAGATTCGCTGGGAGGTCTCAAAGAGCCCTAAAATCTCAGATAAATCACATGCAGAAGTTCTCACTTCTCAGACTGCTCAACCTGAGCAGTACTGACAGAAGATCGCCGCGATATGGATCTATAATCTATATGTCCTCCAAATGTGCAGTATACGTGTGGCGCCGGATACTTCATTCTACATGTGTAGATCCAGATTCGACTCGGGTTATTAACGATGGTATTGTCCATACGGGTACGGCGTAGACTATAGACCACATTAGTTAGGTTAGAATCATTCGCTTGGCGGGAGATCCATATTCAAATTTTTCAACAAGGAATTTCAACTTTGAGGTGAAACCACCCTATTTAAAAGAGAATGTTAGTACAGAGACATTAAGTATTGGGTACCTTCATCATTAGTGCATGTTTTCATGTTATTTCCACATTAAAATCTACTTCAATTTATTCTTAAATCAAAATTGAAACCAGTGTAGTTCGAAAGATTACCGTATGTCGTAGATGACTTCTGTTGTGCGTCATTACAAGGCCGATTTAGGGTTATGTTATTATTTTTGACAGATTTCGAGTGAGCTAAGACATACGTCAATCGAATTTGGTGAACACTTTTATATTTATTAATTATTTTGGAAATATACAATTTTGTTATGAACACTTGATTCTAGATGGTTGAGAAAGGTTCACAGAATCTATTTCAACCGAAATAAACCTTAAGAAATTAGCCAAAGTATCTAAAAACAGGCGAGAAATTCGCGTAAATTTTAGGTCCATAAGTAATGCATGGGGAATTCAGTGCTCGGATCCACGGATGGATCGTAATTCAAATTTCCCGCCTAACCTAACTAATGTGGTCTATTGCGCCATATACCGGTGGAAACGAGACGTGGCTAGGGACGGAGTAGATCCCTACAACACCCGCCCTAATTTCCTATTCTTGTTGAATTTGCGATGACTTGAGGAGCTCGCAATAGTAATGTTTTTTCTCGCTACTCTTGTTATATCTTGAGGAACCCGCAATATGAATTGCCTATTCTCGTTTTACTTGCGATGACTTGAGGTGCTCGCAATAGAAATGTCTTATTCTTGTTACATAAGCAATATCTTGGGGATGTGAGCGATAGGAATTTTCTATTCTCGTTGAATTTGCGATATCTTGAGAAGCTCACAATAGGAATTTCCTATACTCGTTATACTCACGATGAGTTGAGGAACTCGCAATGGAGATGTCTTATCCTGGTTACATATGCAATATCTTGAGAACCCTGCAATAGGAATTTCATATTCTCGTTGCACTTGCGATGACTTGAAGAGCTCGCAGTGGGATTGTATTATTCTGGTGACATATTCAATATCTTGAGGAACTCCGCAATAGGAATTTCTTATTCTCGTAGCACTTGCGATAATTTTAGGTCCTCGCAATAGCAATCTCTTATTATTGCTAGATAAGCAATATCTTGAGGATGTCCACAATAGGAATTTCTTATTCTCGTTATACTTGCGATATCTTGAGGATCTCACAATAGGAGATCGCAGTAAATCCTCATTGTAACCTCCCAAAGATCTCTATGCAAGGTCTGTGTTACCTGGGAATGCTATTGTATTACTCATACTATTTTTTTCACCAAACATTGTATAATATTTTATTCACACTAATATTTTGGTGAGATGCCAGTGGTTACAGGTTCGAATCCTGCATAGTGCATGGGTGGTGTGTGTGTCTTGAAATTATAAAATTTTCATGAGAACATAATTATGTTGGCTATTGCAAATGGTATGCAAGACTGTTCTACAGGTACATACCTTACTGTTTGGCGGATACTTCATTTTTGGCGAGTTGTTCTCCTGTTTATAACTTATGCTCCATTTTCTTTTCTGTCATTGACCAGCTTTCCTTTTCACGTACTCATTAAGTTTTTTTTTTGATATATTTTTCTGTTGTGATGTCAACTATATCATTTTATATGTATTCCAATGAGAGAATACAGCTCAAATAGGTAGTATGTACATAATTTAGTGTACTCTTTTCAATACTCATGCTTCATTTTCTTTTCTGTCATTGACCAGCTTTCCTCTTCACGTACTCATTCAGTTTTTTTTGATATATTTCTGTTGTGATTATTATATCATTTTATATGTATTTGAATGATACGGAGTACAGCTCAAATAGGTAGTATGTATATAATATTGTATGCTATTTTCAATATTTTAGTCCAAAAGTAATAATAATATTTATTTCAATAATTCTTAACTTCTCAGCTCATTCGCTTAAATCACTTTGTTTCATGTTCATTAGGCCTGCTAATCACATCTCACATTCACATTGCTTCTGTCTAAATTCAATTCTTGTGATTCAGTTATAGAAAATAAACTGATCATAGTTTGGAATATCGCTACAAAATGTTGTTGATCTATGTAGTTTTCATCTACCAACAGAATATCTTGACATTAAGATCCCAAAAATAAATGATTTTGGAATAGGTGACTAGCATATATTAATTATTGCCCTTTATAGAAATACGTCGAAAATGTCAAGCAGGATGCTAGCATAGGCACCAACATCCTTCGTGTATCAGCATCTGATGAAGATGCAGATAACAATGGTGCTATAGTTTATTCACTGAGTAGTGCAGATAGCCAGAGAGCTGATCTTGAGTATTTTGAAATTCAACCTGAATCTGGGTGGATAGTTTTGAAAAAGCCCTTAGACGTAAGTATTTATATCTACTAAGTTGCGTCAGATTTTTTATTATCAATGATTACTGTGTGTGGTTGGAATGGAGAAAGTGATTTGTGAGTAAATACACACCATATTTGACCTTGATGGAATAAAAAGGTTTCACAACTCTGAAGGCACGAAATCTTCACAATACCATCAAGTTCCAGATTTGGTGAGCCGATTCGTTTTAGCGATGCTGTGGAGCAACTGGTGGCCAACCCTAGGTACGAGTGGAATAGTGCTTCTTTCTTCATTTACAGTGCACCTTTATTTCAGTTGCTCTCAACAACCGGCCCTTGTGGGCTGATTGCACTGATCTCTATATTTTATTATTCAATGAGTTCTTTATACGGCACACCTTGCATAGACATTCAGTATACTCATACTGTATTCTTGAACTGTTTTTAGTTTTGTATTGGCTAATTTGTGGACTTGGGAGGGATTTTTTATCCAGGGGTATTTAATATTTGTTCAAATTCATTTTTTCAAGTATGGAATGTTCATTTTTTGAAAGTCCATCAATTGGCCTACTCACAAAACCTACTCAGTTATCCTATTATAATTTGGAGTAGCAAGGGAGCTGTTTTGATTTTTGGGCCAGCTACAATGCTGGTCAGCGGTAAATATTTTTTGATCTGCAATGGTGTGATTTTTGAGCAGATATGAATTTTGCAGGCATCGATTTTTACACTGTATTTTTGATATTTTTGAGTGATTTTTTGCAGGAGGATTTAACTAATCACTTGATATTTTGGTCACGAGTGTCGCAGGAGGCAGGTTTTTGAAACCCATGGGGTGGGCACCTCTTGCGGCACTCAGACATTGTGACATTTTTAACTTGTGTATGGGGCGGCGTACTAACACAATAACCGCATCACAAAAGATGCGAAAAAACGTCCAATCGGTTTTTGAAGGTCGTTAAAAAAAATGTATATTTTTGCACATCCTTGCTCCCGCCCCAGCCCACTTTTCTAAAACTTTTTTGCATGTGATGCCTGCTTAAAAAGTTTTCTTTCCATTGAATTGTTATGTACTACAGATTTTCATTTCGTTTTGTTTAAATGCACCTTTCTGTTGTTCGGCGTCCAAAATCGCCCACGTGGAAACAGGGATGCTATTCAGTAAGTAGGTGTCTGGCAACCGAACTCTCTTAAGTATCATCTAATGCAGAGTTGCCTGGACACTAGAAACGAGCTTCGCCGGTAGCCGCCCCTTATTTCCTTTTCCCATATACTATTTAGGTACCTACCTGTTATAATTGGCATGATTTGAATTAGTTTTGGAATAGCCAAGTTTCAGGGGTTATGTGGACGAAATATTTTAGAGTGTATGGGCCTAACGTTCTCCGAGGTTTCGATAGAAAGTTGAATTGAGGGAATAGGGGGTGCGCATTCCGGTTTTTGCTAATTTTCCAATTAATTTAAGTTGTGTGATTGGGTTATAATTTGGTTCATATATTCTGTTGATTGAATGTGTTATGTTTGGTTTTCCCCTCGTGCCCTGACCTGACCGTGCCCGTATTTAGCGAGACAGGTACCGACTGCGCGTGCGCGCGTCGGACAAAGGAGTACCACCCTCCTCCGCGGACGTGGACGTAGAATTAGACGTCGTAGACAGGAACAATAAGCCGCCTTTATGGGATGTCAACTCGTACGGCCCCATTCACATCAGAGAAAATGTCACAGTGGGTACAATAGTGACTTCCGTGAAGGCCAGGTTGGTATAGCCGCGTACCAATGGTTACGCGGCGAAAATAGCGTGGCACCGGCCACGGATCGCTGAAGGGTGGGTTTACTTTTGAGAATCGTGGAGGGGAAAATCCTAGGCCGGTGTTACGTCCTCCCAACCTCTGTCCAATCACATTCCGCCCAGTTTCCATCTTAAGTTAACGAGTGCTCTGTTCCCGCGCGTGCCAGCGAGAGACCTACAAGTTGGAGGCCACTGCCCAAGATAAAGGCTTTCCACCCTTGTCCCGATCTGTGGAGGTGCAGATAGACGTAGTGGACCGCGCGAACAACCCTCCCGTCTGGGATCACGTGGTGTACGGTCCAATCTTCATTCGAGAGAACCTCCCGGTCGGGGCCAAGGTCGTGTCAGTCAAGGCAAGGTCTGTCCAAAAAAAAAATTATCCGTGTGCGCTGTGCGGTAGCACGACGCTGCACGGCGCTCTCCGTCTGTTTGTGCACGCTTCACCCGCGGGGCAGCACGGAAGCCCTCGCCTAAACCACCACCCTAATATCGACACTTGAAGGTTTCATGGGCATAACAGCAGCATTATACACGACAGTTCATTCTAACAAATTTTGAGGCTAGACACTTATGTTTCTCGATCCTTTGAATCCTATTCATGCAAGGGTTCTTCATTCCATAAAATTCTGGATTTCGGATTTAAATAGATTCTTCACAAATTACTACACTCACCATTGTTGAAGTTTCAACATCTTCAATTTTTCAAGACTCCCACAGATCAGAGCATGTACTAATAAATTATTGATAAATAGATAATGATTTATCAACAATATTAATATATTCACTACATGTTGAGCACGTTGGGGAAAAGCTGGAAAATAATTTGTACTAATAATATATAGATATATTCACAATAAATAAATTTATTGTTTCACGGCTTTAAATTACTGGACAGCAATATAATATGTACTCTTTCGTAATTTGATTTCAACCTTTTACTTCTATATAAGGGATTTTTTAAATAATATTTTGTTTCTACTTATGCTTTCAAATACATTAATTAATCAATGTTTTCCTAATGCCCCTGGTAATATTCGATTGTTTGACGATGTTCATCTCTAAATATTCCCCTTCATGAATGAAAAGTCATATTGCTTATAGCTGGTATAATATAGATACTCAAACTTTCAGTATATGCATCGTATAGAATGCTCTTCATTTCTTATGTTGTCCCTTATATGTAGATCTTCAGTGTACCCAGCTAGCGTACAATGTCCAACTTTTTCCTTATAAGCAAATACACTCATGGAGGTATTGTTTACCTTAAACGACAATTTTCATACAGATTGAGGTTGTCTTCGATCAATAATTCCCGATATTAGAAGACATATTGCTGCTGCGCCGTGTCGTCGTCGTCAGATCCAATCCTTAGTAGTTCTGGGTGTGTTTAGTCCTTCCTGTTGTTCCTTATTGGGACACTTTGAATGTTGTTGATGCGCTGACACCACACGCAATAACTCACAATCAACAGCTTGGGGCAAAGGGTAAATGCATACCTCAACAACATTCGGGGTCCAATTCATCATATCCATCATCCATCAAAGTTTTAGATATAGTTTATTATATTCATTGAATTTGAATTTTGATTCAGCTTCCTATTCAAGACAATTATGATTAATTAATCTAAAAGAAACATATGGATACAATCATTAAAAACAAAATTTAAGTGACCTGGGAGATAATGCAATGGATAGGAAATTGATTCAATATTTTAGACTTTTGAATCCTTTAAGTGATAAGTAAAACAATCATAACTAAAAGTACAGTGGATACAATTTCAGGATAAGCTACCTTGGCAGTAATCTGAAAATTTTAGATAAAAGAAGTAATTTCCGGAGTTAGCACCTATTTTTAACTCATAAATTATTTTTGCATGAAATAGTTCGAATTTTAAAAGGTGCGACTTTTATTTCGAGTTTTGGTTAGTATAGGTGAATTAAATGGTTGCATGATGCATTTTTTCAAAAGACAAACAGTTTTTGATTTTTTAAAGTATTCATGGTGAAAGTTTTTTTATTATAATGGGTGGAATACATTTGATAGGTTTGATTTTTGATATTTAATATGCATTTTATTTCCATTTTCACTGAATTTATTTTTCTATGATGCATTTTTTTGTCTACATACATCGCGTCACCTACATGCAATATCACAACCAAACGTTTTTCCTGAATTTTAAATTTTTTCATCATGAATGCTGAAAATTTGATGAAATTATTATCGGTATTTTTGCATGCGGCTGATCAGTTTTTGTAGGCCATATTGTTTTCATTTGAAAACATTTTGCTTTTTGTTCGTGACACAATTTTTAGTTATGACGAAATACAAATCGACATTCTTTAGGAAATATTTAGGATTGATGTACGTATACATTCTTATGAGTTTAATCTGTTTAGTTCTGGAATCGAGAATAATCCAACGGTATTTTACCGTCTAATGCCTGGATCCACAGCTCAGACTAATAAGTTCCATACATTCTATTTACAACAAAGGCCTGATAATGGCTTCACGTGGGCTGATATCAAAGTCAATCACCCACTTGACTATGAAACTATCAAGGAGTACAACCTGACCATACGTGTAGAGGTTTGTACCTTCAAATTATTTTGATGATTTTGATGACTTCTGTGGAATAGTATGAATACATTTTTCTTTAAACACGCATGAGATGTTAGGAGTTTCAGTGCTCTCCTTCATTTAATGATTAATATATTTCACTGAATCCTTAACCATACACTACTCGAATTTAGAGTGACTAGCATTCAGTAATATCAAGAAAACAATATGAATTTCAATGGAGCAAATTCTGTACATTGTTCAGAATAATATGCATTCAATTAAATACGCTTATCCGTTAAGCAATCAAAGAACGAAACTTTTTGATCGAAATCTCTAGATTTTTAATCATGTTTTGTGAATCTGTCAATGTAATATCGCCTATTGATAGTTTTCAGTGATCCAAAAGGATATCAATAGTAAATCAAATTCATAGCAGTGGATCAATCGTTAACTTTGCCAACACCAGTGAGTGATGTACTTTTCAGAAAATTCCTATTCTCTGTTATGTTGAAAAAGCGATATAGCTAGCAAATTTTTTGGATAAGTCATTTATTCGGTTTGACAGATTTCCCTCTCTTCCCTCTAGAAAATGATACTAGCAATCAATTAAATTTTCATTAAGAGTTATAGATTTTTGATCCACCTAATTTTTTCCTCTGTTTACATGTAGTTACCTTGAAAATTATTTAACTCCTTGTTTACAGAATAATGGGGCTCAACAGTTGGCTTCTGAAGCCACAGTTTATATACAGTTGGAAGATGTTAATGATGAGATACCACTCTTCACAGAACGAGAGCAGGAAACCGTGTTGGAAGGTGAACCTATAGGAACCAAAGTTACTCAAGTGAATGCTATAGATAAGGATGGCACTTTTCCTAATAATCAAGTATGTTGTTGACTATATAATATTATATTGTTGAGCATTAACTTCAGTTGGTCAGAATACTTAAAACATTCTTGAAAAGCACTGACGTGAAGTCAGGAGCTTTTGCGAGCATGGTTTTTGTCTATCGACGCCTCCAACACCCTCATTAAATACTGCATGAAGCTTCAAACCGAGTACTAGATTTCAATTTGATCGGATCTGTATTTTTGACAATATTAGGAAAATAAAATTCAGCTTGAAGGTTTGTGCGGAATTTTGGCGGATTCTGACTAAAAGTTTCAGGAATATAACATTTTTTAAGAAAAATTAAATTTTTTTTTAAACAAATATTTGAATTTTTTTTCCTTTGATATGATGCTCATGAAATTTTGTGAAAATGTATGTGTTGCCATTCTGCTACTAATTACCATTAATTCAATCGAGTCTGTTTTTTTTTTGAGTCATTGAGTAAATATCAACAAAATTTCAGATTCGCTTTCAGATGCGTCCTACCCTACCCCTTTCAAAAGTTATCTAGGCAACAGACGGCGGACGGATGGCCGGCTGGACAGAATTGAATTTGATCACGAAATCGTCATCAGTGAGTCGAACATGATCGTTCGAGACCATTTTCTGGAAAAAAATCGAACATTACAGACATTTGGGAAGAATGATAGCACGTTGTTCCCTAGAACATGCGCACTAAAAGTTCAAGTTTTGGTACACTAGTGCAGAAAGTAGTAATATTTTGCACGATCATATTGAAAAATTAACCTTCAAGCCGTCTCTTTAGCGTTAACACGTAGAAAAACCCATAGGACATCAACTGAATGCAAATATTGAAGTAAATCAAATAGTGAACTTACTAGGCGAAGATTCGAACCAGGATCTCCCGCGAGGCTGTCGGAGCATTCTGGAAATCATCCGAAATTTCAGAATTTTATTTTAGCAATAATTGCTAAACTACAAAGCCGATCGACCTGAAATCGGGTACTCGTTTGTAAATTGGCGGCTTGAAGATTTGTGCGAAATTTCAGCAGAATCTGACGGATAGTTTGTGAAATATTACATTTTCGAAGGAAAATACGATGCAATGCTAACGAAATTTGCAGCGTTGGCATTCTACAACCAATTACCAAAAATTGCAATTCCATCAGATCTGTAGTTTTTGAGTTATGGAGGAAACAATATTTCAGTTGAGGATAACTCCGAATCCGTTTATGTCCGTTAACGAAATTTACGCAACCTACCCTGATATTAGAAGTCGCTATCTCTTTCCGTTCGAAAGTCCTCGTGGCAACGGACGGCGTGCCGGTCGGACAGAATTGAATTTGACCTCGAAATCTTCTATTTTCCTTAGAATTCTCTATATTTCATCGTTACTTTTTCGACATCTTCAGGAGAACAACAGCTGTAAACAATGTGTCAACGTATTTTTCGCGCACATGTTGTAGGAAACAGCGGGCTCGGTGCTATTATTTTGCCCAACTATGTGTAATTTTCGATTTTTTTTGCCGAAAATGGTATCAAACGATAAGGTTTGAATCCCTGATGAAAAATTTGAGGTCATGTTGAATTCTGTCCTCCCGGCCATCCGTTGCTACTTTCCAATGGAAAGAGATAGCGACTGTTAAATTCGATAATGGGCATAATTTGCGAAACGGTTTCGTAGTCAGTCCTCCTCCTGGAGTAATAATTCTACGGAGAACCGTGAATGGAAGGTATCCGACTCAAGAATCAATATATCACATTTACGGATTACTGTGTGATGTAGATTGTAAATATGCAATAAACAGTTAAATACAAAAAAAATCTGAAATTTTGTTGTTATTTGCTCAATAACTCAAAAAACAAAGGTCCGATCGAATTCCAAAATTTTATTTTTCAGAAATTATCTGTCAGATTCCGCTGAATTTTCAAGTCGAATTTTATTTTCTCAATAATTCAAAAAATACAGATCCGACAGATATGATAGGTACTAAGTACTAGGTACTAGGTTGAAAAAAAGGCGGCTTGAAGGTTCATGCAGCATTTCGTGAGGGTATGTGAGCGTATGATTTCCTACGATTGGATATGTCAATATTTTTATATTGGATCCGTTGATTTTTGGCGCTCTTGTTTCTTGTTTTTTGGAACAGAGTGCTTATAAATTTGCCCAAATTTCTGTAATTTTCGAATTTTTGGCTGAAAATGGTCTCAAACGTTTTGGTTCGACTCACTGATCAAGAATCCGTGGTCGAAATCGATTCCGTCCATCCGTTAACACGATAACTCTCGAACGAAATGAGCTAGACAATTAAAATATTCAGAGTTGGTTTGGGAGATAAATGTCTCGGTTAAGTTCATTATTGGAAAAAGTCGGCCCTAGTGGTTTCGGAGTTATCAAAAAAAATCTTTTTTTTCACATTGCAAATTTCAAATAAAATTTTTTTAAGATGCAATGTTATCACAATAATCCTCTGATATTATTCACAACTCTAACGAGCTAATAGTTTCGGAGATATGATTTTTTTCAAAACTTCAATATTTAATCGCAATTTTATGTTTCCTAGAAATGCTCTAATTATAATTTGCTCAAGTATGTAAATCCAACATATGAGGTGTGTCGTTGACCTACATTTTGAATTCAATTTCTTATATATACATATATACAATTATATCATTAGAATCCATTGATATCATTCCCAATTCTGAGAAACAAATACTTTGGTTCACTCTTGTTCAAAGTTTGAACAAGAGAACCAAAGCTCCTGTCCACGGAGCTTTCCCACATTTTTTAAGGACCTATTCTTGTTCTCCGTTCCGTTTTCTCCTGCGTATTCATAAGAATTCCTGAAATCATGGTGCATTGTTTCTTTGTTTCAGGTGTATTATTATATCGTGGATTCTCCGCGTAATGAAGGCAAAGACTTTTTCGAAATAAACAAAGAAACGGGCGAAGTGTTCACGAAAGTCGTGTTTGATAGGGAAAAGCAGGGGGCATATGCCCTTGAAGTGGAAGCCAGAGATGGTGCTCCTTCTGCCAGACCAAACAGCGATAACGAACCAAATTCAGGTGAGTTAGTAGAATTTTTAATGAGAAATATTGAGTTATATGTATATAATTATGTTATGACTAAATACGTTATACCTTAGAAACGTGTTATTTCCTGAATATCTCGAAAAGGGTTAATTTTACGCTTATGGTTGAGAGGAAATTATTCATTTGTTTTCAGGAATTTAATCGTAATTCGATTTAAAAAATATGGGTTAGTAAGTTTTTGATGTAAATTCGAATCAAATTTCGACATGCTCTTGTAAATGAATCACGTATTTCAGAAACCCCACATGTCCACATTTGGGTGATGTGGGGTTTTTACGAAAAATCAACTCCTCTAATATAGATACGCCGTTTTGAGAGAAATCACACAAGTCCGCTTGTTACTTTGCTTGCAGTTCATTATTGAAATCACCATGTATTTCAGAAACCCCACATGTCCTGGACATGTGGGGTTTCTGAAATAGATAATATTCCTAGAGGAAGCGAATGGCGGTAAAAGCAGCGCCTGAATTCAATTATTAAAATGTCGTCGTCTGAGGAACATGTAGATAACGACAATGTCCCAAAAAAAAAACGAAAAAAGGGTGTGAAAAGTGTTGTTTATAACAGGGAAGTTATAAAAAAAGCAAGGGTGAAAGGGGAAGCATATACAAACTACAAGGGAAATGCAGTTGATGCTCGAGTCCAAGGAGGAAAATGTGGGTAAGTTATGTGAATTCTTAACCATACTTTTTTCTCAGATAACTTCAATCTGTTGAATATCATGTTTCTTTCTTTCTTAGCGGTTCGTTTTTCAGGAAAAAAGTAACTTTCCACACGAACTTTCCTATTAATTTGTTGCTTTATTTTTAGGTGTAAAGCGAACTGTTTTTCAAAAATACCTGAAGGTGATCGTGCAGAAATATTCAAAAAGTTTTATGAATTCACTACAAAAAATGAACAGGATGCTTATCTCCAAGCTTTGATAGAATGTAATCCAGTGGTAAGAAAACATCCAAGGGTAAATCCAGAGAGTTCGAAACCTAAATCACATACTTTCAAATACAACGTATCATCTAGTTCTGGTAAGTTCGCAGTATGCAAGGCCGCATTTATCAGTATACATGGCATAACCACTGAACGTGTGCGACGTCTATCCAATCTACTTTCGTTGGGAAAATCTCCACGAGACCAACGAGGAAAACAAACTTCTGGTAATGCCATACCTGGGGAAGTGATAAGATTGATAGAAGATCATATAGGATCTTTTCCTGTTAAACGTGCTCATTACAGTACAAGGGATTATCAATATTTGAGTGAAAAACTCGATATCAAGAAAATGCATTTTTTACTGAAAGAGTATACCGAACTGATCATCACTTCAAGCTCCAAAAGAAATCATTCTGTTTATTTGATGGATGAAGACAATAGCGTGATAAAAGATTTCAAAAAATGGTGGCCCCAGTTTTATAAGAAAAATTGCTTATCTACAGCTTCCTTAGGCAGAGGGGTACCAAAAGATGAGAAAGTTTCATTCAATATTTCTAGTTTCATGCAGTTCACTCACACAGGAGAAAAAAAGGGTTATGTGCTTGCCCGCAACTACATCGATGGTCGTATGGAACATGAATTTAAACTTGATACATCTACGCAAATAACATCTTTTCCCGACTAAGCTGCCTACCCAGATGTAAAGGTGCCAATTAGTGTCAAAAAAATGATATCGATCAAGAAATTTGAACGATTTACTCGCGACCAAGACGAACCAATTAAAAATTTTTATCAAAAAATATTTTCCTGGCCAACAGTGGGTGGAGAAGATGAAGACGTTATTGATTATTGAATATTAACTTAATCATGTACCATTAGAATAGGTTTTGGATTGAATAAAAATGATTTATTACAAATTGTTTGAGTTAAATAAACGTGCATTTCAGAAACCCCACATGTCCAGTCGCTATTTCATGTTTTAAATGGAACAGCAAAAGCTGCATATTTATATTTGTGTGAAATTTCTAATCCATTCACTATACCCTCATACACAATAAAAGTATTTTTCGTGTTTGATGATCAGGTTTTACAGAAATCAGTTTTTTACGTTTATCTCCAAACTATAACTCATGGACATGTGTGGTTTCTGAAATACGTGATTCAAATATCCTGTAGATTAGATTTTCTCGACATCCCGGATAACATACCCAAATAATTGAATTTCATGAAAATATCTTCAGTAAAGTTCTACGTATAATTTTGGGTGAAGTTAAGAAGGAACGACCCTGTTATATTACCTGATACCTGAACTGCCTAAAAGATAACCGCCGTATTCACGAAGCATTCAATCTCCGTTAAGTCCTAACTGAGATCCTCAGTTTAAGGATAAATAAGAATCGCAACCTCAGTTAACGTATGTAATGGTGCTGAAACAGGCCTGTTTCACGTTAATTTTCACTTAAACTGAGGTTGCGATTCTGCCTGAAGAAGCCAACTAGCAGAAACACGTGTCGGCAGGTACCAGCAGAATTATTTTTAATCTGCTTCTTTTGCGGAATTACCCGTTAAACCTTTCCACTTAATAATAATAAAATAAAAAATTTGTTATTTTGTGAATTGCTTCTGCGTTAGAAACACAAAATATTGGCAGAAGCAATGTACAGAACAATGTTGCTTAAGAAACAATAACGAAACAACATCAACGCTCAAACAACTATTTCGTAAAGTTTCGGAGACTAGATTAGACTCCTTCGTCACACACCAAGCAAAAATCTTCAGAATTTCTTTCCAATTTCAGAATAACTATCAAAAAGAATGTGTATTTTACAAAGTCGTATGCAGGCGCGCCATCATGCTTTAACCACATTGTTTTCGAGGGTTTACATAAGCTAGAAGGTACTTTGTTAATTTCTACTAACTTTTAATGTATTTGTATTGCAATTGTAATTGCAAAATTCATAATGCGACTTTTCAATATTGCCCGAAAACCACCTCCTTTTCGGTATTTTGGTGATTGGCTTATTTTGCGCGTATGGTCTGGGGAACATCGCGTTATCATTTTGCCAAAATATCTGTAATTTTCGATTTTTTTGGCGAGAATTGTCTCAAACGACTAGGTCCAACTCACTGATGGAGAATTCGAGGTCAAATTTGATTCCATCCGGCCGGTCGTTGCCACGATAACTTGGGAACCGGAAGAGATAGCGACTTGAAATTTTCAGAATAGGTGGCGCATCCAAATACGACGGACAAGTTCGTTAATGATCATTATCGGCCCAACGGTTACCGAGTAATAATTTTTTCATCAACCAATACAGATCAGATGGAATTGAAACTTGCTTGTAAGTTGTAGAATACAAATACAAAGACTTTTGTGAAATATTCTGAGAATCGTGACGCTAGAAAATTCTAAAAAAATTAATAAAGAATATTATTTACGTCACGATAACCCGATAACCTGAGAACGGAAAGTGATAGCGACTCGAAATTTTTAGGGTAGGTTGTGGATCTGAATGCGACATTTGTGTTTGTTACTAGGCATAATCGGCTAAACGGTTTTGGAGTTAAACCCATCTGAAATTTGGTTTTTATTCCCTCAATAACTCGAAAAATACAAAACCGATCAAAATAGCCTAATGCAGTGTAGAAGTGACGCATACAAGTTGCTACATGTTTAATCATGTACATATATTCAACAGTGATAGGCATGTCGGATTACAAGAGGCGCCGGATAAGACGGGCGCCGGATTACCGGAGGTCCACTGTACCTCCCGAAGTATCCTTTAATGATCAATTAAATTGTATGTTATTCGCGTATTGATCCCTCATACCTTTGCAGTTCCATCGTAAACAAAAACCATCAATTCGGTCGAATACATTTCTGATATTACCAAAGAAATGACTTAAAATGATATTTCGTTTCTTCTTGAAATCCGGAAGGTTTCAAAAAATGTCTTTCTCTTATATGCTAATTTGAAATAAACCGATTATTACTGAAACTCGTGAAATGTCAAAATAACCCTGTGATTTGCTGAATTAGGTACTAAAAACCTCGCTAAAAACAAATTTGGAAAACTGATATAATTGATAGCAGAATTCAGTTACCACAACCGAATTTGGAAAAACCTGGTATTTATCAATTCAAAAGATCTAGACAACTGATTTTTTGGATAGCTGTCTTATTTATTTATGTATTTGTTCAAACGGACTTGCCAATTTACAAATAAAAATTAATGGTGTTTCACAACAATTGAATGTATTCCAAAATGAACAATAAATTCAAGCAATTATAACGCAAAAACCCTTAAAAATTGTAACCGAAGAAGCTAGAAATGAACTGATCTATATAAGCATAAGAATAAACAAAATTATCACACGTTCGGGATTATAACTGATTTTTAGTACGTATTGTCTAATACAAAAGGAAACAGGCAAAAACACATCCACATTCCTTGAATTAGCTAGACAAAATTCAATACATATAAACAATAGGTATGCAATAAATTATTAAAAGGTTTTTTTTTCTGGGTTTTCTCTCCCAAACTCGGAAAAATATCTATGAAATAAAAATTAATTATTTTGTGAATTGCTTCTGCGTAAGAAACACAAGATATTTGTCAGATGCAATCAATTGAACAATGTTGCTTAACAAACAACAACGAAACAACATCAACGAAGAAACAACTATATATAACGTTTCGGAGTCTATATCAGAGTCCTTCGTCAGACGCTTAATGTCCTTATTATTTTGTTGATAGTTATTGTGAAATTCAAGAATTAAATAAATTGACACATATTAGAAATTAAACTTGAATTCATTCTGAATATTTTTTATAGAAAAGATAGAAGACAAAAATATATCAACATTCCTTCAATTGGTCTCCCTTGATACTCTATCTCTATAGGATTATTAAAACTATAGTTAATTGGACACAATTTGGAGTTAAATAATTCCCGTTTCCTTAGGTTTACAGTACAACAATTTAATTTAATATTTTCTAAAACATATTTACAATAAAAAAATATTTATAACTTTATACATGAACATATGGTCGAAATTTTCTTTGTACCCGTAGAAATTTTCTTTGTACCCGTAGAAATTTTCCTTGTACCCGTAGAAATTTTCTTTGTACCCGTTCGATAATCTTGATGTATAGGTAGGTACTTCATAACACGGTGACCTTACTACTGTGGAATATTCCAGAATGCTCCTGACATTTGCTGTATACAGGGTGACTCAACGAAAATTTGACCCCTCCAGAACTAAGAAACGAAGAATTTTTGAAGATTAAAAAAAAATTCAGGTCAACTTCTGTTTTGTGGGAGACGAACTTTCATCATGGGTTTGTTCTGATTGTTGGTTAGTTTGAAAGTTATTTATGTTCTGTACATAACCCAGTTGAAATTTTCGAAATCGATTCATTATTTACGAAATAATGTAATAAATGAACTCACCGTCAATAGGTGATGTTGAACAGACAGTTGAACAGCCCAAACTCAAGAACCTAAAAGTTTTGTAGAATCCGAACATAATTTTCAAGTTCTGTATTAGGGAGACAAAATTCCTATGACAACATTGTTCCGAAAAAAACATCTGAGGGTGGCAACAATCTCCAACATTTTTTGAATAGGGAGGAGATGTTGGATGTGGTTTAGTTAAGAAGTTTGTTCTGTTCCTTAATCATCGCATGTGAAATTTTCAAATTTGTTTATTTAATGGTGGAACAATTTGAATTTTCTAAAGTATTTACTTAAAAAACATTCGATTTTCTTATCGTTCATGATCGGAAAATGTGTGGGACAATTCATTACATTATACTATTTTTTGAAGATTCTTTCTCAAATGCGTTGCAGTCTTTCGTTTCTGTATCGTAATTCGGTTTGAGATTTACTTACGTGGGCGAAAATGGTCTATTCTATAGAAGAAAGAATAGAAATTCTCAAATTATACTATCGGAATGTCGAAAATGCTAGATTAATGATAATAAGAATATTCCAGAAAGATATATAAGTCACCTATATGTTAAGCACGGTAAGTTCAATTATTACATTATTTCGTAAATAATGAACCGATTTTGAAAATTTTAGCCGGTTTGTGTACAGAACAAAAATAACCTCCAAACTAACCAACACTCGACATCTCTTCCCTAATCAAAAAATGTTGGGGGTTGATGCCATCTTCATGGGGGTGGTTTTTTCAGAACAAACTCACGATGGAAGTTCTTCCCATTCAAAACAGAAGGTGACCTGTTTTTTTTTAATCTTCGAAAATTCTTCGTTTCTGAGTTCTAGGGTGGGGTCAAATTTTCGTTGGGACACCCTTTATTCACGCTTAAAACCTACCTACATACCTATTTCAAGTCTCCAAGTTATTTCACCGAAAGTTATCATTCTTACAAACTGCCGGATGGAAGGACAGACGGACAGAATGTAATTTGACCCTGAGATTCTTCATCTAGTCGAAATACTGAAAAAACCGACAAAACAGACGAAATAATAGCGTCCCTATATCAAGCGCGCAATAATGGATAGTGCTGAATGATACAGAAAAATATTTCGTGAATTTCGCCGCTACGTCATTCCTCCGCTCTAAAACGAAAAAATATGCTCAATTAGGTTTCTCGGAATTTATTGACATTTTAGAAAGTGCTCGGAACTCGGAGTTATTCAATAAATTCTCCTAGGTAGGATATTCGAGGAAATAGTGATATCCGCTTCCATTGGAAAACTCCGTTTTATATTAGTTTGGGCGCGGAAAAAGCTCTTTGTTATTCATAATCGAATATTTGCTCTACTTATCCAGGCAGATGCTACTCAGTTTAATAACATTATATTTTTGGCGCTCTTGTTCCTCGGAACAGAGTGCTTATCAATTTGCCCAAATGTCTGTAATTTTCGAATATTTGCTGAAAATGGTCTCAAACGTTTTTGGCGCTCTTGTTCCTCGGAACAGAGTGCTTATCAATTTGCCCAAATGTCTGTAATTTTCGAATTTTTACTGAAAAGGATCTAAAACGTTTTTGGCCCTCTTGCTCCTCGGAACAGAGTGCTTATCAATTTGCCCAAAAGTCTGCAATTTTCGAATTTTTGCTGAAAATGGTCTCAAACGTTTTTGGCGCACTTGTTCCTCGGAACAGAGTGCTTATCAATTTGCCCAAATGTCTGTAATTTTCGAATTTTTGCTGAAAATGGTCTCAAACGTTTTTGGCGCTCTTGTTCCTCGGAACAGAGTGCTTATCAATTTGCCCAAATGTCTGTAATTTTCGAATTTTTCTGAATATGGTCGTAATTGTTTTTGGCGCTCTTGTTCCTCGGAACAGAGTGCTTATCAATTTGCCCAAATGTCTGTAATTTTCGAATTTTTGCTGAAAATGGTCTCAAACGTTTTTGGCGCTCTTGTTCCTCGGAACAGAGTGCTTATCAATTTGCCCAAATGTCTGTAATTTTCGAATATTTGCTGAAAATGGTCTCAAACGTTTTTGGCGCTCTTGTTCCTCGGAACAGAGTGCTTATCAATTTGCCCAAATGTCTGTAATTTTCGAATTTTTACTGAAAATGATCTAAAACGTTTTTGGCCCTCTTGTTCCTCGGAACAGAGTGCTTATCAATTTGCCCAAAAGTCTGCAATTTTCGAATTTTTGCTGAAAATGGTCTCAAACGTTTTTGGCGCTCTTGTTCCTCGGAACAGAGTGCTTATCAATTTGCCCAAATGTCTGTAATTTTCTAATTTTTGCTGAAAATGGTCTCAAACGTTTTTGGCGCTCTTGTTCCTCGGAACAGAGTGCTTATCAATTTGCCCAAATGTCTGTAATTTTCGAATTTTTGCTGAATATGGTCGTAAATGTTTTTGGCGCTCTTGTTCCTCGGAACAGGGTGCTTATCAATTTGCCCAAATGTCTGTAATTTTCGAATTTTTGGCTGAAAATGGTCTCAAACGTGTTTGGCGCTCTTGTTCCTCGGAACAGTCCGTCCGTTAATACGATAACTCTCGAACGAGTGGAGTTAGAGGATTGAAATTTGCAAGGTAGGTTTGAAGCGTAAATATCTCAGACGAGTTCGTTAACACCAAGCGGTTTCGGAGTTATTGCCGTTTTTAGTGAAAACATTTTTTATGAATATTTCCGAAACCGATCACTCGATCTGTCTGAAATTAAGTATCAAATTTTAGAATGATGACCTTTATATGCATGCGAAGTTTTGTATTGACCGGGTTGCCGTAAAGTGTCCAATAAAAAATTTTTAAGTTTTTAAATTTTGTTTCTGCAATAACTTTCGAACAGAATGAGCTAGGCAGTTGACATTTTCAGAGTAGGTTTCGGTTGAGTTCGTCAGGCAAAATCGGCCTGATGGTTTCGGAGTAACGAATAAAAACAACTTTTTTTCACATTATAAATTAAATTTTTTCTAAGATTCAGTTTCATCTTAATAATCCATTGATATCTTTCTATTCCTCATGATATAAAATACCTCCTATTCTAGAAAACAAATTATGATTGAATGCAAAATGACCAATGAAATAACCGCAGCTATCGTAAGATTATGGGGATTATAGGATATTTAAATTTTTGGGTGATAATATAATGCCCTTGGGTAATCCATATGAGGATGGAAATATATACTTTGGTAAGTTAATCAAAGTAAGTTCAGAATGTCTCCAGTAAAATCAAAACTGGAACATTGGCTAAGTTTCAATTGATTTAATATAATTTTCAGGGTAGATTTGAGGAATTAATTTATCGGATAAGTTCGTTATTGGGTATAATCGTTCTGGTGGTTTCGGATTAATAATTTTTGGAACTCTCGTTTTCGGGCGCATGTTCTAGGGGAACATCGTCCTATCATTTCGTCCAAATGTCTGTAATTTTCGAATTTCGAGCTGAAAATTGGCTAATAGACTAATTCGGACTCCCTGATCACGAATCCGGTGTCAGATTTTTGGGTGCCGTCCGGCCGGCAGGCAGGCCGGCCGGTTTTCCGGCCGTAGGCACGATAACAGGAGCACCGAAGGTTCTATCGACTTCAAACTTTCAGGGTAGGTTTCTGATCAAAATGCGACGGTTAAGTTCGCTAACGGGCAAAATCGGCCGGACGGTTTAGGAGTTATAGACATTTAAAATTTTGAGGTTATTTCCCTGATATTTCAGGAACTAAAGAAGATGTTGAATCGAAACTTGGTAGTCAGTTCGAGGATATAAACGCGCAACTTTTGGCAAAATTCTGTTATGATCGAAATGTTGGTAATTTTAAAAAAAATATTTCTTTTAATTTTTTCGAAAAAAAAATTTTTTTTTCGTGAACTATTCATCAGATTGCAACAAAAACTTGTACTAACGTCAATTGTAGTATTTTGCAACATTGTGCAAAATTTTGGCTCTATACGATTTCAATTTCTGGAGATATAAGACAAAATGTGTCAAATTTCCTGGGTCTCTCTCAGTATTTTCATCGATTATTATATAATAATCAATAATATTAAGGTATTCAACATGATACTGCTTTTTTTCTTTACTGGTCAGTACGGGCCACAAGGAAGATGAACATGCGCCCAATAGCTCCTGTCCACAGGGCTTGATCCAATTTTTTTAAATGACACTTTAATGAATTTCATTTCCTTTGTGATGCAGTTTATAAGAATCCATTGATATCATTCCCAACTCTAAGAAACCTTCCCACTTGATTATATTTTTTATTGGTGGCTTAGGTTACCTTTTCAAAGCACGCCTCAGCGTATTTGATTTAACCTTTAATATCTCCGAAAGTATTGGTTCCTCAGAGTTTGGAATGATATCAATGGAATCTTATAATAGAACTGCAACATAAAAGAAACTAAATTAAAATGAAATAACGTACTTATCCGAGATATTAATTCCTCAAATCTACTCTGAAAATCATATCATATCAATTGAAACCTAGCCAATATTCCAGTTATTTTTTCACTGGAGATATTCTGAACCCAATTTGATTAACTAACCAAAGTATATATTTTCATCATCATATGGATTATTCAAGGGCATATAGGGTATATCACCCAAATATTATAATATCCTATAATTGGTCATTTTGCATTCAATCATACTTTGTTTTCTAGAACAGAAATAAATGTGACATGTCTCTTCTAGGTAGATAGGATGACATGTATAAACAGTGAACACAGATGGAACACAGACAGATAAAATTGGCATTCTGCGAAAACATAGAAGTACGATATATTATTGAAATTTTGAATAATCATGTCTCCGAAAGTATTAGCTTCTTAGAGTTGAAAATGATATCAATGGATTCTTATGATGAAACTGCATTTTGAAAAATATTAATTTGAAATTTGTAATTTAAAAAAAATGTTTTTGTTATTCTGAAACCAACCTATTTTATCCAATAACGAACCGAGATATTTCTCTCCCAAACCTACTCTGAACATTTCAACTGTCTAGTTCATGTGTTAACGGAGGGCCAGCCGGACAGAATCGATTTTGACCACGGATTCTCGATCAGTCGAACCAAATCGTTTAAGACCATGTTCAACCAAAAACAAAGCTTTTTCGCGCATGTTCTATTGTCTATTCACGCCCCAGGCACCCTAACTGCATGAAACTTCAAGCCATCTTTTTAGAGTCAACACGTGAAAAAATGCATTGGGCTTCGGATGAATTCAAATTTTAAAATAAATAAAATAGTGAACCTACTCAGCGCGAATTCGAACCCGAATCCCCTAAGCGGCGGGCGCGCACGCTTCCTTTTCAGCCATCGAGGTGTTGTTACAATTTTGGGATTCAGATGATTTGACATTTCTGAAGAAGGAGATACCACTTCGAAATTTTATTTTCACAATAATTCCTAAACTACAAAACCGATCGAGCTGAAGTCCTGTAAAATGGCGATTTGAAGGTTTGGCCTGGATTTCAGAGGAATCTGACAGGTAGTTTATGCAATATATAATTTTTGAAGAAAAAGAAATGTTTTTCTGGTGATACGATCCGACAAAATTTTGCAGAAATTTGCTCATCGGCATTGTACCAAGTTTCAATTCGATCGGATCTGTGTTTTTAGAGATATTGAGCAATATTTCAGTTCGAAATTTTATTTTCACAATAATTGCTAAAATACGCAGCCGATCTAGCTGAAATCCGAAACTCTATTGTCAAATTGCGTCTTAGAGGTTTATGCGGAATCTGCCAAATACTATCTGAAATATAAAACTTTTTGAGAAAGAAGAATCTAGCGATACGATCCTAACGAAATTCTGCAAACATTTGCTCGTCGACATTCTACAACTAATTACCAAGTTTCAATTAGAATGGATATGTGTTTTTTGGGTTATAGAGAAAACAATATTTATGACGGGTTCAACTCCAAAACCGTTTGGCCGATTATGCCCACTAAAGAACTTAAGCGGATGCTCAACCGGAATCGATTTTGACCTCGAATTCTTCATCAGTGAGAAACACTTGTCGGCAGGTACCAGCAGAATGATTTATCTCTATTTCAGTATCGTAATGAGTTGATCAGAACACTAAAAACAGTGCTGTAATGAACTCATTCCCGCATTGTTTCTAGCACTGACATTCGATCCTATCAAATTTCAACACACGTTAACTGTCAATATAATATAATCCAGATACAGTGAAATAATTTTTGAGGGGAAAAGTTTTATTTTCATTAAAAAATAAGGTAGGTACTAGATATTTCCTTCATGCTAATTTTAATGATTCATGCTGACAGATTACGCAATTTGAATTTGAATCGTACGTAGTGCATGGAGATCAGATTTGAAACAGTTTCCATTAGGAAACTGCACTCCAAGCACTACGTTCGATTCAAATTCAAATTGCGTAATCTGTCAACTTTCGTAACAGTCACACCAACTGCCAAAATACAATACAAAAGTCACTAGGATGCATAAACCGAATATTTCATTAAATTTCAACTATATTTTAGAAAACTTGTTTGAAATAGAGAATGATTTTTCTCTGCTCCTTTTGCGGAATTGCCCACTAAACCATCCCACTTCAATCTAATTGTTCTCGCCTCCCCCTGCCTTTAGTATAAGCCAGTAGATTCTTGTAAATCAGCTGTAAATCATCAACTTGTTAATTTTACTTTAGTGGCGCCATAATCAACGTTTTGGGGTGCCAGGGCAATAACTTTGCGTACTTTAATTTTCGCCCCCTTACAGATGACGATTTTATTATTCTACAGTGGTGGTAATGGTGAACAAGTATTCGCGGTGGTAATTCCAGCTGTAATGTCTCATGAAATTTGCATAATATTGTTTCGCGTACTGAATACGCAAGATTTACTGGCCATAACGAGCATGCTCCGGTCTGCGATTATAATTCATAATCTTTTCTTATGAAATTATATAAATGGCACAGTTGGACTATAACCTACTTCTACTTTATTCACGCCACGGGATCAGTATTTTTGCGCACATGTTCTGGGGAAGAGCGTGTTATCATTCTGCCCAAAAGCCTGTAACTTTCGAATTTGTTGCCTAAAATGGTCTCAAACGATTAGGTTTACCTCACTGATGAATAATCCGAGGTCAAATTTGATTCGGCCGTTGTCACGATAACTTGAGAACGGAAAGGGATAGCGACTTGGAATTTTCAGGGTAGGTGGCGCGTCAACGATGGACAAGTTCGTTAATGGACATAAACGGCCTAAAGGTTTACGATTAATAATTTTGTCATCAATCACTACAGATCCGATCGAATTGAAACTTGTTTATTATTGTTATTTATAATGTAATATAGATTTCAACTGAAAATTCATGATTATTATATTTCATCAAGTATGGCTCTCCTTTTTGTGAAATAGATGAATCCTGCTAAGTATGTGAGATAATTCTTGTTCTCCTGAAAATGCCCGCTGAAAAATATTCCCTTTGAGAAATTGATAAACCAAAACTGTACTTCCGGGCTTTTTCGCCTGAACTATCGATGGGATCGGGGGTACTAGTACACCCCAACCTGTGATCTATTGTGCCCTTTGCAAATGTGCGATTTCCATGAAAAAGCGTCAGTCCCGGGGTGTTTTTGCTGCCATCGATTTTCATTGTAATGTGGTGGATGTGGTTGATGTTGAATGTGTCGGTTTCGTATAGTTATTATCTGAATGTTTTCAGAGAGTTTCATGGAACGGGCCGAAGGTACATGGTTCTGAACTTGTAATTTTGTTTTCAATATACGGTAATGACTCTAGGATGCCTCTAGGGATTGTAATGCTTTTGGAACTCCAAGTATCTCATATTCTTTACGAGCATATTGCGAGGCGGAACTTGTTCGTGTCAAAATTCGACGATGTACTTTCCGAGACACCATACACAAGACAAAATTCCAGGAACAAATTATTTCTACATATACAAATATTTGAATGTTTATTATCTTCTGTGGTGAAACTATTCGTGTTGTATTCTCCTGAAGATATTGCTCTATGTAAGATATATTAATGCCGAAGGAATATCAGTGAGAAATATTATCAAGGACTGCCCTGGTCGGTTACTGAGCGGATATGTCAACAAATGATTAGTCAATACATAACGCAGGTATGCTGTATTGTGCCATATAAGCTGATGATCAAATATTTGTATATATGTAGGACAAATTCTATGAATGTATCTAATGGCGTCCCGAAAAGTAGGTACGAGGTTCAATTTTGAAACTAACACATCCCTACCTTCGCTACTTTCCATGAAAATGTGGGAAAGCCACGTGGAAAGGAGCTTTGGCGCTCTTGTTCAAACTTCAAATCATATATTCGAAAGTATTGGTTTCTCAGAGTTGGGAATGATATCAATGGATTCTTATGATAGAACTGCATTATAGAAAAAATTGAATTAAAAAAAGTGTAATTCAAAAAAGATTGCCAAACATTATTAATCCGAAACCACCATACCGATTTTACCCAATAACGAACTTATCCGAGATATTCATTCCTCAAATCTACTCTGTGAATTATATTACATCAATTGAAACTTAGCGAATATTCCAGTTTTGTTTTTACTGGAAATATTCTGAACCCAACTTGATCAACTAAGTATATATTCCTATCATCATATGGATTATCTAAGGGCATTATATCGAGCCATTACCGCCAAATTATCGTAAGCGACACTTTTGTCGAAAATGCGTTTTCTATCGCAACCAGTATTTTAAGCCGTAACGGAACCATCCCTGTTGATGTTTCCCTCAAAAAATAAACCGTTATGAAGTTATAACTTCATTTTTTGAGGGAAACATCAACAGGGATGGGTCCGTTACGGCTTAAAATACTGGTTGCGATAGAAAACGCATTTTCGACAAAAGTGTCGCTTACGATAATTTGGCGGTAATGGCTCGATATTATCACCACTGGCGGCTGGTGAGGGAGAGCTGCGGGGCGCGGACCTCTCTAGAAAAATGACGCACATACATAAACAATTGATTTTTGCGCGTATGTTCTGGGGAACATCGCGTTATAGTTTTGCCCAAATGTCTGTAACTTTCGAATTTTTTGACGAAAATGGTCTCAAACGATTAAGTTCGACTCCCTAATGAAGAATTTGAGGTCAAATTTGATTCTGTCCGTCCGGCCGTACGGCCGTCCGGCCGTCCGTCCGTCCGGCCGTTGCCACGATAACTTGAGAACGAAAAGAGCTAGCGACTTGAAATTTTCAGGGTAGGTGGCGCATCCCAATACGACGGACAAGTTCGTTAATGGGCATAATCGGCCCAGTGGTTTCCGAGTAATAATTTTTTTTTCGAACAATATGAATCCGATCGAATCGAAACTTGGTGAGTAGTTGTAGAATATGAACCTATGAACGTTTGTGAAATTTTGTGCGAATCGTATGGCTAGAAAAATTTAAAAAAATTATTAAAAAATATTTTTGTTGTCACGATAACTTGAGAACGGAAAGAGATAGCGGCTTGATATTTTCAGGTTAGGGTGTGCACTAGAACGCGACATTTCAGTTTGATTATGAGCATAATCGGCTTAACGGTTTTAGAGTTATAGTCATCCGAAATTTTCTGAAATTTGGTGGTTTTTGTACCTCCTTAACTCGAAAAATACTGAACCGATTGAATTCAAACATGGTTATTAGTTGTAGAATGCCAACGCGGAAATGTTTGCAAAATTTGGTGAGGATAGCATTCGTAGAAAATTTTTAATAAATCATTGAAAATAAAAAAAAAAAATTCTATATATCAGTAACTAATAGTTTGAAATTGCTGAAATTTTGCAAGAGTCTTCATAACCTAACTCTACTGCCAAGTTTCAAGTTTTAATACGATCGGTTAAATATTGTTGGAGATTCGAGCATTCTTGTGTGAGTTCAGTAGATGGGTGACCGTTGCCTCGATAACTTTCGAACTAAAGGAGATAGGGACTTGCAATTTTCAGGGTAGGTTGCGCATCCGAAAGGGAGAGTTGAGTTCGATTTTGGGCATAATCGGCCTAACGGTTTCCGAGTTATACCCACCTGGAATATTATTTCCTTGATAACTCAAAAAAAAAAAAATTGGTTCAAGCACTGACGTGAAGTCAGAAGCTTTTGCGCGTATGTTCTATTGTTCATTCTTCTGTATTGGACACCCTTAATAGAATTTACCATGGTAAATTATGTTGTCCATTCTCCTGTATTGGACACTTAATTCGAATTTACCGTGGTAAATTCGAAGTAAGAGTGTCCAATACAGGAGAATGGACAACATAATTTACCATGGTAAATTCTATTAAGGGTGTCCAATACAGAAGAATGAACAATAGAACATACGCGCAAAAGCTTCTGACTTCACGTCAGTGCTTGTTATATTTCATATTCGTGCTCTTCAAACTGGATTCAATTAAAATTGAAACAAGACAAGGTATACTTTGAGCGTCCGCACTATGCCGGACTGAGTCTCGATCGCCCAAGCGATGTCGCCGGTTACCATGGAAACGGCAAACGTCCGCACTCAGAGGCCAGCTAGTCTCGTTCGATTCTAGTCATGATTCGGGTGTATTAGTAGAAGCCCAGAGAGGAATAAAATAGTTACTTTCAGTAGTAGTATACCTTGTTTCGCTAAATAGATAGGTATTGTAGGTGCCAATTGTTCCGTGTTATATAGTTGTGTTGAGGATTTAAGGACAGACACTGAGGGTGTGTGATCTATCAAAATTAGACTTTAGTTTGACGCAAATGTTTACGAATAGATTTTATGGTTGTGCGGATGTGAAGAAAAACATGGGTTTTTTGTTTTGTTTGCTTATTTTTTGGTGGAGACCATAACTGGATAAAAGAAGGTGTACATGATTTGAAACATCTGGGTGAAAAGATTAAAAAAATACGAAAAATCGGCCAAACATAATTATGAAGAAGATTGCAAGCTTCCAGCTAATGGCCACAATGGCGTAGGGACACAGTAACAAAGCCTACACAGAACACAACTGGTTCTCCTAACTCAGGTCAAGCTCTTAGAGCTTATGAGGGGTCTCCTTGTGGAAGACCCAGGAGGATCAGTATAATAATAATAATAATAATAATAAAAATAATAATAATAATAATAATACTACCTACCTGGCAGTAGGTATAAAACGCAAAATCGCACGGGGGTACTACTTAGTAGCATACGGGTGTGACAAGCCCGCGAACCCCGGTTGTATCTCAACCAATGATGAGTAACCAACTAAGAGGCCTCGGAAAACAGCTGCTGCCTGGGGATCACCAGGGCACGTCTGGGGTTGGTGCTAGGCGTGACAGCATGCGAACCACCAACGGCAGGATGCTGAGGAGGCGGGCGCCTGTCATACAAGAAACTACAGCTTCCGACGAGGACATCGAGGAGGAGAGAGAAGTTGCCGGTCGCATAGGGAATCTGCGCTCGCAAGAGCAACCCGTAGTCGGACCCGGCAACAGGAACAAGACCACGCAAAGGGGACGCCACAAGTGGACACCCGAGCAACATGAAAAACTGTCTGTTTTATACCGAAGATCCAGACCAGAAAGAAGGGGATATATGGGTAGACTGCATGGTCTGTGGTGTGAAAATAATCCAGATCTTAGCATTATGACTCAGCAAAACCTGCGAGACCAGGTGAGCCATCTGAAGAAGAGAGGAATCTTGCAGCAGCTTCAAGAGCCAGAAGGAACAGAAGAACAAGCTGAAGAGCAGGTGAGAGATGCTCGGAACCAACAGCAGCAATCCACGATTCAAAGGAGAGAAGAACAGGATGGGAGGCAGGTGAGAGATGCCGCAAACATCCAACCTCCAATGCCTGGATCGCAAGTCGAAGCACTGGACATGGAGCAGGTGACAGCTCCCCCATTCCGAGTGGATCATCCTGCACAGTGCAACAGGCGAAGAACGGAACAAGTGAGAGATGTTCCGGAACCAGTCATCAACAGAAAGGAAGCATTCGAGGCTGCAGTATGGGATCCGAACAAAACGACTGCACGGTTGAAAACGAGACTCCAGGCTGAAGACCTAGCCATGATGAATAATATCATCAACGATCACCTAAAGGAGGACTGCTCACTAGAAGATGTCGTGGCTGCAGTGAGAGCTGCTACTTCACTTCTATGCCCTCCAGGTAGAACAACAACAAGGGATGACAAACATAGGTCAAGAATGAAGAAGCTAGATAAGAAGATGAAGATCGTGGGGCAGCAAGCATCTTGGTACCAATGTATCATAGATGTTATGAAAGGACAACTGAAGCCTAGCATGAAGAAAGAGGTCTTAATGGGGGAGCTACGTGCGTTGCACCGTACGATTAGCTTGCCCATCATCAATCTACTGAAGCAGAAAGCTGTCGATAAGATAAGATCACTAGCGGCAGCGAGGAAGAAGCTGATCAGGAAGCAGAAATGGATAGAGGACAACAACACATTCACCGCGGAACCCTCAAAGCTATTTCAGCCTAAACAAATAGAGGCAGAAAACTCGCCATCGCCAGAAGAAGTCGAACGGTTCTGGAAGAAATTGTACGAGCGACCAGCGGCAACCAGGGATACTCCAGCACTTCACAGATTCCAGATATTATGCGATCAAAGTCTGCAACCGACAGAAGAAATGACTGAAGTAACAACCGAAGAAGTTAGACAAGCCCTAAAGAACAAAAATGATTTCACGGCACCTGGACTGGATGGGATCCAGAACTACTGGTGGAAGAACTTTCCAGCTACTCATCAACACGTAGCCAGATTATTCAGTGGGATAATAATTCACCGTGAAGCAATTCCATCATGGTTGGTAGAGGGCAGAACTGTACTGATACCAAAATCAGGCGATCTAGGACAGCCAAAGAACTATCGCCCTATCACGTGTCTCAATACGCTGTATAAAATACTCACAAGCGTCCTTCAAAACCGGATTCTGGAGGTTAGTGCACCAGTGTGGAACCAAATCTACGAGCAAAGAGGAGCACGGAAAGGAGTACAGGGGTGCAAGGACAACCTACTCATAGACAAGAGCATTTGTCAAGATGCAAAACACTACAAGCGCGATCTACATACATCCTGGCTGGATTACGCGAAAGCATTTGACACATCGTCGCACAGCTTGATATTACAGCTGCTTGAGATGCTCAAAGTCCACACAAATATCGTCCATGTGATGAAAAACATCATGGCGCTATGGAAGACTAAGTTCGCCGTTCGATCGGAAGGTCGAACCACGTATACGGGATGGGTGAAATACAGGCGAGGCGTATTTCAAGGAGACTCGCTAAGCCCGTTACTGTTCTGCATAACACTCCTACCATTAACAACGGAGTTGAGGGAAAGCAGAATAGGGTACAAGGCCGGGCCACCAGGCAGAAGAGAACATCTGGTTTCACATCTCCTGTACATGGACGACTTAAAACTGTACGCTCCCTCCAAGGCAGCGCTACAACAACTTCTTAACATCGTTGCGGAATACACCACAGCAATAGGAATGTCATTCGGTTTGGAAAAATGTGCTGTTTTCCATCTGAGCAGAGGAAGAACTGAAGAAGTAGGAGAAGACATCGAACTGGAAGGAGGAATAACACTGGAGACAACTCGAATCAAGGATGCTTTAACAGCCAGCTACAAAAAGAAGATCCGAGATATATGGAAATCACAGCTGTCTGGTAAAAACAAGGTGTCAGCTACGAACATCTTGGCAGTTCCGATAGTCACATACTCTTTCGGAATAATCAACTGGACAGTTAATGAGATTCTCGAACTAGACAGGGCCACACGTAAAGTGATGAACATGAATCGGAGCCTGCATCCCAACTGCTCGGTTCAAAGAATATATCTCCCACGAACGCAGGGTGGCAGAGGTTTGCAGAGTTTGGAATACCAACACCATCAACAAACGTTGGAAATGGCAATAAGGATATTGAGAAGTGAAGACCCGCTTCTCAAAATGGTAGCTCATCATGAAATCAGGAACCAAGGAGCTTTCCTATTTAGAGCTGGACGGAGAGCCTTGGAAAAACTCAGCATAACTGGAGTATCCATCGACTATGAGCTAGTGGGAACACCTATCACGCCAACAGACCAGAGAAGAGTAGGCAGAGAGATCAGACAGGCACAACTGAAGACGTTACTCGAAGACCACATGAGTAAAAGTCTGCACTCTATATATTTCAGGAGTTTGAAAGATCAGGGCCTATCAGAGGAACTATCCTTTGCGTTTTTGAAGTCGGCTGGTCTAAAGTCGGAAACGGAGGGATTCGTTATGGCTTGTCAAGATGGAGTGATAAATACCAGATGGTATAAGAAGAACATCATGAAAGTGGACACCCCAACAACTTGCAACAGTCAGCAGGAAACTGTCATGCACATCTTGTCTGCTTGCAGAGTCCACGCTCCATCAGGATACACAGAAAGACACAATGCGGCGCTTCGGATTCTCTACTTCCATCTGAGAGAAGTTTATGGTATAGATAAGGAGCCAGTGCTACCATTTGTGCCTCTGGAAATTGAATCAGTCATCGAAAATGATAGAGCTCGAATCTACTGGAACTATGCTTTTCCAACAACTCGGCAGATCCATGCCATAAAGCCAGATATAGTACTGGTGGACAAAGATCTCAGGGAATTGTTTGTTGTCGAAGTTTCCTCCCCCGCTGAAAATAATGTGGTGATGAAAGAACAACAGAAGAGGGAGAAATACAAGGATTTGCTGTTTGAGCTGGGAACCCTATATCCAGGGTATAAAGTAAAAATGGTCGTTCTGATCATAGGATGCCTTGGCGGAATGAGAGCGAACTATGTGACAGAATTGAAGATTATTCCGGCCTGTACATCCTTGGCCGAGGTTTTGGCGAACAGAATGCAAAAAGCAGTGTTGCTCGGGTCACTACGAGTGATGAGGTCCCATCAACTATGAAGGCCACTTGCAGCTCATCTCTTTTGTTAAGGGACGCTGTAAGGGCAGGACGAAGAACAGTCCAAGAAGAGTGAGAGGTTTTTTAGTGAGTAACCAAATAACATCTGGAGTCTCACACTGCCGCTTGCGGCGCCTATAAAAGGTTTTTCCTCTTACGTGACAAAAAAATAATAATAATAATAATAATAATAATAATATCGCTTCTGGATTAAGTAGTGCATATGTCGAAAATATTCGTAAGCACAACGAAATGGTATCAAAAAACCGATACGTGATGTCAAAAATTATCGATAGTTTGAAGTTCTGTGGCAAATGCAATATTGCACTATGTGGTCATAATGGGTCGGAAGACTCGATTAATAACACAAGAAAACGAGAACGTGAACTGTTGTTTACGTACTTTAAATTTAATATAGTGTCGTATGGTTTGGATTCAACGTTTTGTGAAATATGTAAAGTTTTGGTCATTTTAATATCGATGCCACTGACAATCGCAGAAACTGAAAGATGTTTCTCTACTTTAAAATTGATCAAGACGTTTTTAAGGAATACAATGTAGGCGCTCGCAATGTTGTCCATGGAACAAAATTTACTTGAAGACATTCCTGACTTCAACGAAAAGGTTATCGAGAAGTTCATCTGCGACGAAAACAGAAGGATTGAGTTTCATTTTAAGATATAGGCATTTATCAATTACGCCATTGAATGATTATTTATCAATTACCCTTTAAAAAATATATACTTTTTTGTATTCTTGAATCAGCTCCCCACTGAGCAATATTATCACCAGCCGCCACTGATTATCACCCAAAAATTATATAATCCTCATAATTCTACCATAGCTGAGGTTATTTCATTGGTCATTTTGCATTCAATCATACTTTTCTAGTACAGCAGTGTTAATTTTGAATAGAACCAAAAATAAATAATACATGTCTCATTTATCGGTAGATTTTCTATAGTCTAAGTCGATAGGAACACATATCATGAAATTCATAGATCAAAATACGGTCGTTGATTTTCGATTACAGCATTCTGTGAGATCATAGAATTAGGATTTATTATTGAAATTCTGAAAATTCATGCCTCCGTAAGTATTAGCTTGTTAGAGTTGAAAATGATATCGATAGATTCTTATGATGAAATTGTATCTTGCCAAATTTCCACAATACAACATATGAGCCAGGCAACTATGTCCTCGGTAAAATCGAGCTCGATGTAGGGCCGTAGAGAAGTGCTTGAATTCGTTTAACATGAAAGTGGGAGCTGGACCTGATTATATACCTGGTTCTTTTATACGTGGTTGTAGTGAATCGGGTAAAAAGGATCTCATAAGTAGCTACAGACCAATCAGCAAACTTTGCATTTTTGGTTCCCTCCTGAGTTGGAGTTGATCAAGAGATCTCAGAATGATTCGGTGGAAGGATTCAGATCTTGGTATTTTAGGGTTACATCAGCAGTACCTCAGAGATCTCATCTTGGCCCTCTTCTGTTCATCATAAATATAAATGAGATCATTAGTAGTTTCAGGAACTGTAAAATCCTTCTCTTTGCTGATGACCTGAAGGTTTATTTGAGAATCAGAGACTGTAACGATTGTCTTGCTGTTCATGCGGAGCTTGAACCGACTTCGTAAGATTTTATATGGCCAATGGTTTCTTCCTGAACCTGAACAAGTGTCAGGAGATTTCTTTCACTAGGAACAGGAATATGATTGTCCAGCTCCAATCATATATGCTAGGTGTCTTATTCGATCACAAGGTAAAATTCGATTTGCACATTAATCTTGTCGCCTCATCCTATAGTGCGAAGTTGGGTTTTATACTCAGACAGAGTTAATGGTTTTCTAACCAGAAAACCACAAGGATGCTACAATTGAGGCGTTTAGAGTGCAAAAGCAAAAGTGGCCCACCACATTTTTTCTGAAATTGAGCAAAAACGATCCACAAATAAATCAAATCATCTCATACAATACCGATCCAAGCCTATTTCGACCATTCAGCACAATATGTCCCACATAAATCCAATTTTGCACACATAGTCGTTTCAAATTTGCCGCAGCAAGACTTGCCCAACCCACTTCTGCATTGTGCCATGTACAATATCCTAAGAGCCACGTGAAACCAAATAAAAACTAATAAAATCGCCTCTAATAATTACGCGATCAAGTTTCAAAAATGCCCATGATTTTCTTTTGCTATTTTCTCTCTGATGAATATTTTGAGCTCAAGCCACTTTTGCTCTGAGCGCCTCAATTATGTTTTCAGTAAACTGAATTTTGCTTCATGTATATGGAATCCTCAATACAATGTGTACATAAATCGATTTGAGAAGATTCAGCAGAAATTTCATCGCATCTTAGGATTTAGATCCAACTTGTACTTGACTCGTTGAGATCCCACCAATTACTGCATTATATTGCGATATTTCAATGTCGTAAACATTCGTGATCGCAGAATTATTGGCGACGTCAATTTTGTGCGTAAGCTGTTGAGAAAACCGCTTAGACTCTCAGAATATAACTCCCTTCTTAACTTTCACGCAACGGTTCATAGATCTAGGTGCCCAAACACCTTTTATTTGTCTGCAGTTCATACAAATAGTGCTAGGATCCAATATTCAAAATGCTACATCATTGTGATAATTTGAAAGATAATATTGATATATTTTTCGAAAATTAGAAAACACTGAAGAATGTTCTAAAAGATTGTACATTAGTTGTTATTGTTAAATTCACTCTCGCTCATTTGGTTCTATATATTCTTTTTTCTCCAAAATTTTTAGGTATAAGGTTAGAATAAGGTTCTTTTGTTAGAGGTTTTTTTTGTGTCCAATATGTGAACACTCTTTTTGAATATTGAATTACCTGTATGTGTTCCTTGTTGTAAATAAATAAATTAACCACATCTACCGCATTCCAACGAAAATCGACGACGCAATAACACCCGAGGACTATGTCGAATTTCCATGGAAACCCCACATCCCGCAGACCACTTATCGTAAAGAATAATTTGAACGTTATATTTTTCGGATTACCAAATTACCAACAGAAACGAAAACCTGAAAATCGCAATTCCTGTCGTTCGCAGAGATCATGAATAGGGTGTAGATTTCCAGTTGTAACGGCCCACGAATTATGATGAGCATTCCGCCTCCATAGAAGTAGAACATATAATTTCTGTTGCTATCAGCTATTGTGTCATTCAAAACGAAATGATACGAAAGTCAGATATGGATTTTTTGGTGGGATCTATAATTTTGAATAATTATAGAAATGCCGTAGAAACCATTGGGTACGGATCAGAAGATGGTATGATATACTTTCCATCCTTGGACATTGAAGGAATGGACTTGCTCCTTCATATATATCATATATATTGCACGAAGGTTCATCAATGACCAAGTGAAAGGTTTTCGATTGTTTATTATCTATTCGGAAGACCAACAATTTCTCTCCCGGGAATGTATCACTCCAAAGAATTCTATTGTCTGTTCTCCTGTATTGGACACTCTTAATCGAATTTACCATGGTAAATTCGGAGTGTCCAATACAGGAGAACAGACAATAGAACAAGAGAACATACGCGCAAAAGCTTCTGACTTCACGTCAGTGCTTGAACCAACTTTTTTTTTCAATGATTTTTTGAAAATTTTCTAGTGCTACGATCCTCACGAAATTGTGCAAGAATTTTCGCCTTGGCATTCTACAACTAATAACCATATTTGATTTGGATCATATTTGTATTTTTTGAGTTATTGAGGAAATAACAATCAAATTTCAGATTGATATAACTCCAAAACCATTTGGCCGATTATGTTAGTTAACGAACTTAAATGTCGTATTCAGATGCATTAATCTACCCTGAAAACAGTAAGTCGCTATTTCTTTCCGTTCTCAAGGAATCATGAGATACATAATATTTTTTTTGTAATTTTTTAAACATTTTCTAGTGGTGCGGTCCTCACAAAATTTTACACACGTCTTCATGTCGATATTGTACAACTAGTTACCAAGCTTCAATTCGATCGAGTCTATATTTTTTGAGTTATCGAGTGAATAATATTCCACATGGGTATAACTCCGAAAACGTTGGGCCGATTATGGCCAACAGCGAACTTTACTCTCCCATTCAGATGTGCAACCTATCCTGAAAATTGCAAGTTCCTATCTCCTTCCGTTCGAGAGTTGTTGAGGCAACGCTCACTCATCCAGCTACTGAACTCACACAAGGCTGCTCGGATCTCCAACAATATAGATCCGATCATGTTCAAACTTGGAATTTGGTAGTAAAGTTAGGTTCTGAAGGCTCTCGCAAAATTTCAGCGATATCGGACGAAAAGTTTCTGATATATAGAATTTTTTTCTATAATTTTCTATTATTTTTTAAGAATTTTCTAGTTATACGATCCTCACAAAATTTTGCAAGAATTTTCGCGTTGCCATTCTACAACTAATAACCATGCTTGAATTGGATAGGTTTTGAATTTTTCTAGTTATTGAGGAAATAACAATCAAATTTCAGATGGGTTTAACTCCTAAACCGTTTTGCCGATTATGCCTATAAACAAACTCAAATGGCGCATTCAGATTCTCAACCTTAACTGAAAATTTCAAGTCGCTACCTCTTTCCCTTCTTAGGTTATCGTGACGTAAATAAAATTTTTTAATAATTTTTTAAAACATTTCTAGCGATACGATGTTCAAAAAATTTCACAAACGTCCTTAGGTTTATATTCTACAACTACTCACCAAGTTTCAATCCAATCGGATTAGTATTGGTTGTAGACAAAATTATTACGTCCGACATCGCTAAAATTTTGCGAGGGACGTCAAAACCCAACTCTACTGCCAAGTTCCAAGTTTGAACACGATCGGATATATATTGTTGGAGATTCGAGCAGCCTTGTGTGAGTTTAGTAGATGGATGGGTGACCGTTGCCTCGATAACTTTCGAACGAAAGGAGATAGGTACTTGCAATTTTCAGGGTATATTGCGTATCCGAATGGGAGCGTTAAGTTCGATTACGGCATAAATGGTCCGAAGGTTTCAGAGTTATACCCTCCTGGAATATTATTTCCTCGATAACTCAAAAAATATAGACTCGATCGAATTGAAGCTTGATATATGTAGGATATATATATATATATATATATATTTATGAAAATACAATATTTTTTATCGACCAAACTTACTAATAAAAATGATAGATATCGGGAGATGGTCTGTATCGGTACAAAAGGAAACTCAGTTACTTCCTTGTTCTTCTCAATATTTATTATATATATTGGGAAGAATTCGTGTGCTCTAGCTGATCATCACCAAAAAATGGGCCATATCTTTAATTTCGAGGGTGTTAAGATATTGGAGCGTGAGTCAAGGTACAAGAGCAGGCTTTTTCTCGAGATGCTACATATTAAAAAGGAGAAACATGCTATTAATTTCAAGTCCGATACAGAAGGTTTAAATAATATTTATTGTAGTATTCTTCAAAGATTGTAATGTTTCCACGGATAGATGTCCCTACAATGCTGTTTTCGCTTTCAAAATTAATTTCTTTGTTTTTGGAGCCCTCTGTCTTTGTTTTGTCATGCATATTGCCCATCTCACTCACTTAAACCGGCTTGGATTCTTTCGCGCAGTCGGACAGATTTGATTTGTTTTCTTAGCATGTTTGTCTGCGTTTTGTCAATCGTCATATTTACGAGTGATAACAGATATTGAAGTTTCCCGAATTATTGGTAAATGCAACTTTTGTGTAATAATTCTGACTATCTTTAGAAGAAAGACCTATGTTTTGTCATAATTCAGATTATGTTTGAGGGGAAGCTCTAACAGTCGTAAGTTTTTCAAGCGATGATTTTTTTTATATAATTGTTATTGTGTGAACATTTTTTTGTAGTTTGTGTCTCCTGATGATGTCAACAATTGTTTTGACGAAATATTGAGAAGAACAAGGAAGTAACTGAGTTTCCTTTTGTACCGATACAGACCATCTCCCGATATCTATCATTTTTATATATTTATATATATACTAGCTGGCCCGGCAGACTTCGTACTGCCTCCTCAACGCCTGCTCAACGCCAACGCCAACGCCAACTCCAAATCCAAATCCAACTCTAACTCCAACTCCATCTCCAACTACGACTCCGACTCCTACTCCGACTCCGACTCCGACTACGACTCCGACTCCGACTCCGACAGTAGTAATACTACACGGTTTCCCGACCAAACAATAGAAATCATGACGTCACATTTTGGGTGACCGCTTTGTAGGAATTAATGAAAAAATTCTCGGCGACGTAGAGATTCGAACCGGCACCCTTCAGATTATGAGCCCGACGGGTTACCCGACCCGGCCACTCAAGCTCGACGTTATGGAACCGTCTTTGGAACTACATATAGAGATCGCGCAGGTAGCGCCTTTTCAGATGAACATTCTAGAACTAATTAACATGTTTGAATAGACATTGTGGGTGGGGTCGAGTATTTTCATTGTGAAATGCCTGTTATCGGAATCATTCAATAACATATTCCTATATACTAGTTATGATTGAATGCAAATTGACCAATGAAATAACGTAATCAGCTATGATTATATAATTTTCAGAGTATATTTGAGAAATTAATATCGTGAATAAGTTCGACATTATTGGGTAAAATCAAAAACAATTTTAAAGGCATTAAGTATTTTTGGGCGCATGTTCTAGGGGAACATCGTCCTATCATTTCGTCCAAATGTCTGTAATTTTTCACCGAAGGTCCTATCGACTTCAAACTTTCAGGGTAGGTTTCTGATCAAAATGCGACGGTTAAGTTCGTTAACGGGCAAAATCGGCCGGACGGTTTAGAAGTTATAGACATTTCAAATTTAGAGGTTATTTCCCTGATATTTCAGGAACTAAAGAAGATGTTGAATCGAAACTTGGTAGTCAGTTCGAGGATATAAACGCGCAACTTTTGGCAAAATTCTGTTATGATCGAAATGTTGGTAATTTTTAAAAAAATATTTCTTTTAATTTTTTCGAAAAAAAAAAATTTTTTTCGTGAACTATTCATCAGATTGCAACAAAAACTTGTACTAACGTCAATTGTAGTATTTTGCAACATTGTGCAAAATTTTGGCTCTATACGATTTCAATTTCTGGAGATATAAGACAAAATGTGTCAAATTTCCTGGGTCTCTCTCAGTATTTTCATCGATTATTATATAATAATCAATAATATTAAGGTATTCAACATGATACTGCTTTTTTATCTTTATTTTCTTTACTGGTCAGTACGGGCCACAAGGAAGATGAACATGCGCCCAATAGCTCCTGTCCACAGGGCTTGAACCAATTTTTATTGACATAACGTGAAATTTCTATTATCCACATCATTCAATACCTTATTCTTATAGTAGTACATACATTCTAAGATTACATAACTTTCAACAGAGGGATTAATTCTACAAAAGGAATTTATTAAATCTTCAATCGAATTTTGATTATTCTTCTGAGATAGATCTTTCATGATATCTAGGAACTTGTAATAGTAAAACGATATTTTTAAATTTTTCAACATCTGTAGGCGATGGGAAATTATAGCAGCATTTAATTGGATCAATTTATTCAAGTCGGCATCGCTGAAATACATGCAGTTTTCCCATTTGGCAACGCGGGTCATCACACCTTTGGATTTTTCAACTTCAACGCCCCAATCTCTTTGATCAGCATCATTTTCAATTAATGCAATAAACGATCTCCATTGCCAGTCGTCAAAAGATATTATACATTCATTAGATATGAGCATGATTGCAGGTTCAAAATTTCTTGCGGGACTTATACGACAATCAATAGAAGCAGACCCACATTCCATTTCCAGATGATTTTTATGTGTAAATTCCTATGAGGATTTCTAAGCTCGATTTTAGCAAAAATGGTTCTTTTCACATGAATATATGTAGATTTCTCAGCATCTCGAGATGATTGGAAAATTATTACTGCTCTCCACGCAATACTTTTTCAACCAAATAAACATCATGCTGCCATGTTTTTTGCAATTCTTCTTGATAGAAAGCACCACTTATTGGTCTACCGGTAAAGTAGGTAACTCACTGGGTAGGTAAGTTGGACTTTTGTGATTTTAAATAGTTTAGTAGTCCATCGATACCCTTTTGTGAAAACGTGTCTAAATTTACGTATAATTCTTCTGAAATTTATGAGGTCGTGCTATTTTTATGTGACTGAAGGCTAATTTATCTATGTCGTTCTTTGTATTAACGTCACGGGGTTTCATGCCAATAGTTCACTGTTTTTGGGTGCATGTTCTAGGGGAACATCGTCCTATCATTTCGTCCAAATGTCTGTAATTTTCGAATTTCGAGCTGAAAATTGGCTAATAGACTAATTCGGACTCCCTGATCACGAATCCGGTGTCAGATTGGGAGCTAGTTTGGAAGAATTAGCGTCGACATTAATTCTTGACAATTTTCAAAATTTAAAAAAAGAATTTGCAAGTTTTTGTGATGACGACTTTGAACTCCTAACAAGGAAGGGTATTTTTTGTTATGATTACATGACGGACTGGGACAAGTTGAATGAAACAACACTTCCATCAATAGACAAATTTTATAATAAATTGAACGATGCGCACATTGACGTGAAAAGATATCGTCATGCTCAAAACGTTTGGCAAAAATTCGGTATAAAATCATTGGGTGAATACAGTGACCTATACATGAAAACAGATAGACTTTTGCTCGCTGACGTGATGGAAAATTTTAGGCAAACAGCATTAATGACATACAAACTTGACCCAGCATGGCATTATACTATGCCTGGGTACAGCTGGGACTGTATGTTAAATTATACTAAATGTAAACTGCAATTACTTAAAGATATCGATATGATCATGTTCGTGGAAAAGGGTATACGAGGGGGTATGAGCTGCTGCATGCACAGATTGTCTGAAGCCAATAATCCCCAGATGCCTAATTATGACGTCTCAAAGCCCGAGTCATATCTGCTTTATCTTGATGTTAATAATTTGTATGGCTGGGCAATGAGTCAATATTTACCATTTGGGGGTTTTGAATGGGTAGACATATCTGTAGATGTGAGCATCATGCCTGACGATTCTCCTGAAGGATATATTCTTCAAGTAGACCTGGAATATCCTCACCACCTACATGATCTGCATAAAGACCTCCCGCTGTGTCCGGAGCACAGCATCCCCCCCGGGCTCAAAGTTTTCCAAATTACTCTGCACACTCTCTGATAAGAAAGACTATATAATTCATTATCGGAATTTGAAAACTGTTTTAGAATTAGGTTTGAAAGTAACACAGATTTAAAAAGTTTTGAAATTTAAGCAGTCTCCATGGCTAAAACCCTATATTGACCTTAACACGGAATTGCGAGCAAAAGCAACAACAACATTCGGAAAAAATCAATTTAAATTTGCAAATAATTCAATTTTTGGTAAAACGATGGAAAATATTAGATTGCACAGAGTTGTACGCCTGGTATCCAAATATGAAACCAGGTACGGGGCAAAGCATTTGGATTAGTTCGCCAAGATTCCATAGTCGCACAATTTTCGGTGAAGATTTGATGGCAATCGAACTTAATAAGAATGAGCTCTTATTTAACAAACCACTTTACATAGGTCAGGCATAGTATGCATTACCACTACTTTTTAGCAATCGACAAATGAGAGTATTGTTGAAACATATCTGGGGCGGTTTTAAGATCGAAACACCCAATAATTGTTAATATTTCCCCTTTTTTACCCAGATGAAGGAACCTCCTATATTTCCTTCTATCTGGGCTTTGATATACATTTTGAGACTGAAACAACTCACTACTACAAATACCATTGTAACTATTACATCTCTTAGTGCAAGAGACATAACTATTCTTGATCTGTCGCGAAACAATAACATTGTCTTGTCTTCGTTGGCAACTTAATAGTCACTTCTGCCCTTTTCCTATAGAAGGGAGATTTTATATTGTATCAATAGTGCATTGTACAATAATTCGTGCTTGTTATCGAAGTAACGGTAACAACAAAATACAGTTAATTGTTTATTAAAAGTGCGTTCGAATATTTCACCACTTCCTATCCTCGTAATTGTTACTTTATTACAAGTAACAACTTACGCAGTAATCAATGAGATTACTACTGGGTGCTTAATGTTAAGTATACCCCCTTCAAGCATCACCCTGATAAAACAATCAGGGTGTATAATTCTGGTCCTTCGAAAATAATTATATCCTGATAAAAGCATCAGGACTCACATATTGTCCTTCGAAACCATAACAGTCCTGATAAACTAATCAGGATACAACAAGAGTATTTTTAGCAATTCTTGAAAATTGTATGTACAGGATGTTTTACAAGATGTGGAATACAGAAAATAATTTTCTCAGTCTAGAACAGCGCTATCAACAAGTCATTATGAGTAAATATTAGGCATAGGCCTATACTCATTCCCTGAAATTGTCATCAAGATCCATGCAGGCTTTCAAGGATTATGCCGAATGAAAATTTTTGATGAAATACATCCTGTATCTCTTAAACGAATATAGTTAGGACACATTGCGAACACTGATTTAGACTCACCAAAATGTCCTGCACCTGTACTGAAAGCCTGCACAATCATTCGTGAAACACCCTGTATATATCGAATACCACACCTATAATGGACGATTACGTTGGAGGACTGATAGTTAATTTAACGACAAATTTGATAATGTCCATCCGTGGGACCGTTTGTACGCACTGTAACTTTAGAAATTACTTAGTTACTAACTGCATAGCTGGGCATGATGCACCCAGTAGGTCTCAAAATAAAATCCTTCAAATTTTAATTATATAATAGAATATTTTACGAAAAACGAATTGAACCAAGTTTGAAGCCGCTTTAACTTTATGCCGAATTTCCTCCATATCAACCGAAGAAGCATAGATAAGCTTATTTTAACAAATTTTTTTAAAGGGTTCTGTTAAAGTGCGTTACGCTGCCATAGATGCCAAACCAGACTTTTTAGAAATTTCCTTTGAAAGCATTTAAAAAATCACTCATTTGTTGAATAATTTTATTTGGGAACACCCTGTATATTAGAAAATAATTTCCTGAGATACAGAATTGAAACTACAAAGGGCGTGCTTTCAAACGAAATTTCTAAAAGGTCGGGTTTGGCAGCTATGGAAGCGTAACGCACTATTGCAGGACCCTGTATACCTCGAGAACAACTCTCCATGTGCATCTTGGAATTTGTATACAAGGTGTTAAAAATAACTGTAAAAGAGCTCAAATACGTCTAGTTTGTTATATAAAACTTTTTCGAATTCACACCCCTAGCTGAGTTATAAACCCTTGAAAGGATGAATTGATTTTTCAGTTTTCAATTTTAATGTACCGACCCAAAATATTCAGACACATTCATTTTAAAAAGTATTAATATACGATACGTGGTATTAGTACCACTAATTTTTAAACCCGCTACTATATTTACTTGGGGTTGAAACAAACAAGCCCTTCTATAAATTATTCCATAACTTCTCAGACATTCGTGAAATTAGAAAAGTGAATATATTTTCCGAAAGAAAATGCAATTATGGAAATGTTTTGTCTCTCGTATTTAATTCGTAACTTCAGTAGTTTCGGAGGCAATTATTGAAATGTAAGATCAATTTTTCTACGGTTGATACCAGGACCCCGAGATATCTGTAACTTTTAACAACTTACCCCCTTAACGGGGGGTGCAAGTCGGAATATTAAACTCATGAAACTGGGGAAGTTTCCGAAGATCCAGAAACATTTAATCTGGTAGGTAAAGTAAAATTAGCGAACAAACAAGATACAAATTATTAAAACTTTGTGTGGGTCTGTGTAGGAAACTAGGATAGAATCCTAGAAAGCTGAGATTTGGTACCTAGGCTAGAACAAGCATACAAACAACAACAAAAAATGAGAAATTTATAATTTTCTCCCTCTATTCCCTTATTAAGGGGAGTGCAGTTTTGTATATAATTTTTATTAAATTCAATTACATTTGATGTAAATCCGGATGCAAAGATTCACAAGAAGCTTTTACAGTTAAAAAGTTATCAGATCACATAAATATGGAAGCCTCTAGCTATACAAGCAGTTTTTCTAGAAGGTCGAAAAGTACGGCTAGGCTAATTCATAGAACTATTGCATGACACAACTTTCTAACAGTGAAAGCTTCTTGTGAGACTTGGCAACCATCAGTTTTACATAAAATATTTTTGGTGCTAAAAGTATATCAGTAAGATAGTAAGTTTTTGAAAATATAATTTTTTGATGTACAATCATTTTCATTGAAATTCAATTGATACTTAAGGACTCAAAATAAGATAGCAGTTCACAAATGACTTATTAATTTTTTCACAGGAAGGATAATGAAAAAATATACTAATAGATGTATAAACATATTTCAACTGTATCCGCTTTGTATCAGCTTTGTATCTGCTTTGTGCGAGCTTTGTATCCGCTTTGAATCCGCTTTGTGTGAGCTTTGTATCCGCTTTGAATCCGCTTTGAATCCGCTTTGAATCCGCTTTGAATCCGCTTTGTATCAGCTTTGTATGAGCTTTGTATGAGCTTTGTATGAGCTTTGTATGAGCTTTGTATGCGCTTTGTATGAGCTTTGTATCCGCTTTGTATGCGCTTTATATGAGCTTTGAATCCGCTTTGTATCAGCTTTGTATGAGCTTTGTATGAGCTTTGTATCCGCTTTGTATGAGCTTTGTATGCGCTTTGTATGAGCTTTGTATCCGCTTTGTATGCGCTTTGTATGAGCTTTGTATCCGCTTTGTATGAGCTTTGTATCCTCTCATCCGTTGTAAGTTTACTTTTGTAAGGCGAATTCTCCGTTTGGGCGGCAGACGAGCGTTACATGCAATGCTCGTAGACTGTCCACACGGACAATTCGCCTTACATTACGCGTTACATTACACTCGTCTGGACCCAGCATTAGAATGAGTTATCGGACAAGCTTGAGCCCAATTCAGAATCACGTTCCTCTTCATCTTAAAACATAATAATGTCACACCTGGAAATAAACTTGCCATCCCTAATATATTTTTGTGTGTAGTGCTAAGAATGCCTGCTTGATCTGAGATGTTGGTTTGACAGGCGTTGTCAAATTTTGGATATTCGAAGTTCGAAATTGCTTCAATTAATTCAGTTGCTTTATTTATAGAAATTAAGAAAGAATTTACAAAATATTTGATGTGAGAGACTGGTTGAATCAGGATAACTCACAATATTCTGCTATTGGAATTGGTCATGGTCGCCAATTTTCATTACAGAAATTAAGGTGTAGGTTTTCCCGACAATAATTGACTCTTTTGAAAATAACTTCAATATTGTAAATCCACTTCCAAAATTACAACTGTTTTGGCGCGCCAAAAAAGTTGCTGTATCCTTCAGGAAGCTTAGGCACAGCACTGTTAATTGTAGTCATGACAAAAATAACTATATACCTACTAAGCAAACTTTCTGGTACATTCACTTGGTTCAATATTTTTCTTTGAATTTTTAACAATATGAAAATAAATATCTCAACATAAATCTTTCCGAATTAAAATATATCACAATATATAACAACTATGGCACAGGAAATGACTAGAAAATAAAGGCAGTACAACTTGAGACATGAATCAATATTAATTATATCAATAAACATTCAAAATAATTTTGGAAGTGGATTTACAATATTGAAGTTATTTTCAAAAGAGTCAAAATATTGTCGGGAAAACCTACACCTTAATTTCTGTAATGAAAATTGGCGACCATGACCAATTCCAATAGCAGAATATTGTGAGTTATCCTGATTCAACCAGTCTCTCACATCAAATATTTTGTAAATTCTTTCTTTATTTCTATAAATAAAGCAACTGAATTAATTGAAGCAATTTCGAACTTCGAATATCCAAAATTTGACAACGCCTGTCAAACCAACATCTCAGATCAAGCAGGCATTCTTAGCACTACACACAAAAATATATTAGGGATGGCAAGTTTATTTCCAGGTGTGACATTATTATGTTTTAAGATGAAGAGGAACGTGATTCTGAATTGGGCTCAAGCTTGTCCGATAACTCATTCTAATGCTGGGTCCAGACGAGTGTAATGTAACGCGTAATGTAAGGCGAATTGTCCGTGTGGACAGTCTACGAGCATTGCATGTAACGCTCGTCTGCCGCCCAAACGGAGAATTCGCCTTACAAAAGTAAACTTACAACGGATGAGAGGATACAAAGCTCATACAAAGCGGATACAAAGCTCATACAAAGCGCATACAAAGCGGATACAAAGCTCATACAAAGCGCATACAAAGCTCATACAAAGCGGATACAAAGCTCATACAAAGCTCATACAAAGCTGATACAAAGCGGATTCAAAGCTCATATAAAGCGCATACAAAGCGGATACAAAGCTCATACAAAGCGCATACAAAGCTCATACAAAGCTCATACAAAGCTCATACAAAGCTCATACAAAGCTCATACAAAGCTGATACAAAGCGGATTCAAAGCGGATTCAAAGCGGATTCAAAGCGGATACAAAGCTCACACAAAGCGGATTCAAAGCGGATACAAAGCTCGCACAAAGCAGATACAAAGCTGATACAAAGCGGATACAGTTGAAATATGTTTATACATCTATTAGTATATTTTTTCATTATCCTTCCTGTGAAAAAATTAATAAGTCATTTGTGAACTGCTATCTTATTTTGAGTCCTTAAGTATCAATTGAATTTCAATGAAAATGATTGTACATCAAAAAATTATATTTTCAAAAACTTACTATCTTACTGATATACTTTTAGCACCAAAAATATTTTATGTAAAACTGATGGTTGCCAAGTCTCACAAGAAGCTTTCACTGTTAGAAAGTTGTGTCATGCAATAGTTCTATGAATTAGCCTAGCCGTACTTTTCGACCTTCTAGAAAAACTGCTTGTATAGCTAGAGGCTTCCATATTTATGTGATCTGATAACTTTTTAACTGTAAAAGCTTCTTGTGAATCTTTGCATCCGGATTTACATCAAATGTAATTGAATTTAATAAAAATTATATACAAAACTGCACTCCCCTTAATAAGGGAATAGAGGGAGAAAATTATAAATTTCTCATTTTTTGTTGTTGTTTGTATGCTTGTTCTAGCCTAGGTACCAAATCTCAGCTTTCTAGGATTCTATCCTAGTTTCCTACACAGACCCACACAAAGTTTTAATAATTTGTATCTTGTTTGTTCGCTAATTTTACTTTACCTACCAGATTAAATGTTTCTGGATCTTCGGAAACTTCCCCAGTTTCATGAGTTTAATATTCCGACTTGCACCCCCCGTTAAGGGGGTAAGTTGTTAAAAGTTACAGATATCTCGGGGTCCTGGTATCAACCGTAGAAAAATTGATCTTACATTTCAATAATTGCCTCCGAAACTACTGAAGTTACGAATTAAATACGAGAGACAAAACATTTCCATAATTGCATTTTCTTTCGGAAAATATATTCACTTTTCTAATTTCACGAATGTCTGAGAAGTTATGGAATAATTTATAGAAGGGCTTGTTTGTTTCAACCCCAAGTAAATATAGTAGCGGGTTTAAAAATTAGTGGTACTAATACCACGTATCGTATATTAATACTTTTTAAAATGAATGTGTCTGAATATTTTGGGTCGGTACATTAAAATTGAAAACTGAAAAATCAATTCATCCTTTCAAGGGTTTATAACTCAGCTAGGGGTGTGAATTCGAAAAAGTTTTATATAACAAACTAGACGTATTTGAGCTCTTTTACAGTTATTTTTAACACCTTGTATACAAATTCCAAGATGCACATGGAGAGTTGTTCTCGAGGTATACAGGGTCCTGCAATAGTGCGTTACGCTTCCATAGCTGCCAAACCCGACCTTTTAGAAATTTCGTTTGAAAGCACGCCCTTTGTAGTTTCAATTCTGTATCTCAGGAAATTATTTTCTAATATACAGGGTGTTCCCAAATAAAATTATTCAACAAATGAGTGATTTTTTAAATGCTTTCAAAGGAAATTTCTAAAAAGTCTGGTTTGGCATCTATGGCAGCGTAACGCACTTTAACAGAACCCTTTAAAAAAATTTGTTAAAATAAGCTTATCTATGCTTCTTCGGTTGATATGGAGGAAATTCGGCATAAAGTTAAAGCGGCTTCAAACTTGGTTCAATTCGTTTTTCGTAAAATATTCTATTATATAATTAAAATTTGAAGGATTTTATTTTGAGACCTACTGGGTGCATCATGCCCAGCTATGCAGTTAGTAACTAAGTAATTTCTAAAGTTACAGTGCGTACAAACGGTCCCACGGATGGACATTATCAAATTTGTCGTTAAATTAACTATCAGTCCTCCAACGTAATCGTCCATTATAGGTGTGGTATTCGATATATACAGGGTGTTTCACGAATTTGTGCAGGCTTTCAGTACAGGTGCAGGACATTTTGGTGAGTCTAAATCAGTGTTCGCAATGTGTCCTAACTATATTCGTTTAAGAGATACAGGATGTATTTCATCAAAAATTTTCATTCGGCATAATCCTTGAAAGCCTGCATGGATCTTGATGACAATTTCAGGGAATGAGTATAGGCCTATGCCTAATATTTACTCATAATGACTTGTTGATAGCGCTGGTCTAGACTGAGAAAATTATTTTCTGTATTCCACATCTTGTAAAACATCCTGTACATACAATTTTCAAGAATTGCTAAAAATACTCTTGTTGTATCCTGATTAGTTTATCAGGACTGTTATGGTTTCGAAGGACAATATGTGAGTCCTGATGCTTTTATCAGGATATAATTATTTTCGAAGGACCAGAATTATACACCCTGATTGTTTTATCAGGGTGATGCTTGAAGGGGGTATACTTAACATTAAGCACCCAGTAGTAATCTCATTGATTACTGCGTAAGTTGTTACTTGTAATAAAGTAACAATTACGAGGATAGGAAGTGGTGAAATATTCGAACGCACTTTTAATAAACAATTAACTGTATTTTGTTGTTACCGTTACTTCGATAACAAGCACGAATTATTGTACAATGCACTATTGATACAATATAAAATCTCCCTTCTATAGGAAAAGGGCAGAAGTGACTATTAAGTTGCCAACGAAGACAAGACAATGTTATTGTTTCGCGACAGATCAAGAATAGTTATGTCTCTTGCACTAAGAGATGTAATAGTTACAATGGTATTTGTAGTAGTGAGTTGTTTCAGTCTCAAAATGTATATCAAAGCCCAGATAGAAGGAAATATAGGAGGTTCCTTCATCTGGGTAAAAAAGGGGAAATATTAACAATTATTGGGTGTTTCGATCTTAAAACCGCCCCAGATATGTTTCAACAATACTCTCATTTGTCGATTGCTAAAAAGTAGTGGTAATGCATACTATGCCTGACCTATGTAAAGTGGTTTGTTAAATAAGAGCTCATTCTTATTAAGTTCGATTGCCATCAAATCTTCACCGAAAATTGTGCGACTATGGAATCTTGGCGAACTAATCCAAATGCTTTGCCCCGTACCTGGTTTCATATTTGGATACCAGGCGTACAACTCTGTGCAATCTAATATTTTCCATCGTTTTACCAAAAATTGAATTATTTGCAAATTTAAATTGATTTTTTCCGAATGTTGTTGTTGCTTTTGCTCGCAATTCCGTGTTAAGGTCAATATAGGGTTTTAGCCATGGAGACTGCTTAAATTTCAAAACTTTTTAAATCTGTGTTACTTTCAAACCTAATTCTAAAACAGTTTTCAAATTCCGATAATGAATTATATAGTCTTTCTTATCAGAGAGTGTGCAGAGTAATTTGGAAAACTTTGAGCCCGGGGGGGATGCTGTGCTCCGGACACAGCGGGAGGTCTTTATGCAGATCATGTAGGTGGTGAGGATATTCCAGGTCTACTTGAAGAATATATCCTTCAGGAGAATCGTCAGGCATGATGCTCACATCTACAGATATGTCTACCCATTCAAAACCCCCAAATGGTAAATATTGACTCATTGCCCAGCCATACAAATTATTAACATCAAGATAAAGCAGATATGACTCGGGCTTTGAGACGTCATAATTAGGCATCTGGGGATTATTGGCTTCAGACAATCTGTGCATGCAGCAGCTCATACCCCCTCGTATACCCTTTTCCACGAACATGATCATATCGATATCTTTAAGTAATTGCAGTTTACATTTAGTATAATTTAACATACAGTCCCAGCTGTACCCAGGCATAGTATAATGCCATGCTGGGTCAAGTTTGTATGTCATTAATGCTGTTTGCCTAAAATTTTCCATCACGTCAGCGAGCAAAAGTCTATCTGTTTTCATGTATAGGTCACTGTATTCACCCAATGATTTTATACCGAATTTTTGCCAAACGTTTTGAGCATGACGATATCTTTTCACGTCAATGTGCGCATCGTTCAATTTATTATAAAATTTGTCTATTGATGGAAGTGTTGTTTCATTCAACTTGTCCCAGTCCGTCATGTAATCATAACAAAAAATACCCTTCCTTGTTAGGAGTTCAAAGTCGTCATCACAAAAACTTGCAAATTCTTTTTTTAAATTTTGAAAATTGTCAAGAATTAATGTCGACGCTAATTCTTCCAAACTAGCTCCCAATCTGACACCGGATTCGTGATCAGGGAGTCCGAATTAGTCTATTAGCCAATTTTCAGCTCGAAATTCGAAAATTACAGACATTTGGACGAAATGATAGGACGATGTTCCCCTAGAACATGCACCCAAAAACAGTGAACTATTGGCATGAAACCCCGTGACGTTAATACAAAGAACGACATAGATAAATTAGCCTTCAGTCACATAAAAATAGCACGACCTCATAAATTTCAGAAGAATTATACGTAAATTTAGACACGTTTTCACAAAAGGGTATCGATGGACTACTAAACTATTTAAAATCACAAAAGTCCAACTTACCTACCCAGTGAGTTACCTACTTTACCGGTAGACCAATAAGTGGTGCTTTCTATCAAGAAGAATTGCAAAAAACATGGCAGCATGATGTTTATTTGGTTGAAAAAGTATTGCGTGGAGAGCAGTAATAATTTTCCAATCATCTCGAGATGCTGAGAAATCTACATATATTCATGTGAAAAGAACCATTTTTGCTAAAATCGAGCTTAGAAATCCTCATAGGAATTTACACATAAAAATCATCTGGAAATGGAATGTGGGTCTGCTTCTATTGATTGTCGTATAAGTCCCGCAAGAAATTTTGAACCTGCAATCATGCTCATATCTAATGAATGTATAATATCTTTTGACGACTGGCAATGGAGATCGTTTATTGCATTAATTGAAAATGATGCTGATCAAAGAGATTGGGGCGTTGAAGTTGAAAAATCCAAAGGTGTGATGACCCGCGTTGCCAAATGGGAAAACTGCATGTATTTCAGCGATGCCGACTTGAATAAATTGATCCAATTAAATGCTGCTATAATTTCCCATCGCCTACAGATGTTGAAAAATTTAAAAATATCGTTTTACTATTACAAGTTCCTAGATATCATGAAAGATCTATCTCAGAAGAATAATCAAAATTCGATTGAAGATTTAATAAATTCCTTTTGTAGAATTAATCCCTCTGTTGAAAGTTATGTAATCTTAGAATGTATGTACTACTATAAGAATAAGGTATTGAATGATGTGGATAATAGAAATTTCACGTTATGTCAATAAAAATTGGTTCAAGCCCTGTGGACAGGAGCTATTGGGCGCATGTTCATCTTCCTTGTGGCCCGTACTGACCAGTAAAGAAAATAAAGATAAAAAAGCAGTATCATGTTGAATACCTTAATATTATTGATTATTATATAATAATCGATGAAAATACTGAGAGAGACCCAGGAAATTTGACACATTTTGTCTTATATCTCCAGAAATTGAAATCGTATAGAGCCAAAATTTTGCACAATGTTGCAAAATACTACAATTGACGTTAGTACAAGTTTTTGTTGCAATCTGATGAATAGTTCACGAAAAAAATTTTTTTTTTTCGAAAAAATTAAAAGAAATATTTTTTTAAAAATTACCAACATTTCGATCATAACAGAATTTTGCCAAAAGTTGCGCGTTTATATCCTCGAACTGACTACCAAGTTTCGATTCAACATCTTCTTTAGTTCCTGAAATATCAGGGAAATAACCTCTAAATTTGAAATGTCTATAACTTCTAAACCGTCCGGCCGATTTTGCCCGTTAACGAACTTAACCGTCGCATTTTGATCAGAAACCTACCCTGAAAGTTTGAAGTCGATAGGACCTTCGGTGCTCCTGTTATCGTGCCTACGGCCGGAAGGCCGGCCGGCCGGCCGGACGGCACCCAAAAATCTGACACCGGATTCGTGATCAGGGAGTCCGAATTAGTCTATTAGCCAATTTTCAGCTCGAAATTCGAAAATTACAGACATTTGGACGAAATGATAGGACGATGTTCCCCTAGAACATGCGCCCAAAAATACTTAATGCCTTTAAAATTGTTTTTGATTTTACCCAATAATGTCGAACTTATTCACGATATTAATTTCTCAAATATACTCTGAAAATTATATAATCATAGCTGATTACGTTATTTCATTGGTCAATTTGCATTCAATCATAACTAGTATATAGGAATATGTTATTGAATGATTCCGATAACAGGCATTTCACAATGAAAATACTCGACCCCACCCACAATGTCTATTCAAACATGTTAATTAGTTCTAGAATGTTCATCTGAAAAGGCGCTACCTGCGCGATCTCTATATGTAGTTCCAAAGACGGTTCCATAACGTCGAGCCTGAGTGGCCGGGTCGGGTAACCCGTCGGGCTCATAATCTGAAGGGTGCCGGTTCGAATCTCTACGTCGCCGAGAATTTTTTCATTAATTCCTACAAAGCGGTCACCCAAAATGTGACGTCATGATTTCTATTGTTTGGTCGGGAAACCGTGTAGTATTACTACTTCCGACTCCGACTCCGACTCCGACTCCGACTCCGACGACTCCGACTCCGACTCCGACGACTCCGAATCCGACTCCGACTCCGACTACGACTCCGACTCCGACTCCATTTCCACCTCCATCTCCATTTCCACCTCCATCTCCACCTCCAACTCCAATCCAACTACAACTACTACAACTCCAACTACAACGCCAACTCCATAACCAATGCCAACCACAATACCTACTCCAACTTCAACTCCAACCCCAACGCCAACTTCAACGCCAACTCAAACTCCAACGCCAAAAACATTTTGCAGTAGACCAAATTGTAAATCTAAACCATTCTCGAATCTCCACGAACACACACAAAAAATTTCATCAAAATCGGTCCAGTCGTTTAGAAGGAGTTCAGTCACATACACACGCACACAAGAAATATATATATTAAGATATATATATAGTTGTTTAATATCGACATAAAGACGTGTTTAAAATTTCATAAGAACTGTACCCCTGGAAAATTAAAAAAAAATTATAAAAAAATAAATTGGTTCAAGCACTTTTGGAGCTTTTGCGCGTATGTTATATTGTCCATTCTCCTGTATTGGACACTCTTAATCGAATTTACCATGGTAAATTGGGTGTACAATACAGGAGAATGGACAATAGAACATACGCGCAAACGCTCCTGACTTCATGTTAGTGCTTGAACCATTTTTTTTTCTGTTTTCTCTCTTGAAGATTTTTTTTGTGAAATTATGATATACGTGTGTATGTTAAACATTTGAATTAATTGGGATGTACACTTTGTTTTCATTAATATTGTAATTCTGCGAACCTCATTAATTGGATTTTTCTGTTGAGGTTCCTGTTGAATGATAAATAAATAAATGAAAAAAGCGTAACACCCAATTATTGTACGAAATTACTTGAACTACACTTCAATAGCTCAGCAGAAACAGGCTGGAGATATAGTAATGGTTCATCAATTTTTCATAGCGAATAATTTTTTGCATACCCTGTCGAGATTTTCACAGATTACGTTTTGACGTTTGTTAATTGCAAAAATCGAATAAGAAATTCGTACTTCCGCTGTACTCTCTCAGATTTCCTTGTAAATTACAAAATTGGTTACAACGAACGAGGCTCAGAAACAAACTAACGTTCGGAAATGTAATATGGTGAACAGGAAAAATTAAAGTCGAAACGAAAACGACCGGAGGCATGAAAGGGCTGAGGAAGGAAATGGGAAAACTATTTTAGATATGTTTACTTGAGTCTGTTGTTACTTCCACTATAGTGAAGTTTTTTTTATCCTGTATAGGAAGATGTGGGTAATTATACTGGACGTAGCACTGAGGGATTTCGGTGATGATTTCTCCCAATACTGATTGTCTCACAATGGTGGATGGGAATTTGACCATAACTAAGATTCCAGTGTGTCAATGATAAATACCTAACATAGATTGAGATTCCTATGCGATCCCTTTTGATATGAATGCTCCGAACTTCCGTCTTATGGTTATTTTATCCGAGAGGGATGAAATTGACTTTTCCTGCCTCCATTTTTTGGGAATAAGCCTTTCATTGCGGAGTCTATTATTTGTTTCACAGCTGGAGAGAGCCGATCTCTACAATTCACCATCCATATATGCATCAGATGAACCAACATTTTGTCTCCATCATTTGTTTCAGGACGGTCATAGAACGATAAGACCACCTCAGTTTCCTTTGATGTTTGCACTCTATTCAGGAACATAGAAAACTATAACGCACTGCTGCATCGTACTTGGCTAATTAAATTTTCTCTTGTATTTTTGTTTGTTCCCTTTGTTTAAACCGATTTTTTCTATCGCTGTAGTTGATTTTTCCTCTCAAAAAGTAATGGGGTGAACCCACTGAAACAAGACGAGTGGACAAGTTTTTTCAGTCCCCAAAATAAACAGTTCCACGAAAATAAGCCATTTTTGGCGCTCTTGTTCCTCGAAACAGAGTGCATATCAATTTCCCCAAATGTCTGTAATTTTCGAATTTTTGGCTGAAAATGATCTTAAACGTTTTGGTCCGTCCGGACGGCCGTATGAGCTAATTCAATTTTTTTTAATGTAGTTTCTTCATAAGAATCCATTGATATCATTCTCAACTCTAGCAAACTAATACTTTGGGAGATATGAGTTTCCAAAATTTTAATTATTAATCGTAATTTTATGATAACACTTTTGAATATAATACCTTCTATTATGCATCATAAGAATCCATTGATATCATTAAAAAACTCTGAGAAACCAATACTTTCGGAGATATGATTTGTCAAAGTTTGAACAAGAGCGTCAAAACTCCTGTCCACAGGGCTTTCCCTCCTTTTTAGCTCCTGTATGACGTTTGTCTTTCCAATATTCCAAAAGAACTCTTTCTCTAGGTCGTAAATTGCTCGGAATCCATCGAAATGAATATCGTCGTCTATTCACTAAACCATGACCTCTCAGTCGACCCCTCGTCAAGCTGGCATTCCGGTGTTGAAGTCGAGTTTATTTCATGAAAATATTACGTCCACGTTGGACAGTTCCATGCACCTGCCAGGAATTTTTTCATTATTTATATTGCGAATGTAGGCACGATTTAATTTCCACCCTGAGTCCAAGGATTTATGATCGGAATAGATAATAATTGAGGGCTAAAGCTCGTATTTCCGAACGATCGCCAGACTGATAAATTGTGCTATATTCGGTAAGGAAATTACTTTGTTTGATTGGGTACAATATGTATATATATATATATTACATTCTTTCATCTAACAATAAAGCATGTGTATGGAAAGAGTGATGGTGTAACGGGGTACGGTACAATCTGATGTATGGTACAAGAACTTAGGGAAAAACTTCAGAAAAAAAATCTTTTCTCCACGTTAGTGTTGGAATTTGATTGTTAACAAAATATGCTGGAATATTGAAGGGTATCTTTTCCATCATTATTTAGTCTTCCTTAAATAAGCTGAGAGGTACCCGAAACTCAATCTGGAAAAGGAAAGGACAAAAGGGGAAAATGAAAAAATTGTAAATGGAATATTTCATGGTTTGTTAAATAGATTTGAAATTCACCACCCATTCCAAAAATGACTCCAAAACATTATGAATAGCCCTAAAACCATCTTGGAATCTATATGCTTATGCTTATGGCACAACTATTAACTCCTCTGGTTCCCCGCATTCGCAACTAGGGCTCTCAACTGAATTCCATCTGAAAAGCATGCTTTTGCAACGACCATGACTCGTTCTGAAATGGTTCCGAATAGACCACATTTTCCTGATTCGTTCAGGACAACATAAATATTAACACATGTACCAGAAAAATTAGTAGGAATCAGAATGATCATACCCAAAATACTCGACATTATTCTATGCAGAACTATATTAACCAATTTCAATCTGAAATCATCACTCACGTCAAAACCTGATATATCCACAAATAAATACACAAATTGTTATTCAGAGACATTCAGACAACCATTTCATTCATCTCAACTAATGAGAACGTTCAAGAGTTCGACCATAAAAGAAAGAGAGTGTAATTTCCCGGGAGCTTGCCACACCCAATCACAAAAAATTCTGGTCCCACTGAATTGAAACAGCAAGTTGACGGTATTCAACAAAATTATACTGAAATGATTTCTAAAATATATTGAAAAATGAAATGTGTGAAATCAATATGGATTCATAAGATGAAACGATGAAACTCGAAAACAAACCAATATTATTAAACCGAACAAACCATCAGGTGACACATAAAGCCTACTCGTGTTCGATGGGTTGCCATTTAATAACAAATAGTATGATGAGCCCCGAAGTGTATAAATAATGAATGAATACCGAATATATTCTACTTGTATAATTGATATTGACCAAAAAGGTAATGTTAAAAAGAGTGACTGGTTTTATACCGTTACAGCGGTATCGCTAATAGCGCCCCTTAGGCCCCCTTCACACTAAAAATGCCAAATGCAGATTGACTTTACAATGAAAGAAAAACGCAATAGCATCGACGTCAATCTGCTTTGGTGCGCGTGCTTTAAACATGATTATGATTATACTGACCCTCCCAAGTCTTCCCCAAGGAGACTCCTCAGAAGCTCCTAGGAGCTTGTGCGAGTAAGGTTAGTCAGTTGTGTCCTTTTCAACTTTGTCACTCTATCTTTATGCCAGCTCAGGTACAGCACTGTTAATATTTGACCCGACAGTGAATGGTGTCCACTACCTTCTGGGTAGATCTCCGGCTCGCTCTTTCCACTTAGTTTGAAACACTAATCAATCAATTCAAATTAGCCAACGTGAATACGCGCGCCAAAGAGTACTGACCTCACGTCAGTGCTTTTTGGCGCTCTTGTTCCTCGGAACAGAGTGCTTATCAATTTGCCCAAATGTCTGTAATTTTGGAATTTTTGACTGAAAATGGTCTAAAACGATTTGATTCGATTCACTGATCAAGAATCCATGTTCAAAATTGATTCTGTCCGGCCGTCCGTCCGTTAACACGATAACTCTCGAACGGAATGAGCTAGACAGTTGACATTTTCAGAGTAGGTTTAGGAGGTGAATATCTCGAATATAAAGAATAAGAATCTATTGATGTCATTCTCAACTCTAACAAACTAATACTTTCCGAGATATGATTTTTCAAAATTTCAATAATTATTCTCAGTTTGAACAAGAGCGCCAAAGCTCCTGTCCACAGGGCTTGAACAATTTTTTATATTTTCTGTTTCACTTGAACCCTTGAGATCTCGGAAATTACCCTATTCGAATCTACTTTTCGATTATTAGTTAGAAGTCCCTAATCCGATATGTCTTACTGCTATCTTCGCCAAACTGCTGTCCGTATGTAAGTCAGAATTCTCAGCAGTGCCTCCGATCCCACTTGTTTAGCATGCATAATATCCCTTCCAGAAATTGGGTGTTGGACGCATTTGCAAATTACTGGGGTGCAAGTATGACTACCCTCGAAGATCACGGGATTATACCACTGGGGATTATAAACTTATGCACGATGATATTGAGACGAACTGAGGAGTATATCGTAGTAATTACGATACCGCCAATCCTTCTTATGGGAGTTTAGAAAACTAATTAGTGTGAATTTTGGAGTTCAAGCACAGTTGAGGCCCGTTGGTTGGGGTTCTTTCCGATGAATAATTGAAAGTCAATTATCAACTATACAGCATTCACGAAGGCCGTTCTTTCCAGGGATGATTCAGATTAACCAAATGAAATCATTTAATTCAGGTTTTGAGTGAAGAATCCATTGTTGGACAAATTATCGGATTCGTTGAATTTCCGGTTGGATCGGAAATAAATTTTAGTGCAAAGCCCTATTTTTGGCGCTCTTGTTCCTCGGAACAGAGTGCATGTCAAATTGCCCACATGTCTGTAATTTTAGAATTTTTGGATGAAAATGGTCTTAAACGATTTGGTTCAACTCACAGATCAAGAATCCGAGGTCAAAATCGATTTTGTCTGGTCGGCCGGTTCAGCCGTTGATTCATTGATATCATTCTCAACTGTAACAAGCTAATACATTCGAAGAATTTCAATACTAAATCGTAATTCTATGATTTCACAGATTGCTGTATTCGAAAATTAACGTCCGTATTTGTATCTACGAATATATATATGAATGATCTATGTTAATACATGTCATCTTATCTATCGATAAGATAATCTGTCATTTATTTCTGGGGTTCTATTCAACATTCGTTACTCACCTCCTGTTCTATAAAATAAAGTATTGAATGCAAAACGACCAATGAAATAACCTCAGCTATCGTAGGATTGTGAGGATTATAGGATATCATAATTTTTGGGCGATAATATAATGGTCTTGGATAATCCATAAGATGATGGAGATAAATACTTTGGTAAGTTAATCAAAGTGTGTTCAGAATATCTCCAGTAAAAATAAAACTGGAAATTTGGCTAAGTTTCAATTGATATAATATAATTTTCACAGTAGATTTGAGGGATGAATATCTCGGATGAGTTCGTTATTGGGTAGAATCGGTCGGATTAATTATTTTTGGCGCTCTAGTTCCTCGGAACTGAGTGCTTATCAATGTGTCCAAATGTCTGTAATTTTCGAATTTTTCGAAGAAAATGGTCTTAAACGATTTGGTTCGACTCACTGATCAAGAATCCGTGGTCGAAATTCATACTGTCCGGCCGGCCGACCGTAGGCACGATTACTCTCGAACGGAATGAGCTAGACAGTTGAAATTTTCAGAGTAGGTTTGGGAGATAAATATCTCGGCTAAGTTCGTTATTGGGCGAAATCGGACAGATGGTTTCGGAGTAACAAAAAAAATATTTTTTTTTTACATAACAAATTCCAAATTATATCTTTTTCAATATGCAGTTTTACCATAAGAATCCATTGATATCATTTTTAACACTAACAAGCTAATGCTTTCGGAGATATGATTTTTCAAAATTTCAATATAAATCGTATTTCTATGTTATCACAGAATGATATAATTATTCTGTGGGTATTCCATGAATTGTTATAATGACAACTTATTTTCCTGAGACATGACGTTGTCTAATTCATTCATTCCAGCAATCTTGGAAATATGAGAATTAGGTATAATATAATATCATACTTTTTGTTGGTTGATATTTTCATGCCGATGGTCAATCCATGTGATGATGGGAATGGTAATGTTAAGTTAATAATATTGAGTTCAGAATATCTCCACTAAAAACAAAGCTGGAATATTCTTGTATTGGAGTGGATTTGAGGAAAATATATATTATCGTTCATCATAGAATTGAGGAATGAATATCTCGAATGAGTTCGTTGTTGGGTAGAATTCGTCTATTGGTTTTGGATTTATAATACTTGGCACTCTTGTTGAATTTAAATTCTTCTATGATGTTTGAATTCAATTTCTGCTAAGATGAAGTTCTTTCATAAGAATCCATTGATTAAATTCCCAACTCTGAGAAACCAATACTGTCGGAGATATAATTTGTTTCAACTCCAACAAGCTTAAACTTTCGGAGATATGATTTTTCGAAATTTCAATAATGAATCGTACTTCTATGTTTTCACAGAATGCTATAATTATTCTATCTAAGCTTTATTATATGCTCTGTGTTCATACTCGTACATGTCATCCTGTTCTATAAGAGAGAGTCAGATTCATTTCAGCTATTTTAATTTGATTTCTTCCATGGTGCAGTTCTCATTCTCAGATTGCTCATTTAATCTTGATAAATAAACTATTATTTGAATTGAATTTCCTTTATGATGCAGTTCTATCTTAAGAATACATTGATATAATTCTCAACTCTGAGAAACCAATACGGAGATATAATTTGTCTGTTTGAACTAGAGCGCCAGAAAGCTCCTGTCCACAGGGCAGGTGAACCAATTTTCTGATACTCTTGTTGAATTTCATTCCTTTTATGATGTTTGAATTTAATTTCTTTTATGATGCAGTTCTATCCGTAAAAATCCATTGATATCATTCCCAACTCTGACCCACCAATACTTTTGGACACTAGTTTCTTTCGTTTGACATATGATTCCATCTTCAAAGACGAAGCGTTACTAAAGCATGCAAACAATTTCTACAATCTAGTATGGGTCGACATTATACCCTTCGTAATATAGTTATTTATATGTATGAACAAATGGAATACAACGGGATGAAACCCATAAATGTCATCCACAAATTATTCTGGGAACAATATAGTTACGATACATTATTATACTATTAAACCAAATAAAACATAATATCTATTTAAAGACAAACGCTAGAACACACACAGTACTGAAAAAAAAAGAATTTTTAATAAACCGATTAGTGAGAATAATGAATTGTTAATAGGGGTTAGATCATTATTGAGTAAAATATCATTTCTCTTATACATTTGGATTCCTTTAAGTGTTCTTAAGTACAATTTATTGGAATTTTTCATCAATTTAACGGCAATTTCTGAAATTGATTGGCCAGTTGTTAAAACGTGATTTGCGGTCGTTGAGAATGTTTCTGGTTGTTTGCCCGACGTAACAATCTGAACATTTAATTTAATTTATATACTGCGTACATGTTAAAATCGTAAATATATGAAATGAAATGTTCAGATTGTAACAACTTCTACTTCGGGCAAACAACCAGAAACATTCTCACACGGTCAAATTGTTGAAAAATTTCAATAAATTGTACTTGGGAACACCTGAAGGGATCGAGAAAAGAAAATATAGATTTTGGCTTCTCTCAGAAGATAAAACAACAATTGTTCTCCATAAATTGAAATTCCAATTCACTGTCCAGACTGTTTGAATTCAGCTGTAAAAGTTAGTCATATCAATATCATAGAAATTCCATTTCAAACAAAGTACGTACTGCTCTATAATTGATTTGAGTCCAAGAAATAACAGCGAGTTAGTTGGTTGAGGTTTCTGTAAAAATTGATAGGTTCCTAAATGTGTCAATTGAACCAGACAACGCTTCCAGGGTTCAACATAGCAGCCAAATTTTTATAGAACATGCAGTACTGTACCCTATTGCCCATAATTAAACAGAATATTATTCTGAACTGAAATTGTTTTTCAGCTTCAATTACAGATCCAGGAATTTCTTGTGACCAAAAATGTTATTTATCCTGTTAAATAGTCCCTGTTGACGGAATTTGGTCTCATCAGTACAAATATTCCTGTAAAAAAAATATCAAAGGTTTTTTAACATGATGGCGCTTCTACGCACTCTACGAATGACATTATTCAGCATTTGGTTTGGCAGAGGAGGATCTCATAATTGGCCGCCGCGGTCACCTGACTTAACATGTACGGATTATTTTGTTTGGGGCTGCTTGAAGCAGAAGTTAAATACGGAAGAAATAAGCAGTAGAGAACATCTGATTGAAAGAATAGAACATACAACAAATGAGATACGGGATGATCCCAATATAATCAGAAAAGCTGTCAATCAAATTCAAAAATTTTTAGAAACTGAATTGAATTTTGTTACCAGCACATTCCAGCATTTGATTTACCATTCAGTTGATATTCCTTTGAGGGGAGAGTGGAGATGCATATCGTGAGTTCCAATTAAAAAAAACCTTTTCAATTACTCTTGGTTGATTAATTCGATTTCAGGAGGTTCTCATAAATATTCAGGGCAGAAATGGCACTTGAAAATAAAAAGCGTCAATTACTTTTAAGGAAAAAGATGAACGGTTTGTTTGCCGTTCTAATGAAAAACCCTATTCGAAGTATAAATCTATGCATAATCAGAATTAACGATCAATTGATATTCCATGTAAAGGGTGTTTTATTAGACCGTATAGCAAAATCAAAATATCTGAATCGAGGTCTATACTTTCTTGGTATGATTCACATGCAGAGTTTGTTGGCCTGAGACGACAATAATTGCCAAATTTCAATATAATTCGTTGAACGGTTCGGGAGTTATAGCTAACCAAAAGTTCTGCTCAAATCGATAAATCATTATTATTATTATCTCGGAAACAAAGAGCCTTAGACCATATTTAATTGTAGTTTTCTGACTCCCCTGGGTACCGCCTATTCGACATGAAACTATGTAGAGTTACTGGTGGACTACCCTGTATACTAGTAATTATCCTCAATATTTTTGGTTTCAGATCCAATCCATAATAATTATTTCTGTATCAGAATATTAATTTAATGGATATCCGAAATCTAAATAATCAAATAAATTTGTCGTTAACATTTAAATCAAACTTTATTATTGTGACAATTTCCTGTACGTACACAAGGAAATCTTAGTACAACGTTAAACAATCGAAGTAATTGGAAGAATTAAAATGTCAGTGTGTAAAACAGGCACTCATGCTATTTTAAAAAATGGGTTCAAGCCCTGTGGACAGGAGCTTTCTGGCGCTCTAGTTCAAACAGACAAATTATATCTCCGAAAGTATTGGTTTCTCAGAGTTGAGAATTATATCAATGTATTCATATGATAGAACTGCATCATAAAGGAAATTCAATTCAAATAATAGTTTATTTATCAAGATTAAATGAGCAATCATGAGAATGAGAACTGCACCACATTTTCAAATATTTTTTTTTGACACTTTGCGGGAATCTGGTCGATACAAAACTTCACATGCGTATAAAGGTCATGATTCTACAATTTGATGCTAAATTTCAGATAGATCGAGTGATTGGTTTCGGAAATATTCATAAAAAATATTTTTACTAAAATCGGCCATAACTCCGAAACCCCTTGATGGATTTCGCCCATTAACGAACTTGTCCGAGATATTTACGCTCCAAAACCACCTTGCAATTTTCAATCCGCTAACTCCTTTCGTTCGAGAGTTATCGTGCCTACGGCCGGTCGGCCGGCCGGACAGAATCGATTTCGCACTCGGATTTTTGATCAGTGAGTCGAACCAAATCGTTTGAGACCATTTTCAGCCAAAAATTCCAAAATTACAGACACTTGGGCAAATTGATAAGCACTCTGTTCCGAGGAACCAGAGCACAAAAAAACAAGTTTCGTATGACAATTGCCCAAAACAGGTTCTAAGTACCTACAAATAGTAGGTATTCCATAAAACATGTATGAAAGAAGATAAGTAATAATAAAAAATTACCTTGTAATGGATCAAAAATTTCCTGATCTACGTTCACCAAATTTTCTCCTCTCTCGAACTACAGAATTATGCTTTCAATATTTACGTAATATTTTCAAACATTTTCGGGTGGGGTCCCCGTTGCATCGCTAAAATACGAGTATTTCAACCCCAATATTTTTGAAGTTACAATATTCCCTACTGTCAAGTTGACATTATGACAATTCATACATAGAATAATTATATCAATCTGTAAAATACGATTTACATTGAAATTTTGAAAAATCATATCTCCGAAAGTATTAGCTTGTTAGAGTTAAAAATGATATGAATGGATTCTTATGATAAAACTTCTCATTAAAAAAAAATTTAATTTGGAATTTGTTCTGTAAAAAAAAAATTTTTTTTTGTTACTCCGAAAACATCTGTCCGATTTTGCCCAATAACGAACTTAGCCGAGATATTTATCCCCCGAACCTACTCTGAAAATTTCAACTCTCTAGCTCATTCCGTTCGAGAGTTATCGTGCCTACGGCGGGCCGGCCGGACAGAATGAATTTCGACCACGGATTCTTGATCAGTGAGTCGAACCAAATCGTTTGACCATTTTCATCGAAATATTCGAAAATTACAGACATTTGGGCAAATTGATAAGCACCTTAGACTAAAGAAGGGGGAGACGCGGCATCTCATTGATAAATTCAGTAATCGTTGAAGCCAACATGGGTAACGATGTCCCATGAGTGGGACAGAGAAAGAACTATGGTTTCTCTGTCGCACGTTCTCCAGCCGGCAACGTTGCAAAAATGAGGTCCGCGTAAATTTGGAATTAGTCACCTCCAGTGGCGTAGAGACAGAGTGGCTGTCTTTTGAGATTGGATATTTGTCCATTTTAATGCATATCAACGAGTTAGTAGGTGTACAATCATTTGCAATAAATTCAATTTGCTTTGAAATGTGTTTTGAGAATTCGTAAGTATGTTACGAATATTTAGGTTTAAAATTAATCAGATAGGTGGTTCTCGATATAATAATATTATTTATTTCGAGAATTATTTTATTATTCATTTTATTGCGGGCTTGTTCCTAGTGGAACAGCGTGCTATCGTTTTGCCCAAATGTTTGTAATGTTCGAATATCGAGCCGAAATTGGTCTCAATCGATTGGGTTCGACTTCCTAATGAAGGATCCGTGGTCAAACTTGAGTATATCCGGCCGGCCGTATACTCTCTATTTTCCGAAGGAGACGACCTATAGATTTCATACTTTCAAAATAGGTTGATTGTCCAAATATCTCAGACAAGTTCGTTATTGGGCCAAATCTATCGAATAGTTCAGAAGTTATTAGCATTTGAAATTTAATTTTCCCAATAATTCCTCTAATATTCATCCGATCAATTTGTAACTTGGAAGATATTTGAATGACGTTGAAGTAAGAAATCCTCATTCCAATCGTCTATTGAACGAGAGCTTCAAACTTCTAACATAACGTTAGTGCTTTAGATATTCTGATTGGGATTAGAGTGATAATAAGTTAGTGCTTTTCTCATTCAAATGGAGTTGAAAAATATCGGTTCAAATCGTTGATTGAAGTAGATTTTTTTTTTCAAAAACTAAGCTACGACGATAAAATTCTGGGGTATACAAATTATCGGTAACCTCGATTTATGTACGAATTTTTGTTGAGTTTTAAGGAATCTGATGGGATATCAAGTATTGAAATTTTTTTTCTTAAATTTTATATCGTGTCGATTTCCTCAAAATTTGGCGAACCCTTTTATTTCAACGCCATCCAAATATCTTCCAAGGTACAAATTTATCGGATGAATATTCTAGGAATTATTTCAAAAATCAAATTTCAGATCCTAATAACTTGAAACTATTCGATGGATTTGGCTCCATAACGAACTTGTACGAGATATTTGGACAATCAACCTATTTTGAAAATATGAAAATTCTAGATCATTTCCTTCGGAAGATAGAGAGTTTACGACCGTACTTACTCAAATTTGGTCAAGGATTCTTCATCAGGAAGTCGAACCCAATTGATTGAGACCATTTTCGGCTCGATATTCGAAAATAAAACATTTAGGCAAAACAATAGCTCGATGTTCTACTAGTATCTAGCACGTAAAGAAATCGAAAATTACAGACATTTGGGCAAATTCATAATCACTCTGTTCATTTGAACAAGAGCGCCAAAAAGTTTACTAAGAATATTAGTCAATATCAGCTAAATAGCAAAATGTAAGAAAAAGATGTATAAACTAAGGTGTATCCCATGATATGCTGAAAAAAATACATAATTTGATGTAACAACTAATCCAGTACATAAAATATATTAAAAAATTAATCAACATTTTCTTCGATACATCTTTATCACTCATGAAATTCCATAAAAACATTATTCGTAAATAATATTCCCCATTTTGTCTGTCCAAAAAGTGACAAATATTATTGAAATAAGACAAACTACTACTGCGTTGGTGTCTGAAGGACCCCAGATCAGAATTAAACCCATTAATGCGATTTATCAGAATGGTCAGGTCTCAGTTATGTTTTAATCAATTCAGATAAGTGAATAGGTGGGGGAAAAAAGAGGATGAATAAATCAAAATTTGACCCAGAAAACGAGATTTTTTTATTGCAGGTCAAAAAAAATTAACAATGAAGGGGAAAAAGCACGATGGCATAAAAAACCCCTAGAAGATGAATGGAACATAATAAGGAATCAACAATAACATAATAGGTAAAAAAGCACACAGAATGAATAAAAAATAATAAATAAATCTTGAATTGGATCAACAGGGGCAAGATCCATGAGCCCTAGGTGTCAGCTCAATTGTTATTAGAAAATGGCTCTTGGTTTGTTATCACAGCAAAGGGGTCCATTGCATCGTTTTTGGAATCAGGTAAAGGACGCTCCTTGGGATGTTAGAATAGCAATGGGATTCAATGAATTGTGTAGGAATCAGATGGTTCATAGTCAATTGATCTCTGATAAAAAAATTCAAATAATTTGGATATCATGCTCTTCCATGAATCTCTTGATGGATACATAAGAACATCTATTGGGGTGTTAGTACAGAAATGAGGTCAATTAACTCTCCTAGAAATCAGATGTCCACAGTGGTCCTTCCTAAAACAGAAGTTCGTTGTGGATAGTAGTGGTTACATGAACAAAAATCTATTCATTTCTAAACAAAATCAGTTTAGTATTAATGAATCTCGTCCTTTTCTTTCTGGATTCATCTAGAAGTTTTGTACATTCATGATGGATTCTAATTCTAAAATAATTTTTTAAAATATACTTCATCAATTGATCAGAATGTCCATCAATAACATTTTCATCAAAAAGATGATTTTGAAAATGATCCAAAATGTAAGTTGGAATATTATGCATAGTTTTATTCACCAATACTGGTAATAAATGCTCCACTTTTCTATGAAATATACTAGAAGTTTTATTAAAAAACTTAAAGAATTTTTCTGCCTCTTTACAGACATAAATTACCAACTGACTAGCCTGAACTAATTTACCATAGGTCTTTCTTTTTTGCAGAAGAGAGATATCCATATCATTTCTTAAGAGGTCAAGACATTTTCGGCAAGAAATAAATCGTTCAAGAATCCGAACCACATATCCCGAAATATATCCCACAATATCTTCTGAGTACGTTGTGAGATTCCATGCTGCTGAAGATGCATAGTCATATCTCTCCATATCTTTGACAATACATTCCATCAACTCAATATAACTCTCAGTGTTTTCCATATTGGCTGAATGTTCTGTTGACGTTATGCTACTTTTAGATCCACATGTAAGAATGCTGATGCTTTCCAAGTTAATGGCATTTCCTGTGTTTGAAGCTGATATTTGTGAGTGAACTATCAACCTCTTGTATGCTGCCTCGAATTGTCTAGCAGTAGGGTTATTATTATGGCCGCCTTTGCTTCTTATACACCCAAAGAAGAGCTCTAAATGGTCCTGTGACAGCTTATATGTTAGGAGATATTTCAGACATTTATCTTCAATAATATATTTGTTGATCATTTGTTGCAAACTCTTCATACCAATCAGGAAACCTAGAAATCCTGTTTTTCTCCCACTTTTTGTAATAGGTACCCCATTTAATGTTAATGTGAGTATATAATCTGTCATCATCATCATGTAGTTCATGAAGATTTCTAGTGTGCTAATACTTATTGCTTTTTTGAAAATATATTTTGCACAAGTGTTTCTTGAATTGAAGATGTCAAATAAGTTGTTGAATTTCAGAATGAACTCAGACGTAGCTTCTGATCCTTGAAACTCAAGACAACTGAGATCATCTCTCAAGAAATCTAAAGCATCACTAACACTCTTGCTCAGGGTCTGAGTTGCCAATCGCACCTTCATTTTATCTCTCATCCACTCTAAATGTCTCTGCCTTAATTTTGTTGCAGCATGGAGACCTTCAATCTTTTGTTTTTCAACCAAATTTGATACGAAACTCCATTTGATCTCCTTGTTCTCTTTGTTTTTCAATCCATTTTGGGAGGCAAAACAATTCCGGACTAACTTTATCAAGTGGCAGGCATCAGGAATAATATATATATCATTCTGTGTAACTGGGTGCTGAAATTTTGTTATCAAATTTGATGGATCACTGAAATCTGCTCCCAATTTTTCAGCCATTGAAAAATTAGAAGGGGCACCATCAAAAGTCAATGAAGTGACTTGTATTCCGCTCTCATGTAGAAAACTAAGGCATTTTTTCACTATCTCTGCTTTTTCTGTGGCCCCTAATCCATTTACTAAGTAATATCCCACAGGCACTTTCCAGGATCCATTCAGACATACTAGCATGAACACTAATGCTTCCCGAGCTTCATGTAGAATATCAGAATCCAAGTTGATACCCAGATCAACATATCCTGTGAATTTGGAACCTGTCCATTCAACTTGACGTCTGATGGACATTTCATCCATAACAAGATTACACAACAAAGGATGAGATACTTCTTTTTGTCGTAGAGTTAAGGCAGTCAGTGCTTCATTTGTAAAACCTGGACTTCCATCCACAGATTTGTACCACTTCGAGAGAGTATCTAAATGAGGTAGACTATTGTTGAAAGTCTTTCGAACATAGTTGTATCCTTTTGGAGAATAAAAGGCCAGAGTTAATGCAAAAGCTCTTAACGAAGGAGTGTATATTTGCTTAGTCGGTCCTTTTAACATTCTATCGAATATATCACTTGCTGGTCCAGCATTGATGGATGCCTGAAAAGTCATGGTTCTTTGAGTTGATCGTATTGCTATATAACAGTATATTCTGAAACAAGTTGCAGAGTGGCTTTCTATTCCATCATGAAAGCATGACTGTTGAAATAGGAGCCAATTCTGCAATGAGTACTTGACGATATTTTCTCTAGTTCAGTCAAATTTGGTGAAATGCTGTTGAAATTCAATTAAATATTCAAATTATACATCCTAGTGATTTTATTGTATCTTGGCAGTTGCTGTAACTGTTACAAAAATTGACAGATTTAGGAATATTCATTAAAATTTTTGTATGTCTTGGGCTATATCTGAAGTATATTATCTTGACAATTGTCGTGTATTGAAATTTGATAGGATCGGAAGTCAGTGTTGACAACCAAAGAACGAAAAATATAACTGAAAACAATGCTATAATGAGTTCGCCGCAGCACTGTTTTTAGTAGGTACTGTAATGAACTCATTACGATACTGAAATAAAGAAGAGTATATACCGATATGGTTGCTGCTGAAGCTTCTGATATCAAGGATTTTTCTCTCAAATGATCCATCAACGTTTTCATTGAGTTGATTTTATGCTTCATCCTCCGATTAGCCTGCTGTAATAAACGAATCTTTTTGTTCTTTTGCTGTTGTGCTGTTCTTACAATATTCATATTTCTCTTCCGTTTCTCAGGTGTGGAAAAATCACTTGTATGTAGGTCACCTACATAAGCCCTCTTTCTACAAAGAAACAGTAAAAATACTGTAGTTTTCATAAATGAGAAAAAATTGCAAAATGTTCACAAATGATCAGGGAGAACAATAAAATTTGTACCTTCCTCTTTTGATTTTGGATGATGATGGTTCATCAGAAAAGATTACTGATTCAACATTTTCCACAGACTGCTCAAGTTTTGTGACAGTAGTTTGTACAATATGTTCTTCACTGTAACACAAATAATATTTTCAATAAGTTATCATTCAATAATGAAACACATGTTTCACCTTTTCGAAGAACAAGGAATAGAATCAATTTTGGTGCAAATTGCTGCATCAAGAGATGAAACTTGATCTCTGAAAAAAATATTCATTTATTTCAACAGGAAAGTGACAATAATGACAAATGTTTCACCTTTTTTTTGGAGAACAAGGAATAGAATCAATGTTCTGGAGAATTTCTCCATCGTGTGATGAAACTTCACTTCTGAAAAAAAGATCGAGTTAGAATAGTCTCAAAGAATATATGTATCGTATATATATTTTAAAAGTAGCAAATCTTTAGAAATGGGGTTGCCAACATTTTGGGTAAAATAGAGCCATAATTTAAAGGTGGATCTTCAAACTATAAATTTGACTCTATGATATGAACAACACACTATTATGTATCACCAGCAAACTCCTGAATAGTAATTGTTAGTTCAGCAAAAAACACTTTTTGGGCGCATGTTCTAGGGGAACATCGTCCTATCATTTCGTCCAAATGTCTGTAATTTTCGAATTTCGAGCTGAAAATTGGCTAATAGACTAATTCGGACTCCCTGATCACGAATCCGGTGTCAGATTTTAGGGTGCCGTCCGGCCGGCCGGCCGTACTTCCGGCCGTAAGCACGATAACAGGAGCACCGAAGGTCCTATCGACGTCAAACTTTCAGGGTAGGTTTCTGATCAAAATGCGACGGTTAAGTTCGTTAACGGGCAAAATCGGCCGGACGGTTTAGGAGTTATAGACATTTAAAATTTTGAGGTTATTTCCCTGATATTTCAGGAACTAAAGAAGATGTTGAATCGAAACTTGGTAGTCAGTTCGAGGATATAAACGCGCAACTTTTGGCAAAATTCTGTTATGATCGAAATGTTGGTAATTTTTAAAAAAAAATTTCTTTTAATTTTTTCGTGAACTATTCATCAGATTGCAACAAAAACTTGTACTAACGTCAATTGTAGTATTTTGCAACATTGTGCAAAATTTTGGCTCTATACGATTTCAATTTCTGGAGATATATGACAAAATGTGTCAAATTTCCTGGGTCTCTCTCAGTATTTTCATCGATTATTCTATGAACTCTTTGAATTCCACCGAAAACAAATTCAAAGACATAAACATAAAGAATCAAGTCATAGTTTAGACGTCGAAAGAAGGACGATGTTGATCGACTTGAAAAGGTACCTATTTCAAGAAATGCAATAATGAAATGCTTAATTTATGGATATAATATTATCTAAGTATTGTTGGGATCGGGCAGTTGGAAAATTTTTTAATAAAAAAATTTGTACCGACGTTAAATCAAGCATTCTACACGAGTGTGCAAAATTTCAGTTCGATACGATCTCAATTCCAGAAGATATTGCTTAAAATTCACATTCCAGCGTGTTTTGACGTTCTATGGTCACAGAAAATCGTCACAAAAATCTATTTACCTCATTTGACGGCTGTTTGTCAAATCAATTAATTCCAATAATTGATGTCAGATTTCCTACATACCAAGTTCAAACACATTTTATTATATGGAAAACACTTATTATGATCACGTTCTACAGGAATTGATACTAAATAGAAGCTAGATGAAGATTATTGTAATGGAAAATTTGTGTTCCAGAATAATATTAAGGTATTCAACATGATACTGCTTTTTTTCTTTACTGGTCAGTACGGGCCACAAGGAAGATGAACATGCGCCCAAAAGCTCCTGTCCACAGGGCTTGAACCAATTTTTGTTCTTGAGTTTTGTTATTTATGTGATATATCATAAATGGTTTATTACCTTTCAGCACTTGGTGGAGTTTCGTTAATCGTGGAGCTTGAACTGTAAAAATAGGTAATAATTAATTGAAATATACTTCATAATAATGTATCTAGATATTTAAAATGCTGATAAGTGTTTCACTGTCTTATAATAACCAGTTTTAGGGGTTAATTTACAAATTTTCAATCGACTAGAGAATATTATAAAGCTCTTGAAACTATTGCCTGTATACAGATTTTTTTGGGAATTCCCAAATTAGGTTTAAAAAAAATTATGTCAGAATATTCACAAATATACCTTGAAGACATAAGATTGAAGAGTTTATCCCGAGTAACAGGAACAGCATCCATTTTTAGATGCTTTGTACCATTCACTCGAATGTAGAAGTCTTTGGGATCAAAGTGGTCTGAGCATATGAACATATTCTTAGGCAAGTTTGCAGTATCAACCAAGTTCAAAATTGAGTGCCATATATTCTTTCTTTCAACATCAGAAGGAAATCTAAAAAATATAAGATGTAACGCCACTGATATTAAACTTATATGAAGTAATAGTTACCTATGAAAACTCAAGTTAGGGTGATGGGAGTTCAATTTACCACAAACTGTACATCTACGAACCATTTTGTGAATGCAGATTCCTCAAAATATTCAGAAAACACTCAAAAAACACTCTTTTGAATGCTGAAATTGATTGATCTCGACGTGACAACCTCGTTGAAAATGTTCAAATTTGACGTAAAACGTCTTTGACAGCTTCACTGTGATTGGCTTCGGAGAATTACGAATAATTTGTCAATGAATATCTGAAAGTCAACGTTGCCGAGCTCACATTGAGATTAATATGAAACACTAGATTTTATAAAAGGCAGTATAGAATGCTTACTTACTGTCTTGAAAGTAAAGTAAGAAAGACTTTCAAGAAAGTGGAATCTTGTTTATATACGAATTGAAATGAGATAGCGAACTGAAGGGAGGGTATATTTTAAGGGTACGTGGTTGGACAGAATTATTAGTACGACCTGCACTGACACGCAAACTCGAATGAAATGTAACCACCATGTGATGAAATGATAAATGATAATGTGATGTTTGATTTTTTCGGCGTGCACGTACGAGTGAAAAAACGCACTGACAAGCATCCAATGTAACTTTATCCTTAGCCTTTCATTCCAACTTGCTATTGCAAGACGATTTAGTATTAATGAACTGGAAAAATTTGACATAGTGACAACGCTTAACAAATTTTAACGTATTTGGCATTTCGTAGTAATACAATCGCTTAATAAGTTGTGCAAACTTTCGATGTTGGCTTCACTATTTATAGCGAGATACCGTGTCTCTTCTTTCTATAGTCTAAGATAAGCACTCAGTTCCGAGGAACTAGAGCGCCAAAAATAAACTCTTAAAAGGCACTGAAGTGAAGTCAAGAGCATTTACGCGCATGTTCTACTGTTTATTTACAATCATTCAGCAGTTAATTGAAATTCTAAATATCATCTGAAGCAAATTTCACAATAATATTAATCACTATTATGTGATTTCGACGTTTTTCTTGAGGGAATAGAAAGTTTTGAGAAATATCTAGGCAAATTTGTAAAAATTGATGGAACCACATTTTTGTTCAATTTTGGAGATCTCAAGAGGTACTTCGTATCTGATGATTTCATCTCCTCGGAAATGAATTGAAAATACGGTTGAATTCTGGGAAGTATTCCAGTTTTTACGGGGAATGGGAATAAACCTATATTATTTTTGAATTAGAATCTTTCAGAAATTTATAAATTGACACATACCTATTTTGTAAGTCGTAATTCGACTTACATCCTGTTACTAACTAGATCCTAAACACTTATTCTCCGAAATTATACTGAATCAATGGATGTCTGTCGAGAGCTGATCACTGTTACGCTCTAAGAACTCATTCGCACTCGTTCAATACTATATTTTATACAATTAACCGTAACCACATGAAAACCGTACGAAAATTCCTTACCTATAACTTCTTGCTGTATTATTTCTTCTCGCGACGTACGAAGACGTAGGACTATCTGAAATTGTTGCCATATACCTTGTACAAGGTTTGTTTTTAAGAACCTGTGCGAGTCAGGAGATTCATTTTGTATTCTGTGTAGGCACAATTTCTTTCCTAACCCCGGGATTTAACTCGGAATTTACGGTTCCTAGTCAAACGCTATACCAATTAGACAAGGATACTAGAGTAGGACATAATCGAATTATATATTTCAATAATCTATATGTACATAGGTTCTCGACAGGTTTCAAGAATCGAATTTCCATTCGAGATATTACTCGCTCGGTGCTCGTCCCAGTCCTTAATCGCGTCATCTGCTTCCGTTATCCCTTATTCCAATAGGTTTTGCTGACATCGATATCATATTTAGTTCCAGCTGAAGTATGATAGTATGAACTTAAAATTCCCAAGAATTAATTCGAGGATGACAATAATACGCACCAGATGTCACCTCTCATATCTAGTCCCCGAGTCTGAAATGCCATCAACCGAAATTCGAAATATCATAACGTTGACGAGATATCTTGGCATTCTCGTAAATCGAGTCGCGTTATTTCATCTCGGTGCCATATGCTACACGACAGAATATCTAATGAATTCGGTGGCATTTTTAAGAACATCAGGCTGCTCTTCGATGGTGTATACACACATTGGGTATTGAGCAGTGAATTCTTCAAATTATGCAAAAGTTTTCCACATTGCAGTTCTCGCCTTGTTTCTCAGATGGCAAATCCACGTCTACGTCCTTATTATTAAAATTGTATACCCCATTATCAAAGTTGAAATGATATTAAGAAAGAGCGGAGCGAAACAAAAGAGATTAGCACTAGACCGAATGTAAAAACTAATAACCATCTGAAGTCTCAGGCGATACTTAAACTAGGAACAGATAATGAGCGTCAGTGGATTTTGTGGAACTTCAGTAAATTATATCAACGATAATGTCAATGAGGAATATTTCTATTTGCATTTCAGCACTGATTCCCGTGTAAGCATTGCACTGTTTTCTATCTTTCCATGAAGACGACGAGGATCTGGTAAACATTAATTTGATATGATATTCTTGCGCCAAGGGAAGCTTTGTCAGGAAAACAATCTTCTCGCAGTTCCTCACCTAATTTCGGTTAGGCAAATCTACTCGTATACACATTCCCCATACATTCCAAGGTGATTTGACCCTTATGGGAAGTCATGTAGGATTTCCGGGATCATTATTAACAAATTGAACGTGATGAGAAAAGTGAATATCCGGTTGTGTTTCTCATCTAATATTGTTAATTTGAATCTGTGCAAAGACATGAAAAGAAAACGGATTTTATTTGTATCCCATTTGGACACATTCACTAATCATTTGTGGATATCGCAGTTTTTTATTTGTTTATTTTTCAAAAGATGATATAGCATGATTGACTAATCTGGGTGAAATAGCTACCGCCAGAAACTAAATCCACACTTTTATACTATAGGAATATTTATAAGCACATCACGGAAATGTATGTAGGTATTTCAGATATTGATATGGGCAAATTTGAGAAATTTGGCTGGTTAAAAATCGAACCCAATTCAGAAAAATAATTCATAGCTCTTGAAGAAAAGGATTGTATATTCACTAGTAATATCACAAGTGATTGAATTTTTGCGATAAGTCTGTCGACTCATAACGAAACTGAGTTGCTTGAAAGCAGTGGTAAGACCAATCATAATTCAAAGACAGTTGGCGTTTGGCCTGTGGCTGGTCAGAATTTGATATGAGTGAAATTGTCGAGATAAGTCTGTGGACAAATTTCATAACGAAACTGAGTTGCTTGAAAACACCCGAGTCCGAAGGACGACTGATGTTTTCTCCAAGCTACTCAGTTATGAGTTATGAAATAAAAGACAGACTTATGAGATAGATTCAATCACAGTTGGTGTTTTTGCGATAATACTTCTTGTCTTTGGCCCGTGGTTGGTCAGATTTTGATATGGGTGAAATAGTCTGTAATGAGTTTTGAATAAGGCTTATTGCACATGAGTGAAAACTTATTGGCAGTCGACAGGTGAGAAACCTAACCAATCTAACATGAAATAATGAAAATTTATCATTCATTCCCATGTAGATATCAACCTTTGCGTGAAGATAATGGTAAACATTAATTTAGTGTGATATTCTTTCATGAGGTGTGTGGAAAACTTTGGCTAGAAAAAAATCTGTGTCATGTTCTGGGGAACAGCGTGCTATCATTCTGCTTGAACGTCTGTAAATTCCGATTGCCACGATAACTTGAGAACGGAAAGAGCTAGCGACTTGAAATTTTCATGGTAGGTGGCGTATCCCAATACGACGGACAAGTTTTAACGGGCCCAATGGTTTCCGTGCAGGGCCGTCGCTACCGGGGGGGGAGGGAGGGGAGCCTCCCCCCCCGGATCATTTCTCAAAGGGCGCCAAATTGACCACGGATAGTTGGAAAACTATAGCAAAATTACATAATAATAAAAACAGATTTTTTTGAACTACTACTTGCATAAGATGATTATTATTATACATAAGTACAGTGACTGTATCGAATGATTGACTGCCCTGCCATTTAATCGATTTATTTGTACTAGACGGACAGTATTGTAGAAAGTTTTGTTGCTGCTAGAGACTACATGGCAGGAGTGGGGAATTCCCGGCCTTCCCCGGCTATACATCAAAATCGTTCAATACATAACCTTATTCGAAAAATACGGATTATGGATCCTCGCCAAAAAAAGTTCAAACCGTCTAAAAAAGAAATTCAGAAGGAGAGCACAGAAAAGAAAAGTTGAAACGGAAAAAGCCGCAAATGTCATGAAAACATGGCTAAAAGCGAGTTGTTAAAAAAATTGGTTCAAGCACTGACCTGAAGTCAGGAGCTTTTGCGCGCATGTTCCATTGTCTATTCTCCTGTATTGGACATTCATTATCGAATTTACCGATTAAGAACCTATTTTTTTTTCGTAATTTTTTTTTAAATTTTCTAAGGGTACTGATCTCACTAAATTTTACATATATACGTCTTTATGTCGATATTCTACAACTAGTTAAAAAGCTCCATTTCGATCTATATCTATATCGGTCTATATATCGGTTATCAAGGAATTAATATTCCAGGTGGGTATAACTCCGAAACCGTTGGGCCGATTATGCCCAAAAACGAACTTAGCTCTCCCATTCGGATGCGGAACCTACCCTGAAAATTGCAAGTCATTATCCCCTTTCGTTCGAAAGTTATCGAGGCAACGGTTACCCATCCAGCTACTGGGCTCACACAAGGCTGCTCTGGTCTCCAACACTATAGATCCGATTTTGTTCAAACTTGGAATTTGGCAGCAGAGTTAAGTTTTGAAGGCTCTCGCAAAATTTCAGCAGTGTGGAACGAATAGTTCCTGATATATAGAATTTTTTTCAATGATTTTTTAAACGTTTTCTGGTGATACGATCCTCACGAAATTTCTAAAGATTTCGCGTTGGCATTATACAACTAATAACCACGTTTGAATTGGATCAGTTTTGTAGTTTTCGAGTTATTGAGGAAATAACAACCAAACACAGGTTGAACTTCAGTGTCTATAAAACTTCAAATGACTTTTTTTTTCGTGATATATCGGTAAAATTCTCGATTGAGTGACATCGACGATTTAATTTTCTATATACATACTACAAAAATTTTCAGGGCGATGAATACAAAAATATTGCTTTAATTCAGGAATTACAAGAAACTCATTCAATATTCCAAGTATCAGATATTTTAGAATTGTTGGAACATTCTAGATAGCAGGGTAACATGTCATTATTGCTAATATATCATTTTTCGAAAGTTTTCTTTTTAATATTTGTGAACTCTTCAGAATATTTTTATCAGCTCGAAATCTCGATGTACATATTTAATTCTGTCAAATACAATTCTTTTTTGGTCCTGGATCTTTTGACAGATGCAAACAATTTTTTTCACTCAAAAACACAAATTCAGAACGCATTCTTGTTTGTAAAATAATTTTCATTCATAATATTAATTTATAATTCATTCTTTATTAAGAAACTATGTATTATTTATCAACATATGTACACTTTATCCATATTTTTGCGTTTTTCGATTTTTGTATATTTTTTCAAATTAGGGGCGCCAAAAGCCGTTTCTCCCCCCCCTCGGAAAAGCTCTTAGCTACGGCCCTGTTTCCGTGTAATAATTTTATTTTCAACCAATATAAATCCGATCGAATTGAAACTTGGTGAATAGTTGTAGAAATAAACCTAGGCACGTTTGTGAAATTTTGTGGTCGTATCACTAGAAAATTTAAAAAAAAATTATCAAAAAATATTATTTATGACACGATAACCAGAGAACGGAAAGAGATAGCGGCTTGAAATTATCAGATTAGGTTGTGCATCTGAATGCGAGATTTGAATTTGCCTATAGGTATAAACGGCCAAACGGTTTTGGAATTATACCCATCTGAAATTTGGTGGTTATTTCCTCAATAACTCGAAAAATACCTAACCGATATACTTCAAACATGGTTGTCTTTCCAAATTTCTGATATATTTTATTATGGAGATAAGCTGATATCTGATTCATCCGCTGTACCAAATTATGCTCTCCAAAGCTTAAACAGAAAGTGATATCCCCCAACAAATTTATGCCCCGTTTGAAACTTCACCTTTTTCCATTCCACGTTTTATACAATAAGTGTTTAGTTGGGAATTGCCTTCACGTGGAAGGCATTTTCTGAAGCACCCTTCAACTTTGGGTCCGTTTCTTAATGAACGTTTCTGGTATCCCCCAGTTTGCTTGGAATTTCATCAAATTTATGCTGAGGAAAATCCGCGAACCAATCTTTACTTCTTTGTGGAAGTCGTTGAATTAATGAAATTCAATATCAGCATTCTAAGCAATAGAAATACAGAGAGCTATTCATCTTCTGGGAACGAATATCGAATTAGAACGCTTCAACCGCAATAAAAAAATGTTTCTTCTGAGATCACCTCGCAGTCGAATTCACAGGAAGCATTTTCTCTGATTATATATTCAATAAATACAAATAGCGCTAATATACAGGGCGAGACGTACTATTTTATAATATCGGTATCAACTGCGAATAGTATATTATGTTATAAGTGAGCTTTCAAAGCACTCGGCAATTTGATGTTACTGCGCGTAGTAGAGTATCGTTGCAAGTGCTTTATAAACACTTACGAGTATATACGTTCTCCTGGATATGATTTAAGCCTATAATATAAACCTCCTGCTCCTGTTTAGATCATGAGTGGATCATATAACTGTGATCTCTCTCAGTTATTCTGCAGCGATGAAAATATATATATTGATACCTATCATATTAAGCATGTTATGCGTTCATTTGATCGATGCGATCAAGAAAAAATTGGTTCATGCACTGACGTGAAGTCAGAGGCTTTTGTGCGTAAGTTCTCTTGTCCATTCTCCTTTATTGGACACGCTTAATCGAATTCACCATGGTAAATTCGATTAAGAGTGTCCAATACAGAACCGATATCTTACAACTTGTCTCAACGCTAGCCAAGCATACAGATACCGTTTTCGGGGCCTCCACCCGCTTATCTTGGTCCTTCCAAAAGGGATAATCCAACCCAATTCAAGCATAGCTCTGTTTATCGCATTGATATATTATTATATACTAATAATTATGATATACTAGCTGACCCGGCGAACTCTGTTCCGCCTTAGAGGCAATACATAAATATATACAGTATTTTTTCATCAACAATTTATTATTAGCCAAAGTATATTTTTCATTGAAGTCATTCAAATTACTTTAATGTTTTACACAAATAAAAATCCAAGTTAGCTCATATGTGGCATAGCATTATAGCACATATATTCAAACTGAGCAGGGATTTCATTGGGATGTTTTCTGCAAATGGTCAAAAAGTTGATTATATAATAGATCGTATATAAAACTAATTTTTGACAACTTGTGGGTTGGACGTTTTCTGCTTAACTACGTCCAATTAATCATATATCAATTTGCAACATTCGAAGATAATCGATGCCGTATCTGCGGTCGCGAAAGGTCCCTATTCAAATACATTATGAGATTCTATCTGAGGTATTTATTAAGTTAATGCTTTGTTTGTGGTACAGATCACTTCAATGGCGTAAAAGTGTGCCGTGAGAAAAAGAGCACCCTGTACAGTAATGGTTCATTTTCAACGATGTACGTCTCGAAAATATATTCTTTAACACAAATGAATGAAATTGTACGACTGTGGCATGGAAAATAGCAAGTTGCAATTGACGTCAAAAGAAAAACACCCTGTATGCAGATTTCGGACAAATACATTATGAGAATACTTATTTACGTAATGCTTTATTTGTGGCACAAATCACTTCAATCGTGTACAATTGTGCCGAGAGAAGAAGAACATCCTGTATAGTAATGGTTCATTTTCAACGATATAGGTCTCGAAAGTATGTTTTTTAACACAAATGAATGAAATTGTACAATGATGGCGTGAAAAACAGCAAGTTGCAATTGACATTAAAAGAAAAACTCCCTGTATCAACATTTTGAACAAATACATTATGAGAATCTATCCAAGGTACCTACCTATTCAGTGAATGCTTTGTTTGTGACAAAAATCACTTCAATCGCGTACATTTGTGCAATGAGAAAAAAAAATCACTGTATAGTAATTATTTATTTTCAATGATGTATCCCTCTAAAGCTTATTCTTTAACACAAATGAATGAAATTGTACGATTGTGGCATGGAAAACAGCAATATTGCAATTGACGTTAAAAGAAAAACACCCTGTATGAAGATTTCGGACAAATACATTATGATAATCCATTCAAGGTACCTATTTAGTTAATGCTTTGTTTGTGGCACAAATCACTTCAATCACGTACAATTGTGCCGTGGGAAAAAGAACAGCCTGTATCGTAATGGTTTATTTTCAATGATGTACGCCTCGAAAGTTTATTTTTTAACACACATGACTGAAATTGTACGATTATGGCAGGAAAAACAGCAAGTTGTAATTGACGTTAAAAGAAAAACACACTGTATAAAGATCTCGGACAAAAAAGTATCCTATGTGCGTCTCCTGGTTCTAAGCTACCTCCCCACCAATTTTCAGCCAAATCGGTACAGCCATTCTTGAGTTATAAATAGTGTAACTAATACGACTTTCTTTTATACAGGGCGAGTCTTTGACCACTGCATTAATTTTAACCAAAGATTCCTCTCATCAAATGAAACATGTTTTCATTTACCATTTTTCCAGATTCGGCTCAGGTAAAAAGTTACAAGCGTTTAAAGATTTCACAATGTGCTAATACACTCCCGCATATAAATTATCTATGACATTGTTGGCGGACGCGGGACGAGAATAAGGCATGGTAACGTGGTTTACAGCTTGATTCGGGATTCCAACGCTCAGGGACGGATCCATAAAAGTAGTGAAATTTCGGGAGTTTTCCATTTTAAAACATTCAATGAAGAATATCTCGAAAACGGTGCGTTTAAGGAGAAATGATGAAGAATAATATAATGTTCTAAAACGATGGAATATTCTTGAAATGACTCAAGAAAAACTTTATATGCTTTCTTTATGCTTATTTCGTTTAGTTTTATGAATCCACGAGTCCATAACTAGAAAACCAGTAGAAGTAGAAAATAACTAATATTTGGAAAATATGTATCATAGTTATAGGAAACTTTACGCCAACATTCATTTTATTCGAAAAAAGGATGTCAAAGCTACAAAATAAAAACTGATTTTTTTTTTCAAAATTTCAACAGCCTGTATCTTTTTACCTGAGCTGGAAAAATGTGAAATGAAAAAAGTGTTTCATTTGATGAGAGGAATCTTTGGTTAAATTAATGCAGTGGTCAAAGACTCACCCTGTATACATATATACGAGTATATTGATAAAGATAATACGCAAGACCTAAGTTCGCTAAGTAATCATTAAAGGATACTGTGGGAGGTATACTCATTATTCAACGGTTTTTTTCTGGGTTTTCTCTCCCAAACTCTGAAAAATATCTATAAAATAAAAATTAATTATTTTGTGATTTGCTTCTGCGTAAGAAACACAGGATATTTGTCAGAAGCAATCAATTGAACAATGTTGCCTAACAAACAACAACGAAACAACATCAACGAAGAAACAACTATAGCGTAACGTTTCGGAGTCTATATCAGACCCCTTCTTCAGACGCTCAACGAAAATCGAGAGAACTATTTTTTTTAGTTCGCTAGACATTTTTATCATGAAAGACTCAATATTTAGGACAAAAACACCACCGGCGTTGCAGCGCACCCTTCAAATCACTACACTATCGAGGCCAGCATCCTGGTTTTATAATTCTCATACGAGCTTAACTCTGTAATTCAAAATATTTTCGCACAAATATTTTGAATTACAGAGTAAAGCTCGTATGAGAAATATAAAACCAGGATGCTGGCCCAAAGTATACGTTATACTTTGGGAGATATATTCATTAGGTACTAAATGGTTCCTCTCTGGATTTTCTCTCCTTATTTTATGTTAGGCAACATGTTCTATACATTGCTTCTGAAAAATAACTTGTGTTTCTAACGCAGAAGCAATTCACAACATAATAATTTGTTTATTTTATAGATATTTTTCAGAGTTTCGCAGAGAAACCTAGAAAGGAACCATGTAGTAACGAAAAGTGTTATCAAATAATCTGAAAGGTCGTCAGTTGAATGGCGATATTATCTCTCCAATCGTATAGAAATCTTCTGTGTGCAGCCATATACCGAGATGAGACAGTTTTCTTCGCCAATTTAAGGGAATAACCTTTCTTCCCTCGAAAGCTGGCAAAAGATCTGTCCTTCCTCTTTCGGACCTCATCTCCGTTATTGTTCTACCCCTACGTTCGAAAATCAATTTCCGAAATTGACCATCTTCCATTTACATTTACTACATCGAAAAAAAAATTTTCTTCAATTGTACCCTGAAAGGGTGTGAGATTAACTACATGCCAAATAATAATTAATTGCTGCTTGAGATATATCAGTTCATCAACAATTTATACTGAAAAAGAATATTGAGCTGACATTTAGTTGTATAGAATAGTTTTCAAAATGATCGAATTTTCAGAATTTATAAACTAGACATCCCTCAAAAATTATCAATAGCACCCATGGATCTGATCTTTTTCTATGTCATGGCCCAAGATTTTCCATAGCAACTGGTTACTAAGTTGATTAATTTGTCAAAACGAATACCTGTCAAGTTATTTATACTTAGGTATTGAATTATTTTTGGCGCTCTAGTTCCTCGGAACTGAGTGCATATCAATTTGCCCAAATGTCTGTAATTTTCGAATTTTTCGATGAAAATGGTCTTAAACGATTTGGTTCGACTCACTGATCAAGAATCCGTGGTCGAAATTCATTCTGTCCGGCCGGCCGTAGGCACGATAACTCTCGAACGGAATGAGCTAGACAGTTGAAATTTTCAGAGTAGGTTTGGGAGATAAATATCTCGGCTAAGTTCGGTATTGGGCAAAATCGGGCAGATGGTTTCAGAGTAACAAAAAAAAAATTTTTTTTTACAAAACAAATTCCAAATTAAATTTTTTTCAATAAGCAGTTTTATCATAAGAATCCAATGATATAATTTTTAACTCTAACAAGCTGATACTTTCGGAGATATGATTTTTCAAAGTTTCAATAATAAATCGTATTTCTACGTTTTCACAGAATTATATAATTATTCTACGTATGAATTGTCATAATGTCAACTTATTTTCCTGAGACATGACATTGTCTAATTCCTTGCTAATAGTTGGTTCGAGAAACGTCAAAATCGACTTAGAGAGACAAGGGTAAAAAACCGTCAAATAAACCCCCATGTGGCGATTTTATGTCGAAAAGTGAAAATTAAGAATATATATTATCCCAGGTAAGTACCGACGTTTTATTCTAATACCGGAGATCGACAAGATCGTACGAGGAGCCCGATAGCCGGTTGGTCTACGCCGTCGGGTTTTCGGTTTCGGAACGAGAGAAGGCGGGCCCAAATCCCGGAAAGGGAATTACACTTTTTGGCGCTCTAGTTCCTCGGAACTGAGTGCTTATCAATTCGCCCAAATGTCTGTAATTTTTATTCAAGATGCAGTTTCACCATTAAAATCCATCGATATCATTTTCAACTCCAACAAGCTAATACTTTCGGAGATATGATTTTTCTAAATTTCAATAATGAATCGTACGTACTTCAATGTTTTCACAGAATGCTATAATTATTCTATCTAAGCTTTATTATATGATCTGTGTTCATACTCGTACATTTCATCCTGCTCTATAAGAAAGAGTCAAATTCATTTCAGCTATTTTAATTTGATTTCTTCCATGGTGCACTCCTCATTCTCAGATTGCTCATTTGATCTTGATAAATATACTATTATTTGAATTTAATTTCCTTTATGATGCAGTTCTTACATAAGAATACATTGATTTAATTCCCAACTCTGAGAAACCAATACTTTCGGAGATATAATTTGTCTGTTTGAACTAGAGCGCCAGAAAGCTCCTGTCCACAGGGCTTGAACCCATTTTTTAAATATTAAAAGGAGATAAGAAAATAAATGTATTCATCTGATGAGGAGCTACCGGAAGAAATTCTGGAAGCAGCTAAGGCATCATGCTTGGATTTATTGCCAAAAAAATCTAAAGAAAACAATATACCCATTATTTGAACTGGTGCGAAAGTGAGAATACATGCTTAATTCGTTTTTTGCGCGTATGTTCTGGGGAACATCGCGTTATAGTTTTGCCCAAATGTCTGTAACTTTCGAATTTTTTGACGAAAATGGTCTCAAACGATTAAGTTCGACTCCCCAATGAAGAATTCAAGGTCAAATTTGATTCTGTCCGTCCGGCCGTCCGGCCGTCCGGCCGTTGCCACGATAACTTGAGAACGAGAAGAGCTAGCAACTTGAAATTTTCAGGGTAGGTGGCGCATCTCAATACGACGGACAAGTTCGTTAATGGGCATAATCGGCCCAGTGGTTTCCGAGTAATAATTTTGTTTTCAACCAATATGAATCCGATCGAATTGAAACTTGGTGGGTAGTTGTAGAATATGATCTTAAGCACGTTTGTGGAATTTTGTGCGAATCGTATGGCTAGAAAATTTTTAAAAAATTATTAAAAAATATTTTTGTTGTCACGATAACTTGAGAGCGGAATGAGATAGCGGCTTGAAATTTTCAGGTTAGAATGAACACCAGAACGCGACATTTCAGTTTGTTTATGAGCATAATCGGCCAAACGGTTTCAGAGTTATAGCCATCTGAAATTTTCTGAAATTTCGTGGTTTTTGTTCCTCATTAACTCAAAAAGTACTGAACCGATTGCTTTCAAACATGGTTATTAGTTGTAGAATGCCAACGCGGAAATGTTTGCAAAATTTGGTGAGGATAGCATTCGTAGAAAATTTTTAATAAATCATTGAAAATAAAAAAAAAAAATTCTATATATCAGTAACTATTCGTTTGAAATTGCTGAAATTTTGCAAGAGCCTTCATAACCTAACTCTACTGCCAAGTTTCAAGTTTTAATACGATCGGTTAAATATTGTTGGAGATTCGAGCATTCTTGTGCGAGTTCAGTAGATGGGTGACCGTTGCCTCGATAACTTTCGAACGAAAGGAGATAGGGACTTGCAATTTTCAGGGTAGGTTGCGTATCCGAAAGAGAGTGTTGAGTTCGTTTTTGGGCATAATCGGTCTAACGGTTTCCGAGTTATACCCACCTGGAATATTATTTCCTTGATAACTCAAAAAATAAATATTCGATCGAATTGGTGCTTGGTAACTAGTAGTAGAAAATCAACCTAAAGACGTGTTTAAAATTTTGTAAGAATCGTATCCCTAGAAAATTTGAAAAAAATGACGAAAAAAAAAATTTCAAGAACCGTACCCCTAGAAAATTTTTAAAAAGTCACGAAAAAAAATTGGTTCAAGCACTGACGTGAAGTCAGAAGCTTTTGCGCGTATGTTCTATTGTCCATACTTCTGTATTGGACACCCTTAATCGAATTTACCATGGTAAATTATGTTGTCCATTCTCCTGTATTGGACACTTAATTCGAATTCACCATGGTAAATTCGAATTAAGTGTCCAATACAGGAGAATGGACAACATAATTTACCATGGTAAATTCGATTAAGGGTGTCCAATACAGAAGTATGGACAATAGAACATACGCGCAAAAGCTTCTGACTTCACGTCAGTGCTTGAACCAATTTTTTTTCGTGACTTTTTATTTTATTCTATAATACGGTTGTAGAAAAAATATTGTTTCCTATGTCGAGCGTAAAGTATCTTTCCCGCACTCGGAGTAACGAAAAAAATTTTTTTTTACATTACAAATTACGAATTAAATTTTTTTTAAGATTCAGTTTCATTATAGGAGTCAATTGAATTCATTTCCAACTCTAACAAATTAATACTTTCGGAGATATGATTTTTCAATATTAAATTGTAACTCTATATGATTTCACAGATTGCTGTATCGAAAATTAACGTCCGTACCTATGAATTCCATGTCATCATTATCATCTCATCTACAGATAAGAGACATTTCAAACAAAGTATGATTGAATGCAAAATGACCAATGAAATAACCTCAGCTATCGTAGATAGCTCTTGAATAATCCATGTGATGATGATAATCTATATGATGGATGATGGAAATATATAATTTGGTAGGTTAATCAAATTGGGTTCAGCATATCTCCAGTAAAAATAAAACTGGAAAATTGGCTAAGTTTCAATTGATATAATGTAATTTTCATAGTATATTTGAGGAATCAATATCTCGGATAAGTTCGTTATTGGGTAGAATCGGTCTAGTGGTTTCGGATTAATAATTTTTGGAACTCTTGTTGAATTTAATTTCTTTTATGCAGAAGGTCAATCATAAGAATCCATTGATATCATTCCCAACTCTGAGAAACCAATACTATCAGAGATATGATTTGTCAAAGTTTGAACAAGAGCGCCAAAGCTCCTATACACAGGGCTTTCCCACATTTTCTTTCCGAGTTAGTCTCATATTTTGACAACTCAAAGTTCATAATTATATATTTGGAAAATGATGCTATCTCATATTTTTCGCTGCTAGGTTTCGAATATCTCATGAAATATATCAGATGTAAAATAACAATACCCTTCATAGAACTAGAGACGGCATAGAATCGAATATGTAAGTTTTTCCATAATTCGTTGAAAGCAATCCTGAGTGCATGGATTCAAAAATCCGTATTCAGTTATCTCGATATTGTTGTTCTTTTCGGCAAATGGAAATTGCCTCGGAAAGCTTCTATGTTAGCCCAGTTCTGGTATCAAACCATTGGAAGAATAAATATATGAGTTGTTTTGAATTCTGTAATCTAGGTTCTGGTGCTCTCGAGGGAGAAAATGTAAATGGAATTCTAGATCACCGCATATAAGAGTTGACACCATTTTCCTCTCGTTCGCTAATTTTGACCTACTTATTTGCCAGATAGCTAGGACAATTTAATGAATTTAGTGTTATGATGAGGGTGGGATAATGAAACATAGATGCCGAGAATTACGGAATCGTGTAATTTAATGGGATATATTTTTGTGTTCTACGGAGTGTGTGATTGGATCATGGGAATCATTTTTCCGCTCACATGCTCACTATTATTCGAATAGAACAACAATTTGGTCATTTGAAGCGATTCCAGCATCTGGGAATTAAGATATTGATAGGGCTTCACGCGAGAGCGAGATTTTTCTCGTCTCGTCTCGTTCTCGTCTCGGTTAAGCGAGACGAGACGAGAAGTTTTGAAAAATATTATAGGCGATACCGAAACCACATATAGCCCAACCCGAGAGTCTCTTTTTTGGTCTCGTAAATTTTTTTTTATGAAGTTCTTTTTCGAAAAATTAGAAAAGGTCTGCATAGAGGTCAATATATTTTACAAAATATCAACTCTTGTAACTATCTGTGAAATATTTGATTTAAAATTAAAATAATTTTTTCGCATTTTTATTTCAACTTGTTAACTGTTCTTATAACTTCTTATAGTAACGTATCTCTTATTATAAATATCTTTCCTTGCAGATTTTTATATTTTAGGTTTGAATGTGTTTTTTTTTCAAGATCGATTTTTTTACGTTGAGTGTCTATAAACTACTGAGTAATAAACGTGTATACTATTTTGGCTTGAAAATTTCTACCTGGAAGAGCGTCTCATTTACTACAGATACATACAGTAAACTTTTCTTATATACGACTTGACCTTTTTCGACACCCACAGAAAACAATCGAATATGAAGAGTTTGCACTATAATTACCAATATATTTTGTCTATATTATAGATCGATCGCTCTAGAAATAAACGATTATTTTGAACCTTGCGATAATTGAGATTATTTTTCCAGAAAAAATAGAATTCACAACCATAAAAACTGATCCCATTATGAATTCAATACTTAACGGACAACTTATATTGCCCCCAAATCCCAATACTTTTAAAATTTCGCCTGTATTTGAACATCTTGAAAAATTTATTGTTTTTGGTGCTTGTAATGTCTTCGAGGACTAACTATCTAATTCTATATATTTTCTATAAGGATTTCTATTCTATAAGGATTTATATTTACAAGGGTTTCTATTCATATACGAGGTCATACTCTAACTGCTCATTATTCATTATGTACAAATCCTTGGGGTCCCCGCCTTCACCTCATCAGTGAGGGGGGAATGCGCAAATATACAAATATACAACAACAATATACAAATATACAACAAATATAAAAGCTCTTGTTCCTCGGAACAGAGTGTTTATCAGTTTGCCCAAATGTCTGTAATTTTCGAATTTTTGGCTGAAAATGGTCTCAAACGATTTGGTTCGACTTACTGATCAAGAATCCGTGGTCGAAATCGATTCTGTCCGGCGAATGGAGTTAGAGGATTGAAATGTGCAGGGTAGGTTCGGAGCGTAATTATCTCGGACGAGTTCGTTAACGGGCGAAATCCACCAAGCGGTTTTGGAGTTATGGCCGTTTTTAGTTTAATTTGATTTCTTCCATGGTGCAGTTCTCATTCTCAGATTGCTCATTTAATCTCGATAAATAAGTTATTATTTGAATTTTTTTCTTTATGATGCAGTTCTATCATAAGAATACATTGATATCATTCCCAACTCTGAGAAACCAATGCTTTCGGAGATATGATGCGTGAAAGTTTGAACAAGAGCGCCAAAGCTCCTGTCCACAGGGCTTGAACCAATTTTTCCGGTAGAATTTTCTCCACATAGTACATGATTTTTCCGATATTTTACTGTTTATTATTTTTTTTCGAATAAAACGTAATGACAAGTGTATAAAAGACTGCATTCGTCAACAAGACAGAAGGAAATGCGCTTAAATCTAGCTATACTGATGAATAATTAATATATTATCGATCAGCCGCTCTCAATATGAAATTCTCCAGTGATATACAGGGCTTTTAATGATTGTAACATCGCAGTTAACTTTCAATAATTCTTTGCCGCCCTTCGCTAAGAAAGGGCGGCAAATGTCGAATGTGATCAGATTAATATATGAAGCGGCAAAATAACAATATTTCAAAGCCAACTATGATGTTACAATCATTTATGAAGACCCTGTAGTTTCAAGAGCTTGTAAACTCCAAATTGAAAAAAGTTTGAACAAGAGCGCCAAAGCTCCTGTTCACAGGGCTTTCCAACTTTTTTATTGTGCTTCTTGTAGTGAAGATGTGAACAATTATTGGAAGTACATATAATAAAACTGGAAAGAAATGAAAAATTATTCAATGTTTCTAGAAGTGTTTTGAGGAATACGCCTAGAATACCCACTATGATCTACCCACTGGGAAGGTATTCATTGAAAACGATACCAGCTTGTCGAATTCTACTAAGAATTGTATCGACATCGATAGCCTCTCATAAGCAAATCCTTCGAAACATTGGAAAGCTGAGTTCGAAGAACATTTGCTGTTAGAAAGAGCAAAAAGGAATCAACCTGTTGAAAGATTATTTTGCACAGCAGGTATGATCATGGCAAAAACACGTACATCATTGAAATATGATGCTCGTGATGCAAGCGCGATTATGTTTGAATTCTTGGTCACCGAGTAATTCGAAAGATGAATTTAACATTATTTAAAATGAAGAAAATTATCTACATGTACAAATATTTTTGTATAAGAGCAAGAGCGTAATAAATATAGCTTTACAAAATGATTCATTATTATCTACCATTTCGTTTGTTCATTATAATATTTATTATCGTTATTCAGAATCAAGCGCGACTCTTGTTCCTCGGAACAGAGTGCTTATCAATTTGCCGAAACGTCTGTAATTTTCGAATTTTTTGATGAATATGATCTTAAATGATTTGGTTCGACTCATTGATCAAGAATCCGTGGTCAAAATCGATTCTGTCCGGTCGGTCCGGCCGTTAACACGATAACTCTCGAATGGAATGAGCCATGCAGTTGAAATTTGTAAGATAAATATTTCCTTGAAGATATTAGGCAAAATCGGCTTGATGGTTTCGGAGTAACGAAAAAAAATTTTTTTTATATATTACAAATTTCAAATTTAATATTTTAAGATGCAGTTTCACAATAAGGGGGCGTCCATAAATTACGTGAGGTGTTTTTTTAAATTTTCTGAACCCTCCCTCCCCCCTTGGTGAGATGTCGTGAGGTTTTATTCAACCCCCTCCCCCATCCCCAATCTCACGTGAGATTTTTCAAAATGTGGGTTTCTTACGAAAACGCGTTGGTTTGACAGTCAGTAGATGTATAACGTCAAAGTATGAATGAAATTATTTTCTTTCTAACGAATTAGTGAATGATCTTAATCGTATTGCGATATACGCTTAAGATTAAATCTAAGCATGTATAATCAGCTATCGTAGAATTATGAGGATTATAGGATATCATAATGTTTGGGTGATTATATAATGCCCTTGGTTAATAATCCATGGACGATGATCAGAATATCTCCAGTAAAAACAAAACTGGAATATTGTTTCAATTGATATGATATAATTTTCAGATTAGATTTGAGAAATGAATATCTCGGATATGTTAGATATCTGGTAGAATCGGTCTGGTGGTTTCGGATTAATAAGTCTTGGCACTCTTATCTCTCTTTTTAAATGACACTTTTTATCATAAGAATCCATTGATATCATGTGCGCTTTCCCACATTTTTTGTTAAAAAAAAATGGGTTCAAGCCCTGTGGACAGGAGCTTTCTGGCGCTCTAGTTCAAACAGACAAATTATATCTGGTATTGGTTTCTCAGAGTTGGCAATTATATCAATGTATTAATATGATAGAACTGCATCAAAAAGGAAATTCAATTCAAATAATAGTTTATTTATGAAGATTAAATGAGCAATCATGAGAATGAGAACTGTACCACATTTTCAAATTTTTTTTTTGACACTTTGCGGTAATCTGGTCAATACAAAACTTCACATGCGTATAAAGGTCATGATTCTACTGTCTTCTACAGTCTGGTGCTAAATTTCAGATAGATCGAGTGATCGGTTTCGGAAATATTCATAAAAAATATTTTTACTAAAATCGGCCATAACTCCGAAACCCCTTGATGGTTAACGCCCATTACCGAACTTGTCCGAGATATTTACGCTCCAAAACCACCTTGCAATTTTCAATCCGCTAACTCCTTTCGTTCGAGAGTTATCGTGCCTACGGCCGGTCGGCCGGCCGGACAGAATCGATTTCGCACTCGGATTCTTGATCAGTGAGTCGAACCAAATCATTTGACACCATTTTCAGCCAAAAATTCCAAAATTACAGACACTTGGGCAAATTGATAAGCAATCTGTTCCGAGGAACTAGAGCGCCAAAAAAACAAGTTTCGTATGACAATTGCCCAAAACAGGTTTAAAGTACCTACAAATAGTAGGTATTCCATAAAACATGTATAAAATAATAAATTACCTTGTAATCGATCAAAAATTTCCTGATCTACGTTCACAAAATTTTCTCCTCTCTCGAACTTTGGAATTATGCTTTCAATATTTAGGTACGTAATATTTTCAAACATTTTCGGGTGAGGTCCCCGTTGCATCGCTAAAATACGAGTATTTCAACTCCAATATTCTTGAAGTTACAATATTCCCTTCTGTCAAGTTGACTTTATGGCAATTCATTCATAGAATATACTAGTGACCGACCGAAGGTTCGGTTTCGGTTTCGGTTTCGGCCAGTTTCGGCCAAAAAATCTAGTTTCGGCCTTAGTTTCGGTTTCGGCCCAAAATGGCCGAAACTTTCGGCCGGGCCGAAATTTGACTGTTCGTGAATTGTCCTGGTCGTTTGGCCAGGAGTTATAAGGAGACATAATTGTCGTACAAGTTATTGTAATCTATCTTTGTTAAGACTGAGAAATCATGAGAATTCACTTTAATGATTATTGATTAGACTACATAGGGTGATTCCAAATAAGACGTGAAATTGGGAGGAGGAGTTAGTATGACTCATTAGCTGTTGTTTAATCCATATTTATTATTAACCGAGAATCAACAGTTTTTGGAGTTCGGGTGATTTTTGAAAGATTTCTGAACTTAGTTCATATTTCGTCAATTTTTTCTACGTTGAGCAAATTTGATGATAATTTTGGTTTATTTTTATCAGAAAAGGATATTATATGTACGAAAAAAGCAAAACTATGCTGTATAATAGGTTGAAAAAGAATAAGTATGATTTGAAATGTGGTATATGAAAAAATGGGTTCAAGCCCTGTGGACAGGAGCTTTCTGGCGCTCTAGTTCAAACAGACAAATTATATCTGGTATTGGTTTCTCAGAGTTGGGAATTATATCAATATGATAGAACTGCATCAAAAAGGATATTCAATTCAAATAATAGTTTATTTATGAAGATTAAATGAGCAATCATGAGAATAAGAACTGCACCACATTTTCAAATTTTTTTTGACACTTTGCGGTAATCCGGTCAATACAAAACTTCACATGCGTATAAAGGTCATGATTCTACAATTTGGTGCTATATTTCAGATAGATCGAATGATCGGTTTCGGAAATATTCATAAAAAATATTTTTACTAAAATCGGCCATAACTCCGAAACCCCTTGATGGTTTTCGCCCATTAACGAACTTGTCCGAGATATTTACGCTCCAAAACCACCTTGCAATTTTCAATCCGCTAACTCCTTTCGTTCGAGAGTTATCGTGCCTACGGCCGGTCGGCCGGCCAGACGGAATCGATTTCGCACTCGGATTCTTGATCAGTGAGTCGAACCAAATCATTTGAGACCATTTTCAGCCAAAAATTCCAAAATTACAGACACTTGGGCAAATTGATAAGCAATCTGTTCCGAGGAACTAGAGCGCCAAAAAAACAAGTTTCGTATGACAATTGTCCAAAACAGGTTTAAAGTACCTACAAATAGTAGGTATTCCATAAAACATGTATAAAATAATGAATTACCTTGTAATCGATCAAAAATTTCCTGATCTACGTTCACAAAATTTTCCCCTCTCTCGAACTTTGGAATTATGCTTTCAATATTTACGTAATATTTTCAAACATTTTCGGGTGAGGTCCCCGTTGCATCGCTAAAATACGAGTATTTCAACCCCAATATTCTTGAAGTTACAATATTCCCTTCTGTCAAGTTGACTTTATGGCAATTCATACATAGAATATACATAGAATAATTATATCAATCTGTGAAATACGATTTACATTGAAATTTTGAAAAATCATATCTCCGAAAGTATTAGCTTGTTAGAGTTAAAAATGATATGAATGGATTCTCATGATAAAACTGCATATTAAAAAAAATTTAATTTGGAATTTGTTTTGTAAAAAAAAATTTTTTTTTTATTACTCCGAAACCTTCTGTCCGATTTTGCCCAGTAACGAACTTAGCCGAGATATTTATTCCCCAAACCTACTCTGAAAATTTCAACTCTCTAGCTCATTCCGTTCGAGAGTTATCGTGCCTACGGCCAGACGGCCGGCCGGCCGGACCGGCCGAACAGAATGAATTTCGACCACGGATTCTTGATCAGTGAGTCGAACCAAATCGTTTAAGACCATTTTCATCGAAATATTCGAAAATTACAGACATTTGGGCAAATTGCACTCAGCACTCAGTTCCGAGGAACTAGAGCGCCAAAAATGAATAATCAATTTCTAGTGTCAATTTGTCTACAACTTTCGAATTTCACAATTTAGTATGCCAAGATTATTTTAAAAACTTGTCTACTTCGTTCTTCATTCTCTGAAAGATTTCGTTAGATTGCTTAACTAGTTTCGTTTCAGCAGATTTTTTATTAGCAGCCTCTTGAATGTCCGGTATATAAAATAGTGAATGTGTATCAAAAGACAGCGTGAGTAAATTTCAGGCGGAAAATAACAACTGAAGAAAGACTTGCTTATGGAATGGTGGAACATAATTTATGAATACATTTCCTAATGGAATTTCGAGCTTAGTTACAACAAAAAAATATTGAATTCGTTATTTTTCTCTATCTACTTCTTAAATCCCCTTTCAAATCATACCAATTCTTTTTCAACAGAACCAGAACTCAAATATCTCGGAAACTGTTGATTTTCGGTCATCAATAAAAATGGCTCGAACCCCAGCAAATGATCCATACTAACACCTCCTCCAAGGTTCACGTCTGATTTGGAATCACCCTGTATACTTCGACTGATTATTTTGATAACTTGGTAATACTAAAATAATAAATAAAGGTCTCAAAAAAATTGACTTTATTTTATTCACCACTCCTCAACTGTTTTTATGTATATGCAAATGAAATTGTAAAAAATACAGTAGATTTCTGTATGAAATATGAAGTTTCGGTTTCGGTTTCGGTTTCGGCCGAAACTGAGACCCTGGCCGAAAGTTCGGTTTCGGTTTCGGTTTCGGCTGAAAAACCAGTTTCGGTCGGACACTAGAATATACATAGAATAATTATATCAACCTGTGAAATACGATTTACATTGAAATTTTGAAAAATCATATCTCCGAAAGTATTAGTTTGTTAGAGTTAAAAATGATATGAATGGATTCTTATGATAAAACTGCTTATTAAATAAAAATTAATTTGGAATTTGTTTTGTAAAAAGAAAATTTTTTTTTTATTACTCCGAAACCTTCTGTCCGATTTTGCCCAGTAACGAACTTAGCCGAGATATTGATCCCCCAAACCTACTCTGAAAATTTCAACTCTCTAGCTCATTCCGTTCGAGAGTTATCGTGCCTACGGCCGGACCGGCCGGACGGCCGGACCGGCCGGACAGAATGAATTTCAACCACGGATTCTTGATCAGTGAGTCGAACCAAATCGTTTAAGACCATTTTCATCGAAATATTCGAAAATTACAGACATTTGGGCAAATTGATAAGCACTCAGTTCCGAGGAACTAGAGCGCCAAAAAGCCTGATATATTCTCGTAATTTTCGGACCTTACTTCGTTATCCGAATAGGCTATGAAAAGGACAAATCTCACAGTTACGGATACTAGGATGTGAAGCTTTCAAAATACTGTATCTACATATTAAAAAAAAGTTTCTTAGTATCGGTCGACCCGTTACAAAACAATAAAGTGCGCCACTTACTGGAAAATACCGTGTACTGAGTCTTTCGGAGAAGATGTGACAAGGGTGAGGGGCAAGAACATGTTTCCCGGAATATATTGGCAAAATTTGCATCTGTTAATCTTACGCTGGCGACAAAAAAAATTACTCTCACATCACTCCGCAGATGCGGCTATAATCGGAATTGAACTCGGGCAAATTCCCCATTACTATAATCCCTAGATTTTCGCAGGGAATTTATCGACAGATTCTGCTGAGCCTAAATGCGTAAATTCTGAAACGGGCTGATTGGAATATTCTCTTCCTATAACGCGAAGTTCTTGTTGGTGGTAATGGGAATTAATTTCAAAAGTAACGCGATTGTTCACAATGGATTACGAATTGGAAGCCAGTATCTCACGCTAAGGAGATTGTTGATGTCTTCCTCTTCTTAAGTATATATGGGGTGAGTTTAAATTGCACATTAATTTTAACCATAGATTCCTCTCAATAAATAAAACACATTTTTCATTTACCATTTTTCCAAATTTGGCACAAAAAAAAGATATAGGCTCTTGAAATTTGTAGAAATAATCAGTTTTCCTTTTGTAGTTTTGACATGGTTACTCAGAATGAAATGAATTTTGGTTAAGTTTTCTATAACTATGACACATAATTTCCAATTAAAAGTTGTAACATCACATTTTACCCTAGGGGTGTTTAGCATGAAATTCTAGTACTGATTTCTCAAGGGAGGTTTGATTACCCCAGCAACAAGATTCCTAGTCAGGTTTTTAACAATATATTATAAAAAGGACAAGGTGTACAAATCTTAATTTACAGTTCGAATTAATCTCTCAAATTACACAATCTTATAACTACTTATCTTAAGGGAAACTAAACAAATCGTGGTTCCACTTTCAATGCAATATTTTCCTCTGGTGTTAGATGGTCCTTTCGGTAACAGAATATGTCCCCCAGTCAGCCTCGAACTGTACTTCAGGTGTGCTTTCAGCTCCTCCACCATAAATTAACTCCAGAAAATGTGAGTACAGGCACACGTATCCAAAAATTACTACAGCTTTCAGCCACTTATCGTACTCCAGTTCAGGTCAATCTTCAGCTAATGATTGAGTTTCTGTGCAAGTCAGGCTTCAGCAAATGCTTCTATCTCGGTGCAAACAACGGTGACTCAACCAACGATTGTAGCAAATATGGTCCCAACCAAGGAGTGTAGTCTAACTCGTATGGTCCCAACCAAGGATTGTAATCTAGCTCGTATGGTCCCAACCAAGGATTGTAATCTAACTCGTATGGTCCCAACCAAGGAGCTATATGAAATTAATGTAAATGAATATGTGCACAAAAATTCAACAGAACTCCTTCTCGCTTCTCAAGAAAAGAAATATTAGGCATTTACATTATGTCGATAATTATTAGTGAACCTGAGAAGGAATTCTGCCCTGGGGAAATGAAAAGTGAAAAACAGTGCATGTGCTGTAAAACAAAATGAAGGAAGGCCATGCAACAACTCAGAAGCCAGCAAAATATTCCCCTAAAATCCAAATCTCTGCTTAAACTAAAGGAATTATGAAACTTACCGAGAATAAATATCATTTATCTCGCAAACTAAAACTCAGAAAATTCACTGGGATACTCGATGACTTCAGATCAAAAATCTCAATCATATACGAAAAATGATTTCTCGTTCAGAGAAAGACCGGAAGAAAAGAACGTCAATCTGCTTTCCACATTACGCAGACACGAAGATCATAGAAGAGAAGTAACCTGACATAAGGTGACAGTCCGTCAACGTGCATTCTATGAAACCAGTGGCGTTTCAAAAGGAAGGGAATAGCATAGGCGTGCAATACGTTGCAAAGTTTTTCCCTACTTCTACTGGTTTCCTCGTTACAGACTCTCTAATTCATAAAACTATGAGAAATTACCATAATGAAAGCAGATGAAGTTTATCACGAGTCATTTCAAGAATACTCAATCATTTTTGGAAATTAAATTATCCTTCATTAATTCTCCTAAAACGTACCGTTCTCGAGATATTTTTCATCGAATGTAATAAAATATGATAAAAATTCCAGAAATTTAACTGATTTTAGCAATCCGGACCTGGAATAGGATAACATGCTCGAATAAAGACATAGACTGAGTATTGTTCTCAAAGTTGACACTTATAGAAAGAGACATAGCAAGTATAACCTCTGTATCTCACATAATATGTTTATGCATTTCAATTCAATCATACTAAAAACCATATACAAAGGCAGTCATTATTCAAAGAACTTGAATCGCAGGGTAGTTAGTTTTGGGAAATAGATGAATATAGGCTTACCATGAACTGTATTAATGTTTGAAATTTTTTCTATGTATCCCCAATAGTGAATATAAAACGAATTTCTTCATTGTGTTAAAAATGTTGAATATCAATTATGAGTATCCTTCCATATATCCATCCCAATTATTATTGTGAATGGCAGAATAGACGATGAAGATATTCAGGAAGAGTTGTTTTAAAAAATGCAGCATAAAGATTATTTAAAACCATTTCATAAGACTTGAGTGAGTAAATAAGTTATCTCGATAAATTCCATTGAATAACGAGCAGCAGATGATAAAGCTCTGTTTCTGAGTTTCTGAGTTCAATAGTTAAAGACAGTTCAGCGGTGGATTTGCACATTTTAGAATCTTTAAACTCTTATAACTTATTACCTGAGCCAAATCTGGAAAAATGGTAAATGAAAAAGATGTTTCATTTTGTGAGAGTAATCCATGGTTAAAATTAATTTTCAACTTGAAGACTTACCCTGTATAATTGTTGGGAATTCGTGAAAAAAGATGAAGGAACCTCCTATTTTCCTTCTATCTTGTCTTTCATATACATTTCAGACTGAAATAATTCACTACTACTACTACTTCTCTTAGTGCAAGAGGCATTATGTACTTCTGTTTTGATCGATCGCGAAACTAATACCCCTTTAGTTCTCCTTTCAACTATGTAGTCACTTCTTCCTTGCTATACATTTTCATATAGAAGGAATATTTTAGATTGTATTCATTTTGCATTGTACAATTAGTTCGTTCTTGTTATCACTATATCGATAATGAGACAATACAGTGTGTTGTTTTGTTTAAAGTGCGTTCGAATTTTTCACTTCCTATCCTCGTAATTGTTATCTTATTGCAAGTAACAACAACAATTGCAAGATTTCGGATATGTTAATAACTATTCTGCTTTCATCATTCATATAAGTCGATATTTCAGCAATATCTCTTCATTTTCCATTCGAATCAATTTTATTGAATGACGGTGATACAAAGCCCACAACCGAAATTACGGAAGCCTAGTATATTAATGGAATGGAAATTTGTTTTTATTGTGTTGTGGTTATGATTATCTTACAAGACCTTCCATCGAAAACGTCCAGTCTTGGAATATGAAACTTTGGTCGATGTCTTGTTCCAGTGAATATTATCGGAGTTTTTGTATTCCATTGTTGTAGTTAGAATGGGAGTTACCCAAGTCTGTTCTGGATTTCTTAAAGGCATGACCTGGTTTCCGAAATTTGTAGCTTGAACACTTCCCAAACTTTTCGTCGAAAAGATGAATTTCATGAATAATTATGACTTTCTAAGAGTTGGAAGTATCTATCTGTCGATCCGCCAAACTTGTGAAGATTATTAAGGAATTGAAAGAACTTCGCTCGAAAAAATAGATAATGAATACGAGTATATAGGCGAAGTCTTCGGAATTAGGATTGAGTTCCCCCATAATTTGTTCCATCGGCTGTTGACGTTGTGTTCTACATGGTGCTTTCGTGTATTTAAAATGCGAGATATTAACACGCTTTTATTAGCTCAGTATTCATGAGGTATCTGAATCAGTGGCGGCTGGTGATAATTTCGTTCAGGGAGGCGCTGATTCAAGAATACCAAAAAAGTATATAGGTATATTTTGCTTAGGTAAGTACTTACAAATGCCTTCTTCTTAAAATGAAACTCCATCCTTCTGTTTGTGTCGCACATCAACTTCTCGATTATCTTTTCGTTAAAGTCAGGAATGTCTTTAACTAAATTTTGTTCGATGGACAACATTGTGAGCGCCGTCAGTTCTTCTTCCGACATTGTATTCCTTGGAAACGTATTGATGAATTTTAAAGTGGAGAAACATATTTCAGTTTCTGCGGTTGTCATTGCCATCGATATTAAAATAACCTAAACTTTACATATTTAACAAAACGACAATTTTTGATAGGACGTAACGGTTTTTTGATACCATTCCGTTGTGATTACGAATGTTTTCGACATATGCGTTACTTAATCCAGAAGCGATATTAGTTATGCCCAAAAGCTGGAAGCTTACAATATTGTTCATAAGGTTGGCCGATTTTTCGTGTTTTTATATATTTTGACTCAGATGTTTCAAATCACGTACTTTTGTCCAGTTATCGTCTCCACCAAACAGTAAGCAAACGTATCAAAAAAACTAATTTTTCTCTTCACATTCGCACATTCGTACCGTAAAGTCTTTCCGTGAACATTTGTGTCAAACTTCCGCGTAAACCCCGCTCGATTCTTATACCTACCCGGTTTGACTTGACTTAAATTCAATACGGGAATAGGTCGTTCATTGTTTTTAATATTTACCTCGTCCACCAAACTCAAAGAAATAAAGTTTAATTTCGTTAGATCGCACACCCTCATTGTCAGTCCTCAAATCCTCAACGCAACTTTATAACACGGAACAATTGGCACTCTTACTTATTCGGTATGTTCCTCTCTGGGCTCCTATTTCCGCGCCCAAATCTTCACTGAAAACTGCGTGGAACTAGCGGACTAGCCTGGTCTCTGATTGGTCACGTTTGCCGTTTCCATGGTAACCGGCGTTTACGCTTTGGGCTTTGGAGATTCCGCCCAGCATACTGCAGAGTGCCGACGCTCGTCGCTCGTAGTATACCTGGTCTATGCGCAGGCTTAACGCAAATGATATTATTGTGAAATATGGATGGTAGCTAGGTAAAAATGTATTAATTTTAATTGAATCCAGTTTGAAGACAAAAGAACGAATATGAAATATACAAATTAATTGTTTATGTATGTACGTCATTTTCTAGGAAGGGCGGCACCCTGCAGCCCCCCTCACCAGCCACCTCTTATCTGAATAACGGAATCTTTGAACGGGATTTCAACGACCGATAACAGTGCAATAATTCAAATAGTTTATCCCAGTATTCTTCCCAGGATCTTCAGTTTAGTGGGTTTTAACACGCTTTTGTATAATTTGTACCCTCGCCATTTTGTATCATTTGTACATTCGCCATTTTGTATCATTTGCTCCTTCGCCATTTTGTAACAACGGTATGCGGACTGTTGTGGACGGTATTCGGATAGAAGAACCTGATTGCTCAAAGTTGACCGGAAATGTTCAATGTTACGGTGATGCATTAGATGGGTTAGATTACGAAATAATTCATACAAAAACTTGGTAATCTGTTTACATATTTGTATGATACACCAAAAAGTCGTTTTTCGTACCAAATTAGCATCGATTTAAGACTGAAAAAAAGTGGGAAAGCCCTGTGGCCAGGAGCTTTGGTGCTCTTGTTCAAACTTTGACAATTCATCTCCGAAATTTTTTGTTCCTCAGAGTTGGGAATGATATCAATGGATTCTTATAATAGAATTATGAAAATTATATTATATCAATTGAAACTCAGCCAATATTCCAGTTTTATTTTCACTGAACGTATTCTGAACCCAAATTGATAAACTTACCAAATTATATATTTCCATCATCATATATGGATTATCCGAGGGCATATAGGGAAGGCGTATTTCTAATATCCTATAATTGGTCATTATGCATTCAATCATACATAGACATGTATGAACAGTGAACACATATAGAACACAGACAGATAGAATTTGCATTATGTTGAAACATAGAAGTATGATGTATTATTGAAGTTTTGAAAAATCATATCTGCGAAAGTATTAGTTTATTAGATTTGAAAATGATATCAACGAATTCTTATGATGAAACTGCATCTTAAAAATAATTGTATTCGAAATTTGTAATGGGAGAAAAACTCTTTTTTTGTCACTCCGAAACTATCCGACTGATTTTGCCCAATAACGAACTCGACCGAGATATTAATTTCTCAAACTTACTCTTGAAATTTCAACTATCTAGCTCATTCCGTTAAAGAGTTATCGTGTTTATCGATTTCGACCACGGATTCTTGATCAGTGAGTCGAAACAAATCGGTTAAGACCATTTTCATCCAATGCTTCGAAAATTACAGACATTTGGGCAAATTGATAAGCACTCTGTTCCGAGAAACAAGAGCGCCAAAAGGCAAAGATAAATAATAGTAAAAGTACATGCTTCTCTAGTTCGCCAAACTAAAAAATGGGAAATAACTAATTGTTTAAAGAACCTAACAAACACGCTGATGACCGAAATAAAAGGCAGAAAATAATATTCAACAAATTTAAATTGAGAATATTAACAAAAAGATATATTTGATTGCAAGAAAGCGCGGAGTTCTCTTTAAGATATATTCATAATGAACTTTTATCAACGATAAAATATTTATAACAATTGAAATCAAGCATCCCAAGCATTTTGTCAAAAAATAAATTTTTTTGTTTTCTTGTTCCTCGGAACAGAGTGCTTATCAATTTGCACAAATTCATGTTATTCTCTAATTTTTGGTAGGAAATGGTCTCAAACGATTTGGTTCGACTCCGATCAAGAATCCGTGGTCTAAATCGATTTTGTCCGGCCGCCCGTAAACACGATAACTCTCAATCGAAATGAGCTAGACACTTGAAATTTTCAGAGTAGGTTTGGGAGATCGGTTGTCTGGTAGTTTCGGAGTAACGAAAAAAAAAATGTTTACATTACAAATTTTAAATGAAATTTTTTTTTCAAGATGCAGTTTCATCATAAGAATCCATTGATACTATATTCAACTCAAACAAGCTAATACTTGCGGAGATATGATTTTTCAAAATTTCAATATTAAATCGTGATTCTATGATTTCACAGAATGCTGTAATGGTATATATGAATATATAAATATGAATGATCTGTGGTCATACTTGTCATCTTAGGGCTTCTCGGAAAATGTAACCCAAATACATAATAGACTATCTATTGTATATGGTGTAACCCTGGATCGAGTAGATCATCATCAGCTCTTTGCAGGTTCTTGCGAAGAATCGCGTTCTCAATCACCGTTCCCGAACGCGGCAGTCTGCGCTCAGTGCTGAGGTAGAATTTACCATATTTGTTTATAATTCGTGCTTTGAATATATTTTGTGTTGGAAAATAAGGTTTCGAATCTTGAATTAGTAAATATATACAAGGCTCTTCTGATACCAAAAATAATATTGACTTGTTGCATATTGAATAACTTATGTAGGTATAAATATTAGGTTAGATAGTTACAGAAGATTTAGAATTGGATCACTTTAATGATATAGTTTATGAAGGCAATAGGAAAGAACAACATAATTGAATCATCAGAAGGAATTACTGTTCGTTGACCATCGAGGTTAATTTTACCTTTTACCTTCTTAAGTTGTGAGACATGTTCCTAAATACAGTATTTTAATGATATTGCTCGCAAAGAAATGCTAAAATATTGATCTACGTGTGTATCTAATATTTTTTCTTAAGTTAAGGTTCATAATACAGAGTGATTGTGTTAGTGAGATTAACTAGTAAATCATGAAAAGAGGATTGTATTTTATTAATATATTTTGACTTATAATGACATAAGTTTTCAAATAAAGAAAAACGAGAATATAAAATACATATTTAATTCAAACAAATGAAATAAACTATTAGAATAATTTGTTCGTCAGCCTATACCTATTCAAATATCAGGAATTATTGTCTCCAGCCCTGCTCTAGAAATTTATATGATCATTTCCTTAGGTATTTCGAGTTTTGAGAACTAGGCACTAAGTGTAAGTTGTAACAACCCATTCCACGAGGTTAAATCATTGCAGAATGCTCATTTGTCTTGGTAAATAAACTGTTATTTGAATTCATTTCTTTTATGATGCAGTTCCATCATAAGAATCCATTGATATCATTCCCAACTCTGAGAAACCAATACTTTTGGAGATATGATTTGTCAAAATTTGAACAAGAGTGTCAAAGCTCCTGTCCACAGGGCTTTCCCACTTTATATTATTTTAAAATTTTCCAGATCCGTATTCACCACCGTTTCTCCTATTTATATCTGATACATGATAGAGTTCCGGAAACTATCTAATAAGGCTAACCTTTTTCCAGCTGAATTTGACAGAGTTGTGTAGTTTGACCTAAGCGAAAAACTCTACTTTCAATATTTATGATAAATTTTCTACATTTTCTGTATGACGTCACCGTTTCAACGACAAGATACCAGTCTTTCAAAAAATAAATAATTTTTGAAAAACGTGCACGCAAATACATTAAAAGATATACTTGAATTTCGACTTTAGATACATCTTTCAGAATGTCGTACACAGCACTCGCTATGTCGCTATGTCAATAGAAAACAGCCTAAGACGGGATGAGTGTAATGTAATCTCTCGCATAGAACAATGGAAATTAATCCCCAGAATGTTGTCTAGGTATATCTACAGTGTGGAAAAGCCAAATGGAATAAATTCATTTTCAAGGTTACTGTACATATTTATGGAAAATCCCGAGACAAGTCAAATTTTAATTTTTAATTGTCATGCTTCTTCGTAAAAATGCGAACTCTATCTTCAACCTCCTTCGAAAGACGTACAACCCCAAATTTTACAAATAGGAAGTATGAGCTTGGGGTACATCGTTTGAAAGGTCTCGTCATCCTCTATTTGCCAATGTTACCACTTTCATGTTTATTGCAAAAATCAAATTAAAAAAAAAATTGGTTCAAGCACTGGCGTGAAGTCAGAAGCTTTTGCGCGTATGTTCTATTGTCCATTCTTCTGTATTGGACACCCTTAATCGAATTAATCATGGTAAATTCGATTAAGGGTGTCCAATACAGAAGAATGGACAATAGAACATACGCGCAAAAGCTTCTGACTTCACGTCAGTGCTTGAACCAATTTTTTTTTGTGATTTTTTTAAAATTTTCTAGGGGTGCGGTTCTTAAATTTTTTTTTTTCGTCATTTTTTTCAAATTTTCTAGGGGTACGGTTCTTACAAAATTCTAAACACGTCTTTATGCTGATTTTCTACTACTAGTTACCAAGCTTCAATTCAATCGAATCTTTATTTTCTTAGTTATCAAGGAAATAATATTCCAGGTGGATATAACTCGGAAACCGTTAAACCGATTATGCCCAAAAACAAACTTAACTCTCCTTTTCGGATACGCAACCTACCCTGAAAATTACATGTCCCTATCTTCTTTCGTTCGAAAGTTATCGAGGCAACGGTCACCCATTTACTGAACTCACACAAGAATGCTCGAATCTCCAACAATATTCAACCGATTGTGTTAAAACTTGAAACTTGGCAGTAGAGTTAGGTTATGAACGCTCTTGCAAAATTTCAGCAATTTCGAACGGATAGTTACTGATATATAGAATTTTTTTTTTTTTTCAATGATTTATTAAAAATTTTCTACAAATGCTATCCTCACCAAATTTTGCAAACGTTTTCGCGTTGGCATTCTACAACTAATAACCAAGTTTGAATTCAATCGGTTTAGCATTTTTCGAGTTAATGAGGAAAAAAAAAACCACCAAATTTCAGAAAATTTCAGATGGCTATAACTCTAAAACCGTTTGGCCGATTATGCTCATAAACAAACTCAAATGTCGCATTCAGATGCACAACCTAACCTGAAATTTTCAAGCCGCTATCTCTTTCCGTTCTCAGGTTATCGTGACAACAAAAATATTTTTTAATAATTTTTTTAAAATTTTCTAGCCTCACGATTCGCCCAAAATTTCACAAACGTGCTTAGGTTCATATTCTACAACTACTCACCAAGTTTCAATTCGATCGGATTTATATTGGTTGAAAACAAAATTATTACTCGGAAACCACTGGGTCGATTATGCCCATTAACGAACTTGTCCGTCGTATTGCGATGCCCCATCCACCCTGAAAATTTCAAGTCGCTAGCTCTTTTCGTTCTCAAATTATCGTGGCAACGGACGGCCGGACGGCCGGCCGGACAGAATCAAATTTGACCTCGAATTCTTCATTGGGGAGTCGAACTGAATCGTTTGAGACCAATTTCGTCAAAAAATTCGAAAGTTACAGACATTTGGGCAAAACTATAACGCGATGTTCCCCAGAACATACGCGCAAAAATAAAATCAAGTGAGTAGCGACATTTGGTACAATATTCAAAAATGAAATGTAGCGAAAAATTATGAATGTTAATGAAGTAGATGTTTGAAGTGTTCACTGCGAACGCCTTGGCAACATCCTAACCTCAAATAAAAATTTTATTTCACATTATTCAACATATCAGGAGTGATCAAGCTAATCGCAAGCGTTGTACGATCTTTTTGGTCATTCAAACCAAGGGGTTTAGTTATGTACACAATGCTCTTCACATATCCCCATAAAAATTTATCTAATGGGTTAAGATCAGGGGATCGCCCTGTCCATTCGATCGTTCCTTGACTTCCTATCCACCGATTTGGAAATATTGCGTCAACATTGCGTTGGTAAATGTACCAAAGTTGGAACGGCATCATTTTGAAATAGTGCTAAATATTTATTCCATTCAATTTGTCCACAACGAAAAAGGAGCCTATTATACAGTTTCGAACATTTCCTTCCCAAACAGCAACATCTTAAGGCAATTGCGTGTGTTCCTCTGTGATCCAGCGAGGATTTTCGGTAGAGCAGTAGCGGCCATTTTGACAATTAGCATGGCCGTTGAGAGAAAAAGTGCACTCATCAGAAAACAAAACGTCTACTAATTGGATAATATTGTTATCCACCATGTCCATGTCCATCATTTGTTCACAAAAATGAGTTCTCCTAGCAAAATCGTCTACCAAAAGCTCCAGGTAGGCGTCATTTTATAGGAATGCATTTTATTTTGTTTTAATAATATGTTTAGAATCGATGTATGGCTGACACTGAATGTTGTGGATGCATTTCCACTCGATTTATGTGGATTTTCTTCAGAGTCAAGCCTTACATCTAATTTCAAAACCTCACACAGTGTATTTGCATCTGCTTTTTTAATCTGCCTTAAATGCCCAAACTCGTGGAACTGCTTCACTATTTTACTTATTGTCTCTTGGGTTATAGGAGGCATATTCGGAAATTTATTTTTAAACAAGCGACTTAACTTCTTTTTGTGTTCGGGTATAATCTCCGTAACCAATCATTTGTAAAATCGAAATTTCGTGCATTTTCCGTAAATCGAACCATTATTCAAAATTGAAGTTAATGAAATTCAAATACAAAGTAGACAATTTATAAACTACAACTTATCAGCACAAAACAATTTGCGAAATTGTTCTACAGAAACTAACATTGCCACAGAAAGTGTTTCACGTAGTTTTCATAATACCATCTGGAAGACACAATGTTATGGTTTTTTTCATTACATCACATCTTGAAGGCAAATGAGTTTAGTATTATTGTCATAAGATTTGGGAATATTCGAGGGAATATTGAGAGTTTTAGAATAAACATGAAAGTGATTATACATTTCTGAATAGAGAATTATACGACCTTTCAGACAATGAATCACAAGCCCATACTTCCTGTTTGAAAAATTGGGGGTTGTACCTGTCTTTCGAAGGGGGTTAAAGGTAGAGTTCGCATTTTTACGTAGAAGAATAACAATTTGAAATTTAAATTTGAGATGTTTTGAGATTTTCCATCAGTATGTACAGTAACCAGGAAAATGGAATTATTCCATTTGGCTTTTCCACACTGTATAAGCACTACAAGAAGGAGCGATAGTAAAGGACGAGAAGGGGCTACTTACTCTCTCGTGTAGATTTTGTAGACTGATGCTCCATAGAAAATTGAGGTACTATATCAGTAACGAACCAGCCGTTAGAAAAATATGTTTTCCGTTCTCTATCCTTAAATTGAATAAATCGATCCTGATGAAAAGCTCAGAGGATTATCTCATGATTAAACAAGTTATTTGTACCTAGCTTCTTGAATATTCCTTCTTTGGCCGTCTAGAGAAGTTTCATTTCTTGAGGAAATAATGGAACGAAATGATTACCACTATGTTGTCCAGAACCAAGTGTATTGATTCATAAGCAGAATGCTGTCGGAGTTTTTATCGGAAAGTGATTTATCTTACGCTGAATTTCCAACAATATGTCATTGACATTCAAGTATGAATAAAAACAGTTGTCAGCGGTTTCTCGAATGAGGAGATCTTCGTCAGTCGCGCATATAATAGGTAGACAAATCGAGTGATTCATCTTCCGCTCAAAATTTACGTATGATTTTCAACAGTCTGTGTAACGTGAAAATAAACTTCAGGAAGCATCAGAACGGTGGATTCAGCGTCAGTTGGGCTTTCCCACCGAAATGTAGCCTGCCCTTCGGATTCCTGCGGCGCGCCGCAACTTCTACGGTCTAGTTAATGAATTTTCCACCACCATGGCGCCAGCTGACATTCACTTCCATAATCCTTATAGGTCAAATTCATATTTGCCAAAATTCCATAGTGAGGAGTATCATCAACCAATGTCGAATTCTATGGTACCTTTTTTGTTGCATACACATGCGGTATTGTTTGATATTCAAAAATGTGAAACCCTCAATTAAAATGAATCTATATATATCTTTATCTCACACCAATATTCATTTGTTTCGGAAAAACAATGTCAAAGCTGCAATATAAAAAATTGGTTCAAGCCCTGTGGACAGGAGCTTTTTGGTGCTCTTGTTCAAACAGACAAATTATATCTCCGAAAGTATTGGTTTCTCAGAGTTTGGGAATTATATCAATGGATTCATATGATATATATATTCTTTTGACTGAGAGCTGTATATGTGTTAGCAGAGGTTGGTGTAACGGGGTACCATACAATTCGACGTATGATACAAGAGCTTAGGGAAAAACCTCAGCAAAAAAACCCTTTCTCCCCGTGAGTGTGGTGATTTGTAACTATTGTTTACAAAATTTGCTGAAATTTAAAAATATTGATGGGGATATATTTCTTCAATGTGGATTCCCTCGTCAAAAAACGGATAGGTTTCTCCAAGGTAGAAATGCACCATGAAAGAAATTAAATTTTAAAAAAGTGTCGTTCAAAAAAAATGCTTCAAAAATTATCTTATGAAAAAAGAACAATCTACAATGCTTAAATGCCTTAATGCTTCAAAAGTTGTCATTCAATTTATTTATCAAGATTAAATGGGCAATCTGCAATGATTCAACCTCGTGGAATGGGTTGTTGCAACTTAGACTCGGTGCATAGTTTTCACAACTCGAAATACCTAAGGAAAGTATCATCGAAATGTCTAGAGCAAGGCTGGAGACAATCATAGCAGATTGTCCATTTATTCCTGATATTTGAGTAGGTAGTGGATTACGAACAAATTATTTCAATAGTTAAATATATTAATAAAATACTATCCTCTTTTCATAATTTAAAATTCGATAGTCCATACCACTAACACATTCTGTATTAGGTATGAACCTTAACTCAAGAAAAAATGATTGATACACAAATGTAGATCCATATTTCAGTATCTTTTTGCTAGCAACATTATGAAAATACTGTATATATATAGGAACATGTCTCACTACTTACGGAAGTAAAAGGTAATATTAACCACAGTGGTCAACGAACAGTAATTTCTTTTGATGATTCCATTATGTTCTTCTTTCCTATTGCATCCATAAACTACATCAAAACAGTCTTGTATATATTCACAAATTCAAGAATCGAATACTTTCCAAGAGAAAATAACAACTATGAATTGACAATCTCTGATAGCTAGAAAATATGACATTTATGAATAGTGATCACAGACCAAGGGCGTAGCCAGGGAGGGGGGGTTTGGGGGTTCAAACTCCCCCGAAATGTTATTTTTCTCTTGAAACAAATTTTTTTTGCTGCAGAAAGTGTTCAGTTATTGACATACAGGGTGATTTCTGATTTGAGAGAATAAATCAATCAACATTAAATATAGGGATTAGCCAATTTGGTTTACATTTTGTACAACAATTAAACTAAGTTGCCCTTTGAACGGAACCAATATCAGGACTGGAATATTATTTTTTTTCTTGTCAAGTTTTTGTAAGAATAAATCCTGTATAATAATTATCAAAAATTTGAGCTCCGATTCGAAATCTATGGAAAAAAATCCTACAGAATCTTGTTGAAAAAAGTTTTTGCACTATTTCAGTTATTCCGTAATAAATTATTATTTTCAATTTTTTCACTCATGAAATTAATAATTAACTTCATGAGTGAAAAATTGAAAATAATCTTATTATCTCAGTCTATAACTCTTGAAGGTGCAAGACAAATTATAAATTTAACTCTAGGGTTAGATTCAACTCGGAGTTAATTAGGCCATATCCATGCAAGTAGACCTTAGAAATATAAACGGAGGGAAATTGCTATGTTTTGAGCAAGAATTATTTGATGTTGCCAGATTCATAGATAATTCCCCAAGATTTTGGATGAACATTTCAGTAGTTGTACAGGATTTCCCAAGGTACAAGATGGCCCAAAGTACCAGATTCTTCCCTACATAGAAAAATTCTGGTGTTTTTGCGATATAATTAGTCACTCTAGATGATCTTATGCTTTCCGAATTTGAACTGTGATGATTTTCTACTACTAGTTACCAAGCTTCAATTCGATCGAATATTTATTTTTTTAGTTATCAAGGAAATAATATTCCAGGTGGGTATAACTCGGGCACCGTTTGACCGATTATGCCCAAAAACGAACTCAACTCTCCCTTTCAGATACGCAACCTACCCTGAAAATTGCAAGTCCTTATCTCCTTTCGTTCGAAAGTTATCGAGGCAACGGTCACCCATCTACTGAACTCACACAAGAATGCTCGAATCTCCAACAATATTCAACCGATCATGTTAAAAGTATTTTTTACAAATACTATCCTCACGAAATTTCGCAAGAATTTTCGCGTTGGCATTCTACAACTAATTACCATGTTTGAATTCAATCGGTTCAGTATTTTTCGAGTTAATGAGGAACAAAAAACAACCACATTTCAGATGGCTATAACTCTAAAACCGTTTGGCCGATTATGCTCATAAACAAACTGAAATGTCGCATTCTGGTGCACATCCTAACCTGAAAACTTCAAGCCGCTATCTCTTTCCGTTCTCAAGTTATCGTGACAACAAAACTATTTTTTAAATAATTTTTTTTTAATTTTCTAGCCATACGATTCGCACAAAATTTCACAAACGTGCCTAGGTTCATATTCTACAACTACTCACCAAGTTTCAATTCGATCGGATTTATATTGGTTGAAAACAAAATTATTACTCGAAAACCACCGGGCCGATTATGCCCATTAACGAACTTGTCCGTCGTATTGGGATGCGCCATCCACCCTGAAAATTTCAAGTCGCTAGCTCTTTTCGTTCTCAAGTTATCGTGGCAACGGCCGGACGGCCGGCCGGACAGAATCAAATTTGACCTCGAATTCTTGATTGGGGAGTCGAACTAAATCGATTGAGACCATTTTCGTCAAAAAATTCGAAAGTTACAGACATTTGGGCAAAACTATAACGCGATGTTCCCCAGAACATACGCGCAAAAATAGAAACGCATATTTCATGGAAAGTCTGGGACATTGAAATTGCAAGTAAATTAACTGTTCAATGCTTGCAACCCCCACATGCGGGTATAAAATAGATCTTCGACCCATTACCGAACGAAAGCCACTCAAGAACACTAAACCGCGAATGCTTGAATGGGATTGAACTTCCAGATGTTCAATCCCATTTCTTCGGTAAATCGGAAGTTATACGTGCATTTTCGCAAGCGAAATATGAAAATTTGCTTCGCAGATAAGGGAAATTGTTATTCCTGATTTTTCCATCGGTTGGGGCGAAGGCAGCACTATCGTATAATCTCCAAGAAAAGGGCCGATTAGTATGCGGTTCGGTATATGGATGAGCCTAGATATCTGCGTAAAAAGTCCCATGTGCGAGATTATAAAATAAAATATAGTAATATTGACATACCTAATATGTTGCGGCTCTGAGGCAAATTGCCGAGTCAGAAATGTTGAGGTCCTTTTCGGAATTCACTGAGTTGCAAGCGACTGTCTGGCATCACTTCGAAGGGATTATTGAAAGATGAGAAAATTTGCTTCCCGTGCTGTTTTATTGCTCGTTTATTGTCCATTCAATTTCTTCTTCTGATTGTATTATCAACATGAAAGCAATTGAGTATGGGAGTCTTACCCCCTTCTAATCCCCCCAATTATTCGATGATTTATCCTTTGAAATATATTCGAGCATACCAAATTATTTTTTCTACGCTCATGTCAGTAAATGTCACAAATCGCACTGTCGAAATTCCTTTGACGTTTACAATAAAATGCTCGTAATGAGATCTCATAACATACACGTGCGTTTTGATAAGAAAACTTAAATTTCTTGGTTTAGTAAAATGGCAATAATTTTTATCTAGGTTCGACTTTATTCGGTCTATTGACATAAATTTCGTCGATTGAAAAAAATAAAAACTTTTAGCATTAGCTATACACATTTTGGATTGAAAGAGTGATGTCGGCAACACATTAAACAGTTCGCATAAGTTAAGTCGCATTTTCTTAGTATACTATGGATATAAACCATGATACTAAGAAAACATGGATATAAACGTCATGCCATTTGTGTTGTCAATTTTTACCACAAGTATCCAAACATTTTTTCAAACGAATATGTTTATTACTAGTGAAAGTGATCATGTTACGTAATATAGTATTATCAGTGGCCCGCTGATCGTGGAAATGTCGAGTTTCATTCATTTTGTTGATACTTCACAATTGCTGTCACATTAACCGCCGTATTCACCTATGGTATTCACAAAGCATTCAATCTCTGTTAAGTCCTAACTGAGGTCCTCAGTTAAGGATAAATAAGAATCGCAACCTCAGTTAACGTATTTAACGGTGGTGAAACAGGTCTGTTTCATGTTAATTTTCACTTAAACTGAGGTTGCGATTCTTATTTATCCTTAACTGAGGACCTCAGTTAGGACTTAACGGAGATTGAATGCTTTGTGAATACGGCGGTATAACTCACAAATGTGTGACGATATACGTTACACTAACAAATTTTTACCCGTAAATGTATGAAGAAAGCTCCATTAGTAATTTTTAATTGCTCCATACATTTGGGAAGATCTAATTACACGCATATATACGTTTTCTCCATCATTTAACGATTATAATGATTAAACCTAATACCAAAAGAAATAATACAAATAAAGTATTAATCAACAATTATGGAAGCACGAAAGGAACAAGCCAACCTAAAGAATGAAAAACAAAATTGGTTCAAGCACTGACGTGAAGTCAGGAGCTTTTGCGCGTATGTTATATTGTACAGTCTCTTGTATTGGACAATCTTAATCGAATTTACCATGGTAAATTCAATTCTTTGCCTCGGTAATCTACAACAAGTTATCAAGCTGCAATTCGATCAGTTCTGTATTTTTTAAGTTATCGAGAAAACAATATTACAGCTGGGTATAACTCCGAAAGCGTCAGGCCGATCCTGCTCAACAACGAACTGAACTGTCCCATTCGAATGCATAACCAACCTATCCTGAAAAAGTCGCTATCTCTTTCCGTTCGAAAGTTATCGTGGCAACGGTCACCCATCTAGCTAGTGAACACACCCAAGGCTGCTCGGATCTCCAACAATATGGATCCGATCGTGTTCAACTTTGGAACTTGGCAGTAAAGTTAGGTTTTGAAGGCTCTCGCACGGATAGTTTCTGAGATAGAATTATTTTCAATGATTTCTTTTTGGTGCTCTAGTTCCTCGGAACTGAGTGCTTATCAATTTGCCCAAATGTCTGTAGTTTTCGAATTTTTCGATGAAAATGGTCTTAAACGATTTGGTTCGACTCACTGATCAAGAATCCGTGGTCGAAATAAATTCTGTCCGGCCGGTCCGGCCGGCCGGCCTTAGGCAAGATAACTCTCGAACGGAATGAGCTAGACAGTTGAAATTTTCAGAGTAGGTTTGGGGGATAAATATCTCGGCTAAGTTCGTTATTGGGCAAAATCGGACAGATGGTTTAGGAGTAACAAAAAAAAAATTTTTTTTACAAAACAAATTCCAAATAAAATTTTTTTAATAAGCAGTTTTACCATAAGAATCCATTCTTATTATTTTTAACTCTAACAAGCTAATACTTTCGGAGATATGATTTTTCAAAATTTCAATGTAAATCGTATTTCTACGTTTTCACACAATGATATAATTATTCTGTGGGTATTCTATGAATTGTTATAATGTCAAATTATTTTCCTGAGACATGACGTTGTCTCATTGTCATTCATTCCAGCAATGCTATAAATATGAGAATTCTAATTTAATATCATACTTTTTGTTGGTTGATATTTTCATGCCGATGGTCAATCCATATGATGATGTGAATGGTAATGGTAAGTTAATAATATTGAGTTCAGAATATCTCCACTAAAAACAAAACTGGAATATTGGTGTATTGGAGTAGATTTGAGGAAAGATATATATTATCGTTCATCATAGAATTGAGGAATGAATATCTCGGATGATTTCGTTGTTGGGTAGAATTCATCTATTGGTTTTGGATTGATAATTTTTGGCACTCTTGTTGAATTTAAATTCTTCTATGATGTTTGAATTCAATTTCTGCTAAGATGAAGTTCTAAATTTCAATAATGAATCGTACTTCTATGTTTTCACAGAATGCTATATATATTCTATCTAAGCTTTATTATATGATCTGTGTTCATACTCGTACATTTCATCCTGTTCTATAAGAGAGAGTCAAATTCATTTCAGCTATTTTAATTTGGTTTCTTCCATGGTGCAGTTCTCATTCTCAGATTGCTCATTTAATCTTGATGAATAAACTATTATTTGAATTGAATTTCCTTTATGATGCAGTTCTATCATAAGAATACATATAATTCTCAACTCTGAGAAACCAATACTTTTGGAATTATAATTTGTCTGTTTGAACTAGAGCGCCAGAAAGCTCCTGTCCACAGGGCTTGAACCCATTTTTTATTTTCTTGTTATACTTTGCCTGTTCCGTTGTCAATTCTATAGCTGATAGATGCGATCTGCATTCTCATTCTCTGAACTATGTCTGTGATTTATATTTGAGTGAAAACATTTGAACTTTTGTGATTGCCTATGATGTTATTCTACTGTTTTTTCGGTTATCTCATAGTTCTCTTATTATTATTTTTTTATCTTATTATTTTTTTTTATTTCATGGCCAAAAACACTGTCTGTTGAGGTTATATGGTCCGGCTATCTTTCGGGTTTTCATTGTACTGTAAGATTGCGTACATGATGTAATATGTTGTTACTTTTCAATGTTAATTATTTTTAGTTTATGTTTGAATATTAATTTCCTGTAATTGGGTATCATACTTGTTGGAAATAAAGGCTTATTATTATTATACGATTCTCACGAAAATTCGCCAAAATTCAAAATTTGCACGTCGATATTTTCAACTAATTACCATGTTTGAATTGGACCGGATTTGTATTTTTTGAGTGATAGAGGAAATAATAAGAAAATTTCAGATGTTTATAAATCCAAAACCATTTGACCGGTTTTACCTATTAACAAACTCAATTATTGCATTCGGATGTGCAACTTACTCTAAAAATTGCAAGTCACTATCTCTTTCCGTTCAAAAGTTATTGTGAGATAAATAATATTCTTTAATAATTTTCTTCCTCACAAAATGTCACATACTGTGTAGTATTCTGCAACCTGTTACCAAGTTTCAATTCGATCGGATCTGTGTTGGATTAAAGCAAAATGAGTACTCGGAAACCGTTGGGCCAATTATGTTAATTAAGGGGGTAGGTGTAGAGAGATATATAAAAAAATGACAACTTTTGCGCGTATGTTCTAGGAAACATCGCGTTATCATTTTGCCCAAATGTCTATAATTTTCGAATTTTTCGCTGAAAATGGTCTCAAACGATTGGGTTCGACTCCCTGATCAAGAATTCGAGGTCAAATTTGATTCTGTCCGGCCGGCCGGCCGTTGCCACGATAACTTGAGAACGGAGTGAGATAGCGACTTGAAATTTTCAGGGTAGGTGGTGCATCCCAATACGACAGACAAGTTCGTTAATGGGCATAATCGGCCCAATGGTTTCCGAGTAATAATTTTGTCTATAACCAATACTAATCGGATCGAATTGAAGCTTGGTGAGTGGTTGTAAAATATAAACCTAAGGACGTTTGTGAAATTTTGTGAGAATCGTATCACTAGAAAATTTAAAAAAAAATATTGAAGAATATTATTTACGTCACGATAACCTAAGACCGGAAAAAGATAGCGACTTGAAATTTTCAGATTTGGTTGATAATCTGGATGTGCTATTTGAGTTTGATTATTGCTATAATCTGCAAAACGGTTTTGCAGTTATACCCATCTGAAATTGGGTTCTTAATTCCTCAATAGCTCGAAAAATACGGAACCGATCCAATTCAAACATGGTTAATAGTTGTAGAAGGGCAACGCAAAAATTCTTGCAAATTTTCGTGAGGATCATATCACTAGAAATGTTTTAAAAAAATCATAGAAAATTATTGAAAAAAATTCTATATATCAAAAACTATTCGTCCGACATCGCTGAAATTGAAATGAAAAAAATCCTTCGATCAGGCACTAGTTTTTCATTATTAAAAGGTTTTTTCTGGGGTTTCGCTACCAAACTATGAAAAATATCTATAAAATAAAAAGTTATTATTTTTTCATTTGCTTCTGAGTAAGGAACACAAGATATTTGTCAGAAGGAATGAATCAATTGAACAATGTTGCCTAACAAACAACAACGAAACAACATCAACGAAGAAACAACTATATCGTAACGTTTCGGAGTCTAATCAGACTCCTTCGTCAGACGCTTAATGAAAATCTTTAGAATTATTGTTGATATTCTATAGGTATATATTATAGGTGGTATTCAAACAAATATCAAGCATTTCCATAATATCATTGGCATTAAATTCTGAATCTTTAATCATCGAGTCGTCATTTTCTAATTTCGTTCGAACTATTTGAAGCGACTTATCGACAGGAACATTGGGGAACAAACTGACAACATCAAAGCTCACTAGAATGTAATTTTGGTTCAAATTTGAATATTGTAGTTTTTCATGAAAGTGTTTGCTGTTCTTCAAAAAAATTTCTTTCCTTCCTGTTAATGGGTTTAAAATTGAAGTAAATATTTCGCTAAATTTTGACATGGAGATATAATAGAACTTACTATTGGTCTCAGTGTAATTAGAGGTTTGTGTATTTTTGGAAGACCATATAAATGTGGTGGCTTACTGTAAGATGGCATGAGTTCTTTTTTCTGTCTATACGTAAGGGTTTTTGAATGCTTTGATAAAATGTTTTTGACTTTTCTTTCCGTTATAGAAGTGGGAACTGTATTGATTTTGGTATATGTGTTCTTAACGTTAACAATATCCAAAAGTTCATTATGATATTCATTTGAATCCAAAATAACTGTAGCGGTTTCCCTTACTAGTTTTTCATTTTTTCAAAAAGCTGTCTTAATTTCTTTAAAATCTACGGAGTGGTTTTCGAGCTAGAGTAGGTAGTAATACGTATTATTTAATTACTTACATCATCTACGAGTATACCTGAGCCATATAATAGTTCTTCAGCTTCCAGAATATCTATTTGATGTAATTTTCAGAGGATATTTCTGAGATATTATACCTTGAGATGAAATGCAAAGAAGAAAGATTTTTTGAAAAGCCTGGCTACACATAACCCCTAAACGAATTTTTCCTTCGCATTTGGAAGCGCCATCTACCCTGAACATTCCAAGTTGCTATTTCTTTCCCTTCGAAAGTTATCGTGGCAACACACGGACAGAATCAAATATGACCTCGAATTCTTCCTCAGTGAGTCAAATCTAATAGTTCGAGACCAGTTTCGGTGAAAAAATTCGAACAGTACAGACATTCGGCCAAAATGAGAGCACACTGTTCCCCAGACATGCGCGCAAAACCACTGACGTGAAGACCGTCTGCTTTAGTGCGAGCAGGCTCAATTCTACTTGTTCCTGCAACTACCCGAAACTTTGAAGAACTTCTCCTTCAATAGGTTTAAAAATTTCCCCAAAAGTAAAACTTTCCAGAGTTGATTGGACATAGAAGTATAAGGTATGAATTATACTTCATAATCTAATTATCTCCTTGCATCGGAGCTTTTTATGGCATTTCTCTCCGGGGCGTTCGAAAATACCCGGGGTGCAGTTTTTCGCTCCCAAGAACGCTAACCTCTGGCGATGGAACGCTGACTTAAACGCTGTACGTAGGAAAAAGTCGATGCGCCGAAATTTACTGCTCTGTTGGCGCCTTCGCTGACTTTAATTAGAAAACAAATCGTCGCTCTGGGTACGGTAGAAATCTCGAGAATTAGAGGCTTCATTACTAATTCCCTTATAGATTATATAAAGTAAAAATTATTTATATCCGAGGGGAGTATAGAGATAACTCTGGCGACTCAATAATATTCTCTTGTAGCTAAAACCCCCAGTCCTCGTTTCGTTTCGGTTTCTATTTAAATGACTTCATCAATCTGCAAATTGACATGATGGGTAGCAGAGGTACTCTTCCTATTTCAATTTCATTGTTCATCCTTAATCAGTAAAGTAACAATTAATACACTAAAAGAAGCTAGGAGAATTTTGTATTTCACTTCAATACTTTTAGTCATTACTCTTAAAGCGGTAAACCACTAACCAGTGTCCTCTCTTTATGATGTCCACCCGACTAGCTGGGAGGTCATGATATATTTATGCTTTCTGGGATATAGGTTAATAACTGATAAAGCTGGTTTTTAAAAGCTTAATAGGAAAATTCATTTGATTGCAAAGAAGATAATACTGTGCTGAAAATGTTTTCCCATGCAGGGAAAACTAAGGTACTCTCTCAATCATACCAGGCACATGTAATTCTTCCAAATAATCCAGGCACAGGATACTTCCAGCTAAGGTAAATGTATTCTTCAAACAGGAGCACAGGATCTCTCCAATAAGGTATAGATAATGTAGGGATCAGTCCCGGTTCAAAACAGCGATTTATTCACAAGGTTAGATAAGATTTCCAGACAAATAAATGTTAGGTAGGGTTCATCTCGAAGCCAAAAGATATGTTGGATAAGTTAGGTCGATTCTCGCCATAATCCTAAAACTAGGATTAATGAAAACTGTGTTACATATACTAATTTGCAAAATACATTACTTCTCTGTTCGAATATGGGGATATAAGTTAACAGCATACAAACTTTATTCGTTGGAATTTACGAAATACAAAAAAAAGACGAGGCACATAATCCCTCGAAAATTGAAGAAACCTTTCCCTGATTCGTTCTGAACATCAATAGTAAATTCACGTATAGCAGAAAAATTAGTATGGAATCGAAACAATCATCCACAAAATACTCAACAAGATTTTCTAACAAAAATGGCGCGTAAACCTTTACAAACCAATCTGAAACCATCACCTTAATCAATTCACAAATTTTAATAACCCACAAGCATTTTTAACTTACCGCCAAACATTGACGTATATTTTCACAGATCAACACAAACCGTTTCATAAGATTTGTAGAACACCTTTTTATTCTATCTTATATTGAGAACAAAGGTATCTTATGAGACACGTTCAAGTATCTCTTCAAGAGCTAAGATTGTAATGAGAACTAATCGCGGAAACCAGTAAGTACAGAATATCAATAGACTAAACATTTCTAATTTAGATTGAAATAAATTAACAATTTCAAATTATACGGTGACCAGTAAATTAAATTCGTGTTTTACTGGTTGCTAACTGCGGGATTTTGTGATACAAGTGGTATGATTAACCACGAAGCTAGAGATAATGAGTGAATGCTGAATATATTATATATTAATGATAAAAATAAACCGAAAGGTAATGTTAGAAAAGATAGAATCCTGCGTGACGGGATTTTATACCGTTGTGGTGTTCAACCTTTTTTTGTTTTTCGGCATTACCTTAATTATCGCATTAATTCTTAATTCATCAAACAATTTTTGGGTAGCGGGTACGAACATTTTTTTTTCCGAACTTCTAGAAATAGCCTGTAACCGGAATATGAATCCGACAATTCAGGGAATACCCAAAACCAAAGACGTTTAAATACTGCTTCGAAAGTGATAACAGATTTTATTGTTAGTATCAAGCGGAAAATTTTGAAAGAAATTGATCCACCAACGATTTGGATCGACTCACTGATCAAGAATCCGGGGTCAAAATCGATTCTGTCTGGCCAGCCGTTAACACAATAACTCCCGAACGTAATGAGCTAGACAATTGAAATTTTCTGAGTAGATTTGGGAGATAAATATCTCGGTTGACTTCGTTATTGGGCAAAATCGTCCTGATGGTTTCGGAGTAAAGAAAACATATTTTTTGTTACATTACAAATTCAATTTTTCAAGATGCAGTTTCATCATAAGAATCCATTGATATAACTTTCGACTCTAACAAGCTAATACTTTCGGTGTTATGATTTTTCAAAATTTCAGTAATAAATCGTACTTCTATGTTTTCATATTATTATTATTATTATTATTATTATTATTATTATTATTATTATTATACTGATCCTCCTGGGTCTTCCACAAGGAGACCCCTCATAAGCTTGCCCTGAGTTAGGAGAACCAGGTGTGTGCTGTAATTATTCTATCTATGAATTATTATATGATCTGTGTTCAAACATGCCATTTCATCTACCTATCTAGAAGAGACATGCCAAATTTATTTCTGGTTCTTTACTCATGATATAAAATACCCCTCTTGTTCTAGAAAACAAAGTATGATTGAATGCAAAATGACCAATGAAATAACTATACTACTACTATAGTAGAATTATGAAGATTATAGGATATTATTATTTTTGGGTGATAGTATATTGCCCTTGGATAATTCATAATATGATGATGGAAATATATTCTTTGGTAAGTTAATTAAATTGGGTTCAGAATATCTCCAGTAAAAACAGAACTGGAATATTGGCTAAGTTTCAATTGATATTTTATAATTTTCAGAGTAGATGAAGGAAACTATTATTTTTATTAAATGACACTTTTCGAGTTTAATTTCTTTTATCATGCAATTCTATCATAAGAATCCATAGATTCCATTCCCAACTCTGAGAAACCAACACTTTCGGAGACATGATTTGTCAAAGCTTGAACTTTAGCGCCAACTCTCCTGTCCACAGGGCTTTGCCACTATTTTCAATTTTGTGATTCGATTCTTTCGAAGATTTTGTAGACAGAATCTATTCATTAAGTTTCATTTATCAAAAATACTAATTGAAATCTTAATCCCTCATTATAAATGACGAAGTCCAAAGATTTCATTCTTGAAAATCTTACTACGATGCAGACCAATTAATACCAAAGCATATAGCTTCTTAGTTATAATAATAATATAAGAAAAAGTTCATTAGACAACATATACAAAGTCAATGACCCTTTTTGGCGCTCTAGTTCCTCGGAACTGAGTGCTTATCAATTTGCCCAAATGTCTGTAATTTTCGAATATTTCGATGAAAATGGTCTTAAACGATTTGGTTCGACTCACTGATCAAGAATCCGTGGTCGAAATTCATTCTGTCCGGCCGGTCCGGCCGGCCGTAGGCACGATAACTCTCGAACGGAATGAGCTAGAGAGTTGAAATTTTCAGAGTAGGTTTGGAGGATAAATATCTCGGCTAAGTTCGTTAATGGGCAAAATCGGACAGATGGTTTCGGAGTAACAAAAAAAAAAATTTTTTTTTACGAAACAAATTCCAAATTAAATTTTTTTTAATAAGATGTTTTATCATAAGAATCCATTCATATCATTTTTAACTCTAACAAGCTAATACTTTCGGAGATATGATTTTTCAAAATTCCAATAATAAATCGTATTTCAACGTTGTCACAGAATGATATTATTCTATGAATTGTCATAATGTCAAATGATGTTCCTGAGACATTATCTAATCAATCGAAGAATTGTGAGCGAAGTGAGAAAAATCTCAGTTGTTTGCTCCGAAATTAGTTTTTCTCAGAAAATTCTTACATAACGGAACTGAACATGAAGTAAGAGATCTGAGAGTAGTGAGACTGCTTTTCATCCATAGACATAGATATAATTCTCGAACGGAATGAGGTAGGTAGTTGAAATTTTCAGAGTAGTTTAGGGAGATGAATATCTCGGTTAAGTTCATTATTGGGCAAAATTGGCCAGATTTAATTTGATTTCTTCCATGGTGCAGTTCTCATTCTCATGATTGCTCATTTAATCTTGATAAATAAACTATTATTTGAATTGAATTTCCTTTAGGATGCATGCTATCATATGAATACATTGATATAATTCCCAACTCTGAGAAACCAATACTTTTGGAGATATAATTTGTCTGTTTGAACTAGAGCGCCAGAAAGCTCCTGTCGACAGGGCTTGAACCCATTTTTGGCGCTCTAGTTCCTCGGAACTGAGTGCTTATCAATTTGCCCAAATGTCTGTAATTTTCGAATATTTCGATGAAAATGGTCTTAAACGATTTGGTTCGACTCACTGATCAAGAATCCGTGGTCGAAATTCATTCTGTCCGGCCGGTCCGGCCGGCCGTAGGCACGATAACTCTCGAACGGAATGAGCTAGAGAGTTGAAATTTTCAGAGTAGGTTTGGGGGATAAATATCTCGGCTAAGTTCGGTACTGGGCAAAATCGGACAAATGGTTTCGGAGTAACAAAAAAAAAATTTTTTTTTTACGAAACAAATTCCAAATTAAATTTTTTTTAATAAAAAGTTTTATCATGAGAATCCAATCATATCATTTTTAACTCTAACAAGCTAATACTTTCGGAGATATGATTTTTCAAAATTTCAATAATAAATCGTATTTCAACGTTGTCACAGAATAATATTATTCTATGTATGAATATGAATTGTCATAATGTCAAATGATGTTCCTGAGACTAATCAATCGAAGAATTGTGAGCGAAGTGAGAAAAATCTCAGATATGATTTTTCAAAATTTCAATAATAAATCGTATTTCAACGTTGTCACAGAATGATATTATTCTATGTATGAATATGAATTGTCATAATGTCAAATGATGTTCCTGAGACTAAACAATCGAAGAATTGTGAGCGAAGTGAGTTAAATCTCAGTTGTTTGCTCCGATATTAGTTTTTCTCAGAAAATTCTTACATTTCGGAACTGAACATGAAGTAAGAGATCTGAGAGTAGTGAGACTGCTTTTCATCCATAGACATAGATATAACTCTCGAACGGAATGAGGTAGGTAGTTGAAATTTTCAGAGTAGTTTAGGGAGATGAATATCTCGGTTAAGTTCGTTATTGGGCAAAATTGGCCAGATTTAATTTGATTTCTTCCATGGTGCTTTTCTCATTCTCATGATTGCTCATTTAATCTTGATAAATAAACTATTATTTGAATTGAATTTCCTTTAGGATGCAGTTCTATTATATGAATACATTGATATAATTCCCAACTCTGAGAAACCAATACTTTCGGAGATATAATTTGTCTGTTTGAACTAGAGCGCCAGAAAGCTCCTGTCCACAGGGCTTGAACCCATTTTTATTCTCCTGACCATTTTTTGGCGCTCTAGTTCCTCGGAACTGAGTGCTTATCAATATGCCCAAATGTCTGTAATTTTCGAATATTTCGATGAAAATGGTCTTAAACGATTTGGTTCGACTCACTGATCAAGAATCCGTGGTCGAAATTCATTCTGTCCGGCCGGTCCGGCCGGCCGGCCGTCCGGCCGTAGGCACGATAACTCTCGAACGGAATGAGCTAGAGAGTTGAAATTTTCAGAGTAGGTTTGGGGGATGAATATCTCGGCTAAGTTCGTTACTGGACAAAATCGGACAGAAGGTTTCGGAGCAATAAAAAAAAAATTTTTTTTTACAAAACAAATTCCAAATTAATTTTTTTTTAAAAAGCAGTTTTATCATAAGAATCCATTCATATCATTTTTAACTCTAACAAGCTAATACTTTCGGAGATATGATTTTTCAAAATTTCAATGTAAATCGTATTTCACAGATTGATATAATTATTCTATGTATATTCTATGTATGAATTGTCATAAAGTCAACTTGACAGAAGGGAATATTGTAACTTCAAGAATATTGGGGTTGAAATACTCGTATTTTAGCGATGCAACGGGGACCTCACCCGAAAATGTTTGAAAATATTACGTAAATATTGAAAGCATAATTCTGTAGTTCGAGAGAGGAGAAAATTTGGTGAACGTAGATCAGGAAATTTTTGATCGATTACAAGGTAATTTATTATTACTTATCTAATAAACTATTATTTGAATTGAATTTCCTTTATGATGCAGTGATATCATATGAATACATTGATATAATTCTCAACTCTGAGAAACCAATACCAGATATAATTTGTCTGTTTGAACTAGAGTGCCAGAAAGCTCCTGTCCACAGGGCTTGAACCCATTTTTTAAACCACTACTTAGTACTTAGGAATTCAAGCACTTTGTGTGAAGGCTTTGCGCTAAGTAATTCCCGGATGTGCTCCGGAACACATTAGGAATTATTAAGCGTTTTCCAAATCTTTGGTAACACGAATACGCGCCAATGAGTTGAGATTTTGTTCATGATGAAGTTTGGTCGGAGGAATGAAGGCCGATTCATATTATACGTCCCGCTCGGCTCAGCTTAGCCACGCCAAAATATCCTTGAATGGATTTTTAGATAAGTTCGTAAACGGATGATGTGAATTAGTACATTTAAATCCCATTGAAAGATATTTTGGCGTGGCTGAGCTGAGCCTATCGGGACGTATAATATGAATCAGCCTTTAATGTTCCAGGTACAAGTTGATATCTTTATAATAACAATATAATAATTTATATATCTTCATATAATCTCAAATAGAAGTATAAAAATCCCAGGTGGGGGATTGAACGAAAATAGAGGAACGAAATTGTCACTAATGTTACTTCTAAAATTCCTGAAATACAGAAAAAAAGCTCGAATACATACAAGGATTAAGATAGTGTAGGAAATGAAACTTAACAATGTATTTACTAAAATTTCTTTGATAATCATTCAACATTGACCACACATACTAGGTATTCGGTGTGTCGAGAGAACAGTAGAATTTATCTCTAACAAAATATTCTGGCCTAATTGATGGAGTTAGGCTCCCAAACTACTATGACTAATGATTTGCAATACATATGTACAAAGCAAAAAGTAGACAAATTTTTCAATTAAAGTTCTGTAATCGCCTTATGACCAGTAGTAGTTAACGATACGTTGCGATAACTGTCTGTATATGTTGGTGCACAAATATCAGATCTGTAACTTGTGGAAGACCTAGGAGGATCAGTATAAGAATATACAAATATACAATATACATACATACACATATTTACAGAAATGAGAAATACCGTATTATATATATTTATTTATTTATTTTCATTAACAGGAATCCTAACAGGAAACCCAATAACAAGGATTCACCAAAATACAAGAAAAAAAGAAATACAATAATGATCATGAACTTATTATACTAAAAATAAGAGAGAAAAGTTCCAAAGGTTTTTTTTGATTCCTACATATATATGCATACCGTTTTCTCTCAAAAACAGTTTGTGGAGAGATGAATATGTCGATAAAAAAATATGCCAGTTGTAAAATCGCGTAATTCTCAGGAAAGTGGAGTTGTAAAACAAAGATGTGCGGGCTCTCGGGACATAAGAAAGTTCTCTACGGCGACCGGAAAAGACACGAGTATTGAAATAAATTTGATGAACAAGAGGAAAATCGAAATGATTATTCATTATTCGAAATAAAAACATCTCATCAAGAATAACCCTTCTTTGCTCTAGAGTCTAGAGAAATGATTTTATAAATTCTCAATCTTGTCTCATATAGACATCTGACCTGCCTGTTCCCGAATCTGTAGTACAGAGTCCTTGTGAACTTCTTGTGAATTCTTTCAATTCTGTTGATATATTTATAGTAAAAAGGGTTCCAAATTGGGGTTGCATACTCGACTATACTGCGAACAAGAAAAAAGTAAAGGACCTTCAGGGTTTCCTCATTCTTGAATGTCCGCGTGATTCCCAGAATGAAATCAAGCATTCTGAAACCACTGGAAACAACATAATCAATATGGTGTTCAAACGATAAACTCGAATCCATAAGTATTCCCAGGTCTTTCAGTACTATCAGCTTCTCCACAGTCGAGCCAAAAAAAACAGGGGTGTACTCAAGATATTAAAATTTTTGGTGAAAGTTATATGTTTGCACTTACTAACATTCAGGGATAGGTAAAGCAAATAGCAGAACTCACAAAATCTGTTAAGATCATCCTGAAACTTCCGGACATCATCTAAACAATGCCAGGTACATTTTAATATCATCTGCCTAAAGCTAAAAATTCACATAGAAAAGACACCTGCACACATCATTTATGTATACGCTGAAAAGAAGTGGTCCCAAATGAGACCCCTGAGGCACTCCCGATTCAACACTGTAAACGGACGAGCATGCATCCCATAACAACATACTGAGACCTTCCACTCAGGTATGACTCAATCCACCTCAACAAATCTGCCCCACACCATAATACCATAGATCCTATAAAAGTGTCGCGTGGTGTACTTTGTCTAATGCCTTGGACAAATCCGTGCAAACAGGGTCCACTTGGATACCCTGATCCATATTTTGGGAAATGTAATTAATGTATGGCGACAGATTAGTGAGAACCGATCTGTCCCTGAAGAAACCATGCTGACTTGTGCTAATTTTCGATTTGAGTAAACGAAAAGTCTGTTACAATAGACTCAAGCAATTTACCAAAGTGATTCAGAAGAGAAATAGCTCGATAGTTGGACCATGAATTAATTTCTCGGCTTTTTTGAATAGGAGTTTGGCAGTTTTCCACTTTCTAGGAAATATACCGGAAGGCAAAGACTGACTGAAGATAATATGAAGTGGATGGACAACTGTAGCGGCACAGGACTTGATGAATATTGGAGGTATCAAATCCGGACCTGAGCCTTCGTTCGTTTTCAATTCATTCATTTTATCAATTATTTCTTCCGAACTAATGTGATCAAAGTCAACATGCGTGGAAACTCATATTGTCAACACGGTTTCTTCTGATAACGGGCCTGAGGGGATCCTCGAAAACATCTGCGAAGAATCTGCAAAATGCATCTGCAACATTCCGATTACCACTGTATTCAATATTATCACTGATCTGGATATATTAACTCGCTTGTCATTCTCCGAAACATATGACCAAAAATTCTTCGGATTCTCCACAATCACCGTATGTTCTATTCAATATAACAATTCTTCGGTTTGACGACGATGATAGAAAATAGGGGTGAATGAACCTCTACTTGGAACGTAACTAAGGGTTAACAGCCTGGGAATCTCGCCAACTCTCTGCTTAAATACTCTCTCTCTGCGAAATTATGTTCAGGGTTGATTTATTGATTATTCTTGAATGCTCAAATGTGCTTCTTAGATGGAAGGTTCCTCGTGACAGCAACTACGAGGTATTCGCCAGGTAGACGATATGACGGCTTCAAGGACAACCTAACTTCCTACTTCAAAAAAGGAGTATCCAACTGGACAGTCTAGACATCTCCAGGGGGGTAATAGAAATATAGCCACTGTGACAATTACAATTCACTGACAAAGCGTCCATTTTTGAATCAGAATATACCCAGTTTTCTGAGCCAAAGTAAATCCACATAACGTGTACAATTAACTGGAACTACAGCATACAACTCGAATAACAAAACAGTTAATTATCCTCCTTGACGACTAGTATCAGGAATGTATACAATGCGACAGCAGCATGAAAGTGAATACACTATTGTCTTAAACATCTTAGCCATATTTAGTGTCGAAAAACAGATGAAATTTTTATAGATTGAATAATAATTTTCTGAGCTGGCAGCTAACAAACAACATCACCCAAAGGAGTTCAATAATAGGCCACTGTTCATTAAGGGTAACTCCAGACGCGTTTTGTCGTTATTACTACTTGTCAGTGTAATTGAAACCTAATCGATACAAAATTGTATTTTACGACTGCAGGTGGATAGGCTTTTATTGAGAGAATATTAATCAGTTGTGCTTTCTCTGTTATCCTTACGAATTCCTTCGTGATGTAGATTATGTGAGTTTAATAGCAAATGTCCATTTGTTCGATAATTACGGGATTTTCAGATATCCAATGCTAGTCGCCACTGATACGCTGTCATATGCTATGTTCATATGACTATAGATCCGTATTTCATGTTTCTCTGTGACAATTAACAGGGACAGAAATAATTTCCAACACAGCAATAATTTCGATAAAATCACCGTTGGAAACAGTTGGTAACGTTTTCGTCAGGACATCGATTTACAGATTGAGCTATGCCCTACGCTCGTATCTCTATGGTCTCTTTTGATAGAAAGAAAAATATAATGTTTGTTAGAAAAACAAACATTATATCCTCTGGTTACTTGGCATGGACGTAGCTAATAGAAATGATATTTTAGGTATTCTTCATGTAGGTAATTGAATACGTAAACAATGGGTATTCAAGTTCTTGAATGAGTATGAATAGACTTCATATTCTTTAGATTTCGAAATTCTTTCAAATATCTATTGACTGTGCATTTACACGCATATGAAACACTGATTCTTCTGCCATTGTTTGCCCGAAGAAAAATGGCTAGTACGTGTAAATTCTTTCGAAAGAAACTTAATTAAATCATCCTTTGTCCTTAGTCCATAGGAATACATCAACAAAAATGTATTCCGAGAGACGCCACTCGGAAAGTTGGTAATTAATATTTCCCCTTGCGTTCAGTTGGCGCTCTGTATAGAAAGGTGAGTATGGCAATATATTTCCGTGGTTGTGAGAGAAGAGTTTTGCCGGAATTAGGGTGAAGATCCGACACCTTGTCGTACTAGATTGAAAAAAACCACGAAAATAATTATATAGAGTGCTTCCCAGCAACTCCGCACTAAGAGGAACTTTTCTTTGTGCTTAATATTTCCGGATTTTATTTTTCACAAAAAGTAGCGTCAAAAATGATTCATAATGTTATAAAACGCGGCCAATAACTTGCTTATGAAGCTTAAAAAAATTGAATAATTACCTGACGGATTCATTTCTTTTTGCAACTAGATAATATCAGTGTCATCATGTGAATATGATGGTAACTATAGACATTCTGTTGGTTTTTCGACATCTGTATCTTGAAGATAACCAACTGGTGTAGAAATTGAAACAACGATGGATATTCCTGACAAAATTCAATTTTAATCAAAAATTAAGCTATAAATTGGCATTTTACAGCAAGATTTGCATTCTTGAGACTCTCAGATGTGGATTGAATGTGAAATCGAAATATTTCAACGGCGAAAATATAAATTGGAGCTACTTTGCTCCAGAATGAAACGTCTTTTGAGAGAAAATTCCAACAAATGTCGAAAAACCAGGCAACAACATTTTCTAGCTACAATCATATTCATGCTGATACTAAAATTGTCTAGTCACGAAAAACATCCTCTAGGTAATTATTCAATTTTAAATTTTTTTATGGTTTTATCAACTGAATTTTTGCACATCTATCTCAATTGATATTTCAAACAAGTTTATCTACTTAGAGTGTTTCATACAAGGAGTTCGAATTTCCCGAGATAATCAACATTTTTGTTTAAAAATGGGTTCAAGCCCTGTGGACAGGAGCTTTCTGGCGCTCTAGTTCAAACAGACAAATTATATCTCCGAAAGTATTGGTTTCTCAGAGTTGGGAATTGTATCAATGTATTCTTATGATAGAACTGCATGATAAAGGAAATTCAATTCAAATAATAGTTTATTTATCAAGATTAAATGAGCAATCTGAGAATAAGAACTGCACCATGGAAGAAAAACGAATTAAATCTGGCCAATTTTGCCCAATAACAAACTTAACCGAGATATTCATCTCCCCAACCTACTCTGAAAATTTCACTACCTAGCTCATTCCGTTCGAGAGTTATTGTAGAAAAACTTTTTTTAAATTTTAAAATTTTTTTTTTTAACTTTGCGGTAATCTGGTCAATACAAAACTTCACATGCGTATAAAGGTCATGATTCTACAATTTGATGCTAAATTTTAGATAGATCGAGTGATCGGTTTCGGAAATATTCATAAAAAATATTTTTACTAAAATCGGCCATAACTCCGAAACCGCTTGATGGATTTCTCCCATTAACGAGCTCGTCCGAGATATTTACGCTCCAACCCACCTTGCAAATTTCAATCCGCTAACTCCTTTCGTTCGAGAGTTATCGTGCCTACGGCCGGCCGGACAGAATCGATTTCGACCTCGGATTCTTGATCAGTGAGTCGAATCAAATCGTTTGAGACCATTTTCATCGAAAAATTCGAAAATTACAGACATTTGGGCAAATTGATAAGCACTCAGTTCCGAGGAACTAGAGCGCCAACAAGTTTCGTATGATAATTGCCCAAAACAGGTTTAAAGTACCTACAAATAGTAGATTTTTCATAAAACATGTATCAAGATGAGTAATAATGAAAAATTACCTTGTAATCGATCAAAAATTTCCTGATCTACGTTCACCAAATTTTCTCCTCTCTCGAACTGCAGAATTATGCTTTCAATATTTACATTCTATTTGCATTCTATGTCTATGGATGAAAAGCAGTCTCACTACTCTCAGATCTCTTACTTCATGTTCCGTTCCGAAATGTAAGACTTTTCTGAGAAAAACTAATTTCGGAGCAAACAACTGAGATTTTGCTCACTTCGCTCACAATTCTTCGATTGATTAGATAATGACATGTCTCAGGAAAATGAGTTGACATTATGACAATTCATACATAGAATAATTATATCACACTGTGAAATAAGATTTATCATTGAAATTTTGAAAAATCATATCCCCGAAAGCATTAGCTTGTTAGAGTTAAAAATGATATCATTGGATTCTTATCGTAACCCTGCTTATTGAAAAAAATTTAATTTGGAATTTGTTCTGTAAAAAAAATTTTTTTTTTGTTACTCCGAAACCATCTGTCCGATTTTGCCCAGTAACGAACTTAGCCGAGATATTTATCCCCCAAACCTACTCTAAAAATTTCAACTGTCTAGCTCATTCCGTTCGAGAGTTATCGTGCCTACGGCCGGCCGGCCGGACCGGCCGGACAGAATGAATTTCGACCAAGGATTCTTGATCAGTGAGTCGAACCAAATCGTTTAAGACCATTTTCATCGAAATATTCGAAAATTACAGACATTTGGGCAAATTGATTTCTGCTTAATCCGGTCGCAGTTGGCAAGAGTTAATGGGAATTGGTGCGTAGTTAATGGGAAGCACTGTAGAACGAAATCATAATTCATAAAAGGATCTACACTAGACTGGTTGATTGCTCATAGCATTAAGTGATGGATCTATGATTATGTGTGTATGTGGGAAGAAAAAAGTTGCAAAATATTTTACACCAGTTGATCATTTCAACGAGCCTTTTAATTTTCTATTACTATTACAACTAATGCGTGATTATATAATCTGAGAAGATGAAAAAAAAGTGGGAAAGCTTTGTGGACAGGAGATTCGGCGGTCTTGTTCAAACTTTGTCAAATCATAAATCCGTATTGGTTTCTCAGAGTTGGGAATGATATCAATGGATTCTTGTGATAGAAATGTCTCATAAAAGAAATTAAATTCAAAAGAGTGTCTATTAAACTAACGAGTAACTATTCAAACTCTGATAAATCATATCTCTGAAAGTATTGATTTCTCAGAGTTGGGAATGATATCAATGGATTGTTATGATAGAAGAAGGAAGAAAAATAGTTTTTGACCATACCACACTGAATGTGCTAGGTACCGTCTGAACACTGAAGCCAAGCAACGTCAGGCGCGGCAAGTACTTGGATGGGTCACTGCTTGGGAAAACCGCGTGCTGTAATATTTTTTCAATTTGGCTTCTGTGCGTCAAATTTAAAGAATTTTCGTAATTAAAATCAAAAAGTCGGTCTATGACTCACCTCATATTGGATTTACATACATCAGCAAATTATAATTAGAGCATACTATGAATTAAGAATAATTATTTTAATTTCGAAAAATCATATATCCGAAAGTATTAGTTTGTTAGAGTTAAGAATTATATCAATAGATTCTTATGATGAAACTACAACTTAACAAAAATTGAATTTTAAATTTCTATTGAAAAAAAACATTTTTTCGTTACTTCGAAACCACAACGAACTTAAACGAGATAATTATCTCCCAAACCTACTCTGAAAATGTCAACTATCTAGCTCATTCCGTTCGAGAATTATCGTGTTAACGGCCGGACAGAATTCATTTTGACCGCGGATTCTTGATCAGTGAGTCGAACCATATCGTTTAAGACCATTTCCAGCCAAAAATTCGAAAGTTTCAGACATTTGGACAAATTGATAAGCACTCTGTTCCGAGGAACAAGAGCGCCAAAAACAGCCGATGTCGTCTTGGTGTCGCTTTAGCCTCACTCCGTACAGATCTAGGAACTTCAACATTTTGATACTTACTACATCAGAGGGAAATAATAAACAAACCCAATTCCACGTAATACGATGTGGAAAATCTGATTCCATTCTTCCTGAAGAGATATCTCAATCTGCAACGGTTTCGACCTCCGTATAAACTGTTCCTCTAATATGAGCACCTTATCTTCCTGTACATTAACTCCTAAACTTGCTGGAACAGGGAGAATGCCATTGCGCCCACCTCAAATCGTGCGCTGCCATATCCGTCTGCCGAACATTCAGAGTTAAATCGGTCCATATAATTTCGATGACCGCAGTTTGGTAGAAATTGAATAACTGATGTGAAACAAAGTCACGTAAGCATAGACTAAGATTGTTGTGCTTTTGTTGTAGTCCGTTTTCCAAGATAGATACAGATTTGGGTCCCTGCTCAACACCCTTCGGTTCAAAAGGGTTTCCGTTGTTTGCCTTCTGATTAATTCCGAAATAAGTAGATGGGTATCCCAACGGAGAGGAAGACGTCAATTCAATTAGGACACTGAGTCCAAGAGGTTCGTCTTCACACAAAGACGGAGAAGAACATTGCATGTGATTGATTTCTATCTCGTAAATTAAATATTCGAAGTAACTATACAGGGTGGGCCATGGTCGATGGTAACCTGGACGGAGACGGAGACATCAATCCATGATTGATGTCAGATTGAACTGATGCCAGATTGACCGTCTAACTTTCGCCTAAATGAATAGCAGTGATTAAGTTCTCAAGGAAAACTCCTTCACTGCATATTCCAATCGGTTCGAATATGTTCAACATAATCACGATTCCTTCTCAACACTGGAAATTATTAAATTTAAAAAATGCTTGATGAATAATGCAGATATTATTTGAGTCCATTCCAGGAATGGTCATCACTGAGTTAACAAACATGTGTGTAGAAATATACTAACTGACAAAGAAACTGCAACACCCAGAAGGAGCTGTTTAGCTGAAACATAGATAGTATAGCAAGGAGTAAATGATTAAAATTTGGAGAAAAAAATCGTTTTTTCATGTAAACATTTTTTGTTACTTACATATTGTAGTCGTTTTTTGCAATTTTTTTAAATTTACCCTCAAACCAGCTGTTCGAGGAGATCCAAAGTCGATGTTTAGTCGTAGTTAAAATGCCTAGAGCACGTGTACGCGGAATTTATCGCCAGCTAAGTGAATTTGAAAAAGTTCAAATTATTGGTCTACGGGAGGCGGGGTTGTCATTTCGAGAAATCGCTAACCGTACGAACAGAAATCCAACTACTGTTATGAGATGTTGTCAAGCGTGGTTTGATAATGCCCAAAATCGAACAAGAGTAGGCACCGGACGTCGAAGGGGCTCAAATGAAGTTCAAGATCGACGTCTAAGACTTATGGCTACTAGAGATCGATTTGCGACAACTGGATCGTTGGCTGATGAATGGTTAGGAGAACAAGGCCATCCTGTAACTGTCCGAACGGTTTACCGTCGGATAAGGTCTTTTGGGTTGCAGCATTATCGACCCCATCTTGTGTTACCTCTGATGGTTGAGCATCGCCGGCAACGATTACAGTGGTGCAGAGAACGTCAACATTGGAATGTGGAATGGCATCAGGTCGTCTTTTCTGATGAATCTCTATTCTCCTTGGGTGCACATGATGGCCGAAGAAGGGTTAGACGACGTCGGGGAGAAAGACGTGAACCTCAGTTTGATATTGAGCGTCATGTACACCGGACAGTAGGCGTTATGGTGTGGGGTGCTATTGCACATGCAAGTAGGTCACCTTTAGTCTTTATTCGAGGTAACATGACAGCGCTGCGTTACCTTCCAGAAATAGTGGAGCCATATGTACTCCTTACTTTAACCGGCTCGAGAATCCAATATTTCAGCAAGATAATGCTCGACCTCATGTTACCAGAGTTAGTTTAAACTCTTTTGAAGCGACCCATGTGAATATTTTGCCATGACCGCCCAGATCCCCCAATCGTTCGCCCATAAAGCTTGTTTGGGACATCATGGGAAAATTTACCCCAGCCCCCACGGACTTTGGCGGCTCTGATACATGAACTACAGGTAGCTTGGGATAGTATCCCACAAGAAGAAATATACCATCTTATTGCATCAATGCCAAGACATGTTGGGGAGTGTATAGATAATCGAGGTGGACAAACACATTACTAACAAATTCATTTAAAAAAATTGTATACCCTTCGTTTTTTTTTCTTCAAATTTCAATCATTTACTCCTTGCTATACAATCTATGTTTTACCAAAAAAAATTAAAATTTAAACAGCTCCTTCTGGGTGTTACAGTTTCTTTGTCAGTTGGTATATGTTAGACAAGTTGTATACCCATATCAGATTTTAATCCTACTGGTTGAAATATGTGGATGTTTGGGTCTTGAACCACCATTCTGCGTCACAAGTTATATTTTCTTATGACGTTTATGCATATCAGTATAATGCAACATATAATAGAGTCCAGCGACTGTCACCGAAGTTTTCCCCTTTTAGCATGTTCTCAAGCGTGAGTATGCTAATATTATCACGTCACACTGTTGGGAAAAGGACATCTCCAAAATCAGACTTTCAAATTGAGCCACTTGAACGGATTTGACGAGCTCGTTTCAAATTCCGCGAACAAACTTATTTGTGAGTTTCTAGTTTCAGTCAGAAACACAAAAAATGTTGGTACGTCGACTCGGTGTTGGCCGTGATTTTGTCATAGAGGTTCGGAACTTTCGGAATTTTCCAGTCTACGTCGTCGGTCAGTTGGTGCAGTGATGATAGATGGAGAGACACCAGGCATTCAATAATAGATCTCTTGCATGTAACACGAAATACCATATGTGTATAAGTAATCATTAAAGGATACTGTGGGAGGTATACTCATTATTGAAAGGTTTTTTTCTGGGTTTTTTCTCCCAAACTCTGAAAAATATCTATAAAATAAAAATTAATTATTTTGTGATTTGCTTCTGCGTAAGAAACACAAGATATTTGTCAGAAGCAATCAATTGAACAATGTTGCCTAACAAACAACAACGAAACAACATCAACGAAGAAACAACTATATCGTAACGTTTCGGAGTCTATATCAGACTCCTTCGTCAGACTTTTAATGAAAATCTTTAGAATTATTTTGTTGATAGTTATTTTGTGAAATTCAAGAATTGTCACATTGTGACGATTCTTGAATATCTGTCTGAGTTCTATCTGTGTTCACTGTTCATAAATATCATCTTATCTGACTATTAGATACATATCAAATTTATTTCTGTCTTATTATTTATAATTCGTACTTTGAAAATATTTTCTGTTGGAAAACAATCCTGAATTTGGGAATATATACAAGACTGTTTTGATACCGAAAATAATATTGACTTATTGCAAATTGAATAATTTATGGATGAATATTGGGGATAATGTTTCAGAAGATTTAGAATTGGATCATTTTAATGATGTAGATTATGAAGGCAATAGGAAAGAACAACATAATGGAATCATTAAAAGAAATTACTGTTCGTTGACTACTGAGGTTAATATTACCTTTTACTTCCTTGAGAGTGAGACATGTTCCTATATACAGTATTTTCATAATGTTGCTAGCAAAAAATGCTGAAGTATGGATCTACATTTGTGTATCGAATATTCTTTCTTGAGTTAAGGTTCATAATACAGAATGAATGTGTCAGTGGTATTATTATTATTATTATTATTATTATACTGAACTATTAAATTATGAAAAGTGGATTGTATATTATAAATAAGTTAAGGTTCATGATACAGAATGAATGTGTTAGTGGTATGAACTATTAAATTATGAAAAGAGGATTGTATTTCATTAATATATTTTTTTGCATAATGAAATGAGTTTTAAAATAAAGAAGAACAAGAATTTGAAATACATATTTAATCTTTCAAAAAAGTGAAATGAACTATTAAAAAATATTTGTTCGTCAGCCTATAGCTATTCAAATATCAAGACTAAATGTGCAATCTGCTATGATTGTGCCCAGCCTAGACAAGCTAGACAATCGGATGATACTTCCTTTAGGTATATCGAGTTGTGAAAACGATGCACCGAGTGTGAATTGCAACAACCCATTCCACGATGTTAAATCATTGCTCATTTAATCTTGATAAATAAACTATTACATGAATTTCTTTTATGATGCAGTTCTATCATAAGAATCCATTGATCATTCCCAACTCTGAGAAACCAATACTTTCGGAGATATAATTTGTCAAAGTTTGAACAAGAAAGCCAAAGTTTCTGTCCACAGGACTTTCCCACTTTTTTTTTTCGATTCTTTTTTTTTGAATGATATGCTCAACTTCATACATATTGAATGATATATTTTTTCAGAAATGTTAAAGTTGTAATATTCTAGATTTCGTTCCTTATTTCACGAATACTCCAAAGCTGGAAGGCGTTTGTGTCTTGAGGAAGAATTGGCTCCAAATTAGATTTCCTTGCATTATGCTTCGAAGAACTTACAATTCAATTGTGACAATTCTCGAAGTTCAGAATAACTATCAACAAAATAATTCTGAAAATTTTCGCTCAAGCTCTTCGAAAGCTTGTGTGGGGTCTCCTTGGGAAAGACCTAGGAGGATCAGTGTAATAGTATACAATACAATACAATATCATATAAAATACAATTATCGTATGAAACAGTGCTAATTTTACACACAGGTCCCAGATTTTCAATTCAAGAAATTTTTTTTTTATTTGTGTCAGTTATAACATTTATTTTATAATCTTCATCGTATTTTTCTTCAGAACGCGTAAACAACTGAGTGCCTATCCATTTACCCAAAGTTTTGGCCGAAAGTGGTCTCAAATGATTAGTTTAGACACAGTGATCAAGAATCCGAGATCAAAACTAATATTGTCCGACCGTAGGTACGCTTTCTCTGAAACTCCATCTGAAATTTCGTTTTTCCATTTACTCGAAAAATACTCATCTGATCAAATTACATCTTGGTAGTTCGTTAAAAAATACCGACACGAAAACTTATGCAAACTTTCGTGATGATCGTATGACTAGAAAATTTCAAGAATGTCAGATAGTATCCGTCAGACATCGCTGAAAGATCATTCAAAACCTCATTTTACAGCCAAATTCTAGATTTGAACAGATCTATATGCTTGGAAATATTGGGAAAATTATATGTTTTTTCCTGGAAGCGAAGCAGCCTTGGACGAGGTCAGTACATGGATGGATGACCGATTGGTCATATAATTGGTGATATGATTATGAACAAGCTCGTTGAAACCCCTGACCGCATTGCTTTTTCAACTAGTTTAAGATCTTTATAAATATTGGTTCAAGCACTGACGTGAAGTCAGGAGCTTTTGCGCGTATGTTCTATTGTCCATTCTCCTGTATTACAAAATTTCACACAATCCTTTATGTCGATAATCTACAGCTAGTTATCAAGCTTCAATTCGATAATCTACAACTAGTTACCAAGCTTCAATTCGATCGAGTCTAAATTTTTTGAATTATCGAGGAAATAATATTCCGGGTGGTTATAACTCCGAGACCGATGGACCGATTATGCCCAAAACGAACGAACTTGTCTCTCCCATTGGGATGTGCAACCTATCCTGAAAATTGCAAGTCCCTATCTCCTTTCGTTCGAAAGTTATCGAGGCAACGGTCACCCATCCAGCTACTGAACTCACACAAGGCTACTCGGAGCTCCAACAATATAGATCCGATCGTGTTCAAACTTGGAACTTGGTAGTAGAGTTTGGTTTTGAAGGCTCTCGCAAAATTTCAGCGATGTCGGACGAATAGTTTCTGATATATCTATATATTTTTTTTCAATGAATTTTTAAAAAATTGCGGCTTGAACGATCCTCATGACATTTTGCAGGAATGTTCGCGTTGTCGTTCTACAATTGACAACCTTATTAGAATTTGATCGGTTTTATATTGTTCGAGTTATTGAGGCAATAACAACCAAATTTCAGATGAATGTAACTCCAAAACCGTTTGGCCGATTATATCTATAAACAAACTCGAATGTCCCATTTAGATGAACAACCTTACCCGAAAATTTCAAGTCGCTATCTCTTTCCGTTCCCAGGTTATGGTGACATAAATAATATTTTTTGATAATTTTTTTAAAATTTTCTAGTGATATGATTCTCACAAAATTTCACAAGCCGCTAAGTTTTGCCTTTTACAACTACTCTTTAATTTTCAATTTGATCGGACTTGTATTGGTTGAAAACAAAATTATTACTAGGGAACCGTTTGGCCGATTATGCCCATTAACGAACTTGTCCGTCGTATTGAGATACGCCACCTACCCTGAAAATTTCAAGTCGCTTTCTCTTTCCGTTCTAAAGTTATCGTGGCAACGGACGGCCGGCCGGACAGAATGAAATTTGACCTCGAATTCTTGATCAGGGAGTCGAATCCAATCGTTTTAGACCATTTCCGGCGAAAAATTCGAAAATTACTGACATTTGGGCAAAATAATAACGCGATGTTCCAGAACGCGCAAAAATGTTCCCGTATCTAAATAATATTATTCTGATATAAATGGGAGAACATCATCCTCGGCGGAAATCTTGGGGGCTGATTTTTCATGTAAATTTCATACTTAACGGGATTATGAGAAGTATATACAGTTAACACAGTTAACCTCGGAAAGCTGTTAGTCATGCTTTTACAAATCTGCAGAAATTCAACTCCACACCCCTCTCAATCCCTACTGAAAATAATATGTATATAGCTTCCATTAGTTTCTTGAGTTTGAGAGAGTTGGGTGTACAGAATTTATATCTTGAGAATATCTTGGCCAATAATAGTCCAGGCATTCTACTCGACTGTCCGTAAGAACGAGGACAAAGGAACATCTAGTCAGCGCTAAAAATCCATCGAATGATAAATAGATATTAGGCTGCCACTTGAGAGAAGAGAACCATAAGTTTGACATTGACACGAACGCGATACTTATCCACCACTGTGAATTTAACCACAAACAAGAAATTTTAGAAGAAATAGAAATTTTCAAACACCTCAGCAGCGCGGAATGCAAAACACTCAATACCATGCTGACTGGCAGTGTTAAGGATACATACAAACTGCTGTTTTAATTACTCTTCGTACGCCACTGCATCTCGGTAATACCTCCAATTCGAGCCTACCTTCGTCTGAAAGGATAAAGGTGTCCCCATATGCGTCGGTTGTCTGTCACTTGTTATCGTAGATTTCTGCGGTTTGTCATTTTAGATATACAATATTTTTAAATTTCCAATTTAATCCCTATTTATTTAGTTATTCATTTAAACGTGTGATTGTGTTTTTGTCCACTACATTTTTTTAAAATTTTAAAGCTTTTGACTTGAGATAATGTTTTTACCATATGACTTTGGAAGCGAATAATCGTAAGTTTATCAACAAAAATGTTTACCACACTAAACAACAAAATCTACGATTGTACATTATAATTAAGGTAAATGTCCCAACTATCGACAGTGTCCCAATTATTGACAGTGTCCCAATTATCGACAACTTAGGTTTATTTTCCATAAAACAAGACGAAAAAAATTTCCTTACAAATTTTAATTCAACAATTATCTAGTTTATAGTTTCTTGAATGAATTTGTTCACACCATTAATTTCTCTTAAGCATCCTCAGTGAAAAATCAGCTGTTAATTGGCCGACTGTCGGTCTTCATCGAGTGAGCACTGTATTCCTTGCTATTCTGATAAGTCCACACTCTTCATTTATGTCTCCCCAGATTCAACGAATGAAGGTGAAATTTAATTTTTTGAAGAATAATTAACTTGAGACGATTAACTGTATTCAGTTCTATTAAAAAAATTTTAATGTGTATCATATTTTATGAGAAATTTGTGTGTCGATAAATGGTACTTCTGAAACATATTGTGTCCCAGATATCGACATCTATGTCGATATTTGAGTCGCTGAGGATGATTTTTTATTAACTTTCAGAAACGTTAACTCCATTTTCCTGGATACGATTGTTTCGTTATCCTACCCAGAAGATCCACAATTTTCAGTGTACCAATTATCGACACACTGTTTTCCATCGAATTACATGATAAAAGTACAAAACATTTTGATGTCGATACTACGTTCAACACTATGTCGATAAAAGGTGCAATATTCTGTCGACGGCTGAGACTCATACCATAAGTAAAAATAATCAATTATATGGAGAAATCATTGAACTATTTTTGTTATCTTTTGATAATCAGCTCATAGAATATTCAAAATTGCTCTCAGTACTGATCGACATTCGATTGTGGTCCATTTATTTGATTTAATCATCCATTTTTTCATGACTGTCGATCATACGCACATTTATGAGGGGATAATTGGTCATATTTAGTTTCCAGTTATCTCATGATTACAAAATGTCTATAGAAGACTGCAATGCACACATGAAAAATACTGTGTCCCGTCGGAAGCAACTTCTGACGCAAATAATAATTTTGAATCGAGTAGAATAGAAATCGCTAACTTTTCCCTGAATTCGTCTCTCTTGGATGTAAGGGAAGAGAATTTGGGTGTAGATTTACTACTGGATTGTTATGACCGTGATTACTCCGACACTGATATAAATGTTTGTGGGCTACATCAAGATATGAATGGTCAGAATGGGGGATTACAGATTATCTTTTTGCCCAAGTTCTTGGTGAAGCAAGCATACAAAATGCGAAAAATAGTGAATCAAATGAGAGAGCCCTTGAAAATGACAAAAAGAAAATTGAGTTAGGACAGAGGAGAAACAAGTAGAATTTCCGAGCCTAAAAAGTTGAATGAACGTGGCTTATAGGAAGTACCTGAAGTGAAAACGTTAATTTCTAAGGATTAACCAAAGATCATCAAATATTTTTTCATATTAAGCAGAGAATTTATATATCTCTTGTTTATTTAGTTTTTATCAACATTCTTAAACTGTTATTTTCACTAAATATATCAATATTTCTTTAAATACAAACATATTATTGATGCCAAAATCTGGATTTCCCAAAGTGTCGATATTTGGTGCACATGTATGTCGATGATTGGTAATTCATATTTTTCCGGTGTCGACAATGGGTACATCTGCTTTGAACCACCATTCATTTTTTTAATAATATTTACCCCTTTCAATATGTTCGTTTTTTGTACTTTTATCAAAATAGAGGGTTCAGAGAAGTAGAAGCAGAATATTTCATTCTTATAAAATTATTCTTTGAAGTCGAAATGTATTAGACACTTTGTGGAACACGCTATTGTGTCGATAATTGGGACATTTACCTTATATTAGTTTTATCTTTTAACTTAACAAGAGTTCACATCACATCGGACATGTTATGTTGTTTCTACTTAAATTAAAACTGTCAACTTTTCAGAATCTTTGGTTTGATAATGGCGGAATCGCCGAAACATGTTACCAAGATGATCCAATAAAGGTTCCACAAATAGAAGTGTTTTAAGACCCTTTCCTTCCTGAAGGAGGGTTATGTTCGATGTGTATATAAGTTCAATCTTGTTCGTAAAAATGCGAACCTTACCTTCAACCCCCTTCCAAAGACAGGTACAACCCCAAATTTTTCAAATAGTAAGAATAGGGTTGTGATACAGCGCTTAAAAGATCTCGTCATTATATAATCGAAAATGTTACCACTTTCATGTTTATTGCAAAAATCAAATTAGAAAGATATAAAATCAAGTGATTAGCGAAATTTGGTACAATATCAAAAACTAAAATGTATTACAAAATATAGCGAAAACAATGAATCGATAAAATGAATGTTAATGAATTAGATGTTCAAAGTGTTCACCGCAAACGCTTTGGCAACATTGTTCAACGAATTTCTTCCATCAATATGCAACATCTCAGGGTTTCGACTTCGCAAGCGTTATTCGATCTTTAAGGTAATTCAAATCAAGGGGTCTTGTTTTGTACAAAATGCTCTCCACATACCCCCATAAAAAGAAATCTAATGGGTTAAGATCAGGGGATGGCGCTGGCCATTCGATAGTTTTTCGCCTTCCTATCCACCGATTTGGAAATATTGCGTCGAGGTACTGCCAGGCATTGCGTTGGTAATGTGGTGGTGCTCCATCCTGTCCCATATCGTATTGCCTGGAACTTGAGGATTTCCTTGATCAGGACATAAATTTTCCAAACTTGGAACGACATCATTTTAGAGTAGTGCTAATAATTTATCGCCGTTCAAATTGCCCTCGATGAGAAAGGGGCCTATGATATGGTTTTGAACATTTCCTGCTCAAACACTAACCTTTTCAGGGAATTGAGTGTGTTCCTCTCTCAACCAGCGAGGATTTTCGGTAGAACTTTAGCGTAGTAGTTGAGAGAAAAAGTGCACTCATGAGAAAACAAAACGTCTACTGAATGGATAATATTGTTATTCAACATGTCCATGATTTGTTCACAAAAATAAGTTCTTCTATCAAAATCGTCTTCGAAGAGGTCCTCTAAAAAAAGAAGAGTGCCAAAAATGATCAATCTGAAATCACCAGACCGATTCTACCCAATAACGAACTTATCCGAGATATTCATTCCTCAAATTTACTTTGAAAATTATATTATATCAATTGAAACTTAGCCAATATTCCAGTTTTGTTTTTACGGGATATTTTCCGAATCCAATTTGATTGATTTACCAACGTATATACTCCCATCATCATATGGATTATCCAAGGGCATTATAGTATCACCCGAAAATTATTATATCCTATAAACCTCATAATGCTACGATAGCTGAGTTTATTCCATTGGTCATTTTGCATTCAATCATACTTGTGTTCTAGAACAGGAGGTATTTTATATCATGAGTAACGAATTTTGAATAGAACCAGAAGTAAATATGAAATGTCTCTTCAAGATGATATGTATGTAAAGAGTTCATGAAATTTATAGATACAAATACGAACGTTAATTTTCGATTACAGCATTCTGTGAAATCATGGAGTTACAATTTATTATTGAAGTTTTGAAAAATCATATCTCCGAAAGTATTAGGTTGTTATAATTGAAAATGATATCAAAGGATTCTTATGATGAAACTGCATCTTAAAAAAATTCACTTTGTAATGTAAACAATTTTTTTTTGTTAGTCCAAAACCGTCAGGCCTATTTTGCCCAATGAAGAATTTAACCGAGAAATTTATCTCTCAAACCTACTCTGAAAATTTCAACTGCTTATTCCGTTCGAGAGTTATCGTGTTAACGGACGGACGGACAAAATCGAGTTTGACCGCGGATTCTTCATCATTGAGTCGATCCAAAACGTTCAAACGAAAATTGCAGACATTTGAGCAAAAAAAGAAGCACTCTGTTCCGAAGAACAAGGGTGCCAAAAATGTGTTCAGTACCTATTGGTCTCTCCAAAATATTTCGATTTTAACAAGTATATTTCGTAATCTTGTTTCGACCCTGCCAGCAGAATTTATTTCTAAACGTTTAATTGATGTTTGGAGTTTAGAGTGAATAATTTTTGCAACAGTCGTGTTTTTGGTATTTTTGCGCGTATGTTCTGGGGAACATCGCGTTATAGTTTTGCCCAAATGTCTGTAACTTTCGAATTTTTTGACGAAATTGGTCTCAAACGATCAAGTTTGACTCCCCGATGAAGAATCCGAGGTCAAATTTGATTCTGTCCGTCCGGCCGGCCGTCCGGCCGTCCGTTGCCACGATAATTTGAGAACGAAAAGAGCTAGCGACTTGAAATTTTCAGGGTGGGTGGCGCATCGCAATACGACGGACAAGTTCGTTAATGGGCATAATCGGCCCAGTGGTTTCCGAGTAATAATTTTGTTTTCAACCAATATAAATCCGATCGAATTGAAACTTGGTGAGTAGTTGTAGAATATGAACCTTAGCACGTTTGTGAAATTTTGGGCGAATCGTATGGCTAGAAAATTTTAAAAAAATTATTAAAAAATATTTTTTTTGTCACGATAACCTGAGAACGGAAAGAGATAGCGGCTTGAAAATTTCAGGTTATGTTGTGCATATGAATGCCACATTTGAGTTTGTTTATGAGCATAATCGACCAAACGGTTTCAGAGTTATAGCCATCTGAAATTTTCTGAAATTTGGTGGTTTTTTGTTCCTCATTTACTCGAAAAATACTGAACCGATTGAATTCAAACATGGTTATTAGATGTAGAATGCCAACGCGAAAATGTTTGCGAAATTTGGTGAGGATAGCATCTGTAGAAAATTTTTAATAAATCATTGAAAATAAAAAAAAAAAATTCTATATATCAGTAACTATACGTTTGAAATTGCTGAAATTTTGCAAGAGCGTTCATTACCTAACTCTACTGCCAAGTTTCAAGTTTTAATACGATCGGTTGAATATTGTTGGAGATTCGAGCATTCTTGTGTGAGTTCAGTAGATGGGTGACCGTTGCCTCGATAACTTTCGAACCAAAGGAGATAGGGACTTGCAATTTTCAGGGTAGGTTGCGTATCCGAAAGGGAGAGTTGAGTTCGTTTTTGGGCATAATCGGTTTAACGGTTTCCGAGTTATATTCACCTGGAATATTGTTTCCTTGATAACTCAAAAAATAAATATTCGATTGAATTGAAGCTTGGTAACTAGTAGTAGAAAATCAACACAAAGACGTGTTTAAAATTCTGTAAGAACCGTACTCCTAGAAAATTTGAAGAAAATTACGAAAAAAAAAATTTTAGGAACCGCGCCTCCAGAAAATTAAAAAAAAATCACGAAAAAAAAAATTGGTTCAAGCATTGACGTGAAGTCAGAAGCTTTTGCGCGTATGTTCTATTGTCCATTCTTCTGTATTGGACACCCTTAATCGAATTTACCATGGTTAATTATGTCGTCCATTCTCCTGTATTGGACACTTAATTCGAATTTACCGTGGTAAATTCGAAGTAAGAGTGTCCAATACAGGAGAATGGACAACATAATTTACCATGGTAAATTCGATTAAGGGTGTCCAATACAGAAGAATGGACAATAGAACATACGCGCAAAAGCTTCTGACTTCACGTCAATGCTTGAACCAATTTTTTTATAATATGAATGTGGAATGTAAGGCTTGTTTCACATGCATACGGTTCCATTCGGTTCGGTTCGTTTTCGGTTTCAATTCGGTCGCTGGCGACAAGTGTGCTCCGTTTCAGATTCGGTACCCAATAGAAACCGTACAGCACCGGATACTCCCTCGACACGAATAGGTTTCTATCAGATTTGGATTCGTGTGTAGGGAATACAGATCAACCGGAGTTTTCACACAAACACGGTTTAGTTTCGGTTTTAACCATAAAGTAATAAATATTTACATATGTTTTCTGTCTCGTTCTGTGGTTTTAACCTCAAATCGAGCAGATATCTTTCAATATTTCCCGAATTGTTCAAATATAGAAATATAAACAAACATACATATTTTCGGGATATTGTTGCTATCTCAGTATTCATGAGAAAATGATGGTTTACCAAATGTGGATCGACTGATTTCTGCTGTAAATCTGAGCCAGTGCTGCGGGACAAAACTTCCGAAAAATATAAAGATCAATTAAAGTCGTAGGATGCATTCAAAGATGTATGTGTTCAATTTTGAATGGCTTTGATGAATCTGATGACGTCGCGGAAAAATTGGAATTGTGAGCCCGTGTCGGAAGATAACATGAAACCTAATATGAACAGTACCTATATGTGTGAAAGGCCTTCATTCGTTTTCGGTTGAAACCGAAAACGAACCGAACCGAATGGAACCGTATGCATGTGAAACAAGCCTAATACTTCCTCATACTTCAAGGATTAAAACTTTCCAACTATTCAATTGAATCCAAACAATGCTGGATATTCTTTTCTGGTGGAACTTGTATCCTTATTTCTTTTTCTCAGAAAAAAGGAACGAGTTATTGTCTGGGTTGAAGATTCAGTTTTTCGTCATCATTATAAACTTTCTACGAACAGATCTTTTATAATTGGTATTTGGGTATACTTATTTTGTTTGAAGTGAAAACTTTCCTGCGATATCCCTATATATTTACTTCCTCGGTTTGAAGAAGAAATTCATTTTCAAATGGTGAAGAGGAAAATTTCTTTGATTTTTGTACTGTCGGGTGATTTTCAGCTTTTACCCATTTATGTTGTTTTTCCAAATTTATTTATTTAAACAATTGCATTTTTGCGCGTATGTTCTGGGAAACATCGCGTTATCATTTTGCCCAAATGTCTGTAAATTCGAATTTTATGACGAAAATGGTCTCAAACGATTAAGGGCCGGTTTCTCAATTGCGAGTTAACCCGAGGTTGCAGGTAACCCGAGTGTTGCGCATTCATGAATATCGCTAAATACATGCGTCAACTCGCAACCTCGAGCAATGGCGAAACCGGCCCTTAGTTCGACTCCCCAATGAAGAATTCGAGGTCAAATTTGATTCTGTCCGGCCGGCCTTCCGGCCGTTGCCACGATAACTTGAGAACGGAAAGAGCTAGCGACTTGAAATTTTCACGGTAGGTGGCGCATCCAAATACGACGGACAAGTTCGTTAATGGGTATAATCGGGACAATGATTTCCGAGTAATAATTTTGTTTTCAATCAATATAAATCCGATCGAAGTGAAACATTGGTGAGTAGTTGTAGAATATGAACCTAAGCACGTTTGTGAAATTTTGTGCGAATCGTATGGCTAGAAAAATATTAAAAAATATTTTTGTTGTCACGAGAACCTGAGAACGGAAAGAGGTAGCTGCTTGATGTTTTCAGGTTAGGATGTGCATCAGAACGCGACATCTGTGTTTGTTTATAAGCATAATCGGCCAAACGGTTTTAGAGTTATAGCCATCTGAAATTTGGTTGTTTTTTTCTCCTCGTTAACTCAAAAAATACTAATCCGATTGAATTGAAACATGGTTATTAGTTGTAGAATGCTAACGCGAAAATTCTTGCAAAATTTCGTGAGGATAGTATTTGTAAAAAAATTTTAAAAAATCATTGAAAATTAAAATAAAAATTCTTTATATCAGTAACTATTCGTCTGAAATTGCTGAAATTTTGCAAGAGCCTTTAGAACCTAACTCTACTGCCAAGTTTTAAGTTTTAACACGATCGGTTAAACATTGTTGGAGATTCGAGCAGCCTTGTGTGAGTTCAGTAGATGGGTGACCGTTGCCTCGATAACTTTCGAACAAAAGGAGATAGGGACTTGCAATTTTCAGGGTAGGTTGCGTATCCGCAGGTAAGAGTTAAATTCGTTTTTGGGCATAATCGGTTCAACGGTTTCCGAGTTATACCCACCTGGAATATTATTTACTCGATAACTCAAAAAATAAAGATTCGATCGAATTGAAGCTTGGTAACTATTAGTAGAAAATCAACATAAAGACGTGTTTAAAATTTTTTAGGACCCGTACCCCTAGAAAAATGACGAAAAAAAAAGTTTGTAAGAACCGTAACCCTAGAAAATTTCAAAAAATTGGTTCAAGCACTGACGTGAAGTCAGAAGCTTTTGCGCGTATGTTCTATTGTCCATTCTTCTGTATTGGACACCCTAAATCGAATTTACCATGATAAATTATGTTGTCCATTCTCCTGTATTGGACACTCTTAATAAAATAATTTACCATATTAAATTCGATTAAGGGTGTCCAATACAGAAGAATGGACAATAGAACATACGCGCAAAAGCTTCTGACTTCACGTCAGTGCTTGAACCAATTTCTTATGCAGAGGATAACCGAATTATCATTATTATTATAAGTAATTTTTCTGACAGATTCATTATTTTCCTTGCAGTGACTCTAGTAGTCCACCTCGTTGCAAATCCTTTGTAGATAAAGAATGAGAATTCTCCTTATATTTACATAAAATTAATCCATTACACCGTTTCTTAGATACAAACGATATCAAAATATGATGGCTTTGAACTTATACAGGTTTAACTTTACGTTCTTCGAATATGCCTCCAAAATGGACGGAAACACAATTTATTGAACAACCAAGGAACAACAAATTCTGTAATATCGAACCCGTACGTAATTTTGCCAAATATTTGTAATTTTCGAATTTTTGGCTGATAATGGGCTAAAACGATTCCATTTCAAATATTGATTTAGAGTATACAGTCAAATTCTATTGTATACGTCCGTAAACATGATAAATTCCGAACGCAGGGCCTTAAGACCTTTCATCTTCAGAAAAATATGGCTTTTCTTCAGAATAGAATAAGGATAAGTGACATTTTTGTCCTTTATTCAAAAGAATATACCGGGTGATTCATTTAACCTGGAATTTTATTTTAACTCGAAAACTTCGTATCTAACAGAAAAAAATGTGAAGACAAAAGCTTGATATATCCAAAGGAAGCATTCGGTAATCTTAAATGGAAACCCCTGTTTTGGCACTCTTGTTCCTCGGAACAGAGTGCTTATCAGTTTGCCCAAATGCCTGTAATTTGTCGGAATTTATTATGTCCGGCCGGTCAGGCAAGATAACTCTCGAACGGAATGACCCAGACAGTTTTAATTTTCAGAATAGATTTGGGAGATAAATATCTCGGCTAAGTTCGTTATTGGGCAAAATCGTTCAGATGGTTTAGGAGTAACAAAAAAAAAATTTACATTACAAATTTCAAAATAAGTTTTTCTCAAGATGCAGTTTCACGATAGGAATCCATTGATGTCATTTTTAACTCTAACAAGCTAATACTTTCAGAGATATGGTTTTTCAAAATTTCAACAATACATCGATATGATTTTTCAAAATTTCAATAATAAATCGTACTTCTGTGTTTTGACAGAATGCGATAATTATTCTATCTATGAATTAATATAATATGATCTGTGTTGACATGCCAACTTATTTTCCTGAGACATGATATGTCAAATTTTGATATTTAATGCCCATGGTTAATCCATATGATGATGGGAATGGTAATGGTAAGTTAATAATATTGAGTTCAGAATATCTCCAGTAAAAACATAACTGAAATATTGGGTAAAGTTTCAATTGATATAATATAATTTTCAGAGTAGATTTGAGGAAATAATATATCGTTCATCATTCTTTTATGATGTTTGAATTTAATTTCTGCTATTATGAAGTTCTATCATAAGAATCCATTGATATAATTCCCAACTATTACCAATACTTTCGAAGATATGATTTGTCAAAGTTTGAACAAGAGCGCCAAATCACCTGTCCACAGGGCTTGAACCAATTTTTTTTAAGGAAAAGTCAAATTCTATTTCAAAAAATTAAAATACACCTCAAAATTACGTTATATCAAAGGCCAGGACAACAGTGTAACCGACGCATTATCTCGGGTCGAAGACATTTCTCAGGTATTTGACCATCGTACTCTCGCAGTCGCGCAAGAAATCGACCAGAAACTACGTAAAATCCTAGAATCCGCAAACTTGTGCTCCCTCAACGTCCAAATTTATTGTGATTTAACAAACGAGAGCGTTAGACAATTTGTGCCAAAGAAGTTCCACCAGAATATTTTCAACTCATTCGATAACCTTTGGCACCCTGGTATAAAAACCAAGAACAAATTATTAAATTCGCGTTTCGTGTGGCCATCTTCGAATAAAGACTGTCGCGAGTGCAAACGTCGTTGTGTCCGGTGTCAACGTAATAAAATAACCCTCCGCGTTTCCACGCCGATCAAATAGCTCGATGGTTTAGCTGGTATATTTTAACATGTCCACATCGACATAATTACAATGCGATATTTGCAAGGCTACCGATATTGTCTGACATGTATTGACTGCTTTTCAAGGTGGCGCCGAAGTTATGGAAGCCTCCACTGTGGCCTCAGCCTTTTTGTCAACCTGGATCTCGCGTTTCGGTGTGCCGCCAAGAATAACATCGAATCAAAGTTGACAGTTCGAATCTAGTTTATTTAGGGAACTATGCAAACTGCTCTGTACAAAACGCATACGTACAACAGCTTACCACCCTCAAGCTAACGGTATGGTCGAACGGTTTCATCGCCAACTTGAAGCAGCACTAAAGTGCCACGCCACGGACATAAATTGGTTTAAAACATTTCCCATTGTTCTGTTAGAAATTCGATCGTGCGTGAAAGAGTATATGAATGCGACTTCTTCTGAAATGGTTCAGGGTTCAAGTCTTCGCCTATCCGCTGAATTTTTCGCCCCATCGGATCAAAAAGCAAATTCGGATTTCGTAGAGAAATTGAAGATATGGCTCAACGACGTAAAGTCAAACGCCGTTATTCGGCACGGTTGTAAACCAACCTTCCTTTTCAAAAATCTGTCTACTGCCAAGCACGTTTTTGTTCGACGAGAAGCGGTGCGTGCGCCCTTGCAACCTTGCGGCCCATACACATGCTACTTTTTCGGCGTTCAGGGGGTCTATTCTCGACCATTCGCAATTCGCACGATCGGGCGCATCTCTATAGCAATATACAGGGTGAGTCTTTGACCACTGCATTTATTTTAACCAAAGATTCCTCTCATCAAATGAAACACTTTTTTCATTTACTATTTTTCAAGATTCGGCTCAGGTAAAAAGTTACAAGCGTTTAAAGATTTCACAATGTGCTAATACACTTCCGCATATAAATTATCTGACATTGTTGGCGAACGAGAATAAGGCATGGTAACCTGGTTTACAGCTTGATTCGGGATTCCAACGCTCATGGACGGATCCATAAAAGTAGTGAAATTTCTGGAGTTTTCCATTTTAAAACATTCAATGAAGAATATCTCGAAAACGGTGCGTTTAAGGAGAAATGATGAAGAATAATATAATCTTCTAAAACGATGGAATATTCTTGAAATGACTCAAGTAAAACTTTATATGCTTTCTTCATGCTAATTTCGTTTAGTTTTATGAATCCACGAGTCTATAACTAGAAAACCAGTAGAAGTAGAAAATAACTAATATTTGGAAAATATGTATCATAGTTATAGGAAACTTTACGCCAACATTCATTTTATTCGAAAAAAGGATGTCAAAGCTACAAACAAAAACCTGATTTTTTTTCAAAATTTCAACAGCCTGTATCTTTTTACCTGAGCTGAATTTGGAAAAATGTTAAATGAAAAAAGTGTTTCATTTGATGAGAGGAATCTTTGTTTAAAATTAATGCAGTGGTAAAAGACTCACCCTGTATAGCATATGCGACCGATCGTTAAAATTGCGAATGATCGAGAATAGATCCCCTGGTAGCTGGCGTTTTACGAGCGTCCTAGACGCTCGTGGAATTATGACCACACACAAGCCCACAAGCGTCTCAGTACTCTCAGTAGCTCGCCATTCGCTGACGAGAGAGGTTTTAAAATGTCACTCAAGCAAAAAAAAAATAGCCAGTGCCATAATCTTATATATATATATAATAAGTGAAATGGGGGAATCCAAGAAACGTCGAATATGAGTTAAGGATTGATTGCTAAAAAAAATGGGTTCAAGCCCTGTGGACAGGAGCTTTCTGGCGCTGTAGTTCAAACAGACAAATTATATTTCCGAAAGTATTGGTTTCTCAGAGTTGTGAATTAAATCAATGTATTCTTATGAAAGAACTGCATCATAAAAGAAATTAAATTCAAATAATAGTTTATTTATCAAGATTAAATGAGCAATCTGAGAATGAGAACCGCACCATGGAAGAAATCAAATTAAAATAGCTGAAATGAATTTGACTCTTTCTTATAAAACAGGATGAAATGTACGAGTATGAACACAGATCATATAATAAAGCTTAGATAGAATAATTATAGCATTCTTTGAAAACATAGAAGTACGTACGATTCATTATTGAAATTTAGAAAAATCATATCTCCGAAAGTATTAGCTTGTTGGAGTTGAAAATGATATCGATGGGTTTTAATGGTGAAACTGCATCTCAAATAAAAATTACAGACATTTGGGCAAATTGATAAGCACTCAGATCCGAGGAACTAGAGCGACAAAAAGTGTAATTCCCTTTCCGGGATTTGCACCCGCCTTCTCTCGTTTCGAAACCGAAAACGGACTGACTAGACGAAACGGCTATCGGGCTCCTCGTACGATCTTGTCGATCTCCGGTATTAGAATAAAACGTCGGTACTTACCTGGGATATATATTCTTAATTTTCACTTTTCGACATAAAAAAACCACATGGGGGTTTATTTGACGGTTTTTTACCCTTGTCTCTCTAAGTCGATTTTGACGTTTTTCAAACCATTTATTAGCAAGGAATTAGACAATGTCATGTCTCAGGAAAATAAGTTGACATTATGACAATCCATACATAGAATAATTATATAATTCTGTGAAAACGTAGAAATACGATTTTTTATTGAAATTTTGAAAAATCATATCTCCAAAAGTATTAGCTTCTTAGAGTTAAAAAATGGGTTCAAGCCCTGTGGACAGGAGCTTTCTGGCGCTCTAGTTCAAACAGACAAATTATATCTCCGAAAGCATTGGTTTCTCAGAGTTGGGAATTATATCAATGTATTCATATAATAGAACTGCATCCTAAAGGAAATTCAATTCAAATAATAGTTTATTTATCAAGATTAAATGAGCAATCATGAGAATGAGAAAAGCACCATGGAAGAAATCAAATTAAATCTGGCCAATTTTGCCCAATAACGAACTTAACCGAGATATTCATCTCCCTAAACTACTCTGAAAATTTCAACTACCTACCTCATTCCGTTCAAGAGTTATATCTATGTCTATGGATGAAAAGCAGTCTCACTACTCTCAGATCTCTTACTTCATGTTCAGTTCCGAAATGTAAGAATTTTCTGAGAAAATCTAATTTGGGAGCAAACAACTGAGATTTTTCTCACTTCGCTCACAATTCTTCGACTGATTAGATAATGTCTCAGGAACATCATTTGACATTATGACAATTCATATTCATACATAGAATAATATCATTCTGTGACAACGTTGAAATACGATTTATTATTGAAATTTTGAAAAATCATATCTCCGAAAGTATTAGCTTGTTAGAGTTGAAAATGATATGAATGGATTCTTATGATAAAACTGCTTATTAAAAAAAATTTGATTTGGAATTTGTTTCGTAAAAAAAAATTTTTTTTTTGTTACTCCGAAACTATCTGTCCGATTTTGCCCAATAACGAACTTAGCCGAGATATTCATCCCCCAAACCTACTCTGAAAATTTCAACTATCTAGCTCATTCCGTTCGAGAGTTATCGTGCTTACGGCCGGCCGGCCGGCCGGACGGACCGGCCGGACAGAATGAATTCCGACCACGGATTCTTGATCAGTGAGTCGAACCAAATCGTTTAAGACCATTTTCATCGAAATATTCCAAAATTACAGACATTTGGGCAAATTGATAAGCACTCAGTTCCGAGGAACTAGAGCGCCAAAAATGATATCAACGGATTCTTATGGTAAAAATTCTTATTGAAAAAAAATTAATTTGGAATTTGTTATGTAAAAAAAAATTTTTTTTTGTTACTCCGAAACCATCTGTCCGATTCTGCCCAATAACGAACTTAGCCGAGATATTTATCTGCCAAACCTACTCTGAAAATTTCAACTCTCTAGCTCATTTCGTTCGAGAGTTATCGTGCATACGGCCGGACCGGCCGGACAGAATGAATTTTGACCGCGGATTCTTGATCAGTGAGTCGAACCAAACCGTTTAAGACCATTTTCATCGAAAAATTTGAAAATTACAGACATTTGGGCAAATTGATAAGCACTCAGTTCCGAGGAACTAGAGCGCCAAAAAGATACCTCATCCCATATAAATCTGATAAATTAATTAAAAATACATCCGGACGATTATATAAACTATCTACGGAAGGATGAGGACACTTTTAAATATTATTGCATAAAGTCACTCCACTGCTAAAAAAACAGGATACATATTTGTGAAGAGCTATTAGTGTAGAAGAGAAACTTATTGTTACGATAAGTTCGAACCTTTTCATATTCTTTTCTGAATGAATCTCGGAGGCTTTTATTTTTTTCTTCACGAAATCAATATCGCATTCATTATTGTGTTCTTTACATAAAGCTAATAATTCCTCGTAAGTTTTATTCTTCAAAATCCTTTTGGAATATTCTTTGGTTTTAACCATCCATAAACACTTTTTCTTATTAAATAGTTCGATGAAACATGAAATAAACTCTTCTGACTCTGCAAAGCGTCGATATTCAGCCATTGTTGACGTTCGCACACACACACGAGCGTTTTCAAACGTTTTGCCGTCTATCCAGATGCTAAAATCAAACACGTCTGATCTTGGCGTCCGGTGTTGCGTGCTGCTCGGTGAATCGCCAGCGTGGCAGCGGATACACATACACAGACGTTTTTCGAGCGACTTTCGGGCGTTTTGGTTGCTAGCGGTAGCTAGCTGCCAGAACGCCGAAAAAGTAGCATGTGTATGGGCCGCATAAGACGGACCATACGAAGTCGTGCAACGCCACAATAAGTATTTTGTAATCTAAATAGGCGGCAACAAAATGACGGTCTCATTAGACCGATTAAAACCAGCATTTCTTTTGGCGAAAGATTGTGAACCAGAAAGAGAGCATAACATTCAATCCGGAATTGTAACCGACCAAACTTCTCAACCAGAATTGCATATTTCGTAAGGAATAGTAATAGCGAAAAATGCACTACGCGTTCAGTTAGAAGAGTTTCCCGGATTACCATTTTTGGCGCTCTTGTTCCTTTAACAGAGTGCTTTTCAATTTGCCCAAATGTCTGTAATTTTCGAATTTTTGGCTGAAAATGGTCTTAAACGATTTGGTTCGACTCACTGATCAAGAATCCGTGCTCGGAATCGATTCTGTCCGGCCGGCCGGCCGTCCGTCCGGCCGTTAACACGATAACTCTCGAAAGGAATGAGCTAGACAGTTGAAATTTTCAGAGTAGGTTTGAGGGATAAATATCTCGGCTAAGTTCGTTATTGGGCAAAATCGGTCTGATAGTTTCGGAGTAACGAAAAGATTTTTTTGTACAATACAACTTTTGAATTCGAATTTTCTTAAGATGCAGTTTCATCATAAGAATCCATTGTTATAATTTTCAACTCTAACAAGCTAATACTTTCGCAGATATGATGTTTCAAAGTTTCAATATCACATAGTAAGTTCTATGTATTCACAGATTGTGAATACAGAATCTGTCTGTGTGACTATTAATAAATGTCATCTTTTCTAGCTATTAGAGATTGTCGATTCGTATATTTTCTATTGGAAAGCAAATATTCGATTCTTGAATTTGTGAATATATACAAGACTGTTTTGATGTAGTTTATGGAGGCAATAGGAAAAAATTGGTTCAAGCCCTGTGGACAGGAGCTTTTGGGCGCATGTTCATCTTCCTTGTGGCCCGTACTGACCAGTAAAGAAAAAAAGCAGTATCATGTTGAATACCTTAATATTATTCTGGAACACAAATTTTCCATTACAATAATCTTCATCTAGCTTCTATTTAGTATCAATTCCTGTAGAACGTGATCATAATAAGTGTTTTCCATATAATAAAATGTGTTTGAACTTGGTATGTAGGAAATCTGACATCAATTATTGGAATTAATTGATTTGACAAACAGCCGTCAAATGAGGTACTTTTCAAGTCGATCAACATCGTCCTTCTTTCGAAGTCTAAACTATGACTCGATTCTTTATGTTTATGTCTTTGAATTTGTTTTCGGTGGAATTCAAAGAGTTCATAGAATAATCGATGAAAATACTGAGAGAGACCCAGGAAATTTGACACATTTTGTCTTATATCTCCAGAAATTGAAATCGTATAGAGCCAAAATTTTTCACAATGTTGCAAAATACTACAATTGACGTTAGTACAAGTTTTTGTTGCAATCTGATGAATAGTTCACGAAAAAAAAATTTTTTTTTCGAAAAAATTAAAAGAAATATTTTTTTAAAAATTACCAACATTTCGATCATAACAGAATTTTGCCAAAAGTTGCGCGTTTATATCCTCGAACTGACTACCAAGTTTCGATTCAACATCTTCTTTAGTTCCTGAAATATCAGGGAAATAACCTCAAAATTTTAAATGTCTATAACTCCTAAACCGTCCGGCCGATTTTGCCCGTTAACGAACTTAACCGTCGCATTTTGATCAGAAACCTACCCTGAAAGTTTGAAGTCGATAGGACATTCGGTGCTCCTGTTATCGTGCTTACGGCCGGGAAACCGGCCGGCCGGCCGGCCGGCCGGACGGCACCCGAAAATCTGACACCGGATTCGTGATCAGGGAGTCCGAATTAGTCTATTAGCCAATTTTCAGCTCGAAATTCGAAAATTACAGACATTTGGACGAAATGATAGGACGATGTTCCCCTAGAACATGCGCCCAAAAAGAACATAATGGAATCATCAAAAGAAACTACTGTTCGTTGACCACTGAGGTTAATACATATTTTTTTTTACTTCCTTAAGTCGTGGTAGTGAGACATGTTCTTGTATACAGTATTTTCAAAATGTTGCTTGCAAAAAAATACTGGAATATGGACCTACATTTGTGTATCAATCATTTTTTCTTGAGTTAAGGTTCATAATACAGAAAAGAATGTGTTAGTGGTATCAACTATTAAATTTCGAATTATGAAAAGAGGATAGTATTTTATTAATATATTTTGAACTATTAAAATAATTTGTTCGTAATCCACTACCTACTCAAATATCAGGAATAAATGGGCAATCTGCTATGATTGTCTCACGCCTTGCTCTAGACATTTCGATGATACTTTCGAGTATTTCGAGTTGTGAAAACTATGCACCGAGTGTGAGTTGCAACAACATTCCAGTAATGACAATTTTTGAAGCATTGTATACTGCTCTTTTTTTTAAAGATAATTTTGGAATCATTTTTCTTAAATGACACTTTTTTTGAATTTAATTTCTTTCATGATGTAGTTCTATCATAGGATCATAGAATATTTAACAGCGGAAATCAATCTATTGGATATCAACAAAACTTATTGAGTACTACTCTATATTCTATTACTAGCCTAAGCTAATCTTTATCCTTCAAATATTCTTGAATATCTCTTTGGTTCCTTTCTCGTTTTTTCTTTCATTTTTCTTTCCCTTCCAAAAACCAGTGAAATCTCTTGAGTTCCTTTCTAGCTTCTTTTTCTGATTATTTTCTTCCCCCTTCCAATGACTAGTAATACCTCTCCGTATTATTTCTTGTTGTATTTTATTTTCTTCTGATTAATCTGCTCTTTTTCTTGATTTCAAATTTCAATTCAATTTTTGCGCGCGTGTTCAGCAAGGAACAGCGTGCTATCATTTTGCCACAATGTCTGGTTTTTTCTGATTTTTTTTCGAAACTGGTCTCAAACGATTGGGTTCGATTCCCTGATGAAGAATTTGGGGTCAAATACAATTCTGTGCAGGATGCTATTACAGAATCCCCTTGGGAGTGTCCGCGCATGTGTGGATTCAAGGTGCGACCAATGGTTTTGAAGAATCAGAGTTTTGTGTGAGGTGTGTGATTTTGAGAGGACTTTCAGCCACCAGTAGACTGCGCGTGTGAAGAGGAGACGTGGCTCTTTTTGGGTTGTATGGCTTATGTTGGGTACTGACGTGAAGTCAGTACTCCTTGGCGCCCGTGTTCATGTTGACTAATTTGAATTGAATGATGAATACTTCAAGCTCAGTGGATACAGCGAGCCGAATATCTACCCAGAAGGTAGTGGACACCATTCTCTATCGGGTCAAAATATAACAGTGCTGTATTTAAGCTGGCATAAGTATGGATAACAAAGTTGACAAAGAACACAACTGAATCTCCTTAGTCGCACAAGCTCCTAGGAGCTTCTGAGAGACCTCCTTGGGAAAGACTTGGGAGGGTCGGTATAATCATAATCATGTTTATAGCTGCGCGTCAAATGCAGAATGACTTTACAGTGAAAGAAAAGGGCTAGAAAAGCATTGACGAGGGGTCAATCTGCTTTGACGCGCGTGCTATGAACATGATTATGTTTACACTGACCCTCCCAGGTCTTCCTCAAGGAGATCCCTCAGAAGCTCCTATGAGCTTATGCGACTAAGGAGAGTCAGTTGTGTCCTTTGTCAACTCTGTTATCTATCCTTATGCCAGCTTAGATACAGCACTGTTATATTTTGACCTGACAGTGAATGGTGTCCACTACCTTCTGGGTAGATCTCAGGCTCGCTGTATCCACTGAGCTTGAAGTACTCATCATTCAATTCAAATTAGCTGACGTGTACACGCCCGCCGAAGAGTACTGACTTCACGTCAGTGCTTTTTTATATTTTTCTTTAATAACCTTAATATCCTTTTCTATTCTACTTCCCAAGTCTGACTTTCCTTCGAGCCAAATAATTTCAATCTATCTTTCTCTTATTCCCTTTTTCCAAGGTTCAGTCTTCCATAAACTGCTCCGTAATTTCAATTCCTCAAATTATGTCTATCTTCATGACAACTAATTTCGATGTATCAAAGTTGCTCCTAAATATTTTATAATACTAATTTTAATTTGAACATTATACAATATAGAATCCTTAATACTTTCTCTAACATATTTCAACAAAAACAAAATTTAAGAATTCCACCCTTTGGCAAATTCTAATCATTCCTAAAAAATCAAAAGTTTTAATGCAGCAATTTATTAAACTGCTATCAGTGTTCAACACCTTTTCTAGAAAGGAGCAAAAGATTTTATTCAATTGAATCATGATGTTAAGATGAGGTAAACATACTGGTTTCGTTCCAATACAATAGACAATTTGTTCTGAAATCGGAGGAGTACGCGCTAATCGATATAGACGTTCCAATTTTGCTCGCCTCCATCAACATTAAGGAAAAACAGAGTATCTGTTACTAGTTAAGCCCTGGTTTCTCTGACCAGATCGGATCCGAAATATTTCGGTGAAATAGAACGAACAAACGCTCTAATTTCAGTCAATAAATTCTCCAAGAAATAAAAATGCACGGTCCAATACAAACAAAAAGTTCGCCGAACTGCGCCGTTTTAAGATCGTTCAAATCAAAGCCTTGTTGATTCCGACGAACTGCTGTCCGCACACTTCACCGAAATTTCGTTCGGATCTTTTATACAAACCGCTACACGTACTACACATACTACACTGGGTTTCACCGAAATCGTTGCCGAACTGTTTGTTCTATTTCACCGAAATATTTCGGGCCGATCTTGTCAGAGAAACCAGGGCTTTATACTGTAACTTATATGACACGAACTTAGAATGTTGCTGTGCATCTCAGTAACGTTAATGACTTCGCTCCCTCGCTTCTGATATACATATCTACATAACGCTGATATCCCTATGTGCCCGAAGATGCAGAACTTCCAACTGCAATCACTCACATCGTAAAACTGAATTCATCAGAGTCGGAAATAATGCCACCAGCCGTTTTCAATGCATAAAACAATCTGAACTTCCATATTCCCGACGTGGAACCCTCATCTGAATGGATTGCTGACTAATTTTCTTTATAATTTCAAAACTTGCATCTAATTAGTGTTTATACCCCTCAATAGATATTTACAAACTTGAATTGGTTCCACAAGTTTGCGGAGGAGTGCTTCTGATTTCGTAATTTTGTGGGTCGTTGACGACGATTGAAATTGCCGGTACCAGTTCTTAAAACTATATAGTATTTTCAAAGATCTCTTCTTCAGTATAGAGGGAAGAAGAACTCATCAAAATAAACCATTTCACCAAAAATCGCCCTTATAGATATTGCGAGATAACCCATTTGAAAAACTCACCTGGCTTGTATTTGTTGAAGAAATATTTTTGGCGCTCTTGTTCCTCGGAACAGAGTGCTTATCAATTTGCCTAAATGTCTGTAATTTTGGAATTTTTGGCTGAAAATGGTCTTTAACAATTTGGTTCGACTAACTGATCAATAATCCATGGTCAAAATTGATACACGATACCTCTTGAACGGAACGAGCTAACCAAATCGAAACCAAATCGTTTGATACCATTTTCAGCCAAAAATTCGAAAATTACAGACATTTGGGCAAATTGATAAGCACTCTATTCCGAGGAACAAGAGCGCCAAAAATGGTTCCATGTCATTTTAATACAAATTTTCGGCAGAAACTTGGTGATTTCAATTTCTGCGCAGTTGAAATGCTCTACTGTAAAATTGTGTTAAATGGAGTTAGCAGGTTAACACATTTCACTGAAGATATGTCCCTGATAGACAAAAACAAGTTTTTATATCTATTCTTAATAGCAATTTTGATATCATCGCTCTTCAATATTCTTGTATTCCAAGGACAGAGTTGATACAAATAAATAAATAGTCCGGTCAATCTTGACAACAAAAGAATTTGCCTGCAAAAGGTAGGATGATATTTTTGAAGAAATAAGCGAAAAAACCGAAAAGAATCTCAAAATATCGAAGTTATTGGGCCGCCCGACAAAAATTGTGTTGTATTCGATTAGTTTCCTACTATTGGTATGCCAAGACACCAACTTTTTAGTCTTATCATGCTATATATAATAATTTTGAGAGAAATAATAGCACTTCAACTGGAATAATGCCAATTGGGTAAAAGTACTGTTTACAGATGAGAGTCGATTTTGCGTTAATTCATTTGATGGAAGAGAGAGACTATGGGGAGGAGAACAGAGCTAGCAATTCAACTTCACTCCCACTGTCTCTTTTGGTGGAGGTTCAGTAATGGTCTGGGGTGGGATTTGTTTGGGCTTTGGGGGCACGAACAGATTTAGTTGAATGCACATGGATACATTGAAGACATTCTACAGGAGTATGTCATGCCATTCGTTCTGTTCATCGGAGGAGACTTTTTGTTCATGCACGATAATGCCCTCACGTGGCCCGTTGTGTTAACGACTTTCTGAATGACGTTGACATAAATGCAATGGATTGGCCAGCATCTACTCCAGATTAGGTGTTAGGTAGAAGGCTCAACTGCTCTAATCGAGATTAGGGATGATCTCCCTCAACCGATTATCGATAATGTTATTCTGAGCATGGGAAGACGGTTGACTGCGGTCCTAAGAGTACGTGGAGCACACAAGTTATTGAACAGAATGGAAAACTGTATTACCTGTGAATTATTGTTATTGCGTAGGTATTAAATATTGTTGAACGAGAAATTAATGTTTTGAAAGCAAAAAGTTAATTTCAATTTCAATTTCAATTGAGTCGAGTAAACCATGGTGAAAATCTATGGTTAGGAAGATATGACGATTTTTCAACTTTATGGAAATTTTCTCTTTTGTTAACGAAATTAATTATATTTGTAAAATAGCATCAACTGTTTTCCTCATAAAATTTTGATGAACCAATTCAGAATTACTCGAAAAAGTATTATGAACTTGGTGTATAAATTCAGGAGAATACTTCCTTGTTTCGTCAGCTTTACAAAATGGTACATATTATTATGTTAATAATTCCTTCACGAAGTCGAAAAATATGACCGAAAAACCGCTCCAATGAGGCGTATTTTATTCCAGGGACAAAACCTATAACACAATGAAATATCAGCATTTTTGCTTTCTGAAACTAATTATCCTCAAATTGAAATTTTTTAGATTTAGATATTTGCAATGATAATACAGAATTTACTTATGCTGGATTGCAAGATTAAATGAACAATGGTTTCAATAGGCATATTCGAATTAATACCATTGATTGAAATTATATAGGTTTCATAGAGCAAGAGCCCACGACGGCCAGACCTTCGTTATTATATAAAAGCTGAAAGTTTTTCTGTGCATGTCCCCTATACAGGTAAGAACGACCAGCGACCATAGAATTTGGGCAGTGGTTACTTGGGCAGGTAACAGGTATTGAAGGTGTATAAAATAGTACCTTGAATTTGTTAAAGTATAAAACTAATTTTTTTTATATTTTCTTCGGGATAACTTAAGAAATCTCATCATCCATTGCCGGACACTTATGACGGTTGCTACCCCCTGCCAGACACCCCTAAACCTTGATAAATTATAATTATACTTTCGTTATAGTATAAAAGCTGAATTTTATATATGTTACTTGGGGACCTATATAAAAATGGTACCTCAATAGCCGGACAGTTTCAATGGTTTTTACATCTTGCCAGACACATTGAAAGTCCACTGTAGAGCGAGCGTAAGTGCTTAGTCGATTGCGATCTTTCATAATAAAGCTGAGTGATATTGAATGCCTGAAAAATTTATGAATCGGTTTCCTAGGCACTCGTCGCGTTTTGATATCCTGAAAGGCTATATTTTTGGCGCTCTTGTTTTTTCATACTTTTGAGGATTTTAATACGCGATATTTAATATCTTTATTAGATAAATAATAATTATACGTAGAAAGTTTTGATCCAGTAGGGTGAGGCTTAGACCGCAATCGCATCTAATAGGAGTATTTACATTTTTACTTTTCCGGCAAACTTATTTCGATACTTGATTTCCGAAAAAGTATATGTTGAGGCAAGTTATTTGAGAAACCACACAGTTGGGTCTCTTTTTCTCAATGCTAATTTAATCGGTGAATTGTATCTGCAGATTTTACAAATGCAATTGAGTCGTTCATTAATGAAACTCACCGGGCCATGCCTCTACAACATACTCCGCCGTATTCACAAAGCATTCAATCTCCGTTAAGTCCTAACTGAGGTCCTCAGTTAAGGATAAAAAAAGAATCGCAACCTCAGTTAACGTATGTAACGGTGCTGAAACAGGCCTGTTTCACCTTAATTTTCACTTAAACTGAGGTTGCGATTCTTATTTATCCTTTAGGAGGACCTCAGGGACCTTTAGGAGGACCTCAGTTAGGACTTAACGGAGATTGAATGCTTTGTGAATACGGCGGTAAATGTTTTTTGCGGGATACCTTAACTCTGCTTTTTATACTACAGCACCTGACAATCAGACCTATTCTGCTAAAGTATTGCTATAAACATTGCATTCAAGTCATATTGCTATCCTCCTAAGTTTCAACAATATGGCTATGGTATTAAGTATTCTGTGCGGATTGTTATAGCAATGTTAGTTATCAATTTTGTCCCAGCAATGTTGCTATCACGTACCTAATTGAAAAATAATTGATATGAGAGCTGAGAACACTTCATTTCATGACTTATGTGAAATAGAAAAAAAATTAACTCTCTCTATTTCAGTATCGTAATGAGTCCATTCCAGCACTGAAAGCAGTGCTGGAATGAACTCATTCCCGCACTGTTTCTAGTTATATTTTTCGTTTTGTGGTAGTCAGCACTGACATTCGATCCTATCAAATTTCAACACACGTCAATTGACAATACAATATAATCTGGATAAAGTGAAATAATTGTTGAGGAAAAGCTTTATTTTCAAAAATATGGTACTAGAGATTTCCTTCTTGCTAATTTTGAATCATTCATGCTATTAGGAAACTGTTTTAAATCTGATCTCCATGCCCTACGTACTATTCAAATTCAAATTCCGTAATCTGCCAACTTTCGTGACAGTCACACCACCTACCAAGATAGAATACAAAAGTCACTAGGATGTATAATCTGAATTTTTCATTAAATTTCAACAGTATTTTACAAAACTTGCCTGAAATAGAGAAAATATCGTCTAATACTCGTTGCAGAAGGCAATTCCAACACTCATGCGTTCGAAAACTCGCTCCTTCGTCGCTCGTTTTCGAATTTCGCATTCGTGTTTTAATAGGAGCCCATTCTGCAACTTGTTTTGGAATATACTATTACTTGATAAACATGTCGTCCGTTTTTCGAAGTTTATTCGTACTTCCTAACCTAATATATAAAATAAGTAATCATTAAAGGATACTGTGGTAGGTATATTCATCATTGAATGGTTTATTTCTGGGTTTTCTCTCCCAAACTCTGAATAATATCTATAAAATAAAAAAATAATTATTTTGTGATTTGCTTCTGCGTAAAAAACACAAGATATTTGTCAGAAGCAATCAATCGAACAATATTGCCTAACAAATAACAACGAAACGACATCAACGAAGAAACAACTATATCGTAACGTTTCGGAGTCTATATCAGACTCCTTCTTCAGACGCTTAACGAAAAAATCTTCAGAATTATTTTGTTGATTGTTATTCTTAGATTCGAGACTTGTCACATTGACAGTATTTGAAAATCATAGCTTACATAGTTTTACTTTGTATAAAAATTTCCAAGTTCTACCTCCTTTTTCAATAAATTCAGCCAAATATGGTCAATACCAATTGAGAAATTTGCAAAATTGCATTCTCTGTTCAATAAAATACAAGTTGACTCCATAAGTTTCCTTTTTTCAGAGTTTGGGGCAGAAAACCCAGAAAGAAACCATTCAATGCTGATATATAAAATGTCACGAAGGTGAAAACATGACTATGTTAACTATGAAACTAACAAGAGATAAGACAAGACAAGAGAATAGCAATATTTCGAGTCTTGCTGTGGAGGGAACATCGCCTTATCATTTTGCCCAAATGTTTGTAATTTGAAATTTTTTTGCCGAAAATGGTCTCAAACGATTGAGTTCGACTCCCTGATGAAGAATTCAAGGACAAATTTGACGACTTGAAATTTTCACGGTAGTCAAAATACGACAGACAAGTTCGTTAATGGGCTTAATCGGCCCAATGGTTTCCGAGTAATCATTTTGTTTTCAACCAATATAAATCCGATCGAATTGAAACTTGGTGAGTAGTTATAGAATAGTACTTGAAGACGTTTGTGAAATTTTGCGGGAATCGTATCACTAGGAAATTAAAAAAAAATGATTAAAAAATATTATTTATGTCACGATAACCTAAGAACGGAAAGAGAGAGCGACATTTGAGTTCGTTAATAGGCATAATCGGTCAAACGGTTTTGAAGTTATACCCATCTGCGATTTGACTGTTATTTCCTCATTAACTCGAAAAATACGAAACCGATCGCATTCAAACATGGTTATTAGTTGTAGAATGCCGACACAAAAATTCTCGAAAATCGTATCACTAGAAATTTTTTAAAAAATCATTGAAAATCATTGAAAAAGTTCTCTTCAGGGTGTTTACGAATGATTGTACAGGCTTTTAGTGCAGGTGCAGGACATTTTGGTGAGTCTAAATCAGTTTTCCGAATATGTCCTAACTATATTAGTTAAAGAGATACAGGATACTTTGTGTATTTTATCAAAAATTTCAATCGGCATAACTCTTGAACGCTCTTCATGAAAATTTCAGGGAATTAGTATAGGTCTATACCTAATATTCGCTCATAATGACTTGATAGCGCAGGTCCGGACTGAGAAAATTATTTTCTTTATTCCACGTCTTGTAAAACACCCTGTAAATCAAATTTTCAAGAAATAAAATGTTTCTCAGAATCTCTAATAAATACTCTTTTAAACAAGCCTATTGGCAATAATGGCACACTTCGTATCAATATTTTCATTTTATGAACCATTAAATATTTGGATTTTCCATTTTTTAATAAACATGGATCTGTGAATCTGCATCTTATTCCATCCAATACATGAATTTAGGTGTTCCACATTTGATTACCTATATATGTACCTGAAATCAGAAATGATAGAAATTCTCGTTTTCGAATTATTCATTTATTCTTTTTTCGAATAATTGAAACACACATGTATAGTACACGAAAATCTTCTGTGATCTTTCATAGAGCATTGAAAATAAATGGTACATAAAATCTCAAGCTACAGATCGATTCAAGCTGCATGTGAGGAGAAGAAATAATTGACTTGAAAGACTTATAAAAGCTGCAGCACATTTGATACAAGAGCTAGCAAGTGTCGAATAGAAATAGGTGAATTATTCAAAACAAATCACATTTCACTGTTCAATATTTTTTTATGTTTCTGTTTCTATGAAATATTTGATACTGTTACCATCTGTTTCAGTTATTCAAACCAAAGAGTTTTCGAAGATAAATAATTCGAGAATGAGAATTTTTATCATTTGAACCATGTTTTTGAACATAGCAGTATTTTTGGCGCTCTAGTTCCTCGGAACTGAGTGCTTATCAATTTGCCCAAATGTCTGTAATTTTGGAATATTTCGATGAAAATGGTCTTAAACGATTTGGTTCGACTCACTGATCAAGAATCCGTGGTCGGAATTCATTCTGTCCGGCCGGTTCGGCCGGCCGGCCGGCCGTAAGCACGATAACTCTCGAACGGAATGAGCTAGAGAGTTGAAATTTTCAGAGTAGGTTTGGGGGATGAATATCTCGGCTAAGTTCGTTATTGGGCAAAATCGGACAGATGGTTTCGGAGTAACAAAAAAAAAATTTTTTTTTACGAAACAAATTCCAAATCAAATTTTTTTTTAATAAGCAGTTTTATCATAAGAATCCATTCATATCATTTTCAACTCTAACAAGCTAATACTTTCGGAGATATGATTTTTCAAAATTTCAATAATAAATCGTATTTCAACGTTGTCACAGAATGATATTATTCTATGTATGAATATGAATTGTCATAATGTCAAATGATGTTCCTGAGACATTATCTAATCAGTCGAAGAATTGTGAGCGAAGTGAGAAAAATCTCAGTTGTTTGCTCCCAAATTAGTTTTTCTCAGAAAATTCTTACATTTCGGAACTGAACATGAAGTAAGAGATCTGAGAGTAGTGAGACTGCTTTTCATCCATAGACCTAGATATAACTCTCGAACGGAATGAGGTAGGTAGTTGAAATTTACAGAGTAGTTTAGGGAGATGAATATCTCGGTTAAGTTCGTTATTGGGCAAAATTGGCCAGATTTAATTTGATTTCTTCCATGGTGCTTTTCTCATAATCATGATTGCTCATTTAATCTTGATAAATAAACTATTATTTGAATTGAATTTCCTTTAGGATGCAGTTCTATTATATGAATACATTGATATAATTCCCAACTCTGAGAAACCAATACTTTCGGAGATATAATTTGTCTGTTTGAACTAGAGCGCCAGAAAGCTCCTGTCCACAGGGCTTGAACCCATTTTTTTGAAAAACTCTTGTGGGTAATCTCAAGTTGAAACCCTGAATTTGTGTATTGGATTAAATAAGATGCACCACATTCCTGAAGTCATGATACTGAGAAATTCAATTCATTCAATATGCACCAACGCATGATTCGGAGGCACACAGGTCTGTGTGTATTATGATTTGAAAATTCCAATATTCAATGGTTCATAAAATATTCATGCGAAGTGTGCCATCATTGCCAATAGACTTGTTCGAAAGAGTATTTATTGTAGATTCTGAGAAACATTTCACTTCTTGAAAATTTTATGTATAGGGTGTTTTACGGGATGTGGAAAAAAGAAAATAATTTTCTCAGTCTGATGGACCTGCGCTATCAATATGTAATCATGCGCGAATATTAGGCATAGGCCTATACTCATTCCTTGAAAGTTTCATGAAGATCCATGCAGGTGTTCAAGAGTTATGGCGATTGAAAGTTTTTGATAAAATACATAAAACATCCTGTATCTCTTAAACGAATATAGTTAGGACATATTTCGAACATTGACTTAGACTCACCAAAGTGTCCTGCACCTGTACTAACAGCTTGTACAATCATTCGTGAAACACCCTGTATATCAGAAACTATTCGTCCGACATCGCTTACATTTTACGAGATCCTTCAAATCTCTACTGCTAGTTTCAAGTTTGAGCACGATCGGATCTATATTGTTGGATATCCGAGCAGCCTTGTGAGAGTTCAGTAGCTGGATTGGTGACCGTTTCCTCGATAACTTTCGAACGAATGGAGATAGGGACTTGCGATTTTCAGGCATCCGGATGGGAGAGTTAAGTTGGTTGTTGGGCATAATTGCCGAACGGTTTCGGAGTTATACCCATCTGGAATATTATTTCCTCGATAACTCAAAAAAATAGACTCGATCGAATTGAAGCTTGGTAACTAGTTGTAGAATATCAACATAAAGACGTGTGTACAATTTTGTGAGGACCGTAGCACTAGAAATTAAAAAAAAAATACGGAAAATTATGTATCTCATGATACCTTCAGAACGGAAAGAGATATCGACTTGCAATTTTCAGGGTAGGTTGAGCATCCAAATGCGACATTTAAGTTAGTTAATTGGCATAATCGGCCAAACAGTTTTGGAACTATACTCATTTGAAATATTATTGTTATTTCCTTCCTTCTATAACTCAAAATATACAAATCTGATCCAATTAAAACTCTGTGATTAATTGTAGATTGCCGACTCACTAATTTTCGCGGAATTTCGTGAATATCGTATCCTGGAGTTACTTGAGGTGTAAGGTTTTTGGTTTTTCAATTTAAATATTAGGGAATCCAACGACCTGTCAAAACTAAAGCAATGTGGCGGATGTTGGCACACATTGTATTGTTTACTTTGAATTTTATGATATATGACCATAATTATAGTGGTATATTGTTCGTTTTTTGATTTCCTGTGCGTATTTGGGTTGTATTTTTAATTTTGAATAATAAAACAAGAAAAAAAATGCCTCTTACATGCATTGTGGTTGGCTGTGGATCTCAGCACGACAAGGATATAGTATGTTTCCTAGTACTACACAGTAGTTTTTGACTAGTAAAAATGAGTTATTCAGAAAGCGAAGAGCCCTATGAATAGCTGAAATCAAGAGAAAAGATTCAAAGCTCAAGTATCAGAGAGTTTGCAGCAGTCTGCTGCGATCAGTACGATGAAGTGTCGTGGATCCCTCGAGGGTTGTTATATCCAGATTCTACTGTATATTCATCAATAAATAAAAAGAAAAATCCAAGGGCTTTCACCTGTTTTTATATTATTTGTGTGTCATGCCATGCTATTAATGTGCGGACATGAAATAAAAAATCAAGAATTTTTTATGTAATCTATTCCATTTTTATAAAAATCCAGACCTTTTCATCACATTTATTACAATACCAGGTACCATTAGGAGTGTCAACTGGTCATACACAATCAAAATGAAATCTTCTATTTGACAGTCATTCCCATCTCATTTTATCATCGCACGTCCATCATCCACCGTTGCAAATGCAATAGTGAATAAATTCAGCTGTTCCCTCTTCAGATGTGGAATATTTTGCCATCAGTCCTGGAATAATAACTTCTGAATTAAATTTCTTAGCAGTTTCTAAGTTCTTTTCCCATATTTCCAGATCATCCGTACTAAACAAATATTTGGAGACCATATAACGAAATCACAAAAAAGCGACTGTGAGATGAATAGTTGCACTTGTATTTGGTAGTAACAACTGTGTGTTTTTTAAAAGTAATCATTCCAGCTTGTGCTATTAGACAAGAACTGTTCATTCGCAAATATTCATGTATGTCTTGTACGTTGTGGTATATAATAATCCAAATACGTTGCAATATCCATATATAAGATTGGAGGAACACCATCAATTGAATTATCCACTACCCAGATCAGAAACATTCAATGTGAAAGGATCTAAGCCGTTAATTAATCCCATCTTTATTATATACCTGTAATAAAATGAAATGTAAACACATGATGAAGGTGCTTTTTTTCGAACCTACCGTTCAGCAAAGTCTCTGTTTTTCAACAATAGTCTTTTCAAATATTCATTCTTCATTTCAGTATAGTTTACACATCAGAAAAGCTCCGGAAAAAGTCAATAAACACTATAAAATAGTCAACGACCATAACAAGTTAATTGTTTGTGTGCCAACAACCGCCACATTGGGTCACGTGGTTTGGATTGCCTAATAACTAAAATTCTGTGATCATAGACGCTACTGAAGTCTGTCATTAAAATGGTATTAAATGTATTCATATATTATAAAAGCTGGGAAAACGGAATATATAGATGTTAAATTCGTAGTACAGTGTCCAATAGAAGTGAGTAGACAATAAAACATGCGCGCAAAAGCTTCTGACTTCACGTCATGAACCAATTTTTGTCGCTCTTGTTCCTCGGAACAGAGTGCTTATTAATTTGTCCAAATGTCTGTAATTTTCGAATTTTTGGCTGAAAATGGTCTCAAACGATTTGGTTCGACTCACTGATCAAGAATCCGTGGTCAAAATCGATTCTGTCCGGCCGTCCGTCCGTTAACACGATAACTCTCGAACGAAAGGAGTTAGTGGATTGAAATTTGCAGGATAGGTTTGGAGCGTAAATATCTCGGACGAGTTCGTTAATGGCCGAAATCCATCAAGCGGTTTCGGAGTTATGGCCGTTTTTAGTAAAAACATTGTCCGGCCAGCCGTTGCCACGATAACTTGAGAACGAAAAGAGCTAGCGACTTGAAATTTTCAGGGTGGGTGGCGCATCTCAATACGACGGACAAGTTCGTTAATGGGCATAATCGGCCTAGTGGTTTCCGAGTAATAATTTTGTTTTCAACCAATATAAATCCGATCGAATTGAAACTTGGTGAGTAGTTGTAGAATATAAACCTAAGCACGTTTGTGCAATTTTGTGCGAATCGTATGGCTAGAAAATTATTAAAAAATTATTGAAAAATATTTTTGTTGTCTCGTTAACTTGAGAACGGAAAGAGATAGCGGCTTCAAGTTTTCAGGTTAGGATGTGCACTAGAACGCGACATTTCAGTTTGATTATGAGCATAATCTGTCAAACGGTTTTAGAGTTATAGCCATCTGAAATTTTCTGAAATTTGGTGGTTTTTTGTACCTCATTAACTCGAAAAATACTGAACCGATTGAATTCAAACATGGTTATTAGTTGTAGAATGCCAACGCGGAAATGTTTGCAAAATTTGGTGGGGATAGCATTTGTAGAAAATTTTTAATAAATCATTGAAAATAAAAAAAAAAATTCTATATATCCGTAACTAATAGTTTGAAATTGCTGAAATTTTGCAAGAGCCTTCATAACCTAACTTTACTACCAAGTTTCAAGTTTTAATACGATCGGTTAAATATTGTTAGAGATTCGAGCATTCTTGTGTGAGTTCAGTAGATGGGTGACCGTTGCCTCGATAACTTTCGAACGAAAGGAGATAGGGACTTGCAATTTTCAGGGTAGGTTTCGTATCCGAAAGGGAGAGTTGAGTTCGATTTTGGGCATAATCGGCCTAATGGTTTCCGAGTTATACCCACCTGGAATATTATTTCCTTGATGACTCAAAAAAAAATGGTTCAAGCACTGACGTGAAGTCAGAAGCTTAATTCGAATTTACCATGGTAAATTCGAATTAAGAGTGTCCAATACAGGAGAATGGACAACATAATTTACCATGGTAAATTCGATTAAGGGTGTCCAATACAGAAGAATGAACAATGGAACATACGCGCAAAAGCTTCTGACTTCACGTCAGTGCTTGAACCAATTTTTCTTAACAATATTGCTATGCGCAAACAGAATAGGTGTGAATATTGACATTTTGAAACAATGAATTGTTGAGGAATGTACGAAAAGCGTTCGCTATACTACCAAGGATATTATTATCAAACACGGCATGCATAATGTGTCAGTATATTTTTCATTGGTTTCCTATTTTGAGACTGTGGACTTCTCTTGAATTTCTCATGTGTATAGAATGAAGAAAAATTTGTGTTGTTTTATCATCCACGTTCGAAAAGATCTTTACCGATGTTTCTTTTCCGTATAGCCGTCGGGTTGAATGGAATCCGGATATCTAGACGGTTCAGCCATTCAGGTTGATCGTATCTGGCCCGAACATTGAATCACAATCAACAAAGTGAACTTTCGTTTTTTCTTACCTCTATCCGTTACCCGTCAGGCCCTAAGCAAAAAACTGTCCTGAGACTCCACGTTCGCTCATCTCATCTTCGCGCCGATCGTACGATCTCGTGCTCTGCCGCGCGGCGTATTCTGTCCGCAATTCCGCATCCAGTTTCGTTCCAGGAGTTCTAGCAAGCGAGAGCTTTCAATCTGGGAACGAACCCGGGGTGTCGATCTGGTGAACAGCGGTGTGTGTGCCCTTCGCAGGGGGCATGTAAATCGTTAACTGTTTGCGCTTTGGTATGAGTTTGCCAGTGCTCGACGGAAGTGTCTCATAAATATCGCTGGGAAATGATGTGATTCAATTTGTGAGGTTATCCGTTAGAGCATAATTCTGGTATTTGAAGGGTTTGTTGAGGACAACCGGTAATCGCGGGCACTGCGGGGTCACATGAATTTGTGAAAATTGGATATAATTCACGACAGTAAAGCCGTTTCAACGTTCAAGTTTTTCCTCAATCTGAAATCTAAATATTTATCTGTATTCAATCTACATTATGCCCCCCAGCATTTAGAGGGTAGCAACGTCCAAAGGTAGAATTTAGGTGCTTCTCATCGAAGAATATCTGTATCATCAATATGTATATTCTGCGTATCATGAAGATCTGTGCTGTTTTCGGGTTATGATAATTTCAATTGGTTCTTTAGTCTTCCGGTATATACATGGGGGTAATACGGATACCCCACAATATGATGTACATGAATTATAATTTTAGACGTCACTCCTTCTGACACCCTGTATATTCGCTAATGAAGGATTCAATTATGTTTCATTACCTAAACATGCTTGCTGAGTTCTATGTTGTTCCAATAATTCAGATAATTATGTTCACAGTGGTGAAGAGACTTATATCTTAATGAACCAACACAATAGTTAATAGTATATTTTTTATGATAAGGGAACCTACTATAATGAACCTACTTCAGTTAAGTTGATAAGTTCCTCAGTCCGTTATATTATCAAATCTACTTATATTAATATTTATGTAAATATCTCAAAAACGGATAAAGCTGGAACTCCAATCGAGAAAATTGTTCTGTTTGTATACACTCACAATATAAGAATCTTCCTGGCAAAGGTTGTAAACGAGAACATTGAGATCGATGTAATTACTGGCGATTCGTCATATCAGTGAATACTGGATTCGGAGATGAATTTTTAGTGCGTTTCTCAATTACTGCAAATATCAAATAACATTTTTCAAGATATACAGGGTGTGTCAAGTTCGAGTTCCTTTTAGACGTTTCTGGAGAACTGTACATATTTGAAATCTGAAAATTGGGATTATGATATGATCAAAAGTATTCAATGCTGAATACATTTCTGTCAAAACCATTGTATTCATGCGAATAGTTTTCAAAATATCGCAAACAAACCGGAATTAAAGTCAAATATGTTTAAATCAACAAGTCCAGAGCGTTCCTGCCAATAGGGTCCTTCATAATGGCTTCGTATAATTAATATACTTATGCATATATTTCACAAGTCAAATAGACCCCAGGGGGTTCGTTGATTTGCCGAGAAAGCAAGAGCAGACACGTTTCTGGCTTCTTGGCCTTCATCAGTACTCTGTAGCTTCTCAACAAATTCAACTTAACTGACCCGGGTTAAGCCTCTCAGAGCCGGCTTGGTCGATCATACCTAATCGCACACGCCTCCTATGAGACAAAACACGGAAATCAGCCTTTCCCCACCAGTGAATATTTGAAGCGTGAAATCATATGCCACCATTCGCTCGATATTAATCGAGAAACGAGTCCCGCAGAGCTCAGACACATTATCTTCCCTATTGGCAGGAACGCTCTGGACTTATTGATTTATTAACAACGGTATCGCCATTTTTCATTATTCAAATATATTTAGTCAGTATTATGTTCATTATTCTTGTTTTAAACATCCTGAGCGTGAACCGTTTTTAGAACATCGAAGAGGAAGAATGTGGAAAGGTCATGCATCTTTTGAATTTCAGTAATATTATCACAGGGTGTTTCAAATTGTGTGTCAAAAATTGTGATCAAAAATTGGACATAACTTCTGTTTTTCCAATTAGAACCCAATTTTTTTATGATTGCGTCGGATTCTGCGGTGAAAATAATGATTATTTTCTAATATGATTATGCTCCTAAATAAAATAAAAAAAAAACTCAGTAATTATTGACTTTAGGAGCATAATCATGTTAGAAATCTATCATTATTTTTCACCTCAGAATCCAACGCAATAATAAAAAATTTGTTCAAGCCCTGTGGACTGGAGCTTTTTGGCGCTCTTGTTCAAACAGACAAATTATATCTCCGAAAGCATTGGTTTCTCAGAGTTGGGAATTATATCAATGGATTCCTATGATAGAAATGCACCATGAAAGGAATTAAATTAATAAATAGTGTCGTTTAAAAAAAGGGCTTCAAAAATTATATTATAAAAAATATGAAATTTTCCTTTTACAAATACAAATAAGAAAAAAAGAAATTTGAAAAATAAATTCTAGAATATTGATACAGATTCTAATTACAAAAAAAACAAGTTTCGTATGACAATTGCCCAAAACAGGTTTGAAGTACCTACAAATAGTAGATATTCCATAAAACATGTATGAAAGAAGAGAAGTAATAATGAAAAATTACCTTGTAATCGATCAAACATTTCCTGATCTACGTTCACCAAATTTTCTCCTCTCTGGAACTACAGAATTATGCTTTCAATATTTACGTAATATTTTCAAACATTTTTGGGTGAGGTCCCCGTTGCATTGCCAAAATACGAGTATTTCAACACCAACATAATATTTTTGAAGTTTTTAATATTCCCTTCCGTCAGTCCCGTCATTGAGTGAGAGAACTGAGCATGATGAAAAGCAGTCTCACTTCTTTCAGATCTCTTACTTCATGTTCCGTTCCGAAATGTGAGACTTTTCTGAGATAAACTAATTTCGGAACAAACAACTGAGATTTTTCTCACTTCGCTCACATTTCGGAATACACTTTTCTCATAATTCTTCGATTGCTGAACTGAATTAGACAATGTCATGTCTCTGGAAAATAAATTGACATTATAACAATCCATATATAGAATAATTATCATTCTGTGAAAACATAGAATTACGATTTATTTTAGAAATTTTGAAGAATCATATCTCCGAAAGTATTAGGTTGTTAGAGTTAAACATTATATCATTGAATTCTTATACTAAAACTGCTTGTTGAAAAAAATTTTATTTGGAATTTGTTATGTAAAAAAATTTTTTTTGTTACTGCGAAACCATCTGTCCGATTTTGCCCAATAACGAACTTAGCCGAGATATTTATCTCCCAAACCCGAAAATTTCAACTGTCTAGCTCATTCCGTTCGAGAGTTATCGTGCCTACGGCCGGCCGGACAGAATTAATTTCGACCACGGATTCTTGATCATTAAGTCGAACCAAATCGTTTAAGACCATTTTCATCGAAAAATTCGAAAATTACAGTCATTTGGGCAAATTGATAAGCACTCTGTTTCGAGGAACAAGAGCGCCAAAAATAGGGTTCTAATTTGAAAAACAGAAGTTATGGCCAATTTTTGATAACAATTTTCGACACAAAATTCGAAACACCCTGTGAAGATACTTCTGGAATTCAAAAGATGCATGACCTTTCCACATTCTTCCTCTTCAATGTTGTAAAAACGGTCTACGTTCAGGATATTTAAAATAAGAATTATGAACATAATACTGACTATACATATTTGACTTTTTTTCTGGTTTTTTTTTCGATACTTTGAAATCTATTCGAATGAATATATTCAAGCAATATCATAATCCCAATTTTCAGATTTCAAATATGTCCAGTTCTCCAGAAACGTCTAATAGGCACTCGAACTTGGGACAACCTGTATTGATGAAAGAAATAAAAATTTAACCTTAAACCGACAGTATTAGTGTTAATAATGTTTTATTCACCTCTATAGGAAATTTTCAATCGAGTTTACCATCGATATAGAACGTTTTTTGAGATATTATAATATATGAATGAATACATTTCGTACCATTTTACTACTAATTATAATGAGTAATGAGAGAATCGTCTAAGATCAGCATTTTTGGCGCTCTAGTTCCTCGGAACTGAGTGCTTATCAGCCCAAATGTCTGTAATTCTCGAATTTTTGGCTGAAAATGGTTTCAAACGATTTGGTTCGACTCACTGATCAAGAATCCGAGGTCAAAATCGATTCTGTCCGGCCGGCCGGCCGTAGGCACGATAACTCTCGAACGAAAGGAGTTAGAGGATTAAAAATTGCAAGGTGGGTTTGGAGCGTAAATATCTTGGTTAAGTTCGTTATTGGGCGAAATCCATCTAGCGGTTTCGGAGTTATGGCCGATTTTAGTAAAACATATTATTTATGAATATTTCCGAAACTGATCACTCGATGTATCTGAAATATAGCATCAAATTGTAGAATCATACCCTTTATACGCATGTGAAGTTTTGTATTGACCAGGTTACCGCAAAGTGTAAAAAAAAAATTTCAAAATTAAAAATTTTTTTTTACAATAACTCTCGAACGGAATGATGAGCTAGACAGTTGAAATTTTCAGAGTAGGATAGCGAGATGATTTTCTCGGTTGAGTTCGTTGATATCATTTTCAACTCCAACAAGCTAATACTTTCGGAGATATGATTTTTCGAAATTTCAATAATGAATCCTACTTCTATGTTTTCACAGAATGTTATAATTATTCTATCTAAGCTTTTTTATATGATCTGTGTTCATACTCGTACATGTCATCCTGTTCTATAAGAGAGAGTCAAATTCATTTCAGCTATTTTAATTTGATTTCTTTCATGGTGCAGTTCTCATTCTCAGATTGCTCATTTAATCTCGATAAATAAACTATTATTTGAATTGAATTTCCTGTATGATGCAGTTGTATCATAAGAATACATTGATATAATGCCCAACTCTGAGAAACCAATACTTTCGGAGATATAATTTGTCTGTTTGAACTAGAGCGCCAGAAAGCTCCTGTCCACAGGGCTTGAACCCATTTTTTTTAATTCCGAGACATGTATTCTATCGGGATCGAAATTCGCTGAATATCTTACCAACTTACCAACATTTTCATCGGACCGGATTTGTATATTTTGAGTCAGATGAAATAACAACAAAATTTCACACGTGTATAACTCCTAAACCAGTTGAACTATTATGCCTATTAACGAAATTAAATGTCGAACCCGGATGCGCAAGCTACCCTGAAAAAGTCGCTATCTCTTTCCGTTCTCAAGTTATCGTAAGATAACTGGTGACATGACTGAGTTTTCTGATGACACTATCCTCACCAAATTTCACATACGTCTTTACGTCGTTATTTTAAATAGTTATCAAGTTTCAATCCGATCGGATCTATTTTCAGTTATCGAGAAAATAATATTCCAGATTGGTATAAATCCGAACCGTTTGGCCAATTATGCCCAACAACGAACTTAACTGTCCCGTTCGGATGCGCAACCTACCCTGAAAAGTGCAAGTGGCGGTCACCATCATCACGGTCACCCATCCAGCTACTGAACTCATCCGAGGCTGCTCATATCACCAATAGTCCGATCGTGTTCACTGTGGAGTTAGGTTTTGAAGGCTCTCGCAAATTTCAGTGATGTCGCCGGACGAATAGTTTGTGGTATATAGAATGTTTTCAATGATTTTTTTTAATTTTCTAATGATACGATCCTCACCAATTTTCGCAAAAATTTGCATGTCGGCAATCTACCACTAGAACTTGAATTGGATCGGTTTCGTATTTTTTTGCATTATTGAGGAAATAACAATACAATTTCAGACAGTTATAACTCCAAAACCTTATGGCCGATGATGCTTATAAACCAACTTAAATGTCGCATTTGGATGCCCAACCAACCCTAAAAATTGCCAGTCGCTATCTCTTTCCGTTCTCAAGTCATCGTGAGATGCATGATATTTTTTAATGATTTTTTTTTAAATTCTTCTTTATGTCGGTATTCTACAACTACTAGTTACCAAGCTTCAATTCAATAGGATCTGTGTTGGTTGAAACCAAAATTAGTACTCTGAAACCGTTGGGCCGATTATACCCATTAACGAACTGGACGCGTGTCCTACCCTGAAAATTTCAAGTCGCTATGTCTTTCCTTTCGAAAGTTATCTTGGCAACGGAAGGTCAGCCGGTCGGACAGAATCAATTTTGACCTCGAATTCTTCATCAGTTAGTCGAACCGTATCTCGAGAACATTTTCGGCAAAAAATGTGAATATTAATGACACTCGGCAAAATGATAGCACACTGTTTCCCAGAACCCACAAAACTTGAAGTCGCTATCTTTTTCCGTTCTTAATTTATCGTGGTTACGAACAGAATCAAATTTGACCTCGGATTCGTCATCAGTGGGTCGAACCTAATCGTTTGAGGCCAATTTCGGCAAAAATTCGTTCGAATATTACAGACATTTAGGCAAAATGATAGCACGCTGTTCCCCAGTACATGGACGCAAAAATATTTTCTCTATTTCAGTATCGTAATGAGTTCATTAAAGCACTAAAAACAGTGCTGTAATGAACTCATTCCCGCATTATTTCTAGTTATATTTTTCTTTTTGTGGTAGTCAGCACTGACATTCGATCTTAACAAATTTCAACACACGTTAATTGTCAATGTAATATAATCTGGATATAGTGAAATAATTGTTGAGAGGAAAAGTTTTATTTTCATTAGAAAATAAGGTACTAGAGATTTCCTTCTTGCATATCTTTAATCATTCATGCTATTAGGAAACTGTTTTAAATATAATCTCCATGCCCTACGTAGGCTTCAAATTCAAATTGCGTAATCTGTCAACTTTCGCTACAGTCACACCAACTACCAAGATACAATACAAAAGTCACTAGGATGTATAATCAGAGTTTTTCATTAAATTTCAACAGTATTTTACAAAATTTGTCTGAAATAGGGAAACTATCGTCTAAAACTCGCTGCAGAAGGCAATTCCAACACTCATGCGTTCGAAAACTCGCTCCTTCGTCGCTCGTTTTCGAATTTCGCATTCGTGCTTGAATAGGAGCCCATTCTGCAACTTGTTTTAGAATATATAGTATTCCATGTATCATTCAGCAGCTTTGATAATTCGAATCACCTTATCCTAATGGTCACCAAATATTGCGGATGTATGTCACAATAAACGTATATTTTCAGATGATGTATTGGCTTGAATATGCAAAAAATTTCTCTGAAGTGATATATTTCATTCATGATCTGAGGAAACTGGACGATTTTTTCCTGAATTAGAAAATTTTATTATTGGGGCTAATTGTATACATTGGCACCGCAATTCCATTTATGTTTCCTTGATCTGACGAGATGAAGTTTTTCGATGAAGTTATTGATGATATAAATAACTCGCTACGGAGGACGTTGCCAGGCTACTTCTCTTCTACTCCTTTCTATACCGAATCATATTGAAGAAATATTAATCGGCTTACCTGAAAATTCTCAATATCGGTATTCTGTTCTTTATTCTGCAAAAAATTCATGTATTTGGCCGAACAATCCGTATCATATTATCTCCATATGGTCAACCATTTTCCACATTTCTTCTTCCTTATGTGCCTTCTCAGTTTGATCCAACGTTGGCGATCACCATTGAGAAGGTTTCTCGATCCTCTGCTATAAGCAAAAGTTGTCGTGCATTTCGTATTCCAGTCCACTCTAGAATATTTTTAAGCCAGGAAGCTTGTTTTCTCCCTACACCCCTTCGCCCTATTTCGCTCTATTTTCCCACTGATAGTTGGACGTAGTTAAGCAGAAACAATTCAACCCACAATTTGTAGTTTCAAAGGAATTTCAACTCGAAGTATATGAGTATGTACACTATTTTTGGCGCTCTTGTTCCTCGGAACAGGATTCGTTCGTTATTAATTGGCAGAATGGTTTCGGAGAAACGGAAAAAAAAATTTTTACATTACAAATTTCAAAATAATTTTTTTTAAGATGCAGTTTTATCATAAGAATCCATCGATATCATTTTTAACTCTAACAAGCAAATACTTTCGGAGATATGATTTTTCAAAATTTCAATAATACATCGTAGCTCTATGTATTCACAGAATGTGAACACAGAGTCTGTCTGTGTTCACTGTTCATAAATGTCATCTTATCTAGCTATTAGAGACTTGTCAATTCGTAGTTTGAAAATATTTTCTGTTGGAAAAAAGTATCCGATTCTTGAATTTGTGGATATATACAAGACTGTTTTGAAACCGAAAATCATTACGACTGATTACATATTGAATAATTTATGTATAAATATTGGGGATGATGTTTCAGAAAATTTAGAGTTGGATCATTTTAATTATGTAGTTTATGAAGGCAATAGAAAAGAAGAACATAATGGAATCATCAAAAGAAATTACTATTCGTTGACCACTGAGGTTAATATTACCTTTTACTTCCTTAAGTTGTGAGACTTGTTCCTATTTACAGTATTTTCATAATGTTGCTAGCAAAAAAATGCTGAAATATGAATCTACATTTGTGCATCAAACATTTTTTCTTGAGTTAAGGTCCATAATACAGAAAAGAATGTGTAAGTGGTATGAATTATTAAATTTTAAATTATGAAAAGATGATAGTTTTTTATTAATATATTTCGAACTATTAAAATAATTTGGTCGTCAGCCTCTACCTACTCAAATATCAGGAATAAATGGACAATTTGCTATGATTGTCTCCAGCCTTGCTCTAGAGTCCTTAGGTATTTCGAGTTGTGAAAACTATCCACCGAGTGTAAGTTGCAACAACCCATTCCACGAGGTTGAATCATTGCAGATTGCTCATTTAATCTTGATAAATAAACTTAATGAAAATTTCTGAAGCACTAAAGCATTGCAGATTGCTCTTTTTTTTAATGATAATTTTTGAAGCATTTTTTGTAAATGACACTGTTTTAAATTTAATTTCTTACATGATGCAGTTCTATCATAAGAATCCATTGATATCATTCCCAACTCTGAGAAACCAATACTTTCGGAGATATAATTTGTCTGTTTGAACAAGAGCGCCAAAAAGCTCCTGTCCACAGGACCATTTTTTTTATCTAATTTTATTGGTACAATTGATCCAACCAACTTGAGACTGTTTATTATTAGCCAACGTATATTTTTCATCGAAGCCATTCAAACTACTTGAACGTTTTACACAAGTAAAAATTCTAGTTAGCTAATATGTCGCTTAGCAGTACAGGAAATATATTCGCAATGAGTATTGATTTCATTTGGAAGTTTTCTGCAAATGGTCCAAAAGTTGATGCCTGAATTGGAGGTACGAACGAAAATGCAATTTCAAGAAAAAAAAGTCCCATAAACATGGGATCACGAACGTTTCGTTTTCGAGAAACAGGGTGTTAAACTTTGAATCTTTTTCAGGTTTTTCTTCTCATAGTATCTCCAATTCACAAGATATTCAACTAAAATTTGGCATAGATATTACAATTTAGAGTTTATACCATGTGTCATGCCATTTTCCATAGTAAATCTACAGGGTGATATTTTGCTGTAACACTGTCGCCTGTTTTCCTCCAGAACTTATTTTTGTTGAGCCACTGTTAATTTGAAAAAACGTTAAAAGAAGCTTTGCTAGTAAACTTTACGGTTTCTTGTAGTTTTGTCATATCTGATACCGATCTCGAGAAAAAAAAATTGAACGATTCTCTCGAAATCCTCAGAAAAATCCAAATTGTCATAAAAATTCAGTTAGTAATCTGTGATGAATAAATTCATTGTTAGTTTTGATTCATCAAATCAAACTTTTGCGTTTTGAAAAATCAAGTTGGTTGCATTTTATTATCGAAACATGCCGAATTTCACGAATTCCGAAATGGCTCACATGCATTTCATGTATGGTCTTGCAAATGGAAATTAAAGAGAAGCTCAGCGTCTTTATATGGAAGGCTATCCCAATAGATTGATGCCAGGTCATTGAATGTTCTCTCCTTTTCATAGGCGTCTTTCAGAAGCTGGATCTTTTGCTACGAAAAATATTAATTCGGGTACACCACGCAGTGTGAAAACACCAGGACTAAAGAGGCAGTTATGAACGAAATAGAAGAAGATGTTTGGCGGATCTTGCGGGATTCTTTATTATATCCTTATCACATTCAGAGGGTGCAAGCTCTCCTGGCTCGAGATTTTCATCCGAGGATTAATTTTTGCCAGTGGTACCTTAATAAACTATTGAACAATCCTCATTTTGATTGTCAAACCCTTTCCACTGATGAAGCCTGTTTCTCAAGAACTTCAAGTATAAAGTTTCATAATGAACACATATGGGCTGAGGAGAATCCGTATAAAATTGTAGAAACTCATTTTCAAGAGCAATTTTCACTAAATGTGTGGGGTGGTAATATTGGCGATTATTTGATTGGTCCTTTCTTCTTGCCAGGTCGACACACTGGTCAATCATACAGACATTATTTAGAAAACGATTTGCCCTTGTTGGAAGATTTACCCCTTATGCTACGACGCGAAATGTAGCTCATGGATGACGGTGCACCCGCTCATTTTTCAGTTTTGGCTGGGGAGTATTTGAACGAAAATTATGAAAACAGGTGGATTGGACGGGAGGGTACATCAGTCATGGCCCACCAGGTCCCCAAACTTGAATATTTCAGATTTATTTTTATGGGGCCACCTGAATTCTCTAGTATACTCAACGCCAGTGAACCCCGTAGACGAACTGAGAAATCGTATAATAGACACAGTTAGGAATATTCCGGGAGTGTTTGAAAGAGTTTGATCTTCTATGAGAAGAAGAAGCGAATCTTGTATAAGAGTTGGGGGAGGAAATTTTCAACAATTGTTGTAGTTCAGTTCCTTCAGTGGTTGTTTAGTTTCTTTGTTATCATAATTTTTTGAGTTTTACGTTTCTTGTAGTAATACATTTTTTGTTATGATTATACGAGTTTATGCAATCTTTATGAATCATTGCTACAGATCGGGTTAATAACCATAAAAACTAATAATGAATTTATTCACCAAAGCTTACTAACTGGATTTTTTATGACAATTTGGATTTTTCTGAGGATTTCGAGAGAATCGTTCAAATTTTTTTTTTCGAAATCATTAGCGGATACGACAAAATTAAAAGAGACCATAAAGTTTAGTATAACAACAAGCTTCTTTTTACATTTTTTCTAATTAACAGTAGTTCACCAAAAAAAAAAAGTTCTGGAGTAAAACAGGGGCAGTGTTCCAGGAAAAATATCACCCTGTAGATTTGCTGTCGAAATTGACATGTCACATGGTGTAAACTCCGAGGGGGAAACCGCTGACAAAAATTTGTACACCAGAATTCCAACTCAACCGGAATTTCATTGGAATTCTATAGGAATTCATTAGGAATTCAATAGGAATTCCTTTGAAATTCTATTGGAATTCTATATTATTGTAGACCACAATTCCTAGCAGTTTACCCCTCGGTTAAAAATAACTATTTGGAGCTGTTTACATGATTGTCCGATAGTTGTCGCAATCTAACATCAATAGGAATTCTTTATAATTCAACAGAAATTCTGCGGACATCCTTGGAATTCAATAGAAATTCCAGGAATTTAATGGGAATTCCAGGAATTCAATAGGAATTCCATTGGAATTCCATGGAATTCTACTTTCTTGTACACCAGAATTCCTAGCGGTTTACCCCTCGGTAAACTCTTAATTGTAATATCGACGCCAAATTTCAGTTGAATATCTTGTGAAGTGTAGATACTATTAGAGAAAGACTTGAAATTTGTTTCAACTTTAATACCTTGTATCTCGTAAGCGAAACGTTTGCGGTCCCATGAGACTCTCCTATTTTTTTTTGTACCTCCTGTTTAGGAACACCCTGTATAAAACTCATTTTTGACAATTTGTGAGTTAGAAGTTTTCTGCTTAATGACGTTTAATTACCAGTCTTACAGCTGATTATAATCTGCTGCAAGACTCGATAACGACTTCCCCTCATTACATGGCCCAGGTAAGAAGACCTCTTCCTATACTTTATCACTTTGTAATGCCCTATTATTATTGGCTGTTCTTAGCACTTCTTCGGTAGTTTTGTGTGCTGTCCAAGAAATTTTGAGCATTCGTCTATGTATCCACATTTCTAATGCTTCAATACGGTTCATTGTTGACAATTTTAAGGTACATGCTTCCAATCCATATAAAAGCACTGTCCAAATATAGCACTCAACCATTCTCTATTTTAATTCTAAGTTAAGGTGGTCGTTACATGTTTTCATTCTCATGAAAGTGGTTTTAGTTATGGCTGCATTTATTCTCCATATCTGGATCCAACTGCTCTTTTATTATATAACCCAGAAACAGGAATTTGTGCGCCCTTTCAACTGGCATTCTATTTAATAGAAGTGTAGCATCCGTCTGTGGGTTACGGATGCAGACTAAGAATTTTGTTTTGTTTATATTAATTTTGATAACCATTACTTCTCTTACCTCGTGAATATTATCCAGCATTATCTGGAGATCCTTTAGGCTGTCTGATAAAATAACTGTATCATCCGCATAACGAAGGATATTGATAATTTCCCCATTAATTATTGTTCCATGTGGTTGACCTTGCATTGCCTTTTCAAATATCTGATCTGAAAAAATATTGAATAAAAAGGGGGACAAAATGTCACCTTGTCTTACTCCTTGTTGTATGGATATTTCTCTGGTAAGATTATTTCCAATTTTTATGTTTGCGGTCTGATTTCAGTATATATTTATATACTTTGTTTACACGTTACAAAAATAGGTTTAGCTGGCAGATCTTGAGTCTTGATGGATCCTGAGAAGGATCGATTGGGTTCAGTATCGCGCCAGGCGTAATGTACTTTAGCCGGGAGATCAAAAGATTGTCCGGCTGCCAAGTTTGTTAGCTCTTTAGCGTTACCCTGGGTGCACCAACGAGGAGGCGTATATCCTTGCCATCAATGCCCTTGCTCTTCAGTATTTTCATAGATTATACATATTGCACTCAAATCAAATTCCTTCTCGAAATCCACAAAGCACATGACAAAGTCTTCTCTCTTGTCACTGCACGTTTGTAACAGAAAATTTTGTGCAAAGAGCCCCTCTTTAGTACCGAGTGCATTTCGGAAACTAAACTGGTTCTGGTATGTAGTACTCTGAGGAAAATTTTGAGAGTTGGGCTCATAAGGCTTATTAGTCTGTATTCTGAACATTTTCTTGTCTTGGGGTTTTTCGGAATTGCGACAAATGTAGACCTGAGCCAGTCCGAAGGAATCTTTCCAGTATCGTAAACCACATCAAAAAGTTTTATCAGTCTACGTTGCTCCATTTAGCTGATGTTTATTTGAGTATGAAAGCAGTACGAATCAGTGATAGATTTATCTTTTGAAATCATGCAGCACTGTAGTGGGAATTGGAGAATCTAATTTAGCGTCGAAAATATGTATTTTCGGTGGCTGATGGTTCTTATATTTTAGTGAAGATTTAATAAAACTTTCAATTACAATATCAGGTAATTATTCAGTTCGATAATTATTAAATAGAGTCTCTTTCTCGGAAAAAATGGTTCAAGCACTGACGTAAAGTCAGGAGCTTTTGCGCGTATGTTCTATTGTCCATTCTCCTGTATTGGACACTTTTGACAAATTTTCCATGTTAAATTATTCAGGTGATTATTCAGAACTTCAGATGTTCGAAGACCGCTACAGGACCTTAATGTAGGGCTATCATCTCCCATAGATACATGCTTCAATATCTATTATGAATCGACCTGAAAATCTATATTATATTTTGATATGTCATCATGACATTCATGATTTTGAAGGTTCTCGCAAAATTTCAGCGATGCGATGTCGGACTACTGCTTCCTGATATATTATAAATTTCGTTTAAATGATTTTTTTTAAATTTTCTAGTAATACGAACATTTTTGCGTCGGCATTCTAGAACTAATTACCATCTTTGAATTGAATCGGCATTGTATTTTTTGGGTTATTGAAGAACTAATAACCGAATTTCAGATTGAAACTCCATTTGGACGATTATGCTAATTGATGAACTCAAATGTCGCATTCAGATACGCAATCTACCTTTAAAACTTGCAAGTCGCTATTTCTTTCCGTTCTCAAGGTATCGTGAGATACATAATATTTTTTCGTAATTTCTTCAAAATTTGCTAGTGGTACAGTCCTCACAAAATTTTACACACTTCTTCATCTCGATATTCTACAAGCATTTAGCAAGATTCCATTCGATTGAGTCTAGATTTTTTGAGTTATCGAGGACATAATATCCCAGATGGATATAAATCCGAAACCGTTACGCCGATTATGGCCAACAGCGGTCTCAACTCTCGCATTCAGATGCGCAATTTACCCTGAAAATTTCAAGTCCCTATCTCCTTTAGTTAAAGAGTTATCGAGGCAACGGTCACCCATCCAGCTACTGAACTCACACAAGGCTGCTCGGAACTCCAACAATATAGATCCGATCTTGTTCAAACTTGGAACTTGGTAGTGGAGTTAGGTTTTGAAGGCTCGCAAAATTTCAGCCATGTCGGATGAATAGATTCTGATATATAGAATTTTTTTCAAGGATTTTTTGAAAACTTTCTAGTGATACAATCCTCACGAAATTTCGCAAATATTTTCGCGCTGGCATTTTACGACTAATATCCATGTTTGAATTCGATCGATTTCGTATTTTTCGAGTTATTGAGGAAATAACAACCAAATTTCAGATTGATATAACTCCAAAACCATTTGGCCGATTATGCTAATAAACGAACTCAAATATCGCAACAAACAAGCTCAAATGTCACATTTAGATGCACAACCTAACCTGAAAATTTCAAGTCGCTATCTCTTTTCATTCTCAGGTTATCGTGACATAAAAAGTATTTTTTAATAATTTTTTTTTAATTTTCAATGAGTGATATGATTCTCACAAAATTTCACAAACGTTCTTAGGTTTATATTCTACAACTATTCACCAAGTTTCAATTCGATCGGATTAATATTGGTTGAAAACAAAATTATTACTCGGAAACCAGTGCCGATTATGCCCATTAACGAACTTGTCCGTCGTATTGGGATGCGCCACCTATCCTGAAAATTTCAAGTCGCTAGATCTCTGTTCTAAAGATATCGTGGTAACGGTCGGACGGCCGGTCGGACAGACTCAAATTTGACCCCGAATTCCTCATCGGGGAGTCGAACCCAATCTTTTGAAAAGATTTTCGGCAAAAAATTCGAAAATTATAGACATTTGGGCAATATGATGTTCCCCAGACATACGCGCAAAAAGACTACGGAATTCGACAGATTAGTAGATAAACTGGTGTTTCAGCGATATATGTTGAATAGTTTCTGAAATACATAATTTTTGGCGCACTTGTTCCTCTGAACAGTGTGCCTATCAATTTGAACATATGTCTGTAATTTTCTAATTTTTGGTGAAAATAGCTTCAAATGTACAGTTCCGACTGACTGATGGAGAATCTGAGGTCAAGCTCAATTCTGTCCGGCCGTAAGCACGATAACTCTCGAACGAAATGGAGTGGAGAGTTGAAATTTGCAGGATATTAGGAGTCTGAGTGCACCGGTTGAGTTCGTGTATGGGCAAAATCCGCCAAGTGGCTCAGTTATAGCCATCTGATATTTTGTTTTCCAAATAACTGATCTTATCGAATAATTGAAGCTCCTTAGTTAGGTGAAAAATAACGACATGAAGACTCATGTAAAATTTCATTAGGATCGTATGACCAGTAAAATTCTAAAAAAATATTTAAAAAAAAATATTAAAAAGTCATAGAAAATTATTGAAAAATATTCTATTCATCAGAAACTATTCGTCCGACATCGCTGAAATTTTGCGAGAGTCTTCAGAACCTAATTCTACTAGCAAGTTCCAAGTTTGAACACGATCGGATCTATATTGTTGGAGATCCGAGCAGCCTTGTGTGAGTTCAGTAGCTGGATGGGTGGCCGTTGCCTCGTTAATTCTCGAACGAAAGGAGATAGGGACTTGCAATTTTCAGGATAGGCTTCTCATCTGAATGGGAGAGTTAAGTTCGCTGCTGGCCATAATCGGACCAACGGTTTCGGAGTTTTTTACCCATCTGGAACATTATTTCCTCGATAACTCAAAAAATATAGACTCGATTGAATTGAAGCTTAGTAACTAATTATAGAATATCGACATGAAGATGTGGCTAAAATTTTGTGAGGACCGTAGGGGGAGTTGGGGCACCTTGTTACGATTTTTACTTAGACCCAATAAAAGACGATATATTGACAGTAACATCCAATTTCAGAAATATAATCTATTCAATATATATTCAAAATACTTTTCAAAGTCAAATTATCTATTAGATTTAATAATAAAAAGTATTAGAGCCTATTTACTGAAAATTGATATTTGTATCGATGTGCCCCACATCTGGGGTACATTGATGCATAGACTGGGGCATTTTGATTCAAATAAACATTTCTACAAATTAAACAAGTTTCATTGATTTTCATGACATTTATTTATTAATTGCTTATTTTTTATACTTTTTGGTAAATTATGTGTACTTAAAATCAATCCAAATAATAAACTATGCAATGAAAAATACTCAAACAATAAGATATAATAATTTTTATTTGGGTTAATCAGTCATCACTAGTTTTATACTTAAATAATAAGATATAATAATTAATATTTTATTGACTTAATCAGTCATCACTAGTTTTCATGAAGTTTGCTTAAATTGAAATGTTGTAAGGTGACAAATTTATCTTAAAATTGAATAGAGAAGCTGTTCTACTAGTGCCTTTCTTTACTTTAGGATTTGGTAACTTCGGCACAATATCAGAAATATCAACCGGAGCTTCGTCTTTTATATCAGGGAATACAAAAGTTCCAGTCGGTTTAAGCTTTAAAAAAGTGAGACTAGAAAGCCGTTTTGACCATCGGAGTATCTTGACACAATTCTTCCAACAAAATGCTTATAAGTTTGATTTTTTCGAACGTTTATTCCTACCTTTGTTATAACATAGTCACCATTATGAAAATCATTTGTTGCCGGTGGGGCATTATTAACAATATCATCATCAGATGATTCCATGGTAGATCTTCCGAATCGAATGATTTCTGTAACAAAATATTATCTGAAGAATTTGAAGAGTCCGATTCCATAGACATAGTCCTTGCCCTTTTATTTGGTTTCTTGATAGGATTCACAGTTATTCCTAGCAAATTTTGAGAAGTTTTCAAAGCTTTTTCGCGTTTTCGTTGTTCTTTTTTTAGGTTTGCTTGGTCTTTAGCTCTTTGCAAGTCTTCTATTCTTAGTTTTTCTGGAGTATCTGTGTAAATTCGCGATTTACCCTTTCCTTTTCCGGTTGGATTGTTTCGGTAAATTTTAGGATAAGGCCTTACAACTTCAGGAGTTACACATGGTTTGCTTGTGAGTGTTTCATTAATTCCATCAGAAGCTCTTGATGTTGAAGGTACATTATGTAAATGAAAATTATTCATGAAATTTTGTGGTTCTGTAGTAGGAGGTGGTGTACATTGCTCGCTCTCTATCGTTAATTCGGGATCAATAGGATTGGCACTAGAATATTTGTAGATTCATTTTGAGATTGTTGGTTACTATAAACGTCACAACGGGAAAAATCTTCTTCAGAAAATGCCAATCTATTAAATGGCACGATTCCGGGCATAGCAAATGCACTCGTAATATTTTTAGCGTTAAAAGATTCGAAAAAAGCCAACTTAGAAAGATTTGGAATGTCGTAAATAGTAAACGCTTTCCCAGGGTGATTAATGTGCCAGTCATTGAAAGCTACCTTGAGTTTTGCTTTAAACGGGCCGAAAACACCGACATCAAGAGGTTGAAGTTTGTGGGATGTGTTTGGGGGAAATGATAAGTAAACAATTCCATTTTCGCGTGAATAATTAATTGCTTCGACTGAAATATATGACTCATGATTGTCACAAATTAGAAGAATCGGTCTTTCCTTAGTGCTATTTGTGTGTTTTTGGATATGTTTAAGAACCTCTATAAATAATTCACCATTTATCCAACCAGATCTTGACGATAAGCCCAAAGACCCCTCAGGAGCACCATTTAAAAAATGGGTTTTGTAATGAACCCTCGGAAATACATATACAGGTGGAATACTATTGCCAGTTCCAGTAATGATTCCTCCAAATGTCACCAACTCGCCTCTCTCTGCACTAACAGAGAGAGGCGAGTATTCATAACCGTTGTAATGCCGGTTACATGGAAATTAATAATACGCTCAGCTGTAAAATTAAATCGTGAGAGAACATCTTCTAAATTATTGAAAAAGGTTTCAACGGAAGTCTTATTAAATGAAAATGATCGGGCAACACTAGTGTTTTCGGGTTTTCTTAAACTAATATTCTTATTTCTCTTACGAAAACCATATGTCCAATCTAAACCAGCACTTTTATTGACATCCCAGGATGGTGGATAGTTGCAATTCAATTTTTTAGCTCGTGAGCAAGCTGCCGCACTTGAGTTAATGTGAGTCCATGATGCATTTTACTGCATTTCATTATATAAGAATTTAGTTGATCTTATGGTTCAGTTGTAAATACTTGCTGGGAGGTGTACTTAGATGAAAAACTCACGTCTTCGCCGTCCTTTTCTTCTTTTTTTCAATTATATGCTGTAGAGTTGCAGGCTTTAAATTATATTTATCAGCTGCTTTTCTGATTGATAATTCTCCTTTTAGCACGTCAGATATCGCAGAAGCCACAGAAACTTCATCGATGAAAGTTCTCTCAGTTTTGCGTTTGAATGTTCGAACCATATTTCTATAAAAAAATGTTGTCTTGCATAAACATACATTTAACAAAATATTGGGGCACATTGATACGTATCAATGTGCCCCGCAGCACTTGTATCAATGTGCCCCTGCCTACTACAACCGAAATAAATATTTTATAAAATTAAAACAATTAATTATAATAAAAATTTAAGTCTATATAATGTAATGATAGATATGAACTTACCAAATATGTTAATATATCACACGTAACACTAAATGTATTAGAAGAATCACATCCGAAAGTAATCTATGAAAATTTTGTTGCGAACGTCAGAAACAGGTTCATACGTGTCGAGCGCAAAGCATTGAGTGAACGTTGCTACGCTCTAGTGTGCGTGTCTGGTGTATGATTACCTACCTATGTCTGGCGGACAGCTCTTTTAATGCGTTTTGTTTTCGACTTATATTTACTGTATCTATGTGCCCCGTGTATCAATGCACCCCATCTGCCCCTACCACCAGAAAATTTTTAAAAAATTACGAAAAAATATTATGTATCTCATGATTCCTCTAGAACGGAAAGAAATAGCTACTTGCAGTTTTCAGGGTAGATTTCGCATCTGAATGCGATATTTGAGTTCGTTAATTAGCATAATCGGTCAAATGGTTTTGGAGTTATATCAATCTGAAATTTGGTTGTTATTTCCTCAATAACTCGTAAAATACAAAACCGATCCAATTCAAACCTGGTTATTAGTTGTAGAATGTCGGAATTTCAAGCAAAATAATTGAATATTATTTATAGTCATCCGATCATCATGAAATTTTACATAAGTCTTCGTGCTGGTAATTTGCAAATTACTACCGAGATTTGATTCGATCAGATAATTATTTTTTATAAAATTCTCAAATTTTTAAATTTATATTATTTGTACGTAGCCATTAGATCAATACAGAACTTTGCAAAAATATAAAGGTCGTAATTCTATAGCTTGAAGCTAAATTGCAGTTAGATCAAATGAGCAGTTCCGGAAATATTCAGTAAAAAGGCTTAAACTTAAAATGGCTACAACTGCGGAACCACGGATTTTGCCCATTAACCGAGATATTCATGAAAAGTCCAAAAATACAGACATCTGCGCAAATGAGAGCTCGCTGTTCTTGTCGGAATAAGCGCAAAAATTCGATGAATATAGACATTTGGGCAAATTGATAGGCACTCTATTTAGGGTAACAAGCGCGCCAAAAATAACATTTTAAAGGAATAATATTTTCGATGGATTGAATAATTCGATGAAAATTTAAAATATTATTTTTTTTATGATAAAGTATACCCTTCAAATATCTCCATATGAATAATTATCTTTATTGCCATTTTGATTTATTTCATTTCCGATAGCTTTATCTATATGAACTTTCATTAGGGTGTTCACGTGTTTTTTAAATAAACTGTAACTTTTTTTACTCGGTGTATCATGAGAACTGTTCTCGTTCAACTTCAAGTGTGAATTCTGATGCAGTACGTCAATCATAATGCCCGAGTTGATGGGCAAGCTCTCGCTATACTAAAAATATCTAAATGGTTTCACCTGATAATCAACATCTCCTTGCCTACCTACTAAGGCTACTAGTTGGTGAGTATTCTAATATTTTCGAATTTGTTCAATTATATCGAGAAAATGCTCGCTCTCGTGAAAATTTCAATGATTAGTATAAAAATTGTATTTGATAAAATGGATAGCAATAAGGATGAACCATAGTTTCGTTTTTATGACAAAAGGTTTCTAAATTAGAATTCTTCGTTTGTTAGTAATGCTGACTGGAAACTGCCGTTTCATTAATGATCTCTCGTACATTCGTATTTTCCGATATTCACATTTTGTTTTTGTTCTAGGTGAGTTCAATAATCCAAATAGACCTATTCCTTCTCAGAGTAAGTACAAAATTATTACTATGTAGGTATAATAGAGATGTTTGTTCCTTATGTTACATGGATGAATTTTTACATTTCGAGCCTGGTTGAATATGCCAATAGTATTTCTGATTTGGTGAATTGGCATTCAAGAAACCTTCTCAAAATAATATCTACCGAATGGAGCATAATACGCTGATTCATCCGGAAATAAATCCGTTTGTCAATGGTATTTTTCGATATCGAAAATATCACTTATGATATTAGAATGAGTAACAAGATGTGAGTTTGGTATGATCTCTTAGCATGATTTCAAGTTGTGATCTTGCTTACGAAGAATCAAACTATCAACAAGTTGGAAAAGCGCTGTGGCCAGGGCTTTTGGCGCGCTATTCAAATTTATAGCCAGAGCCGTCACCCATCCACGTATTGAACTTGCTCAAGGCTGCTTGGCCCCCGGAAAAAAATATCATCCGGTATATTTCCACGAATTTCATCAGACTGTAAAAACAAGCGTCCAAAAAAACTGGTACACTTTTTGGGCGAGAATGGTCTCAACCGATTAGTTTTCAACATAAATTCATACAGTCACTGTTGGGTCGAAAATAAACAGTGCTGTGTCTGTAGGGGCGTAGGGAACCATTCCAATACATGCACCATTCGAATACATAAACAGTGCCTTGTTTGAGTGACGTAAGGACACAAATCAGTTCAATCATGCAATTGTGCCATGATATTAAAAAATACCCTGTATAGCAATGTGTTATTTTCAATAGTGTCTTCCGAGAGTAATTTCTATGAAGCAGATCAGTCCAATCGTACGGTTGTGCTATGAGAAACTATGAGTTGACAATTCACAAAAAACATTCTGTACCTATAGCAATTATTTCAAAAAATCAACCTAAATTCTTTCGATAACCGTTTTATAAGAGTTATTTCGATAGAAATGATAATAACCTTCACCGGAACAGGTACTGTCTTTTCGACTGGATATGGGACAGTTTGCAGATCTTAGAAAGTCGTGGATAAATTGACATCTTTAAAAATAAGCTTAGAATATTATGATAGCTAGTTGGTGACAAGTTTTTCATTGATAATGGTTATAAGAGAGTAATTCTTGGAAAATTACTTTATGGCACTGCCACATGAGACCACCGCCACAGCAGTGGAGGGAGATATAGCAGACGTGGAGAGCAGTTGAACGTTTGGATCGTTCCCATTTGTATACGGAAAAGCTCTCGAAACTCAAAAGAGGATCTGATGACATAATGAACTGGGAATCGACCATAGACATAAAATAACATGGACTGGTTGTAAGAAAGAGGCCATTGAAATCAGCATTGAAAAAAGACAGAATAGTTAAAGGCAAACCACGGTATGAGAATATATTCTTATAATTTGGCGATTGGCAAAACCACAGAAAACAAAGCATTGGTTTCCTTTATCCTTTGACCTTTCTTGTATACTGTATTGTTTGTTTATCTGTATTGTGTATGTGTTTTGGTGATTTGTAGACAGAATAGTTGAAGGCAAAACATCTGAGACTTGTTTCTGAATATTCTAATACTTATTACTGTCCTTATAATCTGAAAATATTTCTCATGAATTTCCTTATTGTAATTCATTCAGCTTTTTCGATACTCATTCAAAATAGTCAATATTTCTCTTAAAAAACCGGTTTTTTCCAATATACCCCAATTTCCAATTTGTGTATTTGCCCATGGTATAAACACACCATTGTTTTCACACCATTATTTGCCTTCACTTATTCTATCCTTCATAACATATATCTCTCTCTCTCTCTCTCTCTCGTGTATGGAATCGACATATAATCACGTTTATTTGGAAATTAAGAGCAGTCAAAGCTTTGTGAAACCCTTGACAACAGTGTATCGATTGTTTTATATCATTCTGACTTGCTGACAGTAGGATGGTCTCTATGTAAATAACGAATTTTTTTGAACGCACGTTAGATGTTATCTGTGAGAAAGTCATAAATCATAAATTCTTTGCAGAATATTCAAATGTCGATAATACAAGACATAAGGTGCCTCACATGTAACTGCGTACTGCGTTAGAAACAGAATATAACTATTTCAATAAAAAAAACCTCCTTGTATAAGCAGACCTAATACTTCCATTTACCAAATCGTTGAAAATTTCTCCGGATATTTTCACTTTGAAATACATATTTGTTCGAGAATTCTTCATGAGAAACTGACAGTCTTTTGCATGAGAGAGATTTTTTTGGGTAGCTTACTATTTTTCATTCAATGTTTGTTACTTGCGATACTGGTTCCAGAATCCTAATATCAACAAGTTCACCAAGTTTTGTTATATCTCATCATTTTTCTCATTTTCAAACTGGTTTGTCTGATTTGACAGTCGTGTCATGTCAGACATCATGAACTGGAACATAGAGAGATATAAAATATGAATGACATCACAGAACACTAACAATAATGATGTTTGCTTTACTAATAATAATGATCTATGCAAACACGTCATGATTACTTGAACTCATTCGAGTCACGTCAAAATTCAAGAATTGTTGACTAATTCGCTGGTCGAGGGTAAAATTATGGACCAGTATATCTCGATCGTTGAAATATTTTCATAATTCGGCAATATCTTCGTCAATTTAGATCCGATGGAGTTGAAATGTAGAATTTCACTGTAAAATAAGGTTTTGAAGGCTCTTGGCAGAATTTCAACGATATCTGACGGATAGTTTCTGAGATACAAAATTCTTTTAAATATATTTTTTTTATTTTCCAGTCATGCGATACGCACATAATTTTACATAAGTCTTCGTGTCGGTATTATTCACCTAACTACTGCTCTTTAATTAGATCAGATCAATATTTTTTGAGTAATTGGTTAAACAACATTTCAGATGGCTATAACTCTGACTGGGATTTTGTCCATTAACGAACTAGCCTGACCTAACTCATTGCCTTCGAGCGTAATCGTGCTGACGGCCGCACAGAATCATTTTTGACCTCGGATTCTTCATCAGTGAGTCGAAACTAATCGTTTGAGACCATTCTGGGCCAAACATTCGAAAATTACAGACATTTGGACGAATTGATAGGCACTCTGTTTTCCTGAATAGCGCGCCAAAGATTCTGAAATTATCTGCAGGTGGTTCACAACCATATACTCCATTCACTTTCATAAAGTCTCCCGGTTGGCCATGAAAATTTGACACATTTCACCATGTATATTTTGAAAATGTTAGGTTATAGTCATTTTCCTGTCAGATAACTACGCAACGTTGTCCTCTCTACATGTGAATTTACTTCGGAAAAATAATGAATTTGTGAAGATGTTATGTGAATTAAATAATTCCACAGTCCTGGGGACTTTAGAAGAAATTTTTTCCTCTGTTGTTACTGGAAATATTTCACGTATATAAACTGGTTGAAAGATTCAATTATGCTATTTTCTTGTATGGAAATCAAGATTCATGTGTTGGAATTTCATTGAAAAATAATGGATAGAGTAGTCCGTTACTTTGTGATAGTTCATTTGAAAAAAGAATTAAAGTACCTGAATAACCCGGCAGGAAGACTTCTAAAAGAACAGACGTACCTATGGAATTCCCCACTTTTCGAAATTCTCAAGAAATAAGCCTACAGAAGACATTTAAATAACTTGTTGCACAACCACCAGTTTCAAAATATATTAGTACTACGAAACCTGAGTCATTCTTATACCCTAATAAAATATAATGATAGGAAACTAAATAATTTCATTCGAGAGTTCAACATATCAGAATGAAGTTTTCGGTACTGTATTATATTCGAAGATAATGGTCTGTGATAATATCTTGTCTAAGATTGAAGATTATAGGTCCTTTCGTTTGCATAGAAAGTGTAGCACTTTCCTACACTCGGTGTAATTTACACTCGATATTAGCATTCGTTCGCTTATTAGATTTACACCAGTGTAGACAAAGTGTAGTTTATCTGCACCAGGTCGAAGGGAGGTGTGAAATGCAGTCAAACCAGAATGTAAGGTTATGGTTAATGGTACGGCAAAAAGAAGGCGCCAATAATTGACTTGTTATGAAAATATTTGCTGTCTGGGAACTTTGTTCTCTTCTTTAAAATGGGTATTATCAAATATAAAATTTGCAATAAGGTCAGGAGGATGAAGAAATAATTAATCCGTTGAAAAACTCTAATGCCATTTGGCAATTGTTTTGTGGATTTTTTTCACCAATTGATTTTTCAGACGATGAATTTACTGTTAATTTATTTGAAAAAGTCGTCAGAGAAGGGAGATTACTACAGTATGGTATTTTTATATCCATCAGATTGATGGCTGAACAAAAATAATAACCAATGTTTTAACGTTTGATGAACAAACCTTACTTCAGTGTATTTTTCATTCGTTTGCGTTACTGCACTGAAAATCAGCTGATTCAGAGTGCAGTATAGATTACACTACTCCAAGAAACAGACGAAAGAACCTTATGTTATGATTATGTTGAGAGTAGAAATTGGCAACGTCTCGGCGAATTGTTTTGACCTTGACGATATTTCAGCAGTGCCATCCTGCCTCTGTGTTAGTTACAAAAACCTGATAGATCTAAATCATAGCCAACCGGGAGACTTTATAAAAGTGAATGGAGTATATGTTTATCAATCGGGCATGCAGGTCGATATCCAGAATATATTTCAGATATTGCAAATATTCATCGACTCCCTAGTGAAAATACGGGACATAGGGTTATCGTCGAGCGGGTTGCCTATTGCTCTTATTCTCTCTTTTATTTCCGGGACACGTATCCTGGCTCGGAATAGTATTATTTAATTAGAATGAGCATCCGAATGGGAACCTCGTACATCAGTGCACATGCCATCGCCAACAGGCAGCAATGGCCATAATAATAATGCAAGAATTTATGGTCTCCGCTTCTGTGTACGATATTCACATGTTTGAATCGGAACGGGACAAATGACAGTCGGAAAAGTACAGGCAATTTCGAATGTTTGTAAAATCATAACCATACTGCCTCCGAAATCTGCGTGTGAATATTACGCGATGGCGGAAATAGCAGGCTAGCGGTAATTTTCCCCATGCGAAGTTTAATATTTAATGGCCTATTATTCCTTTTTTGAAACCATAAATAGAATATTGCTCAACTAGTCTCAAAAATTGGTTCAAGCACTGACGTGAAGTCAGGAGCTTTTGCGCGCATGTTCTACTGTCCATTCTCCTGTATTGGACAGTCTCAATCGAATTTACCATGGTAAATTGGAATTTAACATGTTAAATTCGATTAAGAGTGTCCAATACAGGAGAACGGATAATAGAATTCACCATGGTAAATTCGATTGAGACTGTCCAATACAGGAGAATGGACAGTAGAACATATGCGCAAAAGCTCCTGGCTTCACGTCAGTGCTTGAACCAATTTTTTTTTCGTAATTTTTTTAAAATTTTCTAGCGGTACAGTTCTTACAAAATTTTACACACGTCTTTATGTCGATATTCTACAACTAGTTACCAAGCTTCAATTCGATCGAGTCTAGATTTTTTGAGTCATCGAGGAAATAATATTACAGATGGATATAACTCCGAAACCGTTGGGCTGATTATGACCAACAGCGAACTTAACTCTCCCATTCAGATGCACAACCTACCCTGAAAATTGCAAGTTCCTATCTCCTTTCATTCGAGAGTTATCGAGGCAACGGTCACCTATCCAGCTACTGAACTCACAGATGGCTGCTCGGATCTCCAACAATATAGCTCCGATCGTGTTCAAACTTGGAACTTGGTAGTCTAGCGTTAGGTTCTGAAGGCTCTCGGAAAATTTCAGCCATGTCGGACTGATAGTTTTTGATATATAGATTTTTTTTTCAATGATTTTTTAAAAACTTTTTAGATATACGATCCTCGCAAAATTTTGCAAGAACTTTCGCGTTGTCGTTCTACAACTTATAACCATGTTTGAACTGGATCGGTTTTATATTATTCGAGTTATTGAGGAAATCACAATCAATTTTCAGATAGGTTTAACTCCAAATTCGTTTGGCCTATTATTCTTATAAACAAACTCAAATGTCGTATTCAGATGCACAACCTAACCTGAAAATTTCAAATCGCTATCTCTTGCCGTTCCATGGTTATCGTGACATAAAATAGTAATTTACGTAACAAGTCCGGAAAATAGGGTTTTTTTGGACGAATAGACAAAATTCTAGGACGAGCGTAAGCGAGTCCTGGAAGTCTATGAGTCCAAAAAAACCTTTTTCGGGCGTGTTGCGTACAATATTTTTTCGGCAACCGTGTTTTTCTAGACTATTCGAAGGTTTTCGACCGATTCGGTTCGAAATTCAAATTCGATTTGACATTTCTAATCGCTCGTTCTGACCGAAAACGTCGACCGTGAAGGAGCCGCGTTAAAATTCGCCACAGAAATACGTGAAACGTCAGAAGTTCGTCGATTTTCGCCGAAAAGTCACATTTTCCTATCGTTCTTCCGGAAAAACGAAAGAGTGAATCGAAAAAAGGGCTCAGCTACGGACTAATTTCGAATCTCGTCTTCGCGTTCCCGCAAATACCGTCGTTCCGAACGAGGTTTTCATAATGTATTTACAATGACCAAAACGACGTGATTCTTCCCGGCCTAGTCCGGGAAGTACGTACTTCCCGGACTAGGCCGGGAAATGCTTCTTTCTCAAAGAAAAAGCGTCCGGGAAGTGGGCACTTCCCGGACGGTTGCCGAAAAAATATTTTTTAATATATTTTTTGAAATTTTCTAGCGATATGATTCACACAAAATTTCACAAACGTGCTTAGGTTTATATTCTACAACTAGTCACCAAGTTTCAATTCGATCGGATTTATATTGGTTGAAAACAAAATTATTAATAGGAAACAATTGGGCCGATTCTGCCCATTAACGAACTTGTCCGTCGTATTGGGATGCGCCACCTACCCTGGAAGACAAGGGGGGCCGCCCCCCCTAGCTTTTATGGAAAGAACAAAAATAATCATATGTGCAAAAATTGTTTTGTCAAATAATTATACTTATTGAATTTCTTTACGTCTAGCCCCCCCCCCCCCCCTAAAAATGTTCATATGGGCGCCCTTGTGACGGGTGACGTCACGGACGGGCACCAAGTTTCGATTGTTTGAACAGTTATTATGTGCATCCGAATTTGAATGATCGTTTTCTCGTTGAAAATTGAAATTTTTGACTGTGGCTGAACTTTTTCATTATTCTTATGGATATAATAATCGATTCCGATAATAAAAAGTATACATACAAGAGACCTATTGTGTCATCAGATGAAAAACATCCAAAATTGAAATTAGTGGACACCCCCGAGTCGTGCACGGCGGCCGTGTGTCGTTCACACGACCACGACTTGGCCGGATAGCTGTGAAAGCTATCATTCAAGCCTTCACCCAAGAATCGGATGCCGGTGTCGTTTACACGACTGCGAAGCGAGGCTGTGGGAGAGCTCGAGCGTTTGTGTCGTTGCCGTACATAAAACCGTGTCGTGTTGATGTGAAGCGAGCCTAACACACTGAAAATAAATTTCCTGAAATTATTTTTGTTTGTGAGTATTCCTCTGTATAATTTTGAATGAGATCAAGAAAAAATTAGCCTCTATATAGGGTAAAGGCCGATTTATATTGTAAGTTACGCTCGGCTCAGCTCAGGCACACCAAAATATCTTTCAATGGGTTTTTAGATAAGATCGTAATCGGATGATGTGAATTAGTACATTTAAATCCCATTGAAAGATATTTGGGCGTGGCTCAGTTGAGCCAAGCGGGACGTATAATATGAATCGACTTAAAAGATGTTGATAAAGTTCATGTTTACTAAATATTTATATGAATTAATGACCTAAATTACGTAATAGAAAAATTGGTTCAAGCCCTGTGGACAGGAGCTTTGGCACTCTTGTTCAAACTTTGACAAATCATATCTTCGAAAGTATTGGTAAGAGTTGGGAATTATATCAATTGATTCTTATGATAGAACTTCATAATATCAGAAATTAAATTCAAACATCATAAAATAATTTAAATTCAACGAGGGTGCCAAAAATTATCAATCCAAAACCAATACTTAGACCAATTCTACCCAACAACGAACTCATCCGAGATATTCGTTCCTCAGTTCTATGATGAACGATATATTTTTTCCTCAAACCCACTCTGAAAATTATATTATATCAATTGGAACTTAAGCCAATATTTCAGTTTTGTTTTTACTGGAGATATTCTGAACTCAATATTATTAACTTACCATTACCATTCCCTTCATCATATGGATTATCCATGGGCATTAAATATCAAAATTTGGCATATCATGTCTAAGGAAAATAAGTTGACATGTATCAACACAGATCATATTATAATAATTCATAGATAGAATAATTATCGCATTCTGTGAAAACACAGAAGTACGATTTATTATTGAAATTTTGAAAAATCATACCTCCAAAAGTATTAGCTTGTTAGAGTTAAAAATGACATCAATGGATTCCTATGGTGAAACTGCATCTTGAGAAAAACTTAATTTGAAATTGGTAATGTAAAAAAAATTTGTTTGTTACTCCGAAACCATCTGACCGATTTTGTCCAATAACGAACTTAGCTGAGATATTTATGTCCCAAACCTATTCTGAAAATGTCAACTGTCTAGCTCTTTCCGTTCGAGAGTTATCGTGTTAACGGCCGGACAGAATCGATTTCAACCACGTATTCTTGATCAGTGAGTCGAACCAAATCGTTTAAAACCATTTTCAGTCAAAAATTCGAAAATTACAGACATTTGGGCAAATTGATAAGCACTAAGTTCCGAGGAACAAGAACGCCAAGAAACCGTACACGTAACAATATCGTTTCGTTCCAAATTTTAAAGTGATATTGTTCTAGTCGAATTTTTGATACATGAAAGATCATGAAAATCACAAAATTATCGAGAACTGAATCGATATTCCGGGAATTCATGGAGGAAGGGAGCTGATCGAATCTAAATCCATTTATCGAGAACGCCACGGAATAATTATGGCACCAATCAATATATTCCCATCTTCAGTAGAACTCAACATCGTCGATATGGCTTCAACATAATCCTACAACTATGCCGTTCCATTCAATTCATCCCACGCATTTTGCTTCTAATTTGAACTGATACTACCCCTTGAAAGATTTTCAATCACTCCGTATTTCGTTTGAAAGATAATTAAATTGATCGCGAAGGGGAGAGGCGTTTCTTCCTGGAACATGAATAATATATTAGATTTCATCTGAAAATCCGAGATATTTCCATCATTCTGTAGGATATAAATAAGAGTCTAATGAAATTACCTAATTTACCTCTTCATCGAATTTAGCATCGATATTTCGTTTTCTCAGCTTTTATAAGATTAAAATGGTATGAAATGTATTCATAACATTTTAAAGACAGACTTGAGTAATGAGAGAATCGTCAGATCACAGAATTTTCGATTTTGACATGTTCTGTATTTTATTGGAATTGAAATTCGTTGAATTTCTAATAATACCTGAAAAAACTTCACGCCTCAAGTAGCTTCAGGATACGATATCCACGAAATTCCGCGAGAATTAGTGGGTCGGCATTCCACAAGTAATCCCCGAGTTTTTATTGGATCAGATTTGTATATTTTCAGTTATAGAGGAAATAACAACAAAATTTCAGTACAACTCCGTTTGTCCGATTATGCCAAGTAATGAACTTAAATGTCGCATTCGGATTCGCAACCTACCGTGAAAATTGCAAGTCGCTATTTCTTTCCGTTCTCAAGTTACCGAGAGATACATAATATATTTTCATAATTTTTTGTTTTGTTGGGTTTCTTTATGAATCAATGTATTTCTATTTCAACAAGGAGATAACAGGATCGCGTTGATGTTATTCATAATAAACTGGATATTTTCTTTCGAGAAACTGTCCTCCGTTGAAGCTTATAGTGTTCATAGTTCATGATTATGTGAATTCTACTGAAAAGGGATGGAAACATTCAACAAAACAACCGCAGATGATGGTACTGGCCTTCCTATCATACATCTTCTTTTAAATGTTTCCTAGGTGTTCTTCGCCATCAGACAACTATCCACGTCACGAGTACATAAGATTTATAGCGCATACCTACTGATATTTGTTTATTTTTACTCACCTCACAATTTTGGTTGTTAAGATGATATGTGTGCTAAATTAAAGCATATATAGGGCCTTTGAGTTGTAAATTAATTTTAACCAGAGATTTGCCTCATCAAATAATATATCTTTTTCGTCGACCTCTGTGAAAAGTGACATTTTACGTACTAATTTGCGGCTGCAGATTCGACAATTTTTTTAGGCAAGTACTTTGCGACCGCAAAATATCTTTTTCCTTGTCATTATGAAGACAGCAGGATACGGTTCAATACAAACATAACAGTCTGTATGACGGAGGTTACACTCTCAATATGCCATCAATCTCGCATCAGTTCTGTCCGTGACCTTGTACACGATGAGACTAATGCGGATTGATGGTATATTGATGGATTGTCGAAGCACATTAAACGGTCAATAAGACTGACCATCAGTCCAACCGAAAATTTCTACGCGATAGTTATGGTTTGATATTTACAGAAAAAAAGGATGTGTTGCTATAATAGAATCCATGTCTACGAGTAATCGTAGAAAAAGGAAGCGATGGTGTAAAAAGTGGCTTAAGCAGACATAATTTTACTCGCGCTTATATTTATTGAACGAGATAAGTGATACAGGGGAAGAAGAGGAATATTCTAATTATTATAGAATGAAAGAAGCCTGTTTTCATCATTTCTTGCAAATTGTAATACCATACCTTACTAAACAACATCTGCACGGGGAAGGCAATTAGACCTGAGGGGAAATTGGCAGTAACTCTACGGTATCTTGCTACTGGGAGGAATATTAAAGATTTGAAATACTCCCCTATAATGTCAGTTTGAGTTCACTTTGGACATATTATGAACACTACAAAAGTAACTACACTCTTGTCCACTACATTTTTTCTCGTCTGATGTGTTTCGGAAACAAATACGAAGCGTTACTGTAGTAATGCTTTGTCTGTGAAGATGGAAACTTTGTTTCCGAAACATACGTCAGACGACAAAAACTGAAGTGGACAAGAGTGTAGTTACTTTTGTATTGAGCTATTAGTCTGGCTGGATACATGTAATGCAATCTTTTATGTTCTTTAATCTTATATGAAAGTAAGTGAAACAAAAATCTCAGAAGTAACATATATAAATATATTTATTTAAATCAAATTATGGTAAAAGCAGAGTAGGTACAACTAAAATAACGAATATGAGCACTCCCCCCGCTATTCATCTCAAGCGCTAACGACGTTGAAATAGATTTTTATTGCGGGATTTCACATATTGCCCTTCAAAAAGTCGAATTTAAGCGAGTAACCAAAACGAAGTGGGTAAGAAAATCCCTTTCAATCATATCCAATTTGTCATATGATTGATAAAATAATAAATTTCAAGTTCCCTTTCCATTAATGAACGGAGAAATAGCGGGGATATTCTCTTCTCTGTTCAATCATATTCGTATTCTGTGGCCAGGCGTCAGACTAATCAGATTGAAAAAATATTTAATATTCCATCAATCCGGACCATTCAATCCATGAATGATGTGATGCGAGACTGATACCTGACTGATAACATATTGACCGTGTAACCTGTCTATGAATAACTGTCAATCGCTGTGGCCATTATGGATACGGCATGATACGGTTCAATACAAATATAATGGCGATTTCCATTGACACGCTCGTATCACTCGGAGTCATATTTGACAGATATTTTCGGTTCAATTGGACAGATGCATGACAGATGAGATCGATTTCGAGTGCTCAATGGAAATCGCCATAAGTGTATGTGAGAATAACTGTCATTTGCTATTGTGAAATAATTTAAGAGGTCCGAAGTTCATAACAGTTTGTTTAAGTCCACGAAAAAAGTAAAGCACCTCGGCGAAAAACTGTCCATTGTGTCGCCTTCTTGCTACCCGTAGCGAAGCAGAGGCACGACAATAATAGACAGTTTTTCGTCCTTGGTACATAAATAACTATTTTCATTCACCATTTCTCTGATTCGGCTCAGGTTAAAAGTTTCAAGCATTTAAAAATTTCACAATAAACTCCTGCACGTTTACATGACCACCAAGATATTTCTTACTCTAATCTGTATTGTATATAAATCAAAATCTGTATCATCTGGAAGTTGAACTCCATTAAAAATGATTCGAGAAAACGTATTTACTCACTCCATTCTTATGATTAGTTAAAACACTGTATTGTCACTTCATTTTTATTCAATATCCAATCAATAGTTTTTACTATAAGGTCATACATAATTCAATCATCGCCCATATCATCAGATTGAATAGTTGATCCGTAAGTCCAACTGACAGAATACTCATAATTAGTAGGTAACGTTCATATAAACTCTATGTAAGGTCAAATTCTATGGGATCATTGCGCAGTCCACGTCTTTATTTCTATGTCTCCTTGTGACGTCTTCATGCGAAATTGTCAAACCAAGTAGCACGCTTTGGCATTTATTTCACTCCGAGATAATAAATTATCTATGACTTTCATTGTGAAAGAGTGGCAACGTGGATATAGCTTAGTCCAAGATTTTTCAGGAGCATATCCAAAAAGTGGGAGAGCCCAGTGGACAGGAGTTTTGGCGCCCTTGTTCAAACTTTGACAAACCATATCTCCGAAAGTATTGGTTTCTCAGAGTTGCGAATGATATCAATGGATTCTTATAATAAAACTGCATCATAAAATATAATTGAAATTAAATAACGAACTTATCAGATATATTTATTCTTCAAATTATATTAGATCGATTGAAGCTTACCCAATATTCCAGCTTTGTTTTCATGGGAGATATTCTGAACCCAATATGATGAAATTACCAAAGTATATGTTTCCATCATCCTATGGATTATGCAAGGTCATATAGGGTATATAATATAGGTATATAATATCCTGTTATTTGTTGTTTTGCTTCAATCATACTTTGTCTTCTAGAACAGAAGTAAATCTGTCATCTCTGGTAGATAAGATGACATGGATGAACATTGAACACAGATATAACACTGTGAAAACATTACAATGTGTTATTGAAATTTTGAAAAATCATATCTCCAAAAGTATTAGCTTCTTAAGTTGAAAATGATATATGTAGTTATAAATTGTTTTTATTAGAAATTTAATTCACATACGAATTGCTTCATGAAAAATATACGTATTAATTTAAATGAAACGAAACTTTTTCGTCATATTGAAAACAAATATTACTAATTGAATCCATTGTTTTCGACACCATTTCTCCCCTCTTCACGAATATGTATCTTGATGAGAATAATGTTAATCATATACAGAGTGATGTTTTCAATATCTGAACATCAAAACAAAGGCTTTTACATTGAAATTATTTTTCAGCACCTTATTCATAATCATAATTAGATTCAGATCATCTTGCAGAAGCTTCTTCAAAGCAAATAGCATTTTAACAGTCCCAAGTTTATACATCTACAAAATCTTATTGTTTTTCAGAAAACATTTCCATTACTTTGAAGTTTACAGAAACGGAAATTTAACAAGAAGAATTGATGAATATTTTCACCCAATTCATAAGTATTCCGATACTGAACGTAGCACTTTATATATGGTGGCTATAAAATTGTACAATTTACTTCCAAAGAGCATACGAAATATATCAGTGTATAACTCATATCGTAAGGCAATATATTTATTGATATTGAACTGTGAACCATATTCAGTCAGTGAATTCAAAGATGCTTGTAAAGTACATGTATAGGTGTTGAATGTTGTTTCTTTTTGCGCGCGTGTTCCGCAAGGAACAGCGTGCTATCATTTCGTCACAATGTCTGTATTTATCGAATTTTTTTTCGAAAATGATCTCAAACGATTGGGTTCGACTCCCTGATGAAGAATTCGAGGTCAAATTCAATTCTGTCCGTCCGGTCCGGCCGGCCGTTAGCACGATAACTCTCGAACGGAACGACTTCGAGCGTTGAATTTTGCAGGGTAGTTTTGTAGCATAAATATCTCGGACAAGTTCGTTAACGGGCGAAATCCACCGAGCGGTTTCAGAGTTAAGGCCCTTTTTAGTCAAAACGTTTTTTATGAATATTTCCGGAACCGATCACTCGATCTTTCTGAAATTTGGCATCAAATTGTAGAATCATGACCTTTATATGCCTGCGAAGTTTTGTTATGACCGGACGGCCCTAAAGTGGCAAAAAAAATGTCAAAAATTTTAAAAATTTTTTTTCACGATAACTCGAAAAATACTGATCTGATTAAATTGAAACTCAGTAGTTAGATGCAAAAGACCAATGCAAACACTTTTGCAAAATTTCGTGAAGATCACGTGACATGAAAAAAATCAAAAAATTACTACTATTTTGCGGAATACTTTGCTTAAAATTCCGAAACCAAAATAATATACAGTGCGTTCCAAAAAGTAAACACCAAGAGAAAAATTTCTTGGCTGTACAATTTTTTGAAATTTTGGTTTTCGGGAAAGTTGGTGCTCAACGAACGATGATTTTTGACATTTATGTCATTGATCGTGTTACTGTGCAAACCTGTTAAAATTGACATTTTTTTAGAAAAACGACCAAAAGAATTAAAAATCAGAACAATATCAAAAAGTTCCTGGAAGTTATGTTGCTCAGAATTTCATTTTATACCAAATGCCAAATTTCTTACTGAAACTCCGAAATTTTTTGATATTAATATTTTTCTGACAGCACGCTAGAGGAAGCTTTGGGCTTTGCGGAAATTCGAAAAATTATTCGGAATATAATTCCAATGAAAGAGACATTATTATAATTCAAATAAAGTTTATATTAATTTAATGTTCCTCATAAATTATGATTTCTATGGTGAAAATCTCACAATCTTGGTGCAAACCGAATTGTATCAGAGAAATTAAATGCGCAAAGAGCTAATATCTTGCTAATTATTCTTGGAACATCATAAGAAATTAAATTTTTTGATTTCACTTCTGAAAAATAAGTCTCCAATCCTCTGAAATCCCTTTTGAATGAATTTACTCAAATACCACTAAAAACGCAATACAGACCTCATCTAAAACAAAACCTGTGAAAATGAAATCGTGTTGAAAGGCGCATTGAAAAAATAAATAATTTGCAAGTATATTATTCTTTGCGCCTGTAAAATCGATTTCATTTTATTATTTTCACAGGTATCTTTGTTTTAGATGAGGTCTGTATTGCGTTTTTAGTGGTATTTGAGTAAATGTACCCAAAGGCGATTTTAGAGGCTTAGAGAATTATTCTACAGATGTGATATAGAATAATTTAATTTCTTATGATGTTCCAAGAATAATTAGCGAGATATTAGCTCTTTGCGCATTTAATTTCTCATGTATAATTCGGTTTGCAATAAGATTGTGGGGTTTTCACTATAGAAATCATAATTTATGAGGAACATTCAATTAACATGAACTTTATTTGAATTTAGATAATGTCTCTTTCATTGGAATCACATTCCGAATAATTTTTCAATTTTCCGCTATTGTCATCAAAATATTAACATCAAAACAATTCGGAATTTATTTACATATTTACTATGAAATTTGGTAGTTTGGTTTAAAATGAAATTCTGAGCAACATTTCTTCCAGAAATTTTTTTATATTGTTCTGATTCTATGTCTTCTGCATTTTTCTGAAAAAAATGTCAATTTTGACAGGCTTGCAGAGTAACACGACCAATGACATATATGTCAAAACTCATTGTTTCTTGAGCACCAACTTTCCCGAAAATTCAAATTTCAAAATCCTATACAGGCGAGAAAATTTCCTCTTGGTGCGTATTTTTTGAAACGCATTGTATATAGTTCCAATTTGTTCTGTTTATTCCAAATATTGGAAAATATAGGGTGAATAATTCCGGGCAATCAATATGGTGTACCCACGCCACCCTCCGGATAATTGTATAACTACGAAGGTCTCCAAACAAATCTACAGAAGATTCGCAACTTCACCACCAGATACCACTAGTAACGCGTTCAGGGTGTGGTTTACCGAATTGATTTTTTCAACGAATATATACCTAGTTCCATCTATCCACCACTAGATAACGCCTCGTTCGTTCCGTATATAAAATATTTTCGGGTGAATCCGCAAATTTCTAAGATGAAGAATTCTGAGGAATCAACTCCGCTTAGATCATGCTACATACAGTGCGGAAAATAAAAAATGGGTTCAAGCCCTGTGGACAGGAGCTTTCTGGCGCTCTAGTTCAAACAGACAAATTATATCTGGTATTGGTTTCTCAGAGTTGGGAATTATATCAATGTATTCATATGATATCACTGCATCATAAAGGAAATTTAATTCAAATAATAGTTTATTAGATAAGTAATAATAAATTACCTTGTAATCGATCAAAAATTTCCTGATCTACGTTCACCAAACTACAGAATTATGCTTTCAATATTTACGTAATATTTTCAAACATTTTCGGGTGAGGTCCCCGTTGCATCGCTAAAATACGAGTATTTCAACCCCAATATTTTTGAAGTTACAATATTCCCTTCTGTCAAGTTGACATTATGAGAATTCATACATAGAATAATAATTATATCAATCTGTGAAATACGATTTACATTGAAATTTAAAAAAATCATATCTCCGAAAGTATTAGCTTGTTAGAGTTGAAAAAGATATGAATGGATTCTTATGGTAAAACTGCTTATTAAAAAAAAATTGATTTGGAATTTGTTTCGTAAAAAAAATTTTTTTTTTGTTACTCCGAAACCATCTGTCTGATTTTGCCCAATAACGAACTTAGCCGAGATATTCATCCCCCAAACCTACTCTGAAAATTTCAACTCTCTAGCTCATTCCGTTCGAGAGTTAGCGTGCTTACGGCCGGCCGGACCGGCCGGACAGAATGAATTCCGACCACGGATTCTTGATCAGTGAGTCGAACCAAATCGTTTAAGACCATTTTCATCGAAATATTCCAAAATTACAGACATTTGGGCAAATTGATAAGCACTCAGTTCCGAGGAACTAGAGCGCCAAAAATGGAATAAATTCATTATCTTGATTACTGTAGATATCTATGGAAATCCCGCAACATGTCAAATTGAAATTTTAAATTTTCATTCTTCGTAAATATGCGGACCCTACCTTCAACCCCCTTCGAAACACAGGTACATATACCCCAATTTTTCAAATAGGAAGTATGGGCTTGTGATACATTGTTTGAAAGGTCATTGTCTATTGTGAAGTGTTATCAATTTCATGTTTATTGCTAAACTGAAAATGGAAAAAATAAAATCATGTGATTACCGAAATTCATTATAATATTCCTACGAATATTTCCAAATATTATTACAATAATACTAAACTTATTTGCCTTCATCATGTGCATGATAGAAAGATATAATGAAAACTACATAAAACACTTTCTGTGGCGATGTTAGTTTTTTTTGAACGCCTTCGCGAATTGTTTTTTGCTGATAAGCTGTAGTTTATTAATTGCCTAATTTGTGTTTGAATTTCATTAACAATTTTGAATAATGGTTCGATTATCGGAAATGCACAAAATAACAATTTTACAAATGATTGGTTACGAAGATAACACACGAACACAAAAAGAAGTAAGTCGCTTGTTTCACGAGAAATTTCCGGATTTGCTTCCTATAACCCAAAGGACGATAAGAAAAATAGAGAAGCAGTTTCGCGAGTTTGGACATGTAACACAGATTAAAAAAGCATCTGCTAATACACTGTGTGAGGAGGTGAAATTAGATGTGATACTAGACTTTGAAAAAAAAGTACACATAAATCGAGTAGAGATGCCTCCGCAACATTCAATGTCAGCCATACATCCCTATAAAATGATACCGACCCAGGAGCTCTTGGAAGATAATTTTGATGGGAGAACTTATTCTTGTGAACAAATGATGGACATGTTGGATAACAAGATTATCCAATACGTAGACGTTTTTTTTTCTGATGAGTCCACTTTTTCTCTCAACGGCCATGCTAATCGTCAAAATTGTCGCTACTGGTCTACTGGATAAGATAGAAACACGAAATTCCCTCAAAAGGTTAATGTTTGGGTAGGAAATGTTCGAGACCATATCATAGTCCTCTTTTTCATTGAGTACAATTTGAATAGCGATAAATATTTAGCACTACTTCAAAATAATGTCCTTCCAACTTTGGAAAATTTCTATTCTGATCAAGGAAATCCGTTCCACGCAATACGATATGGTTCCAACAGGATGGAGCAGCACCACATTACCAAAACAATGTCCGGCAGTACCTCAACGCAATATTTCCAAATCGGTTGATAGGAAGGCGAGGAACGATCGAATGGCCAGCGCGATCATCTGATCTTAACCCATTAGATTAATTTTTATGGGGATATGTGATGAGCATTGTGTACAAAACTCAACCCGTTGGTCTGAATGACCTAAAAGATCGAATAACGCTTGCGATTAGGTAAATCACTCCTAGTTGAATAATGTTGGAAGAAATTTTTATTTGGTAGTTGCCAAGGCGTTCGCAGTGAACACTTTGAACATCTAATTCATTAACATTCATAATTTGTTTGTTACATTTTTAGTATTCGATATTGTACCAAATTTTTTTGCAATAAAAATGAAAGTGATAACACTTCTGAATAGAGAATGATGAGACCTTCAAACGATGTATCCAAAACCCATACCTCCTAATTGAAGAATTGGGGGTTGACCTGTCTCTCGAAGGGAGAGTCCGCATTTTTACGAAGAAAAATGACAATTTAAAAATTACGTGTTTCGGGATTTTCCATAAATATGTACAATAGTAACCAAGATAATGAATCTCATCAATTTGGCTTTTCCACACTGTAAAGAGTATAGACTTTCGCAATTGGGCACATGGATGAAAATCACTTTTGGCACGTCTTTTATATAATAGGTGATATTATTCCCTCAAAAGGGAGTAAAGGGTAGAAATTCATAGCCAACTTAAGTCGTGATTAATTTATGATATTTATTCGATATTAATATTTACATTAATATTGGAACCAACACTGATAGTGAGCAAATATGTGGATGAATTAATTTTATTATTTGGTAAACCAATATCCACTTGCTTTACCTCGCTTGAAATTGACGGTTTTTTTCCTTTTCCGAATCTAAGCCCGCAAGAATTTTCTCGGCCATATTTTTTTATGAGTAAATGAATATTGAACGTAGCCCTCTGTAACAATACCGGATTTCCAACCACCATGACGTTTTATAACGCCACTATCAACATCTGTATCGCTTAGCGAAGATGGATGAGCCCCAAAAGCAGTGGTCTGTGTAAGAAAATCAATTACGTATTTTGAGCTATCTGCTTAGATAATCCTCCAAAAAGTTTTCTACCTACTGGCTGCGTAGAAAATTTATTATTTCTATAAATCATAAAAAAAATCGTTTCCGTAAAGGCATATATTTTTTTACAAACGGCAACAAAATCAATCGAATAGTTTTCTTTGGTGACAATCATCAACGCTCTGTTCACATGGTTTTTGGTATTTTTGGCGCTCTAGTTCCTCGGAACTGAGTGCTTATCAATTTGCCCAAATGTCTGTAATTTTCGAATATTTCGATGAAAATGGTCTTAAACGATTTGGTTCGGCTCACTGATCAAGAATCCGTGGTAGAAATTCATTCTGTCCGGCCGTCCGGCCGGCCGGTCCGGCCGTAGGCACGATAACTCTCGAACGGAATGAGCTAGAGAGTTGAAATTTTCAGAGTAGGTTTGGGGGATAAATATCTCGGCTAAGTTCGTTATTGGGCAAAATCGGACAGATGGTTTCGGAGTAACAAAAAAAAAAATTTTTTTTTACGAAACAAATTCCAAATTAATTTTTTTTTGATAAGAAGTTTTATCATAAGAATCCACTCATATTATTTTTAACTCTAATAAGCTAATACTTTCGGAGATATGATTTTTCAAAATTTCAATAATAAATCGTATTTCAACGTTGTCACAGAATGATATTATTCTATGTATGAATATGAATTGTCATAATGTCAAATGATGTTCCTACATTATCGAAGAATTGTGAGCGAAGTGAGAAAAATCTCAGTTGTTTGCTCCGAAATTAGTTTTTCTCAGAAAATTCTTACATTTCGGAACTGAACATGAAGTAAGAGATCTGAGAGTAGTGAGACTGCTTTTCATCCATAGACATAGATATAACTCTCGAACGGAATGAGGTAGGTAGTTGAAATTTTCAGAGTAGTTTAGGGAGATGAATATCTCGGTTAAGTTCGTTATTGGGCAAAATAAGCCAGATTTAATTTGATTTCTTCCATGGTGCTTTTCTCATTCTCATGATTGCTCATTTAATCTTGATAAATAAACTATTATTTGAATTGAATTTCATTTAGGATGCATTTCTATTATATGAATACATTGATATAATTCCCAACTCTGAGAAACCAATACTTTCGGAGATATAATTTGTCTGTTTGAACTAGAGCGCCAGAAAGCTCCTGTCCACAGGGCTTGAACCCATTTTTTCAAATACCAAAATGGTGAATACCAAATCCTGAATATCGTCAATTGTCATTGCTACCTGAAATACCTAGTAGAATTGAAGTTTCTACTTGAAATAATGTTTTTGGCGCTCTAGTTCCTCGGAACTGAGTGCTTATCAATTTGCCCAAATGTCTGTAATTTTCGAATATTTCGATGAAAATGGTCTTCAACGATTTGGTTCGACTCACTGATCAAGAATCCGTGGTCGAAATTCATTCTGTCCGGCCGGCCGTAGGCACGATAACCTTCGAACGGAATGAGCTAGAGAGTTGAAATTTTCAGAGTAGGTTTGGGGGATAAATATCTCGGCTAAGTTCGTTATTGGGCAAAATCGGACAGATGGTTTCGGAGTAACAAAAAAAAAATTTTTTTTTTACGAAACAAATTCCAAATTAAATTTTTTTTAATAAGAAGTTTTATCATAAGAATCCATTCATATCATTTTTAATTCTAACAAGCTAATACTTTCGGAGATATGATTCATCAAAATTTCAATGTAAATCGTATTTCACACATTGATATAATTATTCTATGTATGAATTGTCATAATGTCAACTTGACAGAAGGGAATATTGTATCTTCAAAAATATTGGGGTTGAAATACTCGTATTTTAGCGATGCAACGGGGACCTCACCCGAAAATGTTTGAAAATATTATGTAAATATTGAAAGCATAATTCTGTAGTTCGAGAGAGGAGAAAATTTGGTGAACGTAGATCAGGAAATTTTTGATCGATTACAAGGTAATTTTTTATTTATTACTCATCTTCTTTCATATTATTACTCATCTTCTTTCATATTATTACTCATCTTCTTTCATACATGTTTTATGGAATACCTACTATTTGTAGGTACTTTAAACCTGTTTTGGGCAATTGTCATACGAAACTTGTTTTTTTGGCGCTCTAGTTCCTCGGAACAGAGTGCTTATCAATTTGCCCAAGTGTCTGTAATTTTGGAATTTTTGGCTGAAAATGGTCTCAAACGATTTGGTTCGACTCACTGATCAAGAATCCGAGTGCGAAATCGATTCTGTCCGGCCGGCGGACCGGCCGTAGGCACGATAACTCTCGAACGAAAGGAGTTAGCGGATTGAAAATTGCAAGGTGGTTTTGGAGCGTAAATATCTCGGACAAGTTCGTTCGATCTATCTGAAATTTAGCATCAAATTGTAGAATCATGACCTTTATACGCATGTGAAGTTTTGTATTGACCAGATTACCGCAAAGTGTAAAAAAAAATTTTTGAAAATTAAAAAAAAGTTTTTCCACAATAACTCTCGAACGGAATGAGCTAGGTAGTTGAAATTTTCAGAGTAGGTTAGGGAGATGAATATCTCGGTTAAGTTCGTTATTCTTGATCAGTGAGTCGAACCAAATCGTTTAAGACCATTTTCATCGAAAAATTCGAAAATTACAGACATTTGGGCAAATTGATAAGCACTCAGTTCCGAGGAACTAGAGCGCCAAAAAGGGCAATCTACAATGCTTCAATGCCTTAATGCTTCAAAAATTGTCATTAAATTTATTCATCAAGATTAAATGAGCAATCTGCAATGATTCAACTTCGTGGAATGGGTTGTTGCAACTCACACTCGGTGCATAGTTTTCACAACTCGTACACACGATAACTCTCGAACGGAATGAGCTAGACAGTTGAAATTTTCAGAGTAGGTTCGGGAGATAAATATCTCAGCTAAGTTCGTTATTGGGCAAAATCGGACAGATGGTTTCGGAGTAACAAAAAAAAAAATTTTTTTTACAAAGCAAACTCCAAATTAATTTTCAATAAGCAGTTTTACCATAAGAATCCAATGATATCATTTTTAACTCTAACAAGCTAATACTTTCGGAGATATGATTTTACAAAATTTCAATAATAAATCGTATTTCAACGTTGTCACAGAATGATGTAATTATTCTATGTATGAATTGTCATAATGTCAACTTATTTTCTTGAGACATGACATTATCTAATCAATCGAAGAATTGTAAGCGAAGTGAGAAAAATCTCAGTTGTTTGCTCCGAAATTAGTTTTTCTCAGAAAAGTCTTACATTTCGGAACGGAACATGAAGTAAGAGATCTGAGAGTAGTGAGACTGCTTTTCATCCATAGACATAGATATAACTCTCGAACGGAATGAGCTAGGTAGTTGAAATTTTCAGAGTAGGTCAGGGAGATGGACATCTCGGTTAAGTTCGTTATTGGGCAAAATTGGCCAGATTTAATTTGATTTCTTCCATGGTGCAGTTCTCATTCTCATGATTGCTCATTTAATCTTGATAAATAAACTATTATTTGAATTGAATTTCCTTTATGATGCAGTTCTATCATATGAATACATTGATATAATTCCCAACTCTGAGAAACCAATACTTTCGGAGATATAATTTGTCTGTTTGAACTAGAGCGCCAGAAAGCTCCTGTCCACAGGGCTTGAACCCATTTTTTAAAGATTACCTTTGCCATCAAGAAATTTTCATACGGAGTTTATTTGAGAAATTGATCAACTTCTCTAGTAAGAATTTTTTGATTTTTTTGGATGGTATCCAAAATGTCTTTTCTCAGAAATGATTTCAATCTTGAATACTCACTGGTAAAATTTTAGATCTCAAAGCAGGCTTTTATTATAGAGTAATGTGACCAGAGTGTGGAAGACTTAAAATGATCCGTTTTCTATAAACTATAAACACACTCTCGCTATGAATTATTTCTTTTGATCAGGCACCAATAATAAAATTCCTGCATCACTTCTGCACTTCTGCACTTCTCCGGGATTTCTCTGGCAATAAATCAACAACTCACTATATCTGTAGCACCTTCTTCAATAGTTATATCACACATTTTTGGCGCTCTTGTTCCTCGGAACAGAGTGCTTATCAATTTGCCCAAACGTCTGTAATTTTCGAATTTTTCGATGAAAATGATCTTAAACGATTTGGTTCGACTCACTGATCAAGAATCCGTGGTCGAAATTTTTCTGTCCGGCCGTAGGCACGATAACTCTCGAACGGAATGAGTTAGACAGTTGAAATTTTCAGAGTAGGTTTGGGAAATAAATATCTCGGCTAAGTTCGTTATTGGGCAAAATCGGAAAGATGATTTCGGAATAACAAAAAAAAATTTTTTTTTACATAACAAATTTCAAATCAAGAATTGTTTTCAATAAGCAGTTTTACCATAAGAATCCATTGATATCATTTTTAAATCTAACAAGCTAATACTTTCGGAGATATGATTTTTCAAAATTTCAATAATAAATCGTATTTCTACGTTTTCACAGAATGATATATTATTTATTTTATGAATGAACTGTTATTATGTCAACTTATTTTCCTGAGATATGACATTGTCTCATTCATTTCAGCAATCGTAAAATTATTAGAATTATAATATGATATCAAACTTTTTGTTTGTTGATATTTTCATGACTATGGTCAATCCATATGATGATGGGAATGGTAATAGTAAGTTAATAATACTTGTGTTCAGAATATCTCCAGTAAAAACAAAACTGGAATATTGGTGTATTGGATTATTGGAGTGGATTAGAGTAAAGAATATATATTATTCATCATAGAATTGAGGATTGAATATCTCGGATGAGTTCGTTGTTGGGTAGAATTTGTCTATTGGTTTTGGACTGATAATTTTTGGCACTCTTGTTGAATTCAAATTCTTCTATGATGTTTGAATTCAATTTCTGCTAAGATGAAGTTCTTTCATAAGAATCCATTGATATAATTCCCAACTCTGAGAAACCAATACTTTCGGAGATATAATTTGTCTGTCCGAACAAGAATGCCAGAAAGCTCCTGTCCACTGGGCTTGAACCAATTTTTTTTTTTTTTTATCAACTTAACAAAACGGCTTATGAAATACGAGCAAACTTTTCGATATTCACAAAAAACAATATGATTGCTGCTATTCATTAGCATCAACAGCGACCAGATTATTTTTTTTATGAACCATCCAGATTTTTGTGTTTGTAAATTACGTATGCCATATTGATTTTTGGAGCTCTTGTTCCTCGGAACCGAGTGCCAATTTGCCCAAATCTCTGTAATTTTAGAATTTTGGGCCGAAAATGATCTCAAACGTTTTGGTTCGACTCACTGATTAGGAATCCGTGGTCAAAATCTCTTCTACCAGCCGGCCAGCCGTCCGTCCGTTAAAACGATAAATCTCGAATGGAATGAGCTAGACAGTTCAAATTTTCAGAGTAGGTTTGGGGGATACATATCTCAGTTAAGTTCGTTATTGGGCAGAATGGGTGGACTCGGAGTAACGAAAACAATTTTTTTTTAAATTACAAATTTCAAATTAACTTTTATTCCAGATGGCAGTTTCATCATAAGAATCCATTGATATCATTCTCAACTCTAACAAACTGATAGTTTCGGGGATATGATTTTTCAAAATTTCAATAATTAATCGTAATTTTATGATTTTATACAATGTTGAATTTAATTTTTTATGATGGAATCCTATCATAAGATCCCATTGATATCATACCCAACTCTGAGAATCCAATACTTTCGGAGATATGAATGTATCGGTTGCTTATAACGACGAGATGTAAGTGAATTACCTACATCGCTAGAGATGTACATGTTTGAGTAAAGTTATTCTATTTGTTCAATTAAGGAGTTGAAAACGAAATATCAAAGTAGCAGCTAGTTGTTAGAGACTTATTTTAGTTTGCAAATTCAGACTGTTGATTCCATTGTAACTAGTTCAAAACCATCTGCACCAAACAATTTTCAATTATGAATTGTACAATTGAAGATATCGCCTTGGGCCTTCGTAGTTTCGCTACGGAAAATTTTGATAATCGTTCGTTTCTCGTTGGATTTTTTTTTTGCGATGACAAATAAATGAGTTTGGATGTGAGAGTTTCGTTGGATCGTGCTTTTTCTATATACTGAATGTGCTCTAGGCACGTAACTGTGACTAGAGTTGTTGTCAATTTTGGAGCTTGAATAAATTTCGTATGTGAATAATTGCACATTTCCAGAAATTAACTGCATCAGAGGAGTTTGAAATTATTTGATGAAGGGTCTGAAGTTTATACCTACGGAACCTGAACTGACGATTAATGAAAGAACAATTCACGTAGTTATGTGATGAAGTCGCAAAGCGACGAAACGCACCATAGTGCTCGATAAATAAGGCAAAACTGATCCAATTCAAACATGTGTTGTGGAATGCCAACCCAAAAATTCTTGCAACATTTCGTGAGGATCGTATGGCTAGCCTGCAGAACCTAACTCTACTGCCAAGTTTCAAGTCTGAAAACGATCAGTTCACTAGCTGGATGGGTTACCGTTGCCTCGATAACTTTCGAACAATAGGAGGTAAGGACTTGCGATTTTCAGGGTAGGTTGCGCATCCGAATGGGAGAGTTAATTTCGTTGTTGGTCATAATCGGCCAACAGTTTCGGAATTATAGCCATCTGGAATATTATTTCCTCGTTAACTCAAAAAATATAGACTCGATCGAATTGAAACATGGCAACTAGTTGTAGAATATCGACAAAAAGAGGTATGTAAAATTTTGTGAGGACCGTACCACTAGAAAATTTTAAAAAAATTACGAAAAGATATTATGTATCTCTCGATACCTTGAGAACGGAAAGAGATAGCGACTTGCAATTTTCAGGGTAGGTTGCGCATCCGAATGCGACATTTAGGTTAGTTAGATGGCATAATCAGCCAAACTGTTTTGGAGTTATTGTTTTGTTGTTTCCTCTATAACTCAAAATATACAAATCTGTTCCATTTAGAACTCTGTAATTACTCGTAAAATGCCGACCCTCCAATTTTCGCGTAATTTCGTGAATATCTTATCATGGAGTTACTTGAGGGGTAAGTCCTTTCGTATTTCAATTCCAAAGGAACTAAAAATTCTGTGCTCATAGACGTCACTGAAGTCTGTCATTAAAATGGTATGGAATCTATTCATATATGTATTATAAAAGCTGAGAAAACGCTATATATCGATGCTAAATTCGTAGTGTAGTTCCAATAGAAGTGAGTAGACAATAGAACATGCGCTCAAAAGCTTCTGACTTCCCGTCAGCTTGAACCAATTTTTTCGAAAGACATGTTTTGAAATTAAATTCTTTTAGGATGCAGTTCTATCATAAGAATCCATTGATATCATTCTCAACTCTGAGAAACCAATACTTGCGGAGATATGATTTTTCAAATTTTGAACAAGAGCGCCAAAGCTCCTGTCCACGGGGCTTTGCCACATTTTGCGCGTATGTTCTGGGAAACATCGCGTTATCATTTTGAGCAACTATCTGTAATTTTCGAATTTTTTGCCGAAAATGGTCTCAAACGATTGGGTTCGACTCCCTGACGAAAGAAGTCGAGGTCAAATTTGATTATGTCCGGCCATATGTGCCGAAATAACTTGAGAACGGAAAGAGATAGCGACTTTCAGGCTAGGTGGCGCATCCCGATACGACGGACAAGTTCGTTGATGGACATAATCGGCCCAATGGTTTCCGAGTAATAATTTTTTTTTCAACCAATACAAATCCGATCGAATTGAAACTGGGTGAGTAGTTGTAGAATAAAACCCTAAGAACGTTTGTGAAATTTTGGGATAATCGTATGACTAGAAATTAAAAAAAATATATTATTTATGTCACGATAACCTGAGAACAGAAAGAGATAGCGACTTGAAATTTTCAGGTTAGGTTGTGCATCTGAATGAGTCATTTGAGGCATAATCGGCCAAACGATTCTGGAGTTATACCCATCTGAAATTTGTTTGTTATTTCATCAATAACTCGAAAAATACAAAACCGATCCAATTCACAAATGGCTATCAGTTGTAGAAAGTCAATGCGAATATTTATGCGAAATTTTGTGAGGATCGTATCACTTGAAAATTTTGAAAAAATCATTGAAAAAAATTCTATATTGTAGAAACTAGTCGTCTGACATCGCTGACATGAGTGTCTTCAGAACGGAACTCTACTGCCAAGTTCCAAGTTTGAACACGATCGGACATATATTGTTGGAGATCCGAGCAGCCTTGTGTGTGTCTAGTAGCTGGATGGGTGACCGTTGCCTCTATAACTTTCGAACGAGAGGGGATAGGGACTGGTAATTTTCAGGGTAGGTTGCACATCCCAATGGGAGAGTTAAGTTCGTTTTTAGGCATAATCGGTCCATCGGGTTCTAAGTTATAACCACCCGGAATATTATTTCCTCGATAACTCAAAAAAATATAGACTCGATCGAATTGAAGCTTGCTAACTAGGTGTAGAATATCGAGATAAAGACTTGTGTAACATTTTGTGAGAACCGACTCCTAGATAATTTAAAAAAAAATTGTTTCAATCCCTGACATGAAGTCTGGAGCGTATGAGCGTATGTCCTATTGTCCATTATCCTGTAGTGGACACTCTCAATCGAATTTACCATGGTAAATACAATAAAGTGTCCGATGCAGGAGAATGGACAATAGAACATACGCGCAAAAGCTCCTGACTTCCCGTCATTGCTTGAACCAATTTTTTATATGACGTCATCACAATTGTGAGGGCTGTTTTGAGAAATTTGAGAATTTTCAATTGAACTTATTATGCTTCAATTCGTTGTTCTGATAAAATCATAGTATGAACTGCATCGGTCACTTCGAGGGGGAAAACAGAAATCGGTCCTCATCTTTAATGGAAAGTTCATCTCTTTTGAAGCTTGCAATCCAATTTTTCACGGTCTCATACAAAGGATATTAATCGTCAAGGGTATTAAGCATATCTGCATAAATCTGCTCATCTTTTAACCACTACAAATACAGGTACTTGATGATTGCTCGATACTCCAATATTTAGATCTTGACAATTTCCGACAATGATTCGAGGATTCCTCAATGCTTGAATATTTATTAATTCGAAAATGAGTTCCTGGGGCTCTATTCTGAACTTCACTCGTTTTCGACCACTCGTGACGAAAACGAACGGTGGTAATTGCGAACGATAGTTTATATTGCTATTCTCATGTGCCCTTCGCAATGACCGATGACTGAAACGAATTCGTGTCGTCTGAAGACTTGGCAACATAGTAACATTTGAGATTTGAATGTGTTATGTATATGTTATTGGCGCGCTTCTTCATAAATCAAAACGATATTTTATTGTTTGTTGAACTTGAGTGATTTATTTGGTTTTTTCTGTTTGCTTCGATAAGAAAAAAGTAATTATAAATTTCCTAAAATGTAAGTCTCAGTTATTAAGCGGGAAATTTACTACAGAATTTTCTTCGGAATGCCTATGAAAGAGGAACTGAGTACAATGTTAAATAGTATTCCTGGACCAAAAAAAGAATGGAAAACTTGGAGAAAGTTTTGCAATATAATATTGAAAGATTTTACAAGGATTAAGGGTTATTTCACCTCTTCAGACAGGTCTTGGGTCAAGAACAAAATCTAGAGTGATTGTATATCGAATACTTTTTTTTCCTGAAAATTTTATTCCACTCAAATTGTCGAATCATTTTCGGTTTATTGTTGTGATATATTTTTTTAGAATGAAATACATTTTTTTCAAATAGAAATCAATATCTATTTATTTATAGCGTGTCTTTTACAATTATACGAAAAGCTAAACATATAATTATATTCCTCTGAATTCTTCATGAAATCAGCTCTGGTTTTTGTTGCCTACTAGCCACTTCCTGATCAATTCCTTCACATTCCAGTGAATTAACTGATTAGTTAAATAATGAAAATATTGGATTTATTTTACCAATTTTTGGGGGAAAAATTACAATGTATGCGTCCTTAGAGTGTATAAGTGATACGGTCACAAAAATTCATGGATGTTCTGCAACACTTGCCAAATAAACAATTGTAATTAATAATGATTAATTATTTCACTGAAGCTACAGCTGTTTTTCGTTAATTTTTCTATTCCAAACTGGATATTTGTTATATAGACATTATTTTTTGTTTACTGTGATATATTCTCTAGTATTGGTTATTGAATACTTTTATTTCTGATCCCTTTATTCTACGTAGACACAGTGAAATATTTTTTTTGTTGTTAGATGTGAGATTATTCAGAACTTCATATTGAATACTTTTTTTTTTTAATTGTATTCTACTAAGGCATTGTTGAATGATGTTTTGTTTATGGTTGTGATTTATTTTTTAGAATTAAATACATTTTTTTGGAAGAGAAATCTATATCTATTTATTCATAGTGTATCTTTTACAATTCAACGAAAAGCTAAACGTATAATTGTATTCCTCTGAATTCTTTCTGAAATCAGCTCTGGATTTTGTTGCCCCCCAGCCACTTCTTCATCAATTCCTCTACCTTCCGGTTACATTTCTGGAATGAACTAATTGATTAATTAAATAACGAAAATGTTGGATGATTTTACCCATGTCCACTTCGTTTTCATTGTCATCTATTTCGCCATCGTTTCGTTCAATGCATAACTACAGCAACCTACCAGGTAAATCCTTTTCGATTAACATAGTGTGTTTTGGGTAATTTGAATCTTCAATTTTAGGTGGAAATATTGCATTGTGTGCAACCTATGCAACCTATTACACCAGGGAAGTCGAATTTTCATTGAATATAAAAATATTAATAAACTTAAATAATTTTGCAATATTCTAAAATATCAATACCTTTGCCTTTACCTACTATTCAATTCCGCCAATGTTTCTGGGAATCTAACAAATCTATTCGATATTTCTGGTTTATTTAAAACATCGACAATTTGCAATATGATAATAATTCTGACAATTTAATTATTTTTACTGAACAGATTCGTTAATTACACCATAAAAATACCAACTTATTTACCAACAACAGATTTGAGGTTACAAAATGTGTAGAGGCTTGCATAATAATCAACAAATCAACTGATAACTGAATGCGAGTGGAATTTCTTCCGAAAACGAGTGCTATATACCACTCGTTTAGAATTTCGAGCGCTCGTCTCACCAAATCATATCATCTGTCAGTTGAGAATTGCAAAACGAGTTAACGTTCGTGATGATTACGAAAACGAATGATAATCGTTCGCAATGTCGACCTCAGAATAGGGCCCCTGGGCGTCAGTGTCTGTGTGGCATCAGATCCTACTGGGACTTTCATATTCCGTGAAAGAACTTCGCCTTCCAGTGCTGAGTTCATTGATTTGACCTATTTCTGTGCCCTGTATGAACTCCTCTAAATAATGTTAGACTCATCTTATCTGATTCTTCCTGAATGCCGAACGGAAAATTATTTTTCTAGAACATTACCTCAATTGGCCGGTTTAATTCTGCAATGCCATCCAATAATGTTCGCTCGAAAAGAAGGAGAAACTTTTAAACTTTCAAATCTTTTATGAAGCGTATAAAGTAGATCGATGATGAATTGCCTATGGCTGAACATGGAGCTGGGGTGGGAGATCTTTCCAGGAATAATTGATGGGCCTTATATCCGCATGGGCGCCTTCCTCAACTTCAACTGTGAAAATAGTAGGATCAAAGATGAATTAAGATTGAGCAGCATATGGTATGAAAAGGGGGAAGAAAAATGGGGCAGGGCTGTTTCAGGTTTGAACTACGTATGTATATAAACCATGATGTTATCTACGGATAAGAATAATAAGAAGTTGAGAAAGCACTAACGTGAGATCAGTGAGCTCTGGCGAGCTTATTCAAATATACAGGGTGAGTCTTTAAGTTGTACATTAAATGTAACCATAAATTTCTCTCATCAAATGAAACATTTTTTTCATTCAATATTTTTGCAGATCCGGCAAAAGAAGAAAGATAGAGGCTGTTGAAATGTGAAAAAAAAACAGTTTTTCTTTTGTATCTTTGACATGGTTATTCAGAATTGAATTAATTTTGGTGTGAAGTTTTCTATAACTATGATAGACACATAATCTTGGAAACAGTTTTTCCCTACTTTCACTGGTTTACTCGTTATAGACAAGCGAATTCTTAAAATCACGAGAAATTAGCATAATGAAAGCAGATGAAAGTTATCTTGAGTCAATTTTGAAATACTCTTTTAGAAAATTTAAATTTCCTTCATAATTTCTCCTGAAACGTACCGTTTTCGAGATATTCTTCATTGAATGTCATAAAATATGAAAAAAATTACAGAAATTCACCTGCTTTTATCAATCCGAACCTGGACTATAATCACAGATGAACGGTTCGAATAAAGGCCTAGACTGATTATTGTTTTCTAGGCTGACACTTATAGAAATTCAATTCAATCTCTCTCGCTTCTTTCCGAATTGATTGGTTATATTTAAAATCCTAAAACGCGATAAGTTAATAATCCCCAATAGTGAATATGAAACTTTTAAATTACCTGTTATCCATGTCGTCTAAACATTTATTTTCATGCTGCTTCGATTCTGCACAATCATTCTAAGGATTTCTCTCATATATGGAACATAATTTCATCTTAATTTTTTACAAATATAGCTCACGTCACTTTTAATTATTTTATTCGAACCACATAGTTGAATCATATAAGTTTGTAGTATATTAGTATGCATAAGGAAAATATCAATTACTAGCTGCCCTACCCGGCTTCGCACGGTTGATATGCTGATACTAAATATACTACAAAATTTCTTTATACATAACGCTCACAGCATATTTGTCGTTAGACAATACAAACATGTTTTTTTTGAAAAACACTCAACGCTCAAATATAAGCCTGTAGCGTTGAAAGTTGGACCCTGCGATTTATTAATGGTCAAAAATATATCTTTACCGGAAATTGTAGGCGTTTAAATTGGATCAGTAAATCCGATGGTATCAGAGGAATTCGGGGAATCAATACTTCTATCCTGTCTGAGGCGAGCCTCACGCTATACAGATGATTATCTGGCTCTCTGTATTCGATTTCTATCCCTATCGTGGCTGTGGCGAGCCTCAAGCTGTACAGACGATTCTCTGCTCTCTGAACTCTATGTCTATCCCGAACCTGGCTGTGGTGAGCCTCACGCTCTACTGAGGATTCTCTTTCACTCGCAGCTCTATATCTATCCCGCAGCTGGCTGAGGCGAGCCTCACGTTCCGCAACCGCTATGTCCCTGCATTTTAAATCTGAAATAGAATCGAAAATATTCATTCAAGTTACATGCTGTAAAGGGCCATATTGATCAATATTGAATGCACAATAAATTTGAGGTACTTAATTGGATAAGGATCATTGCTGCATTCCTTAAAATCGCTTCGTAATCAAGCCATTATTTCTCGTAGAATGTAAAGGATAAAAAATGGTTATTGTGGGTTATCCTTGAGAGATAGACATATACCATCGCGGACTTTTTTGTAGACCTTTTTAAGGTGTACCATACTGTAGTGCATTATTTTGATCTATCTCGTAGGGTTCAGCCAGCGTTTGCAATGTAAGGGCAAAAAAATGTGTTTATTTACGACATCACATTGGAAACCTCTAAAATTATTATCAGTGATTCTCTAATATATTATGCATGTATCATACATATAAACCTTCCTATTGAATCACTCTATCTATTAAAAAAAAACTGCATCAAAATCCTTCACGTAGTTTTAAAGATCTAAGCATACATAGGGACAGACAGCGGGAAGCGACTTTGTTTTATACTATGTAAGGAAGGATAAGTATCATTCCATCTATTGATCCCAATTATTATTGACGAGAAATTCTTAATCTGGATCTACGGAATTATGTGCACAATAAATATAAAGAACAACGGACGTTAACCTCTAAAATCTCCGTTAGAGCCTTTGAATAAAAACCCACTTCTTTATTCCAAGGATAGACAAACGATATATTCTGTGGCTAACCTAATATTCTAATTTTTGATCCGCTCGAGAGAGAAAACCTTTTATAGGCCCGCTCTGAAAGAGTCCGCTTATCTCAGGGGTGTGAGACGTGGTGGCCATACATTGTATTGAAGGCATAAAAAGACAAAAAAACAAAAAATGACCGGAAATAAAAGTCGTTAAATTTGACCCTTTTGTGTTAATCACCCTGTATATGTTGCAGACCAAAAAATTTACGTGCATTTATGGTTTTGAACCTAAAACTATATTAAATTACGTTTTCAGCACAAACAAAGGTTTCAGAATGTCAGTTATTTTAGTTGAAACGATTATCCCTAACTCTTGTGGAGCAGTCTATTTGAAGATAACGGTGATCGGTAAACATATGTTTGTCCATTTAAAAGAATCAAACAGATGTTAACGGATCACATTCGGAACGGTGCTTCAAAGGCTATTGCACATGGGGTTACATTAAGGTGAACGTAGCAGATATACATTATTGGTTGCCATAGTTCGATATTTCTTGAATTTAGAATCAACCCAACATATCGAACTATCGCAACCTATAATGTATATCTACTACGTCCACCTTTTACTGACCCCATCTGGAATTGCCTTTGGAACACCTATTCCGCTCATCCATATTCCTAATATTTCACTACTTTTATTCAAATTGTTCAGAGCGTCCCATGTAGGGCCGTCGGTTTTAGGGTAAGCTGACAACTACGATCGATTTCGTTAAAATATTGGCGGGGCCAGGAAATTGGCGCTCAAGTCCCCTTATTTCGGCAATATACAAACGGCAAAATTGTACTCTTATAGGTGTTTTATTGTGGCATCCTGTTGCATTTCGATTTTGTTAATTATGTAATATAAAAATCCGTTGTTCCTTCGGAACAAGCGCACCCAAATGATATGTGACGGCAAGTGATAAAAAAGTGGGTAAGCGATGTGGACAGAAGCTTTGGCGCTCTTGATCAAACTTTGACAAATTGGATTCTTATGATATAACTGCATCATAAAAGAACATTAATACAAAAAAGTGTCATTTTAAAAAATAACAAGAGTGCCAAAAATTATTAATCCGAAACCACCAAACCGATTCTACCCAATAACGAACTTATCAGAGATATTCATTCCTCAAATCTACTCTGAAAATTACACAATTTAAACTTAGCCAATATTCCAGTTTTGTTTTTACTGGAGATATTCTGAACCCAATTTGATTAACTTACCAAAGTATATATTTCTATTATCATATGGATTATCCAAGGGCATTATAATTCTACGATAGCTGAGGTTATTTCATGGGTCATTTTGCATTAAATCATACTTTGTTTTCTAGAACAACTAGTAATAAATATGATATGTCTCTGCAAGATGACATGTATGAACACCGATCATGAAATTCTTAGATATTATATACAAATACCGACGTTAATTTTCGATTACAGCATCCTGTGAAATATTAGAACTACGATTTGATATTGAAATTTTGAAAAAATCATATCTCCGAAAATATTAGCTTGTTAGAGTTCAATATGATATCAATAGATTCCCATGATGAAACTGCATGAAATTTGTAATGTGAAAAAAGTTTTTTTTTTTAAACCATTTGGTCGATTTTGCTCAAAAACGAACTCAACGATATTTACCTCCCAAACCTACTTTGAAAATTTCGACTGCCTTGCTCATTCCGTTCGAGAGTTATCGTGTTAAAGGCCGGACCGGCCGGACCGAATCGATTTTGACCACGGATTCTTGATCAGTGAGTCAAACCAAATCGTTTAAGACCTTTTTCATCTAAAGATTCGAAAATTACAGACATTTGGCAAATTGATGAATCTTTAGATAATTTTCGTTTTGATTTTGCAAGACACCATTGCCGTAACAGTTTTTCCTTCAGAAATCTCCAGTAACGTACTTGTACGGGCGCCACTGGCGAAAAAAGTGCTACCCTATGCTATCCAAATATTTCGTTCGACAACAATTAGTGAATTAGATTAAATCGAACTTAAACTGCTCGCATTTTCTTAACGGAACATCTCCCTAATAAATGAATCACCCTTTCCCTTAAGGGCAACTCCGGTGTCCGGGTGCTGAATTATTTGTTTGACAGCGGTAAATTGTAATCATGCTTCATTGCGAAATTAAAGTGAAATAAACAATATAATTTACTTAATCTTTCATAAATAATGTATTACTCGAAAATCGGAATTACAATTTTCTAACAAAATAATAAATTTAAATAGATAGCAACATACAGGGTGGGTCACGGTTGATGGTACCCTGGACTTTTACGGAGAACGGCACGTACGATTTTATTGAAATTTTGGTTCCGTGGCTAGGAAACACTGCTCCATCGATCTAGAATATTTTCAGCATTGTGGTGTTGCCGCTTATATAAAAAAGTAATATCAATTGTGATAGTTCAAATGGAACACTATATAATATTATTGCTTTTTTTCCATTCGCCGTAGCCTCCTGATTAATTATTTATCAACTTCATCTTCCCTGTCTCTAGGGTTTTGAATAATTGATTGATTCACTTCCTTTTTGGCGCTCTAGTTCCTCGGAACTGAGTGCTTATCAATTTGCCCAAATGTCTGTAATTTTCGAATTTTTCGATGAAAATGGTCTTAAACGATTTGGTTCGACTCACTGATCAAGAATCCGTGGTCGAAATTCATTCTGTCCGGCCGTCCGGCCGGCCGGTCCGGCCGTCCGGTCCGGCCGTAGGCACGATAACTCTCGAACGGAATGAGCTAGACAGTTGAAATTTTCAGAGTATGTTTGAGGGATAAATATCTCGGCTAAGTTCGTTATTGGGCAAAATCGGACAGATGGTTTCGGAGTAACAAAAAAAATTTTTTTTTTTACAGAACAAATTCCAAATTAAATTTTTTTCAATAAGCAGTTATACCATAAGAATCCATTCATATCATTTTTAATTCTAACAAACTAATACTCTCGGAGATATGATTTTTCAAAATTTCAATGATAGAATTATTCTGTGGCTATTCTATGAATTGTTATAATGTCAACTTTGACGTTGTCTCATTGTAAAGGCGAAAATTCATGTGACGATTTTGTCGCCGAAAACCAGCGATTTTGTCGTCCAAAATTTCGACGATTTTTTCGTTCAAAACCAGCGACTGTCGTTCGAAATTTCCCTTCCCCTATATTTCATGGAGCGACAAAATCGCACGACAGATTATTTTGAACTGACAGAAACATAACCCAATTGAATTTAAATATTACAACTAAATACATATTTAGGTACAAATGAGTTCCGGAAGTACTACAGTTATCTCTAATAATTATATAAATGTATTAAATCGCAAAAGAAAAACAAATGAGAACTTCCAAGACGATGCAATTTCTGGAGTACATATAGGAGCTTCAACTCCTAATTCTAGAATCCTTGTAGAAGGAGAAGACTAAGAGGTTCTAAATGTAGATCATGTATGACAAAACAAATTGTGGTCCCATTTTTATAGACATTAGTTCCTTATGTTTACAAAGTAGTGCCCTTAATTCAGAATCACATAAAATTGATGGCCCATATTAGTGTGGAGAATGGTAAACTTAAAAAAAAAGTATGGTATATTCTTGTAAAGTCGCAGCATGGAGCAGGTGTAAACATATTACTGATGTTTTAATTCAAGTTCAGGTGCATGCTGTTCTAATTCATTTATGAGGATACATATAGTGTCTAATTGATCCAGATAAAGCTGTGGTATAACAGTTATCCATAATTAAAATGATTTTTTCAAGATATGATACATATTTATTATGTGAAAATAATTATTAACAATAAGTGTAATGTTTGAGGTATAATAAAGTTGCTTTTTTTTTGTTTTGTTTCCAAGAGTTTTGATTACCATCTCTTCTATTCAATTGAAAATATCAAAATTGTTTATGCCTGTGAAACTTTTCAAAACACTGTCACTGTTCAAGATATCACTCTTTGTAGATAACCCGAATATATCAATGGCACAAGTGTTAGGTGGTCTGGTAACAATGTACACAACCAAGTATACTACTAAAATTATTATTGATTGCTGTTCAACTAACTCAAGGGTGCTTGGGTGATACTTATTTCTTCTTCTGAATGAGGTTTTTCAACACAGCAAGTCATCGATACATCCTTCCTCAGTTCTCTTTCGAGGTACCTCCTTGTACTCTGTTTGAAGATGATGTAGTTCCAAGTTGAGTACTCTTCGGTCTATTAGTTATCTTCCTAACGCAGTTTCAATAATTATATTTATATTTGGTTTTCCGGAGGTAAGAATTGAATACACAAACCTATACTAGTAAATTTCACAGGAAGTTGGACAGAATAAAACCAGTACAGAATAAAACCTATACATTTTGGCATTTTTTTCGCCCATGAATTGCATTTGGGCACACAACAATAGTAATTTCTGGTCGAAGACATATTAGATAGGATAATATTATCTACTTTCATTTGAATTTGTCCAATAGAGATGAATGGACAATAGAATATTAGCGCAAAAGCTCCTTACTTCACGTCAGTGCTTAAACCAATTTTAATTTTCGCGGCTGTCACTGCTGTCAGAGGTATGTCATCAGTTGTCGTTGGAATGCTGGATTAAAGGTAGAAACAGACTATGCCCACGTACGCCACGTACGCGACGCAACGTGGGAAAGCTAGCGTGCACACTTGACCCACGTACGCAACGCATACTGACATCAGTCGTTTTCATTTGTCAGTAGTACGATGTTTTCTGATTCAGATAGTGAATTTGAGGAAGATTCATTGAGTTTGTTGTTTGTACATGAATATGTCCGTGCCTCAAGAAAAAAAAAAGAATTAAGAAGAGAAGATGTTGGATACACAATATAAATAAAGACAGAGAGAAAAATGGAGAATATCATACATTGATGCGGAGACTAGAATCTGACGAAGACCGATTTTTTATGTACTTCCGCATGTCTAAAGTACAGTTTGAGGAGATTCATGGTATGATCGAATCCGCTATACAAAAAGAAAATACACATCTTCGGAAGCCGATAAGTACCAGAGAAAGAGTAGCAGTTTGTCTAAGGTAAGTATAAATTATCTTTTTGCGCGTATGTTCTGGGAACATCGCGTTATAGTTTTGCCCAAGTGGTGTTAATATATCTGATGCGTACTAGGAGCTTGGTTATCACTTCGTGAATATTCAGAAATGGCTCACCCATTTGTAAAATTCTTAGGTTGACCGTCTTTGGGCCTCCGCAAACTATATGTTCGGCAGTTTACTTTTTCGATCCACAGAGCCTGAATGTTTCGTCTGCTCATGAAATATATTATAAACAATAAATATTGAAATTGTTTAGGAAAATTTTATTCAAAATGTATATTTTCGTAATAAAGTTGAATATTTTTTACAAGATTAGTATCATCGGAAATTTGAGTCTTAGGCATTTCAACTAAATATGATGGGGAAGAATATGATGTGTAGGCTTGTGAAAAATTTCCAGAAGAATAATTTATATTTTCTTGGTTTTGGCTGATTATCTGATCCTCAATAGTAACTGGTGCTCTCAATATATTTCGTTGCAACTCTGCTTGTTTGAGCTCTGCTTCACTTACAGCTTTAAGCAAATTCATTTTAATTGGAATTTGATCCTGCTTTGAGAGCTTCTTTACCGTTTTACTCATACTTAAGAAGAATGTGTCTAAATCATCCATTTCCTGTTTTTTACTTCTTCTTGCGTGCGAGTTTTTCATAATTTCCACCAGATCGGCCAAGTTATTGTCCCTACTAGAACTGGCCTTTCTTTTGCTTGATGGATTGGATGTGGGAGTGTTGGTGTGGGATGGAGTGCTATCAGAGGAAAATAAATTAATTTCTTCGAGGGGAACGCTCTCTGGAGAAGGAAGAGGGGAATTAGCATCAGATACAGCAGCTTCCAGGTTTCCGGTAGTGTGACGGCCTTCTAAATATGGCTTCAAAATCGTTTAAATTTTATTCAAAATGTATATTTTCGTAATAAAGTTGAATATTTTTTACAAGATTAGTATCATCGGAAATTTGAGTCTTAGGCATTTCAACTAAATATGATGGGGAAGAATATGATGTGTAGGCTTGTGAAAAATTTCCAGAAGAAGAATTTATATTTTCTTGGTTTTGGCTGATTATCTGATCCTCAATAGTAACTGGTGCTCTCAATATATTTCGTTGCAACTCTGCTTGTTTGAGCTCTGCTTCACTTACAGCTTTAAGCAAATTCATTTTAATTGGAATTTGATCCTGCTTTGAGAGCTTCTTTACCGTTTTACTCATACTTAAGAAGAATGTGTCTAAATCATCCATTTCCTGTTTTTTACTTCTTCTTGCGTGCGAGTTTTTCATAATTTCCACCAGATCGGCCAAGTTATTGTCCCTACTAGAACTGGCCTTTCTTTTGCTTGATGGATTGGATGTGGGAGTGTTGGTGTGGGATGGAGTGCTATCAGAGGAAAATAAATTAATTTCTTCGAGGGGAACGCTCTCTGGAGAAGGAAGAGGGGAATTAGCATCAGATACAGCAGCTTCCAGGTTTCCGGTAGTGTGACGGCCTTCTAAATATGGCTTCAAAAACGACATCTGTTCCTCGTACCGCCAAGGCGCAATAATTTTCCCTGCTTGTCCACTTTTTTTCTTGCGTCGTTTCATAGCATTGTTGAAGCAATTTCGCAACTTAGCCCAGTTTTCTCTACACATTTCAACTGCAACAATAATAATAAAAATTCTTAAAAAGTCAGTAGCTTTTGCGCACATGTACCATTGTCTATTCGAGCCTCTTACAAAGTCGATAATGCTGAAATTATAGTGACTGTAGGCCTAAGTTTTGGTTCGTAGTAAGGACAGTAGGTACCGAATGGGTTCCAAATAGTGGGACAAACGCAGCGTATGAAAGGTTTCACCCAGATCCAATTACAATAAACGACTGTGTGACTACTTTGAACGGTTCTTGGACCGTCTCAATTGCAAACCAAAAGAAACCCTATATTCCCATATGGAAATATTCACTGTGTTATTTACTATTCACACAGCATCATCTAGCCCTAAACATACCTAATTTTTAAAAATTTGTATTATTTATTTTACAGATTCCTAGCTACGGGTAATTCATTTCAGAGCATTGGATTCAGTTATCGCATGGGTTTTTCTACTATACGTATAATTGTGCAGGAGGTTTGTGAAGCGATTTGGAAACATCTTGGACCTATCGTGATGCCGAAACCCACAGCGGAAATGTGGAAACGAATAGCAAATGATTTCACCCGCTTTTGGAATTTTCCAAACTGCATAGGAGCTCTAGATGGTAAACACGTGAACATAAAGTGTCCAATTAAAGGCGGCTCAGATTATTGGAACTACAAAGGTCAAAATTCCATAGTTCTTCTTGCTTTGGTAGATGCCCATTACAAATTTGTAGTGATAGACGTGGGCTCCTACGGAAGAAATAGTGACGGGGGAATTTTCGAAAAATCAACACTGGGTAAACTATTGGATCAAAAGAAATTGAACATACCAGAAGATCGACCTCTAATGCCAGGATCAGAACCATTGCCGTATATTATAGTCGGCGATGAAGCATTTCCCCTTAAACAATATTTACTGAGACCTTACAGCAAAAATGCTTTGCTCAATAATGAATCGAATAAAATTTTCAATTATCGATTGTCTAGGGCCAGAAGAATCGTGGAAAACGCATTTGGGATATTGAGAGCAAGGTGGCGGGTATTTCAAGGGCCTGTTCAGGTACAACCAGAAATGGTGGACAAAATAGTTCTAGCAGCATGCTGCCTCCATAACTATTTGGGCACCACTTTTGAGCTGCAGGATGAAAGAGGAACAGAACCTACACCACAACAATCATTCCATACATTGGATGGTCTTAGAAGGAATCACACGAAATATGCATATAATATCAGAGAAAAATTCAAACAATATTTCATCTCAAGCGAGGGTTCAGTGCCATGGCAATTAAATATGGTGAGAAGAGGATTACAAAATCCACCCAACGAAAATGATTAGTTCATGGATTATTTCTACCTACTATAAAAATAAAATGTATTAATAAATAAATGAAATGTTTTTTTATTAACATTATGTGTATGACTTATGAAACATCAACTAGTACATAAGAAGCAAGTATGTACCTAATGACTTTAGAGAGACTACAACTCTGACTACAAATAAATACTCATGTCATTTCGAGTTAAAAGACAACAGGCTAAATTCGCATCATTTATTTTGGTGATTTGCTAAAAAAGTAATGAATGCATTTTGATAAACTTTTACCAATCGTTAATATCATAAATAAATAAGCAAACAAAAAGGAATATGAAAATCCAATAGGTAATTGAGAAATACGTGCAAAAATATCATACACAAGTATAGGTACCACCTACCTACGTTATGAAAATATAATACAATCATATTTATATAGAAGGACTATTAGATCTATATAAATATATACGGGTCGTATTTTTAACTCCTTTTTTTAAAGTGAATTATACAGAAATACCCCACATATTCATTTATTCAGTATTAAACGTACCTATACTGTGTATATATACTTACATAACCTACCCAATTCGAATTCATACAGTACGAATTTAGTAGCATGTATAGGTACTTGCTACAGAAATACCCACACATATTCAATTATTCAGTATAAAACGTACCTATATGGTAGCCAATTCTTACAGTACAAATATGTTTTAGAAAATTATAGTATCAGGTAGGTACTTGCCAGGTTTGCCAATTTTCTGGGCTATTTCTTCCCATGCTGCATTTCTCAATGTAGCATCGCGATATTCCGCGGATTTAATATTGTAAATTACCTCGTAATTCTTAATTAAATCGATGAATTGTTCATCTGCCATCTTTTCAAAATCTAACTGACGTGTTTCGAATGTATATTTCTATAGAAACACACTAATCTACGCCACCTTGGCATCTACAATCCCCTACACCTTCCCCCGTCGATCTGGATCGGCGGATATCGCGTTGCGTGGGCCGCGTGGGATAGCGTTGCGTATGATAGCGTCGGTGTAGTGTGTTTCTTGACAAATAAATTCAAGGGTCCAGATATCGCGTGGCGTCGCGTACGTGGCGTACGTGGGCATAGTCTGTTCCTACCTTAATCCAGCGACATGGACGACGTCGCCCAAATGACTGTATACTCATTTGGACGACAAAATATTTGGTTTTCGGCGACAAAATCGTCTCATGAATTTTCGCCTTAATTCATTCCAGTAATGGTATCACTATGAGAATTAGAATATTATCATACTTTTGTTGGTTGATATTTTCATGCCGATGGTCAATCCATATGATGATGGGAATGGTAATGGTAAGTTAATAATATTGAGTTCAGAATATCTCCACTAAAAACAAAACTGGAATTGAGGAATGAATATCTCGGATGAGTTCGTTGTTGGGTAGAATTCGTCTATTGGTTTTGGATTGATAATTTTTGGCACTCTTGTTGAATTTAAATTCTTCTATGATGTTTGAATTCAATTTCTGCTAAGATGAAGTTCTAAATTTCAATAATGAATCGTACTTCTGTTTTCACAGAATGCTATAATTATTCTATCTAAGCTTTATTATATGATCTGTGTTCATACTCGTACATTTCATCCTGTTCTATAAGAGAGAGTCAAATTCATTTCAGCTATTTTAATTTGGTTTCTTCCATGGTGCAGTTCTCAGATTGCTCATTTAATCTTGATAAATAAACTATTATTTGAATTGAATAACCTTTATGATGCAGTTCTATCATAAGAATACATTGATATAATTCTCAACTCTGAGAAACCAATACTTTCGGAGATATAATTTGTCTGTTTGAACTAGAGCGCCAGAAAGCTCCTGTCCACAGGGCTTGAACCCATTTTTGTGCAAAACATAGCATCACTTCAACATTCATTACTTCGTTACTTGGAATCCTAAAAGACCGGGTATGGATTACCAATATCCCGTGCATCATTTACGTTGAATGAAATACGTCTCTAATCATACAGGATTGTTCAAATTTCGAGGCTTTTCCGATAAATACTTAAACGATAAAAAGTGCGTTTTTGGCGCTCTAGTTCCTCGGAACTGAGTGCTTATCAATTTGCCCAAATGTCTGTAATTTTCGAATTTTTCGATGAAAATGGTCTTAAACGATTTGGTTCGACTCACTGATCAAGAATCCGTGGTCGAAATTCATTCCGTCCGGCCGGCCGGTCCGGCCGTAGGCACGATAACTCTCGAACGGAATGAGCTAGACAGTTGAAATTTTCAGAGTATGTTTGAGGGATAAATATCTCGGCTAAGTTCGTTATTGGGTAAAATCGGACAGATGGTTTCGGAGTAACAAGTAAAAATTTTTTTTTTTACAGAACAAATTCCAAATTAAATTTTTTTCAATAAGCAGTTTTACCATAAGAATCCATTCATATCATTTTAACTCTAACAAACTAATACTTTCGGAGATATGATTTTTGAAAATTTCAATGATAGAATATTCTGTGGCTATTCTATGAATTGTTATAATGTCAACTTTGACGTTGTCTCATTGTAATTCATTCCAGTAATGGTATCAATATGAGAATTAGAATATTATCATACTTTTGTTGGTTGATATTTTCATGCCGATGGTCAATCCATATGATGATGGGAATGTTAATGGTAAGTTAATAATATTGAGTTCAGAATATCTCCACTAAAAACAAAACTGGAATTGAGGAATGAATATCTCGGATGAGTTCGTTGTTGGGTAGAATTCGTCTATTGGTTTTGGATTGATAATTTTTGGCTCTCTTGTTGAATTTGAATTCTTCTATGATTAATGAATTCAATTTCTGCTAAGATGAAGTTCTAAATTTCAATAATGAATCGTACTTCTGTTTTCACAGAATGCTATAATTATTCTATCTAAGCTTTATTATATGATCTGTGTTCATACTCGTACATTTCATCCTGTTCTATAAGAGAGAGTCAAATTCATTTCAGCTATTTTAATTTGGTTTCTTCCATGGTGCAGTTCTCAGATTGCTCATTTAATCTTGATAAATAAACTATTATTTGAATTGAATTTCCTTTATGATGCAGTTCTATCATAAGAATACATTGATATAATTCTCAACTCTGAGAAACCAATACTTTCGGAGATATAATTTGTCTGTTTGAACTAGAGCGCCAGAAAGCTCCTGTCCACAGGGCTTGAACAAATTTTTCCAAATGGAATGAACTTTATATCATAATAATGTTTTGAAAGAGAATCGATCAAACGATATAACTTGTTTCTATACATGTTTCTATACCTAAAGTTTTCCGAATTTAAAGCAAGTTTTCATGCCAACTGGAATATTATGGTACATATAAATTATTAAAATTTGACAATAGGCATCGATTGTAAAGTATTATTTAATATATACACGGTGTATGTAATGCAGGGAGCAGTCCCGGTATAACATTAAACATCAAAATATTCAAAGGGTTTATTAAGGTTGATTTTTATCCCAATACAAAACAATAGCTTCATCATAACATATGTTATGCTTGTAGTCTCAAAAAAAAACTTAGCAGCGAGTTTCTCGCCCCTGCCAAAAACTACGAACAATGAAACCATTGGTACACATACAACTATGCAGAATACAATATTTTTCTATACGAATCTGGGGATATAAGTTAACAGCATACAGAAAAATTAGAAGAAATCGAAATAATCAAACACAAAGTACTCTACATTATTTTCTAAGAATATTGTCTAAGAAAAATGGCGTGCATAACTATATTAACTGATTTCAATCTGATATCATCACGTTATTTAATTTATCAAAACCAATACTAATTTTCAGAGTAGGTTTAGGAGATATATATCTCGGTTAAGTTCGTTGTTGGGCAAAATCGGCTAGGTGGTTTCGGAGTAACGAAAAAATAATTTTTTTTACACTACAAATTTTAAATTAATTTTTTTTAAGATTCAGTTTTATCATAAGAATCCGTTGATGTCATTTTCATCTTCAACAAACTAATACTTTCGGAGATATGATTTTTCAAAATTTCAATAATTATTCTCAATTCTATATGATTTCATAGAATACCCTAATTATAATTTCCTGATGTATATAAATCCAACATGAGATGAGTCATAGACCTACGTTTTGAATTCAATTACGAAAATTCTGGAGAATTGACGCACAGAAGCCAAATTGGAAAAGTGGGAAAGCCCTGTGGACAGGAGCTTTGGCGTTCTTGTTTAAACTTTGACAAATCATAACTCCGAAAGTTTTGGTTTCTCCGAGTTGGGAAGGATATCAATGGATTCTTATATAATCTATTTTATTTCATGATGCAGTTCTAACATAAGATTCCATTGTTATCATTCCCAACTCTGAGAAACCAATACTTTCGGAGATATAACTTGTCAAAGTTTGAACAAGAGCGCCCAAGCTCTTGTCCACAGGGCTTTCCCACATTTTTTATAGGTAACATTGTTCGATTTATTGCTTCTGACGAATATCCTGTGTTTCTTGCGCAGAAGCAATTCACAAAATAATATAAATTTTCATTTAATAGATATTTTTCAGAAGTTGGGAGAGAAAACCCAGAAAGAAACCATTAAACACGTTCGTTACCAACATCAATTCAAGAGGTCCTTCTGTATGCCCGACACATTTTTTTCTTGTTTATACATTTCTGTATCGATTTAAATGAATATAGTTATGGAATAAGTCTAATTCAAGTTTTTTTTTCTATAAAATAAACCTATGAAAAGAAAAACGCATACGTGGCGTCCGAGGCTCTCCATATGAGTACCTCATTCCCAGAGTCTAAGGACGCACAAGTGGCGTTGATATAGGTTTTGGCTGAAGTATTATAATTTTTGGGTTTGTACAGGGAAATTGAGGAAATTTTTCACAAAAAAGCAATTTGTTTTAAAAATATAAATATTTTAGAGAAAAAATTATCAGAAAAACAAAAAATATCATTTCACGCTCACATGGTATTCCTCAAAACATTCAATACACAACCCTGGAGATTCTGAACATGTTCTACAGTAATTACTACATTGTATCCTTCCTCTGTTTATTTTTGAAACATTGTCTGCATTTTTGCGCGTATGTTCTGGGGAACATCGCGTTATAGTTTTGCCCAAATGTCTGTAACTTTCGAATTTTTTGACGAAATTGGTCTCAAACGATCAAGTTTGACTCCCCGATGAAGAATCCGAGGTCAAATTTGATTCTGTCCGTCCGGCCGGCCGTCCGGCCGTCCGTTGCCACGATAATTTGAGAACGAAAAGAGCTAGCGACTTGAAATTTTCAGGGTGGGTGGCGCATCGCAATACGACGGACAAGTTCGCTAATGGGCATAATCGGCCCAGTGGTTTCCGAGTAATAATTTTGTTTTCAACCAATATAAATCCGATCGAATTGAAACTTGGTGAGTAGTTGTAGAATATGAACCTAAACACGTTTGTGAAATTTTGGGCAAATCGTATGGCTAGAAAATTTTAAAAAAATTATTAAAAAATATTTTTTTTGTCACGATAACCTGAGAACGGAAAGAGATAGCGGCTTGAAAATTTCAGGTTATGTTGTGCATATGAATGCAACATTTGAGTTTGTTTATGAGCATAATCGACCAAACGGTTTCAGAGTTATAGCCATCTGAAATTTGGTGGATTTTTGTTCCTCATTAACTCGAAAAATACTGAACCGATTGAATTCAAGCATGGTTATTAGATGTAGAATGCCAACGCGAAAATGTTTGCGAAATTTGGTGAGGATAGCATCTGTAGAAAATTTTTAATAAATCATTGAAAATAAAAAAAAAAAATTCTATATATCAGTAACTATACGTTTGAAATTGCTGAAATTTTGGAAGAGCGTTCATTACCTAACTCTACTGCCAAGTTTCAAGTTTTAATACGATCGGTTGAATATTGTTGGAAATTCGAGCATTCTTGTGCGAGTTCAGTAGATGGGTGACCGTTGCCTCGATAACTTTCGAACCAAAGGAGATAGGGACTTGCAATTTTCAGGGTAGGTTGCGTATCCGAAAGGGAGAGTTGAGTTCGTTTTTGGGCATAATCGGTTTAACGGTTTCCGAGTTATATCCACCTGGAATATTGTTTCCTTGATAACTCAAAAAATAAATATTCGATTGAATTGAAGCTTGGTAACTAGTAGTAGAAAATCAACACAAAGGCGTGTTTAAAATTCTGTAAGAACCGTAATCCTAGAAAATTTGAAAAAAATGACGAAAAAAAAAAATTTAAGAACCGCGCCTCCAGAAAATTAAAAAAAAATCACGAAAAAAAAATTGGTTCAAGCACTGACGTGAAGTCAGAAGCTTTTGCGCGTATGTTCTATTGTCCATTCTTCTGTATTGGACACCCTTAATCGAATTTACCATGGTTAATTATGTCGTCCATTCTCCTGTATTGGACACTCTTAATTCAAATTTACCATGGTAAATTCGAATTAAGTGTCCAATACAGGAGAATGGACGACATAATTAACCATGGTAAATTCGATTAAGGGTGTCCAATACAGAAGAATGGACAATAGAACATACGCGCAAAAGCTTCTGACTTCACGTCAGTGCTTGTTTTCGTATTGTTCTTCCTTTATCAGATGCCCCAAACTTCGCAACATAGTGTCGACTGGTAGTTTGATAGCAACGCATTATATTCACAGTTGGCATAGACGCATATGTGGCTTCCTCGGCTCTGCGCATGAGTAGCTCGAGGATGCCACATATGCGTCCTTGGTAACGAACGTGTTAATAACGGATATAATCTGTTTGAATGAAATAAACTTAAAAGGTAATGTTAAAAAAAGTGACGAGGTTTTATACAGTTACAATGTCTTATGGCAATTATCCTGCCAAACGCGCGTATTGTTTTGGGGTGCTGAACTACTAGAAGATTTGACATTTGCAGCCAAATTTGGGTCGTGGTTATCACTTCTTCTAGGGTATATTCTGTGAACACAAGTCTGAACAGAAAGACCGAAGCAGCAGTGTGCTCTTTATTACGTTCCTGATTGATCGTTCGCGAAAGTTGTTCGAGGCAACCTGCTGGTATAAATCATAACACCGAGTCTTCCTTTCCAATATTTATACTTTTGTCGGAAAATCACCTATAGCTTCGTCTTACACGTCAGACGAAAGAACGTGGTTTCTCCCCGAACGAAATCTATTACCTTTACAGGACTTTCCGAGATTCGAAGAATGATATATATTCTGCGTTGTTGCCGCGAACGTGACTAGGATCCAGAAGCCATAAATTATGTTGCTTTTCCTCATTATCGATTTCTATGCAATAACATAGACGATCAGGCGGCAGGTTAGAAGTGGACCAGTTTTGTCGTCGGTCGGTTCGTAAACAACCTCTTATTTTTCAGTGAATTTCGAACGTATCCGATGTTCTTTTCCCAGTTCACAGTCACCTTATAGACTGGGGGAATTCTTTGAAATGTCGTTCAGTTTTTGTTGTTCGAGATATTTCCGCTATGTTTTTGTTTTTTTCTGCGGAAACAAATTCCTAAGAATAGTGTCGTTATGGCAGTTACTAAAAGATAATCCGCCGTATTCACAAAGCATTCAGTCTCCGTTAAGTCCCAACTGAGGTCCTCGTTAAAGATAAATTTGAATCGCAACCTTAGTTAACGTATTTAACGGTGGTGAAACAAGCCTGTTTCACGTTAATTTTCACGTTAACTGAGGTTGCGATTCAATTTTATCCTTAACTGAGGACCTCAGTTAGGACTTAACGGAGGTTGAATGCTTTGTGAATACGGCGGAATATGCAATTTCATGAATTGAATATATTTAAAATAGTTCAAAAGGAAAACATGTCTATTAATCAATTACGATCCTCTAGTTATAGACTATGGAAACACCTCTATTATGGAGTTCAAGGGGAATCTGTGTAAAAAGTCATTTCAAGAAATGTGCCATATGAAAAAGAACCCTTTTCCAATGAATTCACTATCTGACATAAAAAAAAAACATCAGAATCTATTCAATTTTGTGGCGCTTGTTCCCCGAACATCAGTCACCTCCTCACTTCAGTCTCAGTGCTCTTCCAACTTTTTGCGCGCAAGTTCTTGGGAACATCGCATTATGATTTTGCCCAAATGTCTATGATTTTCGTATTTTTTGCCGAAAATGGTCTAAAACGATTGTGTTCGACTCTCTGATGAATAATTCGAGGACAAATTTTATTATATCCGGCCGGCCGTCCGTCCGTTGCCACGATAACTTGAGATCGGAAAGAGATAGTGACTTGAAAATTTCAGGGTAGGTGGCCCGTCCCAATACGACGGACAAGTTCGTTAATAATCGGCCCAATGGTGTCCGAGTGATAATTTTTTTTTCAACCAATAAAAATCCTATCGAATTGAAACTTGGTGAGTAGTTGTAGAATACAAACCAAAAAAAATTTGTAAAATTTTGTGAGAATCGTGTAACTAAAAAATGGGTTCAAGCCCTGTGGGCAGGAGCTTTCTGGCGCTCTAGTTCAAACAGACAAATTATATCTGGTATTGGTTTCTCAGAGTTGGGAATTATATCAATGTATTCATATGATAGAACTGCATCACAAAGAAAATTCAATTCAAATAATAGTTTATTTATCAAGATTAAATGAGCAATCATGAGAATGAGAACTGCACCACATTTTCAAATTTTTTTTTTGACACTTTGCGGGAATCTGGTCAACACAAAACTTCACATGCGTATAAAGGTCATGATTCTACAATTTGATGCTAAATTTCAGATAGATCGAGTGATCGGTTTCGGAAATATTAATAAAAAATATTTTTAATAAAATCGGCCATAACTCCGAAACCCCAAGATGGATTTCGCCCATTAACGAACTCGTCCGAGATTTTTACGCTCCAAAACCACCTTGCAATTTTCAATCCGCTAACTCCTTTCGTTAGAGAGTTATCGTGCCTACGGCCGGTCGGACGGCCGGACAGAATCTATTTCGCACTCGGATTCTTGATCAGTGAGTCGAACCAAATCGTTTGAGACCATTTTCAGCCAAAAATTCCAAAATTACAGACACTTGGGCAAATTGATAAGCACTCTGTTCCGAGGAACTAGAGCGCCAAAAAAAAAACAAGTTTCGTATGACAATTGCCCAAAACAGGTTTAAAGTACCAACAAATAGTAGGTATTCCATAAAACATGTATGAAAGAAGATAAGTAATAATAAAAAATTACCTTGTAATCGATCAAAAATTTCCTGATCTACGTTCACCAAATTTTCTCCTCTCTCGAACTACAGAATTTTGCTTTCAATATTTACGTAATATTTTCAAACATTTTCGGGTGAGGTCCCCGTTGCATCGCTAAAATACGAGTATTTCAACCCCAATATTTTTGAAGTTACAATATTCCCTTCTGTCAGTCCCGTCATAAATTGAGCATTCGTCTATGGATGAAAAGCAGTCTCACTACTCTCAGATCTCTTACTTCATGTTCCGTTCCGAAATGTAAGACTTTTCTGAGAAAATGGGTTCAAGCCCTGTGGACAGGAGCTTTCTTGCGCTCTAGTTCGAACAGACAAATTATATCTCCGAAAGTATTGGTTTCTCAGAGTTGAGAATTATATCAATGTATTCTTATGATAGAACTGCATCATAAAGGAAATTCAATTCAAATAATAGTTTATTTATCAAGATTAAATGAGCAATCTGAGAACTGCACCATGGAAGAAACCGAATTAAAATAGCTGAAATGAATTTGACTATTTCTTATAGAACAGGATGAAATGTACGAGTATGAACACAGATCATATAATAAAGCTTAGATAGAATAATTATAGCATTCTGTGAAAACAGAAGTACGATTCATTATTGAAATTTAGAACTTCATCTTAGCAGAAATTGAATTCAAACATCATAGAAGAATTTAAATTCAACAAGAGTGCCAAAAATTATCAATCCAAAACCAATAGACGAATTCTACCCAACAACGAACTCATCCGAGATATTCATTCCTCAATTCCAGTTTTGTTTTTAGTGGAGATATTCTGAACTCAATATTATTAACTTACCATTACCATTCCCATCATCATATGGATTGACCATCGGCATGAAAATATCAACCAACAAAAGTATGATAACATTCTAATTCTCATATTGATACCATTACTGGAATGAATTACAATGAGACAACGTCAAAGTTGACATTATAACAATTCATAGAATAGCCACAGAATAATTCTATCATTGAAATTTTGAAAAATCATATCTCCGAAAGTATTAGTTTGTTAGAGTTAAAAATGATATGAATGGATTCTTATGGTAAAACTGCTTATTGAAAAAAATTTAATTTTGAATTTGTTCTGTAAAAAAAAAAATTTTTTTTTGTTACTCCGAAACCATCTGTCCGATTTTGCCCAATAACGAACTTAGCCGAGATATTTATCCCTCAAACATACTCTGAAAATTTCAACTGTCTAGCTCATTCCGTTCGAGAGTTATCGTGCCTACGGCCGGACCGGCTGGACCGGCCGGCCGGACGGCTGGACAGAATGAATTTCGACCACGGATTCTTGATCAGTGAGTCGAACCAAATCGTTTAAGACCATTTTTATCGAAAAATTCGAAAATTACAGACATTTGGGCAAATTGATAAGCACTCAGTTCCGAGGAACTAGAGCGCCAAAAACTAATTTCGGAGCAAACAACTGAGATTTTTCTCACTTCGTTCACATTTCGGAATACACTTTATTCTCATAATTCTTCGATTGATTAGATAATGTCATGTCATGTCATAAGTTGACATTATGACAATTCATACATAGAATTATATCAATCTGTGAAATACGATTTACATTGAAATTTTGAAAAATCATATCTCCGAAAGTATTAGCTTGTTAGAGTTAAAAATGATATGAATGGATTCTTATGATAAAACTGCTTATTAAAAAAAATTAATTTCGAATTTGTTATGTAAAAAAAAAATTTTTTTTGTTACTCCGAAACTATCTGTCCGATTTTGCCCAATAACGAACTTAGCCGAGATATTTATCCCCCAAACCTACTCTGAAAATTTCAACTCTCTAGCTCATTCCGTTCGAGAGTTATCGTGCCCACGGCCGGCCGGACAGAATGAATTTCGACCACGGATTCTTGATCAGTGAGTCGGACCAAATCGTTTAAGACCATTTTCATCGTAAAATTTGAAAATTACAGACATTTGGGAAAATTGATAAGCACTCAGTTCCGAGGAACTATAGCGCCAAAAATTAAAAAAAAATTATAAAAAATATTATTTTGGTTTATAAAAATACGATTGATGATGTTGTCACGATAACCTGAGAACCGAAAGTGATAGCGACTTGCAATTATTAGTTTCGGTTGGGCATCTGAATGTGAAATTTGAGTTCGTTAGTAGGCATAATAGGCCAAACAGTTTTCGAGTTATACCCATCTGAAATTCGGTTGTTATTTCCTCAATAACTCGAAAAATACGAAACCGATCCAATTCAAACTTGGTAATTAGTTGTAAAATGACGCAAAAATTCTTGCAAAATTTCGTTGGGATCGTATCACTAGAAAATTAAAAAAAAATCTTTGAAAATATTTTTATAGATCAGAAACTATTCGTCCGACTCGCCTTCAAGGCTTCAAAATCTAACTCTACTACCAAGTTCCAAGTTTGAACACGATCGGATCTATACTGTTAGATATTCGAGCAGCCTTGTGTGAGTTCGGTAGCTGTATGGGTGACCATTGCCTCGATAATTTACGAACGAAAAGAGATAGGGATTTACCATTATCAGGGTAGGTTGCGCATCCGAATTGGAGAGTTAAGTTCGTTTTTGTGCATGATCGGCCAACGGTTTCGGAGTTATACCCATCTGATCGAGTTGAAACTTGATAACTAGTTGTAGAATATTGACATTAAGACGTGTCTGAAATTTTGTGAAAACCGTAACACTAGAAAATTTTCAAAAAATTACGAAAAAATAGTATATATGTATCTCACGATAACTTAAGAACCGAAATAGATAGCGACTTGCAATTTTCAGGGCCACCTATACCCGCATCCTAAAGTGACATTTAAGTTCGTCAATTGGCGTAATCGGCCAAATTCAAGCCCTGTGGCCAGAAGCTTTGTAGCTCTTGTTCAAACTTTGACACGTCATATCTCCAAAAGAATTGGTTTCTCTGAGTTGGGAATGATATCAATGTATTCTTATGATAGAACTGCATCATGAAGGAAATTCAATTTAAATAATAGTTCATTTATCAAGATTAAATGTGCAATCTGAGAATGAGAACTGTAGCATGTAAGAAATCTAATTAAAATAGCTTAAATCAATTTGACTCTCTTTTACAGAACAGAATGACATGTACGAGTATTGACACAGATCATATAATAATTCATAGATAAAATAATTATAGCATTCTGTGAAAACATAGAAGTACGATTCATTATTGAAATTTCGAAAAATCATATCTCCGAAAGTATTAGCATGTTAGAGTTGAAAATGATATCAGTGGATTTTTATGGTGAAACTGCATCTTAAAAAATTGAATTTGAAATTTATAAGTTAAAAAACTCCGAAACCATCTGGCTTATCTTGCCCAATAACGAACTTTGCCGAGATATTTATCTCCCAAACCTACTCTGAAAATTTCAACTGCCTAGCTCATTCGGTTCGAGAGTTATTGTAGAAACAAAATTTGGAAATAAAAAACATTTTTTTCGACATTTTACGGCAAACCCGATCAATACAAAACGCATGCAACAAACGCATGCGTATACAGGTTATTTTTCTATAATTTGATGCTAAATTTCAGATAGATCGAGTGATCGGTTTCGGAAATATTCATGAAAAATGTTTTTATTAAAAACGGCCATAACTCCGAAACCGCTTGGTGGATTTCGCCCGTAAACGAACTCGTCCCAGATATCTACGTTCCAGACCTTCCCTGCAAATTTCAATCCTCTAACTCCGGCTGGCCAGACGGCCGGACAGAATCGATTTCGACCACGGATTCTTGATCAGAGTCTAACTAAATCGTTTGAGACCATTTTCAGCCTAAAATTCGAAAATTACAGACATTTGGGCAAATGGAAAAGCACTCTGTTCCGAGGAACAAGAGCGCCAAAAACGAATTCTAGTGGAAGCTTTTCTCCACCTGTATTCAGATTTCCGTCCTCCATAGAGCTAATAAATTATTCAGTTATTGTAGCGAATTGAAATCCTTTTCTCTTGAAATCCATTTTCGATATGCCATATTTCTATCTCGTACCTTTCGACTGAACTCCTTTTACAAAAATGAAAAGAAAACCTCTTGCTGTAAAAGCAGGAACGTTTCGCCGCATACAAATACAGCATTATCTGCTTTAACTCTCGAAAACTGATGGCAACTGCAGGGTGTTTCTTCAGGGCGGCTGATTGAAATTGACAGCTCAACTCCTTCAAGTGGAACATTTTCCAAGTATGATATTTTCTTTCAATTAGATCTGGAGAGGAGGAGAACATTTCCAAAGCGCATCATGAAAATTGTATTCTCTGGAGAATGTCCGGTGTAGATTCGGAAGGAGTCTAGGTTTAGACCGATTAGTGCTGCGAATTTTAAAGGATACTTTGGTAGGTATAATACACCTACCAAGTACATTGCTTCTGACGAATATCTTGTGTTTCTAACGCAGAAGTAATTTACAAAATAATAAATGTATTATTTCAAAGATATTTTTCAGAGTTTGGAGAGACAACAGAAAGGATCTATTTAGCAATGGATATTATCCATTACGAACATTTTTTGTTCTATTATTATTTCAAAATAATAAAATATTTGGGTAAAAAGGCATCTATTCGAAAGTTACCGATTCTTTCCGGTGTATTGTGTTTCAAGACTTTTTATTGCACTTGCGGAATTTATGGATCTTTCATGGAAGGTCCATATTTGGTTCCCAGGCTTTAAATCGGTCAATAGAGAAAGTCCCGTGCTGACATATTGGCATCACATGTTGTTCGTCACTTGTTGGTCATGCTTCCAAACGTCCTCTAGATAATTATCCCCTTCTAACTTAGAGGTTCCACCCTCAGTATTCATAAATCCAATTATATGTGATACTACCCCACTACCCAAAGATTTTACATGACATACCCATTGTTTGCCCATAATGAGTAGCTCTAAGAAAAATTATTATTTTTCATGTAATAGTCCGGGTCAGTGAAGCTTAAGATCAAGTATACTAGTCGAGTTAACAAGAAAATACATACTGTTTTCGTTAAATAGTGTTTAAAGTATTATAAACCTAATTTCCCTTCGGTTGTTTATCCGAATACAGATATAGATAAATATAATCGGTTTAGAAGGTGCGACGACGTTGTCCGATATCTAGTTTCCATTGCCTTCGGTTCCTCCATTTATCATCATTTAAGTTTCTTGCACTCATCGCTTTTCGGATTCCTTCGTTCCAAGTTGTTTTCGGGCGTCCTCGCTTTCTGCGATGATGTGGTATCCAATTCATAGCTTGTTTTGGTATTCTGCCTTCATCCATACGCTGTACATGGCCGTACCAGATGAGTTGTTTTCTCTCTATGTCAGTTAAAACTGTGTCCTGTAGCCCTATTTGTTCTCTTATTCTTTCATTCCGTACTCTGTCCATCCTTGATACTCTAACTGATCTTCTCAAAGCATCCATTTCCGTTGCTTCCACCATTCGTTTATGTCTGTCAGTCATCCTCCAAGTTTCCGATCCGTACAACAGATTGCTCTTAATGAGTGTATTGTATATATTGTACTTTCTACGTGTTGTTATATTTTTACTCCAGAGAATTCCATTCAGACATCCAATTGCTTTTCGTGCTTGTATCACTCTAGATCTTATTTCCTTGTCGTCTGAAGCTGTTTTATCAAATGTTACACCCAAATATTTATATTCTTCACAGGCCCCTATTTTTTCCGAACCTTCTAGTTGCAGCTCACTACTTTCTCCCCCTACGCACAAATACTTAGTTTTTTCGATGTTTATTGTGAGTCCCCAAATTTCGTAGACTTCTTTCAACTTTCTTGCCATATATTCGAGGTCTTCTTTATCTCCTGCAAGAACTGCCTGATCGTCCGCAAACTGCAAACTAAAGATTGTGCTATCTGCCAAAGGAACACCCATACCTGAACATTTTTGTTTCCACTTCGACAAAACTTTTTTAACATAAAGTTTAAACAGCGTTGGAGACACACAGCACCCTTGTCGAAGACCCCTCGTTACAAAGAACTCGCTAGACAGTTTATTTCCTATTTTTATTCTTGATGTGGAATCTTTGTACAGATTTTTCAGAGCGTTTATGAGAGTTTGGTTGATGGAAGTGTTCTGTAAAATTTCCCATAACTTGTTGGTGGGTATATTATCATAAGCCTTTGAGAGATCTATGAATAATATGTGAGTTTCCAGATTAACAGCCGATCTCTTCTCTATTATCTGTTTCATAGTGAAAACATTATCTGTGCAAGATCTTCCAGCTCTAAACCCACATTGATCTTCTTCCTCTGTTATTTCTGCTTCTATTAGATCTCTCAATATCCTCCCATATAACCTGCTAATTGAGCTTAGTTATGTCATGATGACATATTAAATTATATCGTAAATTTTTCCTGCTCATTTTTTCATTATTTTACACAATACAAAGTGAAAACATGCATCTATGGGAGATGATAGCCCTATGGGCCCTGTAGCGGTCTTCGAACATCTGAAGTTCTGAATATTCATCACTTGGACTGGCCAGATCTGGTTTTGAAAGAGACCCTCCTGGCCTTACGAGTAACAATTTCCTTTTTGAATTCAAATATTGAAGGGATTTCTAAGATCAATATCTTTGAGAACTAGCGGAGACGATTCTTCTCCAAGAGATCCCATGCGCCAACAGAAGAGTATATTTGTGAGAGGAGACTTTTGAAAGGTTATGTATTATTTTTAGTTTGTTGGTTCTTCTCCTCTTGTCTTTTCATTTTTCAGGTTGAGTTTCGGGTACCTTGGAGAAACCTCTCCGTTTTTTGACGAAGGAGTCCATATTGAAGAAATAAATGCCTATCAATATTTCTAAATTTCAGCAAATTTTGTGAACAATAGTTACAAATCACAACACTCACGGGGAGACAGGGTTTTTTGCTGAGGTTTTTCCCTAAGCTCTTGTATCATACGTAGAATTGTATGGTACCCCGTTACACCAACCTCTGCCAACACATATAAAACTCTCAGTCAAAAGAATATATATATATATATTGAGCTTGTCACCGATATACCCCTATAATTGTGACAGTCGGCTTTATTGCCTTTTTTGAATATAGATGATATGTGTGCCATCTTCCATTGGCGAGGAACTTCCTGACCATTCAGACATTCATTAAATATTCTTGTTAAAGCTGATATCAGTTTTTCCGTACCATTTTTCAACAGTTCACAATACACTCCCTCTGGTCCACATGATCGTCCATTCTTCAGTCCGGTTATAGCTGATTTCACCATCTTTTCCTCTATATGTACTTGTTCCCCCTCTATGTTCACTGGAATATCATCCTGAGTATATTGTTCTCTTGTTTCTGTTAGTAGATTTCTATAGTGTTGCATCCACTGTTCCGCTGATATACTCTGAAAGTGAACTTTTTCATTGCCTGTTGTTCTTACCCGTTTAATGAATCGCCATGCCTCTGCGCATCTTCTGCCGCCTATATATCCATCTATTTCCTGGCATTTTTTATCCCAGATCTCATTTTTCTGATGATCCACTTTATTTCGTGTTTCTCTTTTTGCTTTTTTGTATACCTCCTCATCTTCTGTTGATTTTGTGTTTAGCCACTTCAAGTATAACTTTTTTTTGTGTTCACGAGTTCTGCGATCTCATCTGTCCACCATAGTTTTGTGCTATTTTCCTGTTGTTCTGTATTGCCCAATGCGTCCTGTGCTGCTTTGTGAATGCTCTCTATTATGTTGTTGTATCTATCTTCAAAGGACATACTGTCAGATAACGTCAAGTATCCATCTAAGCGCCTTTGATACAAGAATTTCGTGCTTTCGTTAGTAAGACTGTCCAGTTTGTATTTTGGATAGTTCACGAAACTGTCGCCGCCTTCACTGTTCTTAGTGTTGTTTCCTGAAGTCGTATGCCAGCCCGGAATATGTATTTTAGCTCGAACCAAATAATGGTCGGTTCCACAAATGGCTCCTCTTTGCACCCGAACATCCTGTAGTTGTAAGTTTGATGACTGTTTCACAATCACAAAATCTATTATAGACTTAAGGTTTCTAGTTTTCTGTTCCCAGGTGTATTTATGAATAAGCTTATGTTTAAAAAATCCATTTGCTATTTTTAATTCCTTATGAGTGCAAAGGTCTATCAATCGTTGTCCATTATCATTTATATGTTCTTCACCATATGGTCCGACGACACTATCATTGAGTTTCTTGCCAATTCGGCTGTTGAAATCGCCTAAAATTATTATTTCTCTATTATTCCCAACACTGGACAATACTTCATCAAGTTTTTCAAAGAATGCATCTTTTGCTGCCACTGGTTCATCATCGGACAATGCGTATACTCCAAGTACTGTAATTCTTCTGCCATAGATATCTAGATTCATCCTTATTATGTTTTCGGTAATAGGTTCCCAATCAGTAATATTCTTCTTAAATTTTTTGTTGATAATAAGTGAAACTCCCCTCTTTGCACGTTGATCCTTTGATACCCCACTAAACAAGTGAATGTAACCTCCAATAAGCTCTGACCTAAACCTTTGCGTTTTGTTTCGGTCAGTGATAATATGTCCATTTGTAGCTTATCAATTTCTAATTTCGAATACAGATATACAACAAAATATCACAAGTAGCAGTTCAGATTGGTGTACGGTTTTCGCATCGATCAAGTGAACAGTTGTGATTCCAGTTATTGATCACAACAGAATTAATTTAAAGATTCATTTACAAAACACGATGGTAAACCCATCGTGGTACCTTCCCCTATATCATTTTCCGACAGCAAGTCAAATTTGAATGAAGTTACCATGAAATTTGACTTAAAAAGACTAAATGTTTTAATACATGGGAAAAACATGTGAATCAATAGATCATATTTCGACCCATAGAACTATATATTCAATTACTGGGGCTTCTTTATGACTCAGGCCATCTTAAAGTAAGCCACCATATTTATAAGGCCTTCCAAAACTACCCAAACTTCTAATTCCACTGGAGCCAAGGGTAAGTTCTATTGGAGGTTTATGTCAAAATTTGGCGAAATATTTGATACAATTTTTAGACCCATTAACAGAAAAGACATAAGGTTTTTTGAAGAACAGCTTGCACTTTCTTGAAAAACTACAAAATTAAAATTTCAACTAATATAACATTCTAGTAAGTTTTGATGCTGTTGGTTTGTTCCCTAATGTTCATATCGATAAGTCCCTTCAGATAGAAAATGATGACTGGGTGATTGAAGATTTGAATACTAATGATATTATGGAAATACTTGACGTATGTTTGAATACTACCTATTTCCAACTATAGGAGATATTTTTAATTGACAACATTTTGGAATAGCAATGTATTCTCCTCTATTACCTGCCGTGAGTAATATATTTATGGAAAATTTCGAAGAAAAACACATATGCAAATAGATATTGGAATTTCTATCCAACCCATCCACTTAGTGTGAAAAGAGGTGTTATTAAAACACTTTACGATAGAGCTAATCTAATTATTTTCTACTCGTGAAATTCGAAATAATAAAATTGATTTCATCAAAACATTTCTCGAAGATAATGGATATCCGGTGCATTTCATAAATACATCTATCATGAATATAGATAGAAGAGCTTCGATAAAAAAAACAATTAATCAAATAATATAGAATAACCAACAAGAACAACAACATAATCTATTGAATGTAATCTCTTTCGGAAAAAATAACAGGATAATCGGTTATAAGTTCAGTATAAGAACCGTTCTCAAGACAAAAAGTGATCTTGGGTCTTTAGTAACTGAGACAAAACCCATTAATGGTAAACAATAATCCAAAAACTGTGTATATAATATTCCTTGTATTTGTGGTGAATCGTATACAGGAGAAACATCGAGACAACTAAAAGTAACAAAGTCGGAATATAAGAACAACTTAAGAAATAGAGACATACAAAAATAAAAAATTACAGAACACATATGTACAATCTATGGAAATCACATGATGGATTGGAGTAGAACAAAGATTATGTTGATTAAGTCTGATTACATTAAAAGGACAATTATGGAGTCGACATGTATTTTGTTGATAAAGAATGCAATTTTGCAAATGGCTCAGTTAGAATTGACCATATTTGGTTGAATTTGTTGAAGAAGCATTTCGAACTTCGAAATTTCTATGCAAAGTGAAACTATGTTACTTCGATCTTCAAATACTGTCAGAATAACAAAAAATAATCGAAATCTGTAAACTTCCACTGATTATTCTTGGTTGTTTTGATATGCGTATCATTCAAATCGGTGTGGGATACGTATCAGAATTTTCTGTAGAATACTATGATTGTTCAATTAATTCCTTTCTTCTGAAGTTTTCCATATCTGTATCACTTGCCACTAGAGATGTTGGTTCTCAAATAATCCATCGGAATATTAATCGATAGCAGTCCTACAACATTTCCACTTATGTGTAAATATTTATCCTCCAAATGGGTTTTATCATATGAATTGTTCTAAGATTCCATAATTACTATAGAATATTATGAATTTATTAAGAAAACTGTGCGAAAATTATTCGGGTTGAATATTCCTGCATGGCTTGTTTATGCTGCTCGGTAACTTATTCCTTAATTTGTTTTCTTTTGCTGTAAACTTGCCAGATCCTGGTTCATGATCCACTTATGGACGATTGTCGAGGATGAGAATCTACTACTAATTTTCCAGGGGTGGTAGGCAAAGCTGGCTCAATTCGGCAACAAAACTCTCTCCCAGGTTCTCACAATATGTATATTAAAATTGAAAAATTACAATAGGTTGACCCTTTTTCACTCTACACAGTCTCATACTACTTAACTTAACATGAAACAAGCAATGTCGTGGCTTCCTCGGAGTACGATATTATGTTATGATCCCTGTAGATGGATCTAGAACGGTCCCAGTGGGAACTTCGGCACTGCAATTTCCAATTCGATGTTCTGAATCCAATGAAAGTATCTCTCGATGATTTTCCGATTCCAAAGGTACTACTTCCTGATGGTGTTCTACTTCCAAGGAAAGTATCCTCTGATTATTTTCCCATCCAAAAGATGTACCACGTTGATTTCCCAATTCCAAGGGAAGTAGATATATCTGGGTGATGTTTCGGTACGAATTCAATCCCAGCCAAGGTGCTATTGGAAGAAACGAACAAAGGAATTATAATACGAAAAAATTTTACAACTCTTTAACGGTTTTCTGAGCATAAATTTACAATTAATTATTCACATAATATATCACAAATTGAACCTGAGAAGGAGTCTTGTTCAGAATATCAAACAACTTCTACGGAATTTACCAATTCTGAGATTGCTTCCACAAAATGGATGACACTGAAATAACTATGATCTTAGTATAGATTATTTCATAACTACATAATTTACGATAACCGAAGAATATGATCTTATTATTATTATATCTTATTAAGCACAATTCTCGCCGATTATTTAACTTGAAATCTTACGATCAAAATGCAGTATTGAAATCTTCCGGAACGCAAGAAGAAAGAACTTAAGACTTAAGACGCCGACACTCTGGTTTACGCGCAGCCTCGCGCTGGTCTACGGCGCGTTTCAGTTCACGCAAAGGATTAAAACAGAGGCGTATCGTCCCCGTCATTTCTCCATAGACGTGCAATATCGTTGCAAAGGCTACTATTGCGCACATGTAGAAACACTGTTTGATGGTTTACTATCTACTCCAATATTTAGATCCTCTTATTTCGCACCCAATTTATTATTTTATATTCAATGGCTTCTAACTACTACGCTCAGACTATGATTGCAGCAACGTTATTATTGTTAGTATTGAGACGAAATGTATGTCGAAAAACTTTAAAAGCACTGATTTTATAGAGCGGTCAGCCATCCAGGTACAGAATTCGCCCAAGGCTGCTTGGCTTTCAGGAAAAAAATAAAATTTGCCATTATATCCAACAATATAGATCGAGTTAAAATCTACAACTAGATAAGGTTTTGAAGCTCCCGAAACAGAATATTGTTTATATATTTTATTGTCATCATGATAACACGAAATTTCGCATAAGTCTATCATGTCGTTATTTTTCAACTACCGTTCTTAAACTCGACCAGATCAGTATTGTTCGAGCTTTTGGCATTACAAGATCAAATGGCTAGAACCATCCGCCGTATTTTACACATTAATGAACTGGAGCGAAATAATTATGCGCCGAAATAGTGAATAATGAACTGGACCGAAATAATTATACCCTAAAAATTTTAACTCTCTAACCCATTTCGTTCGAGAGTTAAGTTTGACCTCGGATTCTCCATCAATGAGTCGAAGCTAAACCTTCAATACAATTATCGGCGAAACAATCGAAAATTACAGAGATTTGGGCACTTGGACAAGCGCTCAAAAAATCAGACCAAATATATGCGAAGAAAACGTAGATGGAGTGTTGGAACCTTGTTTCGTCAAAGAATGGTAAAAAACCATTTTACATTTCATTCCGAGATATGAAAGGGCTCGATCCAGAAAATTTTTTTCGATACACGAGGATGGATAAAAAGTACTTCTATAAACTTTTTCAGTTCATTGATTACATAAATATCCATAAATTTTCCATTGCTAATTTATCCTAGAACGATGGTTCTTTTTGTCCTTCTAGGGAACAGCCTGCTATCACTTTGCCCAAATGCCGGCCGTCCGTTGCCACGATAACTCTCGCAGGTTCGGCAGGTTACGCATGTGAATGTGACGGTTTAGTTCATTATAGGGCATAATCGGCCAGGCGTTTCGGAGCAATATCCATTTGAAATTTAGTTGTTTTTTCCCAATAACTTAGAAAATGCAAATCCGATCGAATTGAAACTTGGTAATTAGTTGTAGAATACCGATGCGCAGATTTTTACAAAATTTTCTAGAGAATCATAGTGCTGAAAAAAAAATTGTCTCTTAATTTTATACTTCAGAAACTATCTGTCAGATTCCGCTGAAATTTGTCACAAACCTTCAAGCCGCATGTTATTTACCCAATATTTTAAAAAATACAGATCCGATCGAATTGCGACCTGTGCGCAAAAGTTCTTGACTTCACGTCGGTGCTTTTCAAGAATTTTTCATCATATAAGTTGGGAAACTTCCCAACTAACTCTGTCAATTTCATATCAGAACAGAGTGCTTATCAATTTGCCCAAATGTCTGTAATTTTCGAATTTTTGGCTGAAAGTGGTCACGATTTGGTTCGACTCACTGACCAAGAATCCTTGGTCATATTCTGTCCGTCCGGCGGGCCGACCGTTAACACGATAACTCTCGAACGGAATGAGCTAGACAGTTGAAATTTTCAGAGTAGGTTTGGTAGATAAATATCTCGGTTTAGTTCGTTATTGGGCAAAATCGGAGTAACAGAAAAAAATTTTTCTCATTACAAATTTCAAATTCATTTTTTTTAAGATGCAGTTTCATCATAAGAATCCATTGATATAATTCTTAGCTCTAACAAACTAATACTTTCGGAGATATGATTTTTCACAGTTTAAACAAGAGCGCCAAAGGTCCAGTCGGCTTTCCCCCTTTTTTCGAAAATAATCAGACACATCATTAAAGAGAAAATTAATGGATAGGCCGCTGAAAGGTTTGAAAATAAACACAATCATCATGATCTTTCAACAGATACGGATATGGCAACGCATCTAGAAATTCTCTCATGCTATTGGCTGCCCTTAAATTTACATTATTCCCTTACCCTAAAAGTTAAAATTTGGGAACATTCTAGGTACCTACGGGAATAAGTTAACGGATTCTGTAGTCTGAGTATTAATATAGCACCAGAATTATATGTTTCAATTTTCATGTTTAGGGTTATGATAAAGTTACTGGCCAGCACAAACCAGCTTTTATATACTCGTAATTCACAGTTTTATGAATGTTGAATAAACATTATTATTATTATCAAAAATAAAGCAATGCTAAGAACATTCCCAGCTTTTCATTTCACAAAGATTTCTATTAAAAGGGCGGAATCATCATTCAATAACTGTTAATTCAAATTTGTTTTTCAAATACAATATCTATCTAAATTGGGTGGCTTTGAAGTAGAAAATGTGATGAATAATTTTAAAGATATCGAACTATACTATATTTTAGTTTCAAAAGTTCTATTTTTCATAATATCCAATGAACATTCATGATTTATTCGACATTTCAAAATTTCAATTCTTTTTAGCTGTTTTTCATCTGAAATACCTTTTTTAAATATAAGTTATTCTATCCGATCAATGACATTTGTCAATGTGAACGTATGAATTCGATTATAGACCTTACAATGAAAACTCAAAATAAAGAAGTTTGTATTATTGCGCGTATGTTCTGGGGAACATCGCGTTATAGTTTTGCCCAAATTTCTGTAACTTTCGAATTTTTGACGAAAGTGGTCTCAAACGATTTAGTTCGACTCCCCAATGAAGAATTCGAGGTCAAATTTGATTCTGTCCGGCCGGCCGTCCGGCCGTTGCCACGATAACTTGAGAACGAAAAGAGCTAGCGACTTGAAATTTTCAGGGTGGGTGGCGCATCCCAATACGACGGACAAGTTCGTTAATGGGCATAATCGGCCCAGTTGTTTCCGAGTAACAATTTTGTTTTCATCCAATATAAATCCGATCGAATTGAAACTTGGTGAGTTGTCGTAGATTATGAACCTAAGCACGTTTATGAAATTTTGTGCGAATCGTATGGCTAGAAAATTAAAAAAAAATTATTAAAAATATTTTTGTTGTCACGATAACTTGAGAACGGAAAGAGATAGCGGCTCGAAGTTTTCAGGTTAGGATGTGCACCAGAATGCGACATCTCAGTTTGTTTATGAGCATAATCGGCCAAACGGTTTCAGAGTTATAGCCATCTGAAATTTGGTTGGTTTTTGTTCCTCATCAACTCGAAAAATAGTAAACCGATTGAATTCAAACATGGTAATTAGTTGTAGAATGCCAACGCGAAAATTCTTGCAAAATTTCGTGGGGATAGTATTCGTAAAAAATTTGAAAATAATCATTGAAAATTGAAAAAAAAATTCTATATATCAGTAACTATTCGTTTGAAATTGCTGAAATTTTGCAAGTGCCTTCATAACCTAACTCTACTACCAAGTTTCAAGTTTTAACACGATCGGTTGAATATTGTTGGAGATTCGAGCATTCTTGTGTGAGTTCAGTAGATGGGTGACCGTTGCCTCGATAACTTTCGAACGAAAGGAGATAGGGACTTGCAATTTTCAGGGTAGGTTGCGTATCCGAAAGGGAGAGTTGAGTTCCTTTTTGGGCATAATCGGATAAACGGTTTCCGAGTTATACCCACCTGGAATATTATTTCCTTGATAACTCAAAAAATAAATATTTGATCGAATTGAAGCTTGGTAACTAGTAGTAGAAAATCAACATAAAGACGTGTTTAAAATTTTGTAAGAACCGTACCCCTAGAAAATTTGAAAAAAATGACGAAAAAAAAAATTTTAAGAACCGCACCCATAGAAAATTTCAAAAAAATAACGAAAAAAAAATTGGTTCAAGTACACTCTTAATTCGAATTCACCATGGTAAATTCGAATTAAGTGTCCAATACAGGAGAATGGACAACATAATTTACCATGTTAAATTCGATTAAAGGTGTCCAATACAGAAGAATGGACAATAGAACATACGCGCAAACGCTTCTGACTTCACGTCAGTACTTGAACCAATTTTTTTTTTGTTTTAGTTTTATATACTTGTTTTCTGTTAATTCTTGCTTGCATTTCGGTTAGCAGATATTCAATTTTTCGTGATAACAGCACAGTAACAAAGCCTACACAGAACACAACTGGTTCTCCTAACTCAGGGCAAGCTCTTAGAGCTTATGAGGGGTCTCCTCCTGGAAGACCCAGGAGGATCAGTATAATAATAATAATAATAATAATAATACATGATAATATTTCGTTTCATAATATCATTTCAATCTTAAATCTTTCACTCACATATTTTAGTTCTTCTTCATCTCGATTTGTACCTGGTATTATAATCGACGATTCCGAACACTAGATACATTGAACAGTAAACTTACCTATTTGTTCTTCTTTACACAATAATCATGGAATGTATACCTGCGAAAAAAATACTAATTCCGATCCTGATACGGATTTATTCTTCAGTTTTTTTGGGCTATGGGAGTATTTTATAAAATTTTACAACGAACTTTTTGAAAAGAATATTAATATTCATGTCTTGGTTTCGTGAATATTCATTATATTATCCATTTTTGATGGTGCTTTATCCGACAATTAATTTTGTAAGTGAAAAGATTGAAAATAATAATTTATCACGGAATAATCGACATGGTGAATGAAACTTTTTCAACATGTTTTTTTAGGATTTTCCCCGCCGATTTCGAATTTGCGCTCAGATTTTTTATGATTATTATACAAGGTGAGTTATTAACAAACTTAACATGGAAGAAAATGATATTCTGGTCTTGATATTGGTTTTGTTCAAAGTGCTACTTGTTGAGATTTTTAGTTTAATTCATGCACCAAATTTAAACCAAATCGGCTACCCTGTATTCAATATGGCGGATTGAATATTTGGTTTAAATTCACAAATTACTCTGTATGTCAGTAACAAAGAGGAAAATATAAAAAAAATAGAAGCGCCACGCAAAATAATTCGAAAGCCCACGACACAGGACAGAGTGGGGTGAATTGACGTAATTTTTGGCACTCTAGTTCCTCGGAACTGAGTGGTTATCAATTTGCCCAAATGTCTGTAATTTTCGAAATTTCGATGAAAACGATTTGGTTCGACTCACTGATCAAGAATCCGTGGTCGAAATTCATTCTGTCCGGCCGGCCGGCCGTACGCACGATAACTCTCGAACGGAATGAGCTAAACAGTTGAAATTTTCAGAGTAGGTTTGGGAGATAAATATCTCGGCTAAGTTCGTTATTGGGCAAAATCGGACAGATGGTTTCGGAGTAACAAAAATATTTTTTTTTTTACAAAACAAATTCCAAATTAAATTTTTTTCAATAAGCAGTTTTATCATAAGACTCCAATGATATCGTTTTTAACTCTAACAAGCTAATACTTTCGGAGATATGATTTTTCAAAATGTCAATAATAAATCGTATTTCTACGTTTTCACAGAATTATATAATTATTCTATGTATGAATTGTCATAATGTCAACTTATTTTCCTGAGACATGACATTGTCTAATTCCTTGCTAATAGTTGGTTCGAGAAACGTCAAAATCGACTTAAAGAGACAAGGGTAAAAAACCGTCAAATAAACCCCCATGTGGCGATTTTATGTCGAAAAGTGAAAATTAAGAATATACAGGGTGAGTCATAACTATAGGGACAAACGCTAAGGGCAGGTTATTTGAGCCAAAATATGGCGATAGGACTAAATATGCCTTAGTAAAATATTGCTGTGAAAAAAGATACAGAGCGTCAAAGTTGAATTTTTTTTTTCATTTTTTGCTAATAATTTCACTGTATATTTATCAATTGATATCAAAATCGGGACATAGGCATATATTTTGACAACAAATATTATTTTATTTATTATTCTACATTATTTTACAGGGGGCGCCACGTGAATGATTCCTGATGATGAAATTGAATGGTAACTTTTTTTGAAGAAACATTTTAGTGATTTTATTTAGAAAATATGACGTAAACATCAATTCTACGTAATATTGTTACTCTTGTTTAAACACAATAATTTCACCCGTTTCCGAGAAAAACGCAATTGAACAGTTCAAAGTCTCTGAAGTGGATTTCAAACAACATACATTTAAAAAACTAATTTTCAACAATAAATCGCAATTAAAAAGAATTTAACGTACAAAAAGAAAATTTAAATTAAATGTTCTATGTGGCCTCCTCCGACTTCTATGCCTTTTCTCATTCTTTTAATAAAGGACTTTCGGACGTCAAAGAAAATATTATTCTGTCCCCTTATAAAATTAGCTGCATTTTGTATTTTCCTCCAGAGTTCGTCTCGTGAATTAATTTCATTGGAATACACTTAGGACTTCAAATGCCCCCAAACATAAAAATCAAGAGGGTTGTAATCCGGACTTCTTGGTGGCCATTCAAAATCACTTCCTCTGCCAATCCATCGTTGAGGAAATGTGCTACTTAGATGATGTCTAACAACTAATGGAAAATGAGGTGGAGCTCCGTCCTGCATAAACCACATTTTGCTTCTTATATAAAGTGATAGATCATCCAAAATATCACTTAAAGTATTTTGCAAAAAAAAATAAATAAGAACCTCCATTTAAATTTGGAGGAAGAACATATGGCCCTAGTAGTTTGTCGCCTATAATGCCACACCAAATATTCAATTTGAACTCGTGTTGAAAATGTCTTTCTTCTAAAGCATGCGGGTTTTCTTCTTCCCAGTAATGACTGTTTCTCCAATTAAAAATCCCTCGTCGGGTAAAAGTCGCTTCATCCGTAAACATAATATTCTTAATAAAATTTTGGTCACCGTTATGCTGGTTGAGAATACGTTGACAGAACTGTAACCGTCGTGGGAGATCTCTTGGTAGCAGATTTTGAACAGGAGTGAAGTGATAAGGGTGGAAGTACTCTTTTTTTAGAATTCTTATAATAGATGACTGACTTACTCCTGTTGCTGCTGACAGACGACGTGAACTTACTTCTGGATTTTCGTCTACTCGAACCAAAATTTCATCTTCTTGATTAGGTGTTATGTTTTTCGGACGACCACCGTATTTTTTACTATGAAATGATCCAGTTTCACCCAAACGACGAAATAGATTTGCAAAGATTTTGTGGTTTGGTTGCCTTCTATTTGGATAAATCAATTAATACCTTCTGGCAGCAGAGCGACCGCAAAAATTTCCTTGTGCATACACAAATCATATCCCGCATTTCTTCATTCGTAAATTGATTGTGACGCGGCATTTCAATCGAAAAAGGTTAAAAAAAATCAAAAACAAACTGTTATGTCACATTAAAAATAATTTACTGACAAGAGTTGACGTTTACCAGCAACAATTATTTGACAATACAAAGCACACTTTTCATAAATGAGTTATTATTTATAATCCCTTTCAGAGACTTTGAACTGTTCAATTGCGTTTTTCTCGGAAACGGGTGAAATTATCGTGTTTAAACAAGAGTAACAATATTACGTAGAATTGATGTTTACGTCATATTTTCCAACTAAAATCACTAAAATGTTTCTTCAAAAAAAGTTACCATTCAATTTCATCATCAGGAATCATTCACGTGGCGCCCCCTGTAAAATAATGTAGAATAATAAATAAAATAATATTTGTTGTCAAAATATATGCCTATGTCCCGATTTTGATAACAATTGATAAATATACAGTGAAATTATTAGCAAAAAATGAAAAAAAAAATTCAACTTTGACGCTCTGTATCTTTTTTCACAGCAATATTTTATTAAGGCATATTTAATCCTATCGCCATATTTTGGCTCAAATAACCTGCCCTTAGCGTTTGTCCCTATAGTTATGACTCACCCTGTATATCCCAGGTAAGTACCGACGTTTTATTCTAATACCGGAGATCGACAAGATCGTACGAGGAGCTTGATAGCCCTTTGGTCTAGGCTCTAGGCCCTAGGCCGTCGGGTTTTCGGTTTCGGAACGAGAGAAGGCGGGCTCAAATCCCGGAATGGGAATTACACTTTTTGGCGCTCTAGTTCCTCGGAACTGAGTGCTTATCAATTTGCCCAAATGTCTGTAATTTTTATTTAAGATGCAGTTTCACAACTAAAATCCATCGATATCATTTTCAACTCCAACAAGCTAATACTTTCGGAGATATGATTTTTCTAAATTTCAATAATGAATCGTACGTACTTCTATGTTTTCACAGAAGGCTATAATTATTCTATCTGAGCTTTATTATATGATATGTACTCGTACATTTCATCCTGTTCTATAAGAAAGAGTCAAATTCATTTCAGCTATTTTAATTTGATTTCTTCCATGGTGCAGTTCTCATTCTCAGATTGCTCTTTAATCTTGATAAATAAACTATTATTTGAATTTAATTTCATTTATGATGCAGTTCTTTCATAAGAATACATTGATTTAATTCCAACTCTGAGAAACCAATACTTTCGGAGATATAATTTGTCTGTTTGAACTAGAGCGCCAGAAAGCTCCTGTCCACAGGGCTTGAACCCATTTTTTCATTCCAGTCTTCCTTACTTAGCTTACATATTATATTTCATATTGAGATAAGATTCCAAATAATTAAATTGAACGCTATATTATATTGCTAAGTTCGATAAATGTATCACGGTGTGGAGAAGAGAAAAGTAGATTGTCAGTCGCGTGGTAAAGGATTAAACGGATTAAATAGATATTCTCGTGGAAAAACACTTAAACGTACAGTGAACAAGCTCCAAAAAATCACCAATAGCACGACAGCGTGGATGCGCAAATGGAAAATTACGCCAAACCCAAATAAATCTGCATACATGATATTCAACCATAAAATAAAAGACAGTTCTCCTACTTTACTATTCAACGGTTCAACACTTACACCTGAAAGTACTGCAAAATATTTGGGAATTCATCTGGACACAAAACTTAATTTCATGCAACATCTCAAAGTTAAAAAGAAGGCAATGATAGCTATAGGGCATATCACTTTCGTTCAATATCCTACAAAGACCAAGGAATAACTATTGATACAGCCAGCCGAATCTATAAAATGATTTGTAGACCTATCATTGAATACGGACACCAGCTATACAGTACATGTGCTAAGACAACAAAAAAAGTAATTGAAACCGCAGAAAGAACTGCACTGAGGAGGATAACAAAAATCCGACACCCAAATAACCCACTTCACAATCCCTCAAACCAGCTACTCTACGAAAAAACTAAGATTGAGCCAATACTCCAGAGATTTGACAGACTGAACAAGAAGTTCATATTATCAGAAGAAAACAATGAGATAATACAACCTTTACTCCACACAGAGTGTCCTGAAACAACTTACAAGAGGAAAAAGCCAGATAAACCCCTATATTATTACCTTAAATCTACTTATAGGTGAAGCGAGTTTTTGTTTTAGTTTTATTTTTACAACGTTACCTTGATTTTATTTTAAATAACTATTTATCAGAAAAGTAGAATGTTTAACACATTAATAATGTATAAAAATGACTCGGATAACTAATTATCAATTATTGTAGTGATTACATTTTAAACCTGAGTGTAATAGGCTGGAAGACTTCGGTCGTATGCTAATAAAGTTAATTCTCTCTCTAGATATTCTCGTTTTCACTCGATCCACAATAAAAGAACATAAAGTAGAGTGAAGAGAGCAAATGAAAGAACGTCGCAGAATACAAAGAGCAATTTGATGTATTTATCGAACTCAGTACCTAATTATTGTATTAAAGTATTAAGATTAGAGTTTTGCGAAAGTGAGTGGAGATGATAGAAAACTTGAAAAAAATTTTTTTCGACCGATTTATTGGCAAAAACTTATTGCATAAAAATTATATTCTCAATCAAAAATCTAACCATGATTTTAGTTTTTTGTTTTATTTTAGTTGTTCTATTTAAATAGTTGTTAGAAATATACCAACTTAAATAAAACAGAAACCTAAAATCATGGGTTATTTATGCATCAGTAATTATAATTTTTTCACCAACAAATTTTCGTTTCAAAGAAATTAAACATACAATTTTGCTATGACACCTTCAATGTCCGCATGACCCTAAGCTTTAATCTTTGAAGCATAGAGCTCTCAGACAGAAACAGAATTTTTTTAATTCTTTGTTCAGGTTGGATTCAAACTGAAAATCGAAAATAGAAGTTCGTGTGTCATAGGGTAAAAGAATAATATTTGTATGCTAAGTTTGCAGCATTAATAAATTTTTAGTCAAAAAAATACATTCTTCTAGATATGCGTTTTTACTACATAAATATGACGATTTTGTTTTGTTTTTCCAGAATTTTGTTTATTTTGACACATTTTGACATTTATGTATCAATGTTTTATAAGTATATGTCTATAATATTGTGTATTAATTTAAAACTGTTACGGAAATATGTGACTAAAATCATGAAAAAAAATACTATCAAAAAATATAATGGACGAAAATAAATCTACGCAAATGGTAGAGCGTTGCCTAGTATATTGCCACAGGTGCAATAGTACCAACATAAGGCTCTGCAAAACAGTTTTGGAAATTTGTATATGGCATTTTGCAATAATTTATTAGCAGTCCCTATAACCCCATATGTTTTGTCGGTTTCCTCTCTGGACACCCTGTATAAGATAATATTCAACTACAGCAAGCATTTTTACGTGTTCTTCCGCATTCGCCTCGAACACGAATTCACGGAGATCGATTTCTTCCAGGTTTGATATTTCCAGATAATAAAACTTCGAAATCAGCTCAGAATAATAAAATTTAAATCGTCCCTAGTATTTTGAGAACCCTCCCTTTAGTCATTGTCCGTTTTCGGACGTCGTGACTTGTTTATGGAAATTGCATAGTAACCTATCGCCATGCTTCTCTATCTTCTACAGTAGGCATCAGTTGGGAAATCGACATTTGCGTTAGATCTTTTATTTGGTTTACCTATACCTCACAAGTGACCCTTTTCTGGACCCTTTGCCTTCAACCTTTTCCTGTATCATGAGTTTTTACATACATTCCGTATTGCATGATCGAAGAATTTGAGCATGCGCCGCTGATTTTTGGTAATAAACTTTCGTTATCGCGTATTGTTAGTTCCCTTAAAATGGATGCGTTTTCGCAGTACGTTGTCCGAGATATTCTCAGCATTCTTCTGTATACTCCATTCACTTTTATAAAGTCTCCCGGTTGGCCATGATTTAGGTCTATTACGTTTTTGCAACTAAAACAGAGGCAGGTTGGCACCTCTGAAATATCGTCAATGTCAAAACAATTCTACGAGACGTTGCCGATTTCTACTCTCAACATAATGTTCCATCTTATACAAGATATTATCTTCGAATAATAAAACCCTCTCTGATTTGAAATTGAAAATGCAGAAAGTAGTTTTAAAGAAGCAGAGACAAAGTATCAGGAAGTGCTATACGGAACTGAAATCTGCAATAGGAAAACTTCATTCGGTCTCAGAACATGTTGAACTCACGAATGAAATTACTTAGTGCCCTATCACTATATACTTTATTAAGGTGTAACAGTGACTCTGGTTTCGTATTACTACTACATTTTGAAACTGGTGTAATTCAGGTTGTGCAACAAGGTATTAAAATGTCTTCTTCTGTAGACTTATTTCTTGAGAATTTTGAAAAGTGGTAAATTACATATAGCTACGTCTGTTCATTTATAAGATTTCCTGCCGGGTAATTCAGGTACTTTTATCCTTTTCAAATGAACTATCACAAAGTAACGGACTACTCTATCCATTATTTTTCATTAAAATTTCAACACTTGATTCTTGATTTCCGTACAAGAAAATAGCATAACTGAATCTTCCAACCAGATTATAACGTGAAATATTTCCAGTAACAACAGAAGAAACATTTTCTTCAACAGTCGCCAGGTCTTTGGAATTATTGAATTCACAAATCTTCAAATTCATTATTTTGCTGAAGTAAATTCACATTTTAAAAAATACGTAATTACTACGACTTCTATGTAGAGAGGACAACGTTGCGGAGTTATCCGACAGGAAAATTACTATAACCTAACATTTTCAAAAGTTACACGGTGAATATTTTTCAAACTTTCATGGCCAACCGGGAGACTTTATAAAAGAGAATGGAGTATAGCATATCATTTCAAACGCCTCAATTCTACTTCGGCAAGCAGCATTTATGGTCCAGGATTCCGATCCATATTCCGCAATAGCGAAGACTACAGATTTTACAAGATTTTGTTTCCCCTGCGGAGTCCCCTGCGGATACGATGGTCTTTCCACATTGGTTTCAAGTATAACTGACCGCAATAAGCATATTATTTTCTCTGAGAAGGAAAACATCGGTACTGATAAATATACAGGGTGAATCTTCATGAACTGTACTTACACAGTGCTTCCCAGCAACTCCGCACCAAGAGGGACTTTTCTTTTATATTAATATTTCCGGATTGTATTCTTTGCAAAAAGTTGGTGCATCAAAAATGATAAAAAATGATATAAAAGTCAGCCAACTAACTACGACTGCCGGTTTGAGGAGATTGAATAATTACTGAACGGAATTTCTTTTGAGGTCTAGTCAATATTAGTGTCAGAATGGAAAGTATAGAATATTTTGTTTGAACTCAGTTTTCGGCGCTCTTGTTCCTCGGAACAGAGTGCTTATCAATTTGCCCAAATGTCTGTAATTCTCGAATTTTTTTATGAAATTAAACAATTTGGTTCCACTCACCGATCAAGAATCCGTGGTCGAAATCAACTATGTCCGGCCGGCCGTAGGCACGATAACTCTCGATCGAAAGGAGAGGATTGACATTTGCAGGGTAGGTTTGAAGCGTAAATATCTCGGACGAGTTCGTTAACGGTCGAAATCCACCAAGCGATTTCGGAGTTATGGCCGTTTTTAGTCAAAACATTTTTTATGAATACTTCCGGAACCGATCACTTGATCTATCTGAAATTTTGCATCAAATTGTGGAATCATGACCTTCATATATGTACAAAGTTTTGTATTGATCGGATTGCCGTAAAGTGTAAAAAAAAATATATTTAAATATTGTTTCCACTATAACTCTCGAACAGAATGAGCCAGGTAGGTTTGGGAGATAAATATCTCGGTTAGGTTCGTTATTGGGCAAAATCGGACTGATGGTTTCGGAGTAACGAGAAAAAATTCAATTTTTTTAAGATTCAGTTTCACCATAAAAATCGATTGATATCATTTTCAACTCTAACAAGCTAATACTTTCGGAGATTTTTCAAAATTTAAATAATAAATCGTACTTCGATGTTTTCACAGAATGCTGTAATCATTCTATCTATGAATTATTATATGATCTGTGTTCATTGTATTTTGTTGTAGGGGGTAACGTTGCACTGCTCTGGTCTATTGTGCCCCATCTGTGTTCATACTCGTACATGTCATCTTGTTTTCCTATAAGAGAGAGTCAAATTCATTTCAGGTTTCGTAGAACTATGAGGATTATAATATGATATTATACTTTTGGTGATATTTTAATGCCCGTGTATAATCCATATGATGATTGTAATATACATATACTTTGGTAAGTTTATCAGAATAGGTTCAGAATAGCTCCAGTAAAAACAAAACTCAATTATTGGCCAACTTTCAATTGATAAATATAATTTTCAGAGTGGATTTGATGAATGAATATCTCGTTAAGTTCGTGGTTTTTGACGCTCTTGGTTGAATTTAATTTCTTTCATGATGCAGTTGTATCATATTTGAATTTAATGCATTTCGTGATGCAGTTCGATCATAAGAATCCATTGATATAATTTCCAACTCTGATAAACCAATACTTTCGGAGATATGATTTGTCAAAGATTGAACAAGAGCGCCGATGCTCCTGCCACAAGGCTTTCCCCCCTTTTACGATATTTGTTCGAATTTTTGCAAATCTGTGATCATAGAAAATAATTAACTGGAGTTGAAATTGAACAAGCGATCGATATTCATGACAAAATTCTATTTCATTATAAAAATCTAACTATACATTGCCAATTTACAGCAATATTTGCATTTTTGGGATTCTCGGACGTGAATTAAATGTGAAATTGAAAGATTTTAATGACGAAAATAAGAATAGGAGCAACTTTGCACCAGAATGAAACTACTTTTAAGGTAAAATTCGCACAAATGTCGAGAAACCAAGTTCAAACAAAATCTACTAGTTAAAATCATATTCATGCTAACACTAATGCCGTGTAGTCACCGAAAAAAAATCCATTAGGTAACTATTCAATTATTAAAAGAATTATGAGCGAAAAAAGAAAAAAAAATTACTGAATTTGAGTTTTCCGACCTGAAATTTGGCACATGGATCTAAATTGTTATTTCAAGCAAGTTTACTCAAAGTGCTTAAAGATAATGCTGACATATCGAAATATTCCAACAATCGAGATGTACTGGTCCACTGGTTTTAGACTCGACCAACAGTTTTTGATTTTTGACATTCCTGGAGAGAATTTAATGAATTCATGTGCATAGATGGGCCCGAAGTCAAATTTCACGAGTCGATACGTCAGTAATAACATTCGTTCAATACCTAGTGAGAATTGTTATATCTTGTCTATGATATGTACCTTATTTTACAGCCAATTTCTAGATTTAAACTTGATCGAATAATATGTAATATGATGAAATTTTTTATAAATTTGAAACAGGAATCCGGAATTAATGGATAATCTGCTATTATTGTCTCCAGCCTTGCTCTAGACATTTCGATGATATTTTCGAGTATTTCGAGTTGTGAAAACTATGCACCGAGTGTAAGCTGCAATAACCCATTCCACGAGGTTGAATCATTGCAGATTGCTCATTTAACTTGATAAATAAATTTAATGACAATTTTTGAAGCATTAAAGCATTGAAGCATTGCAGATTGCTCTTTTTTTCAAATGATAATTTTTGAAGCATGTTTTTGCAAACGACACTTTTTTAATTTAATTCCTTGCATGATGCAGTTCTATCATTAGAATCCATTGATATAATTCCCAACTCTGAGAAACAAGTACTTTCGGAGATATAATTTGTCTGTTTGAACAAGAGCGCCAAAAAGCTCCTGTCCACAGGACTCGAACCAATCTTTAACTAAAACTTAGGCAGGTTGGCACTCCAGAAATATCATCAATGTCAAAACAATTCTCCGAGACGTTACCAATGCCAATTTCTACTGCCAACATAATCTTCCATCTTAGACAAGATATTATCATAGACCATTATCTTCCAATAATAAAGAACTCTTCGCTTTGAAATTGAAAATGCCTGAAGTAGTTTTGAAGAAGTAGAGACAAATTGTCAGGAAGAGCTATACAGAACTAATATCTACTTATTCCGATCGTAACTCTGAAGTTTTGGAGTCCATAATTTATGAGAAGCTATCTAACTTCATTCTGTCTCAGGACATGTTGAACTCTCGAATGAAATTACTTAGTTTCCTATCACTATATTTTATTAAGGTTTAACAGTGAATCGGGTTTCATAGTACTACTACGTTTTGAAACTCGTGTGTTTTAAGTTCTGCAATGAGGTATTTAAATGTCTTCTATAGGCCTATTTCATGAGAATTTGGAAGGGTGTGGCACGTCTGTTCGTTTAGAAGATTTCCTGCCGGGTTATTTACGTACTTTCATTCTTTTTGGCGCTCTAGTTCCTCGGAACTGAGTGCTTATCAATTTGCCCAAATGTCTGTAATTTTCGAATATTTCGATGAAAATGGTCTTAAACGATTTGGTTCGACTCACTGATCAAGAATCCGTGGTCGAAATTCATTCTGTCCGGCCGTCCGGCCGGCCGTAGGCACGATAACTCTCGAACGGAATGAGCTAGAGAGTTGAAATTTTCAGAGTAGGTTTGGGGGATAAATATCTCGACTAAGTTATTGGGCAAAATCGGACAGATGGTTTCGGAGTAACAAAAAAAAAATTTTTTTTTACAAAACAAATTCCAAATTAATTTTTTTTAATAAGCAGTTTTATCATAAGAATCCATTCATATCATTTTTAACTCTAACAAGCTAATACTTTCGGAGGTATGATTTTTCAAATTTCAATGTAAATCGTATTTCACATATTGATATAATTATTCTATGTATGAATTGTCATAATGTCAACTTGACAGAAGGGAATATTGTAACTTCAAAAATATTGGGGTGAAATACTCGTATTTTAGCGATGCAACGGGGACCTCACCCGAAAATGTTTGAAAATATTACGTAAATATTGAAAGCATAATTCTGTAGTTAGAGAGAGGAGAAAATTTGGTGAACGTAGATCAGGAAATTTTTGATCGATTACAAGGTATTTTATTTATTACTCATCTTCTTTTATATTATTACTCATCTTCTTTCATACATGTTTTATGGAATACCTACTATTTGTAGGTACTTTAAACCTGTTTTGGGCAATTGTCATACGAAACTTGTTTTTTTGGCGCTCTAGTTCCTCGGAACAGAGTGCTTATCAATTTGCCCAAGTGTCTGTAATTTTGGAATTTTTGGCTGAAAATGTTCTCAAACGATTTGGTTCGACTCACTGATCAAGAATCCGAGTGCGAAATCGATTCTGTCCGGCCGGCCGACCGGCCGTAGGCACGATAACTCTCGAACGAAAGGAGTTAGCGGATTGAAAATTGCAAGGTGGTTTTGGAGCGTAAATATCTCGGACAAGTTCGTTCGATCTATCTGAAATTTAGCATCAAATTGTAGAATCATGACCTTTAACGCATGTGAAGTTTTGTATTGACCAGATTACCGCAAAGTGTAAAAAAAAAATTTGAAAATTTAAAAAAAGTTATTCCACAATAACTCTCGAACGGAATGAGCTAGGTAGTTGAAATTTTCAGAGTAGGTTAGGGAGATGAATATCTCGGTTAAGTTCGTTATTGGGCAAAATTGGCCAGATTTAATTCGATTTCTTCCATGGTGCAGTTCTCATTCTCATGATTGCTCATTTAATCTTGATAAATAAACTATTATTTGAATTGAATTTCCTTTATGATGCAGCTCTATCATATGTATACATTGATATAATTCCCAACTCAGAGAAACCAATACTTTCGGAGATATAATTTGTCTGTTTGAACTAGAGCGCCAGAAAGCTCCTGTCCACAGGGCTTGAACCCATTTTTCAAATGTAGTATCACAAAGTAACGTACTACTCTATCCATTATTTTTCATTAAAATTTCAACACTTCATTCTTGATTTCCGTTCAAGAAAATAGCATAACTGAATCTTCTAACCAGTCAATAATTCCAGGAACAACAGTGGAAAATTTTATTCAACAGTTGCCGGGTCTTAGGAATTGTTGAAATTATGGGTTTCTCACAGTTGGGAATGATATCAATGGATTCTTATAATAGAACTGCATCGTAAACAAATATGATACAACTGCATCATGAAAGAAATTGAATTCAAACAAGAGCGCTATAAACTCGGCAAATATTTGAGTTTTGTTTTTACTGGAGCTATTCTCAACCCATTCTGACAAACCTACCAAAGTATATATTTCCATCATCATATGGATTATCCACGGTCATTAAAATCAGTATAATCAGTATAATATCATATTATAATTCTCATAACTCTACGCTAGCTGAAATGAATTTGACTCTCTTTTATAGGAAAACAAGATGACATGTACTAGTATGACCACAGATCATATAATAATTCATAGATAGAATATTTATAGCATTCTGTGAAAACATAGAAGTACGATTTATTATTGAAATTTTGAAAAATCATATCTCCGGAAGTATGTATTAGCTTGTTAGAGTTCTAAATGATATCAATGGATTTTTATGGTGGAACTGCATCTTAAAAAAAAATTGAATTTGAAATTTGTGATGTGAAAGAAATGTTCTTCTTGTTTCTCCGAAACCGCCCAATAACAAACTTAACCGAGATATTTATCTCCCAAACCTACTGCGAAAATTTCAACTGCCTAGCTGATTCTGTTCGAGAGTTATTTTATAAACAACATTTTGACATTTTTGGAATTTTTTTGCTACCTTACGGCAATCCGATCGATACAAAACTTCGCATGCATATAAAAGTCATGATTCTACAATTTGATGCTAAATTTCAGATAGTTCGAGTGATCTGTTCCGAAAATATTGATAAAAAATGTTTTTACTAAAAGCGACCGTAACTCCTAAACCGCTTGGTGGATTTCGCCCGTTAACGAACTCGTCCGAGATATTTAAGCACCAAACCTGCCCTGCAGATTTCAATCCTCTAACTCCTTTCGTTAGAGAGTTATCGTGCCTACGGCCGGCCGAACCAGCCAGACCTGCCGGACAGAATTGATTTCGTTTAAGAAAATTTTCATCCAAAAATTTTAAAATTACAGACATTTGGGCAAAATGAGAAGCACTCTGTTCCGAGGAACAAGAGCGCCAAAAGTTATATGCTACAACTTCCAAGCAGGCTTCGTTTTCACCGATCGGTTGATATTAGAATAGTTCAATGAATGGATAACAGTTAAATCTTCTAATTTGCAAAGCCCAGTTGTATTATGTGCCGAGAAAATCGCATCTCATGGACTTAGTATTCCCAAGAAATGTGAAGTTATATCCGTTATCTCAAACACCTAATCCGCCACTGGCTAATTTTCCCCGGTACGGATGAACATTGATGACGAATTCAATGGAGAGTTAGAAGGGGATTATGAGATTATTTGCATGCAGCGTCTTCAGGGCCCTACGGAATATGATAATTGTCTTTGAATTAATCATACGATGGAGACTGCACGTAGTGGGGAAAATGTGGATCAGAAGTTTAGCAATATTGTGCCTAAATTCAACAGACTAGTTTTCTACATGATCACTTCTCGAATGTACCTGCCAATCCGCCAACCACAGGAATAGGTCTTTTGCATGAATTATTGGCATCGATTATTATATCCATAAGAATACTTAAAAAGTTCAACCGCCGTCAAAAATTTCAATTTTCAACGAGAAAAGGATCATTCAAATTTGGTTGCACATAATGCCTGTTCAAATGATCGAAACTTGGCGCCAGTCCGTGACGTAACCCGTCATATCTACTCTCACTCCCTTCTCGTTTCCGTTTCACTCTTTATTCCAGTGTAACACAGCTCTCTATAAAGGGCTCGAAGTCAGCATTGGCTGGAACAAGCAGACGGTAAATTTTGATCACGTCATCCGACATAGCAACGATTCAGAAGCGTTTCACCTCATTTGAAATTGCTTCTATGACTTATTTTACTCGAACAATAGGTCTCTTTTATTTGCATGTTACATGAAATACCATATTTTTATGTTTTTCTGAATCTACTTCATTATCAGATCATCATGTATGCCCTCATACACTTTCATAATTTATAAAATTTGAATATTTCGGTATTGAAAATCGGTATTTTTCAATACCGAAATATTCAAATTTTATAAATTATGAAAGTGTATGAGGGCATACATGATGATCTGATAATGAAGTAGATTCAGAAAAACATAAAAATATGGTATTTAATGTAACATGCAAATAAAAGAGACCTATTGTTCGAGTAAAATAAGTCATAGAAGTAATTACGTATTGTTACAAACATATGTGAAGATTCGACTGTAGAAAACTACAATATAAACATATCTCAAAACATTCGAAGCCCGCTCGCTAATGGAAATTGAACGAAAAAAATATGGGTAAGCCCTGTGGATAGGAGCTTTGGCGCTTTTGTTCAAACTTTGACAAATCATATCTCCGAAAGTATTGGTTTAGCAGAATTGGAAATGATATCAATGGATTCTTATGATAGAACTGCATCATATTTATTATTATTATATGGGTTGTGCTGGGCAGTATGTAATCTATACTTCACCCACAAGCTCAAGTCTCTTAATGAGTCATATGAGTCTGGTGGGTGAGAACTTGTCCAGTTCCCTCAGTGTCAGTTTGTGGACTCCTAGTTCCTCCAATCTGATCCTGTCCCCAGCGGGGCAGTCACACCTGATGTGTTCGATAGACTCGTCGTCCTCCAGGCAAAGTCTGCACTCGGAGTCTTCAGTCAACCCCAGTGTATTGAGGTGTTTCCTGAGGCCACAATGGCCCGTGTATACAGCTGTAAGGATTCTCAGGTCCGCCCTAGAGAATTTGAGCCATTTTCTGGCTCTTTCAGCTGATGGGCCAGTAATTGTTGAGCGAGCATGTCTGTGTCCAGGTATGCTGCTCCAGATTTCTTGGACCTTTTGATCCACCCATCTGTTGTTTTCCTTCGCCGCTGCTCTGAGAGAGATTCTGCTGGCCGGTTCAGGTCCAATGAGCCCCATGGAAGCCCCCCGTGCCGCCAATGAGTCCGCCATCTCTTTACCCTTTATGCCCGAGTGGCCCGGGACCCACAAGAGCTGCAGCCTGCAGGCCCTCCAAGTTCAGCGAGTGTGGTCCGGCAATCCTGCACAAGCAGGGATTTACAGTTGTATGAAGTCAAGGCCTTCAAGGCAGCTTGGCTGTCCGATAGGATCTTGATTGATCCGTTAGCCCAACTTTTCTCAAGTATGAGCTTCGCACAGTGATCAATGGCGAGAATTTCTGCTTGAAAGAAAGTCGCAAAACTACCTAGACTGATGGATTCACCCCTAGCAATTCTGCAACCGCTGACTCCCGCTCCCACCCCTTGGGTGGTAGCGGTCTGTGAACCAGCAGGGACCCTCAAGCAGTCGGGTCTCAGAGACGGCCCAGTCGTCTCTGCTGGGAAAAACGACTCGGTATGGCCACTCTGTGTAGGTTCTGGTTTTAAATACGTCCGATCGCATGCCCATTATCTCATTGGCCTCCAATTCAGCCTGCAGAGAACTAGGCACGTAGCCGGCCGCATCTGGCTCATTGTGAGCCGTATGCAGAAGTCTGTATGTCGCCATCCGGGCCACGTTCCTGATCACCAGGTGAAGAGGGGCGAGGTCCATTAGGCGTTCCATGGCTGTGGTGGGGGTGGAGCGAAAAGCCCCTGTCACCATCAAGCACGCAGATCTCTGAATTTTTGCGAGCTTCAGCTGAGACTGCACTTTTACAGTACATTCCCACCAAGCAATGCTGCCGTAAGTGATTTGTGGTCTCACCACCATCACGTACAACCAGTGGAGCTGTTTCGGAGCCAGTCCCCACCTCTTTCCACAAGTCCGCTGGCACGCCCAGAGAGAGTGCCTAGCCTTATGGATCACCCTATCCAGGTGTGAGCTCCAGTTCAGCTTTCTATCCAGGAAAACACCCAGATATCTAGCCTCATCCGCAAACGGGATGTTAATTCCATTCATAGTGATGGAAACTATATTTAGTTTCCTCTTCCTAGTGAATGGCACAATGAAGATCTTTCGAGGGTTCACGTTCAACTGTTCCCCTTTACACCAGCCTTGTGTTGCTGTCAGTGCCTCTTATAGGCTCTCGACCAGGACTGAGTCATCCCGGCCCGTGGCCATAAAGACTATGTCGTCGGCGTACGCTTGGACATATACATCCAGCGTGCCTATTATGGCCAGTAAATCGTCCACCAGAAGAGACCACAGCAGGGGGGAGAGTACTCCTCCCTGTGGACAGCCCCTTCTGGCAACGAATCTCACTATGTCCCCACACAGGGACGTGGAGATGAGTCTGTTAGTCAGCATGGATCTTATCCATTCCACAATGAGGTTTGATACTCCCCTGGCCCGCGCCGCTTCACAGAGCGAGTACGTGAGCGGTGCATTAAAAGCACCCTCGATGTCCAGGAAGGCCACTAGAGCAGTCTCCTTGTGGTCCAGAGATTGCTTCAGCCTTCCCACCAAGTTGTTTAGGTTCAGGTCAGTTGATTTACCACTCTGAAAGGCGTACTGGTGCTCACTCAGAGGATTCAGTGATAGTACACTGCCCCTGACGTATTGGTCCAGTATCTTCTCGAGGGTTTTCAGAACGAAAGACGTTAGGCTTATCGGTCTGTATGAGTTAGGTTGTGAGCAAACTTGGCCCACTTTAGCGATGTAAACAACCCTAACCTTACGACAGCTTCTCGGGATGAAGTTTTTATTGGATATTCTGAACCCAATTAGATTAACTAAGTATATATTTCCATCATCATAAGGGCATTATAGTATCACCTAAAAATTATAGTATCCCATAATCGTCATAATTCTACGATAGCTGAAGTTATTTCATTAGTAATTTTGCATTCAATCATACTTCGTTTTCTAGAACATATAGGAGGAGAGATTTTATATCATGAGTACCAAACCAGAAATAAGTTTGACATGTCTCTTAAAGGTACTCGTAGATAAGATGACATGTAATTGATAGGTAGAATAATGACAGCAGTCTGTGAAAACATAGAAGTACGATTTTATCAATGGATTCTTATCATGAACGCCGAAACTATCTGGCTGATTTTGCCCAGTAACGAACTTAACCGAGATATATATTTCCTGTTGCACCTACTCTGAAAATTTCAACTGTCTAAGTCATTCCGTTCGAGAGTTATCGTGTTAACGGTTCGAGAGTTATCGTGTTAACGGCCTGCCGGTTGGCCGGACAGAATCGATTTTGACCACGGATTCTTGATCCGCGATTCGAACCAAATCGTTTAAGACCATTTTCGTTCAAATATTCGAAAATTACAGTCATTAGGCAAATTTATAAGCGCTCTGTTCCGAGGCACATGAGCGCCAAAAACTTTACTAATTACATTCGAAATAACTTCAATGGTTGGTACGGTATAACTAGTTCGAATCAAAAAAAAAATCTTGAAAAATGTGGGAAAGCCACTTAACAACTTTAACAAATTATATATCCGAAAGTATTGATCTCTGGGAATGATATAAATGGATTCTGACGATAGAACTGCATCATGAAAGAAACTACATTCAAACAGACCGATTCTCCCGAATAACGAACTTATCCGAGATATTAATTCCTCAAATCTACTCTGAAAATGATATTAAATCAATTCAAGCTTAGACAATATTGCAGTTTTGCTTTAACTGGAGATATTTTGAACCCAATTTGTTTATGTATCTTACCAAGTATATATTTCCATCATCGTATGGATTATCCAAGGGCATTATATTATCACTTTGAAAGTATAATATATCATCCTCATATGATAGCTGAGGTTATTCCATTGGTCATTTTGCATTCAATCATACTTTGTTTTCTAGAACTTCTAGCTCCTGTCCACAGGGCTTCCACACTTTTTTAACAAAATATTTTTATGTCAATTTGGTATTATGTAAACTACATAGTTTATCCGCCGTATTCACAAAGCATTGTTAAGTGTTTGAATTTCCGTTAAGTCCTAACTGAGGTCCTCAGTTAAGGATAAATTTGAATCACAACCTCAGTTAACGTATTTAACGGTGGTGAAACAGGCCTGTTGTACCACCTCTATTCCTTATTGTCCCTCATTATCCCCAATTTATCCTTAACTGAGGACCTCAGTTAGGACTTAACGGAGATTGAATGCTTTGTGAATACGGCGGTATATGTAGTGAAACGCGTTCAAACATATTGAATAATTGTATGCTATGGCTTGAATAACCAATAAAACTCGAAAAAACTTGAACCTAAATCGCACTTCACCCAATTTATAATTTTCTGATAACTTTTCATGCTATTATTTAAAGATTAAAAAAAACCGTTAACAACACACAAATGCACATGTGAAAGGTTATATTTGAAAATATTAAGAATCTGTCGCAAGTAGATATAATTTACAATATCGCAAAATCCACATGATATGCATGTTCTTTCGTTCTGACCAAAGTGATTTATGTAACTAAAATCTGTTGAATTAGTACTGAACGAAGTGATTTTATGTAACTAAAATCAGTTGGATCAGTTCGAAAGAATATCCCTAATGTTTCTGTATGTAGCGCTCGCTTTATCAAAGGAAGTGCTCCCTCGAGTATAACTATAACAATACCTCCGAATCGCGGACCCGATAAATTCCGAGTGGATAATCTGGGTACAACATACAAATATCCTTCCTGTTTGGGGGAAATGGGGAATACTAGACGATGAGGTGGCTATTCGGATCACGAGGGTATATTTGTTGATGGTTAAAATCGGTGAAAATTTCACCGTTCTCTTTTAGAAGAAGTAGATACCAGTTAGAAATTGTATGTTCACAATAATTCCTAAAATACAATGTTGATCAAGCTGGAATTCGGTAATCAAATGGTGGCTTGAAGGGTTGTGCAGAATTTCAGCGGAATCTGACGATAGTTCCTGAAATATAAAATTTTTGAAGATACATTTTTTTTCTAGTGATCCGATTCTCGCGAAATGTTGCAAACATGTGCGCATCGGCTTTATATTCCAAGGCTTGCTTTCCAATTGTTTACAAATGAATTCCCAACTTTATAAATATCCTTAATAACTCGAAAACCATGGCAGATATAGGTAGGGGAATGCTATCAATGATGAATGCGTCATATAATTTTCCATGGTAATCGGGGACATTAAAGCATAGAATGGTTTTCGAAAAAATCGAGTTTATGTGGTTGGAAATTGCCTTGAACGGAAGTTGAATTTCGAATACCCTGTACATTCTAGATCATTTTGCAAAATAGCGATCCAAGAAATAATGCTTCTGCTGCGCATTTCCCCAAATTTAGTGCTGTATATACAGAGGTGACGACTTCAAGCGTGGCTTTACAGATGTAAAAAAGTATTTGTAAAGTTGAAATATTTGAAGAACGTCTGCAATTAGGTATAGGGAATGCTGATGAAAGTTCATCTTAAATTATCTGCTGAACCCAAAAAAGCAATAAAATATATGTAGTCGTATTTGAAATAAGAGGGTATTATGTTGACTTTTTTGGTGCTCTTGTTCCTCGGAACAGATTGCTTAACAATTTGTCTCACATGTCTGTAATTTTCGAATTTGTGGCTGAAAATGGTCTCAAACGGTTTGGTTCGACTCACTGATCCATGGTCTAAATCGCTTATGTTCGGCTGGCTGTCCGTCCGTTAACACGATAACTCTCGAACGAAAGACGTTGAGGATTGAAATTAGCAGGCTAGGTTTGGAGCGTAAATATCTCGGACGAGTTCGTTAACGGGCGAAATCCACCAAGCGGTTTCGGAGTTATGGCCGTTTTTAGTAAAAACATTTTTTATGAATATTTCCGAAACCGATCACTCAATCTATCTGAAATTTAGCATAAAATTGTAGAATAATGACCTTTATACGCATGCGTAGTTTGGTATTGATCGGATTGCCGTAAAGTGTAAAAAAAAATACTTTCGGAGATAAGATTTTTCGAAATTTCAATAATGAATCGTACTTCTATGTTTTCACAGAATGCTACAATTATTCTATCTATGAATTATTATATGATCTGTGTTCATACTCGTACATGTCATCCTGGTCTATAAGAGAGATGTAAATTCATTTCAGCTATTTTAATTTGATTTCTTCCAACGTCCTCATTCTCAGATTGCTCATTTAATCTTGATAAATAACAACAAATCTTCTCAAAATTTGAACGAGAGCGCCAAAGCTCTTGTCAACTGGGCTTGAACTAATTTTTTTAAATGAAACTTCTAATGCGACTTCCAACAAGGTTGCGTTAAACGTTTAACGCTACCATGGATGAGGTATGATAGCACTGTTGCGTTAAACGTTCAACGCTCCTGGGGAGGGGGAATAGAAAGAGACAGAGTGAGAGCGAATACGTGGCACTCGAACGCATGCGCATAGTTTTCTACCCCTTCCTATTTTCATTTCCACATTACGAAGTTTCACTTCTTCCGCGGAGGGACACCACGCAGTATTTTTTTTTGAGTCATCATAACATATGTTCATCATAAAACGATGACGTACCCTCACCTACACCGATGATGTTTACACTTAATTTTCATCAAAAGTTGCGCGACTGCAAATGTTAATTGACCTGTTCTCGAAATTTGAAGGATTTAATGAGAATAAATATACTTCAACCTATACACACTGTATAATAATAATAGCCCATAGACAAACTCGTATACACACTTTTTTCAATGAAGAATACTCGTAGATCGGTTGGTGATGATAATCTGCTGATTAGTTGGCTTTCTCGCCAACCCTGTATTTCTACATGGGAATTAAATTGAATTGCAGATTACATTCTTCTGCATGTATATGCAAGCAAATGGGTACACTGTATAATTCAGCTCCGTCCACAGATTAACTGCATATCAGGGAAATACAATTAAGCAGCAACAAAGGGTTGCTGATATTGATGATGCAATTACTATGATAATAAATTAATACAGAGATGAAATATATACTTCTCAAAGCGTTATCAATTCTGATCTCGCTTGACATACTGCAATGAAGGGTGGAAAAAACTCAGTACGACCGATCACAGTCGGCCGATATCACTTATTCGCAGTTTTTTCAACATTATTCTGATTTCGGCGCTCTTGTTCCTCGGAACAGAGTGCTTATCAATTCGCCCAAATGTCTGAGATGTTTGAATTTTTGGCTGTAAATAGTCTTAAACGATTTGGTTCGATTCACTGATCAAGAATCCATGGTCAAAATCGATACACGGATAAAAATGTTTATTGATGGTTAACGAAAATTTGCGGTTCCCAAATAAAAACCTCAAGGGATACATAAACAGTTTGATTACGATAAATAAATCGACTTTTCTGAATGAGATTATTTATGGTATGGAAATTTTGACTTGGAATAAGTAGTTAAGTATATGTTACAATTAAAAAGAATAATTACCATAAGTAAATATTATATATAAATTAAATTAATTACTAATATACTGTTCATTAACTGAAACTAAACAGTTCATTAGTGACTAATTAAATGTTAGTTGCTATAAAAATGTTTGTTAGTAGCTATTGCAATTTTTATTGGTTGTCAATGTACTATGAGCTAGTGGCAAATATCTGATTTTCCGCAGCTACCACACTGATACATAGTGGCTACTAAAATGTTTTATTGCTAATTATTAAACAGTTTATTCGTTTTTATTAAGTTATGTATTATTTTTTACTTCCCAATTTTTTTACGGTTAATGTTGAACTGAAATGATTCCATAAAACTATTTTATACTTCATATCTTAATTCATTGAAATATTTTGATAAATATACATTTTTAATGATGTTTAATTATTTAGCAGGAAACATTTGGGAGAAATATGGGATATAGTAAAACAATTTATGTTTGTATATCGAAATTACTTGTATATTATTAGATAATATATTTGTTGAATAAAAAAAAACACTTTTTGAAAGGCTTCAATCAGAATATTATCCAATAATATCATCGTAAAAATTATGTTTTAGTCTCTACATGAAATATGAATAGAAAAATCTGAATATTTCATAACAAAACACATCTATATTTTTAAAAAAAACTTTTAGATTTAAGTACCGTGACCAGAGTTTGCTTCTTACATGCTGTTCTCGCAGACCTTCACGGCTACTATATATGCCACATTCTGGAAATAAAACGGTTATGGTCCCATCATCCAACAACTCAAAACTTTGATCATCTACTTTCTGTTCTATAAGAAAATAAATCATGAAACTGTGCATCATGAATGTATAAGAAAGACATATTCATTTTACAAAACGTTCTACATGAACAGAACTGAAAATTGCTACCGAGAATTTAGTAGATAAATATATATACTCTTTTGATCTTGAGCATTACAATTTGTTTTTGGCGCTCTAGTTCCTCGGAACTGAGTGCTTATCAATTTGCCCAAATGTCTGTAATTTACGAATTTTTCGATGAAAATGGTCTTAAACGATTTGATTCGACTCACTGATCAAGAATCCGTGGTTGAAATTCATTCTGTCCGGCCAGTCCGCGCAAATCGGACAGATGGTTTCGGAGTAACAAAAAAAAATTGTTTTTTTACATAACAAATTCCAAATTAAATTTTTTTCAATGAGCAGTTTTACCATAAGAATCCATTGATATCATTTTTAACTCTAACAAGCTAATACTTTCGGAGATATGATTTTTCAAAATTTCAATAATAAATCGTATTTCTAGGTTTTCACAGAATTATATAATTATTCTATGTATGAATTGTCATAATGTCAACTTATTTTCCTGAGACATGACATTAGTCGAATTTAAGCGAGTAACCGGAGCAGAGTGGTTAAGACCAATCTCTTGCTAAACATAACCGATCGGCTATCATAGCAAGGGATTGGTCTTAACCGCTCTGTTCCGGTTACTGGCTTAAATTCGACCATTGTCTAATTCCTTGCTAATAGTTGGTTCGAGAAACGTCAAAATCGACTTAGAGAGACGGGGTCTGAAAACGGCTGTTCTAGGCAGTTTTCGGGCCTGAAAGTTGACGAAAAGCGAAGATAAGGGTAAAAATCCGTCAAATAAACCCCCATGTGGCGATTTTATGTCGAAAAGTGAAAATTAAGAATATATATCCCAGGTAAGTACCGACGTTTTATTCTAATACCGGAGATCGACAAGATCGTACGAGGAGCCCGATAGCCCGGTTGTCTAATCCGTGGAGTTTTCGGTTTCGGAACGAGAGAAGGCGGGCTCAAATCCCGGAATGGGAATTAGACTTTTTGGCGCTCTAGTTCCTCGGAACTGAGTGCTTATCAACTTGCCCAAATGTCTGTAATTTTCGAATTTTTGGCTGAAAATGGTCTCAAACGATTTGGTTCAACTCACTGATCAAGAATCCGAGGTCGAAATCGATTCTGTCCGGCCGGTCCGGCCAGCCGGCCGTAGGCACGATAACTCTCGAACGAAAGGAGTTAGAGGATTGAAATTCGCAAGGTGGGTTTGGAGCGTAAATATCTCGGACAAGTTCGTTAATGGGCGACATCCATCAAGCGGTTTCGCAGTTATGGCCGATTTTAGTAAAACACATTTTTTATGAATATTTCCGAAACCGATCACTCGATCTATCTGAACTTTAGCATCAAATTGTAGAATAATGATCTTTATACGCTTGTGAAGTTTTGTATTGACCAGGTTACCGCAAAGTGTCAAAAAAAAAATTTCAAAATTTAAACAAAATTCCTCTCGAACGGAATGAGCTAGGCAGTTGAAATTTTCAGAGTAGGTTAGGGAGATGAATATCTCGGTTAAGTTCGTTATTGGGCAAAATAGGCCAGATGGTTTCGGAGTAACGAAAAAAAAATTTTTTTTAAGCAACAAATTTCAAATTCAATTTTTATTCGAGATGCAGTTTCACCATTAAAATCTATCGATATTATTTTCAACTCCAACAAGCTAATAATTTCGGAGATATGATTTTTCTAAATTTCAATAATGAATCGTACTTCTATGTTTTCACAGAATGCTATAATTATCAACGCTATATTATTAAAGTAGCAAAGTCGGAACCATAGAAGATAAATTTTGAGAACTTTCTAAAACGGGCGGTTTCGAAGAAATTTTCGCGAGCGGCGAAGCCGCGAGCCTCGCGAAAGGCGAATATCGCCGCGGCGAGGGCGAGGACCGACGTATCGCCGAAGGCGATTTTCGTCGAGATCGGGAAGTCGCGAGTATTTTAAAAAAATTCCGGAAAAGTCGCGAAATCGTCGAAACGGCGAAAAGCGGCCTCGCCCGAAACCTAAAGGCTTTTTCGTTCCTCTCGCCCGACCGTATCTAACGGTACCGATCGAAAGACCGAATATAGACGGATAGAATAGCGAGACACTTTTTCCGATTTTTTTTCCGTTCGTTTTCTACGAGCGTTTGAAAATCGCCAAAATGCGGAAAATCGACCGTTTTTATGGAACTATAGAAATAAAACGACCCGAGCGAGGCCGAAGTCGAACGACCCCAAGATTTTGGGATGAAGGTGGCGTTCTGTTTTATCTCACGAAGTAATTAATGGACAAAATCCTACTTGCACATCTCTAATTTTTCGAAAGGAATAGGCTAGACCGGTGCTTCCCAAACTTTTTTACTGTAACGCCCTTGGGGCATTCCCATTTTTGTACGACTCCCCTTAACTCGGCCCCCAAAAATATATACCAATTTAAGTACTAGCCTGTTAATATACGTTATCAGCTCGCTAGACTCGGTCGCATCGACATGCGACGCCGCTAAGACGATGTCGCGACGAACAGTTTGGGAAGCCCTGGGTTAGAAATGTTAGAAACATTCCAAGGTCAAAACTGTCTAAATAGTGAATGTCAATTTGGGAGAATTTAACGAAAATCGATCGATTTTGGATCAGAAATGTGCCGAGATTTATTCAGGATCGATTAAAACCTTTGGTTCCGATTTGATACTTGCAACAGAAATTGATATTTACCACGATCGGTACGTATTCGCCGGTGGAAATGAATAACCTCAAAATGGACTGAACGGATGGGTTTTCCTGAAATCAACGATTATCTGTTATAAATTACCTGGAATATAAATCTATAAGTAAGTACTATAAGGTAATTACTACTTTACTTAAATTTATAAAGATTACGACGATTTTCAGGTCAGATGATCTCCCAGTGTATGAACATAAATAATAGGTACTATAATATTGAAGTTTTCCAGGATATATCACGATAGAAAGTAAGTATTCTTCTGTAGGAACATGAATCATTAAGGATATCTGTATTAATAGCTATACATACATCTGGGAAATGGTTTACACTGATATATATATATAAAGAATACTTCCGTTGATATACATTATCTATTTCTATTCGTAAGTATTTTTTGAACATGGAATTTAAGCGAATAAGCAAAACACAGTGGTTCCCCTACCAAATATAATAATAATAATAATAATAATGGCTTTATCTCCACATTCAAGTACATTTAAAATATAACCGATTGGTCATGATAGAAAGGGATTGATCTTAACAACTGTGTTATGGTTATTCGCTTGAATTTGCCTATATTATTTCTTCCTGTGGTCAAGTAATATAAATGTCAGTGTTTCTTCTGGATCGAGGATAGTATTCTGACTTTTAAATGAACAATACCAATCTCCAATAGAGGTAAATCAATTTAGGAAACAGGTACTAAAATCTATTTGCAACAGTATTGTTTTATTGAACGATAAAATGGAGGAACGCCTAATAATGATATTTTTAGGTATAGTAACTTTAAAACTATTAAGTTTGGTTCGGTTTTTGAATGTATACCTACACTTGGCAGGATGGTTGTTAATATGATTTTCATCTTTTACCGGATGGCTCTTTATTCCATTGCAATAGTGCTCTTCTCATCACGATTTGGAAAATGTAGTGACAATTTTTGATTAACAGTACCTATTTGTTGTAAGTAATCGAATTTTAACAGTTTATAATTGTTTCAGAGTGGGAATTGGACAACACATCTTTCCAGAATGGAGAATAATTTGATATGATATACCTATAACAAGACCAAAGTGTAAAAATCATGAAGTTGAAACAATATACCTATTATATACAGGATGGTTATTTATTTTTCTACTCATCCCACACAATCCAAAATCTATCCTATCATTAATTATCATAAGAATTGATGATATAAATTACATTAGGTAAGATTATTTTCCCATTTTTATGTGCTCGGTCACTCGGACCATCTATTATATATTATTATACTGATCCTCCTAGGTTTTCCCTAAGGAGACCCCTCATAAGCTCTGGAAGAGCTTGAGCGAATAAGGAGATTGTGTTCTGTGTAGGCTTTGTTACTGTGTCCTTACGCCACCTTAGACACAGCACTGTTAATTTTTAACCTAACAGTGAATGGTGGCCTCCTATGTCATATCTGTTCAATTTTGATCCAACAGTGAATATATAATATTCCATTCCATGAACATATTTGAACTGTTGATTCATCGAGTGGGTAGTTTAGATGTGATTGAGTTAGTTATATGGATTTAATAGCCGGATCTGCTAAGTAATTGGTTTATAACTATGAACTTATGCCATATTTAGCACACACTGTTAATTTTCTCCCAAACAGTGAATGTAAATATTTCAACAAAATTAATTGTCGAAGAAAAACCACTATACAGGGTATTTTTAGTGAAATGTCATCTCGAGATATCTATCAAGAGGCCAATTATAAACTTTGTAAAACCGTTGAAAGAGTAAAACCACTGTTATACAGAGCGTTTTTTGAAAAATTACAAATCAAAAAGGGCTTGACCGATTCTGATGAAACTTCGTGTGCGTGTGTTTTGCGGCGGTTCTCAATTGGTCCCGGTAGGTGGCGCTACAATCGATCTATAGGAACTCAAAAACGACTGGGCCAAATTTGATGAAACTTTGTGTTTGTGTTTTTCTGGTTCACAATAGCATCCGGTAGGGGGCGCCCCAAGATAAAACGTTGTGTGCGTGTTTTAGTGGGTCTTAGAGTCACAATAGGAAACCGGAAGCTGGCAGTGTATCCGGTTTATAGGATGAACGGCTGGACCGATTTCAATTAAAGTTTGTGTCTGTATCTGGGTATGTGTCAGGTCTACAATATACCCCGCTAGGTGGCATTGCTATCGCAGAAATGGCTCAACCGATTTTGATGAAACTTTACTTTTAAGTTACTTTTTGTGATCTGAATCTTAATTAACATTATTATTATTATTGTTTAAGTGGGTGACGAGGTTACATTTGAAAACCGGTAGGTGGCGCAATTCGGTTTATAGGAACTCAAAAATGCTTCGACATTGTTCGATGGGACTTTCGTGTGTGTGAACTACCGGTTCAATTGATCTATCGATAATATTGATCTACTAAAAAATGTAGATCTACCGGAAAATTGTAGATCTAACGTAAAAATGTAGTTCTACCAGAAAAAAGTGGATCTATGGCTAGGTAGATCTGCTGGCTCATCTGAATCCCAAAATATGGACTGCTGGCCACTAGTTCTATCTAAGCTTTATCATATGATCTGTGTTCATACTCGTACATTTCATCCTGTTCTATAAAAGAGAGTCAAATTCAGCTCAGCTATTTTAATTTGATTTCTTCCATGGTGCAGTTCTCATTCTCAGATTGCTCATTTAATCTTGATAAATATACTATTATTTGAATTGAATTTCCTTTATGATGCAGTTCTATCATAAGAATACATTGATATAATTCCCAACTCTGAGAAACCAATACTTTCGGAGATATAATTTGTCTGTTTGAACTAGAGCGCCAGAAAGCTACTGTCCACAGGGCTTGCACCCATTTTTTTTTTATCTAACAATAAAGCATCTGTATGAAAAAAGTGTTAGCAGAGGTTAGTGTAACAGGGTACCATATAATTTGATATATGCTACCATACAAAGAGAATAACGCTTTAGGAAAGCGTACCACTAGTAATTGTACAAAAAAAACAAAGTAAATGACAAATAAGCAAGTATATTATTCTGAAATTCTGAACCTAACATACCTCACTACAAAATCAAATATCTATCTTTTCAAAACTCTTATTAATGATAATATTTGTATAAACCAGTTTTATGAAAAATACGGTACACGATAGATATCTTAACGTGTGAATGTGGTTTTTTATTCGATGCAAATTACAAATGAAATAACAATTCATACATACCTTCAAAAACGGGAATACATCATTTCATCCCTAAGTTTTTCTAAAACAATTCTTAAAATATGATATCTATTTCACAATATTTTTAGGTTAAAATCCATACAAAAGGGAAATATTCACTCTCTTTATAGCTATTGAATTATCAATGATCATAGGTACTTATGATAAAAAATTTCCAACCTTTTGCCAAATTAAATGCACTTCGGGAACACTCCGAAATCTCGAGATTCATGAAAAATGGGCGTCAATCGCCGCTTCACTTGAGCGACTTCGCGCTTTGTCCATTCTTGACTGGAATTGAACAATTTTTATAAAAACGGTGAAATAACATGGAAATGAACGAAATTGCACGATGAACTATAGTACAAGCATTTCAAATGCAACATTTCATTTATGAATAATAAAAGTAGTAATAATGGTTGATGAACATTATACTTATGACAAAAAATATTAATTGAATGAAAAAAATATTTGTTAGTAGTACAAACTCATTAAGGCGCGTCCAGACTATGCCGATCGGCACCATTCGGCCTGTGCCGATCGGCATAGCTAGATAAGTGTGAACGCGTCTTTTGGCCTTGCCGGCCCCAACCGAATCATGCCGGCCCCAACCGAATCGTGCCGCTTCCAACCCGAATCAGCGCGGTCCGGTTCAACGAAATCCGAACCGAATGAAAACAAAATTCACAATGTGGACGTGACGACCGGCTTCAGTTAGGCTGGTTTTCCTGTCACGCTGACGGTCGGCGCTGATGGGTCAATATGTATGTAGCTATAGGTAGCGTTTTCGAGTCACGCAGCGCTGACGGCCGTCAGCGCTGAGCTATATACGCGCACGTACGCGCCGGCGCGTCGGCGCCGCTGACTATCTGGCACCGACAAGCCTCCACATTCAGTGAGCCAGAGACAATAGCATCCTTCTATTTCTCTTTGTGATCAGCGCGATACTAAAAGGATCCGAGCTGACCGATCAGCGCTGACCGTCAGTGCCGACCGTCAGCGTGACAGTAAAACCAGCCTTAAGAGGAAGACAGTCTTTGAATGGCGATCTCGTGTTAATCTGTACGCGTTCGTTTGTTTGATTACTTTTTGACGGTGAAATGAAGTGGACGGATGATCAAACTTGGGAACTAATAGAAATGTATCGTGTCTGTCCACAATTATGGGATGGTACTAATATGAATTATAAAAATAAAAATCGGTGACACGATGAAATAACTGAAATTGAGGTGTCATTTGGCATTGACAGGATGGAGGTCGCTTTTCGAGTGAAAGAAAAAAATTGGTTCAAGCACTGACGTGAAGTCAGAAGCTTTTGCGCGTATGTTCTATTGTCCATTCTTCTGTATTGGACACCCTTAATAGAATTTACCATGGTAAATTATGTTGTCCATTCTCCTGTATTGGACACTCTTAATTCAAATTTACCATGGTAAATTCGAATTAAGTGTCCAATACAGGAGAATGGACGACATAATTAACCATGGTAAATTCGATTAAGGGTGTCCAATACAGAAGAATGGACAATAGAACATACGCGCAAAAGCTGCTGACTTCACGTCAGTGCTTGAACCAATATTTTTTTCGTGATTTTTTTTAAATTTTCTGGAGGCGCGGTTCTTAAAATTTTTTTTTTCGTCATTTTTTTCAAATTTTCTATGAGTACGGTTCTTACAGAATTTTAAACACGTCTTTGTGTTGATTTTCTACTACAAGTTACCAAGCTTCAATTCAATCGAATATTTATTTTTTGAGTTATCAAGGAAACAATATTCCAGGTCGATATAACTCGGAAACCGTTAAACCGATTATGCCTAAAAACGAACTCAACTCTCCCTTTCGGATACGCAACCTACCCTGAAAATTGCAAGTCCCTATCTCCTTTGGTTCGAAAGTTATCGAGGCAACGATCACCCATCTACTGAACTCACACAAGAATGCTCGAATCTCCAACAATATTCAACCGATCGTGTTAAAACTTGAAACTTGGCAGTAGAGTTAGGTAATGAACGCTCTTGCAAAATTTCAGCAATTTCAAACGTATAGTTACTGATATATAGAATTTTTTTTTTATTTTCAATGATTTATTAAAAATTTTCTACAAATGCTATCCTCCCAAATTTCGCAAACATTTTCGCGTTGGCATTCTACAACTAATAACCATGTTTGAATTCAATCGGTTCAGTATTTTTCGAGTTAATGAGGAAAAAAAAACCACCAAATTTCAGAAAATTTCAGATGGCTATAACTCTAAAACCGTTTGGCCGATTATGCTCATAAACAAACTCAAATGTGGAATTCATATGCACAACATAACCTGAAATTTTCAAGCCGCTATCTCTTTCCGTTCTCAGGTTATCGTGACAAAAAAAATATTTTTTAATAATTTTTTAAAAATTTTCTAGCTATACGATTCGCCCAAAATTTCACAAACGTGCTTAGGTTCATATTCTACAACTACTCACCAAGTTTCAATTCGAACGGATTTATATTGGTTGAAAACAAAATTATTACTCGGAAACCACTGGGCCGATTATGCCCATTAACGAACTTGTCCGTCGTATTGCGATGCGCCACCCACCCTGAAAATTTCAAGTCGCTAGCTCTTTTCGTTCTCAAATTATCGTGGCAACGGACGGCCGGACGGACAGAATCAAATTTGACCTCGAATTCTTCATCGGGGAGTCGAACTAAATCGTTTGAGACCAATTTCGTCAAAAAATTCGAAAGTTACAGACATTTGGGCAAAACTATAACGCGATGTTCCCCAGAACATACGCGCAAAAATATATTAACAGTAAAAGAACTGGCAGTGTTACCGCAGAATAGCGTCATCATTCATACTCTTTATTGAAATTAAATTACTTCACTCCATCAATGCTCGAACACAACTGAGTCGTTCGGCATCATTCGGGACGTCTACACTGCAAAGCCAGTCTGGACGTCATGCCAAATAAAACATGCCGAACCGAACGTGCCACCTGACATTGGCCGAATGGTGCCGATCGGCATAGTCTGGACGCGCCTTTAAGATGCGTCCACACTTGCCTGGCTTTGCGGATCGGTGCAGGCCGAATGGTGCCGCCCGGCATAGTCTGGATGAATCTGACGCGTCCACGCGTCTACGCGGATCGGCACAGGCCAAATGGAGCCGATCGGCATAGTCTGGACGCGCCTTTAAGATGCGTCCACACTTGCCTGGCTTCGCGGATCGGTGCAGGCCGAATGGTGCCACTTCTTTCATTTACCATTTTTCCAGATTCGGCACAAGAAAAAAAGACACAGGCTGTTGAAATTTGAAAAAAAAAATCAGTTTTTCTTTTGTAGCTTTGGCATGATTATTCAGAATTAAATGAATTTTGGCATGAAGTTTTCTATAACTATGGGACATATTCTCCACTACCTCCACACCTACTGGTTTCTTCTTTATGGAATTGCTAAAACTATGAGGAATTAGCATAATGAAAGCAGATGAAGGTTATCTTGGTTCATTTTTGTAATACTCTATCCTTTTAGAAAATTAAATTATTCTTAATAATTTCTAAAGCGAACCGTTTTCGAGATATTCTTCGTTGAATGTCATAAATGTAAAAATGTAAAAGTAATGTGAAAAAAAACAAAGTTATACTTAGTTCTAGGTTAGTTATCTTTTGGGAAATAGATGAATAGGCTTACCATGATCTGTATTCATCTATGTCTATATCTTATCAGATTCTAGTATAGTAGTATGCATAAGGGAAATATGAATTATAAATATCATTCCACCTATTCATCCCAATTATTCTTGACGAGAAATTCTTAATCTGGATCAAGATGCATAGAATAACAAGGTGTCGACACTCCCTGCTAAATCCTGTTAAAATTTTCGGCCGAAAAACGGACCTAGAATTGTCAAAGCACGTACTTTATGTACTACTTCACTTTGTTAACGATGGTGCCGCTGGTGTCGATTTCGAAGAGTCTGGCAAGCGAATAAATGAAAACTGACAAGCGACAATGTTCACTTTCCAGTCTTTCCACCGTTGCTGGTTCGTAAATCCAAATTGAAAGAATATAATGAAGCAGTTTATTGAAAAATCAATTCACTTTTTGATTAATCAGACATCTGTTCGGACATTATGTATATGTAAACCCCATTTGTTTGGAACAGAAAATTCATTTTGCCAAGACACAATGAGGTTAAATAAGGGATTTATCAGTAAAAGAGTTTCATTGGAACATTTTGAATGGAACTGGAAATGAAGAAATCTGTGAAATCATTATTTTCCCATTACAAAAGATCACATCCAATGTCTTTAGAATATATCTAAGCATTTAATTTGTGTATCTTGAAATACATCATAATACAGAATTTTCTAATACCTCTACATAATATCTTTCGATATCAAATTATTATTCAAATATATTAATTAACTTTATCATGTACAGCTCATTTAAATTGAACATTTTACTTATTATTTTCGATGTATAATTTGAAACTTCATCAAAACATTATCATGTATATAGCATTTTTTCACACAATACCCCTTGACAACTTTTTATGTTCTCAGCATATTGGATGATTAGATTGCAAAATTCGATAGCTATTATTTAGAACTAAGTATACTGATGAAATATAGAAAAATGATTCATCAAATTGAAAAACTAACCGAATAGAGGGTAGTGTACTGCGTTTTAATATTTTATTCAATATATATTCGGTAGAAAAATGTTTTGAACGAACAAATGTTTTAATCTTCAATACCCTACCTCTACTAGTTGCCATTCTTGTCGTGTAACAATATCCATGAAACAAATAATATAGAATAAGAGCGCCAAAAAGAATGACGCTTTAGGAAAGCTATTCAACTTTGATGAAATCACACTGTTTGGTTGCTCTGAACTTTGTTATCTGCTAGTCCTTTCATCGTTGACAAATAATATTGTTAGTTTTCATAACATATCATTTCATTCCTTCTCAATATATAACTGAATTGTATAATGAATATGTTATTATTCCTTAATTTTCATCAACCGGCAAGATTATAATAAATCAACAAGTCTAAGCGTTCGCCTTTGCTGATTCATTACAACGGTATCAGCGATCTTTCAATATTATTAATATTATAATTAATATCTATTTTGATACTAGAAATCTGCCCCTGATCCGGTATTCGAATTTGATTTGACATGTCGATAATTTTGTCCATAAAATTTCCACTGCCGGCATCTATCGGCGAAAACTGAAGTAGAACAAAATCCTTGTATTTTGACAGTATTTGGACCGCAAATCGGCCGAAAATATGTCAAAGAGTGTCTTCACCATGTATTCTATGCATCTATATCTGGATCTACGGAATTATGTATGTAAACAAAGAACTTCCGGGGTAATAATCTATGGTTAGACCATAAAACAGGTTAGATTATTACATTTCTGTGCCTGCTTTTGTCACAGTATAATAAAATATTATTTTACTGTGTCTATACGAGGTTTTCACTTGCATTTGCAATTATTTATGTTCTGTGATTTGCATAGAGAATAGATTGTTTTTCTCGATTCAATAGAGTAGAGGTTATAATAATTGTTGATATATTCGTTTATATTATGCGAATTAAAATATGTAAGGAATGTGAAACTACGCAAAGAAGATATAATAATAAGTGGATAATCTTATAGTGGATATTCAATGAAAATCAAGTTGGAGTCAGTGTTTTAATATTCAGGTAGAGCTTTTTTCAAAAATGCAACTTGAAGATTATTTAAAACCATTTCATTAGACTTCAGTGAATAAATTAAGATTTCCTAGACAATTTCGTTGAATTTCGAGCATCGGATGATAAAGCTTTCATTTAATTATGCGATATTGAATCCAGTTAGTGTTTCTGTGTTCAACTCTTAACGACAGTTCAGGGCTGGCTTTGCACATTACAAAATCTTTAAACGCTTATAACTTTTTACCTTAGCCGAATCTGGAAAAATGGTAAATGAAAAAATTGTTCCATTTGATGACAGGAATCCATGGTTGAAATTAATGTACAACTCAAAGACTCACCCTGTTCATGTCAGAATTAAAAATTCTGTGATCTTAGACAATTCTCCCATTACTCAAGTCTGTCATTAAAATGCTACGAATTGTACTCATACTTTATAAAAGTAGAAAAAACGTTCTATATCGATGGTAAATTCGATTAAGAGTGTCCAATAGAGGTGAATAGACAATAGCCCTCAAAATCCCCTGAGGTCACGTCAGTGCTTGAACCAATTTTATTCAACCATCAATGCAGCGACATGAATTTTTCATTAGTTCTCCCATTATGCCGTGTTTCAGTGAGAAAAACTAGCGGTGTAGTCGCGGTGCCTCATGCCGACCTCCGAATTTAATTCGACGATTAATAATGGATGCTTTGGTGCTGGAAAAGCTGCGCCGCCGCCCGCTTGCCGCCTCTCACGCGTTTCAGCCGGGGAACTTGACGGCTCCGCCGCTTCAGTGCAAGCGCTGTCTTCAAATTGTCCAGCTCGCGCGGGTATATCCCACGAGGTGCGTTTGTTGTCCTGTCGGCCACCATTACAAGTCGCAGCGACCTGACCTATTATTGTGCGATGTGAGGGAACGGTAGGTGATGGTGGATCCCCTGAAGGTTTTCTGGGTGTTGACCAACAGCACATATCTTGGTGAGCATGGGATATCATTTTGGTTCAACTGAAACGGACGTCTGAAATGTTTGATTCATCAAGTTGGCATCGTAATAGGATCTGAAAATAATTCCTTGATTAACTAAGTATAATATTTATAATAATATTTTTTATTGATTCTGCAAGACATTTTACAGTGCCTGGACAAGGTAGTTTAGATGATGAATCAATGAAGAATCGAGAGAAACAAAAACCACAAGAACTATCTTTTGAATATTTAAACACTCTGTGATAAGAGGGTTCAATGATTCAACTGTCTTACGAAAACTAATTTCATCCGAAGAACTGTGAGGTTATTCATTGAACAACGCTATTACACTGATAAAGGAGATATACTTCAAATTTCCTATGTTTATGTTCAGATAAAACAATTGGAAATTTAAATAAATTTCAAGCCTTTTAATATTAGGTCCTGAATAATTTTTGTTGTCTATATTTTGTGAAATAACCGCAATAGACGGCAAAAATCTCACATTTTAGAATGTATCTGAAGGCAAAATTGCTCTGGACCTCCATATTCTAGGTGAGTCTTCAAGATGTACATTAATTTTAACCATGGATTCCTCTCATCAAATGAAACACCTTTTTCATTAACCATTTTTCCAGATTGGGATCAGGGTAAAAGAAGATTTTACAATGTGCTAATCCAACCCAGCATTGTCTTTAACTGTTGAACATAGGTACACTTACTGGTTTCAATATCACATGATAATTTGAAAGCTTTATCGTCGGATGCTCGAAATTCAATGAAATGGTTTAGGAAGATTCATTTACTCACTCGATTATTAAGAAATGGTTTTTAATAATATTTATGCTGCATTTTTTAATAAAAACTCTTCCTTAATATTAAAACCCTGACTCCAACTTGATTTTCATTAAATATCCACTGTAAGATTATCCACAATATCTTCATTGCCTATTCTCACATTCATTAAATATTTTAATTCACATCATATAAATGAATATAATATCATCTATTATCCAATCACTTTATAAACAACTATTATTATAACCGTTAACAGTATATGGCCTATAGATATCATAGAGTCTAGACAGATATTTATGGTAGGTTCAGTTCATAATTAACCAATTTCTCTGTCATATTTAACAAGTTGATTAACGAATTCGTATTTCACAAAAGTTTTTCGATTATATCGAAGCCCGCGAGATTCTTATATAAGAAGACTTTGATCAAAATCGTCGATTACTCGAAACAATCTGACAAGTGACAACCTCGTATATACATAGTATAATAATATTATTATACTGTGACAGAAGCATAACAGGCACAGAAATCTAATAATTATTAGAATATCACGTTAGCCACAGCCTATGTCTATGGTTTTTATTATGATAACTACCCTGTTTCAAGTCGTTAGAATTGCAGGTGAATTTGCACATTTCCCAATCAAGCTGAAATTTTAAATTGAAATTTGATCACTAGATATTCTTGAGTTATACATTATTAACTTATCCCGTTTTAAGATTGTAATCAATCAATGTGGAAACAACCGATATTGAATTGAAATGCATAAGAATAAAATACTATGTGAGCTAAGGAGGTTACTAGCTATACTTCTTTCTATTAGTGTTAACTTTGAGATCAATACTCAGTCTATGCCTTTATTAGAACGCAATTATCTGTGATTCTAGTCCAGGTCCGGATTGATAAAAACAGTTAAATTTCTGTATTTTGTATCACATTTTATGACATTCAAGTCTCATCAAATAAATAAGGTGTGAAATTATTTCAAATCTCTTCCTTCAGAATTGTAATTATTATCTATTCTGTTGTCGCTGAGAAAAAATTATTTTGTCTTATACTGTTGCTGTACAATGTTCACGTCTTGGATGCTTTTCGTCCGCATTCCTTGAAACGCCTCCATAACTGACTTATTACACTTTGTGAAAGACCTATCTGCTCGGTTACGTCGATTTGTCTCCTGCCAGCTTGAATAAGACCCATCAGTTAATTCATCTCAACTTAAGTTAAATAACGTCGTTCCATAATAAACAACGATATCAAAGAAAATTCCCATAACATTTCGTCAGTAATGTCTCAGTAAAATGATCAAAATTTTTGAAATCTAACAATTCTACTCAGGTTGTTCAATTTTTCTCATCATTATCATGAAATCAGTATTTTCAAACTTTTTCACAAATGTCTGTCAACCGATACGCTGGATAGATCTGAAATACAAGCAATATCAGTTAAATTCCTCAACTTTTCCCAAATATTCTTAAACGTTTCCGATACCTGCATATCGTTTTGTATAATTTTCGTGGGGGAAATAATAATAAACCTTCGTGTAGTGCAGTGTTTACTCTGTGAATATAGTTATCGATCTTCAATGTTCATCATCCTTTGGGAATCATCGACTTAATTCCTCAGATCGATAAGTAAATATAGATAGCTCTCATGCCGAATATGGAAGCAAAGTCTTGAATCACAGATAACTCTGGGGGAGGAACTGTTTTAAAATATTAATACAGTAGTCTGTTATAATTGATAAATATGCAGGATATCTGAAGAGAAAATGCAATGTATATTATTTCATAAATCTTCATCATTCATTTACCTCACTTCAAAATTTCCTATGACATCCATAGTCTCAGGAACTGTTGTGTTTGATAACGGAGTGATCTAATAAAATTTATATTTTCTTCTGCTGAAACTTCCTACTTCACCAATACTTAATGTTAACTCATTCAGTTCTTTTTTCCAATTTGGATTTTTCTGAATTATAAATTAAGAAGAATCGTGAAATTACTTAATTTTAAAAATATCGGCATCTAACATTTCAGGGGACGGAAAAGTTGTTGATGATGATGGAGAACAGGTGATCTGGAGGAAAAAACAACATTATTATATATATTATTCACAATCGGCTACACAATATTATGAAAATATCAATTGGTGATCAGAATATACCCAATCATATCATTTGATTCCTTAAAAAGTATGTTGGGAAAAAATATTTATTCAGCGTGTCTCTGACTTTGCCAAGTATTGCTTTATCAGACATTATTTTTTGGGTGAAATGATAACACGCAATCTGATTAAATGCATTGATTTGCATTGTACGTTCGAGGCCACTGTTAAATTACAAGTGGAATGTTTGTTGACTATCGTTTGTTTTATAACAAGTAACAGTATTTTGACATTTTGTCTCTCAAAATCACTGCATTACTATAAGATGGATGCCGCGGTTTTTAACCGCGACTGATTTGAAAACCGTGGAATGTTAGTGAATGACTCGCGGTTAAAAACTGCGTGTAATTTGTAAGCTGTAGAACTTGGGTAAGGTGCACGCACTACGCGGTAACCGCTGGCGGTTTTCTGACCAGTATGCGACGGATTGCATTAAAGAGTGGTTATTTTGTCACCCCATTGAAAATATGTCGTCATCTACGAAGGAACATCAAAGGAACAGTATGAAAGTTTAGCCCATAAAATCATAATAGAAGTACAGAAACCAGTATTATAGGACATTACTTTACGTCAATACAGTGACCGAAATGTGAATGGCCGCGTTCGGCAGAACCAACAGTTGCGGAACAGTTGTCACATTTCTATGATTTTTCTGCCGAACGGTACGCTCACTGTGGAACATGTTGAGTAGCGGTTGTCATTTTAAGGAGCGAAGATTTTTTCCGCTCAGCATCGGTAACATGTTGTAAGTTTGACAGTTGTGACATTTATTTTGAAAATACGAAGCGAAAAAATGGAAATTGGGACATATATTTTCGAAGGAAAGAATTACGTGCATTTCGGGACATTCTAAAATGATCTTTGAATAAATCACCCATATATTGAGGAATTGTATCTTCATGAAAATTCTGATTCCTGGGAAGAATTACTCTGTTTTCATCTTCCAATAAAGGCAGAGGTTGAGCCAATAATTTAACAAGTTGACTTGTTAGGCTTGTTTCACATGCATACGGTTCCATTCGGTTCGGTTCGTTTTCGGTTTCAACCGAAAACAAATGAAGGCCTTTCACACATATACGGTTCATATTAGGTTTTATGTTATCTTCCGACACGGGCTCACAATTCCAATTTTTCCGCGACTTCAGATTCATCAAAGCCATTCAAAATTGAACACATACATCTTTGAATGCATCCTACGTCTTTAATTCATTTTTATATTTTTCGGAAGTTTTGTCCCGCAGCACTGGTTTAGATTTTACCATCATTTTCTCATGAATACTGAGATAGCAACAATATCCCGAAAATATGTATGTTTATATTTCTATATTTGAACAATTCGTGAAAAATTGAAAGATATCTGCTCGATTTGAGGTTAAAACCACAAAACGAGACAGAAAACATATGTAAATATTTATTACTTTATGGTTAAAACCGAAACTAAACCGTATTCGTGTGAACGCCCCGGTTGATCTGTCTTCCCTACACACGAATCCAAACCTGATAGAAACCTAATCGTGTCGAGGGAGTATTCGGTGCTGTACGGTTTCTATTCGGTACCGAATCTAAACCGGAGCACCGTTTCACACTTGTCGCCAGCGACCGAATTGAAACCGAAAACGAAACGAACCGAATGGAACCGTATACATGTGAAACAAGCCTTATATTGGCCGTAATATTATCATCTTTGAAGATTAATGAAATTATATTTGGATTCATGATTGAATATTTATTTTTGTGACAGCCAATAGAAGAAAATTCGAATCACCTAACCTGAACTTCAAACATCTGTGATTTGCTGACAAAAGGAGCTGTCCGTTCGGCAGATTACGATAAGCGGAGCGGTTCATGTTACCGATCTTTCTGCCGAACGCGACCAATGTCAGGAAGTTGATCGACACATAGTGAACAAGTGGATGACCCGGGCGGATGCAGAGAGAAAAAATTGGTTCAAGCCCTGTGGACAGGAGCTTTTTGGCGCTCTTATTCAAACAGACAAATTATATCTCCGGAAGTATTGGTTTCTCAGAGTTGGGAATTATATCAATGGATTCCTATGATAGAAATGCATCATGAAAGAAATTAAATTTAAAAAAAGTGTCGTTTAAAAAAAATGCTTCAAAAATTATCTTATAAAAAACTAGAACAAGAGGTGTAGATACCAGAAATAATTTTGACATTTATCTCTCATAGGAAAATAAGATGAGATGATAAGATATGCATTCAATCATACTTTGTTTTCTAAAACAGGAGATATTTTATGTCAAGAATTTTGAATAGAGAAATAAATATGGCATCATACTAAAGTTTGACATGTCTCTTATCTGTAGACAGAGACAATACCTTCTATTTCTCTATGAGATAACAATCACAGAACACTGATATATGACAATGATGACGCACAGAATATATGTTACCTAGGGTATATTCTGTGTGATGACAAATATGAACACAGATCATCAAATTCATAGTTAATTTTCGATGACAGATTCTGTGAAATCACACGATTGAATGTTGTTAGAGTTGAAAATTATATCAATGGATTCTTATGATGAAACTGCATCTTAAATAAAATTGAATTCGAAATTTGTAATGTGAAAAAAACATTTTTCGTTATTCCGAAACCATCAGGCTGATTTTGCCCGAACTTAACCGAGATCATTATCTCTCAAACCTACTCTGAAAATTTCAACTGCCTAGCTCATTCTGTTCGAGAGTTATTGTAGAAACGAAATTTAAAAATTTAAGAATTTTTTTTATACTTTATTGCAACCCGATCAAACAAAACTTCGCATGTATATAGAAGTCATTATTTTACAATTTGATGCTGTGAATTTCAGATAGATCGAGTGATCGGTTTCAGAAATATTCATAAAAAATTTTTCAACTAAAAACGACCATAACTCCGAAACCGCTTGGTGGATTTCGCCCGTTAACGAACTCGTCTGAGATATTCACGCTACAAACCTACTCTGCAAATTACAATCCTCTAACTCCTTTCGTTCGGGAGTTATCGTGCCTACGGCCGGACCGGCCGGACAGAATTGATTCCGACCACGGATTCTTGATCGGTGAGTCGAACCAATTCGTTTAAGACCATTTTCAGCCAAAAATGCGAATATTACAGACATTTGGGCAAATTGAAAAGCACTCTGTTCCGAGGAATAAGAGCGCCAAAAATAAAGGTATCCATCTTCGAAATGTAAAATATAATGATTAGAATAGCTCAACACGATAACGCCATGAATTCTAGAAAAGATATCGACAGCCTCAGCAGCATTTATTCCAACCTGATCCAGTTTGACAAGGACAAAAGAAATCGCAACCAAATCCAACACACCGTTGTATCAGGAACTGATGATGACCAGCGCTGAATCAGATATATTTTTAAGGCTTATGACTGTAAGAATTATCTAAGCTCTCTTTATAGCATCTGTCTTCATTCTTGACATCAGTTGTCAACATGATGTTTAAATGCTAAACCTATATGCTATTTTTAAATATTTATTTCTCTAGTGTTTTTAATATCAATGTATAACATCTTGCTAAATAATCTCAAATTCGTAAGTTCGTATATTCCTAAATTATGCACTATGTTAACACTAATTTATTTATAGTTCTCCTGACGAAGAGACAAATATACGTCTCGAAAGCTCGAGTAAAGAAAAAAGAGGCTTTCTTAATAACTGACTGAAATCCCACGAAACCCCTCTACTATATATATATATATATATATATATATATATTCTTTATAACGAGCAGATTGGGGGTTTTTCACCGTAGTGTGTCCGCTCCGAGCGGTTTCGCGGTTTTGCGGCCAGCTTAGTATGGCCTCAGCCTCAGAAGTATTCAAAATGTCACTTCAAGTTGTTTATGTAGTTAAAATGTGGGAAAGCCCTGTGAACAGAAGCTTTGGTGCACTTTTTCAAACTTCGGCAAATCATGTCTCCGAAAGTATTGGTTTCTCAGAGTTGGGAATTATATCAATGGATTCTTATGATGGCTCTCAAGTGCATCATAAAGGAAATTAAATTCGAATGATAGCTTATTGATCAAGATTAAAACAGCAATCTGCAATGCTTCAATGCTTCAAAAAGGGTAAAACAGTGCCAAAAATTATTAATCCGAAACCACCAGATCGTTTCTACCCAATAACGAACTTATCCAAGGTATTCATTCCTCAAATCTACTCTGAAAATTGTATTATATCAATTGAAACTTAGCCAATATTCCAGTTTTGCTTTTACTGGAGATATGCTGAACCCAATTTTATTAACTTACCAAAGTATCATTGAACTGTGGCTACGGTGAAATATTTATTGCTTTTAACCGTCAACAAGTATTTCGCGTGGCCGGGCTGGATCACTCAGTGTTCCCCAGAGAGGAAAGTGTCATTCAAAACACAAACCCGTGGTTTTATTGGGAATGACACTTTTCTCTTTGGGGATCACTGAGCGATGAAGTGATCTAGCCCGGTCACGCGGGATATTTGTTGATGGTTAAAATCAATAAATATTTCACAGTGTGTCTTGTTTTACCAAAGCATATATTTCCATCATCATATGGATTATTCAAGAGCTATCTACGATAGCTGAGGTTGTTTCATTGGTCATCTTGCATTCAATCATACTTTGTTTTCTAAAACAGGAGATATTTTATGTCAAGAATTTTGAATAGAGAAATAAATATGGCATCATACTAAGTTTGACATGTCTCTTATCTGTAGACAGAGACAATACCTTCTATTTCTCTATGAGATAACAATCACAGAACACTGATATATGACAATAGGGATTTTTTACGCGACTAACCCGGTTACTGAGTCCAGTTACCGTGTGGTCACTGAAATGTGAGCAGAGTGGGGGATGTAAACATCGTCGGTTACCGATCTCGCGAAAACAGCCTGGTTAGAAAGCACTGACCAACAAACGTCATTTTTGATTGCGAACAAATTTAGGTTAGTTGCTCAGTACAATTGAATAATAATGGATTTTATTGTAGTTTGGATTCTGATGGAACAATATCATATAGATTTCTTCTGTTTTATTTATCCCAATGGTCCTAAAAAATCTATGTGGTTATATGAAATGCTGATAAGTGCCGCTATGTTGAGAGACAATCATATCGAAAATGCTATATAGATAGAAGATGATATTTGGATTAATGTATGCTGTGGTTATATCCACTACGGCAGTAATATCCTCTCCTTTATAATTTAGCGATATTTCTACTAATTCGCAATCCTCCATATTCTCGAAATCCATCGTTCGCTTCAAATTTCGAATTGTTAGCGCCAATAAATGTCAGTAACCCATACAAACTGTAGGGTTACTGCGGTTACAGAATTCAGTTACCGATGACGTAAATTCTGTGACGCAATCACACCTTCCCCTACTGACCGCGTCCTCGTGAAAACGGCACGGTTAGTGTAACCCACATACCGTCAGTAACCAGGTTACTCGCGAATAAATCCCTAATGATGACGCACAGAATATACGTTACCTAGGGTATATTCTGTGTGATGACAAATATGAACACAGATCATCGAATTCATAGTTAATTTTCGATGATAGCATTCTGTGAAATCACACGATTGAATGTTGTTAGAGTTGAAAATTATATCAATGGATTCTTATGGTGAAACTGCATCGTAAATAAAATTGAGTTCGAAATTTGTAATGTGAAAAAAACATTTTTCGATATTCCGAAACCATCAGGCTGATTTTGCCCAAACTTAACCGAGATATTTATGTCCCAAACTTACCCTGAAATTTTCAACTATCTAGCTCATTCCGTTCGAGAGTTATCGTGTTAACGGCTGGACAGATTCGATTTTGACCACGAGTCAAGCAAACCGTTCAAGGCCATTTTAATCCAAAAATCGAAAATTACAGACATTGGGGCAAATTGATAGGCACTCTGTTCCGAGGAACATGAGTGCCAAAAACCACTGATACTATTGAAAAAACATTATCAGTTGAAATTGACCGGTATCTGCCAAAAAATATTTTTAATTTTTCAGGGAAATACCTATTTCTCTAGAATTTTCGGAATAATGATAACGGTTTGACGCTTGAGTGGTTGATATGCACGTTAAGATACTCCTGATTTGGGTCAAATTTTCGACTGTTATATCAAGGTTGCTTATCGGAAGAGTCTTCCTGCTATCTCCTGTGGTACTAGTGAGTTGTTCGGTGTCAATTTTATATCTCATTTATTTTGATTAGTTCGATTTCACGAAGGTCATTTTTCTTTCTTTTTCGATTTCTTCTATATCTGAAAGATTAACTCTTGTTTATAGCGATATTATAGTATCTTTCGCTGGCTGGTCACGCATCCCCACTTCTCCCACCCACATTCAGTCTCTTTGGTGGATGATTATACCCTAAGTTCACTGACCTAGCGATTTTACAATAGCTCATTGATCTGGATTTGTCAATTCTTTTGTTGTTCTCGCGGAGAGCTCATAAATAGTAAATCTCTTGATGGTGAATCCTTTCCATTTGATTCCTTCCATTAGCTCCTGTGAATCCGTTGTCTACCCTATGTGTACAAATTATTGTTCACCCGTTAAACCCACGTAAAATATTTGAGAAAGCCCCGAAGTTGTCCATCTTGTTCCAGGTCTATTTCCAGTTCGCAGTTATTTCGAACTTGCTCGAGATCTTACCACCCAGAATGTGTTAATTTAACTGTCAAGGAGATTGTCTCAAGTCCAACCCCGTAAAATGGTTCTGTCCTGTTTGTTCGGCTAGTGAAAGATCTCTGAGTAGTAATTCGTCATCTCGTCCTGTTTCATCATCACAGAACCAATCAACTATAGATAATACCCCAATCACCTTACAGCACTTCAATTCATTGATGGATCAAATTCCAGAAATGGCTGTCAGTGTCGTGCATATAGAACGGAGACCGGACGATTTATTTTCGCAGCTGTCGAGGTGCTCTGCACAAATTAAGGAACATAATTAATAATAGTTAATAATACTGAAAGGAATCATGACATACGGACCGACCACCGGCGGATTTCAAGGAAACTTTTTCAAAAAAATGGGTTCAAGCCCTGTGGACAGGAGCTTTCTGGCGCTCTAGTTCAAACAGACTAATTATATCTGGTATTGGTTTCTCAGAGTTGGGAATTATATCAATGTATTAATATGATAGAACTGCATCAAAAAGGAAATTCAATTCAAATAATAGTTTATTTATGAAGATTAAATGAGCAATCATGAGAATGAGAACTGTACCACATTTTCAAATTTTTTTTTGACACTTTTGCGGTAATCTGGTCAATACAAAACTTCACATGCGTATAAAGGTTATGATTCTACTGTCTTCTACAGTCTGGTGCTAAATTTCAGATAGATCGAGTGATCGGTTTCGGAAATATTCATAAAAAATATTTTTACTAAAATCGGCCATAACTCCGAAACCCCTTGATGGTTAACGCCCATTAACGAACTTGTCCGAGATATTTACGCTCCAAAACCACCTTGCAATTTTCAATCCGCTAACTCCTTTCGTTCGAGAGTTATCGTGCCTACGGCCGGTCGGACAGAATCGATTTCGCACTCGGATTCTTGATCAGTGAGTCGAACCAAATCATTTGAGACCATTTTCAGCCAAAAATTCCAGAATTACAGACACTTGGGCAAATTGATAAGCAATCTGTTCCGAGGAACTAGAGCGCCAAAAAAACAAGTTTCGTATGACAATTGCCCAAAACAGGTTTAAAGTACCTACAAATAGTAGGTATTCCAAAAAACATGTATAAAATAATGAATTACCTTGTAACGATAAATAATTTCCTGATCTACGTTCACAAAATTTTCTCCTCTCTCGAACTTTGGGATTATGCTTTCAATATTTAAGTAATATTTTCAAAGATTTTCGGGTGAGGTCCCCGTTGCATCGCTAAAATACTAGTATTTCAACCCCAATATTCTTGAAGTTACAATATTCCCTTCTGTCAAGTTGACTTTATGGCAATTCATACATAGAATATACATAGAATAATTATATCAACCTGTGAAATACGATTTACATTGAAATTTTGAAAAATCATATCTCCGAAAGTATTAGCTTGTTAGAGTTAAAAATGATATGAATGGATTCTTATGATAAAACTGCTTATTAAAAAAAATGTAATTCGGAATTTGTTTTGTAAAAAAAAAATTCCCCCAAACCTACTCTGAAAATTTCAAGTCTCTAGCTCATTCCGTTCGAGAGTTATCGTGCCTACGGCCGCACGGCCGGCCGGACCGGCCGGACAGAATGAATTTCGACCACGGATTCTTGATCAGTGAGTCGAACCAAATCGTTTAAGACCATTTTCATCGAAATATTAGAAAATTACAGACATTTGGGCAAATTGATAAGCACTCAGTTCCGAGGAACTAGAGCGCCAAAAAGAGCTATTTTTTTGAAGATTTTTCCCGTTTACGTTCGTGAAAATGGGACGAAAACGGAGGTACCGTCGGAGAAAGAAAGGGCGATTCTATGCGGGACTTTCTTCCGTCCCGGCCGAAAAACGTGGCGTCTATTAAAAAAAAATTGATTCAAGCTCTGTGGACAGGAGCTTTGGCGCTCTTGTTCAAACTTTGACACATCATATCTCCGTAAGTATTGGTTTCTCAGAGTTGGGAATGAAATCAATGTATTCTCCTGATAGAACTGCATTATAAAGGAAATTCAATTCAAATAATAGTTTATTTATCAAGATTAAATGAGCAATCTGAGAATGAGAATCATGAGAACCATGGAAGAAATCAAATTAAAATAGCTTTGGAAAATAATCTTCCAACAGGTACGGATGTAGCCATTAATAAATCATCGGCCAGCTTGGAAAGTGTAGGAAGAACTTTTTCATCACTCTCCACCACTGTAAAATATTTTGATTCCTATTTGCTCTTTCTAACAGCAAAATTCAAACTCAGCTTTCCAATATTTCGAAAGTTTTGTTGATGTTTTAAATAGGCTATCGATGTCGATACATTTTTTCGATAAAATTGAACAATTTGGTATAGTTTTCAAAGAATACCTTCCCAGTGGGTAGATCATTGAGGGTGTTCTTGGCGTTCTTGGAACAACTGGTTTCGTTGTATCATGCACAGGTTTCGTCGAGGATAAGGTATGGTGTTGCCTTCTGGGGTGCATCTTCCGATGCCAAAGATGTGTTCATTGATCAGAAGAGGGTGGTGAGATGTTTAGCAGGTATTAAATGGAGGGATTCGTGCCGACCATTATTTAAATCCTTAAGAATACTAACCTTACCATCTTTGTTCATTTTAGAGCTGGCTACGCTGGTGTACACTAACGAAAGTTCATTCAATAGAAATAGCGATTTCCATGAATATTTTACGCGTAGCCGTAATGATTTTAGTATCCCTGCATTCAGATATAGGATAGGCCGACAGTCCCCCATGTTTTTAGGTATGAAGGTGTTCAATAAATTGAATAGGTAATGAAATCAAAAACTCAAATAATAAATTTGTATTCAAAAAAAGGCTGAAAGCCTTCTTAATTGAGAAATGTTTTTATAGTCTATCGGAATTTCTCCATTAGGGGATTATTATTTGGTATTTATCTTTTTTGTATGACTTTTTCCACAATGTATCATTGACATTATACGGAAATAAAGTGATTATTATTATTATTATTATTATTCCTCCTAACACTTTTCGAAACATTGACGAGCTTCATTTCTTTACCAGTTTTATTATGCGTAGTTCCACAGATGTATACAATAATTGTTCACATCTTCACTACAAGGAGCACAAGAGAATACATTTCTCCAGATGTTCAGATAGAGACGAAATTTTCAAAGCATTGGGATTTAGGGGCAATAAAAGTTGCCCCTTAAGTATTGAATTCATAATGGCATCCGTTTTTATGGTTGTGAGTTCTATTTTTTCTTGCAAAATTATCTCAATTATCGCAAGGTCATAACGAATCAATAATCTTCTAAACAATCGTGTATTTCTAGAATGATCGATGCATAATATAGACAAAATATATTGGTAATTATAGTGGAAACTCTTCATATTCAATTGTTTTCTATGGGTGTTGAAAAAAGTCGAGTCGTATATAAAACTTCATACATAAAATTTAACGAGACCAAAAACGAGACTCTCGTGTTGCGCTGTATGTGATCCCGGTATCGCCTATAACATTTTTGAAAACGTCTCGTCTCGTCTCGTCTCGCTTTTACGAGACGAGAAAAATCTCGCTCTCGCATGAAGCCCTATTTAGAGTTGAAAATGATATCTGTGGATTTTTCAGGTGAAACTGCATCTTAAAAAAAATTGAATTTGAAATTTGTGAGTAAAAAAAAATGTTTTTTTCGTTACTCCGAAACCATCCGGCCTATTTTGTCCAATAACGAATTCTACCGAGATATTTATCTCCCAAATCTACTCTGAAAATTTCAAGTGCCTAGCTCATTCTGTTCAAGAGTTATTGTAGAAACAAAATTCAAAAATTTGAAAAAATTTTTTTTAAAGCTTTTCAGCAACCTTATCAATACAAAACTTCGCATGCGTATAAAGGTCATTATTCTACAATTTGATGCTAAATTTCAGATAGATCGAGTGATCGGTTTCGGAAATATTCATAAAAAATATTTTTACTAAAAACGGCCATAACTCGAAACCGCTTGGTGGATTTCGCCCGTTAACGAACTCGTCCGAGGTATTTACGCTCCAGACCTACCCTGCAAATTTCGAGCCTCTAACTCCTTTCGTTCGAGAGTTATCGTGTAAATGGACGGACGGCCGGACCGAATCGATTTCGACCACGGATTCTTGATCAGTGAGTCGAACCAAATCGTTCGAGACCATTTTCAGCCAAAAATTCGAAAATTACAGACATTTGGGCAAATTGTTAAGCACTCTGTTCCGAGGAACAAGAGCGCCAAAAATCGTAGTCGGGCAAAAACGTCGTTTTTTGCTAAAGGTGAAAAAAGAGGCCTTTATGTGTCGCTGGGTTGGCGAAGGTGGGGATGATATTTGAGTAGGAACGGAAAGACCAAAGAATAAACGACTCCAGCACGAGTTCCTTTTTTTCGAAAAAAGTTCTGGTTTCTTCAAATTAAGATAGCAAAAAGTGATTTTCCTCTGGAAATTACAACCACGCATAATTTTGACTGACTTTTCCAACGAACGACGCTGTCGTTCGTTTCCGTTGCTCACCGAAGTAAAATTTGACAAATCGAGAAGCTTTGAAGACAATGTCAACAATCGTTTTAAAGGAATTATTTGTTCGAATATATTCGAATAACAAGTAGATTCGCTTGGAGATGGTTAAATCATGGATTCCGTATCGGTTTAACAACATACTAGATGATATTTTGCCAGTTATTCAGACCAATTCCATTCCCGAAGGAATTCCAAACGGAGGAAATATCTGAACGGTAAGTTCGGAATAAGTATGAAGATTACGCGGAAACCCACAATATTTTGTCCACAACCTTACCTTATTGTTCAATAATAATAATGAATCGGAATAAAAAATTCGAATATTACGTATTGATCGATGCCTACCGAAATCATAACATTTTTCACCCAATTGACAACAGAAGGTATATGTTTGAACACAAGACAGAGGTGTGAATATTAACATGTAAACACTGTTGTACACGCTTATAGTTTAGGGTGGTAGATACCATCGGGCCTCTTATCTATGTTTACTTAATGATCTGAGCTAAATTCCATCATCTCCTTTCCAAGGCGGTTAAAATTTTCGGCCTCCTGGGAGACATTCTGGAACTTTGGTAAAAGTTGATTCGAATAGGCGAAGTCGTTCACGAAGTTCCGTAAATGAACCTTTCCCAAATTAAGCCTGCAATCAAATTAGTTGAAAGTGAAAACAGTGACAGTGACAGTGAAAATCAATCAGGACCAGGATATCAATAGTTCAATTTCCAACAAATTTTTCATTGGGATAATAATTAGTGGCACTCAAAACCTTCTCAAACGTATCCACCATTTCAAAGTCCCATTTGTGACTTCGTAGTGGGCTTCGACGTCGTTTGTCTTTTCACAAACATTCTCCTCAACGAAACCGTTACAATACTTCAAAACAAATACAACATATCTAAAGACTAAGTAATCATTGAAGGATACTGTGGGAGGTAATAGTAATTTACGTAACAAGTCCGGAAAATAGGGTTTTTTTGGACGAATAGACAAAATTCTAGGACGAGCGTAAGCGAGTCCTAGAAGTCTATGAGTCCAAAAAAACCTTTTTCGGGCGTGTTGCGTACAATATTTTTTCGGCAACCGTGTAGAATAACAAATCAATGAGACGACACATTTCTTTTTCATATATTTTGATTCTTATTCAAATTAAACAGTACAGAAAATATAACATGTTAACTAATTTTATATGAACTGTCAGCCGTTTCCTCAGTGCTATGGTAACTTCATTTATCAAAAATATACCTACCAAGATTTTCATATTTACAATGACCAAAACGACGTGATTCTTCCGGCCTAGTCCGGGAAGTACGTACTTCCCGGACTAGGCCGGGAAATGCTTTTTTCTCAAAGAAAAAGCCGTCCGGGAAGTGCCCACTTCCCGGACGGTTGCCGAAAAACTCATTATTGAAAGGTTTTTTTTGTGGGTTTTCTCTCCCAAACTCTGAAAAATATCTATAAAATAAAAATTAATTATTTTGTGATTTGCTTCTGCGTAAGAAACACAAGATATTTGTCAGAAGCAATCAATTGAACAATGTTGCCTAACCAACAACAACGAAACAACATCAACGAAGAAACAACTATATCGTAACGTTTCGGAGTCTATATCAGACTCCTTCGTCAGACGCTTAATGAAAATCTTTAGAATTATTTTGTGAAGTTCAAGAATTGTCACATTGACAGTTTCAATGTGACAATTCTTGAATTTCACAAAATAACTATCAACAAAATGATTCTAAAGATTTTCATTAAGCGTCTGACGAAGGAGTCTGATATAGACTCCGAAACGTTACGATATAGTTGTTTCTTCGTTGTTGTTTGTTAGGCAACATTGTTCAATTGATTGCTTCTGACAAATATCTTGTGTTTCTTACGCAGAAGCAAATCACAAAATAATTAATTTTTATTTTATAGATATTTTTCAGAGTTTGCGAGAGAAAACCCAGAAAAAAAAAACCTTTCAATATCTAAAGACTGTCTTACTCTCATCAACCATTGAATGACGAGTACATGTTTTCTTTTCCAAGGTATCTTATACCTTAGGTCTTAGGTGCCGCCATGGGCTCTCTCATTTCCTCGGTTCTCGTGGATATATTCATGGAAGAGTTCGGGACCAAGGGCTTTTGAAACATTCGTGTATGGAAAAGATACGTAGATGATGTGTTTGTCATATGGCCACATGGTACCGGTACTCTTCAACAATTTCTTGACCATCTCAACAGTATCCACTCGAACATCAATTTCACGATGGAATTAGAGAATAATAATTCAATTGCCTTTATTGATGTCTTTACTACGAAATCTGATAATTCATTCATCAATCACACTGCAGTACAGAAAACTCACCCACAACTCACACACATCGGTACCTACATGCCAACTCCCATTATCATTCCGCACAGATCAATTCCGTTTTAAACTCCCTCGTTCACCGATCTGTTCAACTCACAGGCAAAAGTCTCAGACAAAACAAATTTAAACAACTTGAGTCTGCTCTACACCAAAATGGTTATAGCAGATACCAAATCAACAAATCTTTCAGAAGAAATCGAATACATTTCCATGATCAAAAGGAACCTCCAGAGAGTTTCCTCACAAACTCTTCCTTCCTTTCATCCGAGGTGCTACTGATAAAATAGGTCACATCCTTGAGAAGCAGAAAATAAAAACTATTTTCACTGCGAACACTTAAATTTCTAAGTTTCTCCGTTCACCTAAAGATTCCATTTCAAATGAATCCCAAGGTGTATATGAGATACCATGCTCTGAATATCCAAGGTCATAAATAGATCAAACTAACAGACGTGTGACTAACACAGCATACGAATACCAACTCGTAGTACGTAAAGCTGAATTATTCTCAGCTCTCTTCAAACATTATGCAGATACAGGTCACAAAATTGACTTTGCTAGCTGCTGAACCATCGCAATAGAAAAGATGCTTTACCAGCAGCATTTTTGAAATTGACAGGCGTCCAGATTGCCTAGACAAATGCGACGATAGTCAAAGATTACCTCATTCATGAAAAACTTTGATTTCACGCCTCCCTCCTCCCACGGTCACCTCAACCAGGACTCCCCCAACCTACCCTACCTTGAAACGCATAAATACGCCATCTAGATCTTCTTTTGTCAGTCCTCTCCAAGTAGCAGAAATACAGTGATCTCCGAGACTACTGATGATGAAACCTGTGGAGTAGGCAGATTTAAACCCCAGCGCTGATTTTACATCTCATTCTTGATAATGGCCGCGGAAACCTACCCGAACACACTTCATATACAGGGTATATTCAGGTATTTACAGGATAATTGTTTGTAACCGGACATTAGAAGAATATAAAGATTGGAAAATCGTATGGTTCTGAAATTTTGTTGTTAACCAAAGTCCGGTGTGATCTTTATAATGAAAATATTATTAAGATGGCGCCACTTCCGGAAATACCGGAAGTCAACATAATACTCTCTTATTTCAAATACGACTACATATATTTTATTGTTTTTTTGGGTTCAGCAGCTAATTTAAGATGAACTTTCATCAGCATTCCCTATACCTAATTGATGCCGTTCTTGAGATATTTCAACTTTACTATTTTTTTTTTAATTTTGTAATCTCACGCTTTGAAGTCATCTACCATCGTCACCTTTCTAGATACGGCTCTAAAATTGGGCAGATTCGCGGCAGTACCATCATCATTGTTAGTATCGCAATTTTGCAAAATGATATATCATCTACACTCTACAGGGTGTTCGAATTTCAATTTCCATTCAAGGAAATTTCAAACCACAAACACTCGATTTTTTCAAATACGCAGGGTAAGTTCGTTATTGAGCAAAATCCGCCTAGTGGTTTAGGTGTTTTAGCCATCAGAAATATTTTTTGCCGAATACATATGAAGATCTGATCAAATTAAAGCTTAGCAGTTAGTTGAAAAATACTGTCAAAATTATGTAACAAAATTCTGTATCTCAGAAAGTATCCGTTTAGAAGATATTCAGTAAAACAAATAGAACAGAATCAAAATGCTAGATAATAAGTAATTGTTATTAAATGTTCAATATCAGTTTCCAACAATAAATAAATAACCTAATCGATAATAAATTATAATTAATGTTCAAAAGTGCCTCCACCTGCGTTTATTCATTCTTGAGAAAGATTTACAAGAGGATTGCAAAACTTGTGCACAATCAACAGTTTTGATAATCATCAATTTTACATATGACAGTTCTTTTTGGCATTGCAGTTAACGAACAACCTTTATATAGACAGGGTGAGTCTCAAAGTTGTACATTAATTTTAACCATATACCCCTCATCTAATATAACACAGTTTTTCCAAATTCGGCTCACGTAAAAAGTTACAAGTGCGTTTGAAAATTTTACAATCTGCTAATACACTCCTGCATAAAATTTATTTATGACATTGTTGGCGAACGAGAAAAAGGTACAATAACGTGGTTTGCAGCTTGATTAAGAATTCCAACGCTCAGAGGCGGATCCATAAAAGTTGTGAAATTTCTGGAATTTCTGATATTATAATATTCAAAGTAGAATATCTCGAAAACGGTGCATATAAGAAGAAATGATGAAGAATAATTTAATTTTTCAAAACGATTGAGTATTCTTGAAAAGACAAAAAAAAACTGTATCTGCTTTCTTTATGCTAAGTTCATTTAGTTTTATGAATCCACGAGTCTATAACTAGGAAACCATTGGAAGTAGGAAAAAAACGGAATTTGGAGAATATGTATCATTTTTGTAGGGAACTTCACACCGACATTCATTATATTTGGAAAAGGCGTGTCAAAGCTACAGAATAAGAACTGAGATTTTTTTGAAATTTCAACAACCTGTATCGTTTTACCTTAAACCGAATTTGGAAAAATGGTAAATGAAAAAAGGGTTTTATTCGCTGAGAGGAATCTACGGTTAAAATTAATGAATATGAATAGGACTAGCAAGGACCAAAGTTGAGAGTAATCCACAAAGAGATACACAACTTGCAATTAGCCACGTTTGGAAAAACGACTGTACGCAGGGATCTATGGTTTTGAGTGGTCCGAAACTGGGAGCTTGGTTGGTTGAACGCCAGGTGTGGCTTCTGTCTACTTCGTACTCGGAAGTGATTGCTGCGTTTTGATAAACCGGCTTCTTCGAAGTGTATTTTCCATCAGCGTTGAGTTGTGCATCACTGACGATTCTTAATAAGGATGAAACCGCGGTATGTTGCTAGCCAGCGTTGATGGAATATGGAAATACACTTTGTGGATTATTCTCAACTTTGGTCCTTGCTAGTCCTATTCATATTTATGTACTAGCTTTTCCATAAAAGCGTGAAACTCTTTTGTTAAAATTAATGTACAACTTGAAGACTTACTTTGTAACGATGTATATATTTTTTGCCGCATGTTTTGGTATGAAAAACAAGTAAGTAAATGTCCCGCTAGATAATGAATATTTATGGATTGATCCATTGATTGATTCATTTTGATGGGGGAATAAATCCCTATATTCGAAATAGGCCTTCCTCGATTGTTCAATTCGAATTGTTAGGATTTTGACCTAAATCGTATTTCAGTCACAACTCGTTTCATATTCAAGATTAGAAAGTAATGTACGACAGGGAAATGAGAGTGTGTATTTCACTTCCTGAATATGCGGAATCTCATTAAGCACCGGCATAATGTTTGAATGGGGATGAATCTGAGAGCTGGTTCAAATTCAATAAGGGATTACCCATTTGCATCTCCTTCACGGATTTCCAGTAATGGTGGATGCCTTTCTTAGAATTCAGGGTGAATAGTAAGGGTGACAACATTAAACATTTGGGAGAATTTCTCATCCACAAGCATAGGGTTTATAAGATTGAAAATGTGTCTTGGGCGAGAGTCTTATCTCCTACACCATACCACATAACTATGTTCATGAATTATTCGGCTAGACTCGTACAAGTTTAAGTGAAATTCTTTGCGAACAAAAGGAAATCTATATGGATAAACATATATTCGATAGGGTCAACTCCAAATATCTTGGACTCTACACGCAGCTCACTGGGGGTAGGTACTTTCAACCCTTCAAGAAAAAATTTTCGTTCCAAATTGAAAATGTATAGCCGCTGGAGCTGAAGTCATAGGTTCCCGAGAATACCCGGAAAAACAAACATTCCCGATTCCAGAAAATTCGTCAAAACTTCAAGCGATTTTTGAATGAATAATATTGGAACTTAATGTCGGTCATGAAATAATTATAGCCAGCTAATTTTTCTCAAGAACGATAGTCAACTTTTATTTTTCGGATACGAAAATATGTCTTCATCCTAAGTGTTCAATATCTATTTTCAACACAATTTCATTGACGTATGATACTCTATGCTACTTTCTCATTCTATGGTGTCACTTTTGTTTACTTAGTACTCGGAAGTGGTAGCTGGATTCCGATGAAGACCAGTATCCTCGAAGTGTTTTTCATCATCGTTGAATCATGCTTCACTGATGAGTCCAAATAAGGACAAAACCGGTCTGTTGCTATTCAACTTTGATGAAGACACACCCTATTGATTACTCTTATATACAGAAACAGAACAGAAGAAACTCTATATTTTTTAAGAATATTTTACTTCTGAACTACGTTTTCAGATAAATTTTATAATGAGGTTGTACCTATTATCATACTGTGAAAACTATACAAACTATCCGGCACCCAGGTTTAAATAGGAGAAGAAACTGGGGAAAAAAAACTATTCGGAAATCATCAGAAAAATAATTAATGACATCTACAAAAACATGAAAAAAATTTATTTCCACTGTGTTAACAAATTGATAATTTCATTTCCCCCATCGTTTAGAATACAGATTGTTCTTGGAGGTAGCTATTATTAGATCATTTTGTTTCTGTGACATTCAATTCTTAAACAATTAATGTGATTTGACATATCAATTAGCGAGATTTACTACCAATATTTTCTATTCAAATTTACAAAATATTTAATTTTATTTTGTGGAAGATAAAAAATGTAAGGTAGCACATAGAAAATTGGTTCAAGCCCTGTGGACAGGAGCTTTCTTGCGCTCTTGTTGAAACCGACAAATTATAACTCCGAAAGTATTGGTTTCTCAGAGTTGGGAATTATATCAATGGATTCTTATGATAGAACTGCATCATGAAGGAAATTGAATTTAAACAAGAGCGGCAAAAAGTGTCGTTTACAGAAAAATGCTTCAAAAAATATCATTCAAAAAAGATCAATCTGCAATGCTTCAAAAATGTTCATTAAACTTATTTATCAAGATTAAATGAGCAATCTGCAATGATTCAACCTCGTGGAATGGGTTGTTGCAATTCACACTCGGTGCATAGTTTTCACATCTCGAAATACCTAAGGAAAATATCATCGAAATGTCTAGAGCAAGGCTGGAGACAATCATATCAGATTGTCCATTTATTCCTGATATTTGAGTAGGTAGAGGCTGACGAACAAAATATTTCAATAGTTCAAAATATATTAACAAAAAACTATCCTCTTTTCATAATTCAAAATTTAATAGTTCATACCACTCACACATTCTTTTCTGTATCATGGACCTTAACTCAAGAATAAATGTTTGATTCACAAATGTCGATCCATATTTCAGCATTTTTTTGCTAGCAACACTATGAAAATACTGTATATAGGAACAGGTCTCACACCTTAAGGAAGTAAAAGGTACTATTGACCTGAGTGTTCAACGAACAGTCATTTCTTTTGATGATTCCATTATGTTCTCCTTTCCCATTGCCTTCATAAAGTACATAGTTAAAATGATCCAATTCTAAATCTTCTGAAACATCATCCCCAATATTTATACATAGATTATTCAATATGTACCTAATCAGTCATAATGATTTTCGGTTTCAAAACAGTCTTGTATATATTAACAAATTCAAGAATCGTATACTGGTTTTCCAAAAGACATGACATTTATGAACAGTGAACACATACAGATTCTGTGTTCACATTGTGTGAATACATAGAACTACGATGTGTTATTGAAATTTTGAAACATCATATCTCCGAAAGTATTTGCTTGTTAGAGTAGAAAATGACATCGATGGATTCTTATGATAATACTGCATCTTAAAAAAAGTTTATTTCGAAATTTGTAATGTAAAAAAAAATTGTTTTCTTTGCTCCGGAACCATCTGACCGATTTTGCCTAATAATGAAGTTAACCGAGATGTTTAACCCCTACACCTACTCTGAAAATTTCAACTGCCTAGCTCATTCCGTTCGAGAGTTATCGTGTTAAGGGAGGGACAGAATCTATTTTGACCACGGATTCTTTATCAGTGAGTCGAACCAAATCGTTCAAGACCATTTTCATCAAAAAATTCAAAAATTACAGAAATTTCCTGGGCAAATTGATAAGCACTCTGTTCCGAGGAACAAGAGCTCCAAAAATTGTGATGTCCCAGCAACATTAAATAAATACTTGAATGATTACACCTAGAAAAAAAAACAGTTATAAAAAGGAACTATTTCCGAAGAAGCATTCGAACCAGAAAAACCAGTGCTTATAGAGGCTGAGCTAATAGGGGAGAACGCAGTCCAATAGTTTATTTCTCACTGAAATCTGACTCAAAATTTAAAATGTCAACTTTTGAATCTTAGATCTGTGTGGACTCTGTTTCATCTGGGGCTTCGAGAAGGTTTATTCTACAAGATCAGGTATCTCATTTCTAGGTCAAACAAAATTTCGTATTGACACACCAATATATTTTATGGAATTCTTCAAACCAGTAATATTTTCATCAATAGTGTACACATCAGTAATATTTGTGCTAGCAAACCTCCAAGCAATATTCGATTTTGGCGCTCTTGTTCCTCAGAACAGAGTGCTTATCAATTTGCCCAAATGTCTGTAATTTTCGAATTTTTGGCTGAAAATGGTCTTAAACGATTTGGTTCGACTCACTGATCAAGAATCCGTGGTCGAAATCGATTCTATCCGGCCGTCCATCCGTCCGGCCGTCCAGCCATTAACACGATAACTCTCGAACGGAATGAGCTAGACAAATGAAATTTTCAGAGTAGGTTTGAGGAATAAACATCTCGGTTAAGTTCGTTATTGGTCAAAATCGGTCAAATAGTTTCCGAGTAACGAAAAAAAAATATTTTTTTACATTACAACTTTTGAATTCAAATTTTTTGAAAATGCAGTTTCATCATAAGAATCCATTGTTATCATTTTCAACTCTAATTCACAGAATGTGAACACAGAATCTGTCTGTGATCACTATTCATAAATGTCATCTTTTCTAGCTATAAGAGATTGTCAAATCATAGTTGTTATTTTCTCTTGGAAAGCAAAAATTCTAGTCTTGTATTTGTGAATATATACAAGACTATTTTGATGTAGTTTATGGAGGCAATAGGAAAGAAGATCATAATGGAATCATCAAAAGAAATTACTGTTCGTTAACCACTGAGGTTAATATTACCTTTTACTTCCTGAAGTAGTGAGACATGTTCCTATATACAGTATTTTCATAATGTTGCTACCAAAAAAATACTGAAATATGGATCTACATTTGTATATCAATCATTTTTTCTTGAGTTATGGTTCATAATACAGAAAAGAATGTGTTAGTGGTATAAACTATTAAATTTTAAATTATGAAAAGAGGATAGTATTTTATTAATATATTTTGAACTATTAAAATAATTTGTTCGTAATCCACTACCTACTCAAATATCAGGAATGAATGGACAAACTGCTATGATTGTCTCCAGCCTTGCTCTAGACATTTCGATGATACTTTCCTTAGGTATTTCGAGTTGTGAAAACTATGCACCGAGTGTAAGTTGCAACAATCCATTCCACGAGGTTGAATCATTGAAGATTGCTCATTTAATCTTAATAAATGAATTGAATGACAATTTTTGAAGCATTGTAGATCGCTCTTTTTTTATAAGATCATATTTGAAGCATTTTTTATTACGCGAAACTTTTTTTAAATTTAATTTCTTTAATGTTTTAAATTTAATTTCTTTCATGATGCAGCTCTATCATAGGAATCTATTGTTATAATTCCCAACTCTGAGAAACCAATACTTTCGGAGATATAATTTGTCTGTTTGAACAAGAGCGCCTAAAAGATCCTGTCCACAGGGCTTGAACCAATTTATTTACCATAGTACCAATTGCCATACTACCTCGTAACCAAAAAAATCGGATTCAAAGCCATAATGAACAATCAAGGATCGTTATGAGACTAATCAGAGGAATTCCTTGCAAAATGCACTACTTTCGAGCTCATACACTACACAACTAGCAGTACTAGCACTACCACTACTACCTGACGACTAACAAAACAAGCCACGTTGGGGCGCCAATCGTATGAAGTTAAATCCCCAGTGACTGTATGCCCTGCTAGCCGGGGATTCACACTTTACAACTTATCTCTCCCTAATAGGTCAGTTATTGTCTTATTTTCCTTGGAATTGATTCCCTCTTATTGTAGGGGAATATCTCAGGAACTGTAAGTACAGGGTGCTACCATCAAGCTTATCTCTTCCTGAAGGAAAAATCAAGCTGTCAGAAAGTTTTTAATATGAAATATGCATAGACCTAACTTAATGTTCACGGTGGTACAGGGTGCTATCGTCAAACCTCTTAGATATCCTCCAAATTATCATATAACTCAATCTCAAATCGTCAGTGGATGGTTTTTCAGAATCATGATCTCAAACTCAATCGAAAACTATACAGGGATTTCTCCGGGAAAAATTAAAAAATAGTTCTCAGCCAAAGATATTGGGCCATTAACAATTTACACAATTTAAAGAGATATTTCGGCTGTTTGAGGCCAGCCTTACTTGAAAAATATCGCCAAGAAGACTTCGTATGACAGAAAAATAATAAAAAAAATTCTGTATCTTAGAAACTACGCGTCAGGGATCATGGAGTTTCGATAATTTTTTCAAGTACACCCTGATCCCAACCCCTAAATCAGTTCCGTGGCACTATGATTTAACGGACTGCTTCACTCTCAGACGGTACGATGTTCGATTCCCGCAGCGGAAGAGACATTTTTTTTTATTTTTACAGACGGAAAACTGAGAGGCGTAGACCGTTATATCGTAATGAACATGAGTGTCAAAAAATTGAAAAATTGGTTCAAGCTGTGACGTGAAGTCAGGAGCTTTTGCGCGTATGTTCTATTGTCCTTTGTATTGGACACTCTTAATCGAGAATAGAATCGAAAATGAACAATACGCGCAAAAGCTCCTGACTTCAAGTCAGTGCTTGAACTAATTTTTTTTGTAATTTTCTAGGAGTACGGTTCTCACAAAATTTTACACACGACTTTATGTCGATATTCTACAACAAGTTACCAAGCTTCGATTCGATCGAGTCTATATTTTTTGAGTTATCGAGGAAATACTATTACAGGTGGATATAACTTCGAAACCGTTGGACCGATTATGCCCAAGAGCGCACTTAACTCTCCCATTCGGATGCGCAACCTACCCTGAAAATTGCAAGTCCCTATCTCCTTTCGCTCGAAAGATATCGAGAAAACGTCTCCCATCCTGCTACTAAACTCACACAAGGCTGCTCCGATCTCCAACAATATTGATCCGATCGTGTTCAAACCTGGAACTTGGCAGTAGAGTTAGGTTCTGGGGCCTCTCGCAAAATTTCAGCGATGTCGGACGAATAGTATCTGATTTTTTTCAATTATTTTCGAAGATTTTTTAAAATTTTCTAGTGATACATCCTCACAAAATTTCGCAAGAGTTTTCGCGTTTATATTCTACAACTAATAACCATGTTTCAATAATTGCATCGGTTCTGTATTTTTTGAGTTATTGAGGAAATAACAAGCAAATTTCAGATGGATATAACTCCAAAACCGTTTGGCTGAATATTCCTATAAACAAACTCAAATGTCGCATTCAGATGCACAACCTAACCTGAACATTTCAAGTCGCTATCTCTTTCCGTTCTGAGTTTATCGTGACATAAATAATATCATTTAATTATTTTTTTTATTTTCTAGTGACACGATTCTCACAAAATTTCACGAACGTACTAAGGTTTGTCTTCTACGGCTACTTACCAAATTTTAATTCGATCGGATTTGTATTGATTGAAAACAAAATTATTACTCGGAAACCATTGGACCGATTGTGTCCATTAACGAACTTGTCCGTCGTATAGGGACGCGCCACCTACCCTGAAAATTTCAAGGCTCTTTCTCTTTCCGTTCTCAAGTTATCGTGGCAACGGCCGGACAGCCGGCCGGACAGACTCAAATTTGACTTCGAATTCTTCATTAGAGAGTCGAACCAAATCGTTTGAGACCATAACAGACATTTGGGCAAAATGATAACGTGATGTTCCCCAGAATATACGCGCAAAGAGAACTACGTGACGTCAGCTGCATTTGCGGGCTTGTTTATGACTATCGTTTCAAAACAGACTAACCTCACGTCAGTCCTAATTTGTTTGGGATGGCGTTTCAACAAACCATTTTTAAAGTTCGCGTAAATTAAGTAACGAGGTGTTTAAGGAATGAGAAAGAATCATTACTTCCTCAAGAAACATTTCTTTCTCATTCCTTAGACACTTCGTTAAAAATACTCATTTTTATTATATATCAACTCCTCCTGTCCCATAGTAAGTATCTACTTACATAACAAACTGTAAACTTCATATAAGCAGACCTTCAGCTCTATCATCAATTGACATTCATCACTTAAACCTCAAAATAATTGCTCGCCCATTCATTGTTACATATTTCTGATAAACACCATTGATGGTCTATCTATACTCTGTATAAACCCAGTTTCAATGCCCGTATTTCTCGTATCAGGATGTTTGCTAGCCACCACTGTCGGGAATACGTGTTGTTCCAGGAATTTATGAGGAGCGCTGACTGTGTCGCCGGATAAAACAACAGCGGGGTGACGATTTTTATTGACCATCATAAAAACAATTACTGTCGAATGGGCTATAAACGAAATCCCCATCCGGCTGCGGTAAGCGTAAGAGCTTGGCTATGTGGCTATTGGTGTATTCTATAGCCTTCTTTCATTAGCTTGTTATATAATATTATAATTAATTTATATTTTTTTTTGTGCTCGACGCCGGCTACAAAGCAACATATGTCGGCCTTCCACGTACTTAAGAATTCAGTGATGGCGCCAACAACTGTTCTCTCTTGTTTCACAATATATAGTGTTAACCAAAAGTATGCAAAACATACGGCAAAAAATCAATATAATTTGGTCAGGAACACACAACAGTGAGATTTTGTCCAGAAGGCACGACTCTGAACAAATCAGCGATCAACATTTTGATTATCAACAGCGATGAAAACATCAGCGATCTGCATTTTTATTACTCAATGGCTTGAATAATATTGGTAAACACACGAATAAGTACAATCTTCTCCGCAACAAATGTTGTCGTCTGATATATGTTTTGTTAACGATGCTCCATCTTCTGAAAAGAAGCGTTACTGTAGTACAGTAAAGCGAATATAGAATAATCTATTTCAGTATCGCAATGAGTTCATTACAGCACTAAAAACAGTGCTGTGATGAATTCATTCCCGCATTGTTTCTAGTTATAATTTTCGTTTTGTGGTAGTCAGCACATTCCATCCTATCAAATGTCAACACATGTAATTGTCAATATAATATAATCTGGATGAAGTGAAATAATGGTTGAGAGGAAAAGTTTTATTTTCATTAAAAATAAGGTACTACATTTTTCCTTCTAGCTAATTTTGAATCATACATGCTATTAGAAAACTGTTTTAAATCTGATCTCCATGCCCTGCGTAAGATGCATATTCAAGTTCCGTAATCTGTCGACTTTCGTAACCGTCACACCAACTGCCAAGATACAATACAAAAGTAACCAGGATGTATAATCCGAATTTTTCATTAGATTTCAACAGTATTTTAGAAAATTTGCCTGAAATAGAGAATATATCGTCTAATACTCGTTGCAGAAGGCAATTCCAAGAAGCATTCGTGTTTGAATAGGAGCCCATTCTGCAACTTGTTTTAGAATATACTATTCCCCAACATACGTCAGACCACATCTACAGAGTCTGCTCTGTATCAGCTGACTGATGTCATCCAGAGAACTCTGGACAACAAAGGAATCGCAATGTGCGCATTCCTGGGTATATCTGAGGCCTTTGAAAACAAAACACTTGTGTCTGTTAAAGAAGCACTTGAAAGTAAAGGAGTGGATAAAACCACCTATAAAATGAATGATGTATGAGCTGCTGCCGACGAGGAAAGCCGAGACACAGGTGGGTAATGAGACCAATTCTGTCAAAGCCACAAGGGGGAGTGACATCTCCCCTCAGCAGTCTTACCTGTGGCATACATTATGCGAATCTCATATTGGGTATGGCATCCTGGTGTGGGGAAGTTGTAGTGAGTTAAATCGCATTTTCAGTCTGCAGCGATAGAGCTGTAAGTATTATTGACGAACTTACTTACAGATCATGTTGTAAAAACTCATTTAAAAAATGGGTTCAAGCCCTGTGGACAGGAGCTTTCTGGCGCTCTAGTTCAAACAGACAAATTATATCTCCGAAAGTATTGGTTTTTCAGAGTTGAGAATTATATCAATGTATTCTTATGATAGAACTGCATCATAAAGGAAATTCAATTCAAATAATAGTTTATTTATCAAGAGATTAAATGAGCAATCTGAGAATGAGAACTGCACCATGGAAGAAACCAAATTAAAATAGCTGAAATGAATTTGACTCTCTCTTATAGTACAGGATGAAATGTACGAGTATGAGCATTCTGTGAAAACATAGAAGTACGATTCATTATTGAAATTTAGAACTTCATCTTAGCAGAAATTGAATTCAAACATCATAGAAGAATTTAAATTCAACAAGAGTGCCAAAAATTATCAATCCAAAACCAATAGACGAATTCTACCCAACAACGAACTCATCCGAGATATTCATTCCTCAATTCCAGTTTTGTTCTTAGTGGAGATATTCTGAACTCAATATTATTAACTTACCATTACCATTCCCATCATCATATGGATTGACCATCGGCATGAAAATATCAACCAACAACAAGTATGATATTATAATTCTCATATTGATAACATTACTGGAATGAATGACAATGAGACAACGTCAAAGTTGACATTATAACAATTCATAGAGTAGCCACAGAATAATTCTATCATTGAAATTTTGAAAAATCATATCTCCGAAAGTATTAGTTTGTTAGAATTTAAAATGATATGAATGGATTCTTATGGTAGAACTGCTTATTGAAAAAAATTTAATTTGGAATTTGTTCTGTAAAAAAAATTTTTTTTTGTTACTCCGAAACCATCTGTCCGATTTTGCCCAATAACGAACTTAGCCGAGATATTTATCTCCCAATCACGGATTCTTGATCAGTGAGTCGAACCAAATCGTTTAAGACCATTTTCATCGAAAATTACTGACATTTGGGCAAATTGATAAGCACTCAGTTCCGAGGAACTAGAGCGCCAAAAAGTGGGAAAGCCCTGCGGACAGAAGTTCTGGCGCTCTTGTTGAAACTTTTTCAAATCATATCTCCGAAAGTATTAATTTCTCAGAGTTGGGAATTATATCAATGCATTCTTATGATAAAACTGCACCACTAAAGAAACTAAATTCAAATAATAGTTTATTCATCAAGATTAAATGAGCAATCTGCAATGATTTAACCTCGTGGAATGGGTTGTTGCAACTTACACTCGGTGCATAGTTTTCACAACTCGAAATATGTAAGGAAAGTATCATCCGAATGTCTAGAGCAAGGCTGGCGACAATCATAGCAGAATGCATATTTATTCTTGATATTTCAATAGGTATAGGGTGACGAACAAATTATGATAATAGTTCAATTTTTTGAAAGAACAAATATATATATTTATTTTATATTCTTGTTTTTCTTTTTTTGAAAACTTAACTCATTATATGACAAAATATATTAATAAAATATAATTCTCTTTTCATAATTTAATAGTTCATACCACTAAAACATTCATTCTGTATTATGAACCTCAACTCAAGAAAAAATATTTGATATACAAATGTAGATCCATATTTCAGCATGTTTTTGCTAGCGACATCATGATAAATACTGTATATAGGAATATGTCGTACTACTTAAGGAAGTTAAAGGTAATATCAACCGCAGTGGTCAACGAACAGTAATTTCTTTTGATGATTCCATTATGTTGTTCTTTCCTGTTGGCTCCATAAACTACATCATTAAAATTATCCAATAATAAATCTTCTGGAACATTAACCCCAATATTTATATATAAATTATTCAATATGCAAAAAGTCAATATTATTTTAGCTATCAAAACAGTCTTGCACATATTCACAAATTCAAGATTTGGATACTTGTTTTCCAACAGTTACTCCGAAACCACCAGACCGATTTTGCCCAATAACGAACTTAACCGAGATATTTATATTTATGTCCCAAACCTATTCTGAAAATTTCAACTGTCTAGCTCATTCCGTTCGAGAGTTATCGTGGTTACGGACGGCCGGACAGAATCGATTTCGACCACTGATTCTTGATCAGTGGATTGAACCAAAACGTTTTAGACCGTTTTCAGCTAAAAATTCGAAAATTACAGACATTTGGGCAAATTGATAAGCACTCTGTTCCGATGAAGTAGAGCGCCAAGAATGGGACATACTAACAATTCCAAGTTATAAATTTTAGAATGCTTGATTTATGCCCATAAAAATTTCAATAAATGGCAGTTGAACAACACTATTCATTCCCATAACACCAGAGGGAAAGACAACATTCATCTGTCATTGTTGAGGATGGTGAGGTCTCGGAGGGGTCCGGATTATATTGCCGTGCGTTTTTATAATGGATTGCCACCAGCCATTAGGGCTATAAATGCTGAACTATTCAGGGTGACTTTGAGGAGGATTTTATCGGTGAATGTATCGTACACACCTGATGAATATTTTTTAAATTTTTACTGGTTTTCATAGGTAAAATAATATGTTTTATAGACAGTAAGTGTTATAATTTACAGGACATATTTTAAAGAATGGGGATTCACTTTGGCTGTATTCCAGTAAAATAATTTAACCCAGAAATATAAAAGAACAAAGTAAGTTGTGATCAGGTTTTTGCAGTTTCTAGAACGGGATTATAAATATATTTACTCTTCAGCAGTAACAAATAAACTGATCTATCAAGGAAAATTAGTATAGTGAATTCGTAGAGAAAATGTTTATCACTTTTGTGTCAGACTCAACATTTGTCGTCTGAAGATTTTCAAGCACCAACCCAGTAAAAATAATGCTTATAGTTAATAGTACAAATCATATTGATTTTAAATAGAAAAGAATTTAGACATTCGTCTAATTTTTGAACCATGGAATAAATATGATGTAAAGAACTACCGTGTTATGTGTCTCTAGGCTTCCCTACCTAAGCTATTGGATTGTTTGATACCTCATCAGTTGAAATTTTAGTCTAAAGAGTGCTTCATAAATAAACAACATTAATTTTCTCTGAATAAGTGTAACCAACATAAATAGGCCTTGCGGAGTCAAAATACCCTCCCCCCTAAATGAAAATCTGCAATCCTCTCTATACTTCATGTTATCAAGATTTCAAAGGCTTCACGTTGGACACGAAACAGTCTATCCAACCCTGAGCAGGTGCTCCATGACAGAATATAATAACTTGATTGAGTTTCAGTAATAGAGAAATACTCTTTTCTGATAATATCTTGTAAAAGAAATATCATCTGACAGCTGAGTAATTATGCTGGAGGATAGCCAGTGTAATTACCAAGGGTGAATGATGGATCCATGATCATATCCAAAAAACATACCTGCTGGATCAAAAATCTCAGATTGTCATTATTACCTATTTTGATCCAGCATACATCTCTATACTATTGCGTTAACCATTTTACGTGTACCTACCGAAGAATATCAACTTTTAATGATATAATATTCGGAAAGAGGGGTTTTTCCCCCAATCTTAGGTAAATGATGCCGTTCATGGATAAACCTCTTCAAGTATATATCATTCCCTCCTGAACATCCCAACGATCTCTCTTACTCTAGAAAACTAAACATATCTTATATTACATACACAACGAAGAGTCCTTTGATTACCAGACAATAAAAATGACACAACTAAGACGGAGGTTACACTTTCAATCTGGTATGAATCTCCGCCGTATTCACAAAGCATTCAATCTCCGTTAAGACCAAACTGAGGTCCTAGTTAAGGATAAATAAGGATCGCAACCTCAGTTTAAGTGAAAATTAACGTGAAACAGGTCTGTTTCAGCACCGTTACATACGTTAACTGAGGTTGCAATTCTTATTTATCCTTAACTGAGGACCTCAGTTAGGACCTAACGGAGATTGAATGCTTTGTGAATACGGCGGTCTGTCTATCATTCCAGACCATCAGTCTACGCGTATGGAAAATTTAATGCTTGTGGCTTTTACTTGATGCAAATCCATATTAACTCAATGAAATATTATATACGATTTACACTTATTTATTCAATATTGTGACGCGTTTCGTCGACACAGCGACTTCGTCAGACTACATCATACTGTATGATGTCGTCACAATATTGAATAAATGAGTGTAAATCGTATATAATTTTTCATTGAGTACGCGTATAGAATCAGTTTCCCGTCAATCTGATATCAATCATGTATAAGTCAGAAGCTTTTGCGCGTATGTTCTCTTGTTCATTATCCTGTATTGGACACTCGAATTTACCATGAATTCTATTGTCTGTTCTCCTGTATTGGACACTATTACTCTAATTTACCATGTTAAATTCGATTAAGACTATATACTATAGGCAGATCCACCATCCAAGTTCTTAAAAGAAATGCCATTAAATGGTACACAGACGGTTCAAAAACCTCTATAGGAGCTGGCGCAGGAGTATATGGGCCAGGCACCAAATGCTCACTATCGCTAGGCTCCTATCCGAGCATCTTTCAGGCAGAAGTACTTGCAATAGGAAGATGCGTGGAAATGAACCTAGAAAGAAACTATCAGAGTTGTGACATAGCAATCCACTCTGACAGTCAAGCTGCTATTAAAGCTTTGAGCTGCCATGTTATCGAATCCAAACTAATATGGGAGTGCCGAAGAAAACTCAATGAAGTAGGCAAGAACAACAGGGTTTCCTTGGTCTGGGTTCCTGGTCACGCGGGAATCATAGGAAATGAGGAAGCCGACACACTTGCCAAGAAAGGAACACAAACCCCCTTTATTGGCCCGGAACCTTATTGTACGGTTGGTAGACACACCTACAACAGTGAATTTCGGACGAAAGAAGAAACTGAGAGAGGCACTTTCTGGAGATCTCTCCCTCCAAGAAATTCCTCCAGAACTTTGATTCTGTCAGATCCAAGAAATACTTGGACCTCAGTAAGAACAAGCTGCACCTCCTCAGAGGGCCCTGCGGCTTCAGGAAGCATATGATGAGATTAGGGCTAGCAGAAACTGACGAGTGCAGATTCTGTTGGGAGGAGGATGAAACTCCTGATCACCTGACAAAGGAATGCCTCGCCATCTCAAACCAACGCAAGGAATGCTTTGGTCAAGAAGTCTGCAGGAGCGAAGACCTAGCCTCCTTGAAGCCATCCTAGATACTGGAGTTCATCAGAACTCTGGAACTGGAAGGCGAGCTGTAAATGGTAATGACATCGACAGCTCTGAGGGGGGGGGGGCACAATAGATCTTAAGGTCGCAGTGCAACGTTACCCCCTACTACAATATACAATATATACTATAGGCATAATCGGCCCAACGGTTTTGGAGTTATACCCATCTAAAATTTGGTTGTCATTTCCTCAATAACTCGAAAAATACCAAAGCGATTAAATTCAAACAAGGTTATTGGTTTTATAATGCCAAGGCTTCTTGTAAAATTTCATGAGGATCGTATTACTAGAAAATTTCAAAAAAATCATTGAAAATTATTGAAAATAATTGTATATATCAGTAACTATTCGTCCGACATATATATTGAAAATAATTGTATATATCAGTAACTATTAGTCCGACATATATATATATATATATATATATATATATATATTGAAAATAATTGTATATATCAGTAACTATTCGTTCGACATCGCTGAAATTTTGCGAGAACTTTCAGAACCTAACTCTGCTGCCAAGTTCCAAGCTTGAACACGATCGGATGTATATTAATGGAGAATCGAGCAGCCTTGTGTGAATTCAGTAGATGGATGGGTGACGGTTGCCTCGATAACTTTCGAACGAAAGTGACCTCGATAACTCAAAACATATAGACACGATCGAATTTAAGCTTGGTAATTAGTTGTAGAATATCGACATAAAGACGGGTTTAAAATTTTATAAGAACCTCACTCCTAATAATTTCAGAAAAATGACGAAAAAAAAATTGGTTCAAGCACTGCTGTGAAGTCAGGAGCTGTTGCGCATATGTTCTATTGACCATCCTCCTGTATTGGACACTCTTAATCGAATTTATTTTCATTTCTTCCTGCAACTCACGTATTTTTTTTTCGCTTTCTTATTAGGGGAAAACCTTTTATAGGCTATCCTTAGAGGATTCGTACTTACAGGAGTTTGAGATTTCAGTTCTTGTTTGGTTGCTCACTAAAAATCTTCTCACACTAATAGGCTGTGTTTTCCAAGGTGAATGATCAACCGATCATTCCATGTTTTCGAGTTAGTGTTGTTAGTCCAAGTCTCACCCCAAGTGACTGACAATCTAACACCCACCGTTTCGAGTTGCTTTCCGTATTACACCTATCTGCCCAATTCTTCGTAATAGGACCGCTTTCGGGTCACTACAAATTGAAGCACAACACATTTAGTACAAAAATTCGATTGAGAAAGTTATCAAACGGGATCTAGGATTAGTTCGAAACTTTTGATGTCTACACAAAGCCGTCGAACTGCACAAAGAGAACGAATAATAGGGAGTGTCTTCCCAGAAGGAAACACTTCGACAGTATTTCCTCATTGTATGTTGGGTTTCCTCTCGTTCGTTGCCTCTTCCGCAGTTCCCGCAACCATTTATTCGAGGGTATGACAGTTGTTTGTTGATTTCATACCAGAACTTTTTCAGCTAAGCGTAACATATTTCATTATACAATTATACAAGTTTGAGTTAGATGAAAACTGATGATATTTCGCCAAGTGAAAGGGCGACAGATAGTTTCATTACACCACTTTCATCGAAATTTCGGATAGCGACGCCACCCTAGCTAGCCTATTAAGCGGCCTACAGACGAGCAACTGAGTTGGCATCCATGTTGTAAACCAAACGAGGGTGAAGATAGCGGTAGTCAACCAGGTTGCTAACAACATTTCAGTGGCGGTTTCCGTCAATTGAAGAAGTCGATTCAGTAGGAGGAATTATTTGAAATTGTAGGAAGATTTTTTATTATACAGGGGGAGTCTTTGAGTTGTGCTTAATTTCAACCATAGATTCCTCTCATCAAATAAAACACTTTTTTCATTTACCATTTTTCCAAATTAGACACAGGAAAAAAGATACAGGCTGTGGAAATTTGAAAAAATTATCAGTTTTCCTTTTGTAGCTTTGACATGGTTACTCAGAATGAAATGAATTTTGGTGTGAAGTCTTCCATAACTATAACACATAAACTATGAGAAATTACCATAATGAAATCAGATGAAGGTAATCTCGAGTCATTTTTAGAACACTCAATCATTTTAGAAAATTAAATTACTTTTCATCAATTCTCCTGAAACTTACAGTTTTCGCTATATTCAATATTGAATGACATAAAATATGATGAAAATTCCAGAAATTTAACTGTTTTTATCAACCTGGAACTGGAATAGTATAACAGATGATCTGTGCACGAATAAAGACATAGACTGAGTATTGATCTCAAAGCTGACACTCAAGGTGCATTTTCATGCTGACGCTCGACGCTAGCGTCAAATGCGGTCACGTGGTACCTTTTTTGGTTTAAATGCCATCTGAAATAAATCCAGCGTCAAATTTCAAATTGAAAAAGTGACAAGCGTTGAAGCCAAATATTGTTTAGCTTTATCGCTGAGTTTTAGCGTTAAATCAGGTCGAATACTCGAATAGTTGTTCTCGAATCGACACATAGTAAAAAGAAAGAGTAAATATTATTAATAACTTAAATGGGATAATAATAAATTGATGAATTAAAACTATGAATTTAAGTTAGCAATAATTGAATAACTACTATGAATGATTGTATTTATCAGATCAAGCCATTGCTTTTCAGTAATTATTAACCTTTTCTTTTTGCTATGTATATCGATTTGAGAACAATTAATCGACGATTCAAACAGATTAAAACGCTAGAACTCAGCGATAAAGCTAAAGAATATTTGGCTTTGACGCCTGTCAGTTTTGAATTTGACACTATATTTATTCCAGATGGCATTCTAACCAAAAAAGGTACCACGTGACCGCATTCGACGCTATGCGCGCAAAAGCTCCTGATTTCACATATCTTCAACAATTTTCCATAGGTTCGCACCATTTTTCAAGTGACCCCTGAATAAAAATAAAATGATACGCCTCTGCTCTTACAAACAAGCTCTTGAATAATTGAGTTTATGAAGTTCATAACAACTTATAAGGCATACCAACTAAAATAATTGACATTGGTGTCCGTCCAAAGTCTCTTCTACAAATTCAAAAGAATTCACACCTAAAAACTCTTCGTTTTCCTTACCTAATAATGAATTTGTATAGCACAAATAAGCCTTTCATCAACTGGTAAACTAGGATGATGTATAGCTATGTAACCCAGCGAATATTTTGGTTCTACCACTAATAACTAGATGTCAGTACATTTTAACATAACATGGCATATGAATTTATCAAGTTGCCCCGGGATTTCCAGTTACCCCGTTTTACGGTAGTGGTTAGTTTCGGTAATATAAAAATGCTTTGACTAAAAATAGCCATAACTTCGAAATCAGTTGGCGTCGGAACAGCGCGCCAAAACTGTGTTTGAATACATCATGACAAATGACACAAACTTCCTTATGATGGAATGTTAATAATTCCATCATAGAACGAAGAATCAGGAAACATGAAAATAGTTTTCCGGATCTCCACTATCATCAATCAGGGAATTATATAATTTTCCCCCTGCATAGAATAACATAACCAGACCCTCAGGAATAAGCTATCTTGAAATATATAATTCGAGAGGATTTCCATGTTCGCAATTGAAATAACATCGACTACATCAAGATGGCAACTCATGTTCCTAATAAGATATAGCGATTTGGGGAAATTGTATGAATAAAGTAGTCATTCGAGGTCACGAGTATGCACCGCGTTAAGAAAAAACCACAAAGTTTCTTTCACTGTATCGTTCAACTTTTTTCATATCGATGGCTTAGAATGCATACCGGCTAACTCCGTTTTACGAAAATTTAAATTTCTAAGTTAGTATTAAAAGGTTTCCTTCTGGGGTTTCTCTCCCAAACTGTGAAAAACGTTACGATATAGTTGTTTCTTCGTTGAATTTGTTTCGCTGTTGTTTGTTAGGCAACATTGTTCGATTGATTGCTTCTGACAAATATCTTGTGTTTCTTACGCAGAAGCAAATCACAAAATAATTATTTTTTTTTTATAGATATGTTTCAGAGTTTGGGTGAGAAAACGCATAAAGAACCTTTTTAATAATGAGTATACCTCCCACAGTATCCTTTAATGATTTTCTAAGTTAGTGTTGGCTATAAATCCATAATTGGATGTTGAATGAAGTATTTTTCTTGATGAAACAGTGCTATATTTCCATCTATGTAGAACAAGTACCATCAAAAATCTGAAATATAAATCAAATCAAAATAGTTATTTCGATTTCCTGAAAAGTTTTTCAATTTTTGGAGTTAGCAGGTTTACAAATTAAGCCATAGATTCCGCGATGGCATGAGTGAACACCTAAATTACGAATTAGTATCTCACGAAGAGCATATAGCATAATATAGAAACTCGGCCTTGCATACAGATCAAATGATAAATTCTTCATTCGGCTATGAAATTAAATGTTGACGTACATTTAATTTCATAGCCGAATGAAGAATTTATCATTTGATCTGTATGCGAGACCGACTTTACCAGTGAATTATATCTTCGAATTATATCTTCAAATTTCCTCAATACGAAAATATTATATTCATAAAATACGATCCTCTTTTCATAATTTGAAATTTAATAGTTCATACCACTAACACATTCTTTTCAGTATTATGAACCTTAACTCAAGATTAAATGATTGATACACAAATGTGGATCCATATTCCAGTAATTTTTTGCAAGCAACATTATGAAAACACTGTATATAGGAAGATGTCTCCCTATCACTATTTAAGGAACTAAAAGGTAATATTAACCTTAGTGGTCAACGAAGGGTAATTTCTTTTGAGGATTCCATTATGTTCTTCTTTCCTATTGCCTCCATAAACTACATCAAAACAGTCTTGTTTATATACACACATTCAAGAATCGAATACTTGCTTTCCAATAGAAAATATACGAATTGACAATCTCTAATAGCTAGAAAAGATGACATTTATGAATAGTCACACAGACAGATTATGTGTTCACATTCTGTAAATACATAGAACTCACGATGTAATATTGAAACTTTGAAACATCATATCTCCGAAAGTATTAGCTTGTTAGAGTTGAAAATGATAACAATGGATTCTTATGATGAAAATGCATCTTAAAGAAAATTAAATTCAAAAGTTGTATTGCAAAAAAAAAATTTTTTTTTCGTTACTCCGAAACTATCAGACCGATTTTTCCCAATAACGAACTTAACCGAGATATTTATCCCTCAAACCTACTCTGAAAATTTCAACTGTCTAGCTCATTCCGTCTGAGAGTTATCGTGTTAACAGCCGGCCGGACAGAATCGATTCCGACCACGGATTCTTGATCAGTGAGTCGAACCAAATCGTTTAAGACCATTTTCAGCCAAAAATTCGAAAATTACAGACATTTGGGCGAATTGATAAGCACTCTGTTCCGAGGAACAAGAACTCCAAAGACAAAGGGTTTACATTTTTTTTTAATAAATTTGTTACTGATGTGTTATCCACCGCGATTATCTAGACACTCCCCAACACGTCTTGGCATTGATGCAATAAGATGGTCTATTTCTTCTTGTGGGATACTATCCCATGCTACCTGTAGTTCATGTATCAGAGCCGCCGAGGGGGCTGGTGTAAATTTCCAACCCTTCTACCCATGATGTCCCAAACATGCTCTATGGGCCAAATACCGAGGGATCTGGGCGGCCATGGCGAAATATTCACATGTGTTGCTTCAAAAAAGTTTGAACTAACTTTGGCAACATGATGTCGCATGAGGGCTGTCATGTTACCTCAAATAAAGACTAAAGGTGACCTACTTGCATGCGCAATAGCACCCCATACCTAACGCCTACTGTCCGGTGTACATGACGCTCAATATCAAACTGAGGTTGACGTCTTTCTCTCCGACGTCATCTAACCCTTCTTCGGCCATCATGTGCACCCAAGGAGATTCGAGATTCATCAGAAAAGACGACCTGATGCCAATCCACATTCCAATGTTGACGTTATCTGCACCACTGTAATCGTTGCCGGCGATGCTCAACCGTCAGAGGTAACACAAGATTGGGTCGATAATGCTGCAGTACAAAAGACCTTATCCGGCGGTAAACCGTTCGGACAGTTACAGGATGGCCTTGTTCTCCTAACCACTCATCAGCCAAAGATCGAGTTGTTGTAAATTGGGCTCTAATAGCCATAAGTCTTAGAAGTCGATCTTGAACTTCATTTGTGCCCCTTCGACGTCTGGTGTCTACTCTTATTCGATTTTGAGCATTATCAAACCACGCTTGACAATATCTCATAACAGTATATGGATTTCTGTTCGTACGGCTAGCGATTTCTCGAAATGACAACCCCGCCTCCCGTAGACCAATAATTCGACCTCTCTCAAATTCACTTAGCTGGCGATAAATTCCGCGTACACGTGCTCTAGGCATTTAAACAACAACTAAATATGGACTTGTTGTAAAATTTAAAAAAAATGCAAAAAACGACTACAATATGTTACAAAAAATGTTTAGATGAAAAAACCGTCACGATTTTTTTCTCCAAATTTTAATCATTAACTCCTTGCATACTATCTTTGTTTTACCAAAAAAATGTTAAAATTCAAACAGCTCCTTCTGGGTGTTGCAGTTTATTTGTCAGTTAGTATATATCCTTACCAAGGAGTAAATGATAATTTTCATTTCCACATATGATTGGAAATTTATTAAAGGCATGTAATGTGAACTAAAGATTCGGACCAACTCTCTTGAGTTGAATTTTAACTCAATGAAATGGTTTTCAATTCTTCAGAAATCCAGAATTTTTCGGAGTGAGCTTTCATACTTCTGGAGGATAATAGTTCTTCAATAAATTGTAGAACTTTATCATCCCACCGAAGATCTTCCTCGTATGTAATGTAAGTTGTAAGGAGTCATTTTAAAATAAAATCTGCTCTGGATTTTGTGAGTAGTAGAAACGACAGCACGTTTCTGTGCGGACTTGACTCCCAAAACTATCCAAGAAAAAAAAATCGAATAAAATCCATATTGAGGAAATTTGAAGATATAATTCACTGGTAAACTCGGCCTTGCATACAGATCAAATGATAAATTCTTCATTCGGCTATGAAATTAAATGTTGACGTACATAATCACATAATCTGTCTGTGTGACTATTCATAAATGTCATCTTTTCTAGCTATTAGAGATTGTCAATTCGTATATTTTCTATTGGAAAGCAAGTATTCGATTCTTGAATGTGTGAATATATACAAGACTGTTTTGATGTAGTTTATGGAGGCAATAGGAAAGAAGAACATAATGGAATCCTCAAAAGAAATTACCCTTCGTTGACCACTAAGGTTAATATTACCTTTTACTTCCATAAAAAGTGGTTGGGAGACATCTTCCTATATACAGTGTTTTCATAATGTTGCTTGCAAAAAATTACTGGAATATGGATCCACATTTGTGTATCAATCATTTTATCTTGAGTTAAGGTCCATAATACTGAAAAGAATGTGTTAGTGGTATGAACTATTAAATTTCAAATTATGAAAAGAGGATAGTATTTTATGAATATAATATTTTGAACTATTAAAATAATTTTTTCGTAATCCACTACTTACTCAAATATCAGGAATAAATGGACAATCTGCTATGATTGTCTCCAGCCTTGCTCTAGACATTTCGATGATACTTTCCTTAGTTTTTCGAGTTGTGGAAACTATGCACCGAGTGAGAGTTGCAACAACCCATTCCATGAGGTTGAATCATTGCAGATTGCTTCTTTAATCTTGATAAATAAATTTAATGACAATTTTTAAAGCATTGAAGCATTGTAGATTGCTCTTTTGTTTCAAAGATAATTTTTGAAACATTTTTCTTAAACGACACTTTTTTAAATTTAATTTCTTTCATGATGCAGTTCTATCATAGAAATCCATTAATATAATTCCCAACTCTAAGAAACCAATACTTTCGGAGATATAATTTGTCTGTTTTAACAAGAGCGCCAAAAAGCTCCTGTCCACAGGGCTTGAACCAATTTTTTTCTTCAAATTTCAATCATTTACTCTTTGCTATACTATCTATGTTTTATCAAAAAAAAATTAAATTTAAACAGCGCCTTCTGGGTTTTGCAGTTTCTTTGTCAGTCAGTATACTATACTTGCAAGATGTGGATAAAGCAGCCCCGTAATAGAATGACCTGAATCTCAAGTTCGATGTTGCTTCTGCTGAATTCAAATGACAAACCGCATCATCATGCGCTTCTGGATTATGTTATTGGATTACGAAAGGGACACCATTGAATTCTCGGATTGCTAGAAATTACTTTGCCCAAAATTGAATAGGCACATTCTGCCAACTGTCAACCACATGATAATATTACTGGAACGTTCAATAAGTCGACTAATGGCATTAATGCATGTCATATTGTCCAGGCGATGTTGCTCGCCCGATTGAAATTAGGATTTTTGGCGCTCTAGTTCCTCGGAACTGAGTGCTTATCAATTTGCCCAAATGTCTGTAATTTTCGAATTTTTCGATGAAAATGGTCTTAAACGATTTGGTTCGACTCACTGATCAAGAATCCGTGGTCGAAATTCTTTCAGTCCGGCCGGTCCAGCCGGCCGGCCGTAGGCCCGATAACTCTCGAACGGAATGAGCTAGACAGTTGAAATTTTCAGAGTAGGTTTGGGAGATAAATATCTCGGCTAAGTTCGTTATTGGGCAAAATCGGACAAATGGTTTCGGAGTAACAAAAAAAAAATTTTTTTTTTACAAAACAAATTCCAAATTGAATTTTTTCCAATACGCAGTTTTACCATAAAAATCCAATGATATCATTTTTAAGTCTAACAAGCTAATACTTTCGGAGATATGATTTTTCAAAATTTCAATAATAAATCGTATTTCACAGAATGATATAATTATTCTATGTATGAATTGTCATAATGTCACCTTATTTTCCTGAGACATGACATTATCTAATCAATCGAAGAATTATGAGAATAATAATAATTAATGAAATGTGAGCGAAGTGAGAAAAATCTCAGTTGTTTGCTCCGAAATTAGTTATTCTCAGAAAAGTCTTACATTTCGGAACGGAACATGAAATATTTTAGCGATGCAACAGGGACCTCACTCAAAAATGTTTGAAAATATTACGTAAATATTGAAAGCATAATTCTGTAGTTCGAGAGAGGAGAAAATTTGGTGAACGTAGATCAGGAAATTTTTGATCGATTACAAGGTAATTTTTCATTATTACTCTTATTTCATACATGTTTTATGTAATATATACTATTTGTAGGTACTTTAAACCTGTTTTGGGCAATTGTCATACGAAACTTGTTGGCGCTCTAGTTCCTCGGAACTGAGTGCTTATCAATTTGCCCTAATGTCTGTAATTTTCGAATTTTTGGCTGAAAATGGTCTCAAACGATTTGGTTCGACTCACTGATCAAGAATCCGAGGTCGAAATCGATTCTGTCCGGCCGGTCCGGCCGGCCGTAGGCACGATAACTCTCGAACGAAAGGAGTTAGAGGATTGAAAATTGCAAAGTGGGTTTGGAGCGTAAATATCTCGGACAAGTTCGTTAATGGGCAAAATCCATCAAGCGGTTTCGGACTTATGGCCGATTTTAGTAAAAACATTTTTTATGAATATTTCCGGAACCGATTAACGATCTATCTGAAATTTAGCATCATATTGTAGAATCATGACCTTTATACGCATGTGAAGTTTTGTATTGACCAGATTACCGCAAAGTGTCAAAAAAAATTTTGAAAATTTTAGAAAAGTTTTTCTACAATAACTCTCGAAGGGAATGAGCTAGGTAGTTGAAATTTTCAGAGTAGGTTAGGGAGATGAATGTCTCGGTTAAGTTCGTTATTGGGCAAAATTGGCCAGATTTAGTTCGATTTCTTGCATGGTGCAGTTCTCATTCTCAGATTGCTCATTTAATCTTGATAAATAAACTATTATTTGAATTGAATTTCCTTTATGATGCAGTTCTATCATAAGAATACATTGATATTATTCCCAACTCTAAGAAACCTATACTTTCGGAGATATAATTTGTCTGTTTGAACAAGAGCGCCAGAAAGCTCCTGTCCACAGGGCTTGAACCCATTTTTGGCGCTCTAGTTCCTCGGAACTGAGTGCTTATCAATTTGCCCAAATGTCTGTAATTTTCGAATTTTTCGATGAAAATGGCCTTAAAGGATTTGGTTCGACTCACTGATCAAGAATCCGTGGTCGAAAATCATTCTGTCCGGCCGGTCCGGCCGTTCGGCCGGCCGGCCGTAGGCACGATAACTCTCGAACGGAATGAGCCAGACAGTTGAAATTTTCAGAGTAGGTTTGGGAGATAAATAAAAAGTTCGTTATTGGGCAAAATCGGACAGATGGTTTCGGAGTAACAAAAAAAAATTTTTTTTTTTTTACGAGGCAAATTCCAAATAAAATTTTTTTCAATAAGCTGTTTTACCATAAGAATCCAATGATATCATTTTTAAATCTAACAAGCTAATCATTTCGGAGATATGATTTTTCAAAATTTCAATAATAAATCGTATTTCAACGTTGTCACAGAATGATATTATTCTATGTATGAATTGTCATAATGTCAAATGATGTTCCTGAGACATGCCATTATCTAATCAATCGAAGAATTGTGAGCGAAGTGAGAAAAATCTCAGTTGTTTGCTCCGAAATTAGGTTTTCTCAGAAAATTCTTACATTTCGGAACGGAACATGAAGTAAGAGATCTGAGAGTAGTGAGACTGCTTTTCATCCATAGACATAGATATAACTCTCGAACGGAATGAGGTAGGTAAGTTGAAATTTTCAGAGTAGTTTAGGGAGATGAATATCTCGGTCAAGTTCGTTATTGGGCAAAATTGGCCAGATTTAATTCGATTTCTTCCATGGTGCAGTTCTCATTCTCAGATTGCTCATTTAATCTTGATAAATAAACTATTATTTGAATTGAATTTCCTTTATGATGCAGTTCTATCATATGAATACATTGATATAATTCCCAACTCTGAGAAACCAATACTTTCGGAGATATAATTTGTCTGTTTGAACTAGAGCGCCAGAAAGCTCCTGTCCACAGGGCTTGAACCCATTTTTAGGAAACATGCTGAATCATGTTGATATTTACACTACCCACAACTGTTCCGGATTAAAAATAAATCATCTTGAAACTGAATTATATAGATATTTATTCAGAACATGGTTCCATTGATCCAAATCTCTTGTGGATACCTTATTTTTTAATGAAAATAAAACTTTAGCTCTCAAAAATTATTTCACTATATCCATATTATATTATATTGAAAATTGACGTGTGTTGAAATTTGATAGGATCGAATATCAGTGCTGGCTACCACAAAACGAAAAATATAACTAGAAACAATGCGGTAATGAGCTCATTCCAGCACTGTTTTTAGTTCTGGAATGGACTCATTAAGATACTGAAACAGAAACATTTTTCTGACGTTATATTCCGTTCATGAAGCACTTCTTTCAAATGCAATTCAATGGTATCAACAACACAACACCTACTACATTGAAGGCCAGTCATCAAGAAATAGGCGGCAAGTTGAATTACAGATTTTTTCTCATATTCAAACAAATTGTTGAATTATATGTACATGCTATGCAATAATGAGATGATTTTTTTTAATAGCGCACCTATATTTTCCATGGCTTCTCTATTGGATGATTTTGAATCTTAACAAAAATTGCATAATCTTCATGATACTCAAGTGATGTCCTAGGACCAAGTTCCATAAGTGCTACCACTGTGGTTTGATTAAAAATGTTTAGTACTAGTTTCCCATTCTGATTTTCAATTGATGTCTGATAAAAGGAAATGGTAGGTCTACCAGTTATTTCTTATATTTTTCAAAAGATGAACTTAGTCAACAGCATCAAAAGGGGGTATTTTATTAACTGAAGGATGATTATATAAAACGATGTTTATATTATTATTATATGTCTTCTAAGATCATTTCTTATTTGTGACCTCCAAAATAAGCAATTCAGTTGTTTCGTTATTGATCTCAGGGAATCCTTTCCTTTATTTCCCTTTCCATTTGCGGATACGATTGCTGTGATGGTCACTCCGAGATAGGCATATTCATCTACTCGCTGTATTATTTCATCTCGCGTTGCGATAAGATCACTCTTGCTATAATTCACAACAATATATTTTGTTTTTGATCTGATTGCATCTGATTATATCAACATATAATAAATATCTTCCTCATCTTTGGACATGATGACCTCAGCAGAGTGTAGAGTGAAAAGTATATATTTTCCTATTGGAATTCCCATATTTCGACATTTTCTTCGTCAATGTTTCAGAGTCGAGGCAAGGTAGGCCTTGAACAGAGTCGGGGCTACCGGATAGCCCTGTCGGAGACCTTTTGAGATACGAAACTCCTCAGACAGTTTGGTTCCCACTTTCACCCTTGCTGAAATATCCGTGTAGAGCTCCTCCCATGCCTTAATCTGGCTTACGCCATTTTCTTCCAAGGTCTTCCACAAGTAAGCGAGTAGTAAACTATCATAAGCCTTCTACAAGTCTACAAAAATCAAGTTTCTCTCTGTTCTCTTTTCCACAAGCTGCTTTCAACGCATGATCTTCCTGCCTTGAACCTATAGGTATTACTTTTCTATGACATGCATTTCATCTTTTGTTCTTCCTTTTATTATACTACCATATAATCTGCAGAATGAGTTGGTAACACTGAGTCCTCGGTAATTTGGACATAAAAATAGTACGAGTCTCCACTTGAAATAAAATTTTCAACGGTAATTTAAGCTATAACTATTAACAAACAAAACAACCGTCAATTGAACTTTCATCCACTGTCGCCGTCTTATTGTGAAAAGTGATGGAGAGTTGATTGGCCTTCCTTTTAGGAGGTGTTGATTGAATATATTTCTATTGCCAAACCATTTATGTTTTAGACACAATTCTGACCCCTCGCAGGTCTCCGATTAGATTCGTCCCCAATTATTCTGCATTTTGAACCAAGGAGATCTTCTAGCTAGATATTCACTTCATGGATAAATCAACAATTTTATTTTTATTCCAATAAACTATTTTATCTTTCTAAATCTTGTTATCATTTAGATCTATTAATTGAGTGAATGTTTCGAAATAAAGTGAACATAAATATACGTTCTGAAAGAACTATTTAAACAGCTCTAGAAGTTACATGAAAATGAACATTTTGCGTCTATGAAATGACCGTAGGTGTCCACAATATAACTCTCTGTTGAGTGATTCCCTGCAGGAAACCGGATTTATCACCCCATCTGAAGTCAGTGCGTGAATAATGATCTACAATGTGCCATCCAACGATCTATCCACTCCGAATTGGCTGGTTGATGAACGGAAAGAGATAGCGACTTGCAATCTTCGAGGTAGGTTACCCGTCCGATCAAGTCGGTTAGGTTCGTTAATAGGCATAATCGGCAAAACGGTTTGGGAGTAATACCCATCTTGAATTATTGTTTCCTCAATAACTCAAGAATCACATATCTGGTAAAATTTCTACTTGGTAATTTGGCCTCAAGTTCTTGATCAGTGAGTCGAACCTAATCGTTCGAGACCATTTTCAGCAATTCGAAAAAGACATTTAGGCAGTGAAAAAAAATGCTAACTAATAGCACGCTTCAATTTCATGAGATGAACTAAAAGTTTTTGACAACCCTCTCCATTCCCGAAACTATTTTTTGTAACAAATTGATTGAATTTATGAATAAAAACTCATTAGAAGTGTAACCTCAGATTCTGTGACCAGTTGTTTCGTAATGTCTGTATGTATGTTGATTGTAAAAACTGTAGTTACTCTGAAGAAGGAACAAAGGCGGTCCCAAAAGCTTAGTATAAAATAAACAGGAACTTAAATCCTAGTTATCAGTCGAATTCCCTTACCCACCTCATTATAAATATGTACCTATATAATTTCAACGGATGTGTTTTTTGTTTCAGTCACTAAATTCATCCGAATTGGAATCGCTGATAAGAATGACAATCCTCCATACTTTGATAAAGCCTTATACGAGGCGGAAGTCGACGAAAATGAAGATATTCAACATACTGTACTTACTGTCACCGCCAAAGATCACGATGAATGTAAGTATTTTTTCACCTTTTTGCATGGACATTTGGAATAACGATAATTACTCTCAATGTTTGGTGAACTTAATTCAATGAATATAACACGAAGACAATGTATGAATTATATTTTCATCTATGCAAGTTTCGAAATTTTATTCGAAATTATCTTCCGCTAAACTAATATTTTGAACTGAAATTAATATGGCATTGTTTGAATAAGCAACTGACTTGATTACTGTTGTATATGTTGATGTAACACCTGTTCTTTAGACATAGACATCGAAAGTGCATCTAATGTCATGTTGTTAACCTGAGAGCACGAGTTGTAGAAATATAATTTAAGTTTTGAGTTTAAATAATTATTTCAGAATCTTTTCTTATGAGTAAATACTTAGAAATAGAAGTACATCTTCAAATTTTAAGATGGAATTGGTTAAAATATTAGGTGAAAATATGAAATGTCGCTTTCTTATTCAGAAATGATTATTCTATTTCTCTTTGAACACCATAAAATTTATCTCGTGTTTCAAACTCACTCAGTTCGAAATATGCTGATATCGTTTCAATTGTTTAAAAAAAATGGCTATTTCAGGATCAAATACATTTATTTATTCATTTTATTTATTTTTATTTAGCAGAATCAGAATATTACACTACATCACATATTATAGCACAACATCAGAAAGTAGTTAAAGATCATGCACCTAAGTGACTAAACACTTGTGTTGTGCAATTCCAAATATATTCACTAACATTCAAAGACTCATCCACTCATAGACTTTTAATTATTTTTCCCTAATATGCCGGTTGATCAGGTGGTTTCACGTTGCCCAATCAAATAATTTAAGCGAATCCTCTTGTAGGATAAAAACCTGCATGTCTATAACAATTGATTATGGTTTTCGAATAAATGAGGTTCCACGCCCTATTCAAAGCAAGTATGGATCAAGAAGGGAAAACTTGAATTCTTCACCATTGTCTAAGTGGGAAATAAAATTATGTACTCAAAAATATTTTTTTATAATGAGATGTCAAACATCTTATAATCTAATCATTAAAGGATACTCTGGGAGGTATATGGGTTTCCTCTCCCAAACTCTGACTCTGAGTTGACCAAACACGCACAATCAATATACAGTGTGTTTCAAAAAGTACGCACCACCTGTATAATTTTTCGAAATTTTGGTTTTCGGCAAAGTTGGTGCTTAAGAAACGATGATTTTCGACATATATGTCATTGATCGTGTTAATCTGCAAACCTGTCAAAATTGACATTTTCTTAGAAAAATTACCAAAAGACGTAGAAATCAGAACAATATAAAAAAGTTTCTGAAATAAATGTTGCTCAGAATTTCATTTATACCAAACTGCCAAATTCCATAGTGAAATTCCGAAATTTTTTGATATTCATATTCTGATGACAGAACGTTAGAGGCACCTGTGGGCTTTGCGGAAATTTGAAAAATAATTCAGAATGTAATTCCAATGAAAAAGACATTATCACAATTCAAATAAAGTTTGTATTAATTTAATGTTCCTCATAAATTTGATTTCTATAGTGAAAGCCTCACAATCTTGGTGCAAACCGAATTATACTTGAGAAATTTAAGGCGCAAAGAGCTAATATCTCCCTAATTATTTTTGGAACATAATAATAAATTATCCGCCTATCAACTTGATTTCATTTTCACAGGTATCTTTGTTTTAGATGAGGTCTGTATTGCTTTTTTAGTGGTATTTGAGCGAGTATTAGAGAAAATATATTTAAAAGCGTTTTTACAGGGTTTGGAGAATTATTCTTCAGATATATAATCGAAGAATTTAATTTCTTATGATGTTCCAAGAATAATTAGCGAGATATTAGCTCTTTGCGCCTTAAATTTCTCAAGTATAATTCGGTTTGCACAAAGATTGTGAGGCTTTCACTATAGAAATCAAATTTATGAGGAACATTAAATTAATATTAACTTTATTTGAATTGTGATAATGTCTCTTGCATTGGAATTACATTCCGAATTATTTTTGAAAATTCCGCAAAGCCCACAGCTGCCACTTACGTGCTGTCATCAAAATATCAATAACAAAAAATTTCTGAATTTTCACTATGAAATTTGGCAGTTTGGTATAAAATGAAATTCTGAGCAACATTCATTTCAGAAACTTTTTGATATTGTTTTGATTTCTACGTCTTTTGGTAATTTTTCTAAAAAAATGTCAATTTTGAAAGGTTTGCAGAGAACAGGATCAATGACATATATGTCAAAAATCATCGTTTCTTGAGCATCAACTTTCCCGAAAACCCAAATTTCAATAAACTATACAGTCGAGAAAATTTACTCTTGGTGCGTACTTTCTGAAACGCACTGTATCAATGCCACTTTTCGTTGTAACTTTATAACTCAAGAATGGACTCGCCTATCCAAACCAAATGTTTAGGCTTTGTTATTTAGTAGATGGTTTATGTGAAGTTTGCACAAAATTGGTCGAGCGGTTCTTCATTTATCGAAGGAAACTCTTCGAAAATGTTACTATAAACGTGATGTTTTTTTGGATGTTAGGAGGGGGGTTTGGGGGAAATTTCGAAGGGGTTTATCGAGGAAAAATACGGAAGTTTCGTAGAGTATCGCGTTTTCAGAGCGAAAAGAAGGGGGTGTATTTAAAAAAAATCGCGAATAGGCGAAAAACGCCGATATTAGCAAAAGGAGCAAAATTGTGAGAAGGAATTCGAAGGAACGGGGGCATTCGGAACGACGGTATTTGCAGGAACGCGAAGACGACATTCGAAATTAGTCCATAATGGAGCCTTTTTTTCGATCCTCTCTTTCGTTTTCCCGGAAGAACGATAGGAAAATGTGACTTTTGGCGAAAATCGACACAATTCTGACGTTTCACGTATATCTCTGGCGAATTTTAACGCCTTGAAGGTCGACGTTTTCGGTCTGAACGAGCGAAGGAAAATGTCAAATCGAATTTGAATTTCGAACGGAATTACTCGAAAATCTAGGAATCGTCTAGAAAAACTGCGAGAAATATGAACGAATATCCGATTTCGATCGATCGCTTGACAGGATTGACGATATTCTGAAAATCGAAAGAAGGAAATCATCCGAGTACTAAAAATCTTTATCTGGTACTTAATCCGAGTTTATTCACGTAGGCAACGTGGCCGACTGAGCCGAGGCGTTGTACTGGGAATTTATAACTCCCGAGCCTCGCGGGGTGGCGGGTTCGAATCTCGGAGCGTCCGAAAGAGCTTCCTCTTAATTTGTTTTTTCATTTTTACCCAATGAAAAACTTAAAAGAGCGTTACTCCAATAAACGTATCTTGGGATTTGGATCTTATCGTTAAGTTACGGAATCTATAATGAATATCTGTTCGATCGAACGGATTTTTGCATTAAAATTACTCAAAATATTCAAACATCAAGCAGAAAATTAACGGTCGAAAATGAAAAACCCCCAACTGTTTGTTTATTCATGCTAAAAATGGAAATATTGTTCATCCAAATGTCTCGGATTAAGTTTTATAATAGCTTGCAGTTAATAAAATATTTTTTTGTTTGAATAAATAATTCGATATTCCAATTACATTTTTTTATTATTTCAATTTATACGTAGCGAAGCACGTTCCGGGCCGCTAGTGTTAAATAAACTAGTGTAAATCGTATATAATTTTTCATCGAGTCTGAACAAGTTTCGCGTTCCAGTATGTTATAGGTAAAGTTACTCCGTCGACTGTATAAAGATATCTCGTTGTAAAAGAAGCAGTTTCATCAAATTTGTGCAAATTTTGTTCGTAAAATCCGAACTCTCGTTATCACAGAACTCGTTATATCCGACTTGAAATTACATTGAATTAAATGGAGGCCGATTCGTACCTACAGAAATTGTTCGCTAAAACAGAGCTCTCGTTAAATGCGACACTCCTTATGGGCGAACTCAACTGTACTTACATATTTTTGGCGCTCTAGTTCCTCGGAACTGAGTGCTTATCAATTTGCCCAAATGTCTGTAATTTTCGAATATTTCGATGAAAATGGTCTTAAACGATTTGGTTCGACTCACTGATCAAGAATCCGTGGTCGAAATTCATTCTGTCCGGCCGGTCCGGCCGGCCGGCCGTCCGGCCGTAGGCACGATAACTCTCGAACGGAACGAGCTAGAGAGTTGAAATTTTCAGAGTAGGTTTGGGGGATGAATATCTCGGCTAAGTTCGTTACTGGGCAAAATCGGACAGAATGTTTCGGAGTAATAAAAAAAAATAATTTTTTTTACAAAAAAATTCCAAATTAAATTTTTTTTAATAAGCAGTTTTATCATAAGAATCCATTCATATCATTTTTAACTCTAACAAGCTAATACTTTCGGAGATATGATTTTTCAAAATTTCAATGTAAATCGTATTTCACAGATTGATATAATTATTCTATGTATATTCTATGAATGAATTGTCATAAAGTCATCTTGACAGAAGGGAATATTGTAACTTCAAGAATATTGGGGTTGAAATACTCGTATTTTAGCGATGCAACGGGGACCTCACCCGAAAATGTTTGAAAATATTACGTAAATATTGAAAGCATAATTCTGTAGTTCGAGAGAGGAGAAAATTTTGTGAACGTAGATCAGGAAATTTTTGATCGATTACAAGGTAATTTATTATTATTTATCTTCTTTTATACATGTTTTATGGAATACTTACTATTTGTAGGTACTTTAAACCTGTTTTGGGCAATTGTCATACGAAACTTGTTTTTTTGGCGCTCTAGTTCCTCGGAACAGAGTGCTTATCAATTTGCCCAAGTGTCTGTAATTTTGGAATTTTTGGCTGAAAATGGTCTCAAATGATTTGGTTCGACTCACTGATCAAGAATCCGAGTGCGAAATCGATTATGTCCGGCCGGCCGACCGGCCGTAGGCACGATAACTCTCGAACGAAAGGAGTTAGCGGATTGAAAATTGCAAGGTGGTTTTGGAGCGTAAATATCTCGGACAAGTTCGTTAATGGGCGAAAACCATCAAGGTGTTTCGGAGTTATGGCCGATTTTAGTAAAAATATTTTTTATGTGTATTTCCGAAACCGATCACTCGATCTATCTGAAATGTAGCACCAAATTGTAGAATCATGACCTTTATACGCATGTGAAGTTTTGTATTGACCAGATTACCGCAAAGTGTCAAAAAAAAAATTGAAAATGTGGTGCAGTTCTCATTCTCATGATTGCTCATTTAATCTTGATAAATAAACTATTATTTGAATTGAATTTCCTTTATGATGCAGTTCTATCATATGAATACATTGATATAATTCCCAACTCTGAGAAACCAATACCAGATATAATTTGTCTGTTTGAACTAGTTAGGTATACGTACCGTAGAGCGGTGTGACATTGCACTACTTTTCACAGTTTTCTTGTTGTGACTTTTTTATTTTTACTTAAAATGAGTCCACTTTTTTTTAATTTTTAAAAATTAGGCAAAGTCATCCGCACATCGGTGCGAGTTTGCCAATGTCTTTGAAATCCGTTTGTCGGCAATTGTAAGGAGGTGTAAGGGGTGTCTTTGCACAAAAAGGTTTTTTAAAAATGTATCAAAGACAAGGTTGCTATTAGAGGCGAATAAAACAACAAATTATACGAAAATAAAATATATTACTTTATAAAAAAAATCAGTCTATGTAAATAAACAATATATAAACTAAAAACGGCTCTGTGAGATCAAATAAACTAGAAACATTTCCAAACGCGTCCAAAAAACCCAAGCTAATTAACATTATACGACCTAAAGTCTCTATGAAAATAATAATGTCCCCTGGAAGAGGTTGGTTTTTCCAATGTTGTGACAACATCCATTTCCTTGACGTATGATGTGTCCTCAACATTGGGATAGACAAATCCATTATTTTTTTTCCTCAAATATTTTACTACAAACCATCATCTATTTCTATAACTTTTCCAACATAATGTTTAACAATGTTTTGAGCAGGGAACGCTAATATCGGTTTAACTCAATGAAAAATTATGTACGATTTGCACTTATTTATTCAATATTGTGACGCGTTTCGTCGACACAGCGACTTCATCAGACTACATCATACTAAATTCTTAACAAGTTATTATCTCCCTATAGCTAGATGACATGGACCGGTGACACCGAAATAATAGCAAATGCACAGAGTCGAATAAATAAAAAAGTGGTCGTGTTTTATCTGTAGGGTGAGGATAAACAATACTTAAACTTTTCTTATCAGCAAAATTACTCATAGCTTTGCTGTTTACAGCATTATTGTCACTAATAACGCAAAATACCTTGTATCCAATTAATTATGATTTTCTTTATTAATGAATACAACATAAGATGGTCAACTTTAGAGGTAGGACCAATATGAACAACTTCTTTTACGTTTGACATAATGCTGGTTATCATAAAAACAAACGCAGAATTTGCTAAACTAGAATTATTATAAGCAGTTCCAACAATATTTCCTGCTTTATAATCAAGGAATGGTTTGATATGGATTTCGTCTACTAATAATATTACATGCTTTTCACGGTCGGATAATAACTGAAAAAGATTTTTCGCATAGTTGAAAGATAATATGTTTCTCTCTTCCATTGTAGGGTCAGTTAATAAAGAACTGCAAACTGATTTTACTGTATTTGGATGAGGTAAGATAAGTACACCAAAATGTCTCAAGTATTTGTAAGCATGAGGACTTATTGTTACAAGGATCGAGGCTAAAATAATAGTATTATTGGAATAACGATATCTTGCCTTGTTTGATGTATGTAATTTTAGTTGCTCGGATAGAAAAGCTAATGCTCCGGCTAACGCAGAATTATTTTGAAAACTGTCTTCCCCCAGATCTGATATATTCAACACCAGTGAATCTAATAAGCTAGAAATGTGTTTTAAAACATTGTCATTTTCATCGGTTTTTGCAGACCCATTTTCTCCAGCATTTCTGTCTATACTGTGTAACAAATCTTTGACTTCATTTATATTATTGGAAGTGAAAGGGGTTTTCGAATCCGGTTTGAATTCATTTCGGAATATTTGTATTTGGCAGCCATACAAAAATGTTTCAACCTTTAAATCGGAGTTTATTATTACAGAGTATGTTATAACAGGCCCAGGAGAATATTTTAACTTAAATAACGTAACTTTTTGAATGTCACTTATTTTGAACCAGCCTCCAGGTAGTTCAAACGAGTTAAAAACAGAAAGAAACTCTTCAAAATTACAGTATGAAAATGTCTTTTGACACGTTTCAAATTCGATTTTACTGTTTTTTATGGCTTTTGCAAAACTTGCATTTTCCAATTCCCGGAGTTTTTCATCACGACTAGGACGTAATTTGAGTTTTTTTGATAAATAGGAAGGACAGTTGGGGAGTTGAGATGGTATGGCATCACATTTTAATCTAGGAATTTTTAAATTTACGGTTATAGTTTCGCCGGTTTTTGAATCCGTTGCAGTAGAACATGTTATTATATTTTCCTTGACAAAATGTAACTCACAGACCCTACTGAACTTCGATGGAGAAAAATGTTTCCTGTGAATACCTGCAACCCATTTAGCAGACATGGCAGCATTCGTTGGAAAACGGAACGCGTGAACCTTTGGTCCATTTTTGTAGTTTCCCCGACATCCCGGTACACAGCAGGAATACGGCATTTTAAATATAAATACCAGTAGAACACAACACTAATAGCACTAATAGCACACAAATTATTCCTTTTAAACTAAATCACAAGCAAACAGTTGTATCGTGGCACATAAGAATGTACTAAACCAAATGAAAGTTTGTATCTAACTAAAAGCAAAGAAAGTCGCCAGGCAGACCATTGCAAAGAAAGATATGCCAGATGTTTTTTTAGTGCCTACTTGGAATTTCGATGTACACCTCGCAGTGGTGACGTCAGGCCGCTGTGACGTCAGAGAGGTTAGTCCTTATTCTTTCGGTGTTAACGCATGGACACAGAATCTTATTTAAAACTAATTACATGAGAAACTTATCTAAAACAAATTACATAATAGACTTATTTAAAACTAATTACATGAGATTACACTGCTGGTTTCTTTGTACACATTAACAATAATTCATTCCTAATGCTTTTATAAATTGATTCTCTATTTGAATAGATTGAGTAACGTTGAAAAATGTAGATCTCATTGTTCAAAGAACAATTAGATCTTTCAAAGAATTCCGGACTATAGGGGGTCTTAGGTAGTACTCTACAATCCGACAAATTCGATAGTCCGACACTCCCTTGCAAAACGTTTTTCGGACTACCGCGGGGCCACTATATTTCAAATCACCTCACTTTTATAGAAAAAAATATTCATCTCGTATTGGTCGTCGACCAATTCCAAGGTAAGATACCCTTGATAAAAAGATCTAAGAAGTAAATTGTAATTATTTTTCTATTTCGAAATTGATTTAAATATTTGATTTATTTGTGTCAGAATATTGTAATGAATGAAGTGTATTCTAGACCATTGATGCGACAGAAGATATATATGGGCTGTGCTTTTTTTAATGTGTCCGAGCGAGAGGAAAACCTTTCATAGGGTGTCTTATTGTGAAAAGTGATGGAGAGTTGATTGGCCTTCCTTTTAGGAGGTGTTGATTGAATATATTTCTATTGCCAAACCATTTATGTTTTAGACACAATTCTGACCCCTCGCAGGTCTCCGATTAGATTCGTCCCCAATTATTCTGCATTTTGAACCAAGGAGATCTTCTAGCTTTCACTTCATGGATAAATCAACAATTTTATTTTTATTCCAATAAACAATTTTATCTTTTTTCCCGCACTCTCAGGGGTGTGAGACTCCAGCTCTTGTTGGTTACTCACTTAAACACCTCTCACATTTCTTGGAGTAATTCTTCGTTCTGCTCTTACAGCGTCGCTTAATAATAATAATAATAATAGTTTATTTTACCCAACAGGAAATTTCCCAATAACAGGGTAACATATTGACAATGAATAATATGAACAATTATTCAAACAAAATTACACATTCAACGATACAACAATAAACAATAACCGCCCCGAAGAAAGAGATGAGCTCCAAGTGGCCTTAATAGTTGACCTGCAATGGTCCGAACAACACTGTTTTCTGCATTATGTGCGCCAATACTTCGGCCAAGGATTTACAGGCCGTAACGTCAATTCTGTCACGTAGTTCGCTCTCATTCTGACTAGACATCCTATGATTAGTACGGCCATCCTAACTTTATGCCTTTGATACACGTCCCTAATTCGAATATTTAATCCCTGTATTTTTCCCTCTTCTGTTCTTCTTTCACCGCTAACTCAAAACCTGAATCTTCCAGTCCGTAGAAAACTTCTCATTGAAATGTATGCAAGTCATATTATGTTCGGATGTTATTGTTGACATCGATTTTGAATGATCAACTCCATTTCTTTACCTGTTCAATAAGAACTCGTATCTAAGGCGGGATTCTATAGAACGGCATATAAAAGAAAAATGAAAAGATATGAATCCAGTCTCCACTGCATAATATATAATCCCGAACACTAAAACCATTTCTTCAATCAGCCCGATTCAAATTGATGCTTCCCCAGAATTTTCACTCGCAATATGACGCAACGTTCCGTGGAAATCCTAATTCGGTTTCCTGATGTTCAGCGTTGAAGATTCCACCGAGCTCCGGAAAATACCGTTCAGCCATCTGGCCCTATTCCATAAATCAGTCGAATTTTTCGCACGATTCAGTTGCGGTCATCTAGGCGATGGTGGGTTCGGTGGATTCGAGAACGACGGCATCCGCAATTCATTAGCTGCTGGAGCTCCGGGATAGATTATATCTGTCCCAACGGTACTCTGTGATTTCCGGTATTCTCAGAGTTACGAATTCACGTCGGAGAAGGGAAAAGTCGTCCCAAGACGAATCCTGACTAATAATAGAGCTCGTAGGACTCACAGGACCAAAAATGAGGTAGCTGAGCTTGGAATCAATTGAGGGTTAAATGTTGATTCGGATGGAAAGGAATAATCGGGATCATACCCGATATTCAGAATGTTGCGCTGCCAGTGAAGTAGGAACCCTAACTCATTCTGATGGAAATATTCCAAATGGTTGACGTTAAGCGAATTTAATTCAGATTTTAATATCATTGATATCATGTTTGAATTGTCCTATTAATTTATGAGTAATTAGTTGATCATTGGCTTCAGGACTAGGCAAAGAATACGATGAATTCCAGGAAATCGACGTTTCGATCTTCGTTAAGATCTTTCTCGAAACAAGTTTGTCAGATTTATATTGATTCTTGACTATATAATATTCTAACAGATAAAACATACTAAATAACAATTTTCCAATATTTGTTTCTAATGACAACATTTTTGTATTTGTTTCCACTACAATTATACAGCTTCCAAATTTGATCAGACCAAGTTGTCTCGAGAAAGATCTTAACCAAGATGGAAATGTCGACTGGAATTGATCGTATTTATTGGCCCAGTCCTGAAGCCAATAATCAACCAACTACTCACTATTGATATAGTCTCATGAAGTCTTAGTAATATATTTTATATTGTTGTACGGGGTAACGTTGCACTGTGACCTTAAGGTCTACCCTGCCCTCCCGTCAGTCGATGATTTAACCATCTACAGCTCGCCTTCCAGTTCCAGAGTTCTGTTGAACTCCAGTATCTGGGATGGCATCAAGGAGGCTGCGTCTTCGCTCCTGCAGATTTCTTGCCCAAAGCATTCCGTGCGTTGGTTTGAGATGGCGAGGCATTCCGTTGTCAGATGATCAGGAGTTTCATCCTTCTCCCAACAGAATCTGCACTCGTCAGTTTCTGCTAGCCCTAATCTCATCATATGCTTCATATGCCGCAGTGCCCTGTGAGGAAACCAGTGAGGAGGTGCAGCGTGTTCTTACTGAGGTCCATATATTTCTTGGATCTGACAGTGTCAAACTTCCGGAGGAATTTTTTGGAGTGTTACATTCCGGGGAGAGATTCCTCTTTCAGTTTCTTCTTTCATCCGAACTTCACTTTTGTAGGTGTATCTACCTACCCCACAGTAGGGTTCCGGGCCAATAAAGGCGTTTTTCACAAAACGGAGGATCACTCCTTTCTTGGCAAGTGTGTTGGCCTCCTCATTTCCTTTAATTCCCGCGTGACCTGGAACCCAGACCAAGGAGACCCTCTTGTTCTTGCCTACTTCATTGTGTTTTCTTCGACACTCCCATATTAGCTTTAACTCGATAACAAGGGTGCTCAGAGCTTTAATAGCAGCTTGACTGTCAGAGTGGATTGCTGTATCACATCTCTGATAGTTTATTTCTAGGTTCATTTCCACGCATCTTTCGAGTCTCACTGAAAGTAACTCCACATAAGACATTATGATTAGCTATTTGATATTCACTTTTCTATTAAATGGTTAATGTTTGGGTTTTCTTTCCCAAACTCTGAAAAATATTTATAAAATGAAAAATCTATTATTCTGTGAATGGCTTCTGCATTACAATCACAAGATACATAATCCGCCGTATTCACAAAGCATTAAATCTCCGTTAAGTCTTAACTGAGGTCCTCAGTTAAGGATAAATAAGATAAGATAAAAAATTGGTTCAAGCCCTGTGGACAGGAGCTATTGGGCGCATGTTCATCTTCCTTGTGGCCCGTACTGACCAGTAAAGAAAAAAAGCAGTATCATGTTGAATACCTTAATATTATTCTGGAACACAAATTTTCCATTACAATAATCTTCATCTAGCTTCTATTTAGTATCAATTCCTGTAGAACGTGATCATAATAAGTGTTTTCCATATAATAAAATGTGTTTGAACTTGGTATGTAGGAAATCTGACATCAATTATTGGAATTAATTGATTTGACAAACAGCCGTCAAATGAGGTAAATAGATTTTTGTGACGATTTTCTGTGACCATAGAACGTCAAAACACGCTGGAATGTGAATTTTAAGCAATATCTTCTGGAATTGAGATCGTATCGAACTGAAATTTTGCACACTCGTGTAGAATGCTTGATTTAACGTCGGTACAAATTTTTTTATTAAAAAATTTTCCAACTGCCCGATCCCAACAATACTTAGATAATATTATATCCATAAATTAAGCATTTCATTATTGCATTTCTTGAAATAGGTACCTTTTCAAGTCGACCAACATCGTCCTTCTTTCGACGTCTAAACTATGACTTGATTCTTTATGTTTATGTCTTTGAATTTGTTTTCGGTGGAATTCCATACGGCACCCAAAAATCTGACACCGGATTCGTGATCAGGGAGTCCGAATTAGTCTATTAGCCAATTTTCAGCTCGAAATTCGAAAATTACAGACATTTGGACGAAATGATAGGACGATGTTCCCCTAGAACATGCGCCCAAAAAGAAACGCATCTCAGTTAACGTGAAAATTAACCTGAAACTGGCCTGTTTCACCACCGTTAAATACATTAAGTGAGGTAGCGATTCTTATTTATCCTTAACTGAGGACCTCAGTTAGGACTTAACGGAGATTTAATGCTTTGTGAATACGGCGGTATATGTCTAAAGCAATCTCGACAATGTTACCTAACAAACAATAACGAAACAACATCAACGATAAAACAACTATTTCATATCTTTTCGGAGTCTATATCAGGCTCCTTCGTCAAACACTGAATTGATTTTCCAATTTCAAAATAGCTGTCAACAAAAAATAATTCTGAGGATTTTCGTTTAGTTTCTGACGAAGGATTCTGATGTAGACTCTGGAACGTTACGTTGTTTTATCGTTGATGTTGTTTCGTTATTGTTTGTTAGGCAACATGAGCAACAATTTGAAATTGTTGCTCAGGTATTCGCGAATGGAGAGGTACAAAAATAAGGCGACAAAATATGCTGTTTACAATACACTACTGATTCCAGAAATGTACACAAAATCACCCAGAATTTTTTGGATCTCAGCCTATCTTACGACCTGGAAATTCATGCCGGCTCACAGAAATTTACCATATCTTACTAGAACAAAATTCGGCCTCTAAATGAATACTTGAAATATCATATATTGACCAAATAATCAGTGACGATATACAGGGCGTCCCAAGTTCGAGTGCCTATTAGACGTTTCCGGAGAACTGTACATATTTGAAATCTGAAAATTTGGAATTATGATATTGCTTGAAATTCTATACAGGGCTAAAATATTTTCGATGCCCAAGCACTTCCGGTTATACAGGGAGTGAAAATAAATTTGAAGAAAAACCATTTTTTCCAAGTTTTGCATTCCTGGTATGATCAAGTATTCAATGCTGAATACATTTCTGTTAAAACCATTGTATTCATTCGAACAGTTTTCAAAATATCGAAAAAAAGTCAAATATGTTTGGTCAGTATTATGTTCATTATTCATATTTTAAACATCCTGAACGTAAACTGTTTTTACAACATCGAAGAGGAAGAATGTGGAAAGGTCATGCATTATTTGAATTTCAGGAATATCATCACAGAGTGTTTCAAATTTTGTGTTGAAACTTGTGGTAAAAATTGGCCATAACTTCTGTTTTTCAAATTAGAACCCTATTTTTGCGCGTATGTTCTGGGGAACATCGCGTTATCATTTTGCCCAAATGTCTGTAACTTTCTAATTTTTTGACGAAAATGGTCTCAAAAGATTTAGTTCGACTCCCCAATGAAGAATTCGAGGTCAAATTTGATTCTGTCCGGCCGTTGCCACGATAACTTGAGAACGAGTAGAGCTAGCGACTCGAAATTTTAAGGGTGGGTGGCGCATCTCAATTCGACGGACAAGTTCGTTAATGGGAATAATCGGCCCAGTGATTTCCGAGTAATAATTTTGTTTTCAACCAATATAAATCCGATCGAATTGAAACTTGGTGAGTAGTTGAAGAATATGAACTTAAGCACGTTTGTGAAATTTTGTGCGAATCGATGGCTAGAAAATTATTGAAATATTATTAAATAATATTTTTGTTGTCACGATAACTTGAGAACGGAACGAGATAGAGTTTTCAGATTAGGATGTGCATCAGAACGCGACATTTCAGTTTGTTTATGAGCATAATCGGCCAAACGGTTTTAGAGTTATAGCCATCTGAAATTTGGTTGTTTTTTGTTCCTCATTGACTCGAAAAATACAAAACCGATTGAATTCAAACATGGTTATTATTTGTAGAATACCAACGCGAAAATCTTGCAAAATTTCGTGAGGATAGTATTTGTAGAAAATTTTAAAAGATCATTGAAAATTGAAAAAAAATTCTATATATCAGTAACTATTCGTTTGAAATTGCTGAAATTTTGCAGTAGCCTTCATAACCTAACTCTACTGCTAAGTTTCAAGTTTTAACACGATCGGTTAAACATTGTTGGAGATTCGAGCAGCCTTGTGTGAGTTCAGTAGATGGGTGACCGTTGCCTCGATAACTTTCGAACGAAAGGAGACAGGGACTTGCAATTTTCAGGGTAGGTTGCGTATCCGAAAGGGAGAGTTGAGTTCGTTTTTGGGCATAATCGGTCTAATGGTTTCTGAATTATACCCACCTGGAATATTATTTCCTAGATAACTCAAAAAATAAATATTCGATCGAATTGAAGCTTGGTAACTAGTAGTAGAAAATCAACATGAAAACGTGTTTAAAATTTAGTAAGAACCGTACCCCTAGAAAATTGGAAAAAAATTACGAAAAAAAATTGGTTCAAGCACTGACGTGAAGTCAGAAGCTTTTGCGCGTATGTTCTATTGTCCATTCTCCTGTATTGGACACCCTTAATCGAATTTACCATGGTAAATTATGTTGTCCATTCTTCTGTACCTATTGAACATAATTTACCATGGTAAATTCGATTAAGGGTTCCCAATACAGGAGAATGGACAATAGAACATACGCGCAAAAGCTTCTGACTTCACGTCAGTGCTTGAACCAATTTTTTATGATTGCGTTTGATTCTGCGGTGAAAAATAATTATAGTACTCTAACATAATTATGCTCCTAAATTTAAAAAAAGAAATTATTGAATTTAGGAGCATAATCATGTTAGAAAACTGTCATTATTTTTCACCGCAGAATCCAACGCAATCAAAAAAAATAGGGATCTAATTTGAAAAACAGAAGTTATGGCCAATTTTTGATCACAATTTTCGACACAAAATTTGAAACACCCTGTGATGATATTTCTGAAATTCAAAAGATGCATGACCTTTCCACATTCTTTCTCTTCGATGTTGTGAAAACGGTTCACGCTCAGGATGTTTAAAATAAGAATAATGAACATAATACTGACTAAACATATTTGACCTTTTTTCCGTTTTTTTTCGATATTTTGAAAACTATTCGAATGAATACAATCTTTTTAACAGAAATGTATTCAGCATTGAATACTTGATCATACCAAAATGCAAATCTTGAAAAAAACTTTTTTCATCAAATTTATTTTCACTCCCTATATAACCGGAAGTGCTTGGGCTTCGAAAATATTTTAGCTTTGTACAGAATTTCAAGCAATATCATAATCCCAATTTTCAGATTTCAAATATGTCCAGTTCTCCAGAAACGTCTAATAGGCACTCTAACTTGGGACAGCCTGTATTGTGCAGAAAGTTAATCTGAGGTCTGAGTAAATATTTCAAAAACGAAGAGTATGAGAATAATCATTCTGATATCAGGAGGTTCTAGATAGAAGCTGAATAACAGATTCCAAACGAAAAACATTAATATAATACTCCATAATTGGATGTTCATGTAGATGTAGTTATGTGTTACAGATTGGTAATATTCAGTAGTTATATCCTGAGTGCTTGCCAAATATTCATTTACCATTTGTCCAGATTCGGCACAAGAAAAAAGATACAGGCTATTGAAATTTGATAGAAAAAATAGTTTTTTTTGTAGCTTTCACATGGTTATTCAGAATTGAATGAATTTTGGTATGAAGTTTTCTATAACTATGACACATAAACTCTATTAACAGTTTTTCCCTACAACTACTGGTTTCCTCGTTATAGACTCGCGAATTCCTAAAACTATGAGAAACTAGCCTATTGAAAGCAGATGAAGGTTATCTCGAGTCAAATTTTAAATACTCTATTCTATTCTATACGTACCGTTTTCGAGATATTCTTCATTAAATGTCATAAAATATGAAAACAATTGCAGAAATTTACCTGCTTTTATCAATCCGAACCTGGATTATAATCACAGATGATCTGCTCGAATAAAGGCATAGACTGAGTATTGATTTCAAAGTTGACACTTGAAGAAATTCAATTCAATCTCGCTTGTTTCCAAATTGATTGGTTATAATTGCCATCTTAAAACGGGATAAGTTAATAACAGCTTATTCAAACAACTTGATCCGCAGGGTAGTTGTCTTTTGGGAAATAGATGTATAGGCTTACCACGATCTGTATTCATCTTTGAATTTTTCTTTATGCATCCCCAATATCAGAATATGAATCTTTTAAATTATCTGTTATTCATATCATCTAAACATTTATTTTCATACTGCTTCGATTCTGCACAATCAGGATTTCTCTCATACAGCGCGCATCAAATTTTTGGAACAAATTCATTTTCTCAAAAGAAAAATATTTGGCAGCAAAATCCTGAAAGAGGTCAATTTTTGTTTCACTTTTACCAAATTTTTATGCATTTTTGAATGATTTTTGTTGCGCCAAGTGCCATCTCCATCAACCCTCTAAATTTTTTGAATAGGGAAAGTGGGTCATGTGGTACTTTTTTGGCAAGGTCTTTGTATCTTCTTTAAAGGCGTGCAGAAATTTTCAAGAAATATTTTTTCTTTTTTGAAAAATAGTTACTTCAAAGAGGTTTTCAGTATGTGCACTTTGTCATGGCTCATTTACTTTGAGACGATGGTAGCTAATGAAATTTGTCACCGAATGAAAGTCGACCATTACATTTTTGTTCATGCACAACTTTCAACCCCTACGAACCCTTAAATGGAAAAAAAATGGGGTGGGCGTGAGGGGTTTGAAAGGGGTTGAAAGTTGTGCATGAACAAAACGGTAATGGGCGATTTTCATTCGTTGACAAATTTCATCAGGTAACATCGTCTCAAAGTAAAGGAGCCATGACAAAGTGCGCATATTGAAAACCTCTTTGAACTAACTATATTTCAAAAAAGAAAAATGACTTCTTGAAAATTCCTGCACGCCTGTAAAGAAGATAAAAAGACCTTGCCGAAAAAGTAACACAGGACCCACTTTCCCTATTCCAAAATATTTAGAGGGTTGATGGGGATGGCACAGGGTGCAACAAAAATTGACCCGTTTCAGGATTTTGTTGCCAAATATTTTTCTTCTGAGAGAATGAATTTGTTCCATAGTTTTGCCGCGCACTGTATATGGAACATAATTTCATCTCAAAATATAAAGACTCACCCTGTATAGCTCTAAGAACATGTAATTAGTTCCCTTGTATTTGAAGTGGTAATTTTTAAAAAATTGAACAATTTTATAACCTACTAAAAATATGAACGTTCTTAGGGTATTATTTGTTCAAGATCTTGCCTCTGGGGAATCTAGAAGAACTACAATGGTAATTCGTTGTGCTCCTTGTTTTTTCCCATTCAAATCAAAAGGCACACCTGTTTTGCACAGTTAAGGCGGGCCCATACGTTTTGCACAACCTTTTGTTTTGCACAATCTCTTGCCTGCACAGTTCAACTCGTTGCAGGTAAAACGTTGCGTGTAGATAGCAAAATTGCGCAGTTGTGAAAACGGCGCGGAGACGTTGCAGTTGTAGCGATAACTGAGCTAGAGAGCATAGATATCCGTGAAATGCGCGGATTTGTCGCTGCATGTAGACGGTAACTGTGGTAACAGCATGCCAAAATTGACAAGACAGTACCTCCTCCATGACGATAACACTAAAACTGTGCGAAATAAACAGATATCTCTGCATCGTGTGGACGCACTAAAAATTGCTACGTTTTCATTTCGTCTTGAGACTTCGCAGACAAAAGGTTGTGCAGAACGTAGCGTTTGGACCGGCCTTTTCAGATTTATCAGAGGTCCAAATATTCGAATAAATGTTTCTTTAGATACCATGCCATGAAAATGCCCTGACCTGGGATAGGTTAACTAAAATGGCGTAATGACACTCCTTCCTCGAAGTCGTCTAGAACTCGTCTCATTATGTATTAGCCGTATATGTTCAAAGCCGAATCTACAGTGTACATCCCTGTCGCACCCCCTTGCGTATATTGAACGTCTGTGATGTATTGTTATCTATCCTTAGCATGGCCTTATCTTCCACAGACATTCCCATTTCACGCAGTCGAATGCTTTTTTATAGTCGATAAAGCACAGTATTTTTTCGGTTATTGGTCTAATGTTATAGTATATCATACTTCGCCTCGTGTTCCTCTTCCTTTCACGAAGCCTGCCTGCTCAGGTGATATTTGTGGGTCCAGATATTCGTTGTTGTATTATTTTTAGGAAATGTTTGCTTTCTGTGATATTAAAGAGATGGACCTATAATTTCCGCAGTTTTTAGTTGAGCCTATCTTGCATAGGGATCAAAATTTGAGAAAAAAATTGAGATGGAGTCAGAAGCTTTTGCGCTCATGTTGCTTTGTCTATTCACGCCTCTTATATGAGTTCGACCGACTCCGTATACGAAGTCAATCGAGCTGTCATCAAGCTGATATTTTGTACTCGATTTAAAATGATGGCTCGCACATAGTTCCTGAAATATAAAACTTTTGAAGAAAACTTCTTTTAATTTTTTTTTCTAGTGTTACTAGATTCACGGAATTTTGCGAAAATTAGTGCGTCGGCATTCTGCTAGTAATTACCCAGTCTTAATTGGATCGGATTTGTACATTATGAGTTATAGAGGAAATATCAACAAAATTCCAGATTGGTATAACTCAAAAACCGTTTGGCTGATTATGCCTATTAACGAATTTAAATATCGCATTCGGATGCAACCTATCCCATAAACTGCAAGTCGCTATCTATTTTCGTTCGAAAGTTATCATAAAATATATAATATTTTTTAATAATATTTTAAAATCTTCTAGTGATACGATTCTCACAAAATTCCACATACGTCTCTGCGTCGATATTATACAACTAGTTACCAGGTTTCAATTCGATCGAATCTTTATTTTTTGAGTTATCGAAACTCAACTGTCGCATTCAGATGCGCAGCCTACTCTAAAATTGCAAGTCGCTACCTCTTTCCTTTCGAAAGTTATCGTGCTAATGGCCGACCGGACAAAATCGAATTTGACCTCGAATTATTAATTAATGTATCGAACCTAGTCGTTTGATACCATTTTCGTCAAAAATTTCGAAAATTACAGACATTTGGGCCAAATGTCTGTCAAAGAATATGCGCGCAAAAATCAGGGGGTTTTTATTTTAGTTATGATGTCGTTCTCGGGGTTGAAATATTCCGACAATACAGGTAAACTCGCCTTCCGTATGGATCTCCGAGGGAGGCTATCTTAGGGAGCACAACTTTCGACGTCAAGCCGGAAACGGGTGCTAGTCCAAGTCATAATTTGCCATCTGCTTTGGCGCGCTTGCTAATGACTGTATTATGATTATACTGACTCTCCTAAGTCTTCCCCAATGAGACCCCTCAGAAGCTCCTAAGAGCTTGTATGAGTTGGGAGAGTCAGTTGTGTTATGTGTAGGCTTCATTACTGTATCCGTACGCCAGGTTAGGCACAGCACTGTTAATTTTTTAACCAACAGTGAATGGCGGCCACTACCGTCACCCTAGATCTCCGACTCGCTCTATCCACTGAGCTTGAGGTAGGTACTCACATTGGCCAAAGTCAACAAGCGCGCAAAAGAGTAATGACTTCACTTCAGTGCTTTTTGGCGGTCTAGTTCCTCGGAACTGAGTGCTTATCAATTTGCCCAAATGTTTGTAATTTTAGAACTTTTGGCTGAAAATGGTTTCAAACGATTTGGTTCGACTCAGTGATCAAGAATCCGAGATCGAATTCGATTCTGTCCGGCCGGCCGTATGCACGATAACTCTCGAACGAAAGGAGTTAGAGGATTGAAATTTGCAAGGTGGGTTTGGAGCGTAAATATCTCGGTTAAGTTCGTTAATGGGCGAAATCCATCAAGCGGTTTCGGAGTTATGGCCGATTTTAGTAAAACACATTTTTTATGAATATTTCCGAAACTGATCACTCGATCTATCTGAAATTTAGCATCAAATTGTAGAATCATGACCTTTATACGCATGTGAAGCTTTGTATTGACCAGGTTACCGCAAAGTGTCAAAAAAAAATTTTCTAAATAAAAAAAAAAAAAAATCTACAATAAGGCTGGTTTTCCTGTCACGCTGACGGTCGGCGCTGACTGTCAGCGCTGATCGGTCAGCTCGGATCCTTTTAGTATCGCGCTGATCACATAGAGAAATAGAAGGATGCTATTGTCTCTGGCTCACTGAATGTGGAGGCTTGTCGGTGCCAGCTAGTCAACGGCGCCGACGCGCCGACGCGTACGTGCGCGTATATAGCTCAGCGCTGACGGCCGTCAGCGCTGCGTGACTCGAAAACGCTACCTATAGCTACATACATATTGACCCATCAGCGCCGACCGTCAGCGTGACAGGAAAACCAGCCTAACTCTCGAACGGAATGAGCTAGGCAGTTGAAATTTTCAGAGTGGGTTAGGGAGATGATTATCTCGGTTAAGTTCATTATTGGGCAAAATAGGACAGGTGGTTTCGGAGTAACGGAAAAAAAATTTTTTTTTAAGCAACAAATTTCAAATTCAATTTTTATTCAAGATGCAGTTTCACCATTAAAATCCATAATATAATTTTCAACTCCAACAAGCTAATACTTTCGGAGATATGATTTTTCTAAATTTCAATAATGAATCGTACTTCTATGTTTTCACAGAATGCTATACTTATTCTATCTAAGCTTTATTATATGATCTGTGTTCATACTCGTACATTTCATCCTGTTCTATAAGAGAGAGTCAAATTCAGTTCAGCTATTTTAATTTGATTTCTTCCATGGTGTTCTCATTCTCAGATTGCTCATTTAATCTTGATAAATTCTATGCAGTTCTATTATAAGAATACATTGATATAATTCCCAACTCTGAGAAACCAATACTTTCGGAGATATAATTTCTCTGTTTGAACTAGAGCACCAGAAAGCTCCTGTACACAGGGCTTGAACCCATTTTTGGCGCTCTAGTTCCTCGGAACTGAGTGCTTATCAATTTGCCCAAATGTCTGTAATTTTCCAATTTTTCGATGAAAATGATCTTAAACGATTTGGTTCTACTCACTGATCAAGAATCCGTGGTCGAAAATCATTCTGTCCGGCCGGTCCGGCCGTAGGCACGATAACTCTCGAACGGAATGAGCTAGACAGTTGAAATTTTCAGAGTAGGTTTGGGAGATAAATATCTCGGCTAAGTTCGTTATTGGGCAAAATCGGACAGATGGTTTCGGAGTAACAAAAAAAAATTTTTTTTACAAAACAAATTCAAAATTAAATTTTTTTCAATAAGCAGTTTCACCATAAGAATCCAATGATATCATTTTTAACTCTAACAAGCTAATACTTTCGGAGATATGATTTTTCAAAATTTCAATAATAAATCGTATTTCAACGTTGTCACACAATTATATAATTATTCTATGTATGAATTGTCATAATGTCAAATTATTTTCCTGAGACATGTCATTATCTAGTCAATCGAAGAATTGTGAGCGAAGTGAGAAAAATCTCAGTTGTTTGCTCCGAAATTAGTTTTTCGCAGAAAAGTCTTACATTTCGGAACGGATCTGAGAGTAGTGAGACTGCTTTTCATCCATAGACATAGATATAACTCTCGAACGGAATGAGCTAGGTAGTTGAAATTTTCACAGTAGGTTAGGGAGATGAATATCTCAGTTATTGGGCAAAATTGGCCAGATTTAATTTGATTTCTTCCATGGTGCAGTTCTCATTCTCATGATTGCTCATTTAATCTTGATAAATAAACTATCATTTGAATTGAACTTCCTTTATGATGCAGTTCTATCATATGAATACATTGATATAATTCCCAACTCTGAGAAACCAATACTTTCGGAGATATAATTTGTCTGTTTGAACTAGAGCTCCAGAAAGCTCCTGTACACAGGGCTTGAACCCATTTTATATTTTTTACTTGTTACCGACAGGGCACTGGTGGAGAGAAAATCTCACCAGCGGCACCTAGGGAAATCCTTACCCTCTGCGATGAAGAATCCTTGAGCGATATACAGTGACATTCATTCTTTTGCCTGAAGAGGGTCAGGGACTGCAAGGCCGTCTACTTATATGAGACCATTAAGAACTGAAAATTCCTGGTTTAGTGAGGTTAGATAAACCACGGACCATTGAACTTGTTCACAAACCGGCCCTTTTCAGTTCCTAATGGTCTCATATAGGTAAACGGCCTTGAAGTCCCTAACCCTGTTACGGCAAAAGAATGAACGTCACCGAACATCTGCTTCCTCATCGCAGCGGGTCTGAGTTAGTAAGGATTTTCCTAGGTGCCTCTGCTCGGATTTTCTCCCTACCAGTTCTCAAAAAATCTCGTCTCGGTCTCGCCAATTCCCAAAAAATTAGGTCTCGTTTAAGTCTCGGTCTCATCTCGTTATCAGTTGTCTCGTCTCGTCTCGCTTGATTCTGAATAACGATAATAAATATTATAATAAATAAACGGAATGGTAGATAACAATGAATAATTTTGTAAAGCTATATTCATTGCGCTCTTATACAAAAATATTTGAATATGTTGATAATTTTTTTAATTTTAAACAATGTTAAATTTATCTTTCAAATTATTCGGTGACCAAGAATTCAAACATAATTACGCTTGCATCACGAGCATCATCATTCAATTATGTACGTGTTTTTGTCATGATCATACCTGCTGTGGAAAATAATCTTTCAGCAGGTACGGATTAATAAATCATCGGTCATCTTAGAAAGTGTAGGAACTTTTTCATGCACTTTCCACCAGTCTGAAGTACAATGTTGATTCCTATTTGCTCTTTCTAACAGCAAATGTTCTTCGAACTCAGCTTTCCAATGTTTCGAAGGTTTTGTTTTATGTTTTAAAGATGCTATCGATGTCGATACATGTTTTAATAGAATTGGACAAATTGGTATCATTTTCAATGAATACCTTCCCAGTGGGTAGATCACTGCGGGTGTTCTTGGCTTATTCCTCATAACACTTTTCGAAACATTGAATAGCTTCCTTTCTCATTTCTTTACCAGTTTTATTATATGTACTTCCACAGATGTATACAATAATTGTTCACATCCTCACTATATGAAGCACAATAAAAAACAATAAATTTCTCCAGGTGTTCAAATAGACGACATTTCGAAAGCATTGGGATTTAGGGGCATTATAAGTTGACCGTTAAGTATTGAATTCATAATGGGATCAGTTTTTATGGTTGTGAATTCTATTTTTTCTTGAAAAATAATCTCAATTATCGCAAGGTCTTTAAAAAATCGTTCATTTCTAGAGCGATCGATCTATAATAAGAATGTTTTGGTAATTATAGTGGAAACTCTTCCTATTCAATTGTTTTCTGTGGGTGTCGAAAAAGGTCAAGTCGTATATAAGAAAAGTTTACTGTATGTATCTGTAGTAAATCAGACGATCTTCCAGGTAGAAATGTTCGATCCAAAGAAACCCTTTCAGGGCCGGTTCCTCAAATGCGAGTTAATTCGATGTTGCGAGTTACGCATGTATTTAGCGATACTAATGAATGCGTAACACTCGGGTTACCCGCAACCTCGGGTTAACTCGCAATTGAGAAACCGGTCCTCAATAGTATACACGTTCATTACTCAGTAGTTTGTAGACACATATACCTAATCGACAGTAAAAATTGGTTCATGCACTGACGTGAAGTCAGAAGCTTTTGCGCGTATGTTCTATTGTCCATTCTTCTGTATTGGACACCCTTAATCGAATTTACCATGGTAAATTTGAATTAAGTGTCCAATACAGGAGAATGGACAACATAATTTACCATGGTAAATTCGATTAAGGGTGTCCAATACAGAAGAATGGACAATAGAACATACGCACAAAAGCTTCTGACTTCACGTCAGTGCTTGAACGATTTTTTTTTCGTCATTTTTTTCAAATTTTCTAGGGGTACGGTTCTTACAAAATTTTAAACACGTCTTTATGTTGATTTTCTACTACTAGTTACCAAGCTTCAATTCGATCGAATATTAATTTTTTGAGTTAACAAGGAAATAATATTCCAGGTGGGTATAACTCGGAAACTGTTAGACCGATTATGCCCAAAAACAACGGTCACCCATCTACTGAACTCACACAAAGCTGCTCGAATCTCCAACATAATTTAACCGATCATGTTAAAACTTGAAACTTGGCAGTAGAGTTAGGTTATGAAGGCTGTTGCAAAATTTCAGCAATTTCAAACGAATAGTTACTGATATATAGAATTTTTTTTTCAATTTTCAATGATTTTTTAAAAACTTTCTACAAATACTATCCTCACGAAATTTTGCAAGAATTTTCGCTTTGGCATTCTACAACTAATAACCATGAATTCAATCGGTTTAGTATTTTTCTAGTTAATGAGGAACAAAAAACAACCAAATTTCAGATGGCTATAACTCTAAAACCGTTATGGTCGATTATGCTCATAAACAAACTGAAATGTCGCGTTCTGATGCACATCCTAACCTGAAAACTTCAAGCCGCTATCTCTTTCCGTTCTCAAGTTATCGTGACAACAAAAATTTGTTTTAATAATTTTTTAATAATTTTCTAGCCATACGATTCGCACAAAATTTCACAAACGTGCTTAGGTTCATATTCTACAAATACTCACCAAGTTTCAATTCGATCGGATTTATATTGGTTGGAAACAAAATTATTACTCGGAAACCACTAGGCCGATTATGCCCATTAACGAACTTGTCCGTCGTATTGGGATGCGCCACCCACCCTGAAAATTTCAAGTCGCTAGCTCTGTTCGTTCTCAAGTTATCGTGGCTACGGCTGGACGGCCGGCCGGACAGAATCAAATTTAACCTCGAATTCTTCATTGGGGAGTCGAACTAAATCGTTTGAGACCATTTTCGTCAAAAAATTCGAAAGTTACAGACATTTGGGCAAAATGATAACGCGATGTTCCCCAGAACATACGCGCCAAAATCGGTCTTAAAAAAAAAACACATTCAAACCTACAATATAAAAATCTGCAAGGATAGATATTTATAATAAGACATACGTTACTATAAGAAGTTATGAGAACAGTTAACAAAATTAAATTAAAATTTAAAAAATTATTTTAATTTTAAATGAAATATTTCACAGATTGTCACAAGAGTTGATATGATGTAAAATATATTGATCTCTATGCAGACCATTTCTAATTTACCGAATAAAAACTTCATAAAAAAAATTTAATGAGATTCTCGGGTTGCGCTGTATGTGGTCTCCGTATCGGCTATAATATTTTACAAAACAGAACGAGACGAGACGAGAAAAATCTCGCTCTCGTCCTGATTGTTGTGGTCAAAAATACTTGAAAGGGGTAATATTTGAAGATTTGAATTACGTTATTTACGTGACTATCCAGAGTGCATGCAGAGCAGAAACATTTAAGTCATAAATTCAGACATTAATTGCCATTTGCCTGAAAACCTGAAATCGTGCTTCAATCGTGGTTTCGATATTCATAGCAACTGGCTACAGGAAATTTCATGGGGGCAATTTATAACTGATGGCTTATCCATTCGAATTCATTATTCCTGCAGTAGGGCTATATAGAACATTTCATAATTAGAAACGACGTGAACGGCTTCAATAACGGGAATATCTCGAATTGCAAGCCTGTATTGGAAATCCTGGAACCTTATTAAAAGGCTCGAGCTTGTGGGCGAAGTAAAGATTTATTATTTAAGTGTGCCACGATAGTACCTTTATCTGGAGGCAGAGGCGGTGTTCTTTCGCTCGACGACGCAACACGCATATCATATCATACTACTAATTTCTAATTACTAACTTACTAACTAAGGGCCGGTTTCATAATAAGTTTTAAAGTCTCTTAAAATTTAAAGCATCCTTTAGTTGAATATTTTGAACCAAAATGTCACTTTAAAGGATTCTTTAAATTTAAAGGAACTTTAAAATTTATTATGAAACCGGCCATTATACTAATTATACTAATTACTAATAGTAATCCAAAACGTCAAAGCCAATACCCTACCTTTGAAAATTAGCGGAGACGATTCTTCTCCAAGAGATCCCATGCGCCTACAGAGAAGTATAATTGTGAGAGGAGACTTTTGAAAGGTTATGTATTATTTATAATTTGTTCGTTCTTCTCCTCTTATCTTTTCATTTTTCAGGAGTTTCGGGTACCTTGGAGAAACCTCTCCGTTTTTTGACGAAGGAATCCATATTGAAGAAATAAATGCCTATCAATATTTTTAAATGTCAAGCACTCACGGGGAGACAGGGTTTTTTTGCTGAGGTTTTTCCCTAAGCACTTGTATCATACGTCGAATTGTATGGTACCCCATTACACCAACCTTTGCTAACACATATAAAGCTCTCAGTGGAAGAACAACAAAACATATAGTAGTCTTTGGGGCTTCTACAAGAACTTCATAGTCCGGGAAGTAGAGGTGCAAATGCAAAAGTCATAGTATGCCGGTCGATGTTGACATAGATAGTTGATCTTATATGACTAATACGCGTACCGAACGTCAGCTGGCCAAGTAGCGGTGGTTGTGGCTGTGGGAACTTACGAAAGTGGTAAAAAAATGAAGCAAAAGTATGCCGGTAGAAACTTTTTCCATAAATAGGTGACATCAATCTGAGCGAAAAAAAAATCGTCAACTGCATCGAGGGGGAGTCAGCTGCTCGCATGAAGTATTAAAAAAAATTGGTTCAAGCACTGACGTGAAGTCAGGAGCTTTTGCGTGTATGTTCTATTGCCCATTATCCTGTATTGGACACTCTTAATCGAATTTACCATGGTAAAATGACTTCACGTCAGTGCTTGAACCAATTTTTTTTTCATATTTTTTTTTAAATTTTCTAGGCGTACGGTTCTTATGACATTTTAAACAGGTCTTTATTTCGATATTCTACAACTAGTCCCTATCTCCTTTCGTTCGAAAGTTATCGACGCAACGGTCACCCATCCATCTACTAAACTCACACAAGGCTGCTCGAATCTCCAACAATATGTATATATCCGATCGTGTTCAAACTTAGAACTTGGCACCTTGGCAGTAGAGTTAGGTTTAGAAGGCTCTCGCAAAGTTTAGCGATATCGGACGAATAGTTACTGATATATAGCATTTATTTCAATAATTTTCAATGATTTTTTATCAAATTTTCTAATAATACAATCCTCACGAAATTTTGTAAGAATTTTGGTGTTGGCATTATACAACTAATAACCATGTTTGAATTTAATCGGTTTTGTATTTTTCGAGTTATTGAGGAAATAACCAAATTTCAGATAAGTATAACTCCAAATCCGTTTTGCCGATTATATCTATAAACAAACTGAAATGTTGCATTCAGATGCACAACCTAACCTGAAAATTTGAAGTCAATATATCTTTCCGTTCTCAGGTTATCGTGACAGAAAAAATATTTTTTAATAATATTTTTTGAATTTTCTAGTGATGCGAATCTCACAGAATTCGACAAACGTACATACTCTACAACTATTCACCAAGTTTCAATTCGATCGGATTTATATTGGTTGAAAATAAAATTATTACTCGGAAACCATTGGGCAGATTATGCCCATTAACGAACTTGTCCGTCGTATTGGGATGCGCCACCTACCCTGAAAATTTCAAGTCGCTATCTCATTCCGTTCTCAATTTATCGTGGCAACGGACGGCCGGCCGGACAGAATCAAATTTATCCTCGAATTCTTCATCAGGTAGTCGAACTCAATCGTCATTTTCGTAAAAAAAAAACGAAAATTACAGACATTTGGGCAAAATGATAACGCTATGTTCCCCAGAACATACGCGCAAAAAATGCCTAAATAAATTTTTCGTCGACCTCTAGGAAAAATGACATTTTACGTACTAATTTGCGGCCGTAAAATCGACTATTATTGAAGGCAAGTACTTTGCGGACGAAAAAGTACTTTCTCGTCTTCGATACCCTCAACATTGACTTTATTTGGGACAAGTAATTTAGTGTGGGTTTCAGGGGAAATTTATGGGACTGGTTACGCGGTTATCTGAACAATAGAACCATGTCAGTCAAAATGGAGGAATGCTTTTCAAGTGAGAATAATTTAGAGCTGGGAGTTCCTCAGAGCTCCATGTTGGGACCTCCGCTTTTTTTGTTATTCAGAAACGATTTGCCTAGTCATCTAGCTTGTCTTTTGTTAGTCCTGTCTGCTGACGACACATCGGTGGTTTTTTCAGCAGGAAGTCGTGAGGAGCTCGAACATGCTCGTGAAAGTTTGATGGCAGAATTTTTCAGGTGGTGTCGCTTGAATAACTTAATGGTTAATTAAAAAAAAAGCCGTTTGTTTTCATTTTGGTCTAAGTAACTATGAGAGTGATCCTCTAAAATTGGATTTTGTAGATACTATCATAACCTCAGTAGATTGCACAAAATTTCCTGGAATTCATATTGATATAAATCTAAGCTGGTCGTCCCATATTGATGTTGTATGTTAGAAAATTGATATTGCTCACTTCGCAATAAATAGGCTCAAACACTATATGCCTCGTAGTTCGCTCATTCACATCTAAAGGGTGTCTCAGCAAGAACCCATTATAAAAATGGGGAAAATTTTACTGTGACGATTCGCAAGTTACCTACGTGATCATTTCGGCGTGCATAATGGGACCATGTTGAATAAATATATATTTTTCAATTTTTTAAATTCTTTTAAGTTCTTGCTGAGATGCCCTTTATTATGGTCTTGTTTACAGCCATCTGGTATATAACATCTTACTCTGGGGAAACAGAGTTTCTGTTTCAAGAGCCTTCGTTGCACAAAAGAGAATAATGATATTAATTTTCAATTTAACACCAGGTTCATTATGCAAACCAATATTTGTGTCCAATAAAATATTACCACGCCCTGTATCTATATTTTGAAATGTCTTGTCCATGCTAAAGAGAATGTAACTAATTGGAAATCAGTTTCAAGTAATCACGAATATGTAACCAGGAATTCTCAAATCCTTCTTGTGTCGAAATATAGAACATATAAATTTGAATGTTCTCCTTTGTATCAGAGAATTAAACTATATAATCATCTACCATCCTCTGTATATCTCTCTGAATATAAATAAATTCAAAAAAGAAATTAAGAATATGTTGTTGTCGAAATGTTTCTACTCGATAAAAGAGTATTTATAATATGATTCTTTAGCTAAAGTACGTACACTTAGAATTGATCACATTTTGTAATTATCATTATTGACCTATCCTATACGCCTTGTAGTGTCTTACATCAGGATCGATAAATTATGTTATATTATGTGATGAGTGACTCGTTCCGTAATGTATTTATATTTCGTTTTTTTTCAGCATCCCGTATTCGATACGAGATCACAAGCGGTAACATAGGAGGAGCCTTCGCTGTCAAAAATATGACAGGTGCTATTTACGTGGCAGGTGCATTAGATTATGAGACAAGAAAACGGGTAAGTCCTCGGTCTTCTTTCATCTTTCACTCACTATTTCCCAAAAACAAATTGATGGATGTCGCCTAAAATTCTGATATATCGATGGATTCAGCCGATTATCGCGTATATATAAGGTCAACTGATATACCTATTATCGGAACTAATTAATTCGGAAGAAGAAAAACCGACGTATTTCCTTCCATATTATTAGGAAAACATCACATGCAGTGTGGAAAAGCTAAATGGAATAAATTCATTATCTTTAAATTGTACATATTTATGGGAAATAACGAAACAATTCAAATTCAAATTTTAAATTGTCATCTTCTTCGTAAAAATGTGAAGCCTATCTTCAACCTCCTTCGAAGTACAGACACAACCCCCAATTTTTCAAATAGGAAGTATGGGCTTGAGATACATCGATTGAAAGATCTGGTCATTCTCTATTCAGAAATGTTATCACTTTCATGTTTATTGCAAAACTCAAATTAAAAAAAATAAAATCAAGTGAATAGCGAAACTTACAATAGTACAGTATCAGAAATTAAAATGTAATACAAAATGTAGCAAAAAAATTATGGACAGTGTACATGCCCAAACTCGAGAAACTGCTTCTCTATTTTACTTATTGTCCCTTTGGGTATAGGCGGCAAATTCGGTAATTTCTCATGACACAAGCGACTTACCTACTTCTTTTTGTGTTCGGTATTAATTCGGTAACCAATCATTTGTAAAATTGTTTTTTTGTGCATTTCCGTTAATCGAACCATTATGCAGAATTGAAACTAATGAATTTCAAACACAAATTAGACAATTTATAAACTACAACTTCGCAGCTCAAAACAATTTGCGAAGGCGTTCTTAAGAAATTAACATTGTCACAGAAAGTGTTTTGCCTAGTTTCATGGTACAATTTAGTTTCTTTCATTCATATCTTGAAGTCAAATAAGTTTAGTATTATTGTAATAAGATTTTGGAATATTCGGGGGAATATCATAATGCACTTCAGTAATCACACGATTTTATTTTTTTTCTATTTTGAGTTTTGCAATAAACATCGAAGTGATAACATTTCTGAATAGAGAATGACGCGACCTTTCAAACGATGTATCTTAATAGTTCAGTCAATCTGGCAAAAATTAAATCGTTCCGATACAGAAAATAACCAGTGGCTGAATCTTTGTTATTAGTTGGAGAATGATGTTAGAAAAGGGTTTATTGGGTCGGCCACGTTGGACCGTGATGCGTGTTTTGAAAAACTCAAAAAAATTTTGAAATGCATTTATCTCGTGATCTATGCATTTCACAGAAAAATTTATTCACGAAAAAATCTAGAGGACATCGATATCTACAATTAATCTCATTGGTGCTATGCCGTACAACAAAAAATGCACGCAGTAGGTGGCGCTAAAGTTCCAAAATAAGAGTTTTTCCACTTTTTTGCTATTAAATTTTCTTTTTTCAACTATATTTTAAATGTAAATGTTGTTCCTTTTAATATTACGAACAACTTTTATTTAAACATTTTTTACATACAACTTACCGTTCGAAAGTTATAGTGTAATACAATTTAAATATACATAAACATACCAACTTTTATTGAAAACAATCTTTTTTTGTAATTTTGATCCGCCATATTAGTTGCCACTTGGAATTTTAAAAATATCACAAATTCAGTGACTCCAAAAACATATATACACAAATTTTCACATCAATTTAACTTATACAAAAATGTAAGGGTGAAAGGGTTAATCAAGTGTAAAATCCATATTTGTACTTTATCATCGTTTTAAAATGAAAAAAATGTACATTAAAGGAAAAACGCTATTGTATGTACCAATAAAATTGATGTTATATAATGATGTTATTGAATTTGTTTTCGTCAACCTAATCCAAATTTCTCGAAAAGTCAATGAAATCATTTTAATTGTTAACATTTTTCATAAATTATTTTATAAGAAATCATTTTTCATAACAAAAATAAAGATTTGAAAACTATTTCCGTTCAATAAAATAATGTATAAAAAAATTTGATCAAAAGCTATAATTATTCATAATAATTTACAATCGCTAATTGGAAATATTACAAACAATGTTACAAACAATATAAATTATTACATCTTGATCAAAACAATAAAGATACGTCAGTTATATGCACCACAGCTGTCCTCATACTTTGTGAAATCGTTGTAATGGAATTTTCAAACTTCAGCAAGCTGTAGCTTCAAAACGGTAAGTTGTATGTACAAAATGTTTAAATAAAAGTTGTTCGTAATATTAAAAGGAACAACTTTTACATTTACAATATAGTTGAAAAAAGAAAATTTAATAGCAAAAAAGTGGAAAAACTCTTATTTTGGAACTTTAGCGCCACCTACTGCGTGCATTTTTTGTTGTACGGCATAGCACCAATGAGATTAATTGTAGATATCGATGTCCTCTACATTTTTTCTTGAATAAATTTTTCTGTGAAATGCATAGATCACGAGATAAATGCATTTCAAAATTTTTTTGAGTTTTTCAAGACACGCATCACGGTCCAACGTGGCCGACCCAATAAACCCTTTTCTAACATCATTCTCCAACTATTAACAAAGATTCAGCCACTGGTTATTTTCTGTACCGTCGAAATGCCAGATTGACTGAACTATAAGCTCATTCTTCCCATTTGAAAAATTGGGGGTTGTACCTGTCTATCGAAGAGGGTTGAAGGTAGGGTTCGCATTTTTACGAAGAAAAATCACAATTTAAAATTTGAATTTGACCTATTTCGGGATTATCCATAAATATGTACAGTAACCAAGATAATGAATTTATTCCATTTGGCTTTTCCACACTGTATAATTACATTATACCCTTAGAAACTCCTGGAATGCACTGAATATTGTTGTTCGTACGAGATGACGAATATTTTGTAAACTGCTCTTTCGTCTGTGAAAGAAGCGAGAGTATTTACCGATTGTATATCAAAGAAATAATCTGAATATAGATTTTTTCATCGAATCGTAGCGTAGAAAAGTTTGTTGTCTGAAACCAATTTGGATGTTTAAGTCAGCCTTTCTGTTCCCGATATGAACAACGGCCGGCAAATTTTCGAACCTGTCGATTAAATCGACCATCTAGAAGAAGCTCGATGATGTTTCTAATACTGGGGCCACACTAGCGGGCGAAGATTTTTATGGCATTATCGCGATGTTCTTGTCTACATCTGCAGTCAACGTGACGTGACGATCATTCTTGCGAATTGAAATGGAGGAAGCGGTGACGTTCTATTATATCAGGTGTACTAAAAAGAAATCCATTATTTTGTCATTAAATGGCTTTAGTTTTAGTTATATGTATCTCGCGTTGTATAAGTCCGATCGGGTTCCACTGGATGGCGTTAGAAATATGAGATTTTGTACTACAAAAACTTTCCTGACAGTTTTATGATCAGTTGACTCAGTTTAGTTTGAGCGTGCGTCAAAGGTGGACACTATCAAAGAGAAAATACGCAATATTTCTCAGTTTTTCTTCGATGGAGGCGAAAATGATAGCCAGGTGGCTGAATATGTAAATTGTTTATATGGTCCTGATACTGTAATGGCCAATCACGCGCAATTTTGGTTTCGTCGATTCCGTTCCGGTAATTTCGATGCCAAAGATGACACACTGGCAGGCCAATTCTCGAAAATTTCGATAAAATCATGGACATTGTCGAGTCTGATCGTCATGTAAGCACTGTTTTATTTGGCCTATAGCTAAATATTGCACGAAAAACCATTTGGAACCATTTGAATAAGGCTGGACTCAAGAAGAAGCTCCATTTCCATCTGTGAAACGCTGCTGAATCGCAACAAAATTGACCCATTTCTGAAGCTGTTGGTGACTGCTGATGAAAACTGGACCACTTACGACAACGTCAAGCAAAAACGGTCGTGGTAGAAACGCAGTGAAACGGCGGAAACGGTGCCCAAGCTAGGATTGACGGCCAGAAAGGTTATGCTGTGTGTTTGGTGGGATTGCAGGGAATTATCTTCTATGAGCTGCTCCCCTACGGCACAACTGTTAAATCGGAACTGTACTGTCAACAATTGGACCGTCTGAAGGAAGCAATCGCCCAAAAGCGGTCTACTTTGGCCAATAGGAGAGGAAATGTGTTCCATCGGGACAACGCCAGGCGATAGTGACTCGCCAGAAGCTCTGGGGGCTTGGTTGGGAGGTTCTTATGCATCCACCTTATAGTCCAGACCTGGCACCAAGGGATTACCATCTTTTCCTGTCCATGGTGAACAATTTTACTGGTGAAAATTTTGCTTCAACAGAGGCACAATGATATTACCTCCAAAATAGCAACAAGTTATAGAACAACAGCGCATATTTGATCTAAATTGGATTATTCTAACTATGGTAGTTGAGGCCTTCAATTTAATGCAAAAACAATGGATTTCTTTTTACTACACCTTATATGTCGTTGAATAATTATCTACTACAAGTCAAACTCAAAATCTGGAGGGCTACTGAACTGAACTCTGAAGTCGAATATTGTATCATAAAAACCCTTTGATGCGTGCCAGTTTACCGACGCCCGGCGAAGTATATTTGTCTTCGCTAGAATACACCACGATTCAAGGAAATACCCGGCTACATTTGTTGCGAAAACGCAAATATTCGCACAATCGCGTTAGTGTGGCCCCAGCATAAGCACTGTGGACACCAGATTGTTATCGAGACTCGTGGAGAATGAGATAATTCAATGCCGGAAACGATACCGGAAATTTATAGCGTGTGGCGATTTCTCTTATCTGGAGACTACGGATATGATATAGAATTATGGGGATCAGGTTGGATTTGAACGAATTATTCGTTCATCCAAGATCGTCGTCTCACAGCTCTGAATGGGTGAGATTAATACCCAGGATCACTGCGATTCGCGGAAACTTCCATAGATTAGGTCTTGGGATGAAATTAACCTATCTACCTTATGCATAATAAGTAATTGCATATTGATCGTAATCATTCGGGCAGATAATATCATTTACATATTTCCTTGTTTCTACCGTCGGAAAGTTTAAAACTGTTAACAACTACCCTGCAGGGTTCTTCAAAGCTTAAGAATGCCGACATACAGGCTAATACTAATTTACAGTTCATTCCCTTTCATTCCAAGGTCTGGCTCTTTCTTGATCTAATTTGACTATGGTGAACATCCTATATTTTGGTATTGAAAACGAAGGAGCAGACCCGTATTTCATCTATCCATGAAATACATCTTTGACGCAGAGTTTTCTGCAGAAAAATAACACGTTCGGCTGGTTGGCCCCAGTTCTTCCTCTGTAATTAATCGAAATCAACTGTGTTTGAAATGTTGGGGCAAAAATAAGATGGAATCCAAGAATTCATATAAATCATGCTAATTTGAAAGAGCGAAAGAGATGAATAATTTAATTGAATGCGCTGTACATTCCACAAAGTCCACTTTACGATGCCAATTATATGTTCCAAGTTAAAAGATTCGAAAGAAAATACAACTAACAAACTAGCTTTCATTAGACCTGCCCAGGGTGTACATGGAAAATATATAAACAACAGTCCAACGATATAGCTCAGAGCAGTAGAAACTTGGAAAAGTCTGAACGTGAATCCAATTAGAACTTGGCCAACAAATTCTTGTTACAAGGAATAAGCAGATAAAGAAAATCAAACGGAGGTCCTGACTAAACAGTAAACACACAGTGGAATATGGAGGTCCTAGAAATATCTTACTAACTCTTCTCATAAAACGTCGAAAGAACAATGTGCAGACTAATATGATTTTTGTATTAATAGTATAACTGAAGCTCATTACACAATATTTTCTGCCATCATTCGAAACGCACCACTTGTAATATTTAGTTATTTAGCCATCGACAATCAACAGAGTCGCCTAACTTGAGCAAAGAATAGCATGCGAATTATAAGAGATCCGAATCGGACATTTTCTTCGCGACTATCATTCTGTCCAAATATCTATAATTTCAATACTCTAAAAAGGGTGTCGAACGACTCTATGCGACTAAGAGCGTCCGCATACGGACACACCGATCGGATCGATTATCGATGCGTTTCCAACCTCATGAGTCTCGTCCCTCCACTCGTTAAATATGAGTCAGGAACAGCTGAAATTCCACACAAAAATTCGAGCCACAAATCCAGTACCGAGTTTCAGCTCGATCGACTTTATATGAACAATGGAACACGCGCGCAAAAGCTTCTGACTTCACGTTCGTGCTTTTATCAATATTTTTTACAAGTTCATGCGAGCCCCTTACGTATAGTCCCCCCTCCCTCAGGATACAGCTGACGATTTTTTTTCGGGTCAGATTGATGTCAGCTATTTGTGAAAACGGTTCAGCCGGCATACTTTTTGCGCGTATGTTCTGGGGAACATCGCGCTATAGTTTTGCCCAAATGTCTGTAACTTTCGAATTTTTTGAAAAAAATGGTCTCAAACGATTAAGTTCGACTCCCCAATGAAGAATTCGAGGTCAAATTTGATTCTGTCCGGCCGGCCGTTGCCACGATAACTTGAGAACGAAAAGAGCTAGCGACTTGAAATTTTCAGGGTAGGTGGCGCATCCCAATACGACGGACAAGTTCGTTAATGGGCATAATCGGCCCAGTGGTTTCCGAGTAATAATTTTGTTTTCAACCAATATAAATCCGATCGAATTGAAACTTGGTGGGTGGTTGTAGAATATGAACCTAAGCACGTTTGTGAAATTTTGTGCGAATCGTGTGGCTAGAAAATTTTAAAAAAATTATTAAAAAATATTTTTGACGTCATGATAACTCGAGAACGGAATGAGATAGCGGCTTGAAGTTTTCAGGTTAGGATGTGCACCAGAACGCGACATTTGGGTTCGTTTATGAGCATAATCGGCCAAACAGTTTTGGAGTTATAGCCATCTGAAATTTTCTGAAATTTGGTGGTTTTTTGTTCCTCATTAACTCGAAAACTAATGAACCGATTGAATTCAAACATGGTCATTAGTTGTAGAATGGCAACGCGGAAATGTTTGCAAAATTTTGTGAGGATAGCATTCGTAGAAAATTTATAATAAATCATTGAAAATAAAAAAAAAATTCTATATATCAGTAACTAATTTGAAATTTTGCAAGAGCCTTCATAACCTAACTCTTCTACCAAGTTTCAAGTTTTAATACGATCGGTTGAATATTGTTGGAGATTCGAGCATTCTTGTGTGAATTCAGTAGATGGGTGACCGTTGCCTCGATAACTTTCGAACGAAAGGAGATAGGGACTTGCAATTTTCAGGGTAGGTTACGTATCCAAAAGGGAGAGTTGAGTTCGTGTTTGGGCATAATCGGTCAAACGGTTTCCGAGTTATACCCACCTGGAATATTATTTCCTTGACAACTCAAAAAATAAATATTCGATCGAATTGAAGCTTGGTAAGTAGTAGTAGAAAATCAACATAAAGACGTGTTTGAAATTTTGTAAGAACCGTACCCCTAGAAAATTTGAAAAAATGTGGAAAAAAAAAAATTTAAGAACCGTACCCCTAGAAAATTTCAAAACAATCACGAAAAAAAAATTGGTTCAAGCACTGACGAATTTAACATGGTAAATTCGAATTAAGTGTCCAATACAGGAGAATGGACAACATAATTTACCATGGTAAATTCGATAAAGGGTGTCCAATACAGAAGAATGGACAATAGAACATACGCGCAAAAGCTTCTGACTTCACGTCAGTGCTTGAACCAATTTTTTTTGGCACTTCCGCAATCTTCCAAGCCCACAATACCCGCTTCAGTTGACGCTGGGTTCACTCATTAGACATTCGAGATCTACTGAAAATAATGGCAGTCTATCGGCCTAAAAACACTACCTAAATTGTAACGCTACCTCCCGGACTATCAAGGATGCATATTCTCTCCTCTCTAATCTGTATTCGTTGACATAATTTATAAGTTAATTGATGTATCCTGACAGGTAGTAATTAATATGGCTCTCGAGATCAAGGCATAGGTATTAAAATCAACTGCAAAGTATTAAATAATCTAGGTAATAATCTGGCGAAATACTTGTCTCAGCTGGAAGACTTGAAGACCTACAGACGCTAATCAATAAATTTGTCACAGTCAGCGAAGAATATGGATTATCACAAAACAAAATACATGTGTATAACGAGCACAACCCAGGACAATCGTGGAGTATATGTGCTTAAGCAAATTATTGGGAAGTGAAACAAATACTTAGGAACAATTATCAACGATAACAGCGACAGCTCGCGAGAAGTACGAAGCAGAATCGAACAAGCCAAAGCACATTTCAAAGAATGAGGGGGCTTTTCTGGTGTCGAGATCTAAATCTTGAATTGTGAGTGCGACTGATGAGATGCTATGTGCTGCCTAGGCTTTGCTTTATTACGGAATGGAAACCTGTTCCTTGAAGGTGGTTGATGCGACGAGATTGTAGGCATTTGAGAAATGGATGTACCAGAGGATACTGCGGATTTCGTGAGTGATGAAATTATCCAACGTGGAGGTGTTGGGACGATTGCATATAGGAGAGGAAAAAGTGCTGAGGATTGATAGAAGGAAACCACAGTAAATGAGACATGCCATGATAGGAGAAAAATAACAAATACTAAACTTATTCTGAAAGGCAAAATGCAAGGAAAAATATTGCTTGGAATGAGAAGAAGCTCGTTGATGAAGGACCTTAGGGAATGGTTCAGATGCAATAATAGCCCAAGTTACACCGAAATACCAGCATGGCATTCAATTCAAAATTGACGCCATCCAATCTTCCTGAAAGCCAAATTTAATTCCAAAGCGATGCCAAAACCATATGAAGTAATCTTTAGCACTGAGATAGCAGCTACTGCTAAAATAATACCGAAGCCAAATGGATCCTCATGGAACAAGAAGATGGAAACTTCTGCTAAAATAATTGCCAAAATAATTCCAAAGCCATAAGGAATTTCTTGAAGCAATAAGATATCATTCAATGCTGAATAAACGCCAAAATAATACTAAGGCCATATGGAATTACTTGAAGCAATAAGGTCGCATTTAATGCTAAAATAAATGCTGAAACAATTAGCTTAAGCCTCTATGGAGCTTTTGTTTCGATTTGGTTGCTACAGTAATTTCCAAATGCAAGCTTGATATTGATATAGGATTATATTTCGATTTTTATGCCATAATAGAAGCTTTTTTCTTGCTGTTTTCCGTTAAGTATTTTACGAATTTCATATCCATAAATAAACTGTTATAATTTAAAATTCATATTTGACAACAAGAATATATTAATCAATATTTCAAATGAATTCCAGAACATTTGAAAACATTGAATGGAACAAAATATCAAGGTGAAAAGGTGGCCAGGCAGATCTTTCTACTTGGAGGCCAGTAAAGAAAAACATCTTCTTCCCGAAAAGATGGGACAGTACATAAGAGCTTTTCATCTCCACTACATTGAAACGTCATGTTTTATTAGATGAAAATGTTCAATTTGATTTCCAAACAGCACTCAAAAAGCACAAATAATCATAACCTACAAATTGAACAACCTGGATATATTTGACAGTCCAGAAAGAGCATATTTGTCAGCCATATAGCAGCAGCAGCCATTTAGCATACTTTCGGCCCATTTTAATGCCAACATAAAAATATGGAGTATATGGAGAAAATAAGATGTTGCCAGATGTGATTTATGTGCGGAATTAGATCAAACATAATAATTTAGTTCCAATATGAAGGTTGTAGGTAGATATTATTTGCCATGAATGTCTGCTATCGACTCAAATTTTATAGCCGCCGTGAAAATCATCTTGACAGAGCAGATAATATTGAAAAATATTTGAGGTTAGGAGAATCTAGTGAGTGCAACTATTGCTGATTTGAATGCCAAAATAAGTCCATATTTAACCCAAAGCAATATGGTCCGACATGCGAATCGACGGCCAAAAGTTGGAAATGCAGTTTACAAAGCCTTGGCAATCATTTAGATTGTGTAGCTAAAAGTTTGCCACCAAATCCCAATGTATGCCAGAATATGTGCTCCTTTCTTCATTGAAGACGTCTTCTTGACGTTTCAAATACGACATGTATGCTAGAATGTAAGGCCAAATGGCGAACTAATTAGCAATAAAATCACTTTCCGTATTAATTTTACGCCTGCTTTGTTACTTGGAAGTGAACTGTTCATATCTGCGGTTTCAAAGATAAAAATCGCCCTGATGATTGTCTAACCTCATACCGGAGACGTCGCTTAAAGATGAAGACCTATTTGAAAAAATACTAACTCACATTCACAATTACTCTAGGCTAGGTTCTACCCATATAATACCTGTGTATTTTATTATTTCATATATAAAAGATAGACTGAATGAAGATTATTCTTGATATTCTTGTGGTAAGATAGAATAGAGGTTCCCTGTTATATCATTCTGAAACATCGTCCCTTGAATTTAGGTAGGCATAAGTGAAATATGTAAATATATTTCGAGGATTCTTATTTCAGTGTAATATATATTCAGTGTATTCGGAGGACATTTCTAGGTGGAAAGCTCTATGTTTTCAAAACTTTCTATATCGATATCGAACTTTAGTTTTCAACAGCGAGAGCTCTATTCTCTCCAACCCTCGTGTAATGATTTCCTAACTCGACATTGTTCGCAGTACGAATTGCGTTTGGCTGCGTCGGATAACCTGAAAGAAAACTATACCACGGTCGTGATACACATCAAAGATGTCAACGACAACCCCCCCGTCTTCGAAAAACCGACCTACCGAGCTCAGATCACAGAAGAAGATGACAGGAACTTGCCGAAGAGCGTATTGAGGGCGAGTGTTCAACTATATTTATACGGCATGCCTCCGTTTTCGTTCGTTATGTACTTTTCCTGTGATCCTGTGTTCATTTTGTATGTATATTTGCTTGCAGACTTGTTAGCATGATATAAATATCTGATTGAGCTCTGTTTGACAATGCATGTTGATATTGAATTAAAAGGAAAGATTTCGTGGAATAGTTTGAAGATATCAATCAAAGATTAAATAGTAGAAAGAAAGTAAACGCCTTTGTATTCGTAGTGCTAAAAACCGACTAACTTTTCGGCCAAAGTTATTACTAGTGAGGCAAGAGATGGCGCTGGAATGATATAGAATGTAGAGGAATCTACAACTTTAGGCGCGAATTTCAAACCTAGCCACAGCGTTTCTGATGGAGGATCTAATCATAAAAATTAGATAGAATCTGAATTCTATCTAATTTTGGATAACATGCCACTGCACAAAACATAAATGAAATAAATTATGTTTTTATTCATGGATATAGCGTTCTTTGTATTTGAGGAATATGACAGTGAAACGTTTTCAAAATTGTAAAATTTTTAATATCTTTTGTTACTGATGAATACAAATATGATCATAATAATAATAAATATAACACTAAATAAATGAGAAATATAATGAAATATAAATTAAACCAATAATAAGAGCAAATTATTATGATAATGAAATCCTAGTGGGAAATGGATTCCAAATCAAGCTGAAATAAATTTTCAAATTTCTCAGCCAAGTAATATATGTAATATGTATGCAATGAATAATGAATTATTCAGCCTGGAAGGCCTCGGTTATGGATAAGAGTCAAAATATTTTTGTATGCTCTTCCATATTATTGATTGCATACATTACGATTGATTGATGTAGTTCATAACCATACAATATATAGCACCGCCACCAGCTACACGACTCATTTTGTTTTAAAATCACACAAAAAAATTTATAAAAACTATTCTGAACACTGTGGTCACTGTGAGACAATTTGTCATCAGTTTGTGTATGTGCTGTCTTGTCGATGATGAGAAGATAAAGGACCAATGACAGCTGAGTAGGTTAAGTTCTTGGCTATTTTCATAAATATACCGCCGTATTCACAAAGCTTTCAATCTCCGTTAAGTCCTAACTGAGGTCCTCAGTTAAGGATAAATAAGTATCGCAACCTCTGTTAACGTATGCAACGGTGCTGAAACAGACCTGTTTCACGTTAATTTTCACTTAAACTGAGGTTGCGATTCTTATTTATCCTTAACTGAGGACCTCAGTTAGGACTTAACGAAGATTGAATGGTTTGTGAATACGGCGGATAGTTTTCTATCTATAAAAATAGCCGGATTCAATTGTTCTAACCAGATGACTACATTACTTGTACTAGTGAGGCAAGAGATGTCGCTCGCGTCAAGTTAGTCGCTTCGTTTCCTATCTTTCTTCTCTTTAATCTTTGATATCGACCGTTTCTTTCATTTCGATATAAGTTCGATGTAGACTTATGGCATCGCCTATTACTCGAGGTTCATTATAATATAATGAACATATATTATGCGTTCATGTTTTATCATGATTGGATGATTCTCAATTTTATATGAATTTATATTTTTGATCTAATCCACTGGAATCTTTTTCATATAACCGAATTGCAATTACATATCCCATAAACTTGGTATGAATCTCTCATAATTGTTTTGCATAAGAAAATATTGGATAGGAGAAAAAAGTTACATTCTGGAAGCTTCCATCCAAAAAAAATATCAATTAAAAAAATCTTTAGGAAGCAATAGTTACCAGCAGGTTTTTACTAGAAGGGATGAATTTTAATCTTCAATATTTCGTAGAAGATTTCAAGAAGGTCAGGTAACTCCAATAAGAGTTAACTAGGAATACATCGAGTACATAAACTTCCGGCGAAATGGAACAATGGATTCACAGTATTGAACTTACCGTGGCGAACCCTTTTTTCGAGAATTAGCCTATTGGGATCAAGATAACAAAGTTTATCTTTAGTTTTTTTTTTAGTGTGCACAAATTTAGTCATTTGAATAGAGTCGAAATAGGCGAGTGTGCAAAACTAGTTTGTAATGTAGGCTCAGCTTGTAGCATAAACCCTATTCGTGAATAGCAACAGCAAATATCAATATAGCTTGTTCGCATAATATGTTGCTACAAGATAATTTAATAACAAATAAAGATCATACAATCTGAAGAATAATTCGTCCGTTAAGCAAGTGGTTAGAGGTGAACTGACCAACTTATTTTTCGATGTACCACGGTTCGAATCCATCAATTCGTCAATGATTTTTTTTTTCAATTAAATGATTGTACTGCAATAAGTGTCTGCAATAAGATCATTGAATAAACCTGTTTAAAAAATAAGTTAATATTTCGAGGGTTTTGAATTCAGTCTTCTCCTCGAATTTCACATGTCAATTTTTTGGAAATTTGAAAATTGTTTGAACAATGGTAATTCGAATTTTTTTCTCAAAAATACTTAAATCTTGAACTAGATATCTGTGAAGACTGTTATTATAAACAAAATACAGGGTCTTTATAAATGATTGTAACATCGCAGTTGGCTTTGGATTTTTATTTGCCGCTTATCACTTCTTGTGTTTTGTTTATATCATAGAATTTTTAAACTGACAGCCAGAACCAATATTGAATTATTGTCAATTCTTAAGATTCTTTTTAAAATTGATATTCCAAATTATTTAAATCTGCAATGACTTATCATTTAGAACAAAACAAATTTAGCGTGATGTCCTATTACCGCAATGGTACATTAATCAATGGTGAATGGATTTACTCTGTAGAGGCCTGTATAGGAATGAATATCGGGCGAAATATCCTGATGGTCAGATTCTAGAATCTTCTCTCAAAACCCACATAGAAAAAGTGTCATAAACAGATTCATGCAGACTGGAATCGTTAACAAGGAAAAATCGATAGGAAGACCTCAAGTTTCTCAAGAAGTTGCTGAAGAACTGAGAACACGAGTTGAAAAAAATCCTCAAATGTCCCTGAATTAAATATTTTTACAGTCTGGTGTCCCCTTGAGTACTTGCCACAAAGTATTGAAAAAAAAAACTGAATTTGTACCCTTACAAAATATCGATGGTACAGCAACTCTTACCAATAGATATTCCACGTCGTCTAGAGTACTGCCATTGGTTTCTAATTAATCTTAACGTCGATAGATTACTGCACTTAAGTTTTTTTAGTGATGAGGCTTGGTTTCAGTTGTCGGGTTATGTGAATTCTCAATACTACAGAATTTGGACATCTGAGAATCCCCACAGTTTTATTGAGACTCCATTACATTCACAAAAAGTTGGTGTGGGGTTAACAGTTTCGTCGTAGAACAGTCCTTTATTTCAAAGGACAGTCCTTTATTTCAAAGGGCAGTCGTTTATTTGGAAACTATGTCCTTTGGCAACCCTAGCAACTGCCCACACTGCTTGTGCAGATTTAAGCTATCTGCAGGAGTTCTATGACAAACATATAATAAATCGAGGACTCCAGCCTTCCTTTCCAACACATCTCCAGACTTGACTCTTGACTCCCCTGGACTTTAGCATTTTTCCATATCTGAAATATGAAGTTTTCAAAAAACAATACGATAATATTGAGGACATTCAATTATCAATAAAAATGTGTTTCCAAAATATTGGCCCACAAATGTTAAAACATATATTTGAAGCAAACGAAAAAGAATTTATAAATGCCTTGAGAATAATGGAGCACATTTCGAACATTTGATGTGAATTCATTGTTACAATTCTCACAAATGACCAAACTGAGTTATCTTACAGTTATTCAATGTATTGATTTATTACCTAGCCTTTTAATTCGAACATTATGCATCCAGTTATCAGCACTTACTTCACAAAAATTCTTCCATCCTAACACAAGGAAAAGATTATTTATATATGTTCAATAGCTCTTTTGAATGAATAATTCACTCTCGATGCCATCACCTTGATATTTTCTGGAAGAAAACTCCTTAAAATGGAATAAAATTCCAGTATCATTTATAATTCTTTCGATCAAATTGTCCTACTATGGTCATCACAAGGTCTGTTGTAAACCCAGAGAAGGATTTAGGCTCAGTAATTATGCATGATATGTATCCAAAGGCACGTGTAATAAATACTCAAATACAAAAATGAAATTATTTCAAAATTTTTTGTCCAAACTGGGACGCGAGGAGCTTTCCTTTCCTTTCTCATTCTCCACAACGGGCATCCGGCAGACCCCCGGCACACTACCGTTGAGGAGGCTTAGGCTCAGCAGTTATGCTATGTGCCCAAAATCCAGTTATTAATATTTTCTTGTGTGAAGTCTCAAGTAATCCTTGGTGTCCCTGGGAACTGCGGGAATCTTGGATATACCGTTCACCAAGGATTGGCACGTGCACACAACAGTCACAACACTAACTCTAATTTATCTGGGTAATCCTTCAAAACTAGCACACAAATAATGTTTAATAAACTTAATTTGAGAGTCTTGCGTCTTACTTAATACTATTTTTAAAACTTATTATAGTATTAAGTTCCAAACCAGGACGCGGGGAAAAGTAACCATCCCGCCGTGACAACCATTTTGGAACTTCGACGCGAGGAGCTCACCATTGTAAACAAAGGAGAAATTGAGGTTATGCTTATTTGCATGATTTCCACAGAATTAGGGTATATTCTGTGATGAATTCTGTGGCCGGAATTGTAAATGTGTTCAGCAGGCATATGAAGCGGCAAAACGAAAGGGTTTCAGAACAAAAATTAATTAATTTGAAAAATTGTGTCCAAACTGAGACGGGAGGAGCTCACCATTGTAAACAAAGGAGAAATTGAGGTTATACGTATTTTTTATGAATTCCACAGAATTAAGGTATATTATGTGATGAATTCTGTGGCTGGAGTCGCAAATGTGTTCAGCAGGCATATGAAGCGGCAAAATGATAGGGTTTCAGGACCAACTACGTAACTACGATGTTACAATCATTTACAAAAACCATGTAATCACACGATGGTTTCGGATTACTTTAAACTCTGAATCATAATCAGCATAATAGATTGTGAAGCTTTTGCTATAATTCCGGGAGTATCCTTATTTGACTGTATCATTTAATTCGATTGAAATTATTGTTCTACTACTCTTGGTGCATTGAGATGGAATTACTTTCGTGTATCATGTGTTGTTTCATTGTAATTAGATGTTATGTATTGTTGTGACGCATGTGTAGTACGAGCTTACCCTGGTAGCATCCGACAGCTTGAATGAAAACTCCACCGTCGTTGTCGTAAATGTACGAGACGTGAACGATCTACCTCCCTTTTTCAATGCGACTATCTACAGAAGTACTGCTCAAGAAGAAATTCCTGGAATTTATCCGAGAACGCTGACGAAGGTAAGTGCCTCTAAATTCAGGCAGATTGAATAGATGTTTGTTGAATAATGGTGGTGTACATGATAATTTTGTATATAAATAAGACACATAATAATTGGTATATACGGTTGAAATTTATTTCAGGTACATTATAGGTGCGAACATTTAACTTTATCTCGTTCATAGGAGCTGATTTTCCACACATATCTGACGGAAAGTTTGTAATTTCGCTTTCGATATTCCGCCTGAACAGTTCTTCAACTTGGTTTGCTTGCTTTAACCAACCGCTTTGATGGATCAAACTAATTATTACCGGTATCGATCGGTAATAATTACGACATTTTAGCGAGAATGGTTACAAGACGTAACGGAAGATCCCCTCCAAAGACGTCATTATGATATTTTATACCGGTATCAAAATTTATGACCGGTTCCTTGAGGTGTGTTACTGGTGGTTGACATCTGTCGAGAGTTTGAAGCTGCATCAGCACCCCGTGAAGTACCAGCTAATTTCTGCAGAATATTATTTCTTATCAAACCAAGTATCGTTCCAGATGATCTATGTGAAATCAAATTTCGGTCAAGGAACAACTTTAGAAAGGAAACTATTCTTTCAGCAACGTTTCGGCCCTTTATTGGGCCTTCTTCAGGCTAAAATGATACAAAATTAAAAGTTAACAATAAAATGAATATAAAACTACAATTTGAGCCATACAGACAACATACAGGTCAGCAAGAACAAAATATCAAGAAAGAATCGTCAATAAAACACATAAATTCAAAAACTCAGTAAAACAGATCTCAAATAAAAACAATTAAATAGGTACTTATATCGACATCCCAGAAAGATACACTACACTTATCTGATAGACTCACCGTCAGAATAATAAAACCTTAAATGAACTTTCCCATGGAGAAAGTCCGTGTTGGAAAATAAAAAATGTTTTTCGAACAGGGCAGTCCATACATCGATGTATTGTATTGAATGGTATAAACAGTTCTCCCCCAACAAGAAATCCCGAATAAACCGATGTCAACAACCGAGGTTGTTGACATCGGTTTATTCGGGATTTCTTGTTGGGGGAGAACTGTTTATACCATTCAATACAATACATCGATGTATGGACTGCCCTGTTCGAAAAACATTTTTTATTTTCCAACACGGACTTTCTCCATGGGAAAGTTCATTTAAGGTTTTATTATTCTGACGGTGAGTCTATCAGATAAGTGTAGTGTATCTTTCTGGGATGTCGATATAAGTACCTATTTAATTGTTTTTATTTGAGATCTGTTTTACTGAGTTTTTGAATTTATGTGTTTTATTGACGATTCTTTCTTGATATTTTGTTCTTGCTGACCTGTATGTTGTCTGTATGGCTCAAATTGTAGTTTTATATTCATTTTATTGTTAACTTTTAATTTTGTATCATTTTAGCCTGAAGAAGGCCCAATAAAGGGCCGAAACGTTGCTGAAAGAATAGTTTCCTTTCTAAAGTTGTTCCTTGACCGAAATTTGATTTCACATTATTTCTTATTTTCAACTTCAGACGCAAGTCAAGTCATCGAAACGGTCTTTGAAATTCAAAGAGGAATCTAATTTCACTCCTAGGTATTTAGGATTAAAATTATGTCTCAAGAAAGAATTACCTAAAATTACACTCAATTTTCTATATTTTTGATTATTGTTCAAATAGTCTAGTCAACAAGTACTTTTTAGATCAAAATTTTACGTATTCAGGCGTCTGCCAGATAGATCAATCAACAATAACCCGTGGTCCAAAAATGATTATTGCGACTTTTCAATTAGTTATCCATTAGTTAATTAACAATTATTTTTAGCACGAACATTCACATTGCAAGTGCGATAATTGCTAAACTATTGATCGGAGAATTTGTTTTTTTCGTGGAGCTATTTTTCAAAGGTCTTTGAATAGATTCCCGTAGAAACATTTGAAAAATTTTTAATTTTTGTTTTGTTATTAACAATTTACTTAAGAGAAAAATTATAAAACTTCAATTATGTTTCAAAAGAAAAACTCATTATACGTTTATAACAATTTTTCAAACAATAGGAGATAATAATTATTAAGACTCATTTTTGAGTAGTTTCTGATCATATGAAAACGGATCAATAGTAATATTATAAATTGAAGCTTTATAATTTTTCACTTAAGTAAATTGTTCATAACAAAGCGAAAATTAACAGTTTTTAAAATTTTTCAATAGGAATCTATTCTAAGGCTTATGAAAAATAGCTCACGAAATGAAAACATGTTCAGATTAATAGTTTAACAATTAGCGTACTTGCAATGTTCGTGCTAAAAAAAATTGTTAATTAACTAATAGATAACTAATTCAAAAATCACAATCAACATTTTTGGACCACGGATTATTGTCTACAGCTCTATCCTGCGAGCACCTGAATGTTTTAATTTTTTTTTTTTCATATTCAATAAGTTTAAATAATATTTATTTATGAAAGGCCGAAGGGGGTGAGGCTTACGCAAGCCGAATTGCCCGTTTTCGGGTGTATTTTCAACCCTCTCGGAAAATTATAAATATTGGTCCTGTTTCCGGTAGTTGGGATTTTTTTTAGGAAATTTCCTCCTCTTCTCGAATATTTTTTCAAATTTGAATTATATCAGATTGTTTTTGAGATATTGGCGAAAAACCAAAGCCCCTTCTTCTTTTTCACTTATTTGTTTACAATTATTGTAATTTTAGCGACCAGCCTTAGCATTTTTCTCAAAAACTATCTACATGCCTTTCCGAATCGAATGACACCTCGATCATAATTTTCGGAGAATACGCAAAAATTTTGACCTAAAAGACACTTGACTAGACTAAAATGGAAGCAATAAACCTCAGTTTTATTCGGATTCGGACACAAAAGCTACTGAAATATGTAAATTTCAGGATTTCGAAATCTGCAGATATATTATTTTCTATACTTTGGAAATCAGTATGACGAAATGTAAGGGCAATGCCATCGGCGTAGGTATATGAATTTCTCAAAGGAAGTAGCAGGAATGTCACACAGATATAAATTGAAAAGGAGAGGTGCTAAAATTGAACCTTGTGGGAGACCATTATTAAAATTTTTGAAATTACTACTATTATTTTCAACAAAAACACAAAACCTTCTATCTGTCAGCATATTATCGAGTAAACGACCGGTGTGAAGTTATCCACATCCACACATACACTCAACGACCAAAAAATGTTCAAATTGAAATATTAATAACTCGACAAGTACTTGGTGAATAATGATGAAATTTGAAAGTGTTGCTCATGGATGCCTAAAGAATCGAAATAAAATGTCAAATAATTTGTGTAGCCCCCAGGGGGCGGTGGCTGGGGGCGGTAAAACGAAAAATGCTATAACTCGGAAAATATTGAGTGTTCCACGATTAACTTTGGATATGTGGTCAAGAATGGCGTAAATAAAAAGATGTAGTAGGTCCCATAGTTTGTGCGGCCTCAGGGGGGCGGCAATCGGGGGCGGTATATCGAAAAATGCGATAACTCGGAAAATATAGAGTGTTCCACGATGAGCTTTGGATATGTCGTCTAGAATGGCGTAAATAAAAAGATGTAGTAGGTCCCATAGATTGTGCGGCCCCAGGGGGGCGGCGATCGGGGGCGGTATATCAAAAAATGCCATAACTCTGAAAATATTGAGTGTTTCACGATGAGCTTTGGACATGTTGTCTGGAATGGCGTAAATACAAAGATGTAGTGGGTCCCATAGTTTGTGCGGCCCCAGAGGGGCGGCGATCGGTGGCGGTATATCGAAAAATGCCATAACTCGGAAAATATTGAGTGTTCCACGATGAGCTTTGGATATGTTGTCTGGAATGGCGTAAATACAAAGATGTAGTAGGTCCCATAGTTTGTGCGGCCCCAGGGGGGCGGCGATCGGGGCGGTATATCGAAAACTGTCATAACTCGGAAAATATTGAGTGTTCCACGATGAGCTTTGGATATGTTTTCTGGAATGGCGTAAATACAAAGATGTAGTAGGTCCCATAGTTTGTGCGGCCCCAGGGGGGCGGCGATCGGGGGCGGTATATCGAAAAATGCCATAACTCGGAAAATATTGAGTGTTCCACGATGAGCTTTGGATATGTTGTCTGGAATGGCGTAAATACAAAGATGTAGTAGTTCTCATAGTTTGTGCGGCCCCAGGGGGGCGGCGATCGGGGGTGGTATATCGAAAAATGCCATAACTCGGAAAATATTGAGTGTTCTACGATGAGCTTTGGATATGTTGTCTAGAATGGCGTAAATAAAAAGATGTAGTAGGTCCCATAGTTTGTGCGGCCCCAGGGGGGCGGCAATCGGGGGCGGTATATCGAAAAATGCGATAACTCGGAAAATATAGAGTGTTCCACGATGAGCTTTGGATATGTCGTCTAGAATGGCGTAGATAAAAAGATGTAGTAGGTCCCATAGCTTGTGCGGCCCCAGGGGGGCGGCGATCGGGGGCGGTATAACGAAAAATGATATAACTGGGAAAATAAAGAGTGTTCCACGATGAGCTTTGGATATGTTGTCTGGAATGGCGTAAATAAATAGATGTAGTAGGTCCCATAATTTGTGCGGCCCCAGGGGGGCGGCAATCGGGGGCGGTATATCAAAAAATGCCATAACTCGGAAAATATTGAGTGTTCCACGATGAGCTTTGGATATGTTGTCTAGAATGGCGTAAATAAAAAGATGTAGTAGGTCCCATAGTTTGTGCGGCCTCAGGGGGGCGACAATCGGGGGCGGTATATCAAAAAATGCCAGAACTCGGAAAATATTGAGTGTTCCACGATGAGCTTTGGACTTGTGGTCGAGAATGGCGTAAATAAAAAGATGTAGTAGGTCCCATAGTTTGTGCGGCCCCAGGGGGGCGGCAATCGGAGGCGGTATATCGAAAAATGCGATAACTCGGAAAATATTGAGTGTTCCAGGATGAGCTTTGGATATGTGGTCGAGAATGGCGTAAATAAAAAGTTGTAGTAGGTCCCATAGTTTGTGCGGCGCCAGGGGGGCGGCAATCGGGGGCGGTATATCGAAAAATGCGATAACTCGGAAAATATAGAGTGTTCCAGGATGAGCTTCGGATATGTGGTCGAGAATGGCGTAAGTAAAAAGATGTAGTGGGTCCCATAGTTTGTGCGGCCCCAGGGGGGCGGCGATCGGGGGCGGTATATCGAAAAATGCGATAACTCGGAAAATATAGAGTGTTCCACGATGAGCTTTGGCTATGTCGTCTAGAATCGCGTAAATAAAAAAATGTAGTAGGTCCCATAGTTTGTGCGGCCCCAGGGGGGCGGCGATCGGGGGCGGTATAACGATAAATGATATATTTCGGAAAATATTGAGTGTTCCACGATAAGCTTTGGATATGTTGTCTGGAATGGCGTAAATACAAAGATGTAGTAGGTCCCATAGTTTGTGCGGCCCCAGGGGGGCGGCGATCGGGGGCGGTATAACGAAAAATGCCATAACTCGGAAAATATTGAGTGTTCCACGATGAGCTCTGGATATGTTGTCTAGAATGGCGTAAATAAAAAGATGTAGTAGGTCCCATAGTTTGTGCGGCCCCAGGGGGGCGGTATATCGAAAAATGCGATAACTCGGAAAATATAGAGTGTTCCACGATGAGCTTTGGATATGTCGTCTAGAATGGCGTAAATAAAAAGATGTAGCAGGTCCCATAGTTTGTGCGGCCCCTGGAACACTCTATATTTTCCGAGTTATCGCATTTTTCGATACACCGCCCCCGATTTCCGCCCCCCCTGGGGCCGCATAAACTATGGGACCTACTACATCTTTTTATTTACGCCATTCTCGACCACATATCTGAAGCTCATCCTGGAACACTCTATATTTTCCGAGTTATCGCATTTTTCGATATACCGCCCCCGATTGCCGCCCCCCTGGGGCCGCACAAACTGTGGGACCTACTACATCTTTTTATTTACGCCATTCTCGACCACATATCCAAAGCTCATCCTGGAACACTCAATATTTTCCGAGTTGTCGCATTTTTCGATATACCGCCCCCGATTGCCGCCCCCCCTGGGGCCGCACAAACTATGGGACCTACTACATCTTTTTATTTACGCCATTCTCGACCACAAGTCCAAAGCTCATCGTGGAACACTCAATATTTTCCGAGGTATGGCATTTTTTGATATACCGCCCCCGATTGCCGCCCCCCTAGGGCCGCACAAACTATGGGACCTACTACATCTTTGTATTTACGCCATTCCAGACAACATATCCAAAGCTCATCGTGGAACACTCTTTATTTTCCCAGTTATATCATTTTTCGTTATACCGCCCCCGATCGCCGCCCCCCTGGGTCCGCACAGACTATGGGACCTACTACATCTTTTTATTTATGCCATTCTCGACCACATATCCGAAGCTCATCCTGGAACACTATATTTTCCGAGTTATCGCATTTTTCGATACACCGCCTCCGATTGCCGCCCCCCTGGGGCCGCACAAACTATGGGACCTACTACATCTTTTTATTTACGCCATTCTCGACCACATATCCGAAGCTCATCCTGGAACACTCTATATTTTCCGAGTTATCGCATTTTTCGATATACCGCCCCTGATTGCCGCCCCCCTGGGGCCGCACAAACTATGGGACCTACTACATCTTTGTATTTACGCCATTCCAGACAACATATCCAAAGCTCATCGTGGAACACTCTTTATTTGCCCAGGTATATCATTTTTCGTTATACCGCCCCCGATCGCCGCCCCCCTGGGGCCGCACAAACTATGGGACCTACTACATTTTTTTATTTACGCCATTCTAGACGACATATCCAAAGCTCATCGTGGAACACTCTATATTTTCCGAGTTATCGCATTTTTCGATATACCACCCCCAATTGCCGCCCCCCTGGGGCCGCACAAACTATGGGACCTACTACATCTTTTTATTTACGCCATTCTAGACCACATATCCAAAGCTCATCGTGGAACACTCAATATTTTCCAAGTTATGGCATTTTTCGATATACCGCCCCCGATCGCCGCCCCCCTAGGGCCGCACAAACTATGGGACCTACTACATCTTTTTATTCACGCCATTCTTGACCACATATCCAAAGTTCATCGTGGAACACTCAATATTTTCCGAGTTATAGCATTTTTCGTTTTACCGCCCCCAGCCACCGCCCCCTGGGGGCTACACAAATTATTTGAAATTTTATTTCGATTCTTTAGGCATCCATGAGCAATACTTTCAAATTTCATCATTATTCACCAAGTACTTATCGAGTTATTAATATTTCAATTTGAACATTTTTTGGTCGTTGAGTGTATGTGTGGATGTGGATAACTTCACACCGGTGAGTAAACGAACCATTTTTCCACACATTAAATGGGTATAAAGTTTCAAAATAAAACCATCTTTCCATACCGTGTCATATGCTGCCGGAAAATCCACAAATGCTCTTCTTGTTTTCATTTTATTATTGAAACCTGTTTCGATAAAAGTAGTTAGACCCTGAACCTGGTCACAACAATTCCTATTTTTCCTGAAGAAGTAATTCAAGTTTGCGATACAGCGCACCAAACCGTCACTTTGTTCTGTGCAGTGGTCTTTCGTGTAACTGTCGCGGATTTTCATTAGTTCAATAACGGCAATTCTGCTGGTTAACCGTGCCATTAAGATGAAACTGAGCTTCAGCACTCACGAACAATTTCAGTTTCTCATTTTCCTCGATAATTGCTTCCATTCCACGTGCAAAGTTCATTCGTTGTGCGTAATCTCCAGGCTGTAACTGTTGCACAATGGCCAATTTGTAGTGGTGAAAGTGTAGATCCAAATGCAAAATACGCTTTACCGACGGATCACTAAGTCGAAGTTCAGCAGCATGTTTCCCAGCAGATCTAATCGGACTGCGAAGAAGTGCTCGTTGAACGCGTTCCACATTTTCAGGGGTTCGAACCGTTCGTGTAGCTCCTGGTGTTCATTTGTTGATCAATACACCACGTGTGCGAAATGCTTCTTCAAACCAACGAAGGATGGTGTTTCGAGAAGGAACAGCTCGATTACGATGAATGTTGAAGTGGCGACGAAACTCGCGCTGTACTGCCGTGATAGACTCATTATTTCGGACAAAACTGTCGAACTGAAACATTCACAGCTCCATAATGTAAACTGGTAAAAATATGCTAGGAACTCACGAGTCGAACAACCCCCATCCCACCTCTTTCGCCCTAATAGGTGGAGAGTACTAGCCATTTTAAAAACGTCCGTCCTTTGTGCGGGACCCTGTATGATGAGCGTAAACCACGAAGAGTAATGGGTCCAATATCTATCCCTGTCGTACACCCAACGTAGAATTCGACATCTCCACGGCATCTCCACAGCACACTTCAATACTTCATGGACAAGCGTATCAAAAGTCCTCGAGTTATACAACAGAATAAGAGCTGTTACTGATCCCTTATCCGAAACCCTCAAGATAGAAATGATAGAATCAGTTACCAGTTATGCTGTTGCACAACTATGACACCCGATTGCTCTTCTGGAATGACACCGTACTTCTTCAAGTGTGTCCTTATCTGCTCCTCCAATACTTAGATAATATAGTTGGAAGAATACTAGTACTAATTGAGTATAACTCCTTATAACTCTCGAAACACCATAATTGAAGTAATTCTTCATCTCATTTTTATCCGATGAGCTGATACTGAATTTCATTTCGTATTTGTTCTGTTGATATTCAAATATTTCAGCTGTCTCCACATTTCCCTCGTATCCGCTCCACGAAAGACGTGCGAGAAATATTTTTCCTTTTCAATTCGAATAAGCTCCATGGCTGAATTACGGAGTAATTTTTATGCACTCCAATGATTTTCTGACTTTGTCTTCCTGAACCTTGTCTTATGATATCTGGGTTTAACCAGGACGCGGGAGACGTAATGCGTTAAGTAACATACGGGACGTATTTATCAAACAAACTTGAATTACAGAATTAAAGTAATGTTTCTTGTCATCGATATTCCGTGTATGAAAAATATTTCGAAAATTTGAATTTATTAGTACCTCCGAAAACTTTTCGCAGAGAATTGACTGTGATATCCAAAAGTTACATGTCGCGCTGTCTTCTCGATTCCGTGCTCGTGATATCGTGATCACAGTAATGACAGTCGAAAACATGTGCACTTGAACATCTCAGGTTTATCAGAAAGAATATGATCCAACAAGGTATGCTTTCTAGTGGGATTCTCGAAGAACTGATACAATTCAAACGTTTGAAGTGAGTTCAAATAGGAGAATGAATTAGATAAATCAGGTTCCAAGATATTAACATTCATATCTCTAACCACAATGAGATTATTATTATTATTATTTATTTGGCAAGAGTTGAGAAAGAATTCTATAAACTCAAAGAATAACAAAATAAAAGCAAATGTACAATGCAAAGAGCTAAAAAAAAAATAGTTCGAATTATACATGAAGATTGAAGGAAAATTAAAAATTGGTTCAAGCACTGACGTGAAGTCAGAAGCTTTTGCGCGTATGTTCTCTTGTCCATTCTCCTGTATTGAACACTCTTAATCGAATTTACCATGGTGAATTCTATTGTCTGTTCTCCTGCATTGGACACTCTTAATCGAATTTACCATGGTAAATTCGTTGTTAGTTGTAGAATGCCAACGCGAAAATTCTTGCAGAAGTTCGTGAAGATCCGAGCACAAAAAGTTTTTTTTAAAATTATTGAAAAAAAAAATCAAGCTCTGACGTGAAGTCAGGAGCTTTTGCGCGTATGTTCTCTTGTCCATTCTCCTGTATTGGACACTCTTAATCGAATTTACCATGGTGAATTCTATTGTCTGTTCTCCTGCATTGGACACTCTTAATCGAATTTACCATGGTAAATTCGGAGTGTCCAATACAGGAGAACAGACAATATAATTCACCATGGTAAATTCGATTAAGAGTGTCCAATACAGGAGAATGGACAAGAGAATATACGCGCAAAAGCTCCTGACTTCACGTCAGAGCTTGAAACAATTTTTTTTTTCAATAATTTTAAAAAAAAAATTTTGTGCTACGTTCTTCACGAACTTCTGCAAGAATTTTCGCGTTGGCATTCTACAACTAACAACCATATTTGAATTGGATCGGATTAGTATTTTTTGAGTTATTGAGGAAATAACAACCAAATTTCAGATTGTTCAACTTGTCCGTCCTATTGGGATTCCACCTACCCTGAAAATTTCAAGTCGCTATCTCTTTCCGTTCTCAAGTTATCGTGGCAACGGCCGGGTGGACAGAATCATATTTGACCTCGAATTCTTGATCAGGGAGTCGAACCCAATCGTTTGAGACCATTTCCGGCGAAAAATTCGAAAATTACAGACATTTGGGCAAAATGATAACGCGATATTCCCCAGAACATACGCGCAAAAAAATAGAGAGCATCCTCCTGAGATTGGCGATGATCAACCCTGCATCCACCCGTCGTACTGGTTCTTAAATGAATTGACAGAGAAACACCCTGTTGCACAGGAAATATTTCCTCTGGGTTGTCTTGAAACTTTCTCTCCGCAACTTATACCTGTGGCCACGTAATCTTTCGTCACTGTTTTGAGTGAAAATTTCAACCAGATCCACGTTGACAAGTCCGTGGAGAGCTCTATAGGTGATAATAAGGTCACCTCGCGTACGCCTTTCAGAAAAAAGAGAAAGATTCATAAGTTAACGCTAATGTAATTTTCCGGCATAATTCCGGAGCCATATTCGGTATAAATTTTCCCATTCGTCGTCCAGACATCCCTATTTCCAATCCTCTCCATACTACGTTTAGAAGAGTGTTGTTGGACTTTGTCGGGTCCTCAGCAATGACCAACTTAGTTCCCGTCAGCTTACTCTTATTCTTAAAAAACTGTATTACGAGACTGACATGAAGAAAAGTCTACAAGGATGGGTTTTTTTTCGGATGTTCCCGCACTATGGCAAAAATCAATCTGTATATCACTACGTTGGAGTTTCAGTTTGTCGCAAAAAGTTTTCTTCACCATTGAATCGATCTTATTTTGGCGCTGTTATTCCTCTCGTAGTGCTTATCAATTTGCCCAAATGTCTGTAATTTCCTAATTTGTGGCTGAAAATGGTCTTAAATGCTTACGTTCTTCTCAATGATCAAGAATCCGTGGTCAAAATCGATTCTGTTCGGCCGGCCGTAGACACGATAACTACCTTTGGGTGATAAATATCTCGCAGATCATTATCCCAGATCATTACTGGGCAAAATAGATGTTTTTTTTACTGTAAAAATTTCAAATTCTAATTTTTTCAAGATGTCGTTTCATCATAAGAATCCATTGATATCATTTTCAACTCTCAACAAATTAATACTTTTGGAGATATTATTTTTCAAAATTTCAATATTAAATCGTAACTCTATGTGTTGCGTCCCATGACTTCACATATTGGGAAACGCAGATCCTTTTTTTCTCAACAAAGGAGCTCGCTTGTAAAACTTATATGTTTTGGGTTAACTGGTTTAGTTTACCATGTGTGGTCTCACCCTTGAAATTAATATTTTCACGCAAAGATTACTGCAAGTTGAATATCTTGTTAAGCTTCGAACCTTTGTTGAGGGATATATTTGCTGTGATATATTTCGTGTGAAAGATGATAAAAATCCATTTTAACAACTCAAGTGCTATGAAACGTATCAGTTTCTAGACACATTGCCCAGTGTGTTATTCTTTTTGTCTAGACGATTTGAAAACCCCTAGTCTGTGAAAGCTTATCTATCATCTTTCGTTGATAGATTATATGCAGAAATCGAGTGAAGATTGGTCCAAATAGTGGGAGAAATTCGAGATTTCGAATTCCTAAGATTAAACCCGCTAGTAGTTCACTGATTGTTGCGTTTAGTATGCATTCCTACCCTTTTTCGTAAACGACAAATGAGAGTATTGTTATAACATATCTGGGGCGGTTTTAAGATCGAACCCCCAATCATTGTTAATATTTCCCCTTTTTTACCCAGAGAAACCTCCTATTTTTCCTTCTATCTGGTCTTTTATATACAATTAAACTGTAAGAATTCATAACTATTCTTGATCTGTCGCGAAACAATACCATTGCCTTGTCTTCGTAGCAATTTAGTAGTCACTACTTCCTTATTGCGATACATTTTCATATCGAAGGATTATATTATATTATATTAATATATATATTAATTATACATTATATATTATATATTATATTAATTATACATTACATTTGTATAATTAATTCGTGCTTGTTATCGTAGTGAAAGTAACAAGAAAATACAGTTAATTGTTTATTCAAAGTGCGTTCGAATCATTCACCACTTCCTATCGTCGTAATTGTTACCTCATTCTAAGTAACAACTTACTCATCCCCTGATAAAACCAAGAGGGTGTAAAATTCTGTTCCTTCGAAACATAACATCCTGATAAACTAATCAGGATTCAACACTATGATCTCACAGAATGCTGTAATCGAAAATTAACGTCCGTTTCTATGAATTTCATGATCTGTATTCATACATGTCATTGTTATCATCACATCTACAGATAAGAGACATGTCAAACAATAACAAAATATGATTGAATGCAAAATGAACAATCAAATATTCCACCTATCGTATATAGCTCTTGAATAATACATATGATTATGGAAATATATACCTACTTCGGTAACTTAATCGAATTGGGTTCAGAATACCTCCAGTAAAAACAGAGCTGGAATATTGGCTAAGTTTCAATTGATGTAATATATTTATTTATTTATTTATTTAACTATAAACGGTCTTGCCATTTTACAAATATTAAAAATCAAAATATACATGTATTTAAATTAACAGAAATTCCATGAAAAAAAAAAAAAAAAAAAAAAACAAGCAAAAAAAGCAAAAATGGAGCCCTAAACACCAAAAATGCTAACTAATGAAATACTCCAAAGAAACGCTTCAGTTGAAAAATTGTAACATGAAATAAATCTATATCCACCGAACCAGCAGCACGTAATGCTCTATCAAGAGGGTTGTTCATTAAATAATTTGTTCTACTGAACTTAATTCTGAACAAATCCCAGGCTCTCAAGTTCCTCTGAGGAACATTAATTCCAACAGTATGCAGAAGATAAGGACAATCGATGAAATTATGTATAATTTTATAAATCAGCATAATGCCGAAATTACGACGCCTGGTTTCGAGAAGAGTGATCGACAAATTATCACGAATGATTTCATAATTAATAGATTCGCGAGGTAAACCCCACTTATATGCTATCCACCTCAAAAATTTATTTTGTACCCTTTCAATGGTTTGAATATGAACTCTATAAAAAGGTGTCCACACTACGCAGGAATATTCCAGGATACTTCTTACATGGGCAAAGTACATAATTTTTATTGTTGGAACTCCAAAATGTTTCATATTTCTCTTGAGAAAACCGAGCATTCTGAGAGCCCTAGCCGACACATATTCTATATGGTGAATAAAGCTCAAATTTACGTCCAGCAGGATTCCGAGATCTCTTACCACGTTAACCGCTTTTAAACGGGATCCATTCACTGAATAATCGAAAAATACTGGTGAGTTGTTTTTATAAAATCTCATAGTTTGACATTTATCAACATTCAGTTCCATGTCATTTTTAGAACACCATTCAACAATGTTGTCTAGATCCCTCTGTAATAACAGACAATCGTGCATGGATTTGACAACGCGAAACACCTTCAGATCATCCGCGAACAGTAGAAATGAACTGAATCGTATGACAGCAGTGATGTCATTAATGAAACACAAAAATAAAAGCGGTGATATCGGTGAACCCTGTGGGACTCCCGAAGTGACATCAATACCCTCAGAACAAACGTCCGAAATTTGAACGTATTGTACTCCTCCTTTCAGACGATCACAGATCCAATCCAGCAGTGGTGATCCAATGCCCAGTGCCCTGAGCTTGATGATCAGTAGCCAGTGAGGAACCCTATCAAAGGCCTTTGCAAAGTCAGTGTAATTCGCATCAATCTGTAATTTACCTTCCATTGCAGACATAATTATATCTATATAACATAATAGATTCGTTGATACTGATCTACCAGCAATAAATCCGTGTTGCTCGTTGATAAAAATTTTTCTGAGAATGGGTGTTATCTTATTCGTAATGATCGTATCGAGAATTTTTGGGATATAAGAGCTCTTTGTCACTGGCCTATAGTTCGTGATATCACTTACGTCACCCGATTTGAATATTGGAGTGATATAGCTGGATTTCCAACGATTTGGGTATTTACCTGTACTAACCGATAAATTAAACAGGAAACATAAGGGTTTCGACAAAATTGAGCAACATCTTTTCAATAATAAAGCCGACACCTTGTCGGGTCCGCAATCGCTTTTTTCAGGCAATGATTGCAGAAGTTCAAGGACTTCTTGTTCAGAGAAACAACAACGCCGAATATCAATTGTTTGATCATAGTATACCATTCGGTCACTATCTACAATCGGACTTTTGTATATGCCTGAAAAATATTCTCTGAAAAGTTCTGCAGTAGTGATGTTATTACTCGCAGTTTTCTCTTGGAAGAACATGGTTTTCGGGAGTCCCTTCTGGGTCTTGCGATCATTAATAAACTTCCAAAAATACTTAGGGTTGCTAGATATTTCGGCTTCAACTGACTCTATGTATTTTCTGTAGCATGAGTCAGTTTCCGCCCTGCACCTATCTCGGAGTTTTTTGAACGACAAATAGTCTCCAGCATCACCACCCTGTTTATACCTTTTATGAACTTGTTTTTTCTCGGATATCATTCTCTTTAACTCGTTTGAAAACCAACATGGAAAATTGTATTTTTTTCTAATCTTTTCGGGAACATATAACTTTATTCCATTCAAAAGAACCTCATAAAGAAAATTGGTGCAGCTTTCAACTTCTTTGCCACCCAGTAGAGGTGACCAGTCGATACTACCCAGATATTGTATTAGACCGTCATAGTCAGCATTTTTGAAGTCATAGAAAGAATAAATTGATTGTTCAAGATCTGGAATCACTTCACTAAAAACGGAGAAATATAAAGCTGGATGATGTGAATCACACGTCAAAAGAAACTCATCAGCCGATTCGACTTTGACTTTGCAAGGGTGAGCGAATATAAGATCCAACGTGACGTCATTACAATTTCTTACCCGACTCAGCTGATCCAAACACAATGTTGACATTGTGGCAGCAACGATAGAATGATTATAAGAGCCTTTACCCTTACCCATGTTTAATGATGCCTCGACTCCCCAACTCACGCCAGGTAGATTATAATCTCCGCAACAGATTAATTCTGCGAAAGAATACTGATCCATTATATTCTCAAGATCATCGCAGTGAGTCTCATACTGTACTGCTGTGCCGTTCGGTGGTATATAGACGTTTGAAAATAACAAGGTTTTTGATCCCACGCTAACTGTGACAAACAATTGTTCAATGTTGGAGCAACCAGTAAATAATTGACGGGATGATAAACATTTTTTAATCGCTATTAAAACTCCTCCACCTCTTTGCCTATCACTGTTAGTTGAATCTCTATCTTTCCTATATATACAATAATTATTGAGACCTAGTTCAGCATTTTTAAAATCAGAAGTCAACCAAGTTTCTGTAAGTAAAATTATATCAAAATTTACAACTAAGATTGAATTCGCAAGTTCAACAAGTTTTGTCCGCAAACCTCTCACATTTTGATAATAGCAATTGAACTTAAATTTATCCGAATGGCCAGAATGAACCCGAAGTCTAGGAGGAAAATTCCCTTCTTTCGATCCGAAATGGTCTCAGAAGCGTTCCCTCCGGCCAGTGCTTGGCCTGGAGCAGATCTTCTAGGCACAAATCTCTACTTCCCATCTTGAATGACTTTTTGGAGCGTTTTGATTTGAGGTCAAAACATAGGATGTCGTTCTGGGGCCATATTTCCTTGGCATATGACAATATATTATCGGCTGTTGTTGTGCTAGCAAGTCCTCCCAACCAAATCCAATTTCTTCCTTTGGGAGCCAGCTGGATCAATGCATTTGATTCACCTGTTCCTTTGGTAAGCGACCCGCTCATTTCCTTAAACGAACCCTCTACTACAATTGTAGATTCCCTAAGAGGTTTTGGAGCACTATCCTTTGACTTTTGTAGAGGCTTCGTATTGCTGTGGCTATCTCCTTTATTTGAGACACCAATGCGAACTGATTTGGAGCTGTTCTGTTTCCCCACCTTCATAGAGGCATCTTGATCTCTATTCAAATTATACGGAATTACGATTTCCTTAGTTGTATCTGATGTCGGATACTCCTCGTGCGAGGTAAGGAGTCGAACTAAATCGACGTTACTTTCCTTCAAAATATGAATTTCCGTTGCAACTTCCGTTCTGAACTTAGAAAGTTTTTCGCCCATTTCACGCATGACTTGCTCCGTTGTTTTAGATACTATCTGTTCGATGAAATCCGATGATTTAATCTGATCACTATGAGCTCCAGGATCAGAAATTGACAAATTTGTTAGCTTTGAGTCTACAACTGGAATGCAATCGTAGCAGTAGAATCGCAGATTTTTTGATTCAGTCAAAGCCTTCAAAATAGGATCCCTCATCCGTAGACACTGTACATGAATGTGGAGTGAACACAGATCACATTGTATGTATTTGTTATTGACGATGAAGTTGTCATCACATATCGGGCAGTTTCCTGTTGAAGCCATAATATTGTGGAATGTGTGGTCTCCTTTAGTTTTCAGATCGATTAGTATCGCAAGAATAATAACCAGATGTTTGTTATCTGTATTTGTATAATGGAAATCAACTCACCAACGACGAATAAACAATAAATTAAATTCGCCTATGGTTCGTTTGATTGCGAAAATTAGGAATCCTCGGTGTAATCAACAATCGGTTCCAAACACCACAAATTTCGAATGAAAAATCGTCTTTATATATGCAAAATAACTAAACTTTGAGAGAACTGTAGATACACATCTGCACACTTTATAATTATTTTCATAGTAGATCAAGATCATAGAGGAATCAATATCTCGGATAAGTTCGTTATTGGGTAGAATCGTTCTTGTGGTTTCGGATTAATCTATTCATGTCATTCCCAACTCTAAGAAACCAATACTTTCGGAGATATGATTTGTCAAAGTTAGAACAAGAGCGCCAAAGCTTCTGTGCACAGGGCTTCCCCGCATTTTTGTTCTTCTGAACCAATCAGCCTCATGGATTTACGACGAGGTTGTTGATCCAAATGATTCAGTTGTTCTCTCAGAGTTATGTTCATTTCTCAGTTCATTCATCCAGTTTATCGCTAACCAGATTTGCGACAGTTTTTGCGAGTGTTAATAAGATTTCTTTATCGTGTGATGACCTTTTCTCCGGAGCGGTGAAACTTACTATCCAAAACTTACTCGGGCGCCAGTTGGAATGGGTTTTGCAAGGTTGCAACTCCTTGACAGAATCGATCACTAAAATATTATTCCCTGGGTAACCTTTAAACAGTTGGAGAAGGGTGTTTGATCTAAGATATTAGCGATGCAATGTTATATTTTCTTTCACTGAAAAAGACTCTGACACTGTGTAATAATAATCAATAAAACTCAAAAGGATTATGTACAACTTTATTTACAATATATTCACACAATTTCCAAATCAGTATAAACAGTTATACACAGTGTCAGAGCAGAGAGGTAAGAGGAGAAAAGCAGGAGAGTAAAAATAGCTTGTCCGTTGAAAACAGATTCAGATTCACCAGTGTCCATAAGTAGAACTCGCACCCTGTATATCGGTCGGAATGAAAAGCAATATAAAGAAAGCGATATACAGCGTAGTGTCCAAGAATGAAATCAAACGGCAGACTGCAGTATGACTGACCAGAAATGTAGGGGCCACCCTGTATATCAACGTGTCAGAAATGTATCGGAATGATCAAAATATGATATACAAAGCAAAGCCTATGAAAATTACTCAATAATGGACACCGGTGTGACTGACTTCGGAAATATGATCCACCCTGTATACCACTATGACTGGAACGTGTCAGTTAACTGTGATACACAAAGCGGTCACGGCACATGCAATTCAAAAGAAGCAATGTCAAGAATCAATAGTTAAACAAGAACCACCCTGTATATCAATGTCAGTTAAGTATTTCGGGATAAATCGACCGAGTTAAAATACGATATACAAAGTAATTCCGCCCAACGCAATTCAAGGTAAGCAATTTCAAGAATAAATAGTTAAACAAGAACCACCCTGTATATCAATGTCAATTAAGTGTTTCGGTATAAATCGACCGAGTTGAAATATGATATACAAGGTAATTACGGCAAATGTAATTAAAAAATATGCAAGGTCAAGAATCAACAGTAAAACAAGAACTACCCTGTATATCAATGTCAATTAAGTGTTTCGGTATAAATCGACCGCGTTGAAATATGATATACAAGGTAATTACGGCAAATGTAACTCAAAAATAAGCAATGTCAAGAATCAACAGTAAAACAAGGACCATCCTGTATATCAGTGTCAATTAAGTGTTTCGGTATAAATTGACCGAGTTAAAATAGGATACACAGAGTAGTTACGGCAATTGCAGTTCAAAATAGGTAAAGTCAAGAATCATTCTTTAAACAAGGACCACCCTGTATATCAATGTCAATTAAGTGTTTCGGCATAAATTGACCGAGTTAAAATAGGATATACAAAGTAGTTACGGCAATTGCAATTCAAAATAGGCAAAGTCAAGAATCAATCGTTAAACAAGGACCACCCTGTAAATCAATGTCGGTGAAGTGTTTCGGTATCGGTTGACCGAACTAAAATATGATATACAAAGCAGTTCCTGGAAATGTAATTCAAAATAAGCAATGTCAATAATTAACAGTTAGATAAGGTCCAGCCTGTATATCAATTTAAATTAAAAGTTTCATCGAAAATCAAATGTACAGAAATATGATATACAAAGCGGTAACTGAAGAATGTGAAAACAACTCACTAATAGGTGATAGTAAGAATTGACTCAAAATGAAATAGCAAATGATGAATTTGATGACTTTCCATGCAAGCAAATGAATAGAATTTAATAATAGAGCGGTCGGAGCGAATAGAGTAATCAAAGCAGATAGGTGAGAGCACACAAAGCGTTTACAGGCGAATAGGGAATAATCAATTTATGATTGGTTGAACATACGAAATCGACCTGTATTCTTGGTCGGAAAATATGTCGGAGGTAATAAAGGTAGGACTTTCTTTCAGAAATCGGAATTGCACACCTCAGGCACCGGGTCAAGGAACACAGGGCCAGTAACTGACCTAATGCTCGCCTTAACCAAATGATCTGAAGGGTTCTCGGTTGTGTACCTTATTTCGTCTCGAATGAGGGCAGTCAAGAACGAAATGGAAGTGACACCCCCAGTGGTAACTATACAACGATTATTGTATAGCGGGAAAAGGAATAAATTCGGATCGGAAGACAGATTGCCGGATAAACGAATATCCAAACCTACCACAGCGTACTCACCAGGTATTTGCACTTGCACAAACTGTAACTGAATCTACCAAAATGAAATAAAATAAAAATAATAATTCTACGGAAAATATGAACCAAAAATGTATTTCTGAAGATTAATAATATACTATATGTCGGAGGATCAAAATTTCGGAATTAGGCGGAGAATGAAAACTGAATGAATCTCGGAAAACGAATCTAAGAATCAATCTAAGCGGAATATCGGAATCTCGGAATGAATTAACGAATTTAATAATGAATCTGAATCGATCTCTCTGAATGCCCTAATTGCTGCGCACAGCGAATTTATAGGCTCTGTATGTGAGTACGTCATGTGTCGTGAGTTTGGGGAGATTTTCCAAAGGGGGGAGCCCAAGGGGCCTACGGATTGGTCAGACTCTATTTCCCTATCCGTACTACTTTCCGGCGATGGTCCGGAATAACGTCGGCGCAATTCATGTCGTCGTTCCGTGTCCGATGCGAGCGTTGGAAAAACACGTCAACACGCGAAAAAAAAATTGCATGTTACAGATAACCAGTGATTGCGGTCGACATACGTGTTTTCTACATAGGACGGAATTTGAGTTTGAATTTAAATAATTCGAATTATATTTCTCATTGCGCCGAATGGAAAATTAATAAATTAAATTCTCAGGACTTCGGTGGGCTCTTTGTCGAATTAATCGAAATAAATTCGATTAGTTCGACTTGTTGATAACTATTTGCTCTAAATGTGAATATGAAAAATGCAATTTTAGGAAATTTGTTAGAAAACGAAAAATCACTTCGTTACAATCGTTGAATGATTCACGTATGATATCTTTCACATCCTTCTGTTGTCAGGCAATCAAAACCATCTTAAAATAGGAATTGAGAACCAAATCGGGATAGTCATACTTGATATTAGAAAGTTCCTTTGTTGATTTATATAAAGAAAAGTCGGAATCGTTTTTAATAAGGCTGGACGATAATGATCATGTATTGAAATTCGAAACGGTGCAGCGAACGGCATGAATATATTCAGAACCTACCTATTGAATTCGGAGGAAATACTTCGGTGTTTCCTCCGAAAAATATTTAGATAGCTGTGAGATAATATTTCGTATTCAAGAAACATCTTGGGAAGTGCTTGAAATAAATATTTCGTAAGAATGCACTAATGGTCAAATAGTTAGTAGTCTAGTCGAAGTTTATTTCATATTTTTATAATTCCCCCTTCTTTTTTTTGAGGCAATGGCGCAGACAATCCTGCAAAACCATTTCAATTTCTTTGTTGGTCACACCCCATGCTTGAGTGCACCTATAAATAAACTTTTCAAAGTATTATAACTGCATTTATCTTATACTCTTCCAATTGCTAAGCAGCAATTGTTTCAATGAATTAGAAATCTCCAAGCTTTGAAAAAAGTTTATTTAGGAACCATGTACTCGAAAATTTTAATCACATAAAAATATTTAATCAAAATCATGAACCAATACGTTATGGTTATGGCGAGGGTTATGGTTATGGGAATCCGCTCATCAAATCAAGAATATTTATAGTCGATGTTCATTAACCTGAATGACTTGTGTATCAGAATCCACAATGTTAAGTATCAAGAAATAAAATCCTTGTAGCACACTATTTTTCGCGCTATTGTTCCTCGGAACTGATGTGTGTGAAGTTGGCCCAGCACTTTTTGATTTTCAAAAAAAAAAAAAATTGTGCTGAATTGTGCTAAGTTTGTGCTGCTTTGTGCCGTTGAAATTTCCTTTCTATTTCATGTGGTTCTCAAGATATTTCAAAAATCGATAAAATGAGCTAGCCCAGCACTTTTCGAAAAATTAGGTTTCAATGACTGAAATAGATTGTGCTATGCATGTACTGAGTTGTGCCGTTCGAATTTTTCCGAAAGTCCCACTAATTTCGCAGAAAATCGAGAGAAGTAAAAAAAAAGTTAGCCCAGCACTTTTGTTTTTTCTTCTCACAAATGAGTGAAATAACTTGTACTACATTTGTGCTGTCTTGTGCCGTAAATATTTTCACGAAAATTTTTCGAATTTTCTGTGAAATGGCGAAAATGTAAAATGAAGTCAGCCCAGCACTTTTGAATTTTTCCATTGGAAAGATGCTCAAAAAATCGTGCTACACGTAGTATAAGTTGTACCGTTGAAATTTTCACGAATATCCTGCTAATTTTCCAAAAAATTAAGAAATAAAAAAAAAGTTAGTCAAGCACTTTCGTTTTTTTTTGACGAATTTTTTTTTACCTAATTGAACTGTATTTGTGCTGGCTTGTGCTGGTCATATTTTTCAGGAAAAACTTTCAGTTTTCCCTATAAATGGAGAAAATAAGAAAATTCAGTAGATTGGTTGAAAACTTGCAATGCGTGGCAACAGTGTGCGTGAAGTTGGCCCAGCACATTTTGATTTTCGAAAAAAAATTTTTCGTACTCAATTGTGCTGGGTTTGTGCTGCTTTGTGCCGACAACATTTTCCTTTTATTCCATTCCGTTCTCAAGATATCTCACACAATGTGTTGAACCGGCCAGCTTCGCACTTTTCGGAAAATGTTGTAAAACAACTAAAATAGATTGTGCTATATATGCATTGAGTTGTGCTGTTCGAACTTTTCCGAAATGTCCATTTTATTTTTGTTTTGTTTTTCATAAAAAATGTTTCTGTTCTTCGCTTTTTATTCCATCGGTAAGAATATCGAAATTTCAGAGAGAGTTATCAAGCTCTTCGAAAGTTCATGTGAACAGTAAAAAGTGTTCAAATATAAAAATTTAACTAATGGAAGTAGAGTAAAAATTTCTTACTTGCCTGAAGGTTCTTGAGCGAATAGAAGAGTTTAAATATTAAGCATTATTTTGTTCATCATAATACTACTAGTGAAAATAGAAATAGTAAGAGACTTTCAATTTCTGTTTTTCTCAGTTGAAGGTTCATTGAACGAATTGGAGAACATGAAATTTTCAAATTTGTATCTTTCGAAATGCCATTGGAACAGATACACTGAGACACCCAGTATATCGAAATATTTGAAATACCAATTTTTCAGAAACACCCTGTAACTTAATAACCAATCAAGATATCAGGGATATTTTTGCTGGTAATTGATTATCTCGAAAAAAAAGGGTATCCTTAAATTTTATTTTCTAACCCTTATGATTCTCGAGATGCTCTCAGTGATCATCAAATTTCGGATACACTGAACAACTTGTCAATTTCATATTCACAAGAAACAATAAAATAATGAAATCTGTGGACAGTCTACTTTCAACTATATTATGGATATTCTGCTCTGAAAGTTGAACTCTGGCAACAGCGCTATCGAACACCGCGGCAGTTGATGTCGTAAATTAGTACGAATGGAGTATGTAGTGACAGTTGACAGTTATGATCAGAGGCCAGAGCGTTGCGGGTTGCAGTTCTCAACGATTAGAATAGTATTTGTTGCTACGTTGCCCTTTACAGAATTCCCTTATCTAATTCCGTAATTTACACGATTAGAAGAAAAAAATTGAAGATGAAAATTATGATTGCTGATACAATAGTAATTTACGTAACAAGTCCGGAAAATAGGGTTTTTTTGGACGAATAGACAAAATTCTAGGACGAGCGTAAGCGAGTCCTGGAAGTCTATGAGTCCAAAAAAACCTTTTTCGGGCGTGTTGCGTACAATATTTTTTCGGCAACCGTGTTTTTCTAGACTATTCGAAGGTTTTCGACCGATTCGGTTCGAAATTCAAATTCGATTTGACATTTCTAATCGCTCGTTCTGACCGAAAACGTCGACCGTGAAGGAGCCGCGTTAAAATTCGCCACAGAAATACGTGAAACGTTAGAAGTTCGTCGATTTTCGCCGAAAAGTCACATTTTCCTATCGTTCTTCCGGGAAAACGAAAGAGTGAATCGAAAAAAGGGCTCAGCTACGGACTAATTTCGAATCTCGTCTTCGCGTTCCCGCAAATACCGACGTTCCGAACGAGGTCTTCATAATGTATTTACAATGAGCAAAACGACGTGATTCTTCCCGGCCTAGTCCGGGAAGTACGTACTTCCCGGACTAGGCCGGGAAATGCTTCTTTCTCAAAGAAAAAGCGTCCGGGAAGTGGGCACTTCCCGGACGGTTGCCGAAAAAATTGTTTTAATTTCAATTTTCTGGAAAATAGGAGGACATTTCGGAAAAGTTCGAACGGCACAACTCAATGTATTTATAGCACAATCTATTTCAGTTGTTTTACAACAATTTTCCGAAAAGTGCTAAGCTGGCCGGTATTACACATTTTGTGAGATATCTTGAGAACCGAATGGAATAAAAGAAAAATGTTGACGGCACAAAGCAGCACAAACCCAGCACAATTGAGTACGAGAAAATTTTTTTCGAAAATCAAAAAGTGCTGGGCTAACTTCACGCACATTGTTGCCAAGCATTGCAAGTTTTCAAACAATCTTCTGAATTTTCTTATTTTCTCAAATTTCATCAAAAAAAAAGAAAGTGCTAGTCTAACTTTTCTTATTTCTTAATTTTTTGGAAAATTAGCAGGATTATTCGTGAAAATTTCAACGGCACAACTTATACTACGTGTAGCACGATTTTTTGAGCATGCTTCCAATGGAAAAATTCAAAAGTGCTGGGCTGACTTCATTTTTCATTTTCGCCATTTCACAGAAAATTCGAAGAATTTTCGTGAAAATATTTACGGCACAAGACAGCACAAATGTAGTACAAGTTATTTCACTCATTTGTGAGAAGAAAAAACAAAAGTGCTGGGCTAACTTTTTTCTTACTTCTCGATTTTCTGCGAAATTAGTGGGACTTTCCGAAAAATTCGAACGGCACAACTCAGTACATGCATAGCACAATTTATTTCAGCCATTGAAACCTAATTTTTCGAAAAGTGTTGGGCTAGCCCATTTTATCGATTTTTGAAAAATCTTGAGAACCAAATGAAATAGAAAAGAAATTTCAACGGCACAAAGCAGCACAATTCAGCACAATTTTTTTTTTCGAAAATCAAAAAGTGCTGGGCCAACTTCACACACATTCGGAACTGAGTGCTTATCAATTTGCCCAAATGTCTGTAATTTTCGAATTTTCTGCTGAAAATGGTCTCAAACGTTTTGGTCCGACTCACTGATCAAGAATCCGTAGTCAAAATCGATTCTGTACGGCCGTCGGTTAACATGATAACTCTCGAACGGAATGAGCTGGACAGTTGAAATTTTTAGAGTAGGTTTGGGAGATAAATATCTCAGTTAAGGCTCGTTATAGGTTATTGGTTTCGGAGCAACGAAAAGATAAATTTTCTATCACATCACAAATTTCAAAATGTCAATTTCCAGTTCATTTTTGATGCAACCAACAAATTAAATCAACAATTGAGCTAATCGAAGCTTCGTGAAACACCCCATGAGAAACCCATACTTTCAGAAATATGATTTGTCACAGTTTGAATAATTAATCGCTAGTAATTTGACAAGAGCGCCAAAGCTCCTGTCCACGGAGCTCTCCCACTGTGATTGATATCGATATTATAATGATGGAGATAACGTCCTTTTACAATTAGTTCTTGAGATTCAGGCACGATTCTAGATTTCTTCAAATCCTTCGGAAAGTTTTCGCCTCGTCAGTTCTGAACTTTGAATATCATTTCTTATTTCTCTCTAGAAACTAATCTTCAACATGAGCACAAATGTCCTGCCATCTGGAAAACAACAAGGGTGTAAAGCACGTGAAGAAAATGTATTGATCGTATACAACTCGATTTGAAAATGAAAACTTGACACACGTTGGTTTATCTGGGCCTACAACTAAAAGGTTTTGTTTTCCGATATTTTCTTCTACATTTTAAAGCTTCAATTCTCGGCGTTTTACCGTTCAGAATGGACCTTTCTGTTCACATCAGGTGGAAGTGTATTCGACAATTTTTCAGTTCGGTGGAAGAAGGACCTCTGATAAACAGAAGTTCTACAAGTTGTTAATTGCACAGATACGGTGCACACTGTACAGCCCTAGTCTGCGTGTGAATCTGGCAATAGCTGGCATCACTTCTTGTATCTGCAGGGATCATCGACCGTGATAATATCTATAGAACATGGTCGACAACCCTCCTCCGGTGTTCCAATGGTTGAAGACTGGTTGTTATAGTTGAGCAGTCAATCAGCCGTACTGTTAATTTCTGGATGGAATCCAAAAGTTACAAAGAATGTTTGGGTGCTGAGTTTCAAACATGAATGCAGTATTCAAGTCCTGTTCTGATCTGATCCTTAAAGAGTAGAAAAACCTGATCTGCCGAGAAATATTTCCAAGCCATGAATAGATATCCCAGCTTATTTGCACAGACTTCGCAATGGTAGCCACATGTTTCTGCCAGTGGGTCGAAGAATCGACAGTCAGGTCAAGGAGACGAATGGAATCTTTTGGCTGAAGCACCCGATCCTCCATCACCAAGTAAGAAGTCAATTAAATTGGGTTTTACGAGAAAAAGTGGGAAAGCCCTGTGGACAGGTGCTCTGGCGCTCTTGTTCAATTTTTGACAAACCATATCTCCGCAAGTATTGGTTTACAGAGTTGGGAATGATATCAATGGATTTTTATAATAGAACTGCACCATAACTGCATTACATTCAAATAGCAAATAGTTTATTATCAAAATCAAATGAGCATTCTGCAATGATTTATGGTGCTATTCTGCTTTCATCTATAAGCCAATCTGTAACTTTCCATAACCTTACAGGAACATTGCTATTCTGGACTGTTTTTAACGATCTGTAACTTACAGATACTCTTAAATCCTTACGAGTACTCGATGGGCGATCGGAAGATGTAATGTGAGGTTATTTTAAAGAATTTTTGTATGATTTTGTGGCGTGACGGTTTTTGAAAATATATATGTGAAAATAATCGGATTGCTTGGGTTATTGGCTAATTCTTGGAGCATGATAAAAACTCGTATCCAACTAAATCGTCGTAAAGCTGCAATCAGACAAAACCCTAATAAAATATATCGGTCTGAGAAGTGATACTTTACGCAAATACGTTCAAATTCAAAATATTTCTACGGTTTAAGGTTATGTTTTCCAATAAATTTATCAAAGTAGTTCAAATGTAGCACCGTAAATGGGATAGTTACAGGAACAAATTCAGAATTGCTTTATTTACGATTTCATACGGTGGCCTCTTACAGAGTAATCGTTACCTACAAATTCATAGCTTATAGGTACAAAGCAGAATAGCACCATTAACCCCGTGGAATGGGTTGTTGTAACTCGGTGCATAGTTTTCACAACTCGAAATATCTAAGGAAAGTATCATCCAATTTTTTTTTTCGTTACTCCGAAACTATTAGGCAGATTTAGCCCAATAACGAACTTAACCGAGATGTTTTTCTCCCAGCCCTTCTGTGAAAATTTCAACTGTGTAGCTCATTCCGTTCGAGAGTTATCGTGCCTACAGCCGGCCAGAATTGATTTCGACGACAGATTCTTGATCGGTTAGTCGAACCAAATCATTTAAGACCATTTTCATTAAAAAATTACAGATATTTGGGCAAATTGATAAGCACTCTATTACGAGGAACAAGAGCGTCAAAAATGCCAAGAAGGGGTAGCATGAGTTTCAAATCAAATAAAGCTGCATATAAACTGCGCGCAGCAAAACCTTAAACATTGCCTCGCGAATCAGCCTAGCGCTATGTATTTTACACCCCTACACGGGGTTGCCGCGAGAGGTTGAAATTCATAGCGAAGTACTGAGTATTGTGCAAGTTTACAACCCAGCATGTGTTAGGCTGCGGTTACTATGAAAGCGAATTCTGACGAAAAAGTGTCCTGACGACTTTTGATTCGCTTGAATCAGCAAACGCAAGATTTTCAATGAAAGTGGTTACTATGGTAGGGAAATTCTCGTCAGAATACCTACGAGGAGTACGGACGAACCCGTCAGAACATATTTTCATCAGAATTCGCATCCACAGTAACCGCAGCCTAAAGGCCGGTCCATACGCTACGTTTTGCACAACCTTTTGCCTGCACAGTTCAACACGTTGCGGGTAAACGGTATGTTTTGCTCAACCTTTTACAGCGCTGTTCAACACGTTGCAGCTAAAACGTTGCGTGTAGACAGCGCAGTTTTGAAAACGTCACGGGGACGTTGCAGTTGTAGCGAAAACTGAGCTGGACAGCATAGATATCCGTGAATTGCGCGGATTTGTCGCTGCGTGTAGACGGTTATTGTGGTAACAGCATGCCAAAATTGACAAGAGTAGTACCACCTCCATGACGATATCACTAAAACTGTGCGAAATATACAGATATCTCTGCATCGTGTGGACGCACTAAAAATTGCTACGTTTTCATTCCGTCTTGAGACTGCACAGACAAAAGGTTGTGCAAAACGGAGCGCTTGGACTGGCCTTAAAACATTGCGTGTAGATAGGAACATTGCGCAGTTTTGAAAACGGCGCGGAGACGTTGCAGTTGCAGCGATAACTGAGCTAGAGAGCATAGATATCCGTGAATTGCGTGAATTTGTTGCTGAATGTAGACGGTAACTGTGGTAACAGCATGTCAAAATTGACAAGAGTAGTAACTCCTCCATGACGATATCACTAAAACTGCGAAATATATAGATATCTGCATCGTGTGGACGCAATAAAAATTGCTACTTTTTCAAGCCGTCTTGAGACTGCGCAGACGAAAGGTTGTGCAAAACATAGCGTTTGGAGCGGCCTTTACACTCCCGTTGTGCAACTTATGGAAATTCGTATCGATGCTGTGAGTATCATGCAGGAGCTAAAATTAAATTTCCGAAAGTATTAGCTTGCTAGACTTGAAAATGATATCAATGGATTTCTATGATGAAACTGCACCTTAAAAAAATTTAATTTGAAATTTGTAATGTGAAAAAAAATTGTTCGTTACTCTGAAACCATTAGGCCGATTTAGACCAATAACGAACTTAACCGAGATATCTCCCAACCTACTCTGAAAATTTCAACTGTGTAGCTCATTCCGTTCGAGAGTTATCATGCATACGGACCGGCCGGCCGTAGTTTTAACTGAAAATGGCCATAACTCCGAGACCGCTTGGTGGATTTCGCCCGTTAAAGAACTCGACCGAGATATTTACGCTCCAAACCTACCCTGCAATTTGCAATCCTCTAGCTCCTATCGTTCGAGTGTTATCGTGCCTACGGCTGGCCGGACAGAATGTATTTCTTGATTTGATTTCTTGATTCTTGATCGGTGAGTCGAACCAAATCGTTTAAGACCATTTTCTTCCAAGAATTCGAAAATTACATACATTTGGGCAAATTGCTAAGCACTCTGTTCCGAGGAACAAGAGCGCCAAAAATCACAAATGCGCCGGATTCTGTTGGTCACAATTGTACATCTTTTCAGATCTTCGTTAAAGGAATCGAGTCGCTGGCATCTATAGAGGTGAGATTCAACGGTGCTCAAAGTTATATCACTGGTGATAGAAGACAGAAGCGTGCGGTCATCCACGATGAAGCTCATGATGTGGTTCTCAGTTGAATTGAGTAGATCGTTTACAAGGATTAGGGCTGGAAACCCCCGGAATTGACACCGTCCACGACCACATGAATGCTCCTGTGATATATCTCATCTACTCGCACAGACCTTCGGCAAAGCCAAATAAAGATAGCTTATTCCATATACACTTAAAAAATTCATAGAAACTTTGTTAATGCTTTTCTGCCGGGAGAGTTCTTGAAACCTAGTGCGGCAATCCAAGCGATGATTTTTCGGAACTTCAGATATTATAAGACCGCTAGACGATCCTAATGAAGGGCATTCATCTCCCATAGATAAAAGCTTCACTTCCAAATGGAAAATCGATATAAAAATCTCCAAGAAAAATTGGCGTTACTATTTTATATGTCACCGTGTCATGAATTGAAGGTTAAAATTGGTTCAAGCCCTGTGGACAGGAGCTTTGGCGCGCTTGTTCAAACTTTGACAAATCATATATTCGAAAGTATTGGTAGGAGTTGGGAATTATATCAATGTATTCTAATGATAGAACTTCATAATAGCAGAATTTAAATTCAAACATCATAAAAGAATTAAAATTCAACAAGAGTGCCAAAAATTATTAATCCAAAACCAATAGACCAATTCTACCCAACACCGAACTCATCCGAGATATTCGTTCCTCAAGTCTATGATGAACGATATATTTTTTCCTCAGGTCCACTCTGAAAATTATATTATATAAATTGAAACTTTAGCTAATATTTCAGTTTTGTTTTTACTGGAGATATTCTGAACTCAATATTATTAACTTACCATTACCTTTCCCATCATCCTATGGATTAACCATGGGTATTAGATATCAAAATTTTACAATAAGTTGACATGTATCAACATAGACCATATAATAATAATTCATGGATATAATAATTATCGCATTCTGTGAAAACACAGAAGTACGAATTATTATTGAAATTTTGAAAAATAACATCTCCGAAAGTATTAGCTTGTTAGAGTTAAAAATGACATCAATGGATTCCTATGGTGAAACTGCATCTTGAGAAAAACTTATTTCGAAATTTATGATGTAACAAAATTTTTTTTTTTTTGTTACTGCGAAATTCTTAGTGCGATTTTGCCCAATAACGAACTCAGCTGAGATATTTATGTCCCAAACCTATTCTGAAAATTTCAACTGTCTAGCTCATTCCGTTCGAGAGTTATCGTGTTAACGGCCGGCCGAACCGGATTCTTGATCAGTGAGTCGAACCAAATCGTTTGATACCATTTTCATCCAAAAATTCGAAAATTACAGACATTTGGGCAAATTGATAAGCACTCTGTTCAGAGGAACAAGAGCGCCAAAAATCCAGTAGAGGTTTACATGGGGTTATTTGCCTTATTTATCCCCTTTATGGGCCGGTTTCTCAATTGCGAGTTAACCCGAGGTTGCGGGTAACCCGAGTGTTACGCATTCATGAATATCGCTAAATACATGCGTCAACTCGCAATCTCGAGTTAACTCGCAATTGAAACCGGCCCTATATAACTGATTTTTTTTCGGATTTATACTTTGGTGGTATTCCCGAACAGTTTGTGTAGAATTTCCATTGCAAAATCCATATATGAAAGAAATGCCCGCATATTCTTGATTGGAAAATTTACGTGGCCTTGCATAGACAAATGAGAATTTAATGTCAGTTGCTTTTATTGTTGACATATTTGATTTTGCTATGCGCTTTCCTTCCACAAATTTTTCAATCATAGAAAAATCCAATATGACTATGATATCATTATGAAAGGAGTAAAAACGCTAAAAAAGCATTGACGAGGGGTCAATCTGCTTTGGCGCACTTGCTATAGCCATGATTATGATTATACTGACCCTCCTAGGTCTTCCTCAAGGAGATCCCTCAGAAGCTCCTAGGAGCTTGTGTGACTAAGGAGAGTCAGTTGTGTCCTTTGTCAACTTGGTCGGTCCAGCACCTAATACTTTCCAGCTTCAATCCTAATTGATGAGATTTCGGACACATCAATGCAACACTAAAATGAGAGGGTCGACATGCCAAAAAAATCTAAACTTCATGAAATGTTGAAAGTTCCACCATGTAAAAAAAAGAAACTGTAACCAGAGACGCCAGATGAAACTCATATTATATAGTACGAAATCTTCTGAAGACTACCAATTTCACTATGTGAAGCGATAGTTACGTACAGATTTCAGCTTATAGCGCACCTAGTGCGAGTGCCTACAAATATTTTTGGATGTTACCTTTTATACTATTTCGGGGTTATCGTGAGTTTGATATAATATTAACGCAGTAGCTTGTCTATAATTCTAAGAGTATGTGGATGGCCTTTATTATCCCAATTCTGTTTGCTTTTGGTTGGCATGGTTTTCTAGCTTTTCGAGAACGCAATTATACTCCTCTTTTCAATCAGCTCATATCTAATTCCCTAACGTACTTACAGGTTATGGCTACAGATGGAGATAAGGACAGGCCCCACAACATCGTCTATTTCCTCACAGGCCAGGGCATTGATCCCGACAATCCTGCCAACAGCAAATTTGACATCAACAGAACTACAGGGGAGATTTTTGTGCTAAAGGTAAGGTATTTTCGTTTCAATTCAGTCGGTTGAACTACGGAGAAAATGCAACTTCTTTTCCTGCCAACAGAATATCAATGCCCGCACTAGACCTAGCAGATAGACAATTGAAATTCTGCTCACCACACAAAAGCTAATCACATTTTCATCTAAATAAACCAAATCCCTCCACTCTTTTTATACATTTCTTATTTTTTTTCCTTTCCTTTACCCCTGTATTATAACTCTCTAAGATGATCGTATAAAATTGCGATGACATAAATTTTAATTGAGCTAGAAAATTGAAGAATTTGATGTAGGTATACAAGCTGATTGGACCCGGGAAATATTTTTTTACTTCCAATGTTTACAGACTTCCTAAAATGAATCAATTGAACCGAGAAGCTTGAAGCACTAACTGGATTCAATGGTCGATTTTTGTCCCAATTACTTATGTTATATCTTATATTAGTGGCCCGGTACGTGCTTCGCTACGTATAAAGTGAAATAATAAAAAAATTTATTGGAACATCAAATTCATTTATTTAAACAAAAAAATATTTTATTAATTGCTAGCTATTTTAAAACGTTATCCAAAACATATGGATAAACAAAATTATTTTTTGTTTTTCCATTTTGTGCATGAATAAACAAACGGCTGGGAAGTAATTTTAATGTAAACATCCGTCCGAACGAACGGATATTCATCATAGTTTTCGTAACTTAACGAAAAGATCAACATCCCAAGATACGTTTACTGGAGCAACTCTCCTTCAAGTTTTTAATTGGGTAAAAATGAAGAAAACCTAAGAGAAAGCTATTTCGGACGCTCCGAGATTCAATCCCGCCACCCCGCGAGGCTCGGAAGGTTCGGGAGTTATAAATTCCCAATCCAACGCCTCAACTCACTCGGCCACGTTGCCTACGTGAATCAACTCCGATTATGTACGAGATAAAGATTTTTAGTACTCGGATTATTTCCGTCTTTCGACTTTCAGAATATCGTCAATCCTGTCAAGCGATCGATCGAAATCGGTTACTCGTTCATAGTTCTTGCAGTTTTTCTAGACGATTCCAAGATTTTCGACTAATGCCGTTCGGAATTCAAATTCGATTTGACATTTCTCGTCGCTCGGTCAGACCTAAAACGTCCACCTTGAAGGAGCCGAGTTAAAATTCGCCACAGAAATACGTGAAACGTCAGAATTTTGTCATTTTTCGCGAAACGTCACATTTTCCTATCATTCTTCCGGGAAAACGAAACAGAGGATCGAGAAAAGGGCTACGTTGCGGACTAATTTCGAATCTCGTCTTCGCATTACCGCCAATACCGTCGTTCCAAACGCCACCGTTCCTCCGAATTCCACAATTCTTTCCCACGAACTTTCCACAATTATTTTGCTCCTTTGTCAAAATCGTCGTTTTTTGCCTTTTCGCTATTTTTTTTTAAATGCACCCCCATCTTTCCGCTCCGAAAACGCAAAACTCTACGAAACTTCCGTATTTTCCCTCTATAAACCCCTCGCTCCTTCGTCGCTCGTTTTCGAATTTCGCATTCGTGTTTGAATAGGTGCCCATTCTGCAACTTGTTGTAGAATATACTATTCTCCCTCCATATATGAGCCGATCAGACGAGAATTGGTATAACTCAGATATTTCGAATTTTTGAGTTCAATTTCATTCTATGGATGAATGGTAAAGTCGAAACAATTTTGTGACCGAGTTAGAGCCTGTTGATGTTTTACCTCTCCACGAAATACCTTGATTTTTGAAAGGTAAAATTTTAATTTCCCAACAAAACACTTAAAATGGAGTTATACCACTTTTCCTCTAAGCGGCTCATATTCATTCGTAGATAGTTTCATCATTTCTGCTACATTATACATTCCTACCGACTTTTCTGTGCTCGCTGTGTTGCCAAATGTATTATAGTTTTTTTATGGAGTGAATATTTAGAAAGTTGCGACGTAATCGAGGAATACTGTTAGTTTTGTATTCGAATTTGAATTCTGCGTGGACGAGACGGAACTCTATAATGGGAATTGATTTTTCAGCAGTTTCCACCTGGGAGATACGCTTGTCCGAATACGAATTATTATTTTTGAATTGAGTTTTAATTCGAAATTAGATAAGTCATATGGAGACCGATGGTAATGTTATTGCATCAGAAATTTTCTAGCATTTATACCCACCGCACAGCCAATAGGTAGTAGAAGATATAATAATTTAATACTCGCGTTTCTCTCATTAATTTTATCTGAATCGTTAAAAAGTGTCGAAATGAAGATATAACCGAAATACGGATTGTCTGAAAGTAATGAAACTCAGGAAAATAATGGTTGTATCATCAAAATGTCTTTATCCTTGTTCTATTATATGTGGAGGAAAATATAAGGGATCAGAATCCATTGTAGAATGAAAGAAGTCAATCATTTTGTTATAATTACTCAACCCCCCAAGTTGACGGTTTTTTCAAGGTAAAATTGATAGAGCGTACATTCAATTATAAAAAATTATTGATATGATTTCTACTACTTCGACGTATAACACTTTGTTACAGGTAGAAATTATTTATCGAACAGATACTTATTTTGGGAGCAAGAAACATAACTGTGAAGTAAAGAAAATCGATAATCGATATGTGACATTACTAAGAATTACGTTGGAAAAACATAATTTTAAAGTTTTTCTTATATTTCTGCGTTTCATTGTTCAGATATCTCAATCATTCCTCCAAATTTACCTCTATTACCATATATTGAATTAACGTATGAAATTAAATTTCCGTTCCTCATTTGGATTCGAACCTGCATTCCTTGGTTCCTCACTGCTTCAATTTTCGTTCTGACCAGCACCTTACCAGTTCATCCATCCGCTTATAAACTTGTTGTAGGATATCAAAAGTGCGTGCATTTTATCGTCTTATTGGTTCAATGGATACAAGTAATAAAAGAATGCGATATAACTGTCGATCGGATACTGAATATTCACGATTTAATCTTAGAAAAAAATGAAAATGGAAGCTCCGAATAATATAATTCGTAGAAATAATGTTACTTATGCAAGTTACCGTAATAATGATACGATGAACGAATTTTGCGGAATAATATCAGTTCAAGGACTTCATCACTTTATTTTAAATATTTTATTCAAACGCTATAATCAATACTACGTATTATAATTTATTTTCATTCGTTGCCATACTGAAGGCATAAACAATAATATTCCCTTCAGTGATGACAGTACTAGCTGTGTTACATATAGAGTTCACACTATTGATAACACACCAAATACTCTTTAATGTAATCCCGTGCCTTTCCACAATCAAATTTGACTTGTAAGTGATTAGCTGATCACTATGATCTATATATATGATTTATCTTATCATCAGTATTATTCGAATAAACTTGGCCGGCCATTTTCGACCCAATGAACGGAAAGAGGACATAATATGTCCTTGTTGTCGAAATCAAAATGTATACTTACTGTAATGAATGCCCAAATTCCACTATAGCAAACCTATGGAAACTAGGACAACCCCAATTTCAACAATGATCTGTTACTGTGTAGTATGTATTAAATTAAAAACTATTATGTAAATATTGTAATATCATTGAAATTCAACGTGACAACGCGTTGTATGCGTTTGGCATGTGAAATTTACATTTCATTATTGAAAGGAAAGCAGAGAGTACAGTAGAGTAGAAGCAGAGTATATATCTGGTAGAAGTATTTTATTTTTCCCTGAACACTGTATCTATTCTCTATCGATTCATCCTGAATTTTCAATGAAGAATTGATTCACGGGATAGTGTAGAACGTACAATTTTTTTTGATATAGGAATAATTCGGAATAATATTATATTTTCTTTACAGAGGGATTAAAAACAACCGTTAGTGATTTTCTTATTGTATGACTCTCGATACAGATATTGTTTGTAAGATCTTTACCTAGTCTTTGTCAAATTTATATATTAGAAATCGCTATAATATATACACATAATCTTTAATGTTGGATATAGATTCGATAGAGTTTTTCTTAAACATTAAGGAAGTTATTCAGTAGTTACGATCGGATAACAAAATATTCGGACGATAACGAATTGTTATACGGGTGGCGCCAATTATTTTTCGCTTTTATTAATTTTAATAAGCTTCTCAGGGGTGATTCTATCTTATATTGGAAAAAAACCTAAATTAAGTTGAATATAGTATATTTAACAGGAAAAAACAATCTATTGGATATCTGCAAACAGTGCAAACCTTAAAACTACTCTATAGTCTAATACTAATCTAATCTAATCTTTTACCTTCCATTAACTAGTGATATCTCTTCTGGTCATTTGTGGCTTCCTTTTCTGATTGTTTCTTCTAAAAAACAGTGAAGTCTTTTCAGTTCCTTTGTAGCCCCTGAGGACAGCACTGTTGATTTTTGACCTGACCGTGAATGGTGGCCGCTAAGCTTGAAGCACTCAATTCAATTCAAAAGGGTCAACGTGAACAAGCGCGACAAAGAGTGCTGACTTTGCGTCAGTGCTTTTTTATATTTTTTCCGTTACTGTTTGTTCTTAGATAAATTATAAATTCAAAATCTGAAGTATTTTTAAGTATTGGATGGAAATGTAAAATTTTAAAACTAATTTGTAAAAGAAATTGAAAGAGCTGTTTAAAGAAATCTTACTGGATCCCCAATGCCATTCATAGATTTTGTGTTAATTCTTACCCTGGCCTGGGGTTGATGGTGGCGAAATAAAAAATATCGGAAAATATCATAAAAAAAAGCACTGACGTGAAGTCAGTACTCTTTGGCGCGCGTATTCACGGTGACTAATTTGAATTGAATGATGAGTACTTCAAGCTCAGTGGAAAGAGCGAGCCGAAGATCTACCCAAAGGATAGTGGACACCATTCACTGTCGGTTCAAAAATTAACAGTGCTGTATCTAAGCTGCCATCAGGAAAGAGTAACAAAGTTGGAAAAGAACACAACTGACCCTCCTTAGTCGCACAAGCTCCTAGAAGATTTGGGAGGGTCAGTATAATCCTAATCATGTTTATAGCACGCGCGCCAAAGCAGATTGACTTTTTACGCTTTTTCTTTCATTGTTAAGTCACTCTGCTTTTGCGCGCGTGCTATAAACATGATTAGGATTATACTGACCCTCCCAAATCTTCTAGGAGCTTGTGCGACTAAGGAGGGTCAGTTGTGTTCTTTTCCAACTTTGTTACTCTTTCCTGATGGCAGCTTAGATACAGCACTGTTAATTTTTGAACCGACAGTGAATGGTGTCCACTATCCTTTGGGTAGATCTTCGGCTCGCTCTATCCACTGAGCTTGAAGTACTCATCATTCAATTCAAATTAGCCACCGTGAACACGCGCGCCAAAGAGTACTGACTTCACGTCAGTGCTTTTTTTTTTTCAAGTTCCTTTAACAAATATAGCTATCAATACAGTTTGGCTGTTGGCTTTACCGTATTTCACAAAAAATTGCGATTGTGGGAAGCAATTGCCTCTTCTCACAATCCGAACGAATTTTAATATAGATGTACCGAATATAGTTATTTATAAATTCGCCTCAGGGCTACCATACAGACAACTCAGAAACAATGCTATTTCCCCCAAACTGACTTGTGTCCGTGCACTGAATTGACATGAATATTCTTTTAAATCCTCACAATATCGGCTCATTACTCCCAACATAACTCAAACAACCCAAAAACATTCACTTCTCGTCTACGCATGCGCAATATACTCGTGGCTGCAAGTCCTCCCAAAATTACACACCTCACAAAAAACTCCAATTCTCCAACACTAGTGGTTCAGGATATATCACTTCTTGAATCCACGCATGCGCAGACCCTCACCAGGGGATTCTATAGAGGAATAGCATCCGCCACCCCAAAATGCCAATACTCTCTGACGAAAGCACCAGCAGTTAAATCACTGATGGTCTGCTCATGCGCATAACGAAAAATGCCCGTAAGGGGTAACATCAATTTCGAAATTAGCCCCAGGGCCACGGTACGGACACTTTAACTCGGAAACAACGCTACATCCCCCAAACTGACTTGTCCTTGCACTGAATTGCCATGAATATTCTTTTGAAACCTCACAATATCGGCTCAGCACTCCCAACATAACCCATACAACCCAAAAACAGTCACTACTCTTCTGCGCATGCGCAATCTACTTGCGGCTAAAAGTCCTCTCAAAATCACACACCTTACAAAAAACTCCGATTCTCCAACACTAGTGGTTCAGGAGATATCACATCTTTAATCCACGCATGCGCAGACCCTCAATAGGGGATTCTATGGAGGAATAGCATCCGCCACCCCAAAACCCCAATCCTCTCTGACGAAAACACCACCAGTTAAATCACTGATGGTCTGCTCATGCGCATAACGAAAAATGCCTGTAAGGGGTAACATCAATTTCAAAATTAGCCCCAGGGCCACGGTACGAACACTTTAACTCGGAAACAACGCTACATCCCCCAAACTGACTTGTCCTTGAACTGAATTGCTATGAATATTCTTTTAAAACCTCACAATATCGACTCAGCACTCCCAACATAACCCATCCAATTAAAAAAACAGTCACTTCTCTTCTGCGCATGCGCAATCTACTCGCGGCTAAAAGTCCTCTCAAAATAACACACCTTACAAAAAACTCCGATTCTCCAACACTAGTGGTTCGGGAGATATCGCATCTTTAATCTACGCATGCGCAGACCCTCATCAGGGATCTGGATTCTATGGAGGAATAGCATCCGCCACCCCAAAACCCCAATCCTCTCTGACGAAAACTACAGCAGTTAAATGACTTCTCATCTGTAGTAAATTTTTGATTTTTTTCAAGTCACGTGATCTTCACGAAATTTTGCAAAAGTGTTTGCATTGGTCTTTTGCATCTAACTACTGAGTTTCAATTTAATCAGACCAGTATTTTTCGAGTTATCGTGAACACAAAATTTTAAAATTTTTGAAATTTTTTTTTGCCACTTTAGGGCCGTCCGGTCATAACAAAACTTCAAAGGTCATGATTCTTCAATTTGATGCCAAATTTCAGAAAGATCGAGTGATCGGTTCCGGAAATATTCATAAAAAACGTTTTGACTAAAAACGGCCTTAACTCCGAAACCGCTCGGTGGATTTCGCCCGTTAACGAACTTGTCCGAGATATTTACGCTACAAAACTACCCTGAAAATTTCAACGCTCTAAGTCGTTCCGTTCGAGAGTTATCGTGCTAACGGCTGGACCGGCCGGCCGGCCGGACCGGACGGACAGAATTGAATTTGACCTCGAATTCTTCATCAGGGAGTCGAACCCAATCGTTTAGACCATTTTCGAAAAAAAAATCGAAAAATACAGACATTGTGACGAAATGATAGCACGCTGTTCCTTGCGGAACACGCGCGCAAAAATGACTGATCTGAGCCTTTTTTTGAAATGTTCACGCAGTTCCTGAAAATGGCTCAGTTCTATTTTCAGTTGGCTGCCCTGTATATTAACTTATTATTACATTAATATCAACCATACGACCAAATTGAGAAAGTATTCAGTAAGATATGTCCAATAACTGAAAAAATCAAAAGTTCTAAACCAGTCATTCAGTGGTTAAATGATGATATAAAGCAGTTAATGAAACAAAGAGATGGTAAATACAAAATGGCGGTTTTCACAAAAAGCAATACAGAATGGAAAAATTTAAGAAACTCCGAAACGAGGTTACATCTAAACTAAGAAAGGCAGAAATAAATTATTATCATAACATCATTCAGGACAGTTCTGGTCAAAATATTTGGAAAAAATTGAAACCTTTAGTAAACAGTAATGAAAATCAAATTCTTGACAGTGTGTTTTTCGATGATATTGAGTTAACTGAGGTATGCGAGACATGCGAGATGCCAATAATTTCAATAATTATTTCATTCGGAGTGTAGAGGACATTGTATCAAAGATTCCAAAAAATTATTCTTTCCGTCCGTCTGAAGTTGGAGGTGGTCCAGGTTTTTCAAAATTTTCAAAAGTAGGAATGAAACAGTTGAAGAAATGTGTGAAGATGCTCAAAAAAACCTCTGGAACGGATGGAATCACAACGAATATATTTAAAGATGCTTTCGAAGTAGTGGGAAATCGCTTACTTGATTTGGTGAACACATCTTTGGAATACGGTAGTTTTCCTGAAATATGGAAGATATCGACTGTTACACCCATTGAAAAGGTAGCTAATACAAAATATTGTGAGGAATTTAGAGGTATACACACACTTACAATATGTGAAAAAGTTTTAGAATTGGCTGTGAAAGACCAACTGCTTGGATATTTGTGTGAAAACAAGTTTCTTGTAGATAATCAATCCGGTTTTCGTAAAAATCATTCCTGTGAAAGCTCACTAGTGAACATTTGTCATGAGTGGTTAAGGGAGATTGATAAGAACAAAATTATACTAGCTGTTGCCATAGATTTTAAGAGGGCATTTAAAACAATAGATCGGAAGCTGTTAATACAAAAATTGAAATCGATTGGAATATCCGGTGTAGTTTTGGATTGGTTCACATCTTACCTGACTGGTAGGAAACAAAAAGTTGAATTTAATGGAGTTGAATCAGATAGTGTAGATAGTGAACATGGCGTTACACAAGGAACAACGTTAGGAACTTTATTATTTCTTATTTATATAAATGATATCGTCGAATATGTAAAATATTGTAAATTGTCAGCGTTCGCAGATGACACGATTTTGTTTATTGTGGGTGAAGATGTGTTTCTACTTGAACTTTTGATGAACGAAGATCTAAAAATATTATATGATTGGTTGGCAAATAATCAATTACAAGTTAATTTTGATAAAAGTAGTTTCATGATTTTGGGAAAAGAAAAACGCCTCACAATAAATGAAGGAAATGTAAATATAGTGATAGGAAATAATTCGTTAAAAAAGTAAATTCAATAAAGTACCTAGGTGTTATGATGGACTCTAACTTGAGATTTCATTTACATGCAGATTATGTCATGAAAAAAATGGCTCAAAGAATTCACTTTATAGGAAGAATTAGTAGGAAAATTGATATGAAAACTAGAGTTATGTTGTTTAAGGCAATTGTTTTACCTCATTTGGATTTCTGTTCGTCACTCTTGTTCGGTTTACCATCAAATTGTGTGGATAAAATACAAAAAATTGTAAATAGGGGTATGAGAATAGTTTTGAGGTGTGGTAGAAGAACTCCAATTAGATTAATGTTGGAAGCCCTTAATTTGATGAGTGTCAGGCAGAGGATTATTTATAAAACCTTAGACTTAATTTATAGAATTAAGCATAACATGCTACCGAATTATTTATCACAGAAGGTGACATATATTTCTGATATTCATCACCACGATACAAGATCTAGGAACAACTTTTTTGTTGATACTTACCGTACTAGTTCGGTTACGGGCTCAACTTTGGTGAAGGGACTGGTTTATTATAATGCTCTGCCTCATATACTTAAAAGTTCTGATGATTACAGAACATTCAAAAAATTGTTACTTACACATATAGGGCAGCATTAATAACTGATAGGAATTGCTTGTTTATTTTTTTTTTCATTTTGTTGTGAATAGTGTCTTCTCACTAAATAAAGAGATATTATTATTATTATTATTATTATTAATAATTTCAACCATACATTCCTCTCATCAAATTGCCTTTTTTTCTTTACCATTTAGCCAGATTCGATTCAGGTAAATAGTTACAAGTGTTCGGAGACTTCAGTTCACAATATGCTAATATCCTGCACTTTGTCAACCTTTCAACAAGGAAACCTATTAGTGGAATCTTTTTTATAGAACAACAGAAAAACTGTATTTTCTGATGCTTGAAATTCAATTATATTGTTTGAAACCACGCATTTACTCCCGCGATTATTATGTTTTTTTTTAATGCAGCATTTGTAAAAAAAATATTCCAATATTCTTGACTTTTAAAACACTAAACTTCAACACGATTTCCGTCCAATATCCAATTTTTTCTACTATATGATTATAAACGATTTCATCATCGCCTATTCTCACATTCTTCTGCTACTAGCTGTCCAATTTAGTGTACATTTGATACAGTGGATGCACAGCATAGAAGCGACCATTTTATGGAGTCGCCAAACCTTTCGTTGCCTGTATTTCTATTATGAGATTAAGGAGCTGAGTGCCATGCAGATTGAATCACTTTAGTTGCTTTTAAAATGTTGTAATCATCCATTTTGGTTAAAAAATAAGTAATTTTGTTTCAACCTGATTTCTGTTTTCAGCAACTCGATCGAGATCAACCAAACGGCAGACCGCAGTGGCGTTTCACAGTGTTCGCTCAAGACGAAGGTGGCGAAGGTTTAGTAGGCTATGCCGACGTTCAAGTGAATCTCAAAGATATCAACGATAATGCTCCTATATTCCCTCAAGGTGTTTACTTCGGAAATGTAACAGAAAACGGTACAGCTGGTATGGTAGTCATGACGATGACAGCTGTGGATTATGATGACCCTTCGGAAGGTACAAACGCTAGACTGATATACTCCATAGAAAAGAATGTAATAGAAGAAGAAACAGGTTCTCCCATTTTCGAAATAGAGTCGGAAACAGGTGTGATCAAAACTGCAGTGTGTTGCTTAGATAGAGAACGGACCCCTGATTATTCAATTCAGGTTGTAGCAATGGACGGAGGTGGACTCAAAGGAACAGGTACCGCATCTATAAGGGTCAAAGATATCAACGATATGCCACCGCAGTTCACGAAAGATGAATGGTTTACAGAGGTGGATGAAACAGATGGCGTAGCATTACCTGAAATGCCTATTTTGACTGTTACAGTACACGACGAAGACGAAACTAACAAATTTCAATATAAGGTCATAGAAAACAGCGGGTATGGAGCTGATAAGTTCACCATGGTGAGAAATAACGACGGAACAGGTTCTCTCAAGATCGTCCAACCTCTAGACTATGAGGATCTTCTTCAGAGCAACGGATTCAGGTTCAGAATCCAGGTGAATGACAAAGGTGAAGATAACGATAATGACAAATACCACGTGGCTTACTCTTGGGTAGTTGTTAAGTTGAGAGATATCAATGATAATAAACCTCAGTTTGAAAGACCGAATATAGAAGTATCAGTATATGAGAATGCAGATGTTGGCAAGAGCTTGGAAACATTCAAGGCGACTGATCCTGACCAAGGTGGTAAGAGCAAAGTTTCCTATGCGATTGATAGGAGTTCAGACAGAAAACGGCAATTCTCCATCAACCAAGAAGGTACTGTTAGTATACAGAGATCATTGGACAGAGAAGATACTCCAAGACATCAGGTTAGTTACCGTTTCCTATATTGATTGCTCAAAAATATAGGAACTATCCGTTGTCGTTCCAATACACAATACTTTTTTCTTTGCAGGTGAAAATTCTTGCTATAGACGACGGTATTCCACCCAAGACTGCAACAGCTACCCTAACCGTCATAGTACAAGACATTAATGATAATTCTCCCACATTTTTGAAAGATTATAGACCTGTCCTTCCGGAACATGTCCCTCCAAGAAAGGTTGTGGAATTACTAGCTACAGACGATGATGATCGGTCTAAGAGCAATGGTCCTCCATTTCAGTTCAGATTGGATCCTGGCGCTGATGATATCATCAGAGCTTCTTTCAAGGTTGAGCAAGATCAGAGTGAGTAATGTTCAGTCTGTGTTATTTCATTCTACAAGCGAAAACAGGTCCACCTCTGAAGTATCACGTCACGTCTGCTATGCAACAAGATTTTTTTTCTTTGAAACGGTTATCTCATTCCATATAATATTTGTTCCAGAATTTCTCTGCCATTATACGTACGATATTTCCACCAAATACTTTGTTTAGTTAACTGAATATCTTTCAAATCAACAACAATGACATGGCACTTCTTCATGTAAATTCTTATGAGAATTTTTTGTTCAATCAATGGAGCTCCACATGGATTATGCAGGCAATTATGTTGAATTGTGTTACTTAAAATTGGTGCATTTCCACCCCATTTTCCCAATAAATTGCATAAACTTCTGGACCATTCTTTTGTTCGTCTGGAAGTAGCATTCATCAGCAATATTTATATCAGTGATGAATTACTCTCAATTCATCATAGCATCCGATAAACGAGCGATTTTCCAGAAATTGCAAGTGCAATTCAAGTATTCCGAATGGTCATTCCCTGGTCTATCACCATTTCCAAGATATTACAAGGTTCATGGGGCATCTTGTAAACTCGTGTCCAGTAAAATGGCGGCAATTTCCAGGATTCAGAATGTCGAAAAGTATAACTGTGGAAGTGCTCCTTATAATTCCATAAACATTTAGTTTGATGAACACTAGTAAGAAACTCTCAAAATAGTCTCTAGAACATTATATTTAGCACATATTCTACCAGGATCGGAATAACTTGTATCCTTTCACGCTTATAATTTTGAATACCCTGTAAGCAGAAATTGGGTAGTATTATTATATAATATTATAATATTATTAGGTAGTAGTGCGGTTGGCTCAGTGGGAGAGTAATTGACTTGGGAGCGGAAGCCCCAAGTTCAATTCCGAGGCTAGGAAAGAAAATTTCTAGTCACGGTAATCGCCACCATTCGCTGTTGGGACAAAAATTAACAGTGCTGTGCCTAAGGTGGCGTAAGGACACAGTAACAAAGCCTACACAGAACACAACTGGTTCTCCTTACTCGCTCAAGCTCTTCGAGAGCTTATGAGGGGTCTCCTTGTGGAAGACCTAGGAGGATCAGTATAATAATATACAATACAATACAATTGTGTATTATCCATTGAATGTTGAATGAATCACTTTGCTATGAAAATCAAGACAATTTATGTTCCCTTCGAAAGATGAAATGCAAGTCAAAAGTTATGATTCCGAAATCTCCTGCACTCAGCACTGCTGCGTGCGGCAGTGTTGCCGCAGCGCTACTGGTCGCCATAAATTTTCTATAGATTTATTTGAGATTACATTTCGAGGCAAAACTGCCACCGTCGTATGAATTAAGCAGCACTGCTGAGTGCAGCGGAGTTCGAATTCATAACTTCGTGTGTGCATCATGCACCTTGGATTCAAAAGACCTTAAAACTGTTTCAGAATGAAGTCTTGTTAGATCATTAGAATTCTGTAATTCTAGGAGAGAAAAGTGGTTTTGTCATGAACTTAATCTTGAGAGATCCATGAGAAATGGTAAAAATGTTGTTATGAAATACAATATTACACTGAGGATATTTACAGAAAATCACAATTCTACTGTACCTTTCAGAATATAATAATAAAAAATTTAAATAAACCATAAACTACTATCGATTAAAGAAATTATGATCAAAATATGAAACCAGAAAAGTACCTAGTGTAGGAAATAGGTCTCTTGCATTAATTTTTTTTATTATCGGAATCGATTATTATACCCATAAGAATAATGAAACAGTTCAACCGCCGTCAAAAATTTCAATTTTCAAGGAGAAAACGATCGTTGAAATTTGGCTCCACATAATAGCTGTTCAAACGATGGAAACTTGGCGCCCATCCGTGACGTCAACCGTCATATCTACTCTCTCTCCCTCTTCTCCGTATCCGTTTCACTGTTAGTTTCGCTATAACAAACAGATGGACTCGCCGAGGGTAGATTTCGATTACGTCTCTCTCTTCTCGTGTCCGTTTCACTATTTGTTACGCTGTAAAAAGCAGATGGTCTCGCCGAGGGTAGATTTTGATTACGTCAGCAACGATTGTACCAATCAGAAGCGTTTCACCTCATTTGAATTTGCTACCTGATATTCCGATTTTCAATACCAAAATATTCGAATTTTATAAATTTTGAAAGTGGATAAGGACACACATAATTATCAGATATTGAAGTAGATTTAGAAAAACATAAAACATATGATATTTCGTGTTACATGTAAGAGATCTATTGTGCCAGGTCCGACGAATATTACCTCAAGTCCTCAAAATTATTTTACAGAGGGTGCAAACGGCGATGGTATGGCAATAATTTCCTCTTTGAGATCTTTCGACCGAGAACAACAAAAAGAATACCTAATTCCCATCGTTATCAAGGACCATGGAAATCCTGCGATGACCGGCACCAGCACCCTAACAGTAGTTATAGGGGACGTCAACGATAACAAGATGCAACCCGGGACCAAAGAGATCTTTGTGTATAATTATCAGGGCCAGTCACCGGAAACGGAAATTGGCCGGGTGTACGTCTACGACCTGGACGATTGGGACCTACCCGATAAGAAATTCTACTGGGAGGGACCTGAACATCCTCGTTTCAAGCTAAACGAAGATACGGGAATGATTTCGATGCGGCAGAACACGCGGGACGGCAAATATCAGTTGAAATTCAAAGTTTATGATAGGAAACACACACAGACAGACGTGCCCGCAAACGTGACCGTCACTGTGAAGGAGATTCCGCACGAAGCCGTTGTTAACTCTGGATCGGTCCGCATAGCTGGAATAACAGATGAGGATTTCATCAGGATTTGGGACTATAAAACCCAAAGTTTATCCAAGGGTAAGGCAGAAAAGTTCAAAGAGAAGATAGCAGATCTGCTGAATACCGATCGGGAAAATGTCGACGTATTCAGCGTGCAGTTGAGGCGTAAACATCCTCCGGTTACTGACGTTCGATTTTCTGCACATGGCTCTCCATATTATAAACCAGTTAGATTAAATGGCATTGTGCTAATGCATCGAGAAGAAATTGAAAAAGATGTCGGTATCAACATAACAATGGTAGGCATTGACGAGTGTCTATATGAAAACCAAATGTGCGAAGGTTCTTGTACTAATACCCTTGACATAAGTGCCTTACCCTATATGGTCAATGCCAATAAAACATCCCTTGTTGGTGTTCGCGTTGACGTTCTTGCAGAGTGTACATGTGGCGCACGAAACTTTAGCAAAGAAGAAAACTGTCGCAATAATCCTTGTTACAACGGAGGCAGATGCATAGAAAATAGATACTCCATAACATGTTCCTGTCCTGCTGGTTACAATGGTCCAAGATGCCAACAGACATCTAGAAGTTTCAGAGGAAATGGTTGGGCGTGGTATCCTGCTTTGGAAATGTGCGATCATTCGCACCTTAACTTTGAGTTCGCCACTAGAAAACCTGATGGACTCTTGTTGTATAACGGGCCGATTGTTCCACCCGAATCCGAAGAAACTATGGTATCAGATTACATCGCAGTGGAACTAGAACGTGGTTTTCCCAGACTCCTCTTAGATTTTGGATCGGGAACTTTGGAACTAAGGGTGAAAACCAAAAAGACTTTGGATGATGGGGAATGGCATCGCCTCGATATATTCTGGGATACTGAAAATGTGAGAATGGTGGTTGACTACTGTAAATCAGCAGATGTTGCTGAACTTGAAGATGGGACTCCACCGGAATTTGACGATAGTTCTTGTCAAGCTCAAGGCACAATTCCATCATTCAACGAATACCTCAATGTTAACGCACCCTTACAGTTGGGAGGTCTCTACGTCGAGCAGTTCGATCCTACACACTACCATTGGCAATATATGCCTGTCGGAAAATCCTTCGACGGCTGTATCAGAAATCTATTCCACAACTCTAAATTATACGACCTGGCTCACCCTGGTCTGTCAAGAAATAGTGCTCAAAGTTGCCCACAAGCAGATGACATGTGCGGTAGGACTGAGTCGACGGCAAGATGCTGGGAACACGGAACGTGTGTAGGAAGCTTCAATGAAGCTAAATGCCATTGTAAACCGGGATGGACTGGTCCATCATGTACCGTTCCGACAATTCCGACCACTTTTAAACCACAATCTTATGTCAAATATGCTCTAAGTTTCGAACCTGACAGATTTTCCACACAAATCCAACTTAGGTTCCGAACGAGAGAAGAGCATGGTGAATTATTCAGAGTTTCTGATCAGCACAATAGAGAGTATGGTATCTTAGAAATCAAGGATTCCAGATTGTACTTCAGATATAATCTCAATTCATTAAGAACCGAGGAAAAGGATATCTGGTTGAGCGCAGTAGCTGTAGATGATGGTCAATGGCATGTGGTGAGAGTCAATAGATACGGATCTGCAGCAACCCTCGAGTTGGATGGTGGAGAAGGAAGGAGATATAACGAAACTTTCGAATTCAGTGGACACCAGTGGTTGCTTGTTGATAAGCAAGAAGGAGTTTATGCAGGCGGTAAAGCTGAATACACAGGAGTGAGGACATTTGAAGTTTATGCAGACTATCAGAAGGGTAAGATATTCTAGATCCCAGTTTCAATTAATGCAGAAATGAACAAATGTATTGGATTTTTTAGGATGTCTGGATGATATTCGACTAGAAGGCAAGCATCTTCCTCTTCCGCCAGCTATGAATGGAACTCAGTGGGGACAAGCAACAATGGCTAGGAATTTGGAGAGAGGTTGTCCATCTAATAAACCCTGTGCCAACGTTATTTGTCCCGATCCTTTCGAATGTGTTGATTTGTGGAACGATTATGAGTGCACGTGAGTATAAATGACTTTCCAAGATCAATAATAAAATCCTTCATGGTTTTCTCATTAGTAACTTGTTATATAATTATATTATTTTCAATTGCGCAGGCACTGAGTAGGTATTTTATGTTTTCATCTGTCCCATTTAATATTTAAGTAGTTCCTCTGTGTTTCTTCCTTTCATCATTCCAAACCTTTTTTTTTTTTCACTGATTTCATCTATACTTCGTATTGCTCATTCTATTATATTTCTTCGTGCGAATAAAATATTCCCGACATTATTGCTATTGAAATAATTGTAGAATTGAGACCTTTGCTTTCAATGATGGAAGTTCGTTTACAGGATGAAGGTCTGGGTATTGATCAAAACACCCCCGTTTAAAACAACGCCGACTGGTTGCGGTTTTATCCTAAAACCTTCTTCAGGGCTCTAAAATGAATACAAAATACAAATTTTTCAAAATAAAAAATGTGAGAAAGACATGGTCTTTGGCGCTCTTATCCAACTACTAGCGAGTAATTATTCAAACTTTGACAAATCATATCTCCAAAAGTATTGGATTCCCAGAGTTGGGAATGATATCAGTGGATTCTCATGATAGAACTGCATAATAAAACAAATATCCCCGAAAGTATTGATTTCTCACAGTTGGAAATTATATCAATCGATTCTTATTATTATTATTATTATTAAAAAAATACATAGAGTTGAGGTAAAAAAACCTATAAACTCAAAAGCTCAAAAAAAAAAAGAAAATACAATTCCACAATGAAAGAAAGTATGAAAAAAATATTAACAAAAAAAAGAATTAACATGGCAAAAAAAAAGAATTATCAATCAGTTCAACAGTCCAGAGTAACACTGCATACACATCTCATCCCCCACGCTTCCAGCTGTCATAGCGGTTTTTGAAAGTGTTTACACTAGGAGATTCAGCCACAGGACCTGGTAAGCCATTCCAAACGTCAAAAATTCTATTAGATAGAAATCGCATGCGTGTAGTTGTCCTGAAGGGTTCCTTGGCAAGTTTATAGGCGTGTCCTCGAAGGTTGTTTCTGTTGAGCTGAAACAAATGACGCATGTTGATACCGAATTTACCGGTAATAGACCGATAAGCCACTATTAAATCGCCTCTAGTGCGTCGCTCCTCAAAGGACGCTAAGCCAAAGAGACGCAGCCTAGCTGCGTAGTCAGGACGATTAATGGCAGCAAAAGGAATCCTGGTACACCACCTCTGGACTGATTCCAATAAGTTTCGATCCCCCTGGAGAGCAGGCCACCAAGCAGGTCCAGCATACTCCAGAATGGGTCTTACGTAGCTTTCATAAAGTATCTTCATTGTCTGGACGCTGCAGGAGCTGAAAGACCTATGCAACATGTAGGTGGTTCTTTTTGCTTTAGCACAGATGGATGCAATGTGCTCAGACCAATCTAGGCTGTTCGTGACGGTCAGACCCAAATCTCTCTGCTTCTCAACGACGACAAGAGGACGGCCACAAAGCGTATACGGAACACGTGGATTACTCCTACCCATGTGAACAACACAACATTTATCGAAGTTCAGCGGAAGCAACCAGTCCTCCATCCACTGCTCCAAAGCATCAAGATCAAGTTGCAGCTGATTCGTATACATTGATGGAACTCCGTATAATTTTGTGTCATCGGCATACAGCAGGCACCTGGATCTTATGAGGCGGGGAAGATCAGCTGTGTACAGTATGAAGAGAATTGGTCCAAGCACCGATCCCTGTGGTACACCACCAGAAATTGGACTGCTAATGGAGGAGAATGCACCACCAACCCTGACCATGAAGGTTCTCATACTCAGAAATGATTCAATCCAAGACAGCAAGTTGCCACGAATTCCAAGATGTCTCAACTTGCCGAGCAAACGTCGGTGGGGTACTCGGTCAAAAGCCTTCGCGAAGTCCAAATATATCACGTCCATTGGAAGGCCGTCATCAAGTGATCTACTCCAATCGTCCACTGCAAGGAGAAGATTGGTAAGAGTCGAACGCCCAGGAAGAAAACCGTGTTGCTCTTCCGGGATCAAGTTATTACTTACCGCAAATTTTAAAATCTCATCGGCCAAGATACGCTCGAATATTTTTGCCACTGTTGATACCAGACTTATCGGCCGGTAATTGGTGGGTAAGGTCTTATCTCCACCCTTATGTATTGGGGTTACGGTGGCTGATCGCCAGTCAGATGGAAGAGACGACATATCGAAGGATCGCTGAAATACAAGATATAGAGGCCTAGCGAATGCTCTGGAACATCGCGAAAGAAGGACCGGAGTGATCCCGTCAGCACCGGGTGCGGAAGAAATATTTAATTTAGTCAGATGTCTTTCCACCAGTTCTTCAGATAGAAAAACACCATCCAGCGCGAGGGAAGGGCTGGGGACGCATACTTGTGGAACACAGCCAGGGGGTTCTCTCGAGAATTGAGAAGCAAATGTTTCAGCAAGAACATTAGCAGAAGAAAGTGCATCATGACAAAGCTCACCAGATCCGTCACGAACGATTGGAACTGAAACCTTGCTGTTGAGATTACCGCGGACATACTTGAAGAATTTCTTCCTGCTACCCGATGTAGCTAGTTTGTGTTCAAACTGTCTCTTCGATGATGAAATCAGGTCTGACAAGTAGTTCGAGTAATTTCGATGGTTAAGATAATCCACTCTGCTTCCACTACGAGAATAACGTTGCCAAAGACTCCTCTTCACCCTGACAGCCCTCGCGATGTCACCACTTATCCACGGTTTCAACGGACTTTGCTTGACAGTGATAGACTCAGTGTTACCGTCAACCGCATCTCTAACAATTTCGAGAAATTGACTCCATAAGTCATCCATATCTACGCAACTGTCAAAAGTCCGTGACCAGTCCACACTCATCAAATCTGAAGAAACCCGATCAAATCTTGTCCTCTGGTAAGGTTTACTCTGCATAGTAGGAGGTTTGTTGCTACAAAACTGCAACCGAGTCATCAGCAAAACGTGGTCAGATTTTCCAAGAGGAGACAGGTATTGTATATCCGAAAGGAGGTCGGAGTCGGAGGTTACAAGAAGATCCAAGGTAGAAGGCGTCTGCCCACATCGATATCTGGTTGGTTTCAGAACTAACTGGTGGAGGCCTGAATTAAGTATGAAATCAGCAAATGGAAAAGAGGGAGAGCCAAAAGCAGGTAAAATTGACAGAGGCCACCTAATATCAGGGCAGTTAAAGTCACCAGTCACCAAAATGTTACTGCGAGAAAGGTGGAGCTCTCGTAGGAACTGAATCACCGCTGTATCGTCTGTATTCGGTCTGGGCCTATAAATACATGCTAGGGTCAAAGAGATGTCAGCATTAGAGATGTCAAGAAAGATATTGTCAATGCCCATCCAATCCTCATGGAACGCCAAAATCTTGAAATTTTTGACAATAGAATCATGTAGATAGATGCACACTCCTCCGTGCCCAACTGTACGTACACTATCATTACGAAAAACAGTGTAATTTGGTATATAACAAACTGAATCGGCAATGGATGGTTGGAGCCAAGTTTCTGCTATAAAGATTATGGATGGTTTGTGAGTGTGAACAAATGCTAGTAGCTCAGTGAACTTGGACATCAACGACTGAGCATTGGTATAAATTATTGGCCAAGAGTTAAGCGAGGGCAGTTTTTTGAATCGGGCAACTTCGTTCCACCAGTCGGGACTACTGTTGGTTTTCCTTTGAGATACCTAATTGTAAAAAGAGTTTCTCCTTGTTCACGTCTCCTCCTCAATGATAGAACTGCATCATAAAGAATTAAATTAAAAAAGTAGGTCTATCATTCACCTCCTATGTTGGAATTAGCAAATTATAATTAGGCGGAGGTTACAGGGTCAATCTGATATCAATATGACATCAATCCATTAGTCCATCAGTCTACGCGTATACAATCAGTTTCCCGTCAATCTTGCATCCTTGATTGATTTCATACCAAACCGGATTGACCGTGTAACCTCCGTCATATATGCATTATATGAAAGCATTATATGAAATCGATTCATTATTGAAATTTTGACAATATACAATACAGTGAAACCTCTCTTCGGCGGACACCATTGGGACCGTGAAAAAGTGTCCGCCTAACAGAGATCTCCGCACAAGGGAGAGCTTGACCACAAATGATTGAAAGGTGTATTGAATAAAACAGTAAATATAATCATTCATATATTATGAAACCAAAAATATTAGAAAATAAATATTTTATAATTAAAAGAAACGAAAATATGCAGATTCTTCAAGTGGCTAAGAAATATTCTGTCTATCGTTTACCTATAAGTTTTAACTAAGGTGGTTTCTCTACTACCTCTGGGTCTCCTTTATTCTCAGCGAACCCTTTCAACGTACATATTCAAAATACTATTGGCTTAGTTGTAGAATATCAACGCGAAATTTTGTGAGGATCGTTTCAATAGAATTTTTTTAAAAAATCATTGAAAATCATTGAAAAAAATTCTATACATTTATCAAAAACTGTTCGTCCGACATCGCTGAAATTTTGCGAGAGCCTTCAAAAGCTAACTCTACTGTCAAGTTCCAAGTTTGAACACGATCGGATCTATATCGACCATCTGACCTGTCTGACCAGTCTTTTGTGAGTTCAGTAGATGGGTGACATTTTCCTCGATAACTTTTGAACGAAAGGAGATAGGGACTTGCAATTGTCAGGGTAGGTTGCGAATCCGAATGGGAGGGTTCAGTTGGTTTTTGAGCATAATCGGTCCAACAGTTAGACCCACCTGGAATATTATTTCATCGATTAGACAAGAAATATAGACTCGATCGAATTGACTAGTTGTAGAATATCGACGTAAAGACGTGTGTAAACTTTTGTGAGAACAGTACCTTCCCCTAGAAAAGTCAGAAGCTTTTGCGCGTATATTATATTGTCCATTCTCTTGTAGTGGACACTCTCAATCAAATTAATCTTGAGGAGAATGGACAATACGCGTAAAAGTTCCTTTTTTCACGTCAGCGCTTGAACCAATTTTTTTCTATCAAAATTTTTCAACCACTCCTCCATTATTGTATATATCATCCAAGCCTTTCTGTTACTCTGTTTCTATTACTCATCCAAGCCTCTGTTACTATTTGCTAAGACGCGGAAAAATAGCTCTATCGTCGATGCATACGTTTCGGCTGTCCGCTCAAGGGAAAATTTCGAAACGGATTATACGAAAAATAGGTGTCCGCGTCCGCCAAGGGAGTGTCCGCTCAAGAGAGGGTACTGTCTGAAGGTTTTGCATTGTCTTAAATCCGTACTATGAAAATGTGTCCGTTCAATAGAGGTGTCCGCTTAACGGAGGTGTCCGTTAGTAGAGGTTTTACTGTACATTTCTCCGATAGTATCAGTCTGTTAGAATTGAGAATGATATCAATGCATTCTTATGATAAAAGTGCATCTTTTTTCTTTTTTTTTTTCGTTATTCCGAAACCACCTGGCCGATTTTGCCCAGTAACGAAATACAGAGATATTTATCTCCCAAACCTACTCTGAAAATTTCAACTCTCCAGCCCATTCAATTCGAGAGTTTCGTGTTAACGGCCGGACAGAATCGAGGAACAAGAGCGCCAAAAACGGGGACATTACAATTGTATATATATAATATCTAAAGTTGTTTACACAAAGACGCATTATCACAATCAACAAAAAAAAGCAATAAATTTATCCTACCAACAGTCGATATATTTATTTTCAATTTTAACGAACAGGAACAATTCTAAGAGGATCTGTGGGAGTTACTTACAGTTTTTACATGGTTTAGATGTCAGAGCATTAAAAGTTGGCAATGAATACACCTTAGGCTCAGGGCCGGAGCTAATAAATTTGGTGCCTGAAGCAAGTGTGTTTCGATTTGAAGAATTAAGGATGAAATATGAAAAGTCGGCTGGCGAATTTGCTCAGAATGCCGCCCCGGAAAGTTGGCGCCTGAAACAGTTGCTTCACTGTTTCACCATCAGCGTCGGCCCTGCTTAGGCAACAACAAATGAGAACAATCAGAAAACAACTGGCACAACTGTCAACATTTACGTTCTGAAATATATCATACAAGATATACAGGTGTTTGAATGTTGATTAAGCACTTTGAAATTAAAAATTAATTATTGTCTTTAATTTTATTAATAAGGTAATAATAAGCTGTATTTAAATTTTCTATATCAGTTCTCTTATTTGAAGAATTTTCATCCTGCCTAAAAATATCATCTCAGGAAGTAACCGTTTTCTTAAAATTTCTTGATGACCTAATATTTTTACTGAATCTATGTTGAAGTCAAAGGAATGAAACGTACTCGACAGTTCGACTAGCGCGGTGTTATTTTCCTTTTTCTTTTTCAGTGGGTTTGAATAGAATCTATTTTGTGTTCAGAAATTGTATCTTTAAGATAGCGACCAGTTTGCCCTGTATAGGTACACTGACAATCCTTCGAATAGATCTTATAGATAACATTGCTGATCAATTCTTTAGGAGTTGCATATTTTATTTTTGTTAATAGTTTTATGTTTCTATTGAAAGATCTGAAAGCTACGTTGTTTTTCAATAATTTTTATAGGGTAATCATTTCTTTTCAAGATGGATCTTATTCAAATTACTTTTTGCGCGTATGTTCTGGGGAACATCGCGTTATAGTTTTGCCCAAATGTCTGTAACTTTCGAATTTTTTGACGAAATTGGTCTCAAACGATTAAGTTCGACTCCCCGATGAAGAATCCGAGGTCAAATTTGATTCTGTCCGTCCGGCCGTCCGGCCGGCCGTCCGGCCGTCCGTTGCCACGATAATTTGAGAACGAAAAGAGCTAGCGACTTGAAATTTTCAGGGTGGGTGGCGCATCGCAATACGACGGACAAGTTCGTTAATGGGCATAATCGGCCCAGTGGTTTCCGAGTAATAATTTTGTTTTCAACCAATATAAATCCGATCGAATTGAAACTTGGTGAGTAGTTGTAGAATATGAACCTAAGCACGTTTGTGAGATTTTGGGCGAATCGTATGGCTAGAAAATTTTAAAAAAATTATTAAAAAATATTTTTTTTGTCACGATAACCTGAGAACGGAAAGAGATAGCGGCTTGAAAATTTCAGGTTATGTTGTGCATATGAATGCCACATTTGAGTTTGTTTATGAGCATAATCAACCAAACGGTTTCAGAGTTATAGCCATCTGAAATTTTCTGAAATTTGGTGGTTTTTTGTTCCTCATTAACTCGAAAAATACTGAACCGATTGAATTCAAACATGGTTGTTAGTTGTAGATTGCGAACGCGAAAATGTTTGCGAAATTTGGTGAGGATAGCATTTGTAGAAAATTTTTAATAAATCATTGAAAATAAAAAAAAAAAATTCCATATATCAATAACTATACGTTTGAAATTGCTGAAATTTTGCAAGAGCGTTCATTACCTAACTCTACTGCCAAGTTTCAAGTTTTAACACGATCGGTTGAATATTGTTGGAGATTCGAGCATTCTTGTGTGAGTTCAGTAGATGGGTGACCGTTGCCTCGATAACTTTCGAACCAAAGGAGATAGGGACTTGCTATTTTCAGGGTAGGTTGCGTATCCGCAAGGGAGAGTTGAGTTCGTTTTTGGGCATAATCGGTTTAACGGTTTCCGAGTTATATCCACCTGGAATATTGTTTCCTTGATAACTCAAAAAATAAATATTCGATTGAATTGAAGCTTTGTAACTAGTAGTAGAAAATCAACACAAAGACGTGTTTAAAATTCTGTAAGAACCGTACTCCTAGAAAATTTGAAAAAAATGACGAAAAAAAAAATTTTAAGAACCGCGCCTCCAGAAAATTAAAAAAAAATCACGAAAAAAAAATTGGTTCAAGCACTGACGTGAAGTCAGAAGCTTTTGCGCGTATGTTCTATTGTCCATTCTTCTGTATTGGACACCCTTAATCGAATTTACCATGGTTAATTATGTCGTCCATTCTCCTGTATTGGACACTTAATTCGAATTTACCATGGTAAATTTGAATTAAGAGTGTCCAATACAGGAGAATGGACGACATAATTAACCATGGTAAATTCGATTAAGGGTGTCCAATACAGAAGAATGGACAATAGAACATACGCGCAAAAGCTTCTGACTTCACGTCAGTGCTTGAACCAATTTTTTGGATTATAATTTTATTGCTCTGTTAATCAGATAGTTGATGATATTTTGATTCTGAAAATTTGTACTTCAATAGAAAAAAAATTGATTAGAGTCCTGAAGAAGGTTTTAGAATGAAACCGAAACTAGTCGGCGTTGTTTTAAGAAGTGTTTTTTTTATCAATACCGATACCTTCATCCTGTAAAAGTGCAAACGAAGTTCCATTATTGCTATTCTTCCTTCTGCATTTTTGTGTGACCAAGCTATTACATTGTCGTCAAATTCTGCTTTATTACATTAATCCTATGGAATATTCAAGCGCATGTTACTGTTTTTGTAAAACAGCTGCGGGGAGGGACGAGTTATGTCTCCTGACAATAAAGACTGCATGGACAAAGACGAATGTTTGGATCTACCGTGTCTGAACGGAGGCACTTGCATAAATTTGGAACCTCAATTGAGATATCGCTGCCACTGTCTGGATGGGTTTTGGGGAGAGAACTGCGAGTTAATCCAGGAGGGTCAAACCCTCAAACTGAGCATGGGAGCTATGGCAGCCATTTTGGTCTGCCTGCTCATCATTTTAAGTGAGCATCAGTATTGAAAACTTATCTAAAATTCTGTTAATTTTAGCTAACACACGCACCTAGAAAATCATTGCTGACCAGCATAATAAAACGAAAGACAAAATCAAGTTTTGTTCTTCGTTTAATCCTTATTGCTTGGTTGAATGTTATCACACCCTCCACATTTTAATTGCATGAATTAGTTAGTAGTATTAAGTAAACCAAAGCTTTGAATACCTAATTCAAAATCTCAGTGCCAAGCAGAATTATTGGTGAGTACTTAGCGTTAATTATGGTTGTTAATCCATAGATGCCCACAAGGTTACAAAGTCCGTGATAACGGCTGTGCTAATGTCAACGAATGCCTATGGACCCCCTGTACTAATGGAGGTATATGTAAAGACCATGAACCTCCATTAAGATATGAGTGTATTTGTCCTGAAGGCTATACCGGAGGTCATTGCGAATTGGAATTAGCTATGTCAGGTGCTATTATGCCGTCCAAAGACTTTGTTCTAGCCATAGTTTCATGTCTATTGGTGCTTTTAGGTAAGGTACTCAAACATTACTCATTCTTACTCAAGAACATCTTTATTATTTTTGAAATATAATATCATTGTGATTATGCTTTAACAAACCTCTTTGCCTTCACCAAAGATTTGTCTGCATTTTACAGTTTCATGTAACTTCGAAAAGACTCTGCAATGGTAAATTTCAGGATTATTTGCTGCTCGTTGCATGTTTAGAAATAGATCAGCCAAACGCTTGCAAATCGTAATGAATGGATAAACTGTTTGTTTTGGGTTTTCAATAATATTATTGATAACATTCCATTCCTATTATGTTCACAAAATATCCATCTTGAAATATTTAGGCAGTTCAAATAATCGAACAGAAAAAGTAATCTGAATAAATGTATTTGAATCGACTGCAAGACACTCTCATCAATTTTCCCTGATCAGACAAGTTTGGAAGTTGGAAAAATATTATAGAAGACTTTAGAAGAATTATTGCTATTTATTTAAATATCTTTAATACTTTCATCATACAATTATCCATTGCTTAGTTCTTCAAATTCGTGTTTGAATTTCCGAATAATTGATGGTCAGTAAATTATGCTAAACCTTACGTAGGATACTTGAGTTTACTGAGAACAGGATACTACCACTAATACATTTGGCGTCTGACGTTCGTTTCGAAAACAATGTTTCCCTCAGCAATTTCAAGGATCTCGATGAAGACTATGCTATTACGGTGTAGAGATTAATTAGTCCGTAAAGAAATATTTCCATGCTTCTCGTACATTAATATTTTATCAGGGAGGAACGTCATTGTTTACATAATACATAGGTAATACTAGATTCACTTTTATAAAGTCTCCCGGTTGGCCATGAAAGTTTGACACATTTGACCATGTATATTTTGAAAATGTTAGGTTATATTAATTTTCCTGTCAGATAACTATGCAACGTTGTCCTCTCTACATAGAGGTTGTAATTAGGTACGTATTTTTCACAATGTGAATTTACTTCAGAAAAATTATGAATTTGAGACGATATTATGTGAATTCAACAATTCCAAAGACCTGGCGACTGTTGAAGAAATTTTTTCCTCTGTTGTTACTGGAAATATTTCACCTATAAAAACTGGTAGAAAGATTCAGTTATGCTATTTTCTTCCACGGAAATCAAGAATCAAGAGTTGAAATTTTAATAAAAAATAATGGATAGAGTAGTCCGTTACTTTGTGATAGTTCCTTTGAAAAAAGAATAAAAGTACCTGAATAACCCAGCAGGAAAACTTCTAATCGATCAGACGTATCTATGGAATTCCGCACTTTTCGAAATTCTTAAGAAATAAGAAGATTGTTAAAACCTTAATAAAATATATTTATAGGAAACTAAGTGATTTCATTCGAGACGTCCTGCGACTGAATGAAGTTTTCCTATTGCAGATTTCAGTTCTGTATAACTTCCTGATACTTTGTCTCTGCTTCTTGAAAACTGCTCTCGGCATTTTCAACTTCGAAGCGGAGAGTTCTTTAATATTCGAAGATAATGGTATGTGATAATATCTTCTCTAAGATGGAACATTATGTTGGGAGTAGAAATTGGCAACGTCTCAGAGAATTGCTTTGACATTTTCGATATTTCAGGAGCGCCAACCTACCTTAATTTTAGTTACAAAAACGTGATAGACCTAAATCATAGCCAACCGGGGACTAAAGTGAATGGAGTTATAGGTATATGATAATACGCACAATTCTAACCTGGGTTGTGTTCGAATATTAACTCCGTAGAGTATTATTTACTAAATAGCTTTCGAAAACCGAAAAGTTGTGTGTATTTTACTCTATGACTGCCGTTCGAAAATGTCAGAGTATTCGACTCTGAGTTAACTCTAGTGACTCTACAATATAGCTGGGTTTATTTTACTCCACTCAAAATTTACATAACTTATGGGACGGAAAACCTCATATCTTCTCCTTATTGTTTTATGAAGAGTATATTTTATGTCCTGTGAGTACTTAAGTTGAGATAATATAATACTTATAATACTGCTCACAATAATAGTTATTAATAGAGTTGCATATATGTGAAGAAAACAATAATATTAATAGATTCTTCCTTAATACCAACATAAACTATTCCAACCTTCTGACACCCGAACTCCAAATGAAAACCCGATCCGTTCGAATATTACATGTCAGAGTGGTGAACTCCACAGTAAATCTGTCAAACCTTCAAAAACTCTACTCTCCTCGGTGTAGTTAATATTCTAACGCAACCCAGAGAGTCACGAGCCGGATCATTGAAATAAAATTCGTTCTGCGCAGCAAAATTCAGCTTGGAGGATCAAAATCCTACCTTAAAAGCCTACAAAACAACGTTCGAAGCGGCAACTTGTAACGATATTTTCTCTGAACGCGAATGTGGACCAGCGTCGAGTTCACCTGATCCAGCAGAATAGGTCATCCTCGCGTTGGCGTTTAGAACTCCATTTGATGCAACCATCAGTATGGATAATAAACGACAATTGATCTACAATGCTTCAATTAAAGCTAAAATATCCAACAAAAATAAATTTTTAATTGAGAGAAAGAAAAGGAATTATTTGTCCTCGAAATAACTAATTAATATCTGAAAAGGATTTCATCTATGATCACTAGTATTGAAATCCAACAAACTTTTGATTCATATCACGATGTGCATGTTTTCCAAAAATAAGTAAATTATTTTAACTTGATATGCATCCTCATAGATTTGAAACTCAAATAAGAGTAAAAACATTGAGTAATATCCTAATGTAAACAGAGGTGATCAAGTTAAATAGTTCGTATTACGATAAAGTTAAGTATGATGTCTAATTTGGAATATTTTCAGTTCTTGTGTTAGTATTCGTGGTATACAATAGGCGGAGAGAAGGTCATATAAAATATCCAGGGCCTGATGACGATGTTAGAGAAAACATAATCAACTACGACGATGAAGGAGGTGGTGAGGATGACATGACTGCCTTCGACATTACTCCACTTCAAATACCAATTGGCGGACCCCTTCCAGAATTAGCGCCTTCGAAATTAGGATGTAAGTGTTCCAAGATATCCGCATGATCTATATTAGACATTTATTAAACTCATTGAACTTCTGAAAGTCTATTGGTTTAGGACTCTACTTATGCTCTTCGAATTATCCACCATATATCGCTGTTCTTCATAAAATGTTGATACTGCCAAGCTAATCATTGATGGTTGCAATAGCTGTCAATTTAAACTCTATGAGTCGGGATTCTTTCCTGCGTTATGAAAATGATGATATTTTGATTAGCAATTACCCTCATCATTTTACGGAGCTGATGATCTAGATAAATAAGTATAAATTGATTCTGGCTGTTAGCCAGAGAAAATAATAAAACTGGCAAATATATTCATATATACATATATATATCCGGGTTCATAGCGTTAGCCGCCTTCCGGTTCCTAGTTTCCATCCTCGTCGATCCAACCAGTCTCCTGGTCTCAAATCCCTCTCTGACATGGCTTTTTCAATGCCCTACACCAAGATGTTTTCGGTCTGCTTCTTTTAAGTTTTTCATGAGGTACCCAGTTGAGCAGCTGTTTGGGAATGCGTTCGTCTGACATCCTGTGCATGTCCGTACCAGATAAGTTGAGCCTTCTTTATATCATCTATTATTGTTCCTTCTACACCCATCATTTCTCTAATTCTTTCGTTTCTGATTTTTTGCATTCTCGAGACTCCCGCCGATCTCCTCCAGAAATCCATTTTCATCGCCAGAAGACGACTCTGCTGAATACCCAACTCCTCAATGTTGAGTTGTAAATATCTCTATTGTGTTGTTTAGAGATTTCCTTTGACCACAGTACTGAATTTAGTGACCCGATAATTTTCTTTCCTTTATTTATTAGTTGTTGGATTTCTTTTTCTGTTCTACCACTATTGCTTATGAGCGTTCCGAGGTATACATATTCTTGACAAGATTTGATGGTCAATCCGCTTTCTAACACCAAGTCATTTTTCTCTCCTCCAATACAAATATATTGGGTCTTTGATGTATTAACAGATAATCCCCACTTTTCATATTCCCTAATCAGTCTTCGGGTCATGAATTCTATATCGTATCCATCTTGGGCAAATATGATCTGGTCATCTGCAAAATGTAGTGTGTATAGGGTATACCCGTCGGCGACAGGAACACCCATATCTTTGCATGATCTTCGCCAGTCTTTAAGTATATTTTAAAGAGCGTTGGGGACAAACTATCGCCCTGTCGCAATCCTTTTGTTACAGGGAAGTCACCAGATATTTGATTTCCCACTTTGATTTTGGATCTTTAGTTCTTATATAATTGCTGTATGGCTTTTATTAGTGTGCTGTTTATAGATGTTTGTTCGAGCACATTCCAGAGCTTAGTTATTGGCACACTATCGTATGCTTTAGTCAGATCTACGAACACCAGATGCACCTCTCGTCCCCGGGCTACTTTTTTTTCGTTTAGCTGTGTCAGAGTATAGACGTGATCCACGCAAGAGCGGCCTGCTCTAAACCCAGCTTGTTCCTCGAGTTCATGTGGGCCATATTTTTCTTCGATAAAGGTCTTCAGTATTTTTCCGTATAGTCGGTTCATTGTGCCGATGACCGATACACACCTGTAGTTGTTGCAGTTGTCCTTTGGCCCCTTTTTGTGTACAGGTGTGATCCACGCTTCTTTCCAGCTTTCGGGGATATCTTCACCATTCATGTATCTCTCGAATAGATTCGCCATCATGGTCATCAATTTTGGTGTTCCATTCCTTAGAAGCTCTGCTGGAATTCCCTCTGGGTCGCTTGCTTTTTTATTTTTCATTGTTTTGACCATGTTCGTTAGTATTTCCCCAGTCACACATACATAGGTTCCTTAAACTTGATATTTTATAAGTGAAGAAGTTTTATATGAATCTCTGTCTTCATTTAGTTCTTCTTGAAAGTGAGCTCTCCATTTATTCATGTTAACCAGTTGAAGATTACCCTCACTATTCGTATCACTTTTGAGCGTTTTTATCAGTTTCCAGGCCTCAGATGATTTCGTTTCACCAATATAAGTGTCCAACTCTTCGCATCTTCTTTCCCGAATAATATTTTTGTTTTCAGCGATCATTCGCTTGAAACAGCTTCGTTTCCGCCTGTATTCCTCCCGGTCAGATTCTTTATTGCTGCTGAGCCATTTTTGATACGCTGCCTGTTCGATTTCTCGTTGTTTCTCGAGTTCCACGTTCCATGTAACTGAACTGTTTCGTTTCTTTGTTTGTCTTATTCCCAGAGCTTCCTCTGCCGCTGTTTTTATAGAGTGCACTATATGACTATATAAACTCTTAGAGTCTTGGTGAAGAAAATGCTGGTCTAGTTTTTGATCTAATCTGGCCTGATATAGAAATTTGGTGCTGCTGTGATATAGACTCTATATGTTATACATCTCCGCTTTTATCGTTCCATTGTCCTTGGTATCATTTGGCTCGTGCGGGGACACTCTAAATGGAATAACTGCCCTTGTTTTAACGATATAGTGGTCAGATCCACAGTCTATACCCCTGTAAACCCTGGTATCCTCTATCTTCCAGTGTGACTTTTGCTTGATGATTATGTAGTCAATAATTGAATTAAGTTGTCTTGTATTTTGGTGCCATGTATACTTGTGGATGTCTTTGTGCTTGTAAAAGCCGTTAAGTATTTTGAGTTCATTTTGTTGACAGAATTCAATGAGTCTTTCACCGTTTTCATTCAGGGTGTCCTCTCCAAAGCGCCCAACATTTTGTGCTGCTCGCCCTATTCTTCCATTCATATCCCCCATAAGAACTATCTCCCTTTGTTGGCCTAGTCTGGAGTTAATTTCCTCCAGCTGTCCATAAAAATCGTCCTTCTCGTTCTGTGACGCATCATTGGTAGGAGCGTATACACCAACAATGGAGACTTTGTGTCCTCTCAGTAATAGATTTGCTGATTTTGCAAATATATTCGAGACTATAATATCCAAAGTGTTACACGATAGCAATAGAGAACTGTCCTAAATCGACAGAATCCTGATGATGTTGATTTCTTCTAGTAGATGCTTTCTCAACTCCTGGGTGGTAGTTTGTCTTTTCCTACCAAAATCTTACCAAAGAGCTACAATATGCTCATCATCATTATCATTTTGAATAGTATAGACAGTGATCGTTATTCATATTTTATAACAATTGCAAAGACTGATAATGAAGAAATTATGCGTTGGGTTTTTCCTAACTCTGTAGCATCTAGTGATGGCAGGGACGTGAGAATTGGCACCAGCCACAAATGGAAATTTATGTTTTGGTATTACAAGGGATAGTATACTACTTCAAATGCTTGAAATCTGTTGTAAATTTCCATTTACGCGGGCTGTAAAATAGTCTGGAATATTGATGATATCTTGAATACGCCTGAATATTTTTTATTAAAATAGGTATGCTTAACGAAGTCCGGATCATTCACGAATAATATCGTATATTGTGAACGTACAAGCAGAACCATTAAAGTCTGGAGGAAAAATGGAAGAGAAAATAAATTTTGTTTTTTCATGAGAAATTTACAGTTGACCGTGATACACTTATTTAGGAACAACCTGTAATACGATGCTAAATTCGATTAAAAGTGTCCAATAGAGGTGATTAGACAATCAAACATGTGCGCAAAACCTCCTGACTTCACGTTAGTGCTTGTACCAATTTTTTAAATATTGCTTGAAACGATATTCGATGAGACAAAATATTCCACGAGACAATTTGCTAACCGATTCATTTTTCTGATTTAAAATGAAAAGAAAGTTTATAATGTATTCTTGATAACGACAAATTTGTAATTGAATATCATATGTTTAAGTTTCAATGTTGGGAGTTGGAGTTGGTCCAGAGCCAAATGTTGGAATCTTCATCGAAGAGCACAAGAAACGAGCCGACAGTGATCCAAACGCTCCACCCTTCGATGACTTGAGGAATTATGCCTACGAAGGAGGCGGTAGCACTGCAGGATCATTAAGTTCCTTGGCTTCCGGTGAGTTTCAGTTAAAACATCAGATATAACAAGGCGAGTATTTCGCATCTATAATCCGTCGATATTTAGTAAGCTCGAAAAAAAAATAGCCCGTTAGCGATAGATGAAGAGAATTAGAAATTTCTAAAGGGTAGGATGTAGAAGAGAGATGACAAACGCTTATTATATATGTTATAGAATTGGAATGTACCTGTTGCTTTTAGGTTAAGCTGTTGATGAGATTCTAACGAGAAACTTTAAACATCTCAGTAATATATACTAACTGGCAAGGAAACTGCAACACCCAGAAGGATCTGTTTATATTTAAAAAAATTTTTGGTAAAACATAGATAGTATAGCAAGGAGTAAATGATTAAAATTTGGAGAAAAAAATCGTGAAGGTTTTTTCATGTAAACATTTTTTGTTACTTACATATTGTAATAGTTTTTTGCAAATTCTTTAAATTTTACAACAACCAGCTGTTCGAGAAGATCCAAAGTAGATGTTTAGTTGTTGTTAAAATGCCTAGAGCACGTGTACGCGGAATTCATCGCCAGCTAAGTGAATTTGAAAGAGGTCGAATTATTGGTCTACGGGAGGCGGGGTTGTCATTTCGAGAAATCGTTAACCGTACGAACAGAAATCCAACTACTGTTATGAGATGTTGTCAAGCGTGGTTTGATAATACCCAAAATCGAAGAAGAGTAGGCACCAGACGTCCAAGGGGCACAAATGAAGTTCAAGATCGACTTCTAAGACTTATGGCTATTAGAGACCGATTTGCGACAACTCGATCTTTGGCTGATGAGTGGTTAGGAGAACAAGGCCAACCTGTAACTGTCCGAACGGTTTATCGCGGGATAAGGTCTTTTGGACTGCAGCATTATCGACCCCATCTTGTGTTACCTCTGACGGTTGAGCATCGCCGACGACGATTACAATGGTATAGAGAACGTCAACAGTGGAATGTGGAATGGCATCAGGTCGTCTTTTCTGATGAATCTCGATTCTCCTTGGGTGCACATGATGGCCGAAGAAGGATTAGACGACGTCGGGGAGAAAGACGTGAACCTTAGTTTGATATTGAGCGTCACGTACACCGGACAGTAGGTGTTATGATATGGGGTACTATTGCACATGCAAGTAGGTCACCTTTAGTCTTTATTCGAGGTAACATGACAGCGCTGCCTTACATTCAAGAAATAGTGGAGCCATATGTTCTCCCTTACCTTAACATGTTGCCAGACTTAGTTTAAAATTTTTTGAAGCGACCCATGTAAATCTTTTGCCATGGCCGCCCAGATCCCCCGATCTTTCGCCCATAGAGCATGTTTGGGACATCATGGGTAGAAGGCTTGGAAATTTACCCCAGTCCCCACGGACTTTAGCGGCTCTGAGATATGAACTACAGGTAGCTTAGGATAGTATCCCTCAAGAAGAAATAGACTATCTTATTGCATCAATGCCAAGACGTGTTGGGGAGTGTATAGATAATCGCGGTGGAAAAATCATTATTAACAAATTTATTAAAAACAATTGTAAACCCTTCGCTTTTTTTCTTCAAATTTCAATAATTTACTTCTTGCTATACTAGGTATGTTATACCAAGCAAAATTAAAATTTAAACAGCTCCTTCTGGGTGTTGCAATTTCTTTGTCAGTTGGTATATAAATGACAATTTAATCATCTAGAAAGTATTAAACTCGCATAGAAGTATTTTTGCATTTGAGACTGTTGTATTTTCCTGAACGAAATATCTTTTTCCACTATGTGTATTTTTCGAATGCTAACCAGAAAATATTTTCCTAGACCAGGACAATAGTATCTTCTCAAAGCAACTTCAAATTTTAAAAATGGGTTCAAGCCCTGTGGACAGGAGCTTTCTGGCGCTCTAGTTCAAACAGACAAATTATATCTCCGAAAGTATTGGTTTCTCAGAGTTGGGAATTATATCAATGTATTCTTATGAAAGAACTGCATCATAAAGGAAATTAAATTCAAATAATAGTTTATTTATCAAGATTCAATGAGCAATCTGAGAATGAGAACTGCACCATGGAAGAAATCAAATTAAAATAGCTGAAATGAATTTGAGTGTTTCTTATAGAACAGGATGAAATATACGAGTATGAACACAGATCATATAATAAAGCTTAGATAGAATAATTATAGTATTCTGTGAAAACTAAGAAGTACGTACGATTCATTATTGAAATTTAGAAAAATCATATCTCCGAAAGTATTAGCTTGTTGGAGTTGAAAATGATAACGATGGAATTTAATGGTGAAACTGCATCTTAAATAAAAATTCATATGCACTCAGATCCGAGGAACTAGAGCGCCAAAAAGTGTAATTCCCTTTCCGGGATTTGAGCCCGCCTTCTCTCGTTCCGAAACCCGACGGGTCAGACCGACCGGCTATCGGGCTCCTAGAACGATCTTATCGATCTCCGGTATTGGAATAAAACGTCGGTACTTACCTGGGATATATATTCTTAATTTTCACTTTTCGACATAAGATCGCCACATGGGGGTTTATTTGACTGTTTTTTAACCTTATATTCGCTTTTCGTCAACTTTCAGGCCAGAAAACTGACATATCTCAGGAAAATAAGTTGACATTATGACAATTCATACATAGAATAATTATATAATTCTGTGAAAACGTACAAATACGATTAATTATTGAAATTTTGAAAAATCATATCTCCGAAAGTGTTAGCTTGTTAGAGTTAAAAATGATATCATTGGATTCTTATGGTAAAACTGCTTATTGAAAAAAATTTAATTTGGATATGTTACGTAAAAAAAAATTTTTTTTCTGTTACTCCGAAACCATCTGTCCGATTTTGCCCAATAACGAACTTAGCCGAGATATTTATCTCTCAAACATACTCTGAAAATTTCAACTGTCTAGCTCATTCCGTTCGAGAGTTATCGTGCCTACGGCCAGACAGAGTGAATTTCGACCACGGATTCTTGATCAGTGAGCCGAAGCAAATCGTTTAAGACCATTAACATCGAAAAATTCGAAAATTACAGACATTTGGGCAAATTGATAAGCACTCAGTTCCGAGGAACTAGAGCGCCAAAAAGAGTCTAAAATAGATCTGTACATATTTATTAGAAAGGAAAAAATACAATTTTTCGATTATATAAAACACATCCTCATCATCATGTATTAATTCCGGTGAATTTTCACACGATTGGCCAACACAATGGTGACACATTGTGGAACACATCAAACCTGCTTTTCCACACTTGCACCAACGTTCACATCGCTTTTTACAACCACTGCTAATGAGATTCAGTAAATTACCAGGCGCAGATGGAAGCTCTGTAGTGATTGGAACAAATGATGTGTCACGCTTTATCCAATCCCATTCGCACGGTGGAAGACAGTTTCCCAACCATCGCCGCACTTGTAAGTATACACGATACGAGTGATGTCGAGTAGTATCTTTAGTAGGTGGCAAAGATGAAAGATGAAAATTATCGTTTATGGTTTGCTTGGCAACTGTCTGGTTTAACAAAAAATACCTGAGCTCATCTAAATCCATCTTGAGGTCAGATTTATTATATACAGGGTGGGTATTTAAGTCGTACATTACTTTCCACCATAGATTCTTATATTCGAATGAAACACTTCATTCATTTACCATTTTTCCAAATTCGGCTCAGGTAAAACATAAAGGCTATTGAAATTTCGAAAAAAAAAGTTTTTATTTTGTAGCATTACATCCTTTTTTCGAATAAAATGAATGTTGGTGTGAAGTTTCCTATAACTATGATACATATTTTCCAAATCTTAGTTTTTTCGTACTTCTACTGGTTTTCTAGTTATTTATTTTTTTTTATTTATTTGATACATGAGACTACAAATCACATACTACAAATTTTGCTTGAGTAATTTTAAGAATACTCACTCATTTTAGAACATTAAATTATTCATTATCATTTCTCCTTAAACGCACCGTTTTCTTGTTATAAAATCGGAAACTCCAGAAAGTTTACTGCTTTTATGGACTCTCCCTTTGGCGTTGGAATCCCGAATCAAGCTGTAAAGCAAGTTACCGTACCTTTTTCTCGTCCATCATTAATGTCACAGATAATAAATATGAAGGAGTGTATGCAGATTGCGTAATCTTTAAACGCTTATAACTGTTTAGCTGAGCAGAATATTGAAGAACAGCGCGTCAAAAATGGTAAACTTTTATTTGAGGAATCCATGGTTAAAATTAATATACAACATTTCACCCGTATGTACAAAACAAATGCTCCCCCAGCTTTCGCAATGTCGTTATATTCAGCTCGAGGGTCGTTAAATACAGAAATGGTTGTCCGCAACTCTGAATTTTTCAGATGAGAAGTGATTTAACTGCTGTTGTTTTCGTCTGAGAGTATTGGGGTATTGAGGTAGAGGATGATATTCCTCCAAAGAATCCCCTGGTGAGCTTCCGCGCATGCGTGGATTCAAGATGCGATATCTCCTGAACCACTGGTGTTGCAAAAGTTTTGTGTGAGGTATGTGATTTTGAGAGGACTTTCAGCCATGAATGGATTGCGCATGCGCAGAGGAGAAGTGACTGTTTTTGGTTGTATGGATTATGTTGGGTGTGGTTTAGAACTATCGGTCATGGGTCTGGTGCTGGGCCGATATTGTGATATTCATAGCATTTCTATGCACGGACAAGTCAATTTGGGGAAAATAGCGTTGTTTCCGAGTTGGAGCTTCCGTACCGTGACCCTGGGACCCATTTTGAAATTCATGTTACTCATTTTTCGTTATGCGCATGAGCAGAACAGAAGTGATTTAACTGCTGGAGGTTTCGTCTGAGAAGTTTTGAGGTTTAGGATGCTATTCCTCCATAGAATCCTCTTGGGAGGGTCCGCTCATGCGTGGATTGAAGCTGCGATATCTCCTGAACCTATGGTGTTGAAGAATCGGAGTTTTCTGTGTGCCATTTTGAGGGGACTTTCAGCCATGATTAGATTACACATGCGCAGAGGTTAAGAGGCTCATTTTGGGTTGCATGGCATATGTTGGGTGTGGTTTACGTACTGCGGTCTTGGATTTGGTTCTTAACCGATATTGTGCGGTTTCAAAAGAAAATTCATGGCAATTCTTTGCATCGACAAGTCAGTTTCAAGGAAATAACGTTTTTTTCCGCGTTGAAATGTCTGTACCAATGCAAGTTTATAAATAACTTATAATAACTATATTTGGAAGAACTATATTGAATCACATTCAGATTTGAAGAATAGGTGAAGAAATTGCGTTTCTAATTTGAACACGATTGGATCTATATTGTTCGAGATCCGAGCAGCCTTTGGTGAGATCAGTAGCTGAATGAGTTATACTTGCCAGGATAACTTTCGAACGGAAACAAATAACGACTTGCAATTTTCAGAGTAGGTTCCGCATCCGAATGAGACAGTTTATGTTCGTTATTGGCCAAACGGGGGATGGGAGTTATTTCTGGCTGAAAATTGTCTTAAATGAGTTGGTTCGACTCGCTAATCAGGAATCCGTGGTCGAAATCGATTCTGTCCGGCCGTCTGTTACACGATAACTCTCGAACGAAAGGATTCAGAGGGTTGAAATTTGCAGGGTAGCTTTGGAGCGTAAATATCTCGGACGAGTTCGTTAACGGGCGAAATCCACCAAGCGGTTTCGGAGTGATGGCAGTTTTTAGTAAAAACATTTTTGATGAATATTTCCGAAACCGATCACTCGATCTGTCTGAAATTTAGCATCAAATTGTAGAATAATGACCTTTATATACATGCGTTTTGTATTAATCGGGTTGCCGTAAAGTGTCAACAATTTTTTTTTTAATTTTCAAATTTTGTTTCTGAATAACTCTCGAACATAATGAGCTAGGAAGTTGAAATTTTCAGAGTAGTTTTTGGAGATAAATATCTCGGTTGAGTTCGTTATTGGGCCTGATGGTTTCGGTGTAACGAAAAAAAAAAATTTCTACATTACACATTTCAAATTCATTTTTTTTAAGTTGCAGTTTCACCATAAAAATCCATTGATATCATTTTCAACTCTAACAAGCTAATACTTTCAGAGATATGATTTTCCGAAATTTCAATAATGAATTGTACTTGGTAAAATTGATATAATATAATTTTCAGAGTAGATTTGAGAAATGAATATCTGGAATAAATTCGTTATTGGAGAGATCGGTCTGTTTGAATTCAATTTCTTTCATGATGCAGTTCTATCGTAAGAATCCTTTTATATCATTCCCAGAGATCAATAATTTCGGAGATATTATTATTATTATTATTATTATTATTTATTATTATTATTTATTATTATTATTATTATTTATATAATATAATTTTCAGAGTAGATTTGAGAAATGAATATCTGGAATAAATTCGTTATTGGAGAGATCGGTCTGTTTGAATTCAATTTCTTTCATGATGCAGTTCTATCGTAAGAATCCTTTTATATCATTCCCAGAGATCAATAATTTCGGAGATATGATTTATCAAAGTTTGAACAAGAGCGCCAAAGCTCCTGTCCACAGGGCTTGAACCAATTTTTTTACTATTCACAGTTCAGGCCGATGTTCTAAGCGGACGGTCCTTTATATAAGGATAACATATGAGGTACTCAACAGGGTGTAAGGTATCCTCTCTTAAATATAAGGCAGAGTAATAACTCTGCCGAGCTTCAGTAAATACCGAAATTCCCGCTTGGCTTCCCTAATATTGTTTGTAATTATTATTCAATCGTATCATATAATAGATAACACCCTAGTATTTCTTCAAAATATTGGTGCAGATCAATTATTTGTAATATTAATTATTATCTATAATTTTCGTGGTCAGTAAAGCCCTGGTTTCTCTAACCAGATCGGCCCGAAATATTTCGGTGAAATAGAACGAACAGTTCGGCAACGATTTCGGTGAAACCCAGTGTATGTGTAGTATACGTGTACCGGTTTGCATAAAAGATCGGAACGAAATTTCGGGGAAGTGTGCGGACAGCAGTTCGTCGGAAACAACAAGGTTTTGATTTGAACGATCTTAAAACGGCGCAGTTCGGCGAACTTGTTGTTTGTATGGGTCCGTACATTTTTATTTCTTGGAGAATTTGTTTACTGTAGGTTCTATAGGTGTGGTAGAAAGATGTTCGCGAAGAAATACCAAAAATTTGAGTTCTCTGCGCTAGAGGACAAAATATTAATTGAAAAAATTAAAGAAAATCCTCCCGTTTAGGGGAAAAATAGAAAAGTTACAAGGACATGAAACTGAAAGACAATATATGTAGTTCGGGAACTCAGAGCGTTTGTTCGCGAATCTTCACCGAAATATTTCGGATCCGATCTGGTCAGAGAAACCAGGGCTTAAGTAAGCCAGTCGTCATTCAGTCTGTTATATCAAGTTATTATTCTGAGGGAAGGCTCTATGATTACCAGCGGTAAATACATTTTTCGAGTATTAGCACAACGGTTATTTCTCAGACCATCAATGTACAGTAGAAAATTTATGCAACATCATTCCGCAAAAAATTGGTAATGATTATTCTTGTTACAGGTACAGACGATGAGACCCAGGAATACGATTACCTAGGTGCGTGGGGTCCCAGATTCGACAAGTTGGCAGATATGTATGGGCAGGGAGAGGAGACTGAGCTGGAAGAAGAATGAACTGTTGAGTTGAGTTTATTGTGACAGGCACATTCCTTCACCTCAAAATTCTTACACGTGTTTGACATGCCCGATAAGACTGTCGCAGTTTTACTGCATATATAAATAATTTGTAGAAAATTGGGCAAAACTTGTGATATCTCTCATTTCCAAATAGGCTGGTCAATAAGTTTTTGTCATAGTTACCTCAGCATGTACATTCTGTAGATTTTTCTAGAAAACCTAAGAATCGAACCACTGTCACATTAATCGAGTATTTCAATAATACCAAAGATCCAAATGATTTATGTATGTATCGTCCTAAGATGTAATATAACTATTTATTAAGCAACGAATTTTATAATTACTTGAATATTAGATTCTTAGGGCAGTTAGGGAAAGAGGATAAAACGTCACCGGCCTCCCAACTTTCATTTGTCGACCCACTGCCACTATCTGATTAAGTAGTATCTAAATATTCCTTAATGTTTATTGAAGTACTCCAAACTGGAGAGATGCAACGAGTTTTGCCGAGATGTTGCATATATTTAATTTGTAAAGCACGTGATACCTTTCCATTTTCATGTATCGATGATCCAGTGTTCCTACCGTTTGTTGGTAGGCAACGTCATTAATTTATAGGTCAATTTAATAATTTAGATTAGTCGATTGTGCGTGGGAAGAATGCGTGTTGGGCGCATGAGTTTTTGTCATTACATAATTTCTCTGTGATGGATTATTATTCATTCTGATCATTTCAATGTTCATCATTCATCAGCAGTGGTTAATGACATCGGAAAAGGGAGATTTTAGGTGAGTTACTATGGACAAAAGAAAAAAATTATTTCATATCAACAATGTCAATAGAAGAGAATAGTAATCCACTGCACAGAGATCAATTTTAGATGTACATAAATATCGTGATCATATAAATACCGAACACCTTATGTTGCCATATTGATGATAAACCCCATATTTTGAAGCTCACTTATTTTGTTGTAGATTTTATGAAAACATGTATGAATTGGGTGGCGATGAATAAATGGTTGTATGTCAGTGCCAATTATTATATCTAACATAAACGTAATGAAATTGAATGCTCCTTAACTATAATTAATATTATGTGTTTGCACTTGTGTATTGTTTGAATATGGAAACCTTACTATTCTTATGACATCGCACCGTATAAAAACCACTCAGCGATCATTTCTCGATCCTCATTCTGTGAAATCGAATACTCAATTTTGAGATTTTATTAACAATTAATTTAGTTTATTGCCATAATGAATTAGTAGGATATTCGTGTATTTATTTTGTGAAATAAATTATTTCTGATTATATTGACTTGAATAAAACTTCTAGAGGTACAATGTGTATATTTTCTTTCGGAATATTTTTTCATCAATCTGAACCATATTGAAATTATTCAAGAAGGTTAATTCAACAAGAGGAAAAAGTTCGAATGAGTTCTGACTTTGAGAAATCAAGTTGAAGATAAATTAATGAAGAACTGATTGGTCACACGCAGCAAACTGTGCATAGTATATACTGTTAAGGAAAACATATGGTTCATTTTACTTATTTAAATCAATGCACTTTGGCCGCGTATCCGTAGATCACACCCGTTTCCTTCTCAAAAACTAACTGAAACCTTAAACTTAAAAACTGCCTCTCAACATTTCTTCTCATCGTTTCCATACTCTCCCTTTTCCTATCCTTCATCAATAAATCTTGATAATGTTGCTCTCGAGTGAATCAACGGCTACGCTAAGCAAAACACCACTTGTCGCCTGGCCAAACAAATCAAATAGTCGACTTAAACACTAATTCTACGACATATATTTCCATCATCATATGGTTTATCATCATCATATGGATTATCCAAGAGCTATCTACGGATCCAAGAGATCCATCAGTGCCAAAGGGGCCCGGCGCTGAGCTAAGGTTATTCCAATTTCACTGGTTTTGTATTCAATCATACGTTTGACATGTCTCTTATCTGTAGATGAGACGACAATAATGAAATGTATGAACACAGATGAAATTCATAGATACGGACGTTAATTTTCGATACACCATTCAGTGAAATCATAGTTACGATTTAATATTGAAAAATCATATATCCGAAAGTATTGATTTGTTGGAGTTGAATATGATATCAATGGATTATTATGATGAAACTGCATCTTAAAAAAACTGAATTCGAAATATGTAAAAAAAAATTTTTTTTCGTTACTCCAAAACTATCCGGCCGATTTTGCCCAATAACGAACTTAACCGAGATATTTATCTCCCAAACCAAATTTCAACTCTCTAACTCATTCCGTTCGATAGTTCGTGACCTGCCGGACAGAGTCGATTTTGACGACGGATTCTTGATCAGTGAGTCGAATTAAATCGTTCAAGACTATTTTCATCCAAAAATTCGAAAATTACAGACATTTGGCCAAATTGATAAGCACTCTGTTCCGAGGAACAAGAGCACCAAAAACAGAGCGTAAATATTATTCTTTCTTCAGAACTCACGAACCGTCACTGAACCAAGTTATGCACGGAGATCATTTTCGAAGTATCGACATAAAATAAGATATGTATAAAATTTTCAACGCCCAATCCAAAAATGTTCAAAACTCTTTTCTATGATGAGCATGATTAATAATAATATGGTAATGGGAATGGGGAGAAATTGAAAGATGGCCATATAGCATGGATGAAATTTGATAGATGATTAACAGACATCGTATAAAATTTGAAGCATTATTGTTGTTGGTACATTATGCGTCAGCACTTCGAGGGTAATGTTGTTGGAAAACTGTAAAAATTAGGACAGGAAACCATAAAATGGGAAAAAAATCTGGACATCATTGTGTAGATATATCGTAATAAATCTTTGTATTCGTATAATTTCCTCTACATACACATCATATCAATATAATTGGGATATATTCACACTAAAACCACAGTAAAACCTGCAATAGTTCATGTCCCACCCTGTATAATAATAAACTACTATTTATGACGATCCGTAGAGAAACTGTTTTTCAATGTATGGTTGAAAACATAAAAAGCCCATTTCAATCCTACATAATTATAATACGGAATATATGAGGAACAATAATAAAGTTTGTTCATGTTCTGTGGGCGGCAAAAAAATGGTAGTTATTACTTTATATTCTCTTCGGGCTATCAAAGATCTCCACATATTCGTGATGCAAGTGAATATTTGTATTATTAGACATGGTTATCCTGGGTCAATCCTACCACTCTAAGAAAGTGTCACAACAAAAATATCGCAAATGTAAATCACATGGTAATAAACCTATGTTTTATGGCATATAAAACAGATAACTGTACGAATTTGTGTCGAGTTCTGTTGACATGTAGAAAAAAATTGAATGAGCGAGATAATACATAAGATACCGTTCAAGCCATCCTGACTAAATTTTATTTCTTATGAACAACATCATATATAGATGGATGGAATACAGATTATTATCGTTATAAATTATCTAATAATAATATATTATTCTATCTCTCTACTTCCAATATTTATTCATTTATTTTATTCACATAATGCAATACAGTATGTGTAAACGGGAAAGCCCCATTTTCATGGGTGATTGATCTGTGCAATAGTTTAACGCTTCAAAATATCATGTGAAAATAAAAAAATGGTTCAAGCACAGAAGTGAAGTCAGAAGCTTTTGCGCGTATGTTCTATTGTCCATTCTCCTGTATTGGACACTCTTGATGGAATTCAACATGGTGAATTATATTGTCTGTTCTCATGTATTGGACACTCTTGAATGAATTTGCCATGGTAAATTCGATGATTCGATTAAATCGGATTTGTATTGGTATTACTCGGAAACTGTCCCACTATCTAAACTGTGGCAAATCCTTAAAAATTCCAATATAAACTACAGACACATAGAAGCACTGCAAGAACTATATAAAGGATCTAAATCAAGAGTAAAAATTGGAAAATTTCTAACAAAAGACTTCGCAGTAACAAAGGGACTGAGACAAGGATGCTGCATTTCACCCACTCTTTTCAAAATCTACGTGGCAGCCTGTCTGAAAATGTGGAAGAGGAAGATACGAGGTATGGGAATAGAACTCAACAACAATTGCATTTATACGCTACAATTCGCAGATGACCAGGCGGTTCTTCTTCTTCTTCTTCTTCCGCGGTGCCGTCTCAGGCTGAACTGAGGCCTTCTGGCCCATTGTTCTTCCGCTTGACAGACTCGTGAGACTCATTCCAAAAAACACGCTGACAGGAATGCCGCGAGCTTAAAAGGAGAAGTCCCTCTCACCATAGGAATCGTAGGTGTTGGGTTGCCTAGGTGTATGACCCTCAATTCTTTAAGGTTGTTACAGTCGAACAGAATATGTTCAGCTGTTTCTTCCATGCTCTTGGCGGTTCTTGCTGGAGACAAAGACGATATGGAGTACATGGTACGAAAACTTGTGGAGGAATATGATAAGTGGGGCTTAACGGTCAACATGGTGAAAACTAAATATTTGAGGATAGGGGGTCCGCGCGGTGATCTGGACCTGGAAAATGGACATCATATATCTGGCTGTCGGGACTGCGTCTACTTGGGAGTAACGTTCGACGAGACGGGCACTGACATTAAAGAAATTGAAAAGAGAATAATCTCCGCAAAAAAAATGATAGGATGTCTCAACAGTATTCTATGGAGTGAGGAAATAACTAAGGCTAGAAAATTCCAAATATACGAGACCATGATCAAAAGCTCACTCACATATGGTGCTGAAACCTGGAGAATTCCAGAAAGATTAAAATCAAGAATAGAAGCTGTTGAGATGGACGCGATGAGAAGATCAATGAGAATTTCTAGGAGAGACCGGATAAGGAATGAGAATGTGAAAGTTGGAATGGGCATTGAGGGAAGGATTTGGCAAGATATAGAAGTGAAACAACTCACATGGTTTGGACATGTTAAACGAATGCCAGATAACCGACTCCCTAAACAAGTTCTTGATTGGAAACCACAGGGTCGACGGAAAAGAGGCAGACCCAGATTGGAATGGCAGAAATCCATCGAAAAATCAATGAGCGCCAGAAATTTAACACCTGAAGATTGTGCACAACGACACACTTGGAAGTTAGGCGTCGGACAGCGTCGAAAGACGTTATAAACCGACTTTTATATATATATTACTCGGAAACCCTTGGGACGATTATATCCATTAACGAACTTGTCCGTCGTATTGGGATGCGCCACCTACCCTGAAAATTTCAAGTTGCTATCCCTTTCCGTTCTCAAAATATCGTGGCAACGGTCGGCTGGCCAGCCGGACATAATCAAATTTGACCTCGAATTCTTCTTCAGGGAGTCGAACGAATTAGCATGTTTGAATTGAATCGGCATGGAATTTTTTGTGTTATTGAAGAAATAATATTAAAATTTCAGATTGATATCCAAAACCATTTGGCAGATTATGCTAATTGACGAACTTAAATGCCGCATTCAGACGCTTAATGTACCCTGAAAACTTGCTAGTCGCTATTTCTTTCCGTTCTCAAGGTATCGTGAGGTACATAATATTTTTCCGTAATTTTTTTAAAATTTTCTAGCGGTATGGTCCTCACGGACCTCAAAAAAACACATCTTCATGTTGATAACTCCGAAACCGTTGTGCCGATTATGGCCAACAGTGAACTTAACTTTCCTATTCAGATGAGCAACTTACTCTGAAATTTGCAAGTCCCTATCTCCTTTTGTTCAAGAGTTATCGAGGCAACGGTCACCCATCCAGATACTGAACTCACACAAGGCTGCTCGGATATCCAACAATATAGAGCCGATCGTGTTCAAACTTGGAACTTGGTATAAGAGTTAGGTTCTGAAAGACTTTGCAAAATTTCAGTCATGTCGGATGAATAGTTCCTGATATATAAAATTATTTTCAATGATTTTTCAAAAATTTTCTAGTGATACGATCCTCACGAAAAATTGCAAGAATTTTCGCGTTGGCATTTTATAACTAATAACCATGCTTGAATTGGATCGTTTTTGAATTTTTCGAGTTATTGAGGAAATAACAAGCAAATTTCAGATGGATATAACTGCAAAACCGTTTGGCCGATTATGCCTATAAATAAACTCAAATGTCGCATTCATATGCACAACCTAACTTAAAAATTTCGAGTCGCTATCTCTTTCCGTTCTCAGGTTATCGTGACATAAATAGTATTTTTTAATAATTTTTTAAAAATTTTCTAGTTATACAATTCTCACAAAATTTCACAAACGTCCTTAGGTTTGTATTCTACAACTACTCAACAAGTTTCAATTTGATCAGATTAGTAATGGTTGAAAACAAAATTATTACTTGGAAACCGTTGGTCCGATTATGCCCAAAAAAGATTGAAGAACATAAAGGAGTGCTTTACATGTATCCATTACAATCTGACTTATAACTGGTGGTGACATTATAGCAGTATTTTAAATCTTTATTATTCCTCCCAGTAGCAAGTAGAATTACTGCCAATATCTCCTCTGGGCTGATTGCATTCCACACGCAAGTGTCTTAATTGTTTAGTATGATAGGGTTTTAGCATTTGCAACAAACAGGCTTCTTTCATTCTATAATAATTAAAATAGTTCTCTTCTTCTACTGTGTCTTATCTAGGTAATCCAATAAATTTAAGTGGCAGTAAAATTGTCTATGCATAAGCCGCTTTGTGCACCATCGCTTCCTTTTTCTACGATTTCCTGTTAATATCCATACCTATCAGTGTAACCGCGTTGGAATTTTCGGTTTGACTGATGGTCAGTCGGATTGACCGTGTGATGTGCTTCGTCAGTCCATCAATCTGGCATCAATCCGAGATCATTTGAGTTCTTTATAAATGGTTGTAACATCGTAGTTGGTTCTGAAACCCTCTGATTTTGCGGTTTCATATGCATGCTGTTCACATTTGCAATTCCAGCCACAGGATTCATAATATAAGCATAACCCCACTTTCTCCTTTGTTTACATTGACAATGATAAGTGATGAGTTCCAAAATGATCGTTGTGGGTTTCTTTGCTTGTGATGGTGTGCGGACCCACAACCTCTTGGCTGACCACCATTTCGTTCCGGCTCTCACTGATGAACTTATTGATACAACTTGTTCAGTGAGAGCCTGCCGTAGACGATTTTGACTTCAGCATGAATATACCGAACTAATGTCTCCAGTGCGGCGTTTCGATTTTAATGCGTCACGCACAGTAGTGATAGGTTCGTCAAGACCAGGTGACATCTGCTGGCGTGAACAGCAAAGAGGCAGAAGGATCAGAGGGAAGAATGTAGTTAATTCCCTACATTCTCACTGGGAGATTACTTTTTCTCCCGTCCCAGTTTGGACCAAAAATTTTTATTATGAAAAATAAATTGATATAATAGTTCAGATAGTTCGCATTTAGTTTGAAGAAAGTGAAATTTTCGAATGAATGAATTTTTGGATTTGAGTTCTTATTACACGTGATTACATACGAGTAGCATATCGCTGAGCCTAACTCAGTAAGTTCTTTTTCAAAAAATATCAAGTTGATGGAATCGAGAGTAAATGATTCATTAGTTGAGATTCTATTGTCCTAAGTCATTTTCAAGAGATATCATTTAGCTATTGAACAGATGAATAATTTGTTACCTTTTGTTTGAATGGAAGAATTTTTGAAATCATATTTAGAATATTCGAGATGTAGGTACCTACTGATAACTGAATGCATTATACTGTTGAACTAGTTTTAAAGTTCGAATGCAGGTAATAAATCAATACAAATAGACAGAATACATTGAATAACTGTAAGATAACTCCCAGTTTGAGAGTTTGGTCATTCTTGAGAATTCTAGCAATGAATACACATCAAATTTTCACGTATATTCATTAATTATATTATTATTATTATTGTTAACATATTAGCTTAAATAATGTGATTTCTGATTGTTAATTATGAGATAAATAAAAAAAAAAGTTCAAAATGTGTTCCATTATTCTCAAGGCATTCATACATTCTTTTTCGTTTGTTGTCAACTATATTTTTTAACATTTGTGGGCCAATATTTTGGCAGCACATTGTTACTGATGTTTGGAGGTCCTCAATATTATCGTATTGTCTTTTGAAAACCTCATCTCTCTGATATGCAAAGATGCTAGTGCAGGGGAGTCAGGTCTGGAGAGCGTGTTGGAAAGGAAGGCTTGTGTCCTCAACTTATTATACGGTTGTCATAGAACTCCTGCGAATAACTAAAATTTGCCGAAGTAGTGTGGGCAGTTACCCCATCTTGTTGAAAATGTCCTATCTGTGGCCAGACGAAGTCTGGTGTCCCCTTCAGTAATAATAAATTATCTTTACAGTCGTAAAGATAATTTATTCAGGAACATTTAAGGATTTTGTTCACCTCGTGTTATCAGTTCTTCAACAACTTATTGAGAAACTTGAGGGTCCTGTCGATTTACCCTCGTTAAAGTTTCCAGTCTGCATGAATCTGTTGTGGGATTTCAGAGAAGATTCTAGAATCTGATCATCAAGATATTTCGCCAGATATTCATTTTTACAGGCCTCCACAGAGTAAATCCATTCACCATTGATTAATGTACCATTGCGGTAATAGGACATCACAATAGGACATCCCAATAGGACATTAAAAAGAATCTTAAGAATTGACAATAATTCAATATTGGCTGTCAGTTTATAAATGTTTTGATAAACAGAACAGAACATGGTCTAAACGCCTATTTCAAACGAAGGGACCATGTACACCTCCGCTTTGCGTGACTATCTTTCAATTCGACCATTGAACACATAAGTTACCGCTTTTCAAATAACAAAAATCACGAGAGCGGTTATAAGATAGTAGAGGCTTAGGATATTCAAGACTAGATTGACTCTGTTTTTATGTCCACCTCTACTATATAATTATTTCGGTTCACAATTGAGTAGGAGGAATAATGATAGGTATATATGAGTATATGCACCTCAACATTGACTTTTTGCCATTCATATTTTCTCAACTCCTCATACAAGTATGAGCTCTGTTAAAATTTCCTTATATTTGTATGAAAATTGCAAATGTGGCGAAGCTTTTGTCGGTAACGAGTGATAGTGCTGAACGATGTTATTTGGAACCATTATTACCCTAGTGAGTACAATTCTATGTCAGAAAATTTTTTGGGCTTGTTGGTTATTTTGTTATTCACTGCTATTGATACATTTCCTCTATACATAGGTCAACACAAAAGTTCATTTGGTTCAGTTCCACATAATGAGAAATAAATTTTCTCTAACTTTATGATGGCGAAGGTAACATAAAACAATATCATTGCGGATTTTTATGATAGATAGCCTGCCAGAATGTTTTCAGGATTTCTTGAGTTGTGAAATTCAATTTACTGTGGTCAAATAATAATATTATTCCTGAGGAAATAAACATTTCAAATTTTATTTGTTATGGAGTTAGATGAGAAAATTATGGATTTTTATGATAGATAGCCAACCAGAGTGTTTTCAGGATTTGTTGAGTTGTGGAAATTCAGTTTATCATTCATTTCAAATATAGGTTCAATTTTTTTTGTTGTGAAGTTAAATGAAAAAATTAAAGAATGTTTAGAATTATTACAATCGCATTTTTCAAATATTTCCAGAGGCTGTACATTTGGCACCGACAACTCTTAAAACTTGGGTATGTTGTAGCTAAGCTGGATAGTTAATATATCAGCAATTAATTTTACGCTATCCCCTTGGAGTATTGAAACAAATTAAATGGTCTTTAGGGTAAAATTAGCGTTAAACGTAATACAACGGAAAACGTGAAAAAATTGAATTTTGATATAGTTTTATGTTTATCTTTCAGAGAACAGATTTTAATCACCATTAATGGAATTAAACTAGGCCATTGTTCAACAAATCAATATTTGGAAGATTGCGATTAGGTAAATAGGAAGGTTTAACGGTTAATCCCCCAAAAAGAGCAGAGAAAAATCATTCTGCTGCAACCTGCCGACACTGTTTCTGCTAATTGGCTTCTTCAGGAACGGACAACCAAGAAACTGAGAAAAAGATGGAAACAAAACTGAAAATAGATGACACCACAACAGGAGCGATCAACCAATTCATATCTTCAGCTCTAGGACCTACAATTCGTAGGCAAACTATGGCATCGTCACGGAGGGAGCATAAGCAGCCTGTGCGATGCGACCTCAACCCGAGAACATGAAATGTAGAAATATGGAAGCCAATTAGCAGAAACAAGTGTCGGAACTGTCGGCAGGTACCAGCAGAATGATTTTTCTCTGCTCCTTTTGCAGAATTACCCGTTAAACCTTTTTGCGCGTATGTTCTGGGGTACATCGCGTTATCATTAGGTCCAAATGTATGTAATTTCGATTTTTTTTACGAGAATGGTCTTAAACGACTAGGTACAACTCACTGATGAAGAATTTGAGGTCAAATTTCATTCTGTCCGGCCGGCCGTTGCCACGATAACTTGAGAACGAAAAGAGATAGCGACTTGAAAATTTCAGGGTAGGCGGCGCATCCAAAGTTTTGGACAAAATTTGAGAAATGTTGTCATCAACCAATAGAGATCCGATCGAATTGAAACTTGGTAGCAAGTTGTACAATACAAATACGAATACGTTCGTGAAATTTTCTGAGAATAGTGCCGCCAGAAAATTCTAAAAAAATTATTAAAAAATATTATTTAAGTCTCGATAACCCGAGAAAGGAAATAGATAGCGACTTGCAATTCTTAGGGTTGGTTGTGAATCTGAATGCGACATTTGTATTTATTAACAGGAATATTATTTTCTCGATAACTCAAATAATACAGACCCGATCGAATTGAAACTTGGTATCTAATTGTAGAATATCGACATAAAGACGTGTGTGGAATTTTGTGAGGATTGTACCACTAGTAAATTTCAAAAAAATCACGTAAAATTATTATGTATCTCACGATAACTTGAGAACAGAAAGAGGTAGCGATTTGTAATTTTCAGGGTTGGTTGCGCAGCCGAATGCGACATTCGAGTTTATTTATAGGCATAATCGACTCAACGGTTTGGAGTTATACCAACCTGAAATTTGGTTGTTAATTTCTCAATAACTCTAAAAATACAAAACTGATCCAATTGAAGCATGGTTACTAGTTGTAGAATGCCAACGCGAAAATTTGTGCAGAATTTCGTGAGTATCGTATCATTAGAATTTTTTTTTAAAATCATTGAAAAAAATTCTATATATCAGAAACTATTCCTCCAACACCTCTGAAATTTTGCGAGAGCCTTCAGAACCTAACTCTGCCAAGTTTCAAGGTTGAACACGATCGGATCTATATTGTTGAAGATTGGAGCAGCATTGTGTGAGTTCAGTAGCTGGATAGGTGATCGTTGCCTTGATAACTTTCGAACGAAAGGAGATAGGGACTTACAATTTTCAGGGTAGGTTGCGCATCCAAATGGGAGCGTCAACTTCAAAATTTTCAAAAATTTTGAAAAAAATATTGGTTCAAGCGTGAAGTCAGGAGCTTTTGCAAGTATATTCTATTGTCCTTTCTCCTGTATTGGACACTCTTAATAGAATTTACCATGGTAAATTCTATTGTCTGTTCTCCTATATTGGACCCTCTTAATCGAATTTACCATAGTGATTCATATTTCAATAACACACTCTTAATCGAATTTACCATAGTAAATTCATGGTCCAATACAGGAGAACAGACAATATAATTCACCATGTTAAATTCGATTAAGAGTGTCCAATACAGGAGAATGGACAATAGAACATACGCGCCAAAGCTCCTGTTTTTTGACATCAGTGCTTGAACCAATTTTTGAACAAACTTCTCGGCACTATCCATATTTCTATATTTGATATCCTCGGTTTGAGGTCGTAAAGGCTGCTTATGCTTTCTTCGTGGCAGTGCCATAGTTTGCCTCCGAATTGGGAGTTCTAGAGCTGAAGGCACAAATTGGTTGCTCGCTCCTGTTGTGGTGTCACCTATTTTCGGTTTTATTTCCATCTTTTCCTTGATTGCCCTATACTGAAGAAGCCAACTAGCAGAAACACGTGTCGGCAGGTACCAGCAGAATGATCTTTCTATGCCCCTTTTACAGAATTATCCTTTAAACCTTCTCATTTCAATATACTTCTCTGCACGATCCATATTTCTATATTGTGATTATGTTTTCGAGTACTCGTATATTTCGAATAGATTTCTTCCGATAGTTTATTCAAATCCAGTTAGGGTTCCTAGCAAACCTATGATTTCTAATGAATGTAAATATTTCATCTAACCTTGAATTTAGGTGATGTTCAAGATTATAGTATTACATCTTAGACAAAGGAATAGAGAGGTTAGATAACATATATTGCCTGACGTTGTTACTAATTGGCACCAAAGCAGAGGTGCCAGTGGCGTAAGATTCACATGGCCAAGCAATATTGCTAATTATTTTAATACAATTGAATAACTTATGAATAGATAATGTTTATAAAGGGAATATCTAGAAATAATTATTATGAGTCAATATTTAAAAGGGTAAACAATTTACCGTTTATTTTCAAATTTGAATATATTTTGGGTAAGAGGATATAGATTGGTATAATACTGCTTTTAAAATTCTTCATAAGACAATCAAACTAATCTTTAAGCGCTACCTAACGGTATCACATACCCTCTTTGAAATTTACCGCTATTTGTAGTTGATGAATGTCTGTTGAACTTGACAGTCTCAGTACCTTTCGGAGTCGTTTCAATACACATTTTAGTATTGGGTTGTCATTCCATGAAGTAGTACGATAATTTGTACTAGCGATATCCCATACCGGGAAGTAGTACAAGTGTTAGGAAAATTTTCGTAGCAATTTATTCAATTTTCCGCTTTCAACGTGGCTTCCTTCAATTTTTTTATGATGAAAATATTGCAAAAAGCGGGACCAGTTCTAATGCATCCGAATGATCCAAATTTTTAAGATTGGTGCTTAATATTACTCTGCTTTCTCGTATGGCGAAGTCGGGCAAAGCAGAGTTGCTAGGCTCATCTATGCACCATTCTCCAAATGATGATCTCGACCACAGAAAACCAGAAATGATTGCGGATTACAATAGCGTTATTTTCGTTCAACTAACTGCTTGTGTTTAGTGTCAAACAGCCGCAAATAGTTACATAGCGTTGGCAATCGAAAGTTAGCCTTTTCTAATGAAGTAAGGTGCGAATAGTTTTTATAAGAAATGTGTATCAAAGTTATAAAAATATCAAACCGATTGGTCGCAGCTGAAATTACTGGCCAAAAACCTAATTGAACCACCAATGCAGCGGAAATATAGCGAGAAACCTAAGGTACCAATAGACCTGAAAATATAGTATGACATTTATATTGTGAATTACATAATATCCAGAAGAAAATAACACAAGTGATGAATTTACCTCCAAAAGTATCCTTAATGATTACTTAAAACTTCACGAGATTTGGATGGTCTTCAATTATGTAACGAAATTACTTTATTCGCGCATTCACATATATTTCCTGCACAAATCTTACCTTATGATATTTTAAGCCATATAATAAAAAGTGGGAAAGCCCTGCGGCAGGAACTTTGGCACTCTTCAATTTTTGACAAACCATATTTCCGAAAATATTTGTTTCTTGAGTTGGGAATGATATCAATGCATTCTTATAATATAACTGCACCATAAAAGAAATTCAAATAATGGTTTATTTATCAAGATTAAATGAGCAATCTGCAATGATTTAACCTCGTGGAATGGGTTATTGCCACTTACACTAGGTGCATAGTTTTCACAACTCGAAATACCTAAGGAAAGTATCATCGAAATGTCTAGAGCAAGGCTGGAGTCAATCATAGTAGATTGTCCATTTATTCCTGATATATGCATAGGTGTAGGCTGACGAACATAATATTTCAATAGTTCAAAATATATTAATAAAATACAATCCTCTTTTGATAATTTAATAGTTTATACCACTAACACATTCATTCTATATTATGAACCTTAACTCAAGGAAGAATATTTGATACACAAATGTAGATCAATATTTCAGCATTTTTTCTGCTAGCAACACTATGAAAATGCTGTATACAGGAACATGTCTCACTACTTAAGGAAGTAAAAGGTAGTCAACGATATATATAGAAGTACGATGTATTATTGAAATTTTGGAAAATCTCCGAAAGTATTAGCTTGTTAGAGTTGAAAATTACAGCAGTGGATTATTATGATGGAACTGCATCTTAAAAATAATTGAATTTGAAATTTGTAATGTAAAAAAAAATTTTTTTCGTTACTCCGAAACTATTTGGCTCGAGAGTTATCGTGCCTACGGTCGGTCGACTGGCCAGCCGGACAGAATTAATTTCGACCACGGATTCTTGATTATTGTTTAAGACCATTTTCATTCAAAAATTCGAAAATTACATTTTGGCAAACTGATAAGCACTCTGTTCCGAGGAAAAACAGCGCCCAAAACGGCGTGCTACTTGAAGCCCTTATCAACTGAAACTGAAAGAGATTTATTGTTTGTCGTCACCATTCACTGTTGAGTCAAAAAATTAACAGTGCTGTGCCTAAGGTGGCACCATTCACTGTTGGTTCAAAAAAAAATAACAGTGCTGTGCCTAAGGTGGCGTAAGGACACAGTAACAAAGCCTACACAGAACACGAACTGGTTCTGCTTACTCGCTCAAGCTCTAAGGTGCCACCATTCACTGTTGGATCAAAAAATTAATAGTGCTGTGCCTAAGGTGGCGTAAAGACACAGTAACAAAGCCTACACAGAACACGAACTGGTTCTCCTTACTCGCTCAAGCTCTTCGAGAGCTTATGAGGGGTCTCCTTGGGGAAGACCTAGGAGGATCAGTATAATCAATATACAATACAATACAATACAATGTAAAGAGCCGATTATTCCTGAAAAATTGGTTCAAGCACTGACGTAAAGTCAGGAGCTTTTGCGGATCTGTTCTATTGTCCATTATCCTGTATTGGACACTCTTAATCGAATTTACCATGGTTACCATGGACAATAGAACATATGCGCAGAAGCTGCTGACTTCACGTCAGTGCTTGAACCCAATTTTTTTTCATAATTTTTTTAAATTTTGTAGGGTTACGGTTCTTATAAAATTTTGAACACGTCTTTATGTCGATATTCTACAACTAGATACCAAGCTTCAATTCGATCGAGTCTATATTTTTTTAGTAATCGAGGATAATATTCCAGCTGAGTATAACTCTGAAACCGTTAGACCAATTATTCCTGTAAACAAACTTAACACTACCATTTGGATACGGAACATACCCTGAAAATTGCAAGTCCCTATCTCCTTTCATTCGAAAGTTATCGAGACAACGGTCACCCATCCATCTACTAAACTCACACAAGGCTGCTCGAATCTCCAACAATATATATCCGATCGTGTTCAAACTTGAAACTTAGCAGTAGACTTAGGTTTTGAAGGCAATCGCAAAATTTTAGCGATATCGGACGAATAGTTACTGATACATAGACTTTTTTTCAATAATTTTCAATGATTTTTTAAGAATTTTCTAGTAATACGATCCTACTACGAATTTTCGCGTTGGAATTGTACAACTAATAACCAAGTTTGAATTCAATTGGTTCTGTATTTTTCGAATTATCGAGGAAATAACAATCAAATTTCAGATGGTTATAACCCAAAACCGTTTGGCCGATTATGCCTATAAAGAAACTGAAATGTCGATTATACCTATAAACAATGTTACATTCAGATGCACAACCTAACCTGAAAATTTCAAGACGCTATCTCTTTCCGTTCTCAGGTTATCGAGAAATAAATAATATTTTTTAATAATTTTTTTTTAATTTTCTAGCGATTCTCACAATATTTCACTTAAGTGCTTAAGTTCATATTCTACAAGTATTTACCAAGTTTCAATTCGATCGGATTCATAATGGTTGAAAATAAAATTATTACTCGGAAAATTACTCAGAAAATTGGGCTTGTTGACATTGCCAGGAGTTTTCATATTGGAAAGTCTCTTATATGCCCACCATAGAGCCGGGAAAAAACAAATAAGATCTGATGTACATTCCTATAATACCAGGAAAAACAATGATGTGTGCCTCCCATACTGTAGGTTGAGGAAGTCGCAGGGTGGTCCCGAATATTTATGTTTTAAATTGTATAATGTGCTCCCAACACCTATGAGATCTCTGGTTTTCAAGGATTTTAAGTGTGTAATTAAAAAATTTTTAATAGATTTGGAGCCATATGATATTGAATGTTTTTATAATGTCTATATTTGACTTATATTCATTATTACAATTGACTTGTGTGAACATTGCATAATGTAAAACACCAATAAAGAATCTAATCTAACCATTGAGCCAATAATGCCCATTAACGAACTTGTCCGTCGCATTGAGATGCGTCACCTACCCTGAAAATTTTAAGTCACATTCTCAATCCGTTCTCAAGTTATCGTGGCAACGGACGGACGGCCGGACGGACAGAATCAAATTTGTCCTCGAATTCTTCATCAGGTAGTTAAACTCAATCGTTTGAGACCATTTTCGGCAAAAATTTTAAAATTACAGACATTTGGGAAAAATGATTACGCGATGTTACCCAGAACATACGCGCAAAAAATATATAAATATTTATGACACATTTAACGCATATTTATATATAGCGGTTACTCATACCGATGATTGCAGTAGCGTAAAAAAAATTCAGGGTAGCTGTTAAAGGCTAATAAAAATACACACTTCTAGATTTAATTAAAAATTTAAAAGTTAATCAGTTATTTATTACTTAAATGAAAAGTCCCCCCTGAATATCATCATGGAACCTCCCGAATCATAGGGCACACTTCAAAATTATTTATACCAGCAGTTTTCAATGTTATCAACTCTCGGGAATGTCATCGAACCGCAACTCTTCGGATGTGATCCATTCTGCGTTTCCTTTGTGGTCTATGGAAGTTGACCATAACGATGACCAATATGCATCTAAAAACTACTTAGATTGCATAGGTTGATTTTTGATATCAGATCCAGCTGCTAGTTGTTTACAGACAGATCTGTGATAATTGTTGAAATTGTTGTTCTGTTGTTCCTTTTTTGTGCATTTGATGTATCCCGATGAAAGTTTGGATTTCGCTTTCAACTACTGCTTAAGTAGGTCTATATAGTGTGGAAAAGCCAAGGAGAAGGGGAATACATTCATTATCTTCGTTACTGTACATATTTATGAAGAATCCCGAAACAAATCAAATTTAAATTTCGAATTGTCATTCTTCTTCGTAAAAATGCGAACCCTACCTTCAACCCCCTTCGAAAGACAGGTACAACCCCCAATTTTCCAAATAGAAAGTATAGGCTTGTGATACATCGTTTGAAAGGTCGCGTCATTCTCTGTTCAGAAATGTTATCACTTTCATGTTTGTTGCAAAAATCAAAAGAGAAGAAAAAAATTGGTTCAAGCACTGACGTGAAGTCAGGAGCTTTTGCGGGTATGTTTTATTGCCCATTATCCTGTGTTGGACACACTTAATCGAATTTACCATGGTGAATTCTATTGTCCGTTCTCCTGTATTGGACACTCTCTTAATCGAATTCACCATGGTAAATTCGATTAAGAGTGTCCAATACAGGAGAATGGACAATAGAACATACGCGCAAAAGCTCCTGAATTCACGTCAGTGCTTGAACCAACATTTTTTTTCTTAACTTTTTTTAAATTTTCTAGTGGTACGGTTCTCACAAAATTGTACACACGTCTTTATGTCGATATTCTACAACTAGTTAGCAAGCTTCAATTCGATCGGCTCTATATTTTTTGAGGCATCCAGGAAATAATATTCCGAAACCGTTGGGCCGCTTAGGGCCAACAGCGGAATTAACTCTCCCATTTAGATGCGCAACATACCCTGAAAATTGCAAGTCCCTATCTCCTTTCGTTCAGGAATTATACAGGCAACGGTCACCCATCCAGCTACTGAACTCACACAAGGCTGCTCAGATCTCCAACAATATAGATCCGATCGTGTTCAAACTTGAAAATTGGTAGTAGAGATAGGTTCTGAATGCTCTCGCAAAATTTCAGCCATGTCGGGTGAATAGTTTCGGATATATAGAATATTTTCAATAATTTTCAATGATTTTCAAAATAATTTCTAGTGATACGATCCTCACAAAATTTTGCAAGAATTTTCGCGTTGGCATTCTTCAACTAATAACCATATTCAAATTGGATCAGTTTTGTATTTTCCGAGTTATTGTGGAAATAACAACCAAATTTCAGATGGGTATAACTCCATAACCGTTTGGCCGATTGTGCTTACAAAACTAAAATGTTGCATTCAGATGCACAGCCTAACCTGAAAATTTCAAGTCGCTATCTCTTTTCGTTCTCAGGTTATCGTGACATAAAAAATATTTTTTAATGATTTTTTTAAAATTTTCTTGTGATACGATTCTAACAAAATTTCACAATCATGCTTAGATTTATATTCTACAACTATTCACTAAGTTTCAATTCGATCGGATTTATATTGGTTGAAAACAAAATTATTACTGGGAAGCCGTTGGGCCGATTATGCCCATTAACGAACTTGTCCGTCTTATTGGGATGCGCCACCTATCCTGAAAATGTCAAGTCGCTAGCTCTTTCCGTTCTCAAGTTATCGTGGCAACGGCCGGACGGACAAAATCAAATTTGACCTCGAATTCTTCATGAGTGAGTCGAACCCAATCGTTTGGGACCATTTTCGGCAAAAAATTCGAAAATTACAGACATTTGGGCAAAATGATAACGCCATGTTCCCCAGAACATACGCGCAAAAATCAAGTGATTATCGAAATGTACTACAATATCAAAAATTAAAATGTAATAGATGTAACAAAATAATAAAATTGGTTCAAGCACTGACGTGAAGTCAGGAGCTTTTGCGCGTATGTTCTATTGTCCATACTCCTGTAATGAACACTCTTCTTAATCGAATTTACCATGATGAATTCTATTGTCTATTCTCCTGTATTGGACACTCTTCTCAATCGAATTCACCATGATGAATTCTATTGTTCATTCTCCAATACAGGAGAATACAATACAATCGAATTCACCATGATGAATTCTATTGTTCATTCTCCAATACAGGAGAATGGACAATAGAATTCATCATGGTGAATTCGATTGAGAAGAGTGTCCAATACAGGAGAATAGACAATAAAAATCATCATGGTAAATTCGATTAAGAAGAGTGTTCATTACAGGAGTATGGACAATAGAACATACGCGCAAAAGCTCCTGACTTCACGTCAGTGCTTGAACCAATTTTTTTTTCGATTAAGAGGGTCCAATCAGGAGAACGGACAATAGAATTCATCATGGTAAATTCGATTAAGAAGAGCAAAAGCTCCTGATTCACGTCAGTGCTTGAACCAATGTTCTATTGTCCATTCTTCTGTATTGGACACCCTACCATGGTAAACTCGATTAAGGGTGTCCAATACAGAAGAATGGACAATAGAACATACGCGCAAAAGCTCCTGACTTCACGTCAGTGCTTGAACAAATTTTTATATTAGCCATCAAACCTTTTTAATTCTTCATAATCATTACAAGAATGTCTGTCGATAATAATTTGACAATTGAACACATCGTTTAATGCATAATCAATTTCAATACTTTTGTCACTCGTTGATGAGATGAGATATCTGAAATTATAGATAAACTCTAAATATTCCATTCAATATTGAAATATTAAAATTAAATTTCCACTTATTCATTTGTATTTCAAGATAATGAACGTTTGAAGATAATGATTCATGTAAATTGTCTGTGAAAATTTGTTTTCATGGGTTAGGGGAAAAGAGTTATTGTGAAAATAAGATTCATTTATTTAGATACCAATCTATATATTGTTTTATACTATCTACTAAGGGCCGATTTATTCAACCTCTCCGTAAAGTATTCGTCAACTATGTGCTCGTTGAATTTACTGATCCCCTTTAAAGTGAACATTTACAGATTACTTTCCTTTCGGTAAGGCTACTTGACAGTTTACAGGTCGTAAAATATATCAGCCCTCAGTGAACAAAAAAATTGTATACCTCACTGAAGCCGTAATACAAACAAAGGAAATAATTTCGAATAAAACTCTATTAACATATTCGATTATTTACTTCAAGAGAGATCAAGAATAACATTCATTTTGAAAATTCAATACTACATCAAGCAGCATGCAATACATTTTTTCGAGTTTGGACCACTGCTGCCCACATAATCATGGAGGATTCGTGAAACACTGCAGGGAGGATAAATACTTGTATATAGATTATTATTAAAATATGATAACTGACTTTCTCCGTTTCCTTATATACTACTTCTCGTTGTAAAATATACTTGGATTTTCCTCCGCAACACTAGGATACATCATTTTTAAAGTTAGCGTTGAATTAACAAGCCATTCTATTATAATATTAGTAAAATCTGTTCTTCAGAGGTATTCATTGTTAAGCATGCTAAGCAACAAGCATTTAAGAAACATATACCTGAAGTTCCACGGGAAAACAATATACATAATATACACCTACACACATGTTATATTGCATCACCTTCTACTCCTATATTTTAAAATATTCTGCAATTAGAAAAATTAAAATGTTTCGTTAAAAATGCCTATTATATAGGTACACGCTGGCATCCAAACACCCTGATGATGGATCGTAAGAGACCCATGATATCAGGAAAACAGAAAAGTGTTCAAAATTCACTGGTCTAAGCGTAATTCAACTGTTTTTTTTTGTGCAATAGTATTATGCAAATGTTATGTGTAAACAGGTTAAAGTGGCTAAGGGCCAAATCTGAATAATAGGGTAGGTGCAGAAGTCATTTGAAATGTAATTCATGCAGTTTTGCTTGCTAATGACATGTTTATGATTATACTAACCATTCTAGGTCTTCCCTAAGGAAATCCCACAGAAGCTCCTAGGAGAGTCAGTTTTGTTCTGTATATATTTTATTAATGTATCCTAACGACAGCTTAGGCAAGTCACTGGGTGGTTTTCACCTAAGTACATGATGAATAGAATACTTATCCCATAATATGTATAGCTTCGGCAAAATGACAAAACAGAATTAAGTGTAAAATGTAAAATTTTGAGTTGGCTTTATTTTTTATAGTCATAGCCTACTCATAACAACCACTTCCTTAGTAGATTGCGGAACATATTTAAATGCACCTTGAATCGAGCATTTACGGTTTATTTCGTTCACTCCCTGATTTATCGTTCACTCTCGAATTTCAAAACGAGAATATCTTGAAACTTGCTTATTGCAGATACGTCCCTTTGTCATTTCAACGATATGAGAACCACCACCAATTTGTTTGAATAGAAACACTAGATTTTCTTCTTGGCTATTCCACTCTTGAACTTTAAAAATTTTAGTGTTCATGTCATCTTGGTTGCCTCTTATCAATATTAAATTTTCTCATGAGATATACTTAATCTTCACAAATATTCAATCGACTAAGTTCCATATACCTTGTTTTTAAGAATTCTATCTGCAGTAACTCCAAGAGTAAATCATGCATTCTATTTGTCGAAAAGCATTACTTTTTTGCTCTACGTCAACTGGACCTTAATTCATTCCAACCTGAAAGGAAATATTAAGACTTGGATTTCTCTGAGTAAAGTAATTCATTCAATTCACTTCTATTACTTACTGCTGATTTTTAGCCAGAAATCCTGAAGGACATATACCAGATATCTTCTTTCTGAACAACTTTTCCACAGTTCTCCATAATTTGGAATTTCTTTCACATACGTAAACAATATTTCTAGATTCCTCCAATCTTCAAATACAAGGTAATCTCGATATTATTTTCAACGGAAGGAATACTCGTTCGTACTTCGTGGATTGAGAATATTTTGTTTACGTTTTGTATTTGTGTTTTGATCAGATTCAGATTCGATGTTGAGGTTAAAACGGGGCGCATGCGTAGATCAGAATGTAGTTTGTAGTATATCCATTAATCATGAATCATTCTCAAAAATACCACACAAGCAAGTTACCGATCACTGCTAATATTTATTATTTACCAGAAATTCATCACAAATCGAAACTATTTAAATTAGAAATGTCAATCTTTACATGACTAACCCGGACTTAGCCATTTAACCCTGCTATTTTGCCGGGTTAAATTTTTATAGTTTTAACCCAGGGTTAGGCTCTAACTCTTGAAGGTGCAAGACCTATTATCAATTTAACCCTAGGTTTAGAGTTAATCCGGATTTAATTAGATAACCCGCATTCGTGCAAGTGGGCCTTAGTGGCCTACATGGCCTAAAATTCCTCTCTACCCATCACAAGATTTAATATCCACAAATGAGCCTGTCACCTTACAAGATCAGAAGCCTTCAGCAAAATTTCAGCGATATCATATTAAAAATAATACATAACCTTTCAAAAGTCCCCTCTCGCAAATATACTCCTCTGAAGGCACATGGATCTCTTGAAGAAGAATCGCCTTCTCTATTTCTCAAAGATATTCACTCTTGTTCATAGAAATCCCTTCAATATTTAGTTGCCTCCTCCTAAGGAGGATCTCTTTCAAAACCAGGTCTGACCACTAATGTAGGGCTATCATCTCCCATAGATTTGTGATGAAATAAGACGATTTTCCCATAATATACGAGCGAAAATATGTCATCATGACATTCATATTTTTATTTTATTTTTGAAGGTTCTCGCAAAAATACGACCATAGACTACATATTATCATACGACGATTCCCATCCGCTACACTTGGCTACCACTACGCTACCGAACTCACAAAAGGCTGCCCGGTTCTCCAACAATATAGATCCGATCATGTTCAAACTTGGAATTCTGCAGTAGAGTTAGTTTCTGAAGGCTGTTCCAAAATTTCAGCCATGCCGGACGAATAGTTTATGATATATAGATTTGTTTTCAATAATTTTCAACTATTTTTTTTTTAATTTTCTAGTTATACCATCCTCACGAAATTCTGCAAGAATTTTCGCGTTGGCATTCTTCAACTAATAACAATGTTTGAATTCAATCGGTTTTGTATTCTTCGAGTTAATGAGGAACAAAAAACTACCAAATTTCAGAAAATTTCAGATGGCTATAACTCTAAAACTGTTTGGACGATTATGCTCATAAACAAACTCAAATGTCGCATTCAGGTGCACAACCTAACCTGAAATTTTCAAGCCGGTATCTCCTTCCGTTCTCAGGTTATCGTGACAACAAAAATATTTTTTAATAATTTTTTAATAATTTTCTAGCGATACGATTCTCACAAAATTTCACAAACGTGCTTAGGTCTATATTCTACAACTATTCACCAAGTTTAAATTCGATCGGATTTATTTTGGTTGAAAACAAAATTATTACTCGGAAACCATTGGGCCGATTATACCCATTAACGAACTTGTCCGTCGTATTTGGATGCGCCACCTACTCTGAAAATTTCAAGTCGCTAGCTCTCTCCGTTCTCAAGTTATCGTGGCAACGGCCGGACGGCCGTACGGCACCACAGAATTTCACATTTGGGCAAAACTATAACGCGATGTTCCCCAGAACATACGCGCAAAAATAATGAATGTTATTGATTTAGATATTCAAAATGTTCACCGCGATCGTCTTGGCAACATTCTAGTCTGGAATAAAAAATTCTTTCAACATTATTCGACATCTCAGGAGTAATTCACCTAATGGCGAGCATTATTCGATCTTTTAGGTAATTCAAATCAAGAAGTTTAGTTTTGTACACAATGTTCTTCACATAACCCCATAAAAATATACAAGGGGTTAAGATCACGGGTTCACTGTGGCCATTCGATCGTTCCTCGCCTTCCTATCCACCGATTTGAAAATATTGCATCGATGTACTGCCGGACAATGCGTTGGTAATGTGGTTGTGCTCCATCCTGTTGGAACCATATCGTATTCCATAGAACTTGAGGATTTCCTTGATCAGGACATGAATTTGCTAAATTTGGAACGACATCATTTTGAAGTAGTGCTAAATATTTATCGCCATTGCTCTAAATGAAGAAGGGGCCAATGGCATGGTTTCGAACATTTCCTGCCCAAACATTAACCTTTTGAGGAGATTGCGTGTGTTCCTCTCTGATCTAGTGAGTATTTTCGGTAGAACTGTAGTGACAATTTTGACGATAAACATGACCGTTTAGAGAAAAAAAGTGGGAAAGCTCTGTGGACAGGAGCTTTGGCGCTCTTGTTCAAACTTTGACAAATCATATCTCCGAAATGATGTGTCTCTGGGAATGATATAAATGGATTCTTACGATAGAACTGCATCAAATGAAATTAAATGCAAACAGACCGATTCTCCCCAATAACGAACTTATCCGAGATATTCATTCCTCAAATCTATTCTGATAATTATATTATATCAATTAAAACTTAGACAATATTGCAGTTTTGTTTTTACTGGAGATATTCTGACCCCAATTTGATTAGGTATCTTACCAAAGAATATATTTCCATCATCATATGGATTATCCACTGGCATTATATATTATCACCTAAAACTATAATATCATATCATCCTCATAATTCTACGATAGTTGAGGTTATGTCATTGGTCATTTGCATTCAATCATACCGCTCGGTGGATTTCACCCGTTAACGAACTCGTCCGAGATATTTACTCTCCAAACCTTCCCTGCAAATTTCAATCCTCCAACTCCTTTCGTTCGAGAGTTATCGTACCTACGGCCGGACAGAAGTGATTTCGACCACGGATTCTTGATAGGTGAGTCGAACTAAATCGTTTCAGACCATTTTCAGCCAAAAATTCGAAAATTTCAGACATTTGGGCACTCTGTTCCGAGGAACAAGAGCACCAAAAAGTGCACTCATTAGAGAACGTCTACTAATTGCATAATATTGTTATACAACATGACCATCATTTGATCCCAAAAATAAGTTTTACTATCAAAATCGTCTTTCAAGAGCTCTTGGGTAGGTATCATTTTATAGGGCTGTATTTAATAATGTTTTAATATATTTAGAATCGATGTATGGCTGACACTGAATGTTGTGGAGGCATGTCTACTTGATTTATTTGGATTTTCTTCAATGTCAAGCATCACATCTAATTTCACATGCATCCTCACACAGTGTATAAGCAGCTGCTTTTTGGCCCTCTTGTTCCTCGGAACAGAGTGCTAATCAATTTGCCCAAATGTCTGTAATTTTCGAATTTTTGGCTGAAAATGGTATCAAACGATTTGGTTCGACTCACTGATCAAGAATCCGTGGTCGAAACCGATTCTGTTCGGCTGGCCGTCCGTTAACACGATAACTCTCGAACGAAAGGAGTTAGAGGATTGAAATTTGCAGGGTAGATTTGGAGCGTAAATATCTTGGACGAGTTCGTTAACGGGCGAAATCCATCAAGCAGTTTCGGAGTTATGGCTGTTTTTAGTACAAATATTTTTTATGAATATTTCCGAAACCGATCACTCGATCTATCTGAAATTTAGCATCAAATTGTAGAATCATGACATTTAGACGCACGTGGAGTTTTGTATTGATCGGATTACCGTAAAGTGTAAAAAAAAAAATTGCAAATTTTTAAATTTCTTTTCTACAATAACTCTCGAACGGAATGAGCTAGGCAGTTGAAATTTTCAGAGTAGATTAGGGAGATAAATATCTCGGTTGAGTTTGCTATTGGGCAAAATAGGCCAGATGGTTTCGGAGTAACGAAAAAAAAATTTTAACTTACAAATGTCAAAATAATTAATAAACATTTTTTTTTTAAGATCCAGTTTCGCCATAAAAATCCATTGATATCATTTTCAACTCTAACAAGCTAATACTTTCGGAGATATGATTTTTCGAAATTTCAATAATGAATCGTACTTCTATGTTTTCACAGAATGCTATAATTATTCTATCTATGATTTATTATATGATCTGTGTTCATACTCGTAAATGTCATCCTGTTCTATAAGAGAGAGTCAAATTCATTTCAGCTATTTTAATTTGATTTCTTCCATGGTGCAGTTCTTATTCTCAGATTGCTCATTTAATCTTGATAAATGAACTATTATTTGAATTCAATTTCCTTTATGATGCACTTCTTTCATAAGAATACATTGATATTATTCCCAACTCTGAGAAACCAAAACTTTATTCGGAGATATAATTTGTCTGTTTGAACAAGAGAGCCAGAAAGCTCCTGTCCACAGGGCTTGAACCAATTTTAATCTGCCTTACATACCCAAACTCGGGAAACTGCTTTTAAATTTTACTTATTGTCCCTCGAGTTATAGACGGCAAATTCGGAAATTTCTCATGAAACAAGTGACTTACTTATTTGTGTCTTCTTGATATTTTGTGCATTTCCGTTGATCGAACCATTATTAAAAATTGAAGTTAATGAAAGTAAAACACAAATTAGACAATAAATAAACTACAACTCATCAGCACAAAACAGTTTGCGAAGGCATTCTAAAGAAACTAACATTACCACATAAAGTGTTTTTGGTAGTTTTCATGGTACCATCTATATAGATGGTACATACGCGTATGTTTGGGGAACATCGCGTTATCATTTTGCCCAAATGTCTGTAATTTTCGAAAATTTCGCCGAAAATGGACTCTAACGATTGGGTTCGACTCCCTGATGAAGAATATGAGGTCAAATTTCATTCTGTCCGGCCGGCCGGCCAACCGTTGCCATGATATTTCGAGAACGGAAAGGGATAGCGACTTGAGATTTTCAGAGTAGGTGGCGCATCCCAATACGACGAACAAGTTTGTTAATGGGCATAATCGGCCCAATGGTTCCCGAGAAATAATTTTGTTTTCAACCAATACAAATCCGATCGAATTGAACCTTGGTGATATTTTGTGAAAGTCGAATTAGTGAAAATTTTAAAAAAATTATCAAAAAATATTATTTATGTCACGATAACCTGAGAACGGACAGGGATAGCAACTGGAAATTTTTAGGTTAGGTTGTGCATCTGAATGCGATATTCGAGTTTTTTCATAGACCTATCTGAAATTTGGTTGTTATTTCCTCAATAACTCGAAAAATACAGAACCGATCTAATTCAAAAATGGTTATGAATTGTAGAATGCCAACGCAAAAAAATCTTGCGAAATTTCGTGAGGATCGTACAACTAGAAAATTTTTAAGAAATCGTTTAAACAAATTCTATGTATAAGAAACTATTCATCCGACATCACTGAAATTTTGCGGGAGCCTTCAGAACCTAACTCTACTACCAAGTTCCAAGTTCGAACACGATCGGATCTATATTGTTGGAGATCCGAGCAGCCTTGTGTGAGTTCAGTAGCTGGATAGGTGACCGTTCCCTCGATAACTTTCGAACGAAAGGAGATAGGGACTTTCAATTTTCAGGATAGGTTGCGCATCCGCAAGGGATGGATAATGTAAATAATGTTTTTGAGCATAATCGGTCTAACGGTTTCGGAGTTATACCTACCTGGAATATTGTGTCCTCGATAACTCTAAAAAAGTAGACTCGATCGAATTGAAGCTTAGTAACTAAATAGTTGTAGAATCTTGACATGAAGACGTGTATAAAATTTTGTGACCACCGTATCACTAAAGATAAATTTTTAAAAAATAAAAAAAAAAATTGGTTCAAGCACTGACGTGAAGTCAGGAGCTTTTGCGCGTATGTTCTATTGTCCATTCTCCTATATTGGAAACACTTAATCGAAATTACCATGGTGATTTCTATTTCAATAACACACTCTTAATCGAATTTACCATGGTAAATCCGATTAAGAGTGTCCAATATAGGAGAACGGACAATAGTAATCACCATGGAGAATGGACAATAATACTTAATAATAATTGATGCTTGAACCAATTTTTTCATTTTCTTTCACATCTTGAAGGCAAATAAAATTTGGGAATATTCGAGGGGATAATATAATGAATTTCACAAGTTTTAAATGAATTTGCCCCCTAAAACCCAAAGAGAGTTCCTATTTAACCTTGGATAATATTTTATTAAAATTTTGATATTTCAGATTTTTAATTATCTAGTTCAGGTATATTACAAATAGGTACTAGTAGGTAGTGGTAGTTACCAAGAGTAGTTGTGATTTATGCTATTATTTTTACTGTTGTATATATTGTATATTGTAGTAGGAGGTAACGTTGCACTGTGAGCTTAAGGTCTATGTGCCCCCCATCAGAGCTGTCGATACAGATTTCTTGCCCAAAGCATTCCTTGCATTGGTTTCAGATGGCGAGGCATTCCATAATCAGCTGATCACGAGTTTCATCCTCCTCCCCGCAGAATCTTCACTCGTCCGTTTCTGCTAGCCCTAATCTCATCATGTGCTTCCTAAGACAGCAGTGCCCTGCGAGGTAACCAGTGAGGAGGTGCAGCATGTTCTTACTGAGATCTATATCCTTCTTAGATCTGACTGTGCCTCGATTAACTTTTTGGAGTGATACATTCCTACACTCTAGAGTAGGTATAGCTCTATGAGCTTCTTCTTTCATCAGAAATTAACTACTTCTGTCTGAAAGACGCTCGAATAGGAGCCTAGCAATATTGCGCATTTGGTACCTGACCCATATACTCCAGCGCCAGCTCCTATATTGGTTTTTGAACCGTCTGTGTACCATTTAATGGCATTTTTTTCAAGAACTTGGGTGGTGGATTCCCTGTCCCAGTCTTTCTTCCTACCTAGCATCGTAGTGAAGTTCTTTTCGATGGTTACTTTCTTAATCATTTCGTCACTAGGAAAATTGGATGATGAAATGTACCTGGTAAGAGAGGACCAGGCTTTCTGGTTTTTAATAATCTCATTACCTGTTCCTTAATTGTTACTTTAACTAGTAGTAGTCATCAAGTGTAGTTGTATTTTATGTTGTTAATGTTACTGTTACTAGATTTGAAGCAGTCATCAAGTGTAGATATTAGTTGTATTTTATGTTGTTATTATTGCTGTTACTTGTTAGTCTCTATTCTAAACGTCCTATAGCTATTCAGTTTTCAGTGTTTATTTATTGAAAATTTTCCATTACTTGCAATTTGTACGTTACCGGGTCTTTGATCTAAATCATATTTGGAGGCATGGTGGCAGAAAATCGAAATCTGACGTGGGCGGCCTATACCCTAGGAACAGCCCTGGGGGCGCTTGGTTCTCTCTGTCTCGACAGCACAGAGGCGACGCAAGCATCTGCAACGTCGCATACAGCCTAATTGCTTTGAGAGACCCAGAGGCCATGGACTGCAATGTATTAAATTATCCTTGCCTAATTTTCTTTCAATAAATTCTTCGAAGAAAATATGTTGATTTTTAATTATTCCTTAGGCACTTTTCTGCTGCATCTGGCATATAGATGGTGCCATTATTCCGACGACGAACAGAACAGGACGTTTGAGCCAAGCAGTTGAGTGGACTAATTATAATTTCCGTGACTCAGATCCATACGGTACATATGCCTTTGGCTATGACATTGAAGACCCAGAGACTAATAACGTTCAGATGAGAAATGAGGAGAAACTGTCTAATGGTAGCGTAGTGGGTAGTTATGGTTATTTGGATCCTGACGGTAAAACATTTATGGTCACTTATATAGCCGACGAGAAAGGATATAGGTGAGTATATCATAAGAAACGTTGATCTGCTACTCCAGAATTGGCATTTTAAAATTGGAATTCAGAGTACCGTGGCTTCCCAAACTGCTATCCAATGAAACAATGTGTCATTCTTACGGATTTTTCATATACACGGTGTTTAGTAATTCGACGTGATCCTTTAACGAGGTTATACTAGGCATCATTTGCAACGATTTGAATCCAGTGAACGATGGTCCAAAAGTCTATGGTTACTGAGATATATTGATATTTCGACTTTTAGAAAGGTTTTCGACTTACCATCGAAAACAATTAATTTTGTGGAAACTAAGTAATCATTAAAGGATACTGGGGGAGGTATATTCATCATTGAATGGAAGCCGATGAGATGAGGATCATTTCCAGAAAAAATCGTTCACCAAAAATTCGAATAACCTGAAAAATAAACAGTTTTCATGAAAAAATTGCGTATTTCTCGAAAACATTGTAATTATCTTTGAGTACATATAAGTGCAAAAATATCTTTTAATTTTTAATTTTCCCACGAGATCAAAAAATATAGCCCGAAATCCGAGCAAGTAACAAACTTTTTCGAGACTTGGTTATCCCCCTTATCTTCTCCTTTACTTGTGATTAATGTGATTATTGGTTGCTTTTACAAATAAAAAAAATCACAGTATTTCTCGACTGAAAATTGAAACAATACTCAATTAACTCTAAATAATTTCAATTTGAGAATAATTAGTTCAAAAAAAAATTGCAGATATTGCATTGTGTTATGGGTTGTGTCCCTGGAAAAAAATACGTGACACTTCTATCTTAATCCATATCCTCTATCCTAATTCATATCTCAATTGTTTCAATTATTTCCATGGATACTTTTAATTCTGAAATACACACTCTAATTTTAACTTGTGACAATACATATCATAACAATTCTGCAAATTTAATATTTAATTTTTTTTTAAAACAAAATTTTGAAATATTAACATTCCTCAATTTATTTGTAACATATTTGTTGAATAATGAATACTGTTGAATTTTTCACAAAACTCTAGCATATATTTCACTTTTTAGTTAAAACTGAATCTCTTGCTTTAAATTCTAAGTGTTCGAAATCGATTCTGTCCGGCCGTCCGTTAACACGATAACTCTCGAACGAAAGGAGTTAGAGGATTGAAATTTGCAGGGTAGGTTTGGAGCTCAAATATCTCAGAGTTCGTTAACGGGCGAAATCCATCAAGCGGTTTCGGAGTTATGGCCGTTTTTACTAAAAAGGTTTTTATAAATATTTCCGAAACCGATCACTCGATCTATCTGAAATATAGCATCAAATTGTAGAATCATGACCTTTAGACGCATGTGAAGTTTTGTATTGATCGGGTTACCGTAAAGTGTTAAAAAAAAATCAGAAAATTTTTAAATTTTGTTTCTACAATAACTCTCGAACGGAATGAGCTAGGTAGTTCAAATTTTCAGAGTAGGTTAGGGAGATAAATATCTCGGTTAAGTTTGCTATTGGCCAAAATAGGCGGGATGGTTTCGGAGTATACGAAAACAATTTTTTTTTAACTTACAAATTTCAAAATCAATTTTTTTTTAAGATTCAGTTTCACCATAAAAATCCATTCATATCATTTTCAAATCCAACAAGCTAATACATTCGGAGATATGATTTTTCGAAATTTCAATAATGAATCGTACATCTATGTTTTCATACAGAATGCTATAATTATTCTATCTATGATTTATTATATGATCTGTGTTCATACTCGTATATGTCATCCTGTTCTATGAGAGAGAGAGTCAAATTCATTTCAGCTATTTTAATTTGATTTCTTCCATGGTGCAGTTCTCATTCTCAGATTGCCCATTTAATCTTGATAAATAAACTATTATTTGAGTTGAATTTCCTTTATGATGCAGTTCTATCATAAGAATACATTGATATAATTATCAACTCTGAGAAACCAATACTTTCGGAGATATAATTTGTCTGTTTGAACAAGAGCGCCAGAAAGCTCCTGTCCACAGGGCTTGAACCAATTTTTAATGTCATTCTTCCTTTTCATTTTACCGATAATATCATTTACATTGAAAACATGTTGTATATTTCTTTTAAATATCATTATTTCTTCTTCTTCATTCATTATTTCTGTAGATGCAGTATTATCATTGCATTATATTTAATCTTTCTTTTTGTTTATATTCAAAAATCCCCGAAACCAACTGACACATGGATCTCGGTTCATATATTTCATTAATGCTCAATTGTTTGAATAATTTCTATGGATACTTTCAATTCTGAAATACACACTCTAATTTCAAGTTTCACAGTACATATCATAACATATATTGATATAGAATAGATATCAACTAAATAGTTCACGTTGACAAGGATCAATATTCGGTTATAATCATTTTTAATGAAGAATAAAATTTGAAGTTATAACATTCAAATTCAGATCTATTTGAGAGTAATTAATCTTAATCCAAATTGAGATCTAATTTTCAGTTATTTCAGTGTGGAAATTGCTAGAAATAAATTTTAAATTTCAAACAGAATTTTTATTAATCATTATTCAATAGAAATTTATGTAATAGTTATCTCAAAAAATCTATAATGATCGATGTTGAATAAGATTGAAAGGAAAGGAAGTAAATGGTGGAGGACAGTTATAACGAATTGTAAGGAGATTGAACATGTCAGATGACGAATGATAATCTAATATATAAAATTCTTCTGTCACGGGGTGCGTAATCGAACTCCTCCGAAACGGCTTGACCGATTCTCATGAAATTTTGTGAGCATATTGAGTAGGTCTGAGAATCGGCCAACATCTATTTTTCATACCCCTAAGTGATAAGGGTTGTTCACCCTTAAACATTTTTTTTTAATTTTTGAACGAAATTTTTTGTTTTTATTTTTTTATAATGTGGCATTAAAAAATACATACAACCCTAAATGTTTACTTTTTTATCACCAACCCCTATTTTTTTAAAGCCATTTTAGTAATTAACCAGAGTTGGAGTAGGCGTTAGGGTTGGAGTTGTCGTTGGCGTTGGGGTTTGCATTGACGTTGGAGTTGGAGTTGGAGTTGGAGTTGGAGTTGGAGTTGGAGTTGGAGTTGGAGTTGGAGTTGGAGTTGGTCTAATATATAAAATTCTTCTGTCACGGGGTGCGTAATCGAACTCCTCCGAAACGGCTTGACCGATTTTGATGAAATTTTGTGAGCATATTGAGTAGGTCTGAGAATCGGCCAACATCTATTTTTCATACCCCTAAGTGATAAGGGTTGTTCACCCTTAAAAATTTTTTTTTAATTTTTGGACGAAATTTTTTGTTTTAATTTTTTTATAATGTGGCATTACAAAATACATACAACCCTAAATTTTCGCCCTTCTATCACCAACCCCTATTTTTTAATAGTCATTTTAGTAATTAATAAGAGTTGAAGTAGGCGTTAGGGTTGGAGTTGTCGTTGGCGTTGGGGTTTGCATTGACGTTGGAGTTGGAGTTCGCGTTGTAGCATTGACGTTGGGGTTAGAGTTGGCGTTGGGGTAAGAGTTGGCGTCGGAGTTGGAGTTGGAGTCGGAGTCGGAGTCGGAGTCGGAGTCGGAGTCGGAGTCGGAGTCGGAGTCGGAGTCGGAGTCGGAGTCGGAGTCGGAGTCGGAGTCGGAGTCGGAGTCGGAGTCGGAGTCGGAGTCGGAGTCGGATACGGAGTCGGAGTTGGAGTCGGAGTCGGAGTTGGAGTTGGCGTTGGCGTTGGCGTTGGACAGACGTTGAGGGGGCAGTACGAAGTCTGCCGGGCCAGCTAGTAATATATGGAAAACTTGGAAGATGGGTTTCATTTGTTGAAAGAGCAGGATTTTAATGATGGAGTGTTGAACGTTTATTAATAGGAGCTATAGAATAGAGAGATTGAATATTCATTGTGATACAAAGTTTTGATACACCGATATGGATGAAACGAATATCATAATGTTGAACATGAGTCAGATAAATTTATTGAAAGGATAACTAGTATGAAGAAAAATTCAGTTGAAAGATAAATTTGAAAGGGAATATCAAATATTCATGGAAAAGATGATTCCTTTAAAAAATTTGGTTCAAGCCCTGTGGACAGAGCTTTTTGGCGCTCTTGTTCAAACAGACAAGTTATATCTCCGAAAGTATTGGTTTCTCAGAGTTGGGAATTATAATAATGTATTCTTATGATAGAACTACATCATAAAGGAAATTCAATTCAAATAATAGTTTATTTATCAAGATTAAATGAGCAATCTGAGAATGAGAACTGCACCATGGAAGAAATCAAATTAAAATAGCTGAAATGAATTTAACTCTCTCTTATAGAACAGGATGACATGTACGAGTATGAACACAGATAATAAACTAAATCATAGATAGAATAATTATAGCATTCTGTGAAAACATAAAAGTACGATTCATTATTAAAATTTCGAAAAATCATATCTCCGAAAGTATTAGCTCGTGGAGTCGAAAATGATATCAATGGATCTTTATAGTGAAACTGCACCTTAAAAAAAATTGAATTTGGAATTTGTTAGTTAAAAACCATTTTTTTTTCGTTTCTCCGAAACTATCTGGCCCATTTGCTCAATAACGAACTTAACCGAGATATTCATCTCCCTAACTTACTCTGAAAATTTCAACTGCCTAGCTCATTCCGTTCGAGAGTTCTTGTACAAACAAAATTCAAAAATTTTCAAATTTTTTTTTTACACTTTACGGTAAACCGATCAATACAAAACTTCACATGCGTCTAAAGGTCATGATTCTACCATTTGATGCTAAATTTCAGATAGATCGAGTGGTCGGTTTCGGAAATATGCATAGAAAATGTTTTTACTAAAAACGGCCGTAACTCCGAAACAGCTTGATGGATTTCGCCCATTAGAGAACTCGTCCGAGATATTTACGCTCCAAACCTATTTTGCAAACTTCAATCCTCTAACTCTTTTCGTTCGAGTTATCGTGTTAACGGACAGACGGCCGGCCAGCCGGCCGGACAGAATCGATTTCGACCTCGGAGTCTTGATCAGTGAGTCGAACCAAATCGTTTGAGACCATTTTCAGCCAAAAATTCGAAAATTACAGACATTTGGGCAAATTGATAAGCACTCTGTTCCGAGGAACAACAGCGCCAAAAGAGTTTATTTTAGGATTGAGTGGTAGAAATGTCAATAGTATGGATCAGAACAGTGTAGAGAATATATCGTTTCGGGAGAATAATTTTATTTTCAGTCAAAAAGTTATCCTAAAAAGAAACGAAATTATTAAGAAACAGATATCAGACAAAGTGTAATAAATACCTCCACCTGCACTGAAAATTAACAGGGTAGGTTGCGCATCTAAATGGGAGAGTGAAGTTCGCTGTTGGCCATAATCGGCCCAACGGTTTCGTAGTTATACCTATCTGGAATATTATTTCCTCGATGACTCAAAAAATATAGACCCGATGAAATTGTAGCTTGCTAACTAGTTGTAGAATATCGACATAAAAACGAGTGTAAAATTTTGTGAGAACACTACCGCTAGAAAATTTGAAAAAAAATTACGAAAAAAATATTGGTTCAAGCACTGAAGTGAAGTCAGGAGCTTTTGCGTGTATGTTCTATTGTCCATTCTCTTGTATTGGACACTCTTAATCAAATATACCATGGTGAATTCTATTGTCCGTTCTCCTGCATTGGATTAAGAGAGTGTCCAATACAGGAGAACGAACAATAGAATTCACCATGGTATACTCGTATTTGATTAAGAGTGTCCAATACAGGAGAATGGACAATAGAACATACGCGCAAAAGCTCCTGACTTCACGTCAGTGCTTGTTTTATTGAAATTCTGTTGAAAATAGAATTGATTCTAATTAGTTTCAAAGTATTCCTAAATTTAGAATACTTCCTAAATTAAATAGTCTCATTTGAATTTCTTGAAAATTAAATTCTTTAAAAGCCGGCGCAGGAATATGGATAATATTTTTTTTTCATTATTTATCCATACTATAATAATATATTCACATATAAATAAATGAAAAGTGAATAACGTGTATTTACCCAAAAGGAGTAGAGAAAAAGCAAGTTGTTGGTACTTGCCGACATGGCAAGTTTAATGGCGTTCGACGTTTCGGCTGAGATTTGGGAGCCATTATCAAGAACAAGATGTAAAATCACCGCCTGCTCATTTTGCGGAATTACCCATTAAACTTTCCCACTTAAATATACTTCTCCGCATTATCCATATTTATATATTTCATATCCTCGAGTTGAGGTCGCATCACAAAGGATGCTTATGCTTCCTCCGTGCCGATGCCATAGTTCGCCTCCGAATTGGAGGTCCTAGAGCTGAAGGCACAATTGGTTGCTCGCTCCTGTTATGGTTGCACCTTTTTTCAGTTTTATTTCCATCTTTTCCTTCCTTTCTTGGTTGTCCGTTCCTGAAGAAGCCATCTAGTAGAAACACGTGTCGGCAGGTACCAGCAGAATGATTTTTCTCTGCTCCTTTTGCAAAATAACCCGTTAAACCTTACCACTTAAATAGTTCTTATTTCCTGTTGTATGCTCTTTTATTTTATGGGATGAAAGGGAAGAAATCTTTGTGAGGAAAATTCATTGGAGGTTACTTTTGATCATGGGAATGTAACCGATATTTTCGGAAGGCCTTGTTGATTTGGTATCTGCAATACCCATTTGGAGTAGAGCATCAGACTCAAGTTGTTTGTGCGGTATAATGATGGGAGTTCGCATGTAGGTACCGATGTGTGTTAGTGGATTTTTTGTAGACAGTGTGAGTGATGAATGATTTATGAATCCAAAGAGTATCAAAAACCTACATACGTGGAGTATTTTTTTGCCAAAGATCGAATCCGCGTCAAGCGAGCGAAAAATACCAGGTCACAAATCAACTAACAATAATCTCAGAGATCCTCTTACTTTCACTCGATATTAATGTTCAGAATCCGCTGTGTCATAATTATAAATTTGTGAGGAGATCATTTTCTCCTCACGAATTCATAATTATCGAACAGACAGCTCCAACGCCTAGGGTTTTCGATAAAAATAATCGATGTAAAAAATGGAACCATAAAACACAGACAATTTAGATGGGAAGGTTTAGTGGCAAAGACTGGCCTTATACAGCAGGAATGTCTCTCTGAATTCGTATTCTTAGTTCATAATCTGAATTCTGGAAACTTGCCTGACATATTTCTTAAAACACTGATCTGTTGTCACTTGTCAAAGAGTATACATGGTATATATACATTAATAATTCTCTGTTTACGTACAGTTTATAATCTTGTTAATGAAAGTTTTTGTTGGGTTAGTTAAACAAATAGGGAAGATAATGTAAATCGACTGTCAAGACGTCAACGGGAATTTTGGATAAGAGGCTTGAAAAGAAGAAAGTTGTCTGAAACGTTCTTGAAAAATGCTCGAATCTGTTTCATTTATTTGAAGAAGAACCTGCCAAAATAGAGAACTAAAACGAACTTGAGGATTCCCACCCAAAATGTTGGATATGAGGGTGGTATCATATTATTGTGCCAAGAAAGACGAGAAGTCTGTTGAAAGATCATAACTGAAGATGATTTGAAACACCTGTTCAGTGATTTAAAATTCTGTAACGAGAAAATACTTCGCTTACTGCCAAAATACATAATATCTAAAAAGTGGGAAAGCCCTGTGGACAGGAGCTTTGGCACTCTTTATCAAACTTTGACAAATCATATCTCCAAAAGTTTTGGTTTCTCAGAGTTGGGAATGATATCAATTGTTCCTTATGATAGGACTTCATAATGAAAGAAATTTAATTCAAACATAATAAAAGAATTTAAATTCAACAAGAGTGCCAAAAATTATCAATCCAAAGCCAACAGACCAATCCTGCCCAATAACGAACTTATCCGAGATATTCATTCCTCAAATCTACTATGAAAATTATAGTGAATCAATTGAAACTTAGTCAATATCCTAGTTTTACTGGATATATTCTGAACCCAATTTTTTTAACTTACCAAAGTATATGTTTCCATCATCATCATATGAATTATGCAAGATATATCTACGATAACTGAGGTTATTCCATTGTTCATTTTGCATTCGATCATACTTTGTTTGACATGTCTGTTATCCACAGAACACTAATAGATCTTATCTGTAGATGAGATGACACTGATAAAATGGTTGAACACAAATGAGATTTATAGGTACGGACGTTAATTTTCGATACAGCATTCTTTGAAATCATAGAGTTACGATTTAATATTGAAATTTTGAAAAATCCTATCTCTGAAAGTATTAATTCGTTAGAATTGAAAATGATATCAGTGGATTCTTATGATGAAACTGCATCTTAAAAAAAATCAAATTCGGAAGTTGTAATGTAAAAATAATTTTTTTTCCTTACTCCAAAACCATGGTCGATTTGCCCAATAACGAACTTAACCGAGATATTCATCTCCCAAACCTACTGTGAAATTTTCAACTGTCTAGCTCATTCCGTTCGAGAGTTATAGTGCTTACGGCCGGACCGACCGGACAGAATTGATTTTGACCACGGATAATCAGTGAGTTGAACCAAATCGTTTAAGACCATTTTCATCCAAAAATTTAAAATTACAGACATCTGGGCAAATTGATAAGCATTTTGTTCCGAACAGCAAGAGCGCCAAAAACATTCCTAGAAAGAACTAATGCAGAAAGGCACAAAGGCAGAATCTAACTCGCCTGGAGAGGCACATTGGTCAAACGTCACAAACGTAGAAAATCACATTATTAGAAAAACGTTGTCAGGTCACGGTGTTTTACCTAGTATACAAGACCAGCACATTCTAGAGGTTGGTCCGTTGGTCACAGAAGACAATAATAAGAATGATATTTTCATTTTGTGCTAGTCATGAATCACCCCAATCTTTGGTGCTATTATTCATGCATTAATAATTATAGTAACCACATTACTTAATTTGTTTTAATTTTAAAATAAATGGTTTCATCAAAAGTGATAATTTGGCATTCATATTTTAATTGTAATTTGATATTACTTTTAGCCTGCAAAAAAAACTACAAATTGAAAGCATTCACAAACAGATTTTCCTTTCCCTGTATTATCAATACATTTAACGCAAGTCAATACATTTAATTTATGAAACCTTTGATGAAATGTCATGTAAGTACTTAGTTAGTGCAGTCCTGTTTCACCACCGTTAAATACGTTAACAGAGGTTGCGATTCAAATTTAACCTTAAATGAGGACCTCAGTTAGGACTTAACGGAGATTGAATGCTTTGTGAATACGGCGGTTTTATCTGTCAGACCAAAGAGTAGAAGTAACTAAATCTTTGTTCAGACTGTCGCTTTCAGTGAAGTGGAATTGTAGTCATATACCTAATAGATATAATACGTATATGATTGTAGTGGTCTGTGAATGTCACTGAAAAGTATAGAACAGCATAGCAACAGCACGCATTATTTCTCTAGTTTTATGACTTTCGGCGATTGTACCTCTGGAGGGTTGTTATTTTCGGTCGTTGTTCCATTCTGGGCAAATGCCTTTCAGCGATTTTTTTTTCTACGCGTGTAAGTTTCTGCATGTTCTTTCTAGATAAGAATCCAATGGCGGATTAACCGGTACGCTTAGTACGCTTAAGCGTAGGGCCCTCAAGGTCCACAGGGGCCCCCGGGCCCCTGATCGAATCAACATTTCTGCAAGTGAAAATGAAAAATAATGAAGAATAACGTCTAAATTGTCAGTCACATGAAACGAAACGCAAACATACCTAGAGCAAAATTCAGCTGTCAGTAATAAAATAACAGCAAATCAAAGATCCGGCTTCCGCATGTTTTCCCCAATTACTCTTATCTGCCTGCAATAAATTTACGCAACGGTGGCAGAAGAGTTGTCGGCATCTCTTTGAAATCTAGGTACACTACATGCCACCGTCGTGTGGGATGGAGGGGTGCAATGTGCAAGACGCTTGTTTGGCATTTCTTAGTTCTAAATATTTGTCATATTCATTTTATTCCGGAGATAGAGATAAGGCTGGTTTATGCTGGCTGGTAAAGTTAACTTATTCCCTAACTTAAAATTTGAAACGCTATGGTTGATACTGAGACTGAATAATCCGTTTACTTATTATTAATAATAACACAGGCCAACAGTGAAAAAACTTTTTCACTGAAAACACCTAATTCTTATGTTTTTTAGGGTGCGGGATTCAAATATGATACTTAAATAGCTGTATCACCCACCATTTTTTCACATTTTATAAATAAACTTATTAAATTAACTGATTTTATTACAGAATTTAACAGCTTTCATATAGTTTAAATAAATTAAAAAAGTGGGTATAAAGGTTGTAGAGGACGTTGGTAGCACTGCTAAAACACATTTGCTGGCGAAAAAGGTTGAATCTATTTTACTGTAAACAGCTGACGTATTGTACTATGTACTGTGTGTACTGCTCAGACATTCCCGGTCTGTTCAATGAATTTGGTATTGAATACAAAAGGGAAGACTGGAGGCTGTTTATTGATTTATCCAAAACTAGTTTAAAGGCTGTTTTACTGAAAAATGGTAACACGTATGCATCTATACGGTCATTCCGTTCGTATGAAAGAAAGCTATGAAAACCTAGATATATTTTTAAATAAAATAGGCTATTCTGCTCATGGTTGGAGAATATGTGGTGATTTAAAAAGTAACATGTATGCTTCCCGGTCAGCAAGGTGGTTTTACCAAATTTCCTTGTTTCTTGTGTGAATGGGACAGTAGAGCAAGGGATCAACATTGGTGCAGAAAGAACTGGCCTGTGAGAGAGTCTTTAAAACCTGGTGAGAAGAACATTCTGAGGAAAAACCTTGTAGATCCAAAAAACGTACTCCTACCACCTCTACATATAAAGTTAGGCCTTATGAAACAGTTCGTGAAGGCTTTACCAAGAGATGGACCTTGTTTCAAGTATCTCTGCCAACAGTTTCCATACCTTTCAGAAGCTAAACTAAAGGAAGGCGTCTTTGTCGGACCTGACATTAGAAAAATGATGTTTGACGTTAATTTTGAATGCACAATGACCTTAAATGATAAAGAAGCATGGATATCATTCAAGCAAGTTGTTAAACACTTCTTGGGAAATGAAAAACACCCAGAATATGTTTCTTTTATGGCTGAGATGTAAAACAAGTTTAAAAATTTAGGATGTTTGATGAGTTCACTTCTTAAACAGCCACCTAGATTTCTTCCCGGAGAATTTGGGAGACGTAAGTGAAGAGCAAGGTGAGCGTTTTCACCAAGACATTAAAGTAATGGAAAAACGCTACCAGGGCCGCTGGAATATCAACATGATGGGGGACTACTGTTGGTCATTTCATCGAGAAGTTCAGCAAGCAACTCATCGCAGAAAAAGCTACACAAGAAGCTTCAAAGAAAAAATAGAAAGAAAATATAAACCGATTCCAGCTGACGAGTGAAACCTGTATTAGTATATTATATCACTGTTGTAAGTAGCCTACTGTAAATAAAACCATGCTTATGATGTAACGTAGCGTTTAATTAATTTTCCCATATACTGTATAATAAATAGCAGATTGCTCGAAAACTACGGGTGTTAAAAAAAAACCAGAGCCAGATTTGGATTCAGATCAAAAAAATCTATAAAGATCACCTATTAAAGTAAAAAAAGTTTAAAAAAAAATTTTTTTTGTTGGCCTGTGTAATTAATAAGTTAACGGATTATTTAGTCTGATTATAAAGCATAACACTAAAAATAAATGTCTATATATATTATATATACAGGGTGAGTCTTTGACCACTGCATTAATTTTAACCAAAGATTCCTCTCATCAAATGAAACACTTTTTTCATTTAACATTTTTCCAAATTCAGCTCAGGTAAAAAGATACAGGCTGTTGAAATTTTGAAAAAATATCAGTTTTTATTTTGTAGCTTTGACATCCTTTTTTCGAATAAAATGAATGTTGGCGTAAAGTTTCCTATAACTATTATACATATTTTCCAAATATTAGTTATTTTCTACTTCTACTGGTTTTCTAGTTATGGACTCGTGGATTCATAAAACTAAACGAAGTTAGCATAAAGAGAGCATATAAAGTTTTTCTTGAGTCATTTCAAGAATATTCCATCGTTTTAGAACATTATATTATTCTTCATCATTTATCCTTAAACGCACCGTTTTCGAGATATTCTTCATTGAATGTTTTAAAATGGAAAACTCCAGAAATTTCACTACTTTTATGGATCCGTACCTGAGCGTTGGAATCCCGAATCAAGCTGTAAACCACGTTACCATGCCTTATTCTCGTCCGGCAACAATGTCATAGATAATTTATATGCGGGAGTGTATTAGCACATTGTGAAATCTTTAAACGCTTGTAACTTTTTACCTGAGCCGAATCTTGAAAAATGGTAAATGAAAAAAGTGTTTCATTTGATGAGAGGAATCTTTGGTTAAAATTAATGCAGTGGTCAAAGACTCACCCTGTATATGTTTAAGTTAAAGTTACCAGCCAGCATAAACCAGCCTATAGTGTTGATTGTGATGAACGAGCAGTTTTATTCTTCTACTTACATTTCATATAAGAAAGTATTATGGAAAACTGAACAGTGGTGGTGTAAATGAACAATATCTTTTTATCTTTGGACTAATTTGAGTGAAAACATATTCTTTCTGAGCTATAAAAGATATGCTTTATTGTGTTCATTCCAGGCCTCTCCGATATTTTAAACATAATTGTTTATTCTCCAATCAGGGAATTGTTTTCTAAGAGGGGGAAAACATTGCATACAATCTTTCCACAATTCATTTCTACTTTCTACTAGACATTTACTATTCTAAAGAAACAAGTATTCGAAGCCGAACTTTGGAATGTTTTCAGCGTTACATTTTTCAGTATTCTGACTATTTTATAGTATCTTGATCTCTACAAGGAACGAACTTTAGGCCGAATTTTCACGAACTTGATTTGAATAATAAATTGGGAATGAAACAAATAATTTCGGTTTGAATATATGGATATTTGCGTTTGAATATAATAATATGGTTATTTTCGTTTAAATATTGATGATACCAACGGTTTCAATTCTTTTTCAATTTTTTGGCCATCCATCGATAGTCTGATTCACTATAGGTACTAAATGCTATTTCTTTCTCACCATTCTTGTTGTGTAACAGTTAATCATGTTTCGTATATTGTGAGCTCAACGGTTCGGATTTTGATGGTAAATATCAATATTTCGGTTGTGTGATGTAACTGACATTATGAACTTTATGAAGTAGAAAATCAAAATTAACTATTTCTGTATCTTCACAGTTGCAGTAATATGTTCATGTTCATTTGTTTTTTTTTGTAGAAAGAAATATTGATTTGTGTTTTGTACCTGATATACTCTTGTTAAGTTGTTTACATTTGTGTTGATTGTTGATTCGAATTCATTTGATATATTTGCATTTAGGTACCTGCCTTATATTTTTTCAATAAAATTTATGTTTGTTTTGAAAAAAACCGAGCAATTGTTTTGAAAGATATTGAAAAAGTAGATGGAGGGCCCCGAAAGCTTTCAAGCGTAGGGCCCCGGAAATCGTCGACCCGCCACTGTTAGTATCATTCTGCATTTGTGATATTCTGCAATTATGTAGAGATCCAATAAATGTATTGTTCAAACCTTTTCAGAACTAATTTGATATTTCTTTCAGGGCCAGTATAAAAAGTCCAGTGACACTAAGTCTTTTGAGGCTTATCAAAACTTACCATCACAATGTGAATTACGCAGCGGAAGAAGGTACCTGAAACTAAACAAAAGGGGGGAATGTATCTACAGAGAAGAAACTTGCCAATAATCCAGCATATAACATTTCCCATCTCATGAACAATAAAATGTTGCTTGCAAACGTGAATTGGAAAAAACTGACACATCAGAATAGAGATAGTGATGAATATGTTTTCACCAACAATTCAAAGCATCCACAGCAGAGGAGATTATACTTCGTTTAATTTTCTTCTACTACAGTATTTCATCGTTAATTATATTCTGCGATTTCTAACTTATTATTTTTACCCAAAATATGTATATCCGAGATATCACTGATTCTCGAAAAAATAAAAATTTATTCATTCTTTGCATCTTTCAATTGTGAAACGTTTCCCTGCATGCGATTGTGGACTCTCAGATGAATTATAAATATGCATTTATATTTTCAATCCACGAATTATTCATTTTACAATAGGGGAATATACAATAATATATATTAAAATTTGTTTATAATTCTGGGAAGCCAAATATATACCTGGAATGAAATATGGAGTAGAACACAAAATCTCGTTTTCCTTTTTTGCGCGCTTCTACCAACGCGTTATCATTCGCGTTTGCATTCATTAGCGCGTCATTCCTAAGTGTATTTAATTTAATTTAATTTAATTTCCCATTGTCTGAAACTTCCGAGTTTTGAGCCGACATTGGTTCCGAACGATTCCATTTCTCGTGCTGTTCAAGGATTCTATCCGTCCGTCCGTAAAGACGATAACTTTCGAACGCGAACTTGAAGACTTGAAATTTGCAGACAAAATTTGATGTCGAAATGCGCCGGACGAGTTTGTGAATGGGCGGAATCGGTCGAATAGTTTGAGATTTATTTATCCAGATCCGATGGATTTGAAAATTGAAAATTAGGTGTAGAGGAACTTTCCAAGGGTGCAACTTCAATATCTCGGAAACTTGTAATAAATGTATGTTTTGGAAGTTTTAGAAATTTTTGGTCTATGAAAATGTACCTACACTTTGTAATCTACTTGACGTTGGAAATAAATTGAGCAAATTTATTGAATTTCAAGATGGCACGACAATGTCATCGAATACAGTTTAAACATTGGTTCAAGCACTGACGTGAAGCCAGGTGCTTTTGCGCGTATGTTCTATTGTCCATTCACCTCTATTGGACACTCTTGATCGAATTGAATCAGCATCGTAGTTATTGAGGAAATAACAACCAAATTTCTGATTGATATAACTCCAAAACCGTTTGGCCGATTGTACCTTTTAACGAACTCAAATGTTGCATTAGAATGCACAACCGATCCTAAAAATTGCATTTCGCTATGGATATCCGTTCTAAAGTGATCGTGAGATGAATAATATTTTTGTATGATTTTTTTTAATTTTCTAGTAATACGATCCTCACAAAATTTCTCAAACTTCTTTGCGTCTGTATTCTACAACTACGTACCAAGTTTCAGTTCGATCGAATCTATATTTTGGAGTTATCGGGAAAACAATATTCCAGATGGTATAACTCTGACACCGTTTGGCCGATTATACCCAACAATAAACATAACTGTCTCTTTCGGGTGCGCAACCTTCCTTGAAAATTGCAAGTCGCAGTCTCTTTCCGTTCGAAAGTTATCCGGGTGGATAACTTTCGAACGGAAAGGGACAGCTGGATGGGTATCCAGCTACTGAACTCACTCAATGCTGCTCAGATCTCCAACAATACAGATCCGATCGTGTTCAAATTTGGAACTTGGCTGTAAAGTAAGGTTTTGAAGCCTTCGGCATTGGTCGCGTTCAGCAGAAAGATCGGTAGCATGAACCGCTACGCTACCGATGGGTAGCGGTTTCGTGTTCTGCCGAACGGACAGCTCCTTTTGTCAGAAAATCACAGATGTTTGAAGTTCAGGTTAGGTGATTCGAATTTTCTTTGATTGCCTGTCACAAAAATAAATATTCAATCATGAATCCAAATATCATTTCATTACTCTTCGAAGATGATAATATTACGGCCAACATAAGAAGTGAACTTGTTGAATTATTGGCTCAACCTCTGCCTTCATTGGAAGATGAAAACAGAGAAATTGTTCCAGGAATCAGAATTTTTATGAAGAGACAATTCCTCAATATATGTGTGATTTATTCGAAGACCATTTTAGAATGTCCCGAAATGCAGGTATTTCTTTCCGTCGAAAATACATGTCCAGCATCCATTTTTTCGCTCCTTATTTTTAAAATAAATGTCACAACTGCCAAACTTACAACATGTTACCGATGCTGAGCGGAAAAAATCTACGCTCCTTAAAATGACAACTGCTACTCAACATGTTCCAAAGTGAGCGTACCGTTCAGCAGAAAAATCATCGAAATGTGACAACTGTTCCCCAACTGTTGGTTCTGCTGAACGCGACCATTATTTATGCGATATCAGAGAGATAGTTTCTGAGATATAGATTTTAGGAGATTTTTTTTTAATTTCCCGGTAATACGATCCTCTCGAAATTTTGTAAAAATTTGCGCGTCGGCATTCTACTAATTACTATGTTTGAATTGGATTGGTTTCATATACCTACACTATAACTGAAAATATACAAATCTGACCCAATTAAAACTCGGTGATTACTACCTACTAATAACTGCGGAATTTCGTGAATATCGTATCCTGGAGATACTTGAGGAGTAAGTTTTTTCGTATTTCAATTCCAATAGAATACATACGTCAGAATTAAAATTCTGTGATCATAGACAAGATTCTCTACTGAAGTCTGTCATTAAAATGGTATGAAATGTATTCATATGTTATAAAGGCTGAGAAAACGGTATACATATCGATGCTACAGCGTCCAATTGGGAACTTCCAAGACAATGAAAGCGCTAGGGTGGCGGATTCGAAAACTAACCAAGCTAGTAATGAATTTAAACAATCTAGAGTTGGATAGGTCAGTCGACGAAGTTTGACCGAAATTTTCATCGAAAATTTAAATTTGAAATGACTTGAGATCTTTGTTGGATTACTTTGTGATATATATTTGAATGTTGATCATTATATAACTAATTTTATGGCACTCGATTGTTATAAAAACTACAACCAGTAAGTATATTCATATATGTTGGTCAAACTTACCTTATATTTAAAAGTTCTTTCAGTTACTATTTGTCGAATGGTTAAGAAGGGACTCAGTTTATTAGAATTTTTGGAGTACAAGGAGCTTCAACTTCTAATTCTAGGATCCTTGTAGAAGGAGAAGAGGTTCTAAATGTAGATCATGTAATCAATTGTGTGACAAAACAAATTGTGGTCCCAGTTTTATAGACATTTGTCCTTTATGTTCACAAAGTAGTGCCCTTAATTCAGAACCGCATAAAATTAATGGCCCATTAATGTGGAAAATGGTAAAAAGTATGGTATATTCTTGTGAAGTCAGAGCACGGAGGAGGTGTAAACATATTACTGATGTTTTGATTTTAGTTCAGAATCATACTGTTCTAGTTCATTTATGAGGATATAGTGTCAAATTGATCCAGATAAAGCTTCTGTAGAACAGTTAGCAATAATTGAAATGATTTTTTCGAAATATGATACATATATTATGTGAAAATAATTATTAATAATAAGTGTAATGTTTGAGGTATAATAAAGTTGCTTTTTTTTGTTTTCTTTCCAAGATTTTTGATGACCATCTCTTCTATTCAATTAAAAATATTAAAATTGTTTATACCTGTGAAACTTTTCAAAGTACGGTCACTATTTAAGATATCACCCAAAGTAGATATCCAGGATGTAACAACACTCACGTCACAAGTGTTAGGTGGTCTGGTAACAAGGTACACAACCAAGTCTACTACTAACATTATTATTGCTGTCCTCAAGGATGCTTGGGCGATGCTTATTTCTTCTTCTGAATGAGGTTTTTCAGCACAGCAAGTCATCGACACATTCCCTGCTCAGTTCTCTTTCGAGCTACCTCCTTGTCCTCTGTTCGAAGATGATGTAGTTCCAGGTTGAGTACTCTATTAGTTATCCTCCTAACGCAGTTTCAATAATTATATTTATATTTGGTTTTCCGGAGGTAAGAAGTGAAAAAACAAACTTATACATTTTGGCATTTTTTTCGCCCATGAATTGCATTTGGGCACACAACAATATTAATTCTGGTCGAGGACATATTAGACAGGATAATATTATCTACTTTCATTTGAATTTTGCTTTCAAACAAGAGTTTATGGATGATTACGAAACAATTACACCGAAACACGTGCAATAAGTCCGTTCACTACTAGCTTGGTTAGTTCTCGAATCCCGCCACCCTCGCGCTGGCATCGTCTTGGAATTTCCCAATAGAGGTGACTAGACAATAGAACATGTGCGCAAAAGCTCCAGCGTCAGTGCTTGTTTCTCATTTCGCCCCATAATCCCGATATGGTTTTAAGTCGAACGTCAAGTGGTTTAAGAATTACTAAAACTATTTATCGACCTTTTGCAACCTACTTACTCGGTAGTGTTTGGACATTTGGGTCTAGCGATTCGGTTTACATTTCTGAGTCATTTCTTATTTTATTGGAGTCAACATTGCGATGTACGAAATACTAATTTCTTGAATGTCAAACTTTTCGAATTATTTGAATTAATTTTTGGCGCTCTTGATCTTCGGAACAGAGTTCTTATCAATTTGCCCAAATGTCTGTAATTTTCGAATTTTTTGATGAAAATGGTCCTAAACGATTTTGTTCGACTCACTGATCCAGAATCCGTGGCCGAAACCGATTCTGTCCGGCCAGCCGTAGGCACGATAACTCTCGTACAAAATGGGCTAGACAGTTGAAATTTTCATAGTAGGTTTGGGAGGTAAATATCTCGGCTAAATTCGTTATTAGGCAAAATCGGCCTGAAAGTTCCACCATAAGAAATCCTGATATCATTTTTAACTCTAACAAGCTAATACTTTCGGAGATATGATTTTTCTAAATTTCAATAACAAATCGTACTTCTGTTTTCACAGAATGCTAAAATTATTCTATCTATGAATTATCATATGATCTGTGTTCATTCATGTCAACTTATTTCCCTATAAGAGACAATAGAGACATGACATGTCAAATTCATTTCAGCTATCGTAGAATTATGAGGATTATAATATGATATCATACTTTTTGAATGATATTTTAATGCCCATGGTTAATCCATATGATGATGGGAATGGTAATGGTTAATAAGTTAATAATATTGAGTTCAGAATATCTCCAGTAAAAACAAAACTGGAATATTGGCTAAGTTTTAATTGATGTAATATAATTTTCAGAGTGGATTTGAGGAATAAATATCTCGTTCATCATAGATTTGACGAATGAATATTATCTCGGATGAGTTCGTTTTTGGGTAGAATTGGTCTGTTGGTTTTGGATTTATAATTTTTGGTACTCTTTTTGGCGCTCTAGTTCCTCGGAACTGAGTGCTTATCAATTTGCCCAAATGTCTGTAATTTTCGAATATTTCGATGAAAATGGTCTTAAACGATTTGGTTCGACTCACTGATCAAGAATCCGTGGTCGAAATTCATTCTGTCCGGCCGGTCCGGCCGGCCGTAGGCACGATAACTCTCGAACGGAACGAGCTAGAGAGTTGAAATTTTCAGAGTAGGCTTGGGGGATAAATATCTCGGATGAGTTCGTTATTGGGCAAAATCGGACAGATGGTTTCGGAGTAACAAAAAAAAAATTTTTTTTTTACGAAACAAATTCCAAATTAAATTTTTTTTAATTAAAAGTTTTATCATAAGAATCCACTCATATCACTTTTAACTCTAACAAGCTAATACTTTCGGAGATATAATTTTTCAAAATTTCAATAATAAATCGTATTTCAACGTTGTCACAGAATGATATTATTCTATGTATGAATATGAATTGTCATAATGTCAAATAATGTTCCTGAGATATTATCTAATCAATCAAAGAATTGTGAGCGAAGTGAGAAAAATCTCAGTTGTTTGCTCCGAAATTAGTTTTTCTCAGAAAATTCTTACATTTCGGAACTGAACATGAAGTAAGAGATCTGAGAGTAGTTAGACTGCTTTTCATCCATAGACATAGATATAACTCTCGAACGGAATGAGGTAGGTAGTTGAAATTTTCAGAGTAGTTTAGGGAGATGAATATCTCGGTTAAGTTCGTTATTGGGCAAAATTGGCCAGATTTAATTTGATTTCTTCCATGGTGCTTTTCTCATTCTCATGATTGCTCATTTAATCTTGATAAATAAACTATTATTTGAATTGTATTTCCTTTAGGATGCAGTTCTATTATATGAATACATTGATATAATTCCCAACTCTGAGAAACCAATACTTTCGGAGATATAATTTGTCTGTTTGAACTAGAGCGCCAGAAAGCTACTGTCCACAGGGCTTGAACCCATTTTTAATTTAAATTCTTTTATGATGTTTGAATTTAATTTCTGTTATAATGAAGTACTATCATAATAATCCATTGATATAATTCCCAACTCTTACCAATACTTTCGGAGATATAATAATAATAGTTTATTTATTTATTTACAGAAATTTCCACATGGATCTATATATCATTTCAGCAATATTGAATACAAATAAACAATATTCACTTAGGCTAAGCCTGTGCGTGAATATACATATACCCAAATTTTCAATTTCCCAGTTCCCATCTTAACCACTGTCCCAATTATATATAAGAACACACCATTTCAAATTAACCACTGGTCATACATAAAATTATTTTCAAATTTACAATAATCGATAAATCAACTCAATGTCTCCCACTTTGCATCGAAATCTTCCCTTCTTTCCCCCCCTGACAATATAGACCAACTCACTAATCAATGAACAAAATATAAATTCTAGCCATTGGCCACTTTTCTACGCTATCCCTACAATGACAAACACTTTATCTTGCTATTTTATGAATGGTCCATAAGTTCAACGAATAATTCCCTTCTGCACATTCCAATCCAACACTTCGCCATCCTCTTAAACCTCGTGTAGACATGCTCTTTTCTAAGTTCTTGTGGTAGGAGGCTGAAAAGTCTCGGAGCCACGTACACGTAAGACCTCTGACCAATTCGTTTTTCCACTCTGGGTCTAAAAAATTTACTACTTTTTCTTCTTGTTCCATATTCATGATCAATTCGGGTTATTATAATTTTTTTCTTGAATATTCTATCGAGAATACAAAGTGCGTAAATTTGTCGAACATCGAAGACACCGGCCAACCCATACAATTCGTCACTGGGAAAGGTCATAGGTTTCCCATATATTATCTTTAGAAACCATCTTTGGACAACCTCCACTTTACCGATTTGCGACCGGTAGGCACCTCCCCATCCAATTATGCCATATGTTATTTGGGACTGTATTAATGACAAATATATCATTCGCAGGAGCTCCAAGTCGAGATACTTCTTCATATGTCGAAATAAATATAACAAACTTCTAAGTTTCCTGACCAGCGAATCGACATGTACATTCCACCTCATATTTCGATCCAAGATGATTCCCAAGTATTTGATCTGATGCGCCTCTCGTATATGCGTTTCTGGATCTATTATGAGATCACCTACATTAGGGAGGCTGTTTTCGTAGGAAGTGGATGGTAAATACTTCGTTTTCTCTACGTTTAAGGTCAACTAATTATACCTGAACCACTCAACAACTATTCTTAATCCTTGCTCGGCTTTACTCTTAACTTCTGCCCATGTATCACCCTCGTAGATAATAGCCGTATCGTCGGCGAAGCTTATTATCTTTCCTCTACTTTCCAGTAACAAAAGGTTATTCACGTATATTACGAAAAGGATAGGACCCAGCACCGTCCCCTGAGGGACTCCATAATTAACCTCTTTCAATTCACTTGACTCGTTCTTAATGGTAACAAACTGCTTGCGATTCTGCAGATAACTCTTCACAAAATCATATGCTTTCCCTCTGAAACCACAAACGTGCAACTTTCTGAGCAATCTCTTGTGGCACACAGTGTCAAATGCCTTTGCAAGGTCTACAAAAACACATAATGATGGTCTGCTTTCATCCAGGAACCCGTACAAATTCCTAGTCAATTCACCAATGGCATCATCAGCCGATTTACCCTGTTGAAACCCAAATTGGTTCTCCGAGATAATTCCATGTTTCTCCAAAAACTTTACTATACGGAACTTGAAAGCCTTCTCAAGGATTTTACTCAGGTTTGATACCAGTGAAATTGGACGATAATTGCTTATCACCGATCTATCCCCAGACTTATACATAGGTTTTATTTTGCCAATTTTCAATAGATCAGGGAAAGCTCCCGATTCAAAGCACCCATTAATCAGCATCGCCAGTGGATATTTCGTTCCTGATATGTTTCAACACCTCTGATGTAATTCCATCAAGCCCCGGAGCTTTATGAGTTGTCAGCTGGACGGAGAAACAAGGTCTCACGAATGAAGCGTTCCTTCTCTAATTGCTTTGACTCACCTATCTCTTGTGCATACTTTTCTCCTAGTTGAGTATAATATATATTGAATTCTTCAGCAATATTCTTATCTCCAGTGACAGAATGTCCTCGCACTGTCAACTCCTCAATATCGCCTTGATCAGATTTTTCTGGATGACAAATGCCCCGAACGTATTTCCATAGTGCTTTTGGTTTCGATTTGTGATCTTGTATACTGTTAGCCAGATTATCCCTCTTTGCCCGGTTTATAAGTGTTTGAAGCAAATTTCTATAGTTCTTATATTGTCTTTTAGTCTCTGGGTTTGCAGGGTCTTTTAATAATTTCTTGAACAATAACTTTCTCTGATTAATTGACTTTAATATTCCCTTGGTCATCCAGTTTTTTTTACCAGAATTCCTACTATTCAAGCTAACAGTACAGGTATTATTCTTCAACGAGTTAGAAAGCGTCTCAACAAAAAACTCAGCAAAGGTGTTTACATCCTGCGTTCCCAAGGCATTCCAATCAACAATTCCTAGATCTCTTTTAAGTTTTTCATAATTTATGTAAATCTTCTTTCTTATAGGTTTTGGCTTTTCAGGAATTTCTGCTTTCATACTGAGCAGTATGGGATAATGATCAGTAATATCCTGCTTTATGATAAAGGCTGAAACATAATCTTTTGCTATAGGCTTTTGTGCTTTGATAAAAAAATGATCCAACACGGAAAAAAAATATTGCTTCTAATATATGAATTTCATATACTGACTAACTGAATTTCATATACTCGGCGTGACAGAAGAACTTACATCTAATCTTATCTGACTGCAGCACCTATTCATAACACGCATTCGGATCTTGAAACTAATCTACTTTCATATTATTAGTAACAGTCAGGTCTGAAGGATCTGATGATTTCGACATATGGAACTAGAACCATCGTATACCAATGTAGGATCCCGAGCATATAAAGATGAGAATCTAATCAGATTAACAGTATACCAACGATTTTGAGTACTAGTTAGTCCCGCTTTCGAACCTAGCATTATTGTCATACATTGGTTATATTCCAGTCATATTAGACTTATGATTCAGTTATATGAATTTAGTAATCTCATCATATAAACCTCTGTAATCTTGAATCTTGTAATATAAAACTAGTAACCTCATCATATGAGTCTTCATTTCTCGATTATCTGGCAGATGATGATCTATTATTATATTTATACGTATGAGCTCGGAGAACAGAAAAAAAATTATTCGAAAAAGAAGTTTTTTTCGAATCATTTTGATCATTTCTTCAAGCACACCCATATGTATCAGATGAGATCAATATCAGCCAGATGAACAAGAAATCAAACATCATCAGAATAGATAGAAATATTATAAAAAAACTCAAGACAAACAAAAACTATTTTATCCTGGGAAAATTTATTGATCTCTTCACATAATGAAAATATACATCTAAAATTCTAACATAGAAAATATTCAATAAAAATTAATAACAATTCTTGTGCCAGTCTGTCACATATACATAACACTATAAAATATTATAAATAACATAAAAAATGACTAGCTTTAATACTACAAAAGGTATATATACATTAATTCGGTAATACTGAAGTCAAATAAGGGTTCGTGTTCTAATGAATTTCATTCAAAATGGACTCAAATTCTGATTTCTCAAAAAAGAGTTACTTTCGCCGTCAGTGTCTGTAGATTCGAATATTGGAGTTTGTCCAATACTGGGAGATTCGTACTGAAAAAAAAAAATTATTAACAGAATGAAAAGAACCATTTGGAGAAAAAATGATGCAAATTGATGATGCAATTTGATGATTCTAATATTAGCATATTTTTGATAGCCTTGAATAAAATTTCATCGGAAAATTCTGGAGTTTTTGAAAAATGTAATAAGTTATACAAATTTGAATCATAATAGGTACTACATAATACTCACACTGGCACTTCCATTTCTTACATGAAGAGCGAGTGCCGTTTGAAATTTAAGGCGAGGACCAATCTTCGGGATCAATATTTTCAACGTGTCTTGGCTAAGCATTTTAACGGACCCTTGATCAATTCCCTCATCTGCAAGAAAAATGTACAATAGATAAGCAAATAAATCAAGGGCTGATTTTTTTCAAAATGGTTTTATTCCGTCATTATTCTTATGGATGTATGAATCATAATCATCAAGAATCGCATCTAAACGTATCCAAAGTATTTTTGAATTCCCCCATCCCAATGTAAATATGTAATTTGATGTTCGATGTAACATCTCAAATTTAAAAGCTGTTTGAGTTATAATCATCTTCACTTCATAGATTGCAGATGTGAACTGAGATTTTAATTGGATGTGTAATTTCGATTTTTTGGCAATGTTAATGAAGGAAAATTTTAAAACGATCACTGATGATTTTTTTTCATAACAAAAACATTTTTCAATACTAGAATTATTTTCTTCATTTTACATTATTTAAAATGATAAAAAATGTATTTTTGACGTTGTTTTTTATAGCTAACCTAAACTAACCTAACCTAACTTGCCCAAATATGTAAAATATATTGAAAACTGGTGAGGGGCGATAAACTGCAAATTAACCTCATATTTTTTATAATTTGAACCTCTACAAACAATGTGAATAAGTCCCTGCATTCTACGCAAAAATGTCTGTATAATGTTATTGTTTCGGAGAAAGTGGTTATGATCCGTTTTCAATTTAGCCATTATTCCGATTTTCGTTTATAAATCAAACCAAAAGAAGATAGGAAAAAACGCGGATAGTATCATTTTATCAGTTTCTCTAAAAATAAACCAAGGATATGATATTAGATTTCCGCTATCTCTTATAGTTTGAAAGTTGTAACAATGAAACATCAAAAACGTCCCCCTGAACAAAAATAATTTATTCTCAGAGTTGGGTATTAGTGACGTATATACATACAAAAAAAATTCACGATTCTGATGTATACGGACATGAATTCATACCCAAAGAATTAAAGAAAATATTTTACAAGTATCATACACTATCAATCAATAAGCGAATGGCGTGTAGGTACTTACCTATAGAAATCTTAAAATATATTCCAAATTTAAATCCTTCAGGAAGGCTTCCATTCTTGAAATCGCTCACTTAAGTAGGTACCTATAAGTATACATTGTTCTTCGCACAAATATAAAAATAATAAAATATTACTGAATCGCTTCACAAATGGAAATGCCCTAAACAACACAACTTCCGCAACCTACTGCAAGTTTGTGAAGATTTAGGCGGTCATTGGTTCATCATCTTCTCTTCTTGAACAACGAATGTTCATTTCTAACAGACGGGATAATTCCATTTATACGACGGGAATACTAGAACCGTGCGAAATTTTATAGTATGGTTGAGAATATAACGCGTATATAATGCTCTATTCGATCGATAAGCTAGAAATCTGTCATTGGACCACGATTTCTAGAAAGATTGATTTTTTGATTCGTATCGGAAAGGGTTTCTAAATCATTGAAACATTATATCGTTAATATAGGAAATTCATGTTACTGGTATATGCTACATGTTCGTACGACGTCGTTCTGGATCATTTTTTTCCGTGAAGCAACTTCTGCTGGATGGCCTAGTGATCTTATTTATCATAGAAGTATAACCGAATGAACTCAAGATATTTACATAATCGTCCACATGATCGTCATCTCCCAGTATGTTCATATTGACATCGCCACAGAGTATATGACAATCATGCCTCTCCACACCCTCAACATATCTGTATAAATTCTCATTGAAACCCTGCGGATTGGATATTGGCGACTTATAAATAGATGTCAACTTAACGCTATAATCCATCAACTTTATTTCGATTTCAATTGCCCGACATTCTCCAACTTTAACAATGCTTTCCTTCATATGAAGGCCCTCATCAACATATACAAGTACCCCATCATTCCTGTTGAACTTACCACCGCTGTACACACTTTTATATCCCTCAAGGTGAAACAAATTTTTACTCTTCAATTGAAACGTTTCAGACAAAACAACAATATGAAACCTGCATGGAGCACCCTCCAAAAATATCCTGAATTCATCAAAATTTTTTGCAACGCTGCGTATATTCATGTGAAAAACTCTCAGTTCCCCAATATTATAATTTTCCAGACTGTCCCATTCATCAAGTAAAATAGTATCATAAGTTTCCACAGCTAAATCTCTTATACAGGGTGTCTGGTGAGGAATGGGACAACGTTTAGGTGGTGATGAGGGATGTCTCAAGGAGTGAGAAAATGCCATTGGAAATCATCTGAGGTTCATGGTTCCTGATATACAGGGCGTTTTAGAAAAAATAACGAAATTTCAAATTACTATAAATCAGGAAATATTGGAGCTAATCCGATGATTTTTCGTATGAACAATGATAGAGTGAGTACAAATCTGTTTGGATGGAAAATTCGAAACAAAATCAGATCCGGACTCAGAAATTTTAGTTTCCTAAAATTAGGAAAAAACAACACCCTGTATGCGGTTTTTAATTTTTTTGACTTCAGATTCTGAGAGAGCAGGAAAAATACTTTCAAACTCAACTGTCATCCCGAATGGCACAAATTTTCCCTGCTTTCTCTGACCCTTCGAATGTCAATCTTCCAATTTTCGCTTCTTCCAAATTTTTTTCTCGACATTGCAGAAACATGAGATCTCAGATAGTTACTTAGAAGTAAAAAAAAAGGTCACAAACGAATCAAATTTTTATTAAAATTATCGAAAAAGCGAAAAACAGTTAACATTTGGAAAATTTACGAAGTATTTCTGAAGTACTAATTGATGATTCAGTAGGAACAAAATTAATGATTAATTCTTCAAATATTGTTCAGAATGAAAACCGTCACCTTCTTGTCTCTTAGTCGATCTTTCAGATGAGTTTGGATCATTTTTTCCTGTAATATCCAAAGTTTCATTCGTCATGTACATATCTCCATCATTAGTCTTGAATCTAGTTGCCGTGTTCTGTCAATTCTATGGTTTGCTATCATTCATGATGAGAAAAGATAGAGCATTTAGTTATCTGTCAAACTAGTGATTTTATTGTAGATACAATCTTTCTTCAAATTGTTGAAAATCATGCCGCACACATTTTCTAATGAAGAGTATGTTGACATGCTTTTGGTGTATGGTTCATATGATATGAACGAAAGAACAGCTGAAAGGGAGTATCGTAGACGTTTTCCCAATCGTCGGGTTCCAAATCACAAAATTTTTTCGTGGTCGTGGTGGTCAAAGAGCATGGCCACCTCGGTCTCCAGACATGACACCGTTAGATTATTTCCTTTGGGGCCACCTTAAAACTATGGTGTATGAGCAAGAGATAAATACGAGGGAACAATTAATTCAGCGAATAATAGACGCATGTGACGAAATACGAAACAACCCAAATGTGATAAGGAAACCAGTTTAAAATTTGATGAAAAGAGCAGATAAATGTGTAGAAGTTGGGGGTTTTTATTTTGAACAATATTTGAAGAATTATTGTTTAATTATCATTAATTTTGTTCCCACTGAATCATCAATTAGTACATCAGAAATACTTCTTGAATTTTCCAAATGTTAACTGTTTTTCGCTTATTTGATAATTTTTATAAAATTTTTGATTCGTTTATGATCTTTTTTTTTACTTATAAGTAACTATCTGAGATCTCATATTTCTGCAATGTCGAGAAAAAAATATAGAAGAAGCGAAAATAGGAAGATTGACATTCGAAGGATCAGAGAAAGCAGGGAAAATTTGTGCCATTGGAAATGACAGTTGAGTTTGAAAGTATTTTTCCTGCTCTCTCGGAATCTGAAGTCAAAAAAATTGAAAACCGCATACAGGGTGTTGTTTTTTCCTAATTTCAGAAAAACTGAAATTTCTGAGTCCGGATCTGATTTTATTTCGAATTTTCCATTCAAACAGATTCGTACTCACTCTATCATTGTTCATACCAAAAATCATCGGATTAGCTTTAATATTTCCTGAATTATAGTCATTTGAAATTTCGTACTTTTTTCTAAAACACCCTGTATATCAGGAACCATGAACCTCAGATGATTTCAAATGGCATTTTCTCACTCCTTGAGACATCCCTCATCACCACCTAAACGTTGTCCCATTCCTCACCAGACACCATGTATTTGGGTCCATTCTATTAACGGATTTGAAAAAACACTCATATATATTATTTATTGGATCTGAGTCTATTTCTCAGCGCTTCCTTGGAAAGAGTTACTCCGGCTTGCTTATTTTTCTTCTTCACTGCTCCTGTCTTCGGGGTTTCAGATCCCTCGGGTATTATCGTCTGCTCCTCACGAGTTCCCTTCTTCAATTGCTCTCTTTCAGCGCTAGGTTTCAAAGTGTTATCCTCCTGAACGTCTTCTTCTTGTTCTAACAATTGTCGATCGTTGTAATTATCGGGTGTCGGGGGGGCACTATTATGTTTTCTCTCTACGGTCTTCGCTTTCTGCAAGTCATCCACAGTATAAGCAATATTATTTACAAAAATCCTGTTCCCCCTAATGTAGCACCGATCGTTTGTAGTTTCCCTCACTTTAGTAAGGTGAGTTTTGAGAATTTTATATTCACTCCTCTGCTTTACCGTTAGATCATGAGAAATGAAAACCTTCGATCCCTTTAGTTTATGACAATTTTGAAGTTTTCTCCTTTTTTCAATTCGGATACCAATTCAAGTTTAATCGGCATGTAATCAGATTTACCCAGCGGATGTATATTACTGATGTCTGTTCCAATTAATTCAACATCTAATAACTGCTTCAATTCATCACAGACAGAAGTAACGGACAATTCCTTCGAACACACACTTAGTCCGAAGATTACCAAGTTTTTCCTTCTTCTATCCCTATCTAAATTCTCAACTTTATTCTTCAACTCAAGATTTTCCTTTTCTAAATTTCTGATCCTATTATTCAAGGATTCTATCTTCAATAAGACGCGTGTTTCACTAGCTTCAACTGAGCCCTTCATCTCTTTCCTGCTTCTAACAATTTCATCGTATATCTGTTTTGTTGTAATTTCTGTTCCAGCATTGCTCATATTTTCGCAATATAAACAACCGTAAAATAAATAATTATCCAGACAAACGGAATCCCGACTTATCTTTGTGATGCGGTCTGTCGCGATAAGATAAGAATCCGTATGCAAGCGCCTGGCGACCTGTATCAGCGATGAAAATTCCGAGATAAACTGAAGTGACTCACCGTTCCAGTTATTAATTCTTTACGAAAAGTGGTAAATTTGATATCAAAAGTCTTCCAAGATATCAGAACATACACTGAACTGACTGAACAACCAACTAAAATTTTCGCCACCTTATTCACCAACTAAACAATTTATTTCAGAGAACGAATGCGGAACAATGTTATCAGATGATATTCGGTATGGTAGTCCGTCAGAGTTCGTCAAAGTTTGAACAAGAGCTCTAAAGCTCCAGTCCACAGGGCTTTCCCACATTTTTTACTGAAGATAGGTGCTGCAAACATTTCATTACCAACGGATGATATGATTATGATTATACTGACACTCCTATGTCTTCTGCGGAGACGGGCTTTATTTCTGAGTCTTTATACCATCTGAGGCACAGCACTGTTAATGTTCGACCAACAGTGAATGGTGTGCTTTTGGATGCCTGCATGGAATTGTTCAGATAGTTAGATTATTATGATGAAACTGCATCTAAAAAAAATTTTTTTTTCGTTATTCCGAAACTACCAGGCTTATTTTTCCCAATAACGAACTTAACCGAGATATTTATGTCCCAAACCTACTCTGAAAATTTCAACTGTTTAGTTCATTCCGTTCGAGAGTTCGCATCGTGATTTTGACCACGGATTATTGATCAGTTAGTCGAACCAAAAGGTTTGAGACCATTTTCAGCCTAAAATTACAGACATTTGGGCAAATTGATAAGCATTCTGTTCCGAGGAAAAGGAGCGCCAAAAACACGCATACTGATTTCGCAGATTTGTTTTCGTCATGGCTAGTAAAATCGCCGATAAATATAACCGACTTCCTGACAATCGGCACCCTCAGAAGTATCATTCTTTACAGCATTTGTATGTGATTACCAGCTTGTATATGTCGGACTAGGTACCAGGAGTTGAGCTAAAAATTAACAGTGATCGGGCTAAGGTAATAACATTTTTGCAGTGCCTTATCTTCCAGTTGAAAAAACGCAGTGTTTATCTATTAAGTATTTTGAACAACCATGTTTGATTAGGGACGTATGTCATTATACGTAAATGATACACGGGATATTTTTAATCCATACCCGAAATTTCGGCTTTCTAGGATTCCAAGTAACGAAGTAATAAATGTTGAATTGAAGCTACGTTTTGCACAAAAAAGGAAGTAAATTAATAAATTACTGGAAAACAGCTGGAGATAGGGATGATGAAGTTGATACTTAATTAATCAGGAGGCTACGGCAGATCGAAAAAAGCAATAATATATAGGCAGTTCCATTTGAAATATCAAAGTTGTTAGTACTTTTTGATATAAGCGGAAACACCGCAACGCTGAAAATATTCCAGATCGATGGAGCAGCGGTTGCTAGCCAAGGAACCAAATTTTCAATAAAATCGTACGTCCCGTTCTCCGTAAAAGTCCAGGGTACCATCTACCCTGGCCCACCCTGTATAGCAAAAAGTATTCTAGGAATTTCAATCAAAAACACCAGTTTTTTAACGTTTTCAGAACTCGATCGTTATCTTCGGTCCGATAATATTTGTCCAGTTTTAGCGAAAACCCTTTCGCACGGAACAGATGTAGCAACCTGTCCAAATTTTCTTATATACAGGGTGTTTCACGAATGATTGTACAGACTTTCAGTGCAGATGCAGGACATTTTGGAGAGTCTAAAGCAGTGTTCGAAATATGTCCTAACGGTATTCGTTTAAGAGATACAGGATGTTTTATATTTTATCAAGAATTTTCAATCAGCATAACTCTTGAACACCTGCATGGATCTGCATGAAAATTTTAGGGAATGAGTATAGGTATATCCCTAATATTCGCTTATAATGACTGGTTGATAGCACAGTTCCGGACTGAGAAAATTATTTTCTTTATTCGACATCTTGTAAAACATTCTGTACATCAAATTTTCAAGAAGTGAATTTTTTCTCAGAATCCACAGTAAATACTCTTTCAAACAAACCTATTGGCAATAATATCACACTTTGCATCAATATTTTATGAACTATTGAATATCTGGAATTTTAATTCATAATAAACACGGACCTGTGAGCATCCGAATAATGCGTTAATACATATTGAATGAATTGAATTTCTCAGTATCATAACTTCAGGAATGTGGAGCATCTTATTTCATCCAATACACGAATTCAGGGTTTCGACTTCAGGTTACCCAAAAGAGTTTTTCAAAATGATACAACTATGTTCTAAAACATGGTTCAGATGATAGAAATTCTTATTCTCGAATTATTTATCTTCGAAAACTCTTAGTTTTGAATAACTGAAACAGATGGTAGCAGAATCAAAGATTTCATAGAAACAAAAACACAAACAAATACAAATTAAGTTTGGATCTTAATTTCATTGAAAAGTGAGATACAACTATGACAGGTAAACTAAAAAAAAAACTGAGTTATTCGCTCTCAGGAGCTGTTATAAATTAATATTCCCATTGTAACTCATTATAAAAGGGATTCAATTCGGTTTATAGTCAGTTGGAGCCCAAGTATATTATGTTCCCTGTGCCTAGTTCCGATTTCGCTCTTGGACACAGAGAAGTCATAGCTCCGAAAAGTAGCTGTGATTTCACCGGAGTCCGGAGCAGTCACAGACTGTGACTGCTCCCTATCCTGCCTAGCCTGCCCTGTCTGCGGCTGACTCATGTCCTGTGTACTATGCGAGGAGAAGTTTAACATCCGTGGACTCTGATGAATACGCGGTAATTCAGGTGACGATTTCCTGGTTTTCCCATACGGTAAAAATGATATTTGTACCGGTGCGGCAGTCCCCATCAGGAATCCCGCAATGACACGGAGTTCATCGAAAGATGATTTCACTATTATAGGCGAGACACTGATAAATCTGTTCGCATGTTGAGAATCTTTATTTTGAAAACAAGTCGATTTGAAACGCACTATAGAAAACAAGAAAAGTTAATTCTGAATGTAATAATATGAATGATTCAATTATGAGTGTCTTTAGTAATATGATCTCTAAAACTCACCTGATATCCGCAACTGCTCACTGAAATCACACAAAATAACTCGAGAAGCTGCATACCGATACACGATATAGGGATAACACGATTTCGGATAGAGTTAGTGTTTATTAACTTTGCATAAAGCGCTTGAATTAACATTCTCTGGTTTTGAAAAGTGAAAAGCATAGTGATCGAGAAAATAAAAATGTGGGAAAGCCCTGTGGACAGGAGCTTTGGCGCTCTTGTTCAAACTTTGACAAAGTATATCTCCAAAAGTATTGTTTTCTCAGAGTTAAGAATAATTTCAATTGATTCTTGTGATATAACTGCATCATAAAATAAAATAAATTGAATACGAATCCATTGATATCTTTCCCAACTCGGAGAAACCAATACTTTAGGAGTAATGATTCGTCAAAGTTTGAACCAGAGCGCCAAACCTCCTGTCCACAGGGCTTTCCCACTTTTTCAATTTGACTTCTGTGCGTCAATTCTCAAGAATTTTCCTAATTAAAATTTTGAAAAATCATCTCCGAAAGTATTAGTTTGTTAGAGTTCAGAATGACATCAATGGATTGTTATGATGACACTGCATCTTAAAAAAAATTGAGTTAAAAATATGTAATGTCAAAAAAAAATTTTTTTTGTTACTCCGAAACCGCTTGGCTGATTTTGCCTAATAACGAACTTAACCGAAATATTTTTCTCCTAAACCTTTACTCTGAAAATTTCAACTGTCTTGCTCATTCCGTTCGAGAGTTATCGTGTTTACGGCCAGACAGAATCGATTTTGACCATGGATTCTTGAACCAAATCGTTTATGACCATTTTCAGCCAAAAATTCGAAAATTACAGACATTTGGGCAAATTGATAAGCACTCTGTTCCGAGGAACAAGAGCGCTAAAAAGTCTTCAATTGTTTTCACATGCTGTGGGCATAGCTGCATAGAATAGATGGTGAAGACACATATTCGGCCAAATTGCGGTCCAAATACTGTAAAAATACAAGGATTTTGTTCTACTTCATTTTTCGCCAATAGATGCCGGCAGTAGAAATTTAATGGACAAAATTATCGACATGTCAAATTGAATTATATATAAATAATTATAATTATATTCTAGTTTCTTGTGGAAAGTCGTACCGTTTGCTGAAATTTAGTATTTTGAATATTTTGTTCAAGGTCCTTGTTTTCCACGCCGAAAGTAAGCCAAATGTTTGCTGTGTGAACTCTGAACGAGTATCCAGAACCATTTTAATCAAATACTAGTTTCATTTCGAAAATTTTATGCGAATATAGTTTTTTCAACAATTATTATTCTTACCAAATCAGGGGCTGACTTCTAGTATTAAGATAGCTATTAATTATAATATAAATAATATTGAAAGATGACTGATACCATTGTTAATAAATCAAGATAGGAGAACGCTTAGACTTTGATTTATTATAATCTTGCTTTTTGTTTCATAGTTCATACATGCCGGTTGATGAACATAAACTCTTTCAACAGTTGAAACATTAAGGTATAACTCTATTAATTAATAATAATATTCAATTATACAATGGTAGGTATGTTATGAAAACTAACAATATTATTTGTCAACGCTGAAAAGACTAGCAGAGAACAAAGTTCAGAGCAACCACACAGTGTGATTTCATCAAAGTTGAATAGTTTTCCTAAAGCGTCATTCTTTTTGGCGCTCTTATTCTATAATATTATTTGTTTCAAGGATTTTGTTACACGACAAGAATGGCAACTGGCTTGTGGTAGAGATAGGGTATTGAAAATTAGAACATTTCTTTGTTCAAAACATTTTTCTACCGAATATATATTGAATAAGAGATTGAAACGTAATACACTACCCTCTATTTAATTAGTTTATCAATTTAATATTTAATGAATCATTTTTAGATATTTCATGAGTATACATAGTTCTGAATAATAGCTATCGAATCAAATATATTTTGCAATCTAATCACCATACCCAATTGCTGAGAACATAAAAACTTGTCAAGGGGTTTTGAGTGATTGAAAAAATGCTGTATACATGAGAATGTTTTAATGAAGTTTTAAATAATAAATCGAAAATAACGAGTAAAATACTCTAATGCAAAGGTAATTAATACATTACATTATTCTGTATTATTCAATGTATTTCAAAATACATAAATTAAATGCTTATATTCTAATGACATTGGGTGTGATCTTTTGTAATGGAAAAATCATGATTTCAGAGATTTCTTCATTTACACTTCCATTCAAAATTATCCCATGAAACTCCTTCACTGATAAATCCCTTCTTTGACCTCATTATGTCTTGGAAAGATTAAGTTTCTGTTCCAAACAAATGGGGTTTACATGTCTGAACAGATGTCTGATTACTCTGATTAATCAAAAAGTGAACTGATTTTTCAATAAACTGCTTCATTATTATTCTTTCAATTTGGATTTACGAACTAGCAACGGTGGAAAGTGAAATTTGTCGCTTATCAGTTTTCATTTACTCGCTTGTCAGAATCTTGTAAATCGACTTTAGTGCCACCATCGTTTACAGAGTGAAGTAGTACACAAAGTGCGTTCTTCTCGTTCACTATATTTTCCCAGACGGCAAAAACATATTGCATGAATATCCTATGAATATCCCACCGGAATATTGTATTGGCATGTGCCAGGGATATTCCATATCCTTCAAAGCATATGCTTCGCATATTCTATGGATATCCGAGGTGTTTTAAATCTCCTTAAACACATTCATAGCATATGCTACGCATATAATTTGTCACCATAAAAATATATTTCAGGAATATATTTTGCTATACTGCACAGCAGAATATGTTTTTGGCGCTCTAGTTCCTCGGAACTGAGTGCTTATCAATTTGCCCAAATGTCTGTAATTTTCGAATATTTCGATGAAAATGGTCTTAAACGATTTGGTTCGACTTACTGATCAAGAATCCGTGGTCAAAATTCATTCTGTCCGGCCGGTCCGGCCGGCCGTAGGCACGATAACTCTCGAACGGAATGAGCTAGAGAGTTGAAATTTTCAGAGTAGGTTTGGGGGATAAATATCTCGGCTAAGTTCGTTATTGGGCAAAATCGGACAGATGGTTTCGGAGTAACAAAAAAAAAATTTTTTTTTACGAAACAAATTCCAAATTAAATTTTATTTAATATGAAGTTTCATCATAAGAATCCATTCATATCATTTTTAACTCTAACAAGCTAATACTTTCGGAGATATGATTTTTGAAAATTTCAATAATAAATCGTATTTCAACGTTGTCACAGAATGATATTATTCTATGGATTGTCATAATGTCAAATGATGTTCCTGAGACATTATCTAATCAATCGAAGAATTGTGAGCGAAGTGAGAAAAATCTCAGTTGTTTGCTCCGAAATTAGTTTTTCTCAGAAAATTCTTACATTTCGGAACTGAACATGAAGTAAGAGATCTGTGAGTAGTGAAACTGCTTTTCATCCATAGACATAGATATAACTCTCGAACGGAATGAGGTAGGTAGTTGAAATTTTCAGAGTAGTTTAGGGAGATGAATATCTCGGTTAAGTTCGTTATTGGGCAAAATTGGCCAGATTTAATTTGATTTCTTCCATGGTGCAGTTCTCATTCTCATGATTGCTCATTTAATCTTGATAAATAAACTATTATTTGAATTGAATTTCCTTTAGGATGCAGTTCTATCATATGAATACATTGATATAATTCCCAACTCTGAGAAACCAATACTTTTGGAGATATAATATGTCTGTTTGAACTAGAGCGCCAGAAAGCTCCTGTCCACAGGGCTTGAACCCATTTTTTGAATACGAATAGCAGAAAATAATACAGGGTCAGTAGTCTTTGAGCTGTACAGGGTTTTTCACTATAATTTGACCCCCCCTTTAACTTTGTTACTAAAGGGGATACAAAAAAAAGTTTCATACAAAAATTTCACGAAATCAACTGAGGTTTTTTAATATGACTTCACGAACTGAAATATATACAAGGTGGCCAACATATTGATGGCAACTTCATTTTTTCAAATGGAACACCCTGTATATTTTCCCACATTTGGCTAGCTCTTTTTCCCCTGATTTCGAATATGTAACACATATTGATCTATCTCTTTTATTCTGAGTTATTCAGAGTTTCATCTTTTAAGAACCACCTGGCAAGCTCTGTAATCATTTTTCAAGTGGCAGACTGCGTTTACTGAAAATGCCCATTTTTGGAGTTATGATAACGTCAATTGGAATATATACAGGGTGAACAACATATTGAATGCAACTACATTTGTTCAAAACAGGGTGTCCTGTCCTGTATATTCCTCCATCTTTTGATAAACTATTTCCTCCTGATCTCGAATATATATGCATATTTGGGCGTGTCTCTTCAATTTTCAGAGATTCAAAGTTTTGAAATGATGATACCGAATAAAAAATATGTGAAATGCCTACGAAATTTTTTATATTCAAACAATTTACTTAAAAGTATTATTTTAAATACTTAACAATTACTTAACCAATAAAAAATAATAAATTATGGTATTATGGTATGAATAACATCAACTAAAGAAATTGCTCGAAATGACCACCTTCATTCAATGCACATTGTTCATATCGTTGTCTCAAGTTGTTAAGACTATTTTTGATTGCATTGTTATGGCTCTGATTCAAATCAGAAATTAAAGCTTCAATTTTGTTTTTAATCATTACAATATTATCATTATTGCTGAAGTATATTTTTTCTTCAAGAACGGCCATAAAAACGTGTCCAACGGTGTTAAATCGGGACTATTTGGTGGCCATGAAATGGGTGCGCCATTACCAATCCAAAGATCAAATTGGCCACTTAAATGTTCACGAACTTCCAAAACGCTATGCGGGGGCGCTCCGTCCTGTTGCCAAATTATTTGTTCTAATTCTTCAGTAGAAAACAGTCGCTCCAAAAGCTCAGCTACCTCTGGCAATATATTTTCTAAATATGTTTCACGTGTTAATTTGTAGTCGAAAAATATAGGCCCCACAATTTTATCATAAACAATACCACACCAAACGTTAACAGATTATCTTCCGGATTTTCTAATTTCAATAGTTTTTCGTTGTCTTCGATTTTTGTTTTCCCAAGAATGTCTATTTTTTCTGTTGAATACACCTGCTGTGGAAAACGATGATTCATCCGTCCACATTATGAACCTGAATAAATTTAAGTAGAGTAACACTACCTTCAAAATAAAGTAATATGTCCAGTTCTTGATTTCCATTTCTCGGGATGCAACGCCTCTTTCTTTTAAAACTTTTAAAGTCCCTTGCACGGTTCTGAATATTGACAAATGTGTTTGCACTTGGAATTGTATTATTTGGATGCAACCTCATATATTCCCTCCTTGCTGCTTTCTTATTTTCATTATTCTTCACATACAGTGAAAATATTTCAAATTTTTCTGCTTCCGTGTAATGCATATTTGATGATTATTTTCATTTAATGTAAAACGTGTGTCATATCGTTACTAAGGAGATAACTCCAAAAACGGGCATTTTTAATAATCGCAGCCTGCCACTTGAAAAGTTATTGCTGAGCTTGCCAGGTTGTTCTTGAAATTTGAAACTCTGTGGTGCTCAGAATAAGAGAGATAGACCAACATATCTTACATATTCGAAATAAGGGGAAAAAGAGCTAGCCAAATATGGGAAAATATACAGGGTGTTCCATTTGAAAAAATGATGTGCCATCAATATGTTGGCCACCTTGTATATATTTCAGTTCGTGAAGTCATATTAAAAAACCTCAGTTGATTTCGTGAAATTTGTGTATGAAACATTTTTTTGTATCTCCTTTAGTAACAAAGTTAAAGGGGGGGTCAAATTATAGTGAAAAACCCTGTACATTAAATTCAACCATAGAGTCCTCTCATCAAATGAAACACTTTTTCAATACACCATCTTTTCCAAATTTGGCTCAGGTAAAAATATACAGGCTGTTTTATTTCGTAGGTTTGACATGGTTTTTGAGAATGAAATTAATGTTGGTGTCAAGTTTCCTATAACTATGCATATATTATCCAATAATAATTCATAAAAATAAATGAAATTAGCATTAAGGAAGCAGATATAGTTGAGTCATTTCAAGAATATTTCATCTTTTTGGCGCTCTAGTTCCTCGGAACTGAGTGCTTATCAATTTGCCCAAATGTCTGTAAATTTCGAATTTTTCGATGAAAATGGTCTTAAACCATTTGGTTCGACTCACTGATCAAGAATCCGTGGTCGAAATTCATTCTGTCCGGCCGGTCCGGCCGTAGGCACGATTACTCTCGAACGGAATGAGCTAGACAGTTGAAATTTTCAGAGTAAGTTTGGGGGATAAATATCTCGGCTAAGTTCGTTATTGGGCAAAATCAGACAGATGGTTTCGGCGTAACAAAAAAAAATTTTTTTTACAAAACAAATTCCAAATTAAATTTTTTTCAATAAGCAATTTTACCATAAGAATCTAATCATATTATTTTCAACTCTAACAAGCTAATACTTTCGGAGATATGATTTTTCAAAATTTCAATGTAAATCGTATTTCTACGTTTTCACAGAATGATAGAATTAGTCTGTGGGTATTCTATGAATTGTTATAATGTCAACTTATTTTCCTGAGACATGACGTTGTCTCATTGTCATTCATTCCAGCAATCCTATAAATATGAGAATTATAATATAATATCATACTTTTTGTTGGTTGATATTTTCATGCCGATGGTCAATCCATATGATGATGGGAATGGTAATGGTAAGTTAATAATATTGAGTTCAGAATATCTCCACTAAAAATAAAACTGGAATATTGGTGTATTGGAGTAGATTTGAGGAAAGATATATATTATCGTTCATCATAGAATTGAGGAATGAATATCTCGGATGAGTTCGTTGTTGGGTAGAATTCGTCTATTGGTTTTGGATTGATAATTTTTGGCACTCTTGTTGAATTTAAATTCTTCTATGATGTTTGAATTCAATTTCTGCTAAGATGAAGTTCTAAATTTCAATAATGAATCGTACTAGGTAAACAAGTTTTAATTTTAATTGAATTCACTTTGAAGAGCACGAATATGAAATATACGAATTAATTGTTTATGTATGTAGGTACCTCATTTTTGCATAGAGGGCTGCGGGACGCCGCCCTCTATGCAAAAATGAGGTACCTACATACATAAACAATTAATTCGTATATTTCATATTCGTGCTCTTCAAACTCCACCACCAGCCGCCACGGGTAAAAACATATCGGAGTATTTGTGAACCTTAACACAAATTCATAGTTTTGCATCGAGAAGTTACGTACTTCATCGTTTAATAAACGAGCACGCTGAATCTCCTTATTCCATTCGGTGCTCTCATAATTCTTTTAATTTCCATCTTTTTCTTTTCATAAATCTCGAAATGTTTGTTGCTGAATTTCGTGGTGGAAACCTATACAAATTTCAACTGCTGCAATTAGTTTTTTTATTCGATTATTTGATTTCACGTAGATAGATACTTCAAAAAATTATCTCGAAATTTCTCTGGTGAAGTTAAAACATTTTATTTTCTCTGTACAATTTCAAAGATTAACTATTCGGAGGACTAAAAAATCAAAAATAATTGGTTCAAGCACTGACGTGAACTCAGGAGCTTTTGCGCGCATGCTCTATTGTCTATTCACCTCTATTGGAAACTCTTAATTGAATTTACCATCGATATAAATGTTACCTCAGCTTTGATAAGAAATCAATACATTTCGTACATCTCAATAACAGATTTGAGTAAGGCTTGTTTCACATGCATACGGTTCCATTCGGTTCGTTTCGTTTTCGGTATTAACCGAAAACGAATGAAGGCCTTTCACACATTTACGGTTCATATTAGGTTTTATGTTATCTTCCGGCACGGGCTCACAATTCCAATTTTCCCGCGACGTCAGATTCATCAAAGCCATTCAAAATTGAACACATACATCTTTGAATGCATCCCACGACTTTAATTGAGCTTTATATTTTTTGGAAGTCTTGTCCAGCAGTACGGGTTTAGATTTACACCAGAAATCAGTCGATCCACATTTGGTAAACCATCATTTTCTCATGAACACTGAGATAGCAAACATTATCTCGAAAATGTGTATGTTTATATTTCTATATTTGAACAATTCGGGAAATATTGATAGATATCTGCTCGATTCGAGGTTAAAACCACAGAACCTGACAGAAAACATATGTAAATATTTATTACTTTATGGTTAAAACCGAAACTAAACTGTATTTGTGTGAACGCCCCGGTTGATCTGTATTCCCTACACACGAATCCAAACCTGATAGAAACATATTCGTGTCGAGGGAGTATTCGGTGCTGTACGGTTTCTATTCGGTACCGAATCTAAACCGGAGCACCGTTTCACACTTGTCGCCAGCGACCGAATTGAAACCGAAAACGAAACGAACCGAATGGAACCGTATGCATGTGAAACAAGCCTAATGGCAGAATCATCTAAGATCACAGAATTTTAATTCTGGCATATACATATATGCATTTTATCAGATTTTAAATTCTTTAATTATCCAATAATATACGAAAAAACTTACGTCTTAAGTAATTTCAGGACACGATATTCACAAAATTCCGCGAAAATTAGTGCATAATTACCATTCTTCAAGTACATAATTACCGAGTTTTAATTGGATCTGATTTGTGTATTTTGAGTCATTAAGGAAATAACAACAACATTTCAGATGTGTATAACTCCAAAATCATTTGGCCGGTTATGCCTATTAACGCACTCAAATGTCGCATGTCTCATACTTCTACATGTCGGTATTCCACAACTAGTTACCAAGTTTCAATTCAATCGGATATGTATTTTTTGAGGTATCGATAAAATAATATTGCAGATGGGTATAACTCCGAAATTGTTGGGTCGATTATGCTCAACAACAAGCTTAACTGTTCCATTCGGACGAGCAACCTACTCTGAAAATTAAAAGTCGCTATCTCTCTCCGTTCGGAAGGACATGGCAACGGACACCTATCCAGCTACTGAACTCATCCAAGGCTGCTCATGTCTCCAACAATATGAATCCAATTGAAACTTGGCTTTAAAGTTAGGTTTTGAAGACTCTCGCAATTTCAGCGATTTCGGGCGAATAGTTTCTGAGATATATATATTTTAAATGATCTTCAATAATTTTCAATTGATACACGTCGGTATATTACAATTAATTACCATGTTTGAATTGGATTGGATTAGTATTTTTTGAGTAATTGAGGAAACAACAACAAAATCCCAGATAGGTATAACTCCGAAACTGTATCGCCGATTATACCTACTAACAAACTCAAATGTTGCCTTCGGATGTGAAACCTACCTAAAAATTTATCGTGAGATAAATAATAATAATAATATATTTTTTTAATTTTCTGGTGATGCGATCCTCATAAAATTTCACACATATTTATACCGGTATTTTACTACTAGTTACCAAGTTTCAATTTGATCAGATCTGAATTGGTTGAAAATAAAATTTGTACTCGGTAACCGTTGGGCTGATTATGCCCGTTAACAAACCTGTTCGTCACATTTGAACACGCCACCTACCCTGAAATTTTCAAATTGCTATCTTTTTTCGTTCTCAAGTTATCGTGGCAATGGCCAGACGGTCGAACCTAATCGTTTGAGACCATTTTCGGCAAAAAAATCGAACATAACAGACATATGAACAAAATGATAGCACGCTGTTCCCCAGAACATGCGTGCAATAATATTCTGAAGAACAGCGTGCATTAATATTCTGAAGAATATGCTTATGTATTGTCCAAAATTAACACACATTTTAATTATTATAATTGACTCTATGTCGAAATTCGAGAAAATTAAAACAATCATTCATCTTGTGTAAACAAATTTACAATGTTGGCCCATGACGGTCCGCCGTATTCACAATGCATTAAATCTCCGGTAAGTCCTAACTGAGGTGTTCAATTAAGGATAAATTTGAATCGCAACCTCAGTTAAGGTATTTAACGGTGGTGAAATAGGCCTGTTTCACGTTAATTTAACGTTAACTGAGGTTGCGATTCAAATTTATCCTTAACTGAGGACCTCAGTGAGGACTCAACGGAGATTGGATGATTTGTGAATACGACGGTCTATGTTATAGTACTGACAGATTTGAATGGTATATTTGCGTTCGTTTTCCTGTATAGATTAACTTAATCTGTATCCTGTAGAGGATTCATTTCATATTTGAACATCGGCAATATCGCACAGAATGTCTGGGACCAATAGGTTCTTATGTCTTCACATATTGATAGTATTTTTTGTTATTCCGGAGTCAAAATGTGAAATGAAAAGAAAAATGGATTGTAGTTCTCACCAACGATGTTCAGAGTGTTTACAGCATTTGGGATGTGTGTGGTGTATAAAACCCGTGAGTATAAATGAATTTACTTTAACGATATATCACTGCCTCAAAATCAAAAAATCGTTCAAGCACTGACGTGAAGTCAGGAGCTTTTGTGCGCATGTTCTATTGTTTATTCACATGTATTGGATACTCAATCGAATTTACCTCGATTTAGAACGTTTTCTCAGCTTTTGTAAGATATAAATACATTTCGTAATTCGTACCATTTAAATGACAGACTTGAATAATGGGAGAATCGTGAGACATTACAGAATTTTATCTACTCCTATTAAGTTATATATTATTATATACATTATTCAATTGCTTTCATTCAATTAATAGTATCTGTAAATAAACAACGTGAGTAATAATCACTCACCGCTATAACTCACTACTATTCCTGGAGTTATTCACCAGTTGAATATCAAGGTGGGTCTGTGCTTCTGTCACCTGAATAATTTTGACGTTTTGAAATTGAGTTGATACCTAATTACCATAGACATCAAATAACATGGACTGGTTGTGAGAAAGAGACCATTGAAATCAGCATTGAAAAAAGACAGAATAGTTAAAGGCAAACCACGGTATATGAATATATTCTTATAATTTGGCGATTGGCAAAACCACAGAATACAAAACATTGGTTTCCTTTATCCTTTGACTTATCTTGTTTATTGTATTATTTGGTTTCGTGTATTGTGTATGTGTTTTGGTGATTTGTAGACAGAATAGTTAAAGGCAAAACATTTTCATTCAAATCCGAGAGTCGTTTCTGAATATTCTGATACTTATAACACAGATAACTGTGCTTATAATCTGAAAATATTTCTCATAAATTTCATTACTGTAATTCATTCAGCTTTTTCGGTACTCATTCAAAATAATCAATTAAAAATCGAGGTTTTCCAATATACCCCAATAACACCATTGTTTTTATACCACTATTTGCCTTTAATTATTCAATCCTTCATAACATCTCTCTCTCTAATGTATTCCGCAACGAACTGTGTGATAAAGTTACGTGAGGGCCAGTCCATGTTATTCTATGTCTATGCTAATTACCGTGAATATTTTGCTGAAAACGATGAATTCTGATAGTGAAGATGAATTATTATGTGCACCTCCAGAAATAAGAGAAGCAGCTAATGTCACCATACAGAATTTATTGCCGAAAGATCTTAAAACAAGTATAAAGTTGTATACAAATATTTTCAAGATTGGTGTAGCGGCAAAAACATTAAGTCATCGTTTACAGTGAATGTTCTTTGGCATATTTTAGTGAACTCAGCACCGTCTCTATGGACTTTCTGCTTCATGCTAAGAAGCACACTCAACATAAATAATGGAATCAATATAGACAATTATTTAAAATTGCGTGCGTTTCTTAAACCTCAATCAGAGAAACATGTAGCTAAAAAGGCAGAAAGTTTTACGCCAAAACAACTAAGTGATTTCATAAATGAAGTTCCTGATCAGAAATATCTGGCAACAAAGGTAGTAGATCTCATAATAATTCAATCGTTTTCATCATCTAGTTATAAAATCATAATTTATTTTAGATTTTGTATTTTTTGTTATAGACGTAGATAAAGTATAGTTTTCAACTTGCGGTAATGGCCATAACTCTCTTGATGAATTACAGCACTCGCCTCCGGCTCGCGCTGCAAACTTCATCTGCGTGAGTTATGACTTACATTACCGCTCGTTAAATAATATACTATTAATTCTGAGATGTATTCTATTGGAATTGAAATTAATTAAAAAATATCCAATAATATATGAAAAAATTTATATCTCAAGTAATTTCAGGATACGATATTCACGAAATTCCGTGAAAATTAGCGCATCGGGATTTTACGAGTAATTACCGGGAATTATTTGGATCGTATACAGGTTGTCCCGTAAAGACCACGACAAACGAAAACGGAATGTAGATCAGAATGTGCTCTATCTGATGTAAAAAAATCGTTCATATGAAAGTCTCACAGTTTTCGAGATATTTGATATTTAATTAATGATAGAGCTGATGACAGGCATATCAAAATCAAGTGCCCATAGAATCCTGAAGAAACACAAATATCACCCCTACCATATTCAGCGAGTTCAACAACTACTACCAAGAGACTATCAAGCCCGAGTAGAATTTTGTCAACAAATGTTGCTGAAACATACAGAAAATCCCGATTTTTTCAATAATATCCTTTGGACTGATGAGTATTCCTTAACTCAAAGCGGGTATATCAATCTGCATAATCTTCATAGTTGGAACATCGAGAATCCGCACAATATAAGGCAAGATAGATCCCAATATCGATTTACGGTGAATTTATGGACTGGAATATACGATGGAAAAATATTCGGTCCGACAGAATTGCCGCAATCATTAAACGGCACCAACTATTTGAATTTTCTAAGGAACAGTGTACCCTAAAGGCTGGTTTATGCTGGCTGGTAACTTTAACTTAATCATATATATATATATATAATATAATGGAAAAGTATAACGGGTAATTCCGCAAAAGGAGCAGAGATAATCATTCTGCTGGTACCTGCCGACACGTGTTTCTGCTAGTTGGCTTCTTCAGGACAGGGCAACCAAGAAACCAAGAAAAGGTGGAAAGATAACTGAAAAACAGGCGACACCACAACAGGAGCGAGCAACCAATTTGTGCCTTCAGCTTTAGGACCTCCAATTCGGAGGTAAACTATGGCATCGGCACGAAGGAAGCATAAGCCACCTGTGCGTGTCGGCAGGTACCAGCAGAATGATTATCTCTGCTCCTTTTGCGGAATTACCCGTTATACTTTTCCATTTTAATAAACTTATCCGCGTTATCCTATTTTCTTATTATATATAATATATATAGACATTTATTTTTAGTGTTGTGCTTTATAATCAGACTAAATAATCCGTTAACTTATAAATTATTATTATTAATAATAAGTAAATGGATTATTCAGTCTCAGTATCAACCATAGCGTTAGAAATCTATGTTTCAATTTTTAAGTTAGGGAATAAGTAAAAGTTACCAGCCAGCATAAACCAGCCTTTACTCTTAGAAGATATACCACTGGAAATGCGACGTAATCTATGGTTTCAACACGACGGGTGCCCAGCACACTACAGTCGTCATGTTAGGGAATATTTAAACCAAACATATCCTCACCGGTGGATCGGAAGGGGCGGTGAAATTTTGTGGCCTCCCCGTTCACCAGACTTAAATCCTCTGGATTTTTTTAACAAATTAAATTTATTCGAATCCCATAAGAGATGAAGCACAGCTAAGGGACCGCATTCCTATTTCAGCGGGGAGAAGTTTGTCTGGTTTGAAAAGGACATTTCTCAATAGATGCAGGGCATGTATTAGAGAAGGGGGTGGTCATTTTGAGCATTTGCTCTAATAAGAATCCTGAATTTTTATTATTGATATTTTTATAAAGTTTCTTCACAATAGATTTGTTGATGTTGAAGGTCCTGTGCGTTATTACATTACCAATATAGTATTACATTATATCATTGCAATTAATGAATAATTTCACTTTATAAGTAATTTAAGGACTAACTGACATTTTTCAAGAGAATTATTCAATATGTTACAGCAGAATCTGCAAAATGAAAGGATTTGTGGAAAAGGTGACAAAATACGTTTTTCACAGAAATGCTCCATTTTCGATAAACATTCAAATATCTTTTTTCGTGAAGAAAGTTATCCCCTGTATTTTACTTTTCGGAATCCTCACAAAATGGGCAACTTTTCAACGTAATATGAAGAAAAGGTCTCGTGCCTTTTTTATATTTTGTGGTATTTTTCATTGCATGAATTGAAGTAATCATTCAACAATATTTACGGAAAAAAAACCGATTCGAAAAGTATTTAATTTTAGCTTCCTTAAGAGAGAAAGCATTTTAAGTGAAAAATTTCAACATTTTCATGAAACATCAAATATCTCGAAACTGTGAGACTTTCATATGAACGATTTTTTCACATCAGGTAGGGCACATTCTGATCTACTTTCCGTTTTCGTTTGACGTGGTCTTTACGAGACACCCTATATATTAAGTTATAGAGGAAATAACAATATACAAAATTGTATAACTCCAAAACAAATTGGCCTTTATGCCTATTAAGGTGTTAGGTGTAGTCAGCTTTTTCAAAAAATCTTTTTTTGTATTTTCTTGAAGCATAACATCTCAGAAATATTCTCCTAAATTTGAAGTAAATCTGACAAATACTTTTGGAGTTATTCGATAATTAGCAAAGGACTATCAGGCGCTCTGGGCGAGAACAGGTAGCTAAGAGCGGGTAGTTAGCAGCTAGCGTGCTAACGACAACACTCCAGAAGGTAGAATGCTACATAGACAACATCAAATAGATATTTTGGAAGCTGCCACAACGGCTGAAGAACTATTATATGGCCCAGGAATAGATGACTCTGCAAGTAATTAAATAATTCGCAAATTGAGTGTTGAACTTCAAATGCGTTTTTTTAAAACTATGTTCTTCGTACTGGTGACAACTGTAGCTCGAAAACCTCTCGGTAGATTTTAATTAAATTTATATAGCTTTTCGAAAACTTGGAAAACTAGTGCCTGAACGACGGATTTTCTTTTTTTTTTAATTTCGATTTTTTATAAACAATTAACTGTTGGTTTTTTCCCGAAAATATGGAAAACATTTTCCTGAGGCTATCATTTCGCTGATTTAAAAAAAAAGCTTCGATCAGGTACGATTATCTTTTTATAAAACTATTTTTTTCTGTCCTATTGATGAATCTTCAAAGATAAGTGATGGTCACCGCATGGAGCTTCGGTCGGAACTAGAACAACACAAACAGCCATTACTTTCAAAATTATTAATATTTTTTTCTGAAATTTCTGTGACAATTCTCGAATCTCAGAATAGCAATCTACAAAATAATTCCGAAGATATTTTCGTTAAGCGTCTTACGGAGGAGTCTGATATAGACTCCGAAACATCTATATCGAAACGTTACGATATAGTTGTTTCTTCGTTGATGTTGTTTCGTTGTTATTTGTTTTTGGCAACATTGTTCGATTGATTGCTTCTGAGAAATATCTTGTGTTTCTTACGCAGAAGCAGATCACAAAATAATTAGTTTTTTATTTTATAGATATTTTTCAAAGTTTGGGAGAGAAAACCCAGAAAGAATCCATTCGATATAACCTCTCGTTATATTTCAATGGAATTTATACAGCTTTTCGAAAAAATGAAGAACTAGTGCCTGATCGAAGGATTTTTTTTTTAATTTCGATTTTTTATAAACAATTAACTGTTGGTTTTTTCCCGAAAATATGAAAAAAAAATTCCTGAGGCTGCCATTTCACTGATTTGAAAGAAAAAAAAAGCTTCGATCAGGCACAAGATTATCTATTTATAAAACTAATTTTATCTGTCTGATTGATTTTTGATGAATCACCAAGGATAAGTGATGGTCACCGCAAAGAGCTTCGGTTGGAACTGGATCAACACAAACGTCCATTACTTGTAAAATAATAAATTTTTTTTTCTGAACTTTCTGTCAAATGAAGTCGAAATCTTATTCAATGATGCTATATTTTTACATTTATAAAATAAAATAATTTACTGGCAAAAAAAATTATTTTAAATTGTCATTTTTTTGTGTCTCTGACTACACCTAACCCCTTAAGGAACTCAACTGTCTCATTCGGTTGTGCAACCTACTCTGAAAATTACAAGTCGCTATCTCTTTTCGAAAGGTGTTGTGGCAATGCTCGTCCCAACAATATAGATCCGATCGTGTTCAAATTTGGAACTTGGCTGAAAAGTTAGTTTCTGAAGGCTCTCGCAAAATTCCAGCGTTGTCGGGCGAATAGTTTCTGAGATAGAGAGTTTTTTCAATGATTTTTTAAAAATTTTCTAGTCATACGATCCTCACGAAATTTCGCAAAAATTTGCGCGTTGGCATTGTACAACTAATTACTATTTTTGAATTGGATCGGATACGTATGTTTTGAGTTATCGAGGAAATAACAACAAAATTTCAGATAGGTATAGCTTCAAAACTGTTCGGCCGATTTTGCCTGGCTTGGTAGAAACATTTTGATATCGATAGATGGCTGAAACGGCGAATTTACTGTCCGTCATATATGACTGACATGGCAGCTAAAGTGTTAACAATCTCAAATGTGGCATTTGGAGCCCTGAAAATTTCAAGTCGCTATCTCTTTCCGTTCTCAAGTTATCGTGGCAACGACCGGCTGGACAGAATAAAATTTGACCTCCAGTTCTTCATCATGAGTCGAACCTAATCGTTTGAGAGCATTTTCGTCAAAGAATTCGAAAGTTAAAGACATGCGCTTATTGAAACGATAAATTTTCGCATAATTTCTCTCATGATATTATGTTTGTACACTACCCCTCTTACAAGCAGAGCTCGCAAAATGATGTCAGACTAATAATATAATGTCATAATTTCAAATGTGAATATAAGGTATTTCTAGTTGCTCGGGCGGTTTGAAACTTTAATTTTAATATGAATTATTGCAATATTTTCCTCTCATTAAATGCCGATTAATTTGGGAATTAAATTGTAGGTACAGTCGACGTTCGATAAATTGACACTCGTTAATTTGAATCTCTGGAAAATTTGAAAATTTTTCCCAGTCACTCGAAAAATATTCGATAATTGAAAAACATTGGTTCAAGCACTGACGTGAAGTCAGAAGCTTTTGCGCGTATCTTCTCTTGTCCATTTTCCTGTATTGGATACTCTTAATCGAATTTACCATGGTGAATTATATTGTCTGTTCTCCTGTATTGGACAGTCTTAATCGAATTTACCATGGTGAATTCTATTGTTTGTTCTCCTGTATTGGGCACTCTTAACCGAATTTACCATGATAAATTGGATTAGGAGTGTCCAATACAGGAGAACAGGCAATAGAATACAGCATGGTAAATTCGATTAAGAGTGTCCAATACAGGAGAATGGACAAGAGAACATACGCGCAATAGCTTCTGACCTCACGTCATTTCTCGAATCAATTTTTTTTTCGAATGATTTTTTGAAAATTTTCGAGTGCTACGATCCTCACAAAATTTTGCAAGAATTTTCGCGTTGGCATTCAACAACTAATAGCCATATTTGAATTGGATCTGATTTGTATTTTTTGAGTTATTGAGGAAATAACAACCAAATTTCAGATTGATATAACTCCAAAACCATTTGGCCGATTATGCTAGTTAACGAACTTAAATGTCACTATTGGGAACTTCCAAGACTCTGGTGGCGGGATTCGGCAACTAACCAAGCTAGTAATGAGCCACGTGTTCGAGTTTAATTGATCAGTATTCGTCAATAAACTTTTGTTTGAAAGAAAAATTCAAGTTTAAATAGTGAATATTATCCTGCCTAATATGTCTTCGACCAGAAACGACTATTGTTGTGTGCCTCAATGCAATTCATGGGCGAAAAAAATGCCAAAATGTATAGGTTTGAGTTTTCACTTCTTACCTCCGGAAAACCAAATATAAATATTGGAAATGCCTTAGAAGGATAACTGATAGACCGAAGAGTACTTAACCTGGAACTACATCCAGAAAATCTTTATTAAACCTCAAACATTACACTTATTGTTAATAATTCTTTTCACATAATATATATGTATCATATTTTGAAAAAACCATTTCAATTATTGGTATGTAACTGTTTTACAAAAGCTTTATCTGGTTCAATTTGACACTATATTCTCATAAATAAACTAGAACATCATGCACCTGAACTTTAATTAATACATCAGTAATATGTTTACACCTCCTCCGTGCTCCGACTTTACAAGAATATACCATACCTTCTATTTTGAGTTTACCATTCTCCACATTAATGGGCCATCAATTTTATGTGGTACTGAATTAAGGGCACTACTTTGTAAACATAAAGAACAAATGTCTATAAAACTGGGACCACAATTTGTTTTGTCACACGCGATTACATGATCTACATTTAGAACCTCTTCTCCTTCTACAAGGACTCTAGAATTAGAAGTTGAAGCTCCTATGTACTCCAGAAATTCTAATCAACTGAGTCCCTTCTTAATCGTTCGCAAATAGTAACTGAAAGAACTTTTAAATATAATGTAAGTTTGACAAACATATATGAATATACTTACAGGTTGTAGTCTTTATATCAATCGAGTGCCATAAAATTAGTTATATAATGATCAATATTTGAATATATATCACAAAGTAATCCAACAATGATCTCAAGTCAATATTAAGTTAAATTTTCCATGAAAATTTCGGTCAAACTTCGTCGACTGACCTGTCCAACACGAGATTGTTTACATTTATTACTAGCGTGGTTAGTTGCCGAATCCCGCCACCAGAGTTTTGGAAGTTCCCAATATCTTTCCGTTCTCAAGGAATCATGAGATACATAATAATGTTTCTTAATTTTTAAGAAATTTTCTAGTGGTACGGTCCTCACAAAATTTTACACACATCTTCATGTCGATATTCTACAATAAGTTCTTCTTCTTCTAATGCATATTCACTATTGAATGTTTGCGACCACACGATTCATTTCTATCCTGTCTCTAGCTGTATGTATTAGGCTTTCCACTGTTCGCAAGCCCGTCCACTGTCTTATGTTACGTAGCCATGACATCTTCTTTCTTCCCACTCCTCTCCTTCCCTCAATCTTTCCCTCGATAATCAATTGTAGAAGCTGGTATTTCGTGTTTCGCATTATATGCCCTAGGTATGCAGTTTTTCTTTTTTTAATCGTCAGCAGCAATTCACGTTCTTTATTCATTCTTCGCAGTACATCTTCGTTGGTCACTCGGGCAATAAGTTACCAAGCTTCAATTCATTCGAGTCTATATTTTTTGAGTTATCGAGGAAATAATATTTCAGATGGATATAACTCCGAAACCATTGGGCCGATTATGGCCAACAGCGAACTTAACTCTCCCATTCAGATGGGCAACCTATCCTGAAAATTGCAAGTCTCTATCTCCTCCTTTCGTTCGAGAGTTATCGAGGCAACGATCACCCATCCAGCTACTGAACCCACACAAGCCTGCTCGGATCACCAACGATATAGATCCGATCATGTTCAAACTTGGAACTTGGTAGTAGAGTTAGGTTCTGAAGGCTCTCGCAAAATTTCAGCGATGTCGGACGAATAGTTTCTAATATATAGAATTTTTTTCAATAACTTTTAGAGTTATACGATCCCTACGAAATTTTGCAAGAATTTTTGCGTTGCTATTCTACAACTAATAACCATGTTTGAATTTGATCGGTTTTGTATTTTTCGAGCTATTGAGGAAATAACAACCAAATTTCAGATGGGCATAACTCCAAAGCCGTTTTGCGGTTATGCTTTTAAACAAACTCAAATGGCGCATTCAGATTCTCAACCTAACCTAAAAATTTCAAGTCGCTATATCTTTCCGTTCCTAGGTTATCGTGACGTAAATAATATTTTTTAATAATTATTTGAAAATTTTCTAGCGTTACGATTCTCACAAAATTTCACAATCGTGTTTATGTTTATCTACAACTACTCACCAAGTTTCAATTCGATCGGATCAGTATTGGTTGTAGACAAAATTATTACTCGGAAACCATTGGGCCGATTTTACCCATTAACGAATTTGTCCGTCGTATTGGGATGCGCCACCTACCTTGAAAATTTTAGGTCGCTATCTCTTTCCGTTCTCAAGTTCTTGATCAGGCAGTCGAACTCAATCGTTTTAGACCATTTTCGGCGAAAAATTCGAAAATTACAGACATTAGGGCAAAATGATAACGCGATGTTCCCCAGAACATATGCGCAAAAAAAACGGAGATCTACCTAAGGTAAAACTGATAGCCAGACTGTACTAGAAGATGGAATTGTCAAATAAAATTGAAAAATTATAAAAAAGCACTGACGTGAAGTCAGTACTCTTTGACGCGCTTGTTCTACTAACTACCGAGCTTAAATTCGTACAGATCAATCTGCTTCGAGTTATTGGGAAAACAAAATTTCAGATGGCTAAAACTTCGAAACCTTTCGTCGGATTTTGCCCATTAACGAACTCACTATGCGCATTTCGTCTCCAAACCTAACTGCAAATTCCAACAGTCTAGCTCATTAGGTTCGAGAGTAATAGACCGGACGAACACGTAGAATTAAGCTTGACCCCGGATTCTTCATAATTGAGTCGAAACTAATCGTTTGAGACCATTTTCTGTTCAGGGGAACAAGTCGCCAAATATCGTCTGTTTAACCCGCTTATAGCAAGTAGGACAATCTCTGTTCAGCCCTCTGGTCTACAATGAGATTATGTGTACATAAAATATAAACATTTGAAATTGGTGAACTATAAATTATTAATTCCCATGATTTTTATCTTGTTGCCTGATCCGTACTTTTCCTTCGGCCATGTTGTGATGTTCATCGGATAACTTCCATATTTTTTTTCAAGGAGATACCTATATCCATCAAAAATTCGGATTTAGTACATTGTTATTCAAGAGAGGCTATGAACACAAGTATTTGCAGTCCATTATTTCTGGTAGATCCTCCATCTACTGACGAAATTACATCGCAGAAGCCATTGCACAGTATCCAGGGTGATCACATTCAGATAACACCACAAAAAGTAAAGCTATCCATGAGGCTTGGTGAGGAAAAGAAAATACACTTTCAATACGCTCAAGCGAAGAACTATCCAGTAGATCTCTATTATATCATGGATTTATCTGCATCCATGGAAAATCATAGAGAAAAGCTTGGTAAACTGGGACATAAATTGGCTGCGACCATGACGAAAATAACCGATAATTTCAGAATTGGATTTGGAAGTTTTGTGGATAAAGTTTCGATGCCTTTCGTTAATACAGTGAAAGAAAAGTGAGTAGTAACAAACAATTGAATAATTAATCTATGAACTGGTGAATCTATACAGCGCTAATATTTAAGGGGGTGATTTTTTGACTTATTTTTAGAAAAAAACTTCTTATGAACATATGTCCTAAAAGTCTTAACTTTTGAGATACGGGGTGATAAAATATTGAAAAAAATCAGTTTTTCAATAATAACTGAGGTAATATTTTTAGATATCTGTATAAATTTTGTTACATGTCTTCTATGCATCAAGGTGCATTTTATGATGTACAAAATTTCCATTTTCTCTACCAGTGGCGTCCATACGGGTTTTACATACTGAACTACCCAAGGCTGCTCGCATCTCCAACTATATAGATCCGATTGTGTTCAAACTTGGAACTTGGCAGTAGAGTTAGGATTTGAAGGCTCTCCCAAAATTTCAGCGATGTTGGATGAATAGTTTCTGATATATAGAACGATATTCAATGACTTTTTTAAAATATTCTAGTAATATGATCCTTACGAAATTTTGCCGCATCAGCATTCTACAACTAATTGCCATGTTTGAATTTGATCGGATTCGTATTTTTCGAGTTATTGAGGAAATAACAACCAAATTTCAGATGGGTATCTAAAAAACTATTTGGCCGATTATGCCTACTAACTAACTCAAATGTCGCATTCAGATGCTCAACCTACCCTAAAAATTGCAAGTCGCTATCTCTTTCCGTTCTCAGGTTACCGTGACATAAATACTATTTTTGGCGCTCTTGTTCCTCGGAACAGAGTGCTTATCAATTTGCCCAAATGTCTGTGATTTTCGAATTTTTGGCTGAAAATGGTCTAAACGATTTGGTTCGACTCACTGATCAAGAATCCGTGGTCGAAATCGATTCTGTCCAGCCGATCTGGCAGGCCCTCCGTTAACACGATAAGTCTCGAACGAACGGAGTTAAAGGATTGAAATTAGCAGGGTAGGCTTGGAGCGTAAATAACTCGGACGAGTTCGTTAACGGATGGAATCCACCTAGCGGTTTCAGAGTTATGGCCATTTTTAGTAAAAACATTTTTTATGAATATTTCTGAAACCGATCACTCGATCTATCTGAAATTCAGCATTGAATTGTAGAATAATGACCTTTATATGCATGCGAAGTCTTGTATTGATCGGGTTGCCGTAAAGTATCCAAAAAAAAATTTAAAATAATAATAACTCTCGAACATATATAGCTAGGCAGTTGAAATTTTCAGAGTAGGTTTGGGTAATAAATATCTCGGTTAAGTTCGTTATTGGGTAGAATCGGCATGATGGTTTCATAGTAACGAAATTTTTTTTTTACATTATAAATTTCAAATTAAATTTTTTTTAAGATGCAGTTTCATCATAAGAATCCATTGTTATCATTTTCAACTCTAACAAGCTAATACTTTCGGAGATTTGATTTTTCAAAATTTAAATAATACATCGTAGTTCTATGTATTCACATAATGTGAACACAGAATCTGTCTGTGTTCACTGTTGATAAATGTCATCTTATCTAGCTATTAGAGACTTGTCAATTCTTAGTTTGAAAATATTTTCTGTTGGAAAACAAGTATCCGATTCTTGAATTTGTGAATATATACAAGACTGTTTTGAAACCGAAAATAATATTGACTGATTACATATTGAATAATTTATGTATAAATATTGGGGATGATGTTTCAGAAGATTTAGAATTGGATCATTTTAATGATGTAGTTTACGAAGGCAATAGTAAAGAAGAACATAATGGAATCATCAAAAGAAATTACTGTTCATTGACCACTGAGGTTAATATTACCTTTTACTTCCATAAGTTGTGAGACATGTTTCTATATACAGTATTTTCATAATGTTGCTAGCAAAAAAATTCTGAAATATTGATCTACGTTTGTGTATCAAACATTTTTTCTTGAGTTAAGGTCTATAATACAGAAAAGAATGTGTAAGTGATATGAACTATTAAATTTTAAATTATGAAAAGAGGATAGTATTTTATTAATATATTTTGAACTATTAAAATAATTTGTTCGTCAGCCTCTACTTACTCGAATATCAGGAATAAATGGACAATCCGCTACGATTGTCTTCAGCCTCGCTCTAGACATTTCTATGATATTTTCCCTAGGTATTTCTAGTTGTGAAAACTATGCACCGAGTGTAAGTTGCAATAACCCATTCCACGAGGTTGAATCATTGCAGATTGCTCATTTAATCTTGATAAATAAATTAAATCACAATTTTTGAAGCATTAAAGCATTGCAGATTGGTTTAAATTGCAGATTGGTTTAAATTGCAGATTGGTTTAAATGATAATTTTTGAAACATTTTTTTTACCGACACTTTCTTTAAATTTAATTTCTTTCACGATGCAGTTCTATCATAAGAATCCATTGATATAATTCCCAACTCTGAGAAACGAATACTTTCGGAGATATAATTTGTCTGTTTGAACAAGAGCGCCAAAAAGCTCCTGTCCACAGGGCTTGAACCAATCTTTTAATAATTTTATGACAATTTTCTAGTATACGATTCTCACAAAATTTCACAGTCGTCTTCGTGTCAGTATTGTACAACTAGCAACCAAGTTTCAATTCGATCGGATTTGTATTGGTTGATGACAAAATTATCACTCGGAAACCGTTGGGCCAATTATGCCCATTAACGAACTTATTCGTCGTATTTGAACGCGCTCCTTACCCTGAAAATTTCAAGTCGCTATCTTTTTCTGTTCTCAAGTTATCTTGGCCTCAGCTGGGCCTCGCCTCGTTTCCGCGATTTAACTCCATTTGACTTCTTTCTTTGGGGTTACGTTAAGTCATTGGTTTACAGCAATCATCCAGCAAATTAAGACGATTCACAGATCAATATTGAACGAGTAATTGCTAACATACGACCTGATTTGTTTGAGAGAGTCTTAGAAAATTGTGTTCAACGACTTCATTCCTGCCAGTGTTTCCGTGGTGGACTTTTAAGTGATGTTTTGTTTTATAACATATAATAATGGAATACATTCTAATTTATAATGAAATAAAAATTTCAATAATTTTCGAATGAATTATGAGTTTCATTTACAAAACAAAATGGCTTGTTCTCTAAATTCTTCCCAAAATAATTCTTCAACTTATATTGCAGGCTGCGTTCTCCGTGTACCTTAAATAAAAATGGCTATAAGGTCCATTGTGTACCACCATACAGTTTTAAGAACCATATGACCCTAGATAGTAACCATACGAAATTCTCAATAGAAGTATCCCAGGCCAAAGTATCAGGAAATCTGGATACGCCTGAAGGAGGTTTTGATGGCATTATGCAAGCAATTGTATGTAAGAACGAGATTGGTTGGAGAGATAAAGCCCGGCATCTACTAATTTTCTCAACAGATGCAGATTTCCATATAGCTGGTAGGTTCGAGTACTCCTTTATTTCCCGATTTATACAGGACGTCCCAGAAGTCGACGTCAAGCCGGAAGCGGGTGATATTACAAGTCAAGATAGTTATCAGAAAAATATAAAAAAAAAATTAGGTGATGTAATTTCAAAATTATAGGCATTTAAAGAAAATCGACAAAATCTATTCAAATCTTAATTTTTTGCCTTTATTTTTGTTCTGTCATCCTGAATAATGCGTCTGTATATTATTGCCCAAAACTTCATGACTTTTGCCCCCGTTTGTAGTAAAATGTTACTTTTTGCACCACTAAATATTCAAAACTCATATTTCGACCAATTTCAACTGCTAGTCAACGCTAGTTCGGCAACACTACTGACTTGAAGAATCTTGTTTTTTTAAAAAAGTGTTCTCAAGTTCTCGTGAGATACATAATATTTTTCCTAATTTTTTTAAAATTTTCTAGTGGTAGGTACGGTTCTCGCAAAATTTCACACAAGTCTTTATGTCAAAATTCTACAACTAGTTACCAAGCTTCAATTCGATTGGCTCTGTATTTTTCGAGTTATCGAGAAAATAATATTCCAGATGGGGTATACATCCGATGGGCCGTTGGGCCGATTATGCCCAACAACGAACTTAACCTTCCCATTCGGATGCGCCACCTACCCTGAAAATTTAAAGTTCCTTTATCTTTTCGTTCGAATGTTATCGAGGCAACGGTCACCCATCCATGCACTGATCTCACCCAAGGCTGCTCGGATCTCCAACAATATAGATCCGATCGTGTTCAAACTTGGAACTTGGCAGTAGAGTTAGGTTTTAAAGGCTCTCGATAAATTTCAGCGTTGTCGGACGAATAGTTGCTGATATATAAAATTTTGCAATGATTTAAAAAAAAACTGTGATTCGGATTTACCATGGTAAATTCGAATTAAGAGTGTCCAATACTGGAGAATGGACAATAGAACATACGCGCAAAAGCTCCTGATTTCACGTCAGTGCTTTCTAGTGGTACAGTTCTCACAAAATTTTACACACGCTTTTTTGTCCATATTCTACAACTAGTTACCTAGCTTCAATTCGATCGATTCTATATTTATTGAGATATCGAGGAAATAATATTCCAGGTGGGTATAACTCCGAAACTGATGAACCGATTATGCCCAAAAACGAACTTGATTCTCCCATTTGGATGTGCAACCTACCCTGAAAATTACAAGTCCCTATCTCCTTTCGTTCAAAAGTTATCGAGGCAACTGTCACCCATCCAGCTACTGAACTCACAAAAGGCTGCTCGGATCTCCAACAATATAAATCCGATCGTGTTCAAACTTGGAACTTGGTAGTAGAGTTAGGTTTTGAAGGCTGTCGCAAAATTTCAGCGATGTCGGACGAATAGTTTCAGACATATAGAATGTTTTTCAATGATTTTTCGAAAAATTTTTAGTGATTCGATCCTCACGTAATTTCGCAAGAATTTTCGAGTTGACTCTACAATTGATAACCATGTTTGAATTGGATCGGTTTTGTATTTTTCGAGTTATTGTGGAAATAAGAACCAAATTTCAGATGGATAAAACTTCAAAACCGTTTGGCCGATTATGCCTATAAACAAACTCAAATGTCCCATTCAGATGCACAACCTTACCCGAAAATTCTCTCGGGTTATCGTGACATAAATAATATTTTTTGATAATTTTTTTTTTCAATTTTCTAGTGATACGATTCTCACAAAAATTCACAAACGTCCTTAGTTGTGCATTCTACAACTACTCACCAAGTTTCAATTCGATCCAACTTGTATTGGTTGAAAACAAAATGATTACACCAACTTGTCCGTCGTATTGGGATGCGCCACCCACCCTGAAAATTTCAAGTCGCTAACTTTTTCCGTTCCCAAGTTATCGTGACAACGGACGGCCGGCCGGAGAGAATTAAATCTGACCTCAAATTCTTGATCAGGAAGTCGAACCCAATCGTTTGAGACCATTTTCAGCAAAAAAATGGAAAATTATAGACATTTGGGCAAAATGATAACGCGATGTTCCCCAGAACATACGCGCAAAAAAATAAACTTTGAACAATAACCAATTGACTGCAACAGCCAAAGCAAAGGATTTTCATATTGATAACAAAAATTGAACTGTTAAAATTATTGCTAGGTGGATTCAAGAACTAGGGAGATCTGCTAAGCGTGTAGTTTATAACTAACATTCCACTAACCTATCTGAACTACTGATTCATTGAGTACAGGTAAGATATGAATCAGTGAGGCACAGCACTGTTCATTTTGGAGCCAACAGTGAATAATATATTTATATTTGAGTTCGAATTTTGTGTATATATACCGATTCAGTTGATCTACTGATTCATTGAATAATTATAGATATATTAATGGCTTACCGGATCAATGGCTAGGCGGATTGATGTCTAGGTGGATTCACTAGATTCCACTTATTAATCAAATGATTAATTATTGATAGCTAAGCATCACTCATGGAAGGGGTAAATACACTATGAGTTGAATAATCCAAAAAATTGATGCATAATCAGTGGTGGTTGGTGATAATTTGTCCTGGGGGCGCTAATTCAAGAATACAAAAAAAGTATATAAATTTTAAAAGGTAATTACCAAATGCCTACTTCTTGAAATGAAACTCAATCCTTCTGTTTTTGTCGCAGATGAACTTCTTGATCACATTTTCGTTGAAGTCAGGAATGACTCTTACTAAATTTTGTTCGATGGACAACATTGCGAGTGCCGTCAGTCTTTCTTCCGACATTGTATTCCTTAGAAACGTCTTGATCAATTTTAAAGTAGAGAAACATCTTTCAGTTTCTGCGGTTGTCATTGGCATCGATAGTAAAATAACCAAAACTTTACATATTTCACAAAATGTTGAATCCAAACCATACGAAACTATATTAAATTTAATGTACGTAAGCAACCGGTCACGTTCACGTTTCCTTGTGTCTTCCGACTCATTATGACCACGTAGTGCAAAATTGCATTTGCCACATAACTTCAGACATAACTTCGTAGGTAATTATTGAGAAGACGTAACGGTTTTTGATACCATTTCGTTATGCTTACGAATATTTTCGACATATGCACTACTTAAACCAGACGCGATATTAGCTGTTGCCAATAGCTGGAAGCTTACAATCTTTTTCATATGTTTGGCCGATTTTTCGTGTTTTTTTTTATCTTTTCACCCATATGTTTCATATCACGTACACCTTCTTTTGTCCAGTTATCGTCACCACCAAACAGTGAGCAAACAAAACAAAAAAAAACGCATTTTTTCTCCACATCCGCATGACCATAATGTCTTTTCGTAAACATTTGCGTCAAACTTCCCCGTAAACCCCGCCTGATTCTTATACCCGGGTTGCAACTGACTTACTTTCAATACGGGCACAGGTCGTTCATTGTTTTTAATATTTACCTCGTTCGCCAATCTCAAAGAACTAAAGTTTAATTTTGCCAAATAACACACCCGCAGTGTCAGTCCTTAAATCCTCAACGTAAATTTATAACACGAAACAATTGGCACCTACAATACCTATCTATTTAGCGTACCCATAAACAAGGTATATTACTACTGAACGTAACTAGCTGTTCTCTGAGTGAGAACGTTTGCCATTCCCTTGGTAACCCGCGATTTCGCTTGGGCGTTCGAGATTTAGCGCGGCATAGTGCGGACGCTCATAGTATACCCTGTCTATGCAGACGCTTCACGCAAATGTAATTATTGTGAAATATAGATGGTCGCTAGGTAAAAATATTTAAATTTTAATTGAATCCAGTTTGAAGAGGAAAACATGAATTATGAAATATACAAATTAATTATTTATGTATGTTCGTCATTATTATAGGGAGGGGGAGCCCCGCAACCCTACCTCACCAGACGCCCCTGTTGATAATCTCAAAGCCAATTATACTAATCTATTAACGTATTGACCAAAACTTAATTATTCCTATGAGGTTCTAAATATTATTATTAAATTTCTTTTCAGGTGATGGAAAGTTGGTTGGTGTGGTAGAACCGAATGATGCGAAATGTCATATGTCGAAAAATCAATATGACGCACAGCTGGTTTATGACTTTCCTTCTGTATCTCATCTCAATAGCGTAGCCAAAAGAAACAATATCAACCTAATCTTTGCTATCGCTAATTCCAAGACCAATGCCTTGAAGGCATACGAATCCTTGGCAAAAAGTATTGAAAATTCGAATGTTGGCGCGTTGGATGACAGATCTGAGAATGTCATTGAATTAGTACTCAATAATTATAATGTGAGTATTTATCCAACAAACGTAACCAGTCATGTCATGTCTAAACCATTTTGACAAGTCTATATACAGAAAATAAGTTGTTTCAAAATATAACTCTCTAAACAACCTTTGAGGGGAAATAGTTTCTTTCATTCAAAAAAGTTATATATGCGATATCAATTTCCCATACCAAATCATTCAGCAAACTTTCCACTCTCACCTACTCCGCAGCTATCTTTGTATCCTGAATACATAGATAGCTGGGCCACGATCCATGGTACCCTGGACTTTTACGGAGAACAGGCCCTACGATTTCATTGAAAATTTGGTTTCTTGGCTAGGAACCACTGCTCTATCGATCTAGAATATTTTCAACGCTGCGGTGCTGCCGCTTATATCAAAGAGTACTAACAACTTTGATATATCAAATGGAACACCCTATATATTATTGCTTTTTTAGATTTGACGTAGCCTCCTGATTAGTTCTGTATCAACTTCCTCATCTCTATCTCTAGCAGTTTTTGAGTAATCAATTCAAGTGAAAGACAACTTGTCCCTCTACCTACATGAATACTACAATCATTAAAGGATACTGTGGGAGGTATACTCATTATTGAAAGGTTTTTTTCTGGGTTTTCTCTCCCAAACTCTGAAAAATATCTATAAAATAAAAATTAATTATTTTGTGATTTGCTTCTGCGTAAGAAACACAAGATATTTGTCAGAAGCAATCAATTGAACAATGTTGCCTAACAAACAACAACGAAACAACATCAACGAAGAAACAACTATATTCAATTCTTGAATTTCACAAAATAACTATCAACAAAATAATTCTAAAGATTTTCATTAAGCGTCTGACGAAGGAGTCTGATATAGACTCCGAAACGTTACGATATAGTTGTTTCTTCGTTGATGTTGTTTCGTTGTTGTTTGTTAGGCAACATTGTTCAATTGTTTTCTTCTGACAAATATCTTGTGTTTCTTACGCAGAAGCAAATCACAAAATAATTAATTTTTATTTTATAGTTGGAAATTTTTATTGAGTCTTTGGATGATAATATTATTATCGAAGACCTTCGGATTGGGAAAAGTGTATCAGTGTATGTACTGATGGTGCTCGATCCATGTCTGGCAGGTATGGAGTAATACAAATGCTAATTCATAAAAAAGCACCGAATGCTATGTGGACTCATTGCATCATAAATAAGGAAGCTCTTGCATCAAAATTAATGAGTTCTGAACTGAACCAAGTACTAGAATGTGTAATTGGTGCAGCAAACTACATAAAAACAAGGCCACTGAAGGCCAACCTTTTTAAAAAATTATGCATAGGTGTGCGGCATCTAATGAACTTGTTGTCTCACAAGACCTGATGACTCTTTTCACGAAACATCTATCGAAGCTCGCCGAATCGTTTTCGAAGTACATCGCAGATGATGATGTTGGAAAATTTGCGTGGATCCAAGATCCTTCCCGTGCATAAGCTCCGCTAGGATTCACATCACAAGAGGAAGAGAGTCTCCATGAACTCTCTTGCGACAGAACTAGATACACCAGCTCCGATTTGGTACAGTTTTGGTTATCTATTCAAAATGAATATCCTAATTTAACCTCAAATGTTTTAAGAATTTCAATTCCATTTGCAACATCATATTTATGTTGGATTTTCAGCGGTAGCTGTAATCAAGAACATATATTATATCGCTCAAGAGTCAATGTGGAGCAAGAAATGAGAGTAGCAGTGTCAAGTTTTATTCCTCGCTTTGAAAAACAGTGCGGAGATCACCAAGCTCACCCTTCACATTGATTTGACTGAGTATCGTAACGCGTATCGCGCCAAACACAACAATAACAATTGCATAAGTATGCGACCCAAAAATGGCGCTATTGTTCCTCGGAACAGATTGTTATTGGGCAAAATGGGCCAGGTGGTTTCGGAGTAACAAAAAAAATTCTTTTCGCATAAAAAATTTTAAATTCAATATCTTTTGAAATGCAGTTTCATCATAAGACTCCATTGATATCATTCTCAACTCTGACAAACTTAAATTTTAAAAATTTCAATAATTATTCTCAATTCTATATGATTTCATAGAATACTCTAATTATAATTTGCTGATGTATGTAAATCCAACATGAGGTGAGTCATAGACCCATGTTCTGAATTCAATTACGAAAATTCTTGAAAATTGACGCACAGAAGCCAAATTGAAAAAGCCCTGGGGACAAGAGCTTTGGCGCTCTTTGTCAACCTTTGACAAATCATATCTCCGAAAGTATTGGTATCTCAGAGTTGGGAATGATATCAATGGATTTATAATAGAACTTGATTTCAAACATCATGTGGATTTTTATTTAATTCAATTTATTTGATGATGCAGTTCTATCATAAGAATCCATTGAATTAATTCCCAACTCGAAGAAACCAATACTTTCGGAGATATGATTTCTGGCGCTCTTGTTCAAACAAGAGCGCCAAAGCTCCTGTCCACGGGGCTTTCCCACTTTTTTCTTATGTCTTTCTTGTTGTTTTCTTTTCCAATTCTGAATTCTTATAAATATAATAAAAAAAAGTCAATTTCATATATTGATTTAATTGTTGTGCGTAACTACCTAATATTATTATGGGTACTAATTTCTTTAGACTATATCTACTTCAAGTAGATAGTTAGGGTCGGGCGCCGTGACAGAATATTAAATTTGTGAGTGTGCCGCGGGCTAAAACAGAAGGGGAAGCCCTAAGATATAGAGTTGAACTTTGCAGTGTAGTTTTGGATCGTAAATAACTCGGTTTCGGAGTTATAGACATTTTTTGTTAAAACATATTTAATGAATATTCCCGAAACAGATCACTCGATCTATCTGACATTTAGCAACAAATTATAGAACAATGACCCTTATATGCATGCGAAGTTTTGTATTGACCGGATGACAATAAACTGAAAAAAAAAATTGAAAATTTTGTTTTCACGATAACTCGAAAAATACTGACCTGATTGAATTGAAACTCGGTATTTGGATGCAAAATACTAACGCAGACACTTGTGCAAACTACTTGCCGAATATTTTGCTTGAAATTCCGAAACAAAATATGTATCAAGATAACTCTCGAACCGCGAACGGAATGAGATAGATAGTTGAAATTTTCAGAGTAGGTTTGGGAGATAAATATCTCGGTTAAGTTCGTTATATATTATAAATCGACCTGGTGTTTCGCAGTAACGAAAAATTTTTTTTTTCACATTAGAAATTTCAAATCCAATTTTTTTGAAGATGCAGTTTCATTATAAGAATCCATATATATCATTCTCAACTCTAACAAACTAATACTTTCGGAGATATGATTTTTCAAAATATCAATAATTATTCGTAATTTTATGATTTCATAGAATATGTATATACTATAATTATAATTTGTTTATGTATGTAAATCCAACATGTGAGGTAAGTCATAGACCTACGTTTTGAATTCAATTTTCTATGATGCAGTTCTGTCATAAGAATCCATTGATATCTTTCCCAACTCCGAGAAACCAATAATTTCGAAGATATGATTTGGCAAAGTTTGAATAATTACTCGCTAGTAGTTTGAGAAGTGCGTCAAAACCCCTGTGCTTTCCCACTTTTTTAACACATAAGTCGAATTTAAGCGATGGACCGAAAGATTTTGTTCCAACCTGCGGTTATCGTACTGGTTATAAGACAAATGACAATCTGACGTCACATTTTATAACCGACATCTCTGTCGCTTGAATGCGACAATCTTTCAGTGCGAAAACTAACCTATTTTATTTTCTTTTCTCTAGAGACAACTTTACTCCTTCTATAAATATATCTTTTCAAGTTCAATTTTGGGAAAAGTACAACAAATTTCAGTAAAAGTAAAAGTAATTTCGGAATAATAAGTAAATTCCGAAGAGATCACTCTTGCATATTATTGTATCAGTTGTGGATATGCTTGTATATATTTGGACATATTTGAATATATTCGGATATATATTTTCTGTTGTTTCTTCATACGTACATACAAAAAGTGATTGAGCACTTTTTGGGCTTATTCAAAATAATAGATAACACACAATTGGACTAATACTGGTGAAATACGAGTTTATATTAATGGGGAAGTACCTGAAGAAGGGGAGCTAGCTGATCGGGAACTGTTGTCTAAGGAATTAAATTTGAGTAACAGTTCACATTTAAAAGATGATGCCAATACTAATCTGAACCAAAATAATTCCGAAAGAAACAAGAATCAGCAGAGTTCAGATCGCACAGAAAGAGTAAAATAGGTAAATCATGCAACATTCTTGACCATACCAATCGAGAAGTCAGTTAAGTCTAGATCTGTATTCAAGTTTATCAATGCCAATAATGAATTAATTATAGAGGAGTTGTCTTCCATTACTTGGAAAAACATTTTGAATGATGATGATGTAAACAAATGTGTAAATGCCTTTTATGTAGTTTTGAATAAAAAAAGCAAATTGGCTGTCTCAATATTCTCAACTTGCACATTATAATCGGTGCCCTCATAATTGATAGAAATACAATAAATATGATCGTTTTCCGCCATTTTATATTTCCCGCTCATTCGATGGACCGTTCGTTAAACTACTCCAGAGATGGGTTAGAACCGCAAAATTTTGGTTATGCTCGTGATCTGTTCACAACTGATTCTTGACGTCTGCGGACCTAAACCGATCGAATAACCGTTTTCGCTTAAATGAATTGGTTAAGACCGAAAGGGATTGGTTTTAACCGCTCTGCTTTGGTTATTCGCTTAAATTCGACTATGTATTTCATAATCATTATAATTCAAATATGTTTTATATTTCAGAAAATAGTGGACTCTGTCATTATAGACGTCAATTCACCCGACAATATAGATGTAAAATTAAGTTCTAATTGTACGAACCCACTAGAAAGAGGATGCTCAGATATACATGTTGGAGAAATAGTTAATTTTACCGCTTCTATCAAACCCCTCAAGTGCTCTGACTCTTTCGGAGGACCGATAACAGTCAGTTTTAAACCTGAAGGTATAGATGAGCACTTAAGTGTCGAAATTAACCTTATATGTGGTTGTGAATGCGAGAAACGAGGAAACCAACACTATATTAATAATTCTGACAAATGTTCGAAAGCTGGAGATCTGGTTTGTGGAGTATGTGATTGTCCTTCTGACCGATACGGAACGCAATGCGAATGTGATGGAGAGCACTCAACTTTAGTTAACGAAACCAATTGCCGAGAAAAGCCAGGAGCACTGGTGAGTAAGGATTAAATTGATTGAGGGAGGTTTGGTGGGATCACTCAACTGTTGGTTTATTATTCACAAAAATAACAATGGATTTTTATTTTTAAAATGGAAATACCCTTCTAATAATAGGAAAAATATTCCTGAAGCCCTAACACGTATCAGGTAGTCTATTTTATGAGGGGTCGGTTAAAATGGATGAATTTTATAACAGGAAAAGTACCTAAACTGGTTGCTTACAACATTAGATAGTAGATTACTAGATACCTGTCGAGGCAGACGCGCCGCAGTTGCAAAATCTCTCCTGACGAATATTGTTATATAACCTAACCTAACCTAACACGTACCGGGTAGTCAATTTTATGAGGGAACGGTTAAAATGGATGAATTTTATAACAGTAAAAGTACCTAAACTGGTTGTTTACAACATTAGATATTAGATTACTAGATACCTGTCGAGGCAGACGCGCCGCAGTTGCAAAATCTCTCCTGACGAATATTGTTATATAACCTAACCTAACCTAACCTAACCTAACACGTACCAGGTAGTCAATTTTATGAAGGGACGGTTAAAATGGATGAATTTTATAACAGGAAAAGTACCTAACCTGGTTTATTACAACATTAGATATTAGATTACTAGATATCTGTCGAGGCAGACGCGCCGCAGTTGCAAAATCTCTCCTGACGAATATTGTTAAATTTGTGAAGAATTTATGGTTGAATCACAACCCTCGCGATTTTCTGAAAGTGTTCCATAAGCCTACTTCCAATATTTTGGTATTTTAATTGGAGATCAAGACATGCAGTGGGCTCCCCATGTGCATGTGCTGTGTAAGTTGTAGCGTATCATTGATGCAGTGGATGAATAGGAAGAGAAAAGTATGCTTTTTGCATTTGGCTATATATGTATTTGCTATGCAGTGGCGTATTCACGGGGGGGATAAGCGGGATATATCCCCACCCAAAAAGATCCAGTGTTAGGTCCAAAAGTGTGAATTCTCCAATTAACGGTAAGATCCAAGGGTGTTCGAGAGTTCCTGACATTAAAAAAAATATTATTATTTGTTTCATATCCCCCCTCCCCCAAGACAAATGTCTGGGTACGCCACTGTTGCTATGGTATGGCAAGAACCCCCTAATGATTAAATAATTTTTACCTGACAAAGATTGAAGGTTATTGCAAAAAGTAAAATTACAAAATCGACTATCCAAATTTGCAGTCTGCAATACGACCTATTACAGATTTACCGGTGCCGATCGCACCTTTAGATCCGCATAATATTTTTTTGGAGAATATTGGAGACAACGCATCATCAGGCAGCTCCGAACAACACAGTGTACCGACCCTACTTTTACTCCAGAAACCAGTTACGGTGAGCCACATTGTTGAAAGATTGTTAAATGATTTAGTACGGGATTTGGGGTTATCAAAGCAACATGCAGAACTTCTTAGTTCCCTTCTTGAAGAATGGAACTTATTAGCCAACGAAACAAAAATTACGAATTTCAGAAAAAAAATGCTCCGTTTTCTGCATTCTACAGTATGGAAAATTCGTTGTGTGCGTGTACTGTTATAGATGGTTTAATGCAGAAACTTGATATTGAGCATTGCGCCTCTGAGTGGCCTTTGTTTATAGATTCGTCTAAATACAGTTTAAAAGGTATGTTATTGCAGTTGCCCATTCAGTGACGATGAAATAAAGTTATGAAAATATGCGCACTCTTTTGAATAAAATAAACTAAAACACGTATAAATGGTAGATATGTGGGGACATAAAAGTTATAGGAATTCTAGTGGGACTTCAGGGAGGATTCACAAAATATTGCAGTTTTTTTGTCGATGGGACAGTCTTGCAGTAAATCAGCATTATATAACAAAAATTTAACCAGAAAGAAGTGAATTTCAAACGGTATCTCAAAATGTTAAGTTTAGATCTCTCGTAGACCCCAAAAATGTCCTTCTGCCTACTCTTCACATTGAACTTGGGCTGATAAAAAACTTTTTGAAAGCTACGAATAAAGATGGCGATCGATTCAAATACTTAAAAGAAGTATTTCCCAAGTTAAGTGCCAAATTAAGGGAAGGCATTTTTATTGGACCATAAATCAGAAAATTGCTGGATGACGTTCATTTTACAGAGAAGCTTACTAGGCGCGAGCTTAGAGCATGGAACTCATTTGTAAGTGTAGTGAGAGGATTTTTGGGCAACAACTAAAGTTCAAATATTGGTCATACAATAATCAATAAGTTATTCAAATACACCACTCTCTCGAACTTGCCTCAATTTGTTTGGTATTCTCTGATCTTATGTTTCCTCTCTGACCCTTCCATGAATATTAAATGACCAAACTGTAGAGATTGATTGATCAGCAAATTATAATTAGGCGGAGGTTACACGGTCAGTCTGGTATCAATATGGCATCAATCTGACATCAATATTGTGAATAATCCGGACCATCATTCCATCAGTCTACAGGTATACAATCAGTTTCCCGTCAAAGTGACATCAATTCATGATTGATATCAGATCAACTGTGTAATCTCCGTCTTAGAGCATTCTATGAAATCATAAAATTACGATTTATTATTGAAATTTTGGAAAATCATATCTCCGAAAGTATCAGTTTGTTAGAGTTGAAAATTATATCAATGGATTTTTATCATGAAACTGCATCTTACAAAAAATAGAATTTGAAAATTGTAATGTAAAAAAACAATAATCAATAAGTTATTCAAATACTCCACTCTCTCGAACTTGCCTCAATTTGTTTGGTATTCTCTGATCTTATGTTTCCCCTTCCATGAATATTAAATGACCAAACTGTAGAGATTGATTGATCAGCAAATTATAATTAGGCGGAGGTTACACGGTCAGTCTGGTATCAATCTGGCATCAATCTGACATCAATATTGTGATCAATCCGGACCATCATTCCATCAGTCTACAGGTATACAATCAGTTTCCCGTCAAATTGACATCAATTCATGATTGATATCAGATCAACTGTGTAATCTCCGTCTTAGAGCATTCTATGAAATCATAAAATTACGATTAATTATTGAAATTTTGAAAAATCATATCTCCGAAAGTATCAGTTTGTTAGAGTTGAAAATGATGTCAATGGATTCTTATGATGAAACTGCATAATACAAAAACTAGAATTTGAAAATTGTAATGTAAAAAAATTGTTTTTCGTTACTGCGAAGCCTCCTGGCCGATTTTAATCAATAACGAACTTAACTGAGATATTGATCTCCCAAACGTACTCTGACAATTTTAATTATCTTGCTCATTCCATTCGAGAGTTATCGTGTTAACAGACGGACGGCCGGATGTCCGGACAGAATCGATTTTGACCACGGATTCTTGATCAATGAGTCGAACCAAAACGTTTAAGACCATTTTCACCAAAAAATTCCAAAATTACAGACAATTATATAAATTGATGAGCACACTGTTTCGAGGAACAAGAGCCCCAAAAACGCAATGTAAGCGAGACGATACAAATGAAATGAAATAATACAGTTGATTACAGAATCGACAGTAAAAACATAGGTTTAGTTTACGACAGCATTTCCTGCATTTCACATACTATCAAGAATAGGAACAATTAATTATAGAAAACATAAGTTGGCTTTGGTGAGTGCATAAAATTGTACTGCATTCTTCCCTCCAATCCTTCTGCATTTTCGTCGTTCCCGCCAGTAGATGTCGCCTCTGTCTTGTCAAACATATGTGCGTGACGGAGTAAAACCGAAGCACCACACTGGAGACAATACCTCGGCACCTTCGTGCTGAAGTCAAATGCGTCTACGGCAAGCTCTCTCTGAGCAAGCCATCTTGATAAATTCATTAGTGAGAGCTGGAACGAAACGCTGGCCAACCAAGAGGTTGTGGGTTCTACCATCGCATCACGCACCGAAACCATCAAAAGTAGTTGAATACATATTGCATATTTGTGTATGGTATGTTTCATGTATTTCAGTTTTTGAATTCGATGAAATATAGTAATATCTGTTTTAGCCCTGAAGAAGCAAAAATATATTTGCAAAACGTTGGCATTAGCTAAAATTTGTTATTTCTACCACTACTCCTAATTCCTCTTATCAGAGTTGATTATGAAAATCAATATATCAAGGAGGTGAACCATCATACTAATATTAGATATTATATCATACCGCCATTTTTCTAGCCTTAAAATCATATTTGTTCCAGTAGGTATGTTTTTTGGCTATGATAATGGATCCACCACTCACCTTTGGTAATTAATTACACTGGGTATCTTCCAGCATAATGATTCAGTTATCACATGATATTTTTTACAAGATATTATCAGAAATTCATGTAAAATATTATATTCTGTCATGGAGTGCCTGCTCAGGGTTGGATAGACTGTTTCGAGTCCAAGGTGAAGCATTTAGGATCTTGATAACTTGAAATATGGAGACGATTGCAGATTTTCATTTAAGAGGGAGGCTATCTTGATTCCGCTTAGCTTTTTTGTGTTTGGTAACACTTATTCAGAGAAAATCCATGTTTTTTATTTGTGAAGCGCTCTTTAGAATAAAATTACAACTGATGAGGTATCATACTATCCAGTAGTTTAGGTAGGGAAGCCTGGACACGTATACCGCGGTATTTCTGTTTATTCCCTGATTTAAAAATTGGACGAATATCCAAATTCTTTCAATGTTCAAATTCTTTCCTATTTAAAATCAATATGATTTGAGCTATTGGCATTATTTTTACGGGGTTGGGTGCTTGAAAATGTTCAAACGACAAATGTTGAGTCACTATACTAATGTTCCTTGATAAGTAAGTTTATTTGTTAATGCTGAAAAGTATATATTTATAATCCCCTTCTACTAACTGAGAAAACTGATGAAAACTTACTTTTTTTATTTCTGAGTTCAATTATTTTACTGGAATACAGACAAAGTAAATCCCTATTCTTCGAAATATGTCCATTTGTACCATTGTAACTCTTCTCGACCCGCGATAGACATTAAATTCCGATTTAAATCATTTTTTGAACAGAAAGATATTGGAACTTCCCAGATTAACAAGAGAGATTGTCACAGGTGCCATACACATGTTATATGTTTAGGTAAATATCATAGAGGTACTTGAAATTCATGAAAGACAGATATGCGAATGACATTACTAATATACGATCTATGGAGAGCACAAACTATAATTAATGAAATAATTTAGGACCACCGCAAAAATCAAAATCTGTTGAAGACTTATTTTATCGAGTGTAATACAGTTGACCAGTACATCTCGATCGTTGTAATATTTCGATATTCCGGCGATATCTTCACCAATATGAGCCCAATTGAGTTCAAAACTAAAACTTTACTGTGAAATATTGTTTTGAAGGCTCTCGCCTTATAACTTATTGCGTTCGAACGTAATCATGCAGACGGCTGGCCGAACGAACGGAATCAATTTTGACCCCGGATTCTTCATCAGTGAGTCGAAACTAATCGTTTGAAACTATTCTCGGCCAACAATTCGAAAATTAGGCTGCTCGTATACCAGCACGACGGGACCGCAACGTGACCGCGACGATACTTTTTAACGAGGGATTTGCGTGGCATCGCCGTATCCTTGGTGTGGGCGCTTCTATGACAAACCACGTACCGCAACTTCTAAGGCCGCTCGTATACCAGCACGACGAGACCGCAACGCGACCGCGACGATACTTTTTAACGAGGAATTTGCGTCGCATCGCCGTATCTTTAGTGTGGGCACTTCTACTACTTACCTCGTACCAGTCGTACCGCGACTTCTAAGCGACAAGGAGTCGCGGTCGCGTTGCGGTCTCGTCGTGTTGGTATACGAGCAGCCTAAAGGCTGCTCGTATACCGAGAATTCCATTCTTTAAAGCAAGTATAACCCTACCGACCCTTGATGGATGTTTCTGTATGTACTAATATGGAAGTCGATTGAGATTCAAGTTGCTTCCAAAAATAAACGATTTCTTCCCGATAACAAGAATTTCATAATCGATGAGTGTATCTTATGCAAACGATATAAATTTCACTGTTTATCAAAATTTAACAATCGATATTCTTCTTACAGACATGTTCAGGTCTGGGACGCTGCAAATGCGGAAAATGTGAATGCTTCAAGCGTTCGATTGAAAATGAAGAAGTGAGTGGGAAATTCTGTCAATGCGATAACTATTCCTGCGATAGGGAACAAGGTCTGCTCTGTGCTGGACACGGTGATTGTTCGTGTGGAGTTTGTCGATGTACTGCTGGATGGGAAGGAACATCTTGTAAATGTCCTGAAGGTAACAGCACATGTATTCAAGAAGGACACATTAACAAAGGCGTGTGCTCTGGTAAAGGTGTTTGTAGATGTGGAAAATGCGAATGTGATACATATTACACTGGAAAATATTGTGACGAGTGTCCTACTTGTGAAAATAGGTGAGGAAACATTCATTAAAGTTTTGATTGTCAAAGAGTAAAATCGTACAGAGAATCTTCATTTCAGAGTATTTTATTTGAGAAATAGGAATACGAATAGGATAAACCCACAACAGTATTCACAAATTACAACGAAAGCATGTATCGTACAATACGAGATTAAAGAAAGAAAGAAAATTCCAAATGTATAATAATACAAAAGAACTGTGCAACTAAAACCCGCAGATCATCACATTTAAGTCTATGTCTTGCAGATGATGAAACTCCTGATCACCTGACAACGGAATGCCTCGCCATCTCAAACCAACGCAAGGAATGCTTTAGGCAAGAAATCTGCAGGAGCGAAGACCTAGCCTCCTTGAAGCCATCCCAGATACTGGAGTTCATCAGAACTCTGGAACTGGAAGGCGAGCTGTAGATGGTAATGACATTGACAGCTCTGAAGGGGGGGCACAATAGACCTTAAGGTCGCGGTGCAACATTACCCCCTACAACAATATAAAATGTCTTGCAGAAGGCAAGGAAGTATCAAACAAATCGATCTCATTGGAATTAAATTCATTTGCTGAGGACATCATTCTACATAATCCAATATTTTTACATACAGAGTGATTCACGAAGACCGTTCGTAAGAATATTTCGAAGAAATACTCGAGATAAAGACTTGAAATTTTATAGTTGAGCTTTTTTAGGAGAAATGAATTCTTCGAAAAATATTTCAGATTCGTACGACTTTTTTTCTCATTCATAATCAGATTACGCATTGAATTCTACATTTTTTTAATTTGTCACTTGCATATTATTCTCAGAAAATTCGAGTGAAATCTGAAAAAACCTTAAAATGTTCTCAAATAGGGCTTCATCGAAATGTTAATAACTTTTTGCAGGAAAATTTCTAATTTTCTAGCTTCTATCAGAAAATGTACCTACCAATTGTTCTCCTTCGTTAATTAAAAAATGGGTTCAAGCCCTGTGGACAGGAGCTTTCTGGCGCTCTAGTTCAAACAGACAAATTATATCTCCGAAAGTATTGGTTTCTCAGCGTTGGGAATTATATCAATGTATTCATATGATAGAACTGCATCATAAAGGAAATTCAATTCAAATAATAGTTTATTTATCAAGATTAAATGAGCAATCATGAGAATGAGAACTGCACCATGGAAGAAATCAAATTAAATCTGGCCAATTTTGCCCAATAACGAACTTAACCGAGATATTCATCTCCCTAACCTTCTCTGAAAATTTCAACTACCTACCTCATTCCGTTCGAGAGTTATATCCATGTCTATGGATGAAAAGCAGTCTCACTACTCTCAGATCTCTTACTTCATGTTCCGTTCCGAAATGTAAGACTTTTCTAAGAAAAACTAATTTCGGAGCAAACAACTGAGATTTTTGTCACCTCGCTCACAATTCTTCGATTGATTAGATAATGAGATATTCATCTCCCTAACCTTCTCTGAAAATTTCAACTACCTACCTCATTCCGTTCGAGAGTTATATCTATGTCTATGGATGAAAAGCAGTCTCACTACTCTCAGATCTCTTACTTCATGTTCCGTTCCGAAATGTAAGACTTTTCTAAGAAAAACTAATTTCGGAGCAAACAACTGAGATTTTTGTCACCTCGCTCACAATTCTTCGATTGATTAGATAATGTCATGTCTCAGGAGAATAAGTTGACATTATGACAATTCATACATAGAATAATTATATCATTCTGTGACAACGTTGAAATACGATTTATTATTGAAATTTTGAAAAATCATATCTCCGAAAGTATTAGCTTGTTAGAGTTAAAAATGATATCATTGGATTCCTATGGTGAAACTGCTTATTGAAAAAAAATTAATTTGGAATTTGCTTTGTAAAACCAAATTTTTTCCGAAACCATCTGTCCGATTTTGCCCAATAACGAACTTAGCCGAGATATTTATCTCCCAAACCTACTCTGAAAATTTTAACTGTCTAGCTCATTCCGTTCGAGAGTTATCGTGCCTACGGCCGGCCGGACGGCCGGACAGGATGAATTTCGACCACGGATTCTTGATCAGTGAGTCGAACCAAATCGTTTAAGACCATTTTCATCGAAAAATTCGAAAATTACAGACATTTGGGCAAATTGATAAGCACTCAGTTCCGAGGAACTAGAGCGCCAAAAATCCATTGAACGTACAGGGTGTTTCTATTTCAATGTCAAAGTCAGTCACGACAAAAACCTCAAAACTATTTTTTTTGCAAATGACCATTTTTCTATTGCTCAGCTGGAATCTACGCAAAAAAATAATAAATATGTGTAATAATTACTACTGCTCCAGAATGCTTATTTCCCGAGATATTCGGTAAAGTCTAATTTCCTTTTCAGGAATTCTCTGTTTTCTTTCCTCGAAGAGTAAAAAAAGACAATTGTCTAAAATGATAAGTTTTTAATTACAAATTAAATCGAACATTTGTCTAATTTTCTTTTCAGGAATTCTCTGTTTCCTTTCCTCAAAGAGTGAAAAAATAACAATTGTATAATGATGAGTTTTTTATCACAAATGTTCGATAGTTCACCGTTTTCATCGAGGCATTTCAAAAGACGTTCTCTAACGGATTGTGTTGCACTACGAATTTCGGCAGGGTTCAAACTATCGAAAGCCGCAACAATTTTAATTTGCAGATCCTGGTAATTCATAGTATAATTATATAAACTAAATCCTTCATCTGATTCCGACCACATAAATACAAATCTAGAGGAGTGAGATCCGGTGATCGCCAAAGAAAAGGATCTTCGAATAAATCCGTTAGCTTGGCATCTACTTCTATATTGGAATGAGCTAGCGCTCCATCCAATTGGAACCAAAGATTATTATTACAATGGATTGGCAAATCATCCAGAAATTTTTCCGAACCTTGGCTTAGAGTTCTCAAAAAAGTTACACTATTCAAGTTGTCATCGTACATGTAATAATGAGCCTGATTGTCCATTAGTAAACACATTAATTCTGATTTGAAATTGGTTCTCAATTCCATTAATGCTAGAGGATTCTCTTGTGCAAAAAATGCCGATTTCTTCTGTTGAAAATTCCCAGTTGACAAAATTTTGCCTCGTCTGTCCAGATGATTTTTCGTAAAAAATTAGGATCTTCTTGGAGCCTCATTATAAATCATTCACAAAAAGCAATTATTCTGCGTGCATTATCTCCTGGTTGTATCAATTTCACCACTCGTCCTTGGGACTAGTGGTGTTTTCAAGCAACTCAGTTTCGTTAAGAAATAAGTCGACAGACTTATCGCGAAAATTCAGTCACTAGTGATATTTCTACTGACTGTTTCACTCATATCAAAATCTAACCAACCCCATGCCAAAGACAGCTCGTATTATCCCGATATTTTTGCGCGTATGTTCTGGGGAACATCGCGTTATAGTTTTGCCCAAATGTCTGTAACTTTCGAATTTTTGGACGAAAATGGTCTCAAACGATTAAGTTCGACTCCCCAATGAAGAATTCGAGGTCAAATTTGATTCTGTCCGTCCGGCCGTCCGGCCGTCCGGCCGTACGGCCGTCCGGCCGTTGCCACGATAACTTGAGAACGAGAAGAGCTAGCAACTTGAAATTTTCAGGGTAGGTGGCGCATCTCAATACGACGGACAAGTTCGTTAATGGGCATAATCGGCCCAGTGGTTTCCGAGTAATAATTTTGTTTTCAACCAATATAAATCCGATCGAATTGAAACTTGGTGGGTAGTTGTAGAATATGATCTTAAGCACGTTTGTGGAATTTTGTGCGAATCGTATGGCTAGAAAATTTTTAAAAAATTATTAAAAAATATTTTTGTTGTCACGATAACTTGAGAACGGAATAAGATAGCGGCTTGAAATTTTCAGGTTAGGATGAACACCAGAACGCGACATTTCAGTTTGTTTATGAGCATAATCGGCCAAACGGTTTCAGAGTTATAGCCATCTGAAATTTTCTGAAATTTCGTGGTTTTTGTTCCTCATTAACTCAAAAAGTACTGAACCGATTGAATTCAAACATGGTTATTAGTTGTAGAATGCCAACGCGGAAATTTTTGCAAAATTTGGTGAGGATAGCATTTGTAGAAAATTTTTAATAAATCATTGAAAATAAAAAAAAAAATTCTATATATCAGTAATTATTCGTTTGAAATTGCTGAAATTTTGCAAGAGCCTTCATAACCTAACTCTACTGCCAAGTTTCAAGTTTTAATACGATCGGTTAAATATTGTTGGAGATTCGAGCATTCTTGTGCGAGTTCAGTAGATGGGTGACCGTTGCCTCGATAACTTTCGAACGAAAGGAGATAGGGACTTGCAATTTTCAGGGTAGGTTGCGTATCCGAAAGAGAGTGTTGAGTTCGTTTTTGGGCATAATCGGTCTAACGGTTTCCGAGTTATACCCACCTGGAATATTATTTCCTTGATAACTCAAAAAATAAATATTCGATCGAATTGGTGCTTGGTAACTAGTAGTAGAAAATCAACATAAAGACGTGTTTTAAATTTTGTAAGAATCGTATCCCTAGAAAATTTGAAAAAAATGACGAAAAAAAATATTTCAAGAACCGTACCCCTAGAAAATTTTTAAAAAGTCACGAAAAAAAAATTGGTTCAAGCACTGACGTGAAGTCAGAAGCTTTTGCGCGTTTGTTCTATTGTCCATACTTCTGTATTGGACACCCTTAATCGAATTTACCATGGTAAATTATGTTGTCCATTCTCCTGTATTGGACACTTAATTCGAATTTACCATGGTAAATTCGAATTGAGAGTGTCCAATACAGGAGAATGGACAACATAATTTACCATGGTAAATTCGATTAAGGGTGTCCAATACAGAAGTATGGACAATAGAACATACGCGCAAAAGCTTCTGACTTCACGTCAGTGCTTGAACCAATTTTTTACTAAATATAGTAACCAATCAAATTACTTAATTTTGAGTCAAGTGTCATTTCATCCAATCATTTCTGGATTACAGCGATAATACCCTACATGTGGTGTTTACAGATTGTCAATCAATTATTGTATTGAAAATTATCAAACGTCAGATTGACCATCCATTTTTTTGAAATCTACAAAGTAAAATATTATCTTATCGCATACCACTCGGGCCTTGATAAATACTCAAAATTTTGGATTATAGAAACCTTCCGAGGCCGCAAGCCGAGGGCTATTATCCTTGAGCAACACGCTTTCAGCATTCTCTATAGGTAAAAATTATCTCGGTGTCATCAAGGCCCTAGGAGTATTCCAACAACTTTGGTGTTTTCAACGACTCAACCATGGATACGGACTGTTTGACAAATTGTAAATATAAATTACAGACGTCAACATGAGTTATTTTGTCCATAAAATATTCTAATGAAATATCACTCGTGACTGAATTTATCTCATAAGTCTGCCTGTTATTTCATAACTCAACTGAGTTGCTTAGAGAAAACACCACTCGTCCTTCGGACTTCGTTGAGAAATAAGACTTATCACGAAAATTCAATCACTAGTGAAAATATCCATTATTCAATTCATTGATGAATGAAAATTATTATTGAATGGTTCCTTTCTGGGTTTTCTCCCCCAAAAATATCTATAGTATAAAAAAATTATCATTTTGTGAATTGCTTCTGCGTTAGAAACACAAGATATTTGTCAGAAGCTGTGTATCAAACAATGTTGCCTAACAAACAATAACGAAACAACATCAGAACTTCAGAATAGCTATCAACAAAAAATGTGGGAAAGCCCTGCGGACAGGAGCTTTGGCGCACTTGTTCAAACTTTGACAAATTATATCTCTGAATGTATTGGTTTCTCAAAGTTGGGAATGATATCAATGGATTCATATCAATCCATTGATATCATTCCCAACTAGATCATTATTAATTCGAAACTACCAGACCGATTCTACCCAATAACGAACTTATCCGAGATATTTATTCCTCAAATCTACTGTGAAAATTATATTAAATCAATTGAAACTTAGCCAATATACCAGTTTTTTTTTTACTGGAGGTATTCTGAACCCAATTTGATTAACTTACCAAAGTATATATTCCCATCATCATATGGATTATCCAAGGGCATTACCTTATCACCCAAAAATTATAATATCCTATAATCCTCATAATTCTACGATAGCTGAGGTTATTTCATTGGTCATTTTGCATTCAATCATACTTTGTTTTCTAGAACAACTAGAAATAAGTATGACATGTCCCTCCACTTCAAGATGACATGACTGTATGAACACAGATCATGAAATTCGTAGATACAAATACGGATTAATTTTCGATTACAGCATTCTGTGAAATATTATAATTATGATTTGATATTGAAATTTTGAAAAATCATATCTTCGAAAGTATTAGCTTGTTAGAGTTTAAAATTTATAAATGGATTCTCATGATGAAACTGCATTTAATTTGAAATTTGTAATTTACAAAACAAATTTCTTCTTCGTTACACCGAAACCATCAGGCCGATTTTGCACACTAATGAGTTCAACCGAGATATTTATCTTCCAAACCTACTCTGAAATTTCAACTGTCTAGCTCATTCCGTTTGAGAGTTGAATTGACGGCCGGGCGGACTGACTGACGAAAGGACGAATGGACGGCCGGACATAATCGATTTTGACCACGGATTCTTGATCAGTGAGTCGAAACAAATCGTTTGAGACCATTTCCAGCCAAAAATTTGGAAATTACAGAAATTTGGGCAAATTGATAAGCATTCTGTTCCGAGGAACAAAAGCGCCAAAAATAATTCTGAAGATTTTCGTTTGGTGTCTGACGAAGGAGTCTGATAGTCTCCGAAACGTTACGAAATAATTGTTTTTTCGTTGATGTTGTTTCGTTATTGTTTGTTAGGCAACATTGTTTGATGGTTGTCGCAGGGCCGTAGCTAAGAGCTTTTCCGAGGGGGGGGGAGAAACGGCTTTTGGCGCCCCTAATTTGAAAACATATACAAAAATCGAGAACACAAAAATATGGATAAAGTTTACATATATTGATAAATACTACATAGTTTCTTAATAAAGAATGAATTATAATTAATATAACTATGAATGAAAATTATTTTACAAACGAGACTGCGTTCTGAATTTGTGTTTTTGAGTGAAAAAAATTTTTTGCATTTCTCAAATGATCCAGGATCTAAAAAGAATTATATTTGACAAAAATAAATATACAGGGTGAGTCTTTGACCACTGCATTAATTTTAACAAAAGATTCCTCTCATCAAATAAAACAGTTTTTTCATTCACCATTTTTCCAGATTTGGCTCAGGTAAAAAGATACAGGCTGTTGAAATTTCGAAAAAAAATCAGTTTTTATTTTGTATTTTTGATATCCTTTTTCCGAAAAAAATGAATATTGGTGTAAAGTTTCCTATAACTATGAGACATATTTTCCAAATATTAGTTATTTTCTAGTTCTACTGGTTTTCTAATTATGGACTCGTGGATTCATAAAACTAAACGAAATTAGCATAAAGAAAGCAGATAAAGTTTTTCTTGGGTAATTTCAAGAATATTCCATCGTTTTAGAACATTATATTATTCTTCATAATTTCTCCTTAAACGCACCGTTTTCGAGATATTCTTCATTGAATGTTTTAAATGGAAAACTCCAGAAATTTCACTACTTTTATGGATCCGTCCCTGAGCGTTGGAATCCCGAATCAAGCTGTAAACCACGTTACCATGCCTTTTTCTCGCCCGCCAACAATGTCATAGATAATTTATATGCAGGAGTGTATTAGCACATTGTGAAATCTTTAAACGCTTGTAACATTTTAACTGAGCCGAATCTGGAAAAATGGTGAATGAAAAAACTGTTTTATTTGATGAGAGGAATCTTTGGTTAAAATTAATGCAGTGGTCAAAGACTCACCCTGTATACATGAAGCTTTCGAAAAATAATATAGGAATAATGTCATGTTACCCTGCTGCTATCTAGAGTGGAATGTTCCAACAATTCTTGGAAAATATCTGCTCTTTGGAATATTGAATGAGTTTTTTGTAATTCCTGAATTAGAGCAATATTTTTGTACTCATCACCCTGAAAATGTTTATAGTTTGTATATAGAAAATTAAATCGTTGATGTCACCCAATCGAAAATTTCACGGAAAAAAACAGTCATGTCTAGTTTTATAGTTCAATCTGTCAATGCAGTTGTTGAATGGAGATTCACAAGGTGCCACTTTACTTAAGAACTATGTGTCAGCAATCGCCAAAACTTACGCTTTTAGCTCTATTTGAAAATACAGTGCTCTTTTTTGCGCGCGTGTTCTGGTTAACATCTTGTTATCATTTTGCCCAAATGTCTGTAATTTTCGAATTTTTTGCCGAAAATGGTCTCAAAACATTTGGTTCGACTCTCTTATGAAGAATTCGAGGTGAAATATAATTCTGTCCGGCTGGCTGGCTGTTGCCACTATAACTTGAGAACAGAAAGAGATAGCGCCTTGAAATTCTCTCGGTAGTGGGCGTGTCCTAATACGATGGACAAGTTCCTTAATGGGAATAATCGGCCCAATGGTTTCTGAGTAATAATTTTGTTTTCAACCAATACGATCAGTCCGATCAAATTGATACTCGGTGAGTAGTTGTAGAATACAAACTTATGGACGTTGGTAAAATTTTGTGAGAACCGTATCACTAGAAAATTTCAAATAAATAATTGAAAAATATTATTTATGTCACGATAATCTGAGAACGGAAAGAGAAAGTGATTTTCATGTTAGGTTGTGCATCTTGATGCGCCATTTGAGTTTGTTTATAGGCATAATCAGCCAAACGGTTTTGGAGTCAACGCGAAATCTTGCGAAATTTCGTAAGATCGTATCGCTAGAAATTTTTGAAAAAATCATCGTAAAAAATTCTATATATCAGAAACTGTTCGTTCGATATCGCTGAAATTTTGTAAGAGCCTTCAGAACTAAACTCTACTGCCAAGTGCCAAGTTTGAACACGATCGGACCTATAGTGTTGGAGATCCGAGCAGCCTTGTGTAGTTTCAGTAGCTGGATGGGTGACCATTGCCTCGATAACTGATTGGGACTTGCAACTTTCAGGGTAGGTTGCGCATCCGAATGGGAGATTTGGGTTCGTTTATGGATGTTTCGGATTATTACTCACCTGGAATATTATTTCCTCGATAACTCAAAAAAATTTAGACTAGATCGAATTGTAGCTTGGAAACTAGTAGTAGAATATCGACATAAAAACGTGTGTAAAATTTAGTAATAACCGTACCCCTCGAAAATTTAAAAAAAATTACGAAAAAAAATTGGTTCTTAATCGGTAAATTCGATCAAGAGTGCCCAATACAGAAGAATCGACAATAGAACATGCGCGCAAAAGCTCCTGACCTCACGTCAGTGTATTATTTTGAATAACTCGCCTTTAGCCATGTATTCATGACATTCGCTGCTTTTTCCGTTTCAATTTTTCTTATCTGCGCTCTCCTTCTGAATTCCGCTCCAGACGGTTTGAACTTTTTTTGGCAAGGATCCATAATCCCTATTCGATTTTTGATTTTAAATTTCAATCAATTTTCAGATTCACTAATTCACTATTCACGAATAATTTATACAAGAATTATAAGGTTATGTTTCTATTGAACGATTTTGATGTATAGCCGGGGAATTTCCCACTCCTGCCATCTAGTCTCTAGCAGCAACAAAGCTATCTACAATCCTATCGGTCTATAATGATAATCATCTTATTCAAACAGTAGTTTAAAAAAATCTGCGCAAAAGCTCCTGACTTCACATCTGTGCTTTTCCCAATTTTTTGTTCAGATATACCAATTCGAAGGTTGACTATTGGAGAGAATATTAGACCAATAGTTATTCTTTCCACAGGATGTTCACATCGAAATCTTGTATGAATATTATCACCTCATGAATAATAATTGTTGTATTGATTTCAGGTGCAAGGACATCAAAGATTGTGTACATTGCAAATTTTCGAAAAATGGACCGCTGAAATCAGGAAATTGCGATCTGGCATGTACTCAATACAATATCAAAGAAGTGGATGAACTAATCGCAATGGATAATGGAAGAATGGAAAGAATGTGTCGTTCAATAGACGAGGAATTGTGTACCATCGTGTATAAATACTACTACGATTATGATCACAGAATTATGATTGAAATATTGAAACAGAAATCTTGTCCTCCGAATACTTTAGGTGAGATACTTTCGTGAAAAATTGGTTCAAGCACTGACGTGAAGTCAGAAGCTTTTGCGCGTATGTTCTATTGTCCATTCTTCTGTATTGGACACCCTTAATCGAATTTAACATGGACAACATAATTAACCATGTTAAATTCGATTAAGGGTGTCCAATACAGAAGAATGGACAATAGAACATACGCGAAAAAGCTTCTGACTTCACGTCAGTGCTTGAACCAATTTTTTTTTCGTGATTTTTTTAAAATTTTCTAGGGGTGCGGTTCTTAAAAAATTTTTTTTCGTCATTTTTTTCAAATTTTCTAGTGGTACGGTTCTTACAAAATTTTAAACACGTCTTTATGTTGATTTTCTACTACTAGTTACCAAGCTTCAATTCAATCGAATATTTATTTTTTGAGTTATCAAGGAAATAATATTCCAGGTGGATATAACTCGGAAACCATTAGACCGATTATGCCCAAAAACGAACTCAACTCTCCCTTTCGGATACGCAACCTACCCTGAAAATTGCAAGTCCCTATCTCCTTTCGTTCGAAAGTTATCGAGGCAACGGTCACCCATCTACTGAACTCACACAAGAATGCTCGAATCTCCAACAATATTCAACCGATCGTGTTAAAACTTGAAACTTGGCAAAATAGTTAGGTTATGAACGCTCTTGCAAAATTTCAGCAATTTCAAACAGATAGTTACTGATATATAGAATTTTTTTTTATTTTCAATGATTTATTAAAAATTTTCTATAAATGCTATCCTCACCAAATTTTGCAAACATTTTCGCGTTGGCATTCTACAACTAATAACCATGCTTGAATTCAATCGGTTCAGTATTTTTCGAGTTAATGAGGAACAAAAAACCACCAAATTTCAGAAAATTTCAGATCGCTATAACTCTAAAACCGTCTGACCGATTATGCTCATAAGCAAACTCAAATGTCGCATTCAGATGCACAACCTAACCTGAAATTTTCAAGCCGCTATCTCTTTCCGTTCTCAGGTTATCGTGACAACAAAAATATTTTTTTATAATTTTTTTAAAATTTTCCAGCCATACGATTCGCCCAAAATTTCACAAACGTGTTAAGGTTCATATTCTACATCCATTCACCAAGTTTCAGTTCGATCGGATTTATATTGGTTGAAAACAAAATTATTACTCGGAAACCACTGGGCCGATTATGCCCATTAACGAACTTGTCCGTCGTATTGCGATGCGCAACCCACCCTGAAAATTTCAAGTCGCTAGCTCTTTTCGTTCTCAAATTATCGTGGCAACGGACGGCCGGACGGCCGGCCGGACAGAATCAAATTTGACCTCGAATTCTTCATTGGGGAGTCGAACTGAATCGTTTGAGACCAATTTCGTCAAAAAATTCGAAAGTTACAGACATTTGGGCAAAACTATAACGCGATGTCCCCCAGAACATACGCGCAAAAAAAATATAGTAGAATGAAACCCATCGGAAAAGGAAGAGAATATAACAAAAATGGGTTCAAGCCCTGTGGACAGGAGCTTTTGGGCGCATGTTCCTTGTGGCCCGTACTGACCAGTAAAGAAAAAAAGCAGTATCATGTTGAATACCTTAATATTATTCTGGAACACAAATTTTCCATTACAATAATCTTCATCTAGCTTCTATTTAGTATCAATTCCTGTAGAACGTGATCATAATAAGTGTTTTCCATATAATAAAATGTGTTTGAACTTGGTATGTAGGAAATCTGACATCAATCATTGGAATTAATTGATTTGACAAACAGCCGTCAAATGAGGTAAATAGATTTTTGTGACGATTTTCTGTGACCATAAAAAAAATTAAGCATTTCATTATTGCATTTCTTGAAATAGGTACCTTTTCAAGTCGATCAACATCGTCCTTCTTTCGACGTCTAAACTATGACTTGATTCTTTATGTTTATGTCTTTGAATTTGTTTTCGGTGGAATTCAAAGAGTTCATAGAATAATCGATGAAAATACTGAGAGAGACCCAGGAAATTTGACACATTTTGTCTTATATCTCCAGAAATTGAAATCGTATAGAGCCAAAATTTTGCACAATGTTGCAAAATACTACAATTGACGTTAGTACAAGTTTTTGTTGCAATCTGATGAATAGTTCACGAAAAAAAAATTTTTTTTTCGAAAAAATTAAAAGAAATATTTTTTTAAAAATTACCAACATTTCGATCATAACAGAATTTTGCCAAAAGTTGCGCGTTTATATCCTCGAACTGACTACCAAGTTTTGATTCAACATCTTCTTTAGTTCCTGAAATATCAGGGAAATAACCTCAAAATTTTAAATGTCTATAACTCCTAAACCGTCCGGCCGATTTTGCCCGTTAACGAACTTAACCGTCGCATTTTGATCAGAAACCTACCCTGAAAGTTTGAAGTCGATAGGACCTTCGGTGCTCCTGTTATCGTGCTTACGGCCGGCCGGCCGGCCGGCCGGCCGGCCGGACGGCACCCAAGAATCTGACACCGGATTCGTGATCAGGGAGTCCGAATTAGTCTATTAGCCAATTTTCAGCTCGAAATTCGAAAATTACAGACATTTGGACGAAATGATAGGACGATGTTCCCCTAGAACATGCGCCCAAAAATGATAGGAAAAATAATTTACGGGCGATCTTATTTCGAGAAGGAGAAGGTGGTGAGTTTTTAAGGGTAAACAACGGTTTATCTCGATTTCCGGCAAAACTACAAGTCCTATGGAAAAAAGTTAAATGACAAAGTTGTAGGTAATAAAATGATCTACGAATTTTGTATTCACACTTTTTTCTCATAACCTCAAAATTTATGTGAAAATTCAAATAACCACTTTTTTGGTTTTTAATTTTCATCTTTTACAAATACATTTATTTTTTCATCAAATTTGGTAAAAACTTACCTTTTTATGTCCCAAATACACTGTAATTTTTTGGATTAAATTTTTTTTTTCACCTTAATTCGACTTATTATCGAAAAAGGACCCAAATTTTCAATCAAAAATTCTCACGTCAAAATATCTGCTTTTTTAAAAAAGTAGGTGGACTTTTTGTTCATTGAAGTCTCTACTTTCTGATGGTGTAAAAAAATACCTTACTATGGTAAATTTTCTCGGAAAATGCAAAATTAATAAAGTTAATATTTAATAAGACATCCACGTTATTTTGAGAAAGTCGTAGAATCTTCTCTAAATTATATGTGTAGATGCCTATTTATTGGTATTTAAAGATAACTTGTATACCTGGGTGACCTACGGATAATTTCAGCCCATCAAAAGGTATTTCATAGAAAAGTGAGGAAGGGGCTATGAGGGTCTGGGCCTTACTGCCTGTTATTTCGTAGCATTTTCTGAGAGAATTTACCATAGTAAGTACATTTTTTTAGACCATCAGAAAGAAGAGATTTCAACGAACAAAAAGCTCAACTACTTTTTTAAAAAAGCAGATATTTTGACGTGAGAATTTTTGATTGAAAATTAGGATGATTAATATCGAAAAATCGATACACGTTATACGCCACAGCGGTCCCTAGGGACCGCCGAAAGACTTGGGGGTCTATTCTCGGCCATTCGCAATTTTAACGATCGGTCGCATATGCTATATATTGCTATAAAGATGCGAACGATCGTGCAAATTGCGAATGGTCGAGAATAGGGCCCTCGGAAGTAGGGCCACGGCGGTCCGTAGGGACCGCTACCTCGGAATTCATTCACTCATCGATTGTGGCCACGGGACCGCTCATCCTATGGATTTTGTTACTTTAGAGGGACCGCTAGGCCCCTCAGAGTGTAACATGTATAATGGTTTGGATTTTGTTCCTAATACTAGGTTATATCGTCATTAACAAGTTTGCTTCCAGAAAAAGTTGTATATGATTGTATATGAATATTTATACAAAAAATAACACAGAAATAACCGTAATTCTTATAAAACAAATACAATTTTTAGACTGGGTACTCATTTGTGGTTTAAATTGAAACAGTGCATACAAAAATGGGTCTGATCCTCGCAATGTTCACAGAATTTATTGACTTTTTTGGCCTTGTCTCCGGAAGAATATTCTGCCCTTTTCTTTGCATAGCATCCTCTGCAGTACTTCCTGGCCTTTGGGCTGGTCCCTATTTCTTCTTCAAAAGATGTTCCGACTTCGTTTTTGAAGTTCTTCACCTTGAGGTATTTGATGCATTTTCACTATTTACCTCCTCCACAGTGAACAACATTTCTTCATAAACTTTCTCACGAAAATCAGTTATAGAAAGGTCAGAATCATTGATTTTTCGGTAGAGATGTGGGTATTGACCTTAATAATAATAATAATATCCCAAATATTACTTCACAGCCACTTTGCGGTACCACTTCCTCAGGAAGTTCTGCCTTCCTCAGGAAGTTCTTCCCGTTCAGCAAGCTGCATAATCTTTTTTACTCGATCTGAAGGTATTTTGATGAACACTTGTACTCTCAATCACGTTTCGACTAATACTGATTCAAATGAGAACATTGAGTATTGAGAACTATACAGCGGTAGAAAGAGACAGGACTCCACATGTTTTACGCGGACCGCTCGAGTGGACCGCTCGTGCTGGGCGACGGGCGATGTCATTTTCTCCACGGGCCACAGCGGTCCCATGTCAACACTTTCTTCAAAATCGAGCGATATTGAACTTGTGGAAAAAATCTGACAGGAGATATATCAAAAATGATGCATAACAAACTCAAAATAGTAAAGAAAAATGTTTTGCCCAAATCGAAAATATATCGATATTCTGATGGCGTGTTAAGTCAAATTAAGGTGAAAAAAAATATATATTTTAAATCTAAAAAATTACAGTGTATTTGGGACATAAAAAGGTAAGTTTTTACCAAATTTGGCGAAAAAAAATTGTTTTGTAGAAGATAAAAATTAAAAACCAAAAACGTGGTTATTTGAATTTTTCACATAAATTTTGGGGATATGTGAAAAAAGTGTGAAATAAAAGTTGTAGTTTTTTTTATTACCTACAACTTTGGCATTTAACTTTTTTCCATAGGAGTTGTAGTTTTGCTGAAAATCGAGATAAACCGTTTTCTACTCTTAAAAACTCGCCCCCTTCCCCTTCCCGACCTCAGATCGCCCGTAAATTATTTTTCCTATCATTTTTGTTATATTCTCTTCCTTTTACACGGGGTTTCATTCTACTATAATTTTATTCGGTTTCAAAAATTATCGACCCTGGTCTAATTTGTCTATATGAAAAATTCGATAGTTTTCGAGAAAATTGCGCGACATGCTTTAATGCCTGTATTGATATATTCCTAACTATGAAGTCAACCTCCATTAAATAGTTCGATGAAATTCGGATACACTTATTTTCGTAACAAGTGCGCAAAGTGATACTTTTCCGAACACATTTACAGCTAGTTTTTGCGTGCGGAAAAGTCACTTTGCGCACGTGTTAGGAACAATAATCCTTCGAAGGTCTTATAATAACAAGAAGAAACCAAATTGTATTGTAATTATTGATTCTGAAACTTTTAATTAATACAGAATTAAACAACTCAACTTTTCAAAAATAAATAATAATAATAAATAGCCCTCAGTGGGCTGTGAGTTATGTCCCAGAGTACGGGCTTAGCAAACCCGAGGTACCCTAGCTAAACCTGGCAGTGGGTATAAAATCAGTTGGTCGGACCACCTATACTGGATGAGTGAGATACAGGCGAGGCGTATTTCGAGGAGATTCGCTAAGCCCGTTATTGTTCTGCATAACTCTTCTACCATTAACAACTGAGTTGAGGGCAAGCAGAATAGGGTACAAGGCCGAGCCACCAGGCAGAACAGAATATCTAATCTCACATCTCATCTACATGGACGACTTAAAACTGTACGCTTCTTCCAAGGTAGCACTACAACAACTACTGAATTACGTTGCCGAATACACCTCAGCAATAGGAATGTCATTCGGTTTGGACAAATGTGCTGTTTTTCATCCACACCTAAAGTGAATATCATGAACCGTATTCTGCATCCCAACTGGTCAATACAAAGAGTATACCTCCCACCTCCCACGAACGCAGGGAGGTAGGAGTTTGCAAAGTTTGGAATACCAACACCATCAACAAACATTGAATGACAATATAGGATATTGAGAAGCGAAGACCCGCTTCTGAAAATTGTGACTCATCATGAAATTAGGAACCAAGGAGCTTTCCTATTTAGGGCTGATCAGAGAGCTTTGGAGAAGCTTAGTATAACTGGCATATCCATCGATCATGAACTAGCAGGAACACCTATCTCGCCAAGAGACCAAAGGAAAGTTGGCATAGAAATAAGACAGGCACAACTGAAGACACTGCTCGAAGATCACATGAGTAAACACCTGCACTCCAAATATTTCAGGAGCAGGGCCTGTCGGAAATGAGATGTTGTGATGACAGAAGAACAGAAGAGGGAAAAATACAAGGATTTAATGCTTGAACTGGATATCCTGTATCCAAGGCATAAAGTCAGGATGGTCGTACTGATCATAGGATGCTTGGGCGGAATGAGATCGAACTACGTGACCGATAAGTGGAATAGCAGATACCACAGCGGCCACTACATATTCTAGCGAACAGCCCTCTTTTTGGTGATAGTCGATGATATTATCGAACATGGCAAGGTCTTCAGCCCAGATTACCGTTTTATATCGTGTGGTCTTTATGTTATGATTCTCTACCACAGCCTAAAATGCGTCCCTTCTATTGACGACTAGCTCTGTAACCTCTCTCCTGTGCTGTTCTACGTCTGAATATGCAGCTCTCACCTGCTCCACAGTCGGTACTACTTTTTTTTCATCTAGCAATCCAGGCTCTCCTTGAGGACAATAGCCAGTTCTCCTTGGCCCTCTTCTATGAAGTGCTGCTGTGGTTTGGAGCAGCCCAAACTTGGTCTTCAGCTTGTTCTTCTATCCTCTCTGGCTCTTGAAATTGCTGTAAGATTTATGTCTTCTTGAGATGGTTAACCTGGTCTTGTTGGATTTTCTGCGTCATGAACTTGAGATCTGGGTGATTTTCACACCACAGAAATAGTCTAACCATATATCCATTTTTTTTTTGGTCTGAATCTTCGGTATAACACAGGCAGTTGTTCATGTTGATCGGGTGTCCGCTCATGGCGTCTTCTTTGTACGACATTGTTCCAGTAGCTGGGTCCGACTACAGGTAGCTGTTGCGAGCAATTATTTCATATTGGTCTGACAACTGTTCTCTTAACTCCTCGATGTCTTCGTCGGTAGCTGCTGCTTCTTGTATGGCAGGCGCCCGCCTCCTCAGCATTCTGCTGTTGGTGTCTCTCATACTATCACGTCCAGCACCAACTCCAGACGTGATCTATCGATACCTCGGATGCAGCTTTTTCCGAGGCTTCGCAGATCTTGATCCATCATCGGTTGAGAGTGACTCGAGACCGCGGGTATGTCACACCCGTATGATACTAAGTATTACCTCCGGGCATTTTTACACTTTATACCTATCCACGGTACCTTGGTTTTGCTAAGCCCGTATTCCGGAACACATTCCACATAATTATTATTTAAATATTGTTATACGCTCAAAATGAATAACCCTTTCTCCAAATATTTTATAAATTTTGATTTTCATACTTGAAAGAATATTTGTTACAATTATTTTGTTATGAGCAAAGATATTCTGTTTGGTTTATGGTTTCTCATATTATGATCACTACATTCAATCAAATCAGTTGAACTGACAGCGTGATCAGAATCACACAATAGATCGTGAGGAGATGTTAAGGGATTTGGTATTAGCGGATTTCAAAATCTGAAAATAGGATCTATGTAAATGAAGTATATATTATTAACAGAACAACGTGCTTAGAAATTTAGAAAAAAAATGGGTTCAAGCCCTGTGGACAGGAGCTTTCTGGCGCTCTAGTTCAAACAGACAAATTATATCTCCGAAAGTATTGGTTTCTCTGAGTTGGGAATTATATCAATGTATACATATGATAGAGCTGCATCATAAAGGAAATTCAATTCAAATAATAGTTTATTTATCGAGATTAAATGAGCAATCCTGAGAATGAGAACTGCACCATGGAAGAAATCGAATTAAATCTGGCCAATTCTGCCCAATAATGAACTTAGCCGAGATATTCATCTCCCTAACCTACTCTGAAAATTTCAACTACCTAGCTCATTCCGTTCGAGAGTTATTGTGGAAAAACTTTTTTTAAATTTTCAAAATTTTTTTTTTACACTTTGCGGTAATCTGGTCAATACTTAGACTAAAGAAGGGGTCTATAGTCTAAGGGTCAATACAAAACTTCACATGCGTATAAAGGTCATGATTCTACAATTTGATGCTATATTTCAGATAGATCGAACGAACTTGTCCGAGATATTTACGCTCCAAAACCACCTTGCAATTTTCAATCCGCTAACTCCTTTCGTTCGAGAGTTATCGTGCCTACGGCCGGTCGGCCGGCCGGACAGAATCGATTTCGCACTCGGATTCTTGATCAGTGAGTCGAACCAAATCGTTTGAGACCATTTTCAGCCAAAAATTCCAAAATTACAGACACTTGAGCAAATTGATAAGCACTCTGTTCCGAGGAACTAGAGCGCCAAAAAAACAAGTTTCGTATGACAATTGCCCAAAACAGGTTTAAAGTACCTACAAATAGTAGGTTTTCCATAAAACATGTATGAAAGAAGATGAGTAATAATATGAAAGAAGATGAGTAATAAATAAAAAATTACCTTGTAATCGATCAAAAATTTCCTGATCTACGTTCACCAAATTTTCTCCTCTCTCGAACTACAGAATTATGCTTTCAATATTTACGTAATATTTTCAAACATTTTCGGGTGAGGTCCCCGTTGCATCGCTAAAATACGAGTATTTCAACCCCAATATTTTTGAAGTTACAATATTCCCTTCTGTCAAGTTGACATTATGACAATTCATACATAGAATAATTATATCAATGTGTGAAATACGATTTACATTGAAATTTTGAAGAATCATATCTCCGAAAGAATTAGCTTGTTAGAGTTAAAAATGATATGAATGGATTCTTATGATAAAACTTCTTATTAAAAAAATTTAATTTGGAATTTGTTTCGTAAAAAAATTTTTTTTTTTTGTTACTCCGAAACCATCTGTCCGATTTTGCCCAATAACGAACTTAGCCGAGATATTTATCCCCCAAACCTACTCTGAAAATTTCAACTCTCTAGCTCATTCCGTTCGAGAGTTATCGTGCCTACGGCCGGCCCGACAGAATGAATTTCGACCACGGATTCTTGATCAGTGAGTCGAACCAAATCGTTTAAGACCATTTTCATCGAAATATTCGAAAATTACAGACATTTGGGCAAATTGATAAGCACTCAGTTCCGAGGAACTAGAGCGCCAAAAATTAATTATATTGAATTTTTCAAATTAACTTTATACGGAATATTAATAAGCAGAATTACATAATAATAATTTCAGTAATAAAACAAAACATGGATAGCAGAAGCAATAATATGCTGATATTCACATTGATTTTCAGCATGGACTCTAGGGGTGATATGTACAATTGTTTTGGCTGGACTCATTATGCAGCTTATATGGAAAATATTCACTACCATTCATGACAAAAGGGAATTTGCTAAATTCGAGAACGAGCAGAAGAAAGTAAGGTGGCATACAGATGAAAACCCGTTATACAAGGATGCGATTACAACATTTAAAAATCCCTTGTATAAATCATAATAAAAGTATGAGGACACAATATTTTCAGATTGAAATGTATAACAAATTTTTGTACAATAATAACTCACTTATATTTTGAATAAATAATACTCATATTATTCAGTTACAAAAATTGAATGCAACGATGAGAGTGGTATCTGAAGGAATATTGCTCATAACGATTAATTTCTTGATTCCGAGCTTAGTTGCCAGGACGTTGAATAAGATTTTTTTTTCCCTCTTCCCACAGCACGGTGAAATATATTGTTTTCTTGGTTATGCTGAATTTTCGACAAAATGGATATGTATCCAATTTTGAACTAGTCCTACAGGGGAGAATTGGACGTAGTTAAGCAGAAATAATCCAACCCACAAATTGTAGTTTCAAGGACTTTCAGCTTGAAGCATATAACTATATACACTATTTTTGTATATAATTTTATTGGTACAATTGATCCAACCCACTTGAGACTGTTCAACCATTTATTATTACCCAACAAAATATTTTTTTCGTAGGAACCATTCAAACTACTTGAACGTTTTACACAAATAAAAATCCTAGTTAGCTTATATGAGGCTTAGCACTACAGCAAATATATTCACAATGAGTAGGGATTTCATTGTTCTAGAAATGGTCAAAAGGTTGATTTTACAACCGATCGTAATGATCGCTTATAAAACTTATTTTTGGCAATTTGTGGGTTGGACGTTTTCTGCTGAACGACGGCCAATTATACACCGAATGGATATTCGCTCGATACTCACATTCACAAATTATACCGATTGATGAAAAAGTGTAGAAACATTAGAAAATGAATTTGTAGCTGGGTACCTTTATTATTTCTTCTCCAGAGATAGCCAATAGACTCTATTGTGAATTTTAATACTATGTCTCTTCAGTAAATCACCTAGAAATTAGATATAGGAAATCTTGACTTTTGTTGAAATGAATGCGTCATTCAAAAAATATAAAAAACACTGACGTGAAGTCAGTAATCTTTAGCGCGCGTGTGTTCACGTTGGCTAATATGAATTAAATGATGAGTGTTACATGCTCAGTGGATAGAGCGAGCCGGAGATCAACCGACACCATTCACTGTCGGGTCAAAAATTATCATTGCTGTGTCTAAGCTGGCCTAAGGATAGAGTAACAAAGTTGACTGAACCACTGGTGTTGAAGAGTCAGAGTTTTTTGTGAGGTGTGTGATTTTGAGAGGACTTTAAGCCACGAGTAGATTGTGCATGCGCAGAGGAGATGTGGATCTTTTTGGGTTTTATGGCTTATGTTTGGAATGGTTTACGTCTAGCGGTCATGGATATGGTGCCGAGCCGATATTGTGTGGATTACAGAGAAATTTCATGGCAATTCTGTGCACGGACGGAAGTCAGTTTCGAGGAAATAGAGTTGTTTCCGAGTTGAAATATCTGTATCGTGGCCCTGGGGCAATTTATAAATGATTATATTTCTGTATTAAAATACGTTCGGAATTGAAGAATATACGTGCTATTCTTCAATTCCGAACGTATTTCAATATAGAAATATAGTAATTTATAAATTGGCCCCAGGGCCACGATACAGATATTTCAACTCGAAAACAACGCTATTTCCTCGAAACTGACCGTCCGCAATTGCACAGAATTGCAATTGCTTTCCTAACGGGGGTCCCATAATCGCATTTTTTTTACTTCGATCTATGGTAAAACTAATAGCCAGACTGTATTGATAGCCAGATTTGTCAAAGCAACTTGAAAAAACATAAAAAAGCACTGACGTGAAGTCAGTTCTCTTTGGCGCGCGTGTTCACGTTGGCTAATATGAATTGAATGATGAGTGTTACAAGCTACTACCCAGAAGTTGACACCATTCACTGTCGGGTCAAAAATTACACGGCTCTACGAAAAAAATTTTGTTCTTCGTCCTAAAGTTTATTTTATGATTTTCTGGTTTATTATAAACAAAAACGAAAAGAAAATACCTTTTTTCGGTATAAAGTTTGCTTTTGTAATAGTTATAGTAAAAATACTCATTTTAAATTTTTTTATAAATTTTAATTATTTCAACTGCATTCAAAAATACCGCGCGATCAGAATTGGGTTTTAACGTTCAGGTAGTGCTTCTAGATGTCACTCGAGTGATAAACAACGATCAGGTGTCTTGTAGAAATCCAGAATAACCAAAAGACCACGTTAAGGACTGCTATTTTTGCATTTTGAATCCTAGTAAAAGACGTAAAGGTAAACATGCAAAACCTATAGAATATCCTGACCTTGAATCATCTTCTGCTCCAGTCGTTCACGACCTGACACGACCAGTTTCTGAGCCAACGTTGCTGAATCGTACTCAAAAACCAAGCTGGGATAGTTTCAAAGCAGACGTTTCTGGATTTTTGGGAAATAACAAAGCAGAAAACTACAAAAATCTAGTAGAGGATATGCTAAAAAAAATGAAGGCTACGGGCTGCAGGATATCATTAAAAGTACATATGCTTCATGCTCATTTAGATAAATTTAAAAACAACATGGGAGCGTATTCAGAAGAGCAAGGAGAACGTTTTCATCAGGACATTTTGAGCTTCGAACAACGTTATCAAGGCAAATACAATGAAAACAAGATGGGAGACTATATTTAGGGTTTATTGAGAGATAGTACTTACGAACATTGAAGAAAATGTAAAAGCGTGCACTTTTAAATTATTTTCTACTTTTTTGTAACTTATTTTGATATTAAAACTTAATAAAAATGTTTACTTAAATGATTTTATCTTTAATCGATAACTGAACCACAAATTTTGAAAAATATCGTTCAATCGGTCTCCTGAATACAAAAGCAAACTTTTTCATGCTGTATATTTGTTTTAGTTCGTAATTGGACGAATACTTTAATAACTTAATACTTTAAGGTTTAGGTAAAATTTTGTGTTGACCCATGTTATCAGTGCCTTATCTAAGGTGGCGTAAGGATAGCATAACAAAGTTGGCTCAACTGACTCTCCTTAGTCACACAAGCTCCTAGAAGCTTCTGAGGGGTCTACTTGGGGAAGACTTAGGAGGGTCAATATAATCATAATCATGTTTATAGCATGCGCGCAAATGCAGATAGACTTTACAATCAAAGAAGAAGTCTAAAAAAAATCATTGGGGTCAATCTGCTTTGGCGCGCGTGCTATAAACGTGATTATGTTTATATTGACCCTCCTAAGTCTTCCCCAAGTGAACCCCTCAGAAGCTTCTAAGAGGACTATTCAAATATCGCCAAAAAGTATAATATCATATTATAATTCTCATAATTCTACGATATCACTGAAATGAATTTGACTCTCTTATATAGGAAAACAAGATGACATGTATGAGTATGAACACAGAACATATAATAATTCATAGATAGAATAATGATAGCATTTTGTGAAAACATAGAAGTACGATTTATTATTGATATTTTGAAAAATCAAATCTCCGAAAGTATTAGCTTGTTACAGTTGAAAATGATATCAATGGATTTTTATGGTGAAATTGCATCTAAAAAAAATTGAATTTGAAATTTGTAAAGTAAAAAGATTTTTTTCGTTACTCCGAAACCTTCAGGCTGATTAAGCCCAATAACGAAATTAACCGAAATATTTATTTCCCAAACCCGTATAACAATTCGTTATCGGCCGAATATTTCGTCAAAAAACTGGCCGTTTTTAGTAATTGGAATGTTGTTAAACAAATTTAAAAATAAATTGTACCTACTTAGTAAACACAGTGCGGTACGCATTTTTATTTAAACTATTATTAATTTTAAAAATATGAAAAATGTTGTTCGCCCTGTATCTTCGAAACAAAGAGGTTTTTCAAAAATCATCCAAGGACAAAACATGCTTAAAATAGTCCAAGGAACAACCCCCTGAATTTTTGCCGCATGTTTAGGAAACACCCTGTATAACGATATTCGAAGATATGCCTATATCAAAAAACTTTATAGGTTCTATACTATCCCGTGATCAAATTCTTTATCGAAAATTCACGATGAATCGATAGAAAATAGATACAGTTTTCAGAGGAAAATAATATACTTCTACCAGATATATACTCTGCGTCTACTCTACTGTACTCTCTGCTTTCCTTTCAGCAATGAAATGTAAATCTCACATGCCAAACGCATACAACGTGTTGAAATTCAATGATATTACAATATTTAATACTTTTTAATTTAATACACACTACACAGGAACAGATCATTCTTGAAATCGGGATTGTCCTACTGTTCATAGGTTTTCTATATATGTAGTGTAATTTTGGCACTCTTTACACTAAGTTCATTTTTAATTCCACAACAAGGACATATTTTGTTTTCTTTCCGTCCATTGGGTCGAAAATGGTCAGGCAAGTTTATTCGAATAAAGCTCATGATAATATAAATATAGATCACTAACAATAGGTATTATATAATCAGTAATCAGCTAATCACTTATAGGTAATGTGTGAACTCTTATGTATCACAGCTTAGTACTGTGATCACTGGAGGGAAAGTTATTGTTTATGTTTATTCCTTCAATAACTGTGGTAACAAATCAAAAGAAATTATGATACGTAGTATTGATTATAGCGTTTGAGTAAAAAATGTAGAATAAAGTGAAGTTCTTCCACAGAATTCCTTCATCGTATCATTATTAAGGTAATTTGCATTATTTATTATTTCTACGTATTTTATTATGCGGAGCTTCCATTTTCTTTTTTTTAAAGATTTAATCGTGAATATTCAGTCTCCGATCGTCAGTTATATCGCATTATTTTATTATGTGTATCCATTGCACCCATCAGACGTTAAAATGCACGCACTTGCGATATCCTACAACAAGGTTAGTGGATGGATGAATTGGTACGGTGATGGTCAGATCGAAAATTGGAGGTAAGGTATGCAGGTTCGAATCCAAATGAGGAACGAAAATTTAATTTAAAACGTTAATTCAATACAATGATAATAGGGGTTAAATGAGAGGATGATTGAGTTATCTGAACGATGAAACGCAGAAAATATAAGAAAAACATTCAAAATTATGTTTTTCCACCGTAATTCTTATTAATTATTGCTCCCAAAAGAGGTATCTGTTCGATAAAGAATTTCTGCATTAAAACTTTACCGTTTGGATGATAGTTTTTCGTTATTTGATCTGTATCAAAGGAGTACAGGTTTTTGATAACGTTTTGTTGCTGGTTCAGATAACGATTTTTCGTTAGCGTACCGGACATTCAGATATTCTACCTGTAACGAATCGATAACGAATTGTTATACGGGAACCCACTCTGAAAATTTCAACTGCCTAGCTCATTCTGTTCGAGAGTTATTGTAGAAACAAAATTTAAAAATTATGGAAATTTTTTTTTGCCACTTTGCGGCAATCCGATCAGTACAAAACTTCGCGTGCATATAAAGATCATGATTCTACAATTTGATGCTAAATTTGAGTTAGATCGAGTGATCGGTTCCGGAAATATTCATAAGAAATATTTTTACTAAAAACAGACATAACTCCGAAACCGCTAGGTGCATTTCGCCGTTAACAAACTCGTCCGAGATATTTACGCTCCAAACCTACCCTGCACATTTCAATCCTCCTTTCGTTCGAGAGTTATCGTGCCTACGGACGGCCGGACCAGCCGGGCAGGATTGTTTCGACCACGGATTCTTGATCGGTGAGTCAAACCAAATCGTTTAAGACTATTTTCATCCAAAAATTCGAAAATTTCAGATATTTGGCCAAATTGATAAGCACTCTGTTCCGAGGAACAAGAGCGCCAAAAACGGATATTTGGAGAATATGTCTCATAGCTTTAGGGAACTTCACACCCACTTTCATTATATTCGGAAAAATCATGTAAAAGCTACAGAGTAGAATATGATTTTTTTTTTTATTTCAACAGCGTGTATATTTTTACCTGAACCGAATTTGAAAAAATGGTAAAGGAAAATAGTGTTTTATCTGATGATAGAAATCTACGGTGAAAATTAATGGTTAACTAAAGACGCATCCTGTATATAATAGCATATGGCACAGCCACAAAATTAAATGATGGGAAATCTCCATTTTCTCTCAGGCACATGATTCGATGGAATTCCGTTTAGTTCTGTTTGGATATTAAACTGGTTATTTTTTACAAATATCAAATTATGATTTTAATCCTACCTAAAAGCTATTACACTCTTGATAATTTGAAACAACATAATGCATAATAACATATTATTTCCATTTCCCACCATCTCAATTTTAACCCCAACGTTATGTTAGTGGGGCTAAACATTCTACAAAATCTATATTATATTTGTTTCCACTTTCCTCTTTCTGCGACCATATCCATATACAGGAAAAACAAAACTATAAAATACTTCAAAATTATATCTCAACAAACAAACTTCGATATTTTCGGTGCTTTATTCCTCTTCTAATCTTATCTCATCCAATTTTGATAGGTCATACGAATCTGAAATATTGTCACTACAATGAACCTCAGGTTAGAATATTACCAAATTTCCCCAGAATCTTCATAGAAAAAGTTTGCCATGTACTGTCATCAGGTTCTACACCCTTCTCTTTTTTTTCTAAAGTTTTTTATCTATAGAAGGCCAACTACAGGCATATCTTGTTTAAGTCTGTTTCACCCCCAATTTTCAAAAGTTTACCATCGAATTCGAAATCTCAACATAAAATCAACCTTCACCAAAGATTTATTGCAAACTTAACCTTTACTTAATCTCATTAATTATCCTGTGGGCCGCCCACTGAATATTTCTTCCTCTACGCCTGGTCCTTAACGTCCATAACAGAGTGAAATGTATCTGACCAATTTATTTTGACACGTTGCTTTAGAAACTAAATAAATATCTCAAAAATGTTATCTTTGTTGTTCAGGAATAATATATTTGTTCATTGTCAATTGAGACATCTTAGGTGAAACTTGTGAAATGACTCTATCATGGGACATTCTTTCTGTTTCATAAGGACAGAGAATGATAATAATTATTGTGATGTTTTGTTAACGTTTATTGCTATGTGAGTAAATTTCCGTGGGAGGAATAATTTTACATAAACTAAAATGCTCTCGTGCATCTATTAATATAGCATAATTTTAATGTAATATGTTTTAAACTGATCAAAAAAATATAACTTATAAATTGATGGCAATGAAAGGCGATTGGCGCGTAATGTAAAATTTCCAAATAAATTAATTGAAGAAAAAATTGAATACAAAAATATATTTTTTTTAGGAATAAGAAGGTTCCGCCTTGGACCGCGTCTAGAGTTTAATGCCGTTTCGACCATTATGAAGAACAAGATGTAAAATGTGAATTAACGCCGTGGTCTCGATCTACCTAATCCCAAGGTTTCATCACCAGTAGTCTTGGAGATCACTGTACGTCTTCTACTTCGAGAAAACTGATTAAGATCGAGATGCTGTATTTAAACGTGTCGTTGCACTGGTTGCGGTTGAGGTGACCGTGGGACGAGGGAGGCGAGAAATCAAAGGTTTCCATGTATGAGGTAACCTTTGACTATCATCCCGTTTGTTACGACAGTCTGGACGCCTTTCAATTCCAAGGGCTTCGCGAATAATACGGCTGGTAAGCATTTTCTCTATCAAAATGGTTCTGCAGCTAGCCAAGTCAATATTGTGACCAGTATCTGCATGATATTTGAAGAGAGCTGAGGATAATTCAGCGTTCCGTACTGTGAGTTGGAGTTCGTTTATCCTATTAATAACACGTCTGTTAGTTCGACCTATGTATGACCTTGGACATTCAGAGCATGGTATCTCATATACACCTAGGGATTCATTGAGAATGGAATCTTTAGGTGACGGAGAAAGTTATAAATTTTTTGTTCGCAGTAAAAATAGTTTATATTTCCTGTTTCTCAAGGATGCGACCTATTCTATCGGTAACACCTCGGATGGAAGGAAGGAAAGCTTAGTGAGGAAAACTGTCTGAAGATTCCTTCTGACTCAAAATGTTGCCGTCCCCTGGTCTAAGCTAAAATTTGAAATAATTGAAGGATAAATGTGTTCGACAATTTTCAATTAGTGGACCATTATAGAAAATCTTGGTACCTATGCGTTATAAGTTGAGTTTTGTAACGTGCAGAAATTTGTCAAGAAGAAAACATCCTCCAGTGATATTGCTAATGAAAATATCACGGTCTATTCTTACTAGTCAAGCAGGACTATGGCATAACATTGGGAAAAGAGAAACATCTTATTTAAAACATTTACTGTACAGCGATTGTTCATGGTTTTTTATTCAACTGACTGCATTTTCTGTTAACATCAGAGGCAGTTAATACAGTATGTCCATACTCCAGAGGAAAATTACTGCAGGACTTGGACAATGAAAACTATTTCATTGATTCACTGATTCATTGATTATCGATTATTACCTATAGAACTTGTATTATTTAAGAATCTATTTTACTCGTGTATCATATCCTGATTGGAAATAAACTTGAAACCAAAATATGAAATTTGTCAAGAAGAAAACAGCATCGAGATAAATTGGCTCGGTGCGAAACCCGTTCAACTCCAATTTACTTCGAATTTTAGTTTTTGACTTCAAGAACAAATAAAAACAACATTATTGATTTAACACTGAAAGAAAAATATAATAACAGCAATGAGAAAATTCATATACTATATGCCTCAACAAAACTTTCTATTTCTCACAGTTCACCTTGATTTACTACGATTCAGTTAATAATGGCTATATGATTTAATCCTTCATAACAGGAATAATGCCGTTTTACAGCCAGTATTGAAGTGATTATACTATAGTCGTACTTTTATATTACTGGTTTTGAAACTTTGTCTCACTACCGTAGTAAACTTAAATAACTGCGTTAGTGAATTGTAACTCCGTATTACTATCATAGTAATCTGGTATATCTGCACTTGTAACTTTGTTTTACAACCATAGTAATATTGTATAACTGCATTTTACTGGTCTAGTAAACCTATTTTACCGCTCTCGTAATATCATCTTACTGTCTTTATCAGCTTAAGTTGCAATTTGAGTTATTTTTTAACCACCATATTACAAACTGAGCTCATCTGACAGAAAACAATGGCCAATTTAATACTGTGTCTGTACTTTTAATAAATTTCTAATTTATTATTAAGACAAGCAATAAATTGGCCAAATTTTTGTGCTACGTTGGCTCAGTCAGTAACATGGCAGTTAAATGAATTAACTAAAGTGCACAAGTTAACAAAGGCAATCAGAAGAGATTAACCATATTATGAAGAGAATAAATTACATAATATATCTGATAGTTTCTCTAATGATAAAATTGAGTGTCGAAAGTTCAAACCTACCTGCGAAAGATATCAACTCGAATTTACAAATTGAGAATTCATCATATTGATTAATAAGCCCAGCAGGACTGACATCAAGGAAACACTCGGCATGAAGCAATTCGTTGAACTCATAGTGTATTCAAATGAGCTAAATTGATACAACTATCTCTGGAACTTTATTTAATTATCTTTGTCGAATTATTCATAACTAGATCTCAATTATACCTTACCTGCAAATTATACAATTTCTTTTATAAATTGTAATGGTCTATATTTCTATTTTTTGAAGCAGTATTTTATTCATTTCATATGGAGAACATATTATCTCCACTGTCTCCTGCCAGAATTATATTGGGTGCATATACATATACAAATAAAAAAATAGAAGCGTAACAAGACATTTTATTGTTAGTAATAATCACATTCTGTGGTTTGAATTAGTAGATATACATACACTGAGAGCAAATACTGGTCGAAATATTTCAAATATAAAGGGCTTTTCATCACAATACCATACTAAAAGACGAACAAATAGATTATAACAGATAAACAAACACTGAGATTAAACTTACTCGTATCACGAAAAAAAGATATTCTATTTGAATGAGAAATTAACTGCACACTTTCTCAAATATTGGTGAAAAAAATATATTAAAAAAAACAATATTATAGAGCAAACAAAACACATTCCAATGATAAGGAGCAATGGATTCAACAGAAGAACAATAATGTTCTATTTAAAAAAAAGTAGACCTAATCTTTCATAATTAATTATTCAGAATTTCGAATAAAATTTAATTATCAATCTGATGAGATCAATAGAAACTATTAAATGATTACATACTAGCATTCATTCGAATGATGAATTATTCATTCCGTACGCATGGACGCCATTGTTTCAAGATCCAACGTCCAATATTCTTCTGTTCCATGTGTGCAGGAAGATTGATTGTAGATACACAAAACAAAAACGGTGATATTTCAATGCACGAACTAAACACCTTCAAACTACACTATGATGATGCTTGTTGATTAATATCATAAATAAACTAGGATTCATATTTCACAAATTAGTTTAATCGCGTTATCAGGTTGTCTCAAGTCGAATAGACAAACGATGAGTATAATCAGTGATGCCACAGACTTTGAGCGAAGTTTCGGTAGAAGGATCGAATAATTTCGGTAGATTTGAAATATCTTCATTTATTTGGTCCGTTTGCACCGAATCGAGCGGTTTTATATCAATATTATGAGAACAAAGTGCTATGTATGTAAATATCTATACACAAAACAATAAATAATAGTGGGAATTTAAATGCATGAAGAAAAAATGAAGTATTTACTACTAGTGCCATCTATCCGCGAAGGGAGTAATAGCAGCGTTGCTTATTCGTTCTCAGCCACAGAATCGTCCGTGACACCTTGAAAAATAGAAATCCAAGTAATATTAAACTATTATCCCAGGAATCAAATATAAAAATCAATTCATAGTGAAAAATATGAGGTAGTTTATGGCTTAAGAAAAATTCGGTAGAAATTCAATCTTAATCGGTAGATCGGTAGAAAGTTTCAAAATTCGGTAGATCTACCGATATTTCGGTAGCTGTGGCATCCCTGTGAGTATTGAGTTTGAGTGGATGCTAGGAATCGGGAGGCGCGCAACCCTGCATTCGAGCATAATCGTTTATATTCGACTGGTTTAATGAATCAACATTAACTGCCGTAGTAAATTTATGGAACTAAATTATCTCGCATAGTATCGCTAAATTATTATGGCTATTGGATGCCGGTTAGAAAACTTTGGTTTACCGTGGCAATTCCACATTTGAATGATATAATAAAACACTTTCATTGGTGTAATAAGAAAAGCGTAGTAAGATCTGTTCAATAACTATAGCAACTCAATTTACTATGTCTATAGTGCAATTTTAACCGAATAGTAAGAAATGTATCAACCCTAGTAAGAATATTTTTGGTAAACCTTTCTCATTGAATCATTTCTTTCAGTGAAGAATTTAAATATCCGTTTCATTGTGCTCGTTAGGAGTTCTTTCCTTGCCAAAGTGGAAATACTGAACAGGAATTAAAAACTTATAAATTAATTTATACTTATATTTCAGATTTTTTTTGAAAAGAACTGAATATAAAATAAGAATATATTAATATACATATGTTTTTCCTTCATTTCGGTCATCCTGCCATTTGTCTCGTAATATATTTAACTCAGTATAAAAATGTTATATCTTTATACAAATTTCTTTATATTGAGAAGTAATACAGAAACCAATTAAACATAAATAAAGTTCTAGAGTGTATCGAAATATCCTACTCTTTTAATTGATGAACATATCAACTTGCTTCGATAGATTTACTAAAATGATATTTATATGTCGTCAGACAAAAAGTGTTGAATAATACAGCATATTATTTAGATTTCAATTTTATTTCGAATAGGGTATGATACTCGAGTAAACATTATATATTCATATTTTCATGGCATCTCTGGAGGATCTTTTCTTCTTGAGAAATTTCTGCACGTTACAAAACTCAACTTATAACGCATAGGTACGAAGATTTTCCATAATGGTTCACTAATTGGAAATTGTCGAACACATTCACATTCATCCTTCAATTACTTCAAATTTTAGGTTAGACCAGGGGTTGCAGCCTTTTGAGTCAGAAGACTCAAAATTTAGAAAATTTCAAAGTTTTTAAAAAGCCAGAAAAATTATCATTTCCAACAATAAATAGAACTTTAATTAATAAAGTTTTTTGATGAAAAAACTAATCTATTTATTCATTGATTGGCTCAGTGGTAGAGTAATTGACTTGGGAGCGGAAGCCCCAAGTTCAATTCCGAGGCTAGGAAAGGAATTTTCTAGTCACGGTAATCGCCACCATTCGCTGTTGGGTCAAAAATTAACAGTGCTGTGCCTAACGTGGCGTAAGGACACAGTAACAAAGCCTACACAGAACACAACTGGTTCTCCTAACTCAGGGCAAGCTCTTAGAGCTTATGAGGGGTCTCCTTGTGGAAGACCCAGGAGGATCAGTATAATAATAATAATAATAATAATAATAATAATAAGAATAAATAATATTTGCGTATGGAACTAAATGAAAACTCAATGAAACAAATGAACTCTCATCCAGTCAAACTACGGATGAAGACGGTCGATATAGGAGTAAGTGGGCATCATTTTCGATGGAGTGAACCTTCGATGCAGTGAACTTTCGATTCGGTGAACTTTCGATGCAATGAGTCTTCGATGGAGTGAGCCCTTCTCCAACCCGGAACCTTGTTACTCCTAATATTGCTAGTCGCGGAACCCTATCCGAACACAAATATTTTTTTGTCTGTATAATATATGATTTAGGATTTTCTAATAACAAATACATATACAATATAATATTACCCGGGGACATTCCAAGTGGAATGTCCGGGAACATCCCAAGTTGGATGTTCCGGGAATATTCCATATAAGACCGGGACATTGCGACTTAAATCGAACATGAATTGAACGTTCCGGGAACAACGTGTGCTATTAGGGTAGAGTGAATCGAATTCAATGAACAGATGGAATGGTCACTCTTTAGCAATACAAAATTAATGTATCAAAATTTGACGCTGGACGTATTGAAATTTCGGAACTAATCATCAATCACTTTGTCCGCCGTATTCACAAAGCATTCAATCTCCTTTAAGTCCTAACTGAGGTCCTCAGTTAAGGATAAATAAGAATCGCAACCTCGGTTAACGTATGTAACGATGGTGAAACAGGCCTGTTTCACGTTAATTTTCACATTAACTGAGGTTGCCATTCTTATTCATCCTTAACTGAGGACCTCAGTTAGGACCTAACGGAGATTGAATGCTTTGTGAATACGGCGGATTGCCTATCAATCTTCAATTCCAAAATTTCCTAATGACCCTGACAAAAAAGTTCAATCATTATGATGTTCCTTATCAGGCTAAATATTCCTTTCACCTTTTCGACCATTGATCGTGGAGTATACAAATTCTTGGATGACTCATGACCAAAGAAATACTTTAAGTAAGTAAGTAACTATTTAAGTTGTACTTACAGTAATTATAACAATAGATTCCTCTCAACAAATGAAACAATTTTTGCACACATGCCTTAGGGAACAGCGTGCTGTTATTTTTTCCAAATGTCTATTATTTTCGAATTTTGTACCCAAAAGAGATTAGATTCCACTAGCTGATGAAGAATTCGAGGTCAGATTCAATCCTGTCCGGCCAGCCGTTATCACGATAAGTTGAGTTCTTTAATGGGAATCATCGGAGAAACGATTTCGGAGTAATATCCATCTGAAATATTGTTTCCTCTATGACTCAACAAATTGGTTCAAGCACTGAAGTGAAGTCAGGAGCTTTTACGCGAATGTTCTATGGTCTACCCACCTCTATTGGACACTCTGCTACGAATTTAGCATCAATATATACCGTTTTCTCAGCTTTCATAATATATATAGATATATTTCATACCATTTAAATGACAGACTTCAGTGGAGAATCGTAAATGATCACAGATTTTTTAATTGTGACATAGGTAGGTATTCTATTGGAATTGAAATACTAAACACTTGTGCCTCATGTAACTCCAGGAAACAATATTCACGAATTTAATGGGTCGGCATTCTACAGGTAATAACCGAGTCTTAATTGAATCAGATTTATACATTTTGAGTTATAGAAGAAATAACAACAATATTTCAAATAAGAATAACTCAAAAACAATTTGGCCGATTATGCCAATTTGGATGCAGAAAATTGGAAGTCGCTATCTCATTTCATTCGAAAGTTATCGAGGCAAGGGTCACCCATCCAGCTACTGAACTCTTCCAAGACTGCTCGGATCCCCAACAATATAGGTAGATTCAATCGTGTTCAAACTTACGATCATCACGAAATTTTGCATGAATTTTTGCGTTAGCATTCTATAACTAATAACCATGTTTGAATTAGATATAATTACATAGGTACCCAGGTAACACAGACCTCGCATAGAGGTCTCTGAGAGGTTACAATGTGGACGAAAATGCGAGCTCCCAATGTGAGATCCTCAAGATATCACATAGATAACCAGAATAAGATATTCCTATTGCGAGCTCCTAAAGATATCCAACAGATAACTAGACTAAGACATCCTGTTGCGAGATCCTCAAGAAATCACATATGTAACCAGAATAAGACATTCCCATTGCGAGCTCCTAAAGATATCACACAGATAATCAGAATAAGATATTCCTATTGCGAGCCCTTAAAGATATACCCCATTTGGAGGTGATAGGGAGGTTTGGGCTATCTCCCTGCGATATCGCAGTACGCATCTCAAAATATTCCCCAGGGTGGGCAGTTTGAGAACTTCCCCATGTGGTATCTCTGAGATGTTACTGAGCTCATCCCCTGTGGCAGACATTTGGAGGTGATAGGGAGGTCTGGGCGACCTCCCTGCGATATCGCAACGAACCTCTCGAAATATTCCCCAGGGTGAGCAGTTTGAGAACTTCCCCATGCGATATCTCCGAGATGTTACTGGGCTCATCCCCTGTGGCGGACATTTGGAGGTGATAGGTAGGTCTAGGCGACCTCCATGCGATATCGCAATAAACCTCTGAAAATATTGCCCAGGGTGAGCAGTTTGAGAACTTCCCCATGTGATATCTCAGAGATGTTACTGGGCTCATCCCCTGTGGCGGACTTTTGGAGGTGATAGGGAGCTCTTGGCGACCTCCCAGCGATATCGCAATAGGCGTCACAATATCCCGGCAAGAGCTCGCCGAGACATCTCTGGGAGGTCCCTGTGTTACCTGGGTATATAATATTATTAATATATTTTTTTTAATTTTCTAGTGATGCGATTCTCATTTCAAAAACGTCTTTGTGTCAGTATTCTACAACTAGCTACCAAGTTTCAATTCGATCGGATCTGTATTGGTTGATGACAAAATTATAACTCGGAAAATGCCAATTAACGAACTTGTTCGTCGTATTGCGACAGCCGGTCGGCCGAAGATAATCGAATTCAAACTTGAATTCTTCAAGAGTGGGTGGAACCTAATCGTTTCAGACCAATCTTGGCAAAAAATTCGAAATTTATAGACATTTGGGCAAAATGATAACGCGATGTTCCCCAGAACATACGACAATAGAACATGCCCGCAAAAGCTGCTGACTTCACGTCAGTGCTTTTCTCGAATTTATGCTTTCAACCTTTTCGCATATTTGGCTCAGGTTGGAAGATACAGGATGTTGAAATTTTAAAAAAATCATCTCTTCTTTCCTAGCACGAGACAACAGAAGAAGCGAATATTCTAAGAGTTGTAAGACAGGGTTGCATTATCTCTCCATTGTTATTCAATATATATTGAGAATATATCTTCAGAGAGACTCAGAATTCGGCATCCTTCTCAATGAAGAGAGAATAAACAATATCCGTTACGCTGACGATACGATCATTTTCGCAGACAGTTTGGAGACAATACAACACCTTATGGATGAACTAACAGCTTCCAGCCAATTATATGGTCTCGACATAAACAACATAGATAGGACAACATAATGATCATCAGCAAGAAAAACATAAGTGCCTGTCAACCAAAAACCTATAGAACGAGTAGGCAACTTCACTTACCTCGGAACTAATGTGAATGAACAATGGAAACATTCACGGGAAATACTCAGCAGAATTGATAAAGCCAGGTCTGCGTTCGACCGGATGAGAAAATTGTTCAAAAGACATCACATAACACTAAACATCAAACTTCTCCGTCTTGTTCTATGGAGTAGGATCGTGGAAACTTACTCAAGACACAACCAAAAGACTTGAGATATTTGAGATGTGGCTATAGCGGAGAATTTTGAATATATCGTGGATGAAACATATATGTAACTAATAATTAGTGACCGACCGAAAGTTCGGTTTCGGTTTCGGTTTCGGTTTCGGCCAGTTTCGGCCAAGAAATCTAGTTTCGGCCTTAGTTTCGGTTTCGGCCCAAAATGGCCGAAACTTTCGGCCGGGCCGAAACTTGAATGTTCGTGAATTATCCTGGTCGTTTGTCCAGGAGTTACAAGTAGGTATACTTACATAATTGTCGTACGAGTTATTGTGATCTATATTTGTTATCACTGAGAATTCATGAGAATTCACTTTAATGATTATTAATTAGATTACATAGGGTGATTCCAAATAAGACGTGAAACTTGGAGTATGACTCATTAGCTGTTGTTTAATCCATATTTATTAATAACCGAAAATCAACGGTTTTGGAGTTCGGGTGATTTTTAAAAGATTTCTGAACTTATAGTACATATTTCGTCAATTTTTTCTACGTTGACCAAATTTGGTGATAATTTTGGTTTATTTTCATCAGAAAATAATATGATATGTACAAAACTAAGCTGTATAAGAGGTTGAAAAAGAAATAGTATGATTTGAAATGTGGTGTATGAATGAATGAAAAATCAATTTCTAATATCAATTTGTCTGCAACTTTCGAATTTCACAATTTTGTATGCCAAAATTATTTTAAAAACTTGCCAAATTCCTTCTTCTTTCTCTAAAAGATTTCGTTAGATTGCGTAACTAGTTTCGTATCAGCAGATTTTTTATAAGCAACCTTTTGAATGTCCGGCATTTAAAATAGTGAATGTGTATCAAAAGACAGCGTGAGTAAATTTCAGGCGGAAAATAACAACTGAAGGCATCAGAAAGACGGCACGTGCTAGCCTATGGAATGGTGGAACATAATTTATGAATACATTTTCTAATGTAGTTTCGAGCTTAGTTGCAACAAAAAAATATTGAATTCGGTATTTTCCTCTTTTTGCTTCTTATATCCCCTTTTAAATCATACTAATTCTTTTTCAACAGAACCATTCCTCAAATATCTCGGAAACCGTTGATTTTTGGTCATCAATTAAAATGGTTCAAACCACAGCAAATGATCCATACTAACACCTCCTCTGAGGTTCCCGTCTGATTTGGAATCACCCTGTATGCTTCGACTGATTATTTTGAAAACTTGGTAATACCCCAATAATAAATAAAGATCTCAAAAAAATGTTTTTTTCATTTTATTTAACACTCCTTAACTATTTTTATGTATATGCCAATAAAATTGTAAAAAATACAGTAGATTTCAGTATGAAATACGAGGGTGGTTCAAATATGATCGAGACAAACGTTACAGACGGCGCGCATGCGTGGTTTGAAAGTCGCGGCTGGAGTATACAGTAGCTGGGTCCCTTACAAACAGTGTGACATAGTTTTCAATGCAAACCGGTAGTTTATGCGTGTGCTATAGCTATGAGTGAACGTGAAGTGCCGACTGCCGTTGCGCAACGTATTGTCATTCGTTTTTTAGTGTGGGAAGGCGTTAAAAACACTGAAATTTTTATGCGTTTAAAAAATCAGTTCGGTAGTGAGTGTCTCAGTAGGGCTGCTGTGTTTAAATGGGCGAAAGCATTCAAGGATGGCCGTGAAACTGTTCATAACGAGCCGCACGAACGTCGACCGCGTACCAGCGTTACAGATGACAACATTCTCCGCGTTTTGGGACCGGCAGGGCGTGCTGTACGTCGACTTCCTAAGGACACAACGTTCCATCAATGCTGCATACTACTGTAACCTTCTGAAAACGTACGTGAAACCTGCTTATCGCTCGAAACGGAGGAAAATTCCAGCACGAAGTGCGATTCTTCTCCAGGATAACGCACGCCCTCACACCGCACGTCTCACGCTCGATACAATATCGGAATTGGGATGGGAGCTACTAGAACACCCCCCCTATAGTCCGGACTTATCGCCCTGCGATTACCACATGTTCGGACCACTCAAAGAAGCCCTCGGAGGTCAACGATTCAACACTGACGATGCAGTAGAAGAATTCGTGCGCAACTGGCTCTCTGAGTTACCCAAGGAATTCTTCGATAACGGCATCAAAAAACTTCCAGAAAGGTGGGAGAAATGTGTATCTCATGCGGGAGACTACCTGGAAAAGCTGTAAATTTTTGTAAATTTTTTTGATGGTTAATAAACGTGTCATAGCATTTGTCTCGATCATATTTGAACCACCCTCGTATAAAGTTTCGGTTTCGGTTTCGGCCGAAACTGAGACGCTGGCCGAAAGTTCGGTTTCGGTTTCGGTTTCGGCTGAAATACCAGTTTCGGTCGGACACTACTAATAATGCTCTCAGATGGTTGGGTAAAGACAAATAAGTGCTAGAAACGGTGAATATTCGGAAACTCCAATATCTCGGACACATAATGAGAAACGAAAGTAGTTTTCAGCTATTGCAGACCGTATTGCAAAAAAAAAGTGATGGGAAAACGGAGTGTTGGAAGGATACGGATTTCATAGTTGAAAAATCTAAGAACCTGGTATGATGTGGGCACAACAGAGCTTTTCCGAGCAGCAATCAACAAAGTTAAACTAGCATGTATGCTAGCCAACATCCGAAACGGATAGGAAGATTAAGAAGAAGATGACACGTATTCTTTCTATGATTTTTTTCCTACTAAAACATAATAAAATAAGCATGACGAAACCAGATTTAGTTTATCTTGAGTCATTTCAAAAATATTTATTTAGAAAATGAAATAATCTGTAATCATTATTCCTTGGTGAGATATTCTCCATTGAATGTTACAGAATCTGATAAAAGTTCCAAAAAGCTAACCAGTTTTATGGATCCATCCAAGATCTTCCCCCGAGGCCTCGGAATCCTCGCCCTCACAAAACTGTGATTTCTCCGTTTACACTTCATTAGAATACATCCGGCAATATTTATCGAGACCACTATCCATAGAGACTAATTATTGATGTGGTCGGAGCGGTTGTATGATATTATTAAACCATATTGTATTATTATTATTATTATTATTATTATTATTATTATACTGATCCTCCTGGGTCTTCCACAAGGAGACCCCTCATAAGCTCTAAGAGCTTGCCCTGAGTTAGGAGAACCAGTTGTGTTCTGTGAAGGCTTTGTTACTGTGTCCTTACGCCACCTTAGGCACAGCACTGTTAATTTTTGACCCAACAGCGAATGGTGGCGATTACCGTGACTAGAAAATTTCTTTCCTAGCCTCGGAATTGAACTTGGGGCTTCCGCTCCCAAGTCAATTACTCTACCACTGAGCCAATCGCACTACATGAATAAATTATGAGAATTAGGATATTCAAGGAGTTTTCAGTCTGAGAATAGGCGATGATGAAATTGTGTATAATCTTATGGTGTAAACAATCGGATATTGAATTAAAATCAAGTGGAAATGTTTGTATTGTGTGAACAATAATGGAATATTTTTGATAAAAATGCTGCATAAAGAACCAAATCAGAAAAATCAAGTGAGTAAATAGGATTCCACAAACAATTTCATTGAATTTCAAGCATCAGATGAAAAAGCCTTTAGAAATTCCATAATGCAGATTATAGTAAGAATATTCTGTGTTGATCGTGTGAACAAAGTGCAGGAGTATATTAGGACATCATGAAATCTTCAAACGCTTGTAACTTTTTGCCTGAACCAAATCTAGAGAAAGGGTAAACAAGAAAGTGTTTATATGATGAGAGGAATCTGGTTAGTGTACAACTTAAATACTCACCTTGTATGTTCCGAGTTTCAGCAATTTCGATAGATCATTAATATTTTTCACAAATTTCCGGTCCCTAAGTTTCACCATGATAAATGAGAAATCGATTCACTATATTATCTTGCATTATATCATCTTGATCTCTCTATTCTTGATGAAATCATATCTTGGATACTATTCTAGAGTCACAAAATCGGATTGGCAGTCTATAGATTACTAAAAGGGACAGAAAATCACGCTGGAATTCAGTGTTACAATTACAAAGATTTCTCATTCTAACGCTTGAATTATTAATCATTTCAAATGTGACTAGTGTATGATGGAGGTTACACGGTCAATCTGGCATCAGTTCAGTCTGACATCAATCATGGATTGATGTCAGATTGACGGAAAACTGATTGTCTACGCGTACACAGATGGTCCGGATTAATGGCCAACTTGATGTCAGATTGACGGTGTAACCTCCGTCTAAGGTGTATGACGGATCATCAGTCCATCAGTTTACGCGTATACAATCTGTCATCAATCTGATGCCAGACTGAACTGATACCAGATTGACCGTTTAAGCATGCATGCAAAGTGCATTGGATGTAAAGATTATTGAGATCCCAAAGAGTAAAAGAGCATTACGAATTGGGACATGAAGATGAACGGAATATAGTTTAATAAATAACTAGACCAAAACTAGGATAGACTAATGAGGTTATGGAGGATTGGAACAAAATACGAAGATGGACACTGAAATTATCTTCAGTACTATATTACTTCTTTAGAGGGTTTTTTAAATAATCAAGATACTTATATTCCATTTGAAATCTTATATTGTAGATTTAATATTCATTATCATCAATAATGATAAACATTTTCTCAATGATTTATAACGTGAAATTGCCTAACAAATTTAGCAACAAATGATCAATGGAGACTAGATAAATTGAAATTACCAAGGTCTCCACATATTGTCCACGTTTTTGACCAAATTCAGGCTTCCATCGAATTTTTCATTACGATCTTCTCGTATCACATCATTCGTTTGGGGATTGGAGGTAGAAAGCGATGGGAAATTATCTTGATGCTTTATATTGACACCCAAAGCATTCGCTAGTTGAAGATAATGCTCAGGTAGAAGTAAGAGGTAGTTTCCGTCAGTCTTCTCTTTTTCTTCTTTGATTTGATTGTGTTTTGACGAGATAGCATCCGCGAAGGCTTCGGTTTTGTTGTTATTTTCTTCAGAAAGATGTAAACGTTCTTCCACGGGAGGGCTGTGTGGTCGAAGATCCATCTCCACTTCCGTGATGCAACTCTCGAGGTGCCTCAGTAATCTTTGCCGGATACCAGCATCTAGGATGGTCATGGTTTGGACATCTGGGGTTTCAAGGTACCTCTGGACTTCTCGGACACAATCAGTGTAACCAGCCTTATATTGGTTTACTCCTTTCACATCCAAACTTCTATGACGTTGGAAATGACGCACTGTGAGCTCTAGGATGTCCGCTTTTTCTAATTTTGAGTGTTTGGTCTTTTCAGCCTTCGCACTGTCCAAAATCAGGGTTTTCAGAGCTGCTAGGCTTTGGTTGATGCGAGCGCGTCTTCTCTTCTCCATTAGCGGTTTGTTGGCCCGACGAGGCTCAGATGGTCGTTTGTTTTTGGCTGTCATGTTATTTTCAATCGCGACTAGACACTCGATAAGAGTACATTCAGGACAGTTTGTCTTTTTGCACTAAACACACTCGTCGGTTAAATTTCTCAAGAGCACACGATAAATCACTGAAACTAGATAGACTGGAATAGAAGGATAAAGTTCGCATAGAAAGAAGTTGTAATTCGTGCGTCTGGAGGCGGTGTGTGACCGATAAGCAAGATCCCGTGGGCAAGTGGGCGAGCGATGTGTTGGCGTGACGGCGGGTCGAGCTGACGGTGCTGTAAGGGCGGTCGGCGCGTGCGGTGCCACGGAGCCGCGAGGACAGCGGGGTAAGGGGTCGATTTAGTCGCGTGCCGACACCGCCACATCACACCAACAGATCCGATCAGTGCATCTCAAAATGTGTACGGTAATCTGGAATTCAATCTAATTTTTAGGCATATAAATTCCTCTAAAAATTCGAGCTTATAAATTCATACATGTCGTACCTACTGATTTATACCTTTTTCATCTCCATATAGTCGTCTTCAGTTTCAATATCCATTTCTGTATTATTCTAGGATTTTTACATCAGTCGCCTACGGGTTGATTTAATTACGCTCCTAACATTTCGTCTTTCACTTCTTTAGTATTCAAAACACTGCTTCAGATATTTACACACTTTATTTACAATACAACCTGATAATAGTATATTATTTATTAAGGAGGAGAAGTGTCACTTTTCATGGCGAGCTTGAGTTTGAGGTAATTGAAAGCGGTCTTTCACTATTATTAATACATATTATAATTAATATCTATCTTGATACTAGAAATCTGCCCCTGATCCGGTAAGAATAAACAATTTTTAGAACAACTATATTAGCATACAAACGAAGGATTTTCGAGATGAAAATAGTATTTGATTAAAATGGTTCTGGATACTCGTTCAGAGTTCACACAGCAAACATTTAGCTTAACTTTCGTCGCGGAAAACAAGGACATTGAACAAAATACTCAAAATACTAAATTTCAGCAAACGGTTCGACCAAGTAGGACTTTCCACAAGAAACTAGAATAAACAAAGATTCGAATTTAATTTGACATGTCGATAATTTTGCCCATAAAATTTCTACTACCGGCATCTATCGGCGAAAACTGAAGTAGAACAAAATCCTTGTATTTTGACAGTATTTGGACCGCAAATCGGCAGAAAATATGTCAAAGAGTGTCTTCACCATGTATTCTATGCATCTATCTTCCGCTATGCATCTATCTTCCACGATCGTTTTATAATTGAATGAAGAATGGAACATTTGCCTAGTTACGGTTGTCACGTGAAATTCATTCTGACAGATATAATTAATAGTTATCATTTGCAAGCTGGTGAGAAGTGGTTGAAAGTGAAAATGTCTTCAGAAATTGAGGTTTTCGCGAATGAAGCAGTCTCTTCACTTCGACCATCGAAGTTATAACGACATACGACTGTTCCCAAGTCGCAGTGGTTAAATTCGGAGCTACTAGAACTCAGGGATCCGCGGTCTAGCTCCAGTGGAGATGGGAGTTGGTTTCTAAAAAGGGAACCTAGTAAATGGGCGCCAGGTAAATTTAAGTCTCCCAGATACCCCAGCGCAATGTAATAATTCCTAAATTCACCAAAAGAATATGCACGCTAAAAACAAACAATTTATTCCAGTAGCCTACAACCCAGGTCTTTAGCTTCAATAAAGTAAAACTACTGTGAAACCCTGAATAAAGGTGGCGGAAACTGTACGTAGATAATATTATTATTTGATTCAAATACGCGTCGCCCGAGCTCAGGCGCATCCACGTTTCTTATTTATGATCATATATGACTACCACAAATCTTTCCCCAATTTCCGCTTTAAAACAACAATAATAATTTATATAATTGATGATAATAAGTTCACGTTATATATATATAGCAGGTATAAGATATGTTTCGAGATATGTTTCCTATAACTTGCGTGCTGATTATCCTTATTCCTGAACGTAATACTGCGTAGATGGTCTCGCAATACTGTCCTCTTTCTCTCTGTGCTCGTAGTCTGCAACCCTCGATTGAATGTCCCACAGCGTTGCTTACTGGCCACCTTGTATATACTCGGGATCTGCAACCCTGCGTTGGCTGTCTCACAGCGTTACTTATGGACCACCTTGTATATACTCGAATGCCTCAGTGCTACTCTTCCTGACATAAAAATCCTTCTCTTCCTGACATAAAAAATCGTGCTGGCATAAAAATCGTGCTGGCATAAAAATCGTGCTGGCATAAAAACCCTGATGACAGAAAAGAATCCATCAGTGACCTCTCTCTGATAAGAAACAAATGAATTTTCCCAACACATAATAATTTCGGCTATCAGAATATTAATCAGACCATTTATTCGTTGTTATGCAATGGTTATAGAATTCGTACATACCCTGATGTTCGGGGCCGTCCTGCACACGCCCGCTTCGAAACCAAATCTGGCCGTGCCTCCACCAAATAATCCCTCAAGCACACAGCGATGTTCTGGACACAGAAAGATAATTACGACCCAAGGGCGTAGCCAGGGGGGGTTTGGGGGGTTTGGGGGTTCAAACCCCCCCCCGAAATGTTATTACCCTCTTTAAAAAAAAATTTTTGGTGCAGAAAGTGACTCTCACATCCCCCAAAACCCCCCCCGAAATTAATTCCTATTTCAAAACCCCCCCCGAAATTAATTCCTGGCTACGCCCTTGTTACGACCTGAATTGTTTCCACTAGAAATGACGAGAATAGAACATCTAACACATACCTGACCAAGCCGCCAAGATTGTTCACGTGTTCAACTCGGATTTGCAAAAGGCTTTTATATCCTCTTTCGAGACAAGTGACGGTTATATGTTATCCTTCCCAATCAAACCAATATAACTCTCACTCTTAATCCGATTTTCAAAAATATATCCAATTAAGAAGATTCCAATAATTCTACCAGAGTTCCGCAAATACGTTCAACCTATGCTTCCTTCGTTGAATGTTCACAAAATGGACGACTTCATCTGACCGACGCACTCACTAAATTTCAGACTGTCATAATGCAACAACATTGCCAACTCATTCGGCCCCTTGAATACAACAATTATTTAGCGTCGATTGGTACCACTGAGACCCAACCTCAAATTCAATATCAACACGAACGATAACCTTACCGCACGCCGAAGGTAAACAAACGAATGTTACAAAGTCTATTGAAAAATATTCTGCAGCTTATGATCGTGAATTGGTGCAATTCGAAAAACGTGACAGTTTACCAAGAGAATGTGCTTCTATAGCATATTTCAACTTAATGGCTACAGCAAAAAAATGGAAATCCTCTACTTTGTGGGCCCGATATTCAATGATAAAGTCACAACTAGCGATCAAACATAAAATAGATATTGATAAATATCTGAAGTTGCACGCATTTTTGAAAAATTCCAATTAAGGGTATCTTGCAAAAAAATCAAGAGTTTTTTCTAAGGAAGAGTTTGAACGTTTTCTCTTCGAAGCACCGGATGTTTCATATTTAGGATTAAAGGTAACTATCATATTTTAAGTAATTATAATTTTGTATTTTGATGACGCAGTGATTGTGGCTGAAGACGAAGATGACCTGCAGAGACTGCTATATTCATTATTTTTAGAAGCATGCAAATATCAACAACAAAAACAAAGTCATTAGTCATAAGCAAAGAACCCCAAAGATGCAAACTTGTCGTCGCAGACCAACCAATAGAACAGGTGATGACATTCAGCTATCTCGGCGTACAGATATCTTCGAACCAAGATAGAACATACGAAGTTCGTGAGCAGGCAAATAAAGCATGTAGAGTGGCAGGTGCACTTCGCGACGTCATATTCAACAACAAATATATGAGTAAACATTCAAAGACTAGGATCTACAAAACTTGTGTCCGGCCTATCATGACATAAGTCATAGAAACCAAAGCGGACAACAAAGAACTAAGTCCATCCTCAGAACAACTGAAATGAAGATACTAAGAACCATATCTGGATATACGCTGAGGGACAGGAAGAGGAACACAGCCATCTTAGAAGAGTGCCAAATCCAGGACATTGTCAAATGGGGAAGAGCACGACGACGATACTGGAACAACCAAGTCAGCAGAATGAACACGGGAAGAATAGCTAAGATCGCCCGAGACGGAATCCCAAATACCAGAAGACCCATCGGCAGACCTCCCAAACGCTGGAAAGATTCCTGGGTGTCTACATCCATAGAGGATTAGAGTGGAATTTACAAGCCTCAGGCTTAACATAAGATGAAGAAGAAGAAGATCACGTGGTTGTTTCAGATTGTTCTATTATTCGGAGTAGCTGGTGCCTGCAGATGTGACGAAATGGTGAAAATGAAAACTACAGATATCGAGGACAAGGGAAATATTATAATGGTCAATATTCCTGATAGTAAAACGAGAAAAGTTCGAACATTCACAGTTATTAGTGAGATTAATCTAAATATTTATCGGAGATACACTGCGTTAAGACCTAACGATTTCGTTGAAAATAGATTTTTTTTTGAAATATCAATCTGGAAAATGCTACAGAGCTGTGATGGAATACATAGTATAGGAAGTGTTCCAAGAAAGGTTGCCACTTTTTTGCAATTGAATCATCCAAACGAATACACATTCATTGAGGCGAACTTCTGCTACACTACTAATAGATGGAGGAGCCAACATTGAGTCTTTGAAACGACACGGAGGTTGGAAGTCAAGTAGTGTAGCAGAAGGGTACATCGAGGATTCGCTGCGAGATAAGAATGAGATTGCTGGTAGGATATTGAGCGTTAACGATTTCCCTGTAACTAGCAACTTTGAAGACTCTAATGAGGCATCAGCTTTGGAACAGAATCCGAGACAGAATCCTACCAATTCATTATTACATGGTTTTAATTTTCAAAATGTGACATTGACCAATTATTGTACAATGTAACTTCAATGAATAAAAAATGGTTCAAGCCCTGTGGACAGGAGCTTTCTGGCGCTCTAGTTCAAACAGACAAATTATATCTCCGAAAGTATTGGTTTCTCAGAATTGGAAATTATATCAATGTATTCAAATGATAGAACTGCATCATAAAGGAAATTCAATTCAAATAATAGTTTATTTATCAAGATTAAATGAGCAATCTCAGAATGAGAACTGCGACATGGAAGAAATCAAATTAAATCTGGCCAATTTTGCAAATAACGAACTTAACCGAGATATTCATCTCGCTAACCTACTCTGAAAATTTCAACTACCTAGCTCAGTCCGTTCGAGAGTTATTGTAGAAAAACTTTTTTTAAATTTTCAAAAATTTTTTTGACACTTTGCGGTAACCTGGTCAATACAAAACTTCACATGCGTATAAAGGTCATGATTCTACACTCTGATGCTGAATTTCAGATAGATCGAGTGATCAGTCCCGGAAATATTCATAAAAAATATTTTTACTAAAATCGGCCATAACTCCGAAACCGCTTGATGGATTTTGCCCATTCACGAACTTGTCCGAGATATTTACGCTCCAAACCCACTTCGCAATTTTCAATCCTCTAACTCCTTTCTTTCGAGAGTTATCGTGCCTACGGGCGGCCGGACCGGCCGGACAGAATCGATTTCGACCTCGGATTCTTGATCAGTGAGTCGAACCAAATCGTTTGAGACCATTTTCAGCCAAAAATTCGAAAATTACAGACATTTGGGCAAATTGATAAGCACTCAGTTCCGAGGAACTAGAGCGCTAAAAAGGCACGCGGACTGATATAGAGAACTACAGACCGATTTCAATTATATGCAATTTTTGTAAAGTCTTTGAAATTTTGTTACAAGGAGTTCTGTATCAACACGTTAACAATTCTATTTTAGACCAACAGCAAGGCTTCGTTAAAGGACGATCAACAACAAAAAATCTAGCCGTGTCACAGCCGTGTAGCGGAAAATATTGATAGCAAAGATGTTATTCACATGGATATGACCAAGGCATTTGATAGACTTGACCATGGTTTGATACTACAAAAACTCTCGAATTTTGGCTTATCCAGTAAGCTACTTGCATTATTTAAATCGTATGTATGCAACCGCAAGCAGTATGTGCAGTTAAATAGATTTATGTCTTACAGATACCTCGCCAAATTATGTGTTCCGCAGGCATCCAACCTAGGCCCACTATTGTTTGATATTTTCATTGATGATATTGGTGACATAATTGAACGAAATTTCTTCCTGTATGCTGGTGACGTGAAGATTTTCTCTCCTATCGGGGATGTTTCTGACTGTGAGAGACTATCACAAAATCTAAATCAAGTCAGTCTATGGTGTAGTCGTAATAAGTTAACGTTTAATCCTGCTCTATGTCGGGTAATGACATATACATTGAGATATGATCCAATTATATTTGATTATGAGATAGATAATCATTCTCTAGACCGACCTTCTAATTTTAAGGATCTTGTAGTTACTTTCGACCCAGAGCTGTCTTTTAAAGATCATGTGGACGATATAGCTATCGTAGCAAACCGCATGTTTGGATTTCTCATTAGAGTGGGTCATGACATTAATAATACGGATACACTCAAAGCTCTTTACTATGCGACGTCGGAGAGTCGGGGTTTGGTATTAAATTCTTCATCTCCTGTCGGGGGGTACCCTGTTTGCACCCTTCAAATATAATGTTAATTCAAACTATACAGGGTGACTCTTTCAGTTGTACATTAATTTTAATCATATATTCTTCTCACCAAATAAAACACTTTTTTCATTTCTAATTTTTCCAGGTTCTTCTCAGGTAAATTATATATAAAATATCTATGACATTAATGATGGCCGAGAAAAAGGTACGGTAACGTGGTTCACAACTTGATTCGGGATTCCAACGCTCAGGGGCGGATCCATAAAAGTAATGAGATTTCTGGAGTTTCTGATTTTATAACATTTAATGAAGAATATCTCGAAAATGATGCGTTTAAGAAGAAATGATGAAGAATAATTGTATGTTCTAAAATGATTCAATATTCTCTAAATTACCCAAGAAAAACTATATCTGTTTCTTCACGTTTAGTTCGTTTAGTTTTATGAACCCACGAGTCTGTAACTAGAAGTGGAAGTAGGAATACTGATATTTAGAGAATATGTACCATAGTTATAGGAAACTTCATACCCACTTTCATTTCATTCGGAAAAAGTATGTCAAAGTTACAAAATAAAAACTGGTTTTTTTCGAAAAAAAATTTTTCACCTTATCTCGTTTCCATAGTTTTCTATTCCATAAATTACTCTGCAACTTACTTTCTCAAATCATACCTGATTTCATGATAAATAATCAATTAAATCAATTATAATCTATCAAATTTCACCTGAATATCATAATTCCAATTTTAACTTCTAAACATGAAGCTTTACTATATTATTATGTTAAACATATTAAAACGAAAACCTTTAGGATTTTCACCCTTTGACAATTTAAAAACATTCCTAAAAGATCAAAATGTTGTATTTTAGGCTGCCATCAGTGTTGGTCAACGTTTCTAAAAAGGTGCAAATGATTTATTCAATGTAATACATGATACATGGTAACAGAAAACCATAACAATACATACGAGATGTTGCAAATAAATAACTAATAGTGTGATCAATGAGTTTTTCTGAAATAAACTTATATTCAACTGTTTTTGAATGGGATTCCGTGCAACTGAATACTTCATTTCGAGAGTAATAATGATTCTGAGATAAACCTACCATCATAACTGTTATAATCCCGTTTTTAGCGTGGCTTCCTGCACATAGAGCAAAATAATGTTTTTTTGAACAGAAAGAGATAACGACTTGCAATTTTTAGAGTTGGTTGCGAATGTAACCGTCGAGTTCGTTAATGGGCATAATCGGCTCAATGGTTTCGGAGTTACCCATCTGAAATTCACTCAAAATACAGATCCGATCGAATTGAAACTTCGTAATAAGCTGTATAAAATTTTTGTAAGCTTTCGTAAGAATCGTATTACTAAAAAAAAAATTTAAATTTTTCTTCAAAAATGTTATATTTCAGAAACCATCCTCTGAAATTCCCCTCAAATCCCGAAGCGGCATTTTATTTTCCTAATATTTCCAAAACTACAGATCTGATCGAATTGAAATCTATAGTACTCGGTTGAAAAATTGCTATTGAGGAAATAACATCCAAATTTCAGATGGGCATAGCTCCAAAACCGATTGGCCGATTATGCCTATAAACAAACTCAGATGTAGCATTCAGATGCTCAACCTACCCTAAAAATTTCAAGTCGCTGTCTCTTTCCGTTCTCAGGTTATATTTTTCAATATATTTTTTTTAAATTTCTAGTGATATGATTCTCACGAAATTTCACAAACGTGCTTTGGTTTATATTCTACAACTATTCACCAAGTTTCAATTCGATCGGATTTGTATTGGTTGAAAACAAAATTGTTACTCGGACCATTGGGCCGATTATGCCCATTAATGAACTTGTTCGTCGTATTGGGATGCGCCACCTACCCTGAAAATTTCAAGTCGCTAGCTCTTTCCGTTCTCAAGTTATCGTGGCAACGGCCGGCCAGACAGAATCAAATTTGACCTCAAATTCTTCATCGGTGAGTGAGCCCAATCGTTTGAGACCATTTTAGGCAAAAAATTCGAAAATTACAGACATTTGGACAAATTGATAAGCACTCTGTTCCGAGGAACAAGAGCGCCAAAAAAAGCGCTATGTGAGGCGTGATTAGATCAAGAACGCGCAAAAGCTCCTGACTTTACGTCAGTGCTTTCTAAGATTTTGTATTTCATGAAAACCTAAATGATGCATTAAGATTGAATTATTTTCATTGGGTCCAGAAATGTATTTGTGAAGCTGTCTTATCAAATATTGCCTGTGAACAAGTAGAACATATTAGCAAGTATGAAAACGATTTTAATGGGTTAATGACTTGAGCTCTCAATATAGTAAAATTAGAATAATTGGGTATACTAGAATGAGTTGCGACATTACCAAAGAGATCAGTTACACTCACGTTACATCAAGGGTAGCTTCGAAATCGAAATTATAAAAATATTATCAATAATAATGAAACATATAATGAATAACTTTCATTAGTATGATAACAGTGTACAAGGCTGGAAATAAAAACAAATCAGTGTAAGCGTAGGTGCAGTCTAGCTTCAGTGCCTACTCTACTAAACCAGCCAGCACACACCAATATAGATCTATACAGGGTCTTTCACGAGGAACCTCACCCATATTTATACGGGAAACTACTGAACGTATTTTCATGAAATTCAGCACTTATAAGTACTTCACGATGCTGATGAAATCTAAAATATTTTCAAGGCATGAGCACCTCCGGTTTTTCCGGAAATGACGTCAACTTCCGTTTTTCAAATTAGAACATCATTTTTTCAATGCAGAAATAGATTCCTTAGAAAATTTCAAGTTATTTTGATGTAACTTTTTTCAGTTTTGGTTGGAAAATTCTCTCTGAGCGGGAAAATTCGAAAAAAAAATCGAAAATAGAGCTCCGCTGAAACAAGAATAACTTCGAGGTTTTTGGATGGAAAATTTTCATTTTTGGGATTTTTCAAGATGTAAGATTGATGTATCCACTTTAAAAATCGAAATCGCGATTCATGATACAGGGGGTGAAAAAATCGCTTTCAAAGTTAGGGATGACAAAATCGTGAAAAATCAATATTTTCAAATTAGAACCCCATTTTTTTTATGGCAGATATTGAATCTACGTTAAAAAATAATGTGAGTGTATGCATCACACCCTTGCCCTAAAATGGATATTTTCTGAGTTATTCACAAAAAACTGTTTTTCGTCTTGAATTTTCAGCTATTTCTTTTCCCTTCACGCCAAAAAGATGAAATTTTCAGGAACTGTTATTTGAACCATGCTGTAGATTTTTCACCCCTTCTTGAAACCGACTTCAAGTTACTATTAGGAGAACCATGGCAAACTCTCGCAGTTATAACTAGAGAAGATGCTCAAAGTTTTGACCGTTAATTTCTAGACATTTATTTATACGTCTCAGGAATGCTTCGTGCGTTGCTCTTCTTGTTTCTTCGGGAGGAAGAGATCTGCAAACTATGAATCTAAAAATCTAAACAAACCTGAACGCATTTCTGACTCGTTCTATGCAGTCCTCTTTATCAGTCAGGGGAGTTGAGTAGACAATATTTTTTATCCTACCCCAAACATAATAGTCTAAAGGAGTTAAATCGGGAGAACGTGGTTGCCAAAGATGTGGACCATTGTTCGCCAACCATCGATCTTCAAATAGCCTGTAGAGGATATTTGACACATTGAGTGAATTGTGTGGAGGCGCGCCATCTTGTTGATACTATAAGTCATTATGGTTCTGTACTAGCGGCTCAATTATTTGAGTCGATATGTCAGAATATCTATCTCGAGGTTTTTGGATGGAAAATTTTCATTTTTGAGATTTTTCAAGATGTAAGATTGATGTATCCACTTTAAAAATCGAAATCGCGATTCATGATACAGGGGGTGAAAAAATCGCTTTCAAAGTTAGGGATGACAAAATCGTGAAAAATCAATTTTTTCAAATTAGAACCCCATTTTTTTATGGCAGATATTGAATCTACGTTAAAAAATAATGTGAGTGTATGCATCACACCCTTGCCCTAAAGTGGATATTTTCTGAGTTATTCACAAAAAACTGTTTTTCGTCTTGAATTTTCAGCTATTTCTTTTCCCTTCACGCCAAAAAGATGAAATTTTCAGGAACTGTTACTTAAACCATGTTTTAGATTTTACTACCCTAATATGCAAGAGAAAAAAGTTACAGGTTGTTCCTAAATAGATGGCGAATTTTGATTCGAATTTGTATCGGAAACCTCTTTATTTCAACTAATCGGCCATCGGTTTTCTCTCCAGTGATAAATAAATAATTCCTTATGAACCATATGCAAAAACTTACCATGTTTTACATTCTTTTTTTTTTAATGATAGATATCATTAATTACATCTGCCAAATTCCTCTTTATTCAGTAGCATTTTGTGTTTACTATTAATTTGGTGATAATTCGTATTAAGTTATAAAATCGATCACTATGCCTAATTTTACCAATGAAGATTATTTAAATCTCATTCTACTTCATGGAGAATGTAATAAAGTTGTAGATAGAACGATTCGACTATTCATTGAGAGGTTTCCTGACCGACCCAGACCAACGAGAGATACCATTAACAGAACCATGACAAACTTGAGAAATGTCGGATCTTTCGTTAAGAAAACTATACACAGAGAAAAAAGTGTAGTAGAAGATGAGAACAACGAAATTACAGTTCTTGCATATTTTCGTGTGAATCCTCAAAATTCTCTCAAAGATGCCGAGATTGATCTGGGATTATCTCAATCGAGTGTTTGGAGAATATTAAAAAAACATAAAATGTACCCATATAAATTCAATAGGGTACAGCATTTGAAGGAAACTGATTTCGTCAGGAGAACAGAGTTTTGCGAAGCTATGATGATTCGATTTCAAGAGAATGAAAACTTTTTGGACTGTATAATTTGGACAGATGAATCTAAATTCACAAAGAATGGTTCTTTCAATAGGCATAACAGTCATTATTGGGATGAAGAGAACAACCACCACTTCAGACAATGGAACTTTCAAGAGACCTGGAGTTTCAATGTTTTTTGCACCATCAAAAATAATGCAATTCTCGATGTTCACATTTATGATGGGACTTTAACTGGTAAGATAGAACACTACACATGTTTGCATTATTTAAAGAATGTTCTTCCTTTGAAATAGATATTCTGACATATCGACTCAAATAATTGAGCCGCTAGTACAGAACCATAATGACTTATGGTATCAACAAGATGGCGCGCCTCCACACAATTCACTCAATGTGTCAAATATCCTCTACAGGCTATTTGAAGATCGATGGTTGGCGAACAATGGTCCACATCTTTGGCAACCACGTTCTCCCGATTTAACTCCTTTAGACTATTATGTTTGGGGTAGGATAAAAAATATTGTCTACTCAACTCCCCTGACTGATAAAGAGGACTGCATAGAACGAGTCAGAAATGCGTTCAGGTTTGTTTAGATTTTTAGATTCATAGTTTGCAGATCTCTTCCTCCCGAAGAAACAAGAAGAGCAACGCACGAAGCATTCCTGAGACGTATAAATAAATGTCTAGAAATTAACGGTCAAAACTTTGAGCATCTTCTCTAGTTATAACTGCGAGAGTTTGCCATGGTTCTCCTAATAGTAACTTGAAGTCGGTTTCAAGAAGGGGTGAAAAATCTACAGCATGGTTCAAATAACAGTTCCTGAAAATTTCATCTTTTTGGCGTGAAGGGAAAAGAAATAGCTGAAAATTCAAGACGAAAAACAGTTTTTTGTGAATAACTCAGAAAATATCCATTTTAGGGCAAGGGTGTGATGCATACACTCACATTATTTTTTAACGTAGATTCAATATCTGCCATAAAAAAAATGGGGTTCTAATTTGAAAATATTGATTTTTCACGATTTTGTCATCCCTAACTTTGAAAGCGATTTTTTCACCCCCTGTATCATGAATCGCGATTTCGATTTTTAAAGTGGATACATCAATCTTACATCTTGAAAAATCCCAAAAATGAAAATTTTCCATCCAAAAACCTCGAAGTTATTCTTGTTTTAGCGGAGCTCTATTTTCGATTTTTTTTTCGAATTTTCCCGCTCAGAGAGAATTTTCCAACCAAAACTGAAAAATGTTACATCAAAATAACTTGAAATTTTCTAAGGAATCTATTTCTGCAATAAAAAAATGGTGTTCTAATTTGAAAAACGGAAGTTGACGTCATTTTCGGAAAAACCGGAGGTGCTCATGCCTTGAAAATATTTTAGATTTCATCAGCATCGTGAAATACTTATAAGTGCTGAATTTCATGAAAATACGTTCAGTAGTTTCCCGTATAAATATGGGTGAGGTTCCTCGTGAAAGACCCTGTATATGTAACAGTAGTACAGAGATAATAAAAATTAACAACCAAATACGAACCTAATAATTATTACTGATGGCAAGCTCACATAATACACATCCATAAGTACACTCGATGTTCAGGATCAGGAGACGAAAGAAGTAGAAGCATTGTGAATATTCAACTCAATAACTCGACTTTTAAGTTTACTATAAATAAACAATTTTAAATACGTACCCCATTTGTCTGCAAACAAAGCATGTGTATATATCTCAAATTCAATTTTAGATGCTTGAAGTGTTAAGGTAATAAAGTTCACTGGCAATTTGATGTAAACGTTTGCTGCATTATAAGAGAAAGCTTTCTGAAATATTACATTTCAGTGGTGTGGAACCGTTAACCTGCTCTGAAACCTGACACTCGAACTATGAATATCTCTCCGAAAGATAAGTTGCTCTTGAAGGGTGCTAGGAGAAGATCGAGCACTCATTATTTTGATCAAGTAAACACCAAAATGCAGAATTCTACGCAAAACCATTCTCAGCAATCCAATATCAGGGAACAAAGGAGAAACCTAAATGACATAATTAAACTTCCTGAGTTCATATAGAAATCCCAGGAATTTTGAATTATTCGGAGCAAGCTTTAATATCAAAAATTGGTTCAAGCCCTGTGGACAGGAGCATTCTGGCGCTCTTGTTCAAACAGACAAATTATATCTCCGAAATTATTGGTTCCTCAGAGTTGAGAATTATATCAATGTATTCTTATGATAGAACTGCATCATGAAAGAAATTAAATTCAAACAAGAGCACTAAAAACCACGAACTTACCCGAGATATTCATTCCTCAAATCCACTCTGAAAATTATATTATATCAATCGAAACTTAGCCAATATTTCAGTTTTGTTTTTACTGGAGCTATTCTGGACCCATTCTGATAAACTTACCAAATTATATATTTTCTTCATCATATGGATTATCCACGGGCATTAAAATATCACCAAAAATTATAATATCATATTATAATCCTCTTACTTCTACTACTCATCACACCTGTATTGTTGGACAGGAGCATTCTGGCGCTCTTGTTCAAACAGACAAATTATATCTCCGAAAGTATTGGTTTCTCAGAGTTGAGAATTATATCAATGTATTCTTATGATAGGACTGCATCATAAAGGAAATTCAATTCAAATAATAGTTTATTTATCAAGATTAAATGAGCAATCTGGGAATGAGAACTGCACCATGGAAGGAATCAAATTAAAATTAGCTTGTTGGAGTTGAAAATGCTTTCAATGGATTTTTATGGTGAAACTGCATCTTAAAAAAAAAATTTTTGAAATTTGTAAGTTAATTTTTTTTTTCCGTTACCTACTCTGAAACCATCTGGCCTATTAGCGAACTTAAACGATATATTTATCTCCCTAACCTACTCTGAAAATTTCAACTGCCTAGCTCATTCCGTTCGAGAGTTATTGTAGAAACAAAATTTAAAAATTTTCAAATTTTTTTTTTTTAACTTTACGGTAAACCGATCAATACAAAACATGCGTCTAAAGGTCATGATTGTACCATTTGATGCTGAATTTCAGATAGATCGAGTGATCGCTTTCGGAAATATTCATAAAAAATGTTTTTACTAAAACGGCCATAACTCCGAAACCGCTTGATGGATTTCGCCCGAACTCGTCCGAGATATTTACGCTCCAAGCCTACCCTGCAAATTTCAATCCTCCAACTCCTTTCGTTCGAGAGTTATCGTGTTAACGGACGGACGGCCGGACAGAATCGATTTCGACCACGGATTCTTGATCAATGAGTCGAACCAAATCTCTTGATACCATTTTCAGCCAAAAATTCGAAAATTACAGACATTTGGGCAAATTGATAAGCACTCTGTTCCGAGGAACAAGAGCGCCAAAATCCAAAGAGAAGATACACCGAATCGAAATAGTTAAAATTTTGCAATACAAGGGATTCAACCAGCTTTTTTTGGCGCTCTTGTTCCTCGGAACAGAGTGCTTATCAATTTGTCCAAATGTCTGTAATTTTCGAATTCTTGGATGATAATGGTCTTAAACGATTTGGTCCGACTCACCGATCAAGAATCCGTGTTCGAAATCAATTCTGTCTGGCCGGTAGACACGATAACTCTCGAACGAAAGGAGTTAGAGGATTAAAATTTGCAGGGTAGGTTTGGGGCGTAAATATCTCGGACGAGTTCGTTAATAGGCGAAATCCACCAAGCGGTTTCGGAGTTATGGCCGTTTTTAGTCAAAATATTTTTTACGAATATTTCCGGAACCGATGACTCGATCTATATGGAATTATGCATCAAATTGTAGAATCATGACCTACATATACATGCGAAGTTTTGTATTGATCAGATTGCCGTAAAGTGTAAAAAAAAAATTCAAAATGTTTTTAATTTTGTTTCCACAATAACTCTCCAACATAATGAGCTAGGCAGTTGAAATTTCCCAAGTAGGTTTAGGAGATAAATATCTCGGTTAAGTTCGTTACTGAGCAAAATCAGCCAGATGGTTTCGGAGAAAAGAAAAAAAAAATTTTTTAATTACAAATTTCAAATTCAATTTTTTTAAAATGCAGTTTCACCATAAAAATCCAATGATATCATCAATACTTTCGCATATATCTCTTCTTCTTCCACATATAGTAGGCCTTAGGCCTGTATTTTCCAACCTTCAGTTCTCCTGAGATATTGAGGACCACGATTCTATCCATCTCTTTGGAGGTCTTCCTAAGGGGCGTCGTGTAAGTGGTCTACCATCCCTAGCGATTTTGGCTAGCCTTCCTCCAGCCATTCTATCCACATGATCATTCCAGGCTCTTCTACGTTTACGTCCCCACCTGACAATGTCTTCTACCTCACATTCGTGCCTTATATCTGTGTTTCTTTTTCTGTCCCTTAATGTGTAGCCTGAGATGTTTCTAAGTATTTTCATTTCCGTTGTTCGAAGGATATTTTTCGTTTTTTTGTTGTCAGCTCTTGTTTCTATAGCGTATGTCAATACCGGTCTAACACAGGTTTTGTATATCCTAACTTTCGCCTTTTTATTCATAAAAGTGTTATTCCAGATGATGTCCCGCAGTGCACCTGAGATTCGGCTGGCTTTATTGGCTTGTCCATTCACTTCATTCGTTCTATCTTGACTCGAGGTGATCTGTATGCCTAGGTAGTCGAATGACATAACTTGTTCGATAATGTTATTGTCCAGAGAAAGCTTACATCTGACTGGTTCTTTCGAGACGACGAGGGTTTTGGTTTTTTTGATGGATACTTTCATGTTGAAATATTTGGCTTTTACATAGAATCCGTATAGGAGCCGTTGCAAATCGTCTTCGTTCTCTGCTACAATTAGGGCATCATCGGCGAAACAAATAATTTTTATTTTGCCTGTTGTTAGTGTATATCCTCCCTTTATAGTGTTAACGTGCTTTATTAGTTCGTCCATGATTTGATTAAAGAGTTGGGGGCTTAAAGAGTCTCCTTGTCGAATTCCTGTTGGTGTCTTTATTTCCTCTGTCAGGTTTTGATTGACTACAATGTGGGTAGATGTATTGTGATTGAGTTGTCTTATGATATCTATTATAGTTTTCGGCACATTTTTCTTTCCAAGAATATCAACTACATCACTTAGTCTCACTCTATCGAACGCTTTGGTGAGGTCTATAAAGCACATATATGCGGGCTTTCCGTATTCTATAGCCTTTTCCACTACTTGCCTGACTATGAAAATAGCATCTATGGTACACCGATTTTTTCTGAAACCTTGTTGTTCTTCCGATATATTTACATATTCGCTTATCATTGCTTCTATGATCTTCGTGAAGAGCTTCATGACTGAGCTGAGTAGGGTTATGCCTCTATAGTTCTCTGGAGACTTCTTGTCGCCTTTCTTGAATATTGGAATAGTTATACTCTTTTTCCAATCATGTGGGACTTTTTTGGATGTTAATATTTTGTTAAATAGCTTTGTTAGTTCTACCATCAATTTTTGACCTCCGTATTTTAATAGCTCATTCGATATATTGTCTAGTCCAGGCGCTTTCCTGTTCTTAATCTTTTTTGCCATTTCTATAGTTGCTTCTTCGGGTATTACGGGACATTCTTCGGTATCTTCACTTTCTGCCTCATTGTCTTTCCCATCTTCCTCTTCGGTGCCATCAGCGTACAGTTGTTCGAAATAGGCTTTCCAGTGAGACTCATCAATTTGTTGTGTTTGTGCGTATTCTACGATGTCAAGTTTCCTTCTTTTCAACATTCCCCATACTTTCCTTTGTGCTCCGTACAAGTCATGTTCGATTTCGCAGGTGAACCTTTCCCAGTAATTTCGTTTTATGTTTCTGATTTCTGTGTTGACTCGGTTTCTTGTTTCAATATAACGATTCTTCTCTTCTGGTATCTGGTTGTTCCTATATCTTAAGTAAGCCTCGCGTTTCTCCCTAGCAAGAGCTTTTACCTCCGGTGTATACCATTGCTTGTTTCGAGAATTTTTATGAACTCCTATTTTTCTCAGACCTAGAGCCTCGACAGCTGCGTCGGTAATGTTTGTTTTTAACCTTTCCCAGCACCTCTCTGTGTCGTCCTGCTGGGTGATGGTGTTTGATTCGATTTTCTGAGTTAGGCGGGCTTGGTATAGTGCCTTTGTTGTTGGGTCTCCGATGGATTCTATGTTTATTTTTTCTTTAGTTGTATTATCTGGTATCTTTTTCTTTTGTATGATCATCCGCATTTTACAAACGACTAGAAAGTGGTCGGATCCTATATTAGCTGAAGTCAGGCTTTTTGTGTCTAATATTTGGGTTGGATGTATGGCTCTGTTCGATATTATATAGTCTATTGTTGAGTTTTGGCCTCTAGTGTTCTGCCATGTAACTTTGTGCTGGGGTTTGTGTTTAAAAAAGGTATTGTTTATTCTCATGTTATAACGTGCGCACAGGTCTATTAATGCTTCTCCGTTTTCATTGATGTGGTCCTCGTTGAATTTGTGCTTTATTCCAGGCAATACACTATTCCCGATTCTGGCATTTAGATCGCCCATTATGAGTAGTTTTTCATTTGATGGTATGTTTCCTAGCTCATTTTCTAGACTTGCGTAGAATGTCTCATTCTCTTCTTTGCTCTTGCTAATGTCTGGAGCATACACACTGATAAGGTTAAGATTTCCTGTTCCTACATTCAGTGCTACTTTAAGAATTCTTTCATTTACGTAGTGTATGTCTTGTATAAGGTGTTCGTATTTTTCGGCTATAAGTAGCCCCACTCCGGCTGTGGCCCTTTTGTGTCTGTCGACACCGCTATATATTAACACATAGTTTGGTATTTTAATGGTTTCCTTACCTTTGCGTTTAGTTTCTGATAGCGCACATATATATATATTTTGTGTTGTTCCATTTCCAAGTATCTCGCTGTTTTTGGTATTCCACGACATTATGTTCCAGCAAGCTGTTCGAATTATATTTTTCCTCCATTTTTGTTTCTTGTTCAGTCTGTTTTCCGTATTCGTCTTCCAATTTCCAGCAGAGTTCGTCATCGTTTGATCCGTCCTATTCCGAGGCTGATTGTTAGATCTGTGAGCATGTGTTAGTTTTTATGTCCGGCAGGTTGCTGGCCTCACCTGACAACCCTCCTCCTTTATCCGGGCTTGGGACCGGCAACGACGTTCGCTGGACTACTCAATCCGCCCAGCTCCCACCGCAGGCGGAGTTATATCGCATATATGATTTTTCAAAATGTCAATAATAAATCGTACTTCTATGTTTTCACAGAATGCTATAATTATTCTATCTATGAATTATTATATGATCTGTGTTCATACATGTCATCTTCTCTTCCTATAACCCTATAACACCCTGAGATTTATACTTCCATGAAGGTTACGATAAAGCAGGAAGATTTTAAGAAGGCATGGAGAAGGGACCTCTGGCCTAATGGTGCTCTCATCTCTAAATATTTTTCAGGAAAAAGGAAGGTGTCCCAAACATCATAGAGACATCTCAAACAAATAACCTAAATGCACCTACTACTGCTGGTGTCAGTAAGATAGTTGCTAATAATACTTGGAAACGATCACAGTTTCATGTGTACTACCAATATGTAAGGGGTCTCAGGACCAAAACCGAGGCACTATACAGTAATGTTCTTGTTGAAGACTATGACATATTTGCCCTAGTTGAGACATGGCTCACCGATGGAATAAATGATGGAGAACTTTTCGACAGTCGTTATTCAATAGTTCGTTGTGATAGAAAATCGGACAAAACCAGAGGTGGCGGAGTCTTACTAGCTCTGAAAAAGGAAATACCATATACAACCATTGCGTATGGAACTTCAGACATAGAGTGTGCCATTAGCTGGCCATACACGGACGTTCTTTCGCGCGGTTTATCGTGTTATATACAAAATATGTGGAAAATCCCTTGCGTGAGTGAGCATTGCAGCACGCCATGATAGAGCTTTAAGGGATTTCTCACGTCCTTTCCTCTGGAATGGCGTTTCAGCGCCATACACACAGATGATCGAGCGGTCGGGGATCAAATGTCTTTGCGTCCACCTTTAATACTATTTCAAGTAATCGGGATTATTATTATCTTTTAATTCCCGTAAAAGCGACATGTGACAATATTTTTCTTTGTCAGCCAGCCAACTTTTCGGCCATGGCGCTTTTGTTCCTCAGAACAGAGTGCTCATCAATTTGCCCAAGTGTATGTAATTTTCGAATTTTTGGCTGAAAATGGTCTCAAACGTTTTGGTTCGACTTACTAATCAAGAATCCGTGATTAAAATCGATTATGTCCGGCCGTCCGTTAACACGATAACTCTCGAACAGAATGATAGCAAGTCATCAGTTCAAATTTCCAGAGTAGGTTTGGAAGATAAATATCTCAGTTAAGTTCGTTATTGGGCAAAATTGGCCTGGTGATTCTCGAGTAAGCAAAAGAAATTGTTTTTTACATAACAAATTTCAACTACAATTTTTTTTTATGCCATCCTAAGAATCTATTGATATCATTATCAACTCTAACAAACTAATACTTTCAGAGAACACGAAAATATTCAACTAACTAAATTGAACTGGATGGTGAAACGACGCCTTCGTGTAGCGGAATCGCCAAGAATTCAGTTCATCATCTTGAAAATTCGAAGATGACTGAATGCCGTTCCAAATGACACTTTTTCCGACGTTTTTCGGCCATACACACACGGTTTATCCTTTCAAATGATTCGCTACGAACCATCATGTGCAAAATCATCTGAATAATTCACAACGTGTATGGGCAACGACGGTTTTTTCGTCATGCCGTTCTTTTTGGCATGATAACCGCCACGTTACAACGCGCCATGATAAACTGCGCGAAAGGACGTACGTGTATGGCCAGCTATTATTGGGGTTGGTGGTAGGAAATTACAGGTATACTTTCCTCGTAATACACATGTAAGCGTTTGTGAAAATTTTTTTGAACTCTTTGAGAGCCTTTTGTTAAAAGATGCAAAACTAATATTATTGGGTGACTTTAACTTACCACATTCATATAATGATCTTAGTGGTAAGAATTTACGCATTCACCATCTAATAAGTTTGCATGAAATGAAACAATATAATAACATAAAAAATTCTATGGGATATTTGGACCTGGTACTTTCAAACATTCCCATTTCTATTGTTGATCATGTGCTAGTTTCAATTATTAAAGAGGATATGTATCATCCAGCATCAATACCGTCTTTACCATAAGGGCACACGGAGCCCGTGCCCCGGGCCCCCATCGCCAGGGGGGCTCCGAAGGACAGACAATTTATTTCACATTTATTCTCAAAACACTTTTGTCTGGCACAGTAACAGTAAACACCCGGCTCGAAAATAAAACTTACTTTTGTCTTCTTCTACTTGAGTCAAAATGATGTCTATTTTATTTAACCAAATTGAGACAAAACCACGTCAAACTTTGTCTTTTTGGCTCTCTTGTTCCTCGGAACAGAGTGCTTATCAATTTTCTCAAATGTCTGTAATTTTCGAATTTTTGGCTGAAAATGGTCTTGAACGATTTGGTTCGACTCACTGATCCAGAATCCGTGGTCGAAATCGATTCTGTCCGGCCGGCCGTCCTTTAAAACGATAACTCTCGAACATAATGACCTAGACAGTTGAAATTTTTAGAGTAGGTTTGGGAGATAAATATATCGGTTAAGTTCGTTATTGGTCCTGGTGAAGTTACGAAAAAAATTTTTTTTTTACATTACAAAATTCCAATTCAATCTTGTTTAAGATGCAGGTTCATCATAAGAATCCACATTTACATAATTCTTATCTCGTAACAAACTAATACTTGCGGAGATATGATTTTTCAAAATTTCAATAATTAATCGTAATTTTATGATTTCATAGAATTCTCTAATTATAATTTGGTGACGTATGCGAGTCCAACATATGAGGTGAGTCATAGACCACGTTTCGAATTTATTTATGATGCAGTTCTATAAGAATCTATTGATAATATTCCCAACTCTGAAAAACCAATAATTTCGGAGATATGATTTGTCAAAGTTTGCACAAGAGCGCCAAAGCTCTCCTGTCCACTGGGCTTTCCCACATTTTTTCTTTTAGAAGTATAAAATTTCCCTAACATTTGACTTATTGAGCTCAGTTAGGATCGATTTAAGACAAACATGTAAAATTCAAGTCTAAACTTGGCTTGGTTTTGGCTTAGTTTTAGTTTTAGTCAAAGTGGGAAAGCTCTGTGGACAGGGGCTTTGGCGCTCTTGTCAAACTACTAGTAAGTAATTATTCAAACTTCATACCTCCGAGTAAGTATTGGTTTCTCAGAGTTGGAAATGATATCAATGGATTCTTATGATAGAACTACATCATAAAAAATAAAATTCGAAACGTAGGTCACCTCACATGTTGGATTCACATACATCAGCAAATTATAATAAGGGCATTCTATGCAATCATAAAATTCCGATTAATTTTTGAAATTTTGATAAATCAAATCTCCGAAAGTATTAAGTTTGTAAGAGTTGAGAATGATATCAATGGATTCTTATGATAAAACTGTATTTCAAAAATCATTCATGTCTACGAAAGTATTAGCTTCTTAGAGTTGAAAATGATATCACTGGATTCTTATGATGAAACGGCATCTTAAAAAAAAATAATTTGAAATTTTTTAATGTAAAAAAAATATTTGGTTAGGTACCCATAATAAATAGAACATCATAGTAGAAAAATGTATAACTCGCTTTCTTTACATTCCAAAAGGGCCCCAAATTCTTGTGTGCCCTAGGGCCCCAAAATAGTCTGAGACGGCCTTGTCCAGCATTGGACATTCTTGTTGACGTTGGTATGAAAAATCCCAAATCATATTATGCAACGGCATATAAATACAATTTTTCCAAGGGTAACTACTTGCTACTGTATCAGTTACTCTGACAATGCGATTGGTCGGCTGTGTTCATGGCAAGGGATGTAAATAATTGTCTGGGAGCATTCTATAAGATATTATATGAGTGCTTAGACTTGTCCAAGATGCATAGAATAATAAGGTCTGGACACTCCCTACTAATTCCTGTTAAAATTTTCGGCCGAAAAACGGACCTAGAACTGTCAAATCACGTAGTTTATGTACTACTTCACTTTATTAACGATGGTGCCGCTGGAGTCGAATTCGAAGATTCTGACAAGGGAATAAATGAAAACTGACAAGAGACATGCAAGAGACAAAGTTCACTTCATTCACTTTCCAACGTTGCTAGTTCGTAAATCCAAATTAAAAGAATATAATAAAGCAGTTTATTGAAAAATCAATTCACTTTTTGATTAATCAGACATCTGTTCGGACATTATATGTAAACCCCATTTATTTGGAACAGAAATTTCATCTTGCCAAGAAATAATGAGGTCAAATAAGGGATTTATCAGTAAAGAAGTTTCTTTGGAACATTTTGAATGGAACTGTAAATGAAGAAATCTGTGAAATGAATATATATTCAAATGTATTAATTACCTTTATCATGTAAGGCTCATTTAAATTGAGCATTTTACTTATTATTTTCGATGTATAATTTGAAACTTCATCAAAACATTATCATGTATACAGCATTTTTTCAGTTACCCATAATACCCCTTGACAACTTTTTATGTTCTCAGCAATTAGAATGCAAGATATATTTGATTCGATAGCTATTATTCAGAACTAAGTATACTGATGAAATATCGAAAAATGATTCATTAAATTGATAAACTAATCAAATAGAGGGTAGTGTACTACGTTTCAATCTTTTATTCAATATATATTCTCTAGAAAAATATTTTGAACAAACAAATCTTCAAATTTTCAATTAGAAGCCAGTTGCCATTCTTGTCGTTGAACAATATCCTTGAAACAAATAATATTATAGTATAAGAGCGACAAAAATAATGACGCTTTAGGAAAGCTATTCAACTTTGATGAAATCACACTGTGTGGTTGCTCTGAACTTTGTTCTCTGCTAGTCCTTTCATCGTTGACAAATAATACTGTTAGTTTTCATAACATGTAATTTCATTCCTTCTCAATATACATATAACTAAATTGTATAATGAATATAATTATTAATTAATAGAGTTATACCTTAATGTTTCAACTTTCAAAACAGTTTATGTTCATCAACCGGCAAGATTATAGTAAATCAACAAGTCTTAGCGTTCTCCTATGTTGATTTATTAACAATTAACGGTATCAGCGATCTTTCAATATTATTAATATTATAAATAATACCTATCTTGATACCAGAAATCTGACCCTGATGCGGCAAGAATAAACAATTGTTAAAAAAACTATATTCGCATAAAAACGAAGTATTTTCGGAATGAAAATAGTATTTGATAGAAATAGTTCTGGATACTCGTTCAGAGTTCACACAGCAAACATTTGGCATACTTTCGGCGCGGAAAACAAGAACGTTGAACAAAATACTCAAAATACTAAATTTCAGCAAACGGTACCACTTTCCACAAGAAAATAGAATAAACTAATGGCGATTTCCATTGACACGCTCGGATCACTCGGAGTCATATTTGACAGATATTTTCAGTTCAATTGGACAGATGCATGACATATTAGATCGATTTCGAGTGCTCCGAGCGGGTCAATGGAAATCGCCAAAAGATTCGAATTTAATTTGGCATGTCGATAATTTTGTCCATAAAATTTCTACTGCCGGCATCTATCGGCGAAAACTGAAGTAAAACAAAATCCTTGTATTTTGACAGTATTTGGACCGCAAATCGGCCGAAAATATGTCAAAGAGTGTCTTCACCATGTATTCTATGCATCTATGACTTGTCTATTCCAAAATATAGGTGTTCTTAACCGGGCAAGAAAAAATTTCCAGAGTGGTTTACACCTGACTTGATTTCCAAAATAAAAAGGAAAAACAAGTTGCACACGATAAAGAGAAAAAATCCATCATCGCGTAATAAAGAAGAATTTAAAAAAACTAAGGAGGGATATTCAAGTTCAGACTAAGTTTGAATATAACAGTCACAAACAAAATCTGGACGAAAACTTCAAATCTGATCCCCACAGCTTCTGGAGTTGGGTTCGTAATAAAACTGGACAGAGTGGTATACCATCAGTAATGGCTGATGGCGATGAAAGTTTTCACAATCCACCTGATATTGCTAATGCTTTCGGGAGCTACTTCAATTCGGTATATGAGAAAGGTGATGACCTTCTCTGGGTCCGAGTGATCAGTCATCGAAGCACATGTGTACAAGGGTATAAAGCAATTAAAACCAAAAAAAAGGTGCGGGATCTGATTACATTCCCTCATATATATTTGAGGGATGTGCAGGGATTTTTGCCAAACCCTTGATGTACATTTTTAACGTGTCCATAAGGACCAGTACTTTTCCTGATAAGCTAAAAGAAGCAATTATTATTCCGATACACAAGAGTGGTGGCAAAAACAATTTGAATAATTATCGCCCAATAAGCATACTCAATAGTATTGCTAAAATTTATGAGCGCATAATTTTTGACTTTATGCAGACACAAGTTAGTTATAAAATAAATAAATATCAACACGGATTTGTCAATAATAAATCCACGTTGACGAACCTATTGGTTTTCTCGGAGTTTGCCCACAAAGCCATTGTTGAAAAGGCTCAACTAGATGTGGTGTACAGTGACGGGATAAAGGCCTTCGACAAGGTAGCGCATCCTGGTGAATGGGTTGAAAGGTTTTGGTTTTTCTCGGGCAGCTGCTGAATTGTTGAACTCGTATTTGGTCAAACGCAGTCAGGTGGTTAGAGTATCGGATTCCCAGTCCAGACCATTTGTTCCTACGTCTGGAGTGCCCCAAGGGAGCATTCTTGGACCACTGCTATTTAATTTATTTATAAATGATTCACCAGATTGTTTGGTCTCCTTCTGCGGACTGCTACACGCCGATGACTTTGAGCTGTTTAAGATTGTGCACAGTGACCTGATGGATTGTGTTGATTTGCAGGTTGATCTAAACTCTGTCATTGCTTGGTTTTGCATGAATAAGATGCCCATCAATCTGAAGAAATGCTCGGTAGTGACATATACGACTTAGAGGGGCCCCTTTATTTGGGAATATTTTGTTGGAGATTTTGCTCTGGAGAGGAAGGGTAGTACGACCGACTTGAGGGTCCACTTTCAATCTGATATGAGATTTAACAGTCATATTTATAACATTGTTAACATTTATAACATTGTTAACAAGGCATATAAGATGTTAGGTTTTGTGATGAATCACAGTAGAGTTTTACAGATATCAACTACAATAAAGCTTTATTACACACTTGTGGGGCCACATTAAGAATATCTGTCTTGTGGACTCCTAAGACTGCTACTCCCATTGAATGCTCGAATCTCCAACAATATTCAACCGATCATGTTGAAACTTGGCAGTAGAGTTAGGTTATGAAGGCTCTTGCAAAATTTCAGCAATTTCAAACAAATAGTTACTGATATATAGAATTTTTTTTTTCAATTTTCAATGATTTTTTTTAAATTTTTTACAAATACTATCCTCACGAAATTTTGCAAGAATTTTTGCGTTGGCATCTACAACTAATTACCATGTTTGAATTCAATCGGTTTAGTATTTTTCGAGTTAATGAGGAACAAAAAACAACCAAATTTCAGATGGCTATAACTCTAAAACCGTTTGGCCGATTATGCTCATAAACAAACTGAAATGTCGCGATCTGGTGCACATCCTAAACTGAAAACTTCAAGCCGCTATCTTTTCCCTTTATCAAGTTATCGTGACAACAAAAATATTTTTTAATATTTTTTTTTAAATTTTCTAGCCATACGATTCACACAAAATTTCACAAACGTGCTTAAGTTCATATTCTACAACTACTCACCAAGTTTCAATTCGATCTGATTTATATTGGATGAAAACAAAATTATTACTCAGAAACCATTGGGCCATTATGCCCATTAACGAACTTGTCCGTCGTATTGGGATCGCCACCCACCCTGAAAATTTCAATTCGCTAGCTCTTTTCGTTCTCAAGTTATTGTGGCAACGGCCGGACGGACAGAATCATATTTGACCTCGAATTCTTCATTGGGGAGTCGAACTAAATCGTTTGAGACCATTTTTGTCAAAAAATTCGAAAGTTACAGACATTTGGGCAAAACTATAACGCGATGTTCCCCAGAACATACGCGCAAAAATGTGAAGCGTTTCATATTTGATGTGTTTCATAATGAAAATCTGTAATGTATTGTGTGTATTTTATATTATATCAAGTGTTACTGTGACTAACAGATTTTTCTTGCTGTAATCGTAATCGTAATCGTAAATTGTAATTGTAGATTGTGATCTTAATATTATTTAGAATTACTTGTACTACAATACAGGTGTGATGAGATGTTCAATAAATAAATATAAGAAAGAGTCATATTCATTTAAGCTATAGTAGAAGTAAGAGGATTATAATATGATATTATAATTTTTGGTGATATTTTAATGCCCGTGGATAATCCATATGATGAAGAAAATATATAATTTGGTAAGTTTATCAGAATGGGTCCAGAATAGCTCCAGTAAAAACAAAACTGAAATATTGGCTAAGTTTCGATTGATATAATATAATTTTCAGAGTGGATTTGAGGAATGAATATCTCGGGTAAGTTCGTGGTTTTTAGTGCTCTTGTTTGAATTTAATTTCTTTCATGATGCAGTTCTATCATAAGAATCCATGAATATCATTCCCAACTATGAGAAACCAAGATAGGATTTGTCAAAGATTGAACAAGAGAGTCAAAACTCCTGCCATAGGGCTTTCCCCTTTTTTTGACTTAACATTCAACCAATGCCGTTTACTAATAATAGTTTTCAAAAACAATGTATTAATATTCTTCTAATCTTCGCTGATCCTCAATAATTATTCCCAAACGTTTTACGAAGTCAACGTTACATAGTTTTGTGCCGCCAATATAAATATTATTCAGATTAAATTTCAAAAATTCCCTTTGATTTCCCTAGCCAAATATCCTAGATTGCGACTCAATTGAATTCAATTTTAGATTAAGATTTTTTGAGCAGGAATTCATTGTTTCATGTCTAGATTAATGTAGAATTCAGAGACAAAATGGTATTTGCCTCAAAGCAGTAGAACCCTTTTGTATCATCTGAGACCGCTAGTAGTATAAAATACCTCAATATCCAATGTATAATACATGAACAGTAAAGGTCCCAATATGAAACCTTGAAGGACCCGGACACTCTATTAAGTTGAATAGAATATCGATTATCAAATAATATTACCGATTTCTGTTTAACATATGATATTTTAGATTATTATTATTATTATTACAAGGTAAGAAGAGAGGAGGCTAAAGCCTATAAACTCTCAAACAAAATTATATCATCTTAACATCTAACGTACATTGTAATCACAGTCCAAAAAAAAAAAACAAAAAAACCACTAGTTTAGTGCATCAAGCTGGTTCTTGAAGGAATTCACACTCGGAGCACAAACAACATTGCTTGGTAAAGAGTTCCACCTGTCGAAAATCCTATTACTGAGGAAGTGTTGTCTCTGAGATGTCCGATAATTTTCATGATACAACTTGAGCCGATGGCCTCGGAGGTTGTTAGTGTTAAGTGTGAAAAGATGCTGAAGATCACAACCAAACAATCGGTGCAACGCCCTGTAAGCCACAATAAGGTCGCCACGCTCACGGCGCTGAGAAAAAGGTTGGAGACCGAAAAGCCGCAACCTGTCATCATAACTGGGACGAACAGCACCATAAGGAATACGCGTCGCGTAACGCTGAACTCGCTCGAGTCGATCACGATCACCAGCTAGCGTTGGCGCCCAGGCAGGACCTGCGAACTCCATGATAGGTCGCACATAAGCGGTAAAAAGCGCCTTCGCCGTCGCTACCGAGCACCGCGGAAAAGCCCTGCTGATCAAGTATGTCATCTTACGAGCCCTCGCCACGACACCATCTATATGAGCCGACCAAGATAAATCAGATGTTACAATCACTCCGAGGTCACTATGCTGATCCACTGACTGAAGTAAGGCACCATCCACAAAATAGCTTCGCCGCGGATTGTTCTTGCCCAAATGGAGTACCTTGCATTTCCCGACATTCAGCGGAAGGAGCCAATCACGACACCACTCAAACACACGGTCCAGGTCATCCTGAACTGTAGAAGAAGCTGCCTCACCAAATATTTTGAAGTCATCAGCGTAAGCGGACCACGCGGACGATACCACCCGCGGAAGATCAGCAACGTAGACAAGAAAGAGCAGCGGCCCAAGGACGGAACCCTGTGGCACGCCACTAATAACTTGCCTAGGACTAGATAGAGATGTTCCAACTCTCACCGAAAACTCACGGCCACTCAGGAATGACTCTATCCACTGGAGCAGCTCTCCTCGGATGCCGAAATGATCGAGTTTCTTGAGAAGTCTCTTTATGGGCACGCGGTCAAATGCTTTAGAGAAATCTAAATAGACAATATCTACCGGGGAATTAGACTCAAGGGACTTAGTCCATGAATTCAAAGACTGAAGCAAGCACGTCATCACTGAGCGACCAGGAACAAAACCGTGCTGAAAATCGGGAATAGTTTTGTTTGATAATAAAAAGGGAACCATGCGTGAGCAGATGATTCTTTCGGCAACCTTTGCAACAATGGATGTCAAGCTGATAGGGCGATAGTTAGATGCAGAATTTCTGTCCCCTGATTTGAAAATAGGTGTAATCCTTGCCATTCGCCATTCCTTCGGTACCTGGGCAGAACTTAAAGAGGAACGGATGATCTTTGTAAGGGGAATACAGATATGAGTGGCACATGATTTGAGTACACCAGCAGGTAGATTATCCGGCCCAGGAGCACTAGAAGAATCGAGCTTGGACCAAAATTCCTTCACTTCCTCCTCAGTCACCTCAACAGAGTTCAGGAAGGATGCAGATCGCTGAGCTCCAACATCCGGTACGACACCGGGTGGCTCAAAGGTGAATGCCCCTGCAAAGCTCTCAGCAAAAGTTGTTGCCGTCTCATTATCACTGCAGCAGACAGAATCAGGTGATTTCCGCAAAACAGGAATGGACACCCTCGAACCGAGCACAGAACGCACATGTTTAAAAAATTTCTTTCGATTTTTTGAGGAGACCAATCGATTCTCGTAATTTATTTTAGCAGTTCTGAGACTCATACTGACAAAGTTGGAGTAATGGCGGTGAGTGTTATAACTTTCCTGCGTTCTATGTCTCAAGTAACGCTGCCAGAGATTTTTTCTGGCACGGACCTGCTCCATGATGTGGTCAGTGATCCAAGGCTTAGATGGATTTAGTATGCTGAGTTTAGTGCGCGTACAAAATTTGACCTCCTCCATAAGCCGACCCCTGAATGAAACCCACATAGAGTCAATGTCTCCACAATCCAGATCCTCATCCCAATCAATGCGTGACAAACGATTACTCAGCTGGACATAATCAACTATTGTGTAGTACGTTTTTGTTGATCTCGTTATTGGTATGGAAGAAAACTGTATCCCAGCAGTTATAACGCAATGGTCGGATCTGCCAATCGGCGCGAGATACCGTATATCGCAGATAAGGTCCCGATCGTTGGTGATTAGTAGGTCCAAAGTAGATGGATTTTGGTCTGAACAGTATCTGATGTAAGAGGAAAAGAATTATTTTGCTAACAAGCCACATTCTGTACTAGGTATTGTATTCTCAGATATACAATAATTCTCAATTTTAATTTGAAGTTTCCTTCTTGCTTATTTTGTAATCATTCCTGCCTTTAGGAAACTGTTTTAAATCTGATCTCCATGCCCTACGTACGATTCAAATTCCGTAATCTGTCAACTTTTGTAACAGTCACACCAACTGCCAAGATACAATACCAAAGTCACTAAGATGTATAATCCGAATTTTTCATTCAATTTCAATGGTATTCTACAAAACTGGCCTGAAATAGAGAAAATATCGTCTAATACTCGTTGCAGAAGGCAATTCCAACACTCATGCGTTCTAAAACTCGCTCCTTCGTCGCTCGTTTTAGAATTTCGCATTCGTGTTTTAATAGGAGCCCATTCTGCAACTTGTTTTAGAATATACTATTCCGAGTTATTAGGAAAACAAAATTTCAAATGGCTATAATTCTGAAACCACTCAGTGGATTTAGCCCATTAACGAACTTGGCCGGCGAATTTGGACTCCAAATCAACCCTGAAAATGTCAACTCTCTAACTCATTGCGTTTGAGCAGAATCGTGCTGACAGGACCGGCTGGACAATATCAAATAATTCTGTCCTCGAATTCTTGATCAGTGAGTCGAAACTAATCGCTTAAGACCATTCTCAGCCAAATATTCGAAATTACAGACATTTGGACGAATTGATAGGTGTTCTGTTCCGAGAAACAAGGGCGCCAAAAAAGCACTGACATGAGGTCAGTACTCTTTGACGCACTTGTTCACGTTGACCAATTTGAATTTAATGATGAGTGCTTCAAGATCAGTGGATAGAGCGAACCGGAGATCGAGTCAGACAGTAGTGGCCACCATCTACTATTGGGTCTGTAATCAACAGTGCTGTACCTGATCTGGTGTAAGGATACAGTAACATAGCGACTTTACAATGAAAGAAGTAAAAAGCTAAAAAAGCACAGACGTGGGGTCAGTCTGCTTTAGCCCGATTGCTAAACATTATTATGATTATACTGGTCCTACGTCTTCCCCAAAGAAACCCCTCAGAAGCTCCTAGAAGAAGAATATCAGTTAATTTGCTATCCCTCTCTTCGTTTGTTCACCGGACCTTTAAATGTACAGTTCGAAAAAGTTTGCTGTGATTCTTATGAGTGCATATTTTGCTGCAACTTATCATTAATACCAAAGAATTGCAGGAATGAAAAATAAGTTCTTGCTGGATATCCTCATTCCGCAGAAACTATAATATAACGTGCATACCTAGCCATGGATCGACAGGAAGGAGAAGAGTAAATGCGACGTGATATATCCAAGCAAGGATGAGGATAAAGACGCGATCCAGGATCATTTACACGAACGAGCGCAAGCACGAGACCATCGCTTAACAATGGGGGTCGATAGGGGTTTGGGTGGAGGGTGGTTGGGGCGGCAAGCACGTAATCACCAGACTGTGTAAGCAGAGGGGTTTGGCGAGGGGCGACAGAGAAGGGATATCTACGCCACCACGCTCAGGTTGACCTGCCGCCGGCGTCAGCCACATTCCATAAAGACAGAGGGAGATCTGATGAAATTTATGAGGTATTTTTTCAACTCCGTTTATAAATGATGAGAAATTTTTGTATACCGTAGAGGGGTGTGACTTTGCACTACTTTTCATAGTTTTCTTGTTGTAACTTTTTTATTTTCACGTAAAATGAGTCCTTTGTAAACTATGTATAATTTCAACATTTCAGCTATCTACTGCTGTTGTTAGAAACATAAGAAATTTGGTAAAATCACCCGCACATCGGTGCGAGTTTGCCAATGCCTTTAAAATCCGTTTGTCGGAAATTTTAAGGAGGTGTGAGGGGTGTCTTGGCACAAAAAAGTTTTTAAAAATTTATCAAAGACAAGGTTGCTATTAGAGGCGAATAAAACAACAAATTATACGAAAATAAATGCTATTACTTTATAAAATAAAAAAATCAGTTTCTATGTAAATAAACAATATATAGGTACACTTAAAATAGGCTCTGTTGAGATCAAATAAACTAGAAACATATCCAAACGCGTCCAAAAAACCCAAGCTGATTAATATTATACGACCTAAAGTCTCTATGGAAGTGATAATGTCCCCTGGAAGACGTTGGTTTTTCCAATGTTGTGACAATATCTATTTCCTTGAGGTATGATGTGTTCTCAACATTGGGATAGACAAATCCATTTTTCTTTTTCCTCAAATATTTTACTACAAACCCATCATCATCTATTTCTATGACTTCTCTAATGTTTAACAATGTTCTGAGCAGGGAACGTTACTATCGGTTTAGTGTTTCCTCCGTATAATTACGATATTTCATCGCACCATTAAGACCTATGGACCGGCTTAAAACCTATTGACCGTCAATTCATGAAATTCGGAAAGATATAAGTTCTCTTCTGATGCATCCAAATTATTCTAATACGAGAGATCAAAGAGTGTTAAAAGAAATTTTCGAGAACATTTGTATTGGTTCAGACCTTATATAGGACGAACCTTTGAGTCGTACATTCATTTTAACCATAGATTTCTCCCATCAAATAAATCACTTTTTGGTGCGCAGTTCAGATGAACAGAGTGCCTATCAATTCGTCCAAATGTCTGTATTTTTCGATTTTTTGGCAGTCAAACGATTAGCACGATTACGCTCAAGCGCAATGAGTTAGAGAGTTGAAATTTACAGCGTAGGTTTGGAGTCGAAATGCGCCGGCTAAGTACTAAATAGGCAAACGTGATAGACATCTGAAATTTTGTTTTCCCATAACTCGAAAAATCCTGATCTGATCAAATCAAAGCGCGGTAACTTGCAAAACATGCAAAATTTTGTCAAAAAAATATTTTAAAAAATTAAGAAACTATCCGTCAGATATCGTTCAAATTCTGCAGTGGACTTCAAAACCTTATTTTAAATTGAAGTTCTAGATTCGAACTCGAACGGATATAGATCCGATCCAATATAGATTGGCGAAGATATATCTAAATATTTCAACGATCAAGATGTACTGGTCCATCATTTTACACTAGGCAAACGAATTGGTCAACAGTTTTTGACGTTTTAAAGAATCATTACGTGTTTGCGTAGATCGCGAAATATGCCGATTCAGACGGGAAACATGGCAAAAGTGGAATAACATGTAACATAATGATAATTTCTTGAAATTATAAAATTGTGAAAACTTCTAGAAAATAAGTAATGACAATTTATTGTTCTACACCGTGCTTTTACATTATATCTGTACACACACAGCGTGGCTTCATTGACTAACGTTCTGCTTTATGGTACGTGGTACCGGGATGGATGCCCGTAGCCGAAATTGTATCTTTTTCGTTTTTGCTCGTATATGTTCTGGGGAACACGCGTTATCATTTTGATCAAATATCTGTAATTTCCGAATTTTTTGCCGAAAATGGTTTCAAACGACTAGGTTCAACTCACTGATGAAGAATTCGAGGTCAAATTTGATTATGTCCGGATTGAGATCAGAAAGAGATAGCGACTTGAAATTCTTAGGGTAGGTGGCGCTTGGGACGCGCCTACGACGGACAAGTTCGTTAATGGGCATAATGGGCCCAACGGTTTCCGAGTAATAATTTTGTTTTCAACCATTACTAAATCAAATTGAAACTTGGTGTGTAGTTGTAGAATATAAACCTAAAGACGATTGTGAAATTTTGTGAGAATCGTATAGCTAGAAAACTTACAAAAAATTATTGAAAAATTTATGTCACTATATCCTGAGAACGGAAAGAGATACCGACTTGAAATTTTCAGGTTAGGTTGAAAATCTGAATGCAACATTTGAACTTATTTATTGGCATAATCGGCCAAAGGTTTTGGAGTTATGCCTATCTGAAATTTGGTTGTTATTTCTTCAATAACTCGAAAAATTCAAAACCGATCTAATTCAAACATGGTTATTAGTTATAGAATGCCAACGCAAAAATTCTTGCAAAATTTCGTGAGGATCTTATCACTAGAAATTTTCTTAAAAATAATTGAAAATTCTATATATCAGAAACTATTCATCCGACATGGCTGAAATTTTGCGAGAGGCTTCAAAACCTAACTCTTCTATCAAGTTCCAAGTTCGAACACGATCGGATCTATATTGTTGGAGATCCAAGCAGCTTTGTGTGAGTTCAGTAGCTGGATAGGTAATCGCTGAAATTTTGCGAGAACCTTGAAAACCATGAATGTCATGATGACATATTAAATTAAAACATATTTTTTCACCACAAATCTATCGGAAATGATAGCCCTCAGTTCTACATTAGGGTCCTGTTGCGGTCTTCGAACATCTGAAGTTCTGAATAATCATCGTTTGGATTGGCCAGACCTGGTTTTGAAAGAGATCCTCCTGGCATTAGGAGCTACAACATTTTCCTTCTTGAAATCAAATATTGAAGGGATTTCTATGAACAAGAATATAAAAATTGGTTCAAGCACTGACGTGAAGTCAGAAGCTTTTGCGCGTATGTTCTATTGTCCATTCTTCTGTATTGGACACCCTTAATCGAATTTACCATGGTAAATTATGTTGTCCATTCTCCTGTATTGGACACTCTTAATTCGAATTTACCATAGTAAATTCGAATTAAGTGAATTAAGTGGACACTCTTAATCCGAATTTACCATGGTAAATTCGAATTAAGTGTCCAATACAGGAGAATGGACAACATAATTTACGATGGTAAATTCGATTAAGGGTGTCCAATACAGAAGAACGGACAATAGAACATACGCGCAAAAGCTTCTGACTTCACGTCAGTGCTTGACTCAATGAAAAATTATATACGATTTACACTCATTTATTCAATATTGTGACGCGTTTCGTCGACACAGCGACTTCATCAGACTACATCATAATAAATTCTTAACAAGTTATTATCTCCCTATACCTAGATGACATGGACACAGAATCATTTAAAACTAATTACATGAGAAACTTATTTAAAACAAATTACATAATAGACTTATTTAAAACTAATTACATGAGATTTCACTGCTGGTTTCTTTGTACACATTAACAATAATTCATTCCTAATGCTTTTATTTATAAATTGATTCTCTAAATAAAAGCATTAGGAATGAATTATTGTTAATGTGTACAAAGAAACCAGCAGTGAAATCTCATGTAATTAGATTTAAATAAGTCTATTATGTAATTTGTTTTAAATAAGTTTCTCATGTGATTAGTTTTAAATGATTCTGTGTCCATGTCATCTAGGTATAGGGAGATAATAACTTGTTAAGAATTTAGTATGATGTAGTCTGATGAAGTCGCTGTGTCGACGAAACGCGTCACAATATTGAATAAATAAGTGTAAATCGTATATAATTTTTCATTGAGTTAATATGGATTTGCATCAAGTAAAAGCCACAAGCATTAAATTTTTGTCAGTGCTTGAACCAATTTTTTTTTTTCGTGATTTTTTTTAAATTTTCTAGGGGTGCGGTTCTTAAAAATTTTTTTTTCGTCATTTTTTTCAAATTTTCTAGGGGTACGGTTCTTACAAAATTTTAAACACGTCTTTATGATGATTTTCTACTACTAGTTACCAAGCTTCAATTCGATCGAATATTTATTTTTTGAGTTATCAAGGAAATAATATTCTAGGTGGGTATAACTCGGAAACCGTTCGACCGATTATGCCCAAAAACGAATTCAACTCTCACTTTCGGATACGCAACCTACCCTGAAAATTGCAAGTCCCTATCTCCTTTCTTTCGAAAGTTATCGAGGCAACGGTCACCCATCTACTGAACTCACACAAGAATGCTCGAATCTCCAACAATATTCAACCGATCGTGTTAACACTTGAAACTTGGCAGTAGAGTTAGGTTATGAAGGCTCTTGCCAAATTTCATCAATTTCAAACGAATAGTTACTGATATATAGAATTTTTTTTTTCAATATTCATTGATTTTTTTAAAATTTTTTACGGATACTATCCACACGAAATTTTGCAAGAATTTTCGCGTTGGCATTCTACAACTAATTACCATGTTTGAATTCAATCGGTGTAGTATTTTTCGAGTTAATGAGGAACAAAAAACAACCAAATTTCAGATGGCTATAACTCTAAAACCGTTTGGCCGATTATACTCATAAACAAACTGAAATGTCGCATTCTAGTGCACATCCTAACCTGAAAACTTCAAGCCGCTATCTCTTTCCGTTCTCAAGTGATCGTGACAACAAAAATATTTTTTAATAATTTTTTAAAAATTTTCCAGCCATAATTTCACAAACGTGTTTAAGTTCATAATCTACGACAACTCACCAAGTTTCAATTCGATCGGATTCATATTGGTTGAAAACAAAATTATTACTCGGAAACCACTGAAACGATTATGCCCATTAACGAACTTGTCTGTCGTATTGGGATACGCCACCCACCCTGAAAATTTCAAGTCGCTAGCTCTTTTCGTTCTCAAGTTATCGTGGCAACGGCCGGATATCCGGACGGCCGGCCGGACAGAATCAAATTTGACCTCGAATTCTTCATTGGGGAGTCGAACTAAATCGTTTGAGACCACTTTCGTCAAAACATTCGAAAGTTACAGACTCTTGTCTTTTCTTTTTTGTGCGTATGTCTTGGGGAACATCGCGTTATCATTTTTCCCAAATGACTGTAATTTTCGAATTTTTTGCCGAAAATGATCTCAAACGATTGGGTTCGACTCACTGATGAAGAATTCGTGGTCAAATTTGATTCTGTCCGGCTGGCCGGCCGTCCGTTGCCACGGTAACTTAAAAAGGGAAAGAGATAGGGACTTGAAATTTTCAGGGTAGGTGGCGCATCCCAATACGACGGACAAGTTCGTTAATGTGCATAATCGGCCCAATGGTTTCCGAGTAATAATTTTGTTTTCTACCAATACAAATCCGATCGAATTGAAACTTGGTGATTAGTTGTAGAATACAAACCTAAGGACCTTTGTGAATTGTTGAGAGAATCGTATCACTAGAAAATTTCAAAAAAATTATTAAAAAAAATTGGTTCAAACACTGACGTGAAGTCAGAAGCTTTTGCGCGTATGTTCTATGTGTCCAATACAGGAGAACAGACAATAGAATTCACCATGGTAAATTCGGTTAAGAGTGTCCAATACAGGAGAATGAACAATAGAATATACGCGCAAAAGCTTCTGACTTCACGTCAGTGCTTGAACCAATTTTTTTTCATTTCTATCGAAAAATAACTCTGATGAATGGTATATCTACTGAATTTAAATCGATCTTTCAATAAGAATAATTGAAACGTGGATAATTTCGTATATTATTAGTTATTTTATAAATTTCGGTTTCGGGTGCTTTCATCTCATGGCACAATGAACTGATTTGTGTCCTTACCCACCACAAACAAAGTACTTTTTATTTTCGACCAAACATTAAATCTATGTATTCGAATGGGTCCTTACACCATCGCACAGCTCTGTTTATTTTCGGCCTGAAAGTGAATGTATGAATTTGAGTCCAAACTAATAATTTGGGACATCCTCGGCCGAAAAGAGGACTGGATTTTTTTGGACGCTTGTTTTTACAATAGAATTCATATTCTTGGAAATATTTAAGAATATTAATTTTTTTTCCTGGGGCTAAGCAACCTTGGTCGAGTTCAATACCTGGATGGGTGACTGCTCATAAATTTGAACAGCGCTCGAAAGCTCCTGGCCACAGTGCTTTTCGAACTTGTCCCTTTTACCATTTATCCAGATTTGGCTCAGGTAGAAAAGAAAAACGTTTAAATATTTCACAATGTTCTAATACACTCTTGCAGTTGATAGGCTTTACCCAGTTACCGTAGGAACTACAACAAAGTCCCACATCCAGTCGAAAAGACAGTACCAGTTCCGGTCAAGGTTATTTTCATTTCTATTGAAATAATAACTTAGAGGTAACAGTTATCGAAAGAATTTAGGTTGATTTTTTTCTCGAAAAATTACGCGAAATGTGAGTATAATTGATTATACCGAGCAATTTTTATGCCATATGATCCTCTTATGAGTTTTGTGAACTTTTCGGTAAGTCCGTATAGAAATGGAAAGGATCCAAACGTTTGACTGCTTTCCACGTTATTCTGAATAACCATGTGAAATTTATAGAAGTAACAAACTTATTTTCTTTTGAATGTTAACAGCTTTTATTTTTTTTGCCTTGCTGAATTTGAAAAAATTGTAAATGAAGAAAGTGTTTCATTTGATGAGAGTAATCTATGAATTAATGTACAACTTGAAGACTCACCTGGTATACAAGTGATGGCGCAGCATCATCTTATGAAAAATGCAACTACATATTGCTCCGAGAAAAGTGCGAGAAGACCAAAGGAAATGGGACTCTAGCACATCTGTGTATTTTCAAATCATATTATTCAGAGATCTCTGGTAACTTCATGACAAGACAACAAACGATACAGCGAAAGTTCGATTCTCTTGCTCTCGCCTATGATTCCTGTTACCACACAAACAATCACTAAATTGACTGCCCTTAAATACACTGTAGTAGGATTCCAATCTTGATTCCTTGAAGTTCGGGGATATTTTCTCTAGATAGTAGGCTAATATTTCTGTTTTCTTTCCATTTTTGGCGCTCTTGTTCCTCAGAACAGAGTGCTTATCAATTTGCCCAATTTGTGTCTGTATTTTTCGAATTTTTGGATGAAAATGGTCTTACACGATTTGGTTCGGCTCACTGATGAAGAATTCGTGGTCAGAATCGATTCTCTCCGGCCGGTCCGGCCGTTAATACGATAACTCTCGAAAGGAATGAGTTAGATAGTTGAAATTTTCAGAGTAGGTGTGGGACATAAATATCTCGGTTAAGTTCGTTATTGGGCAAAATCAGCCAGATGGTGTCGGAGTAACGAAAACAATTTTTTTTTACATTACAAATTTTAAATTTAATTTTTTGTAAGATGCAGTTTCACCATAAGAATCCATTGATATCATTTTCAACTATAAAAAACTGATAGTTTCGGAGATATGTATTTTTTGAAATTTCAATAATACATCGATCGTACTATGTTTTCACAGAATGCTCTAATTATTCTATTTATGAATTATCGTATGATCTGTGTTCACACACGTCATCTGTCAAATATTTTGTTTCGCGCCTTTTCTGAGAGCGTTTTTCAGCGGGAGTTGGTTGCTTCCAAATAATTCAAAATTAAATATACAAAGGCTTTTTTGAGCAGGTGAGTTATTTATTATCCTTGCCTCTTATGTGGTCGTCTCCAGTTTCATTGTGAAATATTCATTCGTAAACATTGAATTTTTGTAAAAATTCTAAATTTCTGAACTACTTGGGAAACACATGAATATCGGGTAACTTCAATATCGTTCAATGTTATTGGCAATTTGAATTTGGTAAATCGGGTAACGTTGAATTTTCATTTCAACGTGGAGAATGCAACGATAATCGGAAAAAGTGACGCCCGGTGTCAGAAAATATGGTACAAAAAGTGGGAAAGCCCTGAAGACAGAAGCTTTGGCGCTCTTGTTCAAACTTTGACAAATCATAACTTCGAAAGTATTGGTTTCTCAGAGTTGGGAATGATATCAATGGATTCTTATTTAATTTTATGATGCAGTTCTATCATAAAAATCCATTATTAATATTCCCATCTCTGAGAAACCGATACTTTCGGAGATATAATTTGTCAAAGTTTGAACAAGAGCGCCAAAGCTCCTGTCCCACTTTTTTGAACAGAGAAAACAATTTAACAAATTTTTCAGTTCGAATTGACCATATTTGGTAAAATTTGTTGAAGAATGAGGTAGAACTCGTGAATTTCTCTTTGAAATGGAACTGCGTTTATATGTTTTTTAAGAGACTGTCAGTGAGATAAATGTCAGAATAAGTGTTCAAATACAAATTATTCTGAAGCGAACTTTGGTGGTCTAGTGGGTGGAGATGCCCTTTTAGTGCCGATTGTCGCAGGTTCGATTCCTGTCTAGGGCATGGGTATTGTTTCGTCTGGTGTGAAAGTAAAATTCCACAATAATATTAAAAATTCTAAACTTATCAATAGTGCTAGTCTGTGTCAGATTTACCGCCGTATTAGCTAACTGTTGGTAGTTTGCATCCATATTATTGACCAAAAATGCACTTACTATTCTAACAAATGAGTTCCATGCTCTGAGTTCCTACCTAGTAAGCTTCTCTCTAAAATTAACGTCGAGCAGCAATTTGCTATTTTGTGGTCCAATAAAAATGCCTTCCTTTAATTTGGGAAAGACTTCTTTTGAGTATTTGAATCCATCACTATCTTTATTCATAGCCTTCACAAAGTTTGTCATCAGCCCAAGTTTAATGTGAAGAGGAGGCAAAACGAAATTTTTGTGGACTAGAAGAGGTCTAAACTTGAAATTTTGAGATCCCGGTTGGAATTCAATTCTTTCTGGTAAAATTTTTGTTATTAATGCTGAATAACTGCACGACTGTCCCAAGACAAAGAAAACAGCAATATTTTGTAAATCCTCCCTGAAGTCCGACTAAAATTCATATAACTTTTAAGTACCCGCATACGAGTATCTGCCATTTATACGTGTTGTAGTTTATTTTGTCCAAAAGAGTGCGCATAATTTTCTTCCATCGTCACTGAATGGACAACTGGTATAGAGGGCTTTGAATTTCTATTATGCAATAACACAGCTTTTAAACTGTATTTATTAGATGAATCTATAAACAAACGCTACTCGGACGGGGAATTCTCAATATCAAGCTCCTGCATTAAACCATCAATATCAGTACACACACACAATGAACTTTCCGTACTCTAGAATGCAGAAAAGAGTGCATTTCTTTTTCTGAAATTCGTAATTTTCGTTTAGTTGGCTAATAAGTTCCATTCCTTAAGACGGAAACTAAGAAGTTCTGACTGTTGCTTTAATAACCCCAAATCACTTACTAAATCATTTACCTCACTTCGAACACTTCGAACGGCTCGCCGGAACTGGCACCTGATGGAGGATCGGTGCACTGGTCTTCGGAGCTGCCTGATGATGCATTATCTTAATTTTCCGAAACAACATCTTGAGGTGTGATCCACTGGTATATCTGCTAAATTATGAGGAACAGGTCGTATTGCAGATTGCAAATTTGGATAGTTTATCTTTTGCTTTTCCTTTTTGGAATGAAGTTCAGTCTTTGTCAGGCAAAAATAGCAGTAGTCTAAATTATAAATGGGTTGTCGCCATACCATAGGGACTGTAAAAGGCATGCTTTTTCTCTTCCTATTCATCCACTGCACGAATGACACGTTGCAACTAACACAGCACACATGGAGAGCCCACTGCTTATCCTGATGTTAATTAAAAACACAAAAATTTTGGAAGTATGCTTTTTTAACACTTTCAGAAAATGGTCTGGCTTGTGATTTCACCATAAATTCTCCACAAATATAACAAAATTTATCAGTAGAGATTTTGCAAGTGCTCGATATTTTCGTCCTTACAATACTTTCTTATCCACACACAGAGAACCACTCACTTCGACAATCAATAGAAGACTGATTTTTAACCAGCCAGTTTAGGTACTTTTTGCGCGTATGTTCTGGGGAACATCGCGTTATAGTTTTGCCCAAATGTGAAATTTAATTCTGTGGTGCCGTCCGTTGCCACGATAACTTGAGAACGGAAAGAGCTAGCGACTTGAAATTTTCAGGGTAGGTGGCGCATCCCAATACGACGGACAAGTTCGTTAATGGGTATAATCGGCCTAATGGTTTCCGAGTAATAATTTTGTTTTCGACCAAAATAAATCCGATCGAATTTAAACTTGGTGAATAGTTGTAGAATATAGACCTGAGCACGTTTGTGAAATTTTGTGAGAATCGTATCGCTAGAAAATTATTAAAAAATTATTAAAAAATACTTTTGTTGTCACGATAACCTGAGAATGGAAAGAGTTAGCGGCTTGAAAATTTCAGGTTAGGTTGTGCACCTGAATGCGACATTTGAGTTTGTTTATGAGCATAATCGTCCAAACGGTTTTAGAGTTATAGCCATCTGAAATTTTCTGAAATTTGGTTGTTTTTTGTTCCTCATTAACTCGAAGAATACAAAACCGATTGAATTCAAACATGGTTATTAGTTGTAGAATGCCAACGCGAAAATTCTTGCAGAATTTCGTGAGGATGGTATAACTAGAAAATTAAAAAAAAAATAATTAAAAATCATTGAAAAAAAATCTATATATCATAAACTATTCGTCCGGCATGGCTGAAATTTTGGAAGAGCCTTCAGAACCTAACTCTACTGCAGAATTCCAAGTTTGAACACGATCGGATCTATATTGTTGGAGAACCGCGCAGCCTTTTGTGAGTTCGGTAGCGAAGCGGTAGCGCCGGTAGCGGATGCGAATCGTCGTATGATATGTTGTCTATGATCGAATTTTTGCGAGAACCTTCAAAAATAAAATTATGAATGTCATGATGACATATCTTTTACGCGTATGTTATGGGAAAATCGTGTTATTTCATCACAAATCTATGGGAGATGATAGCCCTACATTAGTGGTCAGACCTGGTTTTGAAAGAGATCGTCCTTAGGAGGAGGCAACTAAATATTGAAGGGATTTCTATGAACAAGAGTGAATATCTTTGAGAAATAGAGAAGACGATTCTTCTTCAAGAGATCCATGCGCCTTCAGAGGAGTATATTTGAGAGAGGGGACTTTTGAAAGGTTATGTATTATATGATATCGCTGAAATTTTGTTGAAGGCTTCTGATCTTGTAAGGTGAGAGGCTCATTTGTGGATATTAAATCTCGTGATGGGTAGAGAGGAATTTTAGGCCAGTTTTTCTATCACTAATGAGAATATATCTTTATGTTTCACCTCATCACCTTTAGATCTATCAATGGACATTTATTGGTTAAGAATAAGTAATTGAATATTACTTTGAATTGAATTTCATTCAATATGTTAGTAACTAAACTTATAATTTTCTTTACTTTGATTATTTAAATATGACATTAATTCCAGTAATATTTTTCAAGAATAATTATGTATTCTTCTCCTGAAGAAGAATTGAAGGTAGACAATAATGTGTTAATTTTTTCATCATTGCTTTCTATCCTGACTTCACGAAAAAAAATTGGTTCAAGCACTGACGTGAAGTCAGGAGCTTTTGCGCGTATGTTCTATTGTCCATTCTCCTGTATTGGACACTCTTAATCGAATTCACCATGGTAAATTCGATTAAGAGTGTTCAATACAGGAGAATGGACAATTGAACATACGCGCGAAAGCTCCTGAATTCACGAAAAAAAATTGGTTCAAGCACTGACGTGAAGTCAGGAGCTTTTGCGCGTATGTTCAATTGTCCATTCTCCTGTATTGAACACTCTTAATCGAATTTACCATGGTGAATTCGATTAAGAGTGTTCAATACAGGAGAATGGACAATTGAACATACGCGCGAAAGCTCCTGAATTCACGAAAAAAATTGGTTCAAGCACTGACGTGAAGTCAGGAGCTTTTGCGCGTATGTTCAATTGTCCATTCTCCTGTATTGAACACTCTTAATCGAATTTACCATGGTGAATTCGATTAAGAGTGTCCAATACAGGAGAATGGACAATAGAACATACGCGCAAAAGCTCCTGACTTCACGTCAGTGCTTGAACCAATTTTCTGTTATAAAATGCATCTATTTTACCGTCTCATAAAATTGACTACCTGTTTATGTGAAAGGATCTTATTGACCTATTGAAAATTGGTACGTGTTAGGGCTTTAGGAATATTTTTCCTATTATTATAAGGGTATTTCCATTTTAGAAATAACGACCTTCTTTGTGTTACAAAAATCTTGTCGACCAGTCTTATTATTCACTTTTTGTTCGTTGATATTCGATGTGTGTGTCATCTTCAAAATAACTTCGCGACACCTCCTCTGTTCCCATTAAAAGATATACGACTTCCGAACGAATTTATCAATCGCAAACTCAGCTAATTAGAATTCACCGATGCGAAAGGATAACGATAAGGATTTGGTCCTGGAGGCGTTTCTGGTCGGCGACGGTTTTGGATTAATTCATATTTCAGGCGAGCGAGCCGGAGAGCCGTGAACCCCCGGGCCTAACAGGGACCAGCTTTGCCAATAAATGAGCAATAATGCCGGGTAGCGTCTCACCGACGTCATGTACAAACAGGACGCCTGAAACCGACGTCTACGTTGGCTATGCAGCAGGCGACGCTATCAGGACGGGCGTCGTGGCGCGTGTCTGACGCGTCGAGCCTCTAACAAGCAACCCACTAGGCGCCCCGTTATAACCGCACTGCAGCGGTACTCAAACTTTCTGAAATAAATTGAGTTTTGAAGGTTTTCATTGCATAATTTTTTCCTCGAAAATTCTTCATAGAAAATGGTGACTCGGTGATTAAAGAATCAAAAGTTAATACTGATCATATTATGGAAATGCTTGAGATATGTTCGAATATCACCTAGGAGATGTATTTTATCGACAAAATTTTGGAATGGCAATGGGTTCTTCCTTATCTCCTGTCATGAGTAATATATTCATGAAAAATTTGAAGAAAAATTTGTGGATACACATTTGTTGAAACTGCTTGCTTGGTGGCAATATGTTGACGATATATTTGTAATTTGGCAACATGGTAGGGAAGAGTTAGGCGAAGTTTTCGATTTCATAAATTCAAAAGAACCAACCAAATCAAATTCACTTTGTAAATAGGAAAAAATAATTACCTTTCTTTTCTAGATGTTTCGATAATTAAGTATCCGAACTATTCACAAACAAGTGTGAGTTCAGGAAGCAGACACATACATAGATATTAGAATTTCTATTCAAACCATCAACTTAGTTTGAAAAGAGTTGTTATTAAAACACTTCACGATAGAGCTAATCTAATTTGTTCTACTCTTGGAATTCAAAATACTGAAATTGATGTCATCAAAAAATTTCTTGAAGATTATGGATATCCAAGACAACTCATTAATACATCTATTATGAATTTAGATAGAAGAGCTTCTAATAAAATAACAATTACTCAAGAACAACAGAATAATCAACAAGAACAACAACCCAATATGTATGTTGAATAAGATCCGATATGTTCGTGGCCTTTCGGAAAAAAATCAAGAGAATCGGTTCTAAGTTCTTTGTTCAAGCACTGACGGGAAGTCAGGAGCTTTTGCTTTCACGTCAGTGCTGAAATCAATATTTCTTTTCCCAATTTTTTTAGAAATTTCTAGGGGTATGGTTCTCACAAAATTTTACACACGTCTTTTATGTCGATATTCTACAACTAGTAGCCAAGCTTCAATTCTATTGAGTCTATATTTTTTGAGTTACCGAGGAAATAATATTCCAGGTGGGTATAACTCCGAAACCGATGGACCGATTATGCCCAAAAACGAACTTAACTCTCCCATTCGGATGTGTAACCTACCCTGAAAATTGCGTAACTTCCATCTTTCGTTCAAAAGTTATCGAGGAAACGGTCACCCATCCACCTACTGAACTCACACAACGCTGCTCGAATCTCCGACAATATAGATCCGATCGGGTTCAAACTTGGAACTTGGCAGTAGAGTTCTGAAGGATACATATATAGTTTCTGATATATAGAATTTTCCCTTTTTCAATGATTTTCAATGATTTTTTAAAAAATTTCTAGTTATACGATGTTCAACAAATTTCGCAAGAAATTTCGCGTTGGCATTCTACAAAGGATAACCATATTTGAATTGGATCGGTTTTTTATTTTTTGAGTTATTGAGGAAATAACAACATAGATCCGATCGTATTCAAACTTGGAACTTGGCATTAGAGATAGGTTTTTAAGGCTGTCGCAAAATTTCAGCGATGTCAGACGACTAATTTTCGATATATAGAATTGTTTTCAATAGAGAGTTTCTAGAGATACGATCCTCACGAAATTTTGCAAGAATTTTCGCGCTGGCATTCTATAACTAATTACCATGTTTAAATTGAATCGTTTTGTATTCGTTATTATTATATATAAAGTGCGCTTCAAAAAGTACGCACCCAGGGGAAATTTTCTTGCCTGTATAGTTTTTTGGAATTTAGGTTTTCGGGAAAGTTGGTGCTCAAGAAACGATGTTTTTTGACATATATGTCATTGATCGTGCTACTCTGCAAACCTGTCAAAATTGACATTTTTTCAGAAAAAAGGTCAAAACACGTAGAAATCAGGACAATATCAAAAAGTTTCTAGAAGAAATGTTGCTCAGAATTTCATTTTATACCAAACTGCCAATTTTCATAGTGAAATTCCATTTCATTTTCACAGGTAAATTTGTTTTAGATGAGACCTGTATTCCTCCGGAACTTTTACACTATCAGATCCAAGAAATATACGGACCTCAGTAAGAACATGCTGCACCACCTCACTGGTTTCCCCACAGGGCACTGCGGCCTTAGGAAGCATATGATGAGATTAGGGTTAGCAGAAACTGACGAGTGTAGGTTCTGTTGGGAGGAAGATGAAACTCCTGATCACTTGATTACCCAATGCCTTGCCATTCCAAACCAACGCAAGGAAAGCTTTGGGCAAGAAATCTGCAGGACTGAAGACGTAGCCTCCTTAAAGCCATCCCAGATACTGGAGTTCATCAGAACTCTGGAACTGGGAGGTTAGAGGTAGATGGTGATGAGTTCGACAGCTCTGACGGGGGGGCACGATAGACCTTAAGGTCGCAGTGCAACGTTACCCCCTACACTACAACAATATACAATATATAAATATACAACCATGTAATATTGCGAAAATAGCTCGGATACCGTATAAATAAGTTAGTATGTGTATGTATATTCCATATTCTAATATCATGTCAGCGTGTGGATTTCTTCTCAATGAATGCTTATTTCAATTTTTACCAGCTGTTAGGAAATTACCGTGAAGAGAAGAAAACTCGAAGAGCCGACAACGTCGCCGAGCAGCGCATGCTAATTTGTTCGATAAAACATATTGAGAATACATATTATGATTTTCATTTTATTCCATATAGAGTAACTGTTACGAATAAATCCATGCAATCGAAAGAAATCATTTTTCAATCCTCTTCAATTAATTATACCACAAAAAATACAGTCTACCACAATAATCAAATTTCCAACATAAATATTTGGTCCGTACGAACCGGGATCCATACACCAGTAGAATACTCGTATAATCAATTTTCATCGAATCAATATTGAAGAGCAGGAGTCCATTGACTATTGACTTCTTCCATGTATTGGAGTGGAGTTCCCACCTAAGGAGGACCATTTCAGCAGTATATATCCCAAATTGGAGAAGAAAACTTCCATTCCTGAAGAAAAAATTACGAATTTTCCACCAAAGGAAATCAAGAAAACATTGAAAACATCGAAAAAAGCTGTGAGTTCGTTTCCTTGAATTCTTTTACAGTTCTTTCACATATGTTCCTTATCTGAATTGAGATATAAAAATGACTTCTAATCTTGGAAGAAAACGGGGTGCATTGAAGCATCGTTTAACTAACTTAGGTAATTATATTGATAATTTATCAGACGATCAACCTGGAATTGCCGAAATTGAAGAAAAACTTAAAAATTATGTATCAGTTTACAATTCATTTCAGCATACCTATTCAAGGTATGTTAGAAGAAAAATGTAGTGATGAAGAACTAGACGAACATTACAGTTACAGACATGAAAATAGTGATGTAAAATATATTGGAATTCTAAAACAATATTTGAGAGATAATACACCTCAAGTTATAGTAAATCGAGTTGATCAAAGTAGTAATTCTAATTTTCATAATTCTTTGAACAATATTTCTTTACCAAAAATTAAAATTGAGTCTTTTAAAGTATAACGACATGCGACTGTTCCCAAGTCGCAGTGGTTAAGATCGGAGCTACTAGAACTCAGGGATCCGCGGTCTAGCTCCAGTGGAGATGGGAGTGGATTCCTAAAAAGGGAACCTAGTAAATGGGCGCCAGGTAAATTTAAGTCTCTCAGATACCCCTGCGAAATGTACTAATTCCTAAATTCACCAAAAGAATATTCACGCTAATAACAAACAGTTTATTCTAAAGCATACAACCCAGGTCTTTAGATCCAGCAAAATTTAACTATTATGAAACCCTGAATAAGGGTGGCGGAAATTGTACGTAGATATTATTCTTGGATTCAAATACGCGTCGCTTGAGCTCAGGCGCATCCACGTTTCTTATCTATGATCATATATGACTACCACAAATCTTTCCCCAATTTCCGCTTTACAACAACAATAATAATTTATATAATTGATGATAATAAGTTCACGTTATATAGATATAGCAGGTATAAGATGTTTCGAGATATGTTTTCTATAACTTGCGTGCTGATTATCCTTATTCCTGAACGTAGAACTGCGTCGATGGTCTCGCAATACTGTCCTCTTTCTCTCTGTGCTCGTAGTCTGCAACCCTCGATTGAATGTCCCACAGCGTTGCTTTCTGACCACCTTGTATATACTCGGGATCGGTAACCCTGCGTTGGCTGTCTCACAGCGCTACTTATGGACCACCTTGTATATATCCGAATGTCTCAGTTACACTCTTCCTGATATAAAAAATCGTACTGGCCTCAAAAGCTCCTGCCACCATAAACTTCGGACTGCCACAAAAACTCGTGCTGCCACAAAAATTCGGGCTGCCACAAAAACTCCTGATGTTACAAAAACCCTGATGACAGAAAAGAAATCATCAGTGACTTCTCTCGGACAAGAAACAAATGAATTTTCGCAATACATAATAATTTCGGTTATCATAATATTAATCAGACCAATTATTCGCTGTTATGCAACAGTTATAGAATTCGTACATACCCTGATGTTCGGGGTTGTCTTGCACACGTTTGCTTCGAAACCAAATCTTGTCGTGCCTCCACCAAATAATTCTTCAAGCACACAGCGATGTTCTGGATATAGAAATATAATTACGACCTGAATTGATTCCACTATAAATGACGAGAATAGAACATCTAACACATACCTGTCAAAGTCGCCAAGATCGTTCACGTGTTCAACTCTTAGATTTGCAGAAAGGTCTTCACATCCTCTTTCGAGACGAGTGCAAGTTACCTGTTATCTTCCCAAATCAAACCAATGTAACCCTCACTCCTAATTCGATTTTCGAAACTATATCCAACTAAGAAGAAATCACCAATTCTCACCAAGTTCCGAAAATACGCCTAACCCACTGCTCCTCCTTCGAATGTTGACAAAATGGACGACCTCATGTCCCTGACTGGCGCAGACCCTCACAAACTTTCAGACTGTCACTATGAAACAACATTGCCAACTTATTCGGCTCTCGAATGCGATATTTCTTGTGCGTCGATTGGCACCACCGAGATCCAACCTCAAACTCGACGTCAACACAAACGATAACCTCATCGCAAACAAAACACAAACAAACCCTCGCCTGAGTCAAAAATAAAACGTTACAAAATCCCCCCTCACTTGAAGAAATTTACCTAGTAAATTTCACTTAGGGATTAAAATACATATGATCTAAAAAAATAAATTGACAAGACAACTCATGCATGCCGGCAGATAGATACCGAAATGTTTCCATCAATCGGAGCCCACTCAAATCAAGTATTCCTGAAGGAAGAAGCAATCCACTCATACCCAATCATTCCTACGTCCTCAATCACAACAAGCATACCCTTCTCATCTAATCATTACCCAGAATCATACCTCATCCAATGCCCTATCATCCATCACAGTCGTCCCGGAAATCCCCTTCTAGTCTCGTTACTCCATCCATCCAGCAATTACCCTCAATCTTCATGCATTCTCCGACCATGTACTCCATATGTCCACGGCGAAATTCTACTGTCAATTCTAGATGGTCCCATATAAACAGGGGAAAATTCTACAACATGCCACATAATTCAACACAATTCACACAATAATAAAATCTTTGAGCACGAGACAACTACTACAATTCACAGTCCTGCTCAAATAAACTTCCAAACTCAACTCTGACCGACAATCGCTAGAGATAAAATAAAATGGTATAAAAATAATTTTCAATAAATTAGGACGAGATAAGACAGATACAGGCAAAGAAGCAAAATGACTAGAAATAATTAAGCACGATAAAGCAAGTCCCCTAAAAAAAAATTCGGGTCAAATATAAAAAAAAAACATTATCTATACAACTGAATCAGACCTACGTTACATCGGTTATCGGGCCCCACGTTATCTAGCCCCACGTTATCGGGCCCAATTTATAACGACATGCGACTGTTCCCAAGTCGCAGTGGTTAAGATCGGAGCTACTAGAACTCAGGGATCCGCGGTCTAGCTCCAGTGGAGATGGGAGTGGATTCCTAAAAAGGGAACCTAGTAAATGGGCGCCAGGTAAATTTAAGTCTCTCAGATACCCCTGCGAAATGTACTAATTCCTAAATTCACCAAAAGAATATTCACGCTAATAACAAACAGTTTATTCTAATAGCATACAACCCAGGTCTTTAGATCCAGCAAAATTTAACTATTATGAAACCCTGAATAAGGGTGGCGGAAATTGTACGTAGATATTATTCTTGGATTCAAATACGCGTCGCTTGAGCTCAGGCGCATCCACGTTTCTTATCTATGATCATATATGACTACCACAAATCTTTCCCCAATTTCCGCTTTACAACAACAATAATAATTTATATAATTGATGATAATAAGTTCACGTTATATAGATATAGCAGGTATAAGATGTTTCGAGATATGTTTTCTATAACTTGCGTGCTGATTATCCTTATTCCTGAACGTAGAACTGCGTCGATGGTCTCGCAATACTGTCCTCTTTCTCTCTGTGCTCGTAGTCTGCAACCCTCGATTGAATGTCCCACAGCGTTGCTTTCTGACCACCTTGTATATACTCGGGATCGGTAACCCTGCGTTGGCTGTCTCACAGCGCTACTTATGGACCACCTTGTATATATCCGAATGTCTCAGTTACACTCTTCCTGATATAAAAAATCGTACTGGCCTCAAAAGCTCCTGCCACCATAAACTTCGGACTGCCACAAAAACTCGTGCTGCCACAAAAATTCGGGCTGCCACAAAAACTCCTGATGTTACAAAAACCCTGATGACAGAAAAGAAATCATCAGTGACTTCTCTCGGACAAGAAACAAATGAATTTTCGCAATACATAATAATTTCGGTTATCATAATATTAATCAGACCAATTATTCGCTGTTATGCAACAGTTATAGAATTCGTACATACCCTGATGTTCGGGGTTGTCTTGCACACGTTTGCTTCGAAACCAAATCTTGTCGTGCCTCCACCAAATAATTCTTCAAGCACACAGCGATGTTCTGGATATAGAAATATAATTACGACCTGAATTGATTCCACTATAAATGACGAGAATAGAACATCTAACACATACCTGTCAAAGTCGCCAAGATCGTTCACGTGTTCAACTCTTAGATTTGCAGAAAGGTCTTCACATCCTCTTTCGAGACGAGTGCAAGTTACCTGTTATCTTCCCAAATCAAACCAATGTAACCCTCACTCCTAATTCGATTTTCGAAACTATATCCAACTAAGAAGAAATCACCAATTCTCACCAAGTTCCGAAAATACGCCTAACCCACTGCTCCTCCTTCGAATGTTGACAAAATGGACGACCTCATGTCCCTGACTGGCGCAGACCCTCACAAACTTTCAGACTGTCACTATGAAACAACATTGCCAACTTATTCGGCTCTCGAATGCGATATTTCTTGTGCGTCGATTGGCACCACCGAGATCCAACCTCAAACTCGACGTCAACACAAACGATAACCTCATCGCAAACAAAACACAAACAAACCCTCGCCTGAGTCAAAAATAAAACGTTACAAAAGGAGATTATGAACATTGGTTGGAATTCAAGTCTACTTTTTTATCTGTAGTTCACCAATAATATACCCGATATTCAGAAATTCCAAATCCTTAGACAAAGTGCGTAGATGGCTATGCAAAAAGAATAATCGATCAAGTTGAATTAGTAGGAGATAATTATGATGTTGCTTGGAAGTCGTTGTGTGACCATTTTGACAATAAGAAACTTTTAATCAATAAACATATCAAAGGTATCTTGAAATTGGAACCGCTAGTCAAAGAGTCACCTAAACATTTGCGATATTTACTAGACTCAGTTTCCGAGAATATTTCAGCCATAGAAGGAATGAAAATATCCAAAGCTGTTTTGTGTGAGCTTTTGCTTCAAATTATGTCAGAAAAATGGGTTCAAGTCCTGTGGACAGGAGCATTCTGGCGCTCTAGTTCAAACAGACAACTTATATCTCCGAAAGTATTGGTTTCTCAGAGTTGGGAATTATATCAATGTATTCTTATGATAGAACTGCATCATAAAGGAAATTCAATTCAAATAATAGTTTATTTATCAAGATTAAATGAGCAATCTGAGAATGAGAACTGCACCATGGAAGAAATCAAATTAAAATAGCTGAAATGAATTTGACTCTCTCTTATAGAACAGAATGACATGTACGAGTATGAACACAGATCACATAATAAAGCTTAGATAGAATAATGATAACATTCTGTGAAAACATAGAAGTACGATTCATTATTGAAATTTCGAAAAATCCTATCTCCGAAAGTATTAGCTTGTTGGAGTTGAAAATTATATCAATAGATTTTTATGGTGAAACTGCATCTTAAATAAAAATTGAATTTGAAATTTGTTACCATCTGGCCTATTTTGCCCAATAACGAACTTAACCGAGATATTCATCTCGCTAACCTACTGTGAAAATTTCAACTACCTAGCTCATTCCGTTCGTGAGTTATTGTAAAAAAAAATTTTTTTATTTTCCAAAATTTTTTTTACACTTGCGGTAACCTGGTCAATACAAAACTTCACATACGTATGAAGGTCATGATTCTACAATTTGATGCTAAATTTCAGATTTTTTTCGTGAACTCACAATCAAATAACGCGATGTTCCCCAGAACATACGCGCAAAAAGGTGTGTAATTTTTGCAAGAAACACAATCATTTAATGTACAAATGTATTGATTTTCTGAAATTAAATGTACCAATGCGAATTTCTGAAATCAAAGAATTAAACCTGTGCAAGAATTGTCTACGTCCAGGACATTCTCACAGTGAATGTACCCTAGGTCTTGTAAAAAATGTAATTCAAAACATAATACTCTAATTCATTTCGACACTCAACAAAATGAGAACAAACATGTTGAATGTACAAATGCTGGAAATAAGGCAGGTTCTTCCACAATGAATTTTCTGAACAAACAGTTCAATTCAAAAATAATCGATTCCCAAGTTTTGCTATCCACAGTAGTATTCAAGGTAAAAAATTGGTTCAAGCACTGACGTGAAGTCAGAAGCTTTTGCGCGTATGTTCTATTGTCCATTCTTCTGTATTGGACACCCTTAATCGAATTTACCATGGTAAATTATGTTGTCCATTCTCTTGTATTGGCCACTAAATTCGAATTTACCATGGTAAATTCGAATTAAGAGTGTCCAATACAGGAGAATGGACAACATAATTTACCATGGTAAATTCGATTAAGGGTGTCCAATACAGAAGAATGGACAATAGAACATAGGCGCAAAAGCTTCTGACTTCACGTCAGTGCTTGAACCAATTTTTTTTTTTAGTTATCAAGGAAATAATAATAATATTCCAGGTGGGTATAACTCGGAAACCGTTTGACCGATTATGCCCAAAATCGAACTCAACTCTCCCTTTCGGATACGCAACCTACCCTGAAAATTGCAAGTCCCTATCTCCTTTCGTTCGAAAGTTATCGAGGCAACGGTCACCCATCTACTGAACTCACACAAGAATGCTCGAATCTCCAACAATATTTAACCGATCGTATTAAAACTTGAAACTTGGCAGTAGAGTTAGGTTATGAAGGCTCTTGCAAAATTTCAGCAATTTCAAACGAATAGTTACTGATATATAGAATTTTTTTTTTTTATTTTCAATGATTTATTAAAAATTTTCTACAAATGCTATCCTCACCAAATTTTGCAAACATTTTTGCGTTAGCATTCTACAACTAATAACCATGTTTGAATTCAATTGGTTCAGTATTTTTCGAGTTAATGAGGAACAAAAAACCACCAAATATCATAAAATTTCAGATGGCTATAACTCTAAAACCATTTGGCCGATTATGCTCATAAACAAACTGAAATGTCGCGTTCTGGTGCACATCCTAACCTAAAAATTTCAAGCCGCTATCTCATTCCGTTCTCAAGTTATCGTGACAACAAAATTATTTTTTAATAATTTTTTTAAAATTTTCTAGCCATACGATTCGCACAAAATTTAACAAACGTGCTTAGGTTCATATTCTACAACTACTCACCAAGTTTCAATTCGATCGGATTTATATTGGTTGAAAACAAAATTATTACTCGGAAACCACTGGGCCGGTTATGCCCATTAACGAACTTGTCCGTCGTATTGGGATGCGCCACCAACCCTGAAAATTTTAAGTCGCTAGCTCTTTTCGTTCTCAAGTTATCGTGGCAACGGCCGGACGGACGGATGGTCGGACGACCGGACGGCCGGACGGACAGAATCAAATTTGACCTCGGATTCTTCATTGGGGAGTCGAACTTAATCGTTTGAGACCATTTTCGTCAAAAAATTCGAAAGTTACAGACATTTGGGCAAAACTATAACGCGATGTTCCCCTGAACATACGCGCAAAAATGAATCAGGTGTTTTTCTCTATTGTAGAGCTCTTCTTGACTCCGAAGCACAAACAAATCTAGTTACTCAAAAGTTTTGTAATAATTTGAATATTCCACTCATTCCAACAAACATGTCTATTGTAGGAATAAATCGGTTTACATCACACTTAAATACAAAATGTAATATGACTATATTATATTCTTGTTATAATAACTTCAAGGCTTCATTATGTTTTTACGTTGTTCCTTACATTTCTGATGATACTCCATCACTTAGCTTTAATACAGTTGACTTAAACATTCCTATGAACTTGCCCTTTGCTGATCCCTCTTTTAATGTTCCATCAGAAATTGATGCTATTTTGGGAGCGAATATTTTTTTGGACTTACTTATACAAGGTAGAATACAATTAGGAAAAAATTTGCCTGTATTACATAACACCCAGTTGGGTTGGATTATATCTGGAAATATTCCACGATCAATTTCAACAACGATTTGTAATTTAACTAGGGTTGTACATGAAGATAAACAATTGAAAAAATTTTGGGAAATCGAAAATATTCCTAATTCTTCACAGTATTCCAAAGATGATATTGAATGTGACAAACAGTTCACCAATGGAACTTATAGAGATTCCTCAGGCCAGTTTATTGTTAAATATCCTCTTAAATACTCGGAAACTTTGTTAGGAAGCTCTTATGAATGTGCTCTCCGAAGGCTTTTATATTTGGAGCGAAAATTCAGAGTGAATAACAACTTACATTGTCAATACAAACAATTTATGCAGGAATATTATGATTTGGGCCACATGACCAAACTGTAAATATATTTTACCTCATCGCGGGGTCATCAAAGAAGATAGTTTGACTACTAGGTTAAGAGTCGTTTTCGACGGTTCCTGTCAAACAGATAGCGGTTGGTCCTTAAATGATTTGCAATTTTGTGGGCCCAAAGTACAAAATGACATTTTCCATATTTTATGTAGATTTAGAATTTTTACTTACGTTGTTTCTGCAGACATTACCAAAATGTATACACAAATATCAATGAATCCTTGTCATGGCCCACTACAATGCATTTTATGGCGAAAGTCTGAAAATGATCCAATTGATATATTTCAGCTGAATACTGTAACGTATGGCACTACAAGCGCCCCTTATTTGGCAATAAACTGTCTCAGACAATTATCAAGTGATTCAACTATATCAGAACAGCTTGCCAAAATTATCTTGAACGATTTTTACGTTGATGATCTTTTAACAGGATCAAATTCTCTTCAAGAATTATCCACCACTGTGAAATATCTTTATAATCATTTGGCCTCAGCAAATTTACTATTGAGAAAATGGATATCAAATGATTCGAAAGTTTTGTCAGAACTCAATCTTAATGAAGAAAATCCATTGGAAGTTTTAACATTCGGTAATGAATCTAAATTAATCTTCTAAAACTTTAGGAGTTCAATGGTGTTGTAGTGAAGATTTTTTGAACTACAAAATTTCTAATAACTTTGTAGCATTTCCATGCAAGAGACAAATTTTATCCGTAATTTCTCAAATATATGACCCTTTGGGTCTTGTCAGTCCAGTCATCATATCTGCAAAAATATTTATGAAGAATTTGTTGTCATTGAAACTATCATGGGTTGAAATATTGTCTCAACAATCCATTGATCGCTGGAATATAATTAAAAAATCATTTCTCAAATCAATAAAATCAAAATACCTAGAAACACTGTCGGAAAAGGATTCACTATCAAAGACATTCATTGTTTTTGTGATGCATCTAATCATGCTTATGCATTCTGTATTTATATCAGAAGTGAAGATGCCTATGGAAATAAGCGTGTACGTCTGCTTTGTTCAAAGACAAATGTTCGCCAGTCAAATCATTGTCTATTCATCGACTTGAGTTATCTGCAGCCCTCTTGGGCGCACAATTAGTAAACCAAGTTCAAATATCCCTAAATATAAACGTTGAAATATTTTGTTGGTCAGATCCTCAAGTTGTTTTTCATTGGTTAAATACTGAACCTGATGTATTACAAATATTTGTAGCCAACAGAGTTACACAAATCCAAACCTTGACAAATGCGTACAATTGGAACTATATTCGATCAAATTTCAATCCAGCGGATGTAGCATCTAGCTAGAGGTATTGGGAACTTCCAAAACTCTGGCGGCGGGATTCGGCAACTAACCAAGCTAGTAATGAGCCACGTGTTCGAGTTTAATTGTTCAGTATTCATCAATAAACTTTTGTTTAAAAGAAAAATTCAAGTTGAAATAATGAATATTATCCTGCCTAATATGTCTTCGACCAGAAACGACTATTGTTGTGTGCCTCAATGCAATTCATGGGCGAAAAAAATGCCAAAATGTATAGGTTTGAGTTTTCACTTCTTACCTCCGGAAAACCAAATATAAATGTTGGAAATGCGTTAGAAGGATAACCAATAGCCCGAAGAGTACTTAACCTGGACCTACATCCAGATAATCTTTATTATACCTCAAACATTACACTTATTGTTAATAATTATTTTCACATAATATATGTATCATATTTTGAAAAAATCATTCCAATTATTGGTAACTGTTTTACAAAAGCTTTATCTGGTTCAATTTGACACTATATTCTCATAAATAAACTAGAACATCATGCACCTGAACTTTAATTAATACATCAGTAATATGTTTACACCTCCTCCGTGCTCCGACTTTACAAGAATATACCATACCTTCTATTTTAAGTTTACCATTCTCCACATTAATGGGCCATCAATTTTACGTGGTACTGAATTAAGGGCACTACTTTGAAAACATAAAGAACAAATATCTATAAAACTGGGACCACAATTTGTTTTGTCACACACGATTACATGATCTACATTTAGAACCTCTTCTCCTTCTACAAGGACTCTAGAATTAGAAGTTGAAGCTCCTATGTACTCCAGAAATTCTAATCAACTGAGTCCCTTCTTAATCATTCGCAAATAGTAACTGAAAGAACTTTTAAATATAATGTAAGTTTGACAAACATATATGAATATACTTACTGGTTGTAGTCTTTATATCAATCAAGTGCCATAAAATTAGTTATATAATGATCAATATTATAATCTATATCACAAAGTAATCCAACAATGATCTCAAGTCAATCATAATTTAAATTTTCCATGAAAATTTCGGTCAAACTTCGTCGACTGACCTGTCCAACACGAGATTGTTTACATTTATTACTAGCGTGGTTAGTTGCCGAATCCCGCCACCAGAGTTTTGGAAGTTCCCAATATCAACGGAAAAATTGATAAATTGTGATATATGGTGGAATGGCCCAGAATTTCTATACAATTTCTATATTTGTAATACATCAGGTTCAGTATTTAACCAATGAAAAACAACTTGAGGATCTGACCAACAAAATATTTCAACGTTTATATTTAGGGATATTTGAACTTGGTTTACTAATTGTGCGCCCAAGAGGGCTGCAGATAACTCAAGTCGAGGAATAGACAATGATTTGACTGGCGCAACATTTGTCTTTGAACAAAGCAGACGTACACGCTTATTTCCATAGGCATCTTCACTTCTGATATAAATACAGAATGCATAAGCATGATTAGATGCATCACAAAAACAATGAATGTCTTTGATAGTGAATCCTTTTCCGACAGTGTTTCTAGGTATTTTGTTTTTATTGATTTGAGAAATGATTTTTTAATTATATTCCAGCGATCAATGGATTGTTGAGACAATATTTCATCCCATGATCCAGATTTCATTTTAAATATGAAAGATGTACCTGAAATGAGAAAACTTACAAAATCGATATTTCAATTCACTAATGAACCAAATGTTGTTGTGGAGTTAATAACAAAATTTTCGGATTTTCATAAATTAAAGCGCATTTTTGCATATTGTAAGAGATTCATTGATAAGGCTAGAAAAAGGAATACTCTTTCAAGGGATTTAACATTGGATGCTCTAGAATGAATTCGTCCAAAAAATCAAAAATTTATAATCTCATTCCATTTTTAAATGAATTTCAGTTGATTTGTGTTGGTGGTAGATTGAGGTACTCAAATCTTTCGGAAGAAAAAGGACAACCTATTCTGTTACCGAAAGATCATCCTCTAACTTTATTAATTTTCCGGGTCCTCCATTATTATTAAGTTTAATACGACAACGTTATTGGCCCTTAAATGGAAAAGTTACAGCTAAAAATATAGTTAAAAAATGCGTTACATGTTTTCGTCAAAAACCTCCTGAAAATAAAATAAAAATGGGTCCATTACCCGATGAACGAGTAAATCAAGCATATCAATTTCAGCGCATAGGATTAGATTTTGCGGGTCCATATTATTTAACAGATCGAAAGGGCCGAGGCAATAAAATCACCAAATGTTACATTTGCGTTTTTATTTGCTTTGTAACAAAAGCAGTTCATTTAGAATTACTTTCTGACATGACAACAGACTGCTTTCTAGTTAGTTTGAAACGATTTATTTCACGTCGTGGAATTCCAACTAATATTTATTCTGATAATATTTATTCTGAGAAGGGAGCCAGAAATGAACTTAATAGAATTAATTGTATGCTACGTTCAAATGAATCGTCAATCCTAAGTTTTTCTTCAAAATTCAACATTTCATGGAAATTCTCTCCTCCTTATACTCCCAATTTTTGTGGTCTCTGTGAAGCAGAGGTGAAGCAAATGAAATTCCATCTTAAGCGAACTTTGAAAGATACCCATTTAACTTATGGAGAGTTCATAACACTTTTATATCAGATAGAAGCCATTCTCAATTATCGACCTCTGTACGCTCTTTCAAATTATCCTAATGATTTTCAACCTCTCACCGCATCCCATTTCCTGATACATCGTAATATATGTTCCCTTCCTGAACCTGATATCAAACGATTCCCTCAAATCGCCTCACAAGGTACGAACATATACAGCAATTGTATCAACGCTTATGGAAAAGATTTTCAACGGAATACGTTAGCCAACTACATCAAAGTTACAAATGGCACGAGACAACGTCACATCTCGCAGAAGGGTCACTTGTTTTAATCAGAGATTCAAAACTCCCACCAGGTAAATGGAGTTTGGGAAGAATCATACAAATTTTCCCAGGCAGACACAGTATCACAAGGGTAGTTGAAGTGAAGACATCGAGAGGTCACATCACTAGGGCCGCAAGATATTTACATCCACTGCCAATCCAAGAAAATGAATAATCGATTTGAAGACTCTTCAAATGGCGGGGGCTATGTTAGGAAATTACCGTGAAGAGAAGAAAACTCGAAGAGCCGACAACGAGGCCAAGCAGCGCATGCTAATTTGTTCGATAAAATATTGAAAATACATATTATGATTTTCATTTTATTCCATATAGAGTAACTGTTACGAATAAATCCTTGCAATCCAAAGGAATCATTTTTCAACCCTCTTCAATTAATTATACCACAAAAAATACAGTCTAGTAAAATAATCAAATTTCCAACACCAGCATTTCTCGATACTTTGAGTGAATCGATTCGAATGAAAACCATGGAGGAATAGATACTCGAATTCTTAATAAATTTCATGGAGATCCTCCTAGTTAAAGGGGTATGCGGAGGGATTTCTTCATTACTGTGTAGTCTATTAATTCCTAATACTAAATGTTTGCTCGGAAAAACCACTGGCACGGGGAAACAATCTGCAAGTTGCATCTGTGAAGAACGGAAAAGCCTGTATGAGCTGCAGCCTGCAGCGCTCTCCCAGTTTAGCAAGTGGGGTCCGACAGTTGCACAAGCAGGGACTTGTAGTTGTATGGAGTCAAGACCTTCAAAGCGGCTTGGATATCCGATACTACCTTAATTGATCTGCCAACCAAACCTTTCTGAAGTACGAGCTTCGCATAGTGATCAATGGCGATGGATTCAACATCAGAACTAACTCCTACTCCCACCTCTTGGGTGGTAACGAAGTCATCTATGAATCAACACCCTCAAGCAGTGGAGTTCCAGAGATGGTCAAATCGTCTCTGCTGGGAAAGACGACATGGTATGGCCACTCTGTGTATGTAAAGGTTATAGATACATCAAACCGCGTGCTCATTTTCTCATTGGCATCCAATTTGGCCTGTAGAGAACCGGGCACGTATCCAATCGTATCAGGCTCATTGTGAGCCATATACAGAAATCTATAAGTCGCCATGCTGGTCACGCCCCTGATATCTAGATGAAGATATTTGAGGTATAGTAGGCGCCCCATGGCTGCAGTAGGGGAGGAACGGAAGGCTCCAGTCACATTCAAGCATTCAGATATCTGTATTTTTGCAAGATTGAGTTGAGACTGCATTTTTAAAGTGCAATCCCACCAATCAAAGTTGCCGTAAGTGATTTTTGTGGTCTCACTTCCATCACGTAGAGCCAGGGGAGCTGTTTCGGAGCCACTCCCCACCTCCACTGGCAGGCGCAGAGGGAGTGCCTAGCCTCGTGGATCACTTTTTCTTGGTGTGTGAATTCTATTTCAGTTTTCTATCCAGAATCACACCCAGACATTTAGCCTCATCGCTAAAATGGATGTGAATTCCATTCATAGTAAGGGAATCCATGTTAAGGTTCACATTTTACAGTTTCACCTCACACCAGCCTTGTGTTGCTTTTAGAGTCTCTGAGAGGCTCTCGACCAGGACTGAATCATCCCTCTCCGTGGCCACAATGACTATGTCGTTGGCGTACGCTTTGACAAATATACAGTGTGCCCATTATGGCCAGTAGATCATCCACCAGGAGAGACCATAGCAGAGTAGATAGTACTCCTCTCTGTGAGCAGCACCTCCAGGCCACGAATCTCACAACATCATCATATAGGGATGTAGAGATGCGTCTGTTATTCAAGATGGATCTTATCCATTCCACAATGAGGTCTGCTACTCCCTAGACCCGAGCCGAGCGAGTTCGTGAGTGGTGCATTAAAAGCACCCTCAATGTCCAGGAAGGCCATCAGAGCAGTCTACTTGTGGTCCAGATAATGCTTTAGCTTGCTAACCAAGTTTTTCAGGGCCAGGTCAGTTGATTAAGCAGGTACTTCATCTTTGCCTCGCTGTAGCAGAGCAGCAAAGATGGCATCTTCCCCGGGAGCCTTGAAAGGTTTCTGTGACAAAATCGACAACTCAAGATTCTAGGGTTGATGATCAGTTTAGCAGTTCTCCAGCCGCCCCCGCACAGTCTACAGCGCCACTCCTGGGAAGCATAGAGTGAACCGCCATCCGACTCGCCAAGTAGTAGAGTGGGAAGTGTGTCATAGTAAGGATCTCTAACGTCTCTTTTCCAGAGTCCATAAGAAGGACATCGGGTCTAGAAATATATCCCAGCCCTCTTGACGGTTCTCTAGAGATGATTCTGTGAAGTCTGGCACTCTCCGGGGTAGACTTGACTTCCCCGTAGAGCCCCCTCCAAGAATCTCTCTTTGTCCTTCTTATTTCTTTGTTGTAGTTTATTAGAGTATTTCTATGAATATCCCAGTTGCCGGATATTTTAGCTCGGTTGAATAGTGTCCGATGGATCACAATTTTGCCTAATGTGCGACCTTCCTATGAGGATAGATTGAGAATTTTTGATTAACTATTTTTTGAGGATCGAAGATTGCGTGGTGACCTGATATTCACATTTAGAGTTCTGCATGGTCATTTTGGAGATCACATAGAGAACGTTCCACTAGGCGATCGCAACGTCCAAAACGCTCGTAGAGTCTGGACTCTACTTCTCAATTCTATATGATTTCATAGAATACTCTAATTATAATTTCCTGATGTATATAAATCAAACATGAAATATGTCATAGACCTAGGTTTTAAATTTAATTACGAACATTTTTGAGAATTGACGCACAGAAGCCAAATTGAAAATGTGGGAAAATCCTGTGGACAGGAGCTTTGGCGCTCTTATTCAAACTTTGACAAATCATGACTCCGAAAGTATTGGTCTCCGAGTTGGGAATGATATCAATGGGTTCTTATTTAAATATTCTATTTTATGATGCACTCATAATAGAAGATTCCATTTATATCATTCCCAACTATGAGAAACCAATTCTTTCGGAGATATGATTTGTCAAAGTTTGAACTAGAGCGCCAAAGCTCCTGTCCAAAGGGCTTGTTTGACTATTATTAATTTTTGGCGAGCTGTTCAGGTGGACAGAGTGCCTATCATCTATCATTTCGTCCAAATGTCTGTATTTTTGGAATATTTGGCTAAGAATGGTCTCAAACGATTATTTTCGACTCACTGATGAAAAATCCGAGGTCAAAATTGATTCCGTCCACCCGTCAGCACGATTGAGCTCGAACGCAATAGAGACTTAAAATTTTCGGAGTAGGCTTGGAGTCGAAATGGGCCGGCAAAGTTCGTTAATGGACAAAATACACCGAGTGGTCGCAGAGTTATAGCCATTCGAAATTTTATTTTCCCAATAACTCGAAAAACACTGGTCTGGTCGAATCAAACCGCGGTAGTTAGTTAGACTTAAGCGAAATTTTGTAAGTATCGCATGACTAGAAAATTTAAAAAAATACATTTAAAAAAATTCTGTATCTCAGAAACTATCCGACAGATATCGTTGAAATTCTGCGAGGACCTTCTAAGCCTTGTTTTATATTGAAGTTCGATCATTATATTTGAATTCGATCGGATCTGAATTGATGAAGATATTGCCGAAATATCGAAATATTACAACGATCGAGATGTACTCGACAGTGTTCCATGATTGTACACTCGATAAACGAATTAGTCAACAGTTATTGATTTTTGACGTCAGAGAATTGAAAGAATCATGACGTGTTTGCGTAGATTGCCAAATATGCCGATCCGGACCGTTTTCGAACGGGAAACGTGGCAAAAAGTGAAGATAAGGGATAAAAACCGTCGAATAAAATGTAATCATGTAATCAGAACATTGTGAAAACTTATCGAAAATAAGTAGTAATGACACTTGTTCAAAAACGTGCTTTTCCTTTGTATCAGTACTAACACAGCGTGCCCTGTTTGACTAGCGATCTCGTTCATAGCTCAAGGTTACGGGATCGATTCCCGTAGCAGAAATGATCCTTTTCGTTATTTTTTACATTTATATCGAAATAATAACTCTGATGAATAGTAAATCTACTGAATTTAAGTCGATCTTTCAATAAAATTACGCGGTATGTGGATAATTTCGTTTATTATTAGTTATTTTACGAATTTCAATTTCTGTTGTTTTTCAACTCATTTGCAAAATTGTGTGATTGAATCTTTTGTGTCCTTTCGCCACCACAAACAAAGCACTGTTTATTTTCGACCAGAAAGTAAGTGTAGGTATTCGAATGGGTGCTTACGCCACCACAGACACAGCACTGTTTATTTTTGACCCAACATAGTATGTATTTGAGCCAAAAGTAATCGTTTGAGACCATTCTCAGCCAAAAAGTGGACTAGTTGTGTTTGGAAGCTTGTTTTTGCGGAATATTGAGAATATTATTTTTTTAAATCAACAAGTCCAGAGCGTTCCTGCCAATCGGGTCCTTCATAAATGGCTTCGTATAATTAATATACTTATGCATATATTTCACAATTCAAATAGACCCCAGGGGGTTCATTGATTTGCCGAGAAAGCAAGAGCAGGCGCGTTTCTGGCTTCTTGGCCTTCATCAGTACTCTGTAGCTTCTCAACAAATTCAACTAAACTGACCCGGGTTAAGCCTCTCAGAGGCGGCTTGGTCGATCATACCTAATCGCCCACGCCAACTATGAGACAAAACACGGAAATCAGCCTTTCCTCACCAGTGAATATTTGAAGCGTGAAGTCATATGCCACCATTCGCTCGATATTTAATCGAGAAACGAGTACCGCAGAGCTCAGACACAGTATCTTCCCAATGGCCATGAACGCTGTTTAGCGTTTTCAAATATAATAATGAAAAATGGCGATACCGTTGTTAATAAATCAACAAGTCCAGAGCGTTCCTGCCAATCCGGTCCTTCATAAATGGCTACAGAGCTACAGAGTACTACAGAGTACTGATGAAGGCCAAGAAGCCAGAAACGCGTCTGCTCTTGCTTTCTCGGCAAATCAATGAACCCCCTGGGGTCTATTTGACTTGTGAAATATATGCATAAGTATATTAATTATACGAAGCCATTTATGAAGGACCCGATTGGCAGGAACGCTCTGGACTTGTTGATTTATTAACAACGGTATCGCCATTTTTCATTATTATTATTTTTTTTTCCTGGAGCTAAGTAGCTTTGGATGAGTTCAGTACCTGGATGGGTTACTGCTCTAGCTATAAATTTGAATAGTGCGCCAAAGCTCCTGGCCAATCAGTGCTTTTCCAACTTGTTTAGTGATTGGATCCTCACGAAATTCTTTGTGTTAGCAAACTACAACTAGTTACCAAGTTTTAGTTCGATTGGATCTGTATTGTCTGAAAGCAAAATTTCGACTCCTAAACCGTTTGGCCGATTATGCCCATTAACGAGCTTAACCGTCAGATTTGGATGCTCAGCCAAACCTGGAAATTTCAAGTTATGTTATCATGTTATCGTGGCAATGGACCGCCGGCTGGTCGGACAGAATCAAATTTGACGTCGAATTCTTCATCAGTGAGTCGAGCCTAATCGTTTGAGAACATTTTTGGCAAAACATTGAAAAATTACAGGCATTTGAGCAAAATTATAGCAAGCTGTTCTCTAGAACATGCGCACAACCACAACGATCGATTTGTTATGCCAAAAGCCATCTTAGAAAAAATTACTGACCTATGGATCCATTGGAGGTTTCAGTGGATGGAGAAATTGAATGAATACGGAGAAATTGAAGTATCGAATGAACCAGCTTCAATTTCAATTTTCATTAATTCAAATATAACAAAACTACCTCTTCTATTGAGAGTTGAATTTAATCCAGATATTAATATGAAATTAAACCGTAGATATGCATGTTTGCACGAAAACCGGACTACATCATTCTTTCCTTTCATTAGTCCCTTACAGCTGTGGTGTCAGTCAACACACAACATTCAGCTGGTGTGATGCGGGAAGGCTACGATTTCTTATTTATCAGAAATAAGAATTGAATAAAATCGGATGTGATATTTTATGTTGAAAATTAATTACAATCTAAATTTTCCATGAAAATAATACAGATATGATAACATCGCAGTTGGCTTTGGCCTGTAAAAATGAATATCTGGCGAAATATCCTGAAAGCCCACATCAGAGGTGTTATCAACAGATTCATGCAGACTGAAAACGTTAACAAGAGAAAAAGGACAGGAAGACCTTAAATTTCTCAAGAAGTTGTTAGAATGATTAGGAATAATCATTTTTTAACAACATACATTTTTGCGCGTATGTTCTGGGGAACATCGCGTTATCATTCTGCTAAATGTCTGTAATTTTCGAATTACGATAACTTGAGAACGGAAACAGATAGCGACTTGAAATTTGAGGGTAGGTATCGCATCCCAATACGACGGACAAGTTCGTTAATGGGCAAAATCGGCTCAACGCTTTCCGAGTGGTAATTTTGTTGATTGAAACTTGGTGAGTAGTTGTAGAATACAAACTTAAGGACGTCCGCAAAATTTTGTGAGAATCGTATCACTAGAAAATTTAAAAAAAATTATTAAATAATATTATTTATGTCACGATAACCTGAGAACGGAAAGAGATAGCGCATTGAAATTTTTAGGTTATGTTGTGCATCTGAATGCGTCCTTTGAATTTGCCTATAGGTATAATCGGCCAAACGGTTTTGGAGTTGTACTCATCTGAAATTTGAATCTTATTTCCTCAATAACTCGAAAAATACAAAACCGATATAATTCAAACATGGCTATTAGTTTTAGAATGCCAACGCGAAAATTCTTGCGAAATTTCGTGAGGATCGCATCACTAGAAAATGTTTAAAAAATCATTGAAAATAATGGAAAAGCATGCTATATATCAGAAACTATTCGTCCGACATCGCTGAAATTTTGCAAGAGCATTCAGAAACTGAATCTGAATTTGCTGCCAACTTCGAAGTTTGAACACGATCGGATCCATATTGTTGAAGATCCGAACAGCCTTGTGTGAGTTTAGTAGCTGGATGAAAATCGCAAAAATTTTGCGAGAACCTTCAAAACCATGAATGTCATGCTGGCATATTGAAATATAATTTTCTTGCTGATTTTTTCATCACAAATCTATGGGAGATGATAGCCCTACATTAGGGTCATGTAGCGGTCTTCGAACATCTGAAGTTATGAATAATCATTGTTTGGATTGGTAAGACCTGGTTTTGAAAGAAGTCCTTAGGAGCTACAAAATTTTCCCTTTTAAAATCAAATATTGAAGGGATTTCTATGAACAAGAGTGAAAACCTTTGAAAACTAGCGGAGGCGATTCTTCTTCAAGAGATCCATGCGGCTACAGAGGCGTACATTTGTGAGAGGGGACTTCTGAAAGGTTATGTATTATTTTTGGGCGTATGTTCTAGGGGAACATCGTCCTATCATTTCGTCCAAATGTCTGTAATTTTCGAATTTCGAGCTGAAAATTGGCTAATAGACTAATTCGGACTCCCTGATCACGAATCCGGTGTCAGATTTTAGGGTGCCGTCCGGCCGGCCGGCCGGCCGGCCGGCCTTCCGGCCGTAGGCACGATAACAGGAGCACCGAAGGTCCTATCGACTTCAAACTTTCAGGGTAGGTTTCTGATCAAAATGCGACGGTTAAGTTCGTTAACGGGCAAAATCGGCCGGACGGTTTAGGAGTTATAGACATTTAAAATTTTGAGGTTATGACCTGATATTTCAGGAACTAAAGAAGATGTTGAATCGAAACTTGGTAGTCAGTTCGAGCATATAAACGCGCAACTTTTGGCAAAATTCTGTTATGATCAAAATGTTGGTAATTTTTAAAAAAATATTTCTTTTAATTTTTTCGAAAAAAAAATTTTTTTTTCGTGAACTATTCATCAGATTGCAACAAAAACTTGTATTAACGTCAATTGTAATATTTTGCAACATTGTGCAAAATTTTGGCTCTATACGATTTCAATTTCTGGAGATATAAGACAAAATGTGTCAAATTTCCTGGGTCTCTCTCAGTATTTTCATCGATTATTCTATGAACTCTTTGAATTCCACCGAAAACAAATTCAAAGACATAAACATAAAGAATCAAGTCATAGTTTAGACGTCGAAAGAAGGACGATGTTGATCGACTTGAAAAGGTACCTATTTCAAGAAATGCAATAATGAAATGCTTAATTTTTTTTATGGTCACAGAAAATCGTCACAAAAATCTATTTACCTCATTTGACGGCTGTTTGTCAAATCAATTAATTCCAATGATTGATGTCAGATTTCCTACATACCAAGTTCAAACACATTTTATTATATGGAAAACACTTATTATGATCACGTTCTACAGGAATTGATACTAAATAGAAGCTAGATGAAGATTATTGTAATGGAAAATTTGTGTTCCAGAATAATATTAAGGTATTCAACATGATACTGCTTTTTTTCTTTACTGGTCAGTACGGGCCACAAGGAACATGCGCCCAAAAGCTCCTGTCCACAGGGCTTGAACCAATTTTTTATTTGTTCGTTTTCCTCCTACGGTCTTTTCATTTTTGCGAGCCCTGGGGAACATATTGCTATATTATTTTGTCCAAATGTCTGTAATTTTCAATTTTTCGCCGAAAATGGTATTTGACGATTGGGTTCGACCCCCTGATGAAGAATATGAGGTCAAAATTGATCCTGTCCTGCCGATCGTTGCCGATATTTTGAGAATGGGAAGGGATAGCGACTTGACATTTTCAGGGTAGGTGGCGCATCCCAATACGAAGGACTAGTTCGTTAATGGGCTCAATTTGCCCATTGGTTTCCGGGTAATAATTTTGCTTTGTTCCAATTCAAATCCGATCGAATTGAAACATGGTGATTAGTTGTAGAATACCAACCTAAGGGCTTTTGTGAAATTTTGTGAGAATCGTAACACTAGAAAATTTTAAAAAAATATTTGAAAAACAATTGGTTCAAGCACTGACGTGAAGTCAGAAGCTTTTGAGCGTATGTTCTATTGTCCATTCTTCTGTATTGGACACTCTTAATCGAATTTATCATGGTGAATTCTATTGTCTGTTCTTCTGTATTGAACACTCTCAATCGAATTTACCAAGGTAAATTCGATTAAGAGTGTCCAATATAGGAGAATAGACAATATAATTCACCATGGTAAATTCGATTAAGAGGGTCCAATACAGGTGAATGGACAATAGAACATACGCGCAAAATCCCCTTACTTCACGTCAGTGCTTGAACAAATTTTTTTATTTCATCATAACGGTTCATGGTGGGTTTCAGGAAGCTTCGATAATTCTGGATTTAATTCGAAGGTTGCATCAACAATGAACTGAGAATCGACATAGAATCGCACTGATTTGGCAGTCAAAGCTTTGTGAAACCCACCGTCGGTCGTATATTTCCTTTTCAAATTATGAAACAAAAATGCTGTGATAAAATCCGTCGCCTCTGTGATGGGATTGCTGTTTTATGTAATTTTCCCAAGTTCCGAATGTATGCTAGCTAAGCACATTAAATAGGATAGAAGAAGAAGAGTAATGTATGCTATATCGTATTCTGTGATTTCTTATTTATTTTTGTATTCTATTCTGAATTCTATGCACAAAACACTAATGCAAAATGAACGAACAAGGTGAAGGTGTTACGGAAATTCGTTTGATATCCAAACAAGAAGCGTAAGTAAAAATCAATTCATTATGTTGAAATTTGTACACGTTCATATGGAAAATTTTCAGATTTGCCCTTCCTGATATTCTTCACACAGTGCCTTTAAATGTTCATGAGAGATCATTGAATGAAACTGTTAACCAATTGTTGAAAGAAACACATGTTGATTATTTGAAACCGCTAGAATTCGACTTTATTGTGGTAGGCGAAATATTAAGGACAAGCCTAGGTGAACATTTGAATGAGAAATCAGTTTCTACTGAATCAACAGTTGATGTAGAATATGTGCAAAGAACACCAGCTCCTGAGCCCGAAGATTCTATTTTACATGATGACTGGATATCAGGTATTCATACATGTGCTACAAAATGGTAATTATATAATTCTTCACAGTTTCTAATATTGTTGATTCTCCCATTTCTGTTTAGTCATTAAATATTCATTGAACTTAATTATTCAAAACAATGTCAACTATATTCAGTGAAATCTCTTTACATTCATTACATATCTATTGTAATTTAACACTGTTACCTATACTCCATTCACTTTTATAAAGTCTCCCGGTTGGCCATGATTTAGGTCTATCACGTTTTTGTAACTAAAACAGAGGCAGGTTGGCACTGCTGAAATATCGTCAAGGTCAAAACAATTCGCTGAGACGTTGCTAATTTCTACTCTCAACATAATCTTCAATCTTAGACAAGATATTATCACAGATCATTATCTTCGAATATAATAAAGAACTCTTCGCTTTCAAATTGAAAATGCCGAAAGTAGTTTTGAAGAAGATACAGATACAGAACCGAAATCTACAATAGGAAAACTTCATTCTGACATGTTGAACTCTTGAATGAAATTACTTAGTTTTCTATCATATATTTTATCAAGGCATAAGAATGACTCGGGTTTCGTAGTGCTTCTACATTTTGAAACTGGTGTATTTCAAGTTGTGCAACAAGGTATTTAAATGTCTTCTGTAGGCTTATTTCTTGAGAATTTCGAAAAGTGGGGAATTCCATAGGTATGTATGTTTGTTTAGAAGTTTTCCTGCCGGGTTATTCAGGTACTTTTATTTTTATTTCAAATGAATTATCACAAAGTAACGGACTACTGTATCCATTATTTTTCAATAAAATTCCAACACTTGATTCTTGATTTCCGTAGAAGAAAATAGCATAATTGAATCTTCCAACTAGTTTATATATGTGAAATATTTCCAGTAACAACAGAGGAAAAATTTTCTTTCTTCATTAGTCGCCAGGAATGTGGAATTATTGAATTCACATAATATCTTCTCAAATTCATTATCCGTCCGAAGTAAATTCACATTGTGAAAAGTACCTAATTACTGCTACCTCTATGTAGAGAGGACAACGTTGCGTAGTTATCTGACAGGAAAATTAGCATAACCTAACGTTTTCAAAATATACACAGTGAAATGTGTCAAAATTTCATGGCTAACCGGGAGACTTTATAAATGTGAATGGAGTATATAGGCATCTGGCAAACTGAGATCTTGGGTGCCGAAAATCTATGAATTGAGATAGAAAATATTGTTTAATAACATTTTCTAGCAATAAGATCCTCAGAAGATTTCACATACGTTTAAATCTAGGTATTCTACAACTACTTTCAATGCTTCAATTATATCGGATTCGTATTGATTGAAAACAAAATTAGTACTCGGAAATTGTTGGGCTGATTATTCCCATTAACCAACCTGTATGTCGCATTTGGACGTGCCACCTATCCAGAAAATTTCAAGTCGCTATATCTTCCCGTTCGAAAGTTATCTTGTTAACGGCCGGCTGGACAAAATCAAATTTGAACTTGGATTCTTTATCGGTGAGTCGAACCTAGTCTTTTGAGACCATAAACAGTTTTATGTAGTTTATTCCCTTGTTCAGTCATTTTGACAGATAAGACACTTAAACCCCATAATAGTAAATTACCGTAAAAATATACAGAGTGCGCCATTCAAAATAAATAAGTTTGTGTTCTTATTGAACCTTTATCAACGTGCATACTTACATAAGGCGTTTGTGCACGCCATTCCCCAGAACGCAAAATGAACGGTTTTTGTGCCGTTCTAGTGAAAAACTGTATTCAAAGTGCAATTCTATGCAGAATCAGATGATATTAACGACGAATTGTATTTTTTGTTAGTCCCAACAGTAAAAATCAAAATTTTTGACTTCTGGTCTGTACTATTTCCGCATGCTATATATGAAGATTTTGATTGCCTGAAATGATAACATCTGCTAAATTTGAAAAGATTTTCTTCTATGTTTCAGGGGTTAAGGCTAACCAAATGTTCAACCTGACTTAATGATTCACCCTGTAATTACAGAAACAAAGAGCCTTAGCCCATATTTAATTTTTCTTTTTGTGTCCCTGTAGGTACCATCTATTGAACATCAAAATATGTACAGTATTTCGTGATGCACCCTGTATAAGTTAAGGTTTTATTTGGTGTTCAGGATTAATGCTAAAACAAATTCAACAACATTGAGATCGCTATTGTATTCTCAAATACAACAGTGATTAACATGGCTGAAGAAAAACTTATGAAAGACATGGCTGGACAAAAATGCAAGAGATCTTCACCAAGATTCTGCTCTTACTAATTTCCCCTCTCACAGTAAATGGTAATGCAATCTCTGTTTATCACATTGATATGGGGCACCCAAAACCTCAGTTTGCCAGACGTGTATATTATGTACAGTAATGCTAGTTGAAATTGTCTTTCCATTTAACGCTAGGAAGGAGAAGCTAATAACTGATTTGAATTAATTCCAAATGTTCTATTAATGTAGTTAATTTTTGAGTTATATTTCGAATGTTTATAGGATATTGACTGGTTCCTATGACAAATCTGTGTATTTATGGACTTCACATGGAAAATCCATTATATCTCTCAAAAATCATTCCAACATTGTTAAAGATGTTAAATGGATCAGCAAAGACGACCCACAAAAAGGCTTTGTTAGTGTGTCACATGACCTCACAGGCATATTATGGCAATGGGAAGAAGGGACAACAAATGCAAAGCCTGCCTTCACTTTGAAAGGTCATTCGCGAGCAATAGATAGTGTAGGTGTCAGTCCGAATTGCCAGAATTTAGCTACAGGAGGTTGGGACACAACACTTAAAATATGGTCAGCAAGTTTAAACAAAGATGAAGAAGAACCTGCTTCTAAGAAAAGCAAGGGTAAAGTCAATGCTGATGTAAGAACCCCAATTCACACCCTTGAAGGTCATAAAGAGAGTATAACCTCTATACATTGGATGGATGACTATAATATCATAACAAGTTCGATGGATCATACTGTTAGAGTGTGGGATGCCGAGGTAAGGATTTTATTATACATATCATAAAAATAACAGGATCCGTTAACAGCGGTTCATTCAAGTTACAATTTCCCGGTACTTTGATCATATTGTATACATATTATTAATAATTATAATAATGTTTATTCAAAGAAACTCCTATTCAATAATCAATTTTACATATTAGAAGATTTATTCTTGAATAAACTGCAATGTCTCCCAAAATTAGGATTGAATTATCCTGATATTCTAAAAGAAATTATTATTTAGTGACATTGGAAACTCTCGAGGAAAAAGTAGAATTTCAGTCCCAATTACATTGATCACTTTAGAGAAATCATGAATAACTTCAATGCACCTAAATATGAATATTTTTGAAATATCAGAATATTGCAATCATTGAAGGTTTTTCAAGATGTTTAGAATCAAACCTTCTGCAAATGTGATAATTTGTTGTTACTTATCCATTTTTTTTTAGTTATGTGGGATAAAAAATGAAATTGTAGGTCAAAAAGCATACCTTTCGTCAAGCTGGTCACCAATAACAAACAGTCTGATAACTAGTTCTGCCGATCAATATATAAGATTATATGACCCTCGATCCACAGAAGGTGTTGTATGTAAGTCTTCATTCATATCCCATACGGGTTGGGTGAGTTCTGTGGCATGGAGCTCCTACAGCGAACATTTATTCATTTCTGGAGGTTATGACAGTAAGGTGAAGATGTGGGATACCAGAAGTCCAAAGGCATCGTTATATGATCTACAAGGCCATGAGGGCCAAGTTCTAAAAGTAGATTGGTCGAATAGGCGATATTTGCTTTCAGGGGGTACGGACAATTTTCTGCATATATTTAAGAATAATACGAAAATATTGTAAATATAAAATATATATCAAATTGTTATTTCATTGCGTTATAACCTGCAACATTATTGTGTTAGCAGAATAATAGTTGTAGAAAACTACTTACAAGAATTCTGATCAACCAGTTTATGTGAACTGGTTGAACCCTTGCGATGTTCTCCAACTAATACAGGGACATTCTTGAAGAATCAATAGTTAATATTAATGATTTAGTGGGGAAGTATTGAATATTTATCTCAAATATGCAATTATAGAGTATGCAGAGTGTAGAAAAGTCTGGAATATTGGTAATTTAATGAAACCGACTGGATATCGTTTACTTGAAATTGGTATGCTTCAGTAACAAATAACAACAGACCGTTCAGATATAAAATCGCTAATGTAAGTAACAGGTTTAGTCAATAAGAGCGCAATCTTTTTTATTTTGAATGGCACATTTGAACTGTATATTTTTACGATAATTTACTACTATAGGAGTTAGGGGTCTTTACTGTCAAAATGGCAAAACAAGTGAAATGAATCGGTGTGTTTTTATTATCGAGTATTCATTCACTTTACAAAAATAAAAATGCCGATTCTTCTACAATTAATCGATTAGCTATTTCGATTACAATAAAAAAATGGTTCAAGACCTGTGCACAGGAGCTTTCTGGCGCTCTTGTTCAAACAGACAAATTATATCTCCGAAAGTATTAGTATTGGTTTCTCAGAGTTGTGAATTATATCAATGTATTCTTACGATAGAACTGCATCATAAAGGAAATTCAATTCAAATAATAGTTTATTTATCAAGATTAAATGGACAATCTGAGAATGCCGCACCATGGAAGAAATCAAATTAAAATAGCTGAAATGAATTTGACTCTCTCTTATAGAACAAGCTGACATGTACGAGTATGAACACAGATCATATAATAAAGCATAGATAGAATAATTATAGCATTCTGTGAAAACATAGAAGTACGATTCATTATTGAAATTTCGGGAAATCATATATCCAAAAGTATTAGCTTGTTGGAGTTGAAAATTATATCAATGGATTTTTATGGTGAAACTACATCTTAAATAAGAATTGAATTTGAAATTTGTTACTTAAAAAAAAATTTTGTTTCGTTACTCCGAAACCATCTGGCCTTTTCTGCCCAATAACGAACTCAACCGAGATATTCATCTCCCTAACATACTCTGAAAATTGCAACTGCCTAGCTCATTCCGTTCGAGAGTTATTGCAGATTTTTTTTTTTAATTTTCAAAAATTTTTTTTTTAGTCTTTGCGGTAATCTGATCAATACAAAACTTCACATCCGTATTGAGGTCATGATTCTACAATTTGATGCTAAATTTCAGATAGATTGAGTAATCGGTTTCGGAAATATTCATAAAAAAATGTTTTTACTAAAAACGGCCATAACTCCGAAACCGCTTGATGGATTTCACCCATTAACGATCTCGTCCGAGATATTTACGCTCCAAACCCACCTTGCAAATTTCAATCCTTTTACTCCTTTCGTTCGAGAGTTATCGTGCCTACGACCGGACAGAATCGATTTCGACCTCGGATTTTGATCAGTGAGTCGAACCAAATCGTTTGAGACCATTTTCAGCCAAAAATTCGAAAATTACAGACATTTGGGCAAATTGATAAGCACTCTCTTCCGAGGAACCAGAGTGGCAAAATGCACCCTAAACTACATAAAACTGTTTATTCCGTTCCAGGCACAATTTAGCGCATTTAGCATTTTACTCAAATGTCTGTAAAGTTCGAATATGTTGCCGAAAATGGTCTCAAACGATTAGGAAATTTGATTCTGTCCTGCCGTTGCCACGATAACATGAGATCGGAAAAAGAGATAGTGACTTGAAATTTTCAGGGTAGGATGTGCGTTTATAAATGCGAGGGACAAGTTCGTTAATGGGCATAATCGGACAACGGTTTCAGAGAACAAATTTTGTTTTCAACCAATATACAGATTCGATAAAAATGAACTTGGTAAATAGTTGTAGAATACCGGCATAAAGACGTATGTGAAATTTTGGGAGGAATCGTTTCACTAGAAAATTTAAAAAAAATAGTTGAGAACGGAAAGTGATAGTGGGGGGGGGGGGGGTATAAGGGTCACTTTCTGCAGCAAAAAAAAATGTTTTTAAGAGAAAAATAACATTTCGGGGGGAGTTTGAACCCCCAAAACCCCCCCCCTGGCTACGCCCTTGGGTATATGGATTTATTTTTTCCACAATATTCAAATACAACTGATATTCATTGTGATTAATTTGCAAAGAAAAGTTAGGTCAGGAGAGCGTGTGTGATATAAAATACGTTTTCTATAAAAACCAAAGGTATCCCATCTCCATAAAGTGTATTGCAATACAGGTTTCCACCCTAGACGATGTATCACTCATTTGAAAATACCGCCACACTTCCAACCAATAAAATCGGCGCATAGATGGAACCAATTAAATCGTGGAACGCAACCTGGGATTTAGTCGCTCGTGAAAATAACCCCTGTATATAAAAATCAATGCCACTTTTCGTTGTAATTTTATAACTCAAGAACAGGCTCACCTATCCAAACCAAATGTTTAGGCATTGTGCAAAGCGCTAATATCGCGGCATGTAACACTCCCATTCTGTACTTAAGGACGCTTTGAGTATTATGCAAACGCTAGTAAATCATATCTCCGAAAGTATCAGCTTGTTCGAGTTGAAATGAATGATATCAATGGATTCTTATGATGAAACTGCATCTTAAAAAAAATGAATTTGTAATGTAAACAAATTATTTTTCGTTGCTCCGAAACCGATTTTGCTCAATAACGAAACTTATTCTGAAAATTTCAACTGTTTGGCTCGCATTACGTTCGAGAGTTATCGTGTTGATGTCCGGCCGGACCGAATCGATTTTGACCAGGATTCTTGATCAGTGAGTCGCACCAAATCGTTCGAGAACATTTTCATTCAAAAATTATATACATTTGGGCAAATTGATAACTACTGTTCCGAGGACCAAGAGCGCCAGAAATTTTTTTTATGTATAATATGGTTTCATCAAGGTCTTAATTGTCAAATTAGTATGATTCTAAAAAATTATTGATGCAACAATCGAATTAAATTCAAAATTAGGCTGGCCTACAGCCGGAATATCTCTCTTAATTCATTATTAATCCAGAGAACACGGAGTCGCATACTAATTAACTCTTCCCTCACACATCTAATTTTTTTTAAGTATTAATTTTCAGATTTTGCAATGTTCTAGAGTTCAGAGAGACATTCCGGGTGTTTAAGGCCAGCCTTAAGCAAAAAGAAGTTTTGTGAAACCCACTAATAATGCTACTTTAATATTTGGCATCAACAGTTCCTTCCTTGAAGGGTAAGATCAGGGAAAATAATATCCTAATCCATTAGAATAATCGTAAAAATATGCATATGAACTATTCAAACATGCTCCATCTGTGACCAAAATTATGGAAATCAGGTATCAAAGCTGAGGCTTTGACATATAACTCGAGATCTCACCTCTGAAATTAATCCTATTACAGTTATTTATACGTAAAAATTTATGAAAGGTTAAGGATTGAATAAACAACAAACTTTATTGATTAATGTTGCATATGAATACTTAAAAAACTCACATGATGAAAACAAATATATAATCAAAAGTTTCATTTTTTGGCAGGAAATAACATAAAATGGTAAAAGTACTGCTCCAATGAATTTGGTTTGAGTCGTCTCTTTCCATTAAAATTAATGCATTCTGGATTATCTAGCTTTTAAAAACCGAAATCCTCCAAATTCATGTCTTTTTGGAATTCACCTTACCTTCTACTGGATCATTCCCTTTCAGGCTGATATTAAAGAGTATATCATTCTGGAACAAAGACTAGTATTAGGGACTTCGGTTTCTAAGATAGCTTCACATAACACAAAATTCTTGAGTTATACCTAATAATTGAGTGTTTAATATGATTTTGGATTATATTACATGTAACTATACTATTCGATACATTCAAAACTCTGGATAATAAGAAATAAATATAAGACAAAGAATATTGAAATTATATTTACTGTTTAGTATATCTGGTAAACATGATAAAAATTTGCAAAATAAAGGGATAGAACCCAATTTTTGACACAATGTAATTCGTAACACCCTTTTGAACTCAAAAGAACTGAAGACTATCTATTATGCTTCTTCCGACTGCTGAAATCAGGATCATTGTTCCATGAGTTGCTAAATGTAAAGTACTAATTTTTTGTATTTCAGTAACAGATGGGGGCAAAACAAGCATGTTTGACCATGTTACTGCAATTAATTGGTTGATTAATTAATTATCTGTGTACACCAATTCCGAAAGTTATCATAAGGTACTTCTCTTGTATATGATTAGTTCTATGCAAAATAATATTTATAAGTGATCATTGAAATGAAAGGTTTAAAAATATAATCAAATTTTATATTTTAGAATCTTGATATTATGAAGGTTGACTACTTCAAAAAAGTGGGAGTAATTTCTGATATTAGTAATCATGAGACTAAAATTACCCAAAATGAACTCTCAAACTTAAGCTGTAGCATCACTTTTTCCTCTTGAAATTGATCAGAAGATGACACAATATAAATATCAGGCAAATGCTTCAAATCATTAAAAGCATATTGAATTATTTGTTTCACTATTGAAAGTTGATTTCTAGATTTCAATATAACCTCATCATCAACCCAATTGTAATGTAAATTTAAAGATAGTTCTTTTAACAAAGCTTCACGAGTTTTCCATCCTGAATAAGGATACTCATATTGAGATGATAGAAAAATGTGGTTACAATACTTGTTTATTTTTAGCAATTTTGAGAGCATATATGAAATATAATTTTCATTATGTATGCATTATAAATATTTCTGCACCGAACGATTTATTTTATTACGTATCAAACCAATAACACAGGAAAACTTCTAGAAAATTTCTTGAAAAATCTGAAGCTTAAAGTATAACTATCTTTAAGTACAATGAATAAACTTAGTTCATAATTGAAATAAAAAAATTGCACAAAACTAGACTTGGTAATGTGCATACTCCAACAACACTATCAGGTAATTTTATGTTCTCTTTCTAATGATATTACATACCCATAAAGATAATAGAAAAATGATAACAAATAAAAGGCCAACTTAATCCAGCCCTCTCTTTGACATTTTGTCAGTACATCTGCATTCATTATACTTGTAGGATCGTATAATCCAGGTCCTGACATCACAGGTCTTGTTCTATATCTATTTACATGGTAAGCTATTAGAGGTATATTCAACATGAAGGAGAACCATTCTCCTGAGCAGGCAAATAGGAAGTTGAATAGAAGATGAAGTAAATACTCAGGAAGGACTAACTGGAAAGTATTAACCATTAGAAAATATGTAATGCCGAAAATGCTATGCAAATTAGTGTAGGCCAAATTATGTCTACTCACAGGATTCAAACTATTACATTGATCGATTGGATTTTTATAATCTGTTTTCAACTCATCGAAGGCTATCACGTGAAACAAGGAGAAAAATATAAGAAAAGCATCTACTATTAACGCTATAATGTATGAAAAAGCCGAAAAATTGAACGCCATCGCTCAGCCGTTTCTAATTCTCATTTTATTGAATCATCGAATATTTTATTGAGGTTATATTTGGTTCATTATTCTATGTTACTATTTGATTAAGTGACATTGTGTAGGCAACCCAAGTTACACTCATTGAAAGAAGGAAAATGGGAGGAAAGTTTAAAGATTTAAACAAGGATGTGCGTTCAGATACGTATATTTTGTATAACTGTGGAAAAAGAACGCTTAGAAAAACCCGCAGTAGTGTGATCGTCATGATCAGATAAAGATATATCAACCAACTGGCAGTCACATTTCTACAATATCACTATCAATTGATAGTGATAAAAAGAGAAATGGGCCGTAAGATGTACCTGCTATATGACCTATGAATATGACATTAGAATATCCACTGGATCGGAGGTCGGTAAACATTAAAGGTGAAAATTCATAAGACGATGAAATCGCAACGACCTGTTCTCGTTGTTCGTTTATGTTAGTTTTACACGGCGAAGAAATTCATGAATTTCTTCGCAGAGTTCTTAACGATGTTACTTCATGAAGAAATTCTCCGTGTGAAACATAAACTTGACGTGAAGCTTCTTCACGTAAAACTTCATGAAGGACTTTACGAAATTAGAACTGATTAGAACTTGTTCTATTTTATCAACAAGTTTCACGTGAAGTCAGGGGTACCAATATCTGTTTCATGCCATAAATTATCAGAAAACCTGCAAAACATAAACTGGTGGTCGTTGAGGTTGTTGTTTGAAAGTTCTAGTTGTGTTTTGAGGACTTTGAGGTAGAAAACGAGTCAAGTTCAGAATCGAGCCACAGAGCTGCTTTTGTTGTCGACTGGATATTTTGCTAGTTTAGAAGGTTACAGTTGGTATTTCTGTGATTTGACATTCAACTTAATGAATATCTTGTCTATGATTTCTTCGCCCGTGTAAAACCACACACTTCATGAAGAAATTCGTGAATAAATTTATGATATTTTTACGTGACATATATATCGATACCATTGTACTGCTACAAACTATCGTTACGATATACGTCGATATATTGTTTTCATTTGCTCGTCCCTATTGACCACATTAATTAGGTTAGGCGGGAAATTTGAATTACGATCTATCCGTGGACCCGAGCAATGAATTCCCCATGCATTTCTTATGGACTTAAAATTTAAGTGAATTTCTCGCCTGTTTTTAGATACTTTGGCTAATTTCTTAAGGTTTATTTCGGTTGAAATAGATTCTGTGAACCTTTCTCAACCATCTAGAATCAAGTCTTCATAACAAAATTGTATATTTCCAATATAATTAATAAATACAAAAGTGTTCGCCAAATTCGATTGACGTATGTCTTAGCTTACTCGAAATCAGTCAAAAATAATAACATAACCATAAACCGGCCTTGTAATGACGCACAACAGAAGTCATCTACGACATACGGAAATCTTTCGAACTACACTGGTTTCAATTTTTATTTAAGAATAAATAGAAGTAGATTTTAAAGTGGAAATAGCACTAACACTAACGATGAAGGTACCCAATACATGTTGTCTCTGTACTAACATTCTCTTTTAAATAGGGTGGTTTCGTCTCAAAGTTGAAATTCCTTGTTAAAAAATTTGAATATGGATCTCCCGCCAAGCTAATGATTCTAACCTAACTAATGTGGTCTATTGTGCCTGTATTTCTCTGGTGAATATATATATAGTATATATATATACAGGGTCTTTCACGAGGAACCTCACCCATATTTATACGGGAAACTACTGAACGTATTTTCATGAAATTCAGCACTTACAAGTATTTCACAACGCTGATGAAATCTAAAATATTTTCAAGGCATGAGCACCTCCGGTTTTTCCGGAAATGACGTCAACTTCCGTTTTTCAAATTGGAACACCATTTTTTTATTGCATAAATAGATTCCTTAGCAAATTTCAAGTTATTTCGATGTAACATTTTTCAGTTTTGGTTGGAAAATTCTCTCTGAGCGGGAAAATTCGAAAAAAAAATCGAAAATAGAGCTCCGCTGAAACAAGAATAACTTCGAGGTTTTTGGATGGAAAATTTTTATTTTTGGGATTTTTCAAGATGTAAGTTTGATGTATCCACTTTTAAAATCGAAATCGCGATTCATGATACAGGGGGTGAAAAAATCGCTTTCAAAGTTAGGGATGACAAAATCGTGAAAAATCAATTTTTTCAAATTAGAACCCCATTTTTTTATGGCAGATATTGAATCTACGTTAAAAAATAATGTGAGTGTATGCATCACACTCTTGCCCTAAAATGGATATTTTCTGAGTTATTCACAAAAAACTGTTTTTCGCCTTGAATTTTCAGCTATTTCTTTTCCCTTCACGCCAAAAAGATGAAATTTTCAGGAACTGTTATTTGAACCATGCTGTAGATTTTTCACCCCTTCTTGAAACCGACTTCAAGTTACTATTAGGAGAACCATAGCAAACTCTCGCAGTTATAACTAGAGAAGATGCTCAAAGTTTTGACCGTTAATTTCTAGACATTTATTTATACGTCTCAGGAATGCTTCGTGGGTTGCTCTTCTTATTTCATCGGGAGGAAGAGATCTGCAAAAGTGTTTAAAAACCAAATTGAGTTTCAAAACTATGAATCTAAAAATCTAAACAAACCTGAACGCATTTCTGACTCGTTCTATGCAGTCCTCTTAATCAGTCAGGGGAGTTGAGTAGACAATATTTTTTATCCTACCCCAAACATAATAGACTAAAGGAGTTAAATCGGGAGAACGTGGTGGCCAAAGATGTGGACCATTGTTTGCCAACCATCGATCTTCAAATAGCCTGTAGAGGATATTTGACACATTGAGTGAATTGTGTGGAGGCGCGCCATCTTGTTGATACCATAAGTCATTATGGTTCTGTACTAGCGGCTCAATTATTTGAGTCAATATGTCAGAATATCTATCTCCTAAGGGAGAACATTCTTTAAATAATGCAAACATGTGTAGTGTTCTATCTTACCAGTTAAAGTCCCATCATAAATGTGAACATCGAGAATTGCATTATTTTTGATGGCGCAAAAAACATTGAAACTCCAGGTCTCTTGAAAGTTCCATTGTCTGAAGTGGTGGTTGTTCTCTTCATCCCAATAATGACTGTTATGCCTATTGAAAGAACCATTCTTTGTGAATTTAGATTCATCTGTCCAAATTATACAGTCCAAAAAGTTTTCATTCTCTTGAAATCGAATCATCATAGCTTCGCAAAACTCTGTTCTCCTGACGAAATCAGTTTCCTTCAAATGCTGTACCCTATTGAATTTATATGGGTGCATTTTATGTTTTTTTAATATTCTCCAAACACTCGATTGAGATAATCCCAGATCAATCTCGGCATCTTTGAGAGAATTTTGAGGATTCACACGAAAATAAGCAAGAACTGTAATTTCGTTGTTCTCATCTTCTACTAAACTTTTTTCTCTGTGTATAGTTTTCTTAACGAAAGATCCGACATTTCTCAAGTTTGTCATGGTTCTGTTAATGGTATCTCTCGTTGGTCTGGGTCGGTCAGGAAACCTCTCAATGAACAGTCGAATCGTTCTATCTACAACTTTATTACATTCTCCATGAAGTAGAATGAGATTTAAATAATCTTCATTGGTAAAATTAGACATAGTGATCGATTTTATAACTTAATACGAATTATCACCAAATTAATAGTAAACACAAAATGCTACTGAATAAAGAGGAATTTGGCAGATGTAATTAATGATATCTATCATTAAAAAAAAAGAATGTAAAACATGGTAAGTTTTTGCATATGGTTCATAAGGAATTATTTATTTATCACTGGAGAGAAAACCGATGGCCGATTAGTTGAAATAAAGAGGTTTCCGATACAAATTCGAATCAAAATTCGCCATCTATTTAGGAACAACCTGTAACTTTTTTCTCTTGCATATTAGGGTAGTAAAATCTAAAACATGGTTTAAGTAACAGTTCCTGAAAATTTCATCTTTTTGGCGTGAAGGGAAAAGAAATAGCTGAAAATTCAAGACGAAAAACAGTTTTTTGTGAATAACTCAGAAAATATCCACTTTTGGGCAAGGGTGTGATGCATACACTCACATTATATTTTAACGTAGATTCAATATCTGCCATAAAAAAATGGGGTTCTAATTTGAAAAAATGTATTTTTAACGATTTTGTCATCCCTAACTTTGAAAGCGATTTTTTCACCCCCTTTATCATGAATCGGGATTTCGATTTTTAAAGTGGATACATCAATCTTACATCTTGAAAAATCCCAAAAATGAAAATTTTCCATCCAAAAACCTCGAAGTTATTCTTGTTTCAGCGGAGCTCTATTTTCGATTTTTTTTTCGAATTTTCCCGCTCAGAGAGAATTTTCCAACCAAAACTGAAAAATGTTACATCAAAATAACTTGAAATTTTCTAAGGAATCTATTTATGCAATAAAAAAATGGTGTTCCAATTTGAAAAACGGAAGTTGACGTCATTTCCGGAAAAACCGGAGGTGCTCATGCCTTGAAAATATTTTAGATTTCATCAGCGTCGTGAAATACTTATAAGTGCTGAATTTCATGAAAATACGTTCAGTAGTTTCCCGTATAAATATGGGTGAGGTTCCTCGTGAAAGACCCTGTATATATCATATATATAGTATAGAATATATACATATATATAGTCACTGTAGTGGAGGGGTCATATCATAAAGGGCGAATTTTGTAACGTAAACAAACATATTGGTGTGTCCCATTTTCTACAATAATACTGTGGAATACAGAATTCCAACCATAGACAACACACATTTCATGTGGATTTGCCCATACCAATATGGCCGATATGTGACACTTAAGTCGAATTTAAGCGAGTAACCGGAGCAGAGCGGTTGAGACCAATCCCTTGCTAAACATAACCGATCGGTTATAATAGCAAGGGATTGGTCTTAACCGCTCTGCTCCGGTTACTCGCTTAAATTCGACTTTTGACTTAGGCCGCTTAGAATCAGAGAAATAGAGGGATTTCCCTCTATTTCTCTGCTTAGAATGCATGTTATTCTATGCATCTTGAGTCTTAACCATAGATATTTTATGTCTATGGTCTTGACTTCTCCTATGCTTTTTCGATATGTCAAAGTCAAACTGTCAAAGTAGTATAACGGCGGCGTGGTGTTTTCATTGCAAAGTTGCAAAATGAATACTCTGAAATGAGCAATAATGCCGATTAATGTTGAAATTTAAAGAGAAGTGTTTATTATAAGTGCTCTTACAATGGTTATAAAACAAACTGTTCATTGCTGCTAAGTGCAGGAAATAAGCAAGAATCGTAATACATAACAAGTGCGTTTGTAGCGCTCCCTATTGTTATCTTTTCAATAGAATTGGCTGAGACTATAAACCTTGGTTTTAGGTATAATACATATATTGTATACTATATTATTCTGCTAACTATCGTTATAGATGATGGCATCTATTTGAATAGGTAGAATCAGTGGATTCTAAAAAATTAAACCTGTCATATCTTTCCTAAATCATTTTTCACAATTTCTTAAAATGTTCATATATAATGTAAAATTCTACCCAGCAATAAATCATACATTTTTGTCTGCACGTTCATTTCAGTAAGTGTTAAACAAAAAACATTTTTGAGGAATTCTGAATGTCCTAATACTAGAAGAATATACGGCATACTACATCAAAAAGTAGCATTTTCTCATAATGATACATTTTCAGATATATTAAAGATGGCTAATAGCGTTGTTAAGGTTACGGATGCTATGTTGAATGACAGTTTGTTATTGCTAGTTGGTGAGGATGGAACTGTAACACCTGACCGAGAAACTGTGGAGAATTATCTGAGTAAGTTAACATTTAACGCTTCATTTTAAGTTTATTCAACTATTTACAGATTCCAAGCCTGGTGCTACAAACATTCAATTGATGCACATCAATAAATCAGATAAGAGGGGTATGGATATATCAGTTGATCACTTAACTTTCATACCTGATGTATTGAATGAAGGTAAAGTGAAGAAAGCAATCGTATTCATATTTAAATTAAAATGTGCCTCATATTTAGAATGTTTCTCATTTGTTGGTCTGCCAATAAACAAAAATGTAGTAAAGAGACTTATTTGATTGAGAATTCCCTAATGACTAGATTAAATGAAAGATACTTCACTACTTGAAATAATTTTTTTAAAACAATGTATATAGTTACGTATTTTACAAATATCAATTTATTGTTGAATCTATTGTTTATGTGCCAATGTAATTATGAAATTAGTATTTCTGTTTATCTGTATGTAGTTATTTATGACTTCTTGGGTTCAAGGCCCAGTGAATTGACTAGTGACTGAAATTTAATTTATTTCGTACATATTTATCGTTTTGATGAGGACCACTTTGTCTTCATCAGGTTTATCAAAAGTATATTGTTATTTCCGTTTTAGACACCTGCATGTGACATGTTTAATTATAAAGATAATGCAATTTTTATTATCTATTTTCTTGGATTTTGAGGTCCTCACCGTGGGTATGTTCTTGGGATATTGATGAAAAAGTTAGTTGCAATTCTTGTCGCTAATGTGCTAAATTTCAATTCTTTTATTCAAGCTACAGTGTTGCTCTGTAAAATTGTGTCAGTATGGTCCATTTCAGTTAGTAAGTTGGGGATAGTCTTGTGTATGCATGTTTTCGATCTTGATAAATGAGGATAATATGTTTCAGTCTTGAAATGTCACTTGTGGGGACCATGATTTGTACGAAGGCCATTGGTAGGTCAACGGTTAATGCCAGAATCCAAAACAGGGTCAGGGCAGGCTAAGGTTCTCAACTAGACCAATCTATTAAAATTGCAGTGTGAATGATATGAACAAATAGTATACCTTACGAGTTAATTGTTTGTTCAAGGACAATTACCATTTTCGTTTTATTTTATGGAGATCTATTGATAACGTATTTGAAACTATTTTTTGCATCATAAAGTACAATTTAAAATAAAAGAATTGTATTCATTCTTCAGGTGAGGATAATCAATTGTGGGATATATAAATGCTCTTAATTTCCAAAATCATTTCAATTCCATGCTTTCTATCAACTATAGTGAATTTGGCTTTAGTTACACTATAATTTCTAAAGATAAAGGGATTAATGAGTGCAAAGCAAACTAATGACTAGGTTTGAATACTTCTGTGTCCTTGCAAACAAAATGAAGTGTATTGTATATATGGAATTTCTTTTTAAAATGCTCTTCTATTGAAAATATGCGGATCAAGATGAAAATATTAAGAAATAACATGAGATTATCTCATTATCCGTAGTTGTAAAAGTTCTATATCCTTGGTTGCATCCTCATTAATAGACATTTGTTTTCAGTGGAGGTTAGTGCGCCTGTTGTTGAGAGGGAGCCACTTGATATGGAGGAAGTAGCTAGAAATTTACATAATTTTCGGTTAGATCATGATTATTTCTGTTCTTCATCAGAAGTAAAAGTAGCTCCACCGTTGAAGGACTTAGTGGAAACATTAGAAGAAACAACTACTCAACCCCATCAAGAAGCAATAGCACCACTGATTATTCTAAATAATTCTTTAGTTGTTCCGCCTTCCCCTGCAGTTACAGTAGAACAACTACAACCAGTTGTTAGTTTACCAGTAGTGGAACCAACTTCCAATCCACAAACAAAGCCATCGTCTACCACACCTGCAACTAAAGGAAGAGCTAAAGTAATCAATACAGAAAAACAAGTGATTACAAAGGAACCAACTCCTAAGGTTGTTGAGAAAATCAAAGTAAAAGAAAAACCTAAAATAGTTCAACAAATAGAAGATGAATTTGAGGAAGATTTTGAAAATGATGAAGACTTTGAGAATGAAGATGAAGATTATGGTTTCGAAGATGATGAAAATGATTCAGATTTTGAAATAGAACAAACTAAATCAAAATCTGCAAAAAAAGTTCAAATTAAGCGTAAATTACAGCTACGTACAAAAACTACTAAAGTTCCATTGAAAACTGAACTTAAACAGTTAAAAGTTGAGCAAAAATCTAAAGATATTAAATCCACACCTTCAAAACCACAAACTCAAGGAGTACAGGAACAGCCTAAAATAACCGAAAAGCCTCCAGATACCACAGAAAAAGATAAGTTAACCTCTGTAGCTGATAAAAAAGTTCAAAAGAAAGATAAAAAACCACCTAAACCAATACCAAATGATTTCATGTTATTTTCAACACCAGATATAATAAAGAGGGTTGGAAGTAAAGACCCGCAAACACCAGGAACACCAAACAGTTCCTCAGCTGGCTCTCCTGCTAAAGTATCAACAGAAAATCGGTCCAGGTCATTTTCAACGGAACAGTCCTTACTTAGTCCAAATAAGTCAAATAGGTCAAGTTTAGACAGTAGAGTGCCTGAAAAACAGAATATTAAACAGGAGAAGCAAGAAATAAGGAATAAAGATCGAAGACCTAGTTCTGACAAAAGTAGAAAAAATAGTGTTGATGAAAAATTGAAAATTAACGAAACTAAAAAAGAATCTACATCAAAGAGTAACAGACCAGTAATTTTACAGAATATTTCACTGACTGGAGATATGGACCTTGAAATGGCTACCCCTGAAGATATCCGTTCAATAATTATGACAGAGGATGTGAAGTCTTACACAACCTCTACTTTACCGTTAGTTCAAACGAGTGAGGTCAGCTCTACAGAATCTGTTGACCAAAATATTGCTCTTGATGATCTGGATCAAAGCATCCTAGATAATATAAATAATGATGAAATTTCTGAGGATATTTTGTATCAAGTTGCTCAGTCTTTGGTTGGCAATACAGATTTGCAAAAAGCTATTGATAAGGGTTTGAATGAGGGCAATCTCATCCTGGATCCTACAATTGAAGAAAGTATTACACCCCAGAAGCATACCCCTCAGCACACATCCCATGGGAATAGTTCACAGGTAAATTGACAACTTCCAATTTTGGTGCCCGATATTCATCAATGTATACTTGATTTATAATTAATTTCTGTGTGGGACTTGTACGATGTTTCCTCTGATTGTTTTAAACAGGTTTATGATATCCTGTATGTTACAATTCACTACATTTTCTTCTTATATCTAATACAGTGAACTCTTGATAAATCGAACATCGATAAGTCGAACTCTTAGATAAGTCAAACATTTTTTCCGGTCCCAATTCATGGGTATCTAACCCTTTATATTTTCACCTCAATTAGTCAAACAGTGTTCTTGAGAGTAAAGAGTCTAGTAGATGAGTCGAACTGCTGGAAGGGTCCACGTGACAACCTCCATACCTCTATCAGTCGTACTCCTAACCACCATCGCCTCTATGAGTCAAACTGTTTGCTCTAACGAATGGAACCGAAAAGGATTCGGTATGCAAACGAATCACCACTTGTGGTAGCCATCATAATGATTTTTCAACCGCTTAGTACATTGTTCAATTAATTCGTTATTTGTTTTTTTAGCCATCTTGTGCTGAGAGTGTTATTAGCCATGGCTCCGCGAAAACTTAAAATTGTATCAGTAGATCAACTCGAACTCATTTGGGAAGTGGAGAAAGGAGAACAAAAGTAAAACCCTTATAGCTAATAAGTTTGGAATTCCTAACTCCACATTGTCTACAATCAGTCCACCGGTACCGTCAGAAACTGCCACAGCATCCGGATGTTGAAAGATGTGTAATAAGGTGGTTCCAGGAAACTTGCAAAAACAATTTTCCTGTGAGTGGACCACTTATTCAACTGAAGGCAAAGGAGTTCGCATCTTCCCCAGGCCACGAATTTGCCGCGAGTAGTGCTTGGCTATCTAATTTAAAAAAAAAGGTACGGAATTTTTGCAAGAACCTCGTCAGGTGAAAAGCGTCAATGAAGACACTTGTGCAGAATGGCTAGCTCATCTGTCGGATTTACTGGAGACATACACACCCAATGAGATCTACAACGCAGACGAAACTGCGCTTTTCTACAGATGTTCACCTTATAAAACTTCAGATTTTAAAAACTCAGATTGTCATGGTGGTCAGGAAAGTAAAGAACGTTTGACTTGCTGTTAATATGATCGGTTCAGTGAAACGAGTTCCATTCGTTATAGGCAAATCGCTGAAGCTTCGGTGCTTTAAACATGTAAAAACCTTGCCTACAGAGTATACTGCCAATTCTAGAGCTTGGATGACTGGAATAATTTTCAGAGAATGGTTGCAAAAGTGGGATAACGAGTTGTCAAGAAGAAAAAAGAGAGCTCTGCTCTTCATAGACAATTGTCCAGCTCATAATCCCTTGCCTGTTCTTATTTCGTTGAAAGTAGAATTTTTACCACCGAACACGACAGCACAACTACAGCCCTTAGATTTGGGGATCATTAAAGATTTTATTACGCGAATTTTTCCCTCAATGAGTCGAACTCTCACCTCAATAACTCAAACGTTTGGTGAGACGAACTATAGATAAGTCGAACAGGTTTTTATGGTCCCTGGGAGTTCGACTTATCGAGAGTCCACTGTACTTTGTCTAGTTTGACATTTAGAATAATTGTCATATCAACTATGCATAAACAGATTCTTATGCAGCCCATACACGCTCAATATTATTGTACAATAGTTTGGTTTTGTGCAATATAATGGATCGTGTGTGGGCGATATTGAAAGGTTGCGCAATAGCGCAATATATTGCACAACCATCAATATCGCCTCCATACTATAGACATTTTTCACCAACCAACATATTGTACAATAATATTGACCGTCTAGGGGCCACCATCAATATATTGTGCAACCCACATTGCACAATAATATTGAGAGTTTATGGGCCGCTTTATGGTGGGTTTTACAAAGCTTCGATTAGCTTAATTGTGGATTTAATTCGGTGGTTGCATCAAAAATGAACTGGAAATGCACATAGAATCACACTGATTTGGCAATTAAGAGCTGTCAAAGCTTTGTGTAACCCACCGAGAATTCCTTTTATTGTGTAAAACATTACCAACGATTCAGATTAAAATTACTCAATTTGTTCCTCTGAATACAAATCTGAAGCTGAAACTATTTACAACTGTAGTTCAAAATATATGGGCCCCAAAGAATAAAAAGGTCCCATCTTCAACTCAAGCTTTTTTCACCATAAAACCAATCACTCAACACTTCTAATAATATCTCCAAGCCTTCAAAATGATTTCAAGCGTTTCCTCTCAAAAATATTCAATCGAATATTTAATTAAAAAAAAGAACGATTTGAACCGACACTGTAGAATCTCACTGAGAATCCAACTCAAGAATTTCACAGCCTAACCAACATGAAAATGACAATGCAGCTTTTCGTCTCTCAGAAATCCAAGGTTGTCGGGACATTGGCACGTTGGGAAAGTTTACAGGGGTAAGACTCTGTAACTACAAAGCACAAGTGAGCATATTCGATTGCTTTGTATCGTATTTTATTCTCCGTATTAAGATTCAGATTAGATTGGTAAACACCGAACACATGTTGGGTGCATTCAAATACAGGATGCGGAGCAGATAATACAATACAAAGCAATAAACTGCTTTTGCTTTTGCTTTGTGTTTACTTTGTAGTGCCCCCAGGGGCTGTTATTGCTCATAGAGGACCTTTTATCTATTTAAGACCTAAGTCCAAGGTGGCAACTCCTTGACAAGTTTTCAGTTACCTCACTATCGTATAATTTTGAGCCATCTGTTCACGCATTCTACCTTGGTTGATAAAGCTTTAATTTAGTTACAAGATATTTTATAAAGCTATTTTTTAGGAATCAAGCCCTCCAAGTGACATAATAAAGAAAGGTACCCAAATTATACGTCCTGATGGAAGAATTGTGATAATACCTCCGATAGAAAGGCCAACTACTAGAAGTCGAAACAAGAAAAAACCCATAGAACCAGAAGCACCAAAGTGAGTGAATATATTTTGTTCATATACAGGGTTTTCCTTAATGATATTTCCAAACATTAAGAGGTGATTCTATATAAAAAATTAATGATAGTTTGTCCCATAAACTATGGTCCAAAATGTACCGTGAATAAAATATGGTATGGGTAGAACTCATAAAAGTACATACTTTCCTTCAACATGAACAAACTTTTAAAGAATTTCACAATTTTTTTTAAACTTCGACACCCTACATTTTCTTTACTTTCTATTTTTGGACTCCAGTTTATAGGATAAACTATCATTATTTTTTATGTAGAATCACCTGCTATAGTTTGGGCATATCATTCAGGAACATTTTGACAATTTTTATATTAGATTTTCCCAAATAATAAACCTGAGAAAAATTTCATCATCCTGAAATTTTTTTAGTTTAAGTGTTTAGGTTTCAACCAAAAGAAAATCCTTTCATACATACACTATCCGAACAAATATATCTGTGGTGTAGACAGAAAACTATGAGAGTAACAAGGTACGCAAATATATTATAATACCACATAATCAAGAGAGACGCAATTCTGTCCTCCCCTCCTGTTACCCCACTCGACCGTCCAACTGACTTCGTCACTACGCCAGACCATCGCTGCTGCAAGGATATGTGGCGACTGGCGACTCATTCTGTGCCGAACTGCCGTGGTTGCGAGAACAAGAGAAAGTTCAATTACTGTTTATAACATTACTATTTACACAATCGCAGGGATAGTACAGATGTTGTACTACAAAATAAATCCATCACGTCCGAAACAAATATTCGAGAAAAGGGAAATAAGAGACTTTTTTTGCTTCGCAGGAGGGTCGGTTCCACGGTTCTCTGTATGGTGACGTCTAACGACAATTCGATATCCTCTCTTCGCGCTATTCGAGTAGAAATTGTAATGCTTTCTCAATAATTAGCAAGCTATTCTTTACGCTCTCATGAAATGACAATACCTAAGATATATTCTTTCCCACACTGTATGTCGACCAATGCAAATTGGTAATTGATCATTATAATTGAAAGTACAAGTATGAGATACTAATAATATGTATTTAGTACCAAAATTTGATGATGGATTACATGTTACTGGTTAACAATTGAAAGTTCATCCAATGCAAAAAGCAATATATTCATCACAAGCGATTTTAATTCGAATTAGATTAAGTGGCCAATAACAACTGCACCATTTAATGATTCTCCATCGGCTAAATTCATAAGTGTGATCAATAACCCCCATCTCCATAAACTGGTCAGCCAACCAACAAGATTTCGTGCAAATCAAAATCCATTGATTTTAGATTTGATTCTGGTGAACAACAAAAGCTTGATTTCTTTCTTGGATTACCAATTACCAGTAGTAAATCTGACCACAAAGTAGTGTTTGACAGTTTTCTGAAAAAAAGTGCATCTTTCTTGTGTAGAAGGAAGATAAAAACGACCAATTTTGAAGAAATTGACCATTGACTGGAATAACATCCTACCGTAGCTGAGAGTGCTAAAAAGCACTCACACAAGGTAAATGCTAAGCACAACCAAGGTAAACCATGGATAGATGAAGGAATTTTGCATAAGATACGGCTTAAAAAATCTTTATGGCAACGCTATAGTAGAAGTAGGCTTTCCATAAAGTGGGCAGAGAAATATTTCGCATCAAAGTTAGTTTCGAGCAAAGATAAGAGGAAGTTTTTCAAGTACATCCGTCATACATTCAACACTAGTGTTACTGTTCCTGTGATTTGTGAGCTGGACAATTGTGTGATAATCCTGTAGATGCTGGATGCCTTTACAGAGAAGCCTAGTGGGCCTTTGCCACAGATTCCAACAACAAGAGTTGAACAATCTCTTGAATATGTGGATATAAGACAGGAGTTAGTCGAGGGGGTTATCAGGTCTTTGCATGCTGTAACGTCGTCCAGTGGAGTTGTTCAAAAGCTTTGTGAAATCTCTTGCATATCCTCTTTCTGAGATAATGAAGACATCATTCAGAACTCAATGTTTTCCAGGATATTTGATAATGGTATCAGTGAAGCTGATATTCAATAAGGGAGATCGACTATCTTCTCAAAATTGTAGACCAATTTCTTTGACATTATAGAGGTCAAAATAATGGAGATCATACCAATGGCCCAGCCCTACTCTTCTTACTTTTTAATAATACTTTAGCGAGGGCAGCACATCACTAATTTGTGGCATTGTCTGAACATGTGGACTAATGCTGTTGATGGTGGTGAATTGGTTGATGTAATATATTTCAATTTCGTCCGTTCTTTTGATCGAGGTCCCATGATGAGATTGTTGAATAGGCTTATACATCTAGGTGTTCGAGGCAATTTGTTAACTTGGATTGAGAAGTTTCGAATAGGAGATTTTCATTCAGGTCTGAGTGGCGTGTCCAAGGTCTCCATCTTAGGTCCATTGCTCTTTATCGCTGGTTACTACTTTTGCAACTGTTTTCATAACATTGTTCATATGCAGTAATTTTCCACATAATGAGTTCTGGTGTATTTAACAATGGTAGGAAACAGCTGTTTGATACCTTGACGACACAAGGCAAGTAATCCATTTTTCGTACCTACCATTCATTGCAGGAGCTCCATCTGTTGCTAGGACCACCAATTTAATGCTAAAAATATATTATCCTTTCTCATCGTATGTCCTGTAAATGGTCCTACCTTTAAAAATTCTTCTCTGGTCTTTGAATCATCAATTACTATTCTTACAATAATGGCCCACTGAGCTGTATCAACTATATCGGTTGATTCGTCAAGAAATACAGGGTGTTTGGCAGAACGTTGAACGTACGAGAATGGTGGATAGGTGGGGTCATCTGCTACTCACTCAGCCCTAATTTATTTGGCCCTTGCCCCCTAGATATTAAAAAAAAATAATTTCTTCTATTTTTCCCACTTTCTTAACTTTAAAGTGTAATTATTATTAAAAATGGATAAAACAGGCAATATATTTTTTTTTTTTTTAATTTAATGTTTGCAGATTCTTATGAAATTATTGCTTTATTAAGATGTTAGCTAGAAAAAAAGTTAAGAGTCCTCAAACTTACAGAAAGATGTAGAAAATACTTCAATCTTAACTTCAACTTGCATTAAGAAAAAAACAAAAATAGATTGAGGGGTTTCAATTCTATCAAAACATCCCTAGTGTGTAACCTTTCTAATGGTACGTAATTTGCTTCCATAAAAAAAAAACCTTTAAGAGTTATTTAATAATTTTATCAAGTAGGAAATTTTCGACGAAATTCTATTGGAATGTTTTGCGAAACTTAATACTGGAAGGTTGCTAAAAATTAATTGATCTACGGCTTGCCAGTAGCAGTGGTGCAAATTGACATTCACTATTCCCTTGGGATGGTTACACAAAGCAGGTAGAAATTATTAATTAAATAAATTATCAAATTTTTTCATTAACGCACCTAACTGGTACAGCTATTTTCTTTGTACTTAATTCAAAAACTTACCTAATTTCAATCGATCATTTATTTTTTACCAACCAAATTTCACTTTCCGTAAAGGTAGAGTTTCGTCGATGATTTCCTACTTGATAAAATTATTAAATAACTCTGGAAGGTTTGTTTTTATAAAAGCAAATTACATACCATTAGAAAGTTCACATACTAGGGATATTTTGCTAGAATTGGAACTTCTCAATCATTTTTGGTTTGTTTTTTAATGCAAGTTGAAGTTAAGATTTGAGTATTTTTTACATCTTTCTGGAAGTTTGAGGACTTATTTCTTTTTTCCAGCTAACATCTCTGCCAACATTAAAGATTAAAAAAAATATATTGTGGTGAAACTAGACGAAAGAAAACATTTTTTTTTAAATATCCAGGGGACCAGGTACAAATAAATTAGGGCTTAGTAAGTAGCAGATGACCCACTACTATCCACCATTTTCGTATGTTGAACGTTCTGCCAAACACCCTGTATAACTACTGTAGTTTGAGTTCACTGTGGACCGATTATAAACACTATACTAGTCACTACACTCTTGTCCACTACAAATTTTGTTGTCTGACATATGTTTCGGAAACGATCGAAGCTTCCAAACTCCTCAGACATTGCCAATGAACAATTCGTACGAATTAGATGATAAATTGAAAGATTTCAAAAGCAATGCTTCATTTCGTGGGACGAAGTTCCATTATTTCCGAACATCCCTGTTAAAACCGCAATAAAAAAATATTGCGTGGAGTCCCTCCGCTCGGAAGAAGGGAAACTTCGTAATGTGGAAATGAAAATATGAAGGGGTAGAAAACTACGCGCATGCGTTTGAATGCCACGCATTCACTCTCGCTCCGTCTCTTTCTATTCCCCCTCCCCAGGAGCGTTGAACGTTTAACGCAGCAGTGCTTTCATACCCCCTAGTCTAGTCAACAAGTGCTATTTGGACCAACTTTTTTCAGCAGTCTCCGAAAATTATGTATGAGGTGTCATTCGATTCGGAATGGCATCTAGATATTTTTGAAAAAAATGAAGTTCCGCTTGCAAAAATTGTAAAAGTTATTAACAATTAACTAAAAAAAAAGGGGTTTTAGTTTTTTGTAAATATCTCAAAAACTAATAAAGATTTTTCAAATCTGAAAAAAGATTCAAAAAGAGGAGGAAATTTCCTAAGAAAAAAGTCTCGACTCCCGAAATTGTACGATAAATATTTATAATTTTTCCAGAGGGATGAAAATAAGGCCGAAAACGGGTACTCTGGCTTGGAGAAGCCACGTCCACTTCGGGCACTTCAACAATAAACATTTTTTAAACATAGTAAATATGAAAAACAAAAATTGAAAAAATTCAGGCAGTAACTGAATAGATGATTGAATAATAATCCGCTTGAACAACATTTTTATAATAATTTTTCATTTAGTTATTCAACAGTTAATTAATAACTTTTTTCTGGTTGCACATTAACATTGCAAGTGTGTAACTATAAGTTTTAGATTTTTTTCCTCTCTTGGAGCAATTCTTCAAAGGCTTAAGAATAGATTCCCGTTGGGAAAATTAAAAAATGTTTATTTTTCAATTTTTTATTAATAATTTTCGTTGTTGCAAAATTAAAAACTTAAATTAATCATCGAACAATATTTTTTTTTTTTAATATTATTAACGATCCGTTTTTAGGCATTTCTGCTTTTGTGACAGAAAGTAGGATAGAAAAAAAAATAAAAGGTAAAAATGTATTTGTTTATAACAAATTGTTTATTGCAAAAACAATGAAAAAATAAATAAAATGAAATTTTTTTTTATATCGAAAAGAAAAATGAATAATGATTTTTAAAAAAAAATATCGTTCCTTAATATTAATTAGAAGTGGGAGAAAATAATTGTTAATTAACAAATGCGTTTTTAAGCAATAAAAATTTTTTTTTAAGGTACAATTTTTCTTTTAAAAATCATTATTTGTATCAAAGATTGAAATTCCAAAAAAAAATTTTCAATTATCTTATAAACAACGCATTTGTTTATAATAATTTTTTAAACAATTAGAGATATAAATTTGAAAAAATTATTTCTATGCAGTTTCTAATAACATAAAAACGGATCGTTAATAATATTAAAAATAAAAAATTTAGTTCGATGATTATTTTAAGTTTTTAATTTTGCAACAACGAAAATTATTAATAAAAAATTGAAAAATAAACATTTTTTAATTTTCCCAACGGGATTCTAGTCTTAAGCCTTTGAAGAATTGCTCCAAGAGAGGAAAAAAATCTAAAACTTATAGTTCAGCAATTATCACACTTGCAATGTTAATGTGCAAGCAGAAAAAAGTTATTAATTAACTGTTGAATAACTAAATGAAAAATTATTATAAAAATGTTGTTCAAGCGCCCTTTTTTTTTTAGTTAATTGTTAATAACTTTTACAATTTTTGCAAGCGGAACTTCATTTTTTTCAAAAATCATCTAGATGCCATTCCGAATCGAATGACACCTCATACATAATTTTCGGAGACTGCTGAAAAAAGTTGGTCCAAATAGCACTTGTTGACTAGACTACCCTCCATGGTAGCGTTAAACGTTCAACGCAACCTTGTTGAAAGTCGCATTAGAAGTTTCACTTCAATCATTTGAAAGACTGGTTTTCTAGTTTAGGTCTCCCTCAAATAGACATTAATAAGTAGGTACTTTATGTTAACCTCGCATAATATCTTTTCTTTTAAGGATTAATATTATAAACAAACATTCGGTACGGCCATGGGTAATCATCCCCTTTCTCCATTTTTAGCTAATATGTTCCTCACCAAATTAGAATTCGAGAAAAGCACTCACTTGAAGTCAGGATCTTTTGCGCGTATTATTTATTATCTATTCATCTGTTCACGCCTCAGGCGCCCTCACGTAATACTTCAGGAAGTTTAGTTGTTTGGTATGAATAGAGGCAGCATTAACACGTACAAGAATTGGGCATCAACTGATTTTAATGTGAAATTGTATATAATAATATTAATGATAATTCAGATTCAGATCACAAAAAGTAACTTAGAAGTATTAGATAAGCTGAACAAACTTGGTATAAACCACAGAAACATCAGATGTTGCCTGTTTGTGCTCTGCTAATTTTTATTAGTCGACTTTTCCTGAAATATTTTAATCTGAGTTATACTCCTGACATAAAATGACTAATCTTCGAAAATATTGAAATTCAAAAACTCACCAACGACATTGATCCAAATTATTCACAGAAGTTGTTCGAAATTTTCACCTTTGGTTTCATGCGCGCATAGTCTTGTCCACGAATAACTTCACAAGCACTGTAAATTCGATGTTTCAATTGTTCCACACTTCTGCTATGGATATGGTACTTGATGTAGGTTCCTCGTCGGATATTTCCAGAATTTGTTCCTCGATTTCTCGATAGACGTACAACGTTAAGGTGCGTATAAACTACGCGTGGCAAACCCTCGAACATTGATACGCGAGGCAGCCTCGCGCTATGACGAGGGTTGCCGAGCGAGGCATCCCCGTATAAAAAAAACGCGAGGCGGCATTCCGCTTTTTATACAGGCATGCCTCGCGCGGTAACCCCGTCTACATAGCGCGACGCCGCCTCGCGTATTAATGTTTGAGGGTTTGCTTCGCGTAGTTTATACGCACCTGAAGGCTAGGCGCGCACATGCGATTTTCTGTCGAGCGATCGTTTAGTCGCAAAAATGAAACACATATACTCCATTCACTTTTATAAAGTCTCCCGGTTGGCCATGAAAATTTGACACATTTCACCATGTATATTTTGAAAATGTTAGGTTATATTCATTCTCCTGTCAGATAACTACGCAACGTTGTCCTCTCTATATAGAAGTCCATGTAATTGCGTATTTTCACCATGTGAATTTACTTCGGAAAAATAATGAATTTGAGAAGATATTATGTGAATTAAACAATTCTACAGTCCTGGTGACTGTAGAAGAAAATTTTTCATTTTTCCTCTGTTACTAGAAATATTTCACGTAGAATAAACTAGTTGGAAGATTCAATTATGCTATTTTCTTGTATGGAAATCCAGAATCGAGTGTTGGAATTTTATTGAAAAATAAAGGTTAGTAGTCCGTTACCTTGTCATAGCTCATTTGAAAAAAGAATAAAAGTACCTGAATAACCTGGCAGGAAAACTTACAGAAGCCTACAGAAGACATTTAAATACCTTGTTGCACAACTTGAAATACACCAGTTTCAAAATGTAGTAGTACTACGAAACCCGAGTCATTCTTATACCTTAATAAAATGTAATGATAGGAAACTAAGTAATAAGAGTAAGGTAAGAGTTCTTTATTATATTCGAAGATAATGGTCTGTGATAATATCTTGTCTAAGATTGAAGATTATGTTATGATTATGTTGAGAGTAGAAATCGGCAACGTCTCGGCGAATTGTTTTGACCTTGACGATATTCCAGCAGTGCCAACCTGCCTCTGCTTTAGTTACAAAAACGTGATAGACCTAAATCATGGCCAACCGGGAGACTTTATAAAAGTGAATGGAGTATACTGTTAAATACGAATGGGCACACATACGATCAAATAATCGCCGCTACTAAACAGATGCAACCCAGTCCCATTTTTGAAGCGACGCGATTGTCGCATATTGAAATGAGTCAAACGTACAGGAATGAACCTGCACGCACTTGCGACAATTCAATCGCGATTTAGTTGCTGCCGAAGTCGAGTTGGGAATGATATCAATGGATTCTTATGATAAAACTGCACCATAAAAGAAATTAAATTCAAACAAGAGTGCCAAAAATTGTTAATCCGTAACCACCAGACCGATTCTACCCTATAATGAACTTATCCGATATATTCATTCCTCAAATCCTACTCTGAAAATTATATTATATCAATTGAAACTAAGCCAATATTCCAGTTTTGTTTTTACTGAAGATATTCTGAATCCAATTTGATTAACTTACCAAAGTATATATTTCCATCATCATATGGGTTATCCAAGAGCATTATATTATAACCCAAAAATTATAATATTCTATCACTCTGCGATAGCTAAGGTTATTTCATTGGTCATTTTGCATTCAATCATACTCTTTTTTCTAGAACAGGAGCTATTTTATATCATGAGCCTATAGCTCATTCTGTTCGAGAGTTACCGTGTTAACGGACGGCCGGACAGAATCGATTTTGACCACGGATTCTTGATCAGTGAGTCGAACCAAAACGTGTAAGACCATTTTCAGCCAAAAATTCGAAATTTACAAACATTTGGGCCAATTGATAAGCCCTTTGTTCCGAGGAACAAGAGCGCCAAAAAATGTCCGACAACGAATCTCCCGCTGAGGATGACCTCGTAAATAGTGTTTTAGACACATATAAAATTATTGCAGAAATGGAAAAGAGGACTGCTCTTTATAATAAGCAATTGAAAGCTATGGAGTGAAATTCATCCTATGTTTCAGTTAAATCCATGTTTTTACTTAATGTAGTTTCGATTAATCTGTCGCAAGTGCGCGCATGGAACATCTTCAAATTGCTTTCTTGGCGATTGCGATTATTCAGTAGCGCGACAAGAAATCTCATGTGCGCGCCTAGGCTTAGGTTTCTGCGCATACGAGGTATGTTCAAAAGAAAAGGTGGATTTTGAATTGTTTTGAAAAGTATTTATTTATTCATCAAAATCTATTTTGTCCCCTTCAAAGATATAATGCACTTATGCCAGCGCTTCTTCCAATCCTCGAAGCACTTCTGAAATGCGATTTTCGGTATGGCCATCAACTCGTTCTTCGATTTTGACTTTATCTCATCAATTGTGGCAAAACGCTTCACTTTCATTGGTTTCTTCAGGTTTGGGAATAGGAAAAAGTCGCAGCGACGTTGCTTTTGCTCAAAATTGATGAGATAAAGTCAAAATCGAAGAACGAGTTGATGGCTATACCGAAAAGCGCATTTCAGAAGTGCTTCGAGGATTGAAAGAAGCGCGGGCATAAGTGCATTATATCTGAGGGGGATTACTTTGAACTCTTTGAAGTGGTCAAAATGGATATTGATGAATAAACACTTTTCAAAAAAATTCAAAATTCACCTTTTCTTTTGAACAGACCTCGTACACAGATAAGCATTGCTTATTTGTATGCGACCTTCGGATTACGCGTTGAAAGCTTGGGGAGACAGAGCCGTGGAATTCGTGAAAATAGTGGAATCGCATGCAACTTCGGGGGTGGATAGCAGCCCTATGATATATATTTTATATATGCGATTTTTGGTGAAATTATTTATTTTGAGTTCTACCTTCTGTTAAAAGTTTACTTTCTGTTAAAGAAATGGGTTCAAGCCCTGTGGACAGGAGCTTTCTGGCGCTCTAGTTCAAACAGACAAATTATATCTCCGAAAGTATTGGTTTCTCTGAGTTGGGAATTATATCAATGTATGCATATGATAGAGCTGCATCATAAAGGAAATTCAATTCAAATAATAGTTTGTTTATCAAGATTAAATGAGCAATCATGAGAATGAGAACTGCACCATGGAAGAAATCGAATTAAATCTGGCCAATTTTGCCCAATAACGAACTTAACCGAGATATTCATCTCCCTAACCTACTCTGAAAATTTCAACTACCTTGCTCATTCCGTTCGAGAGTTATTGTGGAAAAACTTTTTTTAAATTTTCAAATTTTTTTTTTTACACTTTGCGGTAATCTGGTCAATACAAAACTTCACATGCGTATAAAGGTCATGATTCTACAATTTGATGCTAAATTTCAGATAGATCGAACGAACTTGTCCGAGATATTTACGCTCCAAAACCACCTTGCAATTTTCAATCCGCTAACTCCTTTCGTTCGAGAGTTATCGTGCCTACGGCCGGTCGGCCGGCCGGACAGAATCGATTTCGCACTCGGATTCTTGATCAGTGAGTCGAACCAAATCGTTTGAGACCATTTTCAGCCAAAAATTTCAAAATTACAGACACTTGGGCAAATTGGATAAGCACACTGTTCCAAGGAACTAGAGCGCCAAAAAAACAAGTTTCGTATGACAATTGCCCAAAACAGGTTTAAAGTACCTACAAATAGTAGGTATTCCATAAAACAAATATGAAAGAAGAAAAGTAATAATATAAAATTACCTTGTAATCGATCAAAAATTTCCTGATCTACGTTCACCAAACTACAGAATTATGCTTTCAATATTTACGTAATATTTTCAAACATTTTCGGGTGAGGTCCCCGTTGCATCGCTAAAATACGAGTATTTCAACCCCAATATTTTTGAAGTTACAATATTCCCTTCTGTCAAGTTGACATTATGAGAATTCATACATAGAATAATAATTATATCAATCTGTGAAATACGATTTACATTGAAATTTTAAAATTTCATATCTCCGAAAGTATTAGCTTGTTAGAGTTGAAAATGATATGAATGGATTCTTATGATAAAACTGCTTATTAAAAAAAATTTGATTTGGAATTTGTTTCGTAAAAAAAAATAATTTTTTTTTGTTACTCCGAAACCATCTGTCTGATTTTGCCCAATAACGAACTTAGCCGAGATATTCATCCCCCAAACCTACTCTGAAAATTTCAACTCTCTAGCTCATTCCGTTCGAGAGTTATCGTGCTTACGGCCGGCCGGACAGAATGAATTTCAACCACGGATTCTTGATCAGTGAGTCGAACCAAATCGTTTAAGACCATTTTCATCGAAATATTCCAAAATTACAGACATTTGGGCAAATTGATAAGCACTCAGTTCCGAGGAACTAGAGCGCCAAAAAGTCTCGACCTTTGATATACAGGGTGAGTCTTTGACCACTGCATTAATTTTAACCAAAGATTCCCCTCATCAAATGAAACACTTTTTTCATTTAACATTTTTCCAAATTCAGCTCAGGTAAAAAGATAAAGGCTGTTGAAATTTTGAAAAAAAATCAGTTTTTATTATTTTGTAGCTTTGATATACTTTTTTCGAATAGAATGAATGTTGGCGTAAAGTTTTCTATAACTATGATAAATATTTTCCAAATATAAGTTATTTTCTACTTCGACTGGTTTTCTACTTATGGACTCATGGATTCATGAAACTAAACGACATTAGCATAAAGAAAGCATATAAAGTTTTTCTTGAGTCATTTCAAGAATATTCCATCGTTTTAGAACATTATATTATTCCCCATCATTTCTCCTTAAACGCACCGTTTTCGAGATATTCTTCATTGAATGTTTTAAAATGGAAAACTAAATTTCACTACTTTTATGGATCCGTCCCTGAGCGTTGGAATCCCGAATCAAGCTGTAAACCACGTTACCATGCCTTATTCTCGTCCGCCAACAATGTCATAGATAATTTATATGCGGGAGTGTATTAGCAAATTGTGAAATCTTTAAACGCTTGTAACTTTTTACCTGAGCCGAATCTGGAAAAATGGTAAATGAAAAAAGTGTTTCATTTGATGAGAGGAATCTTTGATTAAAATTAATGCAGTGGTCAAAGACTCACCCTGTATATACACAGGGTGTCTCAAGTTCGAGTGTCTATTAGACGTTTTTGGAGAACTGGGCCTATTTGAAATCTGAAAATTGGGATTATGATATTGTTTGAAATTCTCTACAAAGCTAAAATATTTTCGAAGCGCAAGCACTTCCAGTTATACAGAGAGTGAAAATAAATTTGATGAAAAATTTTTTTTCAAGTTTTGCATTCCCGACATGATCAAGTTTTCAATGCTGAATACATTTCTGTTAAAACCATTGTATTCATTCGAATAGTTTTCAAAATATAGAAAAAAAATGGGTTCAAGCCCTGTGGACAGGAGCTTTCTGGCGCTCTAGTTCAAACAGACAAATTATATCTGGTATTGGTTTCTCAGAGTTGGGAATTATATCAATGTATTCATATGATAGAACTGCATCATAAAGGAAATTCAATTCAAATAATAGTTTATTTATCAAGATTAAATGAGCAATCATGAGAACTGCACCACATTTTCAAATTTTTTTTTGACACTTTGCGGTAATCTGGTCAATACAAAACTTCACATGCGTGTAAAGATCATGATTCTACAATTTGATGCTAAATTTCAGATAGATCGACAAATCGGTTTCGGAAATATTCATAAAAAATCTTTTTACTAAAATCGGCCATAGCTCCGAAACCCCTTGATGGATTTAGCCCATTAACGAACTTGTCCGAGATATTTACGCTCCAAAATCACCTTGCAATTTTCAATCCGCTAACTCCATTCGTTCGAGAGTTATCGTGGCTACGGCCGGTCGGCCGGCCGGACAGAATCGATTTCGCACTCGGATTCTTGATCAGTGAGTCGAACCAAATCGTTTGAGACCATTTTCAGCCAAAAATTCCAAAATTACAGAAACTTGGGCAAATTGATAAGCACTCTGTTCCGAACTAGAGTGCCAAAAAAACAAGTTTCGTATGACAATTGCCCAAAACGGGTTTAAAGTACCTACAAATAGTAGGTATTCCATAAAACATGTATGAAAGAAGATAAGTAATAATAAAAAATTACCTTATTGTAATCGATCAAAAATTTCCTGATCTACTTTCACCAAATTTTCTCCTCTCTCGAACTACAGAACTATGCTTTCAATATTTACGTAATATTTTCAAAAATTTTCGGGTGAGGTCCCCGTTGCATCGCTAAAATACGAGTATTTCAACCCCAATATTTTTGAAGTTACAATATTCCCTTCTGTCAGTCCCGTCATAAATTGAGAGAACTGAGCATTTGTCTATGGATGAAAAGCAGTCTCACTACTCTCAGATCTCTTACTTCATGTTCCGTTCCGAAATGTAAGACTTTTCTGAGAAAAACTAATTTTGGAGCAAACAACTGAGATTTTGCTCACATTTCGGAATACACTTTATTCTCATAATTCTTCGATTGATTAGATAATGTCATGTCATGTCATAAGTTGACATTATGACAATTCATACATAGAATAATTATATCAATCTGTGAAATACGATTTACATTGAAATTTTGAAAAATCATATCTCCGAAAGTATGAGCTTGTTAGAGTTAAAAATGATATGAATGGAGTCTTATGATAAAACTGCTTATTAAAATGAAATTAATTTGGAATTTGTTATGTGAAAAAAAAATTATTTTTTGTTACTCCGAAACCATCAGTCCTATTTTGCCCAATAACGAACTTAGCCGAGATATTTATCCCCCAAACCTACTCTGAAAATTTCAACTCTCTAGCTCATTCCGTTTGAGAGTTATCGTGCCTACGGCCGGCCGGACTGGCCGGCCGGACGGCCGGACAGAATGAATTTCAACCACGGATTCTTGATCAGTGAGTCGAACCAAATCGTTTAAGACCATTTTCATCGAAAAATTCGAAAATTACAGACATTTGGGCAAATTGATAAGCACTCAGTTCCGAGGAACTAGAGCGCCAAAAATTACGGAGCTCAGTGTAAATAAACGGTGTGCGAAAGTAGAATTTAATCAATATTGTACGACAAAATTAGATAATTCTAAATATAAAGTTCAAAGAAAATAAAATATAATTCTATGGAAGAAGAAGTATGACTTTTCATAGCGCGTCTGAGTTTAAGAAAATTCTTAAAAAGCACTGACGTGAAGTCAGAAGCTTTCGCGCGAATGTTCTTCTGTCTATTCATGAAACCCACACGAAATACTGCATGAAACTTCAAGCTGTGTTTTTTCAACTGAGTACTACAGTTCAATTCGATCGGATGAGTAATGAGAGAATCATCTAAGATCAAAGAATTTTTGATTCTAACATATATGTATTCTATCGGAAATTCATTATAAATCTAATAATAAACGAAAAAAAAATACTACGTAAATCCTCTTGCCGTATTTATTCAACTGAGTGTTAGATTTAAATACCTTTTAAAATGTCGAAAATTTGTTTGAATATGAATTTGACATAAGTCTTTTTGTCGGTAGTTTTCAACTAATTACCGAGTTTTTTCTTCGATCAGATCAGTATTTTTCAAGTAACAGTAATTTTAATTATATGTAAGTTTTTATCATAATACTAATATAGATTACTTAAATTGTAGAAATGAAGATGTTCGCAAATGTCTCAGAAAAGTTATCAAAATAATTTGATTGGATCTGTATTTTTTGAGTTATCGAGAAAATGATATTCCAGATAGGTATAACTCCGAAAACGTTGGGCCGACTATACCCAACAACGAACTTTACTCTCCTATTCGGCTGCGCAGCGTACCCTGAAAATTGTAAGTCCCTATCTTTTTCCGTTCGAAATTTATCGTGGCAACGGTCACCCATCCATCCTCTGAACTCACACAAGTCTGATCGGGTCTCCAACAATAGAGATCCGTTTCATGTTCAAACTTGCAACTTGGTTGTAGAGTTAGGTTTTTAAGGTTCTCTCACAATTTCAACGATGTCGGACGAATATTTTCTGATATATAGAATTTTTTTCAATGATATTCATAGATTTTTCAAAATTTTCTAGTAATACGACCATCACGAAATTCTGCTAAAATTTTTGCGTGCATTCTAGAACTAAATACCATGTTTGAATTGAATCAGCATCGTATTTTTCGAGTTATTGAGGAAACCTTTCAGATTGATTTAACTCCGAAACCGTTTGGCCAATTATACCTTTTAACGAAGTCAAATGTCGCATTAGGATGCACAAACTACTCTAAAAATTAAAAAAAAGTTGCTAGGTATGTCTTTCCGTTCTCAAGTAATCGTGAGATAAATAATTATATTTAATAATTTTTTTTTAATTTTCAAGTGATACTATCCCCACAAAATTTCGCAAACTTTTTTGCGTTGGTATTCTACAACTACCTACCAAGTTTCAATTCGATCGGATATATATTTTTAGAGTTATCGAGAAAACAATATTCTAGATTGGTATAACTCTGAAACCGTTTGGCCGATTATACCCAATAATTAACATAACTTTCCCATTCAGATGCGACACCCACCCTAAAAATTGCAAGTCGCTATCTCTTTCTGTTCGAAAGTTCTTGGCAACGGTCACCCATCCAGCTACTGAACTCGCTCAATGTCTCCACGATCTCCACTGAAGCTAGACCGCGGATCCCCGAGTTCTAGTAGCTCCGAGTTCAACTGCTGCGACTTGGGAACAGTCGTAGAGGTTATAAACTCTAACAAACTAATACTTATACAGCGTGAGTCTTTGACCACTGCATTAATTTTAACCAAAGATTCCTCTCATCAAATGAAACACTTTTTTCCTTTACTATTTTTCCAGATTCGGCTCAGGTAAAATGTTACAAGCGTTTACAGATTTCACAATGTGATAATACACTCCTGGATATAAATTATCTATGACATTGTTGGTGGACGAGAATAAGGCATGGTAACGTGGTTTACAGCTTGATTCGGGATTCCAACGCTCAGGGACGGATCCATAAAAGTAGTGAAATTTCTGGAGTTTTCCATTTTAAAACACTCAATGAAGAATATCTCGAAAACGGTGCGTTTAAGGAGAAATGATGAAGAATAATATAATGTTCTAAAACGATGGAATATTCTTGAAATGACTAAAGAAAAATTTTATATGCTTTCTTTATGCTAATTTCGTTTAGTTTTATGAATCCACGAGTCCATAACTAGAAAACCAGTAGAAGTAGAAAATAACTAATGTTTGGAAAATATGTATCATAATTATAGGAAACTTTACGCCAACATTCATTTTATTCGAAAAAAGGACGTCAAAGCTACAAAATAAAAACTGATTTTTTTTCAAAATTTCAACAGCCTGTATCTTTTTACCTGAGCTGAATATGAAAAAAGTGTTTCATTTGAGGAGAGGAATCTTTGGTTAAAATTAATGCAGTGGTCAAAGACTCACCCTGTATATGATTCTTCAAAATTTCGATAATTAATCGTAATTTCATGATTTTTCGAATATGATTTCTTTTATGATGCAGTTCTATCATAAAAAGTATCGATATCATTCCCAACTCTGAGAAACCAATACTTCCTGAGATATGATTTGTCAAAGTTTGAACAAGAGTGCCAAAGCTCCTGTCCACAGGTACCCTTGGCCACACGTATATCAATGTGGCTGCAAAATGATAGCTGCCTAGCCCACTTCGCACGCCAAGTACAAAATTATTCAGAAGAAAATGCAAAGATGGATCGGGCGGGCGTTTTTGTCCCATTCTGTGGCCTCCTCGGTCGCCAGATTCATATCCTGTTTACTACTGGGGCAGAACAAAGGAGAAGGTGTAGTACAAATAAGTTAATACTAAAATGAGACTCACAGAGCCAATTAATGCTGCTGTTGAAGAAGAAATGCTGCCGGAAGCGCAAGACATAAAACGATTAATTTTGAAAAGATGTCATGTTTGCATTCAAACCAGTGGCAGTCGGCTTCGCCTCACACGGGAAGTTGTTCAAGCACGAGAAAAGCCTTTCAGGATGTGTAATGAACGATATTTTTCATTGAACCATTCTGAAAACACTGAAAGCATTTCTATATTGTAGAACAATAATTATTCAAAACACTGACATATACTGTCATAATGCAATGGTTGCTCTGTCTTTTTGGGGCCACACTAGCGAGCGAAGATTTTTATGACTTTATCGCGATGAAAACATCGCGATGTTCTCATCGCTAATCAGTATCTTTTCTGAAATTTAAGTATGGAATTCAAGTAATAAAATTATGTGCTCGTGTGTTTTTGTATTAAATCGCTCGGTTTTATAGAACTCCGATTCATACATGACACATGTGGTAGTACTATTCCATGTTGAATACCAGTTTATTCTTAATTCAATCATAATGAAGTTGATAAGGCCAACATTGAAGTCATTTTCCAATGAGTGGGACAGAGATAGCACAAGGATAGCAATATCATCCGAATTTGTGGTAACACCGGAGGAACTAACACCACCCAATTTGAATACGCACCAGTGGCGTAGCTTCCGTTATTAAATCAATGAGTGAATTATATGGACATATCTGTAAGCATGATAATTCTCGAACGAAAGAAGCTAGAGTCGAGGCTAGAGTGCTGAAATTTGCAGGGTGGGTTTGTGGTCCAAAATCAATGGTTGGTTATGTTCGTTAATGGGTGAAATAAGCGGAAGGTTTTCAGTGTCATGGACCATTAAGATTATTTTCCGAATAGTTCGGAAACTGCGCATCCTATGTAACGAATAATAACCGTAAGGCGTGTGAAAAATTGAATATGATGACTATAAGGACAAAAAAAAATAAATTAAAAACTCGATAACATTTTCATTTTATTCAACATCAATTGTGTTCTGTATAGGCTATGTTACTGTGGCGTTGCGCCACCTTAGGCACAGCACTGTTTTTTTTTATCCAATAATGAATATTTCTTTTCTAGTCTCGGGATTGAACTTGGGACCTCATATTCCAAGACAAACTACTCTCAATCTTCTGTTATAGAAGCACTCATTTATCATTTACTGTAGTTCTCAAGATTTCTGTTGTCCATTGTGAAAGAGACATACTGGACATTCAGTGAATATAAGAGTAGATGAACATAAAAAATCAATACTCCAAAATGAATTAACAACTGGTTAAGGATAATAAATAAATAATATTCCATGCGAGAATTAATGAGGATACTATTTATATTTCGAGTATATTAAGGAGCTGGCCATTGAAATCGTCAAATCTTCATTTAACTATTCTTAATTATTGGAAAGTGTTTCTGATATAGACATCGTTATAGAATCATCATAAACCATCAATATTTTTGAAAAATTGCTATTAATTCATTTATTGTTTTGCAAATCTATCCTAAATCTCATAATGAGGATATTGAATGAAACACTATATTGAATAAACTAGTTCAAACAGACAAATTATATCTGGTATTGGTTTCTCAGAGTTGTGAATTATATCAATGTATTCATATGATATCACTGCATCATAAAGGAAATTCAATTCAAATAATGGTTTATTAGATAAGTAATAATAAATTACCTTGTAATCGATCAAAAATTTCCTGATCTACGTTCACCAAACTACAGAATTATGCTTTCAATATTTACGTAATATTTTCAAACATTTTCGGTTGAGGTCCCCGTTGCATCGCTAAAATACGAGTATTTCAACCCCAATATTTTTGAAGTTACAATATTCCCTTCTGTCAAGTTGACATTATGAGAATTCATAGATAGAATAATAACTAGTGGGCCCGCAGATCTACCTAGCCAGTAGACCTACATTTTTCCGGTAGATCTACATTTTTCCGGCAGATCTACATTTTTCCGGTAGATTTACATTTTTCCGATAGATCTACATTTTCCGGTAGATCTACATTTTTCCGAGACTTCCTCAGACACACACACACAGAAAGTTTCAACGAAATCGGTCCGGTCGTTCTCGAGAGTCTATAAACCGAACACAGTGCTATCTACCGAGTTCCTATTGTGACTCTGAGGCCCATTCAAATACGCACACAAAGTTTAATCGAAATCGTTCGAGCCGTTTCCTATAGATCGATCGGGGCGCCCCTACAGGATGCTATTGTGAATCAGAGATACGCCGAAAGAAAATCACAGAGTTTCATCAAAATCGATCCGCCTGTTTCCGAGTTCCTATACATCGATTTTAGCGCCCCCTACAGGGTCCAATTGTGAATCTGAGCCGCCTTGGGTTCCACTGAAATACATACACGTAAAGTTTCGGAGTTGACATATTTCTTAAGACACCCTGTATAGCAGCGGTTATCATTTCGCAACGGTTTTACAAAGTTGAGAATTCTCCTCGCGATAGAAATCTCGAAGTGACATTTTACTTAAAACGCTTGCATTTGAAAATAATCGATGCCGCGAGGAAATGAACACCCTGTATAGTAATGGTTTATTTCCAACGATGTATGCCTCGAAAGTATATTTTCCAACACGAAAAAATGAAAGGGTATGTTCATAGCGTTAAAAACAGCAATCTGCAATTGACATTAAAAGAAAAACACCCTGTATAGAGATTTCCGAAAAATACATTATAAGAATCCATCCAAGGTTCCTATTTAGATAACGGTTTGTTTGTGGCACGAATCAATTCAATCGTGGCAAATTGTGCCGTGAAAAAAAGAACACCCCGTATAGTAATGGTTTATTTTCAGCGATATATGCTCAGAAAAAAAAAAGGAAAACACCCTTACTTAAAGTCGGCAGATATACCGTTATTCGAAGTTAATATTGCGATAAAAATTGAAAAAAAAACACGAAAAAGTATAATTCCCTTGATGGGCTTCGAACCCGCCTTCCCTCGTCCGAAACCGAGATATCCACTATCTATACATCTACACTATCGGACTCCTCGAAGGATCCTCTCGATCTCCGGTATTAGAATAAAACGTCGGTACTAACCGCGGATAGATATTCTTAATTTTCACTTTTCGACATAAAATCGCCACATGGAGGTTTATTTGACCGTTTTTTACCCTTATCTTCGCTTCTCGTCAACGTTCAGTCCCGAAAACTGCCTAGAACGGCCATTTCGTTGCGAAAAATTTCCCGCACCCCGTCTAACGGATTCATTTTGACGTTTCTCAGACAGACTTTTAGCAAGGAAAATTCCCGAGGTCGGAACTTCGAGAACTTGTATCGATTTAGTTGACATTATGAGAATTCATACATAGAATAATAATTATATCAATCTGTGAAATACGATCTACATTGAAATTTTAAAAAATCATATCTCCGAAAGTATTAGCTTGTTAGAGTTGAAAATGATATGAATGGATTCTTATGATAAAACTGCTTATTAAAAAAAATTTGATTTGGAATTTGTTTCGTAAAAAAATTTTTTTTTTTTTGTTACTCCGAAACCGTCTGTCCGATTTTGCCCAATAACGAACTTAGCCGAGATATTCATCCCCCAAACCTACTCTGAAAATTTCAACTCTCTAGCTCATTCCGTTCGAGAGCTATCGTGCCTACGGCCGGCCGGACCGGCCGGCCGGCCGGCCGGCCGGCCGGCCGGACCGGCCGGACAGAATAAATTCCGACCACGGATTCTTGATCAGTGAGTCGAACCAAATCGTTTAAGACCATTTTCATCGAAATATTCCAAAATTACAGACATTTGGGCAAATTGATAAGCACTCAGTTCCGAGGAACTAGAGCGCCAAAAACGGAAAAAAGTCAAATATGTTTAGTCAGTAATATGTTCATTATTCTTATTTTAAACATCCTGAACGTAAACCGTTTTTACAACATCGAAGAGAAAGAATGTGGAAAGGTCATGCATCTTTTGAATTTCAGAAATATCATTACAGGGTGTTTCAAATTTTGTGTCGAAAATTGTGATTGAAAATTGTGAATAAAAATTGGCCATAACTTCTGTTTTTCAAATTAGAACCCTATTTTTGGCGCTCTAGTTCCTCGGAACTGAGTGCTTATCAATTTGCCCAAATGTCTGTAATTTTCGAATATTTCGATGAAAATGGTCTTAAACGATTTGGTTCGACTCACTGATCAAGAATCCGTGGTCGAAATTCATTATGTCCGGCCGGCCGGTCCGGCCGGCCGTAGGCACGATAACTCTCGAACGGAATGAGCTAGAGAGTTTAAATTTTCAGAGTAGGTTTGGGGGATAAATATCTCGGCTAAGTTCGTTATTGGGCAAAATCGGACAAATGGTTTCGGAGTAACAAAAAAAAAATTTTTTTTTACGAAACAAATTCCAAATTAAATTTTTTTTAATAAAAAGTTTTATCATGAGAATCCAAACATATCATTTTTAACTCTAACAAGCTAATACTTTCGGAGATATGATTTTTCAAAATTTCAATAATAAATCGTATTTCAACGTTGTCACAGAATAATATTATTCTATGTATGAATATGAATTGTCATAATGTCAAATGATGTTCCTGAGACTAATCAATCGAAGAATTGTGAGCGAAGTGAGTTAAATCTCAGTTGTTTGCTCCGATATTAGTTTTTCTCAGAAAATTCTTACATTTCGGAACTGAACATGAAGTAAGAGATCTGAGAGTAGTGAGACTGCTTTTCATCCATAGACATAGATATAACTCTCGAACGGAATGAGGTAGGTAGTTGAAATTTTCAGAGTAGTTTAGGGAGATGAATATCTCGGTTAAGTTAGTTATTGGGCAAAATTGGCCAGATTTAATTTGATTTCTTCCATGGTGCTTTTCTCATTCTCATGATTGCTCATTTAATCTTGATAAATAAACTATTATTTGAATTGAATTTCCTTTAGGATGCAGTTCTATTATATGAATACATTGATATAATTCCCAACTCTGAGAAACCAATACTTTCGGAGATATAATTTGTCTGTTTGAACTAGTTCTCAGAAAATTCTTACATTTCGGAACTGAACATGAAGTAAGAGATCTGAGAGTAGTGAGACTGCTTTTCATCCATAGACATAGATATAACTCTCGAACGGAATGAGGTAGGTAGTTGAAATTTTCAGAGTAGTTTAGGGAGATGAATATCTCGGTTAAGTTCGTTATTGGGCAAAATTGGCCAGATTTAATTTGATTTCTTCCATGGTGCAGTTCTCATTCTCATGATTGCTCATTTAATCTTGATAAATAAACTATTATTTGAATTGAATTTCCTTTAGGATGCAGTTCTATCATATGAATACATTGATATAATTCCCAACTCTGAGAAACCAATACTTTCGGAGATATAATTTGTCTGTTTGAACTAGAGCGCCAGAAAGCTCCTGTCCAAAGGGCTTGAACCCATTTTTGCGCGTATGTTCTGGGGAACATACGCGTTATAGTTTTGCCCAAATGTCTGTAACTTTCGAATTTTTTGAAAAAAATGGTCTCAAACGATTAAGTTCGACTCCCCAATGAAGAATTCGAGGTCAAATTTGATTCTGTCCGGCCGGCCGTCCGGCCGTCCGGCCGTCCGGCCGTTGCCACGATAACTTGAGAACGAAAAAAGCCAGCGACTTGAAATTTTCAGGGTGGGTTGCGCATCCCAATACGACGGACAAGTTCGTTAATGGGCATAATCGGCCCAGTGGTTTCCGAGTAATAATTTTGTTTTCAACCAATATAAATCCGATCGAATTGAAACTTGGTGGGTAGTTGTAGAATATCAACCTGAGCACGTTTGTGAAATTTTGTGCGAATCGTATGGCTAGAAAATTTTTAAAAAATTATTAAAAAATATTTTTGTTGTCACGATAACTTGAGAACGGAATGAGATAGCGGCTTGAAATTTTCAGGTTAGGATGTGCACCAGAACGCGACATTCCAGTTCGTTTATGAGCATAATCGGTCGAACGGTTTTAGAGTTATAGCCATCTGAAATTTTCTGAAATTTGGTGGTTTTTTGTTCCTCATTAACTCGAAAAATACTGATCCGATTGAATTCAAACATGGTTATTAGTTGTAGAATGCCAACGCGAAAATGTTTGCAAAATTTGGTGAGGATAGCATTTGTAGAAAATTTTTAATAAATCATAGAAAATAAAAAAAAAAAATTCTATATATCAGTAACTATTCGTTCGAAATTGCTGAAATTTTGCAAGAGCCTTCATAACCTAACTCTACTACCAAGTTTCAAATTTTAATACGATCGGTTAAATATTGTTGGAGATTCGAGCATTCTTGTGTGAGTTCAGTAGATGGGTGACCGTTGCCTCGATAACTTTCGAACGAAAGGAGATAGGGACTTGCAATTTTCAGGGTAGGTTGCGTATCCGAAAGGGAGAGTTGAGTTCGTTTTTGGGCATAATCGGTCTAACGGTTTCCGAGTTATACCCACCTGGAATATTATTTCCTTAATAACTCAAAAAATAAATATTCGATCGAAATGGCGCTTTGTAACTAGTAGTAGAAAATCAACATAAAGACGTGTTTAAAATTTTGTAAGAACCGTACCCTAGAAAATTTGAAAAAAATTACGAAAAAAAAAATTTTAAGAATCGTACCCCAAGAAAATTTTAAAAAAATCGCGAAAAAAAAATTGGTTCAAGCACTGACGTGAAGTCAGAAGCTTTTGCGCGTATGTTCTATTGTCCATTCTTCTGTATTGGACACCCTTAATCGAATTTACCATGGTAAATTATGTTGTCCATTCTCCTGTATTGGACACTCTCAATTCGAATTTACTATGGTAAATTCGAATTGAGTGTCCAATACAGGATAATGGACAACATAATTTACCATGGTAAATTCGATTAAGGGTGTCCAATACAGAAGAATGGACAATAGAACATACGCGCAAAAGCTTCTGACTTCACGTCAGTGCTTGAACCAATTTTTTAATGATTGCGTTGAATTCTGCGGTGAAAAATAATGATAGTTTCCTAACATGATTATGCTCCTAAATTCATTGAGAACACCTTCAGTTGTAGAATAAATTTGAGATTTCCATAATGTGCGTTAATTTGTTTGCGCAGTGTATGTCCAGTTCTCCAGAAACGTCTAATAGGCACTCGAACTTGGGACACCCTGTACAGTGCGCGTCAAAATTATGGAACAAATTCATTTTCTCAGAAAAAAAATATTTGGCAACAAAATCCTGAAACAGGTCAATTTTTGTTTCACTTTTACCAAATTTTTATGCATTTTTGAAGGAGTTTTGTTGCGCCCTGTGCCATCCCCATCAACCCTCTAAATTTTTTGAACAGGGAAGTGGGTCCTAAGGTACTTTTTTGGCAAGACCTTTGTATTTTCTTTACAGGCGTGCAGAAATCTTCAAGAAAACATTTTTCTTTTTTGAAAAAGAGTAAGTTCAAAGAGGTTTTCAGTATGTGCACTTTGCCATGGCTCATTTACTTTGAGACGATGGTACCTACCTGATGAAATTTGTCACCGAATGAAAGTCGAGCATTACAGTTTTGTTCATGCACATCTTTCAACCATCTCACGCCTCCCCATTTTTTTCTTCATTAAAGGGTTCGTAGGGGTTGAAAGTTGTGCATGAACAAGACTGTAATGGTCGACTTTCATTCGGTGACAAATTTCATCAGGTACCATCGTCTCAAAGTAAATGAGCCATGACAAAGTGCACATACTGAAAAACTCTTTGAACTAACTATTTGTCAAAAAAGAATGATTTTTTCTTGAAAATTTCTGCACGCCTGTAAAGAAGATACAAAGACCTTGCCAAAAAAGTAACACATGACCCACTTTCCCTATTCAAAAAATTTAGAGGGTTGAAGGGGATGGCACAGAGTGCAACAAAAATCCTTCAAAAATGCATACAAATTTGATAAAAGTGAAACAAAAATTGACCTGTTGCAGGATAATTTTGACGCGCACTGTATACAAATTATCATTTAGCTCTGAGTTTTCACCGGCTGAAATTAACTACAATACATATATTATTATTCAAAGCTCGGCAGAATCGTTCGAATACATGTGTTCATTTATGAAGAGTTTTCTCTGAAGACCTAGGAGTGTCTGTATTCTCATATCAATTAAATAATTTGCTTCTCATTTCAAAATTCTCCATATTTTTTAAACACTGTATTATGCCATATTCATTAGCTAAGAATTCGCAGATATCTTCCATAAATTTCATACAGATAGATATCTCCTATAAATTCCAAACAGATATCTTCCATAAATTTCATACAGAATGACAATCCGTAATGCATAAAATGATATGTTTGAGAGTTTTTCACCTCATAAGATACGATAATAAAATGTATATTGATTAATCATTCAATTTGAAATTATTTTCCGATCTTGCTTTCATTCATTCGAGATTGATTATGACCAATCTTTGGAGTATAAGGTGCTTCGGTATCAGGGCATTCTTAAAAGAAATTTCAGATACAATTAAGACCATGTTCATTTCGTTCATTTCAATTATCATTACGAAAAGTGAAACATGTGGAGGTAAGAATCGTATGTGCGAAATTAACTCAAATTGCAATAATTATACAGGGTGAGTCTTTAAGTTGTACATTGATTCAAACCATAGATTCCTTTCCTCGAATGAAAGACCTTTTTCATTTACCATTTTTCCAGATTCGGTACAGGTAAAAAGTTGAACACAGACGCTTACTGGATTCATTATTGTGTAATTATCTAAAAGCTTCATCATTTGATGCTGGTAATTCAATGAAATTGTTTGAGAAAACTTATTTACGCACTCAAGTCATAGTTTTTAATAATCTTAATTGTCAACAAGCGCGCCAAAGCAACTGAACTCACGCTTTTCTAAATTATATACATTATTTTTTTATTACAATAACATATGCAAGTGTATGGATTATGAAAATGTATAAGAAAACTTATTTAGTCACTTAAGTCTCATGAAATGCTTTAAAATAATCTTAATACAGTATTTCTAAAAAAAATGTTCCACTATTCCTGAATATTGAAACACTGAACTTGAATTTAATTCAATATAGTGCGGTTGGTCAGTGGTAGAGTAATTGACTTGGGAGCGGAAGCCCCAAGTTCAATTCCGAGGCTAGGAAAGAAATTTTCTAGTCACGGTAATCGCCACCATTCGCTGTTGGGTCAAAAATTAACAGTGCTGTGCCTAAGGTGGCGTAAGGACACAGTAAAAAAGCCTACACAGAACACAACTGGTTCTCCTAACTCAGGTCAAGCTCTTAGAGCTTATGAGGGGTCTCCTTGTGGAAGACCCAGGAGGATCAGTATAATAATAATAATAATAATATCCACTATAAGATTATACACAATTTCATCATCGCCTATTCTCACATTCCTTAAATATTCTAATTATCCACATATAGATGAATACAATGATATAATTGAATGTAAAAGTATAACGGGTACTTCCGAAAAAGGAGCAGAGAATATCATTCTGCTGGTACCTGCCGACACGTGTTTCTGCTAGTTGGCTTCTTCAGGACAGGGCAACCAAGAAACCAAGGAAAAAGGTGGAAAGATAACTGAAAACCGGTGGGACCACAACAGGAGGGAGCAACCAATTTGTGCCTTCAGCTCTAGGACCTCCAATTCGGAGGTAAACTATGGCATCGGCACTAAGGAAGCATAAGCGACCAGTGCAATGCGACCTAAACTCGAGGATATGTACGATATGTACTAAAGAAAATAGGATAACGCGGATAAGTATATTTAAATGGAAAAGTATAACGGGTAATTCCGCAAAAGGAGCAGCGAAAATCATAAATTGGTTGCTCTCTCCTGTTGTGGTCCCACCGGTTTTCAGTTATCTTTCCACCTTTTTCCTTGGTTGCCCTGTCCTGAAGAAGCCAACTAGCAGAAACACGTGTCGGCAGGTACCAGCAGAATGATTTACTCTGCTTCATTTGCGGAATTACCCGTTATACTTTTCCATTTAAATATACTTATCCCCGTTATCCTATTTTCTTTGATGATATAATATTCTCCTAAATCGCACGAAGTCTTAAGAGCTTGTGAGGGTTCTCCTCGGAAGACCTGGGAACTACAGAAAGAATTTTTTTATCTTGTATGGTAGGCCAGAGTGTCCACATTTTTCGAAAGCTTAGCAGACGTCAAGGAATGCGGAAGTGCTGTATTTTTTTTTGTTCAACTGCTTGATTAACCCCAGTGGCTGTAGGTTTTTTTCCCTGAGTGATCATCTTGAAAGCAGAACTGGTGAAGTGGTATGCATTGCTCTGTATTTGGGTGTGTTGATCATTTACCATCTATGGCTTTTGAAACTAATGGGCCAATAGGCATTTTTAGGTACTTTCCCTGATTTCGGGATCAGGATTTGCAGATTTGAACTCTTCTGGCCAGTAGTTTTGTTTGAGGATGGCTTGAGTAGGTACTTGAGTAACGTTACTCCTGATTTTGGGCAACTCGTTAAGCCAACATTTTTATAGATATTTTCTCAATTCCTGCCACATAACATAATGAACCTTTCTCAACGCCGTCCAGAGTTTCATCCGAAAGCACCCAAGAGAGATTTATTGAACTTATTACAAAAATCAGGTAGCATTGTTTTCTTGAGCTTTTCGTTTTGATAGCACTTTAATGGGAGGTAATTTGACAATAAATAATCATTACCCAAGACCAAATTATCCAGAAACATGAAATTTAAAATGTGCTTCAGGTCGACCACGTTTAATACGTATTATACAGGGTCTTCATAAATGATTGTAACATCGCAGTTGGCTTTGAATAATTCTTTGTCGCTCTTTGCTAAGGATCCTGAATATTTTACAGGCCTTTGAAATTGTCAGCCTTGATAATTGTCAGAAAATGAATTATGGGGATGGAATCGCGAATGGGAACAGTATAGATATGAGGCGGCAAAATAAGAATATTTCAAAGCCAACTGCGATGTTACAATCACCCCTGTATTAGAACACAATGTTGTGATTCATATATTGTGGATTTTTATTTGCTCAATTCATTGAAAATATTTTCATCTATACTTTTTTATTTTGCAGACCTTTAAAACCCCTGGACAACGAACATGTATCTGGGAATGAGTTGGATAGTTCGGAGGCGGAAGAGAATGTGGAGGAAGAAGAGTCTGAAGATGACCCTAATAAACTCTGGTGTATATGTAATCAACCTCACAACAATCGATTTATGATATGTTGTGACACTTGTGAGGAATGGTATCATGGTAAATGTGTTAATATCACAAAGGCAATGGGCCAACAGATGGAAGAAGAAGGCAAAGAATGGATATGTTTATTCTGTAAGGTAATGTTCTTAATAATTGTTTACTGAAGAATTCAATTTTAATATTGTAGTATGTTTTGGAATTAAACATTATTATTATTATAGTTAACCTGAATCATTCTAAATTTGATGTGTAATTTCCACTTATCTGTATCACCTCATCATGCAAATTATTGTATGATTATTTCTAATCGATGAATACAGAGTGCTGGATTTTCAAATGATGTTTTTTTCTGTAGAATCCTGCCCTGAAGCGGCCTCAAGCAGCAGCCCGAAGAATAAGAAAAGCATCTAGAGCTTCAGTTGACAGTGTGGAAAGTACAAAAAAAGTAGAAAAAAAAGATACTGTTGTCAGTAAAGTTAGCTGCATTGTATGCCAGAAACCCGCCAGGGAAAACTCCATATATTGTAGCCAGTCGTGTATATTAGCTCATGCTTCAGGAGTTGAAAAGGTAAGCATATTCAAGTTTGCTATTACGAACTGTATGGTGCACCGGCTCATTGTACAGTAGTAGAAGTAACAACGGAATTGTTCAAAATGTTTGAAGATCGGTGGTTTAGACTTTAGCCTGCAAAATAACCCGACTCAACTCCAATTGATTTTTTTCATGGGGTTATTTGAAAACAAGAGTTTATTCGACACCAGTTACCACTAAACAAGACCCACACAAAAGAATTACTAGTTGCATCGAGGAGTTGCTAGTGAGATAAGAGGCGCCACAAATCATTAAGTGAACTTCCGGGTTTTAAAATGTTTGGAAGTCAACAACGGCGGTCATTTTGAACAATAATTGTGAACTTTTCCCTTATTATTGGGATTCAACCATTTATTGTTTCTTATTAGTTCTGTGAATTTTGTTTTGCTCATAACTGATAAAATTATTCTGTAATCATTCAAATTCACTGTTGTTTGTTTCATCAAAATTTCATTTTACTAGTTATTGCCTTCCATTTTGATTCTTTTCAAACCTAATTTTTTTAAATGAATTTGCTAATCAAGAATGAAATTATAAAACACTCATTTTATCAAATAAATTATTATCTATAAAGACATGTTCTGTGACATTTCATAGCTACCTAATACAAAAGGAATATGATATTTCATTTGAAAGGAAATTTAATTGTCTTTCGGTACATCTTATTGTGTAGAGAGCATTTTATTTTAAAAAAGCTTACTTTTTATCTTGTCTCGATAAAGCCTCTGATTTTGAAGGACTCTCAACGATTAGGAACGTATTTCATTACTTGTAAATTATATTGGCAATCTATACACGAAAGTTCCAAATACCGCAGTATTAATCATTCAATTGATGCTATGTTTTGCACAAAAAAAGGAAATCAATCAATTACTCTAAAACCGCTGGAGATAGGTATAAGAAATTATGATACAAAAATATTCGATCAGGTAACTACGGCGATTCGAAAAATGCAGATTGTCTCATTTAAAATATCAAAGCATAGTGGGTACTTTTCGAGATAAGCGGCAACACCGTAGCTCTGAAAATATTTTGGATCGATAGAGTAGTAGTTCAAATTTCCAATAAACACGTACGAATACATACCGAATGTGTTTACTATCAAAATATTATGTTAATGACTATTTAAAAAAAATTCAATGATTTTTTCCGATTTTTTTTTACTCTACTTATACTGAGGTTTAATTATATACCTGGTAAGATTAAACACAAATATTTTTCATAAAAACATTACCTTGATAGGTATTTTATTTGCAAACAACTGTATGAGATCAAAATACAAAAATATCTGTCCGAATAATGTTTTAGTGACGAATAACTTTTTTTAATCCTACCTGTTATATAAGGAAACCTGAGTATAAGCAAAGAAAAAAAAATGAAAAAAAATGTTGATAAAACACCCTTACTCTGGAAATATGTGATGTGCCAACTATGTGTAAATCATGGCAATACATAATTGTCAAATTCATAATTAGTCACACCTCTATGTGCACTCTAACTAATCGTATTTTTCGTTAATCATTAAAGGAAACTGTAGGAGGCATATTCATTATTAAATAGTTTCTTTCTGGGTTTTCTCTCCCAAACTCTGAAAAATATCTATAAAATAAAAAATGTATTATTTTGTGAATTGCTTCTATGTAAGAAACACAAGATATTTGTCAGAAGCAATCAATCGAACAATGTTGCCTAACAAACAATAACGAAAACAGCATCAACGATGACATTAAGTGTCTGACGAAGGGGTCCGATATAGACTCCTAAACGTTACGAAATAGTTGATTCATCGTTGATGTTGTTGTCGTTACTGTTTGTTAGGCAACATTGTTCGATTAATTGCTTCTGACAAATATTTTGCGTTTCTAACGCAAAAGAAATTCACAAAATAATACATTTTTTATTCAAGGATATTTTTCAGAGTTTGTTTGTTGTTTGATTTAATAAGTAGTTTTCGTTGTTTGTTTTTCTTCTTACCATTGATTCTCTCTTCACAAATACACACATTTTGATTTTTAAGTTTTCAAATGATTTTTCAGTACTTCGATCCTTTCAAACATCTCCAATCAAGCTTTTACATTATAAATTTGAAGTAATCTAAACATATACTTGGAAAACAGTTTCAATCTTACAAAATTTACAACAAATGCGCCGAAATTTGCTAATTTAGTCTCTAGATATTCGATCTAAACTTATTATTTTCACAGCCACGCCAGAAACCACAGCATCTCACCCAATCTAAGTTAAAACTTGTTAAGAATTCTGATGATCAAGGCGTTTCACTAGAATTGAGGAAGAAAGGAATCAAAGTTGGTATCCTCAAACATCTTCCAAAAGATGAAGATTCACCTGCTGAGCACAAGTCTCCTGTTGCAAAACCAACAGCTATTGTAAGTGTTTATATGCCATTGTGCATGATTGGATCTCACAGAATTTTCAATATTTTTCAGAGAACTGAACCTATCCCAACTCAAAAATTTTATGCTCAAACTTCAAGTACACCGGGTGTTAAAAAGCCCGAAAGTACCCCTATCAAATCTTCAAAGCCTACAACACCAACAACAAATAGAATTCCAAAATTGGTTCAAACTACTCTCAAAGCTACTCCAACTCAAACTCCAAAAGATAAGCCACCACCTACAAAAACTCCAAGGTCTCGTCAAACAGAACATCAAACAACTCCTCAAGCCACTCCTAAGCAGGAAAATATCAGGGAGAACGTTCAAAAAACCCTGTTTGAACAGTTGACAAATAGGATAAAATTAGATGGAACTATTAAACTGACCGAAGATGAAGTGAAAGAAATTTCCAATGAAATTGAATCGCAGTTGCATAAATGTTTTGGAGACACCGGTCAGAAATACCGAAATAAATATCGAAGTTTGATATTCAACATAAAGGATGTCAAAAATCAGACGTTATGGAAAAGAATTTGCGAAAAATCAGTGAATGCATATCAGTTGGTGAGTTTACTTTGTGAGTTATAGAAATATCATTTAAATGTTGACCCTTTGTGTTCGATAATAAACCTATGGATTATGTAGCAAATGTTTGTACTCCTAAGGCTTGTTTCACATGCATACGGTTCCATTCGGTTCGTTTCGTTTTCTGTTTCAATTCGGTCGCTGGCGACAAGTGTGAAACGGTGCTCCGGTTTAGATTCGGTACCGAACAGAAACCGTACAGCACCGAATACTCCCTCGACACGAATAGGTGTCTATTAGGTTTGGATTCGTGTGTAGGGAATACAGATCAACCGGGGCGTTCATACAAATACGGTTTAGTTTCGGTTTTAACCATAAAGTAATAAATATTTACATATGTTTTCTGTCTTGCTTTGTGGTTTTAACCTCAAATCGAGCAGATATCTTTCAATATTTCCCGAATTGTTCAAATATAGAAATATAAACATACATATTTTCGGGATATTGATGCTATCTCAGTATTCATGAGAAAATGATGGTTTACCAAATGTGGATCGACTGATTTCTGCTGTAAATCTAAACCAGTGCTGCGGGACAAAACTTCCGAAAAATATAAAGATCAATTAAAGACGTAGGATGCATTCAAAGATGTATGTGTTCAATTTTGAATGGCTTTGATGAATCTGACGTCGCGAAAAAATTGGAATTGTGAGCCCGTGTCGGAAGATAACATAAAACCTAATATGAACCGTATATGTGTGAAAGGCCTTCATTCGTTTTCGGTTGAAACCTAAAACGAACCGAACCGAATGGAACCGTATGCATGTGAAAAAGCCTAATACGAATGAATTATATGAACAAGTTTTATTCCATGTTGTCTTTCATCCATAATATATATAGTTTTTCACATTGAAAAATACTGTATGTACACTCCATTCACTTTTATAAAGTCTCCCGGTTGGCCATGATTTAGGGCTATCACGCCTTTGTAACTAAGACTGAGGCAGGTTGGCACTCCTGAAATATTGTCAATGTCAAAACAATTGTCCGAGACGTTGACAATCTTCTATCCAGGATATTATCACAGACCATTATCTTCGAATAATAAAGAACTCTTCACTTTAAAATTGAAAATTATCAGGAAGTGCTATACAGAACGGAAATCTGCAATAGGAAAACTTCATTTTGTCTCAGGACATGTTGAACTCTCGAATGAATTACTTAGTTTCGGTTCACTATATTTTATTGAGGTTTAACAGTGACTCGGGTTTCGTAGTACTACTACATTTTGAAACTGGCGTAATTCAAGTTGTGCAACAAGGTATTTAAATGTCTTCTGTAGGCTTATTACTTGAGAATTTCGAAAAGTGGGGAATTCCATAGGTACGTCTGTCTGTTTAGAAGTTTTCCTGCCGGGTTGTTCTGGTACTTTCATTCTTTTTTCAAATGAACTATCACAACGTAACAGACTACTCTAACAATAATTTTTCATTGAAATTTCAACACTTGATTCTTGATTTCCATACAAGAATATAGCATAACTGAATCTTCCAATCAGTTTATATACGTGAAATATTTCCAGTAACAAAAGAGGACAGTTTTTTTTCAACAGTCGCCAGGTCTTTTAAATTGTTGGATTCACATAATATATTCTCAATTTCAATATTTTTCCGAAGTAAAGTCGCATTGTGAAAAATACGTAATTTCTACGACCTCTGTCCTATAACCTAACATATTCAAAATAAACACAGTGAAATGTGTCCAACTTTAATGGCCAACCGGGAGACTTTATAAAAGTGAATGGAGTATATACTAGTGATGAATTCCGAATTTGTTTGCATATTTGGACGAAACTGTTTTCTTACATTTTTTAGGACTTAAAAATTTAGAACAAAATCCCCCAATCTTTTATTCTTGAAGTCTCTGTAGACCACTGAGATCCATTTCTATTGTTTCTGGTTATACAAATTATATAATTATCATCATCACCTTCAGAAAAAGTATAAAATACATATTTTTAGGTGAGATTATCACCTGATGATCTAGCAAGCCAGGAATTGGCCTTATGGAGGGAAAGGGAAGCTAAGCATTCACTGGATATGATTAAGAAATCAGAACTAGAACTGTTGAATTTTTCTAGACAGTACGTCTTGAAAACGCACAAAGGTAAGTTCAATTCTCAGATTATTAAACTATTTTGAAAATTTTAATGTAGTTCGATGAGTCTCGAGCAAAATTATCCATTTTTCATTTACACCTAGAAGTTACTATGAAAAATTCAGGTTTTTAAGTGATTCCTTCCGAAAGTTATCGTTCTTATATATGGACGGAAAGACAAAATTGAATTTGACCATGAATTCTACATTACTAAGTATAATTTAAAAATAACACAAAAATAGGTCCGCTTTATCTTTCCCAAAGTGTAGAATCTAAGACCTCTATAGCATGGATTTTCTTACCATTCAGTTATTTCTTTCAGGAGAACAAGTTGTTGATGATGAAAACAGGACAGTTAAAGTTGATAACGCTGAAGTTATTCGTACTCTAACGGAAGATCACATATCTGATGGAAAGGATTCAAAATTGGACAGCAGCAAAGAGACTCAGAAGAAAAGTTCATCTAAACACAGTCACAAAGAGAGAAAATCCAGTAAGGATAGGAACAGTACTAAAGAGCATAAAAGGCACAGAAGATCTTTTAGCAGGGATAGAAATAAAGACAAAGATAGAAGCAGGACAAGAAGATCAACCAGTAAAGATAGAAGTTCCAAAAAAGAGAGGAAACGTTCAAGGAGCAGAGACAGATATAGGAAATCTTCTCATAAGAGCTCTAGACATAAGAAAGACATATCACACATTTCATCCACTGATAAATTAGACAAGAAATCGAAGGAAATTTTGGAGCAATTAGTTGATAATAAGATTGTACCTCCTCTAGAGGATCGGTTATGGAAACATGTTCCTCAAGAGGATGTCATTCCTGAACCAGGTGAGGCCTAATATAGATCTCAATCCTATTGTTTTTTCTGCCTCTTGGATTGCATGTTACAAACTTTAAATTGGTACAGTCCTCATATTAAAAAATAAATTATAAAAATTACAAAAAACCTGATTGCTGAAAAATTATTCACTAAAAGGGACGAAACAAGCTCCAATCTAAAAATATTTTAGAGAGACCAATACTAAACACAGTTTGGTTATACGTTTGTACCGTTTTAATTCATTTTCAGAGCTTGTTACTTTTCGCCCCTTTCAGTGAATTATTTTTGCAGCAATAAGGTGTTTTGTAATTTTTATAATTTTTTTCATTTCCCCAAAAATTCCGTAGGAATCCTCTGAAAATTGGTTGGTCCTATCTTTTGTCGAACTCATTATTTCTTATTTTTTTGCCAAATAGTTGGTATAAAAGTATTATAGCGCATATACAGGGTGTGTCTGTGGAAGTTCTTTTTATTTTTGAGGAGGCGATTCATTAGGTCAAAATAGGAAACAAAGTTGCTGCATGGGCCTGGAAATGCTTCCCAAGGGAACTAGAGCCCTCTGAAGATGGCCTCCAATATCGGATTTTTCAATTATTTCAGAACGTATTCATGTTAAAAATTTGAAATTTGGCATCCAGTGGTATTTTTGCAGGCAGAATCACATACTCACTTCAAAACGCAACTTTTCCAATATAATAACCTGAAGAAGCTTACAGTTATATCTGTTTATTTGAAAAGGTAATATTATATTTTCAGCTGAGAGTGATAGTGATCATGAACCGTCATCAACAGTTACGATTCCAACCCCTCCACATAACATTGAGGCAGATGATCAGGGATCTCGGTCATCTGAATCAAAAACTGGTATGTAAAGAAAAATGTAGTCATTTACAATAAGCTTCTTCACAAAGAATATTTCCTGTTTCAGTTTTATTGAGTGTTGTTCACTTAAAATTATCTGATATTTTTTTACAAAGAGAAAGTTATAATCAAACATCAATAATTATTCATGATTTTCACGTCTCTTTAGATTATACGGAGTTTGTTTCACAGGAATGAGACAATAATTATTGTTGGAAAAGCTTATTTAATTATGCCGACGTTTCGTTGGATTTTTCCAACATTTTCAAGGCTGTAACAACATAAAGCTATTTGACACAACTGTGCATTGAAAAGACGAACAATAGAGATGACTTACCTAAATTAGCAGCTTTTAAATTAACATAGATGTAAGAATAAAAACTGGAGAACGAATCACCACTACAGAGACAAAACAAAATTCACAATCAGTTAAAAGCATAAAAATCCACACATATATACAATTAAAACCATTAATTGTATATATGTGTGGATTTTTATGCTTTTAGTCATCTCTATTGTTCGTCTTTTCAATGCACAGTTGTGTCAAATAGCTTTATGTTGTTACAGCCTTGAAAATGTTGGAAAAATCCAACGAAACGTCGGCATAATTAAATAAGCTTTTTCAACAATAATTATTGTCTCATTCCTGTGAAACAAACTCCATCAATAATTATTATTTATAAAGCCAGCTCTCATGGCGAACACATCTGTGAACATAATTGCGTTTTTACTTAAAATTCTGATATTTTTTTACAAAGAGAAAGTTATAATCAAACATCAATAATTATTATTTATATTTGCCAACCTTCAAATTTAGAAGTATAACAGTTCAGTGCCAGCTCTCATGGCGAACACATCCGTGAACATAATTGCGTTTTTACTGAAGATAATTCGCCGCGAATATATTAAAAATGGCAGTCGATGCCGACGAGGACGATTTCAAGGACTTTCAAGTTGTTACAAATAAGAGAAAACGTTTTGGAAAAAAATATTCTCAAAAAGAACTAAGCCAAATTATAGGAACAACAACTACGTCAGATTCAGAGACAGCAGATGGAAATCAAAAAAACAAAATTCAGAGACAACATTCAAATCCAAATAAAAACACTAATAACAAACAGATCACATGCTACAAGACAGCAAGTCCAAGATAACAACTTCAAAACAAAACCTGCCACCAGGTCAACAACCTTTACCTTTAAGAAGTATAAATATTTATTCTAAATCAACATGGTCAACATAAACATCACAAGAATAGAAGTAGCAGATATATTGCAAACAATATTTCCAAACTTCTTAGACTGCATCATAAAAAATCTAACTGGTTTTCTGATGAAAAGCGATACGGAAAAACAGAAAATTATCGACGCTCTGGACAACCTGAAGAAAGAAAACGTCGTTGCTAACTACAAGGAAAGCACATTTAATGCCCAACACACAAAACGATTAGTGGAACCCTCCTACTCTGTTGTTATCGGCCAAATAGAATTAAATATTCAAGACAAAGACATTATTGAACACCTCAAAAACAACAATTTGGTACTCAGATATTGTCAGAGAATAAAATCCCGTGCAACTGGAAAAATTACACATTTGATAAGAATCATTACAGCACATGAAAAAAACAACTGAATATTTACTGGGAAATGGTTTGTTCTACAAAAATTGTCACTACCTTGTTTACTCTAGTTTAGCTCCAACTGCTGCTCCTAAACCATGTACCAAGTGACAAAAATTCACGCATACAACAGAAGAATGCCATGAAAACATTCAATGCAATAAATGCTTCGGACCCCATCGAACTTCCAAGTGTACATCAACTCTGCAACCCAAAGCAAAGCCTGCCAAGAGGAAGATCATGAAGCCTAGTCCATCAAATGCCCCAAACGACCAACAAAACCAACAGAAGGAATCCCTAGTATTCCAGTGAAACCAATAGATAAAAAACACAGAATCTACCAAATAAAGCAAACAATCAAGAATTCACTCAGCAATATCAAAACATGACTATATAATTAATAAATACACTTCAACCTTAAACAAAGAAAAAAATTCACAGATAAATAGAGACGAATTAATCAGAAAACTAAAACAAAGATTTATAGTGGAATTCAATATAGATACCCATGTTCTGTTTACAGGCAACCGTTTGTATATACTCATGTTTGATTTGGATAGCCCCAATACTGACTCACCAACTCAACCAATAGAAGGAGACAACAATGACCAATTTGTAATAAATGCAGCCGCTTAATATTTTATATTTGAATATCAATAGTCACATTAAAAAAAATCTTTGATAAACTACTGTAGGATTTCAATTATGATTGGAATTCTACGTGTATATAGTTAGAATTAGTGTTACATTTTAAGGGTGAAAGCAACGTGTTATCGTTACATCAGACGTTCTTGGGAACCTCTGTCGCCAGTTATCCATTAACACACCGTTATGGATAAGAGGCAGATTCTGAAAATAACAGATAACAGGAGATGAAGAATTTAGGACTAAAATCGCGACACTCTGGCGCTTCCAAGGGGTCTGTGTTGTATAATTTCGAAGAGCGTTTGACGTAGAACATCGACAACCCATAGATTCTAGGAAATTCCCCAGAACGTGAGAAGGTTCCCAGGGAATCATATTGGTCTATGGGGGGCGGAGCGTGGTCAGAGAGTCACGAATCAAGGAACTACCCTTTAAGATCGAAGGCAAGCCGATTGCGGGGTGGTGGAAAACGGAAAGTACCTAGAGTACGAACAAGGGATCGAGAGAGTGTTCGGAACAGGGAAGAAAGTAAGACGTTGACGACGGTTCCGAGGTAGAGGTTTCATCCCTAAAGAATTAGACGTTTTAATTGAATTCCGACTTAGACGAATCGAGAATATATTGCGGTAGTTGAAGAACTTCAGTAATTGCGGAAGTAGGCATAGTTGTGAATAATTCTTCGAGTTCGAATGTAAATAAAGTGTAAATAGCCGAACAAGTGTTTTGTTGAAAACCACAGCGACGTTGAAGATGAATGTTAGGAAAGATAATTCAATCAACCCCTAGGCGATTGATATAAAAATCCTACATTTTGGGGGCTCAACCGGGATTAATTAGATCAATTAGATTAATTAGATCTGAATGAAATATACATTTCGACTAGACGAGAGACGAATTTTTCTGGAATTGGAGACCGCACGAGAGGAAGTCAAGTTCCAGATCAAAGACGATAGTGTTGTGAAATAAGGGCAATCTGTGAATCGTGCAGTGCAATGAAAAAGGATTAATTAGGAGATACTGAGGTAGGATTAATCCTTATTTTCGATTGACTGAAATTGATTGTAACCTTAAATGAATTTTGAAGACGTTGAAGTTTTTTGGTAGAGTTTTTAATTGTGTTTATTTTTTTTTTTGACGTGAATATTTTGAAATATAGAATATTAGATTTAATTTCTATTTCAAGAAAGACGCTAGTTTTTGAAAGATTGTAATTTCGAATTTTGATTCGCAGAAAACTAGTTAGTGTTAAGACGCATAGAAGAGTAAATTAATAATTAGTAAATTTGTTATTAGATTTTGAATTAGATTGAAATATTTAATTGATTATTGATGATTTGTATTTCTTATCGAGACGATATCTAGACGTTTGATAATTTTTATGACGAAGTTAGGGAAATTTGTATTTCAATCTTGTTAATTATAGGACATGTGTATGTTCTTTATTTTGTGAGCAATTACTGAATTTCCTGAACTTGCAATTCGTGATTTGGCATAGAAATTGTTGAGAAATTGTTGGCGAAATTTGATAAGATGTGTTCTCTTGGACAAATTTCGAAAGTTGAATCCAACATCACTAACGCGAAAATTGCAGCGATTAAAGCCTTGCATGTAGTTTGTTTCGGACAAGAAGGTGAACCTTATAGACGTCGTAGGTCTTTGAGAAATTTTTGCGGTTTTAAATGGGTTGAAAACTCGGAAGAACATGCTGATAAAATCGCAACTGTCGTTGACCGTCTTTCGTCCGCTGATTTAATTGCAGTATGTGGAATACTGGACTTGACCTACGATGGTTCGGTCGAAGAATTGGCAAAACGAATTTGCAATTTTCTCGTGACTCCAAGTATTAGCGAGGAGGATGACGATCGCGATGAAGAAATATTTGACGATGTGGAAGAAAGTAGGCAGAGCGTCAGCTCGGGAAAAGGTGAAAATTACTCAAGGAAAAGTAATTTTTCGTTGACATTTAGAGACGTAGAGGATAGCGTTCGTCAATTCGAGGGAAAACCGGATTATCCGGTGGGTAAATGGATCGAAGACTTTGAAGAAATTTCTTCGATAACAGGTTGGACGGACTTGCAGAAATTTCTTTTTGCAAAGAAGTCGCTTTCAGGATTGGCGAAGTTGTTCGTTCAGTCTCTTTCGGGGGTGAAAACGTGGGCATCGTTGAGAAAGAAATTGATTGAGGAGTTTGATGTTCCGGTGAGCACGGCTCAAATACATAAACTTCTTATGCAGAGGAAAAGACGGCCTAGTGAGAATATACAGGAGTATGTTCTCATAATGAGGGAGATTGGTAGTCGCGCGAACATTGAGGACGAGGCTATCATCCGGTATATTATAGACGGCATTCCGGATGATACCTCGAATAAAATTGTATTATACGGCGCGAGGACTTTCGGCGAATTTAAACAGAAAGTTAAAATATTCGAGGAGGTGTCGGAAAAGAAGACGCGAGATTTCGCTCCTCCAAAGAGAGACGTAGGTGCGAACTGGAGGATAAGGACGAATGCAAATGAGGGTCAGAGAGTTACTGGGAATAATGAAATTCCCAATAACTGGACAAAGGAAGTATCATGCTTCAATTGTGGAGGCAGGGGCCACAAGTCAAGAGAATGTCCGAGGAAAAGCATTGGCCAAAAGTGCTTCAAATGTCACGAATTTGGTCACATTTCCACAATGTGTACCAACACCGAGGGGGGCAAGCAAGAATGCAAAAATGTAGCTGTCATCGAATATGTTCCCAGTAACGCCGTCGAGTTAATAATCGATTCTTTTAAAGTTCAGGCACTATTTGACACGGGAAGTGAAATCAGCATTATTAGGGAGGATCTCTATAGAGCATACCTGGGGAAACATCCCCTATCCGATGACAGGTCAACAATAAGGGGATTAGGACGGTATGGGGTGAACACTTTAGGTTCACTTATGCTGGACGTGGAAATTAATGGAAACAGGTACAATTTGAAGTTTCACGTGATAGAAGCAGCGGCTTCCGGTTTCCGTGCCATTTTAGGAAGTAATATCCTAAAACAGGCATCAGTTCGGATTGGAGACGGGGAAATCGTGGTGCTACCGAAAGAAAACTTTGTCAGTAGGACGAATTGGGTGATGAGCATCACTACAGATGCTAAAAAGGAGGAGGTCGAAGAGGGCCACGTATCGGATCCGAAAATGAGATCGGAAGAACGCAAAGTGGTGAACGGTAGCGGATGTAGTGATACACCGCGGCAGACGAAAGGGGACGGGGTCAAAAAGAAAGTCGTTTCGAAGAAAGATAAGCCCGTGGTTGAGCGAATCACGAGGAGTTTTGACCTCGTAAGGGAGAGCTCAGCCGTAGGTGGAAGAATTATAGCGACGAAACCTTTCGAGATGTTGACGGAAGTGCAGTCGAGAAAAGGAAGTGAATCGATAGCGAATGAGACGAGAGAAAATTTCTCAGAAGATGGAGAAGAACTGATGAGAAACTGCGAGCAACAGTTACTCAAGAATCAGGGAGTAAATAGGAGGACGTACAATGTAAAAAGGAGGAAACCGACGCGATATAAGGAAGGATATCAGGTGGCGATCGAGCGAATGTACTTTGGCCCTGACTTGAAGAGGAATAAAATATTTTTGGGGCCATATGAAGTTGTGAAGGTCAAGGGAAATGAGACGTATGATGTTGTGAAGGTGGGCTTTCACGAGGGACCGGTTAATACGTCTACATGTGCGGAGTACATGAAGGCGTGGGTTCACAACGAGAGTGAAAGTGAATTCGAGGCGAATTCATAATTCAGGATGGCCGAGATGTAGGATTTCAATTATGATTGGAATTCTACGTGTATATAGTTAGAATTAGTGTTACATTTTAAGGGTGAAAGCAACGTATAACACGTTACATCAGACGTTCTTGGGAACCTCTGTCGCCAGTTATCCATTAACACACCGTTATGGATAAGAGGCAGATTCTGAAAACGATGTAACGATAACAGGAGATGAAGAATTTAGGACTAAAATCGCGACACTCTGGCGCCTCCAAGGGGTCTGTGTTGTATAATTTCGAAGAGCGTTTGACGTAGAACATCGACAACCCATAGATTCTAGGAAATTCCCCAGAACGTGAGAAGGTTCCCAGGGAATCATATTGGTCTATGGGGGGCGGAGCGTGGTCAGAGAGTCACGAATCAAGGAACTACCCTTTAAGATCGAAGGCAAGCCGATTGCGGGGGGGTGGAAAACGGAAAGTACCTAGAGTACGAACAAGGGATCGAGAGAGTGTTCGGAACAGGGAAGAAAGTAAGACGTTGACGACGGTTCCGAGGTAGAGGTTTCATCCCTAAAGAATTAGACGTTTTAATTGAATTCCGACTTAGACGAATCGAGAATATATTGCGGTAGTTGAAGAACTTCAGTAATTGCGGAAGTAGGCATAGTTGTGAATAATTCTTCGAGTTCGAATGTAAATAAAGTGTAAATAGCCGAACAAGTGTTTTGTTGAAAACCACAGCGACGTTGAAGATGAATGTTAGGAAAGATAATTCAATCAACCCCTAGGCGATTGATATAAAAATCCTACACTACTATATGGAAAAAAATAATATCAATTGCTCTCTCTTTGTTGATACAAAAACCTCACTCAAAAGCAATTTAAAATACCGAGATTGGGAAATCGTGCACAGCCCTGGAAACATAGTGAACACCAATGTTAGAGGAGGCGCTCTAATTCAGGTAGAACCCACATTGTGCAAAGGAAATGACAATCGTCCAAGAATAAACAAACTGCTTAATGAATGTCTACATATCACAGTGCCATTTCAAAATGACCATTTATACATCTTTTTAGCATATGTCTACCCTTCCGCAAAAATAGAAGAAACTATTCTCACAATGGCATCCTTACACAAATTTACTATCATTATAGGTGATTTCAATATGAACAGACAGAAGAAAAAAAAAAAATTTCCTGCTTCCTACAAAACTCAACATTCATACAGAAAAATACGTCACCCACATTTCTAAGGGCCAACGCCATAGATAGCACACCAGATATAATATTGTGCACGGAGAATATAAGTCACAACTTCAAAAATATAAATCTTATTCCGGACCTAGGAGGAGGACATCTTGCTCTAGATATCAGATTTTATCTTGGAACACCACCGAGAAATACTGTGAAACCTCCGAGATACAATTTTAAAAAATGTGATGTGAAAAAGGTCAACAAGCAACTGAGGAGCTTTATAGAACAGGTAGATACTATAGGTGAAAAATGTATAAACCAGTTCAACAACCTATTTTCTGAAGAGATATTGCAAAATTCACTTACATATTGCAAATCTTATTGCACCCAAGAACTCCCACCATATATAATTGAACTTATAAAAAAGAAAAGAAGAATGTACAGGGAATATATAGCATAAGGAGATGACCAAATGAAGAAGAATATCATCCAATACAACAAAAACATACAGCGAATAATTCAAGACTACAAAGCTCCCTCATGGGTTGCGGCATGTGAACGCATCAACAGACAAAAGGGCAAGAATTTTTGGAACGAGATTGAGAAGTTGAGCAAGTATAAAAACAATGAAAAGAGGCCAAAAACAGACCTCATAGAAAATGGTATCAGATACCAAACTACAGAAGAGAAATTGGCGGCTTTTGCCAAATACTATGAAAAACAATACACCAAGGAAAACGACTCCAACTTTTCACTAGAACACTACAACAACAGAACAATGGATGGAAATTTTCAAAAACTAGGTAGTGGTAAAACAAGATCAAACTATAGATCCCGACACATACTACAAAATCTTGAAGAAGGGCAAAAACACTTTCCCTGGCCATGACCATATCACAAAAGACATACTGAGAAAACTTGACCAAGAAGTACACGATTTCATCATCAAAATATACGAGTACTGCCTCTCAAATCACTAATTTCCAAAGGAATGGAAGAAAGGGACTATCATCACAATACCTAAAAAACTATCTGATCAAACCAAACTATCGAACTACAGACCAATCACGCTACTTTCCAACTTGGGCAAAAACTTAGAAAAATAATTCTAGATAGATTAAAAACAACTATGGGCAAGACAATTCCTGACTATCAGTTCGGCTTTCAAGACCATCACTCAACCTTACACCCTTTGATAGTCCTAAGTAACAATTTTCAAGCAACGAGACAAAAAGGAGGGAAAAGTGCAGCACTCTTTTTGGACATCAACAAAGCATTCAGGTTTGATTTACAAACTCTATACCTTCGACTCCCCTGACTACCTCACACGTATAATAGTGAATATGCTTTAGAATAGATCTCTGAGAGTAAAGATCAATGACCACCTATCAGACGAGTTTACACCAGAAAGGGGGCTACCACAAGGTTCTCCATTATCGCCTACACTCTACTCTACAACTTATACTATGCCGATATTTTCAACAGCGATCCCAAATATATTAACCGGAGATGGTATATATTACAATTTGCCAGTGATACAGTGTTGGTAAGTCATGCCAACAATATACAAGATGTTATGGAACAACTACAAGCTCTAACAGACAGGACATCCTTATGGTTTAATAAATGGAGACTCCGTCCCAATCCATCAAAAAGCCATTTCGTGATCTGCAATCATAGATTAAGAGGCACCTCTCCGAATATATTACTATACAATCAAAGAATCCAACCCAAAAATAGTGTCAAATATCTTGGAATCAACCTAGACAGTAAACTTAATTTTAACCACCACACAGGATTAATCGAAAAAGCCACGGTTTCTAGAGCAGCACAATTCAGAGGACTTGCGTACAAACAAAAGGGCATAAACCATAAAACAGCTAGCAAAATATACAAAATGATCTGCAGACCTCTAGTTGAATATGGACACATACTATTCCTCAACAGCAGAAATCCAGAACAAAAACGTTAAAAGTGACAGAAACAACAGCACTGAGAAAACTCACAAAGTTGAGGCACCCATCAAACCCTCTCTATAATCCGTCCAACAACCTCCTTTATGAAACTGCCGGGGTTGTTCTGGTAGACCAAAGACTACGACTACTATCTAAGAAATTCTGTAGGAAGAAGAAAAACAGCATTTTAAAACAGCTCTGCATTCAACGCGAAGAAAATCACAACAGATATAGATACCCTGCTATGACTATGGGAAAATCTGCAACAGATCAACAACGAAGACACCACAAATTAGCAACAAAAACTTTCCCAGTTATATTTGTTGTTATAATTTCAATCAATTAACTGTTAAAAAAAAGAATAAATGTCTCACAGGCCTCGGTCGATGGCGATTTGTAACAATTTTTACAATAAACCACTTTTATTATTATTATTATTAGAAGTATAAACTATAATACAAATATATAGCGAGTATCTACGCTCTTGTCCACTACAAATGTTGTAATCTGACATATGTTTTCAAAACGATGTTCGAAACGTTACTAAAGCATGCTATCTATTACTCGACTTAAATATAGACTGACATTACCTTTAGTGGAAACAAATAGTTGTTAGTAGGGATTAGATAAACTTCAATGCCTTCTAGGGTGCCTAATAATCTCATCAGAAACTGAAATACAACCCTTTGAATACATTAATTACATAGGTTAGAGACACTTTGAAAAAAGGCACAACCGCATTGAAATCGCAGGACATATTATATAAGTTGAAATTAAAAAAAAATCAAAATTTACCGAAAATGTATTGTCTATCCAAAATTCATAATCATGGAAAACAAAATTTTGGGCAAAATTTTTATACTGACGAACTTACCAATATCTTAAACAGTAAATATCCGTCAATTATGTTTATGTTCGAAATAGAAAAGGATGGCTGCTTGTCATGCTTAGATTTGAAATTATCTAGAGGTAATAACTGTCAAATCAGTCTCTTTGGGAAAACTGTATGAATTCTTCGATTTATCTAGAGATACCTCAAATTCGATCAGCTTTGATATTTTTAGAAAACCTACCAACTCTGATTTGACATTTCGTCTGATTCTGCTTAATTCTGCTCACACATGTAAAATTCCGACAAGTATATTTATATCATGAAAGAGGGTTGTCAATTAAGAACCTGGGTGATTTAACAAATTATCAATAGGAGCCTACCTTACGCACACAAAAATGACGAAATGTACGAAAATCTAATAAGCACAAATGAGATAGCAATGCACTTTGAATGAATTACTCGCACAGAAAAATAAGATGTATGTTCACATCTTGAACGTATGGAACACATTGTGCCAGAGGACAAAATTTGTTGCAATATCGTATCTGTCTATTATCTAAGGCTGAAACTGCAGAGGCGTTTCGCAAACGATTGAGAGTTTAGTATATCAAATGTGAAAAATTCACAACGTTTGAAGGAATCCATTCTAATTTCCAACATTTACGCACAAATGAGAGAAAAATTGAACTTTAAATGTCTAGTCTTAAATGATTCAGTGATAATTAATATCTGGTAGGTACCAGATATTAATAAAAATTTTACTCAAAATTATACGCTCCTTTTAATTAATCATTAAATGATTCAGTCTTTATTCCTCAGAGAAAGGCGTTACAGCGAGGCACAATTATTTACAATATTTCCATTGTACAGTAACACAGTTGGACAGTTTAGTTCTGAACACTTTGAATGTTGGCTTCAATATTTTAATAATGCATGCTCTTTCTATAGTCTTAAATAAAAGAAATACATATGTCGGAGAATTAGTGTTTAAGTCGACTATTTGATTTGTTTGACCAGGTGACACGTGGTGTTGCCTGATGTGGCCGTGTATTTACGTTTCAGCTTGAGTGCCTCTTCAGCAAGATTAATTTATGAAGTATAGGATAAGAAATGATTGAAATGAGGAAAGAGAGAGGGGGCACGAGGGTTATTAGTTTCGGGAGACGAAAGAAGCGTCATCCACGGATACGTCGGCCAAAATAGCGAATCATTAGTTATTGAAAGTAATTCTTGAAGTTTTGTTGATAAATAATTATGAATAAAAACGAACGATTCGACATATCGTCGGCGACACCGCGAAACCAAGTAACTGCAAAAACCAACAATTTCAGAAGGCACTAAAAACTTCATAATTTTGGATTGATGAATTAGTTTAAATTCAATATAGTTTCAAACTACTTGATATTGATTATCTCAGGGTCTGTTTACCCTTTGAAAAGAATTTGCACACCTATCCTTACAAATAAAATTAAGTAATTACCGCCGAAATCTCATTTCTAAATTTTTATCAGTTACTTGGTTTTGCGGTGTCGCCGACGATATACAATAATGGACCAAGAAATAATTTGCTCCAGTTCTTTCAGTTCATGCAAGTAAGCATATACAGCGTGGAAAAGCCAAATGGAATAAATTCATTATATTGGTTACTATATACAAGGTGTTTGGCAGAACGTTAAACATACGAAAATGGTGGATGGGTGGGGTCATCTGCTACTCACTCAGCCCTAATTTATTTGGCCTTGGCCCCCTGGATATTAAAAAAAAATTTTTTTTTGCTCTTCTGGTTTCACCAGACCTTTCTTAATTTCAAAGTGTAATTTTTAATAAAAATGGTTGAAACAGACAATATTTTTGTTGATTTTTTCAATCCTTAACGTTGGCAGATTCTTATAAAATTATTGCTTCATTCAGATGTTAGCTAGAAAAAAGTTATGAGTCCTCAAACTTACAGAAAGATGTAGAAAATACTTAAATCCTAACTTCAACTTGCATTAAAAAAAAACAAAAATTGATTGAGGAGTTCCAATTCTAGCAAAATATCCCTAGTGTATAACTTTTCTAATGGTATGTAATTTTCTTTAAAAAAAAACCTTTTTTATTTCATTATTATATCAAGTAGGAAATTTTCGACGAAACTCTACCTTTACGGAAAGTGAAATTTTTTGCGAAATTTAATACTGCAAGGTTGGTAAAAATTAAATTATCTACGGCTTTCCAGTAGCAGTGGTACAAATTGACATTCACTTTTCCCTTGGGATGGTTACACAAAGCAGGTAGAAATTATTAATTAAATAAATTATTTAATTGCTTCATTAACGCACCTAACTGGTACAGCTATTTTCTTTTGTACTTAATTCAAGAATTTACATTTCAATTTCAATCGATCATTTAATTTTTACCAACCTTGCAGTATTAAATTTCGCAAAACATTTCACATTTCGTAAAATTAGAGTTTCGTCGAAATTTCCTACTTGATAAAATTATGAAATAACTCTTGAAGGTTTGTTTTTGGAGCTCTTGTTCCTCGGAACAGAGTGCTTATCAATTTGCCCAAATGTCTGTAGTTTTCGAATTTTTGGCTGAAAATGGTATCAAACGATTTGGTTCGAGTCACTGACCAAGAATCCTTGTTCGAAATCGATTATGTCCGGCCGGCCGTCCATTAACACGATAACTCTCGAACGAAAGGAGTTAGAGGATTTGCAGGGTAGGTTTGGAGCGTAAATATCTCGGACGAGTACGTCAACGGGCTAAATCCATCAAGCGGTTTCGGAGTTATGGCCGTTTTTAGTAAAAACATTTTTTATGAATATTTCCGAAACCGATCACTCGATCTATCTGAAATTTAGCATCAAATTGTAGAATCATGTCAAATTTTTGAAAATTTTTAAATTTTGTTTCTACAATAACTCTCGATCGGAATGAGCTAGGCAGTTGAAATTTTCAGAGTAGATTAGGGAGATAAATATCTCGGTTAAATTCGCTATCGGGCAAAATATGCCAGATGGTTTAAGAGTAACGAAAAAAAATTTCAAAATAAATTGATATCATTTTCAACTCAAACAAGCTAATACTTTCGGAGATATGATTTTTCGAAATTTCAATAATGAATTTACTTCTATGTTTTCACAGAATGCTATAATTATTCTATCTATGATTTATTATATGATCTGTGTTCATACTCGTACATGTCATCCTGTTCTATAAGAGAGAATCAAATTCATTTCAGCTATTTTAATTTGATTTCTTCCATGGCGCAGTGCTTATTCTCAGATTGCTCATTTAATCTTGATAAATAAACTATTATTTGAATTGAATTTCCTTTATGATGCAGTTCTATCATAAGAATACATTGATATAAGTTTCAACTCTGAGAAACCAATACTTTCGGAGATATAATTTGTCTGTTTGAACAAGAGCGCCAGAAAGCTCCTGTCCACAGGGCTTGAACCAATTTTTATAAAAGCAAATTACATACCATTAGAAAGGTGGCACACTAGGGATATTTTGCTAGAATTAGAACTCCTCAATCATTTTTTGTATGTTTTTTAATGCAAGTTGAAGTTAAGATTTTAAGTAATTTTTACATCTTTCTGTAAGTTTGAGGACTCATAACTTTTTTTCTAGCTAACATCTGAACAAAGCAATAATTTTATAAGAATCTGCCAACATTAAGGATTAAAAAAAAAACAAAGGTATTAGCTGTTTTACCCATGTTTCATAAAAATTACACTTGTGATTCATCTTTTGAAAGGTCTCGTCATTCTCTATTCAGGAATGGTATCACTTTCGTGTATATTGCAAAAATCAAATTAAAATCAAGTGATTAGCGAAATTTGGTACAATATCAAAAACTAAAATGTAACAAAAAAATTATGAATGTTGGCAACATCCTAACCACAAATAAAATTTTCTTCGAACATTATTCAACATCTCAGGAGTGATATACCTAATCGCAAGGGGTTTAGTTTTGTGCACAATGCTTGACACATATCCCCAAAAAAAAGAAATCTAATGGGTTAAGATCAGGGGATATTCGATCTATGGCTATTCGATCTTTTCTCGGCTTCCTATCCACTGATTTGGAAATATTGCGCCGAGGTACTGCCGGACATTGCGTTGGTAATGTGGTGGTGCTCCATCCTGTTGGAACCATATCGTATTCCATGGAACTTGAGGATTTTCTTGATCAGGATATAAATTTGCCGAAGTTGGAACGACGTCTTGAAAGAAGTGCAAAATATTTATCGCCATTCAAATTGCCCTCAATGAAAAAGGGGCCTACGATGATATGGTTTCGAACATATCCTGCCCAAACATTAACCTTTTGAGACAATTGCGTGTGTTCCTCTCTCAGACAGTGAGGATTTTCGGTAGACCAGTAGCGACAATTTTGACGATTAGCATGGCCGTTGAGAGAAACAGAGAACTCGTCAGAAAACAAAACGTTTATTAGTTGGAGAATATTGTTATCCAACATGTCCATCATTGGTTGTCCTACCAAAATCGTCTTCCAAGAGCTCCTGGGTAGGTATCACTTTATAGGGATGCATTTTATTTTGTTTTAATATGTTTAGAATCGATGTATGGCTGACATTGCATTTTGTGGAGGCATCTCTTCTCGATTTATGTGGATTTTCTTCAAAGGCAAGCATCACATCTAATTTCTCATCCTCACACAGTGTATTAGCAGTTATTTTTTTAATCTGCCTTAAGGTGGGATTTCGTAGCGACGTCCAACGTTCGCGGCCCGGCCGCGACGTGCAGCCATCGAGCACTGCTTCAGTACTTTTCAGTGGCAATGATTTCGTCGGGGCGTGTCGTCTTGAAGATGCGGCGGCCCCTACTCCACTCACTTCCCAAACGTCGCGGCAGGCCGTGAACGCAAGACGCCGCAACGAATTAGCACCTTTACATGCCCAAACTCGCGAAACTGCTTCTCTATTTTACCTATTGTTCCTTGGGTAATTCGGAAATTTCTCATGAAACAAGCGACTTAATTCTTTTTGTGTTCGGGTGTTATCTGCGTAACCAGTCATTTGTAAAATTGTTATTTTGTGCATTTCCGTTGATCGAACCATTATTCAAAATTGAAATGAATTAAATTCAAACACAAATTAGACAATTTATAAACTACAACTTATCGGCACAAAACAATTTGCGAAGGTGTTCTAAAGAAACTAACATTGCCACAGAAAGTGTTTACGTAGTTTTCATGGTACCATCTGAGAAACGCAATGTTAAGTTTTTTTTTTCAATTTCATTCTATCACATCTTGAAGGCAAATAAGTTTAGTATTATTGTAATAAGATTTGGGAATATTCGAGGGAATATTATAATGAATTTAGGTAATCACATGATTTTATTTTTTTCTATTCTGAGTTTTGCAATAAACATGGAAGTTACAACATTTCTGAATAGAGAATAACGCGACCGTTCAAAAAATGTATCACAAGCCCATACGTCCCCGTCTTTCGAAGGGTGTTGAAAGTACGGTCCGCATTTTTACGAAGAAGAATGACAATTTAAAATCTAAATTTCACGTGTTTCGATATTTTCCATAAATATGTACAGTAACGAAGATAATGAATTAATTCAATTTGTCTTTTCCACACTGTATAGGCATATTCTTCTTTTCATGGTATGCGGTTCAATATTTAATAAGTGAAAAATATCAATCTTTTATAATTTTTTCTCCATGCATCGCAGTTGAACTCCCAGAAAATAAGGAGCCTGAAGTTGAAAGGAGCATGTCACCACCTTTGTCAAAAAAACAACCTGAAGAAATTTGGAGGGGTAGCATAAGTATGATTGATGTTGCCCATCTAACAATATCCGCACAAGAAGTATCAGGTAATGTTTTTATATATATATAGGTCTACTAAACCCAAATATTCAACTATAAGTTAATATGTTGTTTGAACCTCTGATTTAATGAAGTTGGTCAGAAAAATGATCTGTTTTTTATCAAATGGTGAAAATTGTATGTTGTTGGATGTATGTTTATTAGACGTATGCATTCAATCAGACATAAACCAGCTTTTATCGATGTATTAGGGGGGACAGGAAAGTTATGTTGATTTTTCAGATTGAATTCAAAGAATTCTTCAAAAAGTAATTATTTTTAATAGATGATATTTCTGATATCAATATCATTTTGCGATCTAGTGCTCAATTTCTGTGCCGGATTGATAAAAATCAAATGGTTCTTTAGCAAAATACCTGGAGATGGCAGTTTTGATTAATTCCATAATTTTTAATCACTTGGAAAGTATTGTAGCGATCGGAATAAATGGAAATCCGTTAACTTAATATCGGGCTAGTATAGTGGGCGCCCACAGTGATTCTGTTTACTCGGAGAAGGAAACTTCCAGCTGTGAGATCACTCTTTTTGGACGGAGATATTATAGAATGGAAGTCTGAAGTTAAATATCTAGGGGTAACACTAGATAGTAAACTTCCGTGAAATAGGCATGTTGAAATCACTGCCAGCAAAGCAACAAAAGGCTTTAATGGCGTGCAGGAATCTGGCCGTTAAGACTTGGTGCTGCAACCCTAAGATACTGCGATGAATGTACGTCATGATTGTGTGCCCCATAATTACGTATGGGACAGTAGTCTGGCACTCAAAAACAAGCCGGAATAGTACGAGGAAAACCCTCGACAAAGTACCAAGGCTGGTCTGTATGTGTATCACTGGAGCTATGGGAACCTGTCCTACCAGGGCACTTAAGATTATAACAAATCTCACACCACTTCATCTAGTGATAGAGAAAATGGCCCATGAAGCCATTCTCAGAATATCTAGGAAAGGAACAGGTAATGAGAGCATTAAAAACCAGAAAGCCTGGTCCTCTCTTGCCAGGTACATTTCATCAGCCAATCTTCCTAGTGACGAAATGATCATGAAAGTAAACATTGAAAAGAACTTCACTTTGATGCTCGGTAGGAAAAAAGACTGGGACAGGGAATCCACCACCAAAATTCTTAAAAGAAATGCCATTAAATGGCACACAGATGGTTCAAAAACCACTACAGGAGCAGGCGCTGGAGTATATGGGCCAGGCACCAAATGCTCACTATCGCTGGGCTCCTATCCGAGCATCTTTCAGGCAGAAGTACTTGCAATAGAAATGTGCGTGGAAATGAACCTAGAAAGAAACTATCCGAGATGTGATATAGCAATCCACACTCTGACAGTCAAGCTGCTATTATATCAAGGTCCCATGTTATCGATTCCAAACTATAATTGGAGTGCCGAAGAAAACTAAATGAAGTAGGCAAGAACAACAGGGTCTCCTTGGTCTGGGTTCCTGGTTACGCAGGAATCATAGGAAACGAGGAGGCCAACACACTTGCCAAGAAAGGAGCACAAACCCCCTTTATAGGCCCGGAACACTACTGTGGGGTTGGTAGATACACCTACACAAGCGAATTCTGGATGAAAGAAGAAACTGAAAAAGGTATTTTCTGGAGATCTCTCCCCGGAATGTATCACTCCAACAAATTCCTCCGGGAACTTTGATACTGTCAGATCCAAGAAATACTTGGACCTCAGTAAGAACAAGCTGCACCTCCTCACTGGTTTCCTCACAGGGCGCTGCGGCCTTAGGAAGCATATGATGAGATTAGGGCTTGCAGAAACTGACGAGTGCAGATTCTGTTAGGAGGAGGATAAAACTCCTGATCACCTGATAACTCGCCATCTCAAACCAACGCAAGGCATGCTTTGGGCAACTAATCTGCACGAGCGAAGATGTAGCCTCCTTGAAGCCATCCCAGATCCCTGGAGATCATCGGAACTCTGGAACAGGAAGGCGAGCTGTAGATGGTATGACATCGCCAGCTCTGACGGGGGGGGCACAATAGACCTTAAGGTCCAGTGCATCGTTACCCCCTACAACAATATACAAGGCACCCCAATTAATACATTTTGTCCAGCGTTCATCTTGCGCAGTAGTTAGTGGCGGATTAAGCGTATAGAGCGCCCTAGGCAAGCAGCTCATCGGCGCCCCTTTGGCAGCCATATAGATATTTTTATATATCAGACGCCTGCTCCCCTGTAACCTCTAGCCCCTAGGCACATGTCTGCTTTGCCTTATGGATAATCCGCCACTGGCAGTAGTCTTGCATTAACGTATTTCAAAATAATTTGATTTCTGTGAACAATTGCTGGACAGTTATCAATTAAAGATTGATTTACTCGATCCAATTACTGATACTGAAGATGTGTATTCACAGTTTGTACAGTTTTTATGGCTTCTAAATTATTGCCCAGATGTCTGTATTTTTGTAATTTTTTACCGAAAATGGTCTCATCGCTTTACTGGAAAAAATTCAAAAAATGTTCAACTGTTGCGGAATATTTTCTTGAACTCCCGAAATTAAATATAGGATTGTGTTTAATTTTGGCATTTCGGTGACCAATAATAACCTCTTGGAGCTTGTAAAATTTCATTAAAAAAAATCCACTAGAAGCCTCCGAAAACATTTAACAATTTAGAACTTCTAAAACTGGCCAAATTATTTCAGTTGTTTTCCACGTGAATTATCTGTACACTTGGGAATTCGGTCCCTACCCGCGTTTTATCTGATTATTGCGATCGCTAGCATATATGTACAAGGCAACTAATTTAAAAATTTATTTATTTATTTACAATAGGAACATAAACAGGTAAACAAATACCCACAAAAATGTCCACAAATGAAAAATAAACATCAATTTTCAATTACAGAAGTGCTTTGCAACATAATATTAAAAAGAAAAAGATAAAAAGAAAAGAAATATGTTCGTCATAGTGTGGATTCATGCAGCTTCATTTAACAATTATCAAGTAACAAGTATCAAATAACAATTATGAATTAACAAGTATAAAAATGTACCATTCATGCACTCAATTTAACAATTAAGAAGTTAAAAGTGAGGCTGCGCACAAGTCGGATATTCAAGGCATTAATTTTCCAAAATAACCTATTTTCCCTTGATATTCGAAAAGAAGTGTTTAAAATTCCATTTTCAAATGCGATATTGAAGTACCAAAAGAAACAACACAAGAAATAACACAAATATTTCACGAAGTGAGGTTATTTATGTTATCGGACTGTCTAATCTGCGTTCAGCTGCGCTCGAGTTGCGTACAAGTACAAAATCTCGTTCAATTAAAGTAAAAAGTTAAAAGTTGGCGAACTCCTACTTGTTATTTGTTAATTGATAATTGTTACTTGGCTGCATGAACACTCTCATTGAGATATATGAAGTTCAACTTTTACTCACTATTTGTAATTGTTAATTGTTACTCGATACTCGTTAATTTGGGCTGCATGAATCCACACTAAGTGCCGTGGTAATTGAAGAAGTGATGTGTGGAATTATAAATTTCTTTTAAAAATTTGTTTGAAAGTTTATGGAGCGAGCCGGAGATCTAGTCATACGCTAGTGGATACCATTCACTGTCGGGTCAAACATTAACAGTGCTGGCGTAAGGATACAGTGACAATGTTGACATAGAACACAACTGACTCTCCTTAGTCACACAAGCTCCTAGGAGCTTCTGAGAGATCTCCTTGGGGAAGCCCTAGGAGGATCAGTATAATCATATTCATGTCATTAGCAAGCGCACCAATGCAGATTGACTTCACCCTGAAAGAAGTAAAAACGCTAAAGAGCATTGACGTGGGATCAATCTGCTTTGGCGCCCTTGCTAATGGCATGATTATAATTATACTGAGCCTCCTAGGTTTCCTCAAGGAGATCCCTCAGAAGCTCCTAGGAGCTTGTGTCACTAAGGAGAGTCAGTTGTGTTCTGTGTCAACTTTGATACTGTATCCTTGCGCCAGCTTAGGCATTAGGTTTTGGAGTCTCGTAAAATTCCAGCGATATCGAACGGATTCTTTGTGAGGTACAACACTTTTTTTAATTTTTTGTGTTGCCGTGTTGTGCTATTGAAGCTGCAAACTGCAGGTAGTGGATTCATTAGCTGTTTTTTTTAGACAGATATACAGGACCCAAGCGCATATTCCGAGATTGGTTGAGATTGTTTAACAGTTTCTTTATTGTCTGACACGGCCATTTTACCTCAAATTGGGATAAAAATTTGATATTGAATATCGAGATTCGCAGAATTTACATTTCTTTCCTGTCCTCATATTATTTATATTCAGATTAAGATTAACAATTTCTATCATATCATTATATCTTCTTTTTATTATTATCAGACTTTCAGCTCCATTGAGTCACAGTGTGAGTGCAGATACAAAATAAATCATCTAAAACAATGTAGCATGCTGCAGTATTCATTAAAATCATTGTTTTATTGAGTACGTTTTCTGTTACAGGCGATTGCTCTGATCTTGGTGAACAATTACCCAGCAAATTAGAAATTGTAGGTAGAATATCACCAGATACAGTTTGGGAATACATTGGAAAGATGAAATGCTCGAATAGCAAAATAATCTCATTGGTGCGACTCACAGCAGTTGATGTTGTTGAAAAGATGCCTTACCTCGCTTTATACAGCTATCTTTCAAGCCGAAAAAGATTGGGTGTTGTAAAGAGTACGAATAAAGCCATAAAGGATTTCTACATACTGCCGTTAGCACCACAAACTCCTATTCCTCAAGCATTGCTCCCAATCAACGGGCCAGGTATTTTCATATTTTATTAAATATATCTTTTAGCATTACATACACTTATATTTGCGCCCATGTCCATGCAAAAGTTTGGAAATTCAAATTCGTCTCGTGTCCAATAAAAAAAGTTAATGATAAATCATAGAAAATATGTATTTTGGCATCTCATCTAATCTGATATTTCATTTTGTAGGTTTTGAGGAGTCTCGTCCAGCTCTGTTACTGGGAATAATTGTTAGGGATAAAAGAAAGCGACCGTTTACATCAGACGGTACTCATTCTCATGCATCAAATACGCCGAAAAAAACGAGAATAGGAACTCCACCTTTACCGACAAGTGCACCACTTGTAATCGTGGACATTCCACAAACAGTCGAACCCCCAACAAGGTCCTATACTCCACCTTCGATGGCGACTACACCGCCGCTGCCTGTATCGAAGGATCCTCGAATAAAATTAACTATACCCACTCCAACAGCCTTGAAAGAAATTGATGATGGTGGTGAGTAGTGTTGTTCATTTTCTAGATATTTATTTTATTTTTTATCTTAGTATATGTTTATTACAGACCTTAAATCAGTCCAAGAACTGGCGCCAACGCCTCGAGTTTACATTTATAGTAACAGAATAGTAATTATATTTAGTATATTATACCATAATGACTGTCAAGAGATATAGGGCAGCTTTGTTTTATATGTACCTAATTTGATCTCCTGAATACAAATCTGGAGTCGCAACTAGTAGGTATTGATTTAGTTATGGGTCCCAAAGATGAAAAAAAAGTGCCGTTTGTGAGTTACTTTTGCCATATCCATCATAAATACCTGAACATTATTATATATATTCCAAATGGTCTCCGAACCTTTGCATAACGATTAAGAGCGTTTCTTTCCGGGAGGAACGCGAGGAACGGCAACCATAAACTGAGATCATCTAGGTGAACGTATGTCGATAGATTTTAATCGTCAGAGGTCGGATTTTGCGCAAAATTTTAAAGTTGAATAGATCTTGAGCCAATCAACTGACAGATTTCAGAGTTTGCAGTAATGGTATATCAGCTTTTTCGATCGCTTTCGTTTACCATTTCTGAAAAAAATTAGGACCGAAGTAGGGAAATTATGGATATTTGCTAGATAGCAAATATCCATAATTTCCCCCATAATATCTCACCTTTATCAGCATAGATGAGCAATTCAACAAAAAAATCCAAAAACATTGCTTGGCGCTATCATACAAGGTGATTAATAACTTTTATTGTTGAATGAATAGGTTGTAGATCCATTTTTTCAACTAGCTCGATCGACCCTGTATGGCAATGATACACCCATTCTCAAATTACATATCTATTATGACAAACGATTATTGTTAATGACCAAACAAAATTTTTGACAAATTATACATTTTCAGTAGTTTGTGAAATGTTATGGATATTTCAATGCTCTCAAACAGATTTAGACAAGGTAATCTCGATTTACAAATTATTATATCCTATAGTCTATACCTTATCAGAAAAAGGATTACAATCATTTTATATTATTAATCTATTTAGCACCGCGTTACTTGGGAATAACAGGTAACCCCCAATATGACCATATAGTACAAAAGATAAAACATCTGAAAGTACTATATACTAAAGTAGCAAAAACACTAAGCTATACAACATAATTAAGAAACAAGCGAGCCATCTAGGATAATAATGACACATAAAAAATCTCTCAACTTTAAAAGAGTTCGAGCCTTGAATGGGCGTAATGAAAGAGAAAAAAAAATTTACGTCTCTACCATAGACATAGAATAACATGGACTGGTTGTGAGAAAGAGACCATTGATATCAGCACTGAAAAAGGACAGAACAGGTAAAGGCAAAACTTTGACCCATACTATGCAGTACAGCAACATGGCTTGAACTATTTAGTGAGGATTTTATTCGATTCAGGGTTCAAATTTGATTTGATGAATTTTACCAAGCATCATTACTTGGTAAAATTCATTAATGTATAATGGGATTTGTTTGATTGATAGAATTTTTCTATCTTTCCAAGAACAAATGCATAAATATTATGTCTCTTTAAACATTATGCGAATATAATATAAATCTCCGTTACTCTCTCTATACAAATAATATTGCCTTCATATCCAATAGTATGTACTCTATTTTCACAAATACATTTAGGAATTTTTTTCTACAATCAATAGATAGGTATATGGTAACAAATTTTAGAAACTCCAGCAATCCATATTTATTTAAATTACCCTTGTACTGCACGTTATGGAATATAAATTTAATTTTATCTGAAAACTTTGGAACAGAAATAAATAAAAAAATTCATTCAAATGGGATAGGATGAAATTCTCTTATTTTTGAATATTCTGATATTTATAATATGAAAATATGCCACATTAAGTTCCTCACTGTGATTGATTAAGTTTTTTCGATAATTATCTCATTCATAATAGTCAATATTTCTCTCAAAAAAATCAAGAAACGGAGCCATTAATTTGTATATTTTACCTTTACTTATTCTATCCTTCACAACATATCTCTCTTATGTATTCCACAATGAACTGTGTGTTGAAGTCAGGTGAGGGCCAGTCCATGTTATTCTATGTCTATGGTCTCTACAAACCGAAAATTTAGAATGTGTGATGGAACAAAAGTCGAATTCAAGCGAGTAACCGGAGCAGAGCGGTTAAGACCAATCTCTTGCTAAACATAACCGATCGGTGATAATAGCAAGGGATTGGTCTTAACCGCTCTGTTCCAGTTACTCGCTTAAATTCGACTTAAATGTAATAAATAATCTGACAGTTATGTCATATGATCCTCTAGTATGAGGTTTGTGAGCTTTTCAGTATTATTATAGATTTTTTTCAGGGTTTGGGAGAGAAAACCCTGTAATGAACTATCTAATAATGAACATGTCCATAGGATTCTGGAACCAGTCTCGCAAGTTACAAACAATGAATGGAAGATAGTTAGCTATTCAAACACATTTAATATTGAATATACCTCCCAAAGTATCCTTTAATGATTACCTTTGAATTTGGTAGAGAAAATTCATAGTCCATAAACTTAAGTATACCCGCAATGAACTTGCTCAGCTCAGATGTTGAGGAGTTGATCGTACTGACGATTGGTCTGAGTGGAACATCTGGCTTATTTAAATTGGGCAAACCATACAGTCTATGAGTCCCATATCCAGTCGATAAGACAGTACCAGTTCCGGTCAAGGTTATTTTCATTTCTATCGAAACAACTCTGAGGAAACGGTTATCAAACGAATTTGGCTTGTTTTTTTCTTAAAATTACGTGAAACTTGATTGTTTTCGTATATTATTAGATGTGAAGATTACTGCTATACAGAATGTTGTTTGTGAATTGAAGGGGCAAGTGGAAGAAGGGGTCAAGTGACATTTTCTGAAAATATTCGGTTATATCATGGAAGAAGGTGTTATGTGCATATGTAACTTGTCCCCTCAGGATTTGCTTGTATTCTCCATATCTGAGCAGATACACAGTGGTAGAAGGGACTATGTTACATTAAACATCGAACACGCAACAGAAGAAGGAGTAATGTACGCATTAATCAAAATTTATATCGAAAAGAGATATGATAGCAGAATGCTGTAAATCATGAAAAATCATCCAAAAACTAATCCTCACAATTGCACCAATCAAATTATTAAACTACCTTCCATCAAAAAATGCCAGCTCACTTTACTAAAATCTAATTTTCTCGCAAACTCATATTTGTAACATAACTCCTTCTTCCACTTGCCCCTTCAATTGTCAACTCATTTGAAAAAAGAATCGATATTGAAGATAGAAATGCCCCTCAATATTTCAGCTTATTTTACTGCCAAGTTCTAGATTTAAACTCGATCGAATCTATATTGCTGGAAATATTTGGATGATATTATATTTTTTTCTGGAGCTAAGCAGCTTTAGGCGAGTTCAGTACCTGGATGGGTGACCGCTCTGGCTATAAATTTGAACAGCGCGTCAAAGCCCCTGTCCAGAGAGCTTTCCCACTTGTTTGATTTTCCATCAGAATCCATAATAGTGGACACGAATTATGAATCACCCAGTATATTGAATATCATCCATATTTACTCTGATGAATCATAATTACCAGTCAGTCAAAATCTTGTATGAATGAAACTATCATTTTATCTTCTTCCTCTTTTCAATGCAATGCTGCACTGTATGTTGCACTAAGAGGTAATATCACGAATTCCAACATTTTCATGGGCTTATTTAGTAGTTATTTTCTGGAGCAAGAATCTTTTCAGCCCTATTTTATGAGCATTATCTGAGAGTTCCCTACAAGAGGTTGCAACAAGAGTTGATGAGGCCATCCAATTGGATACTGAAAGAACTTGTGCTGAATGATTATTTTTCATGGAGGAAAAGTGACTTGAAGAGGGAACATTGTTTTGCCCTTTGGGTCCCAATAACTTCTAAACTAAGAGATACTGTGCAGTTTCGACTTCAAATTTATATTAGGAAGATCAGAATTAAGTACAGTACCCAAAACAAAAAAGTAAAATATTTTTTCCTATTATAAACATGTCTATATCGCACAGTCGTTGACAACCAAAATGTCAGAACTTATTTCGTTAATGCTTAACACTTTCTTGGCAAATCATAATTTAATCAACTAAAAAACCACCAAATATGCTCAGGAAGTCGTTTACTTTTCGCTGTCCGGTATTAGATTAGATATTATTATAGTGATCGTACTATAGGTCTTCCAAGGAGACCCCTCATAAGCTCTTAAGACCTTGTGGTAGTTAGGAGCATCAGTTGTGTTCTGTGTAGGATTTATTACTGTGTCCTTACTTCACCTTAGCCACTTGAATCTTAAATTTTTATCCAACAGTGAATGGTAGTTGCTACAGTCTGACTAGGAAATATCTTTCCTAGCCCCTAAATTAAACTCGGGACCTCCGGTTCCATGTCAAACGCTCTAACCACCGAGCTAGATGCCTTCATATAATATATCCACTGTATACCTTGGCAATCATTATGGTGAAGTTTACTTAGTATTCTATAAAGTATGGTCAATGTCGGGTTCGCAAAAAAGGTTGATGAAATGAGATTCAATGGAATTGAACCCATGATTCTGTATTTCAGTAAATTCAACATTAATCCTTTAGTGGAAGAAATAATAAAATGTGATGGAGGTTTTATTAGCTAAAAATCATATAATGCTTATGGTATTGTATTCATGTTGTAGTGGGAGTTCAATATCGTGTAATGTAGAAATTTGTCTGCTATCATAAAAGACATCTTGAGAAATCGATAGATACCTACATTCTACATCCCAAAGCACTAGAATGTCCTTTGAGTATTTATTTGAATGTAGATGATTTTTTTCTCCTGGAGTTCTAGTAATAGTTTGATTTGCAGGTAATACTCCTCTTGAATCATGAGGTTAGTCATATTCAAGATTCTCTCACTTCTCTTCTTTTATTGTTTCTCGTATTTATTTCGTGGTGTATTAATGAAATGTTACCATTTTTTTTTGTCAGGACCTAAAAAGTTTTCCTTTTTAGATGAGCCGTATAGTCCAGAAGACTCAGATCCTGATAACACCATCATACCAACACACAGTTTTCCAGCTCTTGCAGATCCTAAACCAGCAATCTCTTCCCTCCCTTTGACGTCATCATTTGATTATACTCCAGCAATACCCGGTAAGTGGCATTTTTTTAGGCTAGCGTAAATTGAACAGATTTCTGGGCTGATTCTCTTCATTATTCCGTGCTTCAAGAAAAAATTAGTTAGAATCTCAATCATCACTTGTTAAATTGCTTATCTGCAATTAGATGATTGAACAAATAGAAAGGGTGAATACTTAAAACATGTTAACAAAACAAACTTTGTTATTCATGTATTTTGGTGGGAAATTTTCTTGTATATATAATAATCCGAAAATAGTTGAAAATTTTAATCGTTTTAAGTCGGATGTTATTGGAGAATTCCTAGACGTTTGGTTTGAACTAGAATACCTTCAGTTGGACTAATATATGAATAAGAATTGAATAGAGCTACTGACCTGCTGTCGCTGGTTCTCATCCTATGGTTTTTGCTGCAATATTTCTATTGGAGTATGTGCAATTCATATAACACTTGTGGGCTAGGGTATCCATTGCTCACCACTTGAGTGTTTTTGACGCTCTTGTTCCTCGGAACAGAGTGCTTATTAATTTGCCAAATGTCTTATTTTCGAATTTTTGGCTAAAAATGGTCTCAAACGTTTTATTTCGACTCACTGAATATGAATCCTCGGTCAAAATCAATTCTGTCGGGCCGACCGTTAACACGATAACTCTCGAACAGAATGAGCTAGATAGTTGAAATCTTCAGAGTAGGTTTGGGGAATAAATATCTGCCTGGTGGTTTCCAAAAAAAAAAATTGTTCATTACAAATTTCAAATTCAATTTTTTTTAATAATAATAACTCCAAATCCGTTTGGCCGATTATGCCTATTAACGAACTTAAATGTCGCATTCGGATACGCAACCTACCCTGAAAATTGCAAAACGCTAACTCTTTCCGTTCTCAAGTTATCCTGAGATACATAATATTGTTTAATAATTTTTTAAAATTATCTCTTGATACGATCCTCACATAATTTTACATATGTCTTTGTGTCGGTATTCTACAAATAGTTACCAAGTTTCAATTCGATCGGATCTGTATTTTTGAAAACAAAATATGTAGGTACTCGGAATCCGTTCTGTATTTTTGAAAACAAAATATGTAGGTACTCGGAATCCGTTGGGTCAATTATGCTCATTAACCTGGTCTGTCGCATTTGGATGTTCCACCTACTCTGAAAATTTCAAGTCGCTATCTCTTTCGGTTCAAAATTTATCGTTGCAACGGCCTGACAGAATCAAATTTGACCTCGAATTCTTTATCGGTGACTCGAACCTAATCGTTTAAGACCATTTGCGGCAAAAAATTCGAAATTTACAGACATTATTTGTTAGACGCTGTTCCCCAGAATATGCGCGCCATTAAAAATTGGTTGCGAATATTTAAATCAGTCGAAATAGCTTTGAAATATCATTCAATTATTCAGTGTGCTTTAAGTTTTTCAGAAAACCAATAATATATTTTTTTTAATAAATAATGTTACACAGGTTTAGATGTTGGTGGTCCACTTCCAGCCAGCCCACTTGAAATCCAGAAGCAAATGGAGGAACTAAATAAGAGAATTGAGGCACAGAAATGCGAGATTAACAGTATTTCAAAAAATATTGTATCTGCATCTACTGAGATTGGTCACTCAGCTCTAGCAAACATCGCTCTGCCCAGCAATTTGCAACAAATTCTGGACAGTATCAAAACTATATCTACAGAGGGAAATCCCGAGGTAAATAGTTTGTTTACTGATTATATTAATAATTATCTTATTTTGACAGTAAAATTAAAACACCATCACATTTTCCCTGAAAAAAAAATATATATATATGACTTTCCAAAATGAATGACATTTTATGATAGGCAAAGTATGTATCATCGAATGCTGGAAGGGTATCAACAAAATAGAAAGATGTTTTCTTCATGATTTTCCATTCACTGCCAAAATAGGATGAGGTATATGATTACTTAGCTCCTTCAAAAGTTTATATCAAAGCGTTCTTTGTATAGCGGCTTACAAATTTAATTCAAAAAGAAATTTAATACAAAATTTATATTCTACTGATATGATTATATTTTGATACTGTGTCCTTGCGCCACTTCAGGTGCTTAGGTACAGCAATGTTAATTTTTCACCCAAGTGAATGGCGCTACCATCTGACTAGGAAATTCCTTTCTTAGGAGGAGGTTACACCTTCAATCTGGCATTAGTTTAGTCTGACATCAATCATGGATTCATGTCAGATTGACGGGAAACTGATTCGCCGCGTGCGGCAGACCCAACAGTTGCGGAACAGTTGTCACATTTCTATGATTTTTCTGCCGAATGGTACGCTCACTGTGGAACATGTTGAGTAGCGGTTGTCATTTTAAGATTTTTTCCGCTCAGCATCGGTAACATGTTGTAAGTTTGACAGTTGTGACATTCATTTTGAAAATAAGGAGCGAAAAAATGGATACTGGGACATATATTTTCGGCGGAAAGAATTACGTGCATTTCGGGACATTCTAAAATGATCTTTGAATAAATCACCCATATATTGAGGAATTTTATCTTCATAAAAATTCTGATTCCTGGGAACAATTTCACTGTTTTCATCTTCCAATAAAGGTAGAGGTTGAGCCAATAATTTAAAAAGTTGACTTGTTATATTGGGCGTAATAGTATCATCTTCGAATAGTAATGCGACAGGCAATCAAAGAAAATTCGAATCGCCTAACCTGAACTTCAAACATCTGTTGTTTGATGAACTGGGTAGAATCTTATCTCTCCAATAGAACGCAGTATGTGGTTGTGAATGGTTTCTCTTCGAACCCATATGTTATAACATCGGGAGTACCCCAGGGATCTCACCTCGGTCCCATTTTGTTCAGTATATACATCAATGATATCTCTGAATGTTTCTTGAGTACACACCATGAGTTGTATGCGGACGATCTCAAGGTATATAGGGAGATTAAATCCACTCTGGACGCCTTTTCATTTCAGGAGGACCTCAACAGATTGTCCGAATTTTGCTCCTCTAGATACCTGACTTTGAATGTAACAAAATGTAAGCACATCACTTTTACTAAGAACATAAATAAGATCATCACGACTTTCAATATAAATAATGAATTAGTGGAAAAAGTATTAATTGTAAGGGATCTGGGTATTTTGATGGATGCAGAGTTGTCTTTTGCTCCTCACATAGACCATATCGTCACCAGGGCGTTCAAAATTCTGGGATTCATAAATAGAATTGGAAAAAACTTTAAAGATCCGAATACTCTCAAAATTCTGTATTACTCACTCGTGAGAAGCAGTTTGGAGTATGGTGTTCAAGTATGGTCCCCTTATTACTATAAATATATTGATCGGATAGAAGGAGTTCAGAGAAAGTTTTTTAAACATCTTAATTATCGATTTGACAGAGATGCCACAGAACGCAGTTATATGTGGGTTTTAAATGAGCACAGGCTGCTGACATTGGAACATAGGAGGGTGCTCTTCGATGGAATATTTCTGTATCGTGTTGTAAACAATTGCCTCAATTCTTCTCTGATAAATTATCTATATTTCAATGTGCCGCGGTACGAGGTCCGTCGGGGGGCGCTCTTTTGTGTTCCTAAGGCACGGGTTAATGTATATTTCAATTCAGTCTTTGTTAGAATCGTTCGATTTTACAATTGGCACATCAATGATGTAGATATCTTCAATAATAGTCAATCCTCTTTCAAATCAAAATTAATTAAATATTTAGTATCCCGCCAGAAATTGGAATTGTAAGAAAATTTTTATTTCTTTCAATGGTTTGTAAAAATGTGAATTTATTTTTCAGTTCGAATTATTTGATATGTCTATATTTCTTCTTTTCTATCTTAGGTTTAGGTAATAAAAATAATGTACTTGCACTAATGTAATATACATATGTCAATTAATATTGTAGTGACACCCTATAATAGGGCAATTTGCCTGTTGGGAGTCCAATTAAACAAATAAATAAATAAATAAATAAAAAAATAAATAAATAAATCTGTAATTTGCCCACAAAAAGAGCTGTCCGTTCGGCAGATTACGATACCGCTACTTATCGGTAGCGTAGCGGTTCATGCTACCGATCTTTCTGCCGAACGCGACCATTGTATACGCGTAGACTGATGGATTGATGGGCCTGATTCATGTCAGATTGATAGCAGATTGACCGTGTAACCTCTATCTTAGCCCGGGATTGAACTGCAGAGTCCAGACCTCCCGGTTCCGACTATTGAGCTAGTGGCACTACTATGATGTGAGCATCGAAAAACATCCGTTCAATCCCCTTATTCGTTTCACACAAATGTCAAACAGAGGCACTTGATCAGAACAGACCGTAAAATCATAAAATATCTCATAAATGCTTATTTTTCTTAATTTAATTATTTTTATAAAAATAGAAACTTTTCCATTTCTGATGAGGTAGAGTTTATGGATAAACATCATATTTTCGAGGTGGTACACTAGAGGTGCCATGAATAGTGATTTGACTGAATTACGAATATTCGGCCACACTCTTACCCTAATATTCGGCGAAATATGCGAGGCTGACAAGTTAGGACCTGTCTCACTACGTTAGCGAAGAGGCATATCTGTAGAGTTAGTATTAGCGAACGCAGAACAATATCCAAACTAACAGAATTCACGCGGCAGTAATGTATACAGGGTGCCAATTTGAAAACTTACCAGGCCAATTATGCCTCCACAGGGAAGTTTTGAGAGAAAATGCCGGAACAAGTCAATTTTTATTCTCAAACCTAGGTGTAGGGGTTATCACCCCTACATTCTTAATAGGCAATAGAGGATGAGCTATACCTCAATTGAAAGACAACTTGTCTCTCTACATGAATACTACAGTTTGCAATTTTTTATTGAGTCCTTGAAGTATTTACTGGGTGATCATACTTAGTGTACTAATTAAATGAGATGCTCGAAATGATTTAAATTACTTGCTAAACAATAATAAAGTCTGTTCTCAAATTAAAATAAACACATCCCTGTCGTGACATAATTGTCCTGGCAAGTTTTAGAATTGACAGCCTGTATAGTTTATTTTCAGATGCAGGTAAAGTTTACGAAGAAAAGCCCAATCTTTTACTATCAACAAATGCTGTAAAATTGTTTTTATCCATCACAATTTACCCCTGAATGATTGAAGTATTAAGCAATTATTTCTGAATTAAAATAAACACATTTTTTAGCGATTTTTTTTATCTGATATTCAGCTGAATAGTTCGCAATATTCGTGGCATCTCTGACTTGAAAACGAAGGTTTCTTAATGGGTCTCATTATAAAATTGTCGTTTTCCAGGAGATCCGCGCTCCAATGAAACCTGCTGACCCGAATCTCACCATTCCTTTGATGTTGCCGAAGAGTTTCACCAGGCCGCCCCCGCCTATAATACCCCAGCATCCACCTCCAGGAACGACCATTATGCCTGACTTCTCCACTAACACGATACCATTGAAGCTGCCTACCAAGTCGAAACTAAAGACGGCTACAGGCGATGATTCGCCAGGGCTCCTCAGCTCGCTAACTGAGGAAGAGCTAATGAAGAAAGCTGCTGAGATGTTGGGTGAAACCGAACTGCCATCTCAAAAACACAAGCAATCTGGTCCTTCCCTTGATCACCCAGCTAAGAGGGCAAGGCTGGATGGAGATGAGAGTTTTGACATAGAACCTCCAATACCCGGTATAGATAACTAAGGAAAGTGTTAGTGATTTCTGGATGTCTCAATACAAGGTGCTTGTAACTGTCTGTCAAACAAAGAGTTTAATGTTTTCTAATCACTCCCAAAATCTGCAATCAATTGTAATTCATTTTATTTTCTTAATATACTGAAATTACAGTAGTACTTATAGGAGACCAAAAAAAATTAGTATCTTGTTGATCTCTCATTCTGTTTGCTCAAACATTGTATATGCTTGATAACTTGTTGAAACCTACGAAAATGGATATATCACAGAAAATAATGTCCATAGGCATATTTTTCATACAGGATTTTACCATGTGTTGTAATCTGAAGTTTAGGAACGCTGGATACTAAGGGAAACTTTTTGTCATACTGGGAGATTTTTTAAGGCTCTGTGATCAGAAATAACATCACCTGATAATAAAATTGTCAGAACCCTTATTCCATTGTTTGGTCTATATAGCCTTATGAACTTCAAAATTGGCTTAGAAATTGAAACATTTTTTCAGTTGAAAACATTGAAAAAAAGTACACTAATATAATTTTTTGATATTACAACATGTTGAGAAGGCCGATTTAATTCGAAAACTCCATTAATGGGAATCTTTCTTTATTTTTCCTAGCAAATACTTTTAATTTTCTTACCTTGATGGCCACACTGCTTTTGCACAAAAATATAGGTTACTTTAAAAATATGCCAGTGAATAATTTCGAAAATACAATTCACAGAGGGATACAGTTCAACATATAATTTAAAAAATCTTTCAATAAGTCATATGGTATAACTTTTCAGCAGAAACCTTTCTGTTACAAACAAAATATTAGGTGGGGAGAGTAGACTTCCTAGGACAATTGAGGTTCACAGAACTCAAATCTTTCGGAGTCACATATGTGAAAGCAAATGATATTAGGGATTGTGTTCTAATTTCTTCGACTTTTTTTTTAATAATATATGTATTTATAATTCATAGAATTTGAGTTGATACATCGTTATAATTTCAGAGAATTTATTTTATTGACAGATTTTGACGACCAATGAAACAAAAATAGATGCAAAAATCATTGCCAATTTTCTATCAGGTCCATTCATAACATTCAAGAATTTCCAAAATGTCAACTGACAATCAGGGAAATTTTCATTGATCCATCCCTAGAGATATGAATTGATTTTTCATGAAAGCACAAGATGATTGATGATATTGTGATCCAGTTGATTAGAACAAATTCAGTTCTATGTACTATATTCAGCTTCATTGAAATCATCAAGATGCATATTCTTTAATGCAATTTCTGAAAAAGAAAAACTTTTAAATGTGGTGTGAATTAACTTCATATTATTAAATAGATGTTCTATATAACTCTTAGCAATCATCCGCCAATAAAAGGGTTTAATCTATATTCCTACTTTATTTTTCGTTAATCAAATGGAATTTTGTTGGAGATTTTTGAGAAAAATATTTCCACTTGCTGGCGAAGAAAAGTAATCCAAAATTATTTTATATTCATTGATAGTGAATCAAAATAGCTAACATTCAACTCAAATATTTTATTTGATTTCCATCATTTTGAGAAATAATTTAATGGAAAACAATCGTGAAGAACTGTGCAATTTATAAATGTTGGATAATTCATAAAATATAATATATCAAATTGTTAGTTTTCACAATATGTGATCTTGGAGATCGGTGAAATGCAGACTTGGAAAATTATCATGTATAGTTTGTTGTCAGCTATTTCGATTTTCCCTAATTTTCAGAAAAAAAAACAATGCCTGATTAGAAAATACTATGAGAATTATTTTGGTATACATTAAGGTGAGCCCGAGCTTACATAAGCAAGCTTCATTGATGGAGCAATTGAAATTTGAAGGATTATTATCAGTCAGTTCAATTCGAAAATATAAATAATTATAATCAGTGAAAAATATTAAACTAATTTAAAATTAAATTTTTGTGAAAATATATCCACTCTGATTCCTTGAGTAATTCTCCACTCAAAAAACGGACATTAACAATATTTCCATATAGATATTCAAATTTCAGTTATTCAAATTAACAATTTAGATAAATGACATTTTATGATAAGAAGAAACAACTATGAATCTCTTAGTTGTGCTCTTCCATATGCAAAAAACTTCAGCATGTTAGTGTTTTAATTTGCAATGTCAATTGAACCTGATAGCTGTTTTAAATGTTAAGCACACTTATAGAGTTCTTATTTTTATCTTCAATTCACACACTCTGTTGACATAAAAAATTAATGCATAGTAAAATATTGTACAAATGTATTAAGTTTATCCTACTTGCTAAACATGGTTATTAGTTGTTAATTATTAACTTGTACATAAATATATATTAAGTAGTGAATTGATTTTGTGATTTTAGATCATAATTTTATTAGGGTTCTTTCAAAGAGGATATGTTATAATGCATTTTTATATAATTTCTTGTTTTCATCTTCCCTAAAATTAAACGATATTTACATTCATTTTGTTTTATTTACTCAATGCAAGTACTTGATGAATGAAGCATTATGCTACAGTACTGGAATAAATGAGGGAGCAAAAAATGTATTAGATGAACTATTTGTTTTTTATAATTTATTCCTAATAAAATATACGAAATATTATTAACTTAAAATCTCGTAGAAAGTTACTGTTTACTAGGATATTCATGAGGAACATAATTTCTTTTTCTATTTATTTTGCATTAGAATGTTAACATATTGGTACAGTTACAGATTTGTATCCATCGAGTTCTTGCGTGTTTCCGTGATTTTCTAAGCTTTGTATATTTATTTCGCCGTGTTGAGCTACACAACGTTTTTTTTTAATTTATGCCGATCATGTTTTATAACCAAAAACATTCTTAAAAAGCACTGACGTGTAGTCAGTAGCTTTTGCGTGCGTGTTCACAAGGCCGTCTCAGACTATTCTGGGGCCCTTTTGGAACGTAAAGAAAGCGAGTTATACATTTTTATACTATGATCTTCTATTTATTATGGGTACCTAACCAAAAATTTTTTTTTACATTAAAGAATTTTCAAATTAATTTTGTTCAAGATGCTCTAATTATAATTTGCTGATGTATGTATATCCAACATGTGAGGAGATCTACGTACCGAATTTAATTTTTTATGATTCAGTTTTATCATAAGAATCCATTGATATCATTCCCAACTCTGAGAAACCAATACTTACTCGGAGGTATGAAGTTTGAATAATTACTTACTAGTGGTTTGACAAGAGCGTCAAAGTCCCTGTCCACAGAGCTTTCCCACTTTGACTAAAACCAAAACTAAGCCAAAACCAAGCCAAGTTTAGACTTGAATTTTACATTTTTGTCTTAAATCGATCCTAACTGAGCTCAATAAGTCGAATAAGGAAATTTTATACTTCTGAAAGAAAAAATGTGGGAAAGCCCTGTGGACAAGAGAGCTTTGGCGCTTTTGTGCAAACTTTGACAAATCATATCTCCGAAAATTATTGGTTTCTCAGAGTTGGGAATGTTATCAATAGATTCTTATAGAACTGCAACAAAAATAAATTCGAAACGTAGGTGTATGACTCACCTCATATGTTGAACTCGCATACGTCACCAAATTATAATTAGAGCATTCTATGAAATCATAAAATTACGCGATTAATTATTGAATATTTGAAAAATCAATATCCGCAAGTATTAGTTTGTTACAAGTTAAGAATGATGTCAATATATGGATTCATATAATAAACCTGCATCTTAAACAAGATTGAATTGGAAATTTGTAATGTAAAAAAAAAATTTTTTTTCGTAACTTCACCAGGGCCAATAACGAACTTAACCGATATTTTTATCTCCCAAACCTACTCTAAAAATTTCAACTGTCTAGCTCATTCTGTTCGAGAGTTATCGTGTTAACGGACGGCCGGCCGGACAGAATCGATTTCGTCCACGGATTCTGGATCAGTGAGTCAAACCAAATCGTTTAAGACCATTTTCAGCCAAAAATTCGAAAATTACAGACATTTGGAAAAATTGATAAGCACTCTGTTCCGAGGAACAAGAGCGCCAAAAAGACAAAGTTTGACATGAATTTGTCTCAATTTGGTTAAATAAAATAGACATCATTTTGACTCATGTAGTAAAAGACAAAAGTAAGTTTTATTTTCGAGCCGGGTGTTCACTCTGTTACTGTGCCAGACAAAAGTGTTTTGAGAATAAATGTGAGAGAAATTGTCTGTCCTTCGGGGGCCCCCCTGGCGATGGGGACCCTGGGCACGGGCCCCGTGTGCCCCTATGGTAAAGACGGTATTGCGTGTTCGTCTATTCACGCCGCGCACACCCTCATGAAATACTGTATGAACCTTCGAATTGTCTTTTTTTTAACTGCGTACTATATTTCAATTCGATTGGATCTGTATTTTTGAATATATTGGGAAAACAAAATTTGGCTTGAAAATTTGTGTGGAATTTTAGCATAAAATCTGAAATATAAAATTTATGAAGAAAAAATATTTAAGTTTTTGTGAAGAAGAAAATATTTAAGTTTTTGTGAAGAAGAAAATATTTAATTTTTTTTTCTAGCGACACGATCCACACGAAAAAATAAGTGCGTCGTTAATTTACAAGTAATTACCAAGTAAAAATAGTATCACGGATTTGTATGTTTTGAGTTACTGAGGAACAACAAAATTTCGGATGGGTATAACTCCGAACCGTTACGCTTAGTATGCCCAGTAACTTAACTTTCGCATTCGGATGGGCAACCTTCCCTGAAAATTTCAAGTCGTTATCTCTTTCCGATCTCGTTATCAGTTGAGAAACATATAATAATTTTTTTAAATTTCTGATGGTGATACGACACAAAATTTCACATACCGTAACCGGGGGTTACTCTGAACACAAGGGGTTACTTTGAACAGATACGTTGTAAAATCAAAAATCCTCATAGCGGGCTTAGTCCACAAGCTAGCGACCTCTAGTTGGTACTCAATATTCAATGATCACATGTAGACGGCTCTGCGATCGCGAAACGTTGTCAGGTTGGCTAACCTGAGCCGCTGCGCGCCTTTTTATCGGAATGGTGAAATCAGCTGTTCTGAGAACAATCCTCAAACCTCCTCTGCCGCAGTGATCGTGTTCTGAAATACCGTTTCAGGTAAGTTATATATTTGTTATCAATCTATTGGCAGCATTTTCTTTTTTGTTTCATATCTCTAACTCATTTCGTTGATTTTATATGGCTAATCTAGTAAAAAACAGGAACTTTGAGGGGTTACTTTGAACATCGCGCTTTCGTCTACTTTTTGTTCATTAGGGGCAAGCCAACAACCCGTGAACTCATATTCGCAAGTTAAAAGCTCGGATGTACCGAAATTATTTACCAGAAATCCTTGCCAAGGCAGTAGAAAAGTGTTTAGCTGGAAAATCAACTATGAGAGCTGCTTCTACTGAGTGAGTTTTTTTTCTGTTTACGTAGGTACCTACTAGACCACAATCAAATCCATTGTTGTTCCTAGTTACGAATATTTTCTTGTTTTAGATTCAACATTCCCACTGGAACGATTTGCATGTACATGAAGGCAGCGAAGACAAACGCAGCAGCTGCTAACCTCTTAATTGTAGCGAAATCGCCAGGACGTCCAACCGTATTTTCGGCTGAAGAGGAAAAACTTCTTTGCGCGCACATAGTGGCAGTTGGTATCTACAGCTTCCCATGCTCCATGAGAGATGTGAATGTTCTTAATAAAGTTATAATTTTTGTGTTTATTTGTGCATTCTTGAAAAAACTCAGCGAAAAAAAACTGAATTTACAATTTTAGGAGCATTCCGATGAAAAAATAAACATTGCCAGGGATTCACGAGCTAAACCGTGAAGGAAAACCTAATCATCAGGCGACATTATTCTTTTAAAAACTCATACTTGCATATTCAAGGGGTTTCTACGAACAGGGCGCCCAAAACTGGCGTTTTCTACTGTAAACGAACTCTTGTTCAAAGTAACCCCTTCTTAAGGGGTTAATTCTGAACAAAAAAAACTAGGCCCCCACCAACTTCTATTGAAGATAATCGAGTCGTACAAACGGGAAATTGAAGCTGAGATGATAAGCCATCGATTGGTTAAAACATTTTTCAAATATCTGCAGAAATGTTTGCGCTGCAGTGAAATTGATGCAAAACTTGTTCAAAGTAACCCACGGCTACGGTACGTCTTTGCGTCGGTATTCTAGAACTATAGAGTTACCAGTTTCCAATTTGTTTGGATCAGTATTTTATGAGTTATCGAGAAAACAATATTCCAGATGGGTATAACTCCGAAACCGTTCAAGTTTGTTCCCGAAATGTTGTTGTTATTTCTATAACTCAAAATATACAAAACCAATGCAATTAAAACTCGGTAATGGTTTGTAGAATGACGACACGCAAATTTTCGCGGAATTACGTGAATATCGTATCACAAGAAAAAAATTTTTTACAAAAATATGTTTCAGAAATTATGCGTCAGTTTGAAGGTTTTCAAAAAATGTCAAAGTTTGCAATCTTTACGGAAAAGGGGAATAATTTATCAAAAATCGGGCTGCGTTACCAACTAATTCCGCATATCTTGTCTTCCAGCCACCGACGAAATATTTTTCCGAGCGTCACATACTAGGCAGATTTCTTTTCCGCCGTTTTGCACATTTAGCCGAAAACAACGTTTTTACCCTAATTTACGACTTTTTCAAAAATACACCCCACGTTTTCTCTCGTCAAAAATCGATACCTCGAAAAAATTCTGTCTTTTCTCGTTTCCGTTCCCGGCTCGAAGTCTCCATCGCCCCCCGAATAACCGACGAAAAAATATCGACCTCCTCAAGGAATAAAGTTTTTTGACGTCTCTGTTTGATCCTGCGATATTTGCATTAGTATAGTAAACTAGTAGCCAGCATATCCACCTAGCCATAGATCTACATTTTGTTCATAGATCAATATACATAATCGGTAGATAAATTGAATTGGTAGATCAATTGAACTGGTAGCTCAAAGCCATCTCTAACGGGTCCTGTTTGTGATTCTGCCATAGATAACATATGGATTCTGCTGAGACCCATTCACACACGGAAGTCCCATCGAAATAAGTCGAGCCGTTTTTGAGTTCAGATAAACTAAATATGGCGCCATCTAAAGGATCGTATTGTGAACCTAAGGCCTACCGAAACACAATCACAAAGTTTCATCAAAATAGGTATAGCCATTTTTATGTACCTGTAATCCAATTGTAGAGCGACCTACCAGGTGCAATCGAGAATCTGAACCACTTTGGGATCCGCCGAAATACAATAAGCACATAAAGTTTCATCAGAATCGGTCAAGCCGTTCGTAGTTGACATTTTACGAAAAAAAAAAAAAAATATATATATATATATATATATATGTATATCAGCGGTAATCCTTTCGCAAAGGCTTAACAATGTTGAGAATTCACTTCACGATAGATATGTGGAGGTGATATTTTACTTAAAAACACCCCCCCCCAAAACCCCTCCCCTGTCTACGCCCTTGATCCATTTCCAGAATATCGTCACTCGTCAGTTCTGTCAAGCGATCGCTCGAAATCGGCGATTTGTTCTAATTTCACGCAATTTTTCTTCACCATTCCGAGAATTTCGACAAATTCCTTTCGAAATTCATATTCGATTTGACATTTCTCGTCGCTCGTTCGGGCTTAAAACATGGACCTCGAAGGAATTTTTTCTATTTTCGCGAAAAGCCACATTTGCCTATCGTTCTTCCGGGAAAACTGAAGAGAGGATCGAAAACAGGGCTCCGTTACGGACTAATTTCGACTTCGCGTTCCAGCAGGATCGTCTTTGCGAACGTCACCGTTCCCCCAAAATTCTTTCCTCCATTTTGCACCTTCTGCCGAAATCGGCGTCTTTTCGCCTTTTCTCGATTTTTTTTAAAATACTCTCCGACGTTTTCGCTCCAAAACAGCGAAGCGTTACGAAACTTTCGTATTTTCTCTCGCCAAAAAATCATCGCGTTTAATCTGCCAAATCACGGGCCGAAGACAGCTCGTATTATCGCTGTCTTTGAATTATGATTGGTCTTACAATTACGGTGTTTTCACGATTACAAGGGTTATTGCACTGCATAGCGAAAATTGCATCCGAAAATATCCCGCTACTTGACAACACAAACAATTCAAACAGATAAACTTCAAAGTGTCAGAAAATGTCGCGCTTCGGTGAGTGCTCAATACAGTTGAATTTGTTTAATAGCATGATTTTATTCATAGTCCTCATGAGTACTTCTCAGACAATATTTCTTCATTCGTGAAATATTCCAATGAATTACACTCGTGCATAAAAATGACCAGATAATTTTACATTCAAGATCAAGCATGTTATCTTATAAAAATTGAATTCGGTTATTTTCATAGCTTGGCGAAAGAAAATTTGAAAATAAACTCATGCAATTTTCAGATAACACGCTTTCTTGCAAAATTATCGGTAATTTTTATGCACTTGTGCAATTATTATAACCGAAAATTCAATCACTTGTGATATTACTAGTGACAATAGCCGTATTCTTTTTACCAACTTTAGCTGAGATTAACTGAGATTCTCAGTTCTGACTCAGTAGTTAGAAGGCAAAATGCAAGATTCTATGCATCTATTGAGATGCAACAAGGTAAAAAGAATACGGCTAATGTAGCAATCATTGTTTACAAGCTTATTTGACAGTTCATAACTTCAAAACACGTCAGGTTTTAATCTTCATTTTTCGCACGTTATCGTTTTGCCTAAATGTCTGTATTTTTGTAATTTTGGACCGAAAATGGTCTCCAACGATTGTGCAACACATGTCCGGTCGCAAGCACGATAACTCTCGAAATAAGTAAGTTAGAATGTTTGAAATTTGCAAGGTAAGTTTGGCTCAGTTCAGTTCGTTAACGGGTTAAATCATTAACACCATAAATATGTATTTTCGGTGTTAATGGCAAAATCAAAATATGCAAAGTTTTTTTCGATACGAAGGATAAAAATAAAATATTCAATAGCTTAACATATTTTGGTACACCGAGTCAACAACTTAAAAGGTTTCTTCAAAACCAACAGGTTAATATCTCATTCCGGACAAATAATAACCTCGCAAAACTCATAAAGAACAATAAATCGAAAAGGAATAAAGAAGATAAATCCGGTGTTTATCAATTAAATTGCCGGAGTTGTGACAAATCATATATAGGAAAAACTGGTAGAAATTTTGGCATAAGAATAAAAGGAACATCATCATGCACAGCTACAAAAACAACAAAATTAATTCAAATTATTCGAATCATTTATTAGGACATAAGTTTAACCCGGATTTCAAAATTCTACACAATTTGAATAAAGGTACGCAACTCAATTACTGGGAAATGGTGGAAATAAATAGGGAAAAACATACGGGTAATTTAGTTTATGAACTAAATTTTTCACCGTTACTCAATCTATTCAAATAGAGAATCAATTTATAAAAGCATTAGGAATGAACTATTGTTAATGTGTACAAAGAAACCAGCAGTGTAATCTCATGTAATTAGTTTTAAATAAGTTTCTCATGTAATTAGTTTTAAATGATTCTGTGTCCATGTCATCTAGGTATAGGGAGATAATAACTTGTTAAGAATTTAGTATGATGTAGTCTGATGAAGTCGCTGTGTCGACGAAACGCGTCACAATATTGAATAAATAAGTGTAAATCGTATATAATTTTTCATTGAGTTAATATGGATTTCCATCAAGTAAAAGCCACAAGCATTAAATTTTTAATTTGCTCAGTATTTCTTTTGAAATTCCGAAACCACACATCGGATTGAGTCTAATTTTGGCGTTTAGATAACCAATAATGACCTCTTCGAGCGTGCAAAATTTCATGGAAAACCAAAGACTAGGAGCCTCAGAAAAAAATTAATTCCAAATACACGTCAAACTATTGATGATTTGGTTTCAACGTCGTGAATCATGGAATTATCTGCTTATGATGATTATCTCACGGATGAACGGTGTGTGGAAAGTGAGCTACTATGGCATGTTTGACACAGCAGAAAATACTGAAAGGCCATATATTACCACATCATGGTAATTTATTTATATGTGCAAGTTAGTTTCGGGGAAACATCTTTGTCCATGCCTTTGCCTTAGGTCCGATTTTAATTACGTGATGCTCCATTCGGGAATTTTTAGTTCTGCGCATGAGCATACGGAAAAGGTTATAACTCCTGGAGTTTAGTACGTCTGGGAGGCGTGGGGTGTGTAGGAATGTTGTCCTGCTACATAATCCTATCGGGAGGGCTAGTGCATGCACGGATGAAGGGTTCACTTTCTCCTAAACCGGTGGTGTTACACTGTTACAGCATCGGGCTTTTACGCGGCATTGTGGCTTAATTCTAGCGGTCGTGGGTCTGGTTCTGGTATCAAATTACATTCGGATGTGAAGAAAATGCGCTCAACATAGAGAAATAGCCTGTAACGTTATGGTCGGTTCGGTGGTGACGTTCGGATATTACTGCCAAGCTTATATATGCTTATATAGAGGGCCGACCAGATGGGTTTAAGCACAGGGTTGATTGGATAAGTGGACTAACAAATTTTTGAGATATGAGCGACTGCACTGAGAAAAAACTTTAATTACAACAAATGAAAATTGTGACTTGCTATAGGCACAAATAACTTTTTTTAGTTGCAACAAGTTCGCGTGTTATCTGATAAAAAGTAGCCTATCACAAGCTAGCAAAGTTAATTGTAGTAAGTATTTCATTTTTATTCAGAATAACTGACTTTATTGACTTGATCCAAGTAGCATATGTTACTTGATAGAAAATCCAGCTAAACACCAGAACTAAAAATGCTATTCGGTGTAAGTAACGTTTGAACGTACCCTTATCATAATGTTTTCATATCGCAAGTAATTTTGTTACTGCTGTTAGTAAGAACCTCTGTCTGTTACAAGTAACTTTTTCACTTAGATCAAATAAAACGTTTGTGTTGGCAATTACATATTTTGTTTACGTTAAGAGACACTCTTACTTAGCGCAAGTACACATTGTCAAAAATTTAGAGGTAAGTCAAACCTTTCAGTTTTTTAGTAAAATGTTCATATATAAATGCATATTGAATGGTTTATTTCTGGGTTTTCTCTCCCAAACTCTGAAAAATATCTAAAAATTCATTATTTTGTGAATTGCTTCTGCGTAATAATGACAAGATATTTGTCAGAAGCAATAAATCGAACAATGTTGCCTAACAAACAATATCGACACAACATCAACGATGATACAACTAAATTTCGTAACGTTTCGGAGTCTAAATCAGACTCTTTCGTCAGACACTTAACGAAAACCTTCAGAATTATTTTTTGTTGATGTAGCTATTCTGAAATTCGAGACGAAGAAGTCTGATTTAGACTTCGAATCGTTACGAAATTTGCTTGGACAATTCTCGAATTTCAGAATAGCTACATGAACAAAAAATAATTCTGAAGATTTTCGTTAAGTACGTCTGACGAAAGAGTATGATTTAGACTCCGAAACGTTACGAAATTTAGTTGTTCTATCGTTGATAATGTGTCGTTATTGTTCGATTAATTGCTTCTGACAAATATCTTGTGTTTATTACGCAGAAGCAATTCACAAAATAATACATTTTTATTCAACAGATATTTTTCAGAGTTTGAGAGAGAAATCCCAGAAAGAAACCATTTAATTTGCATATATATTTGAAAATTGTACTAAAACACTGAAAGGTTTGACTTACCTCTAAATTTTCCACTTAATATTCGAACCCCCATTGCTGGAAGATATCTTCGTAATCCATTTTAGGAAAATACAATAAACATGCACAAGTAAAAGTGGAGAAATTTAACACTAAACGTATAAATATAACCGCAGACTCTGTTCGAAAGAACATCTCGATTAACTCTCGTAATCAATCAGTGAAACACAACTCGACGATACCGATGGGGTGCGATTTCAAGCATTCTTTATAGATGATGATTCCTTTGACCGTTACGCTCTGAATTCTGACCAGATGTGATGTAACATCTAACGGCTATCTTCAAAGGATCAACGAGATCGGGTGCTCTTCGGCTCAAATCGGTTACTTTACGAATATTTTTTACACTTATTATAATAAACACTGGTACCTTCCCCAAGTCGATGTTTGAATATGCCAAATAACTTTGTTATTCGCTGCTAATGAAAATGCGTAAGCGAAAAAGTAACTTGTGATAAGTGAATTGAATGCTTGGCTTGTAAACGCAGATTATTTATCATTAGCAAACAAAATTTAAATAACAGCGCTATTCGGATTCAATAACTTTTTAAGTGGTATTAAGAAAAACAGTTACTTCTAACAATTGTCAATTTTTAGGTGAACGTGTCTGTTTACGATAAATATATGATTATCTGCAGCAAATAGATGTGTGTTTATCGCTGATAAAAATTTATTTATCTCAAGTAAAACGTAGTCAAGTGAAAAAAGTTACTTGTAACTTTTTTCTCAGTGTGGAAAAGGCAGCGAGTAGAAATCTGGAATTCCTTATTGCCACCTTATGGACATTCTGCGTGAGTTCTTTCAGTGCGTCTATTGAGGTGGTCACAACGTGGCCCTAGGATCAGATTTAAGATGAACGCTGCCCCTTTCAGTTATTTTATCGTTCTGCGCTTGCGCACTTTCAAATCGTGACAGGTCTCGATCCGTAGGGGTTGGAAAGTGTTCTTGGGACGTAGAGCCCGTAGAAGGTCCATTTACGGAACGGAACCTTTTTTTTTATTGCACGCATGTTCAGGGGAACAGCTTGCTATCAATGCTATAATTTCGCCGAAATGTCTGTAATATTAGAATATTTTGCCGAAAATGGTCTTAAATGATTAGGTTCAACTCACTGATGAAGAATTCGTGGTAAAATTTTATTATGTCCGACTGGCCGTTGTCATGATAACTTTCGAACGGAAAGAGATAGCAGCTTGCAATATTCAGAATAAGTTGCGCATCCATACGGTTTTGGAGTTATACCAATCTTAAATTTTGTTATTTCCTCAGTAACTCAAAATATACAATTCCGATCCAATTAAAACTTGGTAATTACTCGTGGAATGCCGACGCGCTAATTTTAGCGAAATATCGTATCAGTAGAAAATCATTAAAAAAAATGTTTTTCGACAATTTTATATTCGTCAGAATCCGCTGAGATTCCGCACATACCTTCGACCCACCATTTTACAATCGAGTACCGAATTTCAGCTCGATCGACTTTGTATGGGGCATGAATAGACAATGGAACATGCGCGCAAAAGCTCCTGACTTCACATCATTGCTTTTCAAAAATTTATTTATAAATAAAATATGAAGACTGTATTATATTATATGATACAAGTGAATAAAGGAGCCTTTAAAGCCCGCGTAGCTATTTTACGTTGCAAGTGCTTTAATTAGTATATTACGCACCGAGGGAGAAAAGTAGGACATTCACGCCCGCGAATGATTGTCTCCCGAGCCGGAGGCGAGGGTGACAATCGCGGGCGAGGATGTCCTACTTTTCTCCCTAGGTGCGTATACGATTTTTTTCTTCTCCGTCTAATTCACTTTCATCAGAGTAAATCAAATCCATTTTTTATTATATTTGTCGGTATTCACTGAAATAATTAACCTTTTTTTGACTCAGCTGTCATCAACTTGAGATATAAACACGCGGTTGCTAGGTAACCGCCAACCGGGAGATAAATAATGCGTACATTTGCCATCTCACCGGGAGAGAATCGGGTACTTTTCTCCCGTGTGACAGGGACGAAAAGTGAACTTTTCATCCCGGAGGAGAAAAATAGCATATTACCGCACATATTACGTACCGTGTAAAACGTCACTTACAAGGAATGTCGACAGTGTGATTTTTGACGTTTACTGACATGGGCGTAGAAAATAGTTTTCTATAACAAGATTAACAAGTAGCAGAATGGACTCCTATTCAAACACGAACGCATGAGTGTTGGAAATGTTGGAATTGCCTTCTGCAAAGAGTATATTAGGCGAATTTTCTCTATTTCATGCAAGTTTTGTAAAATACTGTTGAAATCCTAGTGACTTTTGTATTGTATCTTGACAGTTGGTGTGTGACTGTTACGAAAGTCACAGATTACGGAATTTGAATCGTACGTAGGGCATGGAGATCTGCCAAAACAGTTACCTAATAGGGTGAATGATTCAAAATTAGCAAGAAGGAAATCGGTAGTACCTTATCTTTTAATGAAAATAAAACTTTTCCTCTCAACAATTATTTCACTATATTCATATTATATTAGGTATATTGACAATAATTGACGTGTTGAGATTTGATAGGATCGAATCTCAGTGATGACTACCACATAAGAATAAATATAACTAGAAACAATGCGGGAATTAGTTAATTACAGCACTGTTTTCAGTACTGTAATGAACTCATTACGATACTGAAATAGAGAAAGGCACTCATAAACGCGTATCATAACTATATACATCATTGTATTTTATTAAGCTTGCATCATAACTTCAATGTCAATGTTGGAAATAAATCTGAGATCAGTTTAATAAGTTTAATATGATTTTGAAATACATATTATATTATGTATTTCAAAATCGGGTACCTATGTAATTGTCATCTGATGATGTAACGTCTTGTTGACATGGATTTAGTAATCGATTAATCGTAAATGTAGTGTTTTTATTTTCACCAAGTGAATAACGGTGAATTTCAACGATGCGTTTTTATTTTCAACATAATTTAATCGATGAATTTATGATTACTAATCCGTTCGAACGTACTAGACGGTCGATGAGACCGATTAGATAGATATATACTAACGAAGACTCTTTATTATTATTATTTTGACGGTTATTTCGAATCACATTACTATTTATTGAAGTACATATTGGATATTTTTAAGGGGAGTTTTGAACAAATTGAACACTCAATATAATGACACCTTAGTTATTCCCTAAAGTTCGCTGAGTTCCCTGAAAAAGTTTGTTAGTGCGCAATAGATTTTATGTCCTACATCTAAGGAATATGCATGCACACGGTATATATGCCAGCAGCGAGCATATTTTCATTCTACTATAGAAAATGTATCTCATTCTCGAGTATTTTTGTCTCCGACACCTCACTATTAATCGAATTAATCATCTTTGACATAATTTCGTCTTATCATGGTCAAATCGTATCCATCTATAAGTGCATCAAGTCGTCTCTAACAATTTTGTTAGGAAAGTATTATCTTTGTGAATGAGTTCTCAAGGAAAAACAATCTTCATCATCTGTTGTGACAAAGGAAATGACTATGAGGATTTGACTATATCCGAATTAATCTCCCATCAATCCTTTTAATCAAGTTGCTTCCGATCCTCACCGAAATCATAGGCTATGTCATCTAGTTTCATCTAGTTAATCGAAGTATACACCACTCGATCATACAGGTGGCAACAACAACATTAATTTTCTTGATCTGTGTCCTCTATTCATTTCATTCGAATATTTATCACCATGAAGTAGTGTATATTGTTTTTCCGAAACTGATGGAGGAAGATGAGTGAAAATTTGAACATTCCTTATGTTTTTGGGCCTCTGTGAAATGAACTACAACAAAGGGCCCAGGTCAAGTCAGTGACGGTTAATACCGTTAGTTAGCAAAATGCTCCATATTTTCGGTATTTTTAAAACCAAATGTTGTGGTCGGTACATTTCTATAAAAACAAGTGGGACCGCTTGGTGGACAGGAGCTTTGGCGCTCCTGTTCAAACTTTGACAAATCATATCTCCGAAAGTATTGGTTTCCATTGATATCATTCCCAAATCTGAGAAACCAATCCTTTCGGAAATATGATTTGACAAAGTTTGAACAAGGGCGCCAAAGCTGCTGTCCTCAGGGCATTCCCACTTTATCAATTTGGCTTCTGTGCGTCAATTTTAGGTCTATGACTCACCTCATGATGGATTTGCATTCATCAGCAAATTAAAATTAGAGTAGGTATTCTATGAAATAATAGAATTGAGAATAATTATTGAAATTTTGAATAATCATAACTCCGAAATTATTAGCTTGTTAGAGTTGAGAATGCTATGAATGGATCAATGGACTTAACAAAAAAAAAGCACTGACGTGAAGTCAGTACTCTTTGGCGCGCGTGTTCACGGTGGCTAATTTGAATTGAATGATGAGTACTTCAAGCTCAGTGGATAGAGCGAGCCGAAGATCTACCCAAAGGATAGTGGACACTATTCACTGTCGGTTCAAAAATTAACAGTGCTGTATCTAAGCTGCCATCAGGATACAGTAACAAAGTTGGAAAAGAACACAACTGACTCTCCTTAGTCGCACAAGCTCCTAGAAGATTTGGGAGGGTCAGTATAATCCTAATCATGTTTATAGCACGCGCGCCAAAGCAGATTAACTTTTTACACTTTTTCTTTCATTGTTAAGTCACTCTGCTTTTGCGCGCGTGCTATAAACATGATTAGGATTATACTGACCCTCCCAAATCTTTGAGGAGCTTGTGCGACTAAGGAGAGTCAGTTGTGTTCTTTTCCAACTTTGTTACTCTATCCTGATGGCAGCTTAGATACAGCACTGTTAATTTTTGAACCGACAGTGAATGGTGTCCATTATCCTTTGGGTAGATCTTCGGCTCGCTCTATCCACTGAGCTTGAAGTACTCATCATTCAATTCAAATTAGCCACCGTGAACACGCGCGCCAAAGAGTACTGACTTCACGTCAGTGCTTTTTTTTTCAGTTCCTTTAACAAATATAGCTATAAATACAGTTGGCTGTTAGCTTTACCGTGGATAAAAAAAATTGCGGTTGTGGGACCTCCGTTAGGAAAGCAATTGCCTCTTCTCCAAATCCGAACGTATTAAAATATAGATCTACCGAATATAGTTATTTATAAATTCGCCTCAGGGCTACCATACAGACATTTCAACTCAGAAAAAACGCTATTTCCCCCAAACTGACTTGTGTCCGTGCACTGAATTGACATGAATATTCTTTTAAAACTTCACAATATCGGCTCTCATTACTCCCAACATAACCCAAACAAACCAAAACCATGCACTACTCGTATGCGCATGCGCAATATACTCGTGGCTGCAAGTCCTCCCAAAATTACACACCTCACAAAAAACTCCAATTCTCCAACACTAGTGGTTCAGGAGATATCGCTTCTTGAATCCACGCATGCGCAGACCCTCACCAGGGGATTCTATAGAGGAATAGCATCCGCCACCCCAAAATCCCAATCCTCTCTGACAAAGCACCAGCAGTTAAATCACTGATGGTCTGCTCATGCGCATAACGAAAAATGCCCGTAAAGGGTAACATCAATTTCGAAATTAGCCCCAGGGCCACGGTACGGACACTTTAACTCGGAAACAACGCTACATCCCCCAAACTGACTTGTCCTTGCACTGAATTGCCATGAATATTCTTTTGAAACCTCACAATATCGGCTCAGCACTCCCAACATAACCCATACAACCCAAAAACAGTCACTTCTCTTCTGCGCATGCGCAATCTACTTGCGGCTAAAAGTTCTCTCAAAATCACACACCTTACAGAAAACTCCGATTCTCCAACACTAGTGGTTCAGGAGATATCACATCTTTAATCCATGCATGCGCAGACCCTCAACAGGGGATTCTATGGAGGAATAGCATCCGCCAACCCAAAACCCCAATCCGCTCTGACGAAAACACCACCAGTTAAATCACTGATGGTCTGCTCATGCGCATAACGAAAAATGCCTGTAAGGGGTAACATCAATTTCAAAATTAGCCCCAGGGCCACTGTACGAACACTTTAACTCGGAAACAACGCTCCATCCCCCAAACTGACTTGTCCTTGAACTGAATTGCTATGAATATTCTTTTAAAACCTCACAATATCGACTCAGCACTCCCAACATAACCCATCGAATTAAAAAACAGTCACTTCTCTTCTGCGCATGCGCAATCTACTCGCAGCTAAAAGTCCTCTCAAAATAACACACCTTACAAAAAACTCCGATTCTCCAACACTAGTGGTTCGGGAGATATCGCATCTTTAATCTACGCATGCGCAGACCCTCATCAGGGATCTGGATTCTATGGAGGAATAGCATCCGCCCCCAAAACCCCAATCCTTCTGACGAAAACTACAGCAGTTAAATGACTTCTCATCTGCGCATGCGCACAACGAAAAATGCCCGGAAAAGGCAGCATGAACCTCAAAAAAATAGGTTTCGGCATTTTAAGCAAAGTATTCCGCAAAATAGTAGTAATTTTTTGATTTTTTTCATGTCACGTGATCTTCACGAAATTTTGCAAAAGTGTTTGCATTGGTCTTTTGCATCTAAGTACTGAGTTTAAATTAATCAGATCAGTATTTTTCGAGTTATCGTGAAAACAAAATTTTAAAATTTTTGAATTTTTTTTTTGCCACTTTAGGGCCGTCCGGTCATAACAAAACTTCGCAGGCATATAAAGGTCATGATTCTACAATTTGATGCAAAATTTCAGAATGATCGAGTGATCGGTTCCGGAAATATTCATAAAAAACGTTTTGACTAAAAACGGCCTTAACTCCGAAACCGCTCGGTGGATTTCGCCCGTTAACGAACTTGTCCGAGATATTTACGCTACAAAACTACCCTGCAAATTTCAACGTTCTAAGTCATTCCGTTCGAGAGTTATCGTGCTAACGGCCGGCCGGCTGGCCGGACCGGACAGAATTGAATTTGACCTCGAATTCTTGTGTGTGAGTTCAGTAGCTGGATGGGAATCGCTGAAATTTTGGGAGAATCTTCAAAACCATGAATGTCATGATGACATATTAAATTATAACATCAATTTTCGGGCCGATTTTTTCATCACAAATCTATGGGAGATGATAGCCCTACATTAGGGTCCTGTAGCGGTCTTCGAACATCTTAAGTTCTGAATAATTATAGTTTGGATTGGCCAGACCTGGTTTTGAAAGAGATCCTCCTTAGGAGCTACAACATTTTCCTTTTTGAAATCCAATATTGAAGGGATTTCTATGAACAACAACAATCTTTGAAAACTAGCGGAGGCGATTCATCTTCAAGAGATTCATGCGGCTACAGAGGAGTATATTTGTGAGAGGGGACTTTTGACAGGTTATGTATTATTTTTAATTTTTCTACCTATACAAATCAGATCCAATTGAAAAAAGGTGATTAGTTGTAGAATACAAACCTAAGGACGTTTGTGAAATTTAGTGAGAATCGTATCACTAGAAAATTAAAAAAAAAAATTGGTTGTATTGGACACTTAATTCGAATTTACCATGGTAAATTCGAAATAAGAGTGTCCAATATAGGAGAATGGACAACATAATTAACCATGGTAAATTCGATTAAGGGTGTCCAATACAGAAGAATGGACAATAGAACATACGCGCAAAAGCTTCTGACTTCACGTCAGTGCTTGAACCAATTTTTTTTCGTGATTTTTTTTAAATTTTCTAGGGGTGCGGTTCTTAAATTTTTTTTTTCCGTCATTTTTTTCAAATTTTCTAGGGGTACGGTTCTTACAAAATTTTAAACACGTCTATATGCTGATTTTCTACTACTAGTTACCAAGCTTCAATTCAATCGAATCTTTATTTTTTTAGTTATCAAGGATATAATATTCCAGGTGGATATAACTCGGAAACCGTTAAACCGATTATGCCCAAAAACAAACTCAACTCTCCTTTTCGGATACGCAACCTACCCTGAAAATTACATGTCCCTATCTTCTTTCGTTCGAAAGTTTTCGAGGCAACGGTCACCCATTTACTGAACTCACACAAGAATGCTCGAATCTCCAACAATATTCAACCGATTGCGTTAAAACTTGACACTTGGCAGTAGAGTTAGGTTATGAACGCTCTTGCAAAATTTCAGCAATTTCGAACGGATAGTTACTGATATATAGAATTTTTTTTTTAAATTTTCAATGATTTATTAAAAATTTTCTACAAATGCTATCCTGACCAAATTTTGCAAACATTTTCGCGTTGGCATTCTACAACTAATAACCAAGTTTAAATTCAATCGGTTTAGTATTTTTCGAGTTAATGAGGAAAAAAAACCACCAAATTTCAGAAAATTTCAGATGGCAATAACTCTAAAACCGTTTGGCCGATTATGCTCATAAACAAACTCAAATGTCGCATTCAGATGCACAACCTAACCTGAAATTTTCAAGCCGCTATCTCTTTCCGTTCTCAGGTTATCGTGACAACAAAAATATTTTTTAATAATTTTTTTAAAATTTTCTAGCCTCACGATTCGCCCAAAATTTCACAAATGTGCTTAGGTTCATATTCTACAACTACTCACCAAGTTTCAATTCGATCGGATTTATATTGGTTGAAAACAAAATTATTACTCGGAAACCACTGGGTCGATTATGCCCATTAACGAACTTGTCCGTCGTATTGCGATGCGCCATCCACCCTGAAAATTTCAAGTCGCTAGCTCTCTTCGTTCTCAAATTATCGTGGCAACGGACGGCCGGACGGCCGGACAGAATCAAATTTGACCTCGAATTCTTCATTGGGGAGTCGAACTGAATCGTTTGAGACAAATTTCGTCAAAAAATTCGAAAGTTACAGACATTTGGGCAAAACTATAACGCGATGTTCCCCAGAACATACGCGCAAAAAAATTATTTAAAAAAATGGTTCAAGTCAGAAGCTTTTGCGCGTATGTTATATTGTCCATTCTCCTGTATTGGACACTCTTAAGTGACACAGCTCTGTAGCATTTTCCAGATTGATATTTCAAAAAAATCTACTTTCAACGAAATCGTTGGTCTTAACGCAGTGTATCACCGATGAATATTTAGATCATCCTCCCTAATAACTGTGAATGTTCGAACTTTTCTCGTTTTACTATCAGGAATATTGACTATTTATTTCCCTTGTCCTCGATATCTGTTTTCATTTTCAGCATTTCGTCACATCTGCAAGCACCACCAACTCCGAATAATAAAATAATCTGAAGCAACCACGTGATCAAAATACAAAATTAAAATTACTTGAAATATGATAATTACCTTTAATCCTAAATATGAATCATCCGGAAGAGAAAACTTTCGAACTCTTCCTTAGAAAAAACTCTTGATTTTTTTGCAAGATGCACTTCATTGCATTTTTTGAAAAATGCGCGCAACTTCAGATATTTACCAATATCTATTTCCTGTTTGATCACCAGAGTTGCGACTTTATCATTGAATATCGGGCCCACAAAGTAGAGGATTTCCATTTTTTTCTCTAGACATTAAGTTGAAATATGCTAGAAGCACATTCTCTTGGTAAACTGTAACATTTTTCGAAATGCACATTATGAGCACTAAGTGATCATAAGCTAAATAAGATTTTTCAATAGACTTTCGATGGTCCAAGGCAAGAGACTGCTTCATCCGCCAAAACCTCAATCTCAGAAGACATTTTCTCTTTCAACTACTTCTCACCAGCTTGCAAATGATAACTGATGATAACTATCGATTATTTTACTTTATATCCGTCAGAATGAATTTGCGTGGCAACCGTAACTAGGCAAATGTTCCATATTCACTCAATTATAACGATCGTAAATTAGTGTCCGACCGAAACTGGTATTTCAGCCGAAACCGAAACCGAAACCGAACTTTCGGCCAGGGTCTCAGTTTCGGCCGAAACTGAAACCGAAACTCTATATTTCATACTGAAATCTACTGTATTTTTTACAATTTTATTCGCATATACATAAAAATTGTTAAGGTGTGTTAAATAAAATAAAAAGACATTTTTTTTGAGATTTTATTTATTATTTTGGTATTACCAAATAATCAGTCGAAGTATACTCCAAATAATACTTCCAAATCAGACGTGAACCTTAGAGGAGGTGTTAGTATGGATCATTTGCTGTGGTTTCAGCCATTTTTATTGAGGACCAAAAATCAACGGTTTCCGAGATATTTGAGTACCTACTGGTTCTGTTGAAAAAGAATTAGTATGATTTGAAAGGGGATATAAGAAGCAAATAGAGGAAAATAACGAATTCAATATTTGTTTGTTGCAACTAAGCTCGAAATTACATTAGAAAATGTATTCATAAATTATGTTCCACCATTCCATAGGCTAGCACGCCGTCTTTCTGATGTCTTCAGTTGTTATTTTCCGCCTGAAATTTACTCACGCTGTCTTTTGATACACATTCACTATTTTAAATGCCGGACATTCAAAAGGTTGCTTATAAAAAATCTGCTGAAACGAAACTAGTTAAGCAATCTAACGAAATCTTTTAGAGAATGAAGAAGGAATTTGGCAAGTTTTTAAAATAATTTTGGCATACAAAATTGTGAAATTCGAAAGTTGCAGACAAATTGATATTAGAAATTTGGTCAACGTAGAAAAAATTGACGAAATAATGTACTATAAGTTCAGAAATCTTTTAAAAATCACCCGAACTCCAAAAACCGTTGATTTTCGGTTATTAATAAATATGGATTAAACAACAGCTAATGAGTCATACTCCAAGTTTCACGTCTTATTTGGAATCACCCTATGTAATCTAATTAATAATCATTAAAGTGATTTCTCATGAATTCTCAGTCATAACAAGGATAGATCACAATAACTCGTACGACAATTATGTATACATACTTATAACTCCTTGCCAAACGACCAGGATAATTCACGAACATTCAAGTTTCGGCCATTTTCGGCCGAAACCGAAACTAAGGCCGAAACTAGATTTCTTGGCCGAAACTGGCTGAAACCGAAACCGAACTTTCGGTCGGTCACTATCGTTAATGGATAGAATTATGTGCGTGAATGTAAATCAATCAAAAAAGTCAAAAAAATCCAAAAGTGGATATTCAGGTTTTTTGAATTTCAAAATAAAATAAAATAATATATACCTATACTATTTCTCACCAAAATCCAAAATCGTTGTTCAAATTTTTAATATATTGCCCATGAACATTTCTTCTACGGTTTAAATCGCGTATCTCATTATGTGATAATGTCTTCGGCGTATCGTAGAGGTGGTAAAATTAAAATACAATGTCTCGTTGCAGTGAGACCTTGTTCGAGGTTCCTGCTGTATCTTGCAGATCAACATTACATGTTAAATCTGTATAAAATCTCCGTTATCCGGGGCTACATTGCGTAAATTCGAATAAATCATAGTACTCTGATACCTATTTATTCTCTATTCATGTTGGAATAAAGGTTCACATACACGAGAAGTATTTATTATTCATACGTGATCATGATGATTGCGCTGGTAAGTAAAAGACACACGGCGAAATATTCCTCGATTAATCATCAACAATTATGCCCTCGTGATCCGGGGTAGCCGCGTCATCGCCAATTTGTTGAAGAAGTAAACACGTTGATTTCAGCAACGTGTTTACTGTGTAAAATTGAGACTTGAAATAAAAGTGAAAAATCGACGGATATGTTGAAAAATTACTAAAAACCGACGTATTCATCACGTAAAACCCTAGACTTACTATCTTACTCTACTATGTCTATGCGTAAAACAAACGTCATAAAAACTACGTCAAATCGCGGCTGGAAGACGCCAGATGACGAAAAATTACCGACATTCGATGTCGTAAAGACGTCATCCTGCTACCTGAGAAATTAGGTTTCTAATCTATATTTTTGCACACACTAGTATCAGTAATTTTTCAAAGCACATTGGAAAGTTCCTAAACAGCTCACCCTAGGGAATAGTTTGAGATGTTCGCTGTAATATCGCTGGGAGGTCGCCAAGAACTCTATTTCTGCTCCGAATATCCGCCACCGGGAATTAGCTCCCTCTGGGGAATAGTTTGCTGGGATATCGCAGGGAAGTCGCCAGGACCACTATCTACGATTATCCGCCGTGCCGTATTCACAAAGCATTCAATCTCCGTTAAGTCCTAACTGAGGACCTCAGTTAAGGATAAATATGAATCGCAACCTCAGTTAACGTGTTGAAACAGGCCTGTTTTACGTTAATTTACACGTTAACTGAGGTTGCGATTCAAAATTATCCTTTAACTGAGGACCCCAGTTAGGACTTAACGGAGATTGAATACATTTTGGAAATTGTCCAGTAGGAGCCAACAACAAGTATAAGGTTATTTTTATCTATATATCAATATCAATGGTTACAAACATTACAACCACAAGATCATCTTCTCAGTAGCTCTTGAATTATTCGGAAAATGAGAATCGCTAACATCTACCTATAGGTATGCATACTAGCATAACCAGTGGCGTAACGTTTCTCAGCCAGCAGTCCCCCCCCCCCCCCCCGCCCAATGATTGTCGCCGGGCCAAACTACACCTTCAGCTCCTATCACAATACACCTAACAGATACTGGGATTTTGTTTATAAATCTTATATATTTAACGCATCCGGGAATAGTTTAGATAGGTACTTGAAATTGTCAGAAATGAATGAAAGAAAGTAAATCAGAGAATTAATTAGATACTATGAGCATATTGTGTTTTATTATAATACATATTTCAATGAATTAATTGAAAATTATATGATCTATGGGGGCGTCCATAAATTACGTGAGGTGTTTTTTAAAATTTTCTGTTTTTAGACATCTTATTCACAAATCGAAATGATTTATTTTCCGACTGTACACTAATACGTGAATACTCGATATTTCATGTATCGATACTTTCGAAGCGATACGATTCAAGTATCGATACTACTTATTTCGATACACATATTACGATCGGGAGTATTTTCACTCGCTTATACTAAACATTTTATCCAGGGAATACATATATTACATTAGCAGAAAATTAGTTTTTACTATCAATTGGTTCTTAACAAGATAAAGTAAAAATTATATAAAAGGTTCAACTCCCGGGCCCGATTAATTTTTGATATCTCACATTATTGGTGCTCGAATTTTCATTGTAGATAATTATGGTCATTTATATATATTGATGAGGAAATAAAATTTTTGACAAATTAATAATTTTTACTAGTGTGTGGAATTTTTCTGTTTTTCGATACTTTCGAAATAGAATAGGACAAGTTAATCGCACTGAAAAATGATACCAAGATTCATATGAATCGAAGAGAAAAATAATGTAACGTAAATATTCAATGATTGAAGTGATGAATGTGAAAGGCAAGTAGTAATATAAAATCATTGATGTGTAATCCTTTCTCTGAATAGGTATTGGTATATGATATAAGAATTCGTATATAACTGCCATAAAGGGTGAAATATCAATCTAATTGAAAAAATGAATTGAAATTCTATTTATTCAACAATAAAAGTTATCAATTACCCCTGTATGATAGTGCCAAGCAATAATAATTAATTTTTTTGGTGGATTGCTTCTCTATGCTGATATAGGTGAGGATAAAGTATGAATGTTAACGTAAAGAATGAACTAATATTAACAAAGATAGCAAATAACCATAATTACCCTGCTTCAATCCTGATTTTTTTAAATTCAGAAATCGTAAAAGAAATCGGTCGAAATGGTTGATATACCTTTATTGCAAACTCTGAAATATGTCAGTTGATTGGCCCAAGATCTATTGAACTTTGAAATTTCACTCAGTATCCGAAAATCATGCTGTATATCCAAAACCAAGGACCTCAGACGATTAAAATCGATCGATATGTGTTCATATCACCTAGAACTAGATGATCTCACATCATGGTTGCTGTTTGTCGCATTCCACCGGAAGGAAACGCTCTTAATCGTTATGGAAAGGTTCGGAGATAATTTGTAATCTATATAAAATGTTGAGGGATTTATGGTGGCAAAAATAACTTGCAGAAGGGGCATTTTGTTTCATCTTTGGGGCCCATAACTAAATCAATACCTTACTCCAACTCCAACTCCAGATTTGTATTCAGGAGATCAAATTAGGTACATAATAAACAAAGCATGCAATATATCTCTTGACAGTCATTATGGTATGATACCTATACTAAACTATTAGTTATTTATTGTACTAGTGTGTTATGTTGAAAATAAGTCACGCCGAGTGGTATAAATTCTCATAGTTTTTGCGCGTATGTTCTGGGGAACATCGCGTTATAGTTTTGCCCAAATGTCTGTAACTGACGAAAATGGCCTCAAACGATTTAGTTCGACTCCCCAATGAAGAATTTGAGGTCAAATTTAATTCTGTCCGGCCGGCCGTTGCCACGATAACTTGAGAACGAAAAGAGCTAGCGACTTGAAATTTTCAGGGTGGGTGGCGCATCCCAATACGACGGACAAGTTCGTTAATCGGCATAATCATCCCAGTGGTTTCCGAGTAATAATTTTGTTTTCGACCAATATAAATCCGATCGAATTGAAACTTGGTGAGTAGTTGTAGAATATGAACCTAAGCACGTTTTTGAAATTTTGTGCGAATCGTATGGCTAGAAAATTAAAAAAAAATTATTAAAGAATATTTTTGTTGTCACGATAACTTGAGAACGGAAAGAGATAGCGGCTTGAAATTTTCAGGTTAGGATGTGCACCAGAACGCGACATTTCAGTTTGTTTATGAGCATAATCGGCCAAACGGTTTTAGAGTTATAGCCATCTGAAATTTGGTTGTTTTTTGTTCATCATTAACTCGAAAAATATTAAACCGATTGAACTCAAACATGGTAATTAGTTGTAGAATGACAACGCAAAAATTCTTGAAAATTTCATGAGGATAGTATTTGTAAAAAATAAAAAAAAAATAATTGAAAATTGAAAAAAAAGATTCTATGTATCAGTAACTAGTCGTTTGAAATTGCTGAAATTTTGCAAGAGCCTTCATAACCTAACTCTACTGCCAAGTTTCAAGTTTTAACACGATCGGTTGAATATTGTTGGAGATTCGAGCATTCTTGTGTGAGTTCAGTAGATGGGTGACCGTTGCCTCGATAACTTTCGAATGAAAGGAGATAGGGACTTGCAATTTTCAGGGTAGGTTGCGTATCCGAAAGGGAGAGTTGAGTTCGTTTTTGGGCATAATCGGTCTAACGGTTTGCGAGTTATACCCACCTGGAATATTATTTCCTTGATAACTCAAAAAATAAATATTCTATCGAATTGAAGCTTGGTAAGTAGTAGTAGAAAATCATCATAAAGACGTGTTTAAAATTTTGTAAGAACCGGAACCCTAGAAAATTTGAAAAAAATTACGAAAAAAAAATTTTTATGAACCGCACCCCTAGAAAATTTAAAAAAAATCACGAAAAAAAAAATTGGTTCAAGCACTGACGTGAAGTCAGAAGCTTTTGCGCGTATGTTCTATTGTCCATTCTTCTGTATTGGACACCCTTAATCGAATTTACCATGGTAAATTATGTTGTCCATTCTCCTGTATTGGACACCTAATTCGAATTTACCATGGTAAATTCGAATTAAACGTGAATTATAACACTAACAATAACACTAGTGTGTTATTTGTTACTTGTCTAAAATGACATTTATAATGAAAGTCATGTGTTGGATAAATATATTTTTTTTCCACTCGAGAGGAAAAACCTTTCATAGGCCCACCCTGAGAGGGTCCGCTTCTCTCAGGAGTGTGAGACTCCAGATGTTGATGGCTACTCACTAAAAAACCTCTCGCACGTTCCTTGGAGTAGTTCTTTGTCCTGCCCTTACACCGTCTCTTAACAAAAGAGTTGAGCTGCAATAAGCGGCCTTCATAGTTGATGGGACCTGATGACTAGAAGTGATCCGAGCAACACCGCTTTCTGCATTCTGTGGGCTAAATCCACGGCCCAAGATTTTCAGGCCGGAATAATCTTCAATTCAGTCACGTAGTTCGCTCTCATTCCGCCTAGGCATCCTATGATTAGTATTACCATCCTAACCTTATGCCTTGGATACAGGATCCCCAGTTCGAACATTAAATCCTTGTATTTCTCCCTCTTCTGTTCTTCTTTCATCACCACATTATTTTCTGCGGGGGAGGAACATTCGACGACAAACAATTCCTTGAGTTCTTTGTCCAGCAGAAGTATATCTGGCTTTATGGCATAGATCTGCCGAATTGTTGGAATCGCATAGGTCCAGTAAATGCGAGCTCTGCTATTTTCAACAACTGCTTCAATCTCCAGAGGCACGTATGGTAGCACTGATTCCTTGCCTATACCATAAACCTCTCTCAGATGGAAGTACAGAATTCGGAGTGCCGCATTGCGTCTTTCCACATATCCTAGCATGGACTCTGCAAGCAGACAGAATGTGCATAATAGTTTCTTGCTGGCTGTGGCATGCTCTGCACGTTGAGGGGGTGTTCACTTTCATGATGTTCTTTTTATACCATCTGGTATTTATAACCCCATCTTGACAAGCTATAACAAATCCCTCCGTTTCCGACTTGAGTCCAGCGGACTTCAAAAAGGCGAAGGATAATTCTTCCGACAGGCCCTGATCTTTCAAACTCCTGAAGTATATGGAGTGCAGGTGTTTACTCATGTGATCTTCGAGTAGTTTCTTCAGTTGTGCTCTCTGCCAACTCTTCTTTGGTCTGTTGGCGAGATAGGTGTTCTTGATTGTTCATGATCGATGGATATGCCGGTTATACAGAGCTTCTCCAAAGCTCTCTGACCAGCCCTAAATAGGAAAGCTCCTTGATTCCTGATTTCATTCTGAGCCACCATTTTCAGAAGCGGGTCCTCGCTTCTCAATATCATTATTGCCATTTCCAACGTTTGTTGATGGCGTTGGTATTCCAAACTTTGCAAACATCTGCCTCCCTGCGTGGAAGGTATATCCTTTGAATCGAGCAGTTATTATGCAGGCTACGATTCATGTTCATCACTTCACGAGTGGTTCTATCTAGCTCGAGAATTTCATTCACTGTCCAGTTAACTATCCCGAATGAGTAGGTGATTATTGGTACTGCCAAGCTGTTCGTAGCAGATAATTTATTTTTCCCGGACAGCTGTGATTTCCATATATCTCGGATCTTCTTTTTGTAGCTAGCTGTTGAGGCATCCTTGATTTGTGTTGTGCACCTCGTTGTTTCATCACAAGGAATTTATATGTTTCTTCCTCTTCGAGGTGTCAAATGCTTATTCCCCCTTCTAGGTCGATATCTTCTCCTGTTTCTTCAGTTCTTTCTGTGCTTGGATGAAAAACAGCACATTTGTCCAAACCGAATGACATTCCTTTTGCTGAGGTGTATTCGGTATAACGATATTCAGTAGCTGTTGTAGTGCTGCAATGGAAGAAGCGTACAGTTTTAAGTCGTCCATGTGAAGTAGATGTAAGATCAGATGTTCTCTTCTGCCTGGTGGCCCATCCTTGTACCCTATTCTGCTTGCCCTCAACTCAGATGTTAACGGTAGAAGTGTTATGCAGAACAATAACGGGCTTAGCGAGTCTCCTTGAAATACGCCTCGCCTAGCTGTATCTCACCCATCCAGTATAAGCGGTCCGACCTACGGATCGGACGGCGAACTTAGATTTCCATAACGCCATGATGTTTATCATCGCATGGACGATGTTAGGGTGTACTTTGAGCATCTCTAGCAGCCGTATTATCAAGCTGTGCGCCGATGTGTCAAATGCTTCCGCGTAATCTAACCATGATGTATGTAGTGTTTCGCATCTTGACAAACTTTTGTCTATAAGGAGGTTGTCTTTGCACCCCTGTACTCCTTTCCTCACTGCTCTTTGCTCGTGGAGTTGATTCCACACTGGTCCAATGGATTCCAGAATCCGATGTTGAAGAACACTTGTGAGAATTTTATACAACGTATTCAGACACGTGATTGGGCGATAGTTCTTTGGCTGTCCTAGATCACCGGATTTCAGTATCAGTGCAGTTCTGCCCTCTACCAACCATGAAGGAATTGGCTCACGGTGAATTACTATTTCACTGAACAATCTAGCTAGGTGCAAGTGGGTAGCTGGAAAGTTCTTCCACCAGTAGTTCTGAACGCCATCCAGTCCAGGTGCCGTGAAATCATGCTTGTTCTTCAATGCATGTCTTCAGTTGTTATTTCAGTCAGCTCTTCAGTTTGTTGCAGATTTTCATCACATAATATCTGGAATCTGTGAAGTGCTGGAGTATCCCTAGTTTCCGCTGGTCGCTCGTACAAATTTTTTCCAGAAATCTTCGACTTCATTCGATGGTGGTGGGTTTTTTACCTCTACTTGTTTAGGTCGAAATAACTTTGAAGGTTCGGGGGTGAAGGTGTTGTTATCTTCTATCCACCTTTGCCTCTTGATCAGCTTCTTCCTTGCCGCCGCAAGTGATCTTATTTTATCGACAGCTTTCTGCTTCAATAGATTTATGGTAGGCAGGCTCATCGTACGATGCAACGCACGCAGCTCACCCATCATGTCCTCTATTTTCATGCCTGGCTTCAGTTGTCCTTTCATAACATCTATGATACATTGATACCAAGATGCTTGCTGTCTAACGGTTCTTATCTTCTTGTCTAGATTAATCAATCTTGACTTATGTTTGTCCTCCTTTGATGTTGTTCTTCCTAGTGGGCACAGAAGTGAAGCAGCTGCTCTCACTGCAGCTACAACATCTTCTAGCGAACAGCCCTCCTTTAGGTGATCGTCGATTATAATATTCATCGCGGCTAGATCTCGCTTTCAGCCTTGTGGTCCTCGTTAGGATTCCCTACTGCCGCCTCAAATGCTTCTCTTCTATTGGCGAATAGGTCTGGAACATCTCTCACCTGCTCCATGTCCGGTGCTGCGACTTCGTAACTTCGCAATCCAGGCATAAGAGATTGGATGTTTGCAGCATCTCTCACTAGCCTCTCATCCCGTTCTTCTCTCCTCTGATTCGTCAAATGTTGCTGTTGGTTTGGAGCATCTCTCACCTGCTCTTCAGCATGTTCTTCTATACCCTCTGACTCTTGATGCTGCTGCAAGATTCCCGTCTTCTTGAGATGGCTCACCTGGTCTTGTAGGTTTTGCTGCGTCATGAAGTTTAGATCTGGCAGATTCTCACACCACAGACCATGCAGTCTACCCATGTATCCCCTTCTTTCTGGTCTCGATCTTCGGTATATCACAGACAGTTGTTCGTGTTGCTCGGGTGTCCACTTGTGACGTCCCCTTTGTGCGGCCTTGTTACTGTTGCCCGGTCCGACTACGGGTTGCTCTTGCGAGCGATGATTCCCTATGCGACCGACAACTTGCTCTCTCTCCTCCTCGATGTCCTCGTCGGAAGCTGTAATTTCTTGTATGACAGGCGCCCGCCTCCACAGCATCTTGCCGTTGGTAGTTCGCATGCTGTCACGTCCAGCACCAACCCCAGACGGATAAATGTAATTATTACTCTTATTATTATTATTATAAAAATATAAACTTGAGGCCTTGGCGCCAGTTCTTGAACTGATTTAACCCTTTACTGCGCAACGTAGCATATATGCTACGCTAGCTTTCATACTTTTTATTTCGGCAAACGATTCATATTAGAGAAATCTATGAAGATTACTTTACTCGTAAACTAATATGCTTCATAATTCATAGATTACTACATAAGTGGAGGTCTATCTAACGGTAAATGCCAGTTTAAAATACAAACGTTAATAGACAAGTGAGAGAACTAGAATTTGACTAAGTTTTTTGATTTCCTGTAGGTCAATTTCGGAGTGAATTTGTGTAAAAAAAATATAGGGAGCTTGAATATGGTAAGTAGTATTACAAAATCATATTTTCGTAAAAATAAAATCTAGCTAGAAGTTTTTAGCGCTTTTTGAATGAGCGTTGCATTTATGCTACAATGCCCCGTTGAGCATGAAATATTTTCATTGGAGTGTAGCATATCTGTAATAGTGCCCATTGTAGATCCGACGAGAAGAATTTACATTGTCTTATATTTTTTCAGAAAAACGCATCGAAAAACTAAATTCTGACGCTGGCGGAGCTTGAAATACTTCGCTGATCATTTATCAGAACTCAGTGAAGATAGATAATAATTTTCTCAGGAGATGATGCAGATGACGTTCTTCTTCAAGATTGAGGAAACCTTCTGCCTTGTGATACTGAAATTGAAAGTGATGAACTTTTGGACATGGACAAAATGCCAATATTGTATAATTTTTCACCGGATCCTCCCAACGGATCTGATTTCTTGGAAATCATATCACCTGAAGATCCATCAACGTCAGAAAACGTAAAAATCATTAGCGATCTCATCAAAAACGCAAGAACGTAGAAAAAATCGCTGATGTGGAAAAAAAAAATCTGCGTAAGAACCAGAAGAAAGTAAGAGATATCTCATCAAAGCTGGAATGGAGGGATGAAAACTACATACAGATATATAAATCAGCTGCATTCAAAGCACTTATATAGTATAGAAAGCAGGTAGACAACTTCTAAGACGACTATAGAGACGGTAACTCAAAGGGCATTGTAGCATATCTGCAACATGAAAAAAAATCACAAAAATAGACTAGTTTTTTACATCTGGATTTTTTTCAATATTTTTCCCGATATCTGAAAGCATTTCTGGAACTCATATAATTTTTTCGAAAAAAAATAAAAAGTTGCGCAGTAAAGGGTTAAGCAAATAAATATACAGGGTGATTCAAAACTCGATTTTTGCCCTTATTTTCGGGATATCAGACTTCAAAATTTCTACATGTAATCAATTTTCAACTTTAATACAATATGATATAAAAACACAAAAATAATTGAATCAAATGTTCAAAAATATCAGCATCGATACAGTCTTGGCAACGCAAAATGAGGGAATCGTATATTTGCATATTTTGCCTATTTTGAGTGCATTAATAATTCGTTCCATTAATTGTATTGTATTGTATATTAATAATAATATAATTCGTTCCATTAATTGTATTTTATTGTATATTAATAATAATATACAATACAATACAATTAATGGAACGAATTATTAATGCACTCAAAATAGGCAAAACATGCAAACAGTATAAACTGATCCTCCTAGGTCTTCCCCAAGAAGACCCCTCAAGAGCTCTGGAAGAGCTTGGGTGAGTGGGGAAGTTGTTTTAAATGCCTCCATACAAAATAATCCAAAGGATTCAAGTCAGGTGATCTCGCGGGCCATAGCACCTTATCACGCCGACCAATCCATCTCCGACATTAAAAGTTGGCATTCAGACGAATGCCCATGCGTACCTGAAATTTTTATAAAACGATCTAGTAAATTTGCTAGAAAAATTTCCTGTGAATTTGGTATACAATAATCGTATGTGGTATCAGCACGATGGGGGACCACCGCATGTGGGATAAAATGTAGTCGCCTGGTTAAACCAAACTTTTAATAAGAGATGGATTGGTCGGCTTGGTTAGGTGCTATGGCCTGCGAGATCACCTAAGTTAAATCCTTTGGATTATTTTGTACAGGGGCATTTAAAAGAACTTATTTACAGTGGAAATTAATATCCAAGAACAATTAATGGAACCAGTTATTAATGCAGTCGAATCCACTCAAAAACAGGCAAAACTTAGCATACAATTCCCTCATTTTGCGTTGCCAAGACCCAAATGTCTGTAATTTTCGAATTTTATGTCGAAAATGGTCTCAAACGTTTGGGTTCGACTCCCCGATGAAGAATTCGATAACTTGAGAACGTAACTTCAAATTTTCAGGGTAGGTGGCGAATCGCAATACGACGGACAAGTTTTTTAATGGTTATAATAGGCCCAATGCTTTCCGAGTAATAATTTTGTTTTCAACCAATATAAATCCGATCGAATTGAAACTTGGCGTTGACGAATATATCCCTAAGCACGTTTGTGAAATTTTGTGAGAATCGTATCACTAGAAAATTTTAAAAAAATTATTAAAACATATTATTTATGTCACGATAACCTGAGAACGGAAAGAGATAGCGACTTGAAATTTACAGGTTAGGTTGTGCATCTGAATGCGACATTTGAGTTTGTCTATAGGCAAAATCGACCAAACGGTTTTGGAGTTATACCCATCTGAAATTTGGTTGTTATTTCCTCAATCACTCAAAAAATACAAAACCGATCCAATTCAAACATGGTTGTTAGTTGTAGAATGCCAACGCGAAAATTCTTGCAAAATTCCGTGAGGATCGTATCACTAGAAAATGTTTTAAAAATCATTGAAAAAAATTCTGTATATCAGAAACTATTCATCTGACATAGCTGAAATTCCTAACTCTGCTACCAAGTTCCAAGTTTGAATACGATCGGATCTATATTGTTGGAGATTCGAGCAGCCTTGTGTGAGTTCAGTAGCTGGATGGGTGACCGTTGCCTCGATAACTCTCGAACCAAAGGAGATAGGGACTTTTTTCAGGGTAGGTTCCGCATCTAGATGGGACAGTTAAGTTTGCTGTTGGCCATAATCGGCCCAACGGTTTCGGAGTTATACCCATCTGGAATATTATTTTCTCGATAACTGAAAAAATATAGACTCTATCGAATTTACCATGGAAAATTCGATTAAGAGTGTCCAATACAGGAGAACGGACAATAGAATTCACCATGGTAAATTCGATTAAAAGTGTCCAATAAAGGAGAATGGAGAATAGAACATACGCGCAAAAGCACCTGACATCGCGTCAGTGCTTGAACAAATTTTATTGAACATTTGATTTAATTATTTTTGTATTTTTATATTATGTATTAAAGTTGAAAATTGATGATATACAGAAATTTTAAAGTCTGATATCTTGGAAACAAAGCCAAAAATTTCATTTTACATTCTTTATCAAGAACATCAACCTGTATACGTTCCTTAATTTTTCCCCTCGAGTTTTGAATCACCCTGTATACTAAGATAAAAATATCTTGAAAATGAACAACACTTCCTCTTTTACGCTCATTATGGTTGATGAATTTTTTAGTGTTCACGTACAGGGTGAACTATATTAACAAAGATAGCAAAAAATGTCCAAAATTAACCTAATCCGGTCCCGATTTTTTCAATTTGGGAAACAGCAGACCAAAGCGTGATATAACCCCAAAGTATAAAATCTATCAGATGATTTATTCAAGATTTACTGCACTTTGAAATTTAACTCAATGTCCAAAAATCACTGTATACCCAAAACCAAGGGCCTCAGGCTATTAAATCCCTTGATATGAGGCTGTTAAATCCCTTGAGATGATCTCAGTTTATGGTTTCCGTTTGTCGTATTCCTCCTGAGACAGCCTGTATATGAACCCTGTAATGTAATTTAAAGTTATCATCCTTATATATAAGTTTATATAAATATATAACTGGGATCGATACATATTTACAGCGCTGGCATTGAAAAAAATATTTTAATGATAAATCCAAAATAATTTCTAGAAATCCGATATCCATATCAGTTGTGTTGATTGAACATGCCCAGGATTTATCATACAGGAAATCGTGAAGTCTGTGCAGTTGTTTGATGCAAACCTCAAACATTCAAGGTGAGGCAACAGTTGACGAATGAATCGAGATCCACACATAACACGATCATCGTGGAAGTAGCATGCGTAAAGGAATGAAAACAAAATAGTGAAATCCGAGATCTTTTACTGAATGACGCCTCTGAATGAAAAATTCAAACGTGGCCAGCATGAGTATTTCTAGTATTTGATATAGTTTCAAAGGACTTTAATATTGCCTTCTGGACAGTGTACTATGTGTTTATAGTGTTTCATCCCTATTTTATAGAGGAGAAGAAGGTATGTTGTGTTTATATAGCTTATGTCATTAAAGGTATACCTACATTACCTACCTACCCGACAACTTGTTGGTTTTGACTTGGTTCTGATTTGATATTTTTCAATGATTTCATCTTAGCTTCTGTTCAATTCGTTGATTTGATATCTAAAATAACTATGTGTATTGTCATTATCCTTTTATAAAACGATTATGTCAAATATATGTTGAGATTAGGAATTAGTAAAGAGCGCTTTGAGTTTATCATTTTCACAAATATTAATACTTACAGCTAGAATTCATCGGTGGAATTTTTTTCCGATGCACGACACACCCTGGAATTTTCACATTTTCCATTTCGAACTAGGTTCGTATAACTCGAGTAATGAACACTGCAAATTTCACACGAGGGTTCATTTTTTGCGCGCTATTCACCAGGAACAGCTTACTATCGTTTTACCCAAATGTCTGTATTTTTGGATTTTTTTTGTTACGGCCGAAAATGGTATCAAACGATTGGGTTGGACCCATGAATAATCCGAGGTCAAATCCATTTCTTTCGGTCCGTCTGTAACTACTCTCCAACGAAATGAGTTAGGGAGTTGAACATTGCAGGGTAGGTTTGTGCATAAATATTTCGGTTGAGTTAATTTCCAGCTTTTGCTCTGATTATTTCTGAAACTACTCATTCGATCTAACTGAATTTCACTACAAAGTTGTAGACTTCATAAATACGCGAAGTTTTATATCGATTGGAGGACTAGGAACAGAAAAATAAAATTTCAAAAATTTGATTATTTTTGTTTCCCGATAAATACTGATCTGATCGGTAGTTAGATGAAAAACATCGACACGAAGAATTATGCGAAATTTTGCTTAAAATTTCGAATCTACATATTGAATTGAGTCTAATTTTGGCATTTATTTGACCAATAACCACCTCTTGGTGAGTGCAAAATATCATGGAAAAAATTGGTTCAAGCATTGACGTGAAGTCAGAAGCTTTTGCGCGTATGTTCTATTGTCCATTCTTCTGTATTGGACACCCTTAATCGAATTTACCATGGTAAATTATGTTGTCCATTCTCCTGTATTGGACACTCTTACTTCGAATTTACCACGGTAAATTCGAATTAAGTGTCCAATACAGGAGAATGGACGACATAATTAACCATGGTAAATTCGATTAAGGGTGTCCAATACAGAAGAATGGACAATAGAACATACGCGCAAAAGCTTCTGACTTCACGTCAATGCTTGAACCAATTTTTTTTTTCGTGATTTTTTTTTAATTTTCTGGAGGCGCGGTTCCTAAAATTTTTTTTTTCGTCATTTTTTTCAAATTTTCTAGGAGTACGGTTCTTACAGAATTTTAAACACGTCTTTGTGTTGATTTTCTACTACTAGTTACCAAGCTTCAATTCAATCGAATATTTATTTTTTGAGTTATCAAGGAAACAATATTCCAGGTGAATATAACTCGGAAACCGTTAAACCGATTATGCCCAAAAACGAACTCAACTCTCCCTTTCGGATACGCAACCTACCCTGAAAATTGCAAGTCCCTATCTCCTTTGGTTCGAAAGTTATCGAGGCAACGGTCACCCATCTACTGAACTCACACAAGAATGCTCGAATCTCCAACAATATTCAACCGATCGTATTAAAACTTGAAACTTGGCAGTAGAGTTAGGTAATGAACGCTCTTGCAAAATTTCAGCAATTTCAAACGTATAGTTACTGATATATAGAATTTTTTTTTTATTTTCAATGATTTATTAAAAATTTTCTACAGATGCTATCCTCACCAAATTTCGCAAACATTTTCGCGTTGGCATTCTACATCTAATAACCATGTTTGAATTCAATCGGTTCAGTATTTTTCGAGTAAATGAGGAACAAAAAACCACCAAATTTCAGAAAATTTCAGATGGCTATAACTCTGAAACCGTTTGGTCGATTATGCTCATAAACAAACTCAAATGTGGCATTCATATGCACAACATAACCTGAAATTTTCAAGCCGCTATCTCTTTCCGTTCTCAGGTTATCGTGACAAAAAAAATATTTTTTAATAATTTTTTTAAAATTTTCTAGCCATACGATTCGCCCAAAATTTCACAAACGTGCTTAGGTTCATATTCTACAACTACTCACCAAGTTTCAATTCGATCGGATTTATATTGGTTGAAAACAAAATTATTACTCGGAAACCACTGGGCCGATTATGCCCATTAACGAACTTGTCCGTCGTATTGCGATGCGCCACCCACCCTGAAAATTTCAAGTCGCTAGCTCTTTTCGTTCTCAAATTATCGTGGCAACGGACGGCCGGACGGACAGAATCAAATTTGACCTCGGATTCTTCATCGGGGAGTCAAACTTGATCGTTTGAGACCAATTTCGTCAAAAAATTCGAAAGTTACAGACATTTGGGCAAAACTATAACGCGATGTTCCCCAGAACATACGCGCAAAAAGACCCTGAGATCCACAAAAGCAATCCTAATGTATAATTTTGAATACTGGGCAAATTATTTGTGTTGTTTTCGAAGTGAATCATAATCTATTTATTGCGATACGTATTATATTATGCAAAGGGGAACTAATTGAAATATGGAAGAATTGTGAAATCCTAGGTGAGCTCATTTTAATGTGAAATCGTGAAATGCGTGAAATCTTGTTTTGGGAGTCCCTCGTACGCAGGATTGTTTTGAAGTAACTTTACATTTCCGTCTTTTCTTACTCGGATCTATATATATATATATATATATATTCTTTTGAACTTGAGCATTACAATTTGTTTTGTATCTAACAATAAAGCATGTGTATGAAAAAAGTGTTAGCAGAGGTTAGTGTAACGGGGTACCATATAATTTGATATAATATGATACCAGAGCTTAGGGAAAAAACCTCAGCAAAAAAACCCTATCTCCCCGTTAGTGTTGTGATTTATGAAAATTGAAATTGTTAACAAAATATGCTGAAATATTAAATATTGAAGGGCATCTTTTTCTTCATTCCTTCTTCCTTCAACAAGCAGAGAAGATTCTCCAAGGATCTATATAAAGGGGTGATCGAATAAGTATAAGTACAGGCTCGATTGATAAAATGTATGAACGATGTATGGAATTTAAAAGTTTCTCAAAATTCGTATGAAAATTGAGTGACTGAGGAAGGCATGGGTGTAACAATATGCGAGGGAGGACCTCTGTAAAGCAAAATCCACCTAGTGATTCACAAGCTCAAGCCCCATGTTTTGCCAATTGTCCTGCGAGCAATCGTGAGGGTTTTCTTTCCCTTGGCAACTGTTGCTGAGAGTTGTGCGTTCCAGGTTAGCTTGGTATCAAGCATAACGCCCAGATACCGTACCTCATCAGCCAGGTTTAGTTGCACACCCATGAGTTTGGGGGCTTTAATTCCCTCCAAATTCCAAAGTGTGAACGGTATAATAACTGCTTTTGAGCGGTTAACCATGAGGCTGATCCTCTCCCACCAGCTTTCTACCATTTTCATAGCCTGGAGAGTTAACTCCGAGACTACCGAACTCAGAACTACAGACAACTACCTTTGGAATCTTTCCTCGGATTAATATGCAGATGTCATCCGCATAACCCTTGGTGTAAAATCCACTGTTATTCAGTTTCACCAAGAGCCAGTCCACCCCAAGGTTTCATAGCAGCGGGGAGATTACTCCCCCCTGAGCTGTGTCCATAGTCACAGTAACACTTAAGGTTTCACCGAACAACGACGTCTGTGTCTGCCTGCCATGCAGTGTGGAGCTGATCCACCTGCAGCAGGTTTCGTCTACTCCATGCTTCTCCACCACCTTAAGCATAGCATGACAAGTGGTGTTGTTAAATGCCCACTGTATGTCGAGGAAGGTTCCAAGTGCCACTTCCTTGTGTTCAATCGTCTCCTCTATCCTAGAAACCAGATGGTGTGAGGCCGGGTTACACGATCTACCCACACGGTAAGCATGTTGGTTGCAGTGCAGTGGCCTCTCTAAATAAAGGTTTGCCTCACATATATCCCCATCAATTTCTTCAGTGCGTTCAAAGTTAAGGACGAGAGGGTAATGGGTCTATACGCCTTCGGTTCTAAAGGACTTAGTCCCGCGGGACATATCCAAATGCCACTCTTGCCCGAAAAAGTCTGCACAAAAGCGGTCCGATAACGTCCCAGCCCTGCTGCAGTAATACAGGAAAAATCCCTGATGTTGCTTGTCGAGCTATGAATTGTTCACTAGATTTAAATCCCATCGAACATGTCTGGAATATAATGGGGAGGAGACTGTCCACTTTGCAACATCCTCTGACTCTTGTCAGTTAATCCAAGAAGTTCAAGTTGCTTGGAGCGACGTGTCACAGGCAGACATCGATCATCTATCTCGTTTTATCCATGCCAAGACGTGTAGGTACAGGAGAGTTTTCTATTTTATTTAACCAAATTGAGACAAATTCATGTCAAACTTTGTATTTTTGGCGCTCTTGTTTCTCGGAACAGAGTGCTTATCAATTTGTCCAAATATCTGTAATTTTCGAATTTTTGGCTGAAAATGGTCTTGTACGATTTGATTCGACTCACTGATCAAGAAACCGTGGTCGAAATCGATTCTGTCCGGCCGTCCATTAACACGATAACTCTCGAATGGAATGAGCTAGACAGTTGAAATTTTCTGAGTAGGTTTGGGAGATAAAGATCTCGGTTAAGTTCGTTATTGGGCAAAATCAGCCGGATGGTTTCGGAGTAACGAAACAAAACATTTTTTTTACATGACAAATTTTGAATTAAATTGAGAGATTCAGTTTCATCATAAGAATCCATTGATATAATTTTCAACTCTAACAAGCTAATACTTCCGGAGATATGATTTTTCAAAATTTCAATAGTATATCGTATTTCTGCTTTTACAGAATGTCAAATGTATTTCTGATTTAACAGACAAAGTATGATTGAATGGAAAATGACCAATTATAGGATATTATAATTACTCCTACCCTATATGCCCTTGGATAATCCACATGATGATGAAAATAGATAATTTGGTAAGTTTATCAAATTGGGTTCAGAATATCTTGAGTGAAAACAAAATTGGAATATTGGCTAAGTTTCAATTGATATAATATTATTTTCAGATGAGATTTAAGGAATGAATAACTCGGATAAGTTCGTTATTTAATTTTAATTTAGTTCCTTTTATGATGCAGTTCTATTATAAGAATCCAGTGATATCATTCCCAACTCTGAGAAAGCAATAATTTCGGAGATGAATGTCAAAATTTGAACAAGAGCGCCAAAGCTCCTGTCCACAGGACTTTCCCACTTTTTAGTTTTATTTCGGATAACATGTTAATAGAATCTCCCGTAAATGTGATCGTTTTTTTCTTGAAGTAAAACTTTCAAATTAACAAACAATCAAGTTGAGAAAATTATTCCTCCTGGACACTTCTAATGCCACTGAGTCTACGATATGAATAATCTTGATCTGTTCAAGGTGTCATTTACTTCCAGCATTATGAAAAACGAATGTTGTTATGTTGTTAGAACATCTCTTCATATTCTCTTCCATTCAATAGTTCATTTTCAATATACACACTGGAAGTAGACCTTGTGTGTGAGCGTTTCATATCACAAAGATTGATTTTTTGTACCATTAGTCATTATGTATGAGTAATATTGAGATATCATAATAATTACATTAAAACATAACTTGTATGTTGAGTCCATTGAACACTGTAAGGGTCAAACTACACGGCAGGAGTTTTTGCGATGTAATTTTCGCGTCCTGATTTCCGCTGAATATTGCGGTATAAACTGATCACGTTTTTGCGCGCTTGTTACACCAGGAACAGCGTGCTATCGTTTTGCCCAATTCTCTGTATTCTTGCCCGAAAATGGTCTCAAACGAATGGGTTCGATTTACTATTTCATTTATATATTCCGGGGTTATATTCAATTCTGTCCGTCCATAAGCACGATAACACTAGAATGAAACGAGTTAGAGAGTTGGAATTTGCAGGGTAGGTTGAGGCATACATATCTCGGTTAACTCAACACCAGCTATCGCCCCATTTTTGGGAAGCACCATTTTTGGGAAGCGCCATTTTTGGGAAGCGCCATTTTTGACAGATTCCTTCAATGCTTTTACAGAAAAGTGGAATTATCATTTAGTTAGGTCAAAGTATCTACTTCCCTTATTTACAGTCAGATGACTCCCAGGAACAATAAAATAAATGAGACTGTTTCAACAAGTCGGCACTTGTCAGGTCTGTTGAGGGTGTTATGCGTTATAGTGATTTCAATATATTTCTGTCTAGATAATTATAATTGAAGCGTTTAGAGCAAAAGTGGTCTAAGCCACATTTTCTCTAAAATTTAGTAAGTAGCAAGAATGACCCTCAAATAAAGCGAATTTTCTGATACAATACCGACCCAAGCAATTTTCGACCATTCAGCACAAGATGTCGCACATAAATTCACTTTTGCACAGATAGTCGGTTCAAATTTGCTGAAGAAAGACTGACCCACTTCTGCATTGTGCCATGTCCAATATCCTATGAGTTACGTGAAACCAAATAAATTAAAAAACTTAAAGAATCGCCTCTAATAATTACGTGATCAAGTTTCAAAAATGAGCAAATTTTTCTTCTGCTATTTTCTCTATAATCAATATTTTGGGCTCAAGCAACTTTTGGCTCTGAGCGCCTCAGTTATGCCATTGCAGTTTAATGCTTGAATAATGTATTGTTCGATACGGAGTTAAATTGAACTGACTCCCATCGTTATTTATTGGCAATTTTTTGCTGATTTTGCTGTCCCAATTTTGGGACATTGGCTGGAAGTGATAATTATGAGTGGCAAACAATTTCTAACTTTCCGTTACATTTGAAGATCCAAAATTTTGCAAAGATGGACAATCGTCACAATAGTGACAATTTTCGAATTTCAGAATAACTATCAACAAAAAATAATTCTGAAGATTTTCGCTTGGTCTCTGAAGAAGGGGTCTAGGCTCCGAAACGTTACGAAATAGTTGTTTTATCGTTGATGTTGTTTTTCAGGCAACATTGTTCTATAAATTACTTGTGAAAAATTTCTTGTGTTTCTAACGCAGAAGCAATTCACAAAATTATAATTTTATTATTTTATACATATTTTTCAGAGTTTGGGACAGAAAACCCAGAAAGGAAACATTTAATAATGACATAAGATATGACCAAATCGGTCATTTATTATTTCTCACTAAGACACAAAGGAGATGTGCCTTTTGCAAAAAGAACCACTAGAATTTGTGGAAAACGCGAAGTACCACTACATTATATCTGCTTTCCATAAAAAATGGGTTTTTTCAACAAAGCACTTTTTTTTTGTTCTGTATATTTTTGATATAAGTTTATTGAATACATTTTTCTATTATAGCAGTTGAAAGTCCCTTCGGTCCAAAATATATCATTTTATCCCCTTTCTGCCATCGTCCCAACATGCTATTTTTCTGGAAATTGAATTTTCGAAAATTTTAGGGAACTTGTCTTTGGCGAGCACTTAACAACCAGTTTAATGCAAACAAATCTAACTTTTTCATTCTATTTGAGTTCTGGCTGGTATTGGGAAGCAAAATCCGCCGAGTGGCTTCGGAGTTATGGCCATTTGAACTTTTTTTCCGAATATTTCCGAAATTCAACCTCATTCGACCTAACTGAGATTGAGCATCAAGTTGTAGATTTACGACCTGAATATTTATGCTCAATTGTGTATTGATCGGATATCTAGGGACTCGAAAACTATTGATCTGATCTGTTTAGGGACCAAAATGTCTGACATTTTGTAGGCCTTTATTGATATAATTAAAGTCAAAATGGACATATTTTCAATTTTAAGTATTTCTGAGTGTTCCCGAATATATAAAACAGAATATTATTGTTGATATGAAAAATTTACAATATGCTAGGGGATATGACTATTGTACGTTCGTCAACCTGTAATTTTATTGACATAAATGTCGAATATTTCGCCATGTTTTATGCAGAAAACACGTTATTTTGTTTAATAATTATCAGAAAAAATGGGTTCAAGCCCTGTGGACATGAGCTTTCTAGCGCTCTAGTTCAAACAGACAAATTATATCTCCGAACGTATTGGTTTCTCAGATTGGGAATTATATCAATGTATTCATATGATAAAACTGCAACCTAAAGGAAATTCAATTCAAATAATAGTTTATTTATCAAGATTAATTGAGCAATCATGAGAATCAGAACTGCACCATGGAAGAAATCAAATTAAATCTGGCCAATTTTGCCCAATAACGAACTTAACCGAGATATTCATCTCCCTAAACTACTCTGAAAATTTCAACTACCTACCTCATTCCGTTCGAGAGTTATATCTATGTCTATGGATGAAAAGCAGTCTCACTACTCTCAGATCTCTTACTTCATGTTCCGTTCCGAAATGTAAGAATTTTCTGAGAAAACCTAATTTCGGAGCAAACAACTGAGATTTTTCTCACTTCGCTCACAATTCTTCGATTGATTAGATAATGTCATGTCTCAGGAACATCATTTGACATTATGACAATTCATACATAGAATAATATCATTCTGCGACAACGTTGTAATACGATTTATTATTGAAATTTTGAAAAATCATATCTCCGAAAGTATTAGCTTGTTAGAGTTAAAAATGATATCATTGGATTTTTATGATAAAACAGCTTATTGAAAAAAATTTAATTTGGAATTTGCCTTGTAAAAAAAAATTTTTTTTTTGTTACTCCGAAACCATCTGTCCGATTTTGCCCAATAACGAACTTAGCCGAGATATTTATCTCCCAAACCTACTCTGAAAATTTCAACTGTCTAGCTCATTCCGTTCGAGAGTTATCGTGCCTACGGCCGGACCGGCCGGACGGCCGGACAGAATGAATTTCGACCACGGATTCTTGATCAGTGAGTCGAACCAAATCGTTTAAGACCATTTTCATCGAAAAATTCGAAAATTACAGACATTTGGGCAAATTGATAAGCACTCAGTTCCGAGGAACTAGAGCGCCAAAAACAAAACAACAAATATTATATCTTACATAAAACTTCATAAAACGATTGAATAAAACGTGACGAATATATGACATATGACTATAAAGTTGCAGATTTCGTTGGTTTGACAAACGTATAAAAGCCAAATCCCCTAGGATATTGTATTTTTGTTCATATCAACAATAATATTCTGTTTTATATTCGGGAACACTCAGAAGTCCTTAGAATTGAGAATTATGTCCCTTTTGACTTTGAATCATATCAATAAAGGCCTACAAAATGTCAGACATTTTGGGCCCGACACTAGTTGTGGCAACATTGAATTGAACTAATGGAATCCTCTGTTGATCGTATATGACTAGAAAAAATGTATTTTGCTGAGTACGGTGCTTGAAATTCGGAAACCATATATAGGACTGATTATTATTTCGGCATTTAGGTCATTAACAATGCCCTCTAGGAGCGTGCAAAATGTCAAACAGACCCCTAGGAACCTCGAAAATAAATCTCAATGTAAAATTCTAAATACTGTTCAAATTATTAATCATTAGTTTTCAATGTCGTGAATCATGGAAACATCTGCTCATGTTCATCGCCATCGGTTTTTGCGCAGTTGATGAAAGAACTAAAAGGATTTTGCGTATAAAGGGGTGATTCGAAAGTGGATGAACAGTGTGTTGAATTTTGAAATATTTGTGCGAAAGTTGAGCGATTGATGAAGACAAGGGTGACACAGCCAGTAGATACTGAAAGAACATTATCACTCCCATGGCAATTCTTTGTGCGTGTGACTCAGTTTCGGGGAAAGGTGCTGTTTCCGAGGTGGAGTGTCCATACCTTGGCCACAGAACACAAATAATAGCTTTGGCTAAATAAAAGCCTTGGCCCTAAGGCCGATTTTGAAATTCAGGCTGCTTCGTTCGGGTATTTTTCGTTCTGCGCATGAGCAGACTAAAAAGGTTATAAATCCTTAGTTTCAGCATGAGAGGGGTGGGCTTTTGTGTGTAAGGCTCATTAGTATATCATTAGTATATGACGAAACGATAATTCCTAGCTGTTAATTATAGAAAGGACGATTTAGTTTCAGTGAAAAGTGAAGGTCTCAATAAACTCCAAGTCGTATACGGGACCTTATAGTGTAATTAAAGACGAAACTCCGAATGTGCTTGTCATCAAAAACGAAAAAGAGTGTCCCGCATAATAATCGAACTATGCTATGCTATTTGTTCGCGGTGTGAACTCAGATGACCTTGCACGAACGGCACGGAATGATATTGTTTATTGTTATATTATATTATATTAGTAAGATAGGTTAGTTCCCTAACTGTAGGTAGGTAGATAATTCATTTTCAAAGAAGAGAAGTAGGTTGATGACGGTTGTACAGTCAACGTAATAAATAATGTAATAAGTAGGTAGGTCTCTGAATTCCTAAAGTTGCCGGACTTATTAACCATGGTAAATTCGAATTAAGTGTCCAATACAGAAGAATGGACAATATAATTTACCATGGTAAATTCGATTAAGAGTGTCCAATACAGGAGAATGAACTATAGAACATAAGCGCAAAAGCTGATTTCACCTCAGTGCTTGAAACAATTTTTTTTTAATTTTCTAGGGGTACAAACATTAAAAATATAAATTACCATCGCCGTTACTAAATAGAGATCAAATTATGGATAATTGAATATGGCAGAGAGCAGATGCATATTTTTCTGAATAGAAGGAATTTTACTTGACCATGCGGGGGTTGCTGTTGATTGTAGCAGGTTGCGGCTTTATGTGGATTTCTTTCGGTTGGTTTTTTATTTTTTTTTGGGGTAAAATTGTATATTATTGAAAGGTTTTTTTCTGGGTTTTCTCTCCCAAACTGAAAAATATCTATAAAATAAAAATTAATTATTTTGTGATTTGCTTCTGCGTAAGAAACACAGGATATTTGTCAGAAGCAATCAATTGAACAATGTTGCCTAACAAACAACAACGAAACAACATCAACGAAGAAACAACTATATCGTAACGTTTCGGAGTCTATATCAGACTCCTTCTAATATAAATCTTAATTAGTTTGGTTTGGGGTTTGACCTTTCAATATAGGTAGACAATTGGATTTTGCATATTACTTGGTGATCGGTTTTTTTGGTTTACTTTTCGGTTTTGGATTTAACATATGCATTTCTTTTTTTTTCGTATATTTGTATGTTCTTAGGGTTTTGTTTTGAAATTGGAGTTGGGATATAGTTGCTGCTTGTAATACTCTTATGAAATAAACGTTATTATTATTATTATTATTATATTTCTGAAATTATTGGTCTCTGGGAATGATATAAATGGATTCTTACGATAGAACTACATCGTGAAAGAAATTAAATTCAAACAGACCGATGCTCCCCAATAACGAACTTATCCCCGAGATATTCATTCCTCAAATCTACTCTGAAAGTTATATTATATCAATTAAAACTTGGAAAATATTGCAGTTTTGTTTTTACTGGAGATATTCTGAACCCTATTTGATTATGTATCTTACCAAAGAATATATTTCCATCATCATATTATGGGTTATCCACGGGTATTATATTATCACCTTAAAAGTATAATATCATATCATCCTTATAATTATACGATAGCTGAGGTTATTTCATTGGTCATTTTGCATTCAATCATACTTTGTTTTCTTGAACAGGAGGTGTTTTTTATATCAAGAATAACGAACCAGAAATAATTTTGACTTTTTATCTCTCATAGGAAAATAAAATGACATGTAAGAACACAAATCATATAATAATTCATAGATAGAATAATTAAGTACAGCCTTCTGTGAAAACAGAAGTAGGTACGATTCATTATTGAAATTTCGAAAAATCATATCTCCGAAAGTATCAGCTTCTCAGAGTTCAAAATGATATCAACGGATTTTTATGGTGAAACTGCATCTTAAAAAAATCGAATTTGAAATTTATAATGTAAAAATTTCAACTGCCTAGCTCATTCTGTTCGAGAGTTATTGTAGAAATGAAATTTAAAAATTTTTAAATTTTTTTTTGACACTTTTTACGGCAACCCGATCAATACAAAACTTCGCATGCATATAAAGGTAATTATTCTACAATTTAGTGCTGAATTTCAGATAGATCGAGTGATCGGGTTCGGAAATATTAAAAAAAAATTTTTTACTAAAAACGACCAAAACTCCGGAAACGCCGTAACACCCGTAAACGAACTCGTCCGAGATATTTACGCCCCAAATCTACCCTACGAGAGTTATCGTGTTAAAGGAGGGCCGGCCGGACAGAATCGATTTTGACCACGGATTCTTGATCAGTGAGTCGAACCAAATCGTTTAAGACCATTTTCAGTCAAAAATTCGAAAATTACAGACATTTGGGCAAATTGATGAGCACTCTGTTCCGAGGAACAAGAGCACCAAAAACGGTTTTTCTAGGAAAAAAAATTGCTTCAGACGAAAATCGTAGAGAATTTTATTTTCTACAATTGTTATGCTGAATGTAAAAACAATTTGAGCTACAGGAAGGGAGAATTTCAAAAAGATACCGATTTTTGCGACCTTTGAATATCTAAAATGCTTGCTCGTGACCATATGAGACAACATTTAGAATGACTAAATGAAGGTTTTTACAAAAATTACTATTATCCCGTTTTATTCTGACCTAAGGTTAATTGGACTACACCTAGACTTTACTTGTAGAGTAAACGTTCTTCTCATAATTATTTGGATTGGGAAAATATATTTTCAAATAATATTGTAATTATTATTTCAGTTCCATATTTCTGGTCGATATGTCTCAACAAGGTCAGCAAACTACGTCGACAGTTTATTCTTCTACACATGTGGTGACATCTATTCGATGGGATCCGTCCTATATTCGAACGCTGCCTGGTATACTTAAAATATCTGAAATAGTAAGTATAGACAAAAATGCAAAAAAATCCGTTTCAATTCTGTGTGTAACAATGGATGAACCGATTGATTATTTCCAACTCCAAAGCCCATTTCAATCACCAGCTCTAGCAAGCCACAGTTTACAATTCTTGGGAAAATGGACCTAATATTTATATTGTATTTCCTGAAAAAAATTGAGCATCAATGTTGTGTAAGCAGCTTCAGCGCGCTTGGTCCTTGAATGACAATAAGATCCCACTATTTTATAACACCTTAGACTACTGACCTATATGTTTATCATATTGCCAGAGATATGTATATTTCACTGGAAATAACCATGGATATCATCCTCACCACCATGTGGATGAGATAGCGAGTTCGGCCAACCTTCAATACAATTCAACGCAGAGAACGACGAAGGCCGACGGCTGACGAAAATTTACGATTCTGATTGAGTGCATCCACTGCCTGTAGCTCGCTAATCTACCGCGCGTTTTGTCTGTGTGATATCAAACTGATAATTTAGAAAAAAATGATTCCCGTGATTTCGTCTCTATGAGAAAATTGTTGAGCTGATGGAAAAACATCAGTTCCTTCCGTACAATATCTACAATGCTGATGAGACAAGTATAACGACAGTAACCAGAAATCGAAAGTGCCTGCGGAAAAAGGTCAAAGAAGAGTAGGGGAAGTTATAAGCAGCGAACGAAGTGAACACATTACAATCATATGTGCTATGAGTGTTACTAGGTACTTCATCCCACCAATGTTCATTTTTGCCAGACAGGCAATAATACCAATATTGAAAAATTATGGACCACCTGGTACATTTATAGACCAACTCTAAGAATAGCTGGATTAATGAAGATTTATTTATCGCCTGGCAATATTTTGCAGCATATGCTGAGCCTAGTCAAGAAATTCCTGTGCTATTAATTATTTATTACCATAGCAGCCATCTCTTCCTGCCAGTATTAAATTTCTGCAAGGAAAATCACATCATAATGCTTTCGATTCCACCACATAGTTCTCATAGAACATAGCCGCTTATGTATCTCTCTATGGACCTCTGTATTATAGAATGCTTCACTAAAATCTTGTATTAGTTATGTTGAATGCTAGATGGCACCAGCGGTGCAATTTATAATATGGCGATTTATTTGATTCTGTGGTTTTAATGTTTTTTCTATAATGTAAGAAAGTAGAAGGTTAAGGTTAAAGAAGAAACGTGGTTGAGTTTCATGCTGATGTATGGGTGATATATAAATGGATAAAACTATTGAGGCTTTTCTATTCTATTATCCTTTAATAATGTTATGAGGTTATGGGCCCAGAAACGCTGAAGTGCAAGTAATAATTATATGGGCAAGGTACTGGTAGTCATTTCGAAAGGAATAAGGCAGCAACCGGAAAAAACAAGACGTTTAGGAAACGCGGGAAAAAGGCAGGAAGGTAATAAAGTTCAGTGCATTAACAAGAAAATTAAATTGAGAATATGTCTGGATTAGATAAAAGATTACACATTGAACCATTGAATAGTAATAACTATCACAACTGGAAATTCAGAATTGAATTGATACTTGCTGAAAATGATGTTCTAGTAAGCATACAGAGCGAAGCGAATTTAGAAGAGACAACCCAGAAGAAAAAGGACAATAAAGCAAAATCATTACTGGTCCAGTGTATAGAAGACTCGGAATTAGAAAGTGTTAGAGAATGTAAAACTGCATTTGAAATGTGGTCAGTATTAGAAAACAAATATGAAAAGAAAGGATTGCCTGGACAACTGTTCTTGAAGAGAAGATTATTGAGTATGAAACTCAAGGAAAGTGACTGTCCAATTAAGTTCATCGAGGAATTTGAGAAAATAGTGAGGCAGTTAAAATCAGCAAATGTGAAAATTAACGATGAAGATCTAATTTGCAATTTTCTATTGAGCCTTCCAAGTTCATATGATACATTTGTTACAGTGATTGAGAACTTGTCAGAAGTAACATTTGAAATGGTAAAAAATAAACTGCTAGCTGAAAATGAAAAAAGAAGAGTGAGTTTGAAAAATAACAAAGATACCGAGGTTATTACTCCCACAGCATTTGTGTCACAAAAGGGTTGCTTTAAATGTGGCAAAATTGGACATTTTAAGAGGGAATGTCCAGAAAGCAGAAGTCAAGGATCATCCATAGGTGGAAATGACAGGTTATGGAACATTAGAGGAGCATTCCAAAGAAATGAAGAAAGGTTTCGAGGAAGTCAGAGAGGTCGTTCTGGAGGTAACAGAGGTTTCAGGGGTTATCAAGGTAGGGGTAGATTTAACAATTATTATGGAAGCAACTATGTGGAAAATAAACCAACTACTAGTCATAATTCAAACAATAATAATACGAACAATGTAAATGACTGTAGTAATGATCAAAATGTTTGTTTTATGGTTCATAGAAGTGTGCAAAGGTCAGATATGTTAAAAGAATTAAAGGATCTGAAGTTTTATGTTGATTCAGGATGTACAGATCATATGGTCAACAAGAAAGAATATTTTTCAGATTTAATGACATTAACTAATCCAATAAAAATATCAGTCGCAAAGGAATCAAGCTTCTTATTAGCGGTAGGAGTTGGAAATTTAGAAATTTATAGTAATGTTAATAATAAAAGGATTAAATGTACTATTCGAAATGTTTTCTATGTACCGGATTTAAGGAAAAACCTACTTTCTGTCAAACGATTGGAAATGTTGAATATTAAAGTTTTATTCGAAAAAGGTCAAGTTAAATTATTGAATAATAGAAATGAAGTTTTAGGAATAGGGGACAGAGGTAGTTTATATGAAATTTCGTTTGAGCTCTCTTCATCAGAATGCTTATTTATAGAAAATGATGATGAATACATAAAGTGGCACCGTAGATATGCACATATAGGGTTTAGTGGATTGAAAGAGATTATAAGATCTGATATGGTTTCAGGTATAGATAAAAATATAAAGATTCATGATATAAGTTTTTGTGAACCCTGCATTAAGGGAAAGATGACACGTATTCCTTTTGGAACACGTACTAAAAGTAAAAGAATTCTTGAAATTATACATTCAGACTTATGTGGGCCTATTACTCCAGAGGCTATAGATGGTGGCAAATATTTCTTAACATTCATTGATGATTATTCTAATTTCTCTGTAGTTTATATTATAAAAAATAAGTCTGAAGTGTATGAAAAGTTTGTTGAATATTTGCATATGGTAGAAGCTAAATTCACATGTAAAATTCATAAATTGAGATGCGACAACGGTGGGGAATACATTTCAAGGGATATTATTAAGGTATGTCGCGAAAAGGGAATAATTATTGATTACACGACACCATATTCGCCTCAGCAGAATGGAAAGGCTGAACGGAAAAATAGAAGTTTGGTCGAACGTAGTAGAACAATATTAGAGGAGGCGGGTATGCCTAAAGAATTTTGGAATGAGGCTATTAGAACCGCGAATTATGTTATGAATAGAGGTATCTCATCAAATTTAAACGTCACACCCGCTGAAATTTGGTACAATACGAAACCAAACGTTAGTAATTTGAAAATTTTCGGATGTACTGCATATAGCCATATACAAAAACAATTCCGAAGTAAATTTGATTCCAAGGTGGAGAAGTGTGTAATGGTTGGGTATGCACCAACAGGGTATAGGTTATGGAATATTGAGAAAGAAAAGATTATCATATCTAGAGATGTTGAATTTGATGAAAATAGTTTTTGGTTTAAAAATAAATTAATTCAAGTGAATGATCAAACAGAAATTGAAGATATTGTAGAACAAGAAAATAACACAAATAATAATGATGATATAAGAGAAAGCTCCGATGAAGAAAGTAAAAACGAATTTTCAAACAGTAAAGTAAGACATAGGGAACATAAAAGAAGTATTAAAACTCCTGCTAAGTACGATGACTTTGAACTCTATATGGCGTTTGATGCCACATCTTTTGTAGTAGACGTTCCTAAAAACATTTATGAAATTGTAAATAGACCTGATGAAAAACTGTGGTTGAATGCAATAGATAAAGAGCTTAACTCAATAACTGAAAATGAAACTTGGCAAATAGTAGATATGCCTAAAGGTGCTAAAATACTTGATACAAGGTGGGTTTTCTCTTACAAAAATTTAGAAAATAAGGAAAGAGATCGATATAAAGCTAGATTAGTTGTAAGGGGTTTTTTACAGGATAAAAATGTAGATTATCAAAATATTTATTCACCTGTAGCAAAAATGTCTACTCTCAGACTTTTACTAATAATAGGAAATCAGAATGAATTTTATTTTGGTCAACTTGATGTTAAAACGGCATTTCTGAACGGTACAGTGAACGAAGATGTTTTTATTTATCCCCCCAAAGGTGTAAAGTGTGAAAAAGGTAAAGTGCTAAAGCTCAAGAAATCATTATATGGCTTAAAACAATCAAGTAAATGTTGGAATGACACAATAAATTCATTTCTATTAGATATAGGTTTTCAAAGATCCAACAGCGATTACTGTTTATATTATTTAAGTAAATCATCTGTTATGGCTTATTTGTTGATTTATGTAGATGATATCATTATCTCTAGTTCCAGTTTACATTTAATAAATAAAATAAAATCAGAATTGATGACAAATTTCAAGATGGTAGATAAAGGTGAAATTAGACATTTTCTTGGTTTAGAAATAAACTATGATAGGGATAAGGGGATTTTAAAAATAAATCAGGAAAGTTATATCAAAAATTTACTAAAAAAGTTTAAAATGGAGGAATGTAGGATTTCTTCTATACCAATAGAACCAAAATTAAATATAGAAATTTGCAAGAATGAAAATGAATTGACAAGGAAGCCATATCGAGAACTAATTGGGTGCTTGATGTACCTTATGTTAGGAACAAGACCCGATATCTGTTTTGCATTGAATTATTATAGTAGATTTCAAGACAAAGCCTCTGATACAGCATGGAATCATTTAAAAGTGATACTTAGGTACTTAAAGGGTACACAACATTTGGGATTAGAATTTAAAAGAGAGAAAAATGAGTTATTAAAATTAGAATGTTTTGTAGATGCCGACTGGGCTGGAGATACTCATGATCGTAAATCAGTCTCAGGGTTTGTATTTAGGCTATTCAATAACACCCTAATGTGGGCAACACGTAAACAACAATGTGTCTCATTATCCAGCACAGAGGCAGAGTTAGTAGCCATGTGTAGTGCAGTATCGGAGGGATTGTGGTTACTGAGGTTACTTAAGGTTTTTAATTTGAATATTGGACAAATGTTAATATATGAAGATAATCAGGGATGTATCGCAATTGTGAACAACCCTGCCAACAACCGAAGAGTTAAACATATTGACTTGAAATATAATTTTGTCTCAGAAAAAATAAGTGAGAACATTTTGAAGATACAATACATCTCAAGCAAGGATCAGTTGGCAGACTTGTTAACAAAAGGTTTAACATTTGTTTTATTTAATAGATTTAGGTATTTGTTAGGCATTAAGGGTAAGAGTGATTTTAGTGAGGAGGGGTATTATAGAATGCTTCACTAAAATCTTGTATTAGTTATGTTGAATGCTAGATGGCACCAGCGGTGCAATTTATAATATGGCGATTTATTTGATTCTGTGGTTTTAATGTTTTTTCTATAATGTAAGAAAGTAGAAGGTTAAGGTTAAAGAAGAAACGTGGTTGAGTTTCATGCTGATGTATGGGTGATATATAAATGGATAAAACTATTGAGGCTTTTCTATTCTATTATCCTTTAATAATGTTATGACTCTGAAGGTTGTCTTTATATACATGAAGCACATGAAGACACATCTATTGGCTATAATATAAACAAATATGAAGGCAATTTGAAACCTTGCCAGGCCAATTATGCCACGACAGGGAGGCTTTGAGAGTTAATGCCGCAACAGGTCAATTTTTATTCGGAAGGACATACCAACATTTGAGAACAGACAGTATTATTGTTTGGCTAGCAATGGAAATCATTTAGAGCATCTCCTATGATTATTAAAGTATGAACACCCTGTAACTACTTGAAGCACTCTATAAAAATTTGCAAACTGTAGTATTCATTTAGAGGGACAAGTTGTCTTTCAATTGAGGTATAGCTCACCCTCTATTCCCTATTAAGAATTTAGGGGTGGCAACCCCTACACCTAGGCTTGAGAAGATTTTGGCTTACAATTGTGCTCGAAATATGTCCCCCGTTTAATAAAAATTGACCTGTTCCGGTAATTTCTCTCAAAACCTGGTCTGGCAAGTTTTCAAATTGACACCCTGTATGATAACCAAAGGACAAGCTGGATTTCGAGCCACGGGGACATATCCAATCCATGCATTGCACCCGAATGTTTTTACCGACCAAGACTTTGTGGTGGTATCGTTGATAGCTCAAGGATCATACGAGCTCACTCAAAAAGAATACAAGAATGTTCAAAATCTTGGAAATAACATGATATGACCATGATTCTACGACATACATCCTCTTTGCCTAGTCAATCAAATGAGTACCTATCGTTGTTCTGAAACTAAAAAACCTGTTCTTGGTCCTTTCAGCAGAGACTTATTGCTGACGAAGAAGAACTCTTCTGCAACAGCAACGACACCAACTATTGCAAACAACTGAACAAAGGTCAAAGAGAGAGGAAACAACATGCTACATTATTAACTGTAACTCCAATTAAAATAATTTTCTAAAGAAAGAATATACAAAGATTGCAAAAATCAATAAGTCTACTAAAAATTAAAATAAAAACGCCAAAAAAATAGCAAAAGAAAATAATTTGAAGAAAAAATCTTATAAATGTAAAGGTTTTCTAGACAATTCCTCACAATGGAGACGATCAAAACCTTTGCAACAATGACATTGATGATGAAATAGATGTGGATGATGAAAGTTACCTATAATAAATGCAATATGTGCGAGGAGATCATGCTGTACCACATGCGGACTGTGGTCTCATTCTGTATTTTCGGAATGGAATTGTGCAGACGGATTCATTTGTGATTTATGTGCCTAAGAATTAAAACTGAATATTATTATGTATTTTACTACTCGTGATACTTATTTGAGATTGTAGACTTTACTTTAGTTTTATTAAATTGATCTCATGTAAACATTGATCTCACTCGTTTTTTTTTGACATATAGGTTTCAGCGTCATTACTCCTAAGCCTGATCGGCATTACCCAAAGACGGAGGCAATGACGATCAAACGTGTTTTTGCGTGCAAGTTCTAGGGAATAGCTATCCTTTTGCAAAAATGTCTGTAATATTCGAATTTTTTGCCGAAAATGTTCTCAAACGATTAGGTTCGAAACACTGATGAAGAATTCGAGGTAAAATTCGATTCTGTCCGGCCGTCCTATGCCGCGATAACTTTCGACCGAAAGAGATAGGTACCTCGAATTTTCTTGGTAGGTTGCGCATCCGAATGCGACAATTAGGATCATTAATGGGAATAATTGGCCAAACGGTTTCGGAGCTATACCCATCTGAAATATTGTTTCCTAATAACTCAATAACTACAGATCTGATCAAATTCATAATTAGTTGTAGAATGCACTGAAATTTTTGCCAAATTTCGTGAGAATCATCTCACTAGAAGAAAAAATTGTTTTCTTCAAAAATTTCACAAACCTGTCAGATTCTGCTAAAATTCTGCACAAACATTCAAGGTGCCATTTTACAATCGAGTACGGGATTTCAGCCCGAACGGCAGTCGAAGTACACTGTTGATCGAATTTACTATGGGTAAGTCGATTAAAAGTGTCCAATACAGGAGAATGGACAATAGAATATACGCGCTAAAGGTCCTGACTTCACGTCAGTGATTGAACCGATTTTTCTTTCGAAATTTTTTTAAAATTTGCTAAGGCTACGGTTTTCACAGAATTTTACACAGGTCTTTATGTCGATATTCTTCAACTAGTTACCAAGCTTCAATTTGATCGATATATTTTTTGAGTTATCAAGGAATAATATTCCAGGTGGCTATAACTCCGAAACCGTTAAAACGATTAGGCTCGAAAACGAACTTAACCCTCCCACTCGGATGCGCAACCTACCCTGAAAATTGCAAGTCTCTATCTCCTGTCGTTCGGAAGTTATCGAGGCAACGGTCACCCAAACAGCTACTGAACTCACACAAGGCTGCTCGGATCTCCAACAATATAAATCCGATCGTGATCAAACTTGGAACTTGGTAGTAGAGTTAGGTTTTGAAGACTTCCGCAAATTTCAGCGATGTCGGACGAATAGTTTCGGATAAATGGTATTTGTTTCAATTATTTTTTAACAATTTTCTACTGATACGATCCTCAGGGAATTTTGCGAGAATTTTCGCGTTGGCCTTATACAACTAATAACCATGTTATTGGATCGGTTTTGTATTTTTCGAGTTATTGAGGATATGACAACCACATTTCAGAAGGGTATTACTCCAAAAGTTGGCGCACACAATGACGGACGCTTGTCAATGACTGACATCTTGTACGAATGACGGACTGTCCGTCGAAATGACGCACGTCTGGTCACCCTACTATAAAAAATCTATGTCGCATACAGATGCACGACCAAACCTAAAAATTTCATGTCGCTATCTCTTTCCGTTCGAAGGTTATCGTGACATAAATAATATTTTTTTAAAATTTTTTAGTGAACGATTCTCACAAAATTTCACAAACGTCCTTAGGTGAGGTTTGGACCGATTATGCCCATTAAGGAACTTTTCCGTCGTATTGGGATGCGCCACCTCTCCTGAAAATTTCAAGTCGCTAGCTCTTTCCGATCTCAAGTTATCGTGGCAACGGCCGGCCGGACATAAACAAATTTGACCTCGAATTCTTCATTGGAGAGTCGAACTCAATCGTTTGAGACTATTTTCGGCACAAAATTTGAAAATAACATTCGGGCAAAATGATAACGCGATGTTCCCCAGAACATACGCGCAAAAATAAAAAGACAAGAGGAGAAAAACGAACAAATTAAAAACAATACCTAACCTTTCAAAGGTCCCCTCTCACAAATATACTCCTCTGTAGCAGCATCGATCTCTTGCAAAAGAATCGCCTCCGCTAGTTTTCAAAGATATTCACTCTTATTCTTAGAAATCCCTTTATTCTTTGATTCCAAAAAAGAAAATGCCGTAGCTGATAAGGCCAGGAGGGTCTTTTTCAAAACCAGGTCTGGCCCATCCAAACGATGATGATGCAGAACTCCAGATGTTCGAAGATCGCTGCAGGAACCTAATATATAGGGCTATCATCTCCCATAGATACATGCTTCACTTTCTATTATGTTATGAAAAAAAAAACAGATAGGTATTTGGGCAAAGTGCGATGCTCCCCAGAACATACGCGCAAAAAGTCCAAAATCCTGGAGTCAGATGACATTATTAAATTTCTGACAGAATCTCCTGATGACATCTATTTGTTTATGAAGGTAATTGCTATTTTGGTGTGCATGGATCAACTAGATCCGATGCCCCGTTCTTCAGCTTACATGTTGGCAAACTCTGGTGCTGATCTAGTAAGAGTTAAACGCTTAGGTGGATGGAAATCGTCATCCGTTACAGAGTCTTACATTGAACAGTCAGTATGCAATAAGATTGCTGTATCCAAGTGTATACCTACTTGGAGGACCTGAAAATCAATCCAGTACCTCGGTTCAAGTATCTAAGCTAACGAGAACAAGTTGTGGTGTTCCAAAAATAGATGTTTCTAATAATGTTAACTGTAAAATTACACTTGTTGTTATTCCTTCGAATTAATGTGTTTGAATTTGTAAATTTAATTGAATAAAAAAGTTAAAACATTTTATCTACCCTTGGTGTTAAAGTGTTACTTTATCTACCCTTGCGGTTAAAGTGATACTTTATCTATGCAAAAGAGTTGCTAAACAAATGATTTTTGAGGTTGGACATTGGCAAAAATAAATTAAAAAAATTGGTTCTGCGCTGACGTGAAGTCAGGAGCTTTTGCGCGTATGTTCTATTGTCCATTCTCCTGTATTGGACACTTTTAATCGAATTTACCATGGTGAATTATATTGTCTATTATCCTGTATTGGACACTCTTAATCGAATTCACCATGGTAAATTCGATTAAGAGTGTCCAATACAGGAGAACAGACAATAGAATTCACCATGGTAAATTCGATTAAGAGTGTTCAATACAAGAGAATGGACAAAAGAACATACGCGCAAAGTGCTTGAACCAATTTTGTTTTCGTGAAGTCAGGAGCTTTTGCGCGTATGTTCTATTGTCCATTCTCCTGTATTGAACACTCTTAATCGAATTTACCATGGTGAATTCGATTAAGAGTCTCCAATACAGGAGAATAGACAATAGAATTCAACATGGTAAATTCGATTAAAAGTGTCGAATACAGGAGAATGGACAATAGAACATACGCGCAAAAGCTCCTGACTTCACGTCAGTGCTTGAACCAATTTTTTTTTGTGAAGTCAGGATAGAAAGCAATGATGAAAAAATTAACACATTATTGTCTACCTTCAATTCTTCTTTAGGAGAAGAATACATAATTATTCTAGAAAAATATTACTGAAATTAATGTCATATTTAAATAATCAAAGTAAAGAAAATTATAAGTTTAGTTACTAACATATTGAATGAAATTCAATCGTATTCCAGTAATATTCAATTACTTATTCTTAACCAATAAATGCCCATTGATAGATCTGAAGGTGTTGAGGTGAAACATAAAGATATATTCTCATTAGTGATAGAAAAACTGGCCTAAAATTCCTCTCTACCCATCACGAGATTTAATATCGACAAATGAGCCTCTCACCTTACAAGATCAGAAAGTGTGGTTAATTTTAAGTTATGTTTTGAAGCCTTCAGCAAAATTTCGGCGATATCATATTAAAAATAATACATAACCTTTCAAAAGTCCCCTCTCACAAATCTACTCCTCTGAAGGCACATGGATCTCTTGAAGAAGAATCGCCTTCTCTATTTCTCAAAGATATTCACTCTTGTTCATAGAAATCCCTTCAATATTTAGTTGCCTCCTCCTAAGGAGGATATCTTTCAAAACCAGGTCTGACCGCTAATGTAGGGCTATCATCTCCCATAGATTTGTGATGAAAATAACACGATTTTCCCAAGAACATACGCGCAAAAATATGTCATCATGACATTCATCGTTTCATATGATATGTTGTCTATGCATCGTTTTGAAGGTTCTCGCAAAAATACGACGATTCGCATCCAGCTACCGAACTCACAAAAGGCTGCTCGGTTCTCCAACAATATGGATCCGATCGTGTTCAAACTTGGAACTCTGCAGTAGAGTTAGGTTCTGAAGGCTCTTCCAAAATTTCAGCCATGCCGGACGAATAGTTTATGATATATAGAATTTTTTTTTATTATTTTCAATAATGTTTTTGAAATTTTCTAGTTATACCACCCTCACAAAATTCCGCAAGAATTTTCGCGTTGGCATTCTACAACTAATATCCATGTTTGAATTATATCGGTTTCGTATTTTTCGAGTTATTGAGGAAATAACAACCAAATTTCAGATGCTTATAATTCTAAAACCGTTTGGCCGATTATAACTATAGACGAATTCAAATGTCGCATTCAAATGCACAACCTAACCTGAACATTTCAACCCGCTATGTCCTTCCGTTCTCAGGTTATCGTGTCATAAATAATATTTTTTAATAATTTTTTTAAAATTTTCTAGTGACACGATTCTCACAAAATTTCACAAACGTGCTTAGGTTTATATTCTAAAACTATTCACCAAGTTTAAATTCGATCGGATTTATTTTGGTTGAAAACAAAATTATTACTCGGAAACTATTGGGCCGATTATACCCATTAACGAACTTGTCCGTCGTATTGGGATGCGCCACCTACCCTGAAAATGTCAAGTCGCTAGCTCTTTCCGTTCTCAAGTTATCGTGGCAACGGCCGGACGGCACCACAGAATTAAATTTCACATTTGGGCAAAATGATAACGCGATGTTCCCCAGAACATACGCGCAAAAACGTATTAGCTTATTCAGAAGATAATACTTCCACTTAAAGTTGTTTTAATATTTTCTCAGGTGTCGAGTCTTATTGGCTTCATTTGTATAGAAGCGAGTGGATTGGCTAGTCATACAAGAGGAGGATTCTTCAATTTTGTCGCCTTGGTAGCAGTTTTCTTCACAGGAATATTACTGATATTCTACTTATTGCATATTATCGAGAAAACTTTTCGAATACCATGGCTGATGGTTGAGTTTGCTTTTTGTGCAATTTGGACCTTCGCCTTTTTTGCAGTATCAATTATGGCTGCCACGTACGGGTCCGATGCTTACTTAGCTGCAGCGGTAAGTACCAACTAGTCTAGAATATTGGTAAACGATGAAGTTATATATTGCTATGTTTGTGATTTATTCCAAGTGAAGACTATAAAGATGGATGACTAACATAATTTTTTAGTAACAAGAATCAATATATATTATCCAATTGGAGGAAATTGAATTAAAAATTTGTACTTAAATTTTTCGTACGGTTTAAGGCCGAGACACACATATTCGCCCCGAGCATGCATAACATGACGGCTATGTGTTGGACAAAACACGGAGTGTAAGTTATACGAAGGAAGTCTACTAAGACGTCTCCACTTTACCGCACTGTCACCTCTCCGCATCCTTCGTATCCACAGCCCTCTATAGAGATAGCCTGGAAAATAGTCTGACAACACCACAATTTATCGTCTCCTAGAGGCCTATTTTTTCAATGCGGTAGCGCGGGATATCGCATATTTCGAATTTAAAACTCTAGTGAATTCATTGAATTGGTTATTTTATTTGAAATCCTACGGAGTGTAGGTTATACGAAGGAAGTCTACTATGATGTCTCCATTATTCCACACTGTCATCTCTCCGCATCATTCGTATAACCACAGCCGTATAAACATTGCCGGACTCTGGTGGCTTGGTGAAAAAAAAAAGAAAGAAAAAAAAACACAGCCCTCTATAGAGATAGCCTGGAACACAGTCGGACAACACCGCAATTTATCTTCTCTTGGAAGCCTATTTTTTCAATGCGGTAGCGCGGGGTATCGCATATTTCGAATTCATCCTAGTGAATTAATTGAATTGGTTATTTTGTTCGAAATCCCATGGAGTGTAAGTTATACGAAGGAGGTCTTCTAGGGCGTCTCCACTTTTCCGCACTGTCACCTCTCCGCATCCTCCGTATTACCACAGCCCTCTATAGAGATGACCTGACAACACCGCAATTTATCGTCTCTGGGAGGATTATTGGCGCTTTTGTCTCTCGGAACAGAGTGCTTATCAATTTTCCCATATGTCTGTAATTTTTGAATTTTTGGTTGAAAATGGTCTAAAACGATTTGGTTCGACTCACTGATCAGGAATCCGTGGTCGAAATCGATTATGTCCGGCCGTTTTAACATGATAACTCTCGAACGGAATGAGCTAGACAGTTGCAATTTTCAGAGTAGGTTTGTGAGATAAATATCTCGGCTAAGTCCGTTACTTGGCAAAATCGGCCGGATGGTTTCGGAGTAACGAAAAAAAAATTTTTTTACATTACAAATTTCGAATTCATTTTTTTTTAAATGCAGTTTCATCATAAGATTCCATTGATATCATTTTCAACTCTAACAAGCTAATACTTTCGGAGATATGATTTTTCAAAATTCCAATAATTCATCGTACTTCTATGTTTTCACAGAATGCGAATGCTATCTGTCTGTGTTCTATCTGTGTTCACTGTTCATGCATGTTACCTTATTCACCTATACCAGACAAGTCAAATGTATCTCTCAGGGCCGGTTTCACAATTGCGAGTTTACTCGAGGTTGTGAGTTACGCATGTATTTAGCGATATTCATGGACGCGTAACACTCGGGTTACCCGCAACCTCGAGTTAACTGGCAATCGAGAAACCGGCCCTCAATAATCTATAATAATCTAACAAACAAAGTATGATAGAATGCAAAAAGACCAAGTATAGGATATTATAATTAGCCCTACCCTATATGCCCTTGGATAATCCATATGATGATGGAAATATATAAATTGGTAAGTTCAGAATATCTTCCGTGGAAACAAAACGGGAATATTGGCCAAGTTTCAATTGATATACTTAGGTAATATAATTTTCAGAGTAGTTTTGAGGAATAATATCTCATTTAGATTCGTAATTTAATTTTAATTTAGTTTCTTTTATGAATCAGTTCTATTATATTGATTCCATTGATATCATTCCCAACTCTGAGAAACCAATAATTTCGGAGATGAATTTTGAAAGTTTGAACAAGAGCGCCAAAACACCTGTCCACGGGGCTTTCCCACATTTTTCAATGCGGTAGCGCAGGATATCGCATATTTCGAATTTAAAACTCTAGTGAATAGTGGGAATTTTCTCGAAATTGGTGAAGTTTAGAAACTTCGACCAGGGGTACAATTTTTAAATAAAAATGTTCAAGAATTTCAGCCCCGTCAAAAAATTTGTAAATATGTCAGTGGCGTTCATGTTGGGGGAGTCGAATGGCCTCCGATCTACGCCTTTGAAAATGTTTGAAACAAGTGAGAATATTTGAAGTTCACTTTCACCGAGAACTTGGTTGTTCTGACTTCCGTTACGAAAAAAGCCTTCAATCTGATCGTGAAGTCCTGCTACAAACAACTGACTCACTGATATAATGACTGGGAATACCCGGATGAAAATATAGGAGGATTGTATCAGGGTGATTTTATGAGAAATTCCTAGAGCGGAAGGATTCTTCGTTTTTGGCGCTGTAGTTCCTCGGAACAGAGTGCTTATCAATTTGCCCAAATGTCTGTAATTTTCGAATTTTTGGCTGAAAATGACCTCAAACGATTTGGCTCGACTCACTGATCAAGAATCCGAGGTCGAAATCGATTCTGTCCGGCCGACCGGCCTGCCGTAGGCACGATAACTCTTGAACGAAAGGCCTTAGAGGATTGAAATTTGCAAGGTGGGTTTGGAGCGTAAATATTTCGGTCGAGTTCGTTAATGGGCGAAGTCCATCAAGTGGTTTCGGAGTTATGGCCGATTTTAGTAAAAAACATTTTTTATGAATATTTCCCAAACCGATCAGTCGATCTATCTGAAATTTAGCATCAAATTGTAGAATCATAACCTCTATACGCATGTGAAGTTTTGTATTGACCAGGTTACCGCAAAGTGTAAAAAAAAATTTTTGAAAATTTTAAAATTTTTTTTCTACAATAACTCTCGAACGGAATGAACTAGGCAGTTAAGCCTCTTTAAGGCTCAGTTAAGTTCCTCATTGTGCAAAATAGGCCAGATGGTTCCGGAAAACGAAAAAAAAAAATTTTTAAGTAACAAATTTCAAATTCAATTTTTATTTAAGATGCAGTTTCACCATAAAAATCCATTCATATCATTTTTAACTCCAACAAGCTAATACTTTCGGATATATGATTTTTCGAAATTTCAATAATGAATCGTACTTCTATGTTTTCACAGAATGCTATAATTATTCTATCTAAGCTTTATTATTATGATCTATGATCATACTAGTACATGTCATCCTGTTCTATAAGAGAGAGTTAAATTCATTTCAGCCATTTTAATTTGATTTCTTCCATGGTGCAGTTCTCATTCTCAGATTGCTCATTTAATCCTGATAAATAAACTATTATTTGAATTGAATTTCCTTTATGATGCAGTTGTATCATAAGAATACATTGATATAATTCCCAACTCTGAGAAACCAATACTCTCGGAGATATAATTTGTCTGTCTGAACAAGAGCGCCAGAAAGCTCCTGTCCACAGGGCTTGAACCAATTTTTTTAAAAGATAATTTTTGAGGATTTTTTTCAAACGACACTTTTTTTTAAATTTAATTTATTTCATGATGCAGTTCTATCATATGAATCCATTGATATAATTCCCAACTCTGAGAAACCAATACTTTCGGAGATATAATTTGTCTGTTTGAACAAGAGCGCCAATAAAAAGCTCCTGTCCACGGGGCTTGAACCAATTTTTATTTATGAATTTCAAATACTCTAAAACGAAAGCATAGGTACAAAGCTGTATGCTTACAAAGGATTATTATTTGAGAAAATTGTAAACCAAAATTGAGGAGGAAAGTGGGAGGATAATCTAGAGATTTTGATGGGCAAAAAATAATAATTAGTTTTGCAGCATATTTCTACATTTGATACTCTGCTATCAAGGCAAAAATAAGGCAGAATGTGTCGAAATTTTAATCAGATTTTCTTAAACTATAATTTTAATTCCATAAACTAAATGATATCCATCTTCATTTAATATGTATTTTTTCAGTTTTTCGGATTCTGTTGCATGGTGGCATATGGACTTGACGCTTTTCTGAAATACTCTGCTTTGAAGAGAGGAGAAATAGCACAAGGAGAAAGAATAATTCAAAAACAAACAAATGTGACACAAGTGTACTGAATGTGCTTGATCAAGAAAACTTCTGAATTTTGTGTACCTACTTATATTACATATTTATTCCACACGGAATTTTGTTTTTTCATAATTTAATGGTTATTGTTCTTCTGTATAGTTTAAATCTTTGTTGAATCTTGAATATCTTAATTTAATATCTGTAACTATTATTTACTGGGTAGGTACTACTCAAATTATTGTACTTAAGTTTTTTATTCTTATAAGTTTGAAAAATATATCATTCAATGAACTGGATTTGGTATTTTGGACTTCCTAGAAAATTTTATGAACTAGTCAGTTTACACAAAAGTGAAACCTCATTTTTGCAAGTTACTTAAAAATTATATTTCGAGTCTACAATTCAACGTTGTTATCTATTCCACCCCCTGGATTTAAAGGCTATTTCCTTGTTATTTTGATAATCATTTTTGGCGCACTGTTCAGGTGAACAGCTTGATCTATCTGAAATTCAGCATCAAATTGTAGAATCATGACATTAAATTGCTTGCGAATTTTCGTGTTGAACGGATAGCTACAAAGAAAAAAATAGGTATATCTGAAATTTGAAAGTTTTGTTTTTACAATAACTCGAAAAATACTGATCTGATTGAAATGAAACTCGATAGTTAGATCGTTAGATGCAAAAAACCGACGCAAACACTTGCGCGAAACTTCGTGAGGATCGCCTGACTAGAAAAAATAATAAAAATGTTCAACTGTTATGAGGAATTTTTGAAATTCTGAAACCAAATGGATTGGGTTTAATTTGGGGGTTATGGGGACCAATAATGACCTCTTGGAGCGCGCAAATTTCACTGAAAACAGACAACTATAGGAGCCTAAAAAAAATGTAATGATTATTATTATTATTAAACGATGAAAAGAGTTGAGGCACAGGCCTATAAACTCACAATAACAAAATTCAACAAAACAAGTATTTCAAGAACATTAAATTACATTGAAAAAAAAAGAAATAACAGGAAACAACTAAGTGGTGAAGAAAGATAATAAGAGTCGAAAATTAGTGATCACGGAGCCAGTTATCATATGAGTTCTTAAATGCATTCACAAAAACCGAACTCACAACACCTGCAGGCACTCCATTCCACAAATCAAACACCCGGTTCGAAAGAAAATGCTGTCTGGTCACTGTTGAGAATTTCACTTTTTTAAGCTTAAGGGTATGGCCTCGCAGACGAACGTCACGGTTCATCTCGAACAGACCTCGCAAATCGACGCCAAAAATACCGCGAAGTGCACGAAATGTAAATATTAGATCACCACGAGCTCTACGGGCCGCGAACGATGTAATGTTCATAATTGAGAGCCTCTCATCATAGGTTGGCCGGAAAATTCCATAAGGCAATCGAGTAGCTTGCCTCTGCACGTTTTCCAACATCACAGCATACCGACTCAAAACCGCGGGCTCCAAACCGGACCAGCGAATTCCAAAATAGGACGTACGTACGTCTGGAAGAGAACACTGATGGTGACCGGATCACACTTTCGAAAAGCTTTCTGCACTAAAAACAGTGACTTTCTGGCTCGTTTTACAATAGTTAAAATGTGATCAGACCAGGTCAAGTTTTCTGTTATTATGACACCCAGATCGCAGTGACTGGATACAGCAGGGATCCTCTGCCCGCCGATACGATATTGAAGTCGAAGGTTATTGGCACCCATATGTAAAACGGCACACTTTTCCAGATTGAGAGGTAGCTGCCAATCCTTGCACCATCGAGCAATTGACTCCAGGTCCCGTTGAATCGTGTGATCAGCCTGACCGGGGACACCATAAAATTTTGTGTCGTCGGCAAACTGAGAACAAGTGATTTGATACACGCTGGTAGTTCAGAAATGTAGAGAAGAAAAATTAAGGGTCCAAGGACAGAGCCCTGGGGCACGCCGCTAGAAACTGGTCTAGGCGATGAGAGCGACCGACCGACTCGTACTTGAAATGAGCGATCAGAAAGAAATGCCGCTATCCAGTCCAGAAGTTTACCACGAAGACCGAGATGGTCCAGTACGTATAAAAGCCGTTTGTGAGGCACACGATCAAACGCACGTGAAAAATCCAAATAGAGGACGTCAACAGGCACCTTGGCATCAAGACATTTGGACCAGTCGTTCACACACTCCAGAAGATTGCTAATAACTGAACGTCCAGGAAGAAAACCATGCGGGCAGTCGGGAATGATTTTGTTATCCATTGCAAACTTAAGAATGGAGTCAAGCAACATTCTCTCACAGACCTTGGCAGCAATTGGAACCAAACTGATGGGGCGGTAGTTTGACGCATCGAGCTTGTCACCCTTTTTGTATATCGGTGTCACTAGGGCACTTCGCCAAGATGAAGGCAGTGATGACGTCTCAAATGACCTTGTGAAAATTTTTGAGAGAGGAGTAGCCAAGAAATGAGAGCACTCCTTGAATATCTTGGCTGAAAGGCAATCGCCACCAGGAGCGGATTGGACATTTAGACCAGACAGTTGTTTTTCAACCAAAATAGGTGGAAAGGTTACCTCGTTCAGAAAGGATGTGCTGCGAATGCTGAATGGAAGCGGAGGTGAGCCGGTCTCGTAAGTGAAAGAAGCAGCGAACGAATCAGCTAAAACATTGGCCACCTCTTCGGAGTCCTGAGAAAGTTGGCCGCTGCCATTCCGTACCAGTGGTGTATCAACTTTGGTGTTGAGGGAGCAACTAACGTATTTGAAGAACCGTTTTCTATCCTTGGACAGGACACGCTTGGATTCAAAATCTTTCTTTGCATTGGCAATAGTGGCGGAGAGCTAGTTAGAGAAAGATCGATGAGCTACATAGTCCCTGTGTTGTCTGCGTCGAATGTAGCGCTGCCAGATTGATTTTTTATGTTTAATCATTCCCAGTATAGCATCATTAATCCAAGGTTTGGAAGGTATTGAAGTGGTCATTTTTGTCGATGTACACTTCTCTATCACGTTTTTCAGGACATTCTCGAAGCGAGTCCACATAGTTTCAACGTCGTCGCTGGATGAGAATACATCTTCCCATACAAAATAGCATTTATCTCACGCTGCAGGAGTTCGTAGTTTGTAACTCTTATTGTTTTTAGATACCTATCACGTGATTTATTGAACCTCAGTTGTAGCTTGGAAAGAAGTGCGGCATGATCGGACTTACCGAATGGAGGATGGTATTCTATGTTAGAAACTAGGTCGGTATCATTTACTAATATGAGATCCAGTAATGAGGGAATTTGTTGGTTGATTGAGAACTTCTGAAACTGGGCAAATTATTTCAGTTGTTTTCCACATGAATAACATCAATTTACATTCAACTTCGGTTTCTATACTTGTTTTATCTGATTATTGCATATATAAAAGGGCAACTGATTTAAAAATGGACGAGTAAAAACCATGGCAATTGGATAAGTGAGTGAACGAAGTGTGGAATTATAAATTATTTTTCAAAATTTGTCTGAAAGTTGGTCGACTGGGGAGGACTGGAATGCCATGCATATTACCACCTCATGTCAATTCTGTGAGTGTACAAGCCAGGTTCGAGGAAATAGCGTAGTGCCCGAGGTGTAGTCATAACGTTAATCCAGGATTAAAAATCATACTCCCTCTTCCCTAATAACACACTTTGTTCCCGGAACGTCCCATTCATGTTCCATACGTGTCGCAATGTCCCGGCCTCCTATGGAATATCCCCGGAACGTCCCACTCGGAATGTTCCCGGAACGTCCCAATTGGAATGCTCCCGGAACGTCCCACTTGGAATGTTCCGCTTAGAATATTCCCGGAACATATTATTTTGACAAATATTGTCGTTTAAAAATCCGAAATCAGACAAAATATATATATTATTGATTATTGAATTTTCTTGTGCTTCTTTGATTCATATTTTTACTAGACAAAACAACATGCTAAAAAACTTACGAAAATCTTGCACAAAAATCTATCTATATAATATATATATATAAAATATACTCATTTATGGTTTAATTCACTTAAATATATTTAGTCTGTAAAAGTTTGGTGATATTTCATTTTTTACTCATTCATACTGGACCATATCCATAGCACAGATTACCAGATAGTGCAATCGACAGTTGGCGGGAAGCACGTAGGTTTGACCTTCAGATTTACTACCCATGAAGACGTAGTAAAATGACAGAGAGAAATGAACTACGTTCTCGCTCTTTAAACAAACTCTAACCTCAACTTCACAAATCACTAATAATCATATTCCTTTTATTTCTTCCACATACGCCACAAACTGCATCTTAAACGTCTTCATTACACTTTATGAAATTCATTAAATTAATCCCACTTGAGTTACAAATTTTCGTACATAAGCTGAGTATTTTAGCTAACCTTTCCGTTTGTTGTTATAAATTAATGAATGAACGTCGTTCTGCCTCTACCCTAGTTGCGATTGGCCGAGAGGTCACGTGATCATATATCTGCGATTTTATTGGCACCCCCAAATAGTTAGGAGCTAGGAACTATTTGGGGGTGCCGAGAATTCCATGGTCAACAAGACGCGTCAGCAGAGTTCATTCATAAATACTGGGAGTGGCGTATCTGGTTAATCTGTGTCCATAGCCTGAGCAGGATTTGGTAACAAAGTGAGACCTTCTCGTACTGGATCACCGAGGCCAGCAAACATTTTTGTTCATTTGTCTTTTCATAGAAAAGAGTTTCTCAAATTCTATGATTTGAACCAATATGTCACCATTGTCCAGTGTTGCCAATTACCGGGAATTTTCCCGAATTTCGGGATATTTTATGCTTCTTGGGAATTTTGCCGGGATATGCCATATTCCGGGAAATATCCGGGAATTTAATTTATCTCAATTGAATTTTTTTTGCTTTGCTATTTTCGAAAATTAGATCCATTCAAATATGTTATGTTTGTTAGTAGCCTGAATGATAACCCTCAGAACAACCGGATTCGTTTTGCATTCTGTGATTTCTGTGTTCCATAATCAAATGTTACAAAACCACGTGTTTTGATCATGGAGTTAGGAGTTCTACTTCCATGGATTTGATACGTTTCGTGTTCTATGCACCGATTGTACCATTACGAAACCATTTCATCTCAAATTCTTTCGCCACGAAACTCGAGATTGTTACCACTAATAAAAGATTCTTTCGCCAAATTAATTTGTTATAATATTACATCTTAAGATGGCGTGCGCAAACTCTCTGATTCAAAGTTATTGGCAAGAGGCTACTAATGGAGACATTTTGTGACGTCCAATGAACTCTATAATATTATAGAGTTCATTGGTGACGTCATACTGCATATACCGTTGTTCGGGAAAAACCGGGAATTTTCAGTTGCCATGCTGGGAAATTTCAATCGAAGCCTCTGGCAACACTGCCATTGTCATCTTGTTTTTGTTTATACATCTGTTCTTTGTTTGAGTAATTGTCTCCCTTGTAAGTTTGTGTATTGTTGTTATATTCGAGATAAGAATTAAGAAGTATACCTGATTTATATAGGTAAGTAACAAATATTATTCTCAGTTGACATATTTATACAGAAAGAAAAGATGTATTTTAATTTTATGGTTAGGAAAACAAACAATTTTATTGATGCAAATGCCTGATAAAATTATTCGTCAATAATTGATCCCCTGGTTTTAAACCCACAATTATTATGAATATTATATGTTATGGAGATAATGTAAATTGCAAAATTTAGAATGAAAATGTCAATATAGACTAGAGCTGGACCAATCTATAAGGTTATAAAGGCAAAAGTTTTAGTTTTCCCTGGTTGTGAAGTTCATATATCAATTAGAAGTTTATATAATATAATTGGATTGCTATTTCCTAATAAATTAATAAGCTGTTCAGTTTTCTTTGTTGAGATAGTAATGTTTCTTGTATTTACTCTGGAAATTTCTTCCACTAAGATAATATTTGTATTTCAGGTTCTACTACGGCATGCAATAATCTGTGCGGTGTTTGCTGCAGAAAAAAACCGGATAGCAAATCAATTTACGTAATGACATCATTACTGGTGGAACTTAATGGAAAAGTCGATCAACTATTGAAGAGCCATGTGAGCAGGGGAGAACCAGTTGAGGAAATAGGCATTTTGGCAAAGGCCAATATAGATTCCCCTATTGGAAACAAAATAATTCTAGATGAATTTAATGTATTTTTAGAAGAACAGGGAAATTACTCTGGCATGGTAATTTTCATGATTTTTTTAATTGTTCTCTATAGATGTTCAGTTATAGTCAAATCTAATATGACATCATTCGAATTGCAGAAATAGTTAAATATGTCAAAAACTCTATTTTTGCTAGTTTTCATGAGACACCCTGTGACATATCATTGATCCTTTTTTTTATAGGTAAAATATTTCTCCAAAATCGGAGGAAACAACTTGACAGAATTTGTAAAAAGATACTTGGCTCCGATAATACGGGATGATTTAGCCATGCAGTTCACGTATTTAGGCAGAAGTGGCAAAAATAACTTTGGAGCTTCGAACTTGTCGAAAGCAATTGTTGGTAAGTTTGGTTTAATCTCGAATTCAATTATATTAATTGTACTATGCGATGAATATCAATGGTAAAACTATAAGAAAGCATACTACTTCTGACATGCCTCTAGCTCGATGGTACCTCGCTGTTTATTAATAAATATGTATATACTTTTTTGAACTCAGAGCATTATATTTTGTTCATTTAACACGTAAGTTTGAAGAAACATACAAATGTGTTAGCAGAGGTTAGTGAAACAAGGTACCATAGAATTCGATGTACGATACTAGAGCTTATGGAAAAACCTCAGCAAAAAAACCCTATCTCCCTGTTAGTGTTTACTAATAAATTACTCTCCATTTAGATGCATCAGAGAAAACAAACTTAATAACAAATAGGAAAGAAACAGAAATTTCTATCGGAGGGTGGTTGAGGAGAGCTCCAGAAAGGAAAAGGAGATCCAGCGTGGTATGATTCTGGAGGCTGTATGAAAAATATTTTGGATTTTATTATACTTTGTATCCTTTCAGTTTATGGCTCAATTAAAAATACATTTATGTATATGCATTATTTTATTACGGATTATTATACTTATATCGTTCTGCCAACCACTCCCAACCTACCCAAAACAATCCCCACCCTCCACCCTGCAATCCAATCCAATGCCCCCCCCCCCCCCCCCGACCTACAAAAAACCAGCCCCCCCTCCCCCTCTTAATGTCCCCGGGCTATTCCAAGAATGTCCATTAGTGCCTAAAACGTGTTCCGTCAAAATGTTCCCGGAACATTATCGGATCGCTCTTACGAACTGCCACGGGGATGCCCCTGGAATATTCCGCGAACATCGACGGATGTTCCGGGAATGTCCCGATGGGACATTCCCGGAATGTGCGATTTGCCCATATGGGCTTTACCGGGAATGTTCCCGGGGTGTCCCGGGATGTTTTGCGACATTCCCGGAACATATCTTTTGTCGCAAATGGATATTCCTGGAACATTTTGGGAATACACTTGTGCTATTAGGGTTATTTCAGACATTTTTCGTTATGCGCATGAGCAGACGAGAAATGATTTAACTGCTGGAGTTTTCGTCTGAGAGGATTGGGGTTTTCAGGTGCAGGATGCTATTTCTCCATAGTATCTCCTCGTGCGGCTCGATGCATGCGTGGATTGAAGATGCGATATCTCCTGAACCCACTATAGTGTTGGCGAATCTGAGTTTTATCTAAGGTGTGTGATTTTGAGAGGACTTTCAGCCACGAGTGTATTGCACATGCGCAGATGAAATGTGAGTGTATTTTAGGTTATGTTGGGAGTGGTTTACGTCTACAGGTCATCGGTCGACTGGTGCAGTTTCGGGGAAATAGCGTTGTGTCCGAGTTGAAGGGTCCGTACTGTGGCCCAGGGGCCAACTTGACTGAACTATCAGTGACGAACCTCCTCATAAGTAAGCTGGCTGTTTATGATGTTGTTTGTGCTAGAATGCAAGTGAATTCCGTTATGTGACGATGAAGGTCTGGTGCTGAGCCAACATATGAGGTTTTGTGTCCTCTTTTTTTTTGGACCAATTAATTAATAAATATATTTGGAAGATCTATATTAAATTACATTCGGATTTGAAGAAGAGACGTAAGCAATCCTAACGTGGTTCCTAATCGCAATTTTTTTTCATTTATTTGACCTATTGTAAAATTAGTATAGGCATAGACCAGACTGTAGTAATGGAAATGATTGTCAAAGAAACTCGAAATAATTTAAAAAAGCACTGACGTGAAGTCTGTACTCTTTGGCGCACTTATTCACGTTGACAAATTTGAATTGAATTATAAGTGCTTCAAGCTTAGTGGATGAGCGAGCCGGAGATCTATAATCAGACGAAAGGGGACACCATTCACTGTCTCGTCAAAAATTTACAGTGCTGTACCTAAGCTGGCGTAAGGATACAGCAACAAAGTTGACAGTAGACAGTTGGAGAATAGAAGACACTGACAATAGGGCGAAGCGGAAAGACGGGTTTGTGTATCTTTGGAAGATCATATATTCCGGGGGTGAGAGATGATTTTTCTATAGGAATAATGAATTTTTTTATGTCTGTCGGAAATATTGAAGAATTTATGAGAGTTTTGGTTGTATTTTCGAGATAGGTGGTTGGCTATTATCGTGGAGATGGTTGGTATTCGGAGGAATTTAACAATGATGACATTTTGTCGGTGCATGTAGTCACTCTATAGGAAAATATTCGAAATCTGATGCAGTTCCAATAATCATTAAATTTCCGAATCATTAAGGGGGGGGTAAGGTATTTAATTTTTTTTTGTTTGCAGTTTTTTTTATTTTCGAAATTGAATTCGTAATATCTGAAGAATATTGTGTCAAAATTTCAAGTCAATTGGAGCAAAATTGACGAAGTTATGAGTATTTTTATACCTGCCGGATTTTTGTACCTATACCCGAACCGACCCGAGCGCCCCAACCCGAGCGCGCTATTGTTACCCGGCAGATGTTTTGTTCTCTATTAATGTAGTACCTTACCTCCCAGTTTAATTTATCGAAATTTCAAGGCAAGGACAAACGGGTTTATACCTGGTTTGTATACTTTGTCAGTGTGACGTACAAAATTCAGTCAGCAGGAAAACTTTAAAGCGTTTTTCCCACAACTCACGTTTTCAAAGTCGGTGCCCCTGATAACTCCAAAACTACTGCACCGATCCTTTTGAAATTTTAAACACTATTTCTGTACATCATTTACGAGGTAACGCTGTCAAGTTTTTTTTTTTTTGTTCATAATTTTAATTTCGCAATAACAAATTAGCCGATTTTTTCCCACAAAATTGTGTTTTTCACTTCAAAGTGTTCGAAAAAATGAAAAAAATTGAAAAAAAAAAAAAAAACTCGACAGCGTTACCTGGGGAAAACTATTATCTAACGAATGCACTTTGATTTTTTGATTTAAAATGATCCAGCACCAAGTTATGAGGGGCACCGCAATTCACCTTTTTTTCGAGACACGTCCGAACAATTGCTGCCATTGCCGTATTTTTTAATATTTCTTTGTACAAATTTGATGAAACATTCTTCGAATGTCATACTTCAATGTACCATTGGTTGAGTAAAGAAATATTACCTGCGTCGTCAGAAAAAAAATCACGAAAACATGGCTTTTTTTGTATGATTTGACCTTACCCCCCCCTTAAATGAAAAAAACAATTATATGTTGAGATCTGAGAGGCGCAACAATTTAGTTACTGAAGAAGGAACGTCTTTGTATGTTTTTTGTTCAAATTCCAATTTGTCAGCTGTATAATAGTTTTCTATTCTAGGGTCATATTCACCAACCTCAGGTAAACATAATGAAAAGAAAATTATTGTAATAGAGGAAATCAATTTTATATTTGTTGTAAATGCTGAAATATATAGCAGACTCGACGTTTGTATGAATGAATTAGCATTGATCAAATTCCTACCTAACTAGATAAATCACAGTATAATAATAATTCCTACTTGGGCAAATCTAGATTGATATTAATATTTGTATGAACGACAAATGAAATCTATATCTATACATTAAAAAATATACCCCTATAAATGAAACTGTGCAAAATAATGTTATTTTATTTTCAAATACCTGAATACGTATTTCTTGTAGATAAGAATGATTAGTAATAAACATTTTTCAACAATATAAAATTTCTTTTAAATTTTGTCATAATGGTTCAGTCCTACATTTCGATTTTTTTTCAAATTATGAAACAAAGGTGCCTCCAAAAATATTCTATTCGCTACTGGATAACTATCCACAGAGTTCTCTGCTACCTGAGTCTGAATTAATATCTCCCAACAAAAATTACAGCTCTTCTTTTAGAGCAAAGGAATATAGCATAGGTAGTAAATCATAATATTTTCTTTATTGAATTCATTATAATTAGTTGTTTCATCAAACAATCGAAGTTTCCATTAATAATAGCCCTAAAACACGTTTTTTTCAGATTCAGCTCAGGTAAAACGTTACAAGCGTTTAAAGATTTCACAATGTGTTAATACACTCGCTGCATATAAATTATCTATTACATTGATGGTGAATTTATGAAGCCGCTAGTCTAGTCTATAACTCGGAAACCAGTGGAAGTAGGAAAAAACTGATATTTGAAGAATATGTATCATAGTTATACGAGACTTCACACCAACATTCAGTTTATTCGGAAAAGGCATGTCGAAGTTACAAACTAAAAATTAATTTTCTCACCCTGTATATATCAAAATAACTGATTTTCGGTACGGTACCTGTATGTAGCTGAATATAAAACAAATTAGAGAAATATTATTTATTGTATTTTTGAAGGAATCAGAACATTAAATTTGGGTCCAGTTTATTTATCCTCCCCATGTGAGCCTCTGAACATGATCTGCTTTCCGTTTAGATGTCTTGATAAATCCCAAATATTCCAATTCTGCAATTGCTTGGGTGAAACGTGCTCTAAATAATGGTTAAGGCATATTATTCAAATTAAAAATATTTCTATTGGAATATAATTGCTGATCATGTAAAGAACTTAAACTTTACTTAAAAAATTGTTTCTGGAAAAGCTGTAAGATCGTGAAGTAGTATTCATAGATTTGGTTCTTTCATTGAATTAATATAAGATTGATTTTTTCGATTTTAAAAATCAAGTAAAGGATACTGTAATTCTGGATCAACAATTCTTTTTCCACTATCCTCTTCTTCATCTGTTGGATCTAAAATACTAAGGAATGCTTGCAACCAATCATACAAGTTTATCATTTTGCTACACTCTAAATGCAATTTGTAGGCTATGCAAACATCAGGCATAGTTGGTAAGATAGCACCATCTCTTTTAATTTCACAGCAAGTGCACTGAAAATATAAGTAGATAGTCATCAGTTTTCATTTACCACACACTAACTATGGAACCTCATGGATCTGAGGAAGGATTGAAACTTATTCAAGAGGACGGTTTTTTTTACCGACTTATTCTAAAACTGATCAATTTCATAAGGTCGTATATAATATGCATTAGTATTTCTTGATATTTTGAAAGATTTCAACACATTTTAGTGATAAGCTTCTATTTTAAATTCTATGAAGCGAGAGTACCACTCCTCATGCATCAACTGATCAACTCTTCCAAGAAAAACCTAAAGTCACCAAGTCAAAGTACCTGCATACTGCACTATTTGAAAAAAATGCCATGAAGTATTTAAAACATTATCGATCAAACAGAAAACAAGGAGTTTCAATTGAAAAAGTTGAGATTGTAGCTGTATAAGTAATGAAATTAGTTGCAATTGGGGTACCACAAGGTAGTGCCTCAGGCACCAACATCAGCTTTCGCCTATATACCTAGCATAAAAATAGAACTGCGTCTAATTTCGTGTATCCTCTATATGACCAAGGACATACTCTAGATCGTAGATTAATGGATCAGATGCAACAAATTTGTAATGAATAACTGTAATAGTAAGGCTTGTTTCACATGCATACGGTTCCATTCGGTTCGGTTCGTTTTCGGTTTTAACCGAAAACGAATGAAACCTTTTTACACATATACGGTTCATATTAGGATTAATGTTTTCTCCCGAAACACAGGATCAATCACAATTCCAATTTCTTCGCGACGTCAGCTTGATCAAAGTCATTCAAAATTTGTACACAAAAATCTTTGCATGCTTGATGCGTCTTCAATTTATCTTTATATTTTTCGGAAGTTTTGTCCCACAGCACTGGTTTAGATTTACTGCAGAAATCCATAGTTGGTAAACCATAATTTTCTCATGAATACTGAGTAAGCAAGAATATCCCGAAAATATTTATTTATGTTTATATTTCTATATTTGAACAATTTGGGAAAGATTGAAAGATATCTGCTCGGTTTGAGGTTAAAACCACAGAACGTGACAGAAACATATGTAAATATTTATTACTTTATTGTTAAAACCGAAAGTAAACCGTGTTTGTGTGAACGCCCCGGTTGATATGTATTCCCTACACACGAATCCAAACCTGATAGAAACCTATTCGTGTCGAGGGAGTATTCGGTGCTGTACGGTTTCTATTCGGTACCGAATCAGAACCGAAGCACCGTTTCACACTTGTCGCCAGCGACCGAAACGGAACAGAAAACGAACCGAACCGAATGGAACCGTATGCATGTGAAACAAGCCTTCGGAATACGAAAACATGACATGTGAGAATTAGTGATGTGAAATACTCGAGTTTTTAAGTAAGGGACAAATATCCTGGAAAAATGTCCGAAACTTTCCCCCAAGGTCGAGCATTTTGAGTATTGAAGTATTTAGGGACATTGCGAAAAAATATGACAATCGTCACATGTTAAGTTAAAATATCAGGACAATTTGAGGCATTTAAAGAAATTTTTCATGGTCAATTGGAAATAACAAATAACTTATCATTGAATGAGTTATTATCGTGTTATTTTATTGAGTATCAGAGATAAAGGACAGGAGCCAGGTTCTGAATTAAGAATTAATATTAGAAAAATCGATTTAATTGGACTTTTAAATAATAAAAATAAACTTGTTTAAAAAAAACTTTGTATAATTTCCCAATTGGTTCACAGATCGTTAAGAATCTTCGATCCAAGTAGAAAAAATTGGTTCAAGCCCTGTGGACAGGAGCTTTTGGGCGCATGTTCATCTTCCTTGTGGCCCGTACTGACCAGTAAAGAAAAAAAGCAGTATCATGTTGAATACCTTAATATTATTGATTATTATATAATAATCGATGAAAATACTGAGAGAGACCCAGGAAATTTGACACATTTTGTCTTATATCTCCAGAAATTGAAATCGTATAGAGCCAAAATTTTGCACAATGTTGCAAAATACTACAATTGACGTTAGTACAAGTTTTTGTTGCAATCTGATGAATAGTTCACGAAAAAAAAATTTTTTTTTCGAAAAAATTAAAAGAAATATTTTTTTAAAAATTACCAACATTTCGATCATAACAGAATTTTGCCAAAAGTTGCGCGTTTATATCCTCAAACTGACTACCAAGTTTCGATTCAACATCTTCTTTAGTTCCTGAAATATCAGGGAAATAACCTCAAAATTTTAAATGTCTATAACTCCTAAACCATACGGCCGATTTTGCCCGTTAACGAACTTAACCGTCGCATTTTGATCAGAAACCTACCCTGAAAGTTTGAAGTCGATAGGACCTTCGGTGCTCCTGTTATCGTGCTTACGGCCGGGAAACCGGCCGGACGGCACCCTAAGATCTGACACCGGATTCGTGATCAGGGAGTCCGAATTAGTCTATTAGCCAATTTTCAGCTCGAAATTCGAAAATTACAGACATTTGGACGAAATGATAGGACGATGTTCTCCTAGAACATGCGCCCAAAAAATGAACTTCTTTAAAAATTTTTGTATAATTGGCATCTCAGATCGTTAAGCATCATCGATCCAAGTAGAAAAGAAGAATAAATATCGGACAAAAATGAAAATTGTCAAACAATTCTTAAGTAGAAAAGAAATTTATGATATTTATCCAGACATTTTCGATAATGTCGATAAATACTAAAAAACTCTAAATGTCGACTGTTTTTAGATGTGATGATAATTTTCTGATATTTTTCAGTATTTATCAGAGGAGTATTTAAGACATTTTCCACACTCACAACACTAGTGAGAATATACCTTTTATTGAAATACGAAAGCTTAATTTTCAAAGGAGATAATACATTGTATTGGGATAATTCAGAATACGACAGATAATATCCAAGCTGGGAGTATACATTGTATGAGCCGGCGCCAGATTTTGGTTCAATTTAAAAATCGATAAGATATTATCCTCGAGCAGAATACATTGTAGCTAGTTATCGGTCGGAGACGCGATTAAAATTCCTATGTGACCCAAGGTGCTTTGTGTAAAATTAGGAAGCCGCCGATAACCAATTATTAATGGGTTTGGACTTCCTGCGGGACTCTAAGACTGCGCATTCCGGCAATGATAAGAGTCAAAAAGTGCAGATCATAGAGCCTTCCAAGAATCGATATGAGTAGAGTCGAAAGCACATTTGCGTGGGTGGCTGCCAATCCGGTGGAAGTAGAGGGGCTAAGAAAAATGTCAAGTTAGGAAAAAAAGGGGCTAAGGGAAAGGGTAAGGCTCCACATTCCTTGTTGGGAGTGAAGAAACTGGCGGTACCGAGTGAAAGGGTATCATTTGTCCGGAGTTAGGGACAAGTAGAAAGCTTGTGGTACAGTTCGATGTAAGGTTGAGATAATTGTCGTAAATAGAGTTTTGTTAGAGTTTAATTCGGTCGTACCTTCTTGGAGTAGATTACGCCGAGGCGTAGCGAACGTTAGGTAAAACCGGAGCACGGATTAGAAAGACGGGCTTGGGAAAATAGGTTAGTGGTGACCGTTAAGTAAATTCAGTGAAAAGCAGATGTAAGTGCGTGGGTGAAAATCGAAGTTAGGTAAATTCTAGGATTGGCGGTCTCAAGAAGATAGGAGAGAATTTTATAAAGAGATTAACCCTTTTAGAAGAGTTTGACGTGTTGCATGGTATTCCCAGAAAATTAATGACATATCTCGACCAGAGAACTATTTTGATGAGTTTTGTTTCTAGTAATTGAAATATTGTTGTATTTAGGGAGTTTATCTTGAGAAATAGAAATGTTGTTATATTTCGGGACTGTATTCCGAATAATGGGAATATGGTCATATTTGATGTGTTTTCTGTTAAGATAATTGGAGTCTTTTAATAATTGAAGAGTTTGCTTTCGATTAGATGGAATATTGTAAAAGGTTCAATGAGTGACAGCGGTGGACCGAAGTTTATCAGATATAGATTTTAAGTTTATCTATTAATCTTGGGTTTTACTAAGTTTTCATCTCCTTTTCCGACCACCTAAGGAAAATTTTAACACAAGACACCCTTTTCGTGCAGGGGGCACGGTTTCAAAGTTCTTTCGGAAATGCCTTAGAAATACTGGTAACAAGTTCCATATACTACGTTTACATGCATCTTCTCGATCCGTTTTGAACCAATGCGCATGTTTTGATGCGAATTAGATGAAATATGGTTTGAGAGTTTACATGCCTTATCTGAAACTAGTTTTCTGTAATTCGGCTTTATTCTAAGCTCGCGTAGCCAACATGGGAAGATTGAAAAAAATTAAAAATGGAAATTGAGAAAAGAAAATCATTCTAAATATCTTACAAAATGATGAAGAACACCATAATTTTGCAAGGAATTAACCTCTTCTGGGTGGTTACAACGATTGAAAGAGCAAATCGTGAAAAATTAATCCAGAAAATTGGATGAAAATGATTAAAGATAATAGAAAAAGTTACCTCGAACTATATATATGATTTCATTTTATCTCAAGAGATTTATTTCGACCTTCCAGCTTAGGAATTACGATATATTAGTGTTCTGTGATTACGATTAACGTAACCCCAAAGCAGGTTGGTTAGATTATCAGATTTGTCAAATTAATAAACTTGGTGTTGGTAATTCTGAAATTTGTTTCTCTTAAAACTACTCTCAATGCGTATTTGGTGTATACATGCACATTAAATCGGTTTGGAAAAACTCAATCCACCTTTTCAAATCGCATTTACTAATTCGCATTTGAGTATTCAATTCGAATTGAAAAAATGTTTACATGCGTTTTCAATGCGCATTACGGAATACGCATTGGCTTAAAACGGTTCGAGAGGATGCATGTAAACGTAGTATAGTGTTAATACGTCCAAATCCCTTTGATTATATTACATAACGATATATACGGTGATATGGGAAATCCGGAAGCTGAGAATAGTAGATATACAGGTTGTTCAGGTTAATAATTGCATTATCAAATTTCCTAATAATTCAGCAAGTTTTCATAGAATAAACGTGAATATTGGTATTACTATGTATTTTACCATGATTTACCATAATTTCTTATCAATTTTTTGGTCTCTGATAGGGGCACTAGTTGTACCCTGCTGAATATGTAAATCGAAACTTATCTGTGTGCAGAATCACATGATAGAATGAAAGATTTGGAAGAACAACATCATGGAAAATGCATGTTTGTTTAATTTTGATATCTTGATCAGTTTCCGACATATTTGCATTCGAAAGTTTCAATGCAGTTCCTCTTTGGCGCGCTTGTTCACGTTGGCTAATTTGAATTGAATGATGGGTGCTTCAAGCTCAGTGGATAGAGAGCTGCAGATCTAGTCAGAGGGTAGTGGATACTATTCACTGTCTGCTCAAAAATTAACAGTGCTGTGGCTAAGCTGGCGTACGGATATAGTAACAAAGTCGACAAAGAACACAACTGATGGATGGGAGACTCATTTTGGGTGTTTTTCATATAAAGTGCTTGAATATGATCCGAGTTCTGAACGTTAGGTAGACCGTTAGGTCTAGTCAGCTTTTTCAAGAAATCTTTCTTTGTTTTTTTGCATTTTCTTAAAGCATAATATCTCAGAAATATTCTCCGAAAATTTGAAGTAAATCCGACAAATACTATTCGAGTTATTCGATAATTAGCAAAGGGCTCTCGGGCGCTCTGGGCGAGAGCAGGTAGCTAAGAGCAGCTAGCGTGCTAACGACAACACTCCATAAGGTAGAATGCTACGTAGACAACATCAAAGATATATTTTGGAAGCTGCCACAGCGGCTAAAGAACTATTATATGGCCCAGGAATAGTTGACTCTGTAAGTAATTAAATAATATGTAAATTGAGTGTTAAACTTCAAATGCGTTTTTCTCAAAACTATGTTCTTTGAACTGGTGACCACTGTAGTTCGAAAACCTCTCGGTATATTTTAATGAAATTTATACAGCTTTTCGAAAACATGAAAAACTAGTGCCTGATCGAAGGAATTTCTTTTTTTTTTAATTCAGATTTTTTATAAACAATTAACTGTTGGTTTTTTCCCGAAAATATGGAAAAAAAATTCCTGAGGCTCATTTTGTTAATTTAAAAGAAAAAAAAGCTTCGATCGGGCACTAGATAGTCTATTTATACAACTATTTCTCTTTGTCCGATTGATTTTTGATGAATCTCCGAGGATAAGTGATGGTCACCGCAAGGAGCTTCGGTTGGAACTGGATCAACACATTACTTTTAAAATAATAATTTTTTTTTTCTGAAATTTCTGTCAAATCAAGTCGAAACCTTATTTAATAATGCTATATTTTTACTTTTATAAAATAAAGTAATTTACTGCCAAAAAAAAATATTTAAAATTGTCATTATTTCGTGTCTCTGACTACACCTAACCCCTTAAACTATCCCAAGGTACCGCAAAACATAAAAAATGCTCCACTTATAGAGCAACGAATTACTGCATTCGATTGATCGAGACCTCCTTGATGTGCCTTATCCTGCGTTTAGGACCCACCTGGTTGATATGGTCACAGATGCTATTTCTTTTCTGTTTTTGTATACATAATTTTATTTCATTTTGTTGTTCCAATAGCACTCAAATATTAATACTGTTTTCACCTTGCTTCAGTTCTTTTTTTAGCACTGTTTTGGTTACTAAGTGTTGAGGACGGGTTTAAATGTAAGAGTAGTCTATGACTAAAATCAGTCCCGGGACTCGACTACCTCTGTTTATTATTAATATTGTGCGTCAGTCAGAACTTTCGATACTCATTTGAATAAAGGCGATTATTATTTCTATCACTAACTTATGATTTTTCTTATTTCGAAAAATATTGGGGGATATTAGGAGGAACCAATTTTGGGGTTATATGATTTGATATGCGAAAACTCCTGAAACAACAACAAACATTTCTAAAAGCCGCTACACTACAGGGTGTTTCACGAATGATTATACAGGCTTTCAGTGCAGATGCAGGATATTTTGGTGAGTCTAAATCAGTGTTCGAAATATTTCCTATATCCGTCAAGAAATACAGGATGTTTTATGTATTTTATCAAAAACGTTCAATCGGAATAACTCTAGAACGCCTGCATGGAAATTTTAAGGAATGAGTATAGGCCTATGCGTAATACTCGCTCATAATGACTTGTTGATAGCGCAGGTCCGGACTGAGAAAATCATTTTTTTTATTCCACATCTTGTAAAACACCCTATACATCAAATTTTCAAAAAGTGAATTTTTTCACAGAATCTACGATAACCACTCGTTCAAACAAGCCTATTGGCAATAATGGCACACTTCGTATCCATATTTTATGAACCATTGAATATTTGGAATTTTCAGTTTATAATAAACCCTGACCTATGAATCTCCGTTAATTCATATGGAATCAACTGAAATTCCCAGTGACATCTCTTAATTATAGTGCTGCATCTTATTCAATCCAATACATGAATTTAGGAATCCACATTTGATTACCTATGTACCTGAAAATGGGAATGATAGAAATACTTTTTTTTAATTATTCATCTTTGAAATTTCTTTTTTCGAATTATTGAAACACAGATGTTAGCATAATTGAAGATTTCATGCATAACCACCGAAAAAAAAAAAAATTATAAATAATCGACCAGAAAGGCTAATGAAAGCTGCAGCACATTCAATACAAGAGCTAGAAAGTGTCAAAAAGGAATAGGGTAATTTACGAGAACAAATCTCATTCCCATACCATTCCAATTCCCTTTTATAATGAGTTCACTTAAATGTTCAATATTTCTTTGTGTTTTGTACCTATGAAATCTGATACGGCTACCATCTGTTTCAGTTATTCAAAACAAAGAGTTTCCGAAGATAAATAATTCCAGAATGAGAATTTCTATCATTTGAACCATGTTTTTAAACTAGCAGTATTTTTTTCAAAAACTCTTTTGGATAAATAAGACACACGGTGAAATATTCGTTGATATTAACCATCAACGAATATTCCGCGTGAGCCAAGCTAGGTCACCTCATCGCTCAGTGTTCCCCCAAGGAGGAAAGCGTCATTCAAGGACAGACACGAACCACGGTTTCATAGTTGTTACCAATTATCAGCCTGGCTCAGCCACAATCAATGAATAATCGAAGGAGTTCTAGGAAATTTAATTCTATCGGTTGCAAACTGGCAGGGAGAAAATCCCACTAGCGGCACCTGGGTCGGAGGGTCGGAGTTCGCAAGGATTTCCATAGGTGCCGCTGGTGGGATTTTCTCCCTATCAGTTCACAACAGATGGAATCAAGTTTCCTAGAACTCCTTCGGTTGTTCATTCATTGTGGCTAAGTCACGCTGATGACTGGTAACAACCATGAAACCGCGGTTCATGTCTGATGATGCTTTCTTCTTTTGGGGAACACTGAGCGATAAGGTAACCTAGCTCGGCTTACGCGGAATATTTGTTGAAGGTTAAAATCAACGAATATTTCACCGTCTGACATTTTTAGTTATTGGTAATTAGCCGCAGTCTACCTCATTGTATGTTCTTTTGGGTAATCTGAAACCCTGAATTTGTGTATTGGGTGAAATCATAATATTCCTGAAGTCATGATACCGAGAAATTCAATTCATTCAATATTTATTAATGCATTATTCGGAGGCACACAGGTCCGTGTTTATTATGAATTGAAAATTTCTGATATTCGATGGTTCATAAAATACTTATGCGAAGTGTGCCATTATTGCCAATAGGCTTGTTTGATATAATATTTAGTGTAGATTATGAGAAAAATTTCACTTATTGAAATTTTGATGTACAGGGTGTTTTACAAGATGTGGAATAAATAAAATAATTTTCTCAGTCCGGACCTGCACTATCAACAACTCATTATGAGCGAATATTAGTCATAGGCCTATACTCAATCCCTGAAATTTTCATGAAGATCCATGCTGGCGTTCAAGAGTTATGCCGATTAAAATTTTTTGATAAAATGCATAAAACATCCTATATCTCTTAAACGAATATGGTTAGGACATATTTCGAACACTAATTTAGACTCACCAAAATGTCCTGCATCTGCACTGAAAGCCTGAACAATCATTCGTGAAACACCCTGTATATTCACTGTAGCCGTTATTATATCACCACCACCTACCGGGTCCGATTGTGAATCTAAACTATTCAGGGAACTACTGAAACACAAATCTTCATGAAAATCGGTCACGCCGTTTAGGAGCAGTTCAATCACATACACACGAACAGTATAATTTTATAAAGATAATCTAAGATTTCTCTTACCTGTAGATAAGTCTGTGGGTCATTCAACGCTTCATGAATTGCTGATCTATGAGTTCCTATGAGTTGATTTTGTATGTTGATATCATCAAAAAAGAATATTTCATGAAATGGAAGACTAGTATATTCCATTAAATACTTATCAAAAATATTTTGTAGATATTCGACAATTTGTTCACGTAATTTCTCGTATACATTTTTCGATTGAGTTTGAGATATACTCTTCAGATTCTAAAAAGAACAAATTATTATGAATTCTAAAGGCAGAGAACAAAATATATCACAAACAAGATTCATTGCATATTCTTATTGCTTAATCGACAAAAAAATTGTTTACCTTCTGAAATTCTTGTCTACTAGAAACACTTCCAATTTGAACCTGTTCCTTAAAGCTATGTGATATTTCTGTGATAGAGTCAATTTCTTCCATTTTTCTCAAGAACTCCATTAGTTGTACATTTATCAAATTCAATTCTTCATTACACATCTCATTCTTAGATGTAATATTCTCCAGAATTTTTGTTATATCAGTTAATTTTTTACAGAATTGATCTTTGGACTGGAAATTCAGCAGTTGAAAACACTCCTTGAAATGTTGAGATTTTGTTATATTTTTGGAGGTGGCATATGCATATAATTCCCTAATCTGAAAAAAATTCATATTTGTTGTTACGAATATTATGTTATTGTACCCCCTGTATATTATATAGTTATGAATATTGTATTGTTGGTATTAACTAATATTAAGGACCTATCTGGTTGCAAGGTTGATGATTTGTTTGTTAACGTGATTGTAATAATTAATTGTTGCACGCATTGGTGTTTCCAAAATGATATGTACCAAAGGGAAATATATCAATTTGTGAGTAATCAGTAACCTGTTGTGTTGTGTTCTTATGAGAGTACGAATAAGTGCTGACGAATGAAGAGATACGCGGAGAGAGTGGACGGCAGGTTTTAGTCAGTCAACACTATAATTCGAGAAGGAATTGAAGTGAAACTGTAAAAAGCGCATTTTATATAAAACATTAAAATTTTGTTTCATCAGAAAAGTGGTTTGATTAACAAGGTGTTGTAATATTGTACATAATTATATCTTTGTAAAAAAATCTTATTAAAAAATTATTTTATTTCAGATGTGGTGACAAGAGTGACATAGTAACTGGGTCGAACCGAGTTTGTCATCGCATGACTCAGAGCAAATATATCTGCACATTTGTAATAATGGATTCATGGGCCCGACCCTCAACTTTCTCATTGCCGGTATCCTATCAACTTTATCTAGTCGCAGAAAAATTCCCGGTATCGGAAACAGGAAGAATAACTATCCACCCTTCTGGTAGAAACCTTAGCAGGCGCAGGTCCATGAACTCATTGGGCAGGTAGTATAAAGCAGGATCACCCGAGAAGGGTGGTAAGTAAGGATTTGGTAAAGTACCGTTTGTCTCCAAAACTGGTGTCTTCAAAATAAAATAATGTTTTCGTTTTCGTCAAGTGTTTCAATGATACCCGTAAACGTAGCACCTCAAATTGGTGAAGTCCTGCTAGGCGAACTGATGGGCGTTACTTTCTCGCACATTCTGTCGACTAAACATACTTGGAAACCCTACAGTGACTATATTCTCACAGTGGCGACAAGGGGTCATAAATCTGTCAAAAGTCCGCCATGTTTCGTCAAATCATTTTGGCGGTATTTTTGAATTACATATATATGGGTATATGTATATTTACGTTCGAGTAGCAAATGCCACCTCGATCGGTATTGTATTTTAGGAATTATTATTAAAATAATATGATCTGGTTTCTGTATATTTTTCCTTTAGTAGCTCAAAAAATACAGATTGGATTGAATCGAAACTTTAGTAATCATGTTGTAGAATGCAGACGCACAAATTTTTGCAAGATTTCATCAGGATCCTATCACTAGAAAAAAATATATTTTTGTTTCTTCAAATATTCTTCCTGTGTTAGACGTGAATAGACAAAAGAACATGCGTGCAAAAGCTCTTGACTCCTCATAAGTGCCTTTCTCGAATTTTTGGTCTCAATTTCTGTAAGAAGTGACATTACGGTATATGAATTCGATTCAGTGTATGTTGTTTTAAATTATCTAAGTCATAATATGAATTATTATTTAGGAAGGTAGAATATCGCAAATATAGGTAGGAAGAGTTTGAAATAGATAGAATTAATTGATGAATTTTGATTTTCCTTCCTGATTGCTGATCGTTTTACAATATTCGTATAACTATGTAGTTTGAAATTAAAATTTTTAATCTAAGATATATTATTTTTGATTTACCACAGTATATTATTTCCAATATGCATGATGCACCAAAAAAAAAATAAACTAGTATTTACAACTATTTATAATCTACGGTTGAATAGGAAAGATGACAGATGCAATAGTTCGGCAGAATGTGCAACTCCATAGAAATTTTAGCTCATCATAATGGAATTATTATATCCATATGTGTTCGTTACGAAACTTCATAGACTGAATTCTAATAAGGAGAGAATTAAAAGTTCTGAACATTGTGCTATTTTTTATTTCTTATTCAAACTACAGGTACAATATAAAACAAATACCATTATAAATTCAATAAAATTGAATAAAAGCTATAACACAAGTAAATAATGAATATTTTTCAACTATATACTATTACTTCGAATGACCAGCCATAGACTTACTGGCCATAACTCTTAAAAGATTTATTTTTTTTCGTCCTTATTTTTAATCTGTAGACAATAAAACGTTTTATAATTTTGTTTTTTAGATTATGACAATAATTAAGAATATCCGAGTCGATTTAATTCATTTTATCGACATAGAATTGTTTCAGGTCAATATGTTGATTTTCAATGAATTTTATATAAAGAACAAAGTCAGATTCTAATTCTATTAAAGGTTGCTTCGTTGCAAAAGAACAATGTATGAGGCCTGAATCTTTTCAACTGTGAAAATTTGGAGAATCTTGTATGGATCCAACAGAGGCGATGCAGGTGTTACACACTCTCGAAGTACTTCTGATACTTGTTATGAGGTATCCACATACGTTATAAAAAGAGTTGAGCTCACTACCACTCCATTGTATATCCTTATGTTCAATGTTTCTTGGAATTTTCGGTTCATCGTATTTTTGGACCTTTGTGGTAATAGTGTCTAAAAATCCTGATAAAAACTCTCTGTCATCATCGTCGTAACTACTATTAGTTGGGTTTTTCAAATACTTGCAGAGCATTGGGTACTATCTGCTTGCTTCTTAGAATTGAAAACAAATTTTCCAAACGAAGTGATATCCCTTTTCTTTTACCACAGCTGAATTTTAAACGAAGGTCTCTTGTAATCGTTGAATTTGATACTCTGGAAAACTTTGCTAACTTGTTTTTCCTTTTACTTATCAATACTTCAATCTGATCAGGATTGTACAATTTGCTCAATAACGAATGCTGTTCATATTTCAATCTGAGCTGAGAAAACTTTTTCTTCATATGCCGCAATGCTTTCTTATATTTCATACTTCTATGTCGTTCCTTTAGAAACAATAATTCGTACTTGGCTAGTTTCTGCTTCAATTCTTTTTGTTCCATGTGGACTCTAGGCGCAGTGATGTTACCATTGCTGCTATCCGATGGTATATTCTCAGTTGGTACTTCAATTATGGTTTGCGTGATATTGGATATATTTGTAATATCTGGCTGAGGAACAACTGAAAATAAGTCTTTGTAATTCATTTATATAGCTAAATATCATGTGCGACTATGTGATTAGAACACTTCATCAAAGACCAGAAAAGGTATTGTTCCTAGAATATTAGGAAATGTGTTTGCTTTTTGAATTTTTTATCAGCATAATTTACATTTAAATCAATTCATCTTAAAATTATGTCTTACCTTCCTCAGACATTAATGGCTCATTCAATATTACTTCAGTATTTTGTATGAAAGAAAATATTGTAGTTGTGTTTCAACTTTCTTTTTCCATCAACTTTCACCTTCTCCCACATATCAGGGGCAAAGTGTACCTGAAATATTTAATGTATATTAAAATCTACTATGTATGAATAAAAATAAATAAATAATAATAAAAAATAAATACTAATTCCAGGGAAATTACCTTTCTTAAAACTTTCGATTTCGTAAAGGTAAATTAGTAAAATTAAATGGACTTACTTCACACAAATAAGAATTATTTGTAGGGATCCAGTTAGCTCGTCTTGTTCTTATTGTCCATTCATGTCGTCTGGTAAGATTTCTCGGAAAGCATTTCATAACGAAACCTTTTACTGACGAATTAGAACATCCAACAGCTGCACAACCGGGCATTTTGAAAACTATTTATATTCGCCAAAGTCGCTAAATTGCACAAACTCAACACCTTTTCCAAAAAAGGATTCTATTCAAATGAACGTAAACGTAAACATAAACAAACACAAATGTTTTGACGAAGTTGCATAGAATATGCATTCTGTGTACAAAATTTTGACGCTCGACGAAACATGGCGGATTTGTACCACGTGACCGTGTTCAACCAATAGAAAATCGAACCACCTATGTCGCCACTGTAAGAATATAGTCACTGTAGGAAACCCATACCATCTTGCTCATATTCATCGAGTGATGAAAGAAAAATTCAAACCATATAAAATTGATGGAAACAGATAGTGCTGAAAAAAGTTTCGAATGATAGGTTAAGTCAAACACCTAGTGATTATTATCATATCATATTCATGTTAGCTTCCATTAAAGTCAATAAAAAATAAACCAGAATTGCCAAATAATTGCCTGAAAAATAGCCCCAGCTCTAATTCACATTGCTAGGCAAGAATTCCCCCATTCACTATTGGGATAAAAAATCAACGGTGCTGTGCCTAAGGTGGCGTAAGGACTTGGCAACAAAGCCTACACAGAACACAACTGATTCTCCTTACTCGCTCAAGCTCTCAAGAGCTTATGAGGGGTCTCCTTAGGGAAGATCTAGGAGGATCAGTATAATAATATACTATATATATATATAAGTGGGAACGGCTAATTCCGCATTATCCGTATTTCTATGTATATAATATTATAATGCAAGCTCATGTCCTCAGTGTCATGTGAACAAATCTGCATTGAAGCACAGCCCTCTATAGAGATAGCCTGGAGCACAGTTCCGAACATTGATTTCAACTGAAGCATCAACAGATGGAGACTTTTCGAAATTGAATACATATATGAAAATAAATAGATTCTTTGAGCTTCTTGACCTCCCATCCAGATGTATCAATTTTTTGTTGAAAAATTATTAGATAGGCCATCAAAATTTTTTATGAAATCAGAAGAAAAACAATATTGGTTAATTCCAGAATAAGAAGTAATCGTCCATTTATAAAAAACAAACGTTCGACTGAATGGCCTGGCGTACAACTGTGTAGCCATTTTATCATGTTCCAGGCTAGTTATATATAGTAGGCTATGATTGAAGTAAGTGCGTTTCATAAGTGAAGAAATGATGAAAATCGGGTACACAGTTTTCAAGCAAATACCGTTAAAGTGTCAGAAAAGGAATATATATTTATTCATATTAATTCATAAATTACCTGTTTTCCAAGGGGAGTTTTCGGCAAATCATTGACCAATACATGTAAGCATCTAATAAATAAATGGAGGCAAAATATATACTTCTTTAGTTCCTTTACTTTCTCAAGAACTATGCTCTGGAGATAATTATCATCTGTTAGAAGTTTGATTTTATTCTTGTGAGAAATTTCTTTTTCAACAATATTTCTGAATGAATACATTTGCCTGAGACTTTCGAATTCTTCATGTGTGAATTCATCCAGAATGTGTTCAGTTACTTTGTTGGCGCATATAGAAAATTCATTTCCTTTGCTGAAATGTTCCATCATTGCAAACTGGAAATATAAATAATATTCATTCAATATCAATATTCCATAAGATAAAATATTAATTATGAGATATAATAACCTAAATTGGTTCAAGCACTGACGTGAAGTCATGAGCTTTTGCGCGTATGTTGTATTGTCTATTCTCCTGTATTGGACACTCTTAATCGAATTTACCATGGTGAAATCGATTCCTTACTTCACGTTAGTGCTTGAACCAATTTTTTTTTTCGTAATTTTGAAAAATTTTCTAGAGGTACGGTTCTCACAAAATTTTACACACTCCTTTATGTCGATATTCTAGAACTAGTTACTAAGCTTCAATTCGATCGAGTCTATATTTTTTTAATTATCGAGGAAATAATATTCCAGGTGGGTATAACTCCGAAACCGATGGACCGATTATGCCCAAAAACAAACTTATCTCTCCCATTGGGATGTGCAACCTACCCTGAAAATTGCAAGTCCCTATTTCCTTTCGTTCGAAAGTTATCAAGCCAACGGTCACCCATCCTGCTACTGAACTCACTCATGGCTGCTCGGATCTCCAACAATATAGATCCGATCGTGTTCAAACTTGGAACTTGGCAGTAGAGTTAGGTTTTGAAGGCTCTCGCTAAATTTCAGCGATGTCGGAGGAATAGGTTCTGATATATAGAATTTTTTCAATGATTTTTAAAAAATTTTCGAGTTATACGATCCTCATGAAATTTTGCAAGAACTTTTGCGTTGGCATTCTACAACTGACAACCATGTTTGAATTGGATCGGTTTTATATTTCTCGAGTTATTGAGGAAATAACAACCAAATTTCAGATGGGTATAACTCCAAAACCTTTTGATTATACCCATAATCAAACCCAAATATCCCACCAAGATGCATAACCTTACCCGAAAATTTCAAGTCGCTATCTCTTTCCGTTCTCAGGTTATGGTGACATGAATAATATTTTTTGATTATTTTTTTAGAATTTTCTAGTGATCCGATTCACACAAAATTTTACAAACGTGACTAGTTTTGCATTCTACAAGTACTCACCAAGTTTCAATTCGATCGGACTTGTATTGGTTGAAAACAAAATTATTACTCGGAAACCGTTGGGCCGATTATGCCCATTAACGAACTTGTCTGTCGTATTGGGATGCGCCACCTAACCCGAAAATTTCAAGTCGCTATCTCTTTCCGCTCTAAAGTGATCGTGGCAACGGACGGCCGGCCGGCCGGACAGAATTGAATTTGACCTCGAATTCTTGATCAGGGAGTCGAACCCAATCGTTTGAGACCATTTTCGGCGAAAAATTCGAAAATTTCAGAGATTTGGGCAAAATGATAACGCGATGTTCCCCAGAACATACGCGCAAAAATGAAAATTTGCACTAAAAAATTTACAATTGATATCATTAAAAAATCATAAGAGGATACTTTGGGAGGTGAATTTATCACTAAATGGTGCTTTTCTGGGTTTTCTCTTCCAAAATCTATGAAATAAAATGTTTCATTTTGAAATTGCTTCTGTATTAGAAACATTAGCTTTTGTCAGAAGCAATATATAGAACAATTTTGCCTAATAAACAGTAACGCAACAAATGAACGATAAAATAAATATTCTGTAACGTTTCAGAAAGGAACCATTTAGTAACTAATATCATTGTAGGAAGTTGAGGGAAATCCCTGAATATGTTTAAGAGGTTAAGATGTTTTCCTGTACAGAAGAATAGCTGGAAAAACAAGGAACAAAAAAGAGAGATGTGCCATGACTCAATATCACATGCTATCATCTTATGCTTTAGTCCAGTCATTTTAGGGATTTTAAACACCAATCTGCGGAAAAATTCCTAGAGTGCTGAATTTTTGTATACACCTTTATCATGGGATTCTAATGAAGATGTGAAAAATCGACATTGATATCGTGCCGGCACAAAAAACTGATTTTCGTGTCATTTTTACTTTTTTTATAGTATAAGTATAAAAATTGTATGTTGTGAAATTATCTATAACAAATGCCCCTTGCACAAGGCACAGCTGTGAAATTTCCATTATTACCACCTACTTATTCAGCAGCAAAACAGCATATTTATCGAGTGTATCAAATACAAACCTGGCTAGGAAGAGAAATTGATCCAGAACAGTGGTGTTGGGAATTAAAAAAATAATACACTACAGCCAATAACAACCTTATTAACACCAGCACCCGATGATCTAAATGAACACAATCTTTTGTAATTGTAAAAAAGGTTGTGGCGGCAAATATAGATGCGAAAAAATTGGATGAAGATGTTCAAAAGTTTGTGGACATTGCCGTGGCCAGTCATGCTTAAACTCAGAGTTAACCAATGATGAAAATGATGGAGATATCAATTTAAATATAAATAGGTCCACTCGACGTTTTGTCAGCAACTGTTGATGATATAGAAACTGAAGATATGAATATGAATGAATGACAAAAAAATTATATACTAAAGTTTATTTTTTCTGTATTTTTCAGTATTCAAATACAAAATTATTCACTCTTAAATAAAAAAAACCTCTTATTACATATCATGGATTATGCCTACGGAGGACCATGTAAAAAAAACGCGCCTTGCCTTCTACCTTGAAGGTGGTCAGGAAACGAGTGCATCGTCATAATGTAGTTGCTTTCTAAGCGCACTACTCTACGCGGTTAATTTAACAGAAAAATTCAAAAAATATTTTTTGTAGATAATTTCACAACAAACAATTTTTATATTGAAGTCCGAGCAATAGGTCGCGAGATAGTTGCGAAAAACTGATTTTTAAGCCGGAATGATATCAATGCCGATTTTTCAAATCTTCATTAAAACGCCGTAATTCACCTCACTAGAAATTTTTCGGCAGATCAAACCTAAAATGACTGGACTATATTATCGAAGAAGAAAGTTTTATAGTGCCAATACTATTTTCCATCTTTACTCACCTTGAAGTGGTTAACAAATCCAGTAACAGACAAATCATAGAATAAGAATATATCTGTGAGTAAATTAAATACTCTTCCACTTAAAGAGAATGTACATTGACCAGTGAAAAACACATTTTCTAATATATTATTCAAATATGTAGTAGATGGTTGTGATGAGAAAACCTTGATACTTGTTTTTGAAGAAACATGATATGGCAACATCCTGTGCAATACATTCAATGAAGTAGCAACTCCAAATATGAGCACGAATGGTATAATGTTCATGTATGAATGTGTGATAGATATAAAATCTTGTATAACAATCTCACTGAAATTTTCAATATCTGGAATAATCACTACTAGTGGTATGCATAATGGTGCTCTTCGTTGATTGAATAAATTCTCGTCTGAATAGTTCAAAATGGAATTATTCAAGTATAAATTTTCATACCATGCTTGGAGAACTGCAAAAGTACAACGAGATTTTTTTATATAATTAGATTCTTCCTCCTCATGATCTTCCTGAAAAATTTATTCATGTAAAATATCAATTGAATGAAATTGAGGTTGAATTCTTTTAATTTTCGTTAGACCATTTCTAAGCCACAAAAAGTCACTAGTGAGTTTTTACTTACATACATATCTTCAATTGTTGCATCTTCATCGTTCAAAAAACCATTTACCATATTCTCCACAAATAACTTTATATTGCTACAATCTTGGGCTTTCAGAATAACACAGTGAGGTGTTACATACTCTTTGATTTCTTTAGTCAATGCTGAAAATTGTGCTTCATGATCTGGCATATTAATGCCAGTCAGCAGAGCAGCTGTGGGAATTTCATCCTGTTTTTGGTCATAGCTCAATTGAACAAAATTAACCAAATCTTTTAAAGTTGAGGAGAAAATTTCTGCGTTTATTAGCTGCAATAATATGAAGCAATTAGTCTACGTAATCTGTGAATCCTTTCATTTACTTACGTGGAGCTTTTCTTCAATATGTCTCCAAAGGGATGTGAAACTGTGGTACCACAAATTGTCGGAAAAAACACTTTTTTCCTTTCTTTTCGATTTAGACAGTTTCCTGGGTCGTTTGAATCCATTTTTGAAAACGAATACTCCCTAAAATAACATGTTTCAACCAGTTTTCGAAATAAAAAGGTGAAATAAAGCATGAAAATATGAACTTACTTTCGACACAGAATTTCCTGTACTCATTTCAATTCAATTCATAAACATAACCTATTTCCTATCTCTGACATAAAAATTCAAACAGACTGACATATCCACAAACGTTTGGTCATGCGCATGTTGTGATTGTTAGCGGCAAATATGGTACGTTCCATATTACCACAGATTCTGTTTCTGTTAGAAATATCACAGATAGTGTTGTGAGTGTGGAAAATGTCTTAAATACTCCTATGATAAATACTGAAAAATGTCCGAAAATTATCAGTACATCTAAAAACAGTCGACATTTAGAGTTTTATAGTATTTATCGACATTATCTAAAATGTCTGGATAAATATCATAAATTTCTTTTCTATGTACTAAAGAATTGTTTGACAATTTTCTTTTTTGTCCGATATTTATTCTTCTTTTCTACTTGGCTTAACGATCTGAGATGCCAATTATACAAACATTTTTAAAGAAGTTCATTTTTTTCTACTTGGATCGAAGATTCTTAACGATCTGTGAACCAATAGGGAAATTATACAATGTTTTTTTGAACAAGTAAATTTTTATTATTTAACCGTCCAATTAAATCGATTTTTCTAATATTATTAATTATTAATTCAGAACCTGGCTCCTGTCCTTTATCTCTGATACTCAATAAAATAACACGATAATAACTCATTCAATGATAAGTTATTTGTTATTTCCAATTGACCATGAAAAATTTCTTTAAATGCCTCAAATTGTCCTGATATTTTAACTTAACATGTGACGATTGTCATATTTTTCCGCAATGTCCGTAAATACATAAATACTCAAAATGCTCGACCTTGGGAGAAAGTTCCGGACATTTTTCCAGGATATTTGTCCCTTACTTAAAAACCCGAGTATTTCACATCACTAATCACAGATGACGTAATAAAATAGAGGTGATATGTAGTATGGTTTCGTAATATGTTAATAATGTGCCATGAGAAGTAATCAAATGGTTTGCGGATATTAAATTTGGTTAACAACTAAAATCAGCGTTAGATAATTCGCACAGCCCCAGTGGCGTACATAGCCTTTTGTGAGTTGGAGGGGATATGACTTGATATCTAATGCTATACATTTTTGTCATAATATCTAGTGAGATAATTAATAAGATTTCGTAAGACTTGAAGGATGGGAGGAGAATTGATCCCCTCAGTACACCCCTTCCCCTATCTACGCCACTGCACAGCCTACGAAGATTTTGCTTACCATAAATAGAATTCAAGCAGTTGTTCTGCGAACAATCTAAAAAGGTGTCAACAATTTACCCAATATCCAGTCAACTGAAATACTATGTGTCTACTTAATAAACAGTTGAGCTGCAAAATAATTCCTTGGATGATTAACCGGTATGGTTAAGCGTAGGGCCACGAGATCCACAAAAGGACCCGATCACATCAGTATTTCTTTAGGAAGAAAAATTAATAACAAACAAGAGACCTAGAGCATAATTCAGCTATTAGTAATATAGAGCATCAAGGCTGTCAAAGCAATGAAGTTTAGATATAATACAATGATATTTTAAGGGCATCAAGGCAGGACACAAACACTAGAAGCTATAAAAGGAAAATCAAGAGCTGGATTAAAAATAATTCGAAGATAAAGTGGAACAAGTTCTTTAATCGAAATCACTATGTTTAAGATGTTGTCTTTTGTTTATTGTTGTCTTTGAAGGATTAACCCCCGGTTTCTGAAAGGCTTATCAACACAAATGTTAACTAATCAGTGATCAATCTCTTGTTAACCCTCATCTGAGTTGCGCAAAGCGCAAAAACTCGGACTGATTTGACATTAACAGTTCTGTTAACTTTGACCCGCCTTTCAGAAACCGGGTGTAAGAGTTGTTTATTTTTCGATATGGGATATATGTAATAGTATAAATAGGGACATCGGATTCAAAAATTCAAAGTGGGAAAAAAACTCACGCACAAGTGGCATCACTTTTGTGAGAAAGATTGTTTATGAAGAATTCCATTGGTTATAACTGTATGCATGTTTGTTGAACCATATTTGTTTCTAAGTAAACATTATTATTATTATTATTATTATTATTACATGGATGAAACAGAAAAAATTGGTTCAAGCACTGACGTGAAGTAAGGAGCTTTTGCGCGCATGTTTTATTGTCTATTCACCTCTATTGGACATCCTGAATTGAATTTACAATCGATATAGACTGTTTTTCTCAGATTTTATAAGATATGAATACATTTCGCAACCATTTTAATGACATCCTTGCTTAATGAGATCACAGAATTTTTAGTTCTGACATATATATTCTATCGGAATTGAAATTCATTAAATATCCAATATTATAGGTATACGATCAAACTTCTTAAATAAATTCAGGATACGATATTCCGTGAAAATCAGCGCGTCGGCATTCTACAAGTAATTACCGAGTTTTAATTGGATTGGATTTGTATATTTTGAGTTATATAGGTAGAGGAAATAATAACAAAATTTGATATGTGTATAACTTTGAAGCCCTTTGGCCGATTATGCCTATTAATGAACTCAAATGTCGCATTCGGATGCGCAACCAACACTGAAAATTAATAATAATAATAAACTTTATTTAGCTGAATCAGCTATTACATACAAGTGAATCCATAATACTAATTTTGAAAAACAAAAAATATACTAGTCGCTATGTATATCCGTTCTCAAGTTATAGTGAGATACAAAGCCGACCGGATAGAATCAAATTTGACCTCGAATTCTTCATCAGGGAGTCGAACCTAATCATTTTCGGCATTAAATTCGAAAATTACAGACATCTGGGCGAGATGATAACGCGATGTTATCCAGAACATATGCGCGCAAAAATGGCTGATACCGTTGTTAATAAATCAACAAGTCCAGAGCGTTCTGCCAATAGAATCTTCATAATGGGTTCCTATAATTAATATACTTGTAGTTGAAAGTGTAGTCACTCTCAAACAAGAATTCTTTGAACTTTTCAGTGAAAAAAAAATGATAACACATTAAATAATAATTTCCAAGATACAAGGAAATATTCCTAGAAGAATTGAAATGGATGTTCAAATGTTCTTTTATTCACTTATCTGAAAGAATAAGTCTTATCAATATTTTAAACTCGAATTTTTTCTTGGCAAAAATGGTAGGCAGAAGGTTTTTGCTGTCGGTGGAAGAAGAATACAACTCTCCTCACCGACTAGGAAGACATTTGATATCGCCTCAAAACTAAGATGAAAGGTCACTAAAATTTATGAAAAGAATGAAGTCCTGAAACTGGTAGTAAAAGATCTTCTGGATGCATGTCATTCTCTTCAACCTATCAGACATTTGATGAACACAACAAGCTTTATTTTTTTTCTGTCTCGAATAATATGTCAAAACTTGAACTCCAAAGGAAGGAGTTTTACTTTAGATGAGAAAATTCTCCATCTGACTTTATTTAAAAATAGCAACAACAGTCTAGTCAACAAGTGCCTTTTAGGTCAAAACTTTTTAGAGTTTTTTTAGAGAGAGAGTCCGAAAATTATGATTGAGGTGTCATTCGATTCGGAATGGCGTTTAGATATTTTTTGAGAAAATTCAAGGGCCGCTCGCAAAAATTATGAACAATTCAGTGAAAAAAAGGGGTTTGTTTTTTTGCATATATCTCAAAAAGTATTTGAGATTTTCTTGAATTTGAAAAAATATTCAAAAACAGGAGGACATTTCCCAAAAAAAGTTCTAACTCCAGGAACTGTAGGACCAATATTTTTAATTTTTCCAGACGGCATAAACGCATTTGTTTATAACAATGTCTTAAACAATATGAGATAAAAATTAATAAAAATCCTTTTTAAGTAGCTTCTGATCATGAGAAAACGGATTGTCAATGTTTAGTTAAGCTTTTTAATTTTCAAACTAAGTAAACTGTTAATATCAAAGTGAAAATTAACAATGTTTTAATTTTTCCAAGGGAAATCTATTTTAAGACATTTGAAAATTGGCTCCACGAAAGGAAAAACTTCTCAGATTAATAGTTTAACAATTATAGCACTTGCAATGTTAATGTTCGTGCTAAAAAAAAATGTTGATTAACTAATGGATATAATTGAAAAATCGGGATAAAAATTTTTGGACCAAGGATAATTGTTCATTAATCTATCCTGTAGGCGTCTGCAGTTCTTGATTCTTAATAGTTTATAACTTTTGCAATTTTTGCGAGAGTCCTGGAATTTTCTCAAAAAAAAATCTACATGCTATTCCAAATCGAATGACACATCAATCTTAATTCTCGGAGAACTCTAAAAAGTTTTGACCTTAAAGGTACTTGTTGACCAGACTATAAGCGTTACAAACTCTTCAGCAAAATATTTGTGGTTCCATCCAGAAGACCTTTGTCAAAATTTTCAGTACAGTTATCAATTCTAGCATTATTGACTCAATTAAACTTGCTTGAGGGAATGGATGGGAAGCAAAAATTGTATTCCCATCCTCTTTGATAAAATGTCAATATTTCAAGTCAAATTTTTCTATTGGATTTATTTTCATTATTATTATCAAAATTTAGTTCTTCTGGTTATGTATTCCACATTTAATAGTGTGTATTCCTTTAATTAAGTATTTAAAATCATGTGACCATTCCAGTTGTTGACATGTAAATAACATATATTGAAGATGATTTTCATGCAAACAATTTTTCTTTCATTGTCGATATATCCAATTTTCATTTATTCAACATTATTTGATAATTTTCATGTAGAAATGGTTGTCCACGTTGTAGGGCCCTGTTTTAGTTTCCAGATGACAGCGAATCCCTTAACTAACTAACGCGAATTCCCTACCTTACCGTCGAATGCGAACCCCTAGGAGTTCGCGTACCCCACTTTCAGAAACCCCGATATAATACATCCATTTGAATTACGCGCGCTAACGAGTTTCAAAAGACTCCCACCATGTCCACTAGTATTACACGGTTCCACCATGTTATCTATGGGTTCCACCAAGTAGCTCCAGATTCCCATCTATATTATATGTTGTCTATGCATAGAGTTCAATTATTGTATATAGAAACATATATATATATACAATGGTTCAATACCAGAATTGCCAGTGGCGGATTTACAGATTTGCCGCCCGTAGGTTATTCAACACAACACAAATTTTTCAATTTCTCTCTAATTTTCGAAATTCGTATTTTGTGTGTGTGTAAATTTTTTTTTTCAATATGTAAGTCGAAATAAAAAATTTATGAACTAAATTTGCCAATATGCCACCCCCTGAAATTTGCCGCCCTAGGCTCCAGCCTACTCAGCCTGCTGGTAAATCCACCACTGAGGATTGCTTTACTCCAGTAACAGTACAACTTAATCAATCAACTTTAATTACAAACCTGAAATAAACTAGGAATCTACATTCAATGAAAAACTATATACTTTTTACACTTATTTATTCAATATTGTGATGCGTTTCGTCGACACAGCGACTTCATCAGACTACATCATACTGTGTGTGTCGACGTAACGCGTCACAATTTTGAATAAATAAGTGTAAATCGTAAATTATTTTTCATTGAGTTAATATGGATTTGCATCAAGTAAAAGCCACAAGCATTAAAAAAAAAAGTTTCAATATTCATACTTTACCCTATTAATATTAGCAACTTACAAAAGCAAAATTCTATAATAACTAACTTTGGCTTCAGTGTAACTATATGACTTCCCATTATGTTGTCATTGCTTCCAACACAACCAGCTCAGTATCTTATTCACGACGACGGAAATACTCGAACTAAATAAGGAAGTGAACTTCCTTTTTACCAATAATAGTCTTACCAATGGTTGTTGATAGCCCCTCCAACCATTTTCGCTTGCTTTAGAAAATACCTACTCCAAAATGAACCGGTTCACCGTGGAAAGGAAGAAAAATAACTAAAAATAAATCTATATTCATAAGAACGAGATTTGTACGAAATATAAGTCTATCCACCGTATTCACAAAGTATTCAATCTCCGTTAAGTCCTAACCATAGACAAGATAAACCAACTGGTCCTAACTGAGGTCCTCAGAAATTTGAATCGCAACCTCAGTTAACGTGAAACAGGCCTGTTTCACCAACGTTAAATATGTTAACTGAGGTTGCGATTCAAATTTATCCTTAACTGTCGACCTCAGTTAGGACTTAACGGAGATTGAATGCTTTGTGAATTCGGCGGTGAAACTTCGTTTTTGGCGCGCTGTTCTATGAACAGAGTGCCTATCAATTCGTTCAAATGTCTGTAATTTTCGAATATTTGGCCGAGAATGCTCTTAAAAGATTAGTTTCAACTCACCGATCAAGAATCCGAGGTCAGAATTTATTCTGTCTGGCCGTCAGAACGATTACGCTCGAACGCAATGAATTATAGAGAGTTGAAATTTTCAGGGTTTCAGCCATTTGAAATGTTGTTTTCCCAATAACACAAAAAATACCAATCTGATCGAATCAAAGCACGGTTATTGGTTGAAAATTTTGTGAGGATCGGATGACTGGAAAATTAAGGGTGTCCAATACAGAAGAATGGACAATAGAACATACGCGCAAAAGCTTCTGACTTCACGTCAGTGCTTGAATCAATTTTTTTTCGTGATTTTTTTTTAAATTTTCTAGGGGTGCAGCTCTTACATTTTTTTTTTCGTCATTTTTTTCAAATTTTCTAGGGGTACGGTTCTTACAAAATTTTAAACACGTCTTTATGTTGATTTTCTACAACTAGTTACCAAGCTTCAATTCAATCGAATATTTATTTTTTGAGTTATCAAGGAAATAATATTCCAGGTGGACATAACTCGGAAACCGTTAGACCGATTATGCCCAAAAAAGGAACTCAACTCTCCCTTTCGGATACGCAACCTACCCTGAAAGTTGCAAGTCCCTATCTCCTTTCGTTCGAAAGTTATCGAGGCAACGGTCACCCATCTACTGAACTAACACAAGAATGCTCGAATCTCCAACAATATTTAACCGATCGTATTAAAACTTGAAACTTGGCAGTAGAGTTAGGTTATGAACGCTCTTGCAAAATTTCAGCAATTTCAAACGAATAGTTACTGATATATAGAATTTTTTTTTTATTTTCAATGATTCATTAAAAATTTTCTACAAATGCTATCCTCACCAAATTCTGCAAACATTTTCGCGGTGGCATTCTACAACTAATAACCATGTTTGAATTCAATCGGTTCAGTATTTTTCGAGTTAATGAGGAACAAAAAACCACCAAATTTCAGAAAATTTCAAATGGCTATAACTCTAAAACCGTTTGGCCGATTATGCTTATAAACAAACTCAAATGTCGCATTCAGATGCACAACCTAACCTGAAATTTTCAAGCCGCTATCTCTTTCCGTTCTCAGGTTATCGTGACAAAAACATATTTTTTAATAATTTTTCAATAATTTTCTAGCGATACGATTCACACAAAATTTCACAAACGTGCTTAGGTTTATATTCTACAACTACTCACCAAGTTTCAATTCGATCAGAGCTATATTGGTTGAAAACAAAATTATTACTCGGAAACCACTGGGCCGATTATGCCCATTAACGAACTTGTCCATCGTATTGAGATGCGCCACCTACCCTGAAAATCTCAAGTCGCTAGCTCTTTCCGTTCTCAAGTTATCGTGGCAACGGCCGGACAGAATCAAATTTGACCTCGAATTCTTCATTGGGGAGTCGAACCAAATCGTTTCAGACCATTTTCGTAAAAAAATTCGAGAGTTACAGACATTTGGGCAAAATGATAACGCGATGTTCCCGAGAACATACGCGCAAAAATATTTAAAAAAAACCGGTATCTCAGAAACTATCCGTCAGATATCGTTGAAATTCTACGAGAGCCTTCAAAACCTTATTTTACAGTAAACTTCTTCGTCTGAACTCGATCAGATCTATATTGGTGAATATATTACCAAGATATTCCAACGATGGGGGTGTACTGGTCCACTATTTTTTAATTTGACCAGAAAAGTTTTTTGATTTTTGACGTTGCCCTAAATTATTTCATTTTTTTTTCTATCTATTTTATGTGCTAGGCAACTGTAGGCCATCTACACAGTTATAACTCATATATCGCAAACTCTTTCAATTTATTTTTGGACACTCACACAACCCAACACCACATCCATTCCCTGAGCGGGATTCGAAACCGCGACTCCGGCACCCTAGCTAGACCACCGGGCCGGCAAATTATTTCATATTATATTTTGTGCTCTCCATAGATCGTATATCTGTCTTACATGAATTTCATGTTCCTCTATGATCTTTACATAAACATATGACATGTGTCCGACAATCTGTCAAGTTGATCTGCGAGGGGCAGATCCAATTCCATTCTGTTCTGTTTAAAAATTTCGATTTAAATCAAAACGGAATGCCTATCGCGGGTCGAGACGAGTTAAGGGGTTACATGGGTTTCGTCGGGTAAAAAAGGCCTATTTTCAATATTTTTTTTCTCTATGTAAAAAATTATTTATTTAATTCAAACTTTTTTCTGTCTTATAGATACATATATATAGAATAATTTCTGAAATTAAAAAAAAAATAAAAATTAAAACTCCTCCTTTGTGACGTCATTTCCGGTGACCCCTCGGAAAAAAGGTGCGTCCGCGTTGTCAGCATAACTCCTGACAAAATCATCTAAAATGAAAAAACAGAAATATGTGTTTCAGTTAAGACCATAAACTCGTGCTTGAACGAAGGAAAGAAAAAAAAAGCAAAAATTGGAATTTTGGCAGACATTTTTCCAAAAAAATTAAAATTTCGGTCAAATTTGCTTGACATTTTGTTTTATTTTAAATAGTTGTAATTGAAAAAAATCCTTCGTTCAAGCAGGAGTTTATGGTCTTAACTGAAACACATATTTTTGTTTTTTCGTTTTAGATGATTTTGTCAGGAGTTATGCTGACAACGCGGACGCACCTTTTTTCCGAGGGGTCACCGGAAATGACGTCACAAAGGAGGAGTTTTAATTTTTTTTTTTAAATTTCAGAAGTTATTCTTTATATGTATCTATAAGACAGACAAAAGTTTGAATTAAATAAATAATTTTTTACATAGAAAAAAATATTGAAAATAGGCCCTTTTTACCCGACGAAACCCATGTAACCCCTTAAATATGCTACAAATGGACATATTTTAAAGAATAGGGATTTACTTTGGCTATATTGCAGTAAAATAGTTCAACCCTGAAATATGAAACAAAATAAGGGTGTCCAATACAGAAGAATGGACAATAGAACATACGCGCAAAAGCTTCTGACTTCACGTCAGTGCTTGAACCAATTTTTTTTTCGTGATTTTTTTGAAATTTTCTAGGGGTACTGTTCTTAAAATTTTTTTTCTCGTCGTTTTTTTCAAATTTTCTAGGGGTACGGTTCTCACAAAATTTTAAACACGTCTTTATGTTGATTTTCTACTACTAATTACCAAACTTCAATTCGATCGAATATTTATTTTTTGAGTTATCAAGGAAACAATATTCCAGATGGGTATAACTCGGAAACCGTTAAACCGATTTTGCCCAAAATTGAACTCAACTCTCCCTTTCGGATACGCAACCTTCCCTAAAAATTGCAAGTCCCTATCTCCTTTCGTTCGAAAGTTATCGAGGCAACGTTCACCCATCTACTGAACTCACACAAGAATGCTCGAATCTCCAACATTATTTAACCGATCGTATTAAAACTTGAAAATTGTCAGTATAGTTAGGTTATGAAGGTTCTCGCAAAATTGCAGCAATTTCGAACGATTAGTTACTGATATATAGAACTTTTTTTTTTTATTTTCAAAGATTTATTTAAAATTTTCTACAAATGCTATCCTCACCAAATTTTGCAAACGTTTCCGCATTGGCATTCTACAACTAATAACCATGTTTGAATTCAATCGGTTTAGTATTTTTCGAGTAAATGAGGAACAAAAACCACAAAATTTCATAAAATTTCAGATGGCTATAACTCTGAAACCGTTTGGCCGATTAGGCTCATAATCAAACTGAAATGTCGCGTTGTGGTGTACATCCCAACCTGAAAACTTGAGGCCGCTATCTCTCTCAGTTCTCAAGTTATCGTGACAACAAAAATATTTTTTAATAATTTTTTAATAATTTTGTAGCCATACGATTCGCACAAAATTTCACAAACGTGCTTAGGTTCATATTCTACAACTACTCACCAAGTTTCAATTCGATCGGATTCATATTGGTTGAAAACAAAATTATTACTCGGAAACCACTGGGCCGATTATGCCCATTAACGAACTTGTCCGTCGTATTGGGATGCGCCACCCACCCTGAAAATTTCAAGTCGCTAGCTCTTTTCGTTCTCAAGTTATCGTGGCAACGGCCGGACGGCCGGACGGACAGAATCAAATTTGACATCGAATTCTTCATTGGGGAGTCGAACTTAATCGTTCGAGACCATTTTCGTCAAAAAATTCGAAAGTTACAGACATTTGGGCAAAACTATAACGCGATGTTCCCCAGAACATACGCGCAAAAAGTAAGTTGTGATCAGGATTTGCAGTTGATGGAAGACGACGTTCTAGATTTAAACTCGATCGGATATATATTACTGGAGCTAAAACGCCTTTAGGCGAGCTCAGTACCTAGATGGGTGACGACTCTGGCTATAAATTTGGACAGCGCTCCAAAGCTCCTGCCCACAGTGCTTTCCCCCTTTTCTTGGAATATAAATTGAAAAGTACATCAACACATTCAAATTATGGCGAAACGCATATGCAACTCCACATACACATATCCGTATATTGTACTGCCACAAATCCTTCCGCGCACAAATGATAAGTTAAAACTAGAGAACGAAACGACTGTTGGAGCACTGCAGTTAAATAAAGCGAGCAGAAAACATTTGCTCGATTTTGATTCATAAAAGGAAAAACAATAAGAAAAATAGAATAAGAATAATCGGAACATGCTTATGACGACTTATCATTTCATTGTTCCAAACACGAATGATGATTTCTCTTCAATACGAAGAGCTACAATTGAAATGTACATACAGCAAGGGTGTATCCAAGAGAGAGGGGGGGGGTTGGGGGTTCAACCCCGCCGAAATGTTTCAGAGTTATTTTTGCAGAAGAAATCCCTTACACCCCCCTGCCCTGCACGTATAAAGTCAATTGCCAAAATTTCAACCCCAACCCACCCCCAAAATTAATTTCTGGCAACATCATTGACATAGAGGCTGTCCCAACGAAAATTTGACCCCCCCCCCCCAGTACTCAGAAACCACCCCCATGAAAGTGGCAGAAACCACCAACATTTTTTGAATAGGGAAGATATGTCGAGTGTTATGGTTAGTTTGAAAGTTATTCATGTTCTGTACACAACCCAGTTAAAATTTTCAAAATCGGTTCATTGTTCACGAAATAATGTATTAATTGAACTTACCGTCAAAAGGTGATGTTGAACAGACAGTTAAACCGCCAAACTCAAGAATCTAAGAGTTTTGAAGAATCCAAAAATAATTTTCAAGTTCTGTATTAGGGAGAAAGAATTCCTATGACAACATTGCTCCGAAAAAAACACCTTAGGGTGGCAGCAACTCACAACATTTTTTGAATAGGGAGGAAATGTTGTATGTTCTTTAGTTAAGAAGTTTTTTTCTGTTCCCTAAACATCGCAGTTGAAATTTTCAAATTTTTTTATTTAATGGTGGAATAATTCGAATTTTTTACTTCAAAAACATTTGATTTTCTTATCGTTCATGATCGGAAAATGTGTGAGACAATTAATTAAATTATAATATTTCTTTGAATATTTTTTCTCAAATGTGTTTCAGTATTTCGTTTCTGCATCATAATTCGGTTTGAGACTTACTTATACGTGGGCGAAAATGATCTATTCTATAGAAGAAAGAATAGAAATTCTCAAATTATACTACCAGAATGATGAAAATGCTAGATTAACTGCAAGATCATCCAGAAAGAAAAATAAGTCACCAATCTGTTAAGCATTTGACGAATGAAGTCAAAACTTCTAGGGTCTTGAGTTCAACGTCATCTTTAGATGGTAAGTTCAATTATTACATTATTTGGTAAATAATGAACCGATTTAGAAAATTTTAACTGGTTTGTGTACAGAACATACATAACTTCCAAACAAACCAATACTCGACATCTATTCCCAATTCAAAAAAATGTTGGGGGTTGATGTCACTTTCATGGGGGTGTTTTTTTTGGAACAAACTCATGATGGAAGTTCAACCAACTCAAAACAGAAGTTGACCCATTTTTTTTTAAATCTTTGAAAATTCATCGTTTCTGAGTTCAGGACAGTGGCGGATTTACAGATTTGCCGCCCGTAGACTATTCAACACAACACAAATATTTCAATTTCTCTCTAATTTTCGAAATTCGCATTTTGTGTGTGTGTAATATTTTTTTCAATATGTAAGTCGAAATAAAAAATTTATGAACTCAATTTGCCAATATGCCGCCCCTTGAAATTTGCCGCCCTAGGCTCCAGCTTACTCAGCCTGCTGGTAAATCCACCACTGGTTCTGGAGGGGGTCAATTTTTCGTTGGGACACCCTGTATATATAACTGTATATTCATGGAATAGTTGAATTGATTGTCCGAATTCTACCCCAATATACAGACGCAGTACGCAGCATGCATATCCAAGAATTATTGTCTAAACAGTTTATAATATCAACCGCTATTTGTGTGTACCTTCAGTGAGCAAATTTCTGTATTGATGTTTTAATTATTTTCTCAAATGGAAAACTTCTGGAAACCTGCAGTGAGAAAAATTTCCCCTGGAATTTTTAGTGTTACAGATTTCAATAAAAATGGGTTCAAGCCCTGTGGACAGGAGCTTTCTGGCGCTCTAGGTCAAACAGACAAATTATATCTCCGAAAGTATTGGTTTCTCAGAGTTGGGAATTATATCAATGTATTCTTATGAAAGACCTGCATCATAAAGGAAATTAAATTCAAATAATAGTTTATTTATCAATATTAAATGAGCAATCTGAGAATGAGAACTGCACCATGGAAGAAATCAAATTAAAATAGCTGAAATGAATTTGACTCTTTCTTATAAAACAGGATGAAATGTACGAGTATGAACACAGATCATATAATAAAGCTTAGATAGAATAATTATAGCATTCTTTGAAAACATAAAAGTACGTACGATTCATTATTTAAATTTAGAAAAATCATATCTCCGAAAGTATTTGCTTGTTGGAGTTGAAAATGATATCGATGGATTTTAATGGTGAAACTGCATCTTAAATGAAAATTACAGACATTTGGGCAAATTGATAAGCACTCAGTTCCGAGCAACCAGAGCGCCAAAAAGTGTAGTTTCCTTTCCGGGATTTGAGTCCGCCTTCACTCGTTCCGAACCGAAAACCCGACTGACTAGACGAAACGGCTATCGGGCTCTTCGTACGATCTTGTCGATCTCCGGTATTAGAATAAAACGTCGGTACTTACCTGGGATATACAGGGTGTCTGGTGAGGAATGGGACAACGTTTAGGTGGTGATGAGGGATGTCTCAAGGAGCGAGAAAATGCCATTTGAAATCATCTGAGGTTCATGGTTCCTGATATACAGGGTGTTTTAGAAAAAAGTACGAAATTTCAAATGACTATAATTCAGGAAATATAAAAGCTAATCCGATGATTTTTGGTATGAACAATGATAGAGTGAGTACGAATCTGTTTGAATGGAAAATTCGAAATAAAATCAGATCCGGACTCAGAAATTTTAGTTTTTCTGAAATTAGGAAAAAACAACACCTTGTATGCGGTTTTTAATTTTTTTGACTTCAGATTCTGAGAGAGCAGGAAAAATACTTTCAAAATCAACTGTCATCCCGAATGGCACAAATTTTCCCTGCTTTCTCTGATCCTTCGAATGTCAATCTTCCGATTTTCGCTTCTTCCATATTTTTTTTCTTGATATTTCAGAAACATGAGATCTCAGATAGTTACTTATAATTAAAAAAAAGCCTATAAACGAATCAAAAATTTTATAAAAATTATCAAAAAAGGGAAAAACAGTTAACATTTGGAAAATTCACGAAGTATTTCTGAAGTACTAATTGATGATTCAGTGGGAACAAAATTAATGATTAATTCTTCAAATATTGTTCAAAATGAAAACCACCAACTTCTACACATTTATCTGCTCTTTTCATTACATTCAAAACTGCTTTCCTTATCACATTTGGGTTGTTTCGTATTTCGTCACATGCGTCTATTATTCGCTGAATTAATTGTTCCCTCGTATTTATCTCTTGCTCGTACACCATAGTTTTAAGGTGGCCCCAAAGGAAATAATCTAACAGTGTCATGTCTGGAGACCGAGGTGGCCATGCTCTTTGACCACCACGACCTATCCATCTATTTGGATAGACCTCGTTCAAATGATTTCTCACTGTAATTGAGAAATGTGGGGGTGCTCCATCATGCTGGAAGATAAGTCCTCTTTGATTAATATTCCCTAATAAATTAGGAAAAACATTCATGAGGAAATCTCTATAAATTTCTCCAGTGAGTCTTTCTTCGAAAAAATGAGGACCTATTAAAATATTATCATAAACTGCGCACCACACATTTACAATGAAACGTCTCTGTGATTGTCTTTGTACGACAGCGAAAGGATTCTGTTGATGCCAAAGGTGATTATTTCGAGCATTGTTTATTCCATCGCGAGTGAATTGAGCTTCATCTGTGAATAATATTCTTTGGACATTTCTTCTATGACTTCTTATCCACCTGGAAAATTGAAGCCGTGCGATCTCATCGCCAGGCTCCAACTGCTGAACCACTTGAGGGTGATATGGGTGATATTTTTCACTCTTCAGAGTATTCCAAACGTACCATTTCGATACTTCATGATTTGAAGCCAATCGTCTGATACTTACTCCCGGATTGTTTTGCACAGTTTCTAAAATATTCTCACGGATATTATCTTCTATTGTATGTGGTCTCTCAGACACTATTTTGCTGGGAAAACTACCATGTTGTTTCGTATGCGCAACAAGGCGGGAAAAAAATTTGTGATTTGGAACCCGACGATTGGGAAAACGTCTACGATACTCCCTTTCAGCTGCTCTTCCGTTCATATCACATGAACCATACACCAAAATCATGTCAACATACTCTTCATTAGAAAATGTGTGCGGCATGATTTTCAACAAATTGAAGTAAGATTGTATCAACAATAATATCACTAGTTTGACAGATAACTAAATGCTCTATCTTTTCTCATCATGAATGATAGCAAACCATAGAATGACATAACTGGCAACTAGATTCAAGACTAATGATGGAGATATGTACATGACGAATGAAACTTTGGATATTACAGGAAAAAATGATCCAAACTCATCTGAAAGAGACAAGAAGTTGACGGTTTTCATTTTGAACAATATTTGAAGAATTAATCATTAATTTTGTTCCCACTGAATCATCAATTAGTACTTCAGAAATACTTCGTGAATTTTCCAAATGTTAACTGTTTTTCCCTTTTTTGATAATTTTTATAAAATTTTTGATTCGTTTATAGGCTTTTTTTTAATTATAAGTAACTATCTGAGATCTCATGATTCTGAAATATCGAGAAAAAATATATGGAAGAAGCGAAAATCGGAAGATTGACATTCGAAGGATCAGAGAAAGCAGGGAAAATTTGTGCCATTCGGGATGACAGTTGATTTTGAAAGTATTTTTCCTGCTCTCTCAGAATCTGAAGTCAAAAAAATTAAAAACCGCATACAGGGTGTTGTTTTTTCCTAATTTCAGAAAAACTAAAATTTCTGAGTCCGGATCTGATTTTATTTCGAATTTTCCATTCAAACAGATTCGTACTCACTCTATCATTGTTCATACCAAAAATCATCGGATTAGCTTTAATATTTCCTGAATTATAGTCATTTGAAATTTCGTACTTTTTTCTAAAACACCCTGTATATCAGGAACCATGAACCTCAGATGATTTCAAATGGCATTTTCTCACTCCTTATTTGACGGTTTTTTACCCTTGTCTCTCAGGAAAATAAGTTGACATTATGACAATTCATACATAGAATAATTATATAATTCTGTGAAAACGTAGAAATACGATTTTTTATTGCAATTTTGAAAAATCATATCTCCGAAAGTATTAGCTTCTTATAGTTAAAAATGATATCATTGGATTCTTATGGTAAAACTGCTTATTGAAATTAATTATTAATTTGGAATTTGTTATGTAAAAAAAAATTTTTTTTTTGTTACTCCGAAACCATCTGTCCGATTTTGCCCAATAACGAACTTATCTGCCAAACCTACTCTGAAAATTTCAACTCTCTAGCTCATTCCGTATTGGTTTCTCAGAGTTGAGAATTATATCAATGTATTCTTATGATAGAACTGCATCATAAAGGAAATTCAATTCAAATAATAGTTTATTTATCAAGATTAAATGAGCAATCTGAGAATGAGAACTGCACCACGGAAGAAATCAAATTAAAATAGCTGAAATGAATTTGACTCTCTCTTATAGAACAGGATGACATGTACGAGTATGAACACAGAGCATATAATAAAGCTTAGAAAGAATAATTATAGCATTCTGTGAAAACAAAGAAGTACCTACGATTCATTATTGAAATTTCGAAAAATCATATCTCCGAAAGTATTAGCTTGTTGGAGTTAAAAATGATATCAATGGATTTTTATGGTGAACCTGCATCTTAAATGAAAATTTAATTTGAAATTTGTTACCTAAAAAAAAATTTTTTTTTCGTTACTCCTGAACCATCTGGCCTATTTTGCCCAATAACGAACTTAACCGAGATATTCATCTCCCTAACCTACCCTGAAAATTTCAACTGTCTAGCTCATTCCGTTCGAGAGTTATTGTAGAAATTTTTTTTAAATTTTCAAATTTTTTTTTTACACTTTGAGGTAACCTGGTCAAACAAAACTTCACAAAACTTCACATGCGTATAAAGGTCATGATTCTACAATTTGATGCTAAATTTCAGATAGATCGAGTGATCAATTTCAGATATATTCATAAAAAATGTTTTTACTAAAATCGACCATAACTCCGAAACCGCTTGATGGATTTTGCCCATCAACCAACTTGTCCGAGATATTTACGCTCCAAACCCACCTTGCAAACTTCAATCTTCTAACTCCTTTCGTTCGAGAGTTATCGTGCCTACGGCCGGCCGGCCGGACTGGCCGGACAGAATTGATTTCGACCCCGGATTCTTGATCAGTGAGTCGAACCAAATCGTTTGAGACCATTTTCAGCCAAAAATTCGAAAATTACAGACATTTGGGCAAATTGATAAGCACTCTGTTCCGAGGAACTAGAGCGCCAAAAATGAGAACTCGTCTCATCTACCATACATCAGGGGTTCAAACAAAATAAACCTGAAGAATTTCGCTCGATTTCTGAAGAAGACTGATTTAGTCTCTGAAACGTTACAAAATAGTTGTTGTATCGTTGATGTGGTTTCGTTACTGTTTATAAGGCAACATTATTCTATACCAGGTGGCCCACCACAGACGCGGAGCACGTTTTGAGGTGGTAAATGAAGATATTTTGAGAATATTTTTTTGTGATGTGTGTAGGGTGTTCAAAAGCACAATTTAAAATTATTTTCATATATAAAGGGTGTTCGAAAACAAAGATATAGCCCAAAGTTACATGTAACACCCTGAATTTGACCTAAAAAAAAATAAATTGGTTCAAGCACTGACGTGAAGTCAGTGCTTGAACCAATTTTTTTTCCGTAATTTTTTTAAAATTTTCTAGGGGTACAGCTCTTACAAAATTTTAAACAAGTCTTTATGTCGATATTCTTCAACTAGTTACAAAGCTTCAATTCGATCGAGTCTATATTTTTTGAGTTATCAAGGAAATAATATTCTAGGTGGATATAACTCCGAAACCGTTGTACCGATTATGCCGAAAATCGAACTTAACCCTCCCATTCGGATGCTCAACCTGACCTGAAGATTGAAAGTCCCTATCTCCTTTCGTTCAAAAGTTATCGAGGCAATGGTCAGCCATCCAGCTACTGAACTCACACAAGGCTGCTTGGATCTCCAACAATATAGATCCGATCGTGTTCAAACTTGAAACTTCGCTGTTGAGTTAGGTTTTGAAGGCTCTCGCAAAATTTCAGCGATATCGGAGGAATAGTTTCTGATATTTAGAATTTTTTTCCATGAAATGCAATTATTTTTTCTAAATTTTCTAATAATACGCTTTTCACGGAATTTTGCAAGATTCGAGCCAGCATTTTACAACTAGTAACCAATTTCGAATTGGATCGTTTCTGTATTTTTCGAGTTATTGAGGAAATAAAAACGGAACTTCAGATGGGTATAACTCCAAAACCGTTGAGCCGATTATGCCTATTAACGAACACAAATGTTGCATTCAGATGCACAACCTACCCTTAGAATTGCAAGTCGCTATCTTCTTCCGTTCTCAGGTTATCGTCTTAAATAATATTTTTTAGTATTTTTTTTAAATGACAAACGTCATCGTATTTGTATTCTACAACTTGCCACCAAGTTTCAATTCGATCGGATCTGTATTGGTTGATGACAAAACTATTACTCGGAAACCGATGTGCCGATGCCCATTAACGAACTTTTCCGTCGTATTGGGACGCACCACCTAGCCTGAAAATTTCAAGTTGCTATTTTTTTCTGTTCACAAGTTATCGTGGCAACGGCCGCCGGACGGCCGGACAGAATCAAATCTGACTTCGAATCATTCATCAGTGAGTTGAACCTAGTCGATTGAGACCATTTTCGGCAAAAGATTCGAAAATTACAGACATTTGGGCGAAATGATAACGCGATGTTCCCCAGAACATACGCGCAAAAACACCATATTTTGAAATTTTCGCCATTTTCTCGTAAATGGTACTTCCAAGGTGGAAAGTGATCTGAAGAAACTAATCATAATTTGAGCTTGCTATTCCAATTTTTAGGTCAAATACAGGGTGTTACATTCAAACAAATGTAACTTTGGTCTATATCTTTGTTTTCGAACACCCTGTATAGGTATATGAAAATAATATTCAATTGTCCTTTCAAATACCCTATGTACATCACAAAAAAATATTCTCAAAACATCTTCATTTTCATTCCTCAAATCTACTCTGAAAATAATATTATATCAATTAAAACTTAGACAACATTGTAGTTTTGTTTTTACTGGAGATATTCTGAACCCAATTATGTATCTCACCAAATAATATATTTCCATCATCATATGGATTATCCACGGGCATTATATTATCACCTGGAATGTACCATAGCTCAGGTTATTTCATTGGTCATTTTGCATTCAATCATGCTTTGTATTATAGAACAGGAAGGGTATTTTATATCAAGAATAACAAACCAGAAATAATTTTGACATTTATGTCTCATAGGAAAATAAGATGACATGTAAGAACATCTAATAATTCATAGATAGAATAATAAAGTACAGCATTCTGTGAAAACATAGAAGTACGATTCATTATTGAAATTTCGGAAAATCATATCTCCTAAAGTATTAGCTCGTTAGAGTTGAAAATGAAATCAATGGATTTTTATGGTAAAACTGCATCTCAAAAAAAAATTGAATTTGAAATTTAAAATGTGGAAAACATTTTTTTTTTCGTTACTCTGAAACCATCAGGTCGATTTTGCCTAGTAACGAACTCAACCAAGATATTTACCTCCCAAACCTACTCTGAAAATTTCAACTGCCTAGCTCATTTTGTTCGAGAGTTATTGTAGAAACAAAATTTGACTGCTTGATGGATTTTGCCCGTTAACGAACTTGTCCGAGATATTTACGCTCCAAACCTACCCTGCAAATTTCAATCCTCTAGCTCCTTTCGTTCAAGAGTTATCGTGTTAACGGTCGAACGGCCGGCCGGGCAGAATCGATTTCGACCACGGATTCTTGATCAGTGAGTCGAACCAAATCGTTTAAGACCATTTTCAGCCAAAAATTCGAAAATTACAGACATTTGGGCAAATTGATAAGCACTCTGTTCCGAGGAACAAGAGCGCCAAAAATGATTAAAATGAAAAGCAATAATTCTACAAATGAATTTTTGATGAAATTGTCTATTCTTCACGGTCAATGCGATCAAACCAAGAACATGCAGAATGTTTAATGAGGTATATCCTGACTTATAGTAGGGGAGCCCACGTAGCTAATTCGGGATTTACTCGAGCGTCATAGAGAGCTATTGGATTGTCAAGCTTAGATGATAAGAAGAAAAAAATGTTATACAGGGTGTTTCCTAAACATGCGGCAAAAATTCAGGGGGTTGTTCCTTGGACTATTCTAAGAATATTTTGTCCTTTGATGATTTTTGAAAAACCTATTTGTTTCGAAGATATAGGGGAAACAAAATTTTGGATAATAACATTTTATTATGAAAAATTACATGAAAATTCAACTCAACCTACAAAAACTGTTGAAAATGACCACCTCTACCCAGCATACAAGCATCCAATCTTCTCCTCATTGACTGCCGAACCCTTTCAAAAACACCAGGATCATTTCTTATTAAGTTACACCCAGCAATGATCCGATTTCGCAAGTCTTCCACATTTTCTACTGGAGTGGTATAAACTAATGATTTTAGATGGCCCCATAGGAAATAATCTAAGGGGTTTAAGTCCGGGGAACGAGCAGGCCATAAATGAGGTCCACCTCTTCCAATCCAGCGATCTCCGTATGTTAATGTTAAAAACTCACGAGCAACCAAACTAAAATGCGCTGGTGCACCATCGTGCATAAACCACATTGCATGTCTTATTGCCAATGGTACATCCTCCAAAAACAGAGGTAACGTTTGTCCTAAAAAGTTGCGATACACGTCCCCGGTAAGTCTTTCTGGTAAAAATATCGGCCCTATTAGGCAGTCACCCACAATACCAACCCAAACATTCAATGAGAACTGATGTTGAAAACGATCTTCAATTACCTCATGTGGATTTTCGTCGGCCCATACATGGTTGTTATGAAAATTTCTTATTGCATTTCTTGAGAAATTCGCTTCATCGGTAAAAAGAATCAGCGTCAGTAATTGAGGAATTTGAACTAATGTGGTTAAAAGCCATTGACAAAATGCAATACGTGGGGGAAAATCAGTAGGAATAAGTGCCTGAACGCGTTGCATATGGTATGGGTATAACAAATTGTCTTTAAGAATTTTCCAAACAGTCTTATTACTCACATTCAAAGTATTGGAAATTTTTCGAGTAGAAGTACTAGGGTCTTCTTCGATCATGTCCAGCACATTCTCTTCCAGTTCCACCGTTCTTACTGTGTTTGGTTTTCCTGGTCCCCCCATTTTTTTCAATGCGCCTGTTTCATGCAGACGTTGATGAATATTTTGAAACAATTTTCTGTCAGGAATATTACGCCCAGGAAATCGTTCAATGTACAACCTCCTAGCTTTTAATGAATTTCCATCAGCAAGTCCATAAATGAAATGCATGTCAGTCATCTCGGCGTTTGTATAGCGATTCATAATAGTCAAAGATAAAATGTTCATTGCTAATACATCACAAAACGAATTCAAATGAAAACCGTGTTTAATCTGTATTCCTTTACCATCTGCACTTATCAATTTTTAGTCAAAAAACTGGCCGTTTTTAGTAATTGGAATGTTGTTAAACAAATTTAAAAATAAATTGTACCTACTTAGTAAACACAGTGCGGTACGCATTTTTATTTAAACTATTATTAATTTTAAAAATATGAAAAATGTTGTTCGCCCTGTATCTTCGAAACAAAGAGGTTTTTCAAAAATCATCCAAGGACAAAACATGCTTAAAATAGTCCAAGGAACAACCCCCTGAATTTTTGCCGCATGTTTAGGAAACACCCTGTATAATATATACCTGTTCATCGGTGGGGTGAGCGGATATAAATTTTCAAAAATGTAAAAAAAAACCGTTACGTGGTCATACTCGAGCGCGTCAGATATTGATAGCATCTGTGTCCTACGTATTTTAAAACATGTACATATGTTAATCTCACCGTTTCCATGATGGAGGTGATCATACGTAAGGGTTGAAAATGAAAAAAAATGTTTTTTTATCGAACTCGTTAGATTTTCTAAGGGGGTGTTAAGTGAACCTTAAAAGATGCTCTTGTATAATAATCTGACGAATGGGATGTAACGCAAACTCGTGGTCATTATTAGAATATGCAAAAAAAATCACCATTTAGAAATACTCAAGCGCGTCAGATTAAGATATATATGGTTCATCAATATGGCCTAGACGTGCTGTCTCCTAATCTGACGATTGTCTGGAGGGATTCGCTAGATCTGACAATAAAATTTTTTTTTTTTTAATTTTTTTAAATCATTGCACTTAATTAATCGAAAAGCTCAGGAAATAGCGTGCAAATGAAAAAGCTTATGTTGTTTTGAGGAGAATATTTATAAAAATAATAATTATACAAAATTTAATTTTTAAGGGTATTTTTTTTAATCATCTTCATCAGTAGAATCCTCTTCCGGAGTGGGACGGAGTAAGAGAGCAATAGATAGAGAAAGAGTGAGAGGAGAATAGAAACACGGAGAGGGGAATATAGGCATGGCATAGCTGCACGCATTCAACTTTATCAATTAATTTTTATTACTTCGGCTTGTGAAAATCGTCAGATTATATATTTTTCGTAATTCTTGCATTATTCCCTTCAAAATAAAAAAAAAATTTACCACGCTCGAGAATGTCAAGATGTCGTTTTTTTTTTACCCTTTGTAACCCTCCCCCTTCTTTACGTCACTCTCAAATTGTCAGATTAATGGAATATACAATTTTTAGCATGTAACTAACTCGCCCTACCTTAATCTGACGCGCTCAAGAATTTCCGATGATCAACTTTTTTTTACTAATCTGATGCTTTATCCTTGACGGGCGGCCATACATATATGGCTCATATTTGGTGGAAAAACTTAACCAGGTACAAGGTATCCCCCCATATATTAATCTGCCGCGCTTCAGTAAATCCCAAAATCCCCGCTTGGGCTCCCCTACTATTAGAATCAATGAACAACAGAAAATTTGTAGGATTGCAGAATAATTCCTTTATGGATCAAAACTTAATGCTGGACGAACAATGCCGAAGCTTATAACTTCAAAAGAAGATAACATTTTAAATGTATTAACATATTTTAACACAAATCCGCATGCTTTCACCAGAAGTGCAGAATGAGATTTGGGCCTAACCAGATTTTATATTCAGGATTAAACATTCTGCATGTTCTTGCTACAATTTAATTGCAGTAACCCTGATGAATAAACAATATTATCAAAACTTCATTTGTATAATTATTGTTGCCTTCCATTTCAATCATTTTCCAATCAAATCTCCGATAGTAAATTCAACAATACTTTACAATGTCTGGGAAAAGCCTCGGATTTTGAACAAACCTGTATGATTAGTGACGTATGTCATCCGTAAATGATACACGGAATATAGGTAATCCATACCCGAAATTTCGGCTTTCTAGGATTACAAGTAACGAAGTAATGAACGTTGAATTGAAGCTATGTTTTGCACAAAAAAAGGAAGTAAACCAATGAATTTCTCGAAACCCCTAGAGATAGGGATAAGGAAGTTGATACAGAAGTAATCAGGAGGCTACGTTGAATCGGAAAAAGCAATAATATATAGGGTGTTCTAAATGAAATATCAAAGTTGTTAGTACTTTATGATCTAAGCGGCAACATCGCAGTACTGAAAATATTCTAGATCGATAGAGCAGTGGTTCCTAGCCAAGAAACTAAATATTCAATAAAATCGTACGTCCCGTTCTCCGTAAAAGTCCAGGGTACCATCGACCGTGGCCCACCCTGTATGTAGGTACAAGGAGTGGTTTCAAGGTTACATTATTGCTTTTTAATTATTTGTTAATCCGAACCTGAATTTCCTTTGTGAACGGAAAATGGCTCATACAGGCTCTGAATGAGGCAAATGGGTACCAAAAATTAAACCGGGTGATTCCATGGTAATATCCACGGGAAAGAAGTGGCGCCGTCGATTAAACACCCAGTATCTCGGTAACAAAGGACGTACGGTCAAAAAATGTGGTATGTCTAGTACCACCTCAGTGTCCTATATTCGTTGTCTATTTCCTTTTCCTAAAGAATAACCCTTTATAGTGTATACAGGGTGTTACATGAGTGGTTGGCCATAGCCTAGAGGTAAATGCAGGTCATCCAGGCCTTTCAGAAAAATAGCTTCATTTGTATCCAAAGGCAGTTTTGGAGATACAGTGTGTTTAATGAATTTTGGCCCGAATTTCCGATATGCATAACTTGGGAATCAGTGGTCCGATTTTGATCAAACTTAGATGGGTTGAGCACTTTCAGCAATTTTGAAACGACTCATGTAATTTGATTATTTTCAGGGCGGTACTCAGTTAATCGAGGTTTTCCTTTAAACCTTCGAAATCTATATTATAAACACCAGTTTGAAAAATGTCGTTAGTGCAATGAAGAAAAACACAATTCAGTTTCTGTTTCAAGAGAGTAACCAACAAACGAATTCATATTTTGTGTATGTTTTTTGTTATACGATCCTATTTTTATTTTTTGCGTTCCTATTTAATGCCATTCCCTGAGATTTTGGATTTCAAAGCTTTTCAACGAAATAACTATTTTGAAACGTGCAATTCTTCAGTAACAAGATTGACAGTAACTTTTCTGAAAAAATTGTCTATTGAAAAGAAAACACTCAAACCTATGTATTTCATTTCATACCACATCATTGAACGAGAAGTATCATTAGAGATGTTCGAAATGAAGTCCTTCCATTTCTACACATTACCTAGCTCTCAACAAGAGATTATTTATTGCCCTTCTCATCATGTCTGAACTGTGCCTTACTTCCGAGCACGCTTCTTCTATATTTTGCCTGAACTGCTCCCGTGAAGTAATAATCGAGAGGAGTTAGATCAGGTGACCTTGGTGGCAATGCCACAGGGTCATCATTTGCTATCCAGCGGTTATTGAGATGACGAAAGCGCATTGTTTTTAAGTAAAAAAATACCATTTCAGGGGGGTTTGAAATTTGCAGGGCAGGTTTGCATAGAGGTTTCTGCAAACCTGCCCTGCAAATTTCAACTCCCTAACTCATTTAGTTATAGATATATCCTGCTCACAGACGGCCGTCTGGATGGACAGAAATGTACTCGACCCCGGATTATTCATGACTGAGTGAAACCCAATAATTTGAGACCATTTTCGACCAAATATTCAGACACTTGGTCAAATCAACCCAAGGGCGTAGCCAGGAGGGGGGGGGGGTTGGGGGTTTCAAATCCCCCCGAAATGGTATTTTTTTACTTAAAAACAAAAATTGTAGTAATTGTTAATCATTTCCAAACTTTGGTCATGAACTTCACCATGATAAAACGTTAACCTTGACTGACGTTTTGACGTTTACAAATAATTAAATGAATGATAATAAGGGTACCCTTCAACTATTTTCATAAATTTTATTTTCATAAATAAAACTTGTAACCAACATTTCATTTACCCATTGAACAACCCAATGGATAGAATAACCATGGTGTCAATCTAGCCATTTTTGCCTATGTGGCATATTTGTTAGTAAATGTTTGAGTTATAGGTAGAATACATAGATGTGAAATTTCAATAAAGATCGCGAAATATTCAGATTGTGTGGTTGAATGGAGTCGCGAAATGGAGAATGATTGTAATTTCCCAGGTTGATTGTTCTCTGTAGTGGCTCAAGTGATGTAAGAGAGAATGTTCAAGTTATGAAAGTAAGGCAATGAACTTTGCTGGCCTACCTTCCTCAAGTTCACTGCTACAAGCCGATTATCTCTTCATTTACCTTTGCACCTCTGCTGAAACTATTGCGAATGCTATTTGATCACAACATATTTCCTATTTCGATAAGATAGGAAACGATTTTATATGTAATAAAATTATTCAGGATGCATTGAAATCATCAGATTGGTCTGGGCTCGACTTATAATATACCGGGTGGCCCATCACAGACGCGGATCTCGTTTTGAGGGAGTAAATGAAGATATTTTGAGATTATTTTTTTGTGATGTCTGTAGGGTGTTGAAAAGCACAATTTAAAATTATTTTCATATATACAGGGTGTTCGAAAACAAAGATATAGACCAAAGTTAAATTGTTTTAATTGTAACACCCTGTATTTGATCTCAAAAATGGAATGGCAAGCTCAAATTATGATGAGTTTCTTCAGATCTCTTTATATCTTAGAAGTACCATTTACGAGAAAATGGCGAAAAATTGAAAATATGGAGTTTTTCTAAATAGCAATTAATGAAGAAACCTGTTACGCCAGCGATACAGACAGTATTTTTTTTGAGTAGACGTATTTGCTACTCCTTTACAGAAAAAAAATAAACTCTGGAATATACAGAGTAATCATAATTAATTTTCAAACATCAACTACAAATAATGGTCGAAAATTGCTGAGGTTTAGCTGTAGGAAAACCTTGTGAAGTTTCGAAATTAATTTCATCGTTCAACGAGATATAGAAATAGCGGGTGTGCCATTTGAAATAAGAAAGTTTTTCACCATTATTTGTAATTGATGTTTGAACATCAATTATGATCACTCTGTATATTCCAGAGTTATTTTTTTTCCGTATAGGAGTAGCTAATATGTCTACTCAAAAAAAAAAAATACTGTCTGTATAGCTGGCGTAACTGGTTTCTTCATTAATTGCTATTTAAATAAACTCCATATTTTCAATTTTTCGCCATTTTCTCGGAAATGGCACTTCTAAGGTATAAAGTGATCTGAAGAAACTCATCATAATTTGAGCTTGCCATTCCATTTTTGAGGTCAAATACAGGGTGTTATAATTAAAACAATGTAACTTTGGTCTATATCTTTGTTTTCGAACACCCTGTATATATGAAAATAATTTTAAATTGTGCACATCACAAAAATATTCTCAATATATCTTCATTTACTCCCTCAAAACGAGATCTGCCTCTGTGGTGGGCCACCCGGTATATACCCATAAGGGTGGAGCTAAATAGGGATTATTTTTTTTTAAATTGGTGGCCCCTATATCGGAAAAAGTGGCATACTGTAGTGCATATTTACCTTGCAACAGCTGGAGTTTCTGGGACAATATTCTCCGATGTACCTAGCCACTCAGTTTTAGAGAATGATATTCCATAAATTTCTGAATTTGCAACTCTTCGCTTGTTTTTGGTGCGCTTGTCACCTGAACAGAGTGCCTATCAATTCTTCCACTCACTGATGAAGAATCCGAGAGCAAATTCGATTCTGTCCTACCGGCCGTCGGCACGATTACGCTCGAAAGCAATGAGTTAGAGTTAGAGAGTTGAAATTTTCAGAATTCATTAATGGACACAATCCGTCCACTAGTTTTGGAATTAAAGCATTCTGAAACTTTGCTTTCACAATTGCTAGAAACATCTTGATCTGATCGAATTAAAGCACGAAAATTAGTTGAAAAATACCGACATGAAGACTAACAAAATATATGAATACAAAATTTTATGAGGATCGCAAGAATAGAAAATTCAGATACTATATCCGTCCAATATCGTTGAAATTTTGCACGAGCCTTCAAAACATTATTTTACAGTAAATGTGTTATTTTCCCAAAAAAAATGTTATCTACGTTAACAGTTTTTTTCAAACCATCATTTAAGTTGCACCGTCTAATTAAGCAGCAAAAAAGAATTGGGATGGTCCTTACCTTATCCACACATTGTATATTATAGAAGTGTAGAAGACGTTAGGGTAATACAGAAAAATCACAGAAAAAAGTGGACCAGTTCATTTTGGTCGCTTGTTTTTGCCGTCAAAATTATATTCTTGGAAATATTGGCATTTTTGTTCCTGGAGCAAAGTAGTCTTGGGCGATTTCAGTACCTGGATGGGTGTTCGTTCAGGCTATACATTTGAACATGCGCTTAAATCTCCTGGTCACACTGCTTTTCCAACTAGTTTAGTTAAACTAACGGAACAGAGATCACCACAAGCAGTCTTTAAGTTAAAAGCGTCCTTAAGTTAAAAAGATTTCAAATAAAACCATGACATAAATGGGAACCACAAAATGCTAACGACGCTTCCGCTGCAAGTTTTACGCAGCGTTCTACAGCTTGGGTGTGACATGATTTCATCAGGGATTTCAGCAATCGTTCCCTAATTTGTAATAAAAAAACTTTAACACCCTGTAGCTCAAAAGTCAAGAGGTTTAGGACATATGTTGATATGAATTTTTCATCTTAAAATCATCCATGGATTCACACCCTCAAAGATCAGCATCCAATTATGAAACATCGTGTATCTCTCATTCCGGACAACTAATAGCCTGGTAAACCTGTTAAGAAAGTCAAAAAGCATTAAATAACACCGAAGTGACTTTTAGCCTTTTAGTTTTAGGCTGGTGGCCCATGAGCATATGAGCACATGAATGGACAGTGGACACCGATCCAGTATAGTGTGCGTAGACCGATCAGGGAAATAAAAGTGGCAGGTTGGTTGGAGGTACATGAGGGAAGTGCGAGATAAACGTGGGAAATCATACCAGAGATAGATAGGTAATAATTATGCTTATTTACAGCCCCCTAAAGATGACGCCCGAAAAGTAGTTTTTAATTTTTTTCTTAAAAATAAAGAAATTAACAAGAATTAAATCAAGCAGATATTTTATGCGGGCGAGAAGGCATTCAAAAAAATTTTTGTTGGTGTTCCTCTATGATTGAAAGGGGTAGAAAAGACACCCCTAAACTTTCTTCCATATTTCATATTTTAGAATCGAAAAATTAATTTTGGATAGCTTGTTGTATTCTTAACAAATAAGGTCCCATGTTATTTTTTGCTAAAATTCACGGTTCTTGAGAAAAATAATAATTCATCAATCGATAATATGCCTGAGTCGTAGAGGCTGGGATTATTTTCGTCCTTAAATTTATTCCTACAACCCCTTGCAATCATAGAGGAACACTACCAAAAATTTTTTTAGTGCCTCTCGTTCGCAATTTTGTTCTTGTCAGTTTTTATATCTTTTATATATTTAAAAAAAAAAAAACTGCTTTTCGGGCGCCAACTTTAGGGGGCTGTATCTAAGCAGGGGGGACTCGAAAATGAAAAGTTTATATGAAAGAGCCACCCTATTTTTTGACAAAAATCATACCCTAAATTTTTTCACAACTATTCATATAAACCGTGTATATTCATAAGTGGTAAGAGACTATGATAATTACCAAATAATGAAATAATATCCACATTTCATTGGTCTTATATTCATAGCAATTTAATGAATATATTGTTGGGCAGGAAGGCGATGATTTTTTCTACTATGTTCTCGAGTGTGCTTTAAACAGTAGCCTAAAAAAAAAAAAGCACTGACGTGAAGTCAGTACTCTTTGGCGCGCGTGTTCACGGTGGCTAATTTGAATTGAATGATTCAAAAATTAACAGTGCTGTATCTAAGCTGCCATCAGGATAGAGTAACAAAGTTGGAAAAGAACACAAGTGACTCTCCTTAGTCGCACAAGCTCCTAGAAGATTTGGGAGAGTCAGTATAATCCTATTCATGTTTATAGCACGCGCGCCAAAGCAGATTGACTTTTTACACTTTTTCTTTCATTGTTAAGTCAATCTGCTTTTGCGCGCGTGCTATAAACATGAATAGGATTATACTGACTCTCCCAAATCTTCTAGGAGCTTGTGCGACTAAGGAGAGTCACTTGTGTTCTTTTCCAACTTTGTTACTCTATCCTGATGGCAGCTTAGATACAGCACTGTTAATTTTTGAATCATTCAATTCAAATTAGCCACCGTGAACACGCGCGCCAAAGAGTACTGACTTCACGTCAGTGCTTTTTTTTTTTTCAAGTTCCTTTAACAAATATAGCTATCAATACAGTTTGGCTGTTAGTTTTACCGTAGATCAGAAAAAAATTCGGTTGTGGGTCCTCCGTTAGGGACGAAATTGCATCTTCTCCAAATCCGAACGCATTTTAATATAGATCTACCGAATATAGTTATTTATAAATTCGCCTCAGGGCCACCATAAAGACATTTCAAATCGGAAACAACGCTATTTCCCCCAAACTGACTTGTGTCCGTGCACTGAATTGACATGAATATTCTTTTAAAACCTCACAATATCGGCTCATTACTCCCAACATAACCCAAACAACCCAAAACCATTCACTTCTCGTCTGCGCAAGCGCAGTATACTCGTGGCTGCAAGTCCTCCCAAAATTACACACCTCACAAAAAACTCCGATTCTCCAACACTAGTGGTTCAGGAGATATCGCTTCTTGAATCCACGCATGCGCAGACCCTCACCAGGGGATTCTATAGCGAAAAAGCATCCGCCACCCCAAAACCCCAATCCTCTCTGACGAAAGCACCACCAGTTAAATCACTGATGGTCTGCTCATGCGCATAACGAAAAATGCCCGTAAGGGGTTACATCCATTTCGAAATTAGCCCCAGGGCCACGGTACGGACACTTTAACTCTGAAACAACGCTACAGCCCCCAAACTGACTTGTCCTTGCACTGAATTGCTATGAATATTCTTTTAAAACCTCATAATATCGTCTCAGCACTCCCAACATAACCCATCCAACCCTAAAACAGTCACTTCTCTTCTGCGCATGCGCAATCTACTCGCGGCTAAACGTCCTCTCAAAATAACACACCTTACAAAAAACTCCGATTCTCCAACACTAGTGGTTCAGGAGATATCACAACTTTAATCCACGCATGCGCAGACCCTCAACAGGGGATTCTATAGAGGAATAGCATCCGCCACCCCAAAACCCTAATCCTCTCTGACGAAAACACCACCAGTTAAATTACTGATGGTCTGCTCATGCGCATAACGAAAAATGCCTGTAAGGGGTAACATCAATTTCAAAATTAGCCCCAGGGCCACGGTACGGACACTTTAACTCGGAAACAACGCTACATCCCCCAAACTGACTTGTCCTTGCACTGAATTGCTATGAATATTCTTTTAAAACCTCATAATATCGACTCAGCACTCCCAACATAACCCATCCAACCCAAAAACAGTCACTTCTCTTCTGCGCATGCGCAATCTACTCGCGGCTAAAAGTCCTCTCAAAATAACACACCTTACAAAAAACTCCGATTCTCCTACACTAGTGGTTCAGGAGATATCACATCTTTAATCCACGCATGCGCAGACCCTCAACAGGGGATTCTATAGAGGAATAGCATCCGCCACCCCAAAACCCTAATCCTCTCTGACGAAAACACCACCAGTTAAATTACTGATGGTCTGCTCATGCGCATAACGAAAAATGCCTGTAAGGGGTAACATCAATTTCAAAATTAGCCCCAGGGCCACGGTACGGACACTTTAACTCGGAAACAACGCTACATCCCCCAAACTGACTTGTCCTTGCACTGAATTGCTATGAATATTCTTTTAAAACCTCATAATATCGACTCAGCACTCCCAACATAACCCATCCAACCCAAAAACAGTCACTTCTCTTCTGCGCATGCGCAATCTACTCGCGGCTAAAAGTCCTCTCAAAATAACACACCTTACAAAAAACTCCGATTCTCCAACACTAGTGGTTCGGAAGATATCGCATCTTTAATCTACGCATGCGCAGACCCTCATCAGGGATCTGAATTCTATGGAGGAATAGCATCCGCCACCCCAAAACCCCAATCCTCTCTGACGAAAACTACAGCAGTTAAAGGACTTCTCATCTGCGCATGCGCAATACGGAAAATGCCCGGAAAGGGCAGCATGAACCTCAAAAACATATGTTTCGGCATTAAAAGCAAAGTATTCCGCAAAATAGTAGTAATTTTTTTATTTTTTTCATGTCACGTGATCTTCACGAAATTTTGCAAAAGTGTTTGCTTTGGTCTTTTGCATCTAACTACTGAGTTTCAATTTAATCAGATCAGTATTTTTCGAGTTATCGTGAAAACAAAATTTTCAAATTTTCAAAATTTTTTTTTGCCACTTTAGGGCCGTCCGTTCAACACAAAACTTCGCAGGCATATAGAGGTCATGATTCTACAATCTGATGTCAATTTTCAAAAAGATCGAGTGATCGGTTCCGGAAATATTCATAAAAAACGTTTTTATTAAAAACGGCCTTAACTCCGAAACCGCTCGGTCGATTTCGCCCGTTAACGAACTTGTCCGAGATATTTACGCTTCGAAACTACCCTGCAAATTTCAACGCTCTAAGTCGTTCCGTTCGAGAGTTATCGTGCTAACGGCCGGCCGGCCGGCCGGACCGGACGGACAGAATTGAATTTGACCTCGAATTCTTCATCAGGGAGTCGAACCCAATCGTTTGAGACCATTTTCGAAAAAAAATTCGAAAAATACAGACATTGTGACGAAATGATAGCACGCTGTTCCTTGCGGAACACGCGCGCAAAAATGAGGTTTAAGACTAGGGGTTGGAAATGTATGTAGAATTCAGTACGAACAGAAAACAATTTGGGGTAGACATTTTTTTCGTTTATACTTAAAACAGTAGTTATAAAATAGTGGTGGTGGAAATGTGAAAAAATTGGTTCAAGCACTGACGTGAAGTCAGGAGAATTTGCGCGCATGTTCTATTGTCCATTCTCCTGGTGTCCCCTTATTGGACACTCTCGAATTTTCCATAGTAAATTCGATTAAGAGTATCCAATACAGGAGAATGGACAATAGAACATCCACGCAAAAGCTCCTGACTTCACGTCAGTGCTTGAACCAATTCTTTCTCGTAATTTTTTAAATAATTTCTGGGTGTACGGTTCTCACAACATTTTTCACACGTCTTTATGTCAATATTCTACAACTAGTTACCAAGCGTTTAGTTCGATCGAGTCTATATTTTTTGAGTTATTGAGGAAATAATATTCCAGGTGTTGTATATTTCGAGTTATTGAGGAAATAACAACCAAATTTCAGAAGGGTATAACTCCAAAACCGATTGGCCGATTATGCCTATAAACAAACTTGAATGTCGCATTCCTAGATGCACAACTTAACCTGAAAATTTCAAGTTTTTATCTCTTACCGTTTTCAGGATATCGCGACAAATAATATTTAAAAAAAATTTTTTCAAGAGATTTTTTTCTAGAGATACGATTCTCACAAAATTTCACAAACGTCGTTATGTTTGTATTCTACAACTACTCACCAGGTTTCAATTCGATCGGATTTGTATTGATTGAAAACAAAATTATTACTCGAAAACCATTTGGCCGATTATGCCCATTAACGAACTTGTCCGTCGAATTGGGATACGCCACCTACCCTGCAAATTTCAAGTCGCTATCTCTTTCCGTTCTCAAGTTATCGTGGCAATGGACGGCCGGCCGGACAGAATCAAATTTGTCTTGAATTCTTCATGAGGGCGTCGAACCTCCTTTCATTTGAGACAATTTTCTGCAAAAAATACGAAAATTACAGACATTTAGGCAAAATGATAACGCGATGTTCCCCAGAACATACGCGCAAATACTCATACATGTAGTTGAGAAAAAATGTTGAGCTGTGCTCGGTAAATAATAAAAATGGTGTTAAATTTGCATTTTTATTGCTGCTTATTCATTGAGTAGAAGGGGAATATTTTGTGAAATTTCCTGTGTCTCATACATCTTCATTCAACTCTATTGCAATTCACAGTTATGCAAACGAAAATAGTATATTTCCTAAGATACATTGAGTATCCGCTTTGTTTTTGTTGAAACGGTACATTCATGGTATCAACTGCCATTTTCACTGCAGAATACACCAATAGGCGAAAATAGTAATAGTTCTTCTACTAGGTAAAGTTCATTGGCACGGAGACTCTGATACACTCTTCTTTTCTGCATTGAGTGCAGAACTCGAGGTAAGTAGAACGTTGAACTACAATAACCCTCGTCTCTTAGATATATAACCTTATTTCGTGGTCATTACCAGTGCGATATTTCTTCCATAATCGAATGGTATTTCCTCTTTCTTGTCGGCGCGTAGATAGCTAGGTTTCAATGCAAAAACCAGGGTTTTCTTCAGGATAATTTTAAGCTTGAATATGATTTAATAATAAAACTTCAGGTTAATGTTGCTGATTCGTTATTTCTGGTCTAAATTTTGTTCAACTGTATATTTTCCAAACGGCCATGGCAGAATACCTATACCTACTCCATTCAATTTCATATAGTCTCCCGGTTGGCCATTATTTAGGTCTATCACGTTTTTGTAAGTAAATCTGGCAGGTTCGCACTACTGAAATATCGTCAATGTCACAACAATTCTCCGAGGCGTTGCCAATTTCTACTCTCAACATAATCTTCCATCTTAAACAAGATATTACCACAGACCATTCGAATAATAAAGCACTTGAAATTGAAAATGCCAAAAGTAATTTTCAAGAAGCAGAGACAAAGTATCAGGAAGTGCTATACAGAACTGAAAGCTGCCATAACAAAACTTCATTCTGTCTCAGGACCAGGATTCAGGACATGTTGAACTCTCGAATGAAATTACTTTTAAGGTTTAACAGTGAATCGGGTTTCGTAGTACTCCTACATTTTGAAACTGGTGTATTTCAGGTTGTGCAACAAGGTATTTCAATGTCTTCTGTAGGCTTATTTCTTGAAAATTTCAAGTGGAGAATTCCATAGGAACGTCTGTTCGTTCAGAAGTTTTCCTGCCAAGTTATTCAGGTACTTTTATTCTTTTTGGCGCTCTAGTTCCTCGGAACTGAGTGCTTATCAATTTGCCCAAATGTCTGTAATTTTCGAATTTTTGGCTGAAAATGGTCTCAAACGATTTGGTTCGACTCACTGATCAAGAATCCGAGGTCGAAATCAATTCTGTCTGGCCGGTCCGGCCGGCCGGCCGTAGGCACGATAACTCTCGAACGAAAGGAGTTAGAGGATTGAAATTTGCAAGGTGGGTTTGGAGCGTAAATATCTCGGACAAGTCGTTAATAGGCGAAATCCATCAAGCGGTCTTGGAGTTATGGCCGATTTTAGTAAAACACATTTTTTATGAATATTTCCGAAACCGATCACTCGATGTATCTGAAATTGAGCATCAAATTGTAGAATCATGACCTTTATACGCATGTGAAGTTTTGTATTGACCAGGTTAGGTTAGGTTAGGTTAGGTTAGGTTAGGTTAGGTTAGGTTCTACAAATTGTAGAATCATGACCTTTATACGCATGTGAAGTTTTGTATTGACCAGGTTACCGCAAAGTGTAAAAAAAAAAAATTCTAAATTAAAAAAAAAATTTTCTACAATAACTCTCGAACGGAAGGAGCTAGGCATTTGAAATTTTCAGAGTAGGTTAGGGGGATGAATATCTCGATTAAGTTCGTTATTGGGAAAAATAGGCCAGATGGTTTCGGAGTAACGAAAAAAAAATGTTTTTTAAGCAACAAATTTCAAATTAAATTTTTATTTAAGATGCAGTTTCACCATTAATATCCATCGATATCATTTTCAACTCCAACAAGCAAATACTTTCGGAGATATGATTTTTCTAAATTTCAATAATGAATCGTACTTCTATGTTTTCACAGAATGCTATAATTATTCTATCCAAGCTTTATTATATGATCTGTGTGCATACTCGTACATTTCATCCTGTTCTATAAGAGAGAGTCAAATTCAGTTCACCTATTTTAATTTGATTTCTTCCATGGTGCAGTTCTCATTCTCAGATTGCTCATTTAATCCTGGTAAATAAACTATTATTTCAATTGAATTTCCTTTATGATGCAGTTCTATCATAAGAATACATTGATATAATTCCCAACTCTGAGAAACCAATACTTTCGGAGACATAATTTGCCTGTTTGAACTAGAGCGCCAGAAAGCTCCTGTCCACAGGGCTTGAACCCATTTTTTCAAATGAACTATCACAAAGTAATGGACTACTCTACCCATTATTTTTCATTAAACACTTGATTCTTGATTTCCGTACAAGAAAATAGCATAACTGAATCTTCCAACCAGATTATATACGTGAAATATTTCCAGTAACAACAGAGGAAAAATTTTCTTCAACAGCCGCCACTTCTTTGGAATTGCTGAATTCATATAATATCTTCTCAAATTCATTATTTTTCCGATGTAAATTCACATTGTGAAAAATACGTAATTACTACGACCTCTATGTTGAGAGGACAACGTTGCGTAGTTATCTGAATGGAAAAGTACTATAACCTAACATTTCAAAATATACACGGTGAAATGTGTCAAACTTTCAAGGCCAACCGGGAGACTTTATAAAAGTAAATAGAGTATACTTTCAGCACACTAGTTAGAGGATGTTCATTATATCACTGAATTTAATAACAGAACCGATATTATCAGGTAGTAGTCGTAGATCTAATTTATATTGTCAGTTGGTATTTCATTGCTAGTCTAACGAACAGGCACAAAATAAGCACGAGTTGACAAACTCCAATAATTTGACCTTTGTTTTGAATTTAATTTCACGAATTATAGTAATTATTTGGTATCACAAACTGAATTATCTCTTAGAACATTTTCTATATTCGGATAAGGGTAATAGTTCTCACACAAGCGTTATTTACCTACCCATTATATAAAATCTTGTTCTAGGGCACTCTTGTTCCTCGGAACAGATTGATTATCAACTTGCCAAATGTCTGTACTTTTAGAATTTTTGGATGAAAATGGTCTCGAACGATTTGGTTCGACTTCTGATCGAAAATCCGTGGTCAAAATCGATTCTGTCCAGTCGTCCAGCCAGCCCTCCGTTAACACGATAACTCTCGAACGGAATGAGCTAGACAGTTGAAATTTTCAGAGTAGGTTAAGGAGATGAATATTTCAGTTAGGTTCATTATCGGGCAAAATTGGCCTGATTTTTTTAAGTTGCAGATTCATAATAAAAATCCATTGATATCAATTTCAACTCTAACAAGCTAATACTTTCGGAGATATGATTTTTTTTTAGTATCAATATTTAATCGTATTTCTATGATTTCACAGAATCCTGTAGTCAAAAATTAACGTACGTATTTGTGTCTATCAATATATATATATGAAAAAGTATAACGGGTGATTCCGCAAAAGGAGCAGAGAAAACATTCTGCTGGTACCTGCCGACACGTGTTTCTGCTAGTTGGCTTCTTCAGTACAGGGCAACCAAGAAACCAAAAAAGGTGAAAAGATAACTGAAAACAGGTGGCACCACAACGGGAGCGAGCAACCAATTTGTGCCTTCAGCTCTAGGACCTCCAATTCGGAGGTAAACTATGGCATCGGCACGAAGGAAGCATTGAAGCATAAACTACCTTGCGATGCGACCTCAGCTCGAGGATATGTACTAAAGAAAAATAGGATATTGCGGATAAGTATATTTAAATGGAGAAGTATAACCGGCGATTCCGCAAAAGGAGCTCCTTTTGCGGAATCGCCCGTATTATTTGGTACGGCCACGGGTAGCCCCCTTCACTCCATTTCAGCTTATTTGTTCCTCAGCAAATAAGAACTTGAAATAAAAAAAAGAACACAAATATTTTTTAAAATTCTGGGCTAGATACGTCGACGACATCTTAGCAATTGTTGAAGAAAAGTTTTTATATTGTCAAATAAACCAGTAGGTATTTTAAACAGTAAATACCCATATATTAAGTTCACCGGGCTGAAGGACTTTGGTCGATGGCCTTTTGGATTGTGCCAATAAAGAACTGTTAATAATAAGTTCACCTTCGAAATGGAAAAGGACGGCTATTTGACATTCTTAGATTTGAAATTATCTAGAGATAATTCAAATTCAATCAATTTTGACATATCTAGATTTTAGACTACCAATTCGGATATTTACATTTCGTCTGATTGCACCTGGTCACATAACTTCCACGAAAATCAAACAACTTCTAGGAAACGCATTTGGCAAAACAATCAGAAGCATTCTCAAAAGGTATAAAAAGCATACGGAATAACAACATCGGAAAATCTGCTGTTGCAAATCACGTTTTAACAACATGCCAATCAATTTCAGAAAATTCCGTCAAATTATTGAAGGATCCCAATGAATTGTACTTAGAACATTTGAAGGGATCGAAATGTATGTAAGATAAAAATATTTTACTCAATAATGATCTTACCCTTATTAACAACTCATTGTTTTCACTAGTCGGGAATGACTAAGGGTATAGTGGATAAGAGTGTAGTTACTTTTATAGTGTTCATAATCCACAGTGAACTCAAACTATAATAATCAAAATAAAAACTTCTCACAAAATCACCTAAATATAAGAAGGAAAATTTTGACTATAAGAGTCTAGATCCGTATTCATTTTATTATTGAATTATTATCAACTCTACCTTTAAATACAACAAAATCTTTTATATAAAAATGTTTCTGAGAAATGGTTTCATTTGGTGAGTTCTAGCCCCAAAAAAAATAATTTTTGAAAATACTCTCTATTTCGGAGTGTAACAAATATGTTGGATGAGTTTTAATAATTTTTATTGTGGTATTATGGAAACTGCATACCAATGAATAAAAGCTATCATCATATTATTTATTTTTGCGCGTATGTTGTGGGGAATATCGCGTTATCAGTTTGCCCAAATGTCTGTGATTTTCAATTTTTTTGTCGAAAATGGTCTCAAACGATTAGGTTTGACTCCCCGATGAAGAATTTGAGGTCAAATTCAATTCTGTCTAGCTGGCTGGCCGTCCGTTGCCTCGATAACTTGAGAACGGATAGAGCTAGTGACTGGAAATTTTCAGGGTAGGTGGCGCATTCCAATACGACGGACAAGTTCGCTAATGGGCATAATTGGCCATCGGCAATAATTTTGTTTTCAACCAATACAAATCCGATCGAATTGAAACTTTGTGACTAGTTGTAGTTATAAACCTAAGCACATTTCCGGAATTTTGTGAGAATCGCATCACTAGAAAATTAAAAAAAAAATTATAAAAAAATATTTTTTATGTCACGATAACCTGAGAACGGAAAGAGATAGCGACTTGCAGTTTTCAGGGTAGTTTATGCATATGAATTCGATTCGTTCATAGGCATAATCGGCCAACTGTTTTGGAGTTATACCCATCTGAAATTTGGTTGTTATTTCCTCAATAACTCGAAAAATACAAAACCGATTAAATCCAAACATGGTTATTAGTTGTAGAATGCCGACGCGAAAATTCTTGCAAAATTTCGTGAGGATCGTGTCACTAGAAATTTTTAAAAAAATCATTGAAAATTGTTTAAAAAAAATTTTTTTATATCAGTAAATATTCGTTCGACATCGCTGAAATTTTGTGAGAGCCTTCAGAACCTAACTCTACTTCCAAGTCTGAACATGATCGGATATATATATTGTTGGAGATTCGAGCACCCTTGTGTGAGTTCAGTAGATGGATGGGTGACCGTTGCCTCGATAACTTTCGAACGAAAGGAGATAGGGACTTGCAATTTTCAGGGTATGTTGCGTATCCGAATGGGAGAGTTGAGTTCATTACGGGCATAATCGGTCCAACGGTTTCGGAGTTATATGCACCTGCAATATTATATCCTCGATAACTCAAAAAATATAGGATTGATCGAATTGAAGTTTGGTAACTAGTTGTAGAATAACGACATAAAGACGTGTTTGAAATTTTGTAAGAACTGTACGCCTAGAAAATTTCAAAAAAATTAGGAAAAAAAAATTCTATTGTCCACTCAATAGACAATAGAACATACGCGCAAAAGCTCCTGACTTCACGTCAGTGCTTGAACCAATTTTACCGTAAGCCAGTAGTGTTTTCCTCTGTAATTTAATGTATTCAGTCGACCCATGGCAGCTGAGAAATTATTCAACCAATTATATTTTTTCCAATTCTATATTTGAAAAATGATACCTCCCAGATTGAATCGTTTTTTGTTCAGGAAGAAGATACCATGCCAAGAACAATCAATTCTACCTGAGTTCAGAAGAGTACATAATAATTAAGTAAAATATCTGATGTAAAGCGGTGCATCCATCGATACAGACCGTTATGTGAAATGAAAGCCATTAGTTCCACACTCGAAAATCTCAACTTTCATATGTATATACCACCTGATGGCTGACAGGACGTTGAGGGATGCTGAATCTGACCCCATAATCCTCGAATAGCGGTAGAATTCGATAAAAAAATCAGGTATCTCGAGGTCCTATGGTCGTGTCGTGCCATGGTCGTTTCTTCCTAGTTGGGAATGCGGGTGAAAACAGAGATGGATTAGGAATTATTTCAGTATTCTGTCAGAGTAGAACTCATTCAGCCAATTTTTACAATTGTATGACAATCCATACTTTAAAGTATCAAGACAATCCATACCAATATTATAAAACTGAATGTGTGTTTTTTTGCGCGTATGTTCTGAGGAACAACATGCTATCATTTTGCCCAAATGTCTGTAACTAACGAATTTTTTCCGAAAATGGTTTCAAACGATTAGGTTCGCCTCAATGATGAAGATTCGAGCTAAAATTTGATTCTGTCCAGCCAGCAGGCCATTGTCACGATAACTTGAGAACAGAAAAAGAAAGCGTCTTGAAATCAAAGGGGATTGGTGGTATATCTACCAGAAGGCTTCAATTGTCGCTCAGTGTTATTTTGTCCTTCATGACTCATATCCTCAATGTTTGCATTGAGTCTGGGTATTTTCCGGATGTCTGGAAGTGCTCTATTGTGAATTATGTGCCCAAGATGTCTGATCCTAAAGATTTCTCCGATTTTCTACCAATAAGTGTGTTACCAGCTATGTCTAAGGTTCTCGAGAAAGTATTGTTTGTTCAGATTTATGACTACGCCTCCCAGAGCGGAATTCTTACTGATAAGCAGTCGGGTTTCAGAAGGGGTTACAGCACTACCACTCTTCTTTTAAATATAACAGATGACATTCTGAGATCTCTGGATGGGGGTCAGGCTTCAATTCTCGCCCTATTAGATTTCGCAAAGGCGTTGGATACCCTGGACCATGAGTGGCTCTGTGCTAAGTTAGGTTATTTTGGTTTTGATGAATCTGCTTTGAGATTTTTTAGGTCTTATCTTTTTGGTAGATATCAATGCGTTAAGTTGCGTGATGCGTTTTCGGAGTACTGCCCGATAACTTCAGGTGTGTCTCAGGGTTCCATTCTTGGTCCTCTGCTATTTTTAGTATATATAGCTGATATGTATAGAGTAGTTGGGTTTGTTGTCATCTATTTTTATTGTGATGACACTCAGGTTCGCCTGTCTTCCCTTCCATTTTCTGTTTCTGCAGCTTACGAACGGTTTAATGAAGATTTGTCCAGAATAATGCACTATTGCAGGGGAAATGACTTGAAAATAAACGTAAAGAAATGTTTTTATACACCTTTCTTTCGAAGAACGCTCAGTGCGGAGTTTGACATTAAAATAGGTGATGATAAAATTCCATCCTCCACCTGCTGCAGAAACCTTGGGATCTTTTTCGATTGTCGGCTGAGATTCAGGGAGCATTTCTCATTTCTGTTGAGGAGTTCTTTTCTTGCACTTCGTTATCTGTATCGACAAAGACAATTTTTAGATTTTAGATCACGGCGAATCCTTAGGCCCCCTTGCACCGTTTCACATCTATAAGACGAATTTACCTAAGAAGAGCCTAAATTTTAAGTACAGCATAACCTGGCCTTAGCGGACAAACTCTTGCGCCGTGTTGCTGCGATAGACGACTTTGTTAAGTATGGTTTAAGCAAAGGTGAATCTGGCAACATCGGAAGAACTTGATATTTGTATGGTCTGACGGGAGAATTCCATTGATAATTCGGGCTTGGAATATTGTTTTGACATTTTGCATTATTACCTTTATAAATTATATTACCTATATAAATATATTAGACGACAGGATTCTTTTTAATATATTCTTTCAACATGATTAAATTCGCACCAAACATATTTTTCTGATCTGACAGTATTTATGGGTTCATTAATCCTTGTACATTCTACTCTACGTTTTAAAGAAACTCTCCAATAATTGATATGTTTGAATTTCAAAAAGTATTATGACAGACGAGTTTATCGTTTGTAACAACGATCACGATTATCACTAACTAAGCATAACCATTGTTGGGAATAAAAAGATTATGTTGGTTTCACAAAACTGTATTGCCAAATGTTGATTCGTAGTTCAATTTCAATGCGACCAACTAATTCAATCTATAATCAAGGCGATCAAAGCTTTGTGAACCTAACATTCCAGTGGTATAATCAGTGTAATATTTTCAAACCTTGATACAAAATAAATGAGCAATTTTAATTATGGATAAAATGTCACTTTTCCTAAGTTCAATAAGATACCTCTTTCGTATACTCTATTTGACACAGGGAAATCAGATCAATAATGGGTATAAATATGATTTAATTAATGACGTATTACATTGCAATAGATACCTATGTTCTAAATTTGCCAAATAATTATTAATAAAGTCTTGTCTGAAATCTATTATTTCATTCCCACTTGACGGAACTTCAGGAATTTGGCCAGCACTTGTAATATTCAGAACTCACTCACAATAAAAATTATATATTATTTAGTTATATTATATATAATATGACTAAAAACTCAACACGATGACGCATAAACGTTAGTTTTTGTTTTTGAGGTTTTGTTTTGTTTTGGATGCATCAGAGTCACAGAAATACAGATCTTATACATAAGACAGCATTAAGTCTCCTCTAAGCCATAAAACTTGACGGCTTATAATAAGGACAACTTACGCTGAACTTAAATTGCGCATAGCAGCGGTGCAATATGATTTGCCTCCTAAGCCCTTCTTAAAAATTGGTTCAAGCACTGACGTGAAGTCAGGAGCTTTTGCGCGTATGTTCTATTGTCCATACTCCTGTAATGAACACTATTCTTAATCGAATTTACCATGATGAATTCTATTGTCTATTCTCCTGTATTGGACACTCTTCTCAATCGAATTCACCATGATGAATTCTATTGTCCATTCTCCTGTATTGGAGACTCTTCTTAATCGAATTTGCCATGATGAATTCTATTGTCCATTCTGGACAATAGAATTCATCATGGCAAATTCGATTAAGAAGAGTCTCCAATACAGGAGAATGGACAATAGAATTCATCATGGCAAATTCGATTAAGAAGAGTCTCCAATACAGGAGAATGGACAATAGAATTCATCATGGTGAATTCGATTAAGAAGAAAGTGTCCAATACAGGAGAATAGACAATAGAATTCATCATGGTAAATTCGATTAAGAATAGTGTTCATTACAGGAGTATGGACAATAGAATATACGCGCAAAAGCTCCTGACTTCACGTCAGTGCTTGAACCAATTTTTTTTTCGATTAAGAGGGTCCAATCAGGAGAACGGACAATAGAATTCATCATGGTAAATTCGATTAAGAAGAGCAAAAGCTCCTGATTCACGTCAGTGCTTGAACCAATTTTTTTTTTTCGATTAAGAGTGTCCAATACAGGAGAATAGACAATAGAATTCACCATGGTAAATTCGATTAAAAGTGTCCCATACAGGAGAATGGACAACAGAACATACGCGCAAAAGCTCCTGACTTCACGTCAGTGCTTGAACCAATTTTTTATTTATAATATCATTTAAATTAATATTGTAGGACGTTACTTTAAAAGTTCTAAGCTATACTGACTTACAGCTAAAATATTATAAAGAAAAGAAGCAATTGGATAGTCTAACTATCATTTTAATAAAATGATGCATTTTTATTGTTCAAATAAAGATATTTTGTTAACTTACAAGAATTTCTTCATTCAATGGTATTTCAAAGATCTAATTACAGTTTTAAATATAAAATAAGTGTCCAATACAGGAGAATGGACAACATAATTTACCATGGTAAATTCGATTAAGGGTGTCCAATACAGAAGAATGGAAAATAGAACATACGCGCAAAAGCTATCTATCATTTTCTTCAAGTTTCACGCCCCAAAAAGGCCTAAATCGTCAGTTTCGCTTTCGAAAATTTCCGACCCCGTCTCTCGAATTAATTCTGACGTTTCTCGGATTGACTTTTTGAATGGAAAATCGTCGGACTCAAAACCTCCGAAACTTGTATCGAATTAGTATATTTAGGCTCAACCTAGAAGAACGAAATTTGGGAAAAACACAAATCGATTCGTCTTCTTCGACTCGACGGCAAAAGTCCGGGTCGAGCGATCGTTTCTTCGGAGCCTTACGCTACACCAAATCGGTACTACTGAACTCGCACAAGAATGCTCGAATCTCCAACAATATTTAACCGATCATATTAAAACTTGAAACTTGGCAGTAGAGTTAGGTTAAGAAGGCTCTTGCAAAATTTCATGAATTTCAAACGAATAGTTACTGATATATAGAATTTTTTTTTTTTATTTTTAATGATTTATTAAAAATTTTCTACAAATGCTATCCTCACCAAATTTTGCAAACATTTTCGCGTTGCCATTCTACAACTAAGAACAAAGTTTGAATTCCATCGGTTCAGTATTTTTCGAGTTAATGAGGAACAAAAAACCACCAAATTTCAGAAAATTTCAGATTGCTATAACTCTATAACCGTTTGGTCGATTATGCTCATAAACAAACTGAAATGTCGCGTTCTGGTGCACATCCTAACCTGAAAATTTCAAGCCGCTATCTCATTCCGTTCGCAAGTTATCGTGACAACAAAAATATTTTTTAATAATTTTTTTAAAATTTTCTAGCCATACGATTCGCACAAAATTTCACAAACGTGCTTAGGGTCATATTCTACAACTACCCACCAAGTTTCAATTTGATCGGATTCATATTGGTTGAAAACAAAATTATTACTCGGAAACCACTGGGCCGATTATGCCCATTAACGAACTTGTCCGTCGTATTGGGATGCGCCACCTACCCTGAAAATTTCAAGTCGCTAGCTCTTTTCGTTCTCAAGTTATCGTGGCAACGGCCGGCCGGACGGCCGGCCGGACAGAATCAAATTTGACCTCGAATTCTTCATTGGGGAGTCGAACTTAATCGTTTGAGACCATTTTTTTCAAAAAATTCGAAAGTTACAGACATTTGGGCAAAACTATAACGCGATGTTCCCCAGAACATACGCGCAAAAATTAACACGAACGTAAGCCATGCTCAAAATCGACGGTGCAAGTGGGCATAAGTGTTGTCTAAGCTGAGTTACGGGTTGACAGTTTTTTATCCATGCCTTGATTCTGTCGAAAAATATAGGTTGCAGAGAATGCAGAATTCGTGCTGTCGTACTGGGTTTGAGAAAGTACGACAGGGGGATTACTAGTGGAATAAATGGGTTGGAGTGGCTCGGGGTCGACGACGGTTTTGGAGTTATACCTATCTGAAATTTTGTTATTTATCTACTCAATATCTCAAAAAATACGAAACCGATCCAATTCAAACATGGTAGTTAGTTGTAGAACGCAAACGCCCAAATTTTTTGTGAAATCTCGTGAGGATCGTATCTCTAGAAAACTCTAAAAAAATCATCTAAAATCGTTGAAAAAAATTCTATATATCAGAAACTATTCGTCCGACATCGCTGACACCTTCAAAACCCAACTTTACAGCCAAGTTCCAAACACGATCGGATATACAGGGTGAGTCTTTGACCACTGCATTAATTTTAACCAAAGATTCCTCTCATCTAATGAAACACTTTTTTCATTTAACATTTTTCCAAATTCAGCTCAGGTAAAAAGATACAGGCTGTTGAAATTTTGAAAAAAAATCAGTTTTTATTTTGTAGCTTTGACATCCTTTTTTCGAATAAAATGAATGTTGGCGTGTAGTTTCCTATAACTATGATACATATTTTCCAAATATTAGTTATTTTCTACTTCTACTGGTTTTCTAGTAATGAACTCGTGGATTCATAAAACTAAACGAAATTAGCATAAAGAAAGCAAATAAAGTTTTTCTTGAGTCATTTCAAGAATATTCCATCGTTTTAGAACATTAGATTATACTTCATCATTTCTCCTCAAACGCACCGTTTTCGAGATATTCTTCATTGAATGTTTTAAAATGGAAAACTCCAGAAATTTCACTACTTTTGTGGATCCGTCCCTGAGCGTTGGAATCCCGAATCAAGCTGTAAACCACGTTACCATGCCTTATTCTCGTCCGCCAACAATGTCATAGATAATTTATATGTGGGAGTGTTTTAGCACATTGTGAAATCTTTAAACGCTTGTAACTTTTTACCTGAGCCGAATCTGGAAAAATGGTAATTGAAAAAAGTGTTTCATTTTATGAGAGGAATCTTTGGTTAAAATTAATGCAGTGGTTAAAGACTCACCCTGTATATTGTAGGAGATTCGAGCAGCCTTGGGTGAGTTCAGTAGCTGGATGGGTGATCGTTGCCATGATTACTTTCGTACGGAAAGAGATTGCGAGTTTCAATTTTCAGGTAGGTTGCGCATCCGAGTGGGACAGTTATGTTCGTTGTTGGGCATAGTCGACCCAATGGTTTCGGAGTTATACCTACTGAAATATTATTTTCTCAATAAATCGAAAAATAAAGACCCGCTAGAATTGAAACTTGGTACCTATTTGTGGAATACCGACATAAAGAAGTATGTAGAATTTTGTTAAGATCGTATTAGTAGAATATTTTAAAAAAAATATGAAAAAATAATATGTATCTCACGATATCTGGAGAACGCAAGGAGATAGCAACTTTTCAGGGTAGGTTGCACATCCAAATGCGAAATTTGATATCATTAATAGGTATAAACGTCCAAATGGTTTATGAGTTATACACATCTGACTTTTTGTTGTTATTTCCCCTATAACTCAAAGTATACAAATCCGATCTAATCAAAACTGGGTAATTACTTGTAGAATACCGACGCGCAAATTTTTTCGGAATTTCGTGAGTAACGTATCCTGAAATTACTTGAGAAATAATATTTTTCGTATATTATAAGATATTTAAAGAATATCAATTCCGATAGAATACTGTCAGATTTAAGAGTTCTGAGATTATCCAGCTGTTGAATTCCCCCAAGGCTGTTCGGATTCCTGAGGAAACAATATAGATCCGATACTCTTCAAATTTGAAACTTGGCTGTAAAGTTTTGAAGGCTCTCGCATAATTTCAACGATGTCGCACGAAAAGTTTCTGATATATACCTAGAACGAAAATTCACAAAAATTTGCACGTATAGGCATTCTGCAACCAATTACCATATTTGAATTCTATTGGTTTCGTATTTCTTGAGTTATTGAGGAAATAATAAAATTTCAGATAGATATAACTCCATTGCCTATTAGCAAACTCAAATGTTGCATTCGGTTGCGCAACCTACTTTAAAAATTGCAAGTCGCTATCTCTTTTCGTTCTCAAGTTATCGTGGAATAAATAATATTATTCAACGACTATGATAAAAAATGTTACTGATACGATCCTCATAAAATTCAACATACTTCTTTATGCCAGTATTCTACAACTAGTTATCAAGATTCAACGCGATCGGATCTGTGTTGGTCGAAAACAAAATTAGTGCTCGGACTGCTCCGAAACCGTTGGCGGATTATACCCATTAACGAACTTGTCCATCGCATTTATACGCGCCACCTACCCTGAAAATTTGACCTCGGATTCATCTTCAGTGATTCGAATATAATCGTTTGAGACCATTTTCTGCAAAAAAATTCGAATATAACTGATATGCAAAATGATAGCACGCTGTTCCCCAGATCATGCGCGCAAAAAACAAATAAGATCGATTTCGGCTACAGGAATCTATTATGAGACCGATAAACTTATCTTCCGTTCGAAAACGGTGTGTATCGGCATATTTTGCGTGAAATATTTTGAACCTCGTCCAGACAGATGTCGATTTTTTTGATTGATTGAAAGAAATTGAAATTGTTCCGAAAAACACCACCTTTCCTTACGTCGATTTCGAATAACTTCTCAAAAAGGAAAACCTCACATAGTTTATTGAGCGGATCGATCTTTCGACAAAAACTAGCCAGCAAGTCCAACTTTAGAGCCCGGGCCCGATAAGATCCATATAACTCTACGATTCGACCATCGAATTTGTCTTCTGCTTTCACTTTCTATTGTCCCAAAGTTTCAGTCGCGTGATGTGACCGTACTCGAAACGTCCCGTAAATGTTTGAAAAAAATTCCCAAAATTCCGAATTCACTTAGGAAAGATACGTAACTTTTGTGAATTTTTTTAAAATATATAGAATTTTTCCAAAAGTTGACACTATAGCCTTAGCGGTAATTTCAACTATCCCCTTTCTCCCCGTAACCTCAACATCCCCTCTTTTAGTTTAGATAGTGTTCAAACTTGGCTTTAGAACTAGGATTTGAAGGCTCCCGCAGAATTTCAGCAATATCGGACGCAATATGATCTTGAGATAATATTTTTGCAACTCATGTTTAATAATTGTTTTAAAATTTTCTAGTGATACAATCCTCATGAAATTTCGCATAAGTATTAATGTCGACATTCTGCAACCAATTATTAAGTTATAACACGATCGGTTGTGTTTTATTCGAAAACAAAATTTGTACTTGAAAACTGATAGGCCGATTATGCTCATTAACGCACTTGTCCGTCGCATTTGGATGCGCACCCTACCCTGAATTTCAAGTCGCTATTTATTTTCGTTCGAAAGTTATCGTGACAACGGCCGGCCGGCTGGCGTTTGCGCAAAATGATAGCACGCCGTTCCCCAGAACATGCGTGCATGTTATGTCACTGATTTTGGCATTTATTAGAAACAATCAACATTTCGACGTTACTATCCATCTGGCTGTCTTCAATTTTTGTATATGAGTCTGTCTCAGTAATTCATGTCGGAAAGGATCAATATCTATCTTACTTTATCACATAATATCTTAATCACAATGATAAAGCCGGAATACGCATAGTATTCAGCTTTCAAAATAAAGTCCTCTTTCCAAAATGGGACAATATTATTCTTCATGTGAAAAAACCATTTCGAAATCTCCGCCAAAAAGGCCATCATTGGAAAACTACTTAACTTGAATTAGTGGTGCATTTTTTGAATTGAAGTGTCAAAGTTAGTTTCCTCAATGCTTTTGAACTATACATGAATCAATGATTTGTTTGAACGTAACTATAAGATTATGTGAAATGATTGGTTACTGCCAAAATTCAATTTTATGGAAAATCTTTGAATATAACACCCTAAGATAAGGCGTATTTTCGACATTTTGCAAATATCACCCATTAACTGTGTCATGAGTTTTTTTTCTTATTTGGTACAGAACTATTATAACCTGGGTCTTTGATCGTTACCCTCTCAACGTTTAGTTCCCAACAGCGGAACAGCCTGCATGTTAATACATGTGGTTTCTGCGGGTTCTAATTTTGACCACTTCGTACATCCTGTGAATCGAAGAAGGAGTAAGGACGGTGAGGATATTTCAAGGTTGGAATCTCTGGGATTACTTTGAGTATTTTGGGTACCTAACGATAAAAATTTGACAAGAGCTTATGATTGTAATTCTATATAATTTGATTCGATAAAAATATCATGGATGTGAAGGAGTACTGATTCAATATTTAAAGAGTGAAGGAACTTAATATACAGTGTGGAAAAGGCAAATGGAATAAATTAATTATATTGGTTCACTTTCAATTAAATTTAGCTATAAACTGATATTTTGCAGCAGGATTTGCATTCTTGGGATTCTCAGATGTCAGTTGAAAGATTTCAATGGAGAAAATACGAATAGGAGCAACTTTGCACCGAAATGAAACGCCTTTTGAGGGGAAATTCGAACAAATTTCGAAAAACCAAGTTTAAGCATAATTTTCTAGTTACAATCATATTCATGCTGATACTAATATTGTCTAGCCACCAAAAAAAATCAGTTAGGTAATTATTTAATTTTTAAAATAGTTATAAGTAAAAACAGAAACTATATTTTTTATGGTTTTCCGACCGGAATTGTTGCATATAGATTTTAATTCAAATTTCATACAAGCTTACCTAGAGAGTTTCATACAAATAGTTGGAAATTTCAGAGATAATCAACATCTCTTTTTGAAAATGGCGATTCCTGCTCAAACTGGAAGTGACAGTTGGCCGACTTATATCTTTTTTATCATTTTTGATGCACCAACTTTTTGCAAGAAATCAAATTTGGAAATATTAATACAAAAGAAAAGTTCCTCTTGGTGTGGAGTTACTGGGAAGCACTGTATATACCGGGTGGCCCACCACAGACGCGGGGCTCGTTTTGAGGGTGTAAATGAAGATATTTTGAGAATAGTTTTTTGTGACGTGTGTAGGGTATTAAAAAGCACAATTTAAAATTATTTTCATATATACAAGGTGTTCGAAAACAAAGATATAGACCAAAGTTACATTTTTTTAACTGTAACACCCTATATTTTACCTCAAAAATGGGATGGCAAGCTTAAATTATGATGAGTTTCTTCAGATCACTTTATACCTTAGAAGTAACATTTACGAGAAAATGGCGAAAAATTGGAAATGTGGAGTTTTTTTGAATAGAAATTAATGAAGAAACCAGTTACGCCAGCGATACAGATAGTATTTTCTTGAGTAGATATATTAGCTATTCCTATACAGAAAAAAAAATTAACTCTGGAATATACAGAGTGATCATAATTAATTTTCAAACATCAACTACAAATAACCCGGTATAATTGGATATTCTTCTCACCCTACATTACCCTTCTGATAATTTTTTCAGAATTCATAAAATCATATGAAGTAAATTTAACGTCATTTAGTACTTTTCATTATTTAATTTCAGTTTGGTGATTTTTTAATAGACAGTAATTAGTTCCCCAAATTAAATTCAATAATTTATAATTAACGTTCCAATGTCTGGTAGAACCTTTACTTGCTTTCAAAATCAATGAATGAAGTGATCATACTACAATTAGGCCAAAATATGAATTTCGAAGAATTGAACTTATTAATGAGAATAGTTATTATTTAATATATTATATTTTAAGCAGGCGAGAAGGCATTCAAAAAAATGTTTGGTGGAGTTCGTTTATCATTGAAAGGGGTAGAAAAAGCCAGTCGTAAACCTTGTTTAGGACTAGGAAACTTTTTCCATATTCATATTTTATAATAAAAATATTAATTTTAGATAGCTTCTTAACAAATAAGGTCTCCTGTAATTTATTGTTAAAATTCACGATTTTTGAGAAAAAAAAATCATCATGATAGCGTGAGTCGCAGAGATGGAATTTTTTTTTATCTTGTAAGCGGATGTCATTTTGTTATGACAACTGACTAGTTTTGATTAGCTTCGATGCGGTGACAATTATTTTATTATTTGGCTTATCATTTTGAGATTTTTGTCACATACTCATTAAGATGACGGTGTACACAAACGCTGAACTGACCGATATGCACTTTGTTTACAGACTTTCTAGTGATACCTAATTATCTAAAATCATCCAGAAGAAATGCAGAAATGTTGCCTGAACGTGCAATAGAAGAAACAGTACTAAATCTTGTCGACGAGCAACCTGAAATCTTTACTAGAAAAATCGCTAAGCAATTACAAATTCACCATATGACGGTGTTTGCGATCTTGAAGGAACAACTTTAGTATCCATATAACATTCAACGTGTACAGGCTCTCTTAACAAGGGATTTTCCGAATCGTCTCCAATTCTCCACTTGGATGTTGGGAATGATTGAACAATATCCTCAATTTTTGAAAAAGGTTCTATTCACAGAATTTTTATAGTGATCCAATAACTAATTTTCATAATAACCACATATGGAACCAAGAGAACCATCACGCTATCACTGGTAGCTCACCACCAAGAACAATTTTCTCTGAATGTCTGGTTTGGATATGTGGGGGATCAGTTAATTGTACCAAAAAAATTGTACCAAAAGTACTTTACTGTACTGTACTCCTTCAAAACATTCCTTTGCGTGTCCGAAGGACAATATGGTATGATGGCATGATGCGGCCCCCTCACATTTCAGTATTGGAGCACGTCAGCAGTTAAATCATACATATCCAAATCGATGGATAGTGCGAGATGGACCTCAGTTCTGGCCTGCCCGATCACCAGATTTAAATCCTCTGGATTTAAATTTTTCAGGCCATTTAAAACATTGCTCTCCTGTCCAGATATGGAAGTTAAGAAACCGCATAATTCAATCTATGCGCCGACGCATAGACTCTTGTGTAACAGACGAAGGTGATCACTTTGAACATTTAATATGATCACAAATAGCAAAAAAGAATCATTAAATTTGTTGGTTACAATCGATGAATATTTCTTTCGTGCTATTTGTGATGTATTTGGCCTTTCCGCGTGTACCTTCTGTACCTATTTAATTTGTGGGAAGTTTGAAATTGTATGTTTTGTTACATTTTGTTGATATTCAATTAATTTTAATATTTTTTATAAAAATGTCAACTTTACATTCGCTTATTGGATAAATTTAAGGTTAAAAATAATTCCAGCTTCTACGACTCAGGCGTACTATTTGTTGATAAATTATTTTTTTCTCAAAAACCGTGAACTTTTGCAAGAAATAACGGAAGACCTTATTTGCTAAGAATAGAACATGCTATCCAAAATAGATTTTTTCATTGTAAAATATGAATATGGAAAATGTTTCTGCGAAATAAGGTTTAGGGCTAGCTCTTTCTACCCCTTTCAATCATAGACGAACACAAACAAAATTTTTTTTGAATGCCTTCTCGCCCGCTCAAAATGTCTGCTTAATTTTATTCTTATCAGTTTTTTGGTTTTTAAGAGAAAAATTAAAAACTGCTTTTCGGGCGCCATCTTTAGGGGGCTGTGACTAAGAAGGGCAGCTCAAATAAGAAAAGTTTGTGCGGAAGACCCACCCTAGTTTTTGACAAGGGATGATTCCCTGAATTTTTTTTGCAACTATTCATATATACCCTGTAGATGGGCAACATGACACGAGTTTTCCTTGTATCGTGCATGTGCAATATGTATTCCTTCAATTCTTATATTGTTAAGAAATAATTTTTCAAGTATCCACTCCCCCATTTTCATCTCCTAATAATCGTAGGTCGGAATAAAACCTAAAGAGGCTTGATACTGTATTTTCTTCCGAGACGGATCTGGAAATTACCATCATTTCCTGGTTTTTCAGATCACCACTCAACACCATAAAAGAGTACGGAGGGCGAACATTTATTTATAAAGATAATTATCCCTCTTCAACAGTTTCTTATTCATGTTATTATGGTATCCTAAAAAAGATTTATTATTATTGGTGAATCCCGTTAGGTCTATGAGGTTGCACTTGTTTCCGCATGGGCAGATGGTCTTTAGATCGTGGGAGCCTCGAAAAATGCGTTTTATCCCGAAAAGAGCAGATAACCCTTTTAACCGTTTTTACCTTCAGGGTATTTTTTATGGTACAAAAAATGAACGAGAATATCAAGGAAGTAAGAAAGGTGATGGTGCCATATTTTCCCTTCCCCGATTTAATATAGGTACCTTTGCCGAAAGGATGTATACAATTTTATGATGGAATGATTGTTCGCTAGTTTATGTGATGAGAATAAGATAGTAATAAATGCTGGTGATAATAAATAATTAAGTAAAGAGGGAAATGTGGGCGATATTTTGAGTTTTTTAAATATTGATGTATTTTCTTAATGATATTTCAACAATAATATTTAATAATTAAGGAAACGAGCATCAAAATATATGAGCACATTTGATAGCAGTTGACTTGATTTTTTTTTCTACATATCATAACGTCTATGAATTCGTGTGGGTAATATTTAATTTTTAGGCGTGCTGTTGAGCAGAATGCCTATCAATTGGTCCAAATGTCTGTAATTTTCGAGTATTTGTCCGAGAATGTTCTTAAACGATTAGTTCCGACTCACTGATCAAGAAACCGTGGTCAAAATTGAATCTGCCTGGCCGTCAGCATGATTACGCTCGAACGCAATGGGTTAGATAGTTGAAATTCTCAGGTTAGGTTTGGAGTCCAAATGCGCTGGCCTCGTTAATGGGTAAAATCCACCGAGTGGTTTCAGAGTTATAGCCCTCTGAAATTTTGTTTTCCCAATAACTCGAAAAATACTAATCTGATCGATCAAAGCACGGTAATTAGTTGAAAAATACCAACACGAAGACTTACGTAAAATTTTGTGATCGCAGCACTGGAAAATAAAAAAAAATATTTAAGAAAATTCTGTATCTCAGAAACTATCAGTCAAAAATGGTTGAAATTCTACGGGAGCCTTCAAAACCTCATTTTGCAGTTCTAGATTTGAACTCGATCGGATCTATAATGGTGAGGAATGAGGAAAATGAGGATATTGCCAAAATATCCAAATATTCTAACAATCGCGGTGAAATGGTCCAATGTATTTACATTCGATCAAACAAGCTGCCAACAGGTTCTGATTTTTTACTCTAAATTATTTCATCATATTCATCAACATATCTGTTTTTCAAGAATTTCATGTCCCTCTATGATCTTGACATTACACTTGTCTGGGACCTATCGCCTGTGACAAACTGTCATTTTGTAAATAATAATGAAATATTTTAACCCAGAAATATGGAGGAACAAGAGGAAGTTGTTTTTCTATTAGAAGAAGGGGATTATAAATATATTTACTTCACAGTAACCCTGTAAAAATCCCAGAAGTTCCAGTAGGTAGGTACCCCAAACCTATTCTGTTGAAGAACCTACCTAGTCAAAGTATCTGTTGACTCTCCAAACTCAGTTTATGTTGAAAAGAAGATAGAATATCCGGACAAAACAGTACCATTTCACCCAGTCGAGAAACCGTAACCAGTAGATGTATCAAACATGTTGGAGTTTCATCTAAAATAGCAGCCAATTACCGTAGGAAAAAAGTTCCATATCCATTCGAAAAGACATTACCAGTTCCAATCAATGTTAATTTCATTTCTATTGAAATAATAACTCCGAGAAATGCATCATATACCTATAGGGGATGATAGCCCTACATTAGGGTTTTGTAGCGATCTTCTAACGTCTGAAGTTCTGAATAATCATTGCTTGGTCATACATGGTTTTGAAAAAAACTCTCCTGACCTTATGAGCAACGACAGAGTGAATAACTTAAAAATGGGTTCAAGCCCTGTGGACAGGAGCTTTCTGGCGCTCTAGTTCAAACAGACAAATTATATCTCCGAAAGTATTGGTTTCTCACAGTTGGGAATTATATCAATGTATTCTTATGATAGAACTGCATCATAAAGGAAATTCAATTCAAATAATAGTTTATTTATCAAGATTAAATGAGCAATCTGAGAATGAGAACTGCACCATGGAAGAAATCAAATTAAAATAGCTGAACTGAACTTAACTCTCTCTTATAGAACAGGATGAAATGTAAGAGTATGAACACAGATCATATAATAAAGCTTAGATAGAATAATTATAGCATTCTGTGAAAACATAGAAGTACGATTCATTATTGAAATTTAGAAAAATCATATCTCCGAAAGTATTAGCTTGTTGGAGTTGAAAATGATATCGATAGATTTTAATGGTGAAAATGCATCTTAAATAAAAATTGAATTTGAAATTTGTTGCTTAAAAAAAATGTTTTTCGTTACTCCGAAACCATCTGGCCTATTTTGCCCAATAACGAACTCAACCGAGATATTCATCTCCCTAACCTACTCTGAAAATTTCAACTGCCTAACTCATTCCGTTCGAGAGTTATTGTAGGAAATTTTTTTTTTTTATTTTGAAAGTTTTTTTTGACACTTTGGGTAACCTGGTCAATACAAAACTTCACATGCGTATAAAGGTCATGATTCTACAATTTGATGCTAAATTTAAGATAGATTGAGTGATCGGTTTCGGAAATATTAATAAAAAATGTGTTTTACTAAAATCGGCCATAACTCCAAAACCGCTTGATGGATTTCGCCTATTAACGACTTGTCCGAGATATTTACGCTCCAAACCCACCTTGCAAATTTCAATCCTCTAACTCCTTTCGTTCGAGAGTTATCTTGCCTACGGCCGGCCGGCCAGACTGGCCGGACAGAATCGATTTCGACCTAGGATTCTTGATCAGTGAGCCGAAGCAAATCGTTTGAGACCATTTTCAGCCAAAAATTCGAAAATTCCAGACATTTGGGCAAATTTATGAGCATTCAGTTCCGAGGAACTAGAGCGCCAAAAAGTGTAATTCCCTTTCCGGGATTTGAGCCCGCCTTCTCTCGTTCCGAAACCGATAACTAGACGGACTAGACCTTCGGGCTATCGGGCTCCTCGTACGATCTTGTTGATCTCCGGTATTAGAATATAACGTTAGTACTTACCTGGGATATATATTCTTAATTTTCACTTTTCGACATAAAATCGCCACATGGGGGTTTATTTGACGGTTTTTTTACCCTTATCTTCGCTTTTCGTCAACTTTCAGGCTCGAAAACTTCCTAGAACGGCCGTTTTCTGGCTCCGTCTCTCTAAGTCGATTTTGACGTTTCTCGAACCAACTATTTGCAAGGAATTAGACAATGTCATGTCTCAGGAAAATAAGTTGACATTATGACAATTCATACATAGAATAATTATATAATTCTGTGAAAACGTAGAAATACGATTTATTATTGAAATTTTGAAAAATCATATCTCCGAAAGTATTAGCTTGTTAGAGTTAAAAATGATATCATTGGACTCTTATGGTGAAACTGCTTATTGAAAAAAATTTAATTTGGAATTTTTTATTTAAAAAAAAAAATTTTTTTTTGTTACTCCGAAACCATCTGTCCGATTTTGCCCAATAACGAACTTAGACGAGATATTTATCTCCCAAACCTACTCTGAAAATTTCAACTGTCTAGCTCATTCCGTTCGAGAGTTATCGTGCCTACGGCCGTCCGGCTGGCCGGACAGAATCGATTACGACCACGGATTCTTGATCAGTGAGTCGAACCAAATCGTTTGAGACCATTTTCAGCCAAAAATTCGAAAATTACAGACATTTGGGGATATTGATAAGCACTGAGTTCCGAGGAACTAGAGCGCCAAAAATTAGCGGTTGATTCTTCTTCAAGAGATCCATGCGGTTACAGAGGAGTATTTGTGATAGAGGACTTTTGAATGGCTATGTATTATTTTTAGTTTGTTCGTTTTTCTCCTCTTGTCTTTTCGTTTCTCAAATGAATTTCCGGTACTTTGGAGAAAACTCTCTGTTTTTTGATGAATCAATCCATATTCAAGAAAGAAATGCCCATCAATATTTTGAATTTCAGCTAATCTTGTACACCAATTAAATATTTACAAATCGCAACACTCACAGGGAGAGATGGTTTTTTGCTGAGGTGTTTCCCTAAGCTCTTATTGTATAATGCGTAGAATTCTATGGTATCCCGTTATACTAACCTAACACTTATAAAGCTGTCAATCAAAAGAATATATGTATAAATATATTGTAAAATCATGTCATCTACTTATTGATATATAAAATGTGGCCAGTAGGATAATTCAGGTAATGTAAACAATATAATCCATCCAACGTAGGCGATTCATAACATACAGTGGAGGTGAGATGATACCGGATAGGTGAAAAAACTTTCAGTGGAACTCCACCAAATATAAACTTTATAAGTAATGTGTGAGCAGTCAGAGGACACACATCAGCACATTATGGGATGCAGTCGGAAGACTTACATGAGCAGGACATGTTTCGAAGGAACAATCCTTCATCTTCAGCGAAAAAAGGTTTACACAAAAGAGACAGATATTACATTATTGAGAGTAACAGTAATAAAATTTGAACCTACCATAAGTGGTGAAAGAAATTTCCAACCGTCAAATATATATAAAAACTATTCTAGAGTTAACATCGTATTAACCGTTGCTAACTCCGATGTTAAAATTTTACTTGTTTGTGACAAGGCGAAAACACTCAATCTACTTGAGAACCTTGAAATAGATAAGGCTATTAAAAATGCAGAAGTTCAGTGTATAAACGAACAAACAAAATTTGACCGCTTGAAACTATTCAATTCCCTACTTTTTTGATCGATTCGTGAGTAATTTTGTTTTGTTTTATTTTCTTTATCAAAAACTTTTCTTCACACGTTTTCAATCCATACTCGTTCAGCAGCCAATGCGGATGACAGATGATAACTTCAAACTTTATGTAATGTCAGACTTCAAATCCGTTTTCTTAACCCTTTGAATTACATGTGCATGGTCAAAATTCACTCGTAATGTTAAAATGTTAATATTTTTGGTTCGCTCAAATCACAATCCCTAACATTAGGGGACCCGCTAAGTTGCGGTTAATACGATGTTAACTCTAGAATAGTTTTTATATATATTTCACAGTTGGAAATTTTCTCCACCACTTATGGTAGGTTCAAATTTTATTACTGTTACTCTCAATAATGTAATATCTGTCTCTTTTGTGTAAACCTTTTTTTCGCTGAAGATGAAGGATTGTTCCTTCGAAACATGTCCTGCTCATGTAAGTCTTCCGACTGCATCCCATAATGTGCTGATGTGTGTCCTCTGACTGCTCACACATTACTAATAAAGTTTATATTTGGTGGAGGTGGAGTGAAAGTTTTTTCACCTATCCGGTAATATAATCCATGTCGAAACGGCATTCGCTAGGACAGGACTACTTCCCATCGGACACCCAAAAATTGGTCTACCTATATTAAGCATAAGCATAAGCCTAAACGAGTAGACGTATTTCACGGCGCTCTCGATCTTTCTGCTGAATCAAGTAGTTCGGTCAGCGATTCTGTGTTTTTACCACCTGAGGTGGCAAGTATACATATATTACTATTCATATTTTTGAGTATAGTTTATTTTGTTATTTTCTTCTGGGTTGGGATTTGATTTGTTTCGGTTTGTTTATTTAGCGGTTGGGATATTCAGCATCTTCACATTACACGTGTGATTTTGTTCGCGGCATATGATAAGATATCGTTTTATATATACGAGGTGTGTACATTTTTGGTTGGTTTATTGATTATTTATTATTCATCAAGTGGACTGGTGCATTCCTTTCCTTATAATCTATTTGTTTATCCGCGGCCCTCTTGTACGTTTGTCAGACACTGGCTATCGGCCCAGCCATTGTGAAAGGTGTCCTTGTCTGATCCCATTTTCGCACCAGTTTGCTGGCAATATTCTTCTGTTTTGGAATGGCGGTCCTTAATTGTATTAGATGTAATGTTGCTGTGAATGAGCAAACTGATAGATCTCTGAAATGTGATGGATGCAATAGACCCGTTCATGTTTCATGTTCCGATTTGACTGCTGCTGAACTCAAATGTTTCGAACTGCGCCCCAGCAGTAAGCGTAGGCTCAAGTATATTTGCATCGAGTGTGAGCAGGGACTTCATCAGATCCCGAAGATTCTTAAGCTGATTAGTGAACTGAAAGAAGAGATACAAGAGTTGAAGCAGACCAGAAATTGCGGTGAGGGTGTGATTCTTTCTTCTGCTGGGGTTGAGCCCTTGCATCAAATGGTAAATGACGAGCAGATCATCCATGAGATGTTCGAAAGATCCAAGAGATCCAGCAACTTAATTATCTATGGTTCTGTTGAGACTGGTGGTTCAAGGCAGGATCAGGTTCAGCAAGATATGGCAGTGATTCGTGAGGTGCTGGCGGACTGTGGGATATCTGATGGAGCTGTTAAGGGGGTAAGACTTGGGAAGTTTGATCCCACGAAGCAGAATAGGAACCGACCCATCAGGGTGCGACTATCGTCATCCGATGATGTACTGATCGTCTTAAGGAAGTTCAGAAAAATTAAATCTCGTGGTAAATTTGCTCAGTTGTCGGTTTCTCCAGATAGGACACCCCACCAGGTGTCGGTCTTCAAATGTGTGAAAACAGAGCTGGATCGCCGTGTTGCTGGAGGTGAGACTAACTTGAAATTGAGGTACCTTATTGGTGTTCCCACCATTATTGTGTCAGGATCGGAAAACTAGATCATACCAATAGGACTATCCCAAGCTCTAATTTGTCTTCGAGAAGTGTCTCGGTGTATTATCAGAATACTAGAGGTCTCAATACTAAACTGCCGTTGATTTTTCGTTCATTGTGTGATTATAATTTTGATATTGTTTGTTTAAGTGAAACTTGGCTTAGCGACTCTGTCTTGGATGGGGAATTTTCGCCGCCAGGTTATAACATTGTTCGCTGTGATAGAGAGTTTTCGTCTGTTGGTAGATCTCGTGGTGGTGGTGTTTTGATCGCCTTATCTGACCACATAGGATTTAGGATTTTGGAAAATGAATTCGTGAAGAACCTAGTACCTTTGATAGATGTTGTGTTGTGCAGCTGCTTGGAGCCCTTCCGATTGATTATTTGTTTAGTCTATATTCCACCTGACATATCTGCCTCGGAGCTTGATACATTCACATCGGCCCTTATGGGATCATTTTTTGATGAAACAGTAGTATTGTTGGGAGATTTTAATGTTCCAAATTTTAGTAACGGATCATCTAGCTGCGGGAAAGCAATACAGTTACGTGACTTCTGTAGTCTTCTCGGTTTCAGACAGGATAATGAAATATATAACAGAGATGATAAGTTGTTGGATCTGGTTTTCAGCAGTGGAGAGGTTGATGTCTCTGTTACACGCTCGGATGTGCCTTTTGTCCCTGAAGATCCATACCATCCTGCATTGGAGTTGGTTTTCAAGAAATCGCTTCAGGCAAGACGAGTTAATTTTCCAATTGCATGTAGCCGATCTTATGACTTCAGGAGAGCTAACTTTGTGGAATTACTATCTAGTATTGAGGGGTTTGATTGGGATCAGATGGGCAGCCTCGGCCATGTCGATGTCGCTTTGGATTTCTTTTACGAAAATCTATTCGAATTGTTTAGGAAATTTGTACCCAGTAGAACATATTCGTCCCGAAGACATCAATTTCCTGTGTGGTTTAACAATACCATTAAGCGAAATATTCGTTTGAAAAGCTTTTACAGATCAAAGTGGATAGCTACTCGTGATGTTAGATACCAACGGGATTTTGTACGACTGCGCTCATTGGTAAAGTCGGAAATATCTTCTGCATACCGGGAATACTTGACTGATGTTCAGGAAAAGATTAAGCGGGATCCCAAAGTCTTTTGGAGTTTTATCCATCAGCGACGGAAAAATACTAGAATACCGGGTATTATGTACAGTGATGGTGTTCCTCATGGGAGCCCTCAAGAAATTGTTAACAGTTTTGCTCGCCACTTCGCTGATACTGATACTGGGGCTGCTACTGACGATGATGAGGGTTCTGTGGATCTTGGTCTGCTTCCACCGGTCCTGGTGCCTGCGGTGTCAGAGGAAGAAGTAAGATTGATTATGTCAAAATATTCTAATAAGATAACAGCTGGAGATGACGGTATTCCATCATTCTTTATAAGAGATTATGGCTCTGCTCTCGCCAAACCTTTGTCGATATTAATAAACTTCAGTTTAAAATCATGTTGCTTTCCTAATAGATGGAAGAGAGCTCGCGTTGTCCCAGTTTTCAAGAAGGAGGATAGTTCTCAGGTACAGAATTATAGACCCATTTCTGTCTTATCAAACTTCGCAAAGGTCTATGAGGAGGTGCTGTATGGGGATATCTATCACAGTGTTTCTCCATATTTGTCCTCACGACAACACGGGTTTGTTCGGGGGAGATCTACTGTCACCAACCTTTCAACAGTTTCCCAATACATTGCCGAGTGCTTGGATGATGGTGGTCAGGTCGACGTCGTTTATACTGACTTTTCGAAGGCATTTGACACTGTCGACCACAATATTCTTTTGAGGCGGCTCTCGTCTTTTGGATTATCTCCGGCATATGTGAGGCTGATCAAGTCTTACCTAATGGACCGAAAATATTATGTGTATTATAATGGCTTCAGATCCTCTGTTTATACTCTTTTTCATGGCGTGCCTCAGGGTTCCAATTTGGGGCCGTTACTGTTTGGTATTTTCATCAATGATCTCCTAACCAGACTCGGGTGTCCCGCGTTAGCATTTGCAGATGATCTCAAGTTATACATCAAGATCCGTGATATGGCTGATGCTGTCTTGCTCCAGTCCTCTTTGGAGTTCGTCTATCTTTGGTGCATGGTTAACGGATTAAGATTGAACATGGACAAGTGCTTTAAGGTTACCTTCACGAGGCAGTTAAATCCATTGATTTATGAATACCATGTAGCCGACAGCTTTATCGTTTCAAGAGAGCAGGTGCGAGACCTTGGTGTGTTGTTTGACTCTACCTTCAGCTTCGTTCCACATGTGGAACATTTATGTGCTTCAGCTAGTCGAGCTTTAGGCTTCGTCTTGAGATGCAGCAAAGAATTTGATGATTTGTCGATTTGGAGGAACTTATATTTTATGCTTGTTGTCAGCAAATTGGAGTACGCACATTTAATATGGTTCCCAATCTATGAGTGTCATATCTCCCGCCTGGAGGGTATACATCGTAGATTTCTGAAATATGTGTCATATAGACGAACTGGCAGATACCCTGAAAGGGGTGCAGATCTTTCTCATGTGATGGGTGAGGTGAGGGTTAAATCTTTAGTTCGTAGACATGAAGAACAGAGTGCCAGATTTGCACGGAAGGTGTTCACAGGCGAAGTCGATTCATCTTATCTGCTGTCAAAGATGGCACTGAATGTTCCTAGACTGACAGCAAGGTCAAGAACTACCTTCTATTTGCCAGCGGCTCATACAAACCTGTTCGAGCTTGCACCAGTAACTCGTATGTGTAGATGTGTTGATAGGCTTGCACTCGATTTATTTCGCTAAGTTCAAGAATCATTTTTGTTTTTTTTGTTTATTTTTGAGATTGTTTTTTGATAAATATGATGTAAATTTATTTTTATTTAGGTTTGTATGCTGAATACATTAAAATTATGCTTATAACCTTGTAATTGGGATTTTCCTGTTGGGTTAATAAAGATATATTATTATTATTATTATTATTATTATTATTATTATCATTTGGACAAAAAACAGTTGGCTAGTTGGCCTTGAAAACAAAATGAATATTTCTCTTAGAATATCTGTACAATTATTTAAGTGCAGCCTATTTTCATCATGGTATCGGTGGTTATCCTCATAGAAATATTAGTAAATAGGAAGGCGACGCCTAAGGCTTGTTTCACATGCATACGGTTCCATTTGGTTCGGTTCGTTTTCGGTTTCAACCGAAAACGAATGAAGGCCTTTCACACATATACGGTTCATATTAGGTTTTATGTTATCTTCCGACACGGGCTCACAATTCCAATTTTTTTGCGACGTCAGATTCATCAAAGCCATTCAAAATTGAACACATACATATTTGAATGCATCCTACGTCTTCAATTCATCTTTATGTTTTTTGGAAGTTTTATACCGCAGCACTGGTTTAGATTTACTGCAGAAATCACTCGATCCACATTTGGTAAACCATCATTTTCTCATGAATACTGAGATAGCAACAATATCCCGAAAATATGTATGTTTATATTTGAGGTTAAAACCACAAAACGAGACAGAAAACATATGTAAATATTTATTACTTTATGGTTAAAACCGAAACTAAACCGTATTCGTGTGAACGTCCCTGTTGATCTGTATTCCCTACACACGAATCCAAACCTGATAGAAACCTATTCGTGTCGAGGGAGTATTCGGTACTGTACGGTTTCTATTCGGTACCGAATCTAAACCGGAGCACCGTTTCACACTTGTCGCCAGCGACCGAATTGAAACCGAAAACGAAACGAACCGAATGGAACCGTATGCATGTGAAACAAGCCTAAAGAAAGTACAATTTTCGAATTTCAGAATAGCTGTCAACAAAAAATAATTCTGAGGACTTTCGTTTGGTGTCTGATGAAAGAGTCTGATATAGTCTCTGAAACGTTACGAAATATTTGTTTTATCGTTGATGTTGTTTCGTAATTGCTCTGATTGCTTCAGATAAATATCTTGTGTTTCTATCTCAAAAAAAATTCACATAATAATAAATTTTTAATTTTATAGATATTTTTTCTGATTTTTGGGAAAAAACCTATAAAGGAATGAACCATTGAATAATGAATACAACTCCCAAAGTATACTTTAATGATTACTTAAAGAACTGTTTATTTTTGACCCAACAGTAAATGAATGTATTAGAATGGGTCCTTACGCCACCACAGACACAGTCCTGTTTTTTTTCAACCAACAGGGAATGTATGTATTTGGGTCGAAACTATTCGTTTGAGACCATTCTCGGCCAAAAAGATGATTCAATTTTTTTGGCCTTTTTTTGGCGCTCTAGTTCCTCGGAACTGAGTGCTTATCAATTTGCCCAAATGTCTGTAATTTTCGATGAAAATGGTCTTAAACGATTTGGTTCGACTCACTGATCAAGAATCCGTGGTCGAAATTCATTCTGTCCGGCCGGTCCGGCCGGCCGTAGGCACCGTTGGGCAAAATCGGACAAATAGTTTCGGAGTAACAAAAAAAAATTTTTTTTTTACACAACAAATTCCAAATTAAATTTTTTTCAATAAGCAGTTTTATCATTAGAATCCATTCATATCATTTTTAACTCTGACAAGCTAATAATTTCGGAGATATGATTTTTCAAAATTTCAATGTAAATCGTATTTCACAGTTTTTGGCAACGTATTTCACAGATTGATATAATTATTCTATGTATGAATTGACATAATGTTAACTTGACAGAAGGGAATATTGTAACTTCAAAAATATTGGGGTTGAAATACTCGAATTTTAGCGATGCAACGGGGACCTCACCCGAAAATGTTTGAAAATATTACGTAAATATTGAAAGCATAATTCTGTAGTTCGAGAGAGGAGAAAATTTGGTGAACGTAGATCAGGAAATTTTTGATCGATTACAAGGTAGTTTTTTATTATTACTCATCTTCTCTCATACATGTTTTATGGAATACCTACTATTTGTAGGTACTTTAAACCTGTTTTGGGCAATTGTCATACGAAACTTGTTTTTTTGGCGCTCTAGTTCCTCGGAACAGAGTGCTTATCAATTTGCCCAAGTGTCTGTAATTTTGGAATTTTTGGCTGAAAATGGTCTCAAACGATTTGGTTTGACTCACTGATCAAGAATCCGAGTGCGAAATCGATCCTGTCCGGCCGGCCGACCGGCCGTAGGCACGATAACTCTCGAACGAAAGGAGTTAGCGGATTGAAAATTGCAGGGTGGTTTTGGAGCATAAATATCTCGGACAAGTTCGTTAATGGGCGAAATCCATCAAGGGTTTCGGAGTTATGGCCGATTTTAGTAAACATATTTTTTATGAATATTTCCGAAACCGACCACTCGATCTATCTGAAATTTAGCATCAAATTGTAGAATCATGACCTTTATACGCATGTGAAGTTTTGTATTGACCAGATTACCGCAAAGTGTCAAAAAAAAATTTGAAAATGTGGTGCAGTTCTCATTCTCATGATTGCTCATTTAATCTTGATAAATAAACTATTATTTGAATTGAATTTCCTTTATGATGCAGTTCTATAATATGAATACATTGATATAATTCCCAACTCTGAGAAACCAATACTTTCGGAGATATAATTTGTCTGTTTGAACTAGAGCACCAGAAAGCTCCTGTCCACAGGGCTTGAACCCATTTTTTTAGAGTCGGATTTATATTCTTGGAAATATTGGGAAAATTATTTATTTTTTCTGGAGCTAAACAGCTCTGGGTGAGTTCAGTAATGGACGGGTGAACGCTGTGGCTATACATTTGAACAGTGCGCCAAAGATCCACAGGGCTTTCCCACTTTTTGTTATCAAACTAACAAATTTTGAAAAATTGACAATTTTTCGAGGAAAATTCAAGATACAAAAAAATTGCACATGGAATTAGGAATCAATATTTTAATTTGAAAAATATTGAAGCATTAGTCAGCAGTGGTTGATTTTTCCACCACTTCGTGATGGATATTCTAGTTCGAGGTCACTGTGGATTAAGACTACACTATTGACTTCACTCTTGTCCTCTACAACTTTTGTCGTCTGACATAGTTTTCGGAAACGATTCGTTAATGCTTCGTCTAAGAAGATTAACTAGTGTACTAGTGTAGTCTTTTGAGGAAATTTCGAAATTTAAAATAGTACTGACGACACCCTCACGAAATACTACTAAAAGCCGACATCAACTGAATTCAAATTTTAAGATAAATAAAATATGGAACTTACTCAGCGGTGATTTGAATTGTTACAATTCTGAGATTTACATGACTTGTAATAGCGTTAACAATTATATTTTCACAATTATTGCTGAAATACTAAGCCCATGGGGCTAAAATATAGTACTCGATTGTAAAATAGCGGCTGGAAGCTTTAAGCGGAATTTCAGCGGAATCTGAAAAATAGTTTTTGAAATACCTATATCATTTTTGAAGGATAAAATTTTGTTGTTCCTGGTGATACGATTCTTAAGAAATTCTGCAAAAATTTGCACGTCAACTAATAACCAAGTTTCAATTCGATTGGATTTGTATTTTTTGAGTTATTGAGGAAACGCTATTTCAGAGAAGTATGGATATCTGTTTGGAATTCTATTTTCTGAATATTTGTTAAAATACAAAGCTGATCAAGCTGAAAACCGGTGCATGATTCTAAAATGGTGACTTGCTGATTTTTGCGGGATTTCAGCGAAATCTGACAGATAGTTCCTGAAATACAAAGCCGATCGATCTGAAATCTAGAACTCGATTGTAAAATAGTAGCTGGAAGCTTTGTACCGAATTTCAACGGAATCAGACAGACGGTTCCTGAAACACATACACACATTTCGAAAGAACATTTTTTTTTCTAGTGGTTCTCAAGGAATTCTACAAAAATTGGAGTTGGCATTCTACCTACATCTAATTACCAAGTTTTAATTCGATCAGATATGTATTTTTTGAGCTATTGAGGAAGAGTATATTCTGATACAAGTTGCAGAATAGGCTCCTATTCAATCACGAAAGAGAAATTTGAAAACGAGCGACGAAGGAGCGAGTTTTTGAACGCATGAGTGTTGGAATTGCCTTTCGCAACGAGTATTAGACGATATTTTCTCTATTTCAGGCAAGTTTTGTAAAATACTGTTGAAATTTAATGAAAAATCCGGATTATACATCCTAGTGACTTTTTGTATTGTATCTTGGCAGTTGGTGTCACTGTTACCAAAGTTGACAGATTACGGAATTTGAATTTGAATCATACGTAGGGCATGGAGATCAGATTTAAAACAGTTTGCTAATAGCATGAATTATTCAAAATTAGCATGAAAGAAATCTCTAGTACCTTATTTTTCAATCAAAATAAATCTTTTCGCTCGACAATTATTTCACTATATCCAGGTTATATTATATTGAGAATTGACGTGTGTTGAAATTTGATAGCATCAAATGTCAGTACTGACTACCACAAAACGAAAAATATAACTAGAAACAATGCTGGAATGAGTTAATTCCAGCACTGTTTTTAGTGCTGGAATGGACTCATTACGATACTGAAATAGAGCAACAATATTTCAGATCAGATTAATTTCGAAACCGTTAGACCGACTATGGCCACTTAACTGTTATATACGGATGCGCAACCTACTCTGGAAATTTCTGGTTGCTACCCCTTTCCGTTCGAAAGTTAACGTGACAACGGACGGCCGAACAGAATCGATGTTGACATCGAATTCTTCATCAATCAGTCCAACGGTTTCGGAGTTATATCCACCTGGAATATTATTTCCTCGATAACTCAAAAAATATAGGCTCGATCGAATTGAATCATGGTAACTAGTTGTAGAATATCGACATAAAGACGTGTGTGAGGACCGTACCACTTGTTGGTTTGTTTGTGTTAGACCGATTCCGATCAAGCCCGTGCTGCAGCCGACGCTTATTGCACCTCGGTCGGTCTCCTATTAGCTGACAGGGTGTCATGGTTGATCCCTCTCAGCTCGGGTTGCTAGCCTCCATAGGGTCTTTTCGGTGATACCCTGCAGCTCAGGTTTACTGAACCGATCTAAGTCCTGCACCGTCGACATTACATGTTACATGGGTCTCATGTAACACACCCACTGCCTTGTAGGTGTATAACCTACATAAGTTCCATTTTCCTAGCAAGTAGGATTAGGCTCTTGACTAGGAACCTTGCACGGTTTCTGTCACTCAGGGTCGTATCGTCACCCCCATAGTGAAGTCTCCATTGTGTGTGGGCTGAACAGTCAAATATGACATGTGGGGCAGTTTCGTCTGCCACCATACATTTCCTACAAACAGGGTATTCTCGGAAAATCTCCATGTTGTTCTGGTGCTTTCTTAGGGTACAGTGTCTGGTTAGTAGGCTGGTTACTGGCCTAAGCTTACTCCTTCTCAGTAGCTCCATCATTAACTTACCATGCCACTGGCCCGAAGTTTTGACCGTACCACTAGAAAATTTAAAAAAAAACTACGAAAAAATATAATGTACCTCACGATAACCTGAGAACGGAAACAGATAGCGACTTGCAAATTTCAGTGTAGGTTTGCGCATCCGAATGCCATATTTGAGTTCGTTAACTGGCTTAGTTGGCCAAATGTTTTTGGAGTTATATTCATCTGAATTTGTGTTGTTATTTCTTCTATAACTCAAAATATACAAATCTGATCCAATTAAAACTCGTTAATAGTAGAATGGCGACCCACTAACTTTCGTGGAATTTCGTGAATATCGTATCCTGGAGTTACTTGAGGCTTAAGTTTTTTGGGCGCATGTTCTAGGGGAACATCGTCCTATCATTTCGTCCAAATGTCTGTAATTTTCGAATTTCGAGCTGAAAATTGGCTAATAGACTAATTCGGACTCCCTGATCACGAATCCGGTGTCAGATTTTTGGGTGCCGTCCGGCCGGCCGGCCGGCTGGCCGTACTTCCGGCCGTAGGCACGATAACAGGAGCACCGAAGGTCCTATCGACTTCAAACTTTCAGGGTAGGTTTCTGATCAAAATGCGACGGTTAAGTTCGTTAACGGGCAAAATCGGCCGGACGGTTTAGGAGTTATAGACATTTAAAATTTGAGGTTATTTCCCTGATATTTCAGGAACTAAAGAAGATGTTGAATCTAAACTTGGTAGTCAGTTCGAGGATATAAACGCGCAACTTTTGGCAAAATTCTGTTATGATCGAAATGTTGGTAATTTTTAAAAAAATATTTCTTTTAATTTTTTCGAAAAAAAATTTTTTTTTTCGTGAACTATTCATCAGATTGCAACAAAAACTTGTACTAACGTCAATTGTAGTATTTTGCAACATTGTGCAAAATTTTGGCTCTATACGATTTCAATTTCTGGAGATATAAGACAAAATGTGTCAAATTTCCTGGGTCTCTCTCAGTATTTTCATCGATTATTCTATGAACTCTTTGAATTCCACCGAAAACAAATTCAAAGACATAAACATAAAGAATCAAGTCATAGTTTAGACGTCGAAAGAAGGACGATGTTGATCGACTTGAAAAGGTACCTATTTCAAGAAATGCAATAATGAAATGCTTAATTTATGGATATAATATTATCTAAGTATTGTTGGGATCGGGCAGTTGGAAAATTTTTTAATAAAAAAATTTGTACCGACGTTAAATCAAGCATTCTACACGAGTGTGCAAAATTTCAGTTCGATACGATCTCAATTCCAGAAGATATTGCTTAAAATTCACATTTTTGACGTTCTATGGTCACAGAAAATCGTCACAAAAATCTATTTACCTCATTTGACGGCTGTTTGTCAAATCAATTAATTCCAATAATTGATGTCAGATTTCCTACATACCAAGTTCAAACACATTTTATTATATGGAAAACACTTATTATGATCACGTTCTACAGGAATTGATATACTAAATAGAAGCTAGATGAAGATTATTGTAATGGAAAATTTGTGTTCCAGAATAATATTAAGGTATTCAACATGATACTGCTTTTTTTCTTTACTGGTCAGTACGGGCCACAAGGAAGATGAACATGCGCCCAAAAGCTCCTGCCCACAGGGCTTGAACCAATTTTGGCGCTCTAGTTCCTCGGAACTGAGTGCTTATCAATTTGCCCAAATGTCTGTAATTTTCGAATATTTCGATGAAAATGGTCTTAAACGATTTGGTTCGGCTCACTGATCAAGAATCCGTGGTGGAAATTCATTCTGTCCGGCCGTCCGGCCGGCCGGTCCGGCCGTAGGCACGATAACTCTCGAACGGAATGAGCTAGAGAGTTGAAATTTTCAGAGTAGGTTTGGGGGATAAATATCTCGGCTAAGTTCGTTATTGGGCAAAATCGGACAGATGGTTTCGGAGTAACAAAAAAAAATTTTTTTTTTTACGAAACAAATTCCAAATTAAATTTTTTTTGATAAGAAGTTTTATCATAAGAATCCACTCATATTATTTTTAACTCTAACAAGCTAATACTTTCGGAGATATGATCCTTCAAAATTTCAGTAATAAATCGTATTTCAACGTTGTCACAGAATGATATTATTCTATGTATGAATATGAATTGTCATAATGTCAAATGATGTTCCTACATTATCGAAGAATTGTGAGCGAAGTGAGAAAAATCTCAGTTGTTTGCTCCGAAATTAGTTTTTCTCAGAAAATTCTTACATTTCGGAACTGAACATGAAGTAAGAGATCTGAGAGTAGGGAGACTGCTTTTCATCCATAGACATAGATATAACTCTCGAACGGAATGAGGTAGGTAGTTGAAATTTTCAGAGTAGTTTAGGGAGATGAATATCTCGGTTAAGTTCGTTATTGGGCAAAATAAGCCAGATTTAATTTGATTTCTTCCATGGTGCTTTTTCTATTTCAATTCCAATAGAATACATATGTCAGAATTAAAAAATTCCGTGATCATAGATTCTTTTCTTACTGAAGTCTGTCATTAAAAGGGAAATGTATTCATATATTATAAAAGCCGAGAAAACTGTAAATGTTGATTGTAAATTAGATTAAGAGTGTCCAATAGAGGTGAGTAGACAATAGAAAGTGCGCGCGAAAGCTCCTGATTTCACGTCGACGCTTGTTTTAATTAGTAGGAAAAATTGACGTTTCGTCTGAAAACTGTAACCGTTTTATATTGGTTCAAAATAGTTTACGGTTACCAAAAATCGGTAATGTACGTTCACTCTCGAAGAATTATGAGTTCTATACGGTACAATAATTTATTCCCGACGACTTCTATATTTCTTACTTTCTTATTCTTCCTCTTCATAACCTTCTCTTTCAGATCGTCCAAACGAGATGGAATTCATTTTCGTTTGAGTCGAAAACAACAGTTATCGAACACACACCATAACCTTTAGGAATATAGTGGACCAGATAGTCCCCACTCAGCACAATTTGGGACGTACGCTGAAAACGAATACGTCTACATGGATCCACCTAACGGGACATTAGTTCCCATAGTACTCATATCATATTTTAGTAGATAGATGCTGCTTTGGGAAGAAAACGATCGCGTTCGACAAGCTGGCTTGGATGTAGTGAAAACTGAAAAGTAAGCGCAGTTTTCACTGCTTTAAGCATCCGCGGGAATTTGCCTCAGGATTGGAGAAAAGCGAGAATTTTGAAACTCATTTCAGTTTTAGTTTAAAAACTTTCAGGTTGGCAGCTTGCTATCCTTTTGACCTGAAGTCTTAGTCCAGTCATTTTAGGCATTTTAAACCGTAATCTTGCTATTGAGCTGAATATTGGTATACACCTTTATTACGGCGTTGCAATGAAGATGTGAAAAGTCGACATTGATATCGTGCCGGCTAAAAAAGTTATAAAGACCAAAATGTCACTAAAATCAGTTATTCGCGAATATCTCACGACTTATTGCTTGGAGGTCAATAGAGGTCAGAATAAAAATTCTTCGTCGTGTAATTATCTACAGATAATATCCTTTGCATTTTTCTGTAAAATTAACCGTTTTCGGAGTAGACCGCTAAGAAAGCGACTAGAATGCACATACGGTATTGTATACCGTAAACCAAGGCGTAAACTCTATTGATTTTTGGTGCTCTTGTTCCTCGGAACAGAGTGCTTATTAATTTGGCCAAATGTCTGTAATTTTCGAATTTTTGGCTGAAAATGGTCTTAAACGATTTGGTTCGACTCACTGATTTATTTTCTATGAGAGATAAATGTCAAAATTATTTCTGGTTCGTTACTCTTGATAGACCTCCCGTTCTAGAAAACAGAGTATGATTGAATTCAAAATGAACAATGAAATAACCTCAGCTATCGTAGAATTATAGGGATGATATGATATTATACTTTTAAGGTGATAATATAATGCCCGTGAATAATCCATATGCTGATGTAAAAATATTCTTTGGTAAGATACATTATCAAATTGAGTTCAGAATATCTCCAGTAAAAACAAAACGGCAATATTGTCTAAGTTTTAATTGATATAATATAATTTTCAGAGTAGATTTGAGGAATGAATATGTCAGTTTTTATTTAATCTCTTTCATGATGCACTTCCATCGTAAGAATCCATTTATATCATTCCCAGACATCAATAATCTCGGATTTATGATTTGTCAAAGTTTGAACAAGAGCGCCAAAGCTCCTGTCAACAGGGCTTGAACCAATTTTAATTATTCATGTTTTTAAGTGTTTTAAAACCTTATATCTGATACTTGGACATTTTGTGAAAAATATACCCGATATAAACAATAATATAGAAATATTCGAAAAAGAAAATTGCTCTCGAGATGCCATTGTCAATGCTGGAATACATTTTCTCTATTTCAGTATCGTGATGAGTCCATTCCAGCACTGAAAACAGCGCTGGAATAAACTCATTCCCGCATTGTTTCTAGTTATATTTTTCGATTTGTGGTAGTCAGCACTGACATTCGATCCTATCAAATTTCAACACACGTCAATTGACAATACAATATAATCTGGTTATAGTGAAATAATTGTTGAGGAGAAGCTTTATTTTCATTAAAAAATATGGTACCAGAGATTTCCTTCTTGCTAATTTTGAATCATTCATGCTATTAGGAAACTGTTTTAAATCTGATCTCTATGCCCTACGTACGTTTCAAATTCAAATTCCGTAATCTGTCAACTTTCGTAACAGTCACACCAACTACCAAGATACAATACAAAAGTCACTAGGATGTATAATCCGAATTTTTCATTACATTTCAGTATTTTACAAAACTTGCCTGAAATAGAGAAAATATCGCCTAATACTCGTTGCAGAAGGCAATTCCAACACTCATGCGTTCGAAAACTCGCTCGTTTTCGAATTTCGCATTCGTGTTTCAATAGGATCCCATTCTGCAACTTGTTTTAGAATACACTATTCAAATAGCAATGTACGGTGCTCCAATTATAATTACAGATACTGTGGCTTTGGTAAACTTATAAGACAAAGCAAAGCTGTGAAATTTCCATTATTACCACCTACTTCTTCAGCAGCTCAATAGCATATTTATCGAGTGTATCAAATACAAACCTGGCTTGGAAGAGGATTTGATCCAGAACAGTGGGATTGGTAATTAAAAAATAATATACTACAGCCACTAACAACTTTATTACCACCAGCACCCGATGATCTACTGAACACAATCCTTTGTAATTGTACAAAAGGTTGTGGCGGCAAATTTGGATGCAAAAAAATCCGATTAAGTTGTTCAAAAGTTTGTGGTCATTGCCGTTGCCAGTCATGCTTAAATGCAGGGTCAACCAATGATAAAAATGATGAAGATGTCGATTTAAATATAGGAATAAGTCCACTCGACGTTTTGTCAACTGTTAAAGATATAGAAACTAAAGATATCAACAATGAATGGCAAAAAAAATTATATAGTAAAGTTTATTTTTTCTGTATTTTCCAGTATTCGAATAAAAATTGGTTCAAGCCCTGTGGACAGGAGCTTTTTGGCGCTCTTGTTCATTACCGCATGTATTATATATATTCACAATTCAAGAATCGGATACTTGTTTCCAAACAGAAAATATTTTCGAACTACGAATTGACAAGTCTTTAATAGCTAGATAAGATGACATTTTTGAACAACGAACACAGACAGATTCTGTGTTCACATTCTGTGAATACATAGAACAACTATGTATTTTTGAAATTTTGAAAAATCTTATCTCCGAAAATATTAGCTTGTTAGAGTTGAAAATGATAACGATGGATTCTTATGATGAAACGGCATCTTAAAAAAAAATTAATTTGAAATTTGTAATGTTAAAAAAAATTTTTTTTTTCGTTACTCCGATACCATCTTGCCGATTCTACCCAATAACGAGCTGTTATTGCCCAATAAAAGACTGAACCGAGATATTCATCACCCAAACCTACTCTGAAAATTTCAACTGCCTAGCACATTCTGTTCGAGAGTTATTGTAGAAACAAAATTTAAAAATTTTGAAAATTATTTTTTGACACGGAAATATTCATAAAAAATGTTTTTACTGAAAACGGCCATAACTCTGAAACCGCTTGGTGGATTTCGCCCGTTAACTCCAAACCTACCCTGCAAATTTCAATCCTCTAACTCCTTTCGTTCGAGAGTTATCGTGTTAACGGAGGGTCTGCTGGCCGGACCGGCCGGCCGGACAGAATCGATTTTGACCACGGATTCTTGATCATTGAGTCGAACCAAATCGTATAAGACAATTTTTATCAAAAAAAATTGAAAATTACATACATTTGGGCAAATTGATAAGCATCTGTTCCGAGGAACAAGAGCCCCAAAAATGATTCACTCCTAAATATAAAAATCTCTTATTACATATCATGAATTGCCTCCGGGGGAAACAATGTAAAAAAAAATTGGTTCAAGCCCTGTGGACAGGAGCTTTGGCGCTCTTGTTCAAACTTGGAAACATCATATCTCTGAAAGTATTGCTTTCTAAGAGTTGGGAATTATATCAATGTATTCTTATGATTCAATTCAATTCATATAATACTTTATTTATCAAGATCTGAGCAATCTGAGAATGAGAACTGCACCATGGAAGAAATCAAATTAAAATAGCTGAAATGAATTTGACTCTCTCTTAAAAAACAGGATGACATGTACGAGTATGAACACAGACCATATAATAATTCATAGGTAGAATAATTATAGCATTCTGTGAAAACATAGAAGTACGATTCATTATTGAAATTTCGAAAAATCATATCTCCGAAACTATTACCATGTTACAGTTGATATTGATATCAACAGATTTTAATGGTAAACTGCATCTAAAAAAAATTGAATTTGAAATTTGTAAGTTAAAAAAAATTTTTGTTTTCGTTATTCCGAAACCATCTGACCTATTTTACTCAATAACGAATTTAACCGAGATATTTATGTCCCAAACCTACTCGGAAAATTTCAACTGCCTAGCTGATTCTGTTAGAGAGTTATTGTAGAAACGAAATTAAAAAATAATTTTTTTGACACCTTACGGTAACCCGATCAAGAAAAATTTCGCATGCATATAAAGATTCTAGAATTTGATGCTGAATTTCAGACAGATCAAGTGATAGGTTTCGGAAATATTCATAAAAAATGTTTTTACTAAGAACGGCCATAACTCCGAAACCACGTGGTGGATTTCGTCCGTTAACGAATTAGTCCGAGATATTTACGCTCCAAACCTACACTGCACATTTCAATCCTCTAACTACTTTATTTCGGGAGTTATCGTGTTAACGGACGGACGGCCGGACATAATCGATATCGACCACGGATTCTTGATCAGTCAGTCGAACCAAATCGTTTGAGACCATTTTCAGCCAAAAATTCGAAAATTACACACATTTTGGGCAAATTGATAAGCACTCTGTTCCGAGGAACAAGAGCGCCAAAACCCCGCCTTGCATTATACCTCGAAGGTGATGAGGAAACGAGTGCGTCGTAATAATGCAAGAAAAATGCAGAAAAATGCAAGGGGCATTTTGCGCGTATGTTCTGGGGATATCGCGTTATCATCTCGCCCAAATGTGAAATGTAATTCTGTGGTGCCGGCCGGCCGGCCATCCGTTGCCATGATAACTTGAGAACGGAAAGAGCTAGCGACTTGAAATTTTCAGGGTAGGTGGCGCATCCCAATATGACGAACAAGTTCGTTAATGGGCATAATCGGCCCGAGTAATAATTTTTTTTTCACTCAATATAAATCCGATCAAATTGAAACTTGGTGAATAGTTGTAGAATATAAACCTAAGCACGTTTCGTGAGAATCGTATCACTAGAAAAATTAAAAAAAATTTTCAAAAAATATTATTTATGACACGATAACCTGAGAACGGAAGGAGATAGCGGTTTGAAATTTTCAGATTAGGTTGTGCATCTGAATGCGACATTTGAATTTGTCTATAGGTATAATCGGCCAAACGGTTTAGGAATTATACCCATCTGAAATTTGGTTGTAATTTCCTCAATAACTCGAAAAATACAAAACCGATATAATTCAACATGGTTATTACTTGTAGAATGCCAACGCAAAAATTCTTGCGAAATTTCGTGAAGATGGTATAACTAGAAAATTTAGAAAAAATCAGTGAAAATAATTGAAAAAAGTTCTATTTATCAGAAACTGTTCGTCTGGCATTGCTGAAATTTTGCAAGAGCCTTCAGAACCTAACTCTACTGCAAAGTTCCAAGTTTGAAAACTATCGGATCCATATTGTTGAGATCCGAGCAGCCTTTTGTGAGTTCGGTAGCTGAATGGGAACCTATGAAATTTTCCGAGAACCTTCAAAACCATGAATGTCATGATGACATATTAAAATATATGATCCATTTTCGGGATGATAGCCCTACATAAGTGTCCTGTAGCGTTCAAACCCGGTTTTGAACGAAATCCTCCTTAGGAGGAGGCAACTATATATTGAAGGGATTTCTATGAACAAGAGTGAATATCTTTGAAAAGAGATCGAATTCACCATGGTAAATTCGATTAAGAGTGTCCAATACAGGAGAACAGACAATAGAATTCACCATGGTAAATTCGATTAAGAGTGTCCAATACGGGAGAATGGACAATAGAACATACGCGCAAAAGCTCCGGACTTCACAAATAAAATGGTTCAAGCATTGACTTGAAGTCAGGAGCTTTTGCACGTATGTTCTATTGTCCATTCTCCTGTATTGGACACTCTTAATCGAATTTACCATGGTGGATTCTGTTGTCTGTTCTCCTGTATTGGACACTCTTAATCGAATTCAAATTCGAATCAAATTCGATAAGGGGGTCCAATACAGGAGAATGGACAATAGAACATACGCGCAAAAGCTCCTGACTTCATGTCAGTGTTTGAACCAATTTTATTTTTAGATAGTTTCACGAAAAAAATTTTTTATACTGACCTCTATTAACTTCCGAGCAATAGGTCGTGAGCTATTTGCGAAAATCTGATTTTCGTGACATTTTGACCTTTATAACTTTTTTAGCCGGCACGGTATCAACGTCGATTTTTCACGTCTTCAATACAATGCAGTAATAAAGGTCTATACAAAAATTCAGCTCACTAGAAATTTTTCCGCAGATACCTATAATCACTGGACTATCTGTAATTTTCGGATATTTCAACGTTATCAAATTCAATTATATCTGTCCGGCCTTTTATAAGTACTACAGGGTGTTATATGAGTGGTTGGTCATAGCCTAGTGGTAAATGCAGGTAATCCAGGGCTTTCAGAAAAATTGTTTCTGAGATACAAGGTAATTCATGAATGTTGGCCCGAATTTCCGATATCCTTAGCTTGGGAATCAGTGATCCGATTTTGATTAAATTTGATGGGGGTGTTCACTTTCAAGAATTCTTTAAAACGACCCATATAATTTGAATCTTTTCAGAGCCATACTCAGAATATCGAGGTTTCCCTCGAATATAAATCTATATTATTTACATCCGTTCGAAAAATGTCGTTATCGCCATGAAGAAAAACACAATTCAGTATAATAAATTCAGTTTTAAATAGCACATTTGTTTCAAGAGGGAAAACAACAAACGAATCCATATTTTATCTGATTGTTTTGTAATGAGGTCTTGTTTTTGGCGTTCTTGTTCCTCGGAACAGACTGCTTATCAATTTACCCAAATGTCTGTAATTTTCGAATATTTGGCTGAAAATTGTCTTGAACGATTTGGTTTGACTCACTCATCAAGAATCCGTGGTCAAAATCGATTCTGTCCGGCCGGCCGTCCGTCCGGTCGTTAACACGATAACTCTCGAACGGAATGAGCTAGACAGTTGAAATTTTCAGAGTAGGCTTGAGGGATAAATATCTCGGTTAAGTTCGTTATTGGACAAAATTGGTTTAATAGTTTCGGAGTAACGAAAAAAAATATCTTTCTGTACACTACAACTTTTGAATTCAAATTTTTGTAAGATGCAATTTCATCATAAGAATCCATTGTTATCATTTTCATTTCTAACAAGCTAACACTTTCGGAGATATGATGTTTCAAAGTTTCAATAATACATCGTAAGTTCTATGTATTCACAGAATGTGAACACATAATCTTTCTGTGATCACTATTCATAAATGTCATCTTTTCTAGCTATTAGAAATTGTCAATTCGTAGTTGTTATTTTCTCTTGGAAAGCAAGTATTCGATTCGTGAATTTGTGAATATATACAAGACTGTTTTGATGTAGTTTATGGAGGCAATAGGAAAGGAAAACATAATGGAATCATTAAAAGAAATTACTGTTCGATGACCACCGAGGTTAATATTACCTCTTACTTCTTTAAGTAGTGAGACATGTTCCTATATATACAGTATTTTCATAATGTTGCTAGCAAAAAAAAACTGAAGTATGGATCTACATTTGTGTATCAATCATTTTTTCTTGTGTTAAGGTTCATAATACAGCAAAGAATGTGTTAGTGGTATGAACTATTAAATTTTAAATTATGAAAAGAGGATAGTATTTTATTAATATATTTTGAACTATTAAAATAATTTGTTCGTAATCCACTACCTATCAGGAATAAATGGACAACCTGCTATGATTGTCTCCAGCCTTGCTCTAGTCATTCCGATGATACTTTCCTTAGGTATTTCGAGTTGTGAAAACTATGCACCGAGTGTAAGTTGCAACAACCCATTCCACGAGGTTGAATCATTGCAGATTGCTCATTTAATCTTGATAAATAAATTTAATGATAATTTTTGAAGCATTAAAGCATTGAAGAATTGTAGATTGCTCTTTTTTTTATTATAATATAATTTTTGAAGCATTTTTTTTAAACGACGCTTTTTTTAAATTTAATTTCTTTCACCATGCATTTCTATCATAGAAATCCATATATAATTCCCAACTCTGAGAAACCAATACTTTCGGAGATATAATTTGTCTGTTTGAACAAGAGCGCCAAAAAGCTCCTGTCCACAGGGCTTGAACCAATTTTTTCTTTTTGTGGTCATATTGAATGTCATTTGCTGAGAATTTGGATATTAAAGCTTTTCAACGAAATAACGAGAATTATTTTGAAACATGCAATTCGTCAGTGACAAGTATATATTTGAGTTATATAGGAAAAAACGTCAAAATTTCAGATTTGTATAACTCCAAAACCGTTTGGCCTATTATACCTTAATGTTGCATTCGGATGCACAACCTACACTGAAAATTGCCAAGTTGCTATCTCTTTCCGTTCGAAAGTTATCGTGGCAATGGCACCCATCGATCTACTGAACTCACTCAAGGGTGCTCGTAGGGATCTGTATTTTTCGAATTTTTTGCCGAACATGGTCTCAAACGATCGGGTTCGACTCCCTGATGACGAATTCAAGGTTAAATTTGATTCTGTCCGTCCGGCCGTTGCCATGATAACTTGAGAACGGAAAGAGATAACGACTGAATATTTTCAGGGTAGGTGGCAGGGCCCAATTCGACAGACAAGTTCGTTAATGGGCATAATCGGCCGAACGGTTTCCGGGCGATAATTTTGTTTTCAACCAATACAAATCTGATCTAATTGAAACTTGGTGAGTTCAGGGTAGGTTGCGCATCCGAATGGGAGAGTTAAGTTCGTATTTCGGCATAATCGGTCCAACGGTTTCGGAGTTATACTCACCTGGAATATTATTTCCACGATAACTCAAAAAAATAGACTCGATCGAATTGAAGCTTGGTAACCAGTTGTAGAATATCGACATAAAGACATGTTTAATTTGTGAGAACCTGTACCACGTAAATTCGATTAAGGATTCAATACAGGATACAGGATGGTCCATTCTCCTGTGTTCAATACAGGAGAATGGACAATAGAACATACGCGCAAAAGCTCCTGACTTCACGTCAGTGCTTGAACCAATTTTTTTAAATTTTCTGGTGATACGATCCCCACAAAGTTTCACATACGTATTTGTGTCGATATTCTGCAACTAGTTTCTACTCGGGTACGGATATCTTTCCGTTCTCAAGTTATCGTGGCAACGTCTGGCCAGTCAGCCCGACGGCCGGCCGGCCGGAAAGAAGGAAATTTTACCACGAATTCTTCATAAGTAAGTTGAACCTAATCATTTGAGATCTTATTCGGCAAAAAATTCGAAACTCACAGACATTTGGAAAAAATGATGAATGAGTATTCCATCGTGCCAAACGGTTGCTACGCCTATGATCGGAGTCGTTTGGTACACGATGGAACTGGTGAGAACATCCGTAGTCCATGATTTGATTTGATGATGAAAACGTTGTATTTTGAGATACTTGGCGGTTACTACCTGCTCGGTTACTACCAGATTGGACTCGAAAGGAAGGTAACAGTAAAAGTTCTGCCATATTAGTCATAATATTATTATTCATTCTTATATTTCTTATGAAATAAAAAAGAATGAGACTTTCCTCTTTCTATTATCTGCTCCATCCCTTCATAACCTCCCTAACAGATTTTTAGCTCTTCAGACTTGTTGTTCAATCAAATGTTGTTAAAATTCGTACGCTCCTCTGTATACATTTCCCGATTCCTCCACTATACAGGATGTCCCGGGAAGATTGCGACAAACAGATACCATGAATTCATGTCATCAGGATGGACTCGTATCAAGAGGTTTTAATCGCCTGAGTGCTTACGTTTGGGATATACAGGGTGATGTTCATCTTATGAGTGAAACACAGTTCAATAACTCTTGAACTAATCGACCGAGTAATCGAAAGAATGGTTTCAATTGTGTCAAGCAGAGATTTATAATTTTCATTATGAATTAATTCTTTATGGTTATAATAACGAACAAAAATCATAATGTTCATGTACAAGATCCAATATACACGAAAATAGGAAAAGTCCGGATCTGATTTATTTGATTTCAGAAATATTGAAGGAAGGCGATAGGAAAGGGTGACAAAACTTCAAATTTGAAATCATTCGGTCGATTAGTTGAAGAGTTATTGAAATGTAAAATTTCACTCATAAGAAGAACATCACCTGTATATCTCAAACGAAGACCTCTTGATACGAGTTCAACCTGATGACATTAATTCATAGTATCTGTTTGTCGCATTCTTCCCGGGACACCCTGTATATTTTTTCAAATATTGACCTTTTGTATTCGTGTAATAGTTTAAAAATATAAACCGCCATATTGAAAATCCACAGATTATATCCTCTCCGTAATACACAGGACGTTCCAAAAAGTGTGGTTTTCTAAGTAAAAATTGGTTCAAGCCCTGTGGACAGGAGCTTTGGCGCTCTTGTTCAAACTTTGACAAATCATATCTTCGAAAGTATTGGTTTCTCAGAGTTGGGAAATATCATAAAATCATAAAAATCATTAAAAATTAAATTTAAAAAAGTGTAATTTGAAAATAAACAAGAGTGCCAGTTAATCCGCAACCACCAGACCGATTCTACCCATTAACGAACTTATCCGAGATATTTATCCCTCAAATCTACTCCGAAAATTATATTATATAAATGGAAACTTAGCCAATATTCCTGTTTTGTTTTTCCTGGAGATATTCTAAACCCAATTTGATTAACGTACCAAAGTTTATGTTTCCATCATCATATGGATTATCCAAAGGCATTATCTATATTATCACAAAAAATTAAAATATCCTATAATCCTCATAATTCTATGATAGCTGAGGTTATTTCATTGGTCATTTGGCATTCAATCATACTTTGTTTTCAAGAACATCTAGAAATAAATATGACATGTCTCTTCAAGATGACATGTGTGAACACAGATCATGAAAGTCAGATACAAATACGAACGTCAATTTTCGATTACTGTATTCTGTGAAATCAGAGAATTACGATTTAATATTGAAATTTTGAAAAATCATACCTCCAAGTTATTAGCTTCTTAGAGTTTAAAATGATATCAATGGATTATCATGATGAAACTGCATCTTCAAAAAAATGAATTTAAAATTTGTAATGTAAAACAATTCGTTACTCCAAAACCGTTCGATTTTGCCCAATAACGAACTTAACCGAGATATTTGAGACCATTTTCAGCCAAAAATTCTAAAATTACAGACATTTGGGCAATTTGATAAGCACTCTGTTCCGAGGAACAAAGCGCCAAAAACATTGATAGCCATGACACCCGGATTAGGTACCTTCAATTTATACCGAAACTGAACTGCCAAAATCAAAGTCGATGATGCGTTCTCTGTTGAGATCAACATTATGCAGGGTGTGAGGCAGACATGTTTGATATTACCACTGTTGTTCAACGTATACAGTGAAGCCATCTTTGAGGAAGCTAGCTAAAATCAATGGAAAATTCTTTAACCATTTTCGTTCCGCTGACGACACTGTCATCTCGTCTGCCAACGGGCATCACCTTCAGAGTAACATGGAAAAAGTATCCCAAGCATGTAGTCGATTCGGACTAAAAATGAGCATCAAGAAGACAACATTTATGATAATAACCAAAGAACAACCAGAAATGCTACAAAACAAGAAATTGGTGATCAATAACTATAGGAAATCAACAAGTCCAGGGACTGCCGTGAAGACAGGAGCTTTTGCGCGCATGTTCCATTGTCTATTCACGCCTCATACGAAGTCGATAGTTTTTGAAATATAATATTTTTCAAGATTCGAGAAACTTACTGTTAATAATCTTTTATTCATCTCTATTGGACACTCTTATTAGAATTTACTATCGCTATAGACCGTTTTCTAAGCTTTCATAAGATATGAATAGATTTCATACCATTTTAATGACTTGAATAATGAGAAAATCGTCGTCTATGATCACAGAATATTTAATTCTGACATGTTCTGACAATACTATATGAATTGAAATCTAATGATATACGACAAAACTAACTTTTTAAGTAATTTCAGGATACGATATTCACGAAATTCGGAGAAAATTTACGTGTCGGCATTATACAAGTAATTACCGAGTTTTAATTGGATGCGATTTGTATATTTTGAGTTAAAAAGGAAATAACAAACAAAAATTCAGATGTGTATAACTCTAAAACCATTCCGCTGATTATGCCTATTCTTCTTCTTCTTCAGGTGCCGTCTCCGCTTCGGAGGTTGGCAATCATCAAAGCGATTTTTATTTTGGAGGCGGCGGCTCTAAATAGGTCGTTGTTGCTGCATCCAAACCACTCCCGTAGATTTTTCAGCCATGTATTCCATCTCCTTCCTATGGACCTTTTCCCCTGGATTTTACCCTGTATAATAACCCGGAGTATTGCATATTTTTCTTCTCTCATGATATGTCCCATATACTGCAGCTTTCTTCTCTTAATTGTTAGCATTACTTCTCGTTCTTTCCTCATCCTTCTCATCACCTCTACATTGGTTATTCACTGAACCCAAGAAATTCTCAGCATTCTCCGGTACATCCATGTTTCAAATGCATCTAGTCTCCTCCCATCAATCATCCCAAGTGTCCATGATTCCAACCCATAGTACAGCACAGACAGCACATAGCATCTCATGAGTCTTATTTTTAGTTCGATGTATAAATCTCGACAGCAGAAAAGTTTTTTCATTCTTGTAAATGTGCTTCTGGCTTTTTCGATTCTTATTCGTATTTCTTGGTAACTCATATTGGGAGGCACATTGCGCAACCTACCCTGAAAATTGCCAGTCATCAATGTCAATGTTCATCAACGGGCATGTATGAACTATGAAGCATCTGAGCGTTCTCCCATGTTGATTTATTAACAACGGTATCGGCGATCTTTCAATATTATTAATATTATAATTAAAACCTATCTTGATACTAGAAATCTGCCCCTGATCCGGTCAGAATAAACAATTGTTAAAAAAACTATATTAGCATAATTTTGATGGAAATGGTTCTGGATACTCATTCAGAGTTCACACAGCAAACATGTGGCTAACTTTCGGCACTGAAAACAAGGGCGTTGAATGATCTGGAACCTCTGTTCATATCCACAAGTAACGCAATAACGGCCCATTTTGTCTTTAAATAAAAAACACTAGCTAAGAACAAAACAAAAAGAGCACTAATAACTAAGACAAAATCAAACTAAACCGACAAAATACTCAAAATACTAAATTTCAGCAACCGGTACGACTTTCCACAAGAAACTAGAATAAACAAAGATTCGAATTTAATTTGACAAGTCAATAACTTTGTCCATAAAATTTCTACTGCCGGCATCTATCGGCGAAAACTGAAGTAGAACAATATCCTTGTATTTTAACAGTATTTGGATCGCATTGCGGCTGAAAATATGTCAAATATAGTGTCCGCACCATGTATTCTATGCATCTATGTCTGGACGAAAAAAAATTATTACTAGAATTCAAGAAAAATGAGGCATAATATGTAAATTTTCCCCTGGAGGGGATTATTCATAGTTAAGAGACAAACGTGGTGCAATGAAGACACTTTTATGCTACAAATTTTAGTTTTTAGGTATTACACAGAGTCTCATATTAACGATTTGCTAATCTGAGATATAAAGGGACACGCTCTAGGACATTGTTATAATTATTGTTCTCCTACTGTTTGGTTCGTGCTCGTTGATGATGGAGGAGAGTGGATTTTTTATGGTGCTGTTAGAGATGAACATATGATTCTTTTATATAATAACTTGGGGATTATTCAATAATTTTGAAGTTTAATTTAGTTGAAGATTTTGACCAAATGTCCAAAGAGTATAGAACCTAATCGTTTGAGACCATTTTCGGAAAAAAAAAATCGAAATATACAGAGATTTGGCATAATGATAGCACTTTGCTCTGTAGAACATGCGTGCCAAAAGCACCAACGTGAAATAAGTACCCTTTGGAGCGTTTATTCACGTTGACCGAGTTGCTCAGTAGATAGAGTGAACCGGAGATCTAGTCAGACGGTGATAGCCACAATTCACTGTCTTCCCTAAGGAGAACCATCAGAAGCTCCTAAGAGCTTGAGCTCCTACGGGTCTGTTTTCAATGAAATTTTGCAATTGGTCACCTAAATAAATCTGGAAAATTAAGTTAAAATGATAGCACGCTGTTCCCCAAAACATGCGCTCAAAAATACAAAAATTAAGATATTAACCAAAGACAAGCCAGACAAGTTACAAAACAAGAAATTGGTGTTCAATAACAATACTATATGATATCAGCCAGTTCAGAGCATTCTGCCAATAGTGTCTCGCAATGAGCTCGTATAATTTCGGGACCCTGAAGCTCACCTTCACGTAAACGGTAGGATATGTAAACAACCAAATCTTTCGATATCGAGCGACAACTTTTGTGCTCCTTAATTGTTCATATAGTTGAATCCTTAGTCAAGTGAGACTCATTCGAATTTTAATGATGTTAATAAACTTATATACCCCTTTTTGATTTCTGTCGAAAATGTATGAGGGCAGGAAATGTGATCAAAAGTGGGTTTTATTGTGCTCGTTGCCATTGATCTAACTATACACTTAAATATCCACGAACTGACCAAATCAATTTGTAACGGACTTCGGGGAGCATGCGCGTTAGATCACAGAAAGCGATTCCTGTTCTGGTATAACTGTTATCCAAGAAAAGTGTTTGGAGTTGAGCAATCTTCAATTCTGTTATCCGTCCACGAACCGTTAACGGGAAAGAAAGTGAACTTGAATAGCGGTTCTGCACCAACTAAACCGTACGCTTAAATACGTGCATGGATTTACATAGGTATAATAATTGTATCATTCGGCACTTTGAATAACAGTTATCGACAGGGATATGGAGCATCTCCATGAACTGTCTTGAACTTCAGGAAATTGGCCGCGAAAACAAATGCGGTAATAAGATAGTTATTAGTGATTTTGAGGAATCGTTACCGTTAATTTCAGATTGGGGATATACCTTAGGTGAAATTTACGTAATGTTTATATGAGAAAGTGGAATAATAACATCAGATATTCAGTTTATTATCAGCTGCCGGCAAACGTCTTGACCAAGATGCTTAGAATAACAAGGTGTCAACAATCCCGACTAATTTCTGGTAAAATTTTCCTTCCAAAGAAAATGGTCGTTACGGCGGGATGATTACTTTTCCCCGCGTCCCAGTTTGGAGCTCCAAATTGAATATATGAATTGAAAAATTGGTTCAAGCACTGACGTGAAGTCAGGAGCTTTTGCGCGTAATTTACCATGGTAAATTCGATTGAGAGTGTTCAATACAGGAGAACCGACAATAGAATTCACCATCGAGGAAATAATATTCCAGTTGGATATAACTCGGAAACCGTTAGACCGATTATGCCCAAAAACGAACTTAACTCTCCCATTTGGATACGCAACCTACCCTGAAAATTGCAAGTCCCTATCTCCTTTCGTTCGAAAGTTATCGAGGCAACGGTCTCCCCTCTACTGACTCACGCAAGGCTGCTCGAATCTCCATTAATATTTAACCGATCGTGTTAAAACTTGAAACTTGGCAGTAGAGTTAGGTTCTAAAGGCTCTTGCAAAATATCAGCAAATGCAGACGAATAGCTAATCACCATGTTTGAATTCAATCGGTTCTGTATTTTTCGAGTCAAGGAGGAAAAAAAATCAACCAAATTTCAGATGGCTATAAATCTAAGCCGCTATCTCTTTCCGTTCTCAGGTTATCGTGACATCAAAAATATTTTTTAATAATTTTTTAATCATTTTCTAGTGTTACGATCATTTTCTAGTAATACTAAATTTCAGCAAACGGTACGACTTTCGATAAGAAATTAGCATAAAAAAATATTCGAATTTAATTTGACAAGTCGATAACTTTGTCCATTAAATTTCTACTGCCGGCATCTATCGGCGAAAACTGTAGTAGAACAATATCATTGTATTTGGATCGCAATTCGGCTGAAAATATGTGCACCATAGCTATGCATCTATGTATCGACGAAAAAAAATTATTACTGGAATTCAAGAAAAATAAGGCATAATATGTCAATTTTCCCCTGGAGGGAATTATTCATAGTTGAGAGACAAACGTGGTGTAACAAAGGCCCTTTGTTGCTACAAATTTTAGTTTTCAGGTATTACAAAGGGACTCATATTAACGTTTTGCTAATATCTGAAATATTAAGGGACACGCTCTAGGACATTGTTATCATTGGTCGCATTCAGCGGACGAAACAGTTGCGCAACCGTTACCAAAACGTTCGGTGGCACATGCCCTACGGACTCAACACGTTGTGGAGCGGAGGCTATTTTATGGAGCACATTTGATTTGTGCTAGGTAGCGGTAGCGTAAAGTGGCTCAGCGCTTCGTCCGCTGAATGCGACCATTGTTCTCCTACTGTTTGGTTCGTGTTCGTTGGCGATGGAGGAGAGTGGATTATTTATGGTGGTGTTAGAAACGAAAATATGCTTCGTTTCTATCATAACTTGGGGATTATTCAATAATTTTGAAGTTGAATTTAGTTGAAGATAACAGATTTTGACGAAATGTACAAAGAGTAGAACCTAATCGTTTGAGACCATTTTCGGCAAAAAAATCGAAATTTACAGAGATTTGGCAAAATGATAGCACTTTGTTCTGTAGAACATGCGCGCAAAAAGCATCGACGTGAAATCATTACTCTTTAGCGCGCTTATTCACGTTGACCAAGTTGCTTTGAATTATGAGTGCTTCAAGCTCATTGAATAGAGCGAACCGGAGATCTAGTCAGACGGTTATGGCAACTATTCACTGTCTTCCCTAAGGAGAAGCCTCAGAAGCTCCCACGGGTCTGTTTTCAATGAAATTTTGCAATTAGTCACCTAAATGCAAAAAATTAGACTCAATCCGATATGTGGTTTCAGAATATCGTCGACCTCTATGAAAAGTGGCATTTTACGTTCTAATTTGCGGCCATAAAATCGACTATTATTGAACGCAAGTACTTTGCGGACGAGAAAGTACTTTCTCTTCCACAAAATTACTGTCTCGTCCACTGTGGTCACTATGAATACGGCATGATACGGTTCAATACAAACATAAGTGTCTGTAAGAATAACTGTTAGTGCTGTGGTCACTATGGATACGGTTCAATACAAACATAAGTGTATGTGTCATTTGCTATTGTGAAATTATTCAATTATTTCATAAAAATATGTGGAGGTTCATGAAAAAATGTAATTTGCACCTCGGCGAAAACTGTCTATTGTCTCGCCTGCTTGCTATCCACGGTACCACCTCGTATAGCAATTTGCAGACTCGACTATAATAGACAGTTTTTCGTCCTTGGTACATAAATAACTATTTTAGTCATGCGATCCTTACGAAATTGTGCGTAAGTGGTTGCATCGACTTTCAATTTAATTAGATAAGTATTTTTAGTGTTATAGAGGAAATCAAATTTCAATTTTTTGTAATTATATTTTTTTGTACTTGTATAGGTCGTGATTCTACAATCTGATGCTAAATTTCGGATACATCGAGTGAGTAGTTTCGGAAATATTCTGCTAAAAATGCTTTAACTAAAAATGGCCATTACTGCTATACTACTCCCTAGATGTCGTCCATTAACGAATTGCACCGATATAGTTATTTATGCCCCAAACCTACTCCGAAAATTTCAACTCTCTAACTCATTTCGTTCGAGATTTATCGTGCTTCTGTCGGCAGGCCGGACGGACAGAATTTGATTTGACCCCAGTTTATTCATCAGTTAGTCGAACCCACATGTTTGAGACCGTTTTCGCGCAAAAATTTCAAAAATACAGAAATCTGGAACAAAAGATAGAACCCTATTCCTGGCGGAAGAAACGCGCAAAAAGTAATTATAAGTAAAACAATCGACAACAAAGTCGGGGTAATATTTTCCACCGCCCCTACTAGATTTATAAGTTCATGATAAAATATCGAAAAACTGTTTATTTCATGTTGCTGAAAGTAAATACTTCATTAGATATGCATAATATTATTTTTGTATCTTAAAACGTTTCGAAAAAATTTACCTAAATTACTCGTCAGAAGTTAAATTTGAAAGCATACGCATCTCGCTTATAAATGGTTGGGGCTCCAAAATTTTAGGAACTATTTTTCTCAGAATTGTAACCGATTTCGAGGTTGTATACTTACTGATATCCTCGAATGTTTCAATATACATATTTCTTCTGCTATCTTCTATATTGCATAGTTTCCATTCCAAACTCCAATTATTAGAGAATGACATGTCAACAGATGGTTTACGTCATGGGATCAAAATTTTTCGAGGTAGTAAAAAACATATGACGATAATTCATTTAAAAACCTGATATATAAACGGATGGACATAATCGAATAGTTACAATAATTGATATACAGGGTGGGTCACGGTCGATGGTACCCTTCACTTATATGGAGATCGGGGCGTACGATTTTAATGAAAATTGGGTTTCTTGGCTAGGAACCACATCTAGAATATTTTCAGTACTGCGGTGTTGTCACTTATATAAAAAAGTACTAACAATTCTCATATTTCAAAGAGACAATCCTGGTATATCATTGCTTTTTCCGATTCGCCGTAGCCTCCTAATTATTTCTGCATCAACTTCCTCGTTCCTTTATCTAGCTGTTTTCGAGTAATTGATTGATTTAGAGCTTTTTTTGTACAAAATATAGTCTCAATTAAACATTCATTACTTCGGTACTTGGAATCCTACAGAGCTGAAACGGGTATTACCAATATGTATCATTTACGTTTAATGAAATATGTCCCTAATCATACAGGGTTGCTCAAAATCCAAATCTTTTCTAAGAAATACTTAAACGATAAAAAGTGCATTTCTTCAAATGGAATGAACTGTATATCATAAAGATGTATTGAAAGTGGCATAACCAGAACATTCTGCATGATCTTGCTACAATTTGATCGTATTGATCTTGAAGAATAAACAATTTCATCAAAACTTCATTTGTATAATTATTGGGAATGATCTTTCAATAAAATCTCCGATAATAAATTCAACAATACTCAACAATCGATGTCAATTGTTAAATTATCATAATTTACATGTTCTGTGACATTTCATGGTTAGCTAATACAAAATGTAGCTCAATATTCCTATTGGCTTGAAAACTTGCTTTTCATTCGGAAACCTTACAATTTAGGTAGGGGAACAATATCATTTGAAAGGAAATTTAATTCTCTTTCAACAAATCTTATGATATACAGGTTATTCCATTTGAAAAATCGCACTTTTTATCATTTAAGGGGTTAGGTGTAGTCAGCTTTTTCAGAAAATCTTTTTTTTGTTTTTTTTTTGCCTTTTCTAAAAGCACAATATCTCAGGAATAATCTCTGAAAATTTGAAGTAAATCCGACAAATACTTTTCGAGTTATTCGATAATTAGCAAAGGGCTCTCGGGCGCTCTGGGCGAGAGCATGTAGCTAACAGCAGGTAGCTAGCAGTTAACGTGCTAACGATAACACTCCAGAAGGTAGAATGATACGTTGACAACATCGAATAGATATTTTGGAGGATGCCACAACGGCTGAAGAACTATTATTTGGCTCAGGAATAGATGACTGTGTAAGTAATTGAATAATAAGTAAATTGATGTAAAACTTCAAATGCGTTCTTCTCAAAACTACGTTCTTTGAACTGGTGACCACTATAGCTCAAAAACCGCTTGGTAGACTCTAATGAAATTTATACAGATTTTAGAAAACATGAAAAACTTGCCTGATAGAAAGATGTTCATTTTATTTTTAATTTTTATTTTTTATATGAAAATATGGAAAAAAATTTCCTGAGGCTTACATTTTGTTAATTTGAAAAAACAGTTTCGATCAGGCACTAGATTATCTATTAAAAAAACTGAGGTTTTTTGTCCGATTGATTTTTGATGAATCTCCAAGGATAAGTGACGGTCACCGCAAGGAGCTTCGGTTGGAACTGGATCAACACAAACAGTCATTACTTTTAAAATTATGAATTTTTTTTCTGAAATTTCTGTCAATTCTAGTCGAAACCTTATTTGATGATGCTATATATTTACTTTTATAAAATAGAATAATTTACTAGCAAAAAAAAATTGTTTAAAATTGTCATGTTTGCACGCCTCTGGCTACACCTAACCCCTTAAGTATGTCTCGGAAAAGCCTCGGATTTTGAACAATCCTGTATGATTAGGGACGTAAGTCATTATACGTAAATGATACACGGGATATTGTGAATCCATACCTGAAATTTCGGCTTTCTAGGAATCCAAGTAATGAAGTATTGAATGTTGAATCGAAGCTATGTTTTGAACAAGAAAAGAAGTCAATAAATTAATTCCTCGATAACCGAGGGATGATGAAGTCGATACTGTATAAATCAGGAGGCTACAGCGGATCGGAAAAAGCAATAATATATAGGGTGTTCCCTTTGAAATATCAAACTTGTTAGCTCTGATTGATATAAGTGGCAACACCGAAGTGCTGAAAATATTCTGGATCGATGGAGCAGCGATTCCTAGCTAAGGAACCAAATTTTCAATAAATTCGTACGTCCCGTTCTCCGTAAAAGTCCAGGGTACCATCGACCGTGGCCCACCCTGTATAAGTTCCCGAGAGGTTTCAATAATCGAATGATCACTCGAGATATTATTCACTGGGTGCTCGTCTCATTATTTATCGCGTCAGCGGCTTCCGTTATCCCTTCACTCCAATAGGTTTGCCCAGGCTCTCTACAACAGTAGTCAGTATTCACAGTTATCACTTTATTACGTTTCACCGCTTGAATATTATGCTAATTTGGTACCATATTTATATCCAGCTGTCAGAAAATAAGGTCCTATATGAATCTAAAATTGCCCAGAATAATTTCCGAATGACCACATGATTCTGTTTCAGATTTCTGAAATTCTCTTTGAATGAATTTGTTTCGAAGGCTACACAATAACAATCAGTTATGACACTAGGCCACAACAGTAAAGACCAATTTATAAACTCTTCCGTGCAGTGCAGTTCTGCGCGGATAAGTTCAACATGAACCAACGTTTTCAAACGGCGTAATTTATAAACTTTTGTCGTGCTGTTGGTCCCAGTTGTCTCGGCTGCAGTTCAGATGCCTATACTCCATTCACTTTTATAAAGTGTCCCGGTTGGCCATGAAGTTTTGACACATTTCACAGTCTATATTAGTAATTACGTATTTTTCACAATGTGAATTTTTTTGGGAAATGAATGAAGAAAATGTTTCATCTGTTGTTACTATGGAAAATATTTCACGTATATAAACTGGTTGGAAGATTCAGTTATGCTATTTTCTTACACGGTAATCAAGAATCAAGTGTTAAAATTTCAATGAAAAATAATGGATACAGTAGTCCGTTACTTTGTGATAGTTCATTTGAAAAAATAATAAAAGTACCTGAATATCCCTACAGGAGAACTTCTAAACGAACAGAAGTACCTGGAATTCCCCACTTTTCGAAATTCTCAAGAAATAAGTCTACAGAAGACATTTAAATAACTTGTTGCAGAACAAGAAATACACCAGTTTCAAAATACAGTCCCTGTTAAACCTTAATGAAATATAGTGATAGGATAGGAAACTAAGTAATTTCATTCGTGAGCTCAACATGTCCTAAGATAGAATGAAGTTTTTCTATTGCAGATTTCAGTTCTGTACAGCACTTCCTGATATGTACTTTGTCTCTGCTTCTTCAAACCTGCTTTCGGCATTTTCAATTTCAAAGCGAATTGTTCTTTATTATTCGAAGATAATGATATGTGATAATATCTTGTCTAAGATGGAACAATATGTTGATTGTTGAGAGTAGAAATTGGCAACGTCTCAGAGAATTGTTTTGACATTGACGATATTTCAGGAGTGCCAAACCTGCCTTTGTTTTAGTTACAAAAACGTGATAGGCCCAAATCATGGCCAACCGGGAGACTTTATAAAAGTGAATGGAGTATATGTTTTATGTTCGTTGTTCAGTTACGTTTGTTGTTCGCTTCTGAATCAATCATGATCTTGTATTTTGTCACGTGAGGATGTATCAGCTGAACATCATTTGACGATTTGACTTGACATTGTTATGATTGTTCATTCAATGATTTCAATATTTTCAATGGCGTTTAGATTTTGAATTGGGTTTCTGTTGAAATCGATTGTAATAAACCAAATTGCTCAACAATTCTGAACCATTTAGAAGTAATATTAGAATTTAAGGTTAGGCGTACTTACATGTCGACAACGACGCCGAACTGCGAACTCTGGGCTTATAAATTCACCCTCGACAAATGAACTAACTGCATCCAACGGAACGACAGAGTTTATAAATCGTGCTTTAAGCCCAATTTATAAACTCTGCCAAGCGCACAGTGCGTCAATATGTTGTAATGCCTCTTTTGGACCGATGAAAAGATTAGGATTTTTAGAAACTCCAGGAACTTTCTAAACTCACAATGAAATATCTTTGCATAAATTAATTCCGTCGGAAAGGTAATTCTCAAAATTTGGACCACTGATCAACAATGGCTTAATAGAGTTGCACCAAAAAATTCGAACCAAATGATTTTTCTGAATGGCAACATGTAATTTAGATGAAATTATAGCAACAGAAATGTGAACAAGGGTATATGGTGTTAATCCATGTTATCCCGCCTCTATTATCTGCCTGCTTTGCATTTATTAGGTCCTTTACATTTTATAAACATTTTTTCGGAAATATTCCAACTCCATTGAAATTTTTCCAACAGCTTCGAGATTTTTTACAATTCCTTCGAAATTTTTTCCAACTCCTTCGAAATTTGCCAACTCCGTTCAACATTGGGGAGAGTCATCATTTTAAGATTTTATTAAGATGAAGTGGTACACAAACGCAGAAATGACCGATATGCCATTTGTTTACGGTCTTTCTGGTGGTAATTCTCTATAAGCATCCAGAAGATATGCAGAAATCTTCCCTGAACGTGTAGCTCCACATCACACTCTATTTACACGAGTTCACCAACGATTATGAGAAAGTTGTAGGTAGGTTCATAATAAATAAAAATTGGTTCAAGCCCTGTGGACAGGAGCTTTCTGGCGCTCTTGTTCAAACAGACAAATTATATCTCCGAAAGTATTGGTTTCTCAGAGTTGGGAATTATATCAATGTATTCTTATGATAGAACTGCATCATAAAGGAAATTTAATTTAAATAATAGTTTATTTATCAAGATTAAATGAGCAATCTGAGAATGAGAACTGCACCATGGAAGAAATCGAATTAAAATAGCTGAATTGAATTTGACTCTCTATTATAGAACATGATGACATGTACGAGTATGAACACAGATCATATAATAAAGCTTAGATAGAGTAATTATAGCATTTTGTGAAAACATAGAAGTACGATTCATTATTGAAATTTCGAAAAATCTCCGAAAGTATTAGCTTGTTGGAGTTGAAAATGATATCAATGGATTTTAATGAAACTGCATCTTAGATAAAAATTGAATTTGAAATTTGTTACTTAAAAAAAAATTTTTTTTTCGTTACTCCGAAACATTCGACTCTATTTTGCCCAATAACCAACTCAACCGAGATATTCATCTCCCTAACCTACTCTGAAAATTTCAACTGCCTAGCTCATACTGTTCGAGAGTTATTGTAGAAATTTTTTTTTTAAATTTACAAATTTTTTTTTTATACTTTGCGGAACCTGGTCAATACAAACTTCAAATGCGTATAAAGGCCATGGTTCTACAATTTGATGCTAAATTTCAGATAGATCGAATGATGGATTTCGGAAGTATTTATAAAAAATATTTTTACTAAAATCGGCCATAACTCCGAAACCGCTTGATGGATTTTGCCCATTAATGAACTCGTCCGAGATATTTACGCTCCAAACGCACCTTGCAATTTTCAATCCTCTAACTCCTTCCGTTCGAGAGTTATCGTGGCTAGGGCCGGCCGGACCAGCCGGACATAATCGATTTCGACCTCAGATTCTTGATCAGTAAGTCGAACCAAATCGTATGAGACCATTTTCAGCCAAAAATTCGAAAATTACAGACATTTGGGCAAATTGATAAGCACTCAGTTCCGAGGAACTAGAGCGCCAAAAATGATTATGGTCGCCAGCACGAGATTAGAATTCCAGCAATAGAAGAGGCAGTACTAAATCTTGTCGACGTGCAACCTGACATCAGTACTAGAAAAATTGCTCAGCATTTACAAATTCACCATATGACGGTGTGTGCGATCTTTAAAAAACAACTTTTATATCTATATCACATTCAACGTGTTTAGGCTCTCTTACCATGGGATTTTCCGAATCGTCTCCAATTTTCCACTTGGATGTTGAGAATGATTGAGCAATATCCTCAATTTTTGAAAATGGTCCTATTGACAGATGAGGCTAATTTTTCTAGAGATCCAATAATTAATTTTCTCAATAACGACATATGGGCCGAGGAGAACCCTCACTTTATCACTGTAGCTCACCACCAAGAACAATTTTCTCTGATTGTTTGGCTTGGATATGTTGGGGATTAGTTAATTGGTCCAAAATTTCTACCACCTAGATTGAATAGAGATACATACGTTCAATTTCTACAAGAAGAACTTCCTGTACTTCTTCAAAATATTCCTTTGCGTGTCCGAAGGATAATGTGGTTTATGCATGATGGGGCCCCCACGCACATTTCAGTATAAGAGCACGTCAGCATTTAAATCATACATTTCCATATCGATGGATAGGGCGAGGTGGACCTCAGTTCTCGCCTGCCCGATCACCAGATTTAAATCTTCTGGATTTTACTTTTTGAGACCATTTAAAAACATTCGTTCATAAGAGTCCTGTCCAAGATGAGGAAGACTTAAGAAACCGCATTATTCTTTCATGTAGGGTTATTCAAAATACTCCCGGATTTTTTGACCGGGTTACCCTATCTATGGGCCGACGTTTAGACTCTTGTGTAACGGCCGAAGGTGGTCACTTTGAACATTTAATATGGTCAAGAATAGCAAGAAGGAAATATTATTTATCGAAAGTAATCAACAAATTTGTTGGTTATAATAGATGAATATGTCTTTCTTGCTATTTTTATTATGTATTGCATTTGGCCTTAAGGCGTGTACCTTCTACCTATGTAAGATAATTAGTTTGTGAAAAGTTTAAAATTGCTTGTTTTGCTACATTTATTCAATATTTGTACCAGTACTCAATAAAAATGTTAACTTGACATCCGCTTAATACATAAATTTCAGGTCCAAAATAATTTCAGCCTCTACGACTCAGGCGTATTATCTGTTGATAAATTAATTTTTTTTCTCAAAAACTGTGAACTTTTGCAAGAAATAACTTGAAGACGTATTTGTTGTTATTTGTTTTAAGGAGGCGCGTTTTTTGTAATTTGAATAAACCAGTCTATTTCGTTCTCTTTTGTGCGCATTTTCTAGGGAATAGCCTGCTATCATTTTGCTCAAATGTCTGTAATTTTCGAATGTTCTGTCGGAAATGGTCTCAAACGATTAGGTTCGACCCACTAATGTCGCGGTCAAATTCGATTCTGTCGGAAAGAGGGTAGGTTGCGCGTCCGGATGCAATGGTTAGGTTCGTTAATGGGCATAATTGGCCAAGCGGTTTCGGAGTTGAAATACAGATCTGATTGAAGTGAAATTTGGTAACTATTCGTAGAATGCCAACACAAAGACCAACTTGAGGATCGTATCACTAAAAGATTGTAGAAAGAGAAATAATTCAAAATATTCTGTATCTCAGAAACTAACAGTCCGATATCGCTTAAATTTTGAGAAAGCCTTCACGGATGGCTCACCGTTACTACGATAACTTTCGAATGGAAAGAGATAGCGACTTGAAATAACTTTCAGGATAGGTTGCGCATCCGAATGGGAGTTAAGTTGGGCATAATCAGAGCAACCAAGGGCGTAGCCAGGAATTAATTTCAACCTTCGTTTGAAATTTTTAGCGTTTTTATTTTCAAGTCCCATGATAATTTCGGTGACATCAACAATAACCTTGATCTTCACTAGAATTCGATCGAAGGATTCTATAAACAATGTAGAAACCTATGACCAAAGATACCGAGGATACCGAATGGTTAAAGGAAAACGAGCCATGAAAGTAGGTTTAGATACTCGGAAATTGATTGTTTTCCTTTGTGTTATTCCTCATGATAAGGAGAGTGATTGGTTTTACTAACCACTAGGCCATCGCGGTCAATGACCAACCTTCTTGGTGCGACTTGACTTAGCTCCCACACAATTAACTTTTTCTATCCTCTTCTTCGACCTCGATGCAGCATGGACGTAAGTTGCTTTCTTACAGGTCTTGATCTTGTAAGAATGAAGCCGTTGATTGGTTAGCAGGTGAACGCTTGAAAATATCGAATAAAGTGGTATGGTCAGTATGAGGATGGTCCTTTGGCTCAGATATAACGGTAAAATTTGGTATGCGTCTGTTATCTCTTGATTTTAAGCTTGGTGGTAGTTACATTCTCTTACGATCAACAAACTGAGTGTCTGAAGGTCGCTGTCGAACTTTTTGTTTCATTTGTCGTCTATTTAGAGGGGCCAAGGGCATTTGATGCCCTTTCTTTGGAGAGTAACTGGTTTTCTGTTTATTTTTTCCTTTTTTTTAAGTTGTAACTGATGCAGTGATTAGTATGAACAGGGACAAGAAGATATAGGCATATGACCTTGTTAAATATGAAGCTCATCCAGTCATATGTTTTTCCATCCTTGTTCATATAGGTATGTCGACCTTAGGAGTTAGTTCATGTGAAATGTATTAAGTAAGATCCGAACGTCCAGACTGGGGCTCCAACAGTTATACGCTCATATTTTATATCATAGTCGGATTATTTAAACCGATTTGGTTGTTATAATATCAAAACGACATATATGTTCTCATATCCGTCTTCCCTGCTTATTGCAGTGTTAAATAAATAAATAAATAAATATTTATCAGATTTAGTCGAATATTTGACCGTGACATACAGCCTTCCCAAAATAATTACACAGAGGAAAGTGAGTATTCAGAGGAACTCGATTGTCGTAGGTTTAGTTCCAGAAATGTTTCAACAGATTGGCTGATTGAAAATAAAGGGAACCTTTTCATTAAGAAAATTAAATCTCGTCAGAAATATAATTATGAAAATACTTATCGTCAGTGCAGCGTGGCACTTTTTTCCGGAAAATTTGTAATATATGTATATATTTTATATTCCTTTGATTGAGAGCTTTAGAAGTGTTAGCAGAGGTTAGTGCAACGGGGTACCATACAATTCGACGTATGAAACAAGAACTTATAGGGAATAAACTCAGCAAAAAACCATGTCTCCCCGTGAGTGTTGTTATTTGTAAAAATTTAAATGGTTTACAAAATTTGCTGAAATATTAAATATTGATGGGCATTTCCTTTATCAATATGGATTCCTTCGTCAAAAAATGGAGAGGTTTTTCCAAGTTACCCGAAACTCAACCTGTAAAATGAAAATATAAGAGGAGAAAACCGAAGAAATTAAAAATAATACATATCCTTTCAAAAGTCCCTTCTCACAAATATACTCCTCTGTAGCCGCATGAATCTCTTGAAGAAGAATCGCCTCCGTTAATTTCCAAAGGTAAACTCTTGTTTTTAGTAATCCCTTCAATATTTAAATTCAAAATGAAAATTTTGTTGCCCGTAAGGCCAGGAGGTATTTTTTGAAACCAGGTTTGGCCAATCCAAGCGATTATTCAGAACTTCAGATGTTTGATGACAGTAATATTGGTTTTGAGAGCTTATGTGAATTGATTAATTTCTAGTTTTTTCTACGGAATTGAGCAATATTAAAATCCTGAAGGACCTTCGAAAGTTTACAAAGTTCGGATAAACATTTATCATTCCTCAAAATAGTTATCTGTGTTATCAAAACAAATAGGTAGGTACTAATATATAATAGGCTCAGATTTTAGTAATTATTTGAGTTATGTTTCGGTAGATATTTTTAAATCATATTAAACTTTGAAATCGATCACGCATACATTGTTCCGAAAGTTACTCCAATTCAATTTCCGTTTTAAAACACGTGGAATTCTCAGATTGAATGAAATACTCCTATGTTTTTGAAATTCGAATATCTTGACCACCACTGATTTTTTCGACATATTTATTCTTACATTATATGTGTTTCGAAGAGAGGCCAATGTAGATATTTCACCATAGGGGTGCTATTCTTGTGGATTTTTTTTTGAGTATCATGTTGATTCAATGAAGTTGTTTGGGAAGAGGTGCGAATATATTTTGATAATTAAAATATGCTATTTATGTGTGTTGAGTAACACATTTGATTGTCCCATGCAAAAAACCGCAGTTCACTTGGATGGGATACATCACTAAACAGCGATTGACTGCACCCTATGGTAGTTAGACCAGAGTCTTTGCAGTGCAGTGCAGTCTGAAACAATCAACAATAGATTGCGTTACTATTACCAGCACCGGAATGTCTGTTGGATGGAAAAATTGTTTCCAAAACTTGCGCCAGGCGCCAAAAGTTTCATTGGGCCAGTGTAGAAGTTAGACAGTCTGGTTGATTTATCTAGTTGTTTTTTTTTCCATTAGGAAGTAGGTAAATTGGGTAGGACAGAGTTCTTTGTAGTGTTTTATAATTATAACAATTGCATTACAAGAGAATCTGTCTAAAGGGAATTACCGGGAATTATGGTGTTTTTAAGCACGCGGTCCAGCATTTTGTCCAGTGCATTGGTACAACTGCACTCAGCTCTGTGAGCTTAGTGCTGCTTGTCTCGTTGAGCTTACTTCGAAATACTCTGCGATGCAGATATTTGAAAAAGAAAATATTAACAAAAAAAACCAACGCGGTTTCCTCTATTCGCCTTTTAAGTATTTCCCTTCCCCAATGAAACACCCTGTATAAAATAACCTCAGCCAAATATTTTTGAATATTTATTCCTGGTAGTATCTAATATAAGGAGCTGATTATTGCTTTCTCGAACAATCCATGGCTTATGTCCTCCATAAATACTCGAAAACCATTATTGAAGGAATATATAGGAATGCATTTCGGAATAATAAATCCAGCATATGTGCCTGAGGTTTTAACAGAGTGCCTATCAATTCATACAAACGCCTGTCTCTTTTGAATATTTGGCCGTGAATGGTAACAAACGATTAGTATGGACTCACTGATAAAGAATCCGAGGTCAAAATTGATTCTGTCTGGCCGTCAGCACGATTACGTTCGAACGTAATGAGTTAGAGAAATCCACCGAGTGGTTTCAGAGTTATATCCTTCTGAAATTTTGTTTTCCCAATAACTCGAAAAATACTGATCTGATCGAATTAAAGCACGGTAGTTCTAGATTTGAACTCGATCGGATCTATATTGGTGAAGATATTGTCGACATATTGAAATATTACAACGATCGAGATGTACTGGTTCACTGGTTTTACACTCGACCAACGAAGTTGTCAACAATTTTTGATTTTTGACGTGCCTGCAGAGAATTTAATGAATTGGATCGGCGAAGTCAAATTTGACAAGTCGATACGCCAGTAATAACATTCGGTCAATAGCAAGTGAGAATTGGTAATGATAATATGTATCTTATTTTACAACCAAGGTCTCGATCTCGTTTATAAACTTGATCGAATAATATGTAACATGAAGATATTTTTCTGAAATTAGGAATTTGAAAACAGGGTATCAAAGATCATTAATAACATTTGTTCAACGGAAATTAATTGGTTTGATTGTTTTCATTTCACTACACAATTTTTTCAAATCAATTACTGTTAATACTTGTTACTGACGAATTGCATGTTTCAAACTATTTCCCCTTATTTCATTGAAAAGCTCCTAAATACAAAATATCAGCCAATGACATCAAATATGAGCACAAAAAACTAACAACAGAACCTTATTACAAAAAAATTATATAAAATATGAATTCATTTGTTTGTTACTATTTTGAAACAAGTGTATCATTTAAAGCAAAAACTGAATTTATTAGACTGAACTGTCTATTTCGTCATGATAATAACGACATTTTTCACACTGATGTAAATGATATACATTTCGAAGTTTGAAAGAAAAACAACGATATTCTGAGTAATGCCTTGGAAATTATCAAATTACATGAGTCGTTTTAAACAATTGTTGAGAGTGAAAAACCCCACCAAGTTTTATTAAAATTGGACTACTGATTCCCAAGTTATGGATAACGGAAATTGGGGTCAACATTCATGAATCACCCTGTATCTCCGAACTATTTTCCTTTGGATACAAATAATATTTTTTTCTGAATGGTCTCGATTACCTGCATCTACCACTGGGCTATCGACAACCACTCATGTAACACCTTGTATAACGTTCTTCGAAAAATAATAATTGGACTGCCTCGCTTTGGAGATATCAACAAATTTCCATACTCAAACTAGCGGTGTAAAATATTATCCCAACATTTTTGTCGACTGATTTATTCATATTTACTTCTTATTCACTTGTTCCGCCAGGAATAGCGTGTTATCATTTTGCTCAGATGTCTGTATTTTCAAAATTTTCTGCCGAAAATGGTCTCTAATGATTGGGTTCGACTCAGTGATGAATAATCCTAGGGTGAATCCATTTCTGGCCGTCCGGCGGACCGACCGGCCATAAGCACGATAACTTACTTATTTAAAAAAATTTAAAATTTTGTTTTCACATCAACTCGAAAAATCCAAATCTGCTTGAACTGAAACTCGGTAGATACATGCAAAAGACCGGTGCAAACCGACTGAAATAAAAAAATGTTCAACTGTTAGAAAACAGACCACTAGGAGCTTAAAAAAAATAGTTTTACAATTTAGAACTTCCAAAACTGGGCAGATTATTTCAGTTTTCCACTTGAATCATCTGTTTTCTTTCGATTTCGGGTCCTACACATGTTTTATCTGATTATTGCGATCTGTAGCTTATGTACAAGGGCAACTAATTTAATTACTGACGTGTAACTACCGTGGCAATTGTAAAAGTGGGTGAACGGTGTGTGGAATTTCAAAGTGTTTTTCAAAATTTTTTTGAAAGTTGAGCGACTGGGGAGGAACTGGAAGGACATATCACCACCTCATATAAATTTTGTGAGTGTGCAAGCCAGTTTCGAGGAAATAGCGTAGTGTCCGAGGTATAGTGTTCATTACGTGGTCCTGGGCCAATTTTGGAAATTATTATTTTTTGCGTGTATGGGTTATGTTGGGAATGGTTTACGTCTAGCGGTCTTAGGTCTGTTGCTGTACCGATATTTTGAGGTTTTAAAAGAAAATTCAAGGCAATTCTGTGCACCGAAAAGTAAGTTTCGGAGAAATAGCATTGTTTTCGAATATGATTATCCGTACCCTGGCCAAAGGCCAAATTTGAAATTCACTATGCACTATCGGTGAACTGCGCATGCGCATAAGTGAGCTGGCTGTTTATGGTGTTGTTTGTGCTAGAATGCAAGTGAATTCCATTGGGTGATCATGGGGGCTTTGTGCTGAGCTAGCAAATATGACTCTTTTGTGCCCTCTATTTTTGGGAAGAATCGATAAATAACTTTTTTCGGCAACCGTCCGGGAAGTGCCCACTTCCCGGACGCTTTTTCTTTGAGAAAGAAGCATTTCCCGGCCTAGTCCGGGAAGTACGTACTTCCCGGACTAGGCCGGAAGAATCACGTCGTTTTGGTCATTGTAAATATGAAAATCTTGGTAGGTATATTTTTGATAAATGAAGTTACCATAGCACTGAGAAAACGGCTGACAGTTCATATAAAATTAGTTAACATGTTATATTTTCTGTTCTTTTTAATTTGAATAAGAATCGAAATATATAAAAAAGAAATGTGTCGTCTCATTGATTTGTTATTCTACACGGTTGCCGAAAAAATATTGTACGCAACACGCCCGAAAAATGTTTTTTTGGACTCATTGACTTCTAGGACTCGCTTACGCTCGTCCTAGAATTTTGTCTATTCGTCCAAAAAAAACCCTATTTTCCGGACTTGTTACGTAATAGTAATTTACGTAACAAGTCCGGAAAATAGGGTTTTTTTGGACGAATAGACAAAATTCTAGGACGAGCGTAAGCGAAGTACGTACTTCCCGGACTAGGCCGGGAAATGCTTCTTTCTCAAAGAAAAAGCGTCCGCGAAGTGGGCACTTCCCGGACGGTTGCCGAAAAATTACTATTTTTACGCCTATGTCAGTAAACGTCAAAAATCGCACTACCGTCAGTCCTTGTAAGTGACGTTTTATAATAACATGCACGTAATGAGATGGGCTTAGAAAAACTATAGTAGGATACACGAGTTGTAAGCCCATTACGCACTGGTGAAATGTACGCACGCACTCTTGAAATGTACGCACTCGCGCAGCTTCGAGCATAAACTTTTTCACTTCGTGCTTAATGGGCTACTTACAACTCTTGTTACGTAATATACTATTACTAATATTTGGATGATCTATATCGAATTACATTCGGATTTGAAGAATTGGCATAATCAATTGCATTCCTAATAGGGTCCCCTAACCGCAATTTGTTTATATTTCGACCTACGGAAAACTAAGGCGTACACCAGACTGCAGTAAGGAACAGAATTGTCACAGAAAGGAGGAAGAATAAAAAAAAGCACTGACGTGAAGTCAGTACTATATGGCGCGTTTTTTCACGTTAACAAATTTGAATTGAATTATGAGAGCTTCAAGCTTAGTGTCTAGAGCAGTGGTTCTTAACCTTTTCATAATGAGGGACCTTTTAACAGAATTTCTGTCTTGTCAGGGACCACCGACTTTTTGAAGATAATATTATCTTCAAAAAGTCGATAAATATATATACGGTGAATCTAAATGAATAAATGGTGGTTCTTTTTATTAATATATGAAACATTGATAATATTTTTTTTAAATTGTTTTGAAGTAAATTATATATTACAGAGATGAATGTATTATTTCAATAAGATATTTGGGACTACATAGTCTTAGGCAAATTTTGAATCCTTGGTTGGTTGGATTTTGGTGATTGTTTTTCATTATCAAAAGCGCCAAGATCCCGTGCTCCCATATTTTTATTATTAACAAAACGGTATCGTGAGGCTTGGTCCAGCCCTTCAGAACTTCGACCGATACGATAGTTTGTTCTATTACCCTACTTATTCAATCCTAAGGACATTGTCGATGGTGTTAACATACCTCTTGACGTCCTTAGGAGCCCTGGGCTATCACGTCGTAAGGTTTTAGAACTGGCTCACCCATATGTAAAATTCTTAGGCTGGCCAGCACTGGGCATTTGCAAACTATCTGTTCGGCAGTTTCCTTTTCCGATCCATAGAGCCTGCATGTTTCGTATGCTGCTATATTCGAGGCAGGAATAAGTCTTGAAAATTTTTGTAGCCAAAAGCAATTTCTTTCCCAATGATTGGAGATATTGCTATTCATTATTGAACTACCTATGTTTTCATCGACATATTTATGTGAGCAATTATCTAACCATCCTATACCAGAAATCTTCTGCAGCTGCCACGAGCTCACCTTCGAGTAATGGTGGGACTGCTGACTTGTCCATGCGGCACAATTGGTATTTGAACCGACAGTGACCTGTCAGCAGTACTGTCGGTACAAATACCAATTGGTACCGCATGGACAAGTCAGCAGTCCCACCATTACTCGAAACTGAGCTCGTGGCAGCTGTAGAAGCTTTCTGGTATAGGATGGTTAGATAATTGCTCACATAAATATGTCGATGACAACATAGGTAGTTCAATAATGTATAGCAATATCTCCAATCATTGGGAAAGAAATTGCTTTTGGCTACAAAAATTTTCAAGACTTATTCCTGCCTCGAATATAGGTTGTCAATTCTTCTTCAATTTCATCAAAGAACCTCAGAAACTTGGAGAAATAAATAATTGCAAACTAGTTCCAGAATTCCTTTGGCTTCACAGTCCGGAAATTTCAAATTAGCTAAACGGAGTATCATGTTTTTGCGCGTATGTTCTGGGGAACATCGCGTTATAGTTTTGCCCAAATGTCTGTAACTTTCGAATTTTTTGACGAAATTGGTCTCAAACGATCAAGTTTGACTCCCTGATGAAGAATCCGAGGTCAAATTTGATTCTGTCCGTCCGGCCGTCCGGCCGGCCGTCCGGCCGTCCGTTGCCACGATAATTTGAGAACGAAAAGAGCTAGCGACTTGAAATTTTCAGGGTGGGTGGCGCATCGCAATACGACGGACAAGTTCGTTAATGGGCATAATCGGCCCAGTGGTTTCCGAGTAATAATTTTGTTTTCAACCAATATAAATCCGATCGAATTGAAACTTGGTGAGTAGTTGTAGAATATGAACCTTAGCACGTTTGTGAAATTTTGGGCGAATCGTATGGCTAGAAAATTTTAAAAAAATTATTAAAAAATATTTTTTTTGTCACGATAACCTGAGAACGGAGAGAGATAGCGGCTTGAAAATTTCAGGTTATGTTGTGCATATGAATGCCACATTTGAGTTTGTTTATGAGCATAATCGACCAAACGGTTTCAGAGTTATAGCCATCTGAAATTTTCTGAAATTTGGTGGTTTTTTGTTCCTCATTTACTCGAAAAATACTGAACCGATTGAATTCAAACATGGTTATTAGATGTAGAATGCCAACGCGAAAATGTTTGCGAAATTTGGTGAGGATAGCATCTGTAGAAAATTTTTAATAAATCATTGAAAATAAAAAAAAAAAATTCTATATATCAGTAACTATACGTTTGAAATTGCTGAAATTTTGCAAGAGCGTTCATTACCTAACTCTACTGCCAAGTTTCAAGTTTTAATACGATCGGTTGAATATTGTTGGAGATTCGAGCATTCTTGTGTGAGTTCAGTAGATGGGTGACCGTTGCCTCGATAACTTTCGAACCAAAGGAGATAGGGACTTGCAATTTTCAGGGTAGGTTGCGTATCCGAAAGGGAGAGTTGAGTTCGTTTTTGGGCATAATCGGTTTAACGGTTTCCGAGTTATATTCACCTGGAATATTGTTTCCTTGATAACTCAAAAAATAAATATTCGATTGAATTGAAGCTTGGTAACTAGTAGTAGAAAATCAACACAAAGACGTGTTTAAAATTCTGTAAGAACCGTACTCCTAGAAAATTTGAAAAAAATGACGAAAAAAAAAATTTTAGGAACCGCGCCTCCAGAAAATTAAAAAAAAATCACGAAAAAAAAAATTGGTTCAAGCATTGACGTGAAGTCAGAAGCTTTTGCGCGTATGTTCTATTGTCCATTCTTCTGTATTGGACACCCTTAATCGAATTTACCATGGTTAATTATGTCGTCCATTCTCCTGTATTGGACACTTAATTCGAATTTACCGTGGTAAATTCGAAGTAAGAGTGTCCAATACAGGAGAATGGACAACATAATTTACCATGGTAAATTCGATTAAGGGTGTCCAATACAGAAGAATGGACAATAGAACATACGCGCAAAAGCTTCTGACTTCACGTCAATGCTTGAACCAATTTTTTTTTTTGGTAATCTTCTTTTACCTTGTCATTTCTTCATCCAATTATTTGATTGAAATTATGAAACACTTTTGATCTTGTACATCCATAACTCAATTTTAGCGATAAAAGCATCGACATTCTCTTCATTTGCAAAAAACTGCCCATACAGTGAAACTTTAAATTTCCTGACTCTTGGTGTTGAAGGTTCCATTCGTTTATTTGAGCAATAAACTAAATGAGAAAGGGTCATTTTAAAGTTGGACTCGCAGAATCAATTCGGCAATCCTTTGTTTTCTTTAAGAGTTAAAAATATTTTCATTCTTTCTCTCAGATCAGATAACCTTGAAAGGATATTTCCTTTGGAAAGCCAACGCACCTCTGTGTGGAAAAGCAGACTCAGGTGTTCGGAGTTCATATCAGAGCCCAATTTTTTGAAGAGAAAAGTATTCATTGAAAATTTTTTGATGAAGTTAAAATCTTCTATGGCTGTTTTCAGCAAAATATTCATGCATTCTGGAAGGGAGCAGCCATTACTTGAAGATGAATGTGTTGATATTGCAGATAGAACTTTCGTTTTTATCAATGCAGAGCGGGCACCAAACATGGAAGAAGCCACATCCTAACAAATCCCCGCATATTTTTACTGAAAACACAAAAAATCAACTCATTTCATACATAACATAAACACTTTGCGAAGTCGTTTCCAGTTCTTTGGAAAACAGTAGTCATGCAGAAATCTAACAAATACAAGTAATTGGCACCATTTTGAAACGTCTGTTGATTCATCACATTGCAGAGCAAAATGATGACTACACTTTATTTTATCACTTACTTGTTCCTCAATATCATTGTACATTAGGGTGGGGCCTTCATTAATTTTTTCGTACCATAGAATGGGCACGCTTTGGTTACTCGTACATCTATCGGCGAATAGAAGAACAAAGATGAGCAGAGTAAATAGGGCTTTTGGCTTACTCAATATTTTTTTGACGGCTTCGCGGACCACCTCGTGTGCTTCCAGGAGCATACAGTAAAATGCATAACATGCCGCTCGAGTTCAACCAATCAGCGTAAGGCTGAAACCCGCAACAACTTGATGGTTAGTTTGTCTCTTTTTAATCTAACCTGATTTCTGCACTGAGGCTGTCAGATTCACTTGTGATGACTGTTATCATTGGTATTATCAAAAATATTAACCCAGGCATTTTGAATCAGAATCCATACAACATCAATGGAAGAAAGTAAGTTTTTATGATTGTTTCATTCATAATAATAATTAATAACTATCAATTTTTAGCGGTCATGCAATTGGTCACGTTCGCCAGAAAACTTTTTCCAGCTAATCAATAAGAAATCTTCGTTTGAGATTAGTTCATCATGAAGAAATGAAAAAACTGTACACAACAAGTGTCCTGTTTGCACTGAGGAAGAAAAAATATCCTTCAGAACTGAACTCACAATCTCTCAACCAAGCATTTCAAACCAGTGCTCCTTTGAATATTAAAACCTCCTCTTATGAATTCGGGAATATGGAAGAATTTGAGTCTTGGCGAGCACTAAATCATATAAATGTGGATTATGCACTAATTGCATGCATTATAGTGGCCAAGGATATAATAAAAGGGATATATTTTAATGAAAGCGATTGCAAAGGTTTGTAAAATATGTATAATTGCTGAAAATATACACTCTTATAATACTCTTGTTGCTTAATGAATAATATCGGAACAATATTAACAACTCATTGATATAAGTACGACTGTTCTGAATTTGCTGTCGAAACTGCTCAGTGTAAACATATAGAAGAAATCGCTCTGGTTAAAATGAGGAGCAAACCTTTTTCAGGTGCATTGATGAACAGTTCTGATGAAGATGAAGAAGTGTGTATGTTTGAACCTTCTCTAAAGTCGAATTTAAGCGACTAACCAGGACAGAGTGGTCTAGACCAATCTCTTGCTATACATAAACGATCGGTTATGTCTGTTCGGGTTACTCGCTTAAATTCGACTTAAGAAAGATTAGATATCGGACACAACTAGACAGTTTTCTGAATTAGATATTTTAAAAACAAGAAAGCAATGTTTCCATAGATTATAATAGAAAACGTTAGGTACGAGTGGGGAAATTTTGTGGGAATATAGTATCAGTAAATTGGAGGATTTTTAGATAGTGCTAGAATATGATATTGCTTGATGATGAAAATTTCTGGAAAATTAATAGTTTAATGAGAGATTTCTTTAGCCATGTAGAAAATAGAAATAATGGTGCTAATATTAGTAAAAAAAATAGAATGTATTTACCAAGTAAAAAGTAGAATATAGTTTGTTTAGAGTGGGTGAAGTGAGTTAGCATATAATGATACATTATGTATCATATTTTTTCTCAATGTTTTAGGAACAGTTGTAAGGAGGATATGCTGGTAGTTGGTGGTAGGTCAATTCTTTCAATGCATAAACAGTTGCTTGTAAATAATATGAAACAATATTAGTAAAAGGAGTGAAATGGAGAGAGGTAAAATTGTAAATTTATATTCTGTAGTTTGTTTTGAGTGGATAGAGTAAGCTTCCTAAATGTGAGCGAAGAGAAACATTTTCGAAGCTTGTTCCGGAAATGTTTTCTCAGACGAGTTTCATATTTCGGTACAGAACATGAAGTAAGAGATCTGAGACAACTTATGTTCTGTACCCACATATAAGAATCTTCTGGTTAATTGCTAAGATGAACAGATTTTGGAACAAGCTTCTCAGATTTTCCTCACATCGCTCACATTTCGGAATATAAATTATGAATATTTTATTTTTCCTTAGGAGGTTGTGCTGGTGGTTGGTTAATAATTTCAATCCATAAAAATTTTTATGTTATTAACATAGTGAAATTTGGTCACATTTTGTGGAAAAATTTGGTAGTAATTAATGACACAATAATTTAATAAGGTGCTTGATACTCAACAAGGCTACTTATATCATAACCATTGGCCGAGCCGTTTGAAACATGGGAGATCTTAACCAGCCCTTAGATAGAGTGCAATATGTATAACTCATTTTAGCTCTTTGCTTTAAGTGAAAAATCTTTTATGTACTCAATCATTTGTTGATTATGATTCTATCAGAAAAAATGTGCAAACAAAAGTGGTAGTAATAAGTTTTACCATATTTTTCAAAATATTACAAGCACAGAAATCGATGCTGTTACTCCTTTCAATTCATTTACCTTGAAGCAAAAGATGTCTGTGCCTACATATTATATTTGCTACCCATATTAATCGATTCCATGGAATGAATTTCCCCATTCATCATTATTGTTTAATTTATTACATGTTTCGTACAATTTTAGTTGTTAATGCATGCTATATGAAATATATTATATTTCATAAAATTGAATTTTTCTTTTTTGTATATTCTAGAGCTAGAGCACAAATATATATTTGAAAATATAATGGATGGTTCCCTTCTTTTAAGTAATCCTCTGAATATAGGTATTATGTATAATAATAATGTTATTTATTGTTTCCAAATGGCCTCTGACTGAGGTCCTTCAGCCTTACTTAGGTACTATTTTCCACAAATAGTTTATGTTGAAAGTCACAATAGACAAAAAACAAACTTATATTTCACAGAACTGAATATCTGGATCTGGACTCAATATATTATCATATTATATAGTTTTCCAATTGTATCTCCAGGAAAAATATGACGCGTTTCTTCTCTATCATTTATATCTGAAAACTTAGGCAAGTTGGCCATGAACTTTTTCGAAAGTTCTGCTGTAATTTCATAATTGAAGAATCTGAGAATGATTGGCAATTTCTTTCAAATAGCTTCTTGCATGCAATACTCAAGTACTGCAGTACTTGAGTATTCTAGAGTTGATGGCTCGGAGCATTCTGCCGGAATGAAATATCTGGTTTATTTTGGACCCCAGTTTGAACGGTTCTACGACAGTATACTGAGACCTAAATGCAGAATCTTACCAATATTTCTGTTCAATTAATAATTATGATTTAGTCTTTAGTCATTATATACTGTATATTCCGTTTGAGATAAATAAAATACGAATTATAAGAGGCTTCGACAGCTGTCAGAGTTTGACAATTAATTCCAAATTTGAATTGAATGTGGTTACGAGCATGTCGGCTTCTCATTGGTTGAACTCGAGCGGCATGTTGTGCATTTTACTGTATGCTGCTTCCAGGGACCACCGGTTAAGAACCATTGGTCTAGAGCGAGCCGGAGATCTAGTGAGACGGTAGTGGGCACCATTCACTGTCGGGTTAAAAATTAACAGTGCTGTGCCTTAGCTGGCGCAAGGATGCAGTAACAAAGTCGACAAAGAACACAACTGACTCTCCTTAGTAGCACAAGCTCCCAGGAGCTTCTGAGGGATCTCCTTGTTGAAAACCTAGGAGGGCCAGTATAATCATAATGTCATTAGCAAGTGCGCCAATGCAAATGACTTCACTATCAAAGAAGTAGAAACGCTAAACAAGCATTGACGTGGGGCCAATCTGCTTGGGCGCTCTTGCTAATGAATGATTATGATTATCCTGCCCTTTTAAAAATTTAATGCTTGTGGCTTTTACTTGATGCAAATCCATATTAACTCAATGAAAAATTATATACGATTTACAATTGAATAAATAAGTGTAAATCGTATATAATTTTTCATTGACCTGCCCTTTTAGTTATTTCCCATGGAAATCCCTCAGAATCTCCTTGGAGCTTTTGCGAATAAATATAGCCAGTTGTGTTCTGTGTCGACTTTGTTACTGAATGCTTACGTCTGCTTAGGCACAGCACTGTTAATTTTTTATCCGATAGTGAATGGTGTCCACTGCCGTCTGACTAGATTTCCGGTTTGCTCTGTACACTAAGCTTGAAGCAGTCATAATTCAATTCAAATTTGTCAACGTGAATATATTTTTCACTTTCAGATCTTAACGCTGCAATTATTGTTCAGTATCAATAACATTGACGAGATATGAACTATGGTGATCCAGGCACATATAACGAATCATTCTTTCTCTTCAATCTCATTCCTTCTTAATTTTCCGGGTCAGCTTATAATATCCTCAGTGTTCGTATGTTCGAACCGCTATTTGATCTTATCCACAATAGAAGATAGGGGTAAGACCGCGTAACGGGACGTACGATTCCTCGAGCCTCGATTGAATGAAAGTTAGTAACGGAACGAAGCCTTCACTTATGCAATGTATTACAGTTATGTGCCAAGTTCATAGACCTCAGTCGGTCGCGTTTCGGCCACAGATCGGAGAAGTGTGGGTCTCGCTTTTTGAGTCGACTCGCATAAGTTGCGAATGTGGACCAATGCTCTGGCTTGACCCAAAGGAACGATGCCAAAGTATATGTGTGTTGTTCGCATGCGTTGTAAGATCGAGGTTAGGTCTATGTATGTGTAAGTCTTCTAGTATCTCTAGGAGCTAAACACTGACGACCAATGAAATCATTGGGTTGCCCAAAAACTTTCGGTTTTTACCATCGGAAACGAAATTACGGTAACTTCCATGGTTTACGGTGTTCAAGTTTTAAGGTTATACTGTATTCATATTGTGATTGAGGAGTGTTTGCGCACCGCGGAGCAAAAATAATTTCGTCAGGAGTGAATCAGTTTCCTACAATGGTGGTTCATTTACATAATTCTATCAACGAACAGTCCTCAAACAAACCTCCAATGAAATTTGTACCAAAATATAAATATAGGTGCAAGAGAATTGGATAATCACAACTCGAATATGAAGTCCACGCTCCGAATAGATTTCTGATGCCAAAATAAAAAAAAAAAATTAAAAATATCGTTTTCACGCTTTCGCCTTTACAGAGTTCAACAACTTTTGAGGGGAGAAACTTCATAGTAAATTGTAAAAATGATTTGGAAGAAACAGTTGTCCTGTAAACTGAATATCTGGAAATAAATCAATTTGACAATTGTAAATTATTATACTGTTAGAGCCTATGCACACGGGCATATCAAATCAACGCTACAACATCCTAAGTCCCTTTTCTCGGTTTTCATGGGAACCATGGACGGATGATTACTACAATTAAAATTGCAGGGTCTCTACGATCGGAATGGGAGGTAAACCTCCATGACTTTAGCGACATTTGAAGTAATCGACGTGCATGATTTCCATGGAAACCGAGTGTAGAGCCGGGAATCTACTATGTTCGCGAACCAATGGCGCCACAAGTGTGTAGCAAGTGGATACGTTTCGCGCTCCAAGCGTGTAGCAGTTCGAGAACCTTCTATAGCGGTCCGATGGCTCTTGGTTTTTGCGCGAACTCAATGGGTAGATCAGTACGTTCGTGGACGGCACCTGGGCAGCGTTGGTAGTGTGTACCACGTGTGTAACCGAATTCTGCAATGGAGTGGACAGACAAGAAATGTCTACTACAGACTACTAGAACTTCACATCCAATTACAAGAACAAAAAATCTATCACATTAGTGATAGTTTTTTTAACCATTGGGCTAAAAAGATAACAGGTTAAGGCGAGCTTATCCTGAGCCAATATAGCCTATCGGAATCTAGTGTATTTTCTTTGAATAGACGGTACCACCAAGTTTAAAAGATTTTCAAAGTTCGAGGAAGACATTAGCAGAAAATTTCTGTAGTGGCCGCTCAGTTCTTGAGATTTTAGGTCTAAATCAAGTTTACATCTCTTTTCATAAATTTTGGTTCGCCAAAAACGAGGAGGTCTTATGTAATATTCTAGTGAATGAATGTATGAAAATATAGGCTGCACTTGCGACTAAGTCGGACGACTTGTTCCTTCAACGATCACCTCGACACTTGCTGAGCGGAAGTGTTCGCAAACCACGTCCCCATTAACAGAGTTACAGGAGGACGGAGCACTGTTGGTTCGCGAACATAGTGGATACCGGACTATTAAGACATGAGCTCAGGAGATAGGAATCGCTTCGATTCGGATTACCCCATAGACATAATAACATGGACTTGCCCTCACGAGACTTTAACACAGTTCGTTACGGCCTACATAACAAGGAGAGATGTTGTGGAGGATAGAATGAGTAAAAGAAAAATATAAAAATGGGTTCAAGCCCTGTGGACAGGAGCTTTCTGGCGCTCTTGTTCAAACAGACAAATTATTTCTCCGAAAGTATTGGTTTCTCAGAGTTGGGAATTATATCAAAGTATTCTTAGGATAGAACTGCAGGAAATTCAATTCAAATAATAGTTTATTTATCAATATTAAATTGCATCACTGAGAATGAGAAATGCACCATGGAAGAAATCAAATTAAAATAGCTTAAATGAATTTGACTCTCTCTTATAGAACAGGATGACATGTACAAGTATGAACACAGATCATATAATAAAGCTTAGATAGAATAATTATAGCATTCTGTGAAAACATAGAAGTACGATGCATTATTGAAATTTCGAAAAATCATATCTCCGAAAGTACTAGCTTGTTGGAGTTGAAAATGATATCAACGGATTTTTATGGTGAAACTGTATCTTAAATAAACATTGAATTTGAAATTTGTTACTTAAAAAAATTTTTTTTTCGTTACTCCGAAACCATCTGGCCTATTTTGCCCAATAACGAACTTAACCGAGATATTCATCTCCCTAACCTCCTCTGATAATTTCAACTGCCTAGCTCATTCCGTTCGAGAGTTATTGTAGAATTTTTTTTTTATTTAAAAAAAAATGTTTTGATACTTTTCGGTAAGCTGATCAATACAAAACTTCACATGCGTATAAACGTAATGATCCTACAATTTGATGCTAAATTTCAGATAGATCGAGTGATCGGTTTCGGAAATATTCATAAAAAATGTTTTTACTAAAAACGGCCATAACTCCGAAACCGCTTGATGGATTTCGCCCATTAACGAACTCGTCCGAGATATTTACGCTCCAAACCCACCTTGCAAATTTCAATCCTCTAACCTCGTTCGTTCGAGAGTTATAGTGCCTACGGCCGGACCGGCTGGACCGGCCGGACATAATCGATTTCGACCTCGGATTCTTGATCAGTGAGTCGAACCAAATCGTTTGAGACCATTTTTAGCCAAAAATTCGAAGATTACAGACATTTGGGCAAATTGATAAGCACTCTGTTCCGAGGAACCAGAGCGCCAAAAATTGATAGCTATTGCGATACATTGAAAACTCCGATTTTTGATTTTTTGGCACTCTTGTTCCTCGGAACAGAGTGCCTATCAATTTTACCAAATATCCTGTTTTCGAATTTTTTGATGAAAATGATCTTAAACTATTCGGTTCGACTCACTGATCAAGAATCCGTGGTCGGAATTTATTCTGCCCGGCCAGTCCGGCCGTAGGCACGATAACTCTCGAACGGAATGAGCTGGATAGTTGAAATTTTCAGAACAGGTTTGGGAGATAAACATCTCGGTTAAGTTCGTTATTGGGCAAAATCATTCAGATGGTTTCGGATTAACAAAAGAAATATTTTTTTTTACGTTACAAATTTCAAAATACGTTTTCAGCAAGATGCAGTTTCACTATAGGAATCCATTGATGTCATTTTGAACTCTAACAAGCTAATACTTTCGGAGATATGATTTTCAAAAATTTCAATAATAAATCGTACTTCTGTGTTTCCACAGAATGCGATAATTATTCTGTGAATTATTATAATATGATCTTTGTTGATACATGTCAACTTATTCTCCTGAGACATGATATGTCAAATTTTGATATTTAATGCCCATGGTTAATTCATATGATGATGGGAATGGTAAGTAAATAATATTCAGTTCGGAATATCTCCAGTAAAAACAAAACTGAAATATTGACTTAAGTTTCAATTGATATAATATAATTTTCAGAGTGGACTTGAGGAAAAAATATATCGTTCATCCTAGAATTGATGAGTTCGTTGTTGGGTAAAATAATTGGTCTATTGGCTTTGGATTAATAATTTTCGGCACTCTTGTTGAGTTCAAATTCTTTTATGATGTTCGAATTTAATTTCTGCTATTATGAAGTTCTATCATATGAATCCATTGATATAATTCCCAACTCTTACCAATACTTTCAAAGATATGATTTGTCAAACAAGTTTGAACAAGAGGAACTGCTAAATCAATCACAGTCAGGAACTTTATGTGGCATATTTTCATATTGGTGCTGTTCCTAGGCACAGAATGCTTATCAATTTGCCCAAATGTCTGCAATTTACGAATTTTTGGCTGAAAATGGTCTCAAGCGATTTGTTTCAACTCACCGATCAAGAATCCGTGGTCGAAATCAATTCTGTCCGACCGGTTCAGCCGGCCGTAGGGCACCATAACTCTCGAACGAAAAGAGTTAGAGGATTGAAATTTGCAGGGTAGGTTTGTAGCGTAAATATCTCTGGCGTGTTCGTTAACGGGCAAAATCCACGTAGCTGTTTCGGAGGTATAGCCCTTTTTAGTAAAAACCTTTTTTATGAATATTTCCGAAACCGATCACTCGATCTATCTGAAATTGAGCATAACATTGTAGAATAATGACCTCTATATGCATGTGAAGTTTTGTATATATCAATATTTTTAAATTTTGATTCTGCAATAACTCTCCAACAGAATGAGCTAGGCAGTTGAAATTTTCAGAGTAGGTTTGAGAGATAAATATCCCGGTTTAGTTCGTTACTGGGCAAAAATGGCCTGATGATTTCGAAGAAACGAAAAAAAATTTTTTTTTTACTTTCACATACACCATTAAAATCCATTGATATCTTTTCCGACTCTAACAAGCTAATACTTTCGAAGACATGATTTTTCGAAATTTCAATAATGAATCGTACTTCTATGCTTTCACAGAATGCTGTACTTAATTATTGTATCTATGAATTATTATATGATCTGTGTTCTTACATGTCATCTTATATTCTTATGAGAGATAAATGTCAAAATTATTTCTGGTTCGTTATTCTTGATATAATATAAACCTCTCGTTCTAGAAAACAAAGAATGATTGAATGCAATGAAATAACCTCAGGTGTTGTAGAATTATGAGGATGATATGATATTATACTTTTAAGGTGATTATTTTTAGACGTTTCTCAAAACCAATGAAATGCTTCTTTATTAGTCACAAGGGTAAGTTTCAACCAATTATGTCATCATTATAGTGGGAATAAATTTCTTGTGATTATTCTTGGGAATAATCACTGTGGCTTTCATTTGCCTAGCAAATGTCAGATAATTGTCAAAATAATTACCTAATTGTGTCAACGCGATATATAAAAATGGGTTCAAGCCCTGCGGACAGGAGCTTTCTGGAGCTCTAGTTCAAACAGACAAATTATATCTCCGAAAGTATTGGTTTCTCAGAGTTGGGAATTATATCAATGTATTCGTATGATAGAACTGCATCCTAAAGGAAATTCAATTCAAATAATAGTTTATTTATCAAGATTAAATGAGCAATCATGAGAACTGCACCATGGAAGAAATCAAATTAAATCTGGCCAATTTTGCCCAATAACGAACTTAACCGAGATATTCATCTCCCTAAACTACTCTGAAAATTTCAACTAGCTACCTCATTCCGTTCGAGAGTTATATCTATGTCTATGGAAGAAAAGCAGTCTCACTACTCTCAGATCTCTTACTTCATGTTCCGTTCCGAAATGTAAGAATTTTCTGAGAAAACCTAATTTCGGAGCAAACAACTAGGATTTTTCTCACTTCGCTCACAATTCTTCGATTGATTAGATTATGTCATGTCTCAGGAACATCATTTGACATTATGACAATTCATACATAGAATAATATCATTCTGTGACAACGTTGAAATACGATTTATTATTGAAATTTTGAAAAATCATATCTCCGAAAGTATTAGCTTGTTAGAGTTAAAAATGATATCATTGGATTCTTATGGTAAAACAGCTTATTGAAAAAAAAAATTTTTTTTTTGGAACTCCGAAACCATCTGTCCGATTTTGCCCAATAACGAACTTAGCCGAGATATTTATCTCCCAAACCTACTCTGAAAATTTCAACTGTCTAGCTCATTCCGTTCGAGAGTTATCGTGCCTACGGCCGGCCGGACAGAATGAATTTCGACCACGGATTCTTGATCAGTGGTCAAACCAAATCGTTTAAGACCATTTTCATCGAAAAATTCGAAAATTACAGACATTTGGGCAAATTGATAAGCACTCAGTTCCGAGGAACTATAGCGCCAAAATGGGTGAAAATTATCGGTTTAGTACCTACTCTGAAGCAGAAATAACAAAAAAGATTTTAGAAACTACTTCGAAAAATACTCTAATAAGTAATCAGTCTATATGGAGACAATTTGAGACCTCCACCAAAGAAAGAAATTATATTCTGGATCAATCTACTACAACAGCTACTCTGGCATTGATTTTGAAAGATTGGGCTTATAACATGAAAAGAAAAGACGGAAATGATTATAAAGAAGCAGTAATAAAGACAATGTGGAATAAAACGGCCAAATTAGTTCAAGAACTTTACTTCAATAAGTATAACAGGTATAATTTTATGATAGTTTTATTGATGTTTTTTATTGTAAAAATTTGTGAATAAAAAAATAATCTAGTCAAATATAACTCGCGAGTTCCATAAATTAGAAAATAATTTGATAGATTTTGTTCAAACTTGTTGCCATTTGGAAATAGTCACTCGAGATCTGCGGGTTCTCGTGACTATTGCCTGGCAACAAGTTTTCAAAAAATCTGTCAAATTATTTTCAATTTATTCTCATTCTCTTGTTATATTATTTCTGATAATATAATGCCCGTGGATAATCCATAATAGGTATTATTCCATCATCATATTATGATGATGGAAATATATTCTTTGGTATGATACATAATCAAATTGGGTTCAGAATATCTCTAGTAAAAACAAAACTGCAATATTGCCTAAGTTATAATTGATATAATATAATTTTCAGAGTAGATTTGAGGAATTAATATCTCGAATAAGTTCGATATTGGGTAGAATCGGTCTGTTTCAATTTAATTTCTTTCATGATGCAGTTCTATCGTAAGAATCCATTCATATCATTCCCAGAGACCAATAATTTCGGCGATAATATGATTTGTAAAAGTTTGAACAAGAGTGCCAAAGCTCCTGTCCACAGGGCTCGAACCAATTTTATAAATATCAGAATAGTCAAAAACAAGGGAATATCATCCTGTCCCATTTGAATTAAAAGGTTTTTTTTATTTCTCACGACAGAAAAATACTATTGATGAAATTAAAATTATTTTCGATATCGTGCAGTTACAAGGGCAATTTAAATAAATATGCATTTCCAGCGTTTCAAAAATTTATTATCATATACATACCTATCTATTGTACGTAGAAAAAAATCCTAAAGAGTACATTCTATTGGAAATGAAAGCAATATTTTGGTGATATGATATATACATGATATATATAAGATTTTGAATATAGAAATATGGATAATGCTAAGAAGTATATTTAAGTGGAAAGGTTTAACCGGTAATTCCGCAAAAGGAGCAGAGAAAAATCATTCTGCTGGTACCTGCTGACACATGTTACTGCTAGTTGGCTCCTTCAGGACAGGGCCACCAAGAAACCAAGGAAAGATGGAAATATTTCCATCAGGTAGAGTTATACCGGTAACACGGTGTTACCGGTTATACCCATCTGGAATGTCATTTTCTCGATAACTCGAAAAATACAGGTCCAATCGAGTTGAAACTCGGTAAATAGTTGTGGAATACCGACATACAGACGTGTGTGGAATTTAGTGAGGATGGTATTTCTAGAAAATTTTAAAGATGGTATTATGAAATAATTTTAGGTATCTCACGATAACTTGAGAACGGAAAGAGTTAGAGAATTTCAATTTCCAGGGTAGGCTGCGCATCTGATTGCAACGGTCATAATCAGCCAAATGGTTTTGGAGTTATACCCATCTGAGATATTATATATACTCAATAACTCAAAAAATGGTGATTAAATCGAATTGATTATAGAACTTGGTAATTAGTTCTAGAATGGATCGGACCACTAGAAAAAAAAAATTCTTAAAAAATTTTATATCGGATTTCTCTGAAATTCCTCACACATCTTCAAACCGTCATTTTGGAATAGAATATCGAATTTATGCTTGATCGTCTTTGAGTTTATGCGATTATGTGAACATAAAATTCCAAACCGGTATCTACTCTTTCAAATGTTGTAAATCTCAGAATAGTAACAACACACCTGGATAGCCGAGTGGTAAGTGTCCTTGTCTGCCGCACAGGAGATGCATGTTCAAATCCCCACTGAGTACGTTCACTATTTTATTCGTTCAAAAATTTGAATTCAGTTCATGTCCAATGCATATCACATGACATATGACATCACGTCAGTAGTTTTCTCGAATGTTTCAATAAAAATCCTGTCTTTTTGGCGCGCTGTTTATGTGAACAGAGTGCCTATCAATTCGTCCAAATATCTGTAATTTTCGCATATTTAAATATAAATATTAGTTTTGACTCACTGATCAAGAATCCGAGGTTAAAATTGATTCTGTCCAGCCGGCCGTCCGTCCGCTAGATCACTCTCGAACGCAAAGAGTTTACCATAGTTGAAATTTGCAGTGTGTGTTTGGAGTCTAAATGCGCCGGCTAAGTTCGTTAATAGACAAAATCCATATCGAAATATTCCAACGATCGGGGTGTACTGGTCCACTGCTTTTACATTTGACCAAACAAGTTTTCGACATTTTTTGATTTTTGATGTGACTCGAAATAATTCAAGTAATGTATATATAATATAGCAAATCTTGGTGAACAGATAGGATTCTGGAACATTTCTCGCAAGTTCAAACAATGAACGGAAAAAACGAAGTTAGCTATCCAAAAAAATCTTTCTCATGCGAAATATTGTCATTTTCTCATTTTGTCAAATTCCCGAATAGATATGAATTCAAAGTGTGTTTGAATTGTGTTAAACCTTGTGTTAGTCGGAAATTTGTTCTTATTTTCATTACTACTATCGACCGTCTCAGTTTGATACCCTATATAAACTTGAAAACTCTCGAACCATTTATAATGCAAAAAGTGTCGATTATCTCGATTTTTGGGACTGGGTAAATGACACTTGAAAATATTCAGTGCATTAATTCATTCTTCAATTGCCAATTTGAAATGAGTTTCTTTGATATAACAGATCTCTAATAACCATGAATTTTAGTAGAGTACGGTGTTATAAATCGGTGTGTATACCGACGTCAGCGCTTTAGTAATTTTATTCATCCCTACAATGTCCAATCATGAGTTCGACATCAATTTCCTTCGTAATGGGTCTGCAGATGTGGACATCTAGGGTACAGAGGAAGAGAATAGAAATTTTTTCATTAGGAATTAATGAAATGAATGTTTGTTATTGGCTAAATAATTGCGGTGTAAAAGTAGATAGATAAATTTAACTCGAAAAATAATACAGTTAATTATTGTAACAATTGAATGAGAAAATATACTGGGTCCGAGGCTGCCACACCGACACGGGCAAGGTGATAGGGTATCTTTAGGGTGTCACACTTCCTGTTGTTAAACTGTCTCCGGTTCTTCTGACGGAAGTTGGGATGGTTTAAGCCAGGGGTGAGTTTTCTAATTTTGTAAATATTTTAGAGACCAGTTGAGATAGAGCAAAAAATTGAGGGTTTGAGCAAGCAGCTCGAGGACTTTGAAACCCTGGTGAAATAAGTTTTTTTAACCACCACTAAAACAAACGGTAGAGGGAGGAGGTACTTTTTCAAATAAACGATTTTTTTCTACGGTGACGTACTAATAATAAATTAGATTTGGGGCTCAAGCGCAGTTACAAAGATGTTATCAAAAGAATGTCATGAACACACAACATTTTCGATAACGAGGTAGAGCACTACATACAGATCGTCGTTTTCCAGCTTCCCATTAGCATATTCAATTTTTTGTCCTGCGAGTGTCGTTAGGGACCATAGTCTCCACATTTTCAAGCTATTGAGAAGTATACATGGTGTTCCAAAATGGCTAGTCATCTCACATCTTCCAAATTTACAATGCAATACCCTGTATACTTCGTCATTTTTGAATTCTACAACAAACCTGCGTTAAAATTTGTCGTAGAATTCAAAAATGACAAAGTATACAGGGTATCACATTGAAATTTTGGAAGTTGCGAGATGATAACCTTTTTTTTGAAGACGGTATATACTTCTTAATATCATGAAAATATGGAGACTATGGTCCCTAACGACACTCGCAAGAGAAAAAATTTCAATATGCTAATGGGAAGCTGGAAAACGCCGATCTGTATGTAGTGCTCTACTCCGTCATCGAAAATGTTGTGTATTCATTACATTCTTTTGCTAACATCTTGGTAACCGCTCGAGCCTCAAGTGTCAATGATACACCAAATGAAAGGTAAAAGATCGCATTTTCAGAATCTAATTTATTATTAGTATGTTAACGTGGAGGAAAAATCATTAGCAGCACTTTAATCTCATTGTCATAAGTTATTCCTTGATGGTAATTCACGGTTATCGGAAAATGCTACGGCTGGCGGACATGTCTAAAATCCAACAAGCAAGTGCATATACAAAGTGGCGTTCACACGTATAATATTGGAATGGATTTCCATGAAGTAATGTCAAGCACCTTAACAGTCTTCTTTCAATAATCTCAATTTTTTTTAAGTGTAAATGTTATTTTGCATTCTGTACAGGTTGATTCAGAGTACCAATTACAGAATCATTAAAGGATACTGTGGGAGGTATACTCATTATTAAAAGGTTTCTTTCTGGGTTTTCTCTCCCAGACTCTGAAAAATATCTATAAAATAAAAATTAATTATTGTGCGATTTGCTTCTGCGTAAGAAACACAAGATATTTGTCAGAAGCAATCAATTGAACAATGTTGCCTAACAAACAACAACGAAACAACATAAACGAAGAAACAACTATATCGTAACGTTTCGGAGTCTATATCAGACTCCTTCGTCAGACGCTTAAGGAAAATCATTAGAATTATTTTGTTTATAGTTATTCTAAAATTCGAGAATTGTCACATTGAATTGTAGAATAACTACCAACAAAATAATTCTAAAGATTTTCGTTAAACGTTGGACGAAGGAGTCTGATATAGACTCCGAATCGTTACGATATAGTTGTTTCGTTGTTGTTCGTTAGGCAACATTGTTCAATTGATTGCTTCTGACAAATATCTTGTGTTTCTTACGCAGAAGCAAATCGCACAATAATTAATTTTTATTTTATAGATATTTTTCAGAGTCTGGGAGAGAAAACCCAGAAAGAAACGAATAGACTCCGAAACGTTACGATATAGTTGTTTCTTCGTTGCTGTTGTTTCGTTGTTGTTTGTTAGGCAACATTGTTCAATTGATTGCTTCTGACAAATATCTTGTGTTTTTTACGTAGAAGCAAATCGCAGAATAGTTTATTTTTATGTTATAGATATTTTTCAGAGTTTGGGAGAGAAAACCCAGAAATAAACCTTTTGATTACCAATTACAGACTTCAATGTATTATAGAGGAGCCAAAATGGAATAACTTTTGATAATAAAGCTATTACCGGAAACGCACCGTTACCGAGATAATGGCATTCCAATGCTTTCAATATTCATTCAATCATTTACACAACAATTATGGCAAAATTTAGAAAAATAAAGAAAAAACCCTCATACAAAGAGCTGAAATAATAGTTTTGAGCGTATGTTCTGGGGAATACCGCGTTATCATTTTGCCCAAATGTCTGTGATTTTTCGCCGGAAATGGACTCAAACGATTGGGTTTGACTCCCTGATGAATAATTCAACGTCAAATTTGAGTCTGTCCAACCGGCCGGCCGTTGCCATGATTACTTGAGAACGGAAAGAGATAGCGAAATTTTCAGGGTAAGTGGCGTACCCAATACGACGGACAAGTTCGTCAATGGGCATAATCGGTCCAATGATTTCCTATTAATAATTTTGTTATCAACCAATATATAAATCCGATCGAATTGAAACTTGGTGAATTGTTGTAGGATATAAAACTTAGCACGTCTGTGAAATTTTGTGAGAATCGTAACACTAGAAAATTAAGACAAAAAATATTTTTTATGACACGATAACCTAAGAACGAAAAGAGATAGCAAATTGAAATTTTCATTTTGCCCTTTGAAATCAAATATTGAAGGGATTTCTGAGAACAATAGTGAATATCTTTGAAAACTAGCGGAGGCGATTCTTCTTCAAGAGATCCATGCGGCTACAGAGGAGTACATTTATGAGAGAGGACTTTGGAAAGGTTATGTAGTATTTTTACGTATTTTTTTTATCAAAACCTAACTCTACTGCCAAGTTCCAAGTTTGAACACGATCGGATCTATATTGTTGGATATCCGAGCTGCCTTGTGTAGGTTCAGTATAGCAGGATCGATGACCGTTGCCTCGATAACTTTCGAACTAAAGGAAATAGGGACTTGTAATTTTCAGGGTAGGTTGCACATCCCAATGGGATTGTTGAGTTAGTTTTTGGCCATAATCGGTTTCGGACTCATACCCACCTGGAATATTATTTCCTCTATAACTCAAAAATATAGACTCGATCGAATTGAAGCTTGGTAACTGATTGTAGAATAACGAAATGAAGGCTTCTGTAAAAGTTTTTGAAAACCGTACCCCTAAAATATTTTTGAAAAATTACGACAAAAAAAATTGTTTCAAACACTGACGTGATGTCAGGAGCTTTTACGCGTATGCTCTATTATCCATTCTCCTATATTGGACACTCTTAATCGAATATACCATGGTAAATTTGATTAAGAGTATCCAATACAGGAGAATGGATAATAGAACATACGCGCAAAAGCTTCTGAACTCACATCAGTGCTTGAACCGATTTTTTTCATTTTCTAGTGATACGATCCTCACGAACTTTCTTATAAGTATTTGTGACGGCATTTAACAACTAATTACTAAGTTTCAGTTCGATCGTATCTGTATTGTTCGAAAACAAAATTTGTACTTTGGCCGATTATGCCCAGCAACAAACTTATCCGTCGCATTTGGATGCGCAACTTACCCTGAAAATTTCAAGACGCTATCTCTTTCCGTTAAGTTATCGTTGCAACGGTCACCCATCCAGCTACTGAACTCACCCAAAGCTGCTCGGATCTCCCACAATATAGATACCTAACGATATAGTTAGGTTTTGAAGCCTCTCGCAAAATTGCAGCGATATCGGACGGATAGTTTCTGAGATACTTTTTTTCAATTTTTTATTTCAAACTTTATGGTTATACGATCCTCACGAAATTTCGCAATGGCATTCTGCAATTACTATGTTTGAATTGGATCGGATTCGTATTTTTTGAGTTATTGAGGAATTAGCAACAAAATGGTTATAACTCCAAAAATGTTTGGCCTATTATGCCTATTAAATAACTCAAATGTCGCATTCAGATGCACAAACTACCATGAAAATTGCAAGTAGCTATCTCTTTATTGTACCAATCTATAATGATTAATTTTCTAATAATATGATCCACACGAAATTTCACATACGTCTTTTGTTCGTATTCTACAACTACTAGTATCAATTCGATCGGATCTGTATTGTTTGAAAACAAAATTAGTACTCGGAAACTGTTTGGCCGATTATGCCCATTAATGATTTCAACCGTAGCATTCGGATGCGCCTCCTACCTTGAACATTTCTAGTCGCTATCTCTTTCTGTTGGAAAGTTATCGTGGCAACTGCTGACCAGACAGATTCAAATTTGACCTCGAATTCTTCATCAGTGAGTCGAATTAAATCATTTCAGACCATTTTCGGCAAAAAAATCGAAAATTACAGATATTTGGCTGAAATGATAGCACGCTGTTCTCCAGAACATGCACAATAATGGAACGAATTTTAACGGGGGCATCAAAAAACATTCTCGTGGGATATTATCTAAAGGTGCAGCACGTGTAATGTTGAGTTCATCAAAACAGAGAAAGGAGATTAATTTGGTCCCTTAAATATCCTGTTAAATATTCATTAAGTGTCATCTTCTTGGTATGGGCACTTTCTCATCGACAAAGCTCTTTTATGAACGCATTGCGATGATTATCGTGGCCATGCAATTTCGGAATTTTGAATATCTTGTGCCTTTTTCACCTGCCACTCTCCTGGAAGGCCATATTTTGCGTATTTTACCCCGGCTATATATTATTAATTACATATTTTTATTACTCACAGCTGCCCGGTGAGCGTACGTCAGTTCATATGCCAGTGGTGTAAATATTCCACGTGAATTTTTGGAACATACAACTTTTAAATTTTAGAATGACATGAATCTCTTCTTAAGCTAATTGAGATTAGGACTTAGGAATGAAGCAACTTAATTCAATTATTACTAAATGCACATTTTCCAATGTCATCAAGCATATTAAACAAACGATTTAATCTGGATCCGATCGTGTTCAAATTTGGAACTTGGCTGGAAAGTTTGGGTTTGAAGCCTCTCGCAAAATATTGTTCAATGATTACCAACGATTTTTTAAAACATTCTAGTGATACGATCTTCGCGAACTAACCTGCGCATCGGCATTCCACAACTATTTACACTCTTAATTCGAATTTACCATGCTAAATTCGAATTAAGTGTCCAATACAGGAGAATGGACAACATAATTTACCATGGTAAATTCGATTAAGGGTGTCCAATACAGAAGAATGGACAATAGAACATACGCGCAAAAGCTTCTGACTTCACGTCAGTGCTTGAACCAATTTTTTTTTCGTGATTTTTTAAAAATTTTCTAGGGGTAAGGTTCTTAAAATTTTTTTTTCGTCATTTTTTTCAAATTTTCTACAAAATCTTACAAAATTCTTACAAAATTTTGAACACGTCTTTATGTTGATTTTCTACTACTAGTTACCAAGCACCAATTCGATCGAATATTTATTTTTTGAGTTATCAAGGAAATAATATTCCAGGTGGGTATGACTCGGAAACCGTAAGACCGATTATGCCTAAAAACGAACTCAACTCTCCCTTTCGGATACGCAACCTACCCTGAAAATTGCAAGTCCCTATCTCCTTTTGTTCGAAAGTTATCGAGGCAACATCTACTGAACTCACACAAGAATGCTCGAATCTCCAACAATATTTAACCAATCGTATTAAACCTTGAAAATTGGCAGTAGAGTTAGGTTATGAAAGCTCTTAAAAATTTCAGCAATTTCAAACGAATAGTTACTGATATATAGATTTTTTTTTCAATGATTTATTAAAAATTTTCTACAAATGCTATCCTCACCAAATTTTGCAAACATTTTCGCGTTGGCATTCTACAACTAATAACCATGTTTGAATTCAATCGGTTCAGTATTTTTCGAGTTAATGAGGAACAAAAAACCTCCAAATTTCAGAAAATTTCAGATGGCGGTAACTCTAAAACCGTTTGGCCGATTTTCAGTTCTCAAGTTATCGTGACAACAAAAATATTTTTTAATAATTTTTTTAAAATTTTCTAGCCATACGATTCAGACAAAATTTCACGAACGTGCTTAGGTTCATATTCTAAAACTACTCACCAAGTTTCAATTCGATCGGATTTATATTGGTTGGTATTATTACTCGAAAACCACTGGGCCGATTATGCCCATTAACGAACTTGTCCGTCGTATTGGAATGCGCCATCCACCCTGAAAATTTCAAGTCGCTAGCTCTTTTCGTTCTCAAGTTATCGTGGCAACGGACGGCCGGACGGCCGGCCGGACAGAATCAAATTTAACCTCGAAATCTTCATTGGGGAGTCGAACTTAATCGTTTGAGACCATTTTCGTCAAAAAATTCGATAGTTACAGACATTTGGACAAAATGATAACGCGATGTTCCCCAGAACATACGCGCAAAAACTGAAAAAAATATAAATTTTTGACACCCTGCATCTCTGAAACGAAGACCCGGAGGAAAAAATGGATGAGAATTTTTTTTATTTTGTTTTTTCATGAGAAATCTACAGTTTTCCGTTGATACGCTTATTTAGGAACACCCTGTATATCGATACACGAACAAGTGCGCTTAAGCTTTATAAAATTTTGATGTTAAACATTTCACAATATCTTTTTTGAATATAGCAGTTAATATGATTTGGATTTTCAACGAGTATCGCCCAGTTATATCCATGGGTTAACTATTTATTTCAGAAACAAATAACGTTCCATTCATACGTATGTAGAGGACCAGCCCGTTTCAACATAATTCGCTCACATTCGTTCGCTTAGAACGTGAATTCTTTCAACAGGAACTGTCTTACTGCTATTTTCTATTCCGCTTTTGATATTTGCGAGACTACCACTCCAATCGCTTCAAAATCTTGTGCGATCAGAACGATTGGCGAGTAGTGTAGGTAAGTATGTTGATGTACTCCGTTGACCCCAACAGCGATACGAACTCACAACGTATTACGTCTGAAATTGGCATCACTCTGGTTCTTCTTCCGCAGAGATAGTCTTGAACCTTGGTAATGGCCTTCACTGTCGTTTCTTTACCCATGATCTCGCATTTGCGGGTCAAGCAATAGGAAATGCGAAGTATTGTCTTCACTTAACTTTTGATTTATACTTACTTATATATTTACAATAAAGCGATACTTCGACTTAGTGAGCGGCCGATAAAATACCGCTATAATGTGTAAATATACCGTATACACTATACAGGGTGCTTCAGAATAAGATGCTACTCCTTAAGGCTGGTTTTCCTGTCACGCTGACGGTCGGCGCTGATGGGTCAATATGTATGTAGCTATAGGTAGCGTTTTCGAGTCACGCAGCGCTGACGGCCGTCAGCGCTGAGCTATATACGCGCACGTACGCGCCGGCGCGTCGGTGCCGCTGACTAGCTGGCGCCGACAATCCTCCACACTCAGTGAGCCAGAGACAATAGCATCCTTCTATTTCTCAATGTGATCAGCGTGATGCTAAAAGGATACGAGCTGACCGATCAGCGCTGACCGTCAGCGCTGACCGTCAGCGTGACAGGAAAACCAGCCTAAGGGTGTGAATCCTTAGGTGAAATTAAGAAAGAAAGTTCCAATATACTTATTTCCTAAACCTCTTATCTTTTGGGATACAGGGTGTTGAAGTTTCAAGAAAAAAATAACTTCATAGACATTTGGCACACATCCTAAAAGCATCAAAGGCCATTTTTGATGCGTAAGATTTAAAAACTGTTCATCCTTTGACATGCGTACAGGATGTCGACTAGATTGGAAAAATATTATGCACGCCTCTGTATACAGGTTTTTATTTTATAGGAAACAATTCGTCGGACGAAAATATATATACAATTTACCTTTAAATGAATGAGGATTTTAATAATAATTTTTCTCTTGAGAAAGAGCAGCGGAGTACATAATTTTTTTCCAAAAATATTCAGTCCACATCCTGTACGGATATCACAGGATGGAAAATGAAAAAATCTTTCTCATCAAAAAATTGCCATGGACGCATTTAGGGCAAGCGCCAAATGTCATGAGAATATCTATGCATAGTTATTGAAGTTATGATATAAAAACTCTTTTTCGCGCGTATGTTCTAAGGAACATCGCGTTATCATTTTGCCAAATGTCTGTAATTTTCAAATTTCGATTAAATTCAAACATGGTTATTAGTTGTAGAACACCATAACGAAAATTCTTGCGAAATTTCGTGAGGATCATATGACTAGAAAATTTTTAAAAAATCATTGGAAATTATTGGAAAAAAATTCATCGTTGAAATTTTGCGAGAGCCATTATAACCTAACTCTACTGCCCAGTTCCAAGTTTGAACACGATCGGATATATATTGTTGGAGATTCGAACAGCCTTGTGTGAGCTCAGTAGATGGATGCGTGACCGTTGCCTCGATAACTTTCGAACGAAACGAGATAGGGACTTGGAAATTTTCAGGGTATGTTGCGTATACGAATGGGAGAGTTAAGTTCGTTTACGTGCATAATCGATCCAACGGTTCCGGAGTTATACCCACCTGGAATATTATTCACAAGATAACTCAAAAAATATAGTCTCGGTCGAATTGAAGCTTGGTACCCAATTAGTTGTAGAATATCGATATAAAAATATGTTTGAAATTTTGTAAGAACCGTACCCCTAGAAAATTTCAAAAAAATTACGAAAAAAAAAATTGTTTCAAGCACTGACGTGAAGTCAGGAGCTTTTGCGCGTATGTTCTATTGTCCATTCTCCTGTATTGGACCCTCTTAATCGAATTTACCATGGTAAATTCGTTTAAGAGTGTCCAAACCCTTAATCGAATTGGGCACTCTTGAAAGAATTTACCATGGTAAATTCGAATAAGAGTTTGGACACTCTTAAGAGTGCCCAATACAGGAGAATTGACGCTCTTAATCGAATTTACCATAGTAAATTCTTTTAACAGTGTCCAATACAGGAGAATGGACAATAGAACATACGCGCAAAAGATCCTGACTTCACGCCAGTGCTTGAACACATTTTTTCATGTAACTTTAACACCCTATAGTTCAAGAGTTAAGAAGGTTAGGACATAAGTTTATTGGAAGTTTTTTCATTAAAATCACCTAAGGATTCACACCCTTAAGGATCAACATCTCATTCTTAAACCCCTTGTATAATATTTCCTCTGGAATTTAATTTATTTATACAGGGCGAGTCAGTTGTTTGTAGCAGGACTTCAATCTCAGATAAATTGCTATTTTTCAGCATAAAAGTTTCCATAAACATATGTCGTAAGACACCCCATTAATGAGGTAAAGGGTGTTAAATTTGGAGAAAATAATTGATTTTTTTGCAAAAATTCCAAAGCAGCTAAAGACATTCCGATAAAACTCAGACTAGCCATAGTTCTCGGTGAAAGTAAGCTTCCAATATTTCTAACTTGTTTCAAACATTTTCAGTGGCGTAGATAGGAGGTCATTAGATATAACAACTCCCCCAACTTGAACGCCACTGACATTTTTGCAAATTTTTTGACGGGGTTGAAATTCTTGAACATTTTTCTTTGAAAATTGTACACCTTGTCGAAGGCTTTAAACTTCACCATTTTCGAGAAAATCGTCCCCAAGAATTTTAAGATCAGATTTTGTTGATATTGTTCTATGGAAGAATGACGGAAAAATGCAGAGGCAACTAGGGGTCGACAAGACAAGAATTCTTGTCTTGATAACAACTTCTTCTCTTGTCTTGAGATAAAGTCAATAAATTTAAAAAAATCTTGTCTTGACGTTTTCTTGACGTTTTATAACTTGTCTTGACTCAAGAAATTTCAAGATCTTGAAATTTCTTGAGTAACCGGTGATTCCCCGGTGAACTTCCCCGATCTTTTTTTGTTTTCTGACGAACTCAAATGACATCGTGCAGTTGCTCGCCTTACACTGTTTAGTTAAGTGAGGTTATTATTACAAGGTGGTAGTCATAGAGAAATAGAAGAAATATTCTATGGTGTCTGGTGGTAGTCTTATTTCACCATGAGTGACAGTGACTATTCAGTTAATTGAGTACGTCTGCTGAGCCATTTGGCTCCTATTCTGGCTCAAAATATTTACCAACAAGCAATAGACAGAAAGGTAATCATTACGGTTTTAATAAATATATAACATGATGAGTGAGATAATGCGACTACGACTAGTGCCTTTGAGCATTGTCCTTTGAGAATGACAAAACGGAATCTGAAACCGTAGCCGTATGCGGTAGCGGAAGGAAAAATCAGAAGCGTTCAGAAGCGTTTAGGATAGTGGTAGGTACTAGTGACAATACTGACCGAAAGAAATTCTGTGATGTTTTCGAAATTGCGATGGACATCAGTACCAACGGCAAAAACAAAAAAGATAAATTAGCCACATGTTTACCATGTTTTCACAAAAATAACAAGTATTTACCTGAAAATTATAAATTCCAGGTTCAAAGTAAAGAAAATGTAATTTGAGATTTATTATAATAGTTTGTATAATACTCACTTTTGTGCACGTCGCACGTTACAGAGCCGTTAATAATATTTACCAGAGAAATACAAAAATCTCTGCCAAATTATGGGCACAAAGTTACCACATTTTTGTTTAGTACCTCCGCATCACAATAGTGAAAAGTGCATGTATTGTATCGGAATTGTTTTTTTTTTACCTAAAATGGCTTCAAATGATCTAAATTGTACAAAAACATCATTTGAGCAAACAAAATTTTGTGTCCAAGTGTCTGGGTGTATGAGTGTGTTGATGTTATATTTACTCGAAATGCTCGTATTGTTATTGAGCAATATCCCACCACTAATAAAGGGGGAGGGGGGATAATATACAGAAAAAATCGCTTTATTAATTAAAAACTTGATAAAACCTTTATTTTCTCAATTTTATTTATTTTTGTAAAGGAAAAATATAATTTTATATTTTTCAATCCTTATGTTAAATAACGGAAAGGCTATTTTCAAGAGCAGTTTTAACAATAACAAAGCCAAGGAATCAGCTAGGTGTTGACTCCATAAGAAGTCCTATGTGCCTTAGTTCATGACTCATGAATTCCGACTTAAATTTAATATTAAGTTTGATATTTTTCAAAATCTAGTTTTCAATTTTAGTTTAAACAGAATTATGATTTATTATTCTTTAATAATATATTACTGAATCGTTCTAGCAAAAAATGTGTTATCTTTTTCAAAAATAAATAAGTTTTTGCGTTTTCATTGCTAGTCAAGGTATTTCAAGATTTCTTGTTTTCTTGACAAGAAATCTTGGTATTGACATACAATTTTCTGTCCTGTCTTGAAATCCAATATTAATTCTTGTCTTGATCTTGTCTTGAAATCAAGACAAGATCTTGACATTTTCAAGAACTTGGTAACCCCTAGAGGCAGCGAATATGGGAGAACTTAATAAGGTAAGTAAGGCAACATAGTCAAACACACCTTCGAATTTTTTATATTTCCATTTTTCATGATTGCTCTACAAGAAGAATTGTTCAGTTATTCTGCCATGAAACAATCGCTCAAAAATAAATGTTTGAAGCCGATTTTTTTCTAAAAGCATGGGGTTTAGAGCCTTTGATCAATAGTATAATGTTTGAAGAAAATTCCAAATCAGTCGAAATATTGGCAAAAATGTCAGTGGCGTTCAAGTTGGGGGAGCTGTAATATCGAATGACCTCCTATCTACGCCACTGAAAATGAAACATGTGAGAAATATTTGAAGTTAACCTCACTGCTCACCTGAACAGCGTGCCATTAATTAAAGTTAGTCGTATTGCTATCATGTACAATTTTTTTTCAAATGGTTCGCGGATGTTGAATGTGAAGTTATTTCTGTAATGTTAGTATATTCTCTTCTTCAACGATCTTCCGGTTTTACCAATATATACATTGCATCATTACAAATTAATTTGTAAAATTCAGATTCTAGAGTAACATATTATTCAAACCGTGGGATTTAGCTTGAAATCAATCTTAAAACAATATAATATATGTATTCTTTTGATTGAGAGCTTTATATGTGTAAGCAGAGGTTAGTGTAACGGGGTACCAATGGTACCATACAATTCGACGTATGATACAAGAGCTTAGGGAAAAACCTCAGCAACAAAACTCTCCTCGTGAGTGTTGTGATTTGTAAAATTGAGGTTTCTCCAAGGTACCCGAAACTCATTTTGAAAAATGAAAAGACAAGAAAAGGAAAACAAACAAATTAAAAATAACACATAACCTCTCAAAAGTCCCCTCTCACAAATATACTCCTCCGTAGCGGCATGAATCTCTTTAAAAAGAATCGCCTCCGCTAGTTTTCAAAGATATTCACTCTTGTTTTTGAAAATCCCTTCAATATTTGAAGGAAAATGTCTCTTTCAAAACCAGGTCTGGCCAATCCAAAAAATTGAATCGTTCGAGATCTATAACATTACAATACCATTTGTAGTTAATATCTTCCTTAGGCTTGTATATTGTTTGAATGTTAACCAACGTTGTATCATGATTCTACGATAACTTTAAAATATGACATAAGTCCATATAATTTACTTGAAATAGGCATTCTGGACCATTATCCTTAATAAACGAATAAAAAATAAAACCATCATGGAACGAATCTGCAAAGTCAATTGGTACCATAAAGTATTAACGATGGTGAAATGAATAATAGCGGTAAGTAAACAGAATAGATCTGCCCAAGAACTGTAACTGTAAAATATACGAATTTTACCTGCACATTTTGTACTCAAGGTTTATGTGCAAAGTTTAAAAGCGACTATACTTTTGTCGCCAATTCCTTTGTCCATGTTGGACGTTCTGTCATTCGCTAGAATATTGAGCAGAACAGATTATCTGAGAAAGTTCACAATTCTACGATACCAAACCACACGAGGTACCTGAAAGGATTGTAGAAAGGGTGAGAGCAGCATTTAGATTTTTAACTGAAGAATGTAAACCGTTTGAAAAAAAAATGAATTGATTTTTATTTATTAGTTCAACGCAACATATTTGAACACAAAAATAAAATGTACAGAATTGTTGTGATCTTTAGAATAGTTTCTCAATTTCAACAGGTAATTAATTTCACCATTGTCTTCCAAGTAATCGCAAAGATTTTCAAACATTCCTATTTTTTTCCTGATGTAGTTACATCATTTTTGTGTATTTTTAAAAAGTAAAACATCGAAAATTTTGATAAAGGTAAAATTTACTCCCAACGAGTGCTGTGACTACGTGGATACTCACTCTTTGATTACAACAATATTAATGAATTCTCTAAAATTAGTGGTACCTGATTTGAAAAAAAATACTTAGGTAGAACGTATACCTACCTGCTTTTTTATTTCCTAGACGCACTAGAATTCAAAAGATACAAATGTTATCTTCTTTATGATCAATTATGCTTAAACCATTCACTCACTATCAATTTGTATAATTTGATGTTTGAAAAGAATTTTCAATTAAAGTTTCAAAATATACGATCCATGTTTTTTAAATGCAAACATGTCATTTGATAACCCATTCAAAGGGACTTTCAGTCTTCTATTCATCATACGTACATTTGGAAATTATTTTGTACATGGTGAGCCAGAAAATAGGAATTTTGAAATAGTTCTTTCTCCTTCAGAGTTAATTAAATAATTGTAATAGATGCTAATATATGAAGCAGAAGAAACGTTTTGATTGTGATTTGGGCCCTGTAGCTGAGTACATAAGGGTTAGAACAACGTTATATCAAGCCACTGAAGACTTTCTTTTTGAGATAAACAATTTTTTGTATAAGCATATTATGTCATATCTATTGTTCAAGTAATGATGTCAACATAATTTTTGTTCAATTAAAAAATATTTTTTTTTTCTTATTGACGTAGACTTGTATGTTATGTCACGTGAGAAAATTTCACAGATATTGAATGATTCGTGTTTTTGTCAAATTTCCGTTCCGACACAGACTTTATCGTTCAAAAATAGTTTTTATTGGTTTATTTTTTTTCCTGTAATAGAAAATGTGTTGTTTAAAACAATATTAACTATTGAATAATTTTAATAAATTTGTTTATTGGTTGCATCTATGTTCACTGGATTTGAATAAAGTTCAAGTTTATTATTAAAACTTTACCAACGTTCAGGGGCCATTTAGGAGCCGTTGACAAAAATAATGATGAAATATATATATTAACTGAGAAATGTGAAATACTACTTAAATACTAACTACGCTGGGAATGTGGAGCACTGCTCAACAGGATAACAAAAGTTACATCGAAGAGGAAGAAAAAATATCTATTGACCATAGTTAATAATATTTAATGTCCACTCTAACCTCACAGTTAAGAGATCATAATATGACTTCTGGATTTAAATATCCAACAAATAGAACACATTCATTATATAATCATAATATTATATTCGTATTATTTAAATTAAAATTTGAAACTAGATAAGAAGTGTGTCACATTTATCAGTTTTCAAATATTTCATCATAATTTTTGTCATTGCAGTTTTCATAAATGACTGGATCAATTACATTAATAAAATCCCAATTTCCCGAAAAACTTTTCTTTATTTTAATAAATTTCGTACATAATGGCCTGTTTCACCAAAAAGAAAATCATTTAAATTTCAATGATGAGAGGTTACGGAGATAGGAACCAGCGACAAGATGAAGTTTACAACAAATATCCCGATGGAGCTATAATATGATCAACTGTGAGCAAAGAGGAAGCATAATCCTGAAGTCTTGGTATTATTGGTGGCAATTATAACAAAGGTCTTCTAGCCATAACGGAAGAAATTTAATTGATCAATGTATCAATATCAAGTAATTCATGAACGGTAATCATTCAATTTTCAAGAGAGTTATAAGCAAAAAAAGAAAAAATATATTTCAAGGTTTTCTGGCGTGAATTTTTGCACATTTATCTAAATTGTAACTTCAAACAAGTTTACTTAAAACTTTTCATATAAAAAGTTCGTATTTTCCGAGATAATAAAAATTTTTGTTTAAAAATGGCGATTTCCGCTCAAACCAGAAGTCATAGTTGGACGAGTTTCATATCATTTTTCATAATTTCTGATGAACCAACATTTTGTAAGAAATGAAATTCGGAAATATTGATAGAAAAGAAAAGTCCCTCTTGGTGCAGAGTTACTATAGGAAGCACTGTATAATATAGAGTGATATTGGATCATTTAATTTCAGTTGCGATACTGATAAGAGAGAACATCGTCAGTTCCCGATGGAAATAAACATTGGAGGTAGTCAAATGAATTACTGAAATCTGATTACGATGTTCTTGCGTCTCGACAAAATGGAAATGAATGAGCTAACTAAAGGAGAAGGACACCTTTATTTCGAATTCCCCAACACAATCGTGGTGGAATAATGAATTTCTGTTTTTTTCAGGAAAGAATTTCTACACACTGTAAAGTACAAGGTCAATAGCCAAGAAAGAACAAGACTGCATTTTTACAATGGCAATGACCGCTTCACCTTGGTTTGGACCATTACCCAGAACATTTGGCAACTATTTGCGAATTACCCGACTCGCTTTACTGCCGAAATAATTTAAGTCATGGTAGAGGTTTCCATTAGGTACAGTTCTGGTATTTTTTCATGGGCACGCTCATAAATCACCCTTTTATAATATTCTTCTTTTGTATGTCTTATGAACTGATCGGAATGTGACATTTGCCACGAGCATTTAATTATTGGCCTTAAGTATATGTATTCGTCTAGTAACTGATTGTGGAAGATTGACATATACATATCTCGAATTTTATGTCCACGCACCTTGGTTAATTCTTGCTTGATTCCCTTCATTTAACAATTTCAACCCCTTGTCGTGGACCTACTATCTTCCAATGAGCAGACGAACATGCTGAAATTATGATACTTTAAGAAGAAAATTAAATCAAAACTTATTTTGGAGGCGATTGTTTTCGAGAATAAATTGAAAAAAAAATCTACTTAAACATGTGAGGAAATCAGCATACAAACCTGGAATCGAATGATGATTATATGGACCTTTGTATTATAAAATGAAAACTTAATTACATAATATGTACCTAATTAAGTTAAGTCTTGCGTCGTATTTTAAAAATTTTCAGTTCCAAACCGGAACGCGGGGCTCCTAATTAACCATTTTGGAACTGGAATATGCTTTCCAAACATACATATTATGCATGTTCCAGTTCCAAAGTGGTTGTTTTGGCGGGATGATCACGTTTCCCCGCGTTTTAAAATACGTAAGACGTAAGACTTTCAGATGAAGTTTATTAATTGTTATTTGTGTGTTATTTTCGGCGCTCTTGTTCCTCGGAACATGGTGCTTATCAATTTGCCCAAATATCTGTAATTTTCGAATTTTTGGCTGAAAATGGTCTCAAAAATTTTGGTTCGACTTACTGATCAACAATCCGTGGTGAAAATCAATTCTGTCCGTCCGTTAACATGATAACTCTCAAACGGAATGAGCAGTTGACAGTTGAAAATTCAAAAGCAGGTTTGCGAGATAAATATCTCGGTTAAGTTCGTTATTAAGGCAAAATCAGCCTGGTGGTTTTGCGAGTAACGGAAAAAAAAATTTTTACATTACAAATTTCTAATTTTTTTCAAATTTCTAATTCCATTTTTTTTAAGATTCGCCTCATAAGAATCAACTGATATCATTCTCAACTCTATCATACTAATACTTCCGGAGACATGATTCCTCAAAATTTCAATATTTAATCGTAATTTTATGATTTCATATTCTATTCTATTCATATTCTATTTCGACCATTCAGTAGAGATGTCGCACATAAATCCACTTTTGCACACATAGTCAGTCCAAATTAGCTAAAGCAAGAGTGGCCCAACCCACTTCTGCATTGTACCATGTACAATATCCTAGGGGTCACGTGAAACCAAATAAATTAAAAACTAAAAAATCGGCAGTCCAAAAATTTCTTTTGCTTTTTTCTCTATAATGACTATTTTGGGCTTGAGCCACTTTTGCTCTGAGCGACTGATTTGCTGATGTATGTAAATCCAACATATGAGGTGAGTTATAGACCTACATTTTGAATTTGATTTTTGGCGCTCTTGTTTATGAAGCAGTTCTAACATAAGAATCTACTGATATCATTCCCAACTCTGAGAAACCAATACTTTCGGAGATATGATTTGTCAATGTTCAACAATTACTCGCTAGTAGTTTGACAAGAGCACCAAAGCCCCTGTTCACAGAGCTTTCCCACATTTTTGGCGCTCTTGTTGAAGGACTAATCTGATAAATGGAAATTGTGTTGTGTGCACTTGACTATCCGTGGTGATCGGTTTATCCGAGAATCTTGCAGTTGTGGGACACCGGGGATACACTTGACACTTTTATTTGGAAAGTTTCATAACTGGACTTTGGGTACATAGCAAAACTGCTGAGCGTAAGTCTCCACATCGATAGTGTGCCAGGGGCTTGCTTGCTGCTCGTTGTGGAGAAGATATTGAACAATGAACACAAGCATTTTCAAGTTCGTCTTCGCAGTATAATCAAGCTATCTAGAAGTCAACAGGAATTTTCGGAAAAAATATCCCTACTAACAAGCATGATCTGCAATGATGAGTTTTTGTTCTCTTTCGTGTGGATACGGATCAATTTCTTTCGAAACAAGAACATCTAGAAGGCACTTTTACCGGTGACAGTATATCAATGAAAAAATTGCACATTCAATTTCAAAATTACTAGAGAAATATACAGATTCTGAAAAGAAACTATGGTTTATGCAGTGCTCGTGTAACTAACAATCTTTCTTTTCGTGTTTGCATGCCAGTAGACTATCCAGATAGACTGTAAAAAGAATGAAACCAAGAATAGTTACCTGCGGGACTCCACATTTCATACATTTGGTGATTTTGATTCATCAATTTTGGGACAATAATGCATGCACATGACGAAAATATAAAAATTGGTTCAAGCACTGGAGTGAAGTCAAGAGCTTTTGCGCTCATGTTCTATTTTCTATTCAGCTCTATTGAACACTCTAAATCGAATCTACTATCGATATATAGACCGTGTTGCAAATCGCAATCTTCCGTTCAAAAGTTATTGTGACAACGGTCACCCATCCAGCTACTGAACTCGCTCAATGCTGCTCGGATCTCCAACAATATCGATCCAATCGTGTTCACATTTTTAACATGGCGGTTAGTTTCTGAGATATAGAATTTTTTTCAAAGATTTTCAATGATTTTTCAAAAATTTTCTAGTGATACGGTCCCCACCAAATATTGTAAAAATTTGCGCGTCGGCTTTCTACAATTAATTACCATGTTTGAATTGGATTAGTAACATATTTTTTGAGTAAAGGAGGAAATGAAAACAAGATTGCAGATAGGTAACTACAGAACTGATTAGCCGATTATGCCTATTAACGAAGACAAATGTTTCATTCGGATGTTCAACCTACCCTGAAAATTGCAAGTCGCTATCTCTTTCCGTTCTCAAGTTAACGTGAGATGAATAATATTTTTTAATAATGTTTTTAAAATTTTCTAGTGATACGATTCTCACAAAATTGCACATAAGTATTTAAGTCTACTCACCAAGTTTCAATTCGATCGGATCTGTATTGGTCGAAAACAAAATTATTACTAGGAAACCGTTAGGTCGATTATGCCCATTAACAAACTTGTCCGTCGTATTGGGACGCGCCACCTACCCTAAAAATTTCAATAGCTATCTCTTTCCGTTCTCAAGTTATCGTGGCAACGGCCGGACGATCGGCCGGACAGAATCAAATTTGACCTCGAATTCTTCATCAGGGAGTCGAACCCAATCGTTTGAGACCATAATCCTTCTCAGACAGATTTTCTATAGGCACCCTCTCCCTGTGACGGCCCTGTACTGGGTAGCACATTTTAGACAACATATATTGATTTTGCTTGCAAAAATACCACTGAATGCCTAATCTCAAACTTGTATCTTCAACATGTCAAATAATAGGGAAAAACCCGATATTGGAGATCATCTTCAGGGGGCTCTATAGCTCCCTTGAGAAGCATTTTCGGATCCATATTCATGAAAACTTTTTTCTTATATCAACTGAAGGGGTCGCTTCCAAAAATATTTAAACGACTTTCACGGACACTCTGTACAAATTTTATATATTTTTAACGATATAAAACCACAAGGTCACCAATGGGCGGATTTTGCCCATTCACGAACCAGCCGGACTAGGATACTTTGACATCGAACCAAACCTGTAAATCATACTTCAAACCGATCGAAACTGATATTTGGAAATATTTCAACCTCAAACTACTTTGGAAATTTTCTCGTCTCTAATAAGTTCCTTCTTTCGAAAGATATCGTATTTACGAACGGATGTACAGAACCGAATTTGAAAACGGAATCTTAATCAGTAAGTCAAATGGAATCGTTCAAGATTCCTTTCCGAAATATTGCATGAAGTTGAGTATGAATAAAGAAGTGTTAATGGATGACCAAATTCATTGGGCATCAACTGAATTCAAATTTTATAATGAAGTAATTACAAAAATACAAAGCTGATCGAGCTGAAATCTGGCAATCCATTGTATAATGGCTGCAATGGCGGATTGAAGTAATTTCAGCGGAATCTTTATAACGAAAAGAAAATAATTATTTTCTAGTTATCAGATCCTCACCTTCCGTGAGGACCGTTTGGACGAGTATGCCCATCAACGAACATAACCGTCGTTTTTGGAAGTGCAACCTACCCTAAAAATTGCATGTCGCTATGGCTAACCGTTATAAAGATATTGTGGCAACGGACTGCCGGCCGGACAGGATCGAATTTGACCTGGAATTCTTCATCACTGAGTCGCACCTAATCGTTTGAGACCATTTTCGAAAAAAATTAGAAAATTACAAATATTTGGGTGTAATGATAGCACGTAGTTCCCTCGAACATGTGCGCACACATTTTGAGATGTAGACAAAAATAGCGATTGTATATCAGGGCGAAGAAACAATAGACCTATATCTGACTGAATCTGCTCCACTTTTCATAAGCAACCAGAAAAGATACCTGGCAAACAGGAATAGCTATTTATGTAGCTAATCAGTTACGAAATGTCTAATATGACATTTTGTAAATAAATACCTAAGCAAGAATGCACGGTTTTTATTAACTTTCACGAAATGAGTAATTCAAGTTCTGAAGAGCTGCCAAACGATGTTGAAAAGGCAGAAGTAATACTCTTTTATCAGTAATTCCCAAAAAGTCAACGGCAGTTTATGATTTGGCTTTCGAAAAATTTATAACTTGATGTGATGAGAAGAAGATAAAACATATTGATGAGAAAGAAAGTCTTGCATATTTTGAGGGTAAGAAAGATCTACTAAGTATCCACACTATGGACACTTTACTCAATGTTATGATCTGAACTAAATCTAAACAAGAATATTGATTTGAAAAATTGGTTCAAGACCTGTGGACAGGAGCTTTGGCGCTCTTGTTCAAACTTAAACAAATCATATCTCCGAAAGTATTGATATCTCAGATTTGGGAATGATATCAATGGATTCTCACGATAGAACTGCATCATGAAGGAAATTAAATTCAAATAAAAGTTTATTTATCAATCATAAATGAGCAATCATCAATGCTTTAATGCTTAAAGAATTATCATTTGAAAAAAATAACAATCTGCAATCTTCAATGCTTTAATGCTTCAAGAATTGTGATTAAAAAAAACAACAGTCCCAAAAATCATTAATCCGAAACCACCAGACCGTTTCTACCCGCAATAGCGAACTTATCCGAGATATTCATTCCTTAAATATACTCTGAAAATTATATTCCAGTTTTGTTTTTACTGGAGATATTCTGAACCCAATTTTATTAACTTCTATTAACTATATATTTCCATCATCATATGGATTATCCAATAGCTGAGATTGTATCATGGTTCATTTTGCATTCAATCATCCTTTGTTTTCTAGAACAGGAGGTATTTTATATCAAGAATTTTGAATAGAACTAGAAATAAATATGACATTATATACTCAGTTTTAAATCTCTTATCTGTAGACAGAGACAATACCTTCTATTTCTCTATGAGATGACAATCACAGAACACTAATATATGACAAAAACTACACAAAGAATATATCTTACCTAGGGTATATTCTGTGTGATATTTATGAACACGGAACAAATTCATATTTACGATGACAGCATTCTGTGAAATCACAGAATTACGATTTAAGGTTGAAATTTTTAAAAACCATATCTCAGAAAGTATCAGCTTGTTAGAGTTGAAAATTAGATCAGTAGTTTCTAATGATAAAATTGCATCTTAAAAAAATTGAACTTGAAATTTGTAATTTAAAAAAAATATTTTTTTTTCGTTACTCCGAAACCATCTGGACGATTTTGCCCAATAACGAACTTAGCCGAGATATTTATCTCCTAAATCTACCCTGAAAATTCCAACTGTCTAGCTCCTTCCGTTCGAGAGTTATCGTGGTTACGGCCGGCCGGACAGAATCGATTTTGACCCTGGATTCTTGAGCAGTGAGTCGAACCAAATCGTTTAAGACCATTTACAGACAAAAATTCCAATATAACAGACATTTGCGCAAATTGATAAGCACTCTGTTCCGAGGAACAAGAGCGCCAAAAGGCCCAAAAATACCAATACAACAAATTCAAATTTGATAGCGCATATATAAAGGTATTTGGACGGCTACAGTGCTAAGAAGTCAAAAGTTTTTACGATAGAAGATTGTCGTCGGGAATTAATTTAAACAATTGCAATAATTGTTTTATCAATATTTATAATCATATATTTATAATATATGTTCTTATCTTCTGTTATAGCAGTTAACTAAATGGAATTTTTTGTCACTAATTTCCAAATCCATTTTTCGTCACCAGTTGCATAATATTTCACTTTGTACAACTAGTTACACAATGTAAGACATTTCATAATCAGTTCTAAGAAGTGTCACTTTATATGTCAAAATTTTAAAAAATTTTATATTCGATAATATAACTGCTGAATCCGGTTAGACTGATGAGAATTGAAAATCAAGGTCGAAATTATTGTTTTAAATTTTTCAAAATATATTAATCGGACCGATGAAATTGTAAGAATTATTACTAACTGAATTCAGATTGCTGAATAAGGACATTTTAGAATGAGCTTATGATTGAGGTAACTCAAATGTCCGATATTCATCAACACAAAAAATCTATCTCCTCCTTTTTTTCGAAACAGATTCAAATCAACAAAAGGTAAAATTCGATATTCGAATATCCAGTTTCGGTGATATTTTTTCAAACTGCCAAATTGTAAACGTTCCATAGCTATTTACAATAGAACAGGTAATTCCTGATTCAGTTCTTTTTTGTGTATTTTAAGTATTCGGGAACTTGCATAAAACGACCAAACTCAGAGTAAAAAATTCTTCATTTCAAAATCAGATAAGAGTATAAAATCGGGGCGGGATAAGGATGTGGGATCTAAGATTCTTTTTCTCTACCTCACTTCCGCCGTTGACCCGAATTTCATCTGCTTCCAATCTCGTGCACCCTTGTCCGAAGGAGTCAAATCACAGGCACGGTGCATCCACCTTTGTTCTTCTGTCCGCCTAGCCAGATGTTAGATTATAATATGAATTCTTAAATGACCCAGATTTGATGTAACGGGGGTTTTGGGTTAAAGGACCAACCCTTTCATCCTTATAAAAAATCAAGATAAATGCAGAGTCCTCATTAGTAGGAAGACGAACAACGAAGGTAAAAAAGAGAGACAGGTGCTGAACGTCATTTCTGAAATATGACGGTAGCTCTTGAAAATGAGGTTGGATTGAATGAACCGAAACGGCTCAATATTGAAGATACACCCTCCCCGAGTGCTTAAGCAGGTATGCAGGAGGTGTACCGTTATCTTTTCCCAACTAATTCAGGTTAGGGTTTAGGGTTCTTAAGCTCAAAAAATTGAATTTGATCACAATAAGAAATAATGTATGGGCCAAACAAGACAATATTTAAATAGTCGAATAAAACAACACAAGTATGACGTAAAACATGTTAAAATAAAGATAAAACAGCACTTTGTTCCACTTATTTTAATTAGTATATAGTTGATTTTGACGGGGTCGGAATTTGTGGAAGGAAAAAACTTATAAAAAAAAATTCTAGAAATGGTTTTATTAGGATATTTGAGTCAATGAATTATACAACTGATACGGAACATTTGGCTAAGCATTACAATTCTATTATGTATTTCTAAATATGAAGATCAGAAAAAGATAAAATATACTTAACTAGCTAACCCAGCGAACTCTGTTCCGCCTTAGAGGCAATAAATAAGCAGAATTTAGATTTTATTATACATGTTTGTCATAAAATATAGATATTGTATATTCACCGTTTCAATACAATCACTTTTTTTTTGTCTCAATAATAGAACGTTACTTGGACGTAGTTAAGCAGAAAGAATCCAACCCACAAATCGTTGTTTAGGAATTTCAAAGAAAAAGAGCACCCTGTACTGTAATGGTTTATTTTCAACGATGTACGTCTCGAAAATATATTCTTTAACACAAATGAATGAAATTGTACGATGATGACGTGAAAAATAGCAAGTTGAAATTGACGTTAAATAAACACCCTGTATGAAGATTTTGAACAAATACATTATGAGAATCCATCCAAGGTACCTTAGTTAATGCTCTGTTTGTGACAAAAATCACTTCAATCGCGTCCAATTGTGCAATGATAAAAAGAACAGTAGGTAAACTACCGGGGTCCTAGGACATTTCAAGGCCACCAAAACCATGGTAGTTCCTGGTACACTTCAAGGTCACCCAAATGGAACCTAACCCAAGTGGGTAGGCAACCAAAAATTAATGTAGTAAACGTGTGACGTCATTGCAGGTGACCTTGGGCTGGTAGATCAGGCCTAGCCAGGCTTGCGCAGGTTAATTTTGCGAGAGAAGTGAAAAAAATTTTTTTTCGGACTTAGAAAAATTTCGAGAATTTCGGACTTAGAAAAATTTCGTAAAGTTCGGACTTAAAAAAATTTCGTAGGTTAATTTTGCGAGAGAAGTGAAAAAAATTTTTTTTCGAACTTAAAAAATTCCAGACTTAAAAAAATTTCGTTAAGTTCGGACTTGGAAAAATTTCGACAAGTTCGGATTTCAAATCGAATAAAACGATGATTAATTTTGTGAGAATTGTGAAAAAAAAATATATTTTTGAAAATTCTTTATGTTGGACTTGGAAAAACTTTGAAAGGAACAATTTTAGCTACTATAAACCTTAGATATCCTTATGGGAAATTACATGTTGAAATAAGTGAACTTGAACTAGAATTCTGGGAGGAAATAAACCAAGACAATTATAATATTTGTTTTTTATTGACAAGCCAATCGTATAGTATATTTATATTTTCGAGTGCATATGTGAGTTCATTCTTTACATGATTTCTACAGGTATATAGTAATCATAGTTGGTGGTCCAATCCAAACCATGGATATTGTGTAATATACAAGTACGAACTTGTCAGGTAATAAGAATTCTTAAATTACAAATGGTAGTACAACAAACTGGTTTATAAGTACAAATGGGTTGTATGTAAATATATTAACAAAAAAAAAGATTACAAATTGTATATATTATACACAAGCAGTTAGTTTAGGTAACGTACTTGACCTGAGGTAGAAATGTGCTAGAACAAATGATTAATGCATATATTAAATAGGGGAGATTCTGAGGCTGCATTCACAGAATTATATTATACGCAAGTAGTTAGTTCAGGTAACGTACTTGACAGGAGGTAGAAATGTGCCAGTATAAGTGACAGCGACCAACGACACAAGAATAAGAGTACAAAAGGGAGGCACAGTAATGATACTATGAAGAGTTTAAGATCCCGATTGAAGATTTCAGGGAAAAAAAAGGTTCTGCCTATAAAGGAAGAAAGGAAACAGCTCGTAACAGAGTACATAGGGAAGATTCTGAGGCTGCATTCATGTTAAAAAAAAAAATATATATGTATTAGGAAGATTATCGATAAGTATTATGTTATATACAAGTAGTTATTTTAGGAAATAAAGTATTTCTTAATAAAAAGGTAAGTATGGATACGAGCATACATATTAAGCAAAATAACAAAATTATAAGTATCTTTATAGAAGAGTGATGTTCTTTTGGTTCAGAAGGAGGCACGTTTAGCCAATCAGATTCTTTACAACTTCGATTTGAAAAAGTATAAATTATTTTGAAAGTATGTATGTTGTAGACATCATAATCATCATCATTTTTAAAGTAATATTTAAATACAGGTAGATCATTGTTTAGCCTGCATACAACCATATTATCACATAGTTTATTTTTATTAGTACATATTTGAGCCTTTATCACTTTAGGTTGGAAATGAACATATAAGATATTTCCAATAAGCGAGTAAAGGATTACTAAATTCATTTTTTTGTAGTAGTAGAAGTGGTAGTAGTAGTAGTAGTAGTAGTAGTAGTAGTAGTAGTAGTATTTTGTGGGGGTGATGATCTTCGTTATGCGTAGTCCTGGAATATTTCCACAACATCTGACCAAATGCACAATCTTTGGAATACTTATAATGATCCTCCAAAGCACTATCCTCCTTCTTCCAATTATGAATTTGCACTGAACAATAAACACAACGGCAAATGTCTCCTTCACCGGTGAAATACAGACCAGCTCTAGCCAAATCGATAGGATTTGCAGCACCGGTCCAAAATTTCTTCTTAAACGTGAGAAGTCGTTGTTCAAAGTCCATGTGATCCATACTTTCAAGACACATCTTCACTGCTCTTGCCACATTAATCGACAACAACTACATCTATGTTTTACTCCATACAGTTTTTTGTCTAGTAATTGAAAAAAACAACGAATACAAGGTGCATAGTATTGTTCAGATTCACCTTTACATATAGGACAGACGTATTTAACGGGCACAGGCATGTTGATCTTTGAGAAATTCTGTATCAAATGAAACAGTGAAGAGACCGAAATGAAACTGGTAGTTCATCGATTACTTTTTCTTAAATAAAATACCGCCTAATGGCACTACTACTACTTCGGGTTAAACATCAATTTCTTAACTTATTAAATAGATATAATATTAACCTAAAGATAAATATAAAACCTAATCTAGTTGTCCTGACACATTACAGCACAATGCGTTAGATAATACTGCTGAATAAGCCAGGCTTTCCAATGACCTGGAATATTGGCCAGTGCCACCAGCCGTCTCAGGTCCTGGAGTGTTAAGTCTCCAGGTTTTTCCAGTACATGGAAAAGTACCTCAAGCTCCCACGCGGCTATTGGGCACCGCCGCAGCTCTGCTCCAGTAGGTAGATTATTCATTCTGGTAATGAAATTTTATATTTTGTTTTAGTTTTTTTTTTTTTTTTTTTTTTGAGAAACAACGATACAGCATTTTCACCGAGAGAGGCTGTGTAGATCAATCAAAATATATAAAGATAGGAATTAATCAAAATACCCCCATGGTACCGTTGATATTTTATCCTCCAATACAATTCTTTTATCATCATCAAAACTTAAACCAACCTTTTCTTGTTGAATTGAGAAAATCTCATGATTTTTCGCAATTATACTGTTCTGAATTATTGAAAATGTTGATTGTTCGAAAAGTGTTTTATAAAAATCCTGAAAGGTTATATAATTTTTTATAGCAGCATACTTTACTCCTTTTACTTTTTTAATTGTTTTCAAAAGCTCAATAAGTTCATGGTTATCAGCATAATTAATATTCTGTTCTTTTTTTTTTTCAATTTCGCAAACTTTATACGTGTACATCTTCGACCTCAACCCGATAAATTCACTCATGATGCAACCATTATTTTCATCCTTCATTAAACCAACTACTTTTTTATTCCGCCTAGGAATATTAAAAATATTATTCTCAGGATAATCGGAGGTATCAAATTTATCAATATCCTGCCTTATATGTTGGTAAATGTCATCTGTGAAAATCTGATAAATAAGGCTATCAGTATCTGTGTACAATAATTTTGCATTGTCGTTAAATTTAGCTTTAATGTATTCATAATGAAAATCATACAAAAATGTTTTCGAAATATCTAAAATACACATACCGATGAAAATTGGTTTATTCATATTTATGGTTAACCTTTTCATTTCTATTAGTGCAATATCTTCATCGATAATAGTAATGCTACTAAAGTTCCCTTGTGATAAGTAGTAATTAGCACCATATCTTCCTTCATAATGTGTTACTAGCTTTATATCTCTATATCTTCTAACATTTTCTATTGTTTTTCCAAATGGCGCATTGTTCATCAATTTGAAGTGGTTACGTTCAAATTCGTTTTTACTGGCTTTACGCAACTCTGTGTTAAAATCGATGTACGATTTCATCCAAGGTTTTTGAGCAAATTTCAAACACCGATGAACTTTCTCTAGCTTCAACCCCAATTTAATAGCCTGTTTCAAATTTTGGTAATGAATAATATATTTTTTTTTATTGTATAAAGTCAATAATAATTTAGTTGTATCATTATCAGATACAGGTGGTGGCAGATGATGCGGACATAACGGAAGATCTTTATGTTTTTCATATAATGATTTCGGATATTCCAAGTCCACTTCTAAAACATAACCAAATTCAGCATCATCTGGTGTGTTTAAGATAGTGCCTATTTCATTAGACCCTATCTGCACCCATTGAAAATCAGAAAATGGTAATGCCTTTGTCATGGCAGCTCCATATAAATTCACCACATCAAAATACATTAAATACGAAATAGGCTCATCAGACTTGTATTCATCAACACACATGTATTTATTGTTGGATTTCGCATAACGCCTCGAACATTGCGACACTCCTCCTCTAATGCCTTTTTCAATAAAATTAATCATTTCAATGTCAGTGAGTAATTCCAATTCAATTTTTGTAAGTTTTAACATCGCATCAAAGGCCAATCCTGGTGTTGTAAAATAATGGAGTGCATCTAAATTATAATATTTCATGCAATTAATTCGAAAATTCTCGAAAATATCGCTCAAAAGTAAAACATCAGTTTTAAGATACAATTCAGCATATTGTTTTAAATTTTGAATTTTGAAATTTTTCCATACATTATTTGCATGATTAAAGTCATCATCCGATATTGCCTCCTCAGTGAGCGTATTATAAAAATTTTCCTTCGATGGAAGTTCCTGATCGTCTAGTCTTTTAAAATTATCAAGATACTCATATGGAAATACACCTTTTCTTGTCACTAACTCAAAGTGAGTTTTATCAGGAAAGAATTTTGAAACAATAGTTCTTTGTTCATCATCCAAATACGAGGATAATTTTTCCAAGCTACCGGCTAAAAATCTAAAGGAATCTATAAATCTCAAATTTATTTTATATTTAGTGATGTATTTTGTGAACGAAATGAATTTTTCCTTATTAACAGGCAAAATATTCAAGGGACCCTCAATATCTTTCGCAAGACTTCTAATTAGAAAATGACTATCATAATTGGAAAAGTTATGGAAAACCACAGGTATAGTATTAGATATCTGCAATTTTAAATTGCAAGTTTCATGAGCTGCACCACGATATTTTCCTGAAAAATGACAATGATCACGAACTTTACCATCACTAACAGAAAATTCATTATCGCACACATAACATTGCTTCGCTTCATAAAAATTCTGTTTCTCCTCATCGTTCATTACAATTGGAAGAGGGTTCGATATAATTCCTCCAACATATGCTGAAAGATTTTCCAATTCATTTATGAACCATTTTATACAATCAGAACCTGTATATAAATTGAATTTAGATAAAGAATCATCATAATCACATTTGAAATAATAAGCTATACTAAAGGCTTCATGTTTTTTGCGCTTTATAGTTTTATTATCGAGAGCAAAGGAGGAAGAGGACAGATCATAATCAACCAAAAGACTTTCAATGTCCGCATAAATAACGAAAGGCATAGGTATTTGATGTGTAAAATTTTTGAATTTTAAAATCTTATGAGTTTCTTTAGGTAAAACTATTTTACAGTGATTCAAATCTCTACATAATTCCAGATGCCTTTCCAAAGATTCATTTGTAGCGAAATGATTCAAACATCTTTCACAGAAATATTTCCTATTTTTCGAATCTTTAAGTTGACGACTCAAAAGACGGGATAAATTTTTTATTAGAGCAAAATGGTAATATGTTTTAGTTTTCAAATTCATTGAACTCGTTCCAGGATTATTTTCAGCTATTTCATTTGTCAAATTTTCACAAGGCACCATCAAGAGATTTATTATTATTTTGTAAAATGGACTCTTGGTAAGACAAAGAGGAACAATCTCCTTGTTATTCGAAATAGTAAAAATATTTATTCCTAAACCGTTCAATAATTCAAATTTTGGAATATCCTTCAATTCTATTGGGAAATTAATGTTTTCATACTTAAGAAAGCCTTCAAAATCGGGGTAAGAATATACTCTACATTTATTTTTGGATTCATCGTAAACGGGAAAAAGAGCAGCCATTATAGACCACAGGAAACAGTACTGATCATTATTTTTTATATTGATTACACTATGCGTGCTTTTCACAAATGCTGGTAAATCTACATAAGTGGACATACCAACATTTATTGGACTGAAATGATTAATGTTCAATTTCAAATACAAAATTTCATATAGACTCCAGCCCGAATCGCGTTCTTGGAACTCACCCATTCGATTCAAAATAACAGACGATACATTGTTTTTATACCAATCTTTTAAATTTACACTAACGTCAATAACTTCATTTTTTGTGGAAAAAAATTTAAAGTTAGTCTCTAAATCAGAGGGTTTCACAAATAAACCAGCCAAAATAGTGTTAACTTTTAGTACAGATTTTTTCAACGACTTACGAATTTGTATTGCAAAACTTCTAAATGCTTTCTCCAAAAATAATTGAGGATCTTTGAATCCAAGATTTGTAATAATACCACTAGATATACGCCCATTAAATGCCGATTTAATTTCATGCCATTCTAAATTTGCTTCGCATCGTTTTTCCATTAATTTTGATAACTTTTTCCTAAATGTTCGTTGATAATACTTTAAAATACTAAGATTAGATTCAACTCTAGCAAAATTCCCAATAGCATCATTATATTTATTTTTAATCGATCTATTCAAAACGCAAATAATATTTTTCAAATAAGTAATATATTTTAAAAATTCCTCTTTAGTTTTGATTAATCTACTCACCCTTTCCATAGTCTTAACGGCTTCAGCCGACAAACTATCTAAACGGGTGGTTGCTGTACCGCTCATTTTTTTTCTCTGCCTTTTTCACGGATTTTTGCTGTTTTTTTATGGTTTTTTTTCTTTTATGTCTGAAAAATATATTTTCATTTGAAAAATTGGAAACTCAAAAATCAGCCCAAACATTTTTTTTTTTAAACAGGTAGAAAATAAAATCTGCTTACCTCGATTCTGCTCTATGCACAAACACAACCTCAAGTAGAATACCTACGCAATCTATTTCTTATATACCAATTCGGATCGCAATTACACGTGCCCCAAAATTTTTGTTAATTTGCAATAATTCAATTCAGATTATAATAGTAGACAAAGTTGCATCCTAACAATCTAGATTTTTGCATGTACATCATTAATATTAAAACAATGTATCATTCGATAAAATTAAGAGGACGAATAAATGGTCCAGTTGGTCAATGTATCCGCGGAGATAAATAAACGCCGACGAAGCTCAATTAGCATACCGACTCAATTAGCATACCGATAAGCGTTTACTTAGAGAGTACGCCTAATAAATAATTATTATATTTATAAGATTATCTTATCTAAGGAATGTGCGATGCAGGTCCACGCGCTAGGATGCAAAATGCTAAATAAGCAATATCTAACAAAGTAATATGAATACAGTATGGACCTTTGGAAATAAACCTATCTATTAAATATGTAATTGATTCACACCAATTAATTGATATATGTAATTCTTAATATGGATATTCGTTTGGTGAAAATGAATAACTTCAAACAAATTTCAATTGATATTTCACATGAATTATATGTATTTACATTTTCATATAAAATAAAGGGGAAGAAGGATTGACAGTAAAATATTCTGTCCCAAAATTTAAACATTTTGTCCTTGACAATCAGCGATTTCAGAGTATAAATTCCGTTCAATTCATCTTGAAAAACTAGTATAATTATTGGAGTTACCAGCTACGAACGTGCACGTGAATAAGAAAAAAACTTTAACATGAATATTCCTTGTACTATTGTTGTTTTCTCTACTGATCGGGACAATTTTACTCCCCGAATGTTAGAGGTGGTGTGCAAGCAGATTTTTCAGTAAGTTTTTTTCCTCCCTAATCATTTTTATTTTTTTTTAAACTACCTTCATTTGTTCAAAGATATGGAGCCCCCAAAGTCACTCTTTATGATGATAAGGTAACAATAAAACTATCATATAGTCCAAAAGTAAAAACGATGAAAAAAAAATTTGGTAATTTACCTGTGAAATACCTGAAAACACGATTGGAGGATGACAAAGATCTGGGGTTATTGGAAGATGTCATAAGAAGATACAAGTACAATATTGTCGACGAAGAGGATATCGAGAGTGCTCAAGTAACACAAGCATGTATATCAACACCACCACCACCTTCACAAACACCCCCATTACAATCAGATGGGGTGATATTGAAGAGAGCCTTGCGGGAAGCAGGAGTTCCCATTACCCAAAGTACACCTCATGTGAATAATGGGCTTAATGAGGAGGATTCGAGACAAAGAAGAGCAGCCAAAAGACAACTTTTTGAAATTAATTCACAATTATTAGCGGGGGAGGAGGAAACAATACCACCCCTATCACAACAACCACCCTCATCACAACCGTCGAAAAGAAGAAGAAGGGAAATGCCAAGAATCGAGATTGATGATCATGATTTCATTTGAAAAAAACGTTAACCATTTGGGACTTTGAAGTAATAAAAGAATCATTATTAAATTATTGGTGTTTTATTGTAACCTTTAAGATACATTGTCATTTGATATCCATTGATTATGTGTATCGTCAAATCCAACCCATTTAACTAGGCTTTTTCCACCTTTACGTTTCAAAACTTTTTCAACCAAATAAATATCTGGATATTTCACTTTTTGCATTTGCTCCTCATAAAATCCTCCCTTGATTTCTTTATCATTGATATCCTTCAAAATATATGTTGTGGGTGTGCTCAATACTTTTTTTTTAATAATAAAGATTTCAGGAGACCAATTCATATTATATTTTTTATCAAAGACACCCCGCGCTGTGGAAATTCTTACATGATCACCTTTTATGAATTTACATTTTCGTATTGGTGACTTTGGATTACTATAAATTCCACGTAGAGAATCTTCATTTGTTTCTTTTACATCGATCGGTTTCATTCCGATTGTGCGGTGCACAGAATTATTATAGTTTTTAACCACTTCAGCTAAAATACCACCTATCCATTTGTGGGTATTTTGAAAGGAAAATTGAGGATACATTTTTCCTTTAATTGTTCGAATTACACGTTCAACAATTGCTGCTTTTTTATCACTGTAGGTGGAATAATGATTAATAGAATATTTTTCCATTAGCTTTTTGAAAGTAACATTATAAAATTCTGTACCCTTGTCTGTTTGTAAATTTTTCAAACTGTTGTTTTTTTTCGATTTCAACATCTTCAACAAAATAGTTTCCATAGCAGTAGACACATTTTTCCCTGATTTATCCTTGAGCGGTTCAGTCCAAACGTATTTAGAGAAACAATTGATGACAATTAGAATATACTTGAAACCGTTATTTTCTTTGGCATATGGTTGCATATCTATCAGATCAGCTTGGCATAAGTCCCACAAGCCACGTACAATTGTTTTACGACGTTTAAAATTTATTCGGGCCTGCTTATACAGCTCGGTGACAATTTGCCACTTCTTCTCGGTTCTCGATGTCATCGTTATACTATCAAACCAGCCTCGTACAATTCTTCAACAATTGAAGTGATTTCATTTATAACACCACTGTTTCCAGCTTCATGTGATGCCAATAATAATTTCAATCGTTCAACTAATTCATTAGGATCATTCCAAAACATATAGGCTGTGTTTTTATGTAATCTCAAATTGATAGAACCCCCCTTTTTTTTTATTAACGGTGCAACAATTTTTTTATATTTAACAGTATTGTTACCATCTATCTGATTGCTTGGGTGATAATAACATTTATATGCGTTTGTTTTAGTAATTATATCATGGTAATTTTGCAAGTCTTCCTCAGAATATTTCTTAGGTTTTCGTTTAAATATTAATTCGTATAAACCTCTAGTACCTCGATACCTTTTATTTTTTACCATAACATCTCCATTATCAATTATTTGCATTCGTGAATTACCAATCGAGAATTTTTCCGTTTCTGGATCAAAACGAACACCATATTTTCGATCGAATTTTGAAGGATTTTCATTCAGACTCATAATATATTTCCTCGCAATGGGTGGATATTGATCTAGGTAATCGATAAACGAAGTATTATTAGCGGTCTCCTTGGTCCTGTCTTTACTGCTGCCTGCTGTCGTTTCCCCAATGGGTGTGAGCGGTGATAAAGACGATTGAGGCATCACCCATTTTAAGTCTTCTTCTTCTAATTCTTCTTCATGATTGCCATTCTTTTCGTCTTCCTCATGTTTCAAATTTTTTTTTATTTCCTTCAATTGTTTCGTTATTGGAGAAAATGCATTTTCTTTGACTCTCTCTCCATACTTGAGTAATTGTAATTTATCTTTAATATTTTTACGTTTTTGAATCAAAAGTCGTTTCAATCTCTTATTGTAAGTGTTCATTTCGGTCACCGTTATCAACGTTCTGCTTGTCAACACCTGTTGTTGAACTGGCAAACTAACATAAGCAGTAATAGAGTTTAGGTATTTATATTGATGAATTCGTCAAAACCTTTTCTATATCGACCTCCATTTAGTTCATTATCCTTAAAGATTGAAACGAAACTAAATGGTTCCCCCGACCAGCACATTGAACATATATTTTTAAATGTATCAAAGGAAAAATCCATCGAACCAATATGATCTGTATAGACATGTTTTAGATTCATTTCATCTTGTTTGAAAAGAATAATAACATTAGCATTTTCTCGTATTAGATTTTTTGGTATTCTAGCGTAACTTTGTGCTAAATAGAAACAATCCACATGATTATGTCTTCCCATACTGAAGAACTCACGCATTACATCTTGTTTGTTGCAGATGACATCATCGAAAATGAATAGAGAATTAGGTTTGGCTCTATTAGGTGGATCTATATTTTCAGCTGTCGTGAAAGTGTTGAAAGTTATTCCTTTTATTGGTTTTAATAATTGCTCGAGGTACTGGTATTTCGGTTGATGTACCGATTTTGAGTATAAGTTAATATTCTCAAATTTCAATCCATGTGGATGTTCAATGAGTGTAATCATAACATTAGTTTTCCCACAATTTGAAGGTCCTACTATAAGACATCTAATAGTAGGGGGAAATAAATCACCATGTTTCGAATGTTGATGATAAGCACCTGCAGTCTGCAACACATCATTATTCTGAACTTTTAGATGAACTTTTTGTTGATGAACTTTCATATTGAACAATATTTCAAATAAAAATGACTAACATAACTAAAACTATATCATTTATAGCTTTTCTTTATAAAGCGAAGGTTGTGTATGTGTGTGTGTATATATATATATATTTTGGTTAAAATATGAAATTTTATACGGGTGGTGGACTTGTTAACAACCTTATAAATTCCCTGCCATTTGAATTACATATACCTGGGTACAATTATTGTGGTCCTGGAACACGTCTATCGAAACGTTTAATGTCAGGATCCAAACCTATAAATAAATTGGATGAGGCATGCATGGAACATGATATTAAATATTCGAAAGAGAAGGATTTAAAACACCGCCATAAAGCAGATGAAATTTTAGCTACTAAAGCTATGGAAAGATATCATTCTTCTGATGCTTCGCTTACTGAAAAGATGGCTGCATTAGGTGTTAGCGGTATAATGCGAAGCAAAGTTAAATTAGGGATGGGAATTGGTAATAAGAGACAACAAAGAAATGTTTTACGAAAACTCCTAAAGAATTTGTTGCTCATCAGAAAAAAGTGCAATGAAATCATTCTAAGTGTAGAAGAAGAAAATTCAGGGGAAAAGGCAATAAAACTGTTAAAACCAAGAATTTTAAAATCCAAACCTACTCAACCTTCACAACAACAACAAAATCAAATTCCTACTCCTGCGATGATTAAAATTATGACATCAAATAGGACTGCTGCTGCTGATGCTGCTCCTGCTGTCGCTGATACCATCAATAAAAAGAAAAATCGAAAACCAATTTTGAGGGTGAAAAAGCGTAAAAGCGTCTATAGCAACGATGAGATTGAAAGTAAAAGATTGAAAATAAATACTGACAATGACAAGATAGATTATGAAGAAATACCTTATATAAAACGAAAAAGAACCACAGATGAAGATCAGGACGAGAATGGGGGTGCTAAACGAACAAGAATTTTACCTATAAATATGTGAGCTTTACATAATTGGGGTGCAGTCCTGCTCAACTTTGAGTGTGTATATATGGTGTAAAAAGAATGAGCATGAAGAAAAAGAAGATTAAACGTGTTTCTTTCAATAAAGTGGTGAAAGAAATAAAAAAACATATAATAAGAAAAAAACCTAAGGATCTATTTTCACGGGTATTTTTGGCAAAGAAATTAGCCAATAAATTCAAATCCAAAATAAAGTCAACAAAAGTGATAAGGTTACCTAAAAAAGGAGGTATTTTACCATTAATTCCGATTTTTGCGGGATTGAGTGCTTTAGGTGCACTAGGTGGGGGAACTGCAAAAATTATTGATTCAATTAATGCTGCTAAACAGGCCAAACAACAATTCGAAGAGGCAAATCGACACAATAAAACTATGGAAGCTATTGCTATGGGAAAAGGAATGTGCTTGAGAAAATACAAAAAAGGATTTGGACTTTTTCTACGAGACAGTGAAGCAGATCGTTACAATTAACAAAAAAAGAGAGAGAGAGAGATGAAACTTCCAAAGCGAGCACTAACAGATCGGGATATTAGCAATTTGGTTACAGAATTAAAAATTGCTAATTTTCGTGGATGCTTTATGAAAGATGAGATGCCTAAACGTATTCGAAAAAATGAATGCGGAATTGTGAATTTAGACAACTCTGATGGGCCGGGCACACATTGGGTCAGCTATCGCAAAAAGGGGGATAACATTTCATATTTTGATAGTTATGGAAATCTACCTCCACCTCTTGAAGTTTGTAAATATTTTAAATCTGGTTGTAAACATCATTGTACGCATAAGAAACAATTGAATATTTTCTATAATTATAAAACATATCAAAAAAAAACATCGTATAATTGTGGACACTTATGTATAAAATTTTTATTAAATAAATTATCATTCAAATGAAAAATATGGTCAGTGTTATGCAAGCATCATCATCATGTCCTACACGTTCACGTTAAACGACAAGTCGTCAGAATTGAAAGCCACTATATATCCACCAATTGTGTTAAGTGAATCTCATGACTATGTTATCGGATTAATAAACTTTGTCAGTTACAATAGCATTCCCAATGTCGATGAAACAAATAATCGTTTCCATTTTGGTGTAAACAACATAATCATTCTTCCACCTGGTTGCTATGAAATAAGTGATATAAATCACTATCTACAAAAATATATAATTGATAACTATGAAAATAATCCATTGAAAGGTCAAACAGATAGACCAGCCATAAATATTTCGTTGAATCGAACCACCCTGAGATCGGAAGTGAAATGCACGGAACCTATTGATTTTCAACAGAATTGTAGTATAGCACAAGTTTTGGGGTTTACACCGCAAATATTAGCTGCTAATAAAAAACATATTTCCAACAAGCCTATCAATATTTTCAGAGTGAATGCGATCAATATTGAATGTAATTTAGTGCAAAACTCATATTCTAATGATGAAAAAAAACATATTTTGCACGTCTTCTATCCAAAAAATGCACCAGGCACCAAGATAGTTGAAAACCCCTCTAATGTTATCTATTTACCGATAAATACGAAATTTATCAATGAAATTGCTATAAAACTAACAGACCAAGAGGGTAACTTGGTCAATTTCAACGGAGAAGTGGTAACAGTAAGATTACATGTGAAAAAAATCTACAACAAGTGAACTAAGAGCGATCATGAGATATTATAACGTTTTCTCAAGCAACCAACAACAACAACAACAATCTAATGGTATGAAAAATAATAAAAAAGGGGCTGAAAGAAATATATTGTTCAGTACTACAAAAACCAGTGTACCGTTAACAGCGACAAATAAATTATTTTTAAGGTCCTTGGGTTTTAAAGTGAAGACAAAATGAGTTTCCTAAATTTAAATGTAGCTGAAAATGTTCTAATTGATGAATCTATTGCGAATTTTGAATATCATACTCATCAACCGTATGCTTCAACGACATATAAGTGCAGTGATGAAATAAGAATACCCATCCAAACGCAAGATCTATACACTTTACCATCATATAGTTACATTTATATTGAGGGGAAATTATTAAAAAATAGTGATGATGTTAAACATCCACCTACTGAAACTACACATATAAAATTTATAAAAAATGGAATTTCATTTCTTTTCGATGAAATTCGTTATGAAATAGGAGGCACTGTGATTGATCAAACACGGAATTTGGGAATAACTAGCACATTGAAGAGTTACTTATCCTACACGAAGAATCAATTTGATCGTTTGCAAAATGCTGGATTGGCATTAGATGGACTACCTGATATCCTTGATCAAAAAGGTAATTTTACCGTTTGTATACCTCTTAAATTGTGGCTGGGATTTGCAGAGGATTTCCAAAAGGTTATTATGAATGTTCGTCAAGAATTGGTATTGATTAGGAGCAGCAATGATTTGAACGCGATTATTAATCAACCAGTAACAGGAACTGAAAAACCCTTTGTGGAAATCAACAAAATTTATTGGAAAGTGCCACATCTTAAAGTGGCCGATGTGCAAAAATTAAGATTATTGAAATATGTTGAGGAGAGCAGAGATTTATCCATTTCATTTAGAAATTGGGAAATTCAACAATTACCCACTCTTCAAGAGACTACCCATCACACCTGGACTGTTAAATCAAGCAGCTTGATGGAAAAACCCCGAATTGTTATTTTTGCCTTCCAAACGGATCGTAAAAATAGCTTAAACAGAGATTCGGCATTATTTGATCATTGCAATCTAAGGAATATTAAATTATTCCTGAATGCAGACGCATATCCGTATGATAACCTTAACCTTGATTGGGACAAGAATCAATGGTCGTTATTATATGAAATGTATGCGCATTTTCAAAGAGCGTACTATTATAAAAACGAAGCTGAACCAGCGTTTACACCCAGTTCATTTAAACATACAGCACCAATAGCTGTCATAGATTGTACTCATCAGAGTGAGACAATAAAGAACGGTGCAGTCGATATCAGACTTGAAATTGAAACAGCAAAACCGGTACCAAACAAAACAAGTGCTTATTGTTTAATTCTTCACGACCGAAACGTGATATATAATCCATTAAGTGGGACTGTAAGGATTATCTAGAGCTCATACGACGGCACAAAATGGCATTTATTGTGGATTTCCAAGGGTTCCACTACAAAGATAGTGAATTTTACATCAGGGAACTTTCAATTCTAAATATTAACACTTGTGAAAGGAAACATTATTTTATAAGAACACCAGTGCAATTTCATCTACTATCTGAGCATTTCAAATGGCAGATAGATTACACAACAAACAACATCCATGGTTTGGATTGGACGACCAACTATGATTACTATATACCTGTAGAAATGCTAATTTCTGTTTTGAAGAGCCACCTACTACCTGATGCACAAAGCTTAATTTACGTAAAAGGATTGCCGAAAGTAAGGATTCTAAGAACACTATTACATAAAGACTCCGATCGATGTATCATCCTAGAGATGTCTGACTGCCCCAAGCTAAAACTCTTAAAAGAAGCATCCACAACAAGTTATCATTGTAGGTTACATGTAAAGAATGAACTCATATGTGCACTCGAAAATGTTAATTTACTATACGATTGGCTTGTCAATAAAAAACAAATATTATAATTGTCTTGTTTTATTTCCTCCCAGAATTCTAGTTCAATTTCACTTATTTTAACATGTAATTTCCCATAAGGATATCTAAGGTTTATAGTAGCTAAAATTGTTCCTTTCAAAGTTTTTCCAAGTCCAACATAAAGAATTTTCAAAAAAATAGTCCGAACTTTACGAAATTTTTCTAAGTCCGAAATTCTCGAAATTTTTCTAAGTCCGAAAAAAAATTTTTTTCACTTCTCTCGCAAAATTAACCTGCGCAAGCCTGGCTAGGCCTGATCTACCAGCCCAAGGTCACCTGCAATGACGTCACACGTTTACTACATTAATTTTTGGTTGCCTACCCACTTGGGTTAGGTTCCATTTGGGTGACCTTGAAGTGTACCAGGAACTACCATGGTTTTGGTGGCCTTGAAATGTCCTAGGACCCCGGTAGTTTACCTACTAAGAACACCCTGTATACTAATTATTTATTTCCAATGATGTATCCCTCTAAAGTTTATAATTTAACACAAATGAATGAAATTGTACGATTGTGGCATGGAAAACAGCAAGTTGCAATTGACGTTAAAAGAAGAACATCCTGTATGGAGATTTCGGACAAATACATTATGAGAATCCATCCAAGGTACCTATTTAGTTAATGCTTTGTTTGTGACACAAATCACTTCAATCACGTACAATTGTGCCACGAGAAAAAGGACACCCTGTATAAATAGTAATGCTTTATTTTCAATGGTGTATGCCTCGAAAGTTTATTTTTAAACACACATGACTAAAATTGTACGATTATGGCAGGAAAAACAGCAAGTTTTAATTGACGTTAAAAGAAAAACACCCTGTATAACACAAAAAAGTATCCTATGTCCGTCTGCTGGTTCTAAGCTACCTCCCCACCAATTTTGAGCCAAATCGGTATAGCCGTTCTTGAGTTATATGTGAAGTAACTAACACGACTTTCTTTTATAAATATAAGATTTTGACAAGATTATCTTTCTAGTGATGTCGTGTATGGTCTATTGTTTATACAATTTGGAGACCAAAATTCATACACTGGAATGTTTATCTTTTATGTGCACAGTCGGTAAGTGAGATATCCAATATTATTCCTACTTTGTTCATTTTTGGCGCTCCTGTTCCTCGGAACAGAATGCTTATCAATTTGCCCAAATATCTGTAATTTTCGAATTTTTGGCTGAAAATGGTCTTAAACGATTTGGTTCGACTCACTGATCAAGAATACGTGGTCGAAATCGTAGAATCGCATGATGGTGGCAACGAAAAAAAATATTTTTTTTTACATTACAAATTTCAAATTCAATTTTTTTCAAGATGTAGTTTCATCATAAAAATCCGTTGTTATCATTTTCAACTCTAACGAGTTAATACTTTCGGAGATATGATTTTTTCTGGTTTTCTATTAGAAAACAAGTATCCGATTCTTGAATTTGTGAATATATACAAGACTGTTTTGAAACCGAAAATAATATTGACTGATTACATATTGAATAATTTATGTATAAATATTGGGGATGATATTTTAGAAGATTTAGAATTTGATCATTTTAATGATGTAGTTTATGAAGGCAATACGAAAGAAGAACATAATGGAATCATCGAAAGAAATTACTGTTCGTTGACCACAGAGGTTAATATTACCTTTTACTTCATTAAGTTGTGAGGCATGTTCCTATATACATTATTTTCATAATGTTGCTAGCAAAAAAATGCTGAAATATAGATCTACATTTGTGTATCAAACATTTTTTCTTGAGTTGAGGTCCATATTATAGAAAAGAATGTGTGAGTAGTATAAACTATTAAATTTTAAATTATGAAAAGAGGATAGTATTTTATTGATATATTTTGAACTATTAAAATAATTTGTTCGTCAGCCTCTATCTCAAATATCAGGAATAAATGGACAATCTGCAATGATTGTCTCCAGCCTCGCTCTAGACATTTCGATGATATTTTCTTTAGGTATTTCGAGTTGTGAAAACTATGTACCGAGTGTAAGTTGCAACGACCCATTCCACGTGGTTGAATCATTTGCAGATTGCTCATTTAATTTTGATAAATAAATTTAATGACAATTTTTGCATTTAAGGATTACAGATTGCTCTTTTTTTTAAATGATAATTTTTGAACCATTTTTTTCTAAACGACACTTTTTTCAAATTTAATTTCTTTCATGATGCAGTTCTATCATAAGAATCCATTTATATAATTCCCAACTCTGAGAAACCAATACTTTCAGAGATATAATTTGTCTGTTTGAACAAGAGCGCCCAAAAAGCTCCTGTCCCCAGGGCTTGAACCAATTTTTACTCGAAAATCTTACAATTTAGGTATAGGAACATGTTATTTAATGTTGTTTAATTCTCTTTCAATACATCTTAAGGAGGCCACACATCACATCACGGAAAGGAATGGATCGGACTGGAACGGAAATTTTGAAATGTATATTACAAAGCGATTCCATTCCATTTTGATCTGCAGTAATGTGGGGGCTTTAACTTAATTGTATGCATTTCAAAATTGCATATTCCCATTCCATTGCAATTTTCCATTCCGTTCCGTTCCATTCCTGTCCGCGATACTTTGCGGCCTCCTTTATGATATGAAAACATTTGAAAAAACGCACGTTTTATCGTTTAATTATGCCTCGGAAACGACTCGGATTTTGAACAACCCTGTATGATGAGGGACGAATGTCATTATACGTACCTAATTGATACACGGGATATTGGTATTCCATATCCGAAATTTCGGCTTTCTAGGATTCTAACTAACGAAGTAACGAATGTTGAATTGAAGCTATGTTTTGCACAAAAAATTGGTTCAAGCACTGACGTGAAGTCAGGAGCTATTGCGCGTATGTTCTATTGTCCATTCTCCTGTATTGGACACTTTTAATCGAATTTACTATGGTGAATTCTATTGTCTATTCTCCTGTATTGGACAGCCTTAATCGAATTCACCATGGTAAATTCGATTAAGAGTGTCCAATACAAGAGAACAGACAATAGAATTCACCATGGTAAATTCGATTAAGAGTGTTCAATACAGGAGAATGGACAATAGAACATACGCGCAAAAGCTCCGAAGAAAATTATAAGTTTAGTTACTAACATATTGAATGAAATTCAATTGAATTCCAGTAATATTCAATTACTTATTCTTAACCAATAAATGTCCATTGATAGATCTAAAGGTGATTAGGTGAAACATAAAGATATATTCTCATTAGTGATAGAAAAACTGGCATAATATTCCTCTCTACCCATCACGAGATTGAATATCCACATATAAGCCTCTCACCTTACAAGATCAGAAAGTGTGGTTAATTTAAAGTTAAGTTTTGAAGCCTTCAGCAAAATTTCAGCGATATCATATTAAAAATAATACACAACCTTTCAAAAGGAGTTCCAAAATGGTCGTTACGGCGGGATGTCTACTTTCCCCTAAATTAAATATAAATTGAAAAATTGGTTCAAGCACTGATGTTGTCCATTCTCCTGTATTGGACACTCTTAATTCGAATTTACTATGGTAAATTCAAATTAAGTGTAAATTATGTTGTCCATTCTCCTGTATTGGGCACTCTTAATTCGAATTTACCATGGTAAATTCGAATTAAGTGTCCAATACAGGAGAATGGACAATATTATTTACCATGGTAAATTCGATTAAGGGTGTCCAATGCAGAAGCATGGACAATAGAACATACGCGCAAAAGCTTCTGACTTCACGTCAGTGCTTGAACCAATTTTTTTTATCGTGATTTTTTTGAAATTTTCTAGGGGTACGGTTCTTAAAATTTTTTTTTTCGTAATTTTTTTCAAATTTTCTAGGGGTACGGTTTTTACAAAATTTTAAACACGTCTTTATGTTGATTTTCTACTACTAGTTACCAAGCTTCAATTTGATCGAATATTTATTTTTTGAGTTATCAAGGAAATAATATTCCAGGTGGGTATAACTCGGAAAACGTTATACCGATTATGCCCAAAAACGAACTCAACTCTCCCTTTCGGATACGCAACCTACCCCGCAAATTGCAAGTCCCTATCTCCTTTCGTTCGAAAGTTATCGAGGCAACGGTCACCCATCTACTGAACTCACACAAGAATGCTCGAATCTGCAACAATATTTAAACGATCGTATTAAAACTTGAAACTTGGCAGTAGAGTTACGTTATGAAGGCTCTTACAAAATTTCAGCAATTTCAAACGATTAGTTACTGATATATAGAATTTTTTTTTTATTTCAATGGTTTATTAAAAATTTTCTACAAATGCTATCCTCACCAAATTTTGCAAACATTTCCGTGTTGGCATTCTACAACTAATAACCATGTTTGAATTCAATCGGTTCAGTATTTTTCGAGTTAACGAGGAACAAAAAACCACCAAATTTCAGAAAATTTCAGATGGCTATAACTCTAAAACCGTTTGGCCGATTATGCTCATAAACGAAATGTCGCGTTCTGGTGCACATCCTTACCTGAAAACTTGAAGCTGCTATCTCTTTCCGTTCTCTAGTTATCGTGACAACGAAAATATTTTTTAATAATTTTTTAATAATTTTCTAGCCATACGATTCGCACAAAATTTCACAAACGTGCTTAGCTTTATATTCTACAACTACTCACCAAGTTTTAATCCGATCGGATTCATATTGGTTGAAAACAAAATTATTACTCGGGAACCACTGGGCCGATTATGCCCATTAACGAACTTGTCCGTCGTATTGGGATACGCCACCCACCCTGAAAATTTCAAGTCGCTAGCTCTTTTCGTTCTCAAGTTATCGTGGCAACGGCCGGACGGCCGTACGGCCGGACAGAATCAAATTTGACCTCGTATTCTTCATTGGGGAGTCGAACTGAATCGTTTGAGACCATTTTCGTCGAAAAATTCGAAAGTTACAGACATTTGGACAAAATGATAACGCGATGTTCCCCAGATAATACGCGCAAAAATATATTAGCAAGAACGACTAAGATTAATAAATGTGATAAGTGTAATTGTAATTTGTGAAAAGTTTGGAAAGATTTTCCGGATTCATGGTGATTGTGATTGTTGAATAGTGAACGTACACGAGGCTGTAATATTCCTGGTGATCGGTGTATCCGAGACTCCCGTTGGCCCCAGGGACACCAGGATATACTACAAGATTTACTGAGATTGGGTACATAGCCTAGCAACTGAGCCCATGTTCAAACCTCCCCAAATAGGGGGTTACTATTTTGGGGCTCTGTTTGATCGAGAATATACATACATACATAACCTTTCAAAAGTCCCCTCTCACAAATATACTCCTCTGAAGGCACATGGATCTCTTGAAGAAGAATCGCCTTCTCTATTTCTCAAAGATATTCAATCTTGTTCATAGAAATCCCTTCAATATTTAGTTGCCTCCTACTAAGTAGGATCTCTTTCAAAACCAGGTCTGACCGCTAATGTAGGGCTATCATCTCCCATAGATTTGTGATGAAATAACACGATTTTACCCAGAACATATGCGCAAAAATATGTCATCATGACATTCATATTTTTAATGGTTCTCGCAAAAATACGACCATAGACAACATATCATACGACGATTCGCATCCAGATACCGAACTCACAAAAGGCTGCTCGGTTCTCCAATAATATGGATCCGATCGTATTCAAACTTGGAACTCTGCAGTAGAGTTAGGTTCTGAAGGCTCTTCCAAAATTTCAGCCATGCCGAACGAATAGTTTATGATATATAGATTTTTTTTTCAATTATTTTCAATAATTTTTTTGAAATTTTCTAGTTATACCATCCTCACGAAATTCTGCAAGAATTTTTGCGTTGGCATTCTACAACTAATAACCATGTTTGAATTCAATCGGTTTAGTATTTTTCGAGTTAATGAGGAACAAAAAACAACCAAATTTCAGAAAATTTCAGATGGCTATAACTCTAAAACCGTTTGTCCGATTATGCTTATAAATTAACTCAAATGTCGCATTCAGATGCACAACCTAACCTGAAAATTTCAAGCCGCTATCTCCTTCCGTTCTCAGGTTATCGTGTCATAAATAATATTTTTCAATATTTTTTTTTTAATTTTCTAGTAACACGATTCTCACAAAATTTCACAAACGTGCTTAGGTTTATATTCTACAACTATTCACCAAGTTTAAATTTGATTGGATTTATTTTGGTTGAAAACAAAATTATTACTCGGAAACCATTGGGCCGATTAATAATAATAATAATAATAATGTCTTTATTTCCAACTGATGTAGAAATCCCAAGGGTAAGTTCACCGAAAGGTGCTCTACCACTTAACCCTTGTTACAAAATAAATACACCTGAATATGATGAACAAAAAAAAATATACATGTAAAACTGTACAGAAAATGAGAGAAAGTTGAAAATACATACAAAGAGAAATAACAAGTTAATGACCACCAATCATAGAGACAAATTCAATGATAAATTGAGGAGATGGAGCCTGATATTCTTCTTGAATTGGTTCTCATTCAACAGCTTGAATTCAATAGGAACATCATTGTACAGCCTATAGATATTAAAACTAAAACTTCTCTGAAAAGTGGAGGTTCTGTGATAGGGGCACGATAATATATTTCTATGGCGTATATTGACATTATGCACATCAGTCCTGTACACTATCTTATTGTAGAGATAAGGTGGGCTTCTCTTCATAATAACCTTGTGAAACGTACAGAGGGCCTGATACTCGAAACTATCCTTCATTGGAAGCCAACTCAACTCTTTCAACTTGTGAGATACATGTTCGTACTTACGAATTCCATAGATGAACCGAATACAGCTGTTCTGGACGCGTTGAATACGGCCCAGTGCATCCTGATCCAAGCAAAAACCGTACACAGGCGAACAATAATTAAACTGGGACAAGACCAATATTTCGCAGAGTACCCTCTTCGTATCTAGGGGTAAGTACGACCTGTGTGGATACAAGTACGACCTGTGTGGATCCCGCGCGCTATCTACAAACTTAATGACGTTACCGTTTATAGTAGGCATGAAATTTTCTTTAATAATTTTTTTATTTTTATTCGAGCCAAATACCAGACCAAAGGATTTCTTAACATTCAGTTCCTAAGAATGTTTAGCCGCAATGTTTGCTAACCGACACAGATCCTCGTTCATCCTCAATTTCGCGCTATCTAGGTCAGTCATAGGGAAATCATAGTAGAGTTGGATATCATCAGCATACATATGTGCGCAGCAGTATGAAATGAATTTAATGAATTGACTCGTGTACACCAAAAAGAGGAGTGGCCCCAGAACTGAGCCTTGGGGGATTCCACTCATGACATTTTTAGCTGGGGAAACTACCTCGCTCAGCTTTACACTCTGAGTACGGCCAGCGAGGTACGACTCAAGAAGCCTGAGGGCCTCCGCACATACTCCACAAGATCTTAAAATAGCCAAAAGTATATCATGTTTGATTCTGTCGAAAGCCTTGCTGAAATCAAGTAGAAACAAAGCCGTGCATTTGGAGTCGTCAATTGAACGCAAGATATCATCAGTCACTTTCAGCAGCGCGGTAGTAGAGCTGTACCCGGGACGAAAACACGACTGTACTGAGGGTAAGATCGCGTTGTCCTCAAGATACTCAGTTAGTTGGTCGGCCATGATTTTTTCCAAAAGTTTTGACAGGCCCGATAAAATACTAATCGGTCTTAGATTATACCCATTAACGAACTTGACCGTCGTATTGGGATGCGCCACCTACCCTGAAAATTTCAAGTCGCTAGCTCTTTCCGTTCTCAAGTTACCGTGGCAACGGCCAACCGGCCGGACGGCAACCACAGAATTAAATTTCACATTAGGGCAAAATGATAACGCGATGTTCCCCAGAACATACGCGCAAAAAGGAAGTAAATCAATTAGTTACTCGGAAACCCCTAGAGATAGGGATGATGAAGTTGATACGGAATTAATCAGGAGGCTACGTCGAATCGAAAAAACAATAGGGCTATTAATAGGGCGTTCCATTTAAAATATCAGAATTGAAAGTACTTTTTGATAAAAGCGTCAACACCGCAGCGCTGAAAATAATCTAGATCGATAGAGCAGCGGTTCCTAGCTGAGAAACCAAATTTTCAATTGGATATCTGTTCCTACGTAAACTAAGGTAGCGTCATCCTCAAAGGTACCTTGCTTGAAGGTCTGCACATCTAAGATTCAGCACATAGGGGTAGTATAATATGGGGGGGGAGGAGACATGAACAAACATTTGCGGACCTCCGTACGTATTTGACATAAACTCGCTGGCCTGGCTGTTTCACCAAGCTTAACATAGTGATACGTATGAAGACGCTATGTCCTGATCGATCCAACCACCTCTCAATCGGTTACATCGCAGTTTTTGGCGCTCTTGTTCCTCGGAACAAAGTGCTTATCAATTTGCCCAGATGTCTGCAATTTTCAAATTTTTGGATGAAAATGGTCTTAAACTATTTGGATCGACTCACTGATTAAGAATCCGTGGTCTGAATCGATTCCGTCCGGCCATTAACACGATAACTCTCGAACGGAATGAGCTAGACAGTTGAAATTTTCAGAGTAGGTTTGGGAGATAAATATCCCTGTTAAGTTCGTTATTGGGCAAAATCCTGGAGGTACCCTTCAGTGTATACAGTGTTATACAGACCAATAAACGTAATGACTCAGCTGTACTTGTTCTTGTGTTTTCCCACTCTTTCTGCGCATTTTATATTCATATTTTGAACATGCGTGATTGCTTATCTCATTTTTGAATAAAAATAATGGTTTTTTCGGTTAAGTCTTGCTCAGAAGGAAAATTCCAAGGCGTAATATTCGTAAGATGATATTGGAGGTGGTTAATGGCCTTACAGCCTTAAACTAGCCCTATGACCAATAAGATTTACGTTAATATGCGTTAATATTAGCAAACGCCGTCCCTTCTCTACAGGTCAACGTGGTTTTTCCCTTCGGTCAACACCAAGTTGAGTTTGCGAATTTCCTGTCTGCCTCTCAGGCCACTTCGGCAGTAAAACGGCAATGATGACGGTTCTTGGATCTCGTTTTCAAGAAAGGAGAAACGTACAAGTTCATCGACCGAAGGAGTCAAATGTAGGTAACATTCAGATGACGTCACTATCGTCACCTCTATGTTCCAGTGGTCTAGTTACAGCACGGTGAGTCTACGTTTATACATCTATGATTATCGCAGACTCGGTGTGCGTAAGTTTGCAAGCAGAGTTCGTTCACCTGCTGCCTGTCCTCGATGGACAGAGGAAGAAATGAGTCCATCTTCATCGTTACTTAGACCAGTGCGAATTTCTTTTTTCGCGATTCTTCTACCTGCGGAGTCAGTGGCCTTCTACAAAAGAAACTATCGATCTAGTTCGGTCAACTGTTTCACTCACATTCTTAGTCTGCTGAGTTCTTGGAACACTCTGAGAATGTATTTCTGCAATTAGGCATTACTTGTCGCTTCTAGATCCTGGATCATCATCCAGGCAGGCTTCTGTTTATATTATTTTGAATAACGAACTGAAGAAAGGGAAAACTACTGCTCTTTATCATTAATTCGAAGAATTGCAATATCGAATATAATTAAATAGATAATTCATAAATTTTTCAGGAAACGTCAGAACTTTGCCAATTTCCTTCTCAATCCTGGACCCATCAATCATGTTTAATCAGGGCCGGATTAATCATGTGGGGGCCCATAGGCTTTGCAATTTTCGGGGCCCCCTTTTCAACTATCATTATATTTTTTCAAGTGCGTACACGGAACCCTAAGCTTTTGCGGGGCCCCTACTCAGTCGCCTACTCTGTCTAAAGGTTAATCCGGCACTGTGTTTAATACACAAATTTTAAAATAGTCTCTTGAGAGGAAAAACCTTTTATAGGCCCGCCCTGAGAGAATCCGCTTCTCTCAGGAGTGTGAGACTCCAGTGTTGATTGGTTAATCACTAAAAAACCTCTCGGACGTTTCTTCGTCCTGCCCTTACATCGTCCCTTAACAAAAGAGATGAGCTGCAAGTGGCCTTCCCATGACTCGAAATGATGCGAGCAACACCGCTTTCTGCATTATGTGCGCTAAATCCTCGGTCAGCGATTTGCAGGCCGGAATAATCTTCAATTCGTAGTTCGCTCTCATTCTCCCTAAGCATCCTATGATTAGTACCACCATTCCAATCTTATGCCTTGGATACAGGATCCCCAGTTCGAACATTAAATCATTGTATTTTTCCCTCTTCTGTCCTTCTTTCATCACCACATTATTTTCTGCGGGGGAGGAAGATTCGACGACACGCAATTCCTTGAGTTCTTTGTCCACCAGTAGTATATCTGGCTTCATGGCGTGGATCTACCGAGTTGTTGGAATCGCATAGTTCCAGTAGATGCGAGCTCTGTCATTTTCATCAACTGTTTCAATCTCCAGAGGCACGTAGGGTGGTAGCACTGGTTCGTTGTCTATACCATAAACCTCTCTCGGATGGAAGTAGACAATTCGGAGTGCCGCGTTGTGTCTTAATTCATTTCATAATTTCATAATTATTATTGGCTGAATCATTATTATTAGGCGCTTGTTCCCCTGACCAAAGACTATCAATTTGCCCAAAAATCTATAATTTTTGGCCAAAAATGGCCAAAAACGGTTAGTTTTGTAGGGAACTACATCCTCGCCTCCGATATTTGTGCCTCCTCGCCGTTCTGGCCAGTAGAACAGCCACCTGTCACTACTGAGCTTGAAGCCTCAACACCGGAGCGTCGCACTGGGGACATCACTTCGGCACATTCGTGCTGAATACAAAAGCTTCTACGGCATCTATCACTGAACAAAGCCGTAGTGATAAGTTCATCTGTGAGAGCCAGAATGAAACGCTGGATGGCCAAGAGGTTGTGGGTCCTCACGCCATCACACCCACAGTTTCGAATAACCACAGGTCAAACTTAATTAATGTACAGGTTAGGTTTGTAGTCTGTAAGCCCGGTTGAGTTAATTAATGGGCAAAATCTGCTGAGAGGTTTCAGAGATATTGTCATCTCAAATATTGTTTTCCACATAACTTAAAAAACACGGATCTGATTGAATTGAAACTCAGTATTGGTTGAAAAATACCGACACGAATAATTCTGCAAATTTTGCAAGGATTGTATGAGCAGAAGATTTTCAAAAAGTTATTTAAAAACTTTGCGTCAGATATCGCTGAAATTCTACAAGAGCCTTCAAAACCTTATTTTAGCGCAGATTTGATTTCGATTGGATATACAGTGTGTTTCAAAGAGTACGCACCAAGAGAAAATTTTCTCACCTGTATAATTTTTTGATATTTTGGTTTTCGGGAAAGTTGGTGCTCAAGAAACGATGATTTTCAACATATATGTCATTGATCGTGTTACTCTGCAAACCTGTCAAAATTGACATTTTTTAGAAAAATTACCAAAAGACGTAGAAATCAGAACAATATCAAAAAGTTTCTGAAGTAAATGTTGCTCAGAATTTCATTTTATACCAAACTGCCAAATTTCATAGTGAAATTTTTTGATATTCATATTCTGATGACAGCACGTTAGAGGGAGCTGTGGGCTTTGCTGAAAAATAATTCAGAATGTAATTCCAATGAAAGAGACATTATCACAATTCAAATAAAGTTTATATTAATTTAATGTTCCTCATAAATTATGATTTCTATAGTGAAAACCCCACAATCTTGGTGCAAACCGAATTATTCTTGAGAAATTAAATGCGCAAAGAGCTAATATCTCTCTAATTATCTTGGGAACATCATAATAAATTATCCGCCTGTCAACTCGATTTCATTTTCATAGGTATCTTTGTTTTAGATGAGTATTGAGTATTGCTTTTTTAGTAGTATTTGAGCGAGTTTTTGAGAAAATATATTCAAAAGCGTTTTCACAGGGTTTGGAGAATTATTCTTCAGATATAAAATCGAAGAATTTAATTTCTTATGATGTTCCAAGAATAATTAGCGAGATATAAGCTCTTTGCGCCTTAAATTTCTCAAGTATAATTCGGTTTGCACCAAGATTGTGAGGTTTTCACTATAGAAATCATAATTTATGAGGAACATTGAATTAATATTAACTTTGTTTGAATTGTGATAATGTCTCTTGCATTATTTTTCAAATTTCCGCAAAGCCCACAGCTGCCACTTACGTGCTGTCATCAGAAAATCAATATCAAAAAATTTTTGAATTTTCACTATGAAATTTGGCAGTTTGGTATAAAATGAAATTCTGAGCAACATTTATTTCAGAAACTTTTTGATATTGTTCTGATTTCTACGTCTTTTGGTAATTTTTCTAAAAAAATGTCAATTTTGACAGGTCTGCAGAGTAACAAGATCAATGACATATATGTCAAAAATCATCGTTTCTTGAGCAGCAACTTTTCCGAAAACCCAAATTTCAATAAACTATACAGGCGAGAAAATTTTCTCTTGGTGCGTACATTTTGAAACGCACTGTATATTGTTCGGAATATTGAGAAAATCTCGGAATATGATAACAAATACAGTGGGCCAGATTAATTTCAGTCGAACAGTAAAATTTTCACAGAAAGACAAAGGCGACACAGAATTTCGGAGACGTTTCTGATTTCTGACATATTATTGTTGCTCAACGAAGTCAAATCGGAGAAGTCTATAGACGACAAATATCATGTTGAATTACTCAAATTTCAAAGTGAAGGAGGTATTTGTTCGGATAATTTGAAAAGCAGGTAAATTCACTTGTTAAATGGATAAATCATCGATTAAATATCGGTTGAAAAACATTTTCGATTATATTTTGCTATTCATTCTGACCATTTCAATTCCCAAAGAAATTAGGAAAGAAGGACAACTGAATGGTAATATTCCAATGAGATACAAAGATTATGCGGAAAATAATTATTCGTCCATTGGGCTCTATACCTACTATACTACTAAATTTCATGTGAAATTACACGGTGTCCCAGGAGAAATTGGACAAGCGCAAACGATAAACTGAGCTCATCTAGGTGGACTCATATCTTGAGATTTTAATCACCTGAGGTCCTTGGTTTTGGATATGCAGGGTGATTTTCGGAGATTGAGTGAACTTTCAAAGTTCAATAAATTTTGAACAAATCAACAGACAGATTTCATAGTTATATGATACATTTCGAATAATTCCGTTCAAATACATTTTCGGATTGCTGCTCCCCAAAAATATTCAAAAAATTTTGTTTTGAATTCCGACAAAGTATTAAACTCCATTTCTTTGTTGTTAAACCATAACAATGCTCAGATAATACACTTTGAATAAATTCATTGAATACAACAAATGATGAAAATTATCTTTCTTTTGTTTTTCAAGTCTATATATACAGGGTGAATCTTTGACCACTGCATTAATTTTAACCAAAGATTCCTCTCATCAAATGAAACACTTTTTTCATTTACCATTTTTCCAGATTCGGCTCAGGTAAAAAGTTACAAGCGTTTAAAGATTTCACAATGTGCTAATACACTCCTGCATATAAATTATCTATGACATTGTTGGCGGACGAGAATAAGGCATGGTAACGTGGTTTACAGCTGATTCGGGATTCCAACGCTCAGGGACGGATCCATAAAAGTACTGAAATTTCTAGAGTTTTCCATTTTAAAACATTCAATGAAGAATATCTCGAAAACGGTGCGTTTAAGGAGAAATGATGAAGAATAATATAATGTTCTAAAACGATGGAATATTCTTGAAATGACTCAAGAAAAACTTTATATGCTTTCTGTATGCTAATTTCGTTTAGTTTTATGAATCCACGAGTCTATAACTAGAAAACAAGTAGAAGTAGAAAATAACTAATATTTGGAAAATATGTATCATAGTTATAGGAAACTTTACGCCAACATTCGTTTTATTCTAAAAAAGGATGTCAAAGCTAAAAATAAAACCTGATTTTTTTTCAAAATTTCAACAGCCTGTATCTTTTTACCTGAGCTGAATTTGGAAAAATCTTAAATGAAAAAAGTGTTTCATTTGATGAGAGGAATCTTTGGTTAAAATTAATGCAGTGGTCAAAGACTCACCCTTTATATATAAATGAATCCCTATATCCCTTGGTCACGCCATCACGCATGAACGGCTGGACCGATTTCACTATTTTTGGCGCTCTTGTTCCTCGGAACAGAGTGCTTATCAATTTGCCCAAATGTCTGTAATTTTCGAATTTTTGGCTGAAAATGGTCTCAAACGATTTGGTTCGACTCACTGATCAAGAATCCGAGGTCGAAATCGATTCTGTCTGGCGGGCCGTAGGCACGATAAATCTCGAACGAAATGAGTTAGAGGATTGAAATTTGCAAGGTGGGTTTGGAGCGTAAATATCTCGGACAAGTTCGTTAATGATCATGTTAAAGATCATGTACCGTTTTGTTCATTAATTCTATTTATTATTTTTTTATCCTCACATTTGGGGTTTTAAAGGACTGATATACTTATGATATACATATTATTTTTACATGTTTGTGTAAGCTCTATATGTTGAATTATTTACACATTGTTTTGTTCTATACTGACGTGCTATAAACCATATTCTGTATGTGTGACATAGTCAATAAACTATCCATCTATCTATCTACCTATCTATCTATCTATCTAATGGGCGAAATCCATGAAGCAGTTTCGGAGTTATGGCCGATTTCAGTAAAAACATTTTTTATGAATATTTCCGAAACCGATCACTCGATCTATCTGAAATTTAGCATCAAATTGTAGAATCATGACCTTTATACGCATGTGAAGATTTGAATTGACCAGGTTACCGCAAAGTGTCAAAAAAAAAATTTAAAATTAAAAATAAAATTCTACAATAACTCTCGAACGGAATGAGCTAGGCAGTTGAAATTTTCAGAGTAGGTTAGGGAGATGGATATCTCGGTTAAGTTCGTTATTGGGAAAAATAGGCCAGACGGTGTCGGAGTAACGAAAAAAAAAATTTTTTTTATGTAACAAATTTCAAATTCAATTTTTATTCAAGATGCAGTTTCACCATAAAAATCCATTGATATAATTTTCAACTCCAACAAGCTAATACTTTCGGAGAAATGATTTTTCGAAATTTCAATAATGAATCGTATAACGTTCTATGTTTCCATAGAATGTTATAATTATTCTATCTAAGCTTTATTATATGATCTGTGTTCATATTCGTATATGTCATCCTGTTCTATAAGAGAGTCAAATTCATTTCAGCTATTTTAATTTGATTTCTTCCATGGTGCAGTTCTCATTCTCAGATTGCTCATTTAATCTTCATAAATAAACTGTTATTTGAATTGAATTCCCTTTATGATGCAGTTCTATCATAAGAATACATTGATATAATTCCCAACTCTGAGAAACCAACTTTCGGAGATATAACTTGTCTGTTTGAACTAGAGCGCCAGAAAGCTCCTGTCCATAGGGCTTGAACCAATTTTTTTTGTTGTGTTTGTTTATTGTCATGAGAAGGTTCTTAAGACAGAACAAAATAAAAAAATTGCGCAAACAGGGTGTTTTTCTTTTAACGTCAATTGAAACGTGCTGTTTTTCAGGCCAATCGTACAATTCCATTCAATTGAGTTAAAAAATATACTTTCGAGGCATACATCATTGAAAATAAACCATTACTATACAGGGTGTTCTTTTTCTCACGGCACATTTGTACGCGAATGAAGTGGTTTGTGCCACAAACAAAGCATTAACTAAATAGGCTCCTTTGATGGATTCACATGATGTATTTGTCCGAAATTGTCATACAGGGTGTTTTTCTTTTAACGTCAATTGCAACTTGCTGTTTTTCACGCTAATCGTACAATTTCATTCAATTGTGTTAAAAATTATACTTTCGAGGCATACATCACTGAAAATAAACCATTACTATACAGGATGTTCTTTATATCACGGCACAATTGTACGCGATTGAATTGATTTGTTGTTCGCGCTGGAAAACCGTCATTTAGTTTTTTACGCACCACAAAAAAAACAAAAAATATAGTTTGTATTCATAATTTCATCCATGTTGTTTATAACTCGAAAATATTTATCAGGTATTTGGATTTATTTCGACACTCCTTATTACATCATTTCACCGACGTTTCGGTCACAAATCGGACCTTTATCAAGGCTAAAAAATTTTGAACATTAAAACTCAGACATGGAAAATTTGTTGATACACTTACATAATGACTTCACAGGAATTGAGTTACATTTAAAATTGTCTTCAACATGTATAGAGTAGGCCTCTTTATATTTAAAAATTATATTAAATTCAGGACGTGGTAGTAGGTTAGAACTTGTGGAAATCATAGAACATTATAGGTCAGAATTAATGACTGTCGTCTTGAACCTGACATGTGACCATAGAAGTTGATAAAGCGGAAATTTTTGTTTATTTTTCAAAGGTATCAACAGACTATTATATATGGAGCTGAGTCCATTGACATCTTCTCTAAAATTTACTGTTTTATTTAATGTTATTTGGATCATTTCAAATATAGTTTATCAGAAAGCTTTAAATTGATTAAGATACTGTATCATAACTGTGTATGTCTGTCAAAAACAAATTGAAACCTTATAAATAGCCAGTATTTCAGGAAAACTATGTTTTGTAAGTAAGCATAATGTGCATTTAATCGAAAATAATAATAAAACTTCATTCATACCGAGCATTTTTTTTATTAACTTAGGCGGTGAACGGAAAGAACGGAAAGAGATAGCGATTCGACACTTCAAGGGTAGGTGGCACGTCCCAATACGACGGACAAGTTCGTTAATGGGCATAATCGGCATAACGGTTTTCGAGTGTTTTTGATTCAAAACAGGTCCGATCGAATTAAAACTTGGTAACTGATTGTAGAATACCAAAGCAAAGACGTTTGTTGAATGTTGTGAGGAACGTATCTCTAAAAAATTTCAACAAAATTATTGAAAAATATTATTTATCTCAATATTACTTGAGAACGGAAAGTGATAGCAACCTGAAATTTTTAGCATAGGTTGCGCATCCAAGTGCAACATTTGAGTCCGTTAGTAGGTATAATGAGCCAAAGGGTTTTGAAGTTATACCCATCTGAAATATTGTTGATATTTCCTCAATAACTCAAAAAGTAAGAATCCGATTCAGCTCAAATATGATAATTAGTTGTAGAATGCCAACGCGCAAATTTTTGTGAAATTTCGTGAGGATCATATTACTAAAAATTTTTAAAAAAATTATTGTAAAAAATTCCATATCTCATAAACTATCTGTCCGATATCGATGAAAGTTCGTGAGGGCCTTCAAATCCTCACTATACAGCCAAATTTGAACACGAATGGATCTATATTGTTGGAGAACCGAGCAGCCTTAGGTAATTTCATTAGCTGGATGGGTGACCTTTGTCACGATAACTTCCGAACGGAGAAAAATAGTGACTTGCCCTATATCTTCGGAAATATGCATTTCGAAGCAGTAGTATGCATTACACTTGTATACTATTTTTGGCGCTCTTGTTCCTCGGAACAGAGTGCTTATCAATTTGCCCAAATGACTGTAATTTTCGAATTTTTGGCTGAAAATGGTCTTCAATGATTTGGTTTGACTCACTGATCAAGAATCCGAGGTCGAAATCGATTATATCCGGCTGTCCGGCCGGCCGTTAACACGATAACTGTCGAATGGAATGAGCTAGACAGTTGAAATTTTTAGAGTAGGTTTGAGGGATAAATATCTCGGTTAAGTTCGTTATTGGGCAAAATCGGTCCGATAGTTTCGGAGTAACGAAAAAAAATATTATTTTTTACATTACAACTTTTGAATTCAAATTTTTTCAAGATGCAATCATAAGAATCCATTGTTATCATTTTCAACTCTAACAAGCTAATACTTTCGGAGATATGATGTTTCAAAGTTTCAATAATACATACATCGTAAGTTCTATGTATTCACAGAATGTGAACACAGAATCTGTCTGTGATCACTATTCATAAATGTCACCTTTTCTAGCTACTAGAGATTGTCAATTGTAGTTGTTATTTTCTCTCGGAAAGCAAGTATTCGATTCTTGAATTTGTGAATATATACAAGACTGTTTTGGTGTAGTTTATGGAGGCAATAGGAAAGAAGAACATAATGGAATCATCAAAAGAAATTACTGTTCGTTGACGACTGAGGTTAATATTACCTTTTACTTCCTTAAGTAGTGAGTCCTATATACAGTATTTTCATAATGTTGCTAGCAAAAAAATACTGGAATATGGATCGACGTTTGTGTATCAATCATTTTTTCATGAGTTAAGGTTCATAATACAGAAAAGAATGTGTTAGTGGTATGAACTATTAAATTCTAAATTATGAAAAGAGGATAGTATTTTACTAATATAATTTGAACTATCAAAATAATTTGTTCCTAATCCACTATCTACTCGAATATCAGGAAAAAATGGACAATCTGCTATGATTGTCTCTAGCCTTGCTCTAGACATTTCGATGATACTTTCCTTAGGTATTTCGAGTTGAAAAAACTATGCACCGAGTGTAAGTTGCAGCAACCCATTCCACGAGGTTATCATTGCAGATTGCTTATTTAATCTTGATAAATAAATTTAATGACAATTGTTGAAGCATTAAGGCATTGAAGCATTGTAGATTGCTCTTTTTTTATAATTTTAAATTTAATTTCTTTCATGATGCATTTATATCATAGGAATCCATTGATATAATTCCCAACTCTGAGAAACTAATACTTTCGGAGATATAATTTGTCTGTTTGAACAAGAGCGCCAAAAAGCTCCTGTCCACAGGGCTTGAACCAATTTATTTAACGTAGATTTCCAGCTGACCAGTTCTAATTTGAAAAGAATCAGTTTCAAGGTTTTTGTCATGACCCGACTTTGACATTGAAATAGAAACACCCTGTATGTTCAATTGAATTTTTAATTTCGAAGGAGAAGCATTGTTATTCCTTCTGATAGGAGCTATAAAATTAGGTATTTTCATGCAAAAATCTACAAGTTATTAACATTGGAATGAATCCATATTTGAGAAAATTTTGAGGGTTTCTTCAGATTTCACACGAATTTTATGAGAATAATATGTAAGTGGCACATTAAAACAATTTAGAATTCAATGAGTAATCTGATTATGAATGAAAAAACTGGGTATTTCATTTAAAAAACGAAAGTTGGTAACATTTCCGGTGTAACCGGAAGTTGAATCCAAGAATTCATCCCTCCTAACAAAGCTTAACTATAAAATTTCAAGTGTTTGTCTCGAGTCTTTCTTTGCAATTTTCTAACGAACGGTCATCGTGAATCACCCTGTATATCTATAGTACCTCCACTGTTTATGTGCATTATCCCGATTTTAACTCTTGAAAACCTAAACATCTGAATTGTTAGTGTATTGTCGAATGTAACACAGAAAACCTGAATGATTTCAAATATCCTTGAATGAATTCATAGAATTATGCTGTTAATAATCATAGTTTGAATTGTTCTCGAGGATAGAGCATCAAACACTGATTTGCCTCAGGAGTCATGCTCTCAAATATAAAATAGATAAGCAAATCTGTTCTCATAAATATTGATGTTTTTATTGATTTGCAGACAAGAAAAAATCCTTGAATTTCTTGGTTTATTCCTGTAATTTAAATAGAGTTAAGAAAATGAATCGAAAAAGAATCATCTCTTTTCCAGTGAATATTAGAGATGTACTAATCGCCTAGCCGACATTCTCATGTAATTCTTCGTCAATTATGTTTAAATCCTCCAGGTTCTTTACAAACTTTATTTTTGGGCACATGCTCTGGGGAACATAGTGCTATTTATATATTTTCTAACAGCAATTGATAAATAAATACTGTAACATCCTCAATCTGTTGTTTTGGGGATATACAGTGTGATCAATTAAGCCGGTGTCAACAAGGCCCAAATTTTTGAATTCATTGCCTGATAACTTTCTATCCATATTCACTTAAAAATCGAGGACCGAACGAATACAAATAATAATTGTATAATTGTAATGACGCCTCAATGGAAACATTTTATTATTTGGATTGGTTCAGTTCTCGACTTTTTAGTGAATATGGTCATGATGCTATCTATTTTCAGACAGTTTATCGTCCTTGGTAGATAAATAAACCTAAACCTAAACCTAAACATAAATAACCATTTTCGTCGACCTCTATGAAAAGTGACATTTTACGTACTAATTTGCTACCATAAAATCAACTAGCAAGCACTTTGCGGACGAAAAAGTACTTTTTCGTCCGCAAAATTACTTTCCCGCTGCGGTCACTATGAATACGGTTCAATACAAACATGAGTGTCTGTCAGTGCTGTGGTCACTATGGATGCGGCATGATACGGTTCAATACAAACATAAGTTAATGTGTCATTTGCTCTGTATCTGTCATTTGCTTTTGTAAAATTTTTCAAGCGATCCGAAATTCATAAAAATATGTAGAGGTCGACGAAAAAATCTAATATGCACCTCGGCGAAAAACTGTGTCTCGCCTGCTTGCTATCCTCGGTACCGCCTCGGATAGCAATTTGCAGACTCTACTATAATATATAGTTTTTCGCCCTGATGGTTTCATTAGTCCCTACCGAGAATAGTGGCACTGACTCTATGTTAAACGAATTTCATTGACACAACCTTTTTCCTTTTTGAATTTTCTCTTAATTAAGAAGAAGTGTAAGGTCTACAGGAATCCAACATCTTTGAATGTTTCTTTTTAGGGTGGAATTAAATTGTTTGCGTGTGAGTTCCACTTGCATTCGACGTACTCTGTTTATCATTGCGATGCCTCTACTTTCAAAGAATGGATCTTCACCTCAAAGTAAAGCACAAGAATCGAAAGCTTAATCAGTTAGTTGAAAGATCATTGATCTATCGCCATCTGAAGTGCTAATAGGAAGCGTGGCGAAGAAAAGTTTAATGAACTTCTCACTATCTGGAACGGTCTAAACTCACTTCGATTTTTATTTCGCTAGGATCTGATAATGACCGAGAAACTTAACCGTTCATTGAATTATGGTGGAACCAGCTATGAGTAAACTATTCAGATGGGGACCATCACTTTTAATTTTATTACTTAGATGAACCGAGTACGACAAAGCAGATCGATGACTAAAAGGGAAAATGAGGGATTTCTGATCAGATAAATAAAAATGGGTTCAAGCCCTGTGGACAGGAGCTTTCTGGCGCTCTAGTTCAAACAGACAAATTATATATCCGAAAGTATTGGTTTCTCAGAGTTGGGGATTATATCAATGTATTCATATGATAGAACTGCATCATAAAGGAAATTCAATTCAAATAATAGTTTATTATCAAGATTAAATGAGCAAACATGAGAATGAGAACTGCACCACATTTTCAATTTTTTTTTTGTACTTTGCGGTACTCTGGTCAATACAAAACTTCACATGCGTATAAAGGTCATGATTCTACAATTTGATGCTAAATTTCAGATAGATCGAGTGATCGGTTTCGGAAATATTCATAAAAAATATTTTTACTAAAATCGCCCATAACTCCGAAACTCCTTGATGGATTTCGCCCATTAACGAACTTGTCCGAGATATTCACGCTCCAAAACCACCTTGCAATTTTCAATCCGCTAACTCCTTTCGTTCGAGAGTTATCGTGCCTACGGCCGGTCGGCCGGCCGGACAGAATCGATTTCGCACTCGGATTCTTGTGAGTCGAGTCCAGTGAGTCGAACCAAATCGTTTGAGACCATTTTCAGCCAAAAATTCCAAAATTACAGACACTTGGGCAAATTGATAAGCACTCTGTTCCGAGGAACTAGAGCGCCAAAAAAAACAAGTTTCGTATGACAATTGCCCAAAACAGGTTTAAAGTACCTACAAATAGTAGATATTCCATAAAACATGTATGAAAGAAGATAAGTAATAATAAAAAATTACCTTGTAATCGATCAAAAATTTCCTGATCTACGTTCACCAAATTTTCTCCTCTCTCGAACTACAGAATTATGCTTTCAATATTTACGTAATATTTTCAAACATTTTCGGGTGAGGTCCCCGTTGCATCGCTAAAATACGAGTATTTCAACCCCAATATTTTTGAAGTTACAATACATTCATTTCATTCTCTTTTTAATGTGCCAGGCAACTTAGGCCATCTACACAGTTCTATAATATTTCTTTCACGAAGTCTATTTGTTTCAAGACATACACACCCAAACACCACATCCATGTCCTAAGCGGGATTCGAACCCGCGACCATCGGCACCAAAGTGAGATCTTCTCCCACTAAGCCACCTAGACCGACTGAAGTTACAATATTCCCTTCTGTCAAGTTGACATTATGACAATTCATACATAGAATAATTATATCAAACTGTGAAATACGATTTACATTGAAATTTTGAAAAATCATATCTCCGAAAGTATTAGCTTCTTAGAGTTAAAAATGATATGAATGGATTCTTATGATAAAACTGCTTATTAAAAGAATTTAATTTGGAATTTGTTTTGTGAAAAAAAAATTTTTTTTTTGTTACTCCGAAACCATCTGTCCGATTTTGCCCAATAACGATATATTTATCCCCCAAACCTACTCTGAAAATTTCAACTCTCTAGCTCATTCCGTTCGAGAGTTATCGTGCCTACGGCCGGCCGGACCGGCCGGACAGAATGAATTTCGACCACGGATTCTTGATCAGTGAGTCGAACCAAATCGTTTAAGACCATTTTCATCGAAATATTCGAAAATTACAGACATTTGGGCAAATTGATAAGCACTCAGTTCCGAGGAACTAGAGCGCCAAAAACATTCATGTACTTTTGGTTAACAATTTTATCCGTATTTAAAATCACTATGAAGTCATGTGTAACCGTGCATCAACATTTGATTTTTGCGCGCATGTTCTGGGGAACATTGCGTTATCATTTTGCACAAATGTCTGTAATTTTCGAATTTTTTGCCGAAAATGCTCTCAAACGATTTGGTTCGACTCCCTGATGAATAATTCGTGGTCAAATTTCATTTTGTCCATCTGGTCGGTCAGAGTAGGTGGCGGGTTCCAATACGACGGACCAGTTTGTTAATGGGCATAATCGGCCTAACGGTTTCCGAGTCATAATTTTCTTTTCAACCAATGCAGATCCGATCAAACTGAAACTTGGTGAGTATTTATAGAATACAGACGTTTCTGTAATTTTGTGAGCATTGCATCACTAGAAAATTTTGAAAAGATTATTAAGAAATATTATTTATATCACGATAGTTTGAGAACGGAAAAAGATAGTGACATACAATTTTCAGGGTAGTTTGAGCATCCGAATGCAACGTTTGAGTTCGTTGATAGGCAATAATCGGCCAAACAGCCGATTATAACCTAGATAACCTAGAGTTATACCTATATGAAATTTTGTTTTTCTTTTCTCCTTAACTTAAGAAATATGAAACCAATCTTATTCAAACATGGTAATTAGTTGTAGAATGCCAACGCGAAAATTTTTACGAAATTTCGTGAGAATCGTATCACTAGAAAATTTAAAAAAATCTTATCTCATAAACTATCCGTCAGATATCGCTGTAATTTTGCGAAAACGCTTCAAAACCTAAATTTGCAGCCAAATTCCAAATTTGATCGGATCTATATTTTTGGAGATCCCAGCAGGCATGGGTGAGTTCAGTAGCTGAATGGCTGGCCGTTGCCACGATAACTTTCGAACGGAAGGAGATAGTAACTTGCAATCATCAGTGTAGCTTGCGCATACGATTGGGACAGTTTTGTTCATTGTTGGGTATAATCGGCCAAAGGGTTTCAGAGTTATACGCATCTGGAATATTGTTCTCTTGATAACTCAAATAATATAGATCCGATCGAATTAAATCTTGGTAAGTAGTTGTAGTTTACCGACGCAAATAAGTTTGTGAAATTCTGTGAGGATCGCATGACTAGAAAATCCAAAAAAATATACTAAAAAATATTATTTATCTCACGATTACTTGAGAACATAAAGACATACCGACTTGCAATTTTTAGTTTAGGTTGTGCATCCTAATTTGACATTTGAGTTCGTTAAAAAGCATATTCGGCTAAATGGTTTTGGAGTTATATCAATCTGAAATTTAGTTGTTATTTCCTCAATTACTCAAAAAATACTATGCCGATTCAATTCGAACATATCTATGCATACTATGTATGTCTTTATGCCACCAGCATTGTTAATTTCCGACCCTATAATGATTGGTGTCACTACCGTATGACTAGGAAATTTATTTCCTAGCTTCGAGATTCAACCCGGAATCTCCAGGGCCAGATCCAACACTCTACCTATTAGCTAGTGGCTAGGCTAAATATGATCTGAATAAAAGGTTCCACCAGTCGAAGTGTTTTTAAGACTTTTCTCCTTCCTCTCCTCCAAGGAGGAAAATGTCATTCCGGCAGTTTCGTGCTAGTTCGGATCACGAAGGAATATTTGTTGATGATTAATCAAATAATATTTCACCGTGTGTGTTTTAGTCTATGGTTTTAGTTTGTCAGAAAATAACTACAGTCCCGTATATGTACCATTGTACATCCTGCTCTTAGGTAAACTGTAAAAAAAATGATTTCGCATTTCATATTTCTCTAGTTTTTCAATGAAATGCTAGGATCTTGAATCTTGAAAGAACTTGTCCAAATTGAATTGGAAGGCAAATTCTGGTTCAATTATTTTATTTGTAGGACTTCATCCTATCTTATGAGATGGTAATGGAAAAAAGATGGAAATGGAAAATATTGCGAATAGTTTCAAACATGAATTTCCACTCAGTTAAAATTTACAGGAAATCTAAGGAGTTTTTAATAATACCTTCAAATTGCCTGGCATTAACTCAATCTGCAACCTTGTGCAAATTCATCATCCTACGTTCAAGCTCAAGATCATTGCTCGTAAAAAGTCCACGGTGAACGGTCAACAACCTCAACTTCGTAATGTGTTACGCGTTCTTTGCAACAATCTATCAAAGCGCTACGTCCTTTCCATAATACCAAGGAAAGACCGACACGACTATGGGAAGCGTGTCTTTACTGGAGTTCTTCAGTAGGTGTAAAAATGCTGTAAAATGAGGGCGAAAGGTAAACCGTAAGGTGTGTGTACTACCGCAGGAAAATCGGAACGGTTCGAGGGAATTACAAAATAAGCGAGAATTTTGACTCACGATTTCAGAATTAATATACAGGTTGTCTGACTAAATGGCTCGAATTTTTATGGCCGACCTCGTAAGAGAAGGAGGTTATAATGGCACCCGCCAATATCGATAAAATGAATCTGAATTTGTGTTTATTTGTATAGATTATTTGTTTACAGTAAGACGATGATGATGACAAGGATAGAGGAAATCGCAAAAAACTGATATAAATATGTAAGAAGATATAGTTTACGTAAAGGTTACTTGGATAGCTGACAATATAATAATATTCTTAGAGGATAGAGTTCAGAGAATCAGTTGTTTTCTGTGTAGGCTTTGTATATGTGCCCTTGTGCCAACTTAGACACAGTAAATTTTTGATCCAACAGTGAATGGTGACCACGTCTTTCCAAACCACGGCTTCAATGCCGTGGTTTGGAAAGACGTGGTCAAACCACGGCTTCAATGCCGTGGTTTGGAAAGACGTGGTCACCATTCACTGTTGGATCAGAAATTTACTGTGTCTAACTTAGCACAAGGGCACATATACAAAGCCTACACAAAACACAACTGATTCTCCGAACTCGCACAATTTCCTAGGAGCTTCTGAAGGGCCTCCTTGGGGAAGATCTAAGATTGTCTGTATAATCATAATCGTGATAGTATTAGCAAGCACGCCAAACATACTGATCTAATGTCAGTGCTTTCCCTACAAATTGGTCAACTTCCATCCAAACTATGCTGGACGGAATTGACTATAACGTTACCGACGATTCCTTCAATTTGAGCGCCTTTTCAAATGTAATTTTATAGCTGCAGCAGACCCATGACAACCCATACAATCTGAAACAGCAACTTCTCATCTACGCATGTACAGTCCACTCGTGGCTGAAAGTCCTCTCAAAATCACACACATGGTGGATGAATCCATGGTGTTCTAGAAACGAAGCTTATTTTCGTCCGTGTTGGCGCATGTCGTCACTCTGGGAGAAAAGTAGTGGAATTTAAACATTCCCAACGATCCAATGACGAGCCTTGTCGCTCACTGTGACGTCAGCCTGGGAGTATATGTGGGTATAGGGATGCGCGAAAACACACCTTGTATTCTTACACCATGACCATACACTTCAATTCAGGCATACGTGGGCCCTTTCATGTAGATTCTATGGGGGATAGCAGCCTACACTCCTTTCAGACGAAAATTGCAGCAGTTACAAATTTCGTCTGCGTATACACATACCATTCGTGGCTGAAATACCTCCCAAACATGAATTCTCCAGCCCTATTGATTCTAGAATTATCGCATCCCCAATCCATGCATGCGCAATTGCTCCTGAGGAATTTCTATGGAAGGGATAGTAGCCTCGAGCTCCAAACCCCACTCCTCTAAAACTCATATTTCATCTGCGCATGCGCATGCATCGGTAACTAACTACCCAGTTTCAATTCGATCACATCAGTATTTCTCCATCAGTTATTGCTAAAACGAAATTTTCTAATTTTTAAATTTTTTTTTCTGTTCGTAGACATCAGATAAATCCAATACTCAGCACACATATAAAGGTCGTAATTCTACAATTGGGCGCTAAATCAGAGAGATTTAAAGAAGTTGTGCAGCTCAAAATGATGGCCGTAACTCCGTAACCGCTAGGCGGATTTTACCTCAAACTTACAAACCCTACAAATTTCCACTCTCCAAGTCATTTCTTTCGAGAGTGCTAAATGAATTTGACCCCTGACATCTCATTAGTGTACGAAACCTGTTTTCTGTAGGATAGACGGTTCCGCAGATATTCACAAAAAACCAATTTTTTTTTTCAATTTCAATACCCTGTATCTCGAAAATGGTGCATTTTAGAGGGTCAGTTAATAAAAACTATTTTCCATATTTTTGGAGGAGCTATCACATCCTGAAGTCCTACGCATATATTATGAAGCACCCAGTATAATTTATGATAACAAAGTATGGTTAATTTTTAATTATCTCGAACATCATGTTGAACGCTAAAAAAACGGAAAATTTGAAACGTACTAGAATATAAGTAATCATTAAAGGATACTGTGGGAGGTATTCTCATTATTAAAAGGTTTCTTTCAGGGTTTTCTCTCCCAAACTCTGAAAAATATCTATAAAATAAAAATTAATTATTTTGTGATTTGCTTCTTCGTAAGAAACACAAGATATTTGTCAGAAGCAGTCAATCGAACAATGTTGCCTAACAAACAATAACAAAATAACATCAACGAAGAAACAACTCTATCGTAACGTTTCGGAGTCTATATCAGACTCCTTCGTCAGACACTCAACGAAAATCTTCAGAATTATTTTGTTGATAGTCATTCTGAAATTCGATAGGGATCAAGTAGATAACTCAATAACTCATTCAATTTTCTAGATATCGTTTACAATATCGTTTCTATTTCATTGATTTCCATTATAAGTTCATTTGAATGTGAAAATTAGGCTCGAGTCAATTTAGTGAACCCTATACCTAACTAGTTCATAATAGTACGAAATAAAGGTTATATGAACAAGCATACTGGAAGTGAAGAGGAAGGGAGAGAATATTAGACAATTCAAAAGGATGGTGTATGTACGAACCATCCTCCGGTAATTTCTAGTTGGGCTTCGTTATGATGCAGCTAGATTATTGTCTGGAATAATGGCATTTGGAATCGTGTAAGGAAACATTTTGGAATTGTCCCAAAATATTTTATAGCTTACGTTTCAAAGTAGGTATGTAAAATTTAAAAATGTTTTATTTCAGTAATCAGCTTTCATCTAAAGATAATTTGATATTGGCCAATACCGAAAAAGTCCTGAAATATCAAGAGTAGGATGTTATATATTTTTAGGCGTTTGGTGAATATGATTTTAATGATACAGAAAAAAGTTAGCATTACGAATTATACCGAATTCTATTTTCTGGGAAAAGGGTGGATATGAAATATCTATTTTGTATTTTGATACTTTTAATTCCTCATAACAAAATTTCAACCTTTCGTGTTCAATGCGGTAAATATATTTTTCTTTGGTAGTAAAGCGAAACAGTGGCTTAATTACGCGTCAAAAAAGGTTTTTTTAAAATTATTAAATCTCCGTATAAAATTCACTTCGTTTTATATTCGATATTTGTATACGTACTTCTAAATGTAAACTCAGAACATTTCAGTTTAATTGGAAATTCTCGCCGTTCGATCCACAATAACTGTATTATTTGGAAATAATAACCTAACAGAATATCTTCAAAGAATATGTCCAAAGATATCTTGGAATTTACCGCCAATATTTTAGACAGTAGAAAAAATTCTGTATCGCTATTATGTCAGTGACACACCAAACTATGAGCAATAAAAATGGAAACCTCAACTAATTGATAGTGGGAGTTGGTGAAGAGAAAAAAGGGCATTTCGTTGAACGGTAGTTGCATAGCAACGGTAAATCTGTCACAAAACAGTTGTAGCGGTCTTAAACTGTACGGATAGCTGTAAGTTAGTGAACAATAATAAACCACAACAACTACAAGGTCTAGCTGAAATTGACCATAAAGTACTGGTGAGACCACAGGGGGTAGAGAATGGTTCATTGATTCTTGCGGTTCTACTTTCTTCTGAAACATAGGGTGAACACATTTAGAAAGCGTTTCAAAACTGAAACACGGAGTTGATGATATTCGTGGCTAATACTTATGGTGTTCGATATGACAAAACTATGAAATACACAGATGAAGATTTTTACAGGAGCTTAAGAAGGATAATAATATGAAACAAATATTTGTGAGTAATTATTTTCCGATCGACTGAAAATGTTCACTTTGCAAAGTAGTATCAACTTAAATACCTTATAATAGAACATATTGAGTTGGTGCCAAACCAAAACCATATGCACTATTGCGAATGCTATCATTTCAAATGCAGAATAAGATGACTTGAGATATCTGAAATTGTTTTAATATTTTCTCAAACAATAAACCTTAGGCATCGAGCAGGTTTTGATTGCTCCAAAACTACTGGATTAGAATTATTTCAATTTTGTATACACGACAAGTATCTAGCAGTGATCAAGCAATTTGACCAATTCAATATTTGGGTAAAGTAAGGGCTTAAATTTGAAAAAAAAAATATTTTCTGAAAAACTTTATTAAACGTTCAAAAAGCTGCGGAAAATGAGAATTAAAATGCGAATATAATAGAAAGATGTGAAACATTTTGACTAGAAAATAATTATCATGTGTATAAAATTTAGTTGCTTCTGCTTCACAATAATCTAATTAATTCTCTATTTTCCATAATATACAATATCTTCATCAAGAAATCGTGAATTTAATTCTATAACTGATAATCAAATTTCAATACTACAATTCCGTCTGATGTCCAGAAATTCTCTCAGAAACTACCGAAAAATAAATTTATGGATGAACGGACAGAATTGAATTTGACTATTACTGAGTAAATCAAATAGATTTATTTCAGAACATTTTTGGCTGAAAATTTGAAAAATACAGTTATTTGGCTAAAATAATGGCTCTTTAGAATATAGGCACAAATATGTAAAAACAAATAGTAGGTACCTACATACAGATGTAATATTATGTGCATTGTGTATAGTTTGCACCCTTTTTGGCGCTCTTGTTCCTCGGAACAGAGTGCTTATCAATTTGCCCAAATGTCTGTAATTTTCAAATTTTTGGCTGAAAATGGTCTCAAACGATTTGGTTCAACTCACTGGATCAAGAATCCGTGGTCGAAATCGATTCTGTCCGGCCATTCGTTAACACTCGAACGAAAGGAGTTAGAGGATTGAAAGTTGCAGGATAGGTTCGGAGTGTAAATATCTCGGACGAGTTCGTTAACGGGCGAAATCCGTCAAGCGGTTTCGGAGTTACGGCCGTTTTTAGTAAACATATTTTTCATGAATATTTCCGAAACCGAACACTCGATCTATCTGAAATTTAGCATCAAATTGTAGAATCATGACCTTTAGACTCATGTGAAGTTTTGTATTGTTCGGGTTACCGTAAAGTGTAAAAAAAAACCGGCAAAATAGGCCAGATGGTTTCGGAGTATCGAAAAAAAAATTTTTTTTTATGTCACAAATTTCAAAATAATTTTTTTTCGAGATGCAGTTTCACCATAAAAATCCATTGATATCATTTTTAACTCCAACAAGCTAATACTTTCGGATATATGATTTTTCGAAATTTCAATAATGAATCGTACTTCTATGTTTTCACAGAATGCTATAATTATTCTATCTATGATTTATTATATGATCTGTGTTCATACTCGTACATGTCATCCTGTTCTATAAGAGAGAGTCAAATTCATTTAAGCTATTTTAATTTGATTTCTTCCTTGGTGCAGTTCTCATTCTCAGATTGCTCATTTAATCTTGATAAATAAACTATTATTTGAATTGAATTTCCTTTATGATGCAGTTCTATCATAAGAATACATTAATATAATTCTCAACTCTGAGAAACCAATACTTTCGAAGATATAATTTGTCTGTTTGAACAAGAGTGCCAGAAAGCTCCTGTTCACAGGGCTTGAACCAATTTTTTAATACAAAGATACCAGCACATTTCGAAGTATTAAAGCATTTTTGAAGCATTAATATTAAAATTCGAGAGATGCAACTGACGTGAAGTCAGGAGCCTCTGCGCGTATGATCTATTGTCTATTTACGCCCCACACACCCTCACGAAATACTGCATTAACCATCAAGCCTATTTTTTTAAAAGAGTTCTAGATTTTAATTCGATCGGATCTGTATTTTTAGAAATATGTAACATCGCTAACATCTCAACCAATGATGTGTTGTTACAGTTCTGTGATTTAGAGGATTTGAAAATTCAGAAGAAGTAGATACCTACTCGAAATACTATTTTCTAAATATTTCCAAAAATACAAAGCCTATATAGCTCAAATCAGCTACTCGATTGTAAAATGGCGGCTTGAAGGTTAGGCGGAATATCATTGGAATCTGAAGGATAGCTTACACACCTTAAGACGTTTGTGATATTTTGTGTGAATCGTATCACCAGAAAATTTTAAAAAAATATTATTTATGTCACCATAACCTGAGAAAGGAAAGAGATAGGGCCTTGAAATTTTCAGGTTAGGTTATGCATCTAAATGCGACATTGGAGTTTGTTGTTTGTTGTTTTGGAGCTATACCCATCTGAAATTAGATTGTTATTTCCTCAAAAACTCGAAAAATACAAAACCGATCCAATTCAAACATAGCTATTATTTGTAGAATGCTAACTTTGTGAGGATCATAAAATTTTTAAAAAAACATTGAAATTCCTTGAATAAAATTCTATATATCAGAAAGTATTCGACACACATCGCTGAGATTTTGGCAGGTTCTGAAGAGTCTCTTCAGAACCTGCCAAGTTCCAAGTTTGAACACGATCGGATCTTTATTGTTGGAGATCCGAGCAGCCTTGTGTGAGTTCAGTAGCTGTATGGGAGAGTTAAGTTCGTTTTTTGACATAATCGGTCCAACGGCTTCGGAGTTATACCCACCTGGAATATTATTTCCTCGATAACTCAAAAATTTTAGACTCGATCAAATTGAAGCTTGGTAACTAGTTGTAGAATATCAGCATAAAGACGTGAAATTTTGTGATAACCGTGCTCCTTGAAAATTTTTAAAAAATTACGAAAAAAAGTTGGTTCAAGCACTGGCATGAAGTCAGGAGCGTTTGAAGGTATGCTTTATTGTCTATTCTCCTGTATTAGCCAATAGAACATATGCGCAAGAGCTCCTGACTTCACGTCAGTGCTTGAACCAATTTTTAAGAATTGTTTGGACTCGAATATACTCGTATCTGTCAATGAAGCCCACTGTCTAATATTATGTGGGAAAGAATAATATAAAATTTCGACCAATAAAAAAATTGTAATTCTCGAAACATTTTGACGGAATTGTTAATCACGATGAGGTTTAGATTATGAACAGAGCAGTGTTAATATAGATCGTTTGGCTGTTTTTTTTCTAAAATCTTTGCCTGCAGTCCATTATAAACTCCGTTTATATTAGCTTCACCGTCTTTTCCTTGATTTCTGAGTTTTTCCAAATTAAATTATTTATTTTGAAAAACACTTAGGTTTAATTCTTTCACCATTTCTTCAGCCGAATATCTAATCCACTCATCATCTATTATTATAGAAAAGAGAGAGGTTTCGTTCATTTTATTCATAAATGCAAACCTCACCTATGTAACCAAGAGATCATTAATATCGTTTTGAATTGTGTGTGACAAATATTTAACGGAATTTTTTTCTTTGATAGTTACTCTTTCAATACAGGATCGTAAATTGACAATAACTTGATAACAATTAAAAAGTTTCCGCAATTATGATTTTCATCATATAGCGACTCTTTGTCTCCTCTGAAAAAAATAATGTTCTCAAACAAAGTTAAGTTTATTTCAACCCAATAATTTGTTTCGATTATTATTGTTTTAACCAAGTCAATGACTTCACTTTTGTTTCCATTTATTGTACGCTTGGCAATAATTGAGACGATTGCTTGATTTTTCCTGTTGAATGACATACTCTGGCTAATATGACGCCAATCTCTAAAGCCATCAACCCAATTGGATCCGTGACTTTTACCTCCGAAAACTCAGCTCGCAAGTTACATTATAAGTAGGTGAAAAACATAACCAATTTCTGCTGTAGAGACTCCCTGATTTAGATCTTTTATTTAAAATATTTCACAAGCATGAATGGTTATTCCCCCATGTTGAAAAAGTCTAGCCGGGCTACCAAGAGGGCCCGGGCCCTGTTACACGGCATCCTTTGCACCCCTGTTGCTACGTCACTGACACTGACGCCCACCGTATAGCTTCGGTTTGGTATCATTTATGACAATGATGAAGATAATCGCTACGTAATGGGCAACATTTATTAAATGAGTTTGCAATGAGGATCTGAATAGTTCCAACATATCTGTTCATTACGAATATTAGCATCTTCACTTCACTACTCTCAGATATTGTGGCTGTCCATTAATTTTTGTCATAAGAGATTACAAATTGCGGAACGCAGATATCAGTGGAACACATATTGTGCCATGGTGCCAAATTTTCCATGGAACGAAGGCAGTGCGGAGTTAGTGAAAATATGAAGTTGCGTTAGGTATTACTCAAGAACTCGAAAACACACTGAAAGAAATCAACCTGTACATTGAAATTTAAGTAGTTTCAATATGTATATACCCCGAAATATGCAAAGTGCTAATAATTACACCTAGCAGACAAAGCACTTAAATTTTAAAAAAAGATTAGAACTTCATGCAGAATATTCATCAGTAAGTATATCCCAACGAAAATTAAGTCGATAATAGCTGATTAACAGATATTCAAAAAAACACATTCTGAAATATTTCATATTTATATAAATACAATGTGTGTTTATGTATACAATGTTGGTCTTGAAGTTGAACAATAATTAAATCATAAATTCCTCTCGTCAAAAAAAACCTTTTTGCGGACATATTCTGGGGAACAGCGTGCTATCATTTTGTCCAAATGTCTGTAATGTTCGAATTTTTTTTACGAACATGGTCTCAAACGATTAGCTTCGAGTAACTTTCGAACAGAAAGAGATAGCAGATTTTCAGGGTAGGTGACGCGTCCGAATACGACGGACCAGTTCGTTAATGGGCATAATCGACCCAACGGTTTTCGAGTACTAATTTTGTCTTCAACCATTGCAGATCCGATCCAATTGAAACTTGGTGGTTAGTTGTAGGATACTGACACAAATACGTTTGTAAAATTTTGTGATGTATGACCAGAATATTTTCAAAAAATTAATATTTTTTTTATTTATCTCACGATTACTTGAGAACGGAAATAGATAACGACTTACAATTTTAATGGTAGGTTGCGCATTTGAATGCGACATTTGAGTTTATTAATAGGCATAATCGGTCCAACGGTTTTGGAGTTATACCCATCTGAAATTTAGTTGTTATTTCCTCAATAACCCAAAAATACGAATCCACTCCAATTCAAACATGGTAATTAGTTGTAGAATTCCAACACAAACATTTTTGCAATATTTTGTGAGTATCGTATCATTTAGAGAATAAAAAAAAATTGAAAAAAATTCTATATATCAGAACGTACTTGTCCGACATCACTGGCATTTTGCGAGAGCCTTCAGAACCTAACTCTACAGCAAGTTTGAACACGATCGGATCGATACTGTTGGAGATCCGAGCGGGCATGGGTGAGTTCAGTCTGGGTGGGTGACCGTTGCCACGATAACTTTTGAACGGAAAAAGATAGGAACTTTTCAGGTTAGGTTGCAATCCGAATGACAGAGTTAAAGAGAAAACCCAGAAAATAACCTTTCAATAATGAGTGTACCTCCCACAGTATCCTTTAATGATTACTTAAAACAAAGGTATGGGCCTTTTTCAATCATCCTTTTCAGAAGTTAGCTATGATTTTTAAATACTGTCAATGTGACAATTCTTGAATTTCACAAAATATCCATCAACAAAATGATTCTAACGATTTTCATAAAGCGTCTGATGAAGAAGTCTGATATAGACTCCGAAACGTTACGATATAGTTGTTTCTTCGTTGATGTTGTACGTTGTTATTTGTAAGGCAACATTAGTCACAAAATAATTGATTTTTATTTTATAGATATTTTTCAGAGTTTGGGAGAGAAAACCCAGAAAATAACCTTTCAATTAATATTATTAACTTACCATTACCATTCCCATCATCATATAGATTAACAATGGGCATTAAATATCAAAAATTGACATATCATGTCTCAGGAAAATAAGTTGACATGTATCAACATAGATCAAATTATAATAATTCATAGATAGAATAATTATCGCATTCTGTGAAAACACAGAAGTACGATTTATTATTGAAATTTTGTAAAATCATATCTCCGAAAGTATTAGCTTGTTAGAGTTAAAAATGATATCAATGCATTCCTATGGTGAAACTGCATCTTGAGAAAAACTTATTTTGAAATTTGTAATGTAAAAAAATATTTTTTTTTGATACTCCGAAACCATCTGACCGATTTTGCCCTATAACGAACTTAGCTGAGATATTTATGTCCCAAACCTATTCTGAAAATTTCAATGGTCTCATTCCGAGTTATCGTGTTAACGGACGGACGGTCGCAAAGAATCGATTTCGACCACGTATTCTTGATCAGTGAGTCGAACCAAATCGTTTAAGAACATTTTCAGCCAAAAATTCGAAAATTACAGACATTTGGGCAAATTGATAAGCACTCTGTTCCGAGGAACAAGAGCGCCAAAAAATATTGAACCATTTTATTACTGTCAATCCTTACGAAGGTTTGTTTGCATTACGATTTTTAAGTCGAGGTGTATATAGACTGCAATAAGCGACCAAGCGAGTAACCTCATATTCACATGAATGACAATTCGGCATATTCGCCAAGTGTAACCCAATAAAACCTGAGGTCGATTGTTTTACAAAAAGTGAGATCACGTTCTTCGTGTGATTTTGATGATTCATAATTGGTAATATACTTCTCAGAAATTACTGAACGAAATGTAAACAGGGAGAAGGAATTCCAATTGGCAATGTTGGATTATCCAAGGAAGCAGAAGAGAAAGGCATTTCACTATACCGTGCCTTCTTTTCGTATCTCAAACGGTATTTTGATGTTTTACAACAAACAAATGGCTTCGATGTCAAAGACCTCTACCTGAGATCTGGCGTCAACGACTTCTATTTTGGCAATGCGTAAGAATACGGGTATAACAGTTTTCCTTATTCACGTTAACTAAACACATGAAATCGTCTATTTGCCCACAATGAATGGTTGAACAGTGAAGGAACAGGGAGTTCAATAGTGCTCTATACGAACATTTAGGTGGATAAGCATACTTTCAATGTTCATGATTGAAGACTATCCTCTTTACCACCTATAGGTCAAGGATCTTAATTGTTGCATGACTTTAGGAATGAAATATCATTATCAAACTAGATCCGGAACTTTATGCCTATAAGCATAAAGTTGTTCATCGGAACAGAGTGCTTAATAATTTGCCAAAATGTCTGTAATATTAGAATTTTTGGCTGAAAATGGTCTCAAACGATTTGGTTCGACTCACTGATCAAGAATCCGTGGTCGAAATCGATTCTGTCCGGCCATCCGGCCGTCCGCCTGTTAACACGATAACTCTTGAATGAAAGGAGTTAGATAATTGAAATTTGCAGGGTAGGTTTGGAGCATAAATATCTCGGACGAGTTTGGGCAAAATCCACCAAGCGGTTTCGGAGTTATGGCCCTTTTTAATAAAAACATTTTTTATAAATATTTCCAAAACCGATCACTCGATCTATTCGAAATTTAGTACCAAATTGTAAAATAATGACTTTTATACGCATGCGAAGTTTTGTATTGATCGGGTTGCCGTAAAGTGTCAAAAAAAATTTTTAAAATTTTTAAATTTTGTTTGTACAATAACTCTCGAACAGAATTAGCTAGGCAGTTGAAATTTTCAGAGTAGGTTTGAGAGATACATATCTCGGTTGAGTTCGTTATTGGGCCAAATAAGCCGGATGGTTTCGGAGTAACAAACAAAAAATTTTTTTTTTACTTACAAATTGCAAATTGAATTTTTTTTAAGGTGCAGTTTCACCATAAAAATCCATTGATATCATTTTCAACTCTAACAAGCTAATACTTTCGGAGATATGATTTTTCGAAATTTCAATAATGAATCGTACTTCTGTTTTCACAGAATGGTATAATTATACTCGTACATGTCATCCTCTTCTATAAGACTGAGTCAAATTAATTTCAGCTATTTTTTTTAATTTGATTTCTTCCATGTTGCGGTTCTCGTTCTCAGATTGCTCATTTAATCTTGATAAATAAACTATTATTTGAATAGAATTTCCCTTATGATGCTGTTCTATCATGATAATACATGTATAGCATTCCCAACTCTGAGAAGCCAATACTTTCGTAGATATGATGTGTCAAAATTTGAACAAAGGCGCCAAAGCTCGTGTCCACAGGGCTTGAACAAATTCTTTTTATCATAATATGTTTCAAATTCTGATAGTATTCCATTGGTGGAGTTGTATAGTGTGATTTTAAGTGGAGCAGACCTTTATTTGAGTATTCTTATAATATGTTTTGTATTTCTTCGGAATTCTTTTACCCTTATTACACTAGGTATGCCTTTTTTAAGCGCATGTTCTGGGAACATCGCGTTATAATTTTGCCCAAATGTTTGTAATTTTCGAATTTTTCGCCGAAAATGGTCTCAAACGATTGGGTCACTGATGAAGAATTCGAGGTCAAATTTGATTCTGTCCGGCCGGCCGTTGCCACGATAACTTGAGAACGGAAAGAGATAGGGATTTGAAATTTTCAGGTTAGGTGGCGAGTCCTAATCCGACGGATGAGTACGCTAATGGGCATAATCAGCCCAATGCTTTCCAAGTAAGAATTTTGTTTTCAACAAATACAGATCCATTGAATAGAAATTTGGTGGATACTTGAAGAATATAAACCTAAAGATGATTGTGAAAATTTGTGGCTATCGTATCACTAGAAAATTTTAAAAGAATTATTAAAAAATATTATTTATGACATGATAACCTGAGAACGGAAAGAGATAGCGACTTGCAATATTTAAGGTAGGTTGTGCATCTGAATGCGACATTTTAGTCCATTAATATGCATAATCGGCCAAACGGTGTTGGAGTTATACCCATCTGAAATTTGGTTGTTATTTCCTCAATTACTCTAAAAATACGAAACAGATCTAATTTAAACAAGGTTATTAGTTGCAGAATGCCCACGCGAAAATTCTTGATAAATTCCGTGAGGATCGTATGACTAGAAAATTCTCGAAAAATCATTGAAAGTCATTGAAAAAATTCTATATATCAGAAACTATTTGTCCGACATCGCCGCGATCGGATCTATATTGTTTTCGATCCGAGCGGCCTTGGGTGAGTTCAGTAGCTGGACGAGTGACCGTTACCTCGATGACTTTCGGAAAAAATAGATACGGACTTCCAATTTTCAGGGAGGGTTGGGCATCCGAATGGGACAGTTAAGTTCGTTATTGGGCATAGTCGGCCAACGGTTTCGGAGTTATACCCATCTGGAATATTATTTTCTCAAACTGAAAAAATACAGACCCGATCGAATTGAAGCTTGGTAACTAGTTGTAGAATATCTACATGAAGACATGTGTGAAATTTTGTGAGGATCATACCACTAGAAAATAAAAAAAAAATACGAAAAAATATTATGTGTCTCACGATAACTTGAGAACGGAAAGACACAGCGACTTGCAATTTTGAGGGTATGTTGCGCAGCTAAAAGAGACATTTGAGTTTTTTGATGGGCATAATCGGTCAAAATGTTTTGGAGATATACTCATCTGAAATTTTGTTTTTATTTCCTTTATAACTCAAAATATACGAATCTGATCCAATTAAAACTCGGTGATTACTTTTAGAATGCCGAATAATTTTCGCGGAATTTCGCGAATATCGTATCCTGGAGTTACTTGGGGTGTGAGTTTTTTTGTATTTCATTTCCAATAGAATACATATGTATGAATTCAAAATTCTGTGATCATATTGAATCTCTACTGAAGTCTGTCATGAAATGTATCCATATATCACGAAAGCTGTGAAAATGATAAATATCGATGCTAAATTCGTAGTAAAGTGTCCAATAGAGGTGAATAGAAAATAGAACATACACGCAAAGGCTCCTGACTTCACGTCAGTGCTTGTTCATGTCTATATTTGCGCCTATTTTCATGGCTATTTGGTGGCTGAATTTTCCCCAAATGAGTGACACTAATACACCACGCTTTTACACGCTTGTTTCAGACAGTAATTTCAGAGCTGTATAAACATTGAAGAAATTGACATTTACCACAAGTTTTTGTGTTGTTCGTACATTTTAAAACAAAACCAAATCGTCTGTATTAATATAATATTATTTTGTTGCTAACAACAGAAGATGAAATAAACTAGGTTATTTTAAGACTTCAAGTCAAACAGATAAATATTGTGTTGGTGGACATGACATTTCACCAAAAAGTCCTGAAATCTCCACGATTCAGGAGGAAAAAATAGATCCAGTTCTATTTATTTTGGAGCCTGAAGAAGTCAACAAAACAGTCCCGGGCTCATTCGTATTTCTTTAAAATTTCAGGCGTCAGGCTGACAAATAGGCACGAAAAAGGCATCGTATAACAAGGGTATATATAAGGCATATGTGTAACTATGCTCGCTGGAATGTTTAGTTTATTATTTTTAAAAATGACGTGCAATGAAATAATTTCTTGAATTTACCCTGATATTTTGAAGCTCTATATGTTTTGAATTATGTAGAATTATAGTATAGTCGAATGAGATCATTCCATTCGGGGCATTTCTACTAAAATTCATAAAATTTGATGATCCATCAATATTTTCATCCCTATCAATTCACTCGGGTGAAAATTCAGAAAAAAATTTTCGTGAGAATAAAAAAAATATATTATCAAGAAAATTAGTAATTGGAAAAAATTGCAGCAGTATTCTTGGATTACTATTTCAAGGATTACACAATAAGTATATTGACATAGTGAAAAAAAATTCCTTTATCACAATGCTGTAAAAACATTATTGCATGAATTATGAAATGGCAAAATTTCAATCATTCTCTGATTCGAAGCCCTCATTTTTTGAAGTCGTCGGTAGCTTGTTGCTAAAAGCACCGGAAGTGGTCTATTGACATTTTACTGATGGATCTTCCTCCAACTCTGAATATTTCTTTCCAGTTTCACTTTGGAATATTCATAATTAGGTGTATTATGTGTTAATCGTCCGAAAAATTATTGAGAAATATCTTCTGTAACTAGATTTCATCTCATGGGATTTGGATATTGCTATATGTATACGGAAAAAGTAAGTACTTAAATTTCTGTGCAGATTTATCCTTTGCTTTTCAAAGAATAGATTTTTGGGCGAGAATTACAATGAATTTCTCAATATTCCAGAGTGAGAAGATGTTCAAAATATAAGTTGTGAATTTCAATATTCAAGTTTTTGAAAGAGTTTCAAATAGGTATACTCTTCTGAGGTTTCAAGGAAAATACATAACTATGAATATTTATTGTGTTAAGGCGAGTTTGTGTTGATGATCCCCTAATAATTCATTTGTTCTTCAATTCTCAATATCTATGTATGTATTTGAAATAGCTTCAGTATGAAACGTGACTCATTGAATCTGCATATATTTGAAACAAGTCAAGTTTTGGCAAAGCCTCCATCGGACAGTAAAGAACATGAAACGTCTTCATCTATAGGAACCACTATGTAGCAGTTAACATGCTAGGAAGTTGAAATTTTGAATGGTCCCAGATTCAAACCCAACTATGCTATGCCTAAAGCAGATCTGGGACACAGTATCGGAGTTTGATTAGAGCACGACCTACTGGATAAATAATTCACAGAAAAAAATTTAATTTAAATGAAGCGTAAGTCTACTAATAAAAAATAATTTTCTTCTGCATATTTTTTTTTTCTCAATGGCAGAAGGTGGGATCGATAAAAGATCATTCTTAGAATTTTCTTTTTCAGGGTGGCTGCATTCTGGAGCCCACACAGAGAAGAGAAGAGCAATGATATATACTAATTGTATGAGCTAAAAAGTGATACTATAAAAAGGATAATCAATTTGCTGATTGTGAGGGATGGCTCAATCCGCGTATTAGGAAATCAAATCATTACTAGAAGATGTATTGTCAAAGTTATTGCATGAATTTTCAAGATGATGTAGGAACCATATATCCTTGGTAATAATCTTCTAGAATTCGATTATTCGGAGGTTGTTGACCGAGAGTTAACGGTACCGAAGAAGTGCTTCATACTACCGCTTCTGCGCTGCTTGCTCCACTCTTCCATCGTCATGGTCAAGTTTACCATCCCATCATGGTTAGTATCGTCAAGACATTCAAGGAGGTTGAACTACACCCGGTATGTCTGACATTGGTAAAGACATGAGGTAGCGGTATCATCCCACTTCACCCCTAATTTGACAAGTGATACAAATAAAACGGTCGATTCAAAATAGTGAGACAATCATAAGGAATATACTTTCGATTAGTTGTGTGATATTCAAGCAAAAACTGATGTTATATGTGGAAAATCGAAAAACGTTGTAGTGTTGTGATTGAGAACACCTGTTAGCTCATAAAACTCTCAAAATTTTTTGGATACCCTGGATACTATACACACCTCCAAAGGAGTGCCACGAAGGTAGGACTACAAGGAGTAGAATAATATTTTGATATTCATATACCAATTTTTCACTGTATACCATTTAAGATCCTGAAAATTCTAACGGATAAATCAACAAAATAAATGTAAATACATACACCAAAATCTGCGTATTATGGACATCAAGGAAGTTTAGTAATTTAAACAAATGTTCAATACGACTGATATAGGGATTGAGGAAATAAAAAATCAGTTCTTCTTATGTACATCATAATTCACAATAATAATTTTTAATAGTTGGAAAATTCAGGCAGTGTCACAATGACTTTCCATGACCTATCCCTATAGACATTGCAGTGACAGATGATGGACATGACCTCCTTTAGTCGTAGCATAATTTCCCACTTGTAGATCTTTCAGTGTTGACCACGCGAACTGAAAATGTATTATCCAGCCACTCTGGATTAGTAAGTAGCGAACAACACATAGTAGGTTTGAAGGTCCTGCTAAGGGCATGGTGTTAGATTTTAATGATAGAGTTTGAGCATCATAATATATAGAACTGTTGAAGGTCTCAGTAAAATAGGACATAAAAAGAAATGAGAGAGGGTGAGAAAAAGACGATTTATTACAGACGTGACTTCCATCAACATTGTTTTGGCAATATTACTGAAATTGAGGAATAGCATATAAAATCTCAATAAAACAGCAGGTAGTTTAACGAACATTTAATATTAGGCTGAACAAATAAATTGATAACTCATAAAAAATTCAATACATACAGTGCTTCACTTCTCAATGAAATAATTAGGTGGGGGTATGTATCAACTACGTAAAATATGTATTTATGGTAATATGTGGCAAAATGTATTATAAACTATAGAACATCTTACCGATCAGTATAATAATAATAATAATAATAATAATTTGATTTTATAAACTATATCCGCTAAAATCTCAATGATCTTGTGTGATCTCCAAGGCCACGTCGTAGTTCATCAAACTCGTCATAGATCAGCAGCTCTTTTTAGATGTCTTGCATGACGTAACTTCAAGTAGGTGCAACACCTGCTCGATAATATTGAGAAGGTTCGATGTGAGGATAATATGATTGTGAGTTTCTGAATTAATTTCTGTTTACGAATGTGATCATGTTCTCGTCATACTTTATTTTAAAACTTGTGCAAGTATTGGATTTACAATATGATAATCGTAACCTTCTGGAAATTATTGATATTTATCTTCCTCTCGAATTTCTACATCCCATTCAAAGTCCAAAATAATATATATAATTTTATAATTTATTTTTGGGAAATGATGTTAATATTTTGATTAGGAAATACAAATTGATCTGGTGCATACTAGTTCGAACAAATATGAAATTATGTGGTACTTGTTGCTATGATCAATTACAACTCCTATCATTATATTTACAATAATTAATATTCTTATCAAAGATAGCATTGTCAATCAGTTGACATCTTTCGAAAATCAATCAATTTAGGGAAATGATCTCTACTTGTCAGAACATCACAAACCTTTCACCCTCAACCTTTATCTTAACCTTAATGTAGATGGTTTTGATAGACAATACAAACCTCTTTTATTTAGGTATTGGAAAATAATTACCTTCTTCAAAGATGATCGTAATCATCTTAATCACCTATGGTAGTTTAGAAGTCTATGAAGTCTAATAGACCGGTTTGTTGAGTGAAGTAGGTAAGTGCGCCCTCTATAAAAAGACGTAAGATTTAAGCCTTGCATTGTCGTATTTAATGGATGTCGTACCTTCAGCTATGCGCCATCTCGCGGGTAACTGATGAGTTAGTGGACTTCTAGATATAGTGCCTGCAATACAATAAATTGTCAATTGTTTGGAATCTTTAACCGAAAAACTCCACATATTTGGGAACGTCTGTCACTATCAATTTACTTTGTGTATAGGCATTTTATTAGTTGGATTCATTGGTTGATGAAGAGTGTTCGAGCTGATATATGAAACCTCAAATGCGCAAGATCAAAGTTTGCTAGAATGGTTACGACAGTGCGCATTTGTACAAGTTTTACCGTTCCGAATCGAATGCGCAGAATCACACAGAAGTCATGTGTATGGTATATATTAATAATAAAACTCATTTATAACAATAATTCAAAAGCCGATCAATAAAAGATAATAATAGCTAATTCTTAATGTTGGAGCTTGATGAATGAGATAGATTATAATGTTCAGATATTGCGGGTTCATATAATAAACTCACTATAATAAAATTCGGACCTATTATAGTGAAAAATCCGAAAGATGAAAATTTATAAAAATAATACCATCTTTATTCAAATGCTTAGGATCATATCCAGTCTTAATCTATAATTTCATTCTGTAACTTGAATTTCTGTCCACTTGGGTAACAGTTCGAAGTAAATATGTAGTGTCATTACCAGCATTAGCTCAGTGGTTCAAGTGTTGGACTAGGAACCAGAGGTCCCGAAGTTCAATCCCGCAGCTGGGAAGAGAAATTTCTAGACGGATGGTAAAGGCCACTATTCACTGTTGTATCAAAAATTAACAGTGCTGTGTCTAAGATGGCGTAAGGACATAGTAACAAAGCCTTCCCAGAGCACAACTGATTCTAATTACTCACAAAAGATCATAGGAACTTATGAGGGACAGCCGGAGAGTCAGTATAATCATTACTTAACCATGATCATTATAATCATAAACAATTTGAGGACTTAAAATAACGGGGGGCCGGAAATTCACTTAATCACGCCTAGCGTTACCTGTACTCAATTTTCAATGACCCTTCGAAAGATATTCTTCAATGCAACCGATAGTGCTTCTATAAATCATTAGCAATAATTATTCGGATATAACAGTAAAAATATATGTCCAGAAAAGTTGATACTTATTAGTCTCTCCTGGAGTTTTTATAATATACTCTGAGATGATAAACATTAATTCGATATTATCATCCTACACATACCATTAAAATCAAAATCTCAGCAGGTGCAGCCCCCTCAAAAATACAACAAAGTTATCGCTTCGCTTAGCGGTACGTGTTCCTTAAGATATACAACGGTTTCAAGGGCAAAGGAATCGTCCAATCTTTACCTCTATTATAGACCACGAAAAGTACCGTTAGGTAACCTGTCCCTTTTTAGTAGTTTGATTTCCGCCTACTTCGATTACAATACTTAGTGGAGATAATGTAACTGCCAGATAAATAGTACATATAAGAATTTTTGTTTAAATATCTGGCAAAGATTCTTTACAGAATTTCTGATATATTCTTTTTTGTGTATACCGATCAAATTTTAGAATAGACCAAATGCTGGAATAACGTTTCATCAAGAAACACATAGAAAAATATTTTTTTAGGTACCTATGTATAATTTTAAGTCAGATGTAGAGTTTGTCCTCTATTGCTTATTATGTTTTGAATTGAATGAACCAGAAAACGGTGAGCGTCATTAAAAAATAAGTCGGTTCAAGCACTGACGGTAAGTCAGGAGCTTTAGCGGGTATGTTCAATAGACAATAGAACATACGCGCAAAAGCTCCAGACTTCACGTCAGTGCTTGAACCATTTTTTTTCCTAATTTTTCTGAAATTTTCCACGCGGACGGTTCTCACAAAATTTTACACACGTTTTTATGTCAATATTCTACAATTAGTTACCAAGCTTCAATTTGATAGAGACTATATTTTTTATTTATCGAAGAAATAAGATTCAAGGTGAGTATAACTCACCGTTGGATCGATTATGCCCAAAAACGAACTTAACTTTCCTATTGGGATGCGCAACCTATCCTGAAAATTGGAAGTCTCTATCTTTTTTCTTTCGAAAGTTATCAAGTCAACGGTCATCCATCCAGCTACTGAACTCACACAAGGCTGCTCGGATCTCCAACAATATAGATCCGATCGAGTTCAAACTTGAAACTTGGCAGTAGAGTTAGGTTCTGAAGGCTCTCGAAAAATTTCAGCGATGTCAGACGAACAGTTTCATATATATAGAATTTTTTTTTAATGATTCTCAATGATTTTTGAAAATTTTTCTATTCATACGATCCTCACGAAATTGCGGAATAATTTTCGCGTTGGCAATCTACAAGTAACAATTTGAATTGGATCGGTTCTGTATTTTTCGAGATATTGGGGAAATAACAACTAAATTTCAGATGGCTATAACTCCAAAACCGTTTGGCCGATTATTCCTATAGACAAACTCAAATGTCACATTCAGATGTACAACCTATCCTGGAAATTTCAAGTCGCTATCTCTTTCCGGTCTCAGGTTATCGTGACATAAATAATATTTTTTTTAATTTTCTAGTCATACGATTCCGACAATATCTCACAAACGTCCTTAGGTTCATGTTCTATTCAAAATCTCACAAACGTCCTTAGGTTCATATTCTTAAACTACTCACCAAGTTTCAATTCGATTGGATTTGGTTCAAAACAAAATTATCACTCGGAAACCGTTGGGCCGATTATGACCATCAACGAACTTGACCGTCGTATTGGGACTCGCCCCTACCCTGAAAATTTCAAGTCGCTATCTCATTCCGTTCTTAAGTTATCGTGGCAACGGTCGGAATCAAATTTGACCCTGAATTCTTCATCAGGTAGTCGAACCCAATCGTTTGACACCATTTTCGGCCAAAAATTCTAAAATTACAGACATTTGGGCAAAATGATAACGCGATGTTACCCAGCACATACGCGCAAAAATAAAATATGTGGTTTGAACTGAAAGTGTAAAATGCAATTATGATCAATATTACACGTTTCAAAATAATACTTATATGAAGTCACATTTCAGATAGCTTCAGTTACTTAAATATTTGAGGTATTGTGAAGGATGGGTACGGTGTACCAAATTCCCCGAGGAGACTTTGGGTAACGGTGAGGATTCGAAAGTCATTGAAGCAATTTCAACGAGTTAAAGGTTTACGTTTTTTTTTCAATATTCAAAAGTTCAACAGAAAACAACTCTGAAAATTGGTTCTAAATACGCTGAAAGCTTTACGAAAATCTTCTGAATTTATTTCCCAAAATGAACAAATTTTAATTTTTCTGATTAGCTCCTTCTTTTAGTTCAACTATATGAATTATAGATGAAGTATGCGGTACTTAGACAATACACTTTTGATTTTGCATATCGTCGCCAGTACATATTCCGTTATGACCATTCTGTAGCTATCAATCCGATTTTGAAGACGTCTTCATTCATATTATTATACTGATCCTCCTAGGTCTTCCCCAAGGAGATCCCTCGTAAGCTCTAGAGAGCTTGAGCGAGTTAGGACAATCAGTTGTGTTCTGTGTAGGATTATGTCACTGTGCCCTTACGCCACCTTAGGCAGAGCACTGTTAATTTTTGACCCAACAATGAATGGCGGCGATTACCGTGACTAGAAAATTTCTTTCCAAGCCTCGGGATTGAACTCGGGCCAGTCAACCGCTTTACCGCTGAGCCAATCGCACTAATTACAATAGTATTATAATAGTACTTTACTGCAAGTATCATAAGTATTATATTATGCCTTCTACCTTACAATTCGTATGCATGTTTCAGGGATTATTTAGAAAATGTGGGAAAGCCCTGTGGACACGAGCTTTGGCGCTCTTGATCAAACTTTGACAAATCATCTCCGAAATTATAGGTTTCTCAGAGTTAGGAATGATATCAATTGATTATGATAATATAGGTAACTGATTCACAAAAGAAACTAATTTCAAATTAGATTACGAACCTATTCGAGATATTCATTCCTCAAATCTACTCTGAAAATTACATTATATCCATTGAAACTTAGCCAATATTCCCGTTTTGTTTCCACTGAAGATATTCTGAACCAAATTATATATTTCCATCATCATATGGATATCCAAGGGCATATAGGTTAGGGGTAGTTATAATATCCTATAGTTGGTCATTTTGTATTCAATCATACTTTGTTTGAACACAGACAGATAGTCTGTGAAAACATAGAATTATGATGTATTATTGAAATTTTGAAAAATCATATCTCCGAAAGTATTAGCTCGTTAGAGTTGAAAATGACATCAATGGATTCTTATGATAAAATTGCATCTTAAAAAAAATTTAATTTGAAATTTGTAATTAAAAAATTTTTTTTTGTTACTCCAAAACCATCGAGCCGATTTCGCCCAATAATGAACTTAACCGAGATATTTATCTGTCAAACCTTCTCTGAAAATTTCAACTGTCTAGCTCATTCCGTTCGAGAGTAATCGTGTCAACGGCCGGCCAGACGGCCTGCCGGACGGCTTGATCAGTGAGTCGAACCAAATCGCTCAAGACCATTTTCAGCCAAAAATTCGAAAATAACAGACATTTGGGTAAATTGATAAGCACTCTGTTCCGAGGGACAAGAGCGCCAAAAATTAGAGCAGCACAATATTAGAATGATGTATCATGTCTTCTTGTCAATCAATTTCATAGAATATCCATAATTTTAAACGTCCTTGTTCCCTGAACATCAACATTTTCCCCAAATGTCTCTAATTTTAGCCCGAAATGGGTCCTAAAACTTTAGTTTTGACTCACTTATGAATAATCCAAGGTCAAACTTAATTCTCTTCGTCCGCAGGCGCGATAACTCACGAAAGAAATGAGAAGGGAGTTAAAATTTGCAGGGTTGGATTCGCCATAAATACCTTGATTGAGTTCGTGGGCGAAACCCGCTTAGTGTTTTCGGAGGTACCCAGATCGGATAATCCGAACAGAAAGTTGCCAGACTTCTGAGCGAATCAATAAAACATTCGGACTATGGAGTTTGTAATAAATGATATCTTTAATCCGAGAAGTCGATGGATTAGGGAGATTTTTTAGTAAATTAATTTAACAATTAATCATTGATTGACGTAATAAGATGATTTTCAAATTTTCATACAATTAAGACGGTCCTTTGTCGAATTCTCCATTCGATAATATCAATAATATCAACCCATTTAGTGGTTGCTCACTTTCTTCTACCCTGCTTCTGTCCTCATCCTCTGAATCGAAATTTTCAATCGTACTTATTTATTTTTTGTTAACTCCTAGTCTGACAGATTATCCAAGCTGTAGTTTATTATACTGTGATAACTCCAAATATACTCATCTGATCGAATAAAAAAATTGGTTCAAGCATTGACTTGAAGTCAGAAGCTTTTGCGCGTATGTACTATTGTCCATTCTTCTGTATTGGACACCCTTAATCGAACTTACCATGGTAAATTATGTTGTCCATTCTCCTGTATTGGACACTCTTAATTCGAATTTACCATGGTAAATTATGTTGTCCATTCTCCTGTATTGGACACTATTAATTCGAATTTACCATGGTAAATTTCGAATTTACCATGGTAAATTCGATTAAGGGTGTCCAATACAGGAGAATGGACAACATAATTTACCATGGTAAATTCTATTAAGGGTGTCCAATACAGAAGAATGGACAATAGAACATACGCGTAAAAGCTTGTGACTTCACGTCAGTGCTAAAACCAATTTTTTTTTTGTGATTTTTTTGAAATTTTCTAGGGGTACGGTTCTTAAAATTTTTGTTTTCGTCATTTTTTCAAATTTTCTAGGGGTACGGTTCTCACAAAATTTTAAACACGTCTTAATGTTGATTTTCTACTACTAGTTACCAAGTTTCAATTCGATCGAATATTTATTTTTTGAGTTATCAAGGAAATTCTATTCCAGGTGGGTATAACTCGGAAACCGTTAGACCGATTATGCCCAAGAACGATCTCAACTCTCCCATTCGGATACGCAACCTACCCTGGTAATTGCAAGTCCCTATCTCCTTTCATTCGAAAGTGATCGAGGCAACGGTCACCCATCTACGGAACTCACACAAGGCTGCTCGAATCTCCAACAATATTTAACCGATCGTCTTAAAACTTGAAACTTGGCAGTAGAGTTAGGTTCTAAAGGCTCTTGCAAAATTTCAGCAATTTCAAACGAATAGTTACTGATATATAGAATTTTTTTTTCAATTTTCAATGATTTTTTAAAAGTTTTCTACAAATACTAACCTCACGAAATTTAGCAAGAATTTTCGCGTTGGCATTCTACAACTAATAACCATGTTTGAATTCAATCGGTTTAGTATTTTTCGAGTTAATGAGGAACAAAAAACAACCAAATTTCAAATGGCTATAACTCTAAAACCGTTTGGCCGATTATGCTCATAAACAAACTCAAATGTCGCATTCAGATGCACAACCTAACCTGAGATCTTCAAGCCGCTATCTCTTTTCGTTCTCAGGTTATCGTGACAACAAAAATATTTTTTAATAATTTTTTAATAATTTTTTAGACATACGATTCTCACAAAATTTCACAAACGTGCTTAGGTTTATATTCTACAACTATTTACCAAGTTTCAATTCGATCGGTTTATATTGGTTGAAAACAAAATTATTACTCGGAAACCATTGGGCCGATTATGCCCTTTAAAGAACTTGTCCGTTGTATTGAGATGCGCCACCTACCCTGAAAATTTCAAGTCGCTAGCTCTTTCCGTTCTCAAGTTAACGTGGCAATGGCCGGACGGCCGGCCGGACAGAATCAAATTTGACCTCGAATTCTTCATTCGGGAGTCGAACCAAATCGTTCGAGACCATTTTCGTAAAAAAATTCGAAAGTTACAGACATTTGGGCAAAATGATAACGCGATGATCCCCAGAACATACGCGCAAAAAACTCGGTAGTTAGTTGAAAAGTAACGACACGAAGACTTATACAAAAATTTCTTGAGGATCACATGACTATAAAAGTTGAAAAAATATATAAAAAGGAATTCTGTTATCTCAGAATCTATCCGTCAGGTGTCGCAGAAGTTTTGCAAGATGTGTAATCTACCCTTAAAATTGCAAGTCACTATCTCTTTTCATTGGAAAGTTATCGTGGCAAAGGACCGACAGCCTGGCAGAATCGAATTTGACCTCAAATTCTTCATTAGTGATTCGAACCTAATCGTGTGAGACAAACATGCGTGCAAAAAATCAACTTATTTCCGAAATTCGCTTTGTTCGTTTGTGTTTATGGAATTTCAGCGAAATCTGAAAGATAGTTTTTGAAATATAAAATTTTGGAAGAAACCTTTTTGGCGCTCTAGTTCCTCGGAACTGAGTGCTTATCAATTTGCCCAAATGTCTGTAATTTTGGAATATTTCGATGAAAATGGTCTTAAACGATTTGGTTCGACTCACTGATCAAGAATCCGTGGTCGGAATTCATTCTGTCCGGCCGGTCCGGCCGGCCGGCCGGCCGTCCGTAAGCACGATAACTCTCGAACGGAATGAGCTAGAGAGTTGAAATTTTCAGAGTAGGTTTGGGGGATGAATATCTCGGCTAAGTTCGTTATTGAGCAAAATCGGACAGATGGTTTCGGAGTAACAAAAAAAAAAATTTTTTTTTACGAAACAAATTCCAAATCAAATTTTTTTAATAAGCAGTTTTATCATAAGAATCCATTCATATCATTTTCAACTCTAACAAGCTAATACTTTCGGAGATATGATTTTTTAAAATTTCAATGTAAATCGTATTTCACAGATTGATATAATTATTATTCCATGTATGAATTCTCCTAATGTCAACTTGACAGAAGGGAATATTGTAACTTCAAAAATATTGGGGTTGAAATACTCGTATTTTAGCGATGCAACGGGGACCTCACCCGAAAATGTTTGAAAATATTACGTAAATATTGAAAGCATAATTCTGTAGTTTGGTGAACGTAGATCAGGAAATTTTTGATCGATTACAAGGTAATTTATTATTACTTATCTAATAAACTATTATTTGAATTGAATTTCCTTTATGATGCAGTGATATCATATGAATACATTGATATAATTCCCAACTCTGAGAAACCAATACCAGATATAATTTGTCTGTTTGAACTAGAGCGCCAGAAAGCTCCTGTCCACAGGGCTTGAACCCATTTTTTTCTATTGATACGATACTCACAAAATTTTACAGAGATTTGCGCGTTTGCATTCTACCACTGACTGCCAAGTTTATATTTTATCTGATCTGTATTTTTTGAGTTATTGATTAAACAATATTTCAGATGGGTATAATTCCGAAACCGTTTGTCTATTGTACTCATTAACGAATTTAGCCATCGCATTGGAATGCGCAACCTATAACTCTGAAAATTGAGAGTCGCCAGACAGAATAAATTTTGGCCTCAAATTACTCGTCAGTGTGTCGGACCTAATCGTCTCAGATCATTTTGTCAAAAAATTCCAAAATAACAGACATTTGGGCAAAATGATAGCACGCTGCTACCTATAGAACATGCACGCAAAAAGTAGGATAAGTATCATAACGCTGTAATAGGTATGGTGAATATCACACACAAATTAATCATTTTATACTTCTATATTTCTAAAATTTCGCCCCTCTTATTTTTCCCCTAAGATTAAATCAGAACCAAATAAAATAACAGATGATGACGAAATATCCTAAACTATCTGAAATATATAAAATTCGATTAAGAGTGTCCAATACAGAAGACTGGACAATAGAATATACGCGCAAAAGCTCCTGACTTCACGTCACTGCTTCAACCAATTTTTTTTTCGTAATTTTTTTGAAATTTTCTAAGTGTACGGTTCCCACAAAATTTTACACACGTCTTCATGTCGATATTCTACAACTAGTTATCAAGCTTTAATTTGATCGAGTCTATATTTTTGAGTTATCGAGGAATAGTATATTCTAAAACAAGTTGCAGAATGGGCCGATATTCAAACACGAATGCGTACGCATGAGTGTTGGAATTGCCTTCTGCAACGAGTATTAGACGATATTTTCTCTATTTCAGGTAAGTTTTGTAAAATACTGTTGAAATATAATGAAAAATAGGATTATACATCCTAGTGACTTTTGTATTGTATATTGACAGTTGGTGTGACTGTTACGAAAGTTGACAGATCACGGAATTTGAATTGTATGTAGAGCATGGAGATCAGATTTAACAGTTTCCTAATATCATGAATGATTCAAAATTAGCAAGAAGGAAATCTCAAGAAGGTACCTTATTTTTTGATGAAAATAAAACCTTTCCTCTCAACAATTATTTCACCTTATCCAGATTATCTTATATTGACAATAATTGACGTGTGTTGAAATTTGATTTGAATCGTACGTAGGGCGTGGAGATCAGATTTAAAACAGTTTCCTAATAACAGGAATGATTCAAAATTAGCAAGAAGGAAATATCTAGTAGGTACCTTATTTTTTAATGAAAATAAAACTTTCCCTCTCAACAACTATTTCACTACATCCAGATTATATTATATTGACAATTGACGTGTGATGAAATTTGATAGGATCGAATGTCAGTGCTGACTACCACAAAACGAAAAATATAACTAGAAACAATGCGGGAATGAGTTCATTCCAGCACTGGTTTAGTGCTGGAATGAACTCATTACGATACTGAAATAGAGAAATAATATTCCAGGTGGGTATAACTCCGGAACCCTTGAACCGATTATGCTAAAACATAAAAACTTAACCCTCCCATTCGGATGCGCAACCTACCCTGAAAATAGCAAGTCCCTATCTCCTTTCGTTAAAAAGTTATCGAGGCAACGGTCGCCCATCCAGCTACTGAACTCACACAAGGCTGCTCAGATCTCCAACAATATAGATCCGATCGTGGTCAAACTTGGAACTTGACAGTAGAGTTAAGTTAAACTTTTTAAAGAAAGAGTTATAAGTTAGGATCTTCTTTGTGATGTCTCTATAACAAACAGACAACAAATCATTCTGATGTGTCTTATGAAGTAGGGGTAGTCTGATTTAGGGTCTAAAATGTCGAAAAAAAAATTATTTAATCATAATGTTCTTTCGTTATTATTCCATAAATTGTTTCTGACAAATATCTTGCACATCAAACGCAGGAGTAATTTCAAAAGTATAAAAAAAAAACAATTTTTATTGATGTTTTTCAGAGTTTGAGTGGGAAAACCCAGAAAATACAATTGAAGGATTCCTTTTCATCTCCGCTCCCGAAATATATTCCTCCCTTGTTCCTTCAGTACATTGGATGATTAATATTTGATCCCAATGCTGGCACTAGGTCAGTTCATGACGGTATGTTCACAATGACGAAAATTTGCAATTCGCAAGGTGTAGTACAAGGAATTCGGGAATTCACGAAGTCAATGATGGATAGCTCGGTCGAATACGTAATTTATTCTCAGTTTTTCTGTGTTACTTCTCGCGAATTTTGTGGGGCACTGGGGCAGGTCAGTGAACTCGCCGCATCAGCTCAGTCAGTTGTGTATAACTGAGATACCTTTTTTCTTCTAGTTCAATTGAGATTGGACGGAGGCACATTTTATTATAAATTAATATCAATTTCTGATATTAATAAATATAAATGCATCCATCACTTTTTATTCTGATCTTGGATGAGCTTGCAGTTATTTCAGAAACATATTTTTTCTTCTTTCAAAAATAGAACTGCACATCAGAATTGCAAATACTCAAAACTCAACCAATATAAATGCTCATCCCTAAATCTTTCAATTCACCACCAAGAAATATCAATGTTAATCTTGAAATGATCATCATGATAAGCTGGAATTTCAAGAAAAAATTGGTTCAAGCACTGACGTGAAGTCATAGGCTTTTGCACGCATGTTCTATTGTCAATTCACCTCTATTGGACACTCTTGATCGAATTTTATTGGCATCGTATTTTTTGAGTTATTGAGGAAATACCAACCAAATTTCAGATTGATATATCTCCAAAACCGTTTGGTTGATTATGCCTTTCAACGGACTCAAATGTCGCATTAGGATGAACAACCCATCCTAAAAATTGCAAGTCGCAATGTCTTTCCCTTCTCAAGTAATCGTGAGTTGAATAATATTGCTTGATAGTTTTTTTGTTATTTTCTAGTTATACTATCCTCACAAATTTCCAAAAACTTCTTTACGTCGGTATTCTACAACTAATTAGCAAGTTTCATTTCGATCGGATCTATATTTTTCGAGTTATCGAGAAAACAATGTTCCAGATGGGTATAACTCTGATACCGTTTAGCCCATTATATCCAGCCATGAACATAACTGTCTCATTCGGATGCGCAACCTACCCTGAAAATTGCAAGACGCTATCTTTTTCCGTTAGAAAGTTATCGTGGAAACAGTAATCCATCCAGCTACTGATCTCACTCAATGCTGCTCAGATCTCCACCAATATAGATCCGAACGTGTACAAATTTGGTACTTGGCTGTAAAATTAGGTTTTGAAGCCTTCCGCATAATTTACGTAATATCAGACGGATAGCTTTTCTGAGATATAGAATTTCAATAATTTTTAAAAATTTTCTAGTAATTCTATTAAAATTTGCGCGTCGGCATTCTACAACTATCTACCATATTTGAATTGTATTGGTTCCAAATTTTTCGAGTTAAGGAGGAATTAAAAACAAAATTTCAGATAGGAATAACTCCATTTCTATTTGGCCGATTATGCCTATATCGAACTCAAATGTACATTTGGATGCTCAACCTAGCCTGCAAATTGCATGTCGCCATCTCTTTCCGTTCTCAAGTTATCGTGGGATGAAACATATTTTTTAATATATATTTTTTTTTATTTTCTAGTAATACGATTCTGAAAAAATTGCGCATATGTCTTTAGGTCTGTATTCTGCAACTACTCACCAAGTTTCAATTCGATCAGATCTGTATTGGTTCAAATCAAAATTATTACTCGGAAACCATTGGGCTGATTATGCCCAGTAACGAACTTGTCCGTCGTATTGGAACACGCCATCTACACTGACAATTTCAAGCCCCTATCTCTTTCCGTTCTCCAGTTATCGTAGCAACGGCCGGACGGACAAAATCAAATTTTACCTCGAATTCTTCATCTTGGAGTCGAACCCAATCCTTTGCAACCATTTTCGTCACAAAATTGTAAAATTACAGACATTTGGGCAAAATGATAACGCGATGTTCCCCAGAACATACGCGCAAAAAGTTGCCATTTGATAATCCACAAAACTTGAAAATGAGACATTCTATATTGGAAAAATGTAGATCTATGGCTAGGTAGTACTATTAAATATAATTCTGCCCCTTATTTCATGAAAATGAAATCAACTTTTGAAATTCCAAACTTTGACATAGCTTCCTAAATTAAAGTAGTTTCAGATGGCTTAATACTTGCAGGAAAAACCAAATTTAAGTTTCAGATTAAGCGGTTCCGTAGCATTTCCTATTGTCTATCGGAGTTACCTTGATCTTCGCCATCAATTCACGGAGGACGCAAAAGCCATCGAACTCAATAGCCATATGTTCCGGTTGCAGAATTCTGCTCGAGTATTCAGCTCTCGTAATTCCAGACAGGTCGAAGACTGGTGGGAGAGCAGAGTATGTCGGTTATTGAACTTCTGGTCTCGATGTTGACATCCATGCTAGGCTGATACATTCACCACCCATTTCCTCATTTTTCATCTTTTAACTATTGCTGAAATATATTCAACTGCTCATTGTTCCGTTACAACTACAAAGTTGTAGATATAAGGCGTTTTCAGTGTCTGGTTAGAACTCTTTCATTTGACACTTGACACTTCCATAGGTCCTTCAGGTATATATATGTAGTGCTGGGCTATGTTTATCGATGTTTTTGAAACATCGATGTTTTGTTATCGATGTTTCATGTTTTTAGCATGGATGTTAGAGGTCGCAAACATCGATATCGACATCGATGTAACCTGTCGATGTTCGATATAATGAAAATAAAGGTTTTAAACTTAAATTTTGTAGATCAAGAAAAAAATAGTAATATTTACAGCAAAAATAATTTATTTTATTTTATGTAGTAGTTGTTTGGAGAAGTTTCTGCCTTAGTCGATATCTAGCATCATCGCAAATCGGCATGCGCAGGACATTGCATGGTATTGGCAACTGTTAATCCCCGAATAAATGGGAAATACCGATTCTGTCATGTTTTTATTTTTTGTTTGTAGAGTTTATTTGTGATTTTGTTTTTTTTTAATTTGTAATGTTTTATATTTATAATGAATGTAACAGAGATATAATATACTGCATTCATTACAATGCTATTATTTTGCCCAATTGTCTGTAGTTCGTTGATGGACATAATCGGCACAATGGTTTCCGCGTACAAATTTTGTTTTCAACCAATACAATACAATAATCAAATTGAAACTCGGTACCTAGTTGTAGAATACCGAGATGAATGTATATTAAATTTTGTGAGGATCGTATCATCGGAAGATTAAAAAGGAAATCATCAAAAAGTATTATTTATCTCACGAAAACTTAAGAACGGAAAGAGATAGCGACTTGAAATTTTTAGGAAGGTTGCGCATCCGAATGCGAAATTTGAGTTCGTTAATAGGCATAATCGGTCAAGCGGATTGGGAGTTATAGCTATCTGAAATTTTGCTGTTGATTACTCAATAACCCAAGAAATATAGAGTTAAGTATGCCATTAAAATGCTACGAAATGTATTCATATATTATAAAAGCTCAGAAAATGGTCTATATTGATGGTAAAATCGACTAAGAGTGGCCAATAGAGGTGAATAGACAACACAACATGCGCTCTTGATTTCACGTCACTGCTTGAACCAATTTTTTTAGAAAAATATATATTTTCTAGTGTAACGATATTCACGAAATCTCTCAAAAAATAGTGTGCTGGCTTTCTACAAGTAATTACCACGTTTCAATTGGATCGGATTTGTATATTTTGTGTTATTGAGGAAATAACAACAACATTTCAGATGGGTATACCTCCGAAACCGTTTGGCCGATTATGCCCATTAACTACTTACCGTGAAAATTGCAAGTCGCTACCTCTTTCTGTTCGAAAGTTATCGTGGCAACGGTCACCCAACCAGCTACTGAACTCACCCATGGCTGCTTGGCTTAAAATATGTTTTCAATATCTCCAACAATATAGATCCGATCGTTTTCAAATTTGGTACTTGACTGTAGAGTTAGGTTTTGAAGGCTGTCTCAAAATGTCAACGATATCGGATGAATAATTTTTGAGATACATGATATTTTTTAATGAAGTTTTTTTTTTAATTTACTACAGATACGATCCATTAGTTTTTATGTAGGCATTCTACAACTGTTACCAAGGTTCGGTTTGATCTACCGATTATGCCCATTAACGAACTGAACCGTCGTATTTGGACGCACAACCTATCCTGAAATCAAGTTGCTATCTCTATGCGTTCGAATGCTATCTTGGCAACGGCCGGCCAGACAGAATCGAATTTGACTTCGAATTCTTCATCAGTGAGACGAACCTAATCGTTTGTGACCATTTTCGGCAAAAAATTCGAAAATTGCAGACATTTGGACAAAATCATAGCACGCTGTTCCCTAGAAGATGCGCGCAAAAAACATACATTGAGCGAGACTCAGTAATAAAGTTTCATCATGATAAGAAGAATTGTTTGCCAAAATCCGTGGAATTTTCGAATATTTCATCCTTTAGAATACAATAAGAATTGATTATAAACATATACAGGATGTTTTCTCTATTGTGTTCGTCTCGTATAATTTAAATTAATCGTATGACGCTCGCTTGTCAATCATCAGAGTCGCAGCTATTAATTTTTAGTGATCTACCAATTGTATGTTCTTCCTTGAATGCGTATGGACTTCTGCAGGCCATAGTTTTAACAGACACCAATTCCTTAGTTCGTGCACCTTTTCGGACAAGACCTATACATTCTCATCAATATTAATTACAGCTATTGATAATAGCTACAATCGTATTCCTTGATTATTTATTGGAAATAAAGGAACTCGCATAACATCACATCAACCTTCCTTTGAGTAAACTATCTATAGCCACAAAATACGCCGTAATTTTTTTCCTCATATTCCACAAACACTTAATCTAGCTAAATCGGAAGAACCATCCAAACGGTACCAATATAATATGCCGAACAAAAGTTTTGCTATTCTCCACTAACACTCAAGTTCTGAGCTCAACTATTTGGTCTACAAATCACTGAATCCAGGTCAAGCAGGAAGTAAAACAAGAATGCTTTCTTGATCACGATGTCTGTAACGCAACCATCACCACTACTTCTCGTATAGCTCCCTACCTCTAGCTGAGTTGCTTACTGAATGAAGAGTGTTATTAGACATGGCGCATCTCCTGCCTTTAGCTTTCGCCTCGAAAGATAGTAAGTAACCTTCACACCTTGACTGCTTGGAATTAGACCAATGTCAATGCCGTCCAATGAAGAAATGGTGCGGTCGATAATTATATGGAATATTATAATATGGAATATTAAGTTTTTCGTCGATTCAAGGTGCATTTAGTATGATTTTTGCTCGCAATGGATATAATAATGTTAGCATAACAAACCATAACGAAACAACATCAACGATAAAACTAGGGCTTCACGCGAGGGCGAGATTTTTCTCGTCTCTTCTCGTTCTCGTCTCGTAAAAGCGAGACGAGACGAGACGAGACGTTTTCAAAAATATTATAGGCGATACCGAGACCACATACAGCCCAACACGAGAGTCTCGTTTTTGGTCTCGTTAAATTTTTTGTATGAAGTTTTATATACGACTCGACTTTTTTCAACACCCACAGAAAACAATTGAATATAAAGTGTTTCCACTATAATTACCAAGATATTTTGTCTATATTATGCATTGATCGTTCTAGAAATACACGATTTTTTAGAAGATTATTAATTGGTTATGACCTTGCGATAATTGAGATTATTTTTCAAGAAAAAATAGAATTCACAACCATAAAAACGGATGCCATTATGAATTTAATACTTAACGGACAACTTTTATTGCCCCTAAATCCCAATACTATGAAAATTTCGTCTCTATCTGAACATCTGGAGAAATTTATTCTCTTGTGCTCCTTGTAGTGAAGATGTGAACAGTTATTGTATACATCTATGGAATTACGTATAATAAAACTGGTAAAGAAATGAAGCTATTCAATGTTTCGAAAAGTGTTATGAGGAATACGCCAAGAACACCCTCAATGATCTACCCACTGGTGAGGTATTCTTTGAAAACTATACCAAATTGTTCAAGTCCATTAAAAATTGTATCGACATCGATAGCCTATTTAAAACATCACCAAAACTTTCGAAGTATTGGAAAGCTGAGTTTGAAGATTATTTGCTGTTAGAAAGAGCAAATAGGAATCAAAATATTTTACAGTGGTGGAGAGCAAGGGCGTAGCCAGCCAGGAATTAATTTCGGGGGGGTTTTGAAATTTTTATAATTGACTTTATCAGGGCAGGCGCTTTCTGTAGAGTGTATTTTTGTGTTTTTAAGGAAAAATCCCCCTGGCTACGCCCTTGGTGGAGAGTGATGAAAAAGTTCTCCCTACACTTTCCAAAATGGCCGATGATTTATTAATGGCTACATCCGTACCTGTTGAAAGATTATTTTCCACAGCTGATATGATCACGGCAAAACCACGTACATCATTGAAAAATGATGTGATGCAAGCGTGATTATGGTTGAATTCTTGGTCATGGAGAAATTTGAAAGTTGATATTATCAGTGTTTGAAATTAAAAATAATATGTACATGTACAAATATTTTTGTATAAGAGCGTAATAAATATAGCTTCACAAAATTATTCATTATTGTATACCATTTCGTTTATATATTATAATAATTATTATCGTTATTCAGAATTAAGCGAGACGAGACGAGACGAGACAACTGATAACGAGACGAGAACGAGACTTAAACGAGACTTAATTTTTTGGGAATTGGCGAGAGCAAGACGAGATTTTTTATACTCTCGCCTACTCTCGCCTCGTGTGAAGCCCTAGATAAAACAACTATTTCGTAACGTTTCGGAGACTAGATCAGACTCCTTCGTCAGACATCAAGCGAAAATCTTCATAATTATTTTTGTTGATAGCTATTCTGAAATTCAAAAATTGTCACATTGATAGTCTTTGAAGATCATAGTAACATAGTTTCACTTTGCATAGAAATTTCCAAGTCATAACACCCTTTTCAACAAATTCAACCAAATATGGTCAATTCCAATAGGCAATTTGCAAAATTGCATTCTCTGTTCAACAAGATATAAGTCGACGCTTAAAGTTTCCTTTTCTTAATCAGACTCTGTCAAAAGAATCTTTATTTTACTCCAATCCATCATGTGATGTTCATGGATTGTACCCGGTTTCCCACTATAATTCGACCCCCCCCTTTAACTTTGTTACGAATGGAGGTACAATAAAATGTTCCGTACAAAAATTGTACGAAATCAACTGAAATTTTTCAGGACGTTCATGAATTTTGTACAGAACATTTTTTTGTATCTCCATTCGTAACAAAGTTAAAGGGGGGTTCCAATTATAGTGCGAAACCCGGTAAATACATGTTCTGCTATTTTGCCCAAATGTCCGTAATTTCCAACTTTTATTACCGAAAATTGTCTCAAACAATTAGGTCCGACTCACTGATGAAGAATCCGGGGTCAAATAATTCGAGACTTGCAATTTTGAGGGTAGGTCGCACATCAAAGTGCACCGATTAAGTTCGTTAATGGGCATAATCGGCAAAACGAGTTATACCTATTTAAAATATTGTTTCTTCAATAACTAAAAACAGTTCCGAACGAAATGAAAGTTGATAATGCCGACTCGCAAATTTCTGCTTAATTTCGTGAGGATCATATCACCAAAGAAACAATTTCCGTCGAAAAAGTTATATTTCGTAACTATGTGCCCGCTGAAAGCCTTTGAGCCGCCATTTTAAAATCTAGTACCGTATTTCAGCTCGATCGGCTTTCTATTTTAGCAATTATTGTGAAAATGATATTTCGAAATACTATCTACTTCTGAAAATTCAAATCATGTAAATCTCAGAACTGCAATAAGTCCTGTTTAGCAGAGATGGTAGCGTCGTTGCCTGCTGCGCAGGAGATCCGGGTTCGCATCCCCGCTGTGTGAGGCAACTATTTTATTTAGTCTAAACGTTTTTCTCAATAAGCAGTATTTCATGAGGGTGTATGAGGTGTGTATAGACAATAGAACATGCGCGCATGCACGTCAGGGCTTTTTAGAATATTTATACTATGCCTAACAGTATAAAATGATCATTAATATTCTGCTTCCAATGAATTTTATCTTCGCTCGAATATTATGAACACCAATTTCGAAAATTGTCCATAATTATTATTTTAGAAAATGGTAGGTTACAAATGTTCAAAATGAGATTTTAATATTTTTTTCTCGAGGATATTTGCCGGGTTTAAAATAAAATTATAATTTGATGCTGGTCATTCGCATAACAGTCACATTTCTTTCTCATCAGAATTATAACAGAACTCCTCAATTGAATGAGTCAAATAATTGCGATGAGTACTGTCAGTTGTTTACACGAACATATCCAATGTTTTCAGAGGATCTTATAGTTGTTGTCTGTTGAAAATATCCTCCCGAACTATGAATCGATTGCGGATCCCAGAGCTAGTGGAGTTGCGTGCTGGTTACCATGGAAAGTGTTAGGCCAGGTCATTGGGGGTCATACCCGGACCTTCCCCATTCATTCGGATAGTAAGCGAGGTTAGTCACCCCCGAATTCCGTTTTGTTTGTCAACAATATCATATGGAAGCCAATAATTCCACATCTTCTTGCTCTATCAAAATCCTTCCGAAATAAACCAAGCAAGAATATAAGTTATTATAATTTTCTCAGAGAATATTTCTTCATTAATGTTAATTCTCTAGAATAGAAGATAATAACAGCATGTCATTAGGCATTTGCTGAATTTTTGCTAATTTTTCTTTGTATTCAGTTAGAACTAATCTAAAATACTTATTTTGTTCGAGAATAACTATTCGAATCAAAATTACAAGATTTCTGTGAGATGGGTAGGTACTACGGTATTTGTTCAACATATTGTTGATATTTGATGACCACATCGTTTTTTTTTTCACTTGATTAAGCAAATCAATTATTGAGTATTCCCATTCAAAGTGCTCTATGATTTCTGTGGACCAAACGCCGGCTCACTGATTACTTTTTTTAAACATTGCTTATTATTAATTTGGTTCAACTACTCAATAATTATGTGTTTCTTCAAAAGTAAATGACTGAAATTTGTAATTTTTGAATATCACAATAAGAATTGTTCACTGAATATTTATGCTGCATGATATACACTTATACTTAAATACTTATATATTATTTTCAATTTGGAGCGATATATTCTGAACATAATAAAATTATTTAATACAGGCATCTTAATTCTCCTTGGATTCTGTATTGATGAGTTCTCTCGTAACATTTTATAATTTACAACGATAACCAGAAAAAAATATGTAAATAATGAAAACTACTACGATTGCGATAATGATTCCAGGGAAAACTCCCAAAATCTCGAAGCGAACAAAATAAAAGTGAAACTGCATCTATAAATCGATATCAGTTCAACGTCCTCCTGCAGCATTGCTCCCGGAAAAGGAACCGTAGAAGTATATATCTAAAATGAGAGGGCTAGAGCTGTTCCTTGTTCCAATCCAAAAACCCAAAAGTCCTTCATATAATATATAACTGATAAATAAATCTTTATGTAGGAACGCAGTTGAAATTTACTGAATACAATGCTTTCTTGCGGAAAGTATATTTCTCATGTCAAAATGAAAAAGTGGAAAAAACCCTGCGAACAGGAGCTTTGGCGCTCTTGTTCAAACTTTGACAAATCATATCTCTGCAAGTATTGGCTTCTCAGAGTTGGAAATTATATTAATGGATTCCAATGATAGAACTTCACCATAAAACAAATTAAATTCAAACATCATAAAAGAACTTAAATTCTACAAGAGTGCAAACAATTTTTAATCCAAAACCAACAGACCAATTTTACCGAATACCGAACTTAGCCGAGATATTCATTCCTCAAGTCTACTCTGAAAATTATATGATATCAATTGAAACTTAGCCAATATTCTAGTTTTCTTTTTACTGGAGATAATCTGAACCCAATTTGTTTAATTCACCAACGTATATATTTCCATCATCATCATCATCATATGTATTATGCAAGAGCTATCTACGATAGCTGAGGTTATTCCGTCGGTCATTTTGCATTCAATCATACTTTGTTTGACATAATATCTCTTATCTGTAGATGAGGTGACAATGATGAAATCTATGAGCACAAATGACATTCATAGATATGGACGTTAATTTTCGATACAGCACTCAGTGAAATCATAAAGTTACGATTTAATATTGAAATTTCGAAAAATCATATCGCCGAAAGTATTAATTTGTTACAGTTGAAAATTCTATCAATGGCTTTTTATATTTTCATCCAAAAATTCTAAAATTACACTCATTTGGGCAAATTGATAAGCCCTCTCTTCCGAGGAACAGGAGCGCCAAAAACAGATTCTTTCTATTCGAATATTAGTTTTGTTTGAAGATGATGTAAATATTGCAATTATGTAGTGCTGGTAGTTCAGTGGTAGGAACCAGAGTCCGGAGGTAGGAAAGGAATTAGCCTCCATTCACTATTGATGATCGGACAAAAATTAAAAGTGCTGTGCCTAAGGTGCGTAACGACGCATTTACGAAGCCTGCACATATCACAACTGATTCTCCAAACTCGCACATACTCTTGAGCCCATGTGTTTTCACGGAACTCCTAGGAATTTCAGTATTTTCATTATAGAAATAAATATCATATTGTTACAAAATGGCGAATTCGCAGATGTAATTCAAACCGGTATATTGAAGGACGATTGATCGAAAAATGAATATCTAATGCATTTTGAATGTTTTAGGTAATGGGGACTATATTTAGACACAATTTTCCAAGCAAAAGTCATTTAAATACAGAAAACTTAAATTTGTTGCAAAATGGCGAATGCGAAGATATCCATTTTTTTCGAAATATCCGACGTTACCTAGATTTTCCCACTTATAATTATTTTACAAGATGTAAACAGTTACATCAGTTAAAATCAAATCTACAAATGATCATTATTCTGACAGATCGCCTCTCTTCATGTATATGGGATTTGACATGGGTTTAGCTGTAAAATTTCGGTATTCCATGATTCCGGGCGCTATACTATGGAGTACGTTGAACCTGCATCGATTCATCACAGGGAGTTTCACTTTTGTTAGGTGTGAAGCTGATGCTCTGGTGTACAAATTGCAAAAATTTGATGTCGATACCTTGTTTTACGAAAAATAAAGTAAAAACTAAATTATCCTTCCTCTAAATTTTTTTCTACACAAATCATGAGGTAAAACATTACTTTGTTCTATATGATTTTAATTTGTATACTAAGTTAGTCTATGATGCTTTTTCCGAGGAAAGATGTCTTCTTCAATTCAACGTATAAATATTTCGAGTGAGTTATGAGGAGCGACCAATAATTCTTCTTCGATTCAACCTATCTGGTTTATCATTTCAAAAGTAATAAAAATATTCCGGAATCGCAAAGTTTAGGAGATTTAGGTTATATGTATATAAGTACAAATCTTGACAAGTAATTACGAGATCAGTAAATCTATCAAGAAAGTTTCATCATTACAACTAGGCCTCATTTTTTATTGAAACAATATAGAAAGTAGAAATATCCATATATTATATGTAGACGATGCCATCGATACTGAGAGATGAAATTAGGATCAACAAACTTTTTTAATGTATATTCTAGGTACATTTTACTTTCAATTTCAATGAAATCGTGAATTATGTAATCAAACTATTTATACTTTTTCGTTTGATTTTGCCAATATTAGGAAAAATAATATTTTGATGATATTGAATTTGATCGGAAACTGAAAAACGGTTGAATTAACGGTTATATATTTCTAAAAAGAATTTGAAATATGGAGTTTCAAATAAGTAGTTTTTTATTCGTGGTTATATTCTCCATGCCATTTTAAAATAAACCGAATAGATATGTTCATTCATGGTGTTGATATATTTGTATGGAACCATTTTCTGTGCATTACTTCGCTTATAATTGAACTGGATCGAATTGTTATTTACTCTCTAATAAGTACCTTCAGTTAGCTCCACATTAACAATTTAATGAGCTTGATATCGTACACATACTTAAAATGGTGGATGCGCCCATTTTATGGAGGAAATATAATCTGATAATAACCGGTTCAAATTGCATCACGGGTGTCTGGAAGACTATTTCAAGAGGGTTGAACCACAAGATTGAATTCAAATATATGAAGAATATGATATGAAAAGACTACCCTTGTTTTTCCTAATGAGAATTCAAGTTTTTGAAGACAATTTTATTTAATCCAAGGTTTTTTTCCCATGCATAGTTTTTTACCCCCCCTAATATCATACTTCATCATATATATACTCGTGTTGATTATTGAATTATAAAATAATTATAAGGACCCAAACCAAATCAAAAAATAAATACATTATGTATAAGGATATTAATTGCAATAATAAATATTATGCAGTCCCGCATATAGAATAAAGCTAGACATTTACAACTTTTCCACCAAAATTAAATTAAACTCTAGAGAATGCAAACCAATTTACAACTTTTGGAAAAAGTATGCAAGATCCATTGTCTTTGGAAATGACTTTGTTTTATTTTACTTTGAAGTTTGAATGAATTAATATTGAAATCAGTTCAGACAGGTCGTTGTTGAAATGGAATACAAAGGATTGTTCATGAGTTTTGATACCACTAACAGCAAACGTTGCATATTTATATGAGCACATTTGATTCAACGGTTTCCTTTAATTTAGCCTGGACCATCAAATGCACATGGTGGTATATTAACATCAATTTTGATGCGGTGTCATTGAAATGACCTGACTCGAGTCCATGGTTTCCATATCTGACATTTATTGAATACCTATATTATATAGGATATTCTAGACGTAACTATTATTGGACAATACCAAGAACGTTCGTTAAGTTTTCAATTGATATCCTTGAACCTGAAACATGGAGATTATCATTTATAAAAAAAGACACGATCAAAATATTATATAAATTTTTGGTAAACCAAATTTTGATTAAATATAAATAATGTATTCAATATGTAATAGGTAATACGCGAAGTATCACAACTTTTAATGAGATTTTTACTCACTTAGAATATACATACAATTACAATTATGCTCTTTCCATATCGTCATGTTCAAAATGATAACTACCTACTTTCATTCACTATTTCTTCTTTATAATAATAATAATTGCGACTGGTACTTGTATATTTACCCACAACAGGAAGCCGTGAATACTCATAAACAAATAAATATTTCGCTATTTAATATCCGAAGTAACTGCGTAGTAATATACCTTATTTATCTGGCCATTTATTTATACTATCCTTTATCCTATTTTTAGCAATATGGCCATGAACAATACGTTCCTGAAGATTATAGGTAATTAATTTTGCTTTGTTATGAAATGTGGAAAATATTCCATATTAATGTCATTCGTTATCGAATAACTTCAATATTTTTCACTCATTATCATCCTCACAACTCCATCGATTGTATTCTTCTGATTCATTATTTGAGATTTATATAAAAAAATATTTTTTTGTGTATGATATTACATGGTTATTATTATATATTGACACTCCTAGGTCTTCTGAGGAGACCTCTCATCTGCTCTTAACTGAGGAGCTAGCGCGAGTTGGAGAATCACCTCTAAGTATACTTTATATAATGTATAATATGAAGTTCTATTGAACTATCACATTTGTTTATATTGAAATAGTTCACCAACATGGGGTCGATCGATAGTTAGAACCAAATATGTGCCTACTATCATGTTGAAAATATTCACTCGCATTCTCCGTTCTATTTAAAATATATTACCACATCTATCTACCTCAAAATATTATTGAACATAACTGAAAGTTTTCCAAATAAAAAAAGGGATGAATTCCCTGAAAAAGAATTCGTCACATGACTTTCAGAATTAATAATTAATTTCAAACTACTTATCATCGTTCTAAATAATATATATAAATAACATTTTGTCTTAGAAAACACATGGAAAACATCTTGATGAATATCAGAACGAGTCAAGCACACTCTCATTAAAATTTCACTGAGATGTTTTTAGTTAACGTTCGGAACATTGAGATAATTTTTCCCACTCTTCCGATTTAGTTGCTGGATTCGATTCAGATTTGAAATGTAATTGAACATTTGATCACGATGTTTTGATAAAATGCAATGAAAACGGATAGGTCAGCGCACATGGCAACATTACTTGGAAACGGTGTACAACGTGCAACGTTGCATTTCCCACAACAGAATGTGTTGTGCTAGGTCGGAGTCCAGACGTTCGAAACTGTGTCTGTGTTCGGTGCATTTCCACGGATTTTCCGACTTTCACCGGCAAGTGAAGGTGCGTACAGCGTGACTTGTTTTCAGACTCACGCACCTGAGGGATTCCCCTGAATATACCTGAAATTTACTGTCGAAAATTGATTTTTTTATCTGTTAAATGCGAAACATATTTCTGGATAAAAATTGCGCATGAACCTGATGAAATTTTGAAACTAAATAAGATTAAACAATCTTTTGAATTTTGTTCTAGGAAAAGTGGCGTTGAATTCAATCTTCATGAATATACTCAGTTCGCAGGCCTATAATGTCGTAGGATATAAATTTCTGAATATAATTTCATCTACTTATTTCAAATTTCTTGATCTTTGTTGCCATCAATCCAGGTATTTCATTTCAAGGAAATTATCACACTCTGAGAAATTGTCATTCGAATTTTTAGTAGAATAAATAATTATGATATATTTCTACGTTTACTAATCGCAAAATAAAAATACATAATATATAATTGATTATATGACTGATATTTTAAATTTTATCATTAATATCACTCGTTCACATAGTCATTGACCAAGATTGATCTTTCGAATTACCTGTTAAGATATATCAATATAGCATTCACTCAACTCATTCAGGATTCTGAAAACTCGTAATATTAAAGTATTATCATTATGCAAACATATATAACGCTCATGAAATTCCTTGAAATAGGTTTATGGAAATGATTATACCTGACCTATATATCGGCCTGAAATTATAAGCTAATATTAAGCAGTACACTGAATTTGATTTTCATCTGCGAAGGGAAAATATTTACCATGATATTCACTTTGATTTTTTATATTCAAATGAGTCAGGGCTGAAGGTACTCACATAACCTTACTTGTTCTTTGATGAATGTTCATATCCTACAAGATATCTATCAATATCCTCTTTTTTACTTCGACTTCGAGGATTCAAATCAGGTCAAAGCTTAAGGAATCAACATAACCTACTTGCTCTTTGACGAGAGTATATGTCCTACCAGATTAATATATTAATCAGTGCAGGGTGATAATCCACATTTCCATCTTATTCAGTTTATTGAATGTGTGAAATATTTATCAATCATATTTTACTTCTAATTTCTCTGAATATGATTTTGCTTTGGAAGATATGTATATAGATATATATATATATATATAAAAGCTGAATACCTTGTAATGTCTAGACAAGCACAAAAATGAAATTGAAAGGTTAATGAAAATTTTATTGATTTATCTATTTTTAGAACAGAGATGATACTATCGAGATGATATGATTTAGTCATCTCTGGATATAAAATCTGCCAAACATTTGAAAATAAACCCTATTTCTCATTCAACTGACAAAAATTAGTATTATGTCACTCCAAAATCGTTCGATATAATCAAAAGTGAAAACCAAGATGGCGGATACTGATTTCCGTCTCAGACTGTTCTGAATAGCACGCCCAACAAAGAATCTATTTTGAAATTGCTTTGACTTTCACAAGGTAATTCGAGATGTTTGTTGTTCTAGGTTTGAATGCATTCAAGATAATATAGAATTTATTTAGTTTTAATCTGTCTACTGACTCACTTCTAGTTGAAGAAGATTCAACTTTGACCTTTGCAATATGCTTTATTTATGGATTATTTTGCATCATTAATTGGCAAAAATGAATTTGTTTACTGCCTGGCCAACTATATACTATTTTCCTTTCTGATGCATGCTAAAATTTTCCACGCTGCATGATGGGGCGCATATTTATAGAAAAGTGAATTTCAAGTTCGTCTCAAGGTTAAGACTTATAATTTTCACAACATTATCATTGTTCTCTCCTTATTTAATTCTAGAGGCATTATAAACATAATCGTCAGTAAACAATTGATTTGATATTGATATCTTTGTTATGGCTTCATACACTATTTGACCTTGACTTTCAAAATTTTAAATCATGAAAGAAGTTCGTGGAAGATATTTCTCCAAATTTCCATGTCATAATGAACAACATTTTCTCTGATTGAAAGAACCCTTTACTTGTATTCAATAATAATGGAAGAAGTATGAAACTAATTTTTCATTACGAATATCTTGATGTAATTTGAGTTATTTGTCCTAATGAATTCAACATCAATTGATTATTTGAATATTGATTTAGTGTTAGTATTCACCAAATGTCATACTAAATTACAAAAAAATCTGATAGATTGATGCCAAATGTTTTGTTATATCCCGGGTACCTGAATTAAACAGTAATTAAATAGGAAACGATGATAAAACAGAAGTATTTAAAAGAGGTACCTTTAATAATTCAAATTTTATAAATTGTTAACATTGAAGAATTGGGGTGAAATGAAAAAAAATTAAAAAGTTTTCATATTGAAAGTTCAAAACATTTGTTCATCTTGATAATGAAGGGATATTTTATTGAGGGAAAGAATATACTTGGCTTAAGTTTCACAATATAATACTATATGTTGCTGACATATACTTATGTTTCAAGTTTTATCCCATTATCAGAACTGAGAAGAATAAACTTAAAAATACTATTTATATACTGATGAAAGCAATGGTGGTGAAATTTCAGTTGATTATTAGTGACAGATAGTTTTTGTCTGTTAGCCTCAGAGATTTATTGGTATTCCAAAATATCTGAATCTTAACTTTCATCGCCTGAATTTAATATTTCGGTTTTTGTTAAAACTATGAAATGATTCTTTTATACAATGTTCTGCAAAACCATTTGATATTTTATTTCTGAGTATGGATTTTTTCTGTTTATCTATCCTAATATTTATGGAACGTCCGGATAACCAATGCAGGTTGCATTTATTGCAATACCAGTTGTAGATACTGCTTTTTTCCCCAATATCTAGACAATATTTGTTATTGACCAAGAGTGAACCAAGGTTTTTCATATTTGTGCAAATGGTGTTAATTTAATGTTAAGCAATATATTGCAAATTTTGTCGCGGATTTGAGGCATGTAATTGATTGAATGATACATCTCCTTTTCTTCTGCGTGAAGGGGTGAATGACATTAATCTATTCTGCATCTGCATCTTTGGAAATTAATTAATCAATGATATTTATGTTGCAAACGTTTTTTGGAGCTAATGTTTTTAAAATCCTTATTTATCTTTCCCAATTTTCAGGTGAACGGGAGATAGTGAGCAACATGTGTACGAATGAAACGCGCACATTTTAATATTTAGTTAGTGGGAACTATTATTATGTATTTATTTCGGTGGGAGTGGGTTTCCGAAAAATACCGAATTCAAGGTTCTTTTTATCTGAATATCCAGAAAATTCAATGTTTTTTTTTTCAATTTCCATAGTGAATCAGATACAGTTTTAAATCGAATTTTTATAATTTATTTATTTATTTATTCACAAGAAGGAATACAAACAGGTGTATGGAAACACTCAAAAACACAAGAGAAAATTCAATTTAACTAGAAACTACATCAGTGAAAACACAAACAAGAAAAAAAAAGACAAACATTTTTTCGATATATAAAACAGGATTATACGTGATCTAAGCATAATAATATCTCCTCATTCCAAAAATAAACGTCTTAATTCATTTTTGAGTACATTCTTACTCGTCGATTTCATTCAAAAGTTTTTTTTTATTCTATCGGAGAATTCTATACATAGAGGTGAATTGAAGGATCTATTCGTATTTACCGATGCAGTGTCATCTTACTAAGAACTTCAGCAGATTCAATTTTACCGATAAATAATCTTAACAAAAACATACTATCGTTGATTTTCCTTTGATTATGCAGACTTAGCCAGCCAAAAAATGTTTGTCGAATAAAATAGTTCTCGGTATTTCTAGGACTTAATTGGAAATCTATTTCATGACTCAAGAATTTGAGGAATCTGTTTTAGACTCTTTCTAAACGTGATATATATAATTTGGGTTCCAGATAATTGATGCATAATTTATTTTACTAGAAATGAGTGAACAATATCTCTGAATTGAGTAATCTTAAAAAAAATTGTCTGTTCGTATCTTTCGAGTTATCAACATATCCAATGAAGGACATCATCAAGCAAATTATTTCGCGTGGAGAAAATTTTTGTTTCATTAAATGTCATGAAAATTTCACTCAAAAGAGGTGATATAGAAGAATCCATTGATCTAGCTGTTGGTAGATTTCATTATTAAATTTGAAATATCTCTGTTTTAGACAGACTTCAAGTAACAGCATTGTTTCAAATATAATTTGGGGGTTAGTGGAGAATTCTCATAATTTCATAGATTTTACGAAATCCTCAATATTACATTCAAGCATTAAAAGGAACAATTAGATATTTTGTAATACCTAGAAATCACTGACACTCATAGACCAAAACTACCTCTTACTAGTGATCTACTAGAATTTCACCTATACCCTTCCCTGATATCTATGTCAAATGGATTTTTAAGTTTATTCTCCTCATTTTGGCGCTCTTGTTCCTCGGAACAGAGTGCTTATCAATTTGCCCAAATGTCTGTAATTTTCGAATTTTTGGCTGAAAATGGTCTTAAATGATTTGGTTCGACTCACTGATCAAGAATCCGTGTTCGAAATCGATTCTGTCCGGCCGTCCGGCCGACCGTTAACACGATAACTCTCGAACGAAAGGAGTTAGAGGATTGAAATTTCAGGGCAGGTTTGGAGCGTACATATCTCGGACGAGTTCGTTAACGGGCGAAATGCATCAAGCGGTTTCGGAGTGATGGCCGTTTTTAGTAAAAACATTTTTTATGAATATTCTCCCGAAACCGATCACTCGATCTGCCTGAAATTCAGCATCAAATTGTAGAATAATGACCTTTATATGCACGCGAAGTTTTGTATTGATCGGGTTGCCCTGAAGTGTGAAAAACAAAATCTTGAAATTTTTAAATTTTGTTTCTACAATAACTCTTGTACAGAATGAGCTAGGCAGTTGAAATTTTCAGAGTAGTTTTGGGAGATAAATATCTCGGTGAATTTCCTTATTAGGCAAAATCGACATGATGGTTTCGGAGTAACGGAAAAAAAATTTATTTTACATTACGAATTTCAAATTCAATTTTTTTTAAGATGCAGTTTCACCATAGAAATCCATTGATATGATTTTCATTTCTAACAAGCTGACACTTTCGGAGATATGATTTTTCGAAATTTCAATAATTAATCGCTCTGGCTACTTAATTATTCTATCTATGAGTTATTATATGATCTGTATTCTTACATCTCATCTCATTTTCCTATGAGAGATAAATGTCCAAATCATTTCTGGTTAGCAGAATAATGGGGATGATATGATTTTATACTTTTAATGTGATAATATAATGCCCGTGGATAATCCATATGATGATGGAAATATTTTCTAAGGTGAGATACATAATCAAAATGGGTTCAGAATATCACCAGTAAAAACAAAACTGCAAAATTGTCTAAGTTTTAATTGATATAATATAATTTTCAGAGTAGATTTGAGGAATGAATATCTCGGATAAGTTCGTTATTGGGGAGAATCGATCTGTTTGAATTTAATTTCTTTCATGATGCAGTTCCCAGAGACCAATGATTTCGGAGATATGATTTGTCAAAGTTTGAACAAGAGCGCCAAAGCTCCTGTCCACAGGGCTTGTTGAAAATGGAATAAAACCCGAAACATATACCTATGCCAACAACATAGTATTATAATGTGGAACTTAGCCAAGTTTTTTCTTTCCCTTAATAATAATTAGTCAAAATCTTTCACCAAGTGATTAGCGAGTTCTCAATATCTTGAAGTGATAATATTTCCCAGAATTATTTGTATATGTTGGGGTTGAACATAGGAAACAGAGATTTGTTAGATATTTTTTGGCGCTCTAGTTCCTCGGAACTGAGTGCTTATCAATTTGCCCAAATGTCTGTAATTTTCGAATATTTCGATGAAAATGGTCTTAAACGATTTGGTTCGACTCACTGATCAAGAATCCGTGGTCGAAATTCATTCTGTCCGGCCGGTCCGGCCGTCCGGCCGTAGGCACGATAACTCTCGAACGGAATGAGCTAGAGAGTTGAAATTTTCAGAGTAGGTTTGGGGGATAAATATCTCGGCTAAGTTCGTTATTGGGCAAAATCGGACAGATGGTTTCGGAGTAACAAAAAAAAATTTTTTTTTTTACGAAACAAATTCCAAATTAAATTTTTTTTAATAAGAGGTTTTATCATAAGAATCCATTCATATCATTTTTAACTCTAACAAGCTAATACTTTCGGAGATATGATTTTTCAAAATTTCAATAATAAATCGTATTTCAACGTTCACAGAATGATATTATTCTATGTATGAATATGAATTGTCATAATGTCAAATGATGTTCCTGACAGATTATCTAATCAATCGAAGAATTGTGAGCGAAGTGAGAAAAATCTCAGTTGTTTGCTCCGAAATTAGTTTTTCTCAGAAAATTCTTACATTTCGGAACTGAACATGAAGTAAGAGATCTGAGAGTAGTGAGACTGCTTTTCATCCATAGACATAGATATAACTCTCGAACGGAATGAGGTAGGTAGTTGAAATTTTCAGAGTAGTTTAGGGAGATGAATATCTCGGTTAAGTTCGTTATTGGGCAAAATTGGCCAGATTTAATTTGATTTCTTCCATGGTGCTTTTCTCATTCTCATGATTGCTCATTTAATCTTGATAAATAAACTATTATTTGAATTGAATTTCCTTTAGGATGCAGTTCTATCATATGAATACATTGATATAATTCCCAACTCTGAGAAACCGATACTTTAAGAGATATAATTTGTCTGTTTGAACTAGAGCGCCAGAAAGCTCCTGTCCACAGGGCTTGAACCCATTTTTTATGAGTGAATATTTAAATCACTTACATGTTTATCTGATTAGAATTATTTTGAACAGAGGATTATTCTTGTATCCTATGCCATGAAAAAGCAAGAGTGGAATATTCGAAAATGTACTTAATAATTCAATGGTAAATTATGTTTCGAATCCTAGATACTTGAATCAACCAATGAGATAAAACGTAATTGATTCCTGAAGCTGAAAATACATTCAGGAACTTTATCTTCGATGTTCATAAAAATATGACAAAACTTTAATTCTTAGTTTAACTTCTCGAAGCATTTTTAGAGCCAAGTGATTAGCGAGTTCTCAATATCTTGAAGTGATAATATTTCCCAGAATTATTTGTATATGTTGGGGTTGAACATAGGAAACAGAGATTTGTTAGATATTTTTTATGAGTGAATATTTAAATCACTTACATGTTTATCTGATTAGAATTATTTTGAACAGAGGATTATTCTTGTATCCTATGCCATGAAAAAGCAAGAGTGGAATATTCGAAAATGTACTTAATAATTCAATGGTAAATTATGTTTCGAATCCTAGATACTTGAATCAACCAATGAGATAAAACGTAATTGATTCCTGAAGCTGAAAATACATTCAGGAACTTTATCTTCGATGTTCATAAAAATATGACAAAACTTTAATTCTTAGTTTAACTTCTCGAAGCATTTTTAGAGTATTTTTCTATCTACTTATACTGCACAACACGAAATACCTATGTATGGATCAATTTCTTCGAAATTAAAAAAACTAATGATACCGAAACAAGTTCCCCATCTTCTGAAGAATCGAAATTGTGCATCGCTAATCTCGTCCTATGCGGGACGATGCACTTCTCGGAATAACGCAATAGAACTATCGCATTATGAACTTGCAATTTCTAATAGTTTCAACATTGAAAGATCAGTAATGGCAGCAAACGCTGCCAAGGTCTAGATCGACAAAGACGGGATATGCACCGCAAAAACATAACGCACTTAGGAGTGAGACCGAATACTGCGTCATACTCATGTAATGCAATGCAACCTTGCACTAATATTAGTGCAGAATTAAATAACTTTAAACAGACGGAAATAATCATAAGTTTTTGAGACGGATTATTTTTACGTGAAGCTATAGAAGTGGTGACAATCACGAAGCGGGGGAAATATTCTGAAAACGCGACAAAAATGATGAAGGTCAGTAATTGCAGGTTAATGTGTAAATTTATTAGGAAGATATTGATGTTTGTATACTGCGATTGTTTATGCAAACCGTTGACTTGAAATCAAATATAACCGTTGCTCATTCTGTTTTTTTTTCAGGTCTTAAATGCCTTGAAGAGAAACTACAATCTTTACGAGCTTCAAAAATGCGAGAGGTAAATATGACTGCCTTAATCGGTGTCAGAAAAATTATTACTTGAAGCAAAAATGCATTTAATTTGAGTTGGTGGATAATACATATTTACTTAATCTCATTGGATGCTACACATCCATCTAGAACTATTATTATACAGAAATAATTCCAAAAAATTCTTCGTGCGAAGTTTTCAAAGCTTTCGGATGTTTTGAAATTAGCACATACAGGGAATTAACTGGTAGTAGTAATTTTGAAATATCAACGTCGCTGTAGACTCTGAGAGCCTGCCATGACAAATTTTCGACAGCTATTATTTTCAAACACGAGTAATAATAATGCAAAATGAACTTGATGAAAATATGACAGAACTTTAAAAATTTAATTTTTGTAATTAGTTTTTGTATTGATTGAGAAATGACATTCCAAACACTGGAGTCATATTACACGAATTATAGAATTTAAAAAAATTGTTCCAAGTCTGAATATGTTCCTGCTGATCTGATAGCTTTAAGTTTATTGCTTTTAATGCAAAAAAATTTCGTACTCATTTTCTATGAGAAATATCATTAAGCCTAAACTATCTGCTTGATTGATCTTGAATACGCAACATTATTTAGAGCAACTTTTCCACTAAAAAATTATATACCAACTGAAATTTCAGTATAGAGAATGAAGTCTTAGAATTTGTATAAAAATTTTGTTTAAGTTAATATAATTCATTAAGTATTTCATATTCAATTTGTTTGTTTCATGAGGGAATTGTAAAGGAAATGTATTCATTGATCTTTACAGTGTTCACATTTACTAGCATGAAAATTATTAAGGAAAACCTCAAATATATCAATCAATGTTCAAGAGGATTCTATAAAGTTACACGAGATACCCACTCAGTTAGTCAAACACTCTGTTATCTCTTCGGAATCAAAACGTAAAGGTCAAATGTCAGGAAGAAAACCTTCGACATTTCAAAGGGTCAGAAGTATATTTCCGACTGCAACAAATAGTACTGTTCTACATGCGAATCTAACTGGAAATGCAGTTGAATTTAAGTTTATGCCTAAATTGATTGCTATCTTTTAACTACTCGTAAATCTATGATCAAAACATATACGTGTACTCGATATATCAATAATGTTGACCTATAGGAATACAGTCAGGCTGTACCGTTTTTCAATCTGTTCATTTATTTGTCATCAACATGATCCATCTGTCCTCTACTCAGCTATAATTTGTTTTCTCATCCACAGTGCAACATTGCCAAGTTATTAGTTTTTCTGACAAAATAGGGAAGCAGGCGGGCTCTGAATGAAATATCTGTAATGAAGCTGCTTACTCAAAGATCCGGATTTCCTCTGGTGTGTTGACGTAGAGAACACCAAGGAAGCCTTCATTGCTCTATCAGCATCTTCATTGATACAATGTTCTTCAAATTTACTCTGATTATCGTCCAATTTAGGTTTACGCAATTTTTTCAAGTGAAACCATATTACTTTTCATCGAATTCTACATCAAATTACCTACCTATCCGAGTATGATATGATTCATGATATTATATGATATATGCTATCTTAAATAGTTCCTACAATTTTTCAAAAGATTCTATTTGTGGATGCCTACCTTCAGGATATTTTGCAGCATACACAAGGAAAGCCAACAAACAATTTTGTCCACCAGCTTCCAAAGCATACACCATTTCAGTTAACTCTTCTGTTGTATAGTTAAATGAATAAATACGGTTTTCAAGCAAATCACAAAAAAAACTGTCAATATCGTCTCGTTTTATATGTTATTTAGAATCATATTCAAATTCAGTTTTTACTGATGGGTAAAAAATTCCTTAAAAACGCTTATTATATGCAGGGTGATTCACGAAGACCGGTCGTTAGAATATTTCAAAGAAAGACTGGAGATAAACAATTGAAATTTTATAGTTGATCTTTGTGAGGAGCGATTAATTCTTGGAAAACATTTCAGATTCGATCGACTTCCGGTTTAACCGGAAATGATACCAACATATGTTTTTTAAATGTATAATACCCAGTTTTTTTTAATGATAATCAGATTAACCATTGAATTATACATTGTTTTAATATGTCACTTATATATTATACACATCTGATATTTGGCGCTCTTGTTCCTCGGAACAGAGTGCTTATCAATTTGCCCAAATGTCTGTAATTTTCGAATTTTTGGCTGAAAATGGTCTTAAACGATTCGGTACGACTCACTGATCAAGAATACGTGGTCGAAATCGATTCTGTCCGGCCGTCCGGCAAAATCGGTCTGATGGTTTCGGAGTAACAGAAAAATTTTTACATTACAAATTTCAAAATAAGCTTTTCTTAAAATGCAGTTTCACCATAGGAATCCATTGATGTCATTTTCAACTCTAACAAGCTAATACTTTCGAGATATGATTTTTCAAAATTTCAATAATAAATCGTACTTCTGTGTTTTCACAGAATGCGATAATTATTCTATCTATCAGTTATTATGATATGATCTGTGTTGATACATGTCAACTTATTTTCCTGAGGCATTATATGTCAAATTCTGATATTTAATGCCCATGCTTAATCCATATGATGATGGGAATGGTAATGGTAAGTTAATAATATTGAGTTCAGAATATCTCCAGTAAAAACAAAACTGAAATATTGGCTAAAGTTTCAATTGATATAATATAATGTTCAGAGTGGATTTGAGGAAAAATTTATCGTTCATCATAGAATTGAGGAACGAATATCTCAGATGAGTTCGTTGTTGGGTAGAATTGGTCTATTGGTTTGGAATAATAATTTTTGGCACTCTTGTTGAATTTAAATTCTTTTATGATGTTTGAACTCAATTTCTGCTATTATGAAGCTCTATCATTAGACTCCATTGATATAATTCCCAACTCTTATCAATACTTTCGAAGATATGATTTGTCAGAGTTTGAATAAGAGCGCCTAAGCTCCTGTCCACAGGGCTTGTTTAGTATGTCCTCGTAAAAATCTATATTTATTCCTCGTTAAATTGCGTTATTATTTGTCATCTTGACAACAGAAATGGAAAATATTCTCCAACTGTCAGTTCGTGAAAGTAACGCCCATATTTGTATGGGCTGAAAACCGAATAGATCCCATGTGATAATCAATGTGCAGTTATAAAGGTCAGCTTTTAGCAAAAAATGTCGTGGTGCAACACTCTCTTGAATGTTTGTTCCTTACGTTACCTACCTTCAATATGGGTTTCAATAGTTCGTATGCATAACTACCTATCAATCATTTTGGTCTTCGGTCAATAAAGCAGTATTTTTGGATAATAACATGATATTCTCGAAATTAATTTAGGAGGTCGATATTAACTGGAATTTAGATATAAAAAACGGTGTAGCTTTATATTTTTTTGCCGAAAAGTTCTCAATGATAGTTCTTACCCATTCTTCTTAGTTGTTGTTGTACCTATCGTCACCAGGAGCAATATTAACCAAAATAATTTGGCAAAGGCCCCAAAAATATGAATCAAAGATTCCCAGTGTGTAAAATCACTTGTTGTTTTTCAGGACGCAATGGATGGTAGTGAGGTTCATCGTTCTGATCAGCTGGACATCGATAATATTTGTGAAGAAGATTTTGAAAAATATGTGACATTTATTGTTCCTGATGTTGACGTTGATGCAGATGCTCCTGAAAGAGCTATTGGATCCCTCCCTAGAAATTTGACATTGAAGTCCTCGCAAGCAGACGTAAGTAAAATTCATAAATCTTTTGGTTTTTGTTTTTTTCCGAAGCTTTTAAGGAAATTATATATAATATGATTTATTCCTACTTCATTCTAAAATCAACAAGATAAAAATGTTGCATATTTTAGATTGGATCATTATTTTCCCACAAAATTTCATCAAGATCGGTCAAGCCGTTTTTCGGATCCTATAAACCGATTGCGCCGCTACCTACCGGGTCCAGTTGTGAATCTAAACTACCCTGAAATCCTCTCAGGCATAATATACACAAAATATCATCAAGCCATTCCAATAGACCGAATGCAGCGCCGCCTGAAGATCTTCTCCACTGTCTTCTGTTTCATTAACTCGCTCATTTTTCATATTTTGGGATTTCGAAAACCATTTCTTGAAATTCTTTGACACTTGATTGGTTTTATGGGTCTGTTTTTACTGCAACAATAAGTACAACCATTGAGTATCAATATAATACATCTATTAATACTTATGGTACAACCTAGAATATAATTTGAAAAATAGTTCATTAATCCATACCTAATTCAAAATTTTCAATATATTCTATCTTTGCGCTCAAATACACTTCATCTGGGGGTGAAAATTCCTGATTTTTTCAGAGGTGAGCTCTGAAAAACTCGGGAATTTCTTGCATGGAAACCATTAGACTGCCGATTCAAAGAAGCTCGTAAAATCTATAGGTGTAATATTACAACAATGGTTGAATTCGAACTATCAATTATTTTTTAAATTTACATTTTTTTCTCGATTGAACATACATATTTTCCCAATTTTATAAAATTTTATTTATTAAGTTTCATTTAGTTGTTCAAATGTAAATTCTAGTTCTTAAGAAGTCAAAATGTGTAAACATTTATAAATATGATATCGTGGTGGAAAAACTTGTACGAAAATGTGAGCAGAATCGATAGTTCTTCGGTTACTAAAAATAATAATTTTAGCAACTTGAAGTGATTTTGATTGATAGGATCTGGTGCTTTTCAGGCTAGTGACGGTGTGTGGAGTACAGGATATATTCCACGTGGTACTAGATTTGGCCCACTCAAAGGACGTATTTATGCCAAGGATGAAACACCGTTGACTGCCAATAGAAAATTTTTTTGGAGGGTGAGTATGAAGCTATCAATATTTGATAACTTTCATATAAATACATTTAGAACACCAATATTCTGCTTGCTTAGTAATTTTTTTTTATCGTTTAAAGCTTTGTACATTTGTAAATCTATACACATTTGAAACATACGAGTATATCCTGCTTTTCATTACATGATGTTAATGCTGCATGACTTATATTGAGCTTATTGCTTTTAAGTCTATTCCTAATCTAGTTATATTTGTCTGCTTAAAGGTAGCTTGGGCTTATACAATAGAACCATTTGAATATTTACAGCCGAACATGTCTTACTCGACCTCTGGTCCAGTTTCTTAGTTGAAATTTAAAGGAATCTGGGAAATATATCGAATTTTGGGAGTTGAAATCATCGTGTAATAGTATTATCAAACGATGAAAATTGTAAATCATTCAATTGAGTATTATTCTTTACACGCGAGTCGACTACTATGCTTTTCCTATGATTATTCTGGGTGTTGACAAACTTTATTACAATCATTTTATTGCGCGTATGTTCTGGGGAACATCGCGTTATCATTTTGCCCAAATATCTGTAACTTTCGATTTTTTTTACGAAAATGGTCTTAAACGATTTGGTTCGACTCCCCAATGAGATTTCAAATTGGATTCTGTCCGGCCGTTGCCACGATAACTTAAAAACGAAAAGAGCTAGCGACTTGAAAATTTCAGGGAAGGTGGCGATTCCCAATACGACGGACAAGTTCGTTAATGGGCATAATCGGCCCAGTGGTTTCCGAGTAATAATTTTGTTTTCAACCAATATAAATCCGATCGAATTGAAACTTGGTGAGTACTTGTAGAATATGAACCTTAGCACGTTTGTGAAATTTTGTGAGAATCGTATCTCTAGAAAATTTTGAAAAATTGTTAAAAAATATTTTTTATGTCTCGATAACCTGAGAACGGAAAGAGATAGCGAGTTGAAATTTTCAGGTTAGGTTTTAGAGTTATAGCCATCTGAAATTTGGTTGTTTTTTTTCTCCTCATTAACACAAAAAATACTGAATCGATTGAATTGAAACATGGTTATTAGTTGTAGAATGCCAACAAGAAAATTCTTGCAAAATTTCGTGAGGATAGTATTTGTGGAAAATTTTTGAGAAATCATTGAAAATTAAAAAAAAATTCTATATATCAGTATCTATTCGTCTGAAATTGCAGAAATTTCGCGAGAGCCTTTAGAACCTAACTCTACTGCCAAGTTTTAAGTTTCAACACGATCGGTTAAATATTGTTGGAGATTCGAGCAGCCTTGTGTGAGTTCAGTAGATGGGTGACCTTTGCCTCGATAACTTTCAAACGAAAGGAGATAGGGACTTGCAATTTTCAGGGTAGGTTGCGTATCCGAATGGGAGAGTTGGGTTCGTTTTTAGGCATAATCGGTTTAGCGGTTTCCGAGTTATACCCACCTGGAATGTTATTTCCACGATAACTCAAAAAATAAAGATTCGATTGAATTGAAGCTTGGTAATTAGTTGTAGAAAATCAACATAAAGACGTGTTTAAAATTTTGTAAGAACCGTACCCCTAGAAAATTTGATAAAAATGACGAAAAAAATTTTTTTTTGAAGAACCGTACCCATAGAAAATTTCAAAAAAATTACGAAAAAAAAATTGGTTCAAGCACTGACGTGAAGTCAGGAGCTTTTGCGCATATGTTTTATTGTCCATTCTCCTGTATTGGACACCCTTAATCGAATTTACCATGGTAAATTCGAATCAAATTTGACCTCGAATTCTTCATTGGGGAGTCGAACCAAATTTTGAGACCATTTTCGTAAGAAAATTCGAAAGTTACAGACATTTGGGCAAAATGATAACGCGATGTTCCCCAGAACATACGCGCAAAAAGCAGCAGGTGCAATTCGAATTCGACACTGAGGTAGTACGAATAAGGACTTGTACCATTTCGATAAGGAAAATGCAATGGAAGTAGAGGAATATTCTTCCTTTGTCCTCTTTAATTTTTTAGAACGTCTCCTACAAAGCTGCTAGCTATTCTTGAAATTTTCTAAAACTTCATGATCATACTACCTAATTTACAGGTTGAAATTTATTTCATTTCTGCACAAATTAACAAGACTATAATTATTCACATATTATTATCAAACCTAACTAAGGAGCCATTTGCAACTAACTTTCAAATTGAAAAGAATCGAAATTAAAAAGATTTCGTTTGAGACATTTTCAGGCTCAAATGATCCTAAATGGCCTAAGCTATCATATGGTCAAAACTAGTTTCAGTATATTAGTATAAACTTTGAATAGATAGTCAATCCAATTCAATATTCCACTCCTAAATTCTTCAATAACTATTCTGAATATTGTTGAGTTAAGAGTTAGAAATAAACTTTCAATTCTATTCCACATATAATGCTTATGCGGATATTATTAATGTTGTTATCCTTATTCGGAAATTATTAATATTAATATATCCTTATGCAGACATTATCAAGAATTGTACATAAAAAATTAATCAAGATGTTCTCTACGTTGATTCTTGAATTTTTAGAATGAATTTACAGTTTCAAGAAGATTCAAAAGGCATGTTGTTTCCATTCCATCATCTACTTAATTATTTTAATTTTTTTTATTATTTGCAAGCTTGAAATTTTCAAGTTTCAAACATGTCGTTGCACATCTTCGGGAAACCGTATTCAGCACCAAATTTGTTCATTTTATTATTTTGTCCTAACAAAATTATTCGTATTCGTTCAGGTTCAAGGAGGCGGATTTTACAGAAGCTACTTTGGTGAAAAGGTACCTTTTTTCTTCTTCCATGTAGATATTTTTCGCGAGCAACCCTGTATAAATGCTCTAAATCGATTAATCATTCACTTATATTGATATTTTGAACCTCAATTTTATAGTGCTTAATTTTTCCACCAGCGCATCTCTAACTTCTGTTGTGATGAAGCTTGAAAAGTTCTACAGCTATCTCATTGTTATGGTTTAATTTCTGAAGTGGATAGAAATATAACATAGGTATCACTGTTTCTGTCACTCTTGAAGTGTACCTTCAAGAAATTAATTCAAATTCTTTTTCCGTTCAAAATAATAAGGTAGTGGGTTTAGATTGAATATTTTCCGTAGTGAAACATGATTAATGTAGTGGGTACACTGAAGAGAATAAATAAATAAACTGCTTTTTAGGTTTGAAATTAATGCGAGTTTTATTGCATCTGCTTTGAAATCGCTGTTCAGTGTCAGTAGTGCACATACTTGTGAATACTTTCTTCATTATTTTTTCATGACTATGTGTGTGTTGATATGGAATCAAGGGTAATAGCAATTCAAAATTCTTTTTTTTTGCCATGCGCATGCAAGATGATGGATATATGGGCCATTTTGCTATATCATTTATATTATAAACATATAGTTATAAACAATCAAGCGAAAAAAAGGTGGTTTGGTTTTTCGTCAAAATCTCAAAAACTATTTAAGATAATTCGAAAAAAGATTCAAAAAGAAGAGGAAATTTCCCGAAAAAAAAGTCCCAACACTCTGTACGACCAATGTTTATAATTTTCTCAGAGGGTTTAAAATGCGCCCGGGCATCTATCTATTTTAAGACCTTCGAAAAATAGCTCTACTAAAGGAAAAAATTCTCAGATTAATAGTTCAACAATTATCGCACTTGCAATGTTCATGTTCGTGCTACAAAAAATTGTTAATTAACTAATGGATAACTAATTAAAAATCGCGTGTAAACATTTTTGGATCACGGATTATTGTTCATTGATCTACCCTGCAGGCGTCTGAATCTTTTAAATTTTTTATTTTCATATTTAATAAGTTTAAATAATATTTAATCATTAAAGGTCCGAAGGAGGCGAGGCTTGCGCAAGCCGGAGTACCCGTTTTCGGTCGTATTTTTAACCCTTTTTGGATCTTGACCCTGAATCATAATTTTCGGAGAATACGCAGAAATTTTGACCTAAAAAGCACTTGTTGACTAGACTATATGAGCCCAATTTTCATACATCGACATGGATAATTAATTCTTACAGTTCAGTAGATTTTCGTCTCTTTGAATGGTGCCTCACGATTCCATAGGTTAAATATTCGAGAATATATTATGCCGATAACATTTAATAACAAACATATGAGCAATTATTTCTGTCCACTTTTGAAGATAAATTGTTCTTGCGAATCATTATTGATGATTGGTTTCAATATGAAAAATTTCTACGATGTACTAACCATTGTATTTTTGTTAGGTGTATAATAACATGGACGAATTCTTCTATATTGATGCCTCTGATATTTCAATGGCTAATTGGATGCGATTCGTCAGTCCAGCTTGTTCGAGAGAATCGCAAAATTTGATTGCCTGTCAATACAAAATGCAGATATATTTTTATGCAATCAAGCCAATTCTACCAAATCAGGAGCTTTTGGTCTGGTACTGCAAGGAGTTTGCCGATAGGTTGGATTATCCAACCACAGGAGATCAGATGGTCGTGAGACTACGTAAGTTTAGTATTTCTCAGAAATGCTGAATTGATTTTTTACTATTCTCGAATTTTCATTACCTTATTTGAATTTTCAGAAAAACAAGCCAATCACCAAGGCACTTCGGAACCTCAAAATTTGATTCAGCACCCTTCACATACGATACGTCTAAATCCAAATCCCCTTTTGGCGATGAGATTATGTCAGCGTTCACCAGACTTAGTCAACCCCCTCCATCTATCGCACGATGAAAATGATATGGATCCTTCAGAAAACATGGTGGTCGACGACGATCTGCCACCAGATCCTTGTAACCGAAACCAACATTTTCCAGAATCTATGATAGTGGATCAACACTTTCCAAGAGAGTTGAGTCCAAATCATCATCTATCTAAGACTTTGCCAATAAATCAGCATCATACAAAGGCTTTGATCCTAGCTGACCCTAATGTCGAAGATTTGTCTATCAATCCACTACAATCGGAAAATATCGCTTCGAATCAACCGATTACAGAAGATTTATCAATAGGTCATCATCAAACAGGGACTATGGAAGTTATAACTATTAATACTGCGGATTCTTTGTCAAAAGAAGGTCAACTTACACCACCAGAATTAGCCGATGGAAGTGTCGGATCTGACGAAGGGTATCACAGTAATGAATATCAGGATGATGCTCTGACTCCTCCAGAAGATTCCAGTGATTCAGAAGAAAGCGAGAGCAACTATGTTCTAGACTACAGTACTAAACCGTCCAAAAAAGGAACAGTGGTAATACAACCTGTATCGCACGAGGAATCAAAAAATGAGTTCAGAAAAGTGAAAATCAAGATTTCTAAAGCCTACAATTATAAGTCTAGTTCGAAAGTTTTGGAGGATGAACCAAAAAATAATGCCAAGGATGATTCTACCATAGTACCTGAAGTCAATAATATAAATTTGAATACAAGGATTGTGAGTCCGCCTCATACTGTTATAGTTTACGACTCACCTCCGCAAGAAGTTCCTATTAAAAAATACTACGAACCTGAATTGAAACAACCGAGAGTGCTTTCTCTGAGGTACTCCCCTCCAAGTTCTAGTATTTTGGAGAATATTCTCTCGAGAAATAGAAAAGATTCTAATAATAACAATGAAAATGTTGAAAAATCTTCACCCACTTCACCAACTGAGATGGCATACTCTTACAAAAAGAGCCAAAGGTATAGTGCCGTGAGTCCTGATTCAAGTACGAATATAACTGTAAGAGCACCTCAAAGATCGTCGAGTCCTCTGCTGATGAAAGTATCCTCGAGTTGTTCTCCAGAACATCCACACTCTGTTTATCCTGGGGAATATAATAATCCTTCACCACCTTCAGGTTTTTATACGTTATATAACTCTCCGCCTCTCGTACATAGTTCTTTGTGCCCAGATTCTCCTCCATTTTCTCCTCCAGCCTCAAACAATGGATTCATCCCAAGCCACCACTCAAACTCCGGTAATTTAATAATTCCAGCCCAGCACCTCATGAGCGCTAACATACCCCAACATCTGTTGACACCTTTGACACCACTTCAACCTCACAGTGACCGAATATCCCCTACTTCTTCCAAATGTTCAGATTCGTTGAGTCCACTTAGTCCAAATTCTGCTCAGTCTAGAGGTTACAAAAGTTTGGGGTATCCTTTGAGAAAAAAAGATGGCAAGATGCATTATGAGTGTAATGTTTGCACTAAAACTTTTGGACAGCTTTCGAATCTGAAAGTTCATCTGAGAACGCACAGTGGAGAAAGACCTTTCAAATGCAACGTATGCACGAAATCATTCACGCAGCTTGCTCACCTACAAAAACATCATTTGGTTCATACCGGGGAGAGACCTCACGAATGCAACATCTGTAAAAAAAGATTTTCTTCCACATCCAATCTCAAAACACACATGAGACTACATAGTGGAACTAAACCATACCATTGCGAAAATTGTCCAGCCAAATTCACACAGTTTGTACACTTGAAACTTCACAAGAGATTGCATACGAACGAGAGGCCGTTCATTTGTGCAGCATGTAACAAAAACTATATCAGTGCTTCTGGACTTAGAACGCACTGGAAATCCACAAACTGTGTACCGAAAACCAAGGCACACCAAATGGAGAGGGAAACTTTCAAAATGACTCATCCAGAAGATTTGGAAAGAAATACAGGTAAAATCAGCCTTATGAAATTCAATTATTATAGTCCGTCTATAAAGTATCCGGAAATCACAAAGCTCAATTGTAATTATTTAGTATATATTTTTAATTCTTGAATTAGAAAATTATAACAAATTGTTCATCTTATTCACTTACGCAACCTCAATTTAAGTGTAAACAATTGACTAAACGTCGAGCTACACCCGCAACTAGATCACTTCCATAATTTTCGGTGATGTAGTCGAGGACTGTAAAACTGACTGAATTAAAAATTTAATGCTTGTGGCTTTTACTTGATGCCAATCCATATTAACTCAATGAATAATTATATACGATTTACACTTATTTATTCAATATTGTGACGCGTTTCGTCGACACAGCGACTTCATCAGACTACATCATACTAAATTCTTAACAAGTTATTATCTCCCTATACCTAGATGACATGGACACAGAATCATTTAAAACTAATTACATGAGAAACTTATTTAAAAACAATTACAGAATAGACTTATTTAAAACTAATTACATGAGATTTCACTGCTGTATTTGGGGAACACTTTGTGCTTCTCACAACTTCTTAAGAACCAAATATTCTGTATGTAATTAGTTTTAGATAAGTCTATTCTGTAATTGTTTTTAAATAAGTTTCTCATGTAATTAGTTTTAAATGATTCTGTGTCCATGTCATCTAGGTATAGGGAGATAATAACTTGTTAAGAATTTAGTATGATGTAGTCTGATGAAGTCGCTGTGTCGACGAAACGCGTCACAATATTGAATAAATAAGTGTAAATCGTATATAATTTTTCATTGAGTTGACTGAATTAAATCATCTTCATTTCGTGGCGCTGCTCGTTCAACTTCAATCTTCATTAGTCCCAATATGTTTTTCAATGGGACTAAGACCTGGTGAAGCTGCTGGTCATGGAATGATTGTTACTTGGTGTTCTTGCATCCAAGCATGTATAGGCCGAAGTATGGCACCTTGTATTATCCCGTTGAAAACGCCACCCCTCTAGATATAAAGCATGCGCCGTTTCAAGGAGAACATCGTTTAGAATACCACAATACTTTTTACTATTCTCACTATTAATGGTACCATCAACTATACAGAGAGGCAATATCTCAGCGTGGTGCTACGCTGAGACATTGCTCCCAAACCATTAATTTGGTGGAAAATTTTGAAATTTCAATGGTAACAGGTTGTTTTGATAGGATTTTTAAGTGATTTCCACCAAGTTGGAAACAAGTCTCATCAGATATAAAGACATTATTAAAATTATATTCTTGAAAACGTTGACAAAATGTTATCTTTCGTTGCTTTTGTAATGGAGTAATTATAGGGATTTATTTGGTTCCCTTGTGTAGCCTTGTCTTTCATTGACGGACGGTTTCTGGACATACTTTCATGTTTGGTTGATTTCCAAAACTGTTTGCCAATTTGCGAAACCCTAGGCACGGATTGTGTCGTCCTAAGGGCAATAAAGCGTTTAAATTGTTTCCTTTAATCTTAAGCCTATCTTCCTGAAACTGGTCTATGCCTCGTATCTATGCTATTATGTATCCTCCTTATTGTCTCATATAGGTACTGCACTTTTACCGAGTTCAGTCAATTGCACTAATTTTTTAACGTTTCGAAAATCTTTTCTATACAAATAATCTACCTATTTTCTTTTTTTCTGATACATTATTCCATAAATTGTATACCTGGTGACAATCAACAATATTTTACAAATAGTTTTGCCATGCAACTTTGACCATAGCCGACTATCTGCACAAACTATTTTACGCATTACTCTTGTCGTAGAATCCTACAAAAATAAATATATTAAAATTAAGAAAAACAATAAATTCGGGATACTTTCTAGATGGACTATAATTCACCTGCTGAACTCCAAGTGTCTTTAATATGCATAAATTTTCTATTTTGAAGGAACAGCAACTGAAGTGAACGAGGAGCTTGCTGAGACTCGCGAAGAATCTTATGAAATTCCGGGTAACCCGTGTCCACAGATTGTGCAACAAATCTTGAATCCAGGACTGTCCCGACCGCAAACTGTGACTTTGCAATTAGGTGCGTATGTCGATTTAATGAAAACATTAAGAATTCCGAATGAACCAGAAATTTCTACATCTTCAATTATGTTCATGAAATCAGAGCTCTATGATCACCTTATTCAATGTCAATAAATCCTTTGAGATATATATTTTTTTAAGTATTTGGAATGATTTTCACTGTAAATGAAAATTTCAGTTCTCGATATACAAATTATACAGTGTGGAAAAGCCAAATGGAATAAATTCATTATCTTGGTTACTGTAAATAAAAAATCCCGAAACACGTTAAATTTAAATTTTATATTGTCATTCTTCTCCATAAAAATGCGAACTCTACCTTCAAACCCCTTCGAAAGACAAGTACAACCCCCAATTTTTCGAATAGGAAGTGCGGGCTTGTGATACATCGTTTGAAAGGACGCGTCATTCTCTATTCAGAAATGTTATCACTTTCATGTTTATTGCAAAAATCAAATTAGAAAAAAATAAAATCAGGTGATTTGTGAATTTGGTACAATATGAAAACTAAAATGTAATACAAAATGTCGCAAACAAATTATGAATGTTAATGAAGTAGATGCTCCAAGTATTCACCACGTATGCCTTGGCAACATCCTATAACCTCAAATAAAAATGTCTTCCAACATTATTCAACATCTCAGGGGTGGTCGACCTAATCACAAGCGATATTCGATCTTTCAAGTCATTCAAATCAAGAGGTTTGGTTTTGTACACAATGCTCTTCAGTCTTCACATATCCCCATAAAAATAAATCTAATGGGTTAAGATCGCTCTGGCCATTCGATCGTTCCTCGCCTTCCTATCCACTGATTTGGAATTATTGCATATAGGTACTGCTGGACATTGCGTTGGTAATGTGGAGGGTTTCCATCCTGTTGGAATCATATCGTATTCCGTGGAACTTGAGTATTTCCCTGATCATGATATAAATTTGCCAAAGTTGGAACGACATCATTTTCGAGTAGTGTTTTAGCATATTTATATTTATCGCCAATCAAATTTCCCTCAGTGAAAAAGGGGCCTATGACATGGTGCCGAACATTTCCTGCCCAAACATTAACTTTTTGAGGGAATTGTGTGTGTTCCTCTCTCATCTAGTGAGGATTTTCGATAGACCAGTAGCGGAAATTTTGACGATTAGCATGGCCGTTAAGAGAAACAGTGAACTCATCATAAAACAAAACGTCTCCTAATTGGATAATATTTTCATCCAAGATGTCCATCATTTGTTCACAAAATTTCAATAATTAATCGTAATATTATGATTTCATGGAATGCTCTAATTATAATTTACTGATGCATGTAAATCCAACATGAGAGGTGAGTCTTAGACCTACGTTTCGAATGTAATTTTTTATGATGCAGTTCTATCATGAGAATACATTGATATAATTCTCAACTATGAGAAACCAATACTTTCGGAGATATGATTTGACAAAGTTTGAATAATTACTATTGGGTCAAAAATTAACAGTGCTGTGCCTAAGGTAGCGTAAGGACACAGTAACAAAGCCTACACAGAACACAACTAGTTCTCCTCACTCGCTCAAGCTCTTCGACAGCTTATGAGGGGTCTCCTTGGGGAAGAACTACGCTAGTAGTTGGACAAGAGTGCCAAAGCACCTGTCCAAAGAGCTTCCCCACATTTTTTAATCTGCCTTGCATGCCCAAACTCGCGAAACTGCTTCTCTATTTTACTCATTTTCCATTAGGTTATAGACCGCAAATTCGGAATTTCATGAAACAAACCGCCTTACTTCTTTTTGTGTTCGGGTGTTATCTCCGTAACCAATCATTTGTAAAATTGTTATTTTGTGCATTTCCGTTAATCGAACCATTATTCAAAATTCCAAGTTAATGATATTCAACCTCGATTTAGACAATTTATAAACTACAACTTATAAGCATAAAACAATTTGCGAAGGCGTTCTAAAGAAAATAACATTGCCACAGAAAGTATTTTACCTAGTTTTCATGTTTTCATCATGTGGAAAACACAATGTTTTTTTTTCATTTTATTTCTATCACATCTTGAAGGCAAATAAGTTTAGTATTATTGTAATAAGATTTGGGAATATTCGAGGAAATATTATAATGAATTTCGGTATCTCATGATTTTATTTTAGTCTATTTTGAGTTTGTAATAAACATAAAAATGAAAACATTTCTGAATAGAGAATGACGCTACCTTTCAAACGTTGTATCACAAGCCTATACTTCCTATTTGAAAAATTGAGGGTGGTACCTTTCATTCATGAGGTTGGTTGAAGGTAGGGTCCGCATTTTTACGAAGAAGAATGACAATTTAAAATTTGAATTTGATGTGTTTCGGGATTTTCCATGAATATGTACAGTAACCAAGATAATGAATTATTGCATTTGGCTTTTCCACACTGTATAGACATCATAATCATTATCCATTAACAAAAAAGCTTCTAGGCTTTTCAAGCAGCACATAAACCATTAGGTTGGGCTTCCTATTTCGGTGGCTTGCATTGTATGCATACTACTAACGTTAATTCAAAAGTGACATCTGAAATTGATATTAGACACTTATTGCAAAAGTTTATTTGAAAAATTCGTAATGGATGATTTGCCATATTTGGAATTATCCGAGGGTTATCTGTGAATGTCCAACTGATCTTCTCGTTTAGAAAGATTATACGTTTAAAAATTTTAATTGAATTAAAAGCCGCATTCTCAAATAAACATATGTCTAAACTGTTCAGTATTCAATGTTTTGCCATCGTCATTGTTTCCTTAACAACAAAGTTCCTGGCCTACCTTTTTGAAGTCATAAGTGCATAGCGATAATTATTATGCAGAAAGATGATTTATATTTTTTTTTGCGGAAACCGAGCGTCGTTGGAAAAGAAGTCAAGAAATCAAATCTGCCCCAAAATAAATGGTGATTTAGAAAATAATTTCAAGAAAGAGCAGTGGCTTACTTTTTTCCCAAGAAAATCTATTCCATATCCCGTACGAACGCCACTGGTTAAAATATTTAAAAACCTTCTACATCAAGAAATGGCTGCTGATTCTTAGACCGAGTGTGCCAAATTTCAAAAAAATATCTAGAACGTTACCAAACTTCAATACCCAGTAGCTCAAAAGTTAAGAGGTTTAGGACATATGCTGATAGGAACTTCTCATCTTAAAATGGCCCAAGGATTCACACCCTTAAGAATCAGAATCCAATTTCGAAAGACCTTGTATTTCTCTCAGTTTTTGATTTGTCGGATATAGGATACAGGCCATTTCAACTAATTACTTCCATGCTAAATCCAATTATACATTTAGATAGGATACTTTTTTCAAATTTCCCTTTACGTACGCACATAATGTCAAACATGAAATTCACCAATTCGGACAAATGAGCTTAACGGTATAAAATTTTTAGAAGTATCGAAACAAGTGTTCATTACGTTTCCTTGAATGATTTCGATTTTTCAGAATTTATCTTCAACATTTGATTAGATCAATTTAATGGTGAATAAATATTGCAACTAATTTTCCAAAAGAAAAGTATTCTTCATAAAAGTAACATGCATATTACCAACATTGCAAACGAAATGTTCCTCAGTTCTTAAGATTAAATATTTCAGGATATGCGCATGAAAACAGAATATGCGAATGAAATATGCATTAACTACTGATTTCTCTCAGACTTATATATTCTTCCACTTTATTCAATTATAGAATCCATTGACGCCAAGGAAGTTTACCATAAACATGTTGAACCTGTTGATTCTCACAAATCCCCAGAACCCCAATACGTGGAATTTGTGGACTCCAAACAAGATCATCAAAATGGAGTAGAGTTCCATAAATCTCAGCAAATCCATTTTTTGGAATCGATGGAATTCAAAGAGGAACAAGAAAGGAAAGCAATGGAATTCGAATTCCACAAATCTCAACAAATTCATTTCATAGAATCAGTCAACACAAGGAGAGACTATCGCAGTGAAATCAGAGCCATGGAAGAGTTTCACAAATCCCAACAAATTCAATTAGGACATACGGTCCTACACAGTAGTTTTTCGAGGTCTATCTCCATGCAGCAGAATCATCATCACCATCACCGTACTGGGGGAAAAGAAACACGCCCTAGCGTGATATCTAGTTCCCCACTTCATATTATTGAATGTACCTAAGATAAATCTGCTCAGTCGTAGTTTTAGTTCTTGTTGAGTTTTTAATAATTTATTTATTATAGGTATTAGAACTGATGTTGCGTCTATATTCATTATACGTTCAAATTTCTAAAGATACTCATGTTTATTAGACTTATTAATTTATTTTTTGTTTATTCTGATATAAATGAGGCTGTGTTGCAGTTGAGGTAACCTCAAAACTGATAGTTGGGTTGTTTCAATATTTTCAAATACTGATATAAGATAGAAATAAGGAAGTGTTGTCTTTTATTTTGATTTTTAACGAAATGTTAAGTCGAAATTAGTTTTCCGTTTGAAGTTATGGTTATAGATGTAGTCTTGGCGGAAAAGGTTTATGCGAAATGGTCGAATTGTTGACTTTTTAGACTGATTTTAAAATGAAAGCAATATATAAAAATAATATGAAGTAATGCGTTTAGAATGTTGAATTTACAAGGTTTTATATACGTGATCATACTCATATAAATTCATCCGAGATCCATAATGAGTGACCAAATAGTAATATGTTACAGAAGCTTAATATATTTTGAGCAAATATTGATATTGAGTTATCCGACTCCCACGAAAAGTGTACCTTGATGGAGTTGCTATCGAATTCACATTTGATTTTAATAAAATTCGGAACCAAACTAAAAATTATATGTCAAAATCACTGGATTCGATTAATTGAGAAATATATGTGTTCAAATTCATTAGGATATTCATTCTGTAATAATTATATATTCTTTTGAACTTCGAGCATTACAATTTGTTTTTTATCTAACAATAAAGCATGTGTATGAAAAGAGTGTTAGCAGAGGTTAGTGTAACGGGGTACCATATAATTTGATATATGATACTAAAGCTTAGGGAAAAATCCTCTGATGAAATATATTGAAGCTTCTGATATATTTTTGAAAAAAAAGTCTCTGTACTGAATTAGATTTCATCACAATCAGTAATAATTAACAAATATCAGCAATACGGCAGCAAAACTCAAGGATTGTTTTAGATTTTTCCAAAGATTTTCGTTCAAACAAAATTTCACTTCTCCAGTGATTGATTAATTAATTATGTTTATGAATGAGTTGGAAATTTGATTATCTGTGATGTTATTTTTAAAATTACTATTTTAGATAGTTGCCGCTACTACTTAATTGCTACTTGAAATCCTCATTATAGTTCATGGACTTATCCTTTTTTTGATTTATTAAAAACGTCTATATAAAAGCAAAAAATAGAAAAATATAAAGTGCGATAGTTTCTGTCTGGCTCAGTGTAAAACCGTGAATTTATATATGAAAGATATTTATATATGTATGTATATGGTGCTTGTAAATCTAAATGTATTTAACTCAAAATTGAAATATATGACAATTCGAACTTTGCTTAACGGTGGAGATATTTCGTATGCTTGCGAGATCAGTATTACTGAATAAGTTCAAATCGTACATTTTTCTTTTTCCATATGTAAAAAATTCATCCAGTTCTTCTAATTTTGTATAGTTTTGTTTGTACAGTTAGGTACCTACAGATGTTTTAATAATATGTATTGTATAAATTTGGATCATCTTAATGATTTCTTGCCGTTGTACATAAATTTATTTTGAGCATTATTCTTACAAGTATGAATGAGTCTCCAGAGCTCTATTTGAGATTAAATGGATATTGGTTCAAAGTGTTAATTTCAATATATCATTGAAGGGTTAAAGTTATGTGAGGTGCTCTAAAGCAAGATATTTTTATAAGGCAAAATAGATATGGCGCATTTTTACAAACACTTTATTTCAATTAGTACATCTAATTTATTATCTTACTGAGATAATAAGCATAATTGAATATTTTAAGTTAATGTTTCAATCTTAGTTTTGATCGTTTTCATGAATTACCACATGGTTGGGTGGGTACCTCAAGTAAAGGAAATTCTCACGTAGATTTTGTCTTCTTTCTGTTCAATGATTTCATGTAAGATATTTATCCCTTTCTACATTGACTTCAACCATTTAAATGTTTTGAAAATACTTTGATAAGATATGCATGTAAAAATGTTCATATGACTATTAAATTGTCAGGAGTTATTCGTGTTTCATTCACCTTGAAGTATAACAATTACTAAGAACACAAGTAACACAGCACGCGTTACATTGGCACGGAATAAGTAGTACATTCTAATAGTAGAGTTCAAACCGGGCTCTATCGTGTCACCCCGTGGGACCTTCATTGCTAAAATGTATAGACCACTGGGTATCATTCTCCATACCCTTACAATGTAAATTCAACTGGTCGTCAAAAAATCGTCGTGTGCAGGAAGGGGTGGGGGGAATTTTTCCAAAAATTGACAAAAAAATTTTTTCTGTTCATGGTCATCTATATACGGTGAACATCACTCACACAAACTTCTGTTGAAATATACGATTCAGAAATATTTTTTATTAATTGTCAAAAAAGTCGGATACAATGCTCTTAAATGGAATTCCTTAAGATATAAACGCTTGCCCTGAACACCCATATTAACTATTATGTTCCACTCGGTTTTACTCGAGATCTGTTAGGATTATCGAAAAAATGCTTTATATGAAAGGTCTGCTCCGAAAACCAACAATTCAGATGCTTCTTTCAAAATTACAATAGGTAGAACAGTTTCCTCACAAAATAAGAAATTGTGTTATTAACTCCCATTAACCGAAACCGAACCTGGAGACGCTAGTAAGGCGCAATTTGTAGCGTTAGTCCATGTTAGTGGCGACCTTATGGATTTGAGCTTTGATCTATGCACATAAGGTTCGTTATATCTATCCGACCAACTTTACAGTACTATTCCTGCGTGCCTTCAGAACGCATTTGGAAGATATTGTTTAAATTACTAATTTTTTATATATATGAGAATTTTACATATAATTCATATATATTTGATTAAATTTTGTTAATTCGTTAATAAATATGCAAATATGCGAGTTCAAACTTATATTCATTACTTCATAAATCAATTTTGTGACGTAATATTAACACATTTTTGAAATCATCGTTCATTCTCATTAGTAGTAACAAGATTTCCTGAATCCTAGACCAAACATCTAGAAAAGAATTAAGAAGGTATATAGTTGGTAGGTATCTATGATATTTAGGGCCTAAAAATTTCTTACATGTCATGATTCATCTAATTCAACTATCACTATCACATGAAGAATCATCAAGGGAAGGAAGATTTGAAAAATTTGAAGTACTCGTATTTGCACATGTTTTTGGGCCATACATTTGCAGGAGCCAATACACGGAATTTGTTTTCTTTTACAGGAACACATTGATCCTGTGCAATCTGAAATGAGAATTTCCATTTCATAAAGAATATTTACGGATCTGATATTCGAAATAATATTTACCTTTCCTACAACTGCAGTTGCTAAGGATAGATGTTTCCTTAGGTAGGATTGGCATCGTCGTTAATTTTGGCAGAAGTTTTCCATTTTCTACATACCACCCACTAAATATAGGATCCGGTAAAGATGGTCATGGTACATTACTATTGATCCAAATTTTTGTTTGGTAATGGACTCGAAGGCTGTGTTGTCTCAAATTATCCAATGTTCGAGGTAATTTACTTATGGATCTTGAAGAAGCTATAATATTCCCCTCAGCCTGTTGATACATTTCACATTTTCGTTTGTCGTATACAGATGGATTTCAAATTCAAGAATATCATTGAATACTTATTCTCTCAAATTCTCAAAATCTTGAAAGTTCACTCTGCAGTATTTGCTCAGAATCTTCATCATTTTCATTATTTTTTTACCTTCTTCGACATTTTGACCGAATGAAGATGCAAAGATGAGCGTAATGTGACTATCTTCATACCAATAATGTTGTAACTCAAGAACCATTCATCCATTCTATAGTACTATTTTCAGTTTATCCCACTGTTCCTCCTGCAGCTTTGGAATTTTTGTTGATATGCTCTAGCGCCTGATCTACAGAAAGTTGGTTAAAATTCCCAATCAAACATTTAATGACAAAATTCCTATTTTTGAATTCATCATGTACTTCCGGTGCCATGTTTGAAAGTATTCAATGATATTGTTGAATTTGTAATCTGTCTGTATACGACAAACGAAAATGTGAAATGTATCAACAGGCTCAGGGGAATATTATAGCTTCTTCAAGATCCATAAGTAAATTACCTCCAACATTGGATAGTTTGAGACAACATGCACAGCCTTCGAGTCCATTACCAAACAAAAATTTGGATCAATAGTAATGTACCATGACCATCTTTACCGGATCCTATATTTAGTGGGTGGTATGTAGAAAATGGAAAACTTCTGCCAAAATTAACGACGATGCCAATCCTACCTAAGGAAACATCTCTCCTTAGCAACTGCAGTTGTCGGAAAGGTAAATATTATTTCGAATATCAGATCCGTAAATATTCTTTATGAAATGGAAATTCTCATTTCAGATTGCACAGGATCAATGTGTTCCTGTAAAAGAAAACAGATTCCGTGTATTGGCTCCTGCAAATGTATGGCCCAAAAAACATGTGCAAATACGAGTACTTCAAATTTTTCAAATCTTCCTTCCCTTGATGATTCTTCATGTGATAGTGATAGTTGAATTAGATGAATCATGACATGTAAGAAATTTTTAGGCCCTAAATATCATAGATACCAACTATATACCTTCTTAATTCTTTTCTAGATTTTTGGTCTAGGATTCAGGAAATCTTGTTACTACTAATGAGAATGAACGATGATTTCAAAAATGTGTTAATATTACGTCACAAAATTGATTTATGAATAATGAATATAAGTTTGAACTCGCATATTTGCATATTTATTAACGAATTAACAAAATTTAATCAAATATATATGAATTAATGTAAAATTCTCATATATATAAAAAATTAGTAATTTAAACAATATCTTCAAAATGCGTTCTGAAGGCACGCAGGAATAGTACTGTAAAGTTGGTCGGATAGATATAATGAACCTTATGTGCATAGATCAAAGCTCAAATCCATAAGGTCGCCACTAACATGGACTAACGCTACAAATTGCGCCTTACTAGCGTCTCCAGGTTCGGTTTCGGTTAATGGGAGTTAATAACACAATTTCTTATTTTGTAGGAAACTATTCTACCTATTGTAATTTTGAAAGAAGCATCTGAATCGTTGGTTTTCGGAGCAGACCTTTCATATAAAGCATTTTTTCGATAATCCTAACAGATCTCGAGTAAAACCGAGTGGAACATAATAGTTAATATGGGTGTTCAGGGCAAGCGTTTATATCTTAAGGAATTCCATTTAAGAGCATTGTATCCGACTTTTTTGACAATTAATAAAAAATATTTCTGAATCGTATATTTCAACAGAAGTTTGTGTGAGTGATGTTCACCGTATATAGATGATCATGAACAGAAAAAAATTTTTTGTCAATTTTTGGAAAAATTCCCCCCACCCCTTCCTGCACACGACGATTTTTTGACGACCAGTTGAATTTACATTGTAAGGGTATGGAGAATGATACCCAGTGGTCTATACATTTTAGCAATGAAGGTCCCACGAAAATCTGTTTTAGAGCTCTTTTCATGCCTTGTGAACTCTACTAGAATGGGCTGATATTTAAACACGAATGCGAAATTCGAAAACGAGCGACGAAGGAGCGAGTTTTCGTACGCATGAGTGTTGGAATTGCCTTAAGCAACGAGTATTAGACGATATTTTCTCTATTTCAGGCAAGTTTTGTAAAATACTGTTGAAATTTAATGAAAAATTAGAATTATACATCCTAGTGACTTTTGTATCGTATCTTGGCAGTCTGTATGACTGTTACGAAAGTTGACAGATCATGGAATTTGAATTGTACGTAGAGCATGGAGATGAGATTTAACAGTTTCCTAATATCATGAATGATTCAAAATTAGCAAGAAGGAAATCCCTAGTACCTTATTTTTTTATGAAAATAAAATCTTTCCTCTCAACAATTATTTCCCCTTATTCAGATTATCTTATATTGACCATAATTGACGTGTGTTGAAATTTGATATAGGATCGAATGTCAGTGCTGACTACCACAACACGAAAAATATAACTAGAAACAATGCGGGAATGAGTTCATTCCAACACTGTTTTTAGTGCTAGAAGGAACTCATTACGATACTGATATAGAGAAAACTTCCTTGCTAATTAGAACGCTATTTGGCCTTTCATTTTAGCATACATGTCGTATTTGAAATGTCATGATTACGTCTTCCATCACAAAAAGGAGCATTTATATTCGGGCATATATTTGGATTTGGTGGCAAACTTTTAGCTACACAATCTAAATGTGTATATATATATTCAATGCTATATTTGGACTTCAATGCATCATTTGGACACCCATTCGCATTTCGGCCATATTCCTTTGGATTTAGTTTGGACATATTTTGGCATTCGAATCGGCAATAGCTGCACTCATTATATATCTGCACTCTCCTATATCTACCTAATTATTCATTGTATTATGAAAAAAGTTGTCGCTAATGTTTTTACCAATTCCCTCTCTGTGGAGCCAATCGGTCCTTTGTCCCACATTACATCTCGTCGTGTTGTCAACTCACCCCAATCTATTGCTATCAACGAGGAACAAATATTGAAACTTTTATCTGAGTTGGATCCATCTTCCACCCCTGACATGGACGGTATCTCTGCTGGATTGCTGAAAAGGTGCTCCACATCTCTCTGGTCACCGATTACTGACATAATAAGATTGTCTTGAACTCTTGACAATTACCATCTGCTTGGAAAATATCTAGGATTACTCCTGTTTTCAAGAAGGGGAACAAACTATGCCCGAGTAACTACCGTCCCATTGGCCTCCTTCCTATCATTTCTAAGATTGCTGAGAGAGTTGTGTGTAACAAGTTGCTCCATTTTCTGCGCGAGAACGACCTAATCCCTGAGTGCCAGCATGGTTAACTGCCGGGACGTTACATCATCACGTGTCTACTGCAGTGCCTTCAGCACTGGACCAAGTCTCTTGACTGTGGGATTCCTCTCGATGTAATATATTTGGACTTTTGCTGAGCCTTCAACCGTGTCCCTTTTAATAGTCTGCTTTACTAACTCTATGACGGAAGTTACACGGTCAGTCTGGTATCAGTCTCGCATCACATCAATCATGGATTGATGGGAGATTGACGGAAATTGGTTCTATATTCGTAGATTGATGGACTGATGATCCGGATTGATGGGAATATTGATGCGAGACTGATACCAGACTGACCGTGTAATCCCCGTCTAACATTTTGGGTTTAGAGGCAGTTTACTGGCTTGGCTTCATTCGTTCATTATTGGTAGGCATTTTTTGGTCAGATTGGGCGGTTCTTTTTCCGATTATGAGCAGTTGTTAGTGATCTCCTCCAGGGCTCAGTTTTGGGACCACTTCTTTGTCTGATTTACGTTTCAGATCTTCCAAATTCGACATTAAATTATTTTACGATGTTCGCTTCCCCGATGTCCTTCGGGGTGACCTGGTGCGGCTAGATCGGTGGTGCTTCCAGGGGTTCCTCTCTCTTTTAACCTGGAAAAATGCAAGTTTCTCCATCTTGGTGGACACAATCCGTGGAACCGATTTCTTTCCTGATCTTTCCTGGTCAGCCTGTGAGTAATTTAGTCTCTACAGCTAGTAAGATCCTGTACATGATACGGAGAGCCTTTCCTGGATGTTCGATTGTTACTTGCAGCCAGCTATATATATATAACTTACATCCGCCAATACTCGAATACGCTGAACTGCGTGGCTTCCTATCCTGCTCTATGGATTCCTTTTGGGCGAGTTCGACCATTGACTCCAAGTGTTCCGGTTGAGCAGTTTTCATGATCGTCGTGTTCGAGGTGAAATAATTGATCGCATATTGAATTTATTGGTGGTAATCTCGAGGACATTCTCACCATTCACAACAGTCATCTTCGTAGCCACCGATATAAGTTGTATCATGAGGTATGTATTGTATCCATGCAAGACAGTTTTTCCAGCCGAACTGGGTATTTGGCAGGTGGAACTCTTTACCGGAGAGTGCCGTGGGTGCCCAGAGTGTGAATACTTTTAAAAACAGACTAGACTCCATATTTACCTGTATGAGATTTATAGGTCATTTGGCCTCATCTCAATATATGTACATAATAATATCTTTTTTTTTGAATAATAATTGTACTAGTATTAAGAAAATATTTAAGGCTGAATCGAAGGAGAACATATCGATAAAACTATCAAACCATTAAGAGACCACGAAAATAATCAAATGTAGACTTTTATTGGTGCTCTTGTCCCTCGGAACAGAGTGCTTATCAATTTGCCCAAATGTCTGTAATTTTCGAATTTTTGGCTGAAAATGGTCTAGAACGATTTGGTTCGACTCACTGATCAGGAATCCGTGGTCGAAATCGATTATGTCAAGCCGGCCGTCCGGCCGGCCTTTAACACGATAACTCTCGAACGGAAGGAGCTAGACAGTTGAAATTTAGGTAGGTAGGTTTAAGGGATAAATATCTCGGTTAAGTTAGTTATTGGGCAAAATCGGCCTAATAGTTTCGGAGTAACGAGAACATTTTTTTTTACATTATAACTTGTGATTTCAATCTTTTTTAAGGTACAGTTTTATCATAAGAATCCATTGTTATCATTTTTAACTCTAACAAGCTAATACTTTCGGAGATATGATTTTTCAAAATTTCAATAATACATCGTAGGTAACTTCTATGTATTCACAGAATGTGAACACAGAATCTGTCTGTGTTCACTGTTCATAAGTGTCATCTTATCTAGCTATTAGAGATTCGTAGTTTGAAAATGTTTTCTGTTCGAAAACAAGTATCCGATTCTTGAATTTGTGAATATATACAAGACTGTTTTGAAACCGAAAATAATATTGACTGATTACATATTGAATAATTTATGTATAAATACTGGGGATGATGATTTAGAAGATTTAGAATTGAATCATTTTAATGATGTAGTTTATGAAGGCAATAGGAAAGAAGAACATAATGGAATCATCAAAAGAAATTACTGTTCGTTGACCACTGAGGTTAATATCACCTTTTACTTCCTTAAGTAGCGAGACATGTTCCTATTAACAGTATTTTCATAATGTTGCTAGCAAAAAATACTAAAATATGGATCTACATTTGTGTATCAAACATTTTTTCTTCAGTTAAGGTCCATAATACAGAAAAGAATGTGTTAGTGGTATGAACTATTAAATTTTGAATTATGAAAAGAGGATAGTATTTTATTGATATATTTTGAACTATTAAAATAATTTGTTCGTAAGCCTCTACCTACTCAAATATCAGGAATAAATGGACAATCTGCTATGATTGTCTCCAGCCTTGCTCTAGACTTTTCGATGACTTTCGAGTTGTGAAAACTATGCACCGAGTGTATGTTGCAACAACCCATTCCACGAGGTTCAATCATTGCAGATTGCTCATTTAATCTTGATAAATAAATTTAATGACAATTTTTGAAGCATGAAAGCATTGTAGATTGCCTTTTTCTAAATAATAATTTTTGAAGCCTTTGTTTTTAAACGACACTTTTTTTAAAATTTAATTTCTTTCATAATTCAGTTCTATCATAAGAATCCATTGATATAATTCCCAACTCTGAGAAACCAATACTTTCGGTATATAATTTGTCTGTTTGAACAAGAGCTCCAAAAAGCTCCTGTCCACAGGGTTCGAACCAATTTTTTTTCATGAAAAATCAGCACTATCATTGCTCAGTTGCAACGTTCAAATAAAATCCTGAAATGCCTGAGAGTATTCAAATAAAGAAATTAATACGAAAGTACTCCAATATCCTCAATGTTGTTCAACCAATAATTTCTTAATAAGTTTTTATCAATACTAGTACCTACTTTATAATATTGAAAAATAAATGATAAAGTTAATAAATCGACAAGATCTAAGTCGTTTGTCTCCATCATAGTCTACATTTTTTGCAAATTTTGACTTAATCAGACGAAAAAATATTTTTTTTTCTCATTACTTTTTTGGAGGAATCAAATTCCTTACTTGGAGAGTTGGAATTTTTGTACTATTTTTAGACCTAAATTCTTCATACAAAAACAAAATTTCATGCTAATAGATTCTGAGATGTTTTAAAATATAGAATATGTTCGATTAACAGGCGAGAAAATTCATCGTCTAAGGTCGAGTTCCACTAAGGCCTCACAACGATCACGCGCACGATCGCAGAACTGCGCGGACGAGTCTACGAACGTTGCGATCACCTAGTGGAACACGCCCTAAGTGAACCCCAAAAGAAATGAGAAGGAAAATGAACAAATACTCACTTGCCTTAATATGGTAATTATTAGTTTCCTTTACCTGATAGGTATTGAGGAAGCTTCAATCACGAATGAATTTTTGAAAATCCAACTCTTTCCTCACTAATGGATCTAAATTATTATATTTGATCAAATTCTGCAGATGAACTGGCAACACCTCATTTTCTTGTCTGATAGATGTACTCCATATTTTTATTTTGGCATGAAAACGAGCCAAAATACTGCTAAATGGCCGTTATTGTTGCCATATGGAAGGAAAACATGCTCTTCACAAGCTGTCAAGAACATAGAATGATGTGAACTGCAGCCAATTGCCAATAACTAAAAAAAAATATTTACGGTGAAATATTCATTGATTTTAACCACCAACAAATATTCCCCGTGAGCCGGGCTAGGTCACCTCATCGCTCAGTGTTCTACCAAAGACGAAAGCGTAATTCAGGGGCAGATACGAACCGGGTTCATGGTTCCATGGGTCAGCTCCACCGAAAGAAGTTATTACGCTGATGATTGGTAACAACCACAACTACCCCGATGATTGATACATCTAATTGTAATGGTTTCTCTACTGGGTGAGATACAAGTCTGTGAAATTGTACTGTTTTGTCTGGATACTCTTTTTCTCAAAACATGAACTGGGTTTTGACGGTCAACAGATACTTTGACATGTTCAGTTACTAAGTACAGTTGTGGCAGCCAAACATTCACAGGGTATGGTTTATCAATAAAAACAAACAAAAAATTGTTTCCAGCACTGACGTGAAGTCAGGAGTTTTTGCGCGCATGTTCTGTTGTCCATTCTCCTGTATTGGACACTCTCAATCGAATTTACCATGGTCAATTCTATTATCCATTCTCCTGTTTTGGAAACTCTCTTAATCGAAATTTACCATGGTAAATTCGATTAAGAGTGTCCAATACAGGAGAACGGACAATAAAACATACGCACAAAAGCTCCTGACTTCACGTCAGTGCTTGAACATATTTTTTTTCGTATTTTTTTAAAAATTTTCTAGCGGTACGGTTCTCACAAAGTTTTACACACGTCTTCATGTCGATATTCTACAACTAGTTAGCAAGCTTCAATTCGATCGAGTCTATATTTTTTGAGTTATCGAGGAAATAATATTCCAGATCGATATAACTCCGAAACAGTTGGGCCGATTATGGCCAACTTAACTCTCCCATTCGAATACGCAACCTTCTGTGAAAATTGCAATTACCTATCTCCTTTCGTTGGAGAGTTATCGAGTCAACGGTCACCTATCCAGCTACTGAACTCACACAAGGCTGCTCGGATCTCCAACAATATAGATCCGATCGTGTTCAAACTTGGAACTTGCATGATAGTAGAGTTATGTTCTGAGGCTCTCGCAAAATTTCAGCCATGTCGGATGAATATTTACTGATCTATAGAACTTTTCAAATTGATTTTTCAAACATTTTCCGTCGTTTTGGGATGCGCCACCTACCCTGAAAATTTCAAGTAGCTAGCTCTTTCTGTTCTCAAGTTATCGTGGCAACGTCCAGACGGCCGGCTGGCCATAATCAAATTTGACCTCGAATTCTTCATCGCGGAGTCGAACCAAATCGTTTGAGACCAATTTCGTCAAAAATTCGAAATTTACAGACATTTGGGCAAAATGATAACGCTATAAAAATTGTCACCGAATGAAAGTCGACCATTACAGTTTTATTCATGCACAACTTTCAACCCCTGTCAACCCCCTCAAGCCTCCCCATTTTTTTCTCCATTAAAGGGTTCGTAGGGGTTGAAAGTTGTGCATGAACAAAACTGTAATGATGGTCGACTTTCATTCGGTGAGAAATTTCATCAGGTACCATCGTCTCAAAGTAAATGAGCCATGACAAAGTGCTCATACTGAAAACCTCTTTGAACTAACTATTTTTCGAAAAAGAAAAATTTTCTCTTCAAAATTTCTGCACGCCTGTGAAGAAGATACAAAGACCTTGCCAAAAAAGTACCACATGACCCACTTTCCCTATTCAATAAATTTAGATGGTTGATGGGGATGGCACAGGGTGCAACAAAAATCCTTCAAAAATGAAAAAAAAATTGGTAAAAGTGAAACAAAAATTGACCTGTTCAGGATTTTGTTGCCAAATATTTTTCTTCTGAGAAAATGAATTTGTTCCTTAATTTTGACGCGCACTGTATATAGAGTACAGTGTAACATCTTTTATCCGGATAGTTGATGGCAAGGTGGTTGTCCGGATTATAGAAAAAGAGAATTATTCTTATAGATTTTTTATTAAATAAAATAATTTTTTCCTTAAAGTAACAGAAAACATTAAATTAATTCAAATTCGCAACTACAAGAGAAATATAAATGATTTGTTTATTAAATAAAATATATTATTACAAAGGTAACAGAAAACATATATTGAATTCAGATTTTCATGAACAAGAGATCACTTAAATTTATCTATTTATTTATTTCTAACTTTGAAGTTGGAAGTATCTGAAATTTTTGTTTGAACTGTTTGAACAGCATCTTCGAACGTTATGTGCTTTCTATTTGGCATTTTTGGACAACAATCCTTGTGAACTACACACCAAACAACTAACAACAAACCAAATGTACGCTGGTACACCAGCACTGCCCAAAAATCTTCAGAATCGTGTCACAACTCGTAAATAATTTTAGACGCGGTCGCTTGTGTGCTTCCGGATTATAGAGATGCGTCCGGACTATGGGTTTTGAAATCAGGCGTCCTGAGTACTGATGGATGTCCGGATTTAAATACTAGAGAGGTTATACTGTATATTAATACTCAATGAGTATATTAATACTCAATGGTAGATCTGAATTTTGGTCATTATCCTAGGCTTATCCCTTGAAATTTTCATGAAAATCTATGAAAGCGTTAAAGACTCATGCCGGTTGAAAGTTTTCGATAAAATTCCCCATATCTCTTAATGGTTTCTGGGTTTCATTCCTAACTATGAAAAATTTTATAGATTTCTTTTTCATTAGTGATGAATATTCACCTCCCAATGTATCCTTTAGTGATAACTTATCCCATATCTCAAAAACGAATTTACTAAGGACATATTTCGAACACTGCTTCATACTACCCGAATTGTCCTGCATTTGCACTGAACGCATGTATTAATGAAAAACCCTGTATAATTATCCTCAGAGAAACACCTCATTAAATTCAGGTGAATTATTTGTTGTTTGTGTATTAGAATTTACATTAACAGTGCTGTCAAGTAAACGTTGTCTATGTCCATTCTGCATATAAATATGTAGCAGAGGGTGTATATTGCCTGGATTAACTACCCAAAATACACCTTCTACATATTCATCTTGAATGGCGGATGCGCTTTCTGATGCAATGTGAAAGCTCATTCAGAAAACATGTAAATATTTCCGTCATCATATTCCATCAGAACTTCGTACATGGCATACTACGTGAATTTTTTGATAGCATTCTGAATTTTTGTTTCGTTTTCTGGAACTCTTGTTATTTGTATTGATCCTTTGGAAAATTATCAAAATAAACTTATTATGTTGACTAATATTGAGAGATATACGGTGGGTTGCATAAAGCCTCTATTAGCTTAATCAACACCTACTATAATGAAGGTCAGTCATCAAAACCAATATGGCCGCCAAAGTGGATGGAGAAAAGGCAGTAAACTCAAAAGTTAAATTATAGGATTTTTATCATATTCAAACAAATTGATGAATTATACATGCCATGCAATAATGATATGGTTTTATTTAATAGCGCACCTATATTTTCCATTGGTCTTCTACAGGGTGTCCCAAGTTCGAGTGCCTATTAGACGTTTCTGGAGAACTGGACATATTTGAAATCTGAAAATTGGTATTATGATATTGGTTGAAATTCTCTACAGAGCGAAAATATTTTCGAAGCCCAAGCAGTTCTGGTTATACAGGGAGTGAAAATAAATTTCATGAAAACATTTTTTTTTCGAGTTTTGCATTCCTGGTATGATCAAGTATTCAATGCTGAATACATGTCTGTTAAAACCATTGTATTCATTCGAATAGTTTTCAAAATATCGGAAAAAAAATCGGAAAGAAGTCAAATATGTTTAGTCAGTATTATGTTCATTTTTCTTATTTAAAACATCCTTTTTTTTATTTAGGAGCATAATCATGTTAGAAAACTATCATTATTTTTCACCGCAGAATCCAACGGAATCATAAAAAAAATGGGGTTCTAAATTGAAAAACAGAAGTTATGACCAATTTTTGATCACAATTTTCGACACAAAATTTGAAACACTCTGTGATGATATTTCCGAAATTCAAAAGATGTATGGCCTGTCCACATTCTTCCTCTTGGATGTATAAAAACGGTTCAGGCTCAGGATGTTTAAAATAAGAATAATGAACATAATACTGACTAAACATATTTGACTTTTTTCCGGTTTTTTTTCGATATTTAGAAAACTATTCGAATGAATACAATGGTTTTAGAAGAAATGTATTCAGCATTGAATACTTGATCATACCAGGAATGCAAAACTTGAAAAAAATGTTTTTCATCAAATTTATTTTCACTCCCTGTATAACCGGAAATGCTTGGGCTTCGAAAATATTTTAGCTCTGTAGAGAATTTCAAGCAATATCATAATCCCAATTTTCAGATTTCAAATATGTCCAGTTCTCCAGAAACGTCTAATAGGCACTCGAACTTGGGATACTCGGTATTGGATGATTTTGAATCTTAACAAAAATAGCAAAATCTTCATGATACTCAAGTGATGCCCTAGGACCAAGTTCCATAGGTGCTACCACTGTGATTTCATTAAAACATTTTAGCACTAGTTTCACATTCTGTTTTTCAATTGATGTTGGATATAAGGATATGGTAGGTCTACAAGTTATTTCTTATATTTTTCAAAAGGTGAACCAAGTCGACCGCATAAAAAAGGGGTCTTTCATTATCAGAAGGACGTTTATATAAAATAATAAGGATGTTTATATAAATAATGTCATTTCTTGCATATCAGTCGCCATAGACTCCTATTCTGCCAATCTCGGTCTTGCAAACCTCTCCTGTCCATCGCTTCCTGAACTCCTTCCCTCCACGTTCTTCTAGGTCTTCCTCCTCTTCTTTGCGGAGGAACCCAATTGAGGACTTTAAATGGCCATCTTTCATCACTCATTGTTGAGACGTGCCCAAACTATTGTGGTGTTTTTGCTAGAATTGTGTCCCTAATATCTGCAGCATCTAATTCTCTCAACATATAATAAATATCTTCCTCATCTTTGGCCATGATGACCAGGTCATCAGCAAACTGTAGAGTGAAAAGTATATATTATTTTCCTATTGGAATTCCCTGATTTCGACATTTGCTTCGCTATTGTTTCAGAGTCGAGGCAAGTTAGGCCTCAAACAGAGTCGGGGCTACCGGACAGCCCTGTCGAAAACCGTTTGAGATACGAAACTTCTTAGACAGCTTGGTTCCAACCTTTACCCTTGCTGAAATATCCGTGTAGAGCTCCTTCACTGCCCTATAATATATATCTGGCTCACGCCATTTTCTTCTACAATTTAGCGAGCAGTACACTATAATAAGCCTTCTGCAAGTCTACAAAAATCAAGTTTCTCTCTATTCTTTTTTCCGCAAGCTGCTTCAGGCAGAAAATGTTGTCACCGCATTATCTTCCTGCCTTGAACCCAATACTGCTCTACTATGACATGCATTTCATCTTCTGTTCTGCCATCCATTATTTTACCATATAATCTGAACAATGAGTTGGTAACACTAAGTCCTCGGTAATTTGGACAGAAAAATAGTACGAATCTCCACTTGAAATCACATGTTCAACGGTATTTAAGCATTCACTAAATCACTATTAACAAACAAAACAGCTGCCAATTGAACTTTCATCCACCTTCGCCGCCATATTGTGAAAAGTGATGGAGAATTGATTGCCCTTCCAATGTTTGCAAACCCACTGATAATCAGTCAGAAAGTTCTCAATTCTCTAGTTCCCTTGGACTAGTAGGTAGGTAGTAGTAAGTAGGTATGCTCACCATTCACGTTGCATCATATTGTATAGGAAACAAACCTTTGTCCACGTCAGTATAAGTTCAACCAAATGTCATCTAAATTTTCCAATGTTAAGATGCTCCAAATCATACGACACCATCTGTGTCTTCTCGCTGTGTTTTCCAGACTTCTTGAAGGCTTTTCGGATACACTTAACCGATTCTTCCCAAACTATCCATGACAAATATCTTTACTAATTATTTAGATAAAACCCAGTTTGAACCTCAAGTTTGAGAAAATACTAATAATAATTCGTTCATCCACTTATTCAAGTGACACCGTACTTAGAATGAACAGTCTGAGAAAGAAAACACGGAAATGTGAATATCTTCAAAACCAAACTGTGCGTATGCAGAACTCGCAAAGGATAATTTCACGCATTACGCATTAAAATTATCGTCAACATATGCTTGCACATACCTGCCATTAGAATTTCTCGTAGTAAATAAAGCATTGCTAATTTGACCAATAGGCAGTTATTTCGAATTTCATATTCGGATTTGTTTTTTGAATCTCATAAGGGTCTATGTTCCATGAAAGTTTGTGAGCTTCAAGAGGTCATTATTGGTCACCTTAAGGCCAAAATAATACTAAATCCGCAATGTGGTTTCGGAATTTCATGCATAATATTCCGCAAAATGGTTGAACATTTTTTTAATTCTATTTAATTATGCGATTCTCCCGCAATATTTAACAAGTCTTTGCGTCAGTATTTTGCAGTTTTTGCGCGTTTGTTCTGGGGAACAACGCGTTATCATTTTGCCCAAATGTAAAATTCAATTCTGTGGTGCCGTCCGGCCGTTGCCACGATAACTTGAGAACGGAAAGAGCTAGCGACTTGAAATTTTCAGGGTAGGTGGCGCATCCCAATAAGACGGACAAGTTCGTTAATGGATATAATCGGCCCAATGGTTTCCGAGTAATAATTTTGTTTTCAACCAAAATAAATCCGATCGAATTTAAACTTGGTGAATAGTTGTAGAATATAAACCTAAGCACGTTTGTGAAATTTTGTGAGAATCGTGTCACTAGAAAATTTAAAAAAAATTATCAAAAAATATTATTTATGACACGATAACCTGAGAACGGAAGCAGATAGCGGCTTCAAATTTTCAGGTTAGGTTGTGCATCTGAATGCGACATTTGAATTTGTCTATAGTATAATCGGCCAAACGGTTTTGGAATTATACCCATCTGAAATTTGGTTGTTATTTCCTCAACAACTCGAAAAATACGAAACCGAAATAATTCAAACATGGTTATTAGTTGTAGAATGCCGACGCAAAAATTCTTGCGGAAATTCGTGAGGATGGTATAACTAGAAAATTTCAAAAAAATTATTGAAAATAATTGAAAAAAAATCTATATATCATAAACTATTCGTCCGGCATGGCTAACCTAACCTAACCTAACTCTGCAGCAGAGTTCCAAGTTTGAACACGATCGGATCCATATTGTTGGAGAACCGAGCAGCCTCTTGTGAGTTCGGTAGCTGGATGCGAATCGTCGTATTTTTGCGAGAACCTTCAAAAGCATGAATGTCATGATGACATATTTTTGCGCGTATGTTCTTGGGAAAACCGTGTTATTTCATCACAAATCTATGGGAGATGATAGCCCTACATTAGCGGTCAGACCTGGTTTTGAAAGAGATCCTCCTTATGAGGAGGCAACTAAATATTGAAGGGATTTCTATGAACAAGAGTGAACATCTTTGAGAAATAGAGAAGGCGATTCTTCTTCAAGAGATCCATGTGCCTTCAGAGGAGTATATTTGTGAGAGGGGACTTTTGAAAGGATATGCATTATTTTTAATATGATATCGCTGAAATTTTGCTGAAGGCTTCTAAACTCAACTTTAAATTAACCACACTTTCTGATCTTGTAAGGTGAGAGGCTCATTTGTCGATATTAAATCTCATGATGGGTAGATAGGAATTTTAGGCCAGTTTTTCTATCACTAATGAAAATATATCTTTATGTTTCACCTCAACACCTTTAGATCTATCAATGGGCATTTATTGGTTAAGAATAAGTAATTGAATATTACTGAAATTCAATTGAATTTCATTCAATATGTTAGTAACTAAACTTATAATTTTCTTCACTTTGATTATTTAAATATGACATTAATTCCAGTAATATTTTTCTCTATTTCAGTATCGTAATGAGTCCATTCCAGCACTGAAAACAGTGCTGGAATGAACTCATTCCCGCATTGTTTCTAGTTATATTTTTCGTTTTGTGGTAGTCTGCACTGACATTCGATCCTATCAAATTTCAACACACGTCAATTGACAAAACAATATAAATTGGATATAGTGAAATAATTGTTTAGGAAAAGCTTTATTTTCATTAAAATATGGTACTAGAGATTTCCTTCTTGCTAATTTTGAATCATTCATGCTATTAGGAAACTGTTTTAAATCTGATCTCCATGCCCTACATACGTTTCAAATTCCGTAATCTGTCAACTTTCGTAACAGTCACACCAACTACCAAGATACAATACAAAAGTCACTAGGATGTATAATACGAATTTTTCATGAAATTTCAACAGTATTTTACAAAACTTGCCTGAAATAGAGAAAATATCGTCTAATACTCGTTGCAGAAGGCAATTCCAACACTCATGCGTTCGAAAACTCGCTCCTTCGTCGCTCGTTTTCGAATTTCGCATTCGTGTTTTAATAGGAGCCCATTCTGCAACTTGTTTTAGAATATACTATTCTAGAATAATTATGTATTCTTCTCCTAAAGAAGAATTGAAGGTAGACAATAATGTGTTAATTTTTTCATCATTGCTTTCTATCCTGATTTCACGAAAAAAAAAATTGGTTCAAGCACAGACGTGAAGTCAGGAGCTTTTGTGCGTATGTTCTATTGTCCATTGTACTGTATTGGAAACATTTAATCGAATTTACCATGGTGAATTCTATTGTCTATTCTCCTGTATTGGACACTCTTAATCGAATTCACCATGGAAAATTCGATTAAGAGTGTCGGCAGGTACCAGCAGAATTATTTTCTCTGCTTCTTTTGCGGAATCACCCGTTATACTTTTCTATTTAAATATACTTATCCGCATTATCCTACTTTCTTTAATACATATTCTCGGGTTGAGGTCGCATCGCACAGGTAGCTTATGCTTCCTTCGTGCCGATGCCATAGTTTACCTCCGAATTGGAGGTCCTAGAGCTGAAGGCACTAATTGGTTGCTCGCTCCTGATGAGGTGCCACCAGTTTTCAGTTATCTTTCCTCCTTTTTTGGTTTCTTGGTTGCCCTGTCCTGAAGAAGCCAACTAGCAGAAACACGTGCCGGCAGGTACCAGCAGAATTATTTTCTCTGCTTCTTTTGCGGAATCACCCGTTATACTTTTCTATTTAAATTTTTTTAAAATTTTCTAGTGATACGATTCTCACAAAATTTCACAAACGTCCTTAGGTTTGTATACTCATTCTGTTGTAGTGCAGGAGTAATTTGGTTATTCAGTATCTAAATACATTTCACCATTCAAGTTTCCGTCTTTAACAAATGGGAATATATGCCTATTTTCGACAATTCCTATCCAAACATTCAACTTTTGTGGATGCTGGGTATGTGCTTTATGAATCCAATGAGGATTCTCATTTGACCAATATCTTGTGTTATGAGGGTTAGCTGTTCCATTTCAACAAAAAGTTGCCTCATCGGAACACACTACATAAGCTGCAAAATGTTCACCGTTATAACAAACTTCCATAAGTCCAACAGTCGTTCGCATAACTTAATCCATCGGTCAAAATCATCGTCTGACAATTCTTGAACCAATTGTATCTGATACGGATGATACTTTTCAATATTAGTCCAAAGTTACATTCGGGGTTGCATTTGTCAGGGGATGCAATTTTATTTCTTAGATCTCGAGGGGGGGGGGGTCAGTTTAAAGTTATATTCAAGTTTGTGGGGTTGCAACCCTTGGACTGCCACCTTGGAAAAAGTGCTTCAAATGGTTTTTATGGTTTACCTGACGAACTATAGGCCCCACAAACAAAATTACATAAATTTTTTGTTGCAAATAAGATTATCTACAACTTTTGTCCAGTAACTTTTATATAGTTGTAGAACCAGAAATAGAAAAGTTATAAGCGAAAATCTATGAAAATTTGAGAAAAAATTTTCTATTGGTCGATATAAATTTTTTTCTAATCATTCACACAAATACATTGAAATTTTCGAAACACCGACCAAATGTTCAAACCACAACCAATAGTTAGGTCGCAATTAGTCGATAAGCAGATATGAATACTTTAAAACAGGCATGGGCAACCTTTTTTTGAAGAGGGCCAACTAGAAGAATTTTTTTTAGACCACGGGCCGAAAATAAATTTCTCACCGTAATGTAATGTATTCAAAATTCGAAATTAAATTCAAAACGTAGGTCTATGACACCTCATATGTTGGATTTACTGTAATGAACTCATTACGAGACTGAAATAGCGAAAATTACGTTGCGATCCAGCAATGTTTTTCATGTAGTAAAATGAGGAAAACAATTTTGGGAAAACACGGACTGAAGCTTTTGCGCATGTGTTCTATTATTTATTTACGCGTCAGACTCCGTCACGAAATATTGCTTGAACCTTCAAGCCGTGTTTAGCGTTGAAACAACGTAAAATAATGCACTGGGCATCACCTGAATTCCAATTTTAGAATGAATAAGATAGTGAACTTACTCAGAGGGGATTCGAAACCAAATATAATGTGGGGCAAGCGAGCCCGCTAATATCTCTGCCATCGAGGTGCTTTTAAAAATCTGATATTCATATGATTTGAAATTTTCGAAAAAATAGATACGAGTTCAAAATTTTGTTTTCACAATAATTGCTAAAATATGAAGTTGGTCGAGCAGAGATCAGGTACTCTTTCATAAATTGGTGGCTTGAAGGTTAATGCGAAATATAAGCGGAATTTGAGTGATAGTTTCTGAAACGTTAAATTGATGACGAATTTTTTTTATAGTTGTACGATCCTCACGAAATTCTGAAAAATTCGCGCCTTGGCATTCTACAACAAATTAGCAATTTTCAATGCGATCGGTTTTGGAAGCGCAACCTGCCCTGAAAATTGTAAGTCGCTATTTCTTTCCGTTCAAGAGTTATCGTGGCAATGGACGACTTGCCTGACAGAATCGATTTTGACTTGGAATTCATCATCAACGTGTCTATTTTCGGGCAAAAAATAAAAAATTACAGTCATTTGGGCAAAATGATTGCACACTGTTCCCTAGAACATGCACGCAAAAAACGGTAAATCAAAATAAATGTTACCTACTTAAAATATTTTTGAAAAATCTCCGTCTGAAACCACTAAAAGTAGAAGTACCTCTGATGCAAGATGCATAGAATAACAAGGTGTCGACACTCCCTGCTAATTCCTGTTAAAAGTTTCGGTCGAAAAACGGACCTAGAATTGTAAAATCACGTACTTTATGTACTACTTCACTTTGTAAACGATGGTGCCGCTAGAGTCGATTTCGAAGTTTTCTGACAAGAGATAAAGTTCACTTTCCACCGTTGCTAGTTCGTAAATCCAAATTAAAAGAATATAATGAAGCAGTTTATTGAAAAATCAATTCACTTTTTGATTAATCAGACATCTGTTCGGGCATTAGATATAAACCCCATTTGTTTGGAACAGAAATTTCATCTTGCCAAGACATAATGAGGTCAAATAAGGGATTTATCAGTAAAGGAGTTTCATTGGAACATTTTGAATGGAACTGTACATGAACAAATTTGTGAAATCATTATGTTTTCATTTCAAAAGAGTATATCCAATGTCATTAGAATATAAGCATTTAATTTATGTATTTTGCAATACATTGAATAATACAGAATTTCCTGTAATACCTCTACACATTATCTTATGATATCATATTATTATTCAAATGTATTAATTACCTTAATCATGAAAGGGTCATTTAAATTGAGCATTTTACTTATTATTTTCGATGTATAATTTGAAACTTCATCAAAACATTCTCATGTATACCGCTTTTTTTCAGTCACCCAATACCCCTTGACAACTTTTTGCGCGTATGTTCTGGGGAACATCGCGTTATAGTTTTGCCCAAATGTGAAATTTAATTCTGTGGTGCCGTACGGCCGTACGGCCGTCCGGCCGTTGCCACGATAACTTGAGAACGGAAAGAGCTAGCGACTTGAAATTTTCAGGGTAGGTGGCGCATCCCAATACGACGGGCAAGTTCGTTAATGGGTATAATCGGCCCAATGGTTTCCGAGTAATAATTTTGTTTTCAACCATAATAAATCCGATCGAATTTAAACTTGGTGAATAGTTGTAGAATATAGACCTAAGCACGTTTGTGAAATTTTGTGATAATCGTATCGCTAGAAAATTATTAAAAAATTATTAAAAAATATTTTTGTTGTCACGATAACCTGAGAACGGAAGGAGATAGCGGCTTGAAAATTTCAGGTTAGGTTGTGCACCTGAATGCGACATTTGAGTTTGTTTATGAGCATAATCGTACAAACGGTTTTAGAGTTATAGCCATCTGAAATTTTCTGAAATTTGGTAGTTTTTTGTTCCTCATTAACTCGAAGAATACAAAACCGATTGAATTCAAACATTGTTATTGGTTGAAGAATGCCAACGCGAAAATTCTTGCAGAATTTCGTGAGGATGGTATAACTAGAAAATTAAAAAAAAAATAGTTGAAAATTATTGAAAACAAATCTATATATCAAAAACTATTCGTCCGGCATGGCTGAAATTTTGGAACAACCTTCAGAACCTAACTCTACTGCAGAATTCCAAGTTTGAACATGATCGGATCTATATTGTTGGAGAACCGGGCAGCCTTTTGTGAGTTCGGTAGCGTAGTTGTAGCCAAGTGTAGCGGATGGGAATCGTCGTATGATGATATGTAGTCTATGGTCGTATTTTTGCGAGAAACTTCAAAAATAAAAATATGAATGTCATGATGACATATTTTCGCTCGTATATTATGGGAAAATTGTCTTATTTCATCACAAATCTATGGGAGATGATAGCCCTACATTAGTGGTCAGACCTGGTTTTGAAAGAGATCCTCCTTAGGAGGAGGCAACTAAATATTGAAGGGATTTCTATGAACAAGAGTGAATATCTTTGCGAAATAGAGAAGGCGATTCTTCTTCAAGAGATCCATGTGCCTTCAGAGGAGTATATTTGCGAGAGGGGACTTTTGAAAGGTTATATATGTATTATTTTTAATATGATATCGCTGAAATTTTGCTGAAGGCTTCTGATCTTGTAAGGTGAGAGGCTCATTTGTGGATATTAAATCTTGTGATGGGTAGAGAGGAATTTTAGGCCATGTAGGTCACTAAGGCCCACTTGCACGAATGCGGGTTATCTAATTAAATCCGGATTAACTCTAAACCTAGGGTTAAATTGATAATAGGTCTTGCACCTTCAAGATTTAGAGCCTAACCCTGGGTTAAAACTATAAAAATTTAACCCGGCAAAATAGCAGGGTTAAATGTCTAAGTCCGGGTTAGTCATGTAAAAATTGACATTTCTAATTTAAATAGTTTCGATTTGTGATGAATTTCTGGTAAATAATAAATATTAGCAGTGATCGGTAACATGCTTGTGTGGTATTTTTGAGAAAATGATTAATTGATATACTACAAACTACATTCTGATCTACGCATGCGCCCCGTTTTAACCTCAACATCGAATCTGAATCTGATCAAAACACAAAACATAAACAAAATATTCTCAATCCACGAAGTACGAACGAGTATTCCTTCCGTTGAAAATAATCGAGATTACCTTGTATTTGAAGATTGGAGGAATCTAGAAATATTGTTTACGTATGTGAAAGAAATTCCAAATTATGGAGAACTGTGGAAAAGTTGTTCAGAAAGAAGATATCTGGTATATGTCCTTCAGGATTTCTGGCTAAAAATCAGCAGTAAGTAATAGAAGTGAATTGAATGAATTACTTTACTCAGAAAAATCCAAGTCTTAATATTTCCTTTCAGGTTGGAATGAATTAAGGTCCAGTTGACGTAGAGCAAAAAAGTAATGCTTTTCGACAAATAGAATGCATGAGTTACTCTTGGAGTTACTGCAGATAGAATTCTTAAAAACAAGGTATATGGAACTTAGTCGATTGAATATTTGTGAAGATTAAGTATATCTCATGAGAAAATTTAATATTGATAAGAGGCAACCAAGATGACATGAACACTAAAATTTTTAAATTTCAAGAGTGGAATAGCCAAGAAGATAATCTAGTGTTTCTATTCAAACAAATTGATGGTGGTTCTCATATCGTTGAAATGACAAAGGGACGTATCTGCAATAAGCAAGTTTCAAGATATTCTCGTTTTGAAATTCGAGAGTGAACGATAAATCAGGGAGTGAACGAAATAAACCGTAAATGCTCGATTCAAGGTGCATTTAAATATGTTCCGCAATCTACTAAGGAAGTGGTTGTTATGAGTAGGCTATGACTATAAAAAATAAAGCCAACTCAAAATTTTACATTTTACACTTAATTCTGTTTTGTCATTTTGCCGAAGCTATATATATTATGGGATAAGTATTCTATTCATCATGTACTTAGGTGAAAACCACCCAGTGACTTGCCTAAGCTGTCGTAAGGATACATTAATAAAATATATACAGAACAAAACTGACTCTCCTAGGAGCTTCTGTGGGATTTCCTTAGGGAAGACCTAGAATGGTTAGTATAATCATAAACATGTCATTAGCAAGCAAAACTGCATGAATTACATTTCAAATGACTTCTGCACCTACCCTATTATTCAGATTTGGCCACTTTTACCTGTTTACATATAACATTTGCATAATACTATTGCACAAAAAAAAACAGTTGAATTACGCTTAGACCAGTGAATTTTGAACAATTTTCTGTTTTCCTGAAATCATGGGTCTCTTACGATCCATCATCAGGGTGTTTGGATGCCAGCGTGTACCTATATAATAGGCATTTTTTTAACGAAACATTTTAATTTTTCTAATTGCAGAATATTTTAAAATATAGGAGTAGAAGGGGATGCAATATAACATGTGTGTAGGTATATATTATGTATATTGTTTTCCCGTGGAACTTCAGGTATATGTTTCTTAAATGCTTGTTGCTTAGCATGCTTAACAATGAATACCTCTGAAGAACAGATTTTACTAATATTATAATAGAATGGCTTGATAATTCAACGCTTACTTTGAAAATGATGTATCCTAGTGTTGCGGAGGAAAATCCAAGTATATTTTACAACGAGAAGTAGTATATAAGGAAACGGAGAAAGTCAGTTATCATATTTTAATAATAATCTATATACAAGTATTTATCCTCCCTGCAGTGTTTCACGAATCCTCCATGATTATGTGGGCAGCAGTGGTCCAAACTCGAAAAAATGTATTGCATGCTGCTTGATGTAGTTTTGAATTTTCAAAATGAATGTTATTCTTGATCTCTCTTGAAGTAAATAATCGAATATGTTAATAGAGTTTTATTCGAAATTATTTCCTTTGTTTGTATTACGGCTTCAGTGAGGTATACAATTTTTTTGTTCACTGAGGGCTGATATATTTTACTACCTGTAAACTGTCAAGTAGCCTTACCGAAAGGAAAGTAATCTGTAAATGTTCACTTTAAAGGGGATCAGTAAATTCAACGAGCACATAGTTGACGAATACTTTACGGAGAGGTTGAATAAATCGGCCCTTAGTAGATAGTATAAAACAATATATAGATTGGTATCTAAATAAATGAATCTTATTTTCACAATAACTCTTTTCCCCTAACCCATGAAAACAAATTTTCACAGACAATTTACATGAATCATTAGCTTCAAACGTTCATTATCTTGAAATACAAATGAATAAGTGGAAATTTAATTTTAATATTTCAATATTGAATGGAATATTTAGAGTTTATCTATAATTTCAGATATCTCATCTCATCAACGAGTGACAAAAGTATTGAAATTGATTATGCATTAAACGATGTGTTCAAATGTCAAATTATTACCATATTCCATATCGACAGACATTCTTGTAATGATTATGAAGAATTAAAAAGGTTTTTTTATTAAATATTTAAAACTGTAATTAGTTCTTTGAAATACCATTGAATGAAGAAATTCTTGTAAGTTAACAAAATATCTTTATTTGAACAATAAAAATGCATCATTTTATTAAAATGATAGTTTGACTATCCAATTGCTTATTTTCTTTATAATATTTTTGCTGTAAGTCAGTATAGCTTAGAACTTTCAAAGTAAAGTCTAACAATATTAATTTAAATGATATTATAAATAAAAAAACAATATATTTCAATTCAACAATGTTTCTTGAATTATAGACTTTACAGAATAAAATAGGTAGGTATACTTCTAATAGCTTAGAACTTTCAAAGTAACGTCCAACAATATTAATTTAAATGATATTATAAATAAAAAAAAAAATTGGTTCAAGCACTGACGTGAAGTCAGGAGCTTTTGCGTGTATGTTCTGTTGTCCATTCTCCTGTATTGGACACTTTTAATCGAATTTACCATGGTGAATTCTATTGTCTATTCTCCTGTATTGGACACTCTTAATCGAAAAAAAAAAATTGGTTCAAGCACTGACGTGAATCAGGAGCTTTTGGTCTTCTTAATCGAATTTACCATGATGAATTCTATTGTCCGTTCTCCTGATTGGACCCTCTTAATCGAAAAAAAAATTGGTTCAAGCACTGACGTGAAGTCAGGAGCTTTTGCGCGTATGTTCTATTGTCCATACTCCTGTAATGAACACTCTTCTTAATCGAATTTACCATGATGAATTCTATTGTCCATTCTCCTGTATTGGACACTCTTCTTAATCGAATTCACCATGATGAATTCTATTGTCCATTCTCCTGTATTGGAGATTCTTCTTAATCGAATTTACCAAGATGAATTCTATTGTCCATTCTAGAAGAGTCTCCAATACAGGAGAATAGACAATAAAAATCATCATGGTGAATTCGATTGAGAAGAGTGTCCAATACAGGAGAATAGACAATAGAATTCATCATGGTAAATTCGATTAAGAAGAGTGTTCATTACAGGAGTATGGACAATAGAACATACGCGCAAAAGCTCCTGACTTCACGTCAGTGCTTGAACCAATTTTTATGTTCTCAGCAATTAGATTGCAAAATATATTTGATTCGATAGCTATTATTCAGAACTAAGTATACTGATGAAATATCGAAAAATGATTAATTAAATTGATAAACTAATCAAATAGAGGGTAGTGTACTACGTTTCAATCTTTTATTCAATATATATTCACTAGAAAAATATTTTGAACAAACAAATCTTCAAATTTTCAATTAGAAGCCAGTAGCCATTCTTGTCGTGTAACAATATCCTTGAAACAAATAATATTATAGTATAAGAGCGACAAAAAGAATGACGCTTTAGGAAAGCTATTCAACTTTGATGAAATCACACTGTGTGGTTGCTCTTTCATCGTTGACATATAATACTGTTAGTTTTCATAACATGTCATTTCATTCCTTCTCAATATATAACTAAATTGTATAATGAATATAATTATTAATTAATAGAGTTATACCTTAATGTTTCAACTTTCAAAACAGTTTATGTTCATCAACCGGCAAGATTATAGTAAATCAACAAGTCTTAGCGTTCTCCTATGGTGATTTATTAACAATTAACGGTATCAGCGATCTTTCAATATTATTAATATTATAAATAATACCTATCTTGATACCAGAAATCTGCCCCTGATGCGGCAAGAATAAACAATTGTTAAAAAAACAAAAAACTATATTCGCATAAAAACGAAGTATTTTCGGAATGAAAATAGTATTTGATTGAAATAGTTCTGGATACTCGTTCAGAGTTCACACAGCAAACATTTGGCATACTTTCGGCGCGGAAAACAAGAACGTTGAACAAAATACTCAAAATACTAAATTTCAGCAAACGGTACCACTTTCCACAAGAAACTAGAGTAAACAAAGATTCGAATTTAATTTGGCATGTCGATAATTTTGTCCATAAAATTTCTACTGCCGGCATCTATCGGCGAAAACTGAAGTAGAACAAAATCCTTGTATTATGACAGTATTTGCTAAACTATTCATTGAACGCGTAATATTGTATGAGAATGATCTATGAAGCAGTTCAGTTATGCACAGGTGTTGTGAGGGTTCCTCTAAAACGAATATTGATGTTATGAACATCAGAGCGATAAGTAATCTTATTGTACAAGTACGGAGTTGTCTTAATTTGAAGGATCTTGAAATAGGTACAAGAATCTTCTCTTATTCATGTTAGCCAGTTTGAAAGTCGAAGTGTATGACTGATTCTTCAAAATTTTATGATACTAAAAATCGAACGAAGGCAGGAATTTTGAATCTTCTGTGTGCGCTGCTTATCGATGGAATTCAAACAAGGTTCGTTTACTACTTCACAGGAATTCAGATGAAGATGAGAAAGAAACGGCCTCAAGCGATAACGTTATGGATAGTTTGGGGTCAAGACAGACTCTAATTTTTCCACTGTCCGCACGATACATTTCGAAAGAAATATTAATTTTATTTTTGGTATTCAAAATACATAGATCCTCCGCACTTGAAGCAGTTGCATTTAATCACTGTAATTATTTGAATGGCCATTATTTGAATGTCGCGTATCTCAGATATTGATGACTCATGACTCACTTATTTGACTCATCTCGACCATGAACAATTGGTTCAAGCACTGACGTGAAGTCAAGAGCTTTTGCGCACATGTTCTGTTGTCCATTCACCTCTATTGGACACTCTAAATCGAATTCACCGTTTTCTTAACTTAGTCGTAGAGAGTTAGGTTTTGAAAGTTCTCGCAAAATTTCAGCGATATCGGACGAATACTTTCGGATATGTAGAATTTTGTTCAATGATTTTTTTAAAATTTTCTAGATTAACGATTCTGGACAAATTTTTGCGTCGGCATTCTAAAACAACCTACCATGTTTGAATCGTATCAGCATCGTATTTTTTCAGTTATTCAGCAAATAACAACCAAATTTCAGATTGATATATATAACTCCAAAACCGTTTGGCCAATTATGCCGATCACAAATGTCTTGTTAGGACACACAACCTATCCTAAAAGTCGCTATTTCTTTGCGGTCTCAATTAATCGTGAGATAAATAATATTTTATAATAATTTTTTTTAAATTTTCTAGTGAAACGTTCCTCACAAACTTTAATGCGTCCGTATTTTTTGAGTTATCGAGAAAACAATATTCAGATGGGTATACCTCTGAAACTGTTTGGCAGATTATACCCAACAATGAACATCCCATCCGGATGCGAACCTACCCTTTAAATTTCCAATCGCCACCTGTTTCCGTTCGAAAGTTATCGTGGCAACGGTCACCCATCCAGCTAAAACTCACCCAATGCTGCTCAGATCTGCAACAATATAGATCCTATCGTGTTTAAATATGGAACTTGGCTGTAAATTTAGGTTTTGAAGCTATCCGCAGAATTTCACCCATATCGGACGAATAGTTTTTGATATATAGAATTTTTTTCAATGTTATTTTTAAATTTTCAAGCGATACGATGCTCACAAAATTACGTAAAAATTTGCGCATCAGCATTCTATAACATGTTTGAACTGAATTGGTTTCATATTTGTTGAGTTAAGGAGGAAATAAAAAGAAAATTTCAGATAGTTAGAGCTCCAGAACTGTTTGGCCGATTATGCCTATCAACGAACTGGAATGTTGCAAACAATTCGAAAATTGCGCGCAAAAAAAAGATTAAATTATTCTGTTGAAGTCAAACTAGGGTAAGAAATCATGATAATCATTTGGTACGGTGTAACAAAAAATAAATCATTGCAATCCACTAACCATTCTATGAACGAAAACACCTTGGTAATTTAATTATTTTTCAAATTCCTGAATGACAGTCCTTGAGCTCGTATGTATATGACTCACCAATTATAATTAGAGCATTATATGAAATCATTGTAGGAAGACCAGCAAAAAGATGGCTGGATGATGTTAAGAAAATAGCGGGGAATCGCTGGCAACATATAGCTCAGGACCGAAGTGCATGGAAGAGGTTAGAAGAGGCTTATGTCCTGCAGTGGACAGATAGATAGCTGAAGAAGAGATGAAATCATAAGATTACGATTAATTATTGAAATTTTGAAAAATCATATATCCGAAAGTACTAGTGAGTTGAGAATACTTCCGTTCGAGTATTATCGTGTTAACGGACGGCCGGGCATAATCGATTTTGACCACGGATTCTTGACCAGTGAGTCGAACCAAAACGTTTGAGACCATTTTCAGCTAAAATTTCGAGAATTACAGAAATTTGGGGAAATTGATAAGCACTCTGTTTTGAGGAACAAGAGCGCCAAAATTGACAAGAAAGAAATTAAGCAGACATTATATGTGAGCGACAAGGCACCCCAAAAAAATTTTGGTGGTGTCCCCCTATGTTTGCAAGGATTAGAAAAAGCCACACTTAAAATCTGTTTCGCAAAAAACTTTTTTTCTTATTCATACTATACCATTTAAAAATTAACTTTAGATAGCTTGATTCATTCGGAAAGAATGAAACATCATGGTTCCCTGTAATTTCTTCTTAAAATTCACTGTTCAGAAAAAAAAATTATACATAACGTACATAACGTGGGTCGTATAGGCTGGAATTATTTTCTCAGAAACTTGAATTTTTGCCAGAAATGACAAGAGACCTTAGTTGTTCATAATGAATAAAGCTTTCTGAAATTAATTCTACAATATAAATAAGAAAAAGTTTCTTGCAAAACAAATTTTGGAGGTGACTTTTTATCAGGGTTCGAAAATATCATGATATTTATATAAATATCAAAATATCGGATATATATCGATAGATTCAGGCACATGAAGTCGTATGAGTAGGCACGGTCCGAGTTGCTCCGCGATTTGAAAGATTGTTTACATTTATCTAGAGAAGTTTTTAGTGTTCAATTAGATATCAAACATAATATGGCTAATACCCGAAATAAACAAGATCTGCAATGTATTGTTAAAGACACAATTAATGAATTGTTTTCAAATGAAGAATTCGTAGACAGAATAACAAAGTCGATAACAATAAAGGTTGAGCAAAAACTGGACCAGATGGAGAAAAAAATAACAACATTAAGTGAAATATTGAAGTCTCAGGAGCGTATTATTATGGATTTGCAACAGGTTGAAAGGGATAATTCTGAAAAAATTAAGAAAATGGAAATATTCAGTGATCGTCTTCAACAAGATCGGAAAGGAAATAATATTTGTATACACGGAGTCCCGGAAGAATTTGATAATGACTTGAAAAATGGTGTTATTCAATTGATTAAGTCCAACCTCCAGATTGATATAACTGCTGGGGAAATATTGTCGTGTTACAGAGTTGGAATATCATCCGGTGTCAATTCGAAACCAAAAACTATAATCATTAAATTTGCGAAAAATGATACGAAAATAAAACTTATAAGAAACAGTTTTAAGCTGAAGGGATCGAAGATGTTCATTACAGAAGATCTAACCATGTATAGGAGAAAATTACTTATGGAAGCAAAGGAAATGTTGGGATTCAAGAACGTTTGGACGTCAAATGGAAGTGTTTATACCAAATTCAGGGGAAAATATACAAGTATAAATGCATCTACTGACATTGCCGTTTTGTTACAAGGTTGATATGTTTGAAATTTTTAATTTGCAGTGGTATGTAAAATTGTTTCTTTTTGTATTTATTTTGTAGTAATTGCTTAATCTAGATTTTGTTTTTTTTGTTTAGTTGCATTAAATACTTTCAAGGAGCAACTGCCGACAATCGTTCTTCATTGGATAATTGCTAACATTGTTTGTTGTTGCTTTTGATTTATTGTTGATGATTATGGAACTTTTTGATTACTTTGAGGATGATGTGAGGAGGGGGGCGGGTGTGTGCGGAAGTCTAAGTGAGAGTATCTTGAATGTAAGTGGTAAGAAACTTTGTAATATTTTACATATGAATATTAGGAGTTTGAGAAAGAATTTTGATGAATTTCTGCTATATATTGAATCGGCGGATGTAAATGAACTGGATATAATAGTCCTCACGGAAACGTGGCAAATCGAGGACATTCTTGACTTCAGTTTACCCAATTTTGATATTTTATATAATGAATCTCATTTCAATCAAAATGATGGAGTTGTTGTGTATGTGAGGAATACAATCGATTATTTGAGTAACACATACAGCTTTACTAATATTAGGCTTCTGGAGGTTGTATTTTCGTTAAATGGAATGTCCTATAACCTCATTGCATGCTATAGGCCACCTTCGTTAGATTTAAATGGTTATATGATGGAACTTGAACATTACCTGATGTCACTGGGAAAATTTGATATTAATATTTTTATGGGCGACATAAATATAAATTTGCTCAATTCTTCTGATATTGGTGTCAATAAGTACGTTGGTATAATGCAAGGGCTGGGTTTTTTTTCTTATGTGGATAGGCCCACTAGAGTAACAGCGACTTCTTCTTCTCTGGTTGATCACATTTTCCTTAAGACTACTAATGAGTTTATTAGAAAGATTGATATAAAAACAAATGTCATAACTACCCACTTGACTGACCATTTTACATGTACATTGTCATTTTTGAATAGGGATCCAATAGTGCGAGGTAATTTTGTTGAAGCAAAAACCAGTACTATTTTAAATAAACGTGAATTGAAAAAAGTTCTTGAGAAAATAGATTGGTCGGATGTTTTCAATTCAGATAGTTGTAATGATGCATTTGACATTTTTATCCGAAAAATCTCTGCTAGTATCGAAGAATGCTCAAAAGTTCAAAAAATTAACAAAGTTCATACTAAGTTGAAACCGTGGATGACACAGGGACTAATGAATTCCATAAGACATAGAGATAGGTTGAAGGAAAAATATTTGAAGAGGGTAAGTGTTGAGTCATGGACAGAGTACACCAAATATCGTAATTTTTTGAACGGTCTTATAAAAGTAACAAAAAATAAATTCTATGAGGATAAAATTAAAAAAGCAAATAATAATTATAGGAAAATTTGGCAACAAATAAATGAGGTAACGAATACAGCGCTCGGGAGGGTTGAGGGTGATAAATACCGTGTAATTGATGAAAGGGGAGAGAAGATAAATAGTGATAGAGAAAAAGCAGAATACTTCAATAACTTTTTTGCTAATGTTGGAGAATCTATGGCTAATAAAATAAAAACAACAAATATGTCTGAGATTCCCCTCAGGAACTCAAGGTTTCGTGATTCTCTGTTTCTTTATCCTGTGCAGTTTAATGAATTGATTGAAATTATTTCAACATTGAAAAATAAGGCTGCTACTGGTATTGATGGTATATCAGTTGAAATTATAAAAGAATTTCATCAGTTTTTCTTGTCCCCACTGTGCCACATAGTGAATATGTGTTTCATGAACGGATGTGTCCCGGATTCTATTAAGCAGTCAGTAACCGTACCGGTATTCAAGAGTGGTGATAGAAGACTGGTAACTAACTATAGGCCTATTTCTATCATTGGTAATTTCGCAAAGATATTTGAGAAATGTGTAAAAAAAAGATTAGTAAACTTTCTGGAGAAAAATGGGATTTTATCGCAAGGTCAATTCGGGTTCAGGGAAAATCGGTCTACCGAGGATGCTGTTAATCAACTGGTTGGTAATATTTTGGAAAATTGCGATAAAAATAAAAAATGTCTGTCGGTTTATTTAGACCTCGCGAAAGCCTTTGATACTGTTAACCACACAAGACTGTTACAAAAAATGGAACAGATGGGTATTAGGGGAGTAGCTCTTGGACTGTTCACGGATTATCTAACGGGTCGAAATCAAACAGTCCGAATTGGAGAGCACATTAGTGAGTCGATTCCTATAACCATGGGGGTTCCACAGGGAACGGTACTTGGACCCATCCTGTTTTTAATTTATATTAATGATATTTTCGATATATTACGTATGGATGCAATAATTATATCTTATGCAGACGACACTGTGATGCTTTTCTTGGAGGATGATTGGAATCTTGTTTATGAGAAGGCCGAGGATTGTTTAGGAAAAATTTCTTGTTGGCTTAGATGCAATCTTTTGAGTTTGAATACACAGAAAACAAAATTTATGACCCACTCCTCAACAGTCAAAGACCAACCAGTAAAAGAGACAATTAGGATACATGAATTTAAATGTAGCTCGGGTTCACTCTGCCACTGTCCAGTTATAGGGAGAACAACATCAGTTAAGTATTTGGGAGTGGTGCTTGATCAGTTTATACGCTGGGATGTACATATCGGGTATCTGGTTGAAAGGTTAAGAAAACTTATTTTTAAATTTTACCAGCTAAGAGCTATATTAGATAAAAAACTACTAAAAACTGTTTATATTGCACTTGCAGAATCCATAATTAGCTATTGTATCACAGCATGGGGTGGTCTTGCCAAAGTTCATCTCACTAATTTGGAGATTGCCCAGAAAACTCTCATAAAAATAATTTTGAAGAAAGAGAGAAGATTTCCTACAGACACCCTTTACAAGGAATCTGGTTTTCGTGAGGTCCGAATGATATACATTTATCGCTGTCTTATAAGATTGTTGAAATCACCATCATTAAAATATCATACCCATCCGATTTCGACTCGCTCTAGGGTAAACATGCCCCTAGTGGTTCCATTGTACAGAAAATCACATACACAACATTACAGTTCGTATCTGGGACCAAAATTCATTAATATATTGCCTACGTCATTGAGAGATATAAGTACTAGAAGAAAAGTTGAGAGTTTAAAATTGTTCTTAGTGGAGAATGTCACAGTTTTTATGGAGTTGTTTTAGATTAATTTCCGCCATCCCCTGCCTCACTCTTGATTCCTCATCACGATTTTTGTAAATTTTCATGTTTAGGAATTTGAAGTTTTTTTCCGGAGTTTATATTATTTGGTACACATGGACGAAGTTACACAACACAAGCCTGGCTTAGGTGTCTCGTCCATATATTGAACTTTGTTTGTAAATTGCTTTCCTGAATAAATTGAAATTGAAATTGAAAATTGAAATATCCGATATATATCAATTTCCTGATATTTATTTTTAAAAACAATTTTTAGAGTTTTTTCCTAATTGAAATCAATAAATTAACCGCTTTGAAATGGTGATTTACTTAATTTATTGAAAAATGCAAACAAGATTCTCAAAAACAAGGATAATAACAAAAATAAAAAAAAATTGTTAGTTAAAAAATTCATCAAAGGTATCAGAAGGAGTCTCCAGTGTAGACGCAGTTGGCTCATCCCATATACATTCTATATTGCTACTATTGCAAGCTCTAGGTGTAGGTGCATGCTCTCTGTTTAGATATTAAAAAAAAACAAGTTTGGCTGTTTTGTCACGTTACAATCGATTTCTTAATTTTGATTCTATACCCAGCCGAATGTTGAAAAATACAATTCCGTGGCGAAGTTATAAAATCACCATCTAAAGATATACTAAGATGAAGTTGGGGATTCCCCGAAAATGCGTTGCTTCATCCATCGGACAAATGGTCAGTATGTCGGTAAATACTTTTCAGCTGTTGGCTGTGGCCCCTTGACGAGGGCATAGGCGTGCTCTTAAATCATGATTGATTATAATTTTTTTAAGCAGCGTCTCACATTTCAGTAAATTTATAAATATCCGTGATATATATCACTGCTTATAAATATCGATATATATCGTGATATATATCATGATAAATATCGGCGATATATATCTGTCGAACCCTGCTTTTTATACTCCAAAATTTGTTTGAGTGCCTTCTCGCTCGCGTATAATGTCTGCACAATTTTCTTCTCTTCAGATTTTTGATTTTTGAGAAAAAATCTTAAAAAGCATTGACTTGTCCATTTTCTATTCACGCAAAGTTGACGGAACTGAAATTTAGTACCTACTCGATTGTAAAACTGTAGCTCGAAGCTATGTGCGCAATTTGAGCGGACAGATAGTTCCTGAAATATGAAAATATTGAAGAAACATAAATTCGACATAATTACGAAATTTTCCAAAAAATTGCACGTCGGCAATGTAGAATTAATTGCCACGTTTGAATTGGATAGAATCTCTATTTTTCGAGTTACTAAGGAAATAACAAAAAAACTGTGGATAGTATTAATTCCAAAACCGTTTGGTCGATTATGCCTATTAACGAACTTAAATGTTGCATTCGGATGTGCAACCTACCCTGAAAATTGCAAGTCGCTATCTCTTTCCATTCGCAAGTTATATGGTAACGGCCACCCATCCAGATCTTCAACTCGCCCAAAACTGCTTGATTTCCCGTATTCATTCAATAAATTTTATAATTTAGACCCGATCCTGTTCAAATTTGGAACTTGATTTTAGAATTAGGATTATAAGGTTCTCGCTCAGCAATATAGGACGGTTAGTTTCTGAGATCCATAATATAATCTTTAAAATGTTCTATTTGTGTTCTATAACCAATCGGCAAGTTTCAATTCGATCGGATCTGTATTGTTTGAAAACAAAATGTGTGCTCGGAAACCGTAAGATCGATTATGCCCATTAACGATCATGGTAAAATGATATTACGCAGTTCAATAGAACATGCGGGCAAAAATTAAAAATTGCTTTTCTGGTGCCATCTTCAAAGGGCTGCTAAAAAAACTATTTAAATGACAAGGAATCACCTCTTGACTTTGGCTCCTATTTATTCACACCCTGTATATTTTTTCATGTACAATGGATGAGTTTAGAGGTTTAGCACATCTATGTCACAGTCGGATAACACACCGTGCGATAATTGAATATGGAAATTCATTGTATAGTTAAAATATACCCTCTACTTTTGACCGGGAATGTACCCCAGGGTTGTGATCCAAAGGTGATCGTTATTGGCTGAATAAAACAGTGAAAAAACAAGGGACGAATTTCCTCCCTCTCTGCGTTGAACCAATAGCACATTTCGAAAGGGGGTGAAATATCCAATAGTCTATCATTTCAATGCAAACCCAGGCAAATTGAAACTATGACTCAGACATTATTTATTGATTCCACGAATGCATTATAGGAAATGGGAATCTGATTGTGGAGCCAAAGATATTATTTACATAGCAGGAAAGTGAGTTTCTGATATTACTATGAAATCCATTTTTAATCATTGGGTGGAAGTTCATGTTTCATTAATAAATTATTGGATGCTACCTGAATTTACTTATTAGCTCTGATGTTAAATTATGAAATTTGATAATCTATAGTTGATCAGTATTTTTTCAGTCCCACCATATAAACACATAATTCCCCAAGTTTGAATTACAGCTAATTTGCGTTTTGAGAGCTATATCTGTATCTAGGGACATATATTTATGAACCAAGTGTACTACAGTTATATGGTATTTCATAAATGAGAATTACTGAAAGTATATCATTCCTCACGACAAGATGAAATTTTGTGTTGGTTAATTTGCTTGCTGTTGGTGTTGGAAAAGTGATACTGATATGCGTGATATAGATGGAAGGGATTTATGCGGTTGCCATTGAAGACAAACTGATAATGATATTTCAATAAAAATTATTTTTTAGGGAAAGCTTAATCACGATTGATAAATTCAGCAATGGTACATTTGCAAAAAATATATAATTTACTGAATTATGTACATAATATCGGATTTGATTTAATGTAAGTATCAAAACATCGAAAAGTAATTTGTACAAATGTTATTTGCATTTTACGATGTTTAGCCTAAAATGGTTAATGTATAATTCGTTGTCAAAATTGGTTCGGTCTATCGTTTAAGTCGTCTCTAAGCACGATCATTTTCTAGACCTTAAGGCTGGTCCAAACGCTACGTTTTGCACAACTTCTTTGTCTGCGCAATCTTAAGACGGAATTAAAACGAAGCAATTTTTAGTGCGTCTACATGATGCAAAGATATCTGTATATTTCGCACAGTTCTGGTGATTTCGTCATGGAGAAGGTACTACTGTTGTCAATTTTGGCATGCTGTTACCATAGTTACCGTCTTTATGCAGCGACAAATCCGCACAGTTCGCTGATATCTATGCTCTCTAGCTGAGTTATATCGCTGCAACTGCAACGAGAGCATAGATATCCGTGGTTGACAAGAGTAGTACCTCCTCCATGACGATATCACTAGAACTGCGTGAAATATATAGATAATAGATATCTTTGCATCATGTGGTCGCACTAAAAATTGCTACGTTTTCATTCCGTCTTAAGACTGCGCAGACAAAAGGTTGTGCAAAACGAAGCGTTTGGAGCGGCCTTGTAATGGCAGGCTCGAATGAAAATATCTTATTTGTGGCTGGGTATAATCCACACCCGCATTGATTCCAGAAATACGCCCACCTGTGTGTTTTTTTAATATCTTTAAAATGCAGATCCACGTTGAAATCAAGCCTTTTAATGAACTATTTAGAAATCCAAGGAATTTTTTTTCTAATAAAAATATAAAAATACGATGAATTATCCAAAAAATGAGCAATATACCTTCTCTATCAGAACAGAATATATGGCATTTTTGGGCACCTATTTTCGAATTCGATTTATATTGGTTGGATATTGTACATAATATAATATTCTGAAATACATTGCAGCAGGTAGATAATCTAAATAATATAATAGCTTTATTTGAACAAAGATAGAGCATTGGGTTCTCTGTGTAGCTTAGATTCAATGAACTCGCCTCTTTATTCGTATAAAGAGGCGTTTATAATATCTCCTGAATATTTCTCTTGAATTGTAATTTAATCTTAAAGTCGTCTTGAGTGTTACAAATCAGTTACATTCATTCAGTTGTCCATTTATATCTCTTATTTGGATATGTTTAGTGATTGCTCCTATACTCACAGGTTTCAGTTCAGCTTAGTGGCAAATGATCATCCATAAAAGTTTATGAAATCAAAATCAATGATTTTGTGGAAACTCAGTCAAGTTCCATCTTAAAAAAATCGTAAGTAAGTAGATATATTTGCGAATCGAAAAATTAAAACATTGCTGATATACATATGAAACTAGGAACCTGAGGAACAAATTCAGGAAAGGTTTTCGCTAGGTGATTCCACAGAATTAGTATTTGAGAAAAAAATTAACCAAAATTTTATCTCTGCGTAAAAACACCACGCCATCGCTTTTCTTTTTCGTTCTACCCATTCGTTTCGAAAGAAATATTACTAGTGTTTGAGAGTGTCATGTGCTATATACAGTGCTTCCGCACCAAGAGGGACTTTTCTTTTATATCAATATTTCCGAATTTTATTTTTTACAAAAAGTGGGTGCATCAAAAATTATGGAAAATGATTACAAGAGTCAGCCAACTGCGACTTCCGGTTTGAGCGGAAATCACCATTTTTGAACAAAAAACTCGATTATCTCGGAAAATTCGATCGTTTTGTATCAAAAGCTCTAAGTAAACTTGTTTCAAATTACAGTTTACATCAATGTGCAAAAATTCAGATCGGAAAACCGTAAACAATGTTTTTCTTGTTTTTGCTAATATCTCTTTCAAACATTGAATAATTACAGAACGGAATTTATTTTGAAGACTAGACAATATTAGTGTCAGCGTGGAAAGTATAGGAAATTTGGTTTGAACTTTGTTTTTCGATATTCGATCAAATTTTCACAAATCTGTGATCATATAAAATAATTAATTAATAACTGGCGTTGAAATTGAACTAACGATGGATATTCAGGACAAATATGTTATTTCAATCAAAAATCTTACCATAAATTGCAATATTTGCATTCTTGGGATTCTCGGACGTAAATTGAATGTGAAATTGAAAGATTTTAATGACGAAAATAAAAATAAGAGCAACTTTGCACCAGAATTAAACTACTTTTGAAGAAAAATTCGAACAAATGTCGATAAACCAAGTTCAAACGAAATTTTCTAGTTACAATCATATTCATGCTGACACTAATGTCGTGTAGTCGCCGAAAAAAAAATCATTAGGTAGGTACTTTTCAATTTTCGAAAGAGTTATGAGCAACAAAAAAAAATTTGATGGTTTTTCGACCTGAAATTTGGCACATGGATCTAAATTGTTATTTCAAACAAGTTTACTTATAGCGCTTCAAAAAAAAGTTCGAATTTTCCAAGGTAATGAACACTTTTGTTTGAAAATGACGATTTCCGCCCAAACCGGAAGTATCGTTTGGCCAAGTTTTATATCATTTTTGATGCACCAACTTTTTGTAATTAATAAAATTCGGAAATAATAGAAAAGAAAAGTCCCTCTTGGTGCGGAGTTGTTGAGAAGCTCTGGATTAGTATGAGAAATCTATAGCCGAAAAATTATATAGAAAATAGTAATCAACACAAATTTTAACTATACTATCCCATTTACGAAAGTGTTTTCCCAATCATTTCTACTTGTTACATGAAGTGGTCTAATGATAGAATTAATACATCGTGTTACGAACGAGCCCTATTACCTTATTTTCAACTTACTGAATATACTTATTTCCCCAAAAATCATAGGACAATGAAACCCAGGTTTCATTATTTTCCATACCAATTGACAAAAAATCGTGCTTGTTACAGTATGGTGTGGATACTGGCACTGACAGGAGCCTTTGTATGCAAAAGTGTACTAATTGTTTGCGAAACGTCAAAAGCTCTCAGTCCCACTAGAATAGACAACAACAAAGCTGTCAATCAAAGAGAAAATCCCCAAGCGGGCGTGCAGAAGTGAGGGACCAACGGTCAGTGTGGACCCCCGATATTCGATATATGTACAGAATTTGAACATGCGGCGTACCGATTCTAGTTTACTCAAGAAGAGGATACTATCGAAATATATCTTTTGTGCTGAATAATTTTACAATATTTCGGAAAACAGACTTCAAGGATTAATTTGAACTGTTCGATCGAAATTTTACTGAATAATTTTGTGGTTGAAGCAAATTTAATAACAGATGGTAGAAAATGTTAAAGTACAGTTGCATAAAATAATTTTGAATCACAGACATTAAGGATTAACTCGAGTTGTAAACAGTTTAATTCAAAAACAGTTGGTATATAATAATTTCAAAAAATTGGCTCGTTCTTCCGCACAAATTTATGGATTCCCCACTCAAATTGATTATACATGCAATTGATTGAAACGAATATCCAATAAACAACCTCCCAGGGGGAATTCAATCACCTGCAATTTGAAGAGCTGTCGCCTAAATTAAAACATCAGTTACAAAATATTATGCTATGAATTGTTGAATTTTTGGCGCTCTTGTTCCTCGGAACAGAGAGCTTATCAATTTGCCCAAATGTCTGTAATTTTCGAATTTTTGGCTGAAAATGGTCTTAAACGATTTGGTTCGACTCACTGATCAATGATACATGGTCGAAATCGATTCTGTCCGGCCGTCCGGCCGTTAACACGATAACTCTCGAACGGAATGAGCTAGACAGTTGAAATTTTCAGAATAGGTTTGGGAGATAAATATCTCGGCTAAGTTCGTTATTGTGCAAAATCGGTCAAATGTTTTCGGAGTAACAAAGAAATAATTTTTTTTTACATTACAAAATTCAAAATAATTTTTTCTCAAGTTGCAGTTTCACCATAGGAATCTATTGATGTCATTTTTAACTCTTACAAGCTAATCCTTTCGGAGATATGATTTTTCAAAATTTCAATAATAAATCGTACTTCTGTGTTTTCACAGAATGCGATAATTATTCTATCTATGAATTATTATAATATGGTCTGTGTTAATACATGTCAACTTATTTTTCTAAGACATTATATGTGAAATTTTGATATTTAATGCCCATGGTTAATCCATATGATCATGGGAATGGTAATGGTATGTTAATAATATTGAGTTCAGTAAAAACAAAACTGAAATATTGGGTAAAGTTTCAATTGATATAATATAATTTCCAGAGTAGATTTGAGGAAAATATATCGTTCATCATAGAATTGAGGAACAAATATCTCGGATGAGTTCGTTGTTGGGTAGAATTGGTCTATTGGTTTTGGATTAATAATTTTTGGCACTCTTGTTGAATTTGAATTCTTTTATGATGTTTGAATTTAATTGCTGCTATTATGAAGTTCTATCATAAGCATCCATTGATATAATTCCCAACTCTTACCAATACTTTTGTAGATATGATTTGTCAAAGTTTGAACAAGCGCGCCCAAGCTCCTGTCCACAGGGCTTGAACCAATTTTATATCTAACAAGTTGGAAAAGCTCTATGGCCATGGGCTTTGGCACGTTGTTCAAATTTATGATCTGAGCGGTCACCCATCCAGGTACTAAACTCGCTCAAAGCTGCTTAAGTTAAGTAAAAAAATTCTTTGCAGAATACTTAAATGTCAATAATACAATACCTAAGGTGCCCTCACATGTATTATCTAAGTCTGGCTCAGAACTATGGTAAATATGTGTGCATGCAATTTGTATACTTAACTCACTTCCTTAAAATCTGAGAATCATCAAAGAATTTATTTAATTAGTTCCTTTCATTTCCAAATTCCCAAAATATCAATAAAATAAAAAGTTTGCTTCTGCGTTAGAAACACAAGATTTCTATTTCAGTAAAAAAAAATACAACATTTGTGAAATCGTTGGAGTTTTGTTCAGATATTTTCACTTTGAACCATACATATTTTTTCGGGAATTTGACATCGAGCCTTTTGCATCAGATATTTTATTTGGATAGCCAACTATTTTCCATTCATTTTTTGTAACTTGCGCGACTAGTTCCAGAATCCTATCTGCTCACCAAGATTAACTATATTATATATAATGCATTTTTTCTCATTTTCAAACTGGTTTGTCCGATTTGACAGTCTTTCTTGTTAGACAACATGAACATAGAGAGATGTGAAATATGCAAAGAGATATTAGATATTCTAATATCTCTGTGGAGATATGTGCATGACATCACATAATACTAATAACAATGATATATGCAAACACGTCATTATTCCTTATATTCTCTGAAGACACGTCCAACATCAGAATCTGTTGAAAACTTATTTTGTCGAGTGTAATACAGTTGACCAGTACACCTCGATCATTGGAACAATTCTATATTTCAAGAATAATATCTTCACCAATATAGATCCCATCGAGTTCTTCAAACCTAGAAATTCAATGTAAAATAAGGTTTTGAAGGCTCTTGCAGAATTTTAACGATATCTGTTTGACAATTTCTGAGATATAGAATTTTTTTAAATATATTCTTTTAAATTTTCCACCCATGTGATCCTCACAAAATTTGGCTATAACTCTGAAACCACTCGGTGAGTTATGCCCATTAATGAACTTAACCTGCGCATTTGGACTCCGAACCTATTCTGAAAATTTCAATTCTCTAACTTATTTCCTTCGACCGTAATCCTGCTGACGGGCGGACGACCCAACAAAATCAGTTTTTTGACCTTGAATTCTTCATCAGTGAGTCGAAACTAATCGTTTGAGACCATTCTCGACCGAAAATTCGAAAATTACAGAAATTTGGACGAATTGGTAGGCACTGTTCACCTGAACAGCGTGCCAAAAACTAGATCGATCTTCTTCAAATCAATTAAAAAATTAATATCTTGTTCTAACACATGAACTATACGACTAAACAATGTGGGAAAGCCCTGTGGACAGGAGCTTTGGCGCTCTTGTTCAAACTTTGACAAATCATCTCCGAAAGTATTGGATGTGATATCAATGGATTCACTGCATCATAAATATAATTTCAAAGTTAGAGGACGACATATTGTTAGCAGCCATACCACACTGAATATGCTAGATACCGTCCGAACACTGAAGCCAAGCCGAGAGCCTAGCGGCGTTGGCCGCGGTTAGTACTTCTACGGGTGACAGCTTGAGAACATCGCGTAATGTAATCTTTTTGGCGCTCTTGTTCCTTGGAACAGAGTGCTTCTCAATTTGCTCAATTTGCAATTTTTGGCTGAATATGGTCTCAAACGATTTGGTTCGACTCACTGATCAAGAGTTCGTGGTCCAAATAGATTCTGTCCGTTGACACGATAAATCTCGAACGAAAGGAGTTAGAGAATTGAAATTTTCAAGGTAGGTTTGGAACGTAAATATCTCGGACGATTTTGTTAACGGGCGAAATCCACCTAGCGGTTTCGGAGTTATGGCCGTTTTTACTGAAAATATTTTTTATGAATATTTCTGAAACCGATCTCTCGATCTATGTGAAATTCAACATCAGATTGTAGAATAATGACCTTTAGAAGCATGCGAAGTTTTGTATTGATCGGGTTGCCGTAAAGAGTCAAAATTTTTTTTTTTAATTTTCAGATATTGTTTCGACAATAACTCCCAAACAGAACGAGGTTTGGGAGATAAATATCTCAGTTAAGTTAGTTATTGAGCAAAATAGGCCAAATGGTTTCGGAGTAACGAAAAAAAAAATTTTTTTTCCACTTACAAACTTCAAATTCCATAATTTTGTGAGATGCAGTTTCACCATAAAAATCCATTGATCTATGTTCATACTCCTACATGTCATCCTGTTCTATAAGAGAGAGTCAAATTCATTTCAGCTAATTTAATTTGATTTCTTCCATGGTGCAGTTTTCATTCTCCGATTGCTCATTTAATCTTGATAAATAAACTATTATTTGAATTGAATTTTCTTCATGATGCAGTTCTATCATTAGAATATATTGATATTATTCCCAACTCTGAGGAAGCAATACTTTCGGAGATATGATTTGTCAAAGTTTGAACAAGAGCGCCAAAGCTCCTGTACACAGGGCTTGAACCAATTTTTTCAATTTGGCTTCTGCGCGTCAATTTTCGAGGATTTTCTTAATTCAATTCAGAACGTAGGCCTATGACTCACCTAATGTTGGATTTACATACATCAGCAAATTATAAATAGAGCATTCTATGAAATCATAAAATTAATAATAATTATTGAAATTTTGAAAAATCATTTCTCCGAAAGTATCAGTTGTTCAGGGTTGAGAATGATATCAATGGATTTTTATTATTAAACTTCATCTTAGAAAAATTGAATTTGAAATTTGTAATGTAAAAATAATTTTTTTGTTACTCCGAAACTACCCAATAACGTCCAATAACGAGATATTTATCTCTCCAACCTACTCTGGAAATTTCAACTGTCTACCTCATTCCGTTCGAGTGTTATCGTGGTTACGACCGGACGGACGGCCAAACAGAATTGATTTTGACCACGGATTCATGATCAGTGAGTCGAACCAAAACGTTTAAGACCATTTCCGGCCAAAAATTCGAAAATAACAGACATTTGGGCAAACTGATAAGTACTCTGTATACATCTAGCTTCAACTATGCTTGTTATATTTACCCTTTCTAAGTACTTTTAAAGAACATTTTCATGTTGTTTTTGAAGCAAAATGTTTGTTCATTCGCAATACTTATTCCTCTTTTGTTATTTTCTAAAAATTAATATTATTTTCGCATATTTCTTAGAATCAATATGAAGGAATGCCATTATTCTATCTGGCATTTTTATCTAGTATGCCCTCAATTGATATTTGATATTATATATTCATCATCAAAAACGATTTGTATATTCTATCGAACATTCTTTGGGTATATAGTGATATTATGAGTAGCCTATGGATAAACGTGATAAATGACGGCATTTTGGCGATCTTGCTCCACGGAACAGACCATTGACATCATTCTCAACTCTAACAAACTAATACTTCCCGATATATGATTTTTCAAAATTTCAATACTTCATCGTAATTTTTTGATTTCATAGAATGCTCTATGCAGGTTACACGGTTAATCTGGTTCAGTTCAACATCAATCATGTATTGATGATATGCCAAAGTTAAATTATTAATTTAAAAAATTGATAGCTCGAAAATAACATTTCATCACTGATTTGAAAGAGTTGAATTTTGCTGTTGATGAAAAAAGTTTGAAATTAATATTATTACATTTTGAAAGGACATTTCATTCTGAAGAATTGTAATTGGTTCTTCGAGTGACATCTCCCCGTTCCCTTATCGCCCCTACTACTAAACTTATAAATTCATTGTATCGCAAACTATTATTGCTAGTGGTGGGTCATTTCAACACCACAATGAGAGCAGATGGTACGTGCTCTGACCAGGTGACTATTGCAAACCATTTGCATCGAAACGAATGATCTGGATGTTCATGGACCGATAAGATCGGCTCGTTCATACACTCGTGTAGTATTGGTATAATCACGGAAAATTTCAATTGTATTTTATTATGTCCAAATAAATATTGAAGAGTACAATGTTGAAATGTTGAGAACACCATCATCATCACAAAAAAATTTATTCTAGATCAAATTTCAAAATATGCACTTCTTGCATTTTTCAGCTAAACGGTCAGTTCCATCGTAAATATAGGTTGGACAAAAATTGAAGATCATGCAATTATATCTAAAAATTACTGGTATACTTATTGGCGCTCTTGTTCCTCGGAACAGAGTGCTTATCAATTTGCCCAAATTACTGTAATTTTCGAATTTTTTGATGAAAATGTTCTCAAACGATTTGGTTCGACCCACTGATCAAGAATCCGTGGTCAAAATCAATGCTGTCCGGCCGTCCGTAGACACCATAACTCTCCAACGGAATGAGCTAGACAGTTTAATATTTGGAGTAGTTTTGGGAGATAAATATCTCAGGTCAGTTCGTTATAGGTTGATGGTTTCAGAGTAAAGAAAAAAAAATTTTGTTTACACAAATTTCAAATTAATTTTTTTTAAGATGCAGTTTCATCATAAAAATCCACTGATATCATTTTCAACTCTCACAAGATTATACTTTCGGATATATGATTTTTCAAAATTTCAATAGTAAATAGTAGATACTTCTATGTTTTCATCAGAATGCTACAATTATTCTATCTATGAATTATTATATGATCTGTGTTCATACTCTTACATGTCATCTTATTTTCTTATGAGAGACATTTCAAATTGAATGCAGCTATCGTAGAATTATGTGGATTATAATATGATATTACACTTTTTGGTGATATTATGCCCGTGGCTAATCCATATGATGAAGGAAATATATACTTTTAATATTTTATATTTACTTGGTAAGTTTCAATTGATATAATATAATTTTCAGATGAATTTGAGGAATGCATTTCTCGGATAAGTTCGTGGTTTCAGATTTATAATTTTTGGCACTCTTGTTTTCTTTTTAAATGACAATTTTTTGAATTCAATTTCTTTTGTCGAAGATTGAGCAAGAGCGCCAAAGGTCTTGCCGCAGGGCTTTCCCACTTTTTTTCCAAAGAATTGCCATTTCTCAGAAAAATAGACTCTAAAAGTTGAAATCGTCGTGTTGTGTTTTCCCTAATATGCGGACGATTCCACGCCACCTTTCAGAAAGTCTAGTTGGAAGGTTTTTTAATTCTGACATATATATTCTACCGGAATTGAAATTTTTTAAATATATAGTAATATACGGAATTGAGGATACGATATTCACTAAATTCCGCGGAAATTAGAACGTCTCCATTCTGCAAGTAATTACCGAGTTTTATTGTATCGGATTTGTTTATTTTCAGTTATGGAGGAAATAACAAAGATTCAGATGTGTATAACTCCAGAACCATTTAGCAGATTATGCCTATTAACGAACTCAAATGTTGCGTTCAAATACGCAACCTACCCTGAATAATGCAAGTCGCTCTTTTCGTTCTCAAGTTATCGTGAGATACTTAATATTTTTTCAAAATTTTTTAAAAATTTTCTAGAAATTCGGTCATCACAAAATTTCAAATACGTCTTTATGCCGGTATTTGACAAGTTGTTACCAAGCTTCAATTCGATCGGACTGTATTTTTTTTAGTTAACGAGTAAATAATATTCCAGTGGGTGTCACTCCGAAACCATTGGGGATTACCTATGCCCAATAACCAACCACTCAGGTGCGCAACCAACCTTGAAAATTGCAAGTCACTATCACTTTCCTTTCGAAAGTTATCGTGGCAACGGTCACCCATCCAGCTACTGAACCCATGCAAGGCTGCTCGCATATCCACCAATTCAATATCCACGTGCTCAAATTTGGAACTTGACTGTCAAGTTAGGTTTTGGGGGCTCTCGCAAAATGTCAGTGATATCGGAGGAATAGTTTCTGATATATAGAATTTTTTCAATGATTCTCAATGACTTTTTCAAAATTTTCTAGTGTTATTATCCTCACGAAATTTCACAAAAATTTGCACGTCGATATTCTACAACTAACTACTGTCTTTGAATTGGATCGTATATTTTGAGTAATTGAGTATATAATAATAACATTTCAGATAGGTGGATTTAGATAAATGACGTAGTTAATATCTGTAAACGACGATGTAAAACCACCGTGGGGTCATAGAATATATAAGCTATATGTGTTCATTCTGCAGTTTTGTTGAGGCCAAACATAGACTGGATTTATATCGGTGCATTCCTGACATTTCGTTCGAAGTAAGAGTGGGTACAGTTTATTTTTCGTCGTCTTCATGAACATTACACCTAAGACTTGAACCAACATCTTCATACGCATATTCTTGTTCATTCACACCAAAAATTATATTGTCCTTTGCTTCAATCCGTAGCGAGGGAGAAACCGCTGAAAAATCTTTGTACACCAGAATTCCAATTCAAGCGGAATTCCATTGGAATTCTATAGGAATTCTTCAGGAATTCAATAGAAATTCTATTGGAATTATATTGGAATTTCATTGGAATTCTTTTGGAATCTAAGGAAAACAACAGGAATTCCACAAAACCCATTACTTTAGACTGACTGATGAATATTTGACTCAATTAATTTCGAAAGTATGGAATAACTAAAAATATTTTCTGCCTCTTTTCGAGAATTCACATTGAATGTCCTTGAAATTTTACGTGTAGGTGTTAAATGAGATCTTCAAACGCAAAAAAAATCCAATAGTAAATTCCATGTTATTTTCCTCCTTTCTTAGGCAATGCTTGTTTAATATCTTGATATTTGGTATATAATTAGGCAACGGGTATTAAATGAAAAAAATTGGTTCAAGCCCTGTGGACAGGAGCTATTGGACGCATGTTCATCTTCCTTGTGGCCCGTACTGACCAGTAAAGAAAAAAAGCAGTATCATGTTGAATACCTTAATATTATTCTGGAACACAAATTTTCCATTACAATAATCTTCATCTAGCTTCTATTTAGTATCAATTCCTGTAGAACGTGATCATAATAAGTGTTTTCCATATAATAAAATGTGTTTGAACTTGGTATGTAGGAAATCTGACATCAATTATTGGAATTAATTGATTTGACAAACAGCCGTCAAATGAGGTAAATAGATTTTTGTGACGATTTTCTGTGACCATAAAAAAAATTAAGCATTTCATTATTGCATTTCTTGAAATAGGTACCTTTTCAAGTCGATCAACATCGTCCTTCTTTCGACGTCTAAACTATGACTTGATTCTTTATGTTTATGTCTTTGAATTTGTTTTCGGTGGAATTCAAAGAGTTCATAGAATAATCGATGAAAATACTGAGAGAGACCCAGGAAATTTGACACATTTTGTCTTATATCTCCAGAAATTGAAATCGTATAGAGCCAAAATTTTGCACAATGTTGCAAAATACTACAATTGACGTTAGTACAAGTTTTTGTTGCAATCTGATGAATAGTTCACGAAAAAAAAATTTTTTTTTCGAAAAAATTAAAAGAAATATTTTTTTAAAAATTACCAACATTTTGATCATAACAGAATTTTGCCAAAAGTTGCGCGTTTATATCCTCGAACTGACTACCAAGTTTCGATTCAACATCTTCTTTAGTTCCTGAAATATCAGGGAAATAACCTCAAAATTTTAAATGTCTATAACTCCTAAACCGTCCGGCCGATTTTGCCCGTTAACGAACTTAACCGTCGCATTTTGATCAGAAACCTACCCTAAAAGTTTGAAGTCGATAGGACCTTCGGTGCTCCTGTTATCGTGCCTACGGCCGGCCGGCCGGCCGGCCATACGGCACCCAAAAATCTGACACCGGATTCGTAATCAGGGAGTCCGAATTAGTCTATTAGCCAATTTTCAGCTCGAAATTCGAAAATTACAGACATTTGGACGAAATGATAGGACGATGTTCCCCTAGAACATACGCCCAAAAAATACGAAGAAGCACTGACATGAATATAGTCTGCTTCAGCGCAAATTCTATACTCTGAACAATGTGAGGCAGAAAAAAATCAAAAATAATTCTAGCAGTCTTTTAAATCACAGCACTTGGTATCTGATAGATAAAAGTAAAAATAGTATGCATAAGAAAACTATACCGCTATCAACTCGGCTATCAATAATATAATTCAACTTTGATATAACAATGTCTGAAAACGAAGTGTATTATAAGTCTTAACTTTGTCAAATACAACGAACGTTGTTCTTATATTGTCAAGCGTATCACTTTCCACCACCAAGTATGGCTGAACAGTTTGCTTATGTACATAGGCTCTTTCAATACAAGCATCCACTCTCGTCTAGATGTCTCCAGAATTCTGATATACAAGGGAAAATGGTAAAAAACATAGCATATTAGGTAAATCATATGTATTATATAGATACCACGGATGGACTTAACTATAGGTGCACGAAAAAATTTTTATTTTCGTTTTTTCGAAAAAAAAAATAAAATCTTAATAATTTCTTTTACTTGTTATATACATATAATACGTATAAATATCCGATTCTTTTCCGGTTTTTTTCAAAACAATATAACAAGCAAAAGAAATTATGAGAAATAATTCAATAAAAATGTTCACAAGTAAAGTTATGTTAATCCACTTTATAGATACAGAGTTGAATAGTTTTAGACCAAACAGATTGGGTAGCCCACTGTATACATGAATTTTAAGAGAAAGGTTATAACAGAAAATTCTTGGACTCACCTGGACATGCAAATGATTCCCCCAATACTTACTAGAATTGAGAATTTCCAATGTTCTTCCCCTTGGTGGAAGCATATAATTCAGCAAGGTAAGTTGTAGAGGAAGCTTCCCATCTAAAAAGAAATCACGGGTTGATTTAACATTGTATATTAGGTTGAAGGTCAAATATTTTGTACTTTCTCTCATCGGTTTTTTCGAATAACTGCATGTACAAATTTTGGGCGATATTGTCCTTGTCTTCGTCAATCTTATATTTTAGAACTGTGATGAAAAATGATTCCCATTCAAGGTGGAAGGCTATCTGGGATTGTCGGTACATTTTTTCAAAATCCTAGTTGATCTGAAAAAAATTTGAAATAGTAAACTGATGATAAAATAATGTGGCATTCAATTTATATAGATAAATTACTGTTTGTATGACTCACTAAAACATATGCTCAAAGGTCATTTAGTATGGGCCAAGCTTGATAAAATTCATTTAAATTTTACATCTATGACAAAAAGTATGCCAGCAAAAACACTATAGACTTACCTTTAAACACTTGAATCACAGATTCAGTACAACCCCAATCTTTTAGTAGGTACTTCACTAATATCCTTCTCCGAAGTGTTCTCCTGCATAATGCCGTGATATACTTATGAGTATTACTTATGAGAACGATATACGAGAGCAAACTCAGAAAACAGAAACACACGTGCTGGAAGACGGAAAGAGAATAAAAACCATAAAAACTTTTATAAAGATTGTCCTGATCTGCACCCTGCACCTCTCCGTTCCTCCCGTTTCAGATTGGTTGTAATGCAAAGCAAAATACTCAGTTTGAATCTAAACAGGACGACTGGATATCAGATCAAGTAAATTAGAAAACTTGAAGATTATTTTGAGCTTCCACTTAAACAAAAATCATTAGAATGAACATTCCATATTGCACAATATAATAAATATCATATGTTTTATTCAAGTTGGCGAATTTTGTTTTTATGATGCATGAAATGAAGTAGTCTTAATATTGAAATATGGTATATTTGAATCGAATTTGCGGAAAACTCAGTTTGAGTATAGGAGTATCCTCAGTATAAGGTGCTGTAGTCTCATTCGAAGTATACTGGATATTCACACTGAAAAGCCTATACATTCTGAAATGAAGATTACATTATTTAAACAAAATGGTTTTTTAAGTTTGAATGAGAAATTTTTTCACAATCATCAAATCAAAATCAACATTTAAGCATTTGAAAGTTTTCAATTTGAAATATTTTTCATCAAATGAGTATAAAAACTCTCAGAACAAGTAAAAAGAAATAAGAATATTGGAATATTTTGTCTGAGAATTTACTTTTTTCTGTGAAGGAATTCTTTATAATTCAATAGGAATTCTGCGGAATTCAATAGTAAATCTACAGAATTCAATAGGAATTCTGCGAATTTCCATGGAATTCAATAGGAATTCCACGGAATTCAATAGGAATTACAGGATTTCAATAGGAATTCCCGGAATTCAATAGTAATTCTACTTTCTTGTACACCAGAATTCCTAGCGGTTTACCCCTCGATCCGTAGTCAATTCTTCATCGGCCAAAAGTACAAGCTAAAGTTACATTCCTTCAGAATGAGTCTATTACTACGTTTACATGCATCCTCTAGAACCGCTTTAGGTCAATGCGTATTCCGTAATGCGCATTTTATCAAATTGAATACTCAAATGCGAATTAGGAAATGCGATTTGAATAGGTGGATTGAGTTTTTCCAAATCGATATAATGTGCATGTATACACCAAATACGCATTGAGAGTAGATTCAAGAGAAACAAATTTCAGAAGCACCAACACCAAATTTATTAGTTTGTTTCTGTTTTGAGGTAACATTAATCGATATTCCTAAGCTGGAAGATCAAAATAAATCTCTCGAGATAATAATGATATCATATATTGTTCGAAGTAACTTTTTCTATTATTTTTAATCGTTTTCTTCTAATTTTATGGATTAAATTTTCACGATTTGCTCTTTCAATCGTTGAAACCACCCAGAATAGGTTAATTCCTTGCGAAATTATGGCGTTCTTCATCATTTTTAGAGATTTTCAGAATAATTTTCTTTTCTTAATTTCTATTTTTAATTTTTTTCAATCTTCCCATGATGGCTACGCGAGCGTATAATAAAGCCGAATTACAGAAAAATAGTTTCAGATTGGGCATATAAACTCTCAAACCATATTTCATCTAATTCGCCTCAAAACATGCGCATTGGTTCAATACGGATCGAGAAGATGCATGTGTTTACATGCGTCTTATTATTATTATGGATCAAGTGAAGTTACAGATTCTACATTAAATCCTCCGTGAAACAGTAAGTTATATAAGCAATATTTGCAAATATTTTTTTGTTCAATTAGGGTACCTATAGTATAATATACTATTTTTCTTATTGAATTTAGTTATTTGTAGTTCTCACTCTTCAGAAGTAATACATATTCGTGAATCGTCGACAGTCCGTAATGAAAGTGACATTTATATTATCTGAGTATATATCAAACAACATTACGGCACCCTCCTTCAGCACGCGTCGGACCCCCTGTTTCGTGCTCTAAAAAAACTGGATAAAAAATTCCGCAAGGGGCAACGGTCAAATCGATGAGTAAAAAATACAATGGACCATGTGAAGCCCCGATTAGCCGAGGGATCAAAATATTTTTTGTCGAAAAATGCAAATAGTAATCTTTTTTGTGTTGTAGGTATACTTAAGCAATTTCATTCCGTGTTTTTGTCATACTTTCAGTATTAAAAATAATGATTTAGTGACACGCTTCTTTCAGAGTGATGATAGCAAAGACTGAGGAATGCTCTTGGAAACGCTCTTCTAACATCCATATGTGTTTGTTTGTTATCTTTTCACGCTTACATCACTCAACTGATCATCTTGAAAATTTGTGCATATTGGTAGTTAGTAGGAGTGAAAAAAATATAGGATACGTTTTTACCTAACCGAAAAGCCTGTGAAGAAGTAGGAAAGGGGTGAATATTCGAAACTACAATAAATTTGGAATGAATTTAAATTCCACGGATATTAAAGTTAATAGTTTCTATTTCGATTATGTCCAATTCTTACCATATGAATGTGCTTAACTCCCCTAATATTCGTATAATTTTGGCGCTCTTGTACATCGGCACAGAGGGCTTATTAATTTGCCCAAATGTCTTTAATTGCAGGTCCCTATATTTTTCTTGATCAGGATCAAGGGGTTTAGTTTTGTACAAAATGCTCTTCACATATCTCCATAAAAAGAAATCTAATGATCTAATGAATTTTTGCTTATTCTCCGCAAATTATAATCGATTCGGAATGGCAATCATGTAGATAATTTTTAAGAAAATGCTAGCAAAAATTGAGCAATTAATTGAAAAAAAAGGGGGTTTGGATTTTCACTAATATCTCCAAAACCAGTTGACACAATTCAAATTCGAAAAAGGATTCAAAAAGAAGAAGAAAATATCATAGAATGAGTCCCCCAGAACTGTTGGACAAATATTTATAATTTTCCCAGCGGGTTGAAAATACGCCTGAAAACCGGTACTCCCGCTTGCGCAAGCCTTGCTCCCTCCGGACCTTTAATCAATAAATATTATTCAAAGCTATTAAATATGAAAATAAAAAATTAAACAAATTTAGGTGCCTGTAGGATAGATCTATTAACAATTAACAAAAAAATTATTGATCTGAGAATTTTTCCCTTTCGTGGAGCTATTTTGCAAAAGTCTTGAATTAGATTCCCGTTGGAAAAATTAAAAGATTGTTAATTTTCGTTTTTTTATTAACATTTACTTAAGTGAAAAATTATTAATCTTCTTTAAACACTGAAAAAATCTTTTTTGTTATAATATTACTATTGATCCGTTTCCTTATGATCAGAGGCTACTTGAGAATTATTTTATTAATTTCTATCTCTTATTGTTCAAATAATTGTTATAAACAAATGCGTTGTTTATGATATGATTAAAATTTTTTTTTATAAAAAAATCTTGGATGATAATTATGATTTAAAAAAAACCGTTTCTCAAAAAAAATATTTCATTGCTTGAAAACTCATTCGTTGAATAAAAATTTTGTTTACCACTTGTTATGAAAATTAAGGAACCAGTTTTTTTTGAATCATTATTTATCTTGGTCTTTGTTATTGAAAAAAAAAATCGATTATTATTTAAATTTTCAATGTTTATTTAATAAACAAATGAATTATCTCTTTATATTTTTTTTCTTTTTCTATTCAAAGAAATCAATACGATCATGTATTATTGCAAAAAAAATTATTCATATTTTTTATTGAACCTTCAATTTTCTGTCATCTTTCCTTTTACCACTCTCACCTTGTTTTTTTTGTTTAATTCTATTGTAACTTTTTAACTAATGGAGATGCAAGAAACAAAATTCATAATTATTTATTCTTTATTAATTAAGCAACAAATTGAGTCTAAATTTGTAGCTCTCACTCAATAATTTATTTGATTTATACCGCTTGTTTAGAAATAATCTTTGAGAAAAAACTTTTATCTACTTTTAGGTCTAAATATCTTATAAACTGATACAACTATGACCACACAACCTATGTAACTTTTTATCTTACGTATATTTATCGAAACTTTTTCTCAAAGATCATTTTTATAAATAAATAAGAATATAATAAATAAGTCTTGAATGTTATCCTTGAATCTCCATTAGTTGAAAAGTCATAATAGAATTAAACATAAAAAACCAGGTGAGAGTAGTCAAATGAAAGAGAACAGAAAATTGAAGGTTCAATAAAAATATGAATGAATATGTTTGTTTTAAATAATACATGGTTGTTTTTGTTTTTTAAATAGAAAAAGACAAAAATACAAAGAGATAATTAATTTTTGTATAAAAAATTGTATATTAAATAAACAATGAAAATTTTATAATAATCGAATATCTAAGACCAAGATAAAAAAATGATTGAAAAAAAATGGTTCCTCAATTTTTTTGACCATTAAAAATTTTTTGTAAGAAACGGTTTTTTTTAAATCATTAAAGATCATATAATATTTTTACTAAAAACGGCCATAACTCCGAAACCGCTTGGTGGATTTGACCCGTTGCCGAACTTGTCCGAGATATTTACGCTCCAAACCTACCCTGAAAATTTCAATCCTCTAAATCCTTTCGTTCGAGAGTTATCGTGTTAACGGCCGGACGGCCGGACAGAATCGATTCCGACCACGGATTCTTGAACCAAATCGTTTAATACCATTTTCAGCCAAAAATTCTAAAATTACAGACATTTGGGAAAATTGATAAGCACTATGTTCCGAGGAACAAGAGCACCAAAAGGTGAGTATTTGATGGTGCCTTAATTGAAACATAACCACATGTTTTTCAAATTTTAAATATTAATATCTCGATAATTATTGACCCAAATGAAGATACATATGCAGAAAAAATAGGGGCTTACCATTAAAAAAAATTGATGACGTCACTGATTGGTAACGGGAAATGGTAGAACAATAAGAATTACGGAAAAAGTTCCTTAAAATGAATTAATTTGACCTATCATACCATTTTTCGCTCTTCCTGAAAGGGGAGAAAACAAAAATATATGATTCATTTTGAAGGATGAATATTTGAATCCAATACCCTACAAGAAATAGCATAAGTTCAGAATTGGCATGGAGCAGAATAGGGATCACGCTCTGCCGAGTCGCGGACCTGAATTCGCAAATTCGCGATTCATTCGTTATCCCCCCACTACACACACGACGTGCAGCCAGCCAGTAGAGTGGCCTCTTTACCATGTGGTGCCCCCATCATAAAATTTGTCATGTAAAAAACGAATAAAATAGGTATCTCGCCATCTTGTCGCACAATATATCGATTGCTGGGAATGTATCGGATAAGATTGAGAATTAATGCATCATTACTTATTTCTGTTATTTTGTTTAAAATCATGTCATTTGTGAAAATTATCACAGAAAATTAAGGTACAAAATTATTTGATAATATGTATCTGCCTACCTACCGAAGATGTATTCCGACGTGATGTAATTAGTTTTCATATTTGATTTATATTACATCATAAAGTGATTATCTCACATCGAATATTATAGTATAGTTTTATCAAGTGTTGTTAATAGTTTTGTATGATGATTAGGTGAGTATATAAGATTACAAAATGATGCGTCTATGACCTATAAAGATCATATAACATTTGAAGTTCTTTACTATGAGATCTCGTATGAAGTATGAGTATTTGAACAATTCCAAATAATGAATTTTGGAATCTTGATCTCAGAAAATTTGCCTCCCTGATATGAATCAGTCCATCTGCCGTCAGCTCCTTATATATATATATTCACATCTTGGATTTAAATACTATAACTAGGTATATTCAATCAAAATGGACATACAGAGTGGTCCAATGAAAAATACACCACGGCTTTAAAATGAAAATACGGAAATTCGCTCGGACCCGTCAGTTTCTGACACGAGGGTGAACAACTTTTCTTCTCTTTGCATCTCTGTTACTGCAACCCCCTAACGCTTCAATTGCCATCGATAATGAAATGACAGTTAAACTAGTGAAAGAGTAGGTACTTACTTTTGTGATTAGTTTGTTAAATGCTGGAAATGGGCACCATTCACTTCCACGCAGTAATATAAGTTTTGCTGAAAACGTTCACGTGCATTACTCAAGATTTCTGGTGTTATTTGACGGCATTCATTAACGACCCGAGTTCGCAAACAATCCAGTGACTCAGGCTGGGTAGCGCAAATCTTGGATTTCAGGTGACCCTATATAGACAAAAGTCCAGTGGAGCCAGATTAGGTAATCTGCGTGGTCGATTAGGTAATCTGCGTGGTCACTCAATATGTCCACTTCTTCCAATCCAGGTGTGAGAAAAATTTTCATCTGAGTAGGTACTGACGCACCGGTTGAACGAAATGAGGTGGTGCGCCATCTTGTTGAAAATGATCATTCGATGGTCTTCTGCATTCTCCAATATCTACTTGCACGAGGGCTGGATAAATATCGTTCTCCAATATATCTGAGTAAATTTGACAAGTGAGATTACCGGGTATAAAAAAGAGCCAATTATGTGATTTCCATAAATACCCGCCCGAACATTTAATTTTTGGGCACGCTGAGTATGCACATCACGAAATAATCTTCGATTTTCATCTGACCAATACCGACAGTTATGCCGGTTTACAATGCCGTTAAAGTAAAATGAACACTCGCCCGAAAAACAGATATCGAACAAGTAGTTTTGAATACCGTTAATCATTTCACTGACCACTTCACAGAACGGGAGTAGGCGACCGGGATTCAGTTCCTGATTCAATCGTATCTTATAAGGATGGTATTTATGTTGTTTCAGAATTCTCATAATTGTTGTGCGTGAAACACCAGATACATCGGACAATTTCCTTGTACTCAAGGTCGGATCCATTGCTGCATGACCTAAGACAGCCACGTCACTCGCTTCGTCCCTTACATGCACCTTCTTTTTGTTTTTGACTGAACCAGTAAATGGTCAATGTCAAACTTGGCATCCATTAGTTGCACAACATAATCAGCGGATACATGTTTTTCAGGATGTCGCTCGTTAAATAAAACCGTTGTTGTTCGCGCAGAGTCGTTTTTGCGCGTATGTTCTGGAGAACATCGCGTTATAGTTTTGCACAAATGTCTGTAACTTTCGAATTTTTTGACGAAAATGGTCTCAAACGATTAAGTTCGACTCCCCAATGAAGAATTCGAGGTCAAATTTGATTCTGTCCGTCCGGCCGTTGCCACGATAGGTTGAGAACAAAAAGAGCTAGCGACTTGAAATTTTCAGGATAGGTGGCGCATCCCAATACGACGGAAAAGTTCGTTAATGGGCATAATCGGCCCAGTGGTTTCCTAGTAATAATTTTGTTTTCAACCAATATAAATCCGATCGAATTGAAACTTGGTGGGTAGTTGTAGAATATGAACCTAAGCACGTTTTGAAATTTTGTGCGAATCGTATGGCTAGAAAATTTTAAAAAAATTATTAAAAAATATTTTTGTTGTCACGATAACTTGAGAACGGAATGAGATAGCGGCTTGAAATTTTCAGGTTAGGATGTGCACCGGAACGCGACATTTCAGTTCATTTCAGCCAAACGGTTCTAGAGTTATAGCCATCTGAAATTACCTGAAATTTGGTGGTTTTTTGTTCCTCATTAACTCAAAAAATACTCAACCGAATGAATTCAAACATGGTTATTAGTTGTAGAATGCCAACGCGAAAATGTTTGCAAAATTTGGTGAGGATAGCATTTGTAGAAAATTTTTAATAAATCATTGAAAATAAAAAAAAAATTCTATATATCAGTAACTATTCGTTTGAAATTGCTGAAATTTTGCAAGAGCCTTCATAACCTAACTCTACTGCCAAATTTCAAGTTTTAATACGATCGGTTAAATATTGTTGGAGATTCGAGCATTCTTGTGCGAGTTCAGTAGATGGGTGACAGTTGCCTCGATAACTTTCGAACGAAAGGAGTTAGGGACTTGCAATTTTCAGGGTAGGTTGCGTATCCGAAAAGGAAAATTGATTTCGTTTTTGGGCATAATCGCTCCAACGGTTTCCGAGTTATACCCCCCTGGAATATTATTTCCTCGTTAACTTAAAAAATATAGACTCGATCGAATTGAAGCTTACCAATTAGTTGTAGAATATCGACTTGAAGACGTGTGTAGAATTTTGTGAGAACCGCATCGCTAGAAAATTAAAAAATATATTTTTTATGTCGCGATAACCTGAGAAAGGAAAGAGATAGCGATTTGAAATTTTCAGGTTAGGTTGTGCTTCTGAATGCGACATTTGAGCTATTAGTTGTAGAATGCCAACGCGAAAATTCTTGCAGAATTTCGTGAGGATGGTATAACTAGAAAATTAAAAAAAAAATTAGAAATAATTGAAAACAATTCTATATATCATAAACTATTCGTCCGGCATGGCTGAAATTTTGGAAGAGCCTTCAGAACCTAACTCTACTGCAGAAGTCCAAGTTTGAACACGATCGGATCTATATTTTTGGAGAAAGGAGCAGACTTTTGTGGGTTCGGTAGCGAAGCAGTAGCGGTAGCGGATGCGAATCGTCGTATGATATGTTGTCTATGGTCATATTTTTGCGAGAACCTTCAAAAATAAAAATATGTATGTCATGATGAGATATTTTTGCGCGAATGTTATGGGAAAATCGTGTTATTTCATCACAAATCTATGGGAGATGATAGCCCTACAATATTGGTCAGACCTGGTTTTGAAAGAGATCCTCCTTAGGAGGAGGCAACTAAATATTGAAGGGATTTCTATGCACAAGAGTGAATATCTTTGAGAAATAGAGAAGGCGATTCTTCTTCAAGAGATCCATGTGCCTTCAGAGGAGTATATTTGCGAGAGGGGACTTTTGAAAGGTTATGTATTATTTTTAATATGATATCGCTGAAATTTTGCTGAAGGCTTCTGATCTTGTAAGGTGAGAGGCTCATTTGTGGATATTAAATCTCGTGATGGGTAGAGAGGAATTTTAGGTCTGTTTTTCTATCACTAATTAGAATATATCTTTATGTTTCACCTCATCACCTTTAGATCTATCAATGGACATTTATTGGTTAAGAATAAGTAATTGAATATTACTGCAATTCAATTGAATTTCATTCAATGTTAGTAACTAAACTTATAATTTTCTTTACTTTGATTATTTAAATATGACATTAATTCCAGTAATATTTTTCAAGAATAATTATGTATTCTTCTCCTAAAGATGAATTGAAGGTAGACAATAATGTGTTAATTTTTTCATGATTGCTTTCTATCCTGATTTCACGAAAAAAAAATTGGTTCAAGCACTGACGTGAAGTCAGGAGCTTTTGCGCGTATGTTCTATTGTCCATTCTCCTGTATTGAACACTCTTAATCGAATTTACCATGGTGAATTCTATTGTCTCTTCTCCTGTATTAGACACTCTTAATCGAATTTACCATGGTGAATTCGATTAAGAGTGTCCAATACAGGAGAATAGACAATATAATTCACCATGGTAAATTCGATTAAAAGTGTCCAATACAGGAGAATGGACAATAGAACATACGCGCAAAAGCTCCTGACTTCACGTCAGTGCTTGCTAATTCTACTACAGATTTTCAATCGCTTTGTCACTGCACTTGTAACGTTCTAAGAAATTCACGATAGACTAAGGTAAATCAAAAACATGGTCTGTCTAATTTTTTGGACAAGAAATTAATACTTTTTTGGACGACTAAGGTGTATTCATTACCAACTTTTAATGCTCTGACATCTAAACCATGTTATAACTAGCCCTGAAGAAGGTATTAGAATAAAACCGAAACTAGTCGGCATTGTTTCAAGAAGTGGTTTAATGACCTTGCATCCTGTAAACGATCTTCCATCATTGATAGCAAAGCTCTCAATTCAACAATTATTATCATACCCTTAGTCATTCACCGATTAGTGAGAATAATAAGTTGTTAATGAGGGTTAGAGCATTATTGAGTAAAATATCTTTTCTCTTATACATTCCGATCCCTCCAAGTGTTCCTTAGTACAATTAATTGGAATTTTTCAACAATTTAACGGAATTTTCTGAAATTCAGTGGCTAGTTGTTAAAACGTGATTTGCAGCAGCAGATTTATCGATGTTGTTGTTTCGAATGCTCTTTATACCGTGTTAGAATATTTCTGGTTGTTTGTCCGACGTAGCACTTATTACAATCTAAACATTTAATTTCATTAGATACCCGATTATAGCATGTCCAGACTTTCATCGAATGTGTTTCCTAGAGGTTGTTTAATTCTTGGAAGTTTTGAAAGCCAGATTTATATTAACCTTTTTAACAATATTCTGGAGTTTGTGGTTTGTTTCCGGATGGACCGTGAAAGCGTGGAAACCTTTTATCGTTTTCGAGAAAATAATATTCCAGATGGTTATAACTCCGAAACCGTTGGGCCAATTAGGCCCAAAAACAAACTTAACTCTCACATTCGGATGCGTAACCTACCCTGAAATCGCCAGTAAAAACCAAACTGGAATATTGGCTAAGTTTTAATTGATATAATAAAATTATTTTCATCGTAGATTGGAGGAATGAATATCTCGGATAAGTTCATTATTGGGTATTGGGGTGCTAAATACATATTATTGGTACAAATAAAATAAAAAATTTTGAAAGTAAATGTAAATATTGGTGAGATTAATTGGAAGTAACCTTAAATTTAGTCATATGATATGATCGAGGACTGAAATGTAAGTTGCCTGATATGATTTCAAAGTTTTCGAAAGCCACTCTAAAATAGTAGAAAATGGTTGATATTACTGTTTTCTATATAGCCTTATTTGCATTCTAGGTAAAAATACATTAATGAATTTTTTAATTTTTATCGTATTTCTGATCGAAATAAATGAGCAAATAACTTGGGAAAATACAGTGAAGAATTTTATAATGTATAATTCAATTCACAGGTTTATATATTTATTTAAGACAAAAAGGAATTCCAACAGGTAAAAGACAATACAGCATGCACAATTTGTTTATATTTAACATACAAAAATAAAATGAAATACAAACTTCAATAACCTAAGAATAAAACATAACATGATATACGTTGAATTCAACTATATAGTTGAATTCAACGACTTTGAAAATCCTAGTGAAATGTATTGTGAATCATTTTATCAAAAATAAAAAAAAAGAAAATTTTGTTGGCAGTATTCACGAAATATTTCCAATTCTTCTTTGTAACCTAGATAAAGGTTGTTTTTCGAATTTTGCTCCATTATTCTTGGGGTATATCAAGCGAAACACTTTGGATATTTCGAATTATGTACCTAGAGGGCGTGAATTTTTATTATTTAAAGTAACTTTTACTATTCAAGTTCTTAAAAATTTCCCTTTCAAGTTAAAAATTATTGCAGAAAATGTCTGCGCGAATATGTGGAGCACACGCTTCAGTTAAGTTTTTTGACCTTCTCAATTATGCAAACGGATTTTCAAAATTTCGATATACAGGGTGTTGTTTGAAAGATACATCCGTTTCATAATTTTTTGTTAACCCAGACTGGATTTCCTTGTAGTTTATAAGTGATTCATGCTACCTTTAAATGAGAAACATGCCTGTCAAATATAAAAAAAAATATACAGGATGGTTCACTTGTTTTCACCCCAGGAAAAAATGAGCAATTCATAAAACACCCTGTATCTCGGTTATAAAGAAAGTCTGAGCAAATAAATATGGTATATGTATAACCATGTTGGTGCCCTCTATTTGCCTTTTACGTATTTCCGTTTCCCAATGAAACGCCCTGTATAAACCCCTATATGCATCGGAATTATACATAATTCCGACTTTAAACTCGGAATTATCCCTAATTCCGAACTCGGAATTAGCTATATTATTACGACTTTGAACTAGAAATTATACCTAATTCCGACTTTATTCTTCTTCCTCTTTCAATAGGTCCAGGTCCTGTTCAATCGTCTACATTTAGCCCTCTTCTGGGATCTTCCCGAGATACTGAGTTCCAACTCTAATACCACCTTTTTGGTGGTCTTCCTACAGATCTGCGTGTTCGGCTTCTTAGTCTTAGCCCACTTTGCCCATCGGTCATCTGGCGTCCTTTCTACATGGTCCCTCCAAAATCTTCTCCCTGTCCTGACCCACCTCGCCACATTCTGTTCTCCCAATTCTTCTCGGAATTAGGTATAATTCCGACTTTGAACTCGAAGTAAGGCTAATTCCGACTTTTAAATCAGAATTAGATATAATCCGACTTTGAACTCGGAATTAAGGCTAATTCAGACCTCAACCTCGGAATTATACGTAATTCCGAGTTCAAAGTCGTAATTATACATAAAAATATTCCTGTGTTATTCCGACTTTGAACTCGGAATTTAGACTAATTCCGGCTTCAAACTGGGAATTATACAGAAAAATATTTCTCTCTTAAAATTGGCCATTCTAAGCCTTCTTATCAGGGGTTATACAAATTGATGAATTAGTACGAAAATTCTGGTCTACGTCGAAGAGTATTAGGTATATGATGTTATTGATGAGGGATGAGAGTGTATACTGTAAGGGTCATTTGCAGATACAATATGAGTTCAAAGAGAAATATGATCGAGAAAATTTTATGTGACCACATCGATTCCGGGAACTCATATTTAAGTTCAAACATAAGCCTCTTTCGGGTCATTATCACTTCAGTTACAGTAGCCTGCTCGTCTTAATTTCGAAGGTTGTTGAGAATAGAAGAGTTAAAGTATATCGAAATTTCTTCTGTAATCTCAGCTGACAATGAAACCCATATGACGCCATTTATAATAAGTTGTTTCGATCCTTAAATATTAATCCCCGCCTCTGTTCCTCCATCGTGTTCGATGGGGTTGAACAACAGCCCATTTACATGCTACATATTCCAATTGGTCACGTGTTGGTTCAACGTGAGTGCGTCATGATAACCCTCTCACTATAATATATATGTAATACTGTTGATACTCACGGACCGACAAGGTTGAACAAATAGAGTTGGGGAATTAAAAAAAAACTTTGAATCTCGGACGTGGGTTCAGGAACTTTAGCGCGCTCGTAATGATCAATAAATTTCACTGATGTGACACAACGAAGTTCAGAGCAATCCCAAAAGTTCCTCTAGAACTGAGAAATCAAAATGGTATTCCAATCTCAGAATTGAGTACAGAATATGCAGTAAAGGTGGATTCAGCTCCTGCGGGGAGGAAGAGAACACTCCGCAACCCCTGGAAACATAATGCCACGCCATTTGAAACCAACGTAAGGAGTGCTTGGGCCATGAATTCATAAAGAATCAAGACATACATTACTTGAAGTTGTCCGATCTACATCATAACTCTGGAACTCGACGGGGAGCTGTATAGTCTTGGACAAACTTGGTTAACTACAGAGAGGGCACAATAGATCACAGATAGCGGTGCACTCCCATAATTATAATAAGAATACCGTATACCATTGAACTTCATCGTTATGAAATAAAACCAAATCTCTAATGGACCAACGAACATTCAAAAAACCTCCCTTTTCACATTTAATTTATACCACATCTAGAAGGAAATTGAAATCGCGAAAAATTATCATATACATATTAAGCATAATAATACGTACATTTTCTAACAATTTTCTTCATATGTCTCTAGATCTCTCCATTAGAGCTTTTGTACTTTCGTTCAATCCTACGGTCATTTTGACCTTATATTCATACATTTTTCGGAAAAAATCGATTAAGCATAAAATGCTTAGCTGAAATCACGGAATATTACACTCAAACGTTATAAAATCGTGTTTCAACCATTTTTCCCAATTTTTCTTGTAACTTGAAAGTTTTAAATGGAATTCCTTCCCGTTTTCCCAAATCATAAATGAAGTGTCCATTCCCCCAACTTTGTGAAATGATAAATAACTCTGTGATTCCTCTAATTACCGCAAACATGTCATTTTTCTAGATCTGTCTCTGACACTTCTTGTTTTCAGCCGTTATAGATGTTTTTCTTGAAATTTACCACGGAATAAATTGAAACCAGACTGATTCTGCTGAAATTCCGCACAAACCTTGAAGCCTACATTTTACAATCGAGTGAAATTTCGGAAGAAGTAGATAGCAGTTCGAAAAGATATTTTCACAATAATTGCAAACTTACGAAGACGATCGAGCAGAAATCTCATTCTTCATTATTTAATTAATTTAATTATTGTCAAAATACAAAATTAATTTCCAATCGGGAATGGTAACAACACCTTAATGGCCTAGATGTTAGTGTGCTCGCCCTCTGAGCAGGATATCCGGGTTCGAATCCCCGCTAAGTCAGTTCACCATTTTATATATTTTATAATTGGAATTTAGTTGATATCCAATGCATTTTTTCACGTGTTAACGCTAGAAAGAAAGCGTAAATAGATGCATAAATTCTTATTCTATGTATCGAAAAACACCAAAATATTTCAATTTCACTTCTTAATGACAGTTTTCACGTCGATTAATATGTTTTCGATGATTTTAATCAACATTATGAACAACAGGCTGCAGCACCAACAATTACCAGGATATAGAGGACTTTTAAGGACGTTACCAAGAACAATATGTAAAGCGAAAATATGATAGGCGATTACATTTGGGGTTTAATACGATGATTTTCGCAAATGACACAATCGAATTATTTTTGAACGAAATTTTCATTGAATTTACATTGGTATTCTGTTATTAATCTTTATTCTGAAATAAAAATGAATTAGTTACCCAGTAATTATTTTTTTTTATTCTAAATCTCATAAAATTCTGTCATTCCGTTTAAATTATGGGAAAATTAATCTGGCTTCTACAAAAGCAAACTTTGATCGAATTAACTATTTGTCTCTTCATTATTGACGTATAAGAAATCAAAATTTAACTCCCAGAAGCCAGACTACCAACAAATTTTCTAAAATATTTTCAAAGCTTCCAAGAATAACGAAATCATTTTAACATTTATGTAACTGGTAACTGTGAAGTATGTGCAGTATGTTCGTTAAAAAGATTCTCTAAATATTAATGCATATTTACTGCAAGTAAATAACGATGAAGCAGGGTTGAAACTAATTATTTTCATAATCGAATAAACCCAAAAACTAACATTTGAATACAAAAAAGTGTACCAGCCCTACTCGGGACCTCACGGTTCCTAGTCCAACGCTCGACTAGTTAAGAGAGCTAGCGACTAGCTAGTTGTCCGTAATATTCGATTTTTTGCCTAAAATGGTCTCAAACGATTGGGTTCGACTCCCCGATGAAGAATTCGAGGTCAAATTTGATTCTGTCCGGCCGGCCTTTGCCACGATAAGGGTAGGTGGCGCATCCCGATGAGACGGACAAGTTCGTTAATGGGCATAATCGGCCCAATGGTTTCCGAGCAATAATTTTGTTTTCGACCAATACAAATCCGATCGAATTGAAACTTGGTGAATAGTTGTAGAATATAAACATATTGCACGTTTGTGAAATTTCGTGAGAATCATACTATTAGAAAATTTAAAACAAATTATTAAGAAGTATTTTTTTTGTCACGATAAACTGAGAATTGAAAGAGATCGGCCAAACTATTTTGGAGTTATACCCATCTGAAATTGTGTTATTTCCTCAATAACTCGAAAAATACAAAACCGATTTAATTCAAACATGGTTATTTGTTGTACAATGCCAACGCAAAATTCTTGCAAAATTTCGTGAGGATCGTATCACTAGAAAATTTTTAAGAAATCATTGAAAATTATTGAAAACGATTATATATATCAGTAACTATTCGTCCGACATCGCTGGAATTTTGCGAGAGCTAGGCTTCAGAATCTAACTCTTCTGCCAAGTTCCAAGTTTGAGCACGATCGGATACATAATGTTGGAGATTCGAGCAGCCTTGTGTGAGTTCAGTAGATGGATGGATGACCGTTGCCTCGATTAGTTTCGAAGGAAAGGAGATAAGGACTGCCAATTTTCAGGGTATGTTGCGTATCTGAATGGGAGAGTTAAGTTCGTTTACAGGCATAATCGGTCCAACTTTCTCGGAGTTATATCCACCTGGAATATTATTTCCTGCATTAATTTTAACCAAAGATTCCTCTCATCAAATGAAACACTTTTTTTTTCAATATTTTTCCAAATTCAGCTCAGGTAAAAAGAAACAGGCTGTTGAAATTTTGAAAAAAAAATCAGTTTTTATTTTGTAGCTTTGACATCCTTTTTTCGAATAAAATGAATGTTGGCGTAAAGTTTCCCATAACTATGATACATATTTTCCAAATATTAGTTATTTTCTACTTCTACTGGTTTTCTAGTTTTGGACTCGTGGATTCATAAAACTAAACGAAAATATTATAAAGAAAGCATATAAAGTTTTTCTTGAGCCTTTTCAAGAATATTCCATCGTTTTGGAACATTATATTATTCGTTATCATTTCTCCTTAAACGCACCGTTTTCGAGATATTCTTCATTGAATGTTTTAAAATGGAAAACTTCAGAAATTTCACTACTTTTATGGATCCGTCCCTGAGCGTTGGAATCCCGAATCAAGCTGTAAACCACGTTACCATGCCTTATTCTCGTCCGCCAACAATGTCATAGATAATTTATATGCGGGAGTGTATTAGCACATTGTGAAATCTTTAAACGCTTGTAACTTTTTACCTGAGCCGAATCTGGAAAAATGGTAAATGAAAAAAGTGTATCATTTGATGAGAGGAATCTTTGGTTAAAATTAATGCAGTGGTCAAAGACTCAGCCTGTATATATATACATTTTTGTGAAAGTTTTCTTGGGTATTGTAGCACGTTGTGTTTGACTAGTAAAACAATATTTACTTTTTCATTTTATATAATATCCAACATATGTTTCGGCCTTGATTGGCCTTTTTCAAGGATGTATAATATCAATCTATATATATATTGTTAACAATCCCGCATTTTTGCGGATCCGCGCGTTTGCGGGATTGAGATGTTGGTGCGAGATTGGATTCCCTATAGTTGAGACCATACTCGGGTTAAAATTCAAAATTTACAGACATTTAGGAAAAATGGATAGCGCCCTTGAACTCAGAACATTTATACAAACCACCTTACGAAAACAACGCGGAATGTGGAATTTGAATATGTTTCTGAAAATGTGGTACATAAATTGGTAGTTATTTTCTGGGTTTTCTCTCCCAAACTCTGAAAAATATCTATAAAATAAAAATGAATTATTTTGTGACTAATGTTGCCTTACAAATAACAACGAACAACATCAACGAAGATACAACTATATCGTAACGTTTCGGAGTCTATATCAGACTCCTTCTTCAGACGCTTATTGAAAATCGTTAGAATCATTTTGTTGATGGTTATTTTGTGAAATTCAAGAATTGTCACAGTATCCTTTAATGATTACATAAATTGGTATATGATCTTGGTATATGATGCGTATACAGGGTGAGTCTTTGACCACTGCATTAATTTTAATCAAAGATTCCTCTCATCAAATGAAACACTTTTTTCATTTACCATTTTTCCAGATTCGGCTCAGGTAAAAAGTTACAAGCGTTTAAAGATTTCCCAATGTGCTAATACACTCCCGCATATAAATTATCTATGACATTGTTGGCGGACGAGAATAAGGCATGGTAACGTGGTTTACAGCTTGATTCGGGATTCCAACGCTCAGGGACGGATCCATAAAAGTAGTGAAATTTCTGGAGATTTCCATTTTAAAACATTCAATGAAGAATATCTAGAAAACGGTGCATTTAAGGAGAAATAATGAAGAATAATATAATGTTTTAAAACGATGGAATATTCTTGAAATTACTCAAGAAAAACTTTATATGCTTTCTTTATGCTAATTTCGTTTAGTTTTATGAATCCACGAGTCCATAACTAGAAAACCAGTAGGAGTAGAAAATAACTAATATTTGGAAAATATGCATCATAGTTATAGGAAACTTTACGCCAACATTCATTTTATTCGAAAAAAGGATGTCAAAGCTACAAAATAAAAACTGATTTTTTTTCAAAATTTCAACAGCCTGTATCTTTTTACCTGAGCTGAATTTGGAAAAATGTTAAATGAAAAAAGTGTTTCATTTGATGAGAGGAATCTTTGGTTAAAATTAATGCAGTGGTCAAAGACTCACCCTGTATATGAATTAACAATTCTGTAAATTACAATAAAATATTATCCAGTAGAGGTCGAATAAAACCCCCAAAACTTTCTTTGATAGTGCGTAGCAAGTAAATTATTTCTCTATACGTTTTGTACGGCCCACATTATTTGTAGACGCAACATATAATTAGCTTTTCATTAGCTAACCCCATGAGACATCCTTTGATTAGAGAGAGGAAGTCATGAAGTTCTTATTAGCTGAAAAAGCATCCGGAATGAAAGGCTATTATAGTAGGTTGAATAGATCTTTCGTGAATGATTTTAATTCTTGTATTATGCTACTGAATCACAAAAGCCCACTGTTTATCAATGAAAAAAAAAAGAATTTGAAATCGAAAGGTCGAAATTCGATAACTGAGAAAACATAACTGCTTGTCTGAACAACCAATATATTGAACGTTGTCTGAAAAACAAACCGAATTTTTGAACAACATCCAATATTTCCGCATTAAACTGTAAATTTTTATACGCCTTCATCTATACTAACTACTGCAGAGAATCGAAAATTTCTCACAACGGTTGTATCTTCATATACTTATCACTTGGGTCTCATTTCCACCGCACCTTTCTAACAATGTGTTTCATTCTGCAATAATGTGATAATAAAAGTCGACTAAGGGCCGATCTCACCAAAATCGAACTAATCTGAGATTCCCGATTTTACCGCGTTAAGCGCAGGTGCAGTAAACTTAGCTTTCTTAATCGAAGTTAACGACTGCAAACAACTTGTGGCAACTCTGCAAATCCTACTATTTCTATGAGTAAACCATAAAGCATCAGAATTTAACCTATATTTCGTCCAAGATGCCTAGAATATTAAGGTGTCGACATTCCCTACTAATTCCTGTTAATATTTTCGGCCGAAAAACGGCCCTAGAATTATCAAATCACGTACTTTTTGTACTACTTCACTTTGTAAACGATGGTACCGCTAGAGTCAATTTCGAAGATTCTGACAAGCGAGTAAATGAAAACTGACAAACGACAAAGTTCACTTTCCACCGTTGCTAGTTCGTAAATCCAAATTGAGAGAATGTAATGAAGTAGTTTATTGAAAAATCAATTCACTTTTTAATTAATCAGACATTTGTTTGGACATTATATGTAAACCCCATTTGTTTGGAACAGAAATTTCATCTTGCCAAGACATAATGAGGTCAAATAAGGGATTTATCCATAAAGGAGTTTCATTGGAACATTTTGAATGGAACTGTAAATGAAGAAATCTATGAAATCATTATTTTTCCATTACAAAAGTTCACATCCAATGTCATTAGAATATAAGCATTTAATTTATGTAGATATTTTGAAATACATTGAATAATACAGAATTTTCTGTAATACCTCTACACTACATAATATCTTTCGATATCATATTATTATTCAAATGTATTAATAACCTTTATCATGTAAGGCTCATTTGAATTGAGCATTTTACTTATTATTTTCGATGTATAATTTGAAACTTCATCAAAACATTCTCATGTATACAGCATTTTTTCCGTCACCCAATACCCTTCCCTTTGATAACTTTTTATGTTCTCAGCAATTGGATGATTAGATTGCAAAATATATTTGATTCTATAGCTATTATTCACGACTAAGTATACTGATGAAATATCGAAAAATGATTCATTAAATTGATTAAATAACCCAATAGAGGGTAGTGTACTACGTTTCAATCTTTTATTCAATATATATTCTGAAGAAAAATGTTTTGAACATACAAATGTTCTAATTTCCAATACCCTACCTCTACCACAAGCCAGTTGCCATTCTTGTCGTGTAACAATATCCTTCAAACAAATTATATTATAGAATAAGAGCGCCCGAAAGAATGACGCTTCAGGAAAGCTATTCAACTTTCATGAAATCACACTGTGTGGTTGCTCTGAACTTTGTATATAACTGAATCATCAACCGGCAAGATTATAATAAATCAACAAGTCTAAGCGTTCTCCCATGTTGATTTATCAACAACGGTATCAGTGATCTTTCAATGTTATTCATATTATAATTAATGCCTTGATACTAGAAATCTGCCCCTGATCCGGTAAGAATAAACAATAATTGTTAAAAAAAACTATATTCGCATAAAAACGAAGGATTTTCCAAATGGATTGAAATGGTTCTGGATACTCATTCAGAGTTCACACAGCCAACATTTGGCTTACTTTCGGCGCGGAAAACAAGGACGTTGAACAAAATACTCAAAATACTAAATTTCAGCAAACCGTACGACCAGGTACGACTTTCCACAAGAAACTAGAATAAACGAAGATTCGTATTTGATTTGACAAGTCGATAATTTTGTCCATAAAATTTCTACTGCCGGCATCTATCGGCGAAAAGTGTAGGAGAAAAAGTCCTTGTATTTTGACAGTACAGTGGACCCCCGGTAATCCACCCCCCGTCTTATCCGGCGCCCCTTGTAATCCGACATGCGCGTCACTGCTGAAATATGTATTTTGATCGGTAATTTGTCGGATTACAAGATACTTTTTTTCAAAGAATTCCGGACTATAGGGGGTCTTAGGTAATAATCCGAAAAATTCGATAGTCCGACACTGCCTTACAAAACGTTTGTCGGACTACTGCGGGTCAACTGTATTTGGACCGCAATTCGGCCGAAAATATCTCAAAGAGTGCCTTCACCATGTATTCTATTCATCTATATATTTCATATCATGTGCATTAGGTTGTTGTCAGTTATATGTTGTTGTTTATCACCTATTGAAGAAGATTGAAGATTGATGAAATAGTTTATCATATCTGAAAAACGTAAAAGAGATCACATGTTTCAACCAGCCGAGAAGAATAATGTAGTTCACAAATATTATAATATTATTCAATGCAAACAAACTGATAGCGTCAGGGTGAAGACAAAAAATTACTGCTGGAAGAAAATTGCCATTGAATCCAATTCAACAAACCAGTATATAGAAAGGGATTGGCGATGTGATAAAAAATGTGTGGGAAAATATGAAGAAGAAGGCCAAATGGGTAATGACACACCATAGACAGAACAGGTTGGCTCCAGGTAAATATTCATGTATGAAATTCATTTACATTCATTTGATGGCTGGTGATGTCGTAATTTAAGCCAGTGACATTTATTTTGGTCTTACAGTTGGGGGTGCTGAGAACAAAATTGAAGAAGATCCGTTAATAGATACCGTTATTGGTATAATAAAACCCGTTAGAGGTGGTATGCTGAATCTCTTCGATATTCATTCGATTATGGAGGATAGAAGTAAATATTTTTTCACAAATATTGTTTAAAGAGAAATGCATGTTAGATAGTTGTTTCAACATTGTGAAATGGTAGATATAGCAATTGACTAATTGGCATCGCCCCATTCTATTGTATTTGAGTAATTAAAATTTTATTTTGCAGCAACAAATACAGTGGAAGTGGTTGAAACCTATCAGATAGATGAATACGAAGAACAGGCAGTTGTAAGTATTGCAAATTATAATAAATCTACCGAACAACAGTAACAATATAACGGTTGGTTTCACAAAGCTTTGACTACACTGAATTGCAAAATCATTGTGGTTCTATGTCAATTTCCAGTTCATTTTTGATGCAACCACCGAATTAAATCCACAATTAAGCTAATCGTAGCTTCGGGAAACCCACCATTTCCACTTTAAATTTGTTTTAGGACTGGACACATTACAATCGAGCAATGCTACGCATACCAATGAGCCAAACACTGAGGAATCTCCTTGAACCGTCCAAATTACATGAATTGGAAATATCCAATGGAGCCATAGAATCCCTCCAAGCAATGCCAGCGAATCAAGCACCACCCCCCAGGCAAAATATCAAATCCGCAAAGTTTCTGTTCAATCAGAAACAGTCACATCTAATTATTCACGACGTAGGCCAGTACTAAAAGCAGACGAGCTAAAGACGACGATAATCAAAACTTTGGAACGCTTTAATGACCATACTGAAGAAGAGCATGCTGCGAAGATGAGGATCCTCGACCTGCAAGAGGAACAAGAGAGAGAAAGGCTCCGTCAGGAAAAACTAAAAACAGGAATTCTGTTATATCAACTCAAATAAGCAAAAAAGGATGCTTCTTTTTAAATATAATTCAATATAGGAATTGTTATTTTTCGACATTTTCTTTGAATAAAATGTGTCATAAATCAATTTTCATGCTCTTGATATACTTTATTACCCCTAATAAATCACCAGGCTAATGAAAATCACATATGGTGAAAAATTCAACAATAGTATTAGTTCAGTAAAATTTATTATATTTTTTGTACATCAGAAACTGTTAATTCTATTGTTTTATCATACTGACGTTTCATCCTTAATGGCTGTTGCCTTCCAAAGTAATTGTCTATGAGAGCAAGATGCATCCGATGATTCGGATTATTTCCATGTTTTCCTCTAGCTTTCTTCTTTGGTTGTAATACGTTCATATTACCTTCAGCAATGACAGTCTCCCAAGGTGATGGTAAAACCAGAGCGTTATCATCTGGAGTAACCTCTTCCCCAGCAATATTAAGAATTAGGTACTGCTGTAGCAATAATTATGGTAAATGAGTTTTCTACCTTGACTCTTGGTTCAATTGCCATCACAGGAAAGCGCCTTTTCTATACTCCTAACATACGTAATATTTCATTTCTTGTCCTTATATCGCAGTCATTATATGCTTGTTCAGAAGCTTTATTACAGAGTTCAAGTGATGGTATCACCATGCAACTCTTACAACTCTTAAAGCATTTCCATTTGCTCCCCGTTCAAAAACTGCTCGACGATAGCAATTATTGAAAATATAAGAATCATGACTGCTGCAAGCCATCCGGCTACTATATTCAACATTTCCAAGTTTACGTTACAAATATTAATTTTTTAGGTGGGTTTAATATTTGGTATTTCTGGGACTTGTAGAATGGATAAGTTAGTTCGATTGATTCTACACGATATAGAAGACCTAGAATCTAAGCTTTTAATTAGCTTACCTTATCCGAAGACCAACAAACCAAGATCATTTATAGTTAATCAGATGTACTTGAATGTTTATTGAAAGTTTGTTTGGTTAAGACCAGAAAATATGAATAGTGACCGATTTTTCTTCAAATACCAAAGCGGAAAGTGTTGAAGACAAGTGGTAGGAATACATCAATTTAGAAAAATACATAAAATATTGCTACTTATTTGAACTTGGTAAATCCGACAGAATATACTGGTCACTGCTTTCGTCGGTCTTCTCCAACAATATTGGTCGACTCTGGTGCCGACATAACTAGTTTAAAGAGGCATGGCGGAATGTTTATCGAAAGTTTGTTTCGTTAAGACCAGAAAATATGAATAGTGACCGATTTTTCTTCAAATACCGAAGCGGAAAGTGTTGAAGACAAGTGGTTGGAATACATCAATTCAGAAAAATACATAAAATATTGCTATACTCCATTCACTTTTATAAAGTCTCCCGGTTGGCCATGAAATTTTGACACATTTCACCATGAATATAATGAAAATGTTAGGTTATAGTAATTTTCCTGTCAGATAACTACGCAACGTTGTCCTCTCTACATAGAAGTCGTAGTAATTACTTATTTTCACAATGTGAATTCAATAATTCCACAGTCCTGGTGGCTATAGAAGAAGATATTTCCTTTGTTGTTACTGGAAATATGTCACGTAAGTATATAAAGTGGTTTGAAGATTCAATTATGCTATTTTCTTGTATGGAAATCAAGAATCAAGTGTTGCAATTTTATTGAAAAATAATGGACACAGTAGTCCCTTACTTTGTGATATTGAAAAAAGAATAAAAGTACCTATCTGAATAACCCGGCAGGAAAACTTATAAACGAACATACCTACCTATACTTTTCGAAATTCTCAAGAAATAAGCCTACAGAAGACATTTAAATACCTTGTTGCACAACTTCAAATACACCAGTTTCAAAATGTAGTAGTACTACGAAACTCTAGTCATTCTTATACCATTATATAAAATATAATTATAGGAAACTATAAGTAATTTCATTCGAGAGTTCAAAATGTCAGAATGAAGTTTTCCTATTGAAGATTTCGGTTCTGTATCTGTATCTTCTTCAAAACTACATTCGGCATTTTCAATTTCAAAGCGAAGAGTTCTTAATTATATTCGAAGATAATGATCTGTGACTGATAATTTTTTTCTAAGATTGAAGATTATATTATGATTATTTTGAGAGCAGAAATCGGCAACGACTCTACGAATTGTTTTGACCTTGACGATATTTCAGCAGTGCCAACCTGCCTCTGTGTAAGTTACAAAAACCTGATAGACCTAAATCATGGCCAACCGGGAGAATTCATAAAAGTGAATGGAGTATACTTATTTGAACTTGGTGAATCCGACAGAATATACTGGTCACTGCTTTCGTCGGTCTTCTCATAACTAGTTTAAAGAGGTATGGCGGATGGAAGTCATCAAACGTTGGTGAAGGATATATTGAAGAATCTATCAACAATAAGGTTTGAGGTGGCAAATAAAATTTTAACAATACAGAATATTCAACAAAATAATCTTACTGGAAATTCATGTAGTCCCTTTCGGAGATATTTCGTTTCACGCATGAGCAGACAAGAAGTGATTTAACTGCTGGAGTTTTCGTCTGAGATGATTGGAGTTTTCAGGTGCTGGATGCTATTCCTCCATTGAATTCCCTTGGAAGTTTCTGCGCATGCGTGGATTGGAGCAGTGATATCTCTTGAACCAATGGTGTTGAAGAATCATAATTTTGTGTGAAGTGTTATTTTCCGGGGACTTTAAGCCACTAGTAGATTGCGTATGCGCAGAGGAGACATTTGGATTGTATGGCTCATGTTGGGAGTGGTTTGAGTCTAGCGGTGATGGATTTGGTGCTGAGCCGTCATTTTAAGGTTTTAAGAGAAATTCCATGGCTATTCTGTGCACGGACAAGTCAGTTTCGGGGAAATACCGTTGGTTCCGAGTTGAAATGTCTGTATCGTAGCCCTGGGGTGAATTTATTAATAACTATATTCGGTAGATCTATATCAATTACGTTCAGATTTGGAGAAGAGGCAATTGCGTTCCTAACGGAGGTCCCATAACAGCAATTCTTTTCGATCTACGGTAAAACTAACAGCCAAACTGTATTGATAGCCATATTTGTTAAAGTAACTTGAAAAAATAAAAAAAGCACTGACGTGAAGTCAGTTCTCTTTGGCGCGCGTGTTCATGGTGGCTAATTTGAATTGAATGATGAGTACTTCAAGCTCAGTGGATAGAGCGAGCCGGAGATCTACCCAAAGGATAGTGGACACCATTCTATGTCGGTTCAAAAATTAACAGTGCTGTATCTAAGGTGCCATAAGGATAGAGTAACAAAGTTGAAAAAGAACACAACTGACTCTCCCTAGTCGTACAAGCTCCTAGAAGATTCTGAGGGATCTCCTTGGGAAAGACTTGGGACGGTCAGTATGATCATAATCATGTTTATAGCACGCGCACCAAATGCAGATTGACTTAACAATGAAAGAAGAAGTGTAAAAAAGCATTGACGTGGGGTCAATCTGCTTTGGCGCGCGGGCTATAAACATGATTATGATCATACTGGCCTTCCCAAGTCTTTCCCAAGGAGATCCCTCAGAATCTTCTAGGAGCTTGTGCGACTAAGGAGGGTCAGTTGTGTTCTTTTTCAACTTTGCTACTCTATCCTTATGGCAGCTTAGGTACAGCACTGTTAATTTTTGAACCGACATTGAATGGTGTCCACTATCCTTTGGGTAGATCTCCGGCTCGCTCTATCCACTGAGCTTGAAGTGCTCATCATTCAATTCAAATTAGCCACCATGAACACACGCGTCAAAGAGTACTGACTTCACGTCAGTGAAGTTTTGTTATTTTAATGTATGCTCTCGACAAAGCATCAGATATGAATAAATCTTTGCCTGGCTTATAAATTAATTTAAAATCAATTTTTGCAACTGAAGCACCATACGCTGCAATCGCGCAGGATAATCAAAAAAAAGTTTCTTGAAAACTCCTAACAATGGACGGTGATCGGTTTCTACAGCTATACCTCGCTTGTTGTACAAAATGTTTCTCATAGTTCTAATAATGTTCCTCTAATTTTCAATAATTGTACCAACTGTCAAATAACTGTGGATATAACAAACTAATTTTAAAATATACTCTGCAATGCATTGAGGTTTTCAAATTATAAATTAATTCTTTATGAACAACATGTTTTCAATCAATTATGAAGAACACTAACAACTGTAAGGAAATATCATTTCCTTATAGTAAGGAAACGAATATTTCCTAACAGCTAGGAAATCTTGACTTTTTCTTTCAGAAATGTTGTCTGGAATGTCAAAATTACCTAGCGAATTGCGGAAAATAAATTTCCTATACCTATCTTACATATTCGACCTTTTATTCTCTGCCTCTTGAAATCGTACAGAAATTGTTTATTATTAATGATACAAAGATTTATTAAGCAATAATGAAAGGAACAACACTCGCGAATTTCTTTCTCAGACTGTCCCTGAAATCAAGGCGCAATTAAACAAACGCCCAACTCATGATACCGAGGTTGATTTCTAGGGGAAGCTGCTGTTGTCGGTTTGGGACTTGGGATAAATCACCGAATTTTAAGGGTGGTAGAGGGGGTGCACTAGCTGGTGAGGGGGTGTGAGGGTGAGCTGAGGCACATGGACCGCGTGTGCCACAGAATATCTACTACCCTCCGCAAAAAGGAATAACCCGCCTCTAGCGAACTAATCTGTATAGTTTTTACCTGCTTCCTACAAAGTTTGCAACTAGAAGCAGTCCCCGCGCGCAACAGTTGCACCTCTGAAGTCATCGGGTGACAATAGTTTTTTGTGAATTGAGTGATTTAATCCATCTGAAAAAGGTGAGGGATTGTTTACAATATCAATGCACCCGACACCGTTTATATTTTTTCTGCTTATATGTTGGTGGAAATTAGAAATAGTAACTGATAATGATAGATTCTCAAAATGGCGTTAATATTGAATGGCTTCATTTCAGTATTTCATTCAATTAAATGAATATTCATTGTTTATCGATGAATGATTGAATTTAATTTCTGCAACATGTCCTTGGATGTCAGAAGAATTATTTTTCTAATATCGTTTTCGTGTTCATTTTAGCTATAGGATTATTGTTCGGATGTTTCTAAATTTACTGCTTACATATTTGCACTTTTCAAGCTTGAACCAAACGACGATTATGTTCATTTTTCCAAATTCATATTTACTAGTTTTTGAAACTATTCTTCTAGTTATTCGCAAATATTTTCTCGAATGAGTATTTAACCATTTGTGCCTTTACTTCTTTTTTAATTATTTCCAAATCTGAGTTCGATTTTTCAAGGTAATCCAGATTTCCCCTCTTTGATTTATCTTCGCTTTCAGAATTGACATTGAATAATCAATGTCATGCTATTGTTTCATATTTTTCATATATTTCAAGTCGCTATAATCAGCGACATAATCATGATCTTTTAAAAATCTTTGTCAAGTTAGTACATATTGACTTGATATAAGAATTTTGATCATGTTTGCACTGTTTTTGCGCGCTCGTACCAGGGCATTATCATTTCGCCCGAATGTTTGTATATTTTTTATTTTCAACCGGAAATGGTTTCGAACAATTACATTCAACTTTTTGATAGCTACAATTCATCGTCGAATTAAATAATACCGCCCATAGGATCATCAGAAATATTATGTACGTAATTTTATATCTTAATATTTTAAATAGTTCTCAAACTAAGTTAGAATGGAGAAATTATAATATTAATTTAGAATATACTGATATGCCCAAAAAATCAGCTATTGTTCGTTTACTGAAATAAGAAAAGAAAAAAACCTAAAGGCAGGTTTATACAGCAAATAAAACAAAATAAGAAACGAATTCAAATGAAATAATAATTAAGGGTTATAAAGATGATCTAGAACAAAATAAGAAATAAGATTTAACCAATCAAATCACAGCTTTTTGACAATTTTATGCAAGTTCTGTCAATTGCACTCTATAAGCAAGCGTATTCTCTGTTTCCGAACAAAATAAGGATGAAAGTTGGTCTACTCTAGTTCTTATACTTATTTCTTATTTCGTGTCTAAACGCTATCATTGAAATGTGTATGATCAACTGTCTTATTTTTTTTCAATTTGTTTCTTATTTTATTTTATTCGCTGTATAAACCCGCCATTAAGGCGGGTTTTAATAAATTGAAATAAAATAAGAACTACAGATTATCTGAAACAAAATAAGAATAAACCAATCAAATTGTATAGCTTTTTTACAATTGTATGCAAGTTCTGTGAATTTCACTGCTTGAGCACGCGCTGTGCCAAGAAAATAAAATGATAACTAAAGGTGAAAGTTGGCTATCTTTGGTTCTTATTCTTCTTTCGTATTTTGTAAATGTGCACGTAAGGCTTTATTACTTTATTTTAATTTGTCTCTTATGATGGTATCTGATTTAATGACTATACGGTGGTATAAATTTGATTTACTATTAATATCATCACATTGGTTATGAATTTTTATATTTGCATCAAAAAGTGACCTTTTCTGAAATATCAAAGGATTTACGTATTTCAGACATTCGTATGCCTATCATAGAAAGTTCTCTGAATATGACACTCACCAGAGACACTTGCGTGAACTTCAAGGAAACCTATTGCATTAATTGTCGAGAATTTGTCGTGAAAGAAATAAAACTATCACGCGCTTGCTTTTTTTATATGGGCTAACTTAATCACGTTACTTGGTTAATTGTATTTTTTCAACCAAAAATGAACTAAATAATTCTCGAACGAGCAAAACGTATTTGTCGTGACCGAGAAAAAATGGTCGCGCCCTGCTAACTCAATATTGATATTAATAATAAGTTAGTTAGCAGAGCCATCCAAAATGCACATCGAATATCATCTTAATGGTTATGAATAATGGTCGAGTATTTATCGAAGTCCATCTGAAGTGAAAAAACGCAAAAAATCCATTCCTTATTTATATAAATAAATAAAAAGTCCAACTTTTCAGTAATACACTCAGGTAACTTGATTGATTGTATTTTTTCCACCAGAAATAAACTAGAGAATTGTCGAACGAGCAACCCGATTTTGTCGCTCCTTAATTTTTTTTTATATGGGGTGGCTCTGCTATCTTCTAATTAAGTTAGCAGATCCTCTTGCAAGAATTTCAATGAAAACTGTTGCATTAATTGTCGAATAACTGTTGAGAATTTGTGATGAAAAAAAAAACTGTCCTGTGCTCAGTTTTTTTTTATAAGGGCTAAATTCATATTAGGTTAGCATAGCCACACTCAAATCACTCAACTTGGTTAATTGTTTTTTTTCCAAACATTAATGAACAAAATAATTGTCGAATGACCAAAACGTATTTGTCTTGACAGAAAAAAAATTGTCACTCCTTTAGTTTTGTTTTATATGGGGTGGCTCTGTTAACCTAATATTAAGTTCGCACATATGGAAAAAAAGCATGCCACAGTTTTTTTTCCACGATAAACTCTCGACAATTAGTGTCACCCTATATAAAAAAAAAACTAAGGGCACGACAAATCTGATTCTGTCACGACAAATATGTTTTGGTACTTCATCTCTGGTTGGCAAAAAAATACAATCAATCAAGTTACCTAGATATATTAATGAAGAGTTGGAATATTTATTTATTTATATATATGTATAAACTATAAGCAACCGAATTTTTGCGTTTTTTTCACGCCAGATGGACTTCGTCAAATACTCGACAATTATTGCTAACCATTAAGATGACATACAATGTATATTTATGGGTGGCTCTGCTAACTTAATATTGAGTTAGCAGAGCCACCCCATATAAACAAAATCTAAGGACGCGACAGAATTTTTTCTATCACGACCTATACGTTGTGGTTGTTCGACAATTATTTAGTTCACTTCTGGTTGAAAAAAAAAATTAACCAAATTACGTGATTTGTGTGTGGCTCTGTTAACCTAATATCAAATTAGCCCATATGAAAATAACAGCGCGCGACAGTTTTTTTTCTTTCACGACAAATTCTCGACAATTATTCGTCTATTAATGCAACATTTATCATTGAAATTCTAGCAACTGGCTTTGCTAACTTAATATTATGTTAGCAGAGCCGCCCTATATGAAAACAAAACTAAGCACGCGACAATTCTTTTCTTAAATGACAAATTCTCGACAACTATTCGACAATTAATGCAATTAATAGATTTCATTGAAATTTTCGCAAGTGGCTCTGCTTACTTTATGGAGGTTTGTTGTTCTCCATATGACGATAACAATAAATTTCAGGACTGTACGGTGTTACAAATCAGGGAGATCTTTTGATAATTCAAAGACCGTTAGAGGTTCTGTCGGTAACATTAGGTGTAATTTTTTAATAGGCATATTTCTCCAAATTTTATTCTGTTTGTTTTAGTGACGATGACGGTCGAAGCGGTTGATGACCTGAAAAATATTGCCCCTGATAACGGTGAGTTCAATCTTTCATTACTATGTGTAACTATTGCGATATATGTCAATCGAATACTTGGTATAGGGGATATATGTCACTAAGTAAGTAAATTTCTGTTCACTCTTCTACGAATCTATTCGATCCTTCGGTATTCGGATGACATATTTGTGGTAAAAAATTGGAGGTATATTGGAGTTGAGCATATCGAGAATATTATACATATATCTCAACCACAGCTTAATTTTCAAGTCAGTTGAGCATTTTTTCGATCGTTGCGTATATTTGAGGAGGCTAGAGACCGATTAGAGATGAAACATAAGAGTTCACCAGGAGATGAACGTTATGGGGCAAACCTTTTAGGTCTAATCTCGACGATCCGAAGTATTCATTAAGCAATCTAACTTTATATCAGTTTTATATTTTCGAATATTGACTTCCTCCACCTTCCCGTCTGATTAGGATAAACCATAGCCCCTGTCTTTTCCTCCCCAGCGCCTATTCGTGTACGAAATTTCAGGATGTTGAATAGTCGTATATTCAAGGAAGATTGGGTAAAAAAATTCCAACATACTATACCTATATCAATTTCAAAAACGAATCGAAAAATTTCCTGACGCAAATTTTCAATGATGAATTATGCCGCTAGTATTGAAGTATCGGGACAGGTTAATACAGATCCAATAAAACGCAGAAAAATTTGCTGCTATCACCAATCTAAATAGACGGGTGATGATTCAAGGAATTCCTTAAAAAAAATTCCATCTTATAAAATCAAATAAACGTAGGAATTTAATTAAGACTCTCGCAGGTATTTTCGTTCTTATTAAATGGTTCCTTTCTAGGTTTCCTCTCCCAAACTCTCTATGGCTCCATATTGCACACTGCGTGTTAACATGGACCTTTTCGCTCCTCAGTGGTGGACTACATGAGACTCCAAACGGAGTACTTGCGAATCACCACGGGGAGAAGAATATATGCAGGGGTATATAGTTTGGAGTAGCCGCACCGGGGAGCTTGATTAATTGAACGCCAGGTGTCACTTCTGTCTACTTTGTACTCGGAAGTGATTGCTGGATTTTAGTAAAACCTGTTTCGTCGTAGTGTTTTTTCATCAGCGTTGAATTATGCTTCACTGATGATTCCTAATAAGGATTAAACGGGCTGTAGGTATTCAACTTTGGTGAATCCATACACACTCTGTGGATTTCTTTAAAACTTTGGTCTCTGGTAGACAATTTTGGACAATTCTCGAATTTCAGAATAGCTATCAACAAAAAATAATTCTGAAGATTTTCTTTTGTAGTCCGACGAAGGAGCCTGATATCGTCTCCGAAATAGTCGTTTTATCGTAGATGTTGTTTCGTTATTGTTTGTTAGGTAGCATTGATTGATACATCGCTTCAACAAATATTTTGTGATTCTAAAGCAGAAGCAATTCACAAAATAATATTTTTTTTATTTCATAGACATTTTTCAGAGTTTGGGTGAAACACAAGATATTTGTCAGAAGTGATAAATCGAACAATGTTGCTTAACAAAAAATAACGAAACAATATAAACGATGAAACGACTAAATTTCGTAACGTTTAGTATTCTGAAATTCTCGAATTGGAGAATAGCTATATCGACAGAAAATCATTTTCGTTGAGTGTCTGACGAAGGAGTCTGATTTAGACTCCGAACGTTACGAAATTCAGTTATTTAATCGTTGATGTTGTTTCGTTATTGTTTGTTAGGCAACATTGTTCGTTTTATTGCATCTGACAAATATCTAGTGTTTCTTACGCAGAAGCAATTCACAAAATAATAAATTTTTATTTAACAGATACTTTTCAGAGTTTGGAAGAGAAAATCCAGAAAGGAACCATTAAATAATGAATACACCTTCCACAGTATTCTTTAATGATTAGGTAGGTACTTATTTTTGTCCTTACTCGAAAAATACTCTACGATAAACAATTCATCACATGTGAATAGGTAAATTTTCAGTTAATCTCTGTAACCATCTAATAATTCTTTACTGAATTGTTCTATGAAAAAAATGGTATATAAAATATATAAATAAATATAAATGATTATTGTTATAAATTTGGATGGAAATTTCTTGATCGGATCGTGAAACCTATATTCATTGAAGATAATTATTGATGATAAATTTACCCTATTCTAGATGACAATGACATCGGTATTTTGAACCACATCTTATTGGCGCACTTGTTCCTCTGAACAGAGTGCCTATCAATTCCCTCAAATGGCTGTTTTTTTTAATCTTTGGCCGATAATGTTTCGAATCACGTATGCAAAATCCGAGTCCGACCATAGGCACGATTACGCTCGAACGAAATAAATTAGGTAATTGAAATTATCAGGGTAGGTTTGGAATCCAAATGCGCATGTTGAGTTCGTTAATGAGCAGAATCCGCCGAGTGGTTTCTGTGTTATGATCATCTGAAATTTTGTTTTTCTAATACCTCGAAGAATACTCATATGATCCAATTTAATCTCGGTAGACTCACTTATGACACGTGGCGAAATATTCGTCGATTAAACATGAACAAATATTTTTTCGTGATCCAAACTAGTCATCGACCAAAGCGCCTCGAAAGAGGAAATTGTCATTCAGGGCAGATACGTTCCGATTTCATGCTTGTTAGCAATCATCAGCATACCATGGCCTGAATTAAATTTTCCTCTTTGGAGGCACTTTGGGCGACGACGAGACTAGTTTAGATCACGAGGGGATATTTGTTGATATTAAACAAAGAAATATTTCACCGTGTGTCATTAGTCTCGTTAGTAAGTTGAAAAATACCGACACAAAGATTATGCTAAAATTTGGTAGGATCGTATGATCAGAAAATTTAAAAAAATTGTAGAATAAAATTCTGTTTCTCAGAAACTAACCGTCAAATATAGCTGAAATTTTGCGAGATCTTTCAAAACCTTATTCTATAGCCAAGTTCTTGTTTTTAACTCGATCGGATCTACATTGCTGGAGATATTAAGGAAATATAGAAAAATTATAACCATTACAGTGGAGCAGTTTTTTTTTCCAGTCGATCACCGAAAAGTTTATAGAACAACAACAAAAATGAACACAGATTTTCCGTAATACTTACCCCGTGACAACCTCGTATTCGATACTTTCCGCTGATAGTCGTTACGTTTCATAGACATAAAATATCATGGACTGGTTGTGAGAAAGAGCCATTGATATCAGCATTGAAAAAAGACAGAATAGTTAAAGGCAAACCATAGTATAAGAATATATACATTTAATTTGGCGATTGGCAAAATCACACATTGCTTTCCTTTATCCTTTGACATTTCCTGAATACTGTATTGTTTGGTTTCATGTATTGTGTATGTGTTTTGGTGATTTGTAGACAGAATAGTTAAAGGCAAAATATTTTCATTTAAATCCGAGACTTATCTCTGAATATTCTGATACTTATAATCTGAAAAGATTTCTCATAAATTTCCTTACTGTAATTCATTCAGCTTTTTCGATACTCATTCAAAATAAACAATATTCCTCTTAAAAATATCGGGATTTTCCAATATACCCCAATTTCGAATTTGTGTATTTGCCCATGGTATAAAAAGAACATTGTTTTTATACCATTATTTGCCTTTACTTATTCTATCCTTCATAACATCTCTCTTTCTAATGTATTCCGCAACGAACTGTGTGATAAAGTTACGTGAGGGCCAGTCCATGTTATTCTATGTATATGTTACGTTTATACTGCTGAGTGATGACAGATGTCGAATGAGAAAAATTTACTTCATCTTCAACATTGAAATTATTGAAAACGAAATGTCAAAGGAGGAAAAAGTTTCAGAGTTATAGATTTCTAGAAAACCTGGAAATAGTGTGTGTACTTTGTGTAGTGCAATTTTCTACTATTGCAGCAAAAATAAGGTATCTGAGAAATATTCATAAACATGATACCACTCTGGAATTGAAACATGAAATCCAATTGCAAGTTGAAACACTACAAGTTGCTCACCGAGAAAGTTATACTTTGATTTAAAAGAGCAAAATTGGAAATGCTCTATGATTTTGAGAGGGTAATAAAAAGGCACAATTTTTTCATAAAATCTTATATTTGGCTGCAGCACAAAAGCCCCTCCCCCCCGTGGCTGTGCCAGTGCCTATATAGATTTAGGTATTTCTCGTATCTATTGAATCTGAATTTCGCAATAACTCGAAAAATAATGATGTGATCGAATTAAAACTCGGTAGTGAAAAATACCGACTCGAAGACTTGTACAAAATTGAATTGGCATTGTATGATTAAAAAAATTTGAAAGAAATTGTGAAGAAAATTTCTGAAATTTTGGACGTGCGATCAATACAGGGTCGCACAACGAAAATTTGACCTACCCAGAACTTTCGAAGATTTAAAAAAAACAGGTCAACTTCTGTTTTGAGGGGGACGAACTTCCATCATGAGTTTGTTCCGAAAAAAACACCCTCATGAAGGTGGCATCAATCCCCAACATTATTTGAATAGGGAAGAGATGTCAAATGTTGGTTAGTTTGGAAGTTGTTTATGTTCTGTACACGACCCAGTTAAAATTTTCAAAAGCAGTTCATTATTTACGAAATAATGTAATAATTGAACTAACCGTCGAAAGGTGATGTTGAACAGACTGTTGAACCGTCGAAACTCAAGAAATTTCTCGAAAATCCTTCGATTTTGAGTTCTGGGAAGGTCAAATTTTTGTTGGGACACCCTGTATTGTTGAAGATATCGGGAAAATATTATTTTTCTTCCTGGAATCAAAGCAGCCTTGGGCGAGTATCTGGAAGGGTGACCGCCCTGGATATGAATTTGAGAAAGCCCCTCATAACAGACTGACCTTACGTCAGTGCTCTTCCAACTTCTTGGCGCTCTTGTTCCTCGGAACAGAGTGCTTATCAGTTTGCCCAAATGTCTGTAATTTTCGGATTTTTTGATGAAAATGGATATGAACGATTTGGTTCGACTCACCGATCAATAATCCGTTGTCGAAATCAATTCTGTCCAGCCGGTCCGGCAGGCCGTAGGCACGTAACTCTCGAACTAAAGCAGTTAGAGGATTGAAATTTGCAGGGTAGGTTTGGAGTATAAATAACTCAGAAGAGTTTGTTAACTTGCGAAATCCACCATGCTGTTTCGGAGTTATGGCCGTTTTTAGTAAAAATATTTTTCATTAATATTTCCGAAACCGATCACTCGATCTATCTGAAATTTAGCATCAAATCGTACAATCATGACCTTTATGTGCATGCGAACTTTTGTATTGATCGGATTGCCTTAAAGAGAAATAAAGACATACCAAAGTCGAAAATAGCAGAACATGTATGTACAATCCAAAGAGATCACATGATGGATTGGAGTAAAACAAAGATTCCGATGACATAATCTGATTACGTTAAAAGGAAACTTAAGGAGTCAACTTATATTTTGTTGAACGGAGAATGCAATTTTGCTAACTGCTCATTTGGAATTGACCATATTTGGCTGAATTTATTAAATAAGGAGTCGGAACTTAGAAATTTCTATGCTAAGTAAAACTGGTTTACTATGATTTTCAAATACTGTCAAAGTGACAATTCTCGAATTTCAGAATAGCTATATCAACAAAAAATAATAAGATTTTAGTTAAGTGTCTGACGAAGGAGTCTGACTGCGAAACATTACGGAATTTAGTTGTTTCATCGTTGATGTTGTGTTGTTATTGTTTGTTAGACAACATTGTTCGATTTATTGCTTCTGACAAATTTCTTGTGTTTCTTAGACAGAAGCAATTCACAAAATAATAATTTTTTATTTAACAGAAATTCTCCTTAATTTGGGAGAAAAAACCCATAAAGAAACCATTTGATAATGAATGTACCTCTCACAGTATCCTAATGATTATTTATCGTACTTCTATGTTTTCACAGAATGCGAATATCTATCTGTCTGTTTATTGATGTCATCTTATCTACCTATAAGAGACGTCATATTTATTTATGTTCTAGTTTGTTTATATAATTCGTGCTTTGAAAATATTTGGTTTGTGAGTCGGAAATTAATAGTAAAAGGAAGTCAAGCATAATATACGAGTAATTATCTAATTATGGAAGATTTAGAATGGGATTTCCAACTAATGTACAGGTAGTTATTCCTTAGTAGCACTATTCAAGATTTCCTACATAAGTATTCCGGTTTGAGTTGTCTCTGGACTGATCACATTAGATTTGGTTCGTGAATAAAACTAGCTATTTCAATTAATCCATTTCGTAGAATGACTCCAGATAGTTTTAAAACACTTGTAGCCAAACTTGGACCGTCATATAAAGATTAGATGCAAAAGGAATTTAATATCTTTCATGATGCAGTTCTATCATAATAATCCATTGATATTATTCCCAACTCTGATAAACCAATACTTTGGGAGATATGATTTGTCAAAGTTTCACAAGAGCGCCAAAGCTCCTGTCCACAGGGCTTTCCCACTATTTTCAGCAAGACTGAGATCTGCCTCATGATACCGGTGGTGTTGAAAACTTAGATGGAAACCTTTCTAGTCTATGCATTGGTCGGAGGAAGGCATGCTACTGAATCAGCCATATTTAAAGATGATTTCCACCGAATTAGCATCATTTTCATTTTTGTATGGTGCTCAATTAGACCATTTGCTAGATCAGTGTATACAGTGAATTTTATCATTCCATTTATTAGTAAAATTTCGAAATTTTATATTATATTTCTGATGAATAAAAACTAGCTTCATTTTGAATGAAAATTGCAGAAACGAATTAACATATTAGGAAATAATTTTATTCGAAAAAGGAACCCTTCATCCCTTTTCAATCTTCAAGGGATGTGGACTGCCGTGTAACAGGATGAAATGGTATGATCATTGTTTTTGGCGCTCTAGTTCCTCGGAACAGAGTGCTTATCAATTTGCCCAAATCTCTGTAATTTTCGAATTTTTGACTGAAAATGGTCTCAAACGATTTGATGATTTGGTTCGACTCACTGATCAAGAATCCGAGGTCGAAATCGATTCTGTCCGGCCGGCCGGCTGGCCGTAGGCACGATAGCTCACGACCGAAAGGAGTTAGAGGATTGAAATTTGCAAGGTGGGTTTGGAACGTAAATATCTCGGACGAGTTCGTTAATGAGCGAAATCCATCAAGTGGTTTCGGAGAAATGGCGGATTTTAGTAAAAACATTTTTTATGAATATTTCCGAAACCGCACTCGATCTATCTGAAATTTAGCATCAAATTGTAGAATCATGACCTTTATACGCATGTGAAGTTTTGTATTGACCCGGTTACCGCAAAGTGTAAAAAAAAATTTTTAAAATTAAAAAAAAAAAATTCTACAAAACCTCTCGAACGGAATGAGCTAGGCAGTTGAAATTTTCAGAGTAGGTTAGGGAGATTAATATCTCGGTTAAGTTCTTAATTGGGAAAAATAGGGCAGATGGTTTCGGAGTAACAAGAAAAAAATTTTTTTTTAAGTAACAAATTTCAAATTCAATTTTTATTTAATATGCAGTTTCACCATAAAATTCCATTGATATCATTTTCAACTCCAACAACCTACTACTTTCGGAGATATGATTTTTCGAAATTTCTATAATGAATCGTACTTCTATGTTTTCACAGAATGCTATAATTATTCTATCTAAGCTTCATTATATGATCTGTGTTCATACTCGTACATGTCATCGTGTTCTATAAGAGAGAGTCAAATTCATTTCAGCTATTTTAATTTTATTTCTTCCATGGTGCAGTTCTCATTCTCAGATTGCTCATTTAATCTTGATAAATAAACTATTATTTGAATTGAATTTCCTTTATGATGCAGTTCTATCATAAGAACACATTGATATAATTCCCAACTCTGAGAAACCAATACTTTCGGATATATAATTTGTCTGTTTGAACAAGAGCGCCAGAAAGCTCCTGTCCACAGGACTTGAACCGATTTTATTTCTTAATACGATCCCCTCGAGAACAAAATTATCGTCACCGCGATTTGACAAAATACTGTTTTTCAAGCTGAAAAGACCTGTATTTCTATATCAATGCGACACACTGTATGTACTACTCTATATGTATACTCCACTCGAAACTGTAATAGTACATGTACTCAGATTGTAGTGTAGAAAATTGATAACAACTAAGATAAATATATTTCCGATAAACAAAGACTGTTCTGCCGGTGTAAATATTATGAAATAATATATAAGTTATGGTTACCATACAACAGAGATAGTAGTTATCATAAGATGGTGATAATTTTCGGTCAAGGAAATGACAAAGAATTAGAATGTACGATAAGCATTAATTCCAGTGAACTTTCGAATGAGCTTCAACAGAAACTTTTATTTGAATACTGATGAGACGATTTCGATTTCAGAAACGAAAACTTGAAAAAAGACACGATTAAGCCCATCTGGCCGAAGTATATCTGTTCTGTTTCTCCTAAATTGCCAGGAAAATTAATGAAAAGCTTGAACGAAGTAGGTACTGACCTGAAGTCAGAAGCTTGTGCGCGCATGTTCTATTGTCTATTCATGCCTCAGACACCCCTACGAAATACTGCATGAACCTTCAAGCCGTCTTTTTAGCGTTACTACGCGAAATAATGCATTGGGCATCCAATGAATTCAAATTTTAAAATAAACTCCCGAAACTCTTGTGCGGCAGGCGAGCACGCTAACATCTCGGCCATCAAGGTATTGTTGCAATTCTGAGAAATACATTATTTGAAATTTCAGAAAAGTAGACACCAGTTCGAAATTTTATTTTCACAATAATTGCTAAAATGCAGAGCGTATCAAGCTGAAATCCGGTACTTGATGGTAAAATAGTGGCTGGAAGTTTTGTGTGGAATTTCGACAGAATCTGATTTATGAGCAATCGAACACATATTTTTTTTTTAGTGATAGGATCTTCATGAAATTCTGGGGAAATCTGCGAGTTAGCATTCTACAACTAATTAGTTACCCAGTTTCAATCCCATCGGATATGTATTTTTTGAGTTATTTAGGAAACAATATTCGAGATGGGTTTAACCATCTGGACGGTTATGACCATTACCAAAATTAACCATCGCATTCAGATGGGCAACATACCCTAAAAATTTCAAGTCGCTATCTTGTTCGGTTCGAAAGTTATCGTGGCAACGGATGGACGGATATAATCGATTTTGAACTCGATCATCAATGAGGCGAACCAAATCGTCCATTATCGGCAAAACAAATCGAAAATTATAGGCATTTGGGCAAAATGATAGCACGCTGTTCCATAGGACCGAGACCGATTTCAACAAAAATTAACATGAGATACACTAAACTCCAGTTGAACTAACTCGTTATTTTAACTGAGCTTAAAGGATTTCTGATTTCACCACTTTAGACGAGGGGGTGGTAAACTAAGCTTTCTTAATCGAACGACTGTAATATGCCTATAATTTTGTCCTGTTACCAATAGCAATTTTGACTTTATGTATGATTCGATATGCAGTTGGTGTACTGAGATAACATGAATCAGCAACAACAGCTTGGAAGCTACCGGTTGCATAAAAGCACAAAGTAACTGATTTATTGGAGAAACACAGTTCTTAAACGTTTGTTACTGAAACCTATTTTCAATTGCATTTAAAACGAAAAGGACAGATTGCTAGATAAGCGAGATAAATCATTAAGAAATCTGTATCAAATTTTCAATTTCGGAAAAACTAAATCCAGTTTTGGACAAAATATTCAGTAGTTAATAGTTATATGCCGAGTGCTTGCCATATACTCGATAATTTGACAAGTACCACAATTTAAATGGTAGGGCAAAAATAATTCTAACTGTAATTTAAATAAATAAGATCTTTTTGACAATCATCTTGAATGTTTTCGATGGTTTAAAACGTCCCAAAAAGATTCACCTAAAGCACACGTGCAAATATACCCGGATATTTTCACGGATATTCAAAAATATTGGTTGAAATTTTTTAAGGGGAATAGTTAGGTCTACTTAGTACAATTATGAGTGCAGCAGACTAATGGTAGGGACATACTGATCCCACGTACACAACGTGGGAGAGCATGTGTGCACACTTGTCCCTCGTATGCAACGCATATTATTGACTTAAAGCCGCTTTACACTATACAATATTGGTGCAATGCAAGAGCAATGCAATGGCAAATTACCCAATGGCGCATGCGTGACGGCAATTTTCTGATCAGCTGATGCAACTTTTAAAATTAGAGCTGGGGCTATTTTCAGGCAATTATTTGGCAATTCTGGTTAATTTTTTAGTGACTTTAATGGAAGCCAACATGAATATGATATGATAAAATTCATCAGGTGTTTGACTTAACCTATCATTCGAACCTTTTTTCAGCACTATCTGTTTTCATCAATTTTATATGGTTTGAATATTTTTTTATCACTCGCTGAATATAAGAAGGTATGGATTCCCAAGTATGTTTAGTCTACAGAAACAGAACAAGTTTAATACTATTGTATGAAAACCATCCTCGCTTATATTCCATTAAGTCTGATGATTATCATAATAAAATAGCACGTTCGAGAGCACTGAATGATATTGCCCAAACCTTTATAACTTTTAAGATAATGCGATTCAATGAAAGCTCGCGGAATGTCCAAATTTCCATAGCTTCTATTAATCCAAGGACCCACCGCCGCTTACTTTTTATTTGTTAACATATTTTCTTCTTACATAAAACGCCGTTATATAATAAATGAAATTCGCTCCGATCTCATCATGGCAAGTTAATGTCGATACAATATAAAAGCTGTGATAAAAGTGTAAATGCAAAAGTACTTTTAGTTTTCTTTAAGTTGATCGTACAAGTCCTTGAAAATAGTACTGCACTTAAATTGCAGTAAGGAATAATCACATGATTGAAAGGTTTTTTTCTGGGTTTTCTCTCCCAAACTCTGGAAAATATCTATAAAATAAAAATTAATTATTTTGTGATTTGCTTCTGCGTAAGAAGCACAAGATATTTGTCAGAAGAAATCAGTTGAACAATGTTGCCTAACAAACAACAACGAAACAACATCAACGAAGAAACAACTATATCGTAACGTTTCGGAGTCTATATCAGACTCCTTCGTCAGACGCTTAATGAAAATCTTTAGAATGGGTTTTTTGATAGTTATTGTGAAATTCAATAACTATCAACAAAATAATTCTAAAGATTTTCATTAAGCGTCTGTCGAAGGAGTCTGATATAGACTCCGAAACGTTACGATATAGTTGTTTCTTCGTTGATGTTGTTTCGTTGTTGTTTGTTAGGCAACATTGTTCAATTGATTGCTTCTGACAAATATCTTGTGTTTCTTACGCAGAAGCCAATCACAAAATAATTAATATTTATTTTATAGATATTTTTCAGAGTTTGGGAGAGAAAACCCAGAAAAAAACCTTTCAATAATGAGTATATCTCCCACAGTATCCTTTAATGATTACTTGGAATAATCACATTCATGCAATGCAATGCGTTGCATCAATATTGCCTAGTCTAAAGCGCCTTTAGACTTAGTCATTTGTCAGTGTAGGTAGATACTATGTTTTCTGATTCTGAGACTGAATTTGAGGACGATATATTATGTTTGTTATTTTTACATGAATATTTCCGAGCCACAAGAACAAAAAGAAGAATTAAGAAGAAATGGTGTTGGATACACATTATAAATAAAGAAAGAGATCATTTTGGCGAATCTGATGAAGACCTATTTTTTATGTACCTACTTCCGTATGTCTAAAGTACATTTTGAGAAGATCCGTGGTATTATTGAATGAGACATAAATAAAGAATATACACATCTTCGGAAGCCATGCTGCTTTGCTTAATGTTCCGTCACGATATTCAGCGGATATAATATTATGAATGACTTCATAACGTCTAACCAAATCAATGAATTGTTCAACTGCCATTTTTGCGCGTATGTTCTGGGGAACATCGCGTTATCATTTTGCCTGAGTGTGAAATTTAATTCTGTGGTGCCGTCCGGCCGTCCGGCCGTTGGCACGATAACTTGAGAACGGAAAAAGCTAGCAACTTGAAATTTTCAGGGTAGGTGGCGCATCCCAATACGACGGACAAGTTCGTTAATGGGTATAATCGGCCCAATGGTTTCCGAGTAATAATTATGTTTTCAACCAAAATAAATCCGATCGAATTTAAACTTGGTGAATAGTTGTAGAATATAAACCTAAGCACGTTTGTGAAATTTTGTTAGAATCGTGTCACTAGAAAATTTTAAAAAAATGATCAAAACATATTATTTATGACACGATAACCTGAGAACGGAAGGATATAGCGGCTTGAAATTTTCAGGTTAGGTTGTGCATCTGAATGCGACATTTTAATTTGTCTATAGGTATAATCGGCCAATCGGTTTTGGAATTATACCCATCTGAAATTTAGTTGTTATTTCCTCAATAACTCGAAAAATACAAAACCGGTATAATTCAAACATGGTTATTAGTTGTAGAATGCCGACGCAAAAATTCTTGCGGATTTTCGTGAGGATGGTATGAATAGAAAATTTTCAAAAAAATTATTGAAAATAATTGAAAAAAATTCTATATATCATAAACTATTCGTCCGGTATGGCTGAAATTTTGGGAGAGCCTTCAGAGCCTAACTCTACTGCAGAGTTCCAAGTTTGAACACGATCGGATCCATATTGTTGGAGAACCGAGCAGCCTTTTGTGAGTTCGGTAGTTGGATGCGAATCGTCGTATTTTTGCGAGAACCTTCAAAAGCATGAATGTCATGATGAGATATTTTTGCGCGTATGTTCTTGGGAAAATCATGTTATATCATCACAAATCTATGGGAGATGATAACCCTACATTAGCGGTCAGACCTGGTTTTGAAAGAGATCCTCCTTAGGAGGAGGCAACTAAATATTGAAGGGATTTCTATGAACAAGAGTGAATATCTTTGAGAAATAGAGAAGGCGATTCTTCTTCAAGAGATCCATGTGCCTTCACAGGAGTATATTTGTGAGAGGGGACTTTTGAAAGGTTATGTATTATTTTTAATATGATATCGCTGAAATTTTGCTGAAGGCTTCAAAACTTTACTTTAAATTAACCACACTTTCTGATCTTGTGAGGTGAGAGGCTCATTTGTCGATATTAAATCTCGTGATGGGTAGAGAGAAAGTTTAGGCCAGTTTTTCTATCACTTATGAGAATATATCTTTATGTTTCACCTCAACACCTTTAGATCTATCAATGGACATTTATTGGTTAAGAATAAGTAATTGAATATTACTGGAATTCAATTGAATTTCATTCAATATGTTAGTAACTAAACTTATAATTTTCTTTACTTTGATTATTTAAATATGACATTAATTCCAGTTATATTTTTCAAGAATAATTATGTATTCTTCTCCTAAAGAAGAATTGGAGGTAGACAATAATGTGCGACCAATGTGTGACAATGTGTTATTTAAATATGACATTAATTCCAGTAATATTTTTCTAGAATAATTATGTATTCTTCTCCTAAAGAAGAATTGAAGGTAGACAATAATGCGTTAATTTTTTCATCATTGCTTTCTATCCTGATTTAACGAAAAAAAAATTGGTTCAAGCACTGACGTGAAGTCAGGAGCTTTCGCGCGTATGTTCTATTGTCCATTCTCTTGTATTGAACACTCTTAATCGAATTTACCATGGTGAATTCTATTGTCTGTTCTCCTGTATTGGACACTCTTAATCGAATTTACCATGGTGAATTCGATTAAGATTGTCCAATACAGGAGAATAGACAATAGAATTCACCATGGTAAATTCGATTAAAAGTGTCCAATACAGAAGAATAGACAATAGAACATACGCGTAAAAGCTCCTGACTTCAAGACAGTGCTTGAACCAATTTTTCGAAATTCAAACTGACGCGTTGCGAATGTAAGTTTCTAAAGAAAATACCGAAAACTGAAACACACTAGTCACGCGTGGAATGGCGTATTCAATCCCACGTCGATCTGTATCGACAGGTCTTATGTTGCGTGGGACGCGTGGGACAGCGTTGCATATGATAGCATTGATAGCGTGTGATAAGTATGTTACCAAGCATGTAAATTCAAGGGTCCAGATATCATAATGCGTTACATATGTTGCGTACGTGGGATCAGTAGTCTGTTCCTACCTTCATTTTCGTTATGTTTGTAATGCATATTTTCTTTCTTATATTACGTAACAATAGTTGTAAGTAGCCCATTACGCAAGAAATGAATAAGTTTAAGCACGAAGTCAGTGGCGTAAATTTTACGAGTGCGTAATGGACTTACAACTCGTGTATCGTACTATAGTTTTTCTACGTCCACCCATTTTCATTTATTAAATAATGAACTCATAATTCGTTTGAGAAAATGTTTGGATACGTGTTGTAAAAATTGACAACATAAATGACATTACGTTTATTTCCATAGTATACTAAGGAAACCCGACTTGATTTATGAGAAGTGTTACCGACATTTGGGGCCTACATTCTTTCAATCCAAAATGTGTCTCGCTAATGCTAAATGTTTTTATGTTTTTCAATCGACTAAATTTATGTGAATAGACCAAATAAAGTCAAACTTAGTTAAAAATTTGATTGCAGTTTATTTAAACCAAAAAAATCAAGTGTTCTTATCAAAACGCACGTGTTATGAGATCTCATTACGTGCATGTTATATTAATAAGTCATTTACAAGGAATGTCGACAGTTCGTTTTTGACATTTACTGACATGGGCATAAAAAAAATAATAAAAGCATCTACGCCATTTACTCACATTTAACACGTAGGTACTAAAGAATACACCGGAAGTTTCGAAACAATGAATCAAAAATGTAAACCAAACCAACAGAACCCAAATGCCCGAACCCCATCGAATTGATTGGTTGCAATGTAGTGCGGTTGGCTCTGGGGTAGAGCATTCGACTTGAGAGCGGAAGCCTCAAGCTCAATCCCGAGGCTAGGATAGAAATTTTCTAGTCACGGTAATCGCCACCATTCACTGTTGGGTCAAAAAATGAACTGTGCTGTGCCTAAGGTGGTGCAAGGACACAGTAACAAAGCCTACACAGAACACAACTGGTTCTCCTTACTGACTCAAATTCTTTAAGCTTATGAGGGGTCTCCTTGGGAAAGACCTAGGAGGATCAGTATAATAATATACAATATACAATTATTCGATAAATGAAGATAACGAATATAATACTCCTATTTGATATCTCATAAACGATTATAGAATCTAATTATTATAGATACAAAATATAATCTATAAATTGAATTGACATTTCTCTAACTCCAGTTGAAATCTACATTGGGAAATTCGGCATCAAGGCTGACCAGAGTTAGTTCATGAAGACCTGAGTTTAGAGAAATCGGCCCTTTGAACATGCGTAAAAATGAATCACTTCCCAGATATGTTACTCTGAGCTTTTCGCTTCTCTATGGTGAAAATAAAAAATCTATTTTACGCTTCATTCAAATATTTCGAAACGCAATGTTCAGTTGTTAATGAGTAATATGAGAGTGATTGTGAAATTTGAAAATAAAAATAAAGATCTTATACGTCAACCCCATGTTCTTCAGTGAATAAAATAGGTGTGAGCGTCTGAGGTCAATATGACATTTTCTGCCTAAATTGACTTTTAACTTAATTTTGGTTTATTATTTACTCAATTATGCATGCGTTTTTGAAGCCCACTCTGACATTTTGGCCTGAGCTTGTGTCATTTGGCACTAAGAGTTAAAAATTGGGGTCGAAAAATAAATCGAATTTTTGTCAATGAGTTTATATGTAAAATTGGCAGTGTGTTATGTTTAATCCGAATATGATCACCGCAATGTTCCCTTATCATTAGTTCCTGAATGATGAAGATAGTAAACATTTCTGAGTAGCTTGAAATGTATTTTTCTGTTCGATCCCTTAGGTTTCATTTTCTCGAATATTGAAACGTTTTCCTCTGGAGACAAGGGCTAACTAGTGTAACATACGGATACGTAACTGATTACTCTGATTCACGATATTTCATCATTATTCCCATCACATTATCGAAACGAAGTTGCTCAGAGCTAATTGTCGATCATTAATTCGATTCTTCGAATAACAAACCGATTTTAAGTTTTCTACTCATTTCAGTAGCGCTAGCCATGACAGACGGCCTAATGGAATTATAACATTTCAAACTATTTGTAGAGTCTAGACGAAAATAATCCCTTAAATGAATCTGACCCCTGTTAATTCGATACACCTGATGGATCTCCCCAAACTAGGCGTGACTAAAATAGAACATGGTCTACTTACCACCTGCTTATCAGCTGGAAACAGAAAAAGATATGATCATTGCGTCATAACGGGATATTTTATATTACTAAAATCTTAATATTAATTGGAATTAATTATAGTGGTCAGTTTTCACTTCAACGGACATACGTAGGTATGTAATGTTCTTGAAAATTTGTCCTATACAGATATTGCTCCTTCATTATAATTTATGAACCCCATTCATCGCACAGGACGAATTTACTTCGAAAAGTACCCTGGCCCTAAGTCATGATAATTGATTTCAAAAGAGAATTTGAGTAGAAATTTATCGGGATCAATATGTCTACGAGAGAAAACTAGTACACAGAGTGAATGTATGAAATCACTTCTGAAATGACGTCTAAAAAAAAAAATTTTTTAAATTTTGAAATATTAGATGATCATAATAAAATATAGGAGTTCCCACAAATTTATTATGAATATATTCAATGTTTGACTACCACATTAGCTTCATACTTTGAAATTAATAACTGTTAACAAACTAAAATTTGAGGTATGGTTAAAATCGAATTCTTCCGCACTATTTTAATACAGAAAATTATTCGTGAAAATAGTGAACAAATCCGTGCTTCCCGAAGTATCAACCTAATAATATTAATATCATTCAACATCGAAATTTCGCTCCAAAGCAGTGAGAATATTCTGAACTGGATAGTAAAGATGTATCATTCAATGATGCAAAGCTATTACTAAATTCTGAAATTGCTTTTCTCTATTTCAGTATCGTAATGAGTCCATTCCAGCACTAAAAACAGTGCTGGAATGAACTCATTCCAGCATTGTTTCTAGTTATATTTTTCGTTTTGTGGTAGTCAGCACGGACATTTGATCCTATCAAATTTCAACACACGTCAATTATCAATATAATATAATCTGGATATAGTGAAATAGTTGGGAGGAAAAAGATTTATTTTGATTGAAAAATAAGGCACTAGAGATTTCCTTCTTGCTAATTTTGAATAATTCATGCTATTAGGAAACTGTTTTAAATCTGATCTCCAAGCCCTACGTATGATTCAAATTCAAATACCGTAATCGGTCAACTTTGTTAACAGTCACACCAACTGCCAAGATACAATACAAAAGTCGCTAGGATGTTTAATCCTGATTTTTCATTAAATGCCAACAGTATTTTACAAAACTTGTCTGAAATAGAGAAAATATCGTCTAATACTCGTTGCAGAAGGCAATTCCAACACTCATTCGTTCGAAAACTCGCTCCTTCGCCGCTCGTTTTCAAATTTAGCATTCGTGTTTGAATAGGAGCCCATTCTGCAACTTGTATTAGAATATACTATTACGAAATCGAAATATTTAATCGCTAATATTCCGAATAAAATTATGGAAATTATGGAAAATAACATCATAAAAACACACAGAAAACATACATAGAAATTTCAAAATGGTTTTCTTTTTTTTTGAATACTTTTTGCCTTTTACACTATATTTCCATGATTACTATCATAGTAAACATCAGATTATTTTTGGGTTTCATAAAATTGTGGCAGCGCTTAATATTAGTGTGATTCTATGTCGAATTCCAGTTCATTTTTGACGCAACCATCGAATTAAATCCACAATTAAGGTAATCGGAGCTTCGTGATGTATTTCAACATGCCGTTTTGTAACGGAAATAGAAATGAATCCAAAATTGAATACCAAAAACGATTTCCCAATGAACGTCAACCAAATAAAGGTAGGTACTTTAGGAAAAGTGTTTCATTCTTCTAAATAACAAGTGCAATATCCTAGTAAGGCGGAGCAAATTGACAGGTCGAATACTGATAATGAAATTTTTAATCGTTGAACGGGTGGAGGAAGAACCGTCTATAAGTACTAGTCAAATTAGTAAAGAATTAGGAACTTCGCAAAGGAAAGTGTGCAAGATTCCGAAGAAAGAAAAGTTCCACCCATTTCACTACCAAAAAGTTCAAGAACTGTTGCCACAAGATCTACCACAAAGATTACAAATTTGTCGCTGGGTTATTAGTCACCAACGAACTATTTTCCGTATCATATTCAGGGACGAGTCTTGGTTCAATAGGAATGGAATATTTAATATCCACAATTCTCACGAATGGGCAAGGTACCCGCATTTGAAGAAAAGTCATAATACACATCACAGATTTTCTGTCAATATTTGGCTTGGAACAATAGACGGAAATTTACTATGCCCTCACATTTTTGCTGATAGATTGAACGGTGAAATACACCTCAACTTTCTTGAAAATATTTCGCCAAATCTATTGAAAAATGTGCATCCGCTCAATGTACTTTCAGCATGATGGAGCAGAATTCTCGAGGAATGCAATATTTTGAAGCTTAATCAAATTCTCATTAGAAGGTCAATTAGAAATTTGATAAATAGGGCGGAAATATGTATTAGAAAAATTGGTTCAAGCCCTGTGGACAGGAGCTTTGGCGCTCTTGTTCAAACTTTGACAAATCATATCTCCGCAATTATTGGTCTCTGGGAATGATACAAATGGTTTCTTAAGATATAACATAAAAGAAACTAAATTCAAACAGACCGATTCTCCCCAATAACGAACTTATCCAAGATATTCATTCCTCAAATCTACTCTGAAAATTATATTACATAATCAATTGAAACTTATATAACAATACAATATAACAATATTGCAGTTTTGTTTTTACTGGACATATTCTGAACCCAATTTGATTATGTATCTTACCAAAGAATATATTTCCATCATCATATTATCCACAGGCATTATATTATCACCTTAAAAGTATAATATCATATCATCCACATAATTCTAAGATAGCTGAGGTTATTTAATTGGTCAATTTGCATTCAATCATAATTTGTTTTCTAGAACAGATGACATGTAAGATCACAGATCATATAATAATTCATCCAGCATTCTGTGAAAACATAGAAGTAAGATTCACTATTGAAATTTAGAAAAAACATATCTCCGAAAGTATTAACTTGTTACAGTTTAAAATGATATAAATGGATTTTTATGGTCTTCAAAAAAATTGAATTTGAAATTTGTAATGTAAAAAATTTTTTTTTTCTTTACTCCGAAACCATAAGGCCGATCTCGTCTAATAACGGACTCAACCAAGATATTTATCTCCCAAACCTACTCTGAGAATTTCAACTACCTAGCTCATCCCGTTCGATAGTTATTGTAGAAACAAAATTTTTAAATTTTTTCTAAGCTTTACGGCAATTCCATCACTACAAAACTTCGCATACATATAGAAGTCATTAATCTACAGTTCGATGCCAAATTTCAGATAGATCGAGTGATCGGTTTCGGAAATATTCATAAAAAATGTTTTCACTGAAAAAAGTCATAACTTCGAAACTGCTTGATGGATTTTGCCCGTTAACGATCTCCTTCGAGATATATACGATCCAAGCCTATCCTGCAAATTTCAATCCTCTAACTCCTTCGTTCGAGAGTTATCGTGTTAACGGCCGGACGGACGGCCGGCCGGAAAGAATCGATTTCGACCATGGATTCTTGATCAGTGAGTCGAACCAAATCGTTTAAGACCATTTTCAGCCAAAAATTCGAAAATTACAGACATTTGGGCATGTACATTGATAAGCACTCTGTTCCGAGGAACAAGAGCGCCAAAAATAGGAAACCATCTTGAAACTTCAATATGAATTTTCTGTCAATCTTTCATATGTTTCGTATATTCATTCTGTATTTGTTTTCATTTATGTAGATTTTTTTGTTTATGTGCGTATGAAGTTATTTCCTGAATGATTATACATATACATTAGAACAAAAGTGATTAAATATGAACTTCGAATTCCAATAAACTATTTTAGACCTTGGAAAGAGCTTTGCATCATTGGACGATACAGTTAAGGATATATTTGAATCCCAACCTCAGTTAACGTGAACATTAACGTGAAAATTGGTTCAAGCACTGACGTGAAGTCAGGAGCTTTTGCGCGTATGTTCTATTGTCCATTCTCCTGTATTGGACACTTTTAATCGAATTTACCATGGTGAATTCTATTGTCTATCCTCCTGTATTGGACAGCCTTAATCGAATTCACCATGATAAATTCGATTAAGAGTGTCTAACACAAAATTATTAAAAAATATTTTTGTTGTCACGATAACCTGAGAACGGAAAGAGATAGTGGCTTGAAAATTTCAGGTTAGTTTGTGCATCTGAATGAGACATTTGAGTTTGTTTATGAGCATAATCGTCCAAACGGTTTTAGAGTTATAGCCATCTGAAATTTTCTGAAATTTGGTTGTTTTTTGTTACTCATTAACTCGAAGAATACAAAACCGATTGAATTCAAACATGGTTATTAGTTGTAAAATGCCACGCGAAAATTCTTGCATTTTCGTGAGGATGGTATAACTATTAAATTTAAAAAAAAATAATTAAAAATAATTGAAAAAAATTCTATATATCATAAACTATTCATCCGGCATGGCTGAAATTTTGGAAGAGCCTTCAGAACCTAACTCTACTCCAGAGTTCCAAGTTTGAACACGATCGGATCTATATTGTTGGAGAACCGAGCAGCCTTCTGTGAGTTCGGTAGCTGGATGCGAATCGTCGTATGATATGTTGTCTATGGTCGTATTTTTGCGAGAACCTTCAAAAATATGAATGTCATGATGACATATTTTTGCGCGTATGTTATGGAAAAATCGTGGTATTTCATCACAAATCTATGGGAGATGATAGCCCTACATTAGCGGTCAGACCTGGTTTTGAAAGAGATCCTCCTTAGGAGGAGGCAACTAAATATTGAAGGGATTTCTATGAACAAGAGTGAATAACTTTGAGAAATAGAGAAGGCGATTCTCCTTCAAGAGATGCATGTGCCTTCAGAGGAGTATATTTGCGAGAGGGGAATTTTGAAAGGTTATGTATTATTTTTAATATGATATCGCTGAAATTTTGCTGAAGGCTTGTGATCTTGTAAGGTGAGAGGCTCATTTGTGGATATTAAATCTCGTGATGGATAGAGAGGAATTTTAGGCCAGTTTTTCTATCACTAATGAGAATATATCTTTATGTTTCACCTCATCACCTTTAGATCTATCAATGGGCATTTATTGGTTAAGAATGAGTAATTGAATATTACTGGAATTCAATTGAATTTCATTCAATATGTTAGTAACTAAACTTATAATTTTCTTTACTTTGATTATTTAAATATGACATTAATTCCAGTAATATTTTTCAAGAATAATTATGTATTCTTCTCCTAAAGAAGAATTGAAGGTAGACAATAATGTGTTAATTTTTTCATCATTGCTTTCTATCCTAACTTCACGAAAAAAAAATTGGTTCAAGCACTGACGTGTAGTCAGGAGCTTCTGCGCGTATGTTCTATTGTCCATTCTCCAGTATTAGACACTTTTGATCGAATTTACCATGGTGAATTCTATTCTCTATTCTCCTGTATTGGACAGCCTTAATCGAATTCACCATGATAAATTCGATTAAGAGTGTCTAATACAGGAGAACAGACAATAGAATTCACCATGGTAAATTCGATTAAGAGTGTTCAATACAGGAGAATGGACAATAGAACATACGCGCAAAAGCTCCTGAATTCACGAAAAAAAAATTGGTTCAAACACTGACCTGAATTCACGAGAAAAAAATTGGTTCAAGCACTGACGTGAAGTCAGGAGCTTTTGCGCGTATGTTCTATTGTCCATTCTCCTGTATTGGACACTTTTAATCGAATTTACCATGGTGAATTCTATTGTCTATCCTCCTGTATTGGACAGCCTTAATCGAATTCACCATGATAAATTCGATTAAGAGTGTCTAATACAGGAGAACAGACAATAGAATTCACCATGGTAAATTCGATTAAGAGTGTTCAATACAGGAGAATGGACAATAGAACATACGCGCAAAAGCTCCTGACTTCACGTCAGTGCTTGAACCAATTTTTTTCTCGTGAATTCAGGTCAGTGCTTGAACCAATTTTTTTTTCGTGAATTCAGGAGCTTTTGCGCGTATGTTCTATTGTCCATTCTCCTGTATTGAACACTCTTAATCGAATTTACCATGGTGAATTCTATTGTCTGTTCTCCTGTATTAAACACTCTTAATCGAATTTATCATGGTGAATTCGATTAAGGCTGTCCAATACAGGAGAATAGACAATAGAATTCACCATGGTAAATTCGATCAAAAGTGTCTAATACTGGAGAATGGACAATAGAACATACGCGCAGAAGCTCCTGACTTCACGTCAGTGCTTGAACCAATTTTTTTTTCGTGAAGTTAGGATAGAAAGCAATGATGAAAAAATTAACACATTATTGTCTACCTTCAATTCTTCTTTAGGAGAAGAATACATAATTATTCTTGAAAAATATTACTGGAATTAATGTCATATTTAAATAATCAAAGTAAAGAAAATTATAAGTTTAGTTACTAACATATTGAATGAAATTCAATTGAATTCCAGTAATATTCAATTACTCATTCTTAACCAATAAATGCCCATTGATAGATCTAAAGGTGATGAGGTGAAACATAAAGAAATATTCTCATTAGTGATAGAAAAACTGGCCTAAAATTCCTCTCTACCCATCACGAGATTTAATATCCACAAATGAGCCTCTCACCTTACAAGATCACAAGCCTTCAGCAAAATTTCAGCGATATCATATTAAAAATAATACATAACCTTTCAAAATTCCCCTCTCGCAAATATACTCCTCTGAAGGCACATGGATCTCTTGAAGGAGAATCGCCTTCTCTATTTCTCAAAGTTATTCACTCTTATTCATAGAAATCCCTTCAATATTTAGTTGCCTCCTCCTAAGGAGGATCTCTTTCAAAACCAGGTCTGACCGCTAATGTAGGGCTATCATCTCCCATAGATTTGTGATGAAATACCACGATTTTCCCATAACATACGCGCAAAAATATGTCATCATGACATTCATATTTTTGAAGGTTCTCGCAAAAATACGACCATAGACAACATATCATCCGACGATTCGCATCCAGCTACCGAACTCACAGAAGGCTGCTCGGTTCTCCAACAATATAGATCCGATCGTGTTCAAACTTGGAACTCTGGAGTAGAGTTAGGTTCTGAAGGCTCTTCCAAAATTTCAGCCATGCCGGATGAATAGTTTATGATATATAGAATTTTTTTCAATTATTTTTAATTATTTTTTTTTAAATTTAATAGTTATACCATCCTCACGAAAATGCAAGAATTTTCGCGTTGGCATTCTACAACTAATAACCATGTTTGAATTCAATCGGTTTTGTATTCTTCGAGTTAATGAGTAACAAAAAACAACCAAATTTCAGAAAATTTCAGATGGCTATAACTCTAAAACCGTTTGGACGATTATGGTCATAAACAAACTCAAATGTCTCATTCAGATGCACAAACTAACCTGAAATTTTCAAGCCACTATCTCTTTCCGTTCTCAGGTTATCGTGACAACAAAAATATTTTTTAATAATTTTCTAGCGATACGATTCTCACAAAATTTCACAAACGTGCTTAGGTCTATATTCTACATCTATTCACCAAGTTTAAATTCGATCGGATTTATTTTGGTTGAAAACAAAATTATTACTCGGAAACCATTGGGCCGATTATACGCATTAACAAACTTTGTCCGTCGTATTGGGGTGCGCCACCTACCCTGAAAATTTCAAGTCGCTAGCTCTTTCCGTTCACAAGTTATCGTGGCAACGGCCGGACGGCACCACAGAATTAAATTTCACATTTGGGCAAAACTATAACGCGATGTTGCCAAGAACATACGCGCAAAAAGGCCTCTTTCACCACCGGTAAATAAGTTAACTGAGGTTACGATCCAAATTTATCCTTAACTGAGGACCTCAGTTAGGATTTAACGGAATTGAATGCTCTGTGAATACGGCGGAATGTCTTTGAAGTTCCAATTAAGGCAGAGAACCAATTTTTTTTTCGAACTTCATTCATACGAGCATTTGTTCTTGAATTAGTATCAGGAATTGCTCCTTCAAATTTTCTGACGTTATTCTGGAACATCCTGTTTATTCTATTGAATTTGTTGGGAAATGAATACAGGATTTTCCATTAGACAATTGAAATCCATATTTTTGCGAGTATGTTCTGGGGAACATCGCGTTATCATTTGGCCAAATGTCTGTAATCTTCAATTTTTTGCCGTTGCGACGATAACTTGAGAACGGAAAGAGATAGCGACTTGAAAGTTTCTGGGTAGGTGGCGCATCCGAATACGACGGACAAGTTCGTTAATAGGTATAATCGGCCCAAGGGTTTCCGAGTAATAATTTTGTTTTTAACCAATACAGATCCGATCGAATTGAATAATATTATTTATCTCACGATAACTTGAGAACGGGAGGAGATAGCGACTTGCACTTTTTAGAGTAGGTTGAGCATCCGAATGCGATATTTAAGTTTGTTTAAAGGCATAATCGGCCAAACGGTTTCGGAGTTATACCTATCTAAAATTTTGTTGTTATTTAATCAATAGCTCAAAAAATACTAATCCTATGCAATTCAAACATGCAAATTAGTTGTAGAATGCGAATGCGCAAATTATTGAGAAATAACGTGAAGATCGTATCGCTACACAAAAATTAAAAAAAATTCTATATCTCAGAATCTATCCGTGTGAAATCGCTTAACTAACTCAATTTTATCGCAAAGTTCCATGTTTGAACACTATCGGCTTTTTATTGTTGGAGATAAAAGCAGTCTTGGGTGAGTTCTGTAGCTGGTTGGGTGGCCGTTGCCACGATAACTTTTGAACAGAAACAGATATCGACTCAGAAGCAACGTAATCCATCAACGAAGTGTGCCCGGATCTGCATCCATATTCAATAAACTTTCTCTTACCTATCTCTAAGCAGTTTTCGAATAATTGATTTATTTACTTCATTTTTGTGCAAAACGTAGCTTTAATTGAACATTCATTACTTCGGTACTTGGAATCCTAGAAAGCTAAAATTTCGGGTGTGGATTACTAATATGACGTGTATCATTTGCGTATAATGAAATACTTTCCAAATTATACAAGGTTGTTCAATATCCGAGGCTTTTCCGAGATATACTAAAACGATAAAAAGTGCGTTTCTGGCACGCTGTTCTATGAACAGAGTGCCTATCAATTCGTCGAAATGTCTGTGATTTTCGAATATTTGGGCGAAAATGTTCTTAAACGCCGGCCCGGTAGTCTAGCGGTAGAAATACTAGCTAGGGTGCCGGAGTCGCGGGTTCGAATCCCGCTCAGGGCATGGATGTAGAATGGATGGTTGTAATGTCACTATAATCTGTGCACATGGCTCACGCCGAGCACAATAAAAGAGAAGCTTTAAGCTTTTAATGGTCTTAAACGATTAGTTTCGACTCACTGATCAAGAATCCGAGGTCAGAATTGATTCTGTCCGGCCGTCAGCACAATTACGCTCGAACGCAATGAGGTAGAGAGTTGAAATTTTCAGGGTAGCTTTGTAGTCCAAATGCACCGGCTAAGTTCGTTAATGGGCAATTTCCCATTCGAAATAAGAAATATGTATCTCAAAGTGAACTGATGAAAAGTTCACTTTCTATGAGGAAAAAGCAGGTGAATATTTCGAACATTCATTTCGATAACTTTCCAAATTTATTGTTTTATCATCTCAAGTTCAAGGTTGGCCGTTCTTTCGGCACTACATATTTCTAAAAGAATTGAAATATTTCTTTTTGTTTCCTTCCTTACAATTCACCTTCTGATGTAATACATAATATTATAGCACAAAGTCAATTCTTGCAGCCCTTTGAGGCAGATCTGAAATTAAAATAAATGAATCAAAGATTTTATGTAGAATTATGTTTTGGAGTATTATTTCTTCTATAGAATCAATAATCGGACATGGATAAATATTTCAACGCAAACTATTCGCAGTTTGCGTTGCAAGACCCAAATATTCAAAAATATAAAAAACCCACTGTTCCTCCTAACTCATAATTCTCCTAAACTTTTGGAGAGAACCTTCGGTAAAAATCTAGTACCTACTCAGCTCAATTGTACAGGGTCTTTATAAATGATTTTTACATCGTAGTTAGCATTGAAATATTCTTTTTTTGCCGCTTCATATATACTGATCTTATTCGCGATTCCATCCACTTAATTTATTTTCTGACAATAGAATTGTCAAGGCTGGCAATTTCAAAGGCTTGTAAAATGTTCAGGATCCTTAGCGAAGAGCGGCAAAAAAACTATTCAAAGCCAATTGCGATGTTACAATCCTTTATAAAGACCCCGTACATCCAAAATGTTTTTCACTCGATTGCCAACTTACTTGGTTATAATATACTTGGAATATTTATCAGATTTCTATAGTTAGTAGTTTACGACATATGAAATAGTGGTATTAAGTGGGCGGCAATTAGTGAATAAAGACAAGGAAGGAGAATCTGGTATTTTTTTTAGGATTTTCCGTATTTTCATTATAAAATGAGAACAAAATACTATAACTGAGAAAGAACTATAATCTTCCATCTCAATCGGATCAAGTTGATCAGTAGGAGCGGATATGTAATCCTTCACACCGTCAGCTACCATTTCCTTCGCATATTTCCAAACGGAGGGTTGAGGTTGGATAAAATGAATTTAGCGACACATCCTGGCGATTATTGAGGGAATATGGGGGTGAGATTCTACATAAAATCGAGGGCGTATCTAGGCAACGACCAATCATATTTTTCGTTGGCTATTTGATATTTTTCACAGGGCAATCAATATTTTACTATACAGGAAAACTAGGTGTCCTTTCTTCTGAATCACCTGAGGTAATGACCATAGGAACCCGCAGAAATTATTTTAGGAAAAGGGTAGTTTGTAGTTGAAATTTGAAAACGACCGTTTTTCGATACTTATATCCTTCTAGAATTGCACTTCCGGACATACAGGAAGTGACCATCAAATTTGGAATTTTAAATGAAACTATCGATTTGTTCACCAGCGTTAGATTGGATGCTTAATTTGCAAAATTTTTTATATGCGTCATATTTATTTAATTGCCATAGTTGTGGAGATATAACAACTTTCATGGAAAAATGGCTACTTGCATCGATCCCCCGGAGATATGATATCATCGGAAATATTCCTGATGAAGAAGTGAGCAAAATACAAGAAAAAAAAAAACGTACAATGTGCGTATGTATTTAGTTTTGTCTGAAATTACCAAATTAGTTTGGAATATTAAGGTTCTTAATGATTATAGTGGCAACGGAGCTTCATAGCCAACTAATATTCTTAATAAAACGAGATAATTTCGTAAATCTAGATGAAACTAAATTTTCTTGGAAACGGTGGATAATAGCCATATAGAAACTTTGACAAAAAATCTGAGAAAACCACTGACGTGAAGTCAGGAGCTTTTGTGCGCATGATCCATTATCTATTCACGCCTCATACGAAGTCGATCGAGCTGAAATTCAGTAGGTACTCGATTGTAGAATGATGGTGAAAGTCAAAATTTAACCATAAACAGAGAAAATTACTATCAATAATGTTTTATTCACCTTTACTGGACACTCTTAATCGAATTTACCATCGATTCAGACGTTTTCTCAGCTTTTATAACATATGAATGCATTTCGTACCAGTTTAATGACAGACATGAGTAATGCGAGAATCGTCTAAGATCACAGAATTCTTAATTCTGAAATATATGTATTCTATCGGAATTGAAATTCATTAAATATCTAATAATAACCGAAAAAACTTACACCTTAAGTATTTTCAGGATAGGATATTCACGAAATTTCGCGAAAATTAGCGCGTCGGCATTCTACAAGTAATTACCGAGTTTCAATAGGATCGGATTTGTATACTTTGAATTACAGAGGAAATAACAACAACAAATTCCAGATATGTATAACTCCATAATCGTTTGACCGATTATGCCTATTAACGAACTTAAATGTCGCATTCGAATTCGCAACCTACCCTGAAAAGTGGAAGTCGCTATCTCTTTCGGTTCTCAAGTTATCGTGAGATAATTAATATTATGTTTTCATAACTTTAAAAAAATTTTCTACTTATATGATCCTCACAAAATTTCACCTACTATGACGGTATTCTAAAACTAGTTACCAAGCTGCAATTTGATCGGATCTGTATTTTTTGAGGAAATAACAACAACATTTAAGGTGGATATAACTCCGAAACCGTTTGGCCGATTATACTCAGGAACTAACTGTCCCATTCGGGTGCCCAACCTACCATTAAAATTGCAAGTCGCTGTCTCTTTCCGTTTGAAAGTTATCGTGGCAAAGGTCACCCATAGAGCTACTGAACTCACGAAAGGCCGCTCGGATCTCCTACATTATAAATCTCATCAAATTTGGAAATTCGGAAATTGTTCAGATTTGGAACTTGGCTGTAGAATTAGGTTTTGTAAGCTCTCGCAAAATTTCAGTGATGTCCGATGAAAAGTTTCTGATATATAAAATTTTGTTCAATGATGTTCAATGATTGTTTTAAAATTTTGTAGTGATACGATCCCCACCAAATGTTGCAACAAATTGCGCGCTGTCATTCTACAACTAATTACCATGTTTGAATTGATGGAGATCCGAGAAGCCTTGTGTGATGTGTGACTTCAGTAGCTGGATGAGTGACCGTTGCCTCGATAACTTTCAAACGTAGGTTGCGCATCCGAATGGGAGAGATAAGTTCGTTGTTGGGCATAATCGCCCCAACGGTTTCGGAGTTATATCCATATGGAATAATTTCCTCGATAACTGAAAAAATATAGACTCGATCGAATCGAAGCTTGATAGAACTAGTTGTAGAATGTCGACATAAAAATTTGTGTAAAATTTTGTGAGGACCGTACCACCAGAAAATTTTAAAAAAATTAGGAAAAAATATTATCTCACGATGGCTTGAGAACGGAAAGAGATTGCGACTCGCAATTTTTAGGGTAGGTTGCCCATCCGAATGCGATATTTGAGTAGGTTTATTTTATTTTTAATTATTATACTGATCCTCCTAGGTCTTCCCCAATGAGAACCCTCATAAGCTCTCGAGAACTTGAGCGTGTACGGAGAATCACTTGTGTTCTGTGTAGCCTTTGGTACTGTGTCCTTGCGCCACCTTAGGCAAAGCACTGTTAATTTTTGACCCAACAGTGAATGGTACCGATTACAGGGACTAGAAAATGTCTTTCCTAGCTTCGGGATTGAACTTGGGGCTTCCGCTCCCAAGTCAAACGCTCTACCCAGTGAGCCAACCGCTTAAGTTGATTGGCGTAATCGGCCAAACTATTTTGGAGTTATACTCATCTGAAATTTTGTTGTTATTTCCTCTGTTGGTAACTCAAAATATACAAATCTATACCATTTACAACTGTGTGAGTGTGATTACTTGTATAATGCCGACTCACTAATTTTCGCGGAATTTCGTGAATATCGTATCCCGGAGTTACTTGAGGCGTACGTTTTATCGTATTTCAAATCCAATAGAATTAAAATTCTGTGATCATATTCGTCACTGAAGTCTGTCATTAAAATGTTATGTTCATATATTAAAAAAGTGGGAAGGCCTTATGGACATGAGCTTTGGCGCTCTTATTCAAACTTTGACAAATCATATCTCCGACAGTATTGATTTCTCAGAGTTGGGAATGATATCAATGGATCCTTATGATAGAACTGCATCATAAAAGAAATTAAATTCGAATAATAGTATATTTATCAAGATTAAATGAGCAATCTGCAATGATTTAACATAGTGGAATGGGTTGTTGCAACTTACAAACGGTGCATAGTTTTCGCAACTCGAAATACCTAGTGAAAGTATCTTCGAAATGCAAGGCTGGAGACAATCATAGCAGATTTGAATAGGTAAGTATAGGCTGACGAAAAAATTATTTTAATAGTTCAAAATATATTAATAAAATACAATCCTCTTTTTCAATTTGATAGTTCATTCAACATATTCATTCTGTATTATGAACCTTTACTCGAGAAAAAAAAACAAAATAAATGTATCAATATTTCAGCATTTTGTTGCTAGCAACGATATGAAAAAACTGTATATAGGAAATTCGAATTTACCATGGTAAATTCGAATTAAGTGTGTCCAATACAGGAGAATGGACAACATAATTTACCATGGTAAATTCGATTAAGGGTGTCCAATACAGAAGAATGGACAATAGAACATACGCGCAAAAGCATCTGACTTCACGTCAGTGCTTGAACCAATTTTTTGATATTTATTTTGTGAAATTCAATTCTTGATTTTCATTAAGCGTCTGACGAAGGAGTCTGATAAAGACTCCGAAACGTTACCATATAGTAGTTTCTTCGTTGATGTTGTTTCGTTGTTGTTTGTTAGGCAACATTGTTCAATTGATTGCTTCTGACAAATATCTTGTGTTTCTTACGCAGAAGCAAATCACAAAATAATTAATTTTTATTTTATAGATATTTTTCAGAGTTTGGGAGAGAAAACCCAGAAAAGAACCTTTCGATAAACTATTATTTGAATTTAATTTCCTTTATGATGCAGTTCTTTCAATAGATCACATTGATTTAATTCCCAACTCTGAGAAACCAATACTTTCGGAGATATAATTTGTCTGTTTGAACTAGAGCGCCAGAAAGCTCCTGTCCACAGGGCTTATACCCATTTTTATCTGAAATTGATCTTGAAAAGTTAGCTATAGTTTAGATATTTTCTGCTTAATATCTTAATTTATTTGTATATTATAACATTAAGTAATTACTGAATATAACAGATGATAGATTTCCTGATGTTACTAAGAGGAAGCATCGAAAAACTACGACGCTCAGGGCCTTATGTGAAGTACAGCAAGGGGTGCGTTCGACTATGTAGGCAACACAAGTTACACTGTGGAGAATGAAGGGGTGATTAGTGATATCATAGTATTGGCACTTATGTTTGAAACAAATCTGAATCCAATATTTAAAATGAAATCTATTCGAATTGAGCTGATTCTATTGAATCATTAATTACAAATGATATCTGTACCTATTTCCTGCTTATAGAACTATTTCAACTGCAGTGCTTTCAGTGCCTGGTAAAATATTTAGAAAAATGAAATATTCGCTTGATTTTCAATTGGGAAGTTTTATTCTGAATAAATTAATAGCAAAAGGGAAATACAACAATATATCATCACATCCTATAAATGGGTTATAATATTCTGTTTGACTCACTGATGACGAAAACGAGATAACTTTGAAAAGAAAAACTAAGACACTTCAAATTTGCTTGGTATGTTTTAGGGTTAAACACGCCAGTCGAGTTCGTGACTGGGAAAAATCCACCTGACTCAATTGAAGGTTTCATATTTCCAATATTTCAAAATTACAGATGAAATTTGGTATTTAGGTAGTTGAATAACGACTATAAGTTCGTGGGAAATTTCTTCAGATTCGTATCGCAAGAAGCGAAAATATTAATTTTGAGAATAATTCAATAGAACATGGGCGCAACAGCTCCTGACTTGCACCAATTTTTTTAATGGAAATCACATTAGTAGGTACCATCAATTAGGGGATGAACATGAGGAGTTTAATTTGGATTTATTTCATTTAGTTACTGACTTCAATAGTAGGTAGGTCGAATAAATATCAGAAATTCATAAAAAGCACTGGCTTGAAGTCAGGAGCTTTTGCGCGCATGTTCTATTGTAATAAAGAAATACTGCAAGAACATTTACAATGAACAAAATATTGAAATAACTCAGCGGGGATTCGAACTGTACAGGACTTATTGCTGTTCTGAGATTTACATGATTAGGAATGTCAGAAGTAGATGCCAGGTCGAATTTTTTTTCACAATAATAGCTAAAATACAAAGCCGATCGATCTGTAATCCAGTACTTGATTGTAAAATGACGGCTTGAATGTTTGTGCGTATATTTTTCTAGTGATACGATCCTCACGAAATTTTGCGGGAATTTTCACGTCGGCATTCCATAACTGATTATTAAGCTTCAATTCGATTCTGGTATAACTCTGAAACCATTTGAATGATTATACCCATTAACGAACCTAACCGCGGAATTCGGATGCGCAACCTACCCTGTAAAGTTCTCTCCGTTCGAAAGTTATCGTATCAACGATCAGACAGAATCGAATATTCTTCATCAGTGAGTTGAACCTAATCGTTTGTACTATTTTCGACAATAAATTCGAAAATCACAGACAACTGGCCAAAATGCGAACGCCAAGGAAACGCTGTTCCCTAGAACTCGCTGGTCATAATCGCTAGTCATAATAAAATATTATAATTATAATGTCAGCCTTGCTAAAAAAATCAAATTGTTACTAGGTAAGAACTTACCTACTTTCATTGGGCATCGCAGGATAAACATATATTTTTTTGAAAAGTCACAATCCACTATTCTATCCTGAATCTATTTTTACTCATAAATATTTTTCGCTCGGAAAAAATCATACTGCACTTCATTCATTTTTTTGCGTGCATGATCTGGGGAACAGCATGATGCTATCATTTTGCCCAAATGTCTGTAACTTTCGATTTTTTAGCTGAAAATGGTCTTAAACTATTAGGTTCGACTCACTGATGAAGAATTCAAGGTAAAATTTGATTCTGTCCGGCCGGCCGTTGCCACGATAAGTTGAGAACGGAAAGAGATAGCGACTTTCAGGGTACGTGGCGCGTCCAAATGCAACGGACAATTTCGTTAATGGGCTTAATCGGCCCAACGGTCTCCGAGTACTAATTTTGGTTTCAACCAATACAGATCCGATCAAATTGACACTTGGTAACTAGCTGTAGAATACAGACATAGAGACGTATGTGAAATTATGTGATGTTCGTTAATACAAGAAAATAAAAAAAATTATTAAGAAATATTATTTATCTCACGATAACTTTGGAACGGAAAGAGATAGCGCCTTGCAATTTTTGGGGTGGGTTGAGTATTTGAATGCAACATTTTGAGTTTGTTGATAGGAATAAGCGGCTTAACGGAGTTATACGTGTCTGAAAATTTGTTGTTTTTTCCTCAATATCTCGAAAAATATTAATATTAATCTTATCCAATTCAAACATGGTAATGAGTTGTAGAATGCCTACGCGCAAATTATTGAAAAATTTCGTAAGGATCGTATCAAGAGAAAATTTTAAAAATGGGTTCAAGCCCTGTGGACAGGAGCTTTCTGGCGTTCTAGTTCAAACAGACAAATTATATCTCCGAAAGTATTGGTTTCTTAGAGTTGGGAATTATATCAATGTATTCATATGATAGAACTGCATCATAAAGGAAATTAAATTCAAATAATAGTTTATTTATCAAGATTAAATGAGCAATCATGAGAATGAGAACTGCACCACATTTTCAAATTTTTTTTTGACTCTTTGCGGTAATCTGGTCAATACAAAACTTCACATGCGTATAAAGGTCATGATTCTACAATTTGATGCTAAATTTCAGATAGATCGAGTTATCGGTTTCGGAAATATTCATAAAAATTTTTTTCACTAAAATCGGCCATAACTCCGAAACCCCTTGAAGGATTTCGCCCATTAACGAACTTGTCCGAGATATTTACGCTCCAAAACCACCTTGCAATTTTCAATCCGCTAACTCCTTTAGTTCGAGAGTTATCGTGCCTACGGCCGGTCGGCCGGCCGGACAGAATCGATTTCGCACTCGGATTCTTGATCAGTGAGTCGAACCAAATCGTTTGAGACCATTTTCAGCCAAAAATTCCAAAATTACAGACACTTGGGCAAATTGATAAGCACTCTGTTCCGAGGAACTAGAGCGCCAAAAAAACAAGTTTCGTATGACAATTGCCCAAAACAGGTTCAAAGTACCTACAAATAGTAGGTATTCCATAAAACATGTATGAAAGAAGATAAGTAATAATAAAAAATTACCTTGTAATCGATCAAAAATTTCCTGATCTACGTTCACCAAATTTTCTCCTCTCTCGAACTACAGAATTATGCTTTCAATATTTACGTAATATTTTCAAACATTTTCGGGTGAGGTCCCCGTTGCATCGCTAAAATACGAGCATTTCAAACCCAATATTTTTGAAGTTACAATATTCCCTTCTGTCAAGTTGACATTATGACAATTCATACATAGAATAATTATATCAATCAGTGAAATACGATTTACATTGAAATTTTGAAAAATCATATCTCCGAAAGTGTTAGCTTGTTAGAGTTAAAAATGATATGAATGGATTCTTATGATAAAACTGCTCATTGAAAAAAATTTAATTTGGAATTTGTTTTGTAAAAAAAAAATTTTTTTTTTGTTACTCCGAAACCATCTGTCCGATTTTGCCCAAGAACGAACTTAGCCGAGATATTTATCCCCCAAACCTACTCTAAAAACTTCAACTCTCTAGCTCATTCCGTTCGAGAGTTATCGTGCCTACGGCCGGCCGGCCGGACCGGCCGGACAGAATGAATTTCGACCACGGATTCTTGATCAGTGAGTCGAACCAAATCGTTTAAGACCATTTTCATCGAAATATTCGAAAATTACAGACATTTGGGCAAATTGATAAGCACTCAGTTCCGAGGAACTAGAGCGCCAAAAATATTATTGATAATCATTGAAAGAAATTCTATATCTCATAAACCATCCGTCAAAATCGCTGAAACTTGGCCAGATCTTTCAAACCTTAATTCTTCAGCCAAGTTCGAAGTTTGAACACGATCGGATAAATATTGGTGGAGATATGAGTAGACTTGGGTGAATTCAGTAGCTGGAACGGTGACCGTTGCCATGATAACTTTCGAAACTTGCAATTTTCAGGGTAGGTTGCTCATCCGAATGGGACAGTGAATTTTGTTGTTGGGCATAATCGGCTGAACGGTTTCGGTGTTATACCCATATGTAATATTATTTTCTCGATACCTCAAAAAATACAAATCCGATCGAATTAAAACTTGGTAAATAGTTGCGGAATACTGACATAAAGACGTATGTTAAATTTTGTGAAGATCGTATCACCAGGAAATTTAAAAAAATTATGAAAATTTTGCATGCATCTGACGATAACTTCAGAACAGAAAGAGATAGCGACTTGCAATTTTCAGGGTAGGTTGCGCATCAGAATGCGACATTTGACTTCTTCAACAGGTATAATCAGCCAAATGGTGTTGGAGTTAAGTATATACATCTGAATTTTTGTTGTCATTTCCTCTATAACTCGAAATAAATAAATCCGATAATTACTTGTAGAATGCCGACGCGAAAATTCTCTCCGAATTTCGTGAATATCGTATACTGTTATTACTTGAGAAGTAATTTTTTTTGTATATCATTAGATATTTGAAAAATTTCAATTCAGATAGAATACATATGTCAGAATTAATAATTCTGTCCTCTCATCACTCAAGTCTGTCACTAAAATGATACGAAATGTATTCACATCTTATAAAAGCTACGGTCTACATCGATGGTAAATTCGAATAAGAGAATTATTAACTGTAGTTTTGACAATTTCATATTTCAGAAACAATGCTCGATCGATTTCGTATGAGGCGTGACTAGACAATGGAACATGTTCGCAAAAGCTCAAATTTCAACCGTTAAAAAATCGGACTTACATGTCTACCTAATTATTCTCATGCTAAATTGAACCTTCTCAATCCAAATGATATTGGAGTTACATTTTTTTAATTTCATCCATCTTTCGTCCCCCCTCGACTCCCTTGATGATATCTTGTAGATATTCTTGTATACAATCAGGGCAAATTTAAAGTAGAGGTGGCAAATTTAGCGAAAAGTTGAAAAGCGCAGATATTAGTGAATAAAATAAAAATAATAATCTGATTGAGTTCATTGAGTTCAACTTAATTATTATTGCACACTTAAGCAAACGTCAAATGCAGTAAATAAACTGAAACTATTCACTGAACAATTGAAAATATCAAAACTACGAATTCATCCATGTTTTCCTACAAAATGTAGATTCCCCTTCATTTATGTCGAAATCATCCGTTCTGTTATCAGCACCGAAAAAAGGAAATCCTGAATGTTTTCTACCGATTCGAAAGTGAAGTGGGTATACGTTAGGAATACAAACAAAATTATCATATACATGCACACGCTTGGTCATTTATTAGAACTCCGTTGAGGAATTTTATGAATGGTACATAATTCACTCACTATCTTATAGTAAACTATGATGGAAAAGAACGCGCACCCTCGGAAGTACACTATTTTAAGCCTTATATCCGTCTCCATAAGAACGTTCTTTCTAAGCTCATTGCCAAACTTCCTATTGGCCCGGAATTTTTTAAAGGTTCTCAGTTCGTGTGAGCTTCTTAGCACGCCGTAGTAAAGCTATGTTAAGTGGGGAGTGTTGTGCTTCTGAGAAGAACATGAGTAAATAGAGTGTAGCGCTCTACGCAATGTAACAGGAAATAGTGCCTAAGTGATATTCGGAAGTGTTTTGAACTTATTTGTTATTGTTTTTTTTTTTTGAGTTTTTCGATGGAGGATGAAATGGAGAATGGACGAGGTGAGCAAAATTAATGTATTCGTGGATATATTTGTATTGTTGTGATATTCGGCTCACACGCATTATTTATTCGATAAGTTAGGAAAAAGCTGAAATAAATAATAGTTGCTATTGGTTATATTTTCAGCTTCTTTACCTATGTGTATTAAGGAATATTCTTAGATGCCGGAGTACATTCGTTTCATTGAAACTTTCAATCAATTTCATATTATGATATTGTTATAGCAAATCAATTTGAAATTTTTTGTTGGACTATCGGTCGATCTGGTTGAACCAAATCATAGTCGAGTGTGACATAATATGAACAAGAATAGGTATACGATTCATCGACGATAATTTTTTTTTAAGTTTCATACGAGATATAATACGTGATTTTCTCTTTGAAATGGTCAGGTATCATAGAAACGTATACGATAAAACCACGCGTTTGAATTCCTTCAGCCATGTGTCCTACATATTTTTGAAGTCGTACGAGTTTAAATCGTACGCAAACTGTCGACTGTGGAACATTTCTAGATAACAACGAAATTGTACATTTTTAAGTACCCAAAATACATTTTTTCGGACAACTTTTAATTCAAATGGGTAAATATGGGCAACGCGCCGTTTATACCATTTATTAGGATTCATTCCGATGTTTCGAACGTTTGATTCATAATGTTATTTTTCTTTTAATTTTTTGCAAACTTTTGATGTTTATTTGGAATTCCAATATCAATATCGAATTTTGAAATTTTTGGAAAGCGCTGACATGGGGATAGGAAATACTTTCTTGCTGAAGGAATCCAGAAATCCACAACATTTTCGCAAAACTAGGTTCTTGGGTAAATATTCGAATCCCTTGAATTATAAACACAGTTTCTCTATTTCAGTGTCGTAATGAGTTCATTACAGCACTAAAAACAGTGCTGTAATGAACTCATTCCCGCATTGTTTCTAGTTATATTTCTCGATTTCTAGTAGTCAGCACTGACATTCGACCCTATCAAATTTCAACACACGTCAATTGTCGATGTAATATAATCTGGATAAAGTGAAATAATTGTTGAGAGGAAAGAGGAACAGTTTTATTTTCATTAAAAAATAAGGTACCTACTAGATATTTCCTTGTTGCCTATTTTGAATAATTCATGCTATTAGGAAACTTTTTGGCGCTCTAGTTCCTCGGAACTGAGTGCTTATCAATTTGCCCAAATGTCTGTAACTTTCGAATTTTTCGATGAAAATGGTCATAAACGATTTGGTTCGACTCACAGATCAAGAATCCGTGGTCGAAATTCATTCTGTCCGGCCGGTCCGGCCGTAGGCACGATAACTCTCGAACGAAATGAGCTAGAGAGTTGAAATTTTCAGAGTAGGTTTGGCAGATAAATATCTCGGCTAAGTTCGTTATTGGGCAAAATCGGACAGATGGTTTCGGAGTAACAAAAAAAAATTTTTTTTTACATATCAAATTCCAAATTAAATTTTTTTCGATAAGCAGTTTTACCATAAGAATCCAATGATATCATTTTTAACTCTAAGAAGCTAATACTTTCGGAGATATGATTTTCAAAATTTCAATAAAAAATCGTATTTCTACGTTTTCACAGAATTATATAATTATTCTATGTATGAATTGTCATTATGTCAACTTATTTTCCTGAGACATGACATTGTCTAATTCCTTGCTAATAGTTGGTTCGAGAAACGTCAAAATCGACTTAGAGAGACAAGGGTAAAAAACCGTCAAATAAACCCCCATGTGGCGATTTTATGTCGAAAAGTGAAAATTAAGAATATATATCCCAGGTAAGTACCGACGTTTTATTTTAATACCGCAGATCGACAAGATCGTACGAGGAGCCCGATAGCCGTTTCGTCTAGTCAGTCGGGTTTTCGGTTTCGGAAAAAGAGAGAAGGCAGGCTCAAATCCCGGAAAGGGAATTACACTTTTTGGCGCTCTAGTTCCTCGGAACTGAGTGCTTATCAATTTGCCCAAATGTCTGTAATTTTTATTTAAGATGCAGTTTCACCATTAAAATCCATCGATATCATTTTCAACTCCAACAAGCTAATACTTTCGGAGATATGATTTTTCTAAATTTCAATAATGAATCGTACGTACTTCTATGTTTTCACAGAATGCTATAATTATTCTATCTAAGCTTTATTATATGATCTGTGTTCATACTCGTACATTTCATCCTGTTCTATAAGAAAGAGTCAAAGTTATTTTAATTTGATTTCTTCCATGGTGCAGTTCTCATTCTCAGATTGCTCATTTAATCTTGATAAATAAACTATTACTTAAATTCAATTTCCTTTATGAGGCAGTTCTTTCATAAGAATACATTGATTTAATTACCAACTCTGAGAAACCAATACTTTCGGAGATATAATTTGTCTGTTTGAACTAGAGCGCCAGAAAGCTCCTGTCCAAAGGGCTTGAACCCATTTTTATTTGAATCTGATCTCCATGCCCTACGTACTATTCAAAATCCGTAATCTGTCAACATTCGTATCAGTCACACCAACTGCCAAGATACAATACAAAAGTCACTAGGATGTATAATCCGAACTTTTCATTAAATTTCAACAGTATTTTACAAAACTTGACTGAAATAGAGAAAATATCGTCTAATACTCGTTGCAGAGGACAAATCCAACACTCATGCGTTCGAAAACTCGCTCGTTTTTGAATTTCGCATTCGTGTTTGAATAGGAGCCCATTCTGCAACTTGTTTTAGAATATACTATTCTGTCTTTTCTGGGATATTAAAGATTTTTAATCAAGTTCGGGTTTGGTTATTTTGTCAAAGTTCACGTTGCTTATAATTCAGATACACAGAACATAAACTAACACATTCTACAGATCATGTGAGATTGATATTATTTTACTGACCCTCTTAGGCCTTTCAAGGATACCGATCATAAGCTCCTGGGAGCTTGTGCGAGTTAGGAGAATCAGTTGAAGGCTTCGTTACTGTGTCCTTACGCTACGTTATGCACATCAATTTTATTATTGTATCCAGCAGTGAATGGTGGTCACTACTATCTGACTAGGAAATTTCTTCCCTGGCCCTGGATTGAACTCGGGACCACGGGCGCTCTAACTACTGAGCTAACTAGCACTCATCATATTCATAGCAAACTCTAATTCAAAGAATGGTTGGTTTGTTGCGTTGTACCTGCTCACAAAAATATCAAGTATAGGTACCTAATGATATTGATTGTGTATTAAAATTTCCACCTGATGACCTGAGTGTGGTCAATGATTCTAGAGATATCGAAACATAGCTTAAATTAGTTTTTCTATGCTTTTAATGATATTATTCTCATGTATCTTTTTCTTAGGATTTCTGTGAAAAATTCGTATTCTTGGCAACACTGCATTTGTATAATGATGGTGTTTTTCTTGTCATAATTGATAAATATACAGTTGTTTATGAAACCTTCTTATGAAGTACCTACATCTGGTGTAAAACACAAGAAAAAATTGTATTGCTTATAGCATATCTTTTAGTTAGGATTTTCTGATTTCTGTAAAAATTCTTGGCAACAGCGCATTTGTAAAATGAACTCCTACGTTTTTTTGATATCATGATTGAAAAATATATAAAGTTGTTAATGAAACTTCCTATTTTCAGAACCAAAAAAACTACGTTTCAATATTGAATAACAGAAATATTCCATTTTCAGAAAAAATATACCCACGTAACTCCATTGGTTCATTTCATTCCATTATTTCCAGTATCTACGCACAGTATGACGATTTATTATCATTTTTCGGTTCGGAAATCCATCAAATTTGTAGTGTAATCTCCAGTTCTCCAAGAGCAAACGACAGAAATAGGTATTCTATTTTCTCAGTAATAAGCCAAGGTAACTTAATTGTATTTTTTTTCTTCCAGAAATGAATTCAACAATTTTCGAACCATCAAAACTTATTTGCCGTGAACGCAGGGGAAGTGTCGTGCTCTTTGTTTTTTTTATAAGGGGTGGCTCTGCTAACTTAATATTAAGTTAGCAGTATCACTTCCTCATTAAACTCAAATGTCATAACAATGTTAATGAAGATTTCTGTGGAAATTTCACATTCTTGTCAACAGCGTATTTGTATAATGACATTTCAGGTTTTTTTCTTGACATAATTGACAAAAAATATAAAGCTGTTTATGAACCTTCCTATTTTACGGAAGTCAAAAAGTACGTTACAATGTTGGATAATAGAAATATTCCATATTGACAAAAATGAATCCCACGTAACTTGGTTGATTTAGTATTATTATTTTTGAAGTGAACGCAGATAAAGCTCCGAACTAATTATAATAGATGGCTCAGCTAACGTGAGATTAAGTTAGTGGAACATCCCCTTATAAAAAAAAATGTGGGAAAGCCCTGTGGAGAGGAGCTTTGGCGCTCTTGTTCAAACTTTGACAATTCATCTCCGAAATTATTGGTTTCTCAGAGTTGGGAATGATATCAATGGATTCGTATAATAGATAGAACAGCATTACAATTAAATAACGAACTTATCCGAGATATCCATTCCTCAAATCTCCTCTGAAAATTATATTATATCAAATGAAACTTAGCCAATATTCCGGTTTTGTTTTCACTGAAGATAATCTGAATATATTTTCATCATCATATGGATTATCCAAGGGCATATAGTGTGGGGGTAATTATAATAACCTATAATTGTTCATTTTGCATTCAATCATACTTTGTTAGAACATAAATCAATATATTTGACATATCTGTCATAGGTAGATAAGATTATCTGCCGTATTCACAAAGCATTCAATATCCGTTAAGTCTTAACTAAGGTCCTCAGTTAAGGACAAATTTGAATCGCAACCCCAGTTAACGTATTTAACGGTGGTGAAACAAGTCTGTTTCACGTTAATTTTCACGTTAACTGAGGTTGCGATTCAAATTTATCCTTAACTCAGGACCTCAGTTAGGCCTTAACGGAGATTGAATGCTTTGTGAATACGGCGGTATATGTATGAACAGTGAACACAGACAGAACACAGACAAATAGAATTCACATTCTGTGATAACATAGAAGTACGATGTATTATTGAAATTTTGAAAAATCAAATCTCCGAAAGTATTAGCTTGTCAAAGTTGAAAATAACATCAATGTATTCTTATGAAGAAACTGAATCTTAACAAAAAATTGAATTTGAAATTTCTAATGTAAACATTTTTTTTTTTCGTTACTCCGAAACCATCAAGCCGTTTTTGCCCAATAACGAACTTAGCTGAGATATTTATCTCTCTCCGTTGGAGAGTTATCGTGTTAACGGACGGACGGAAGGACAGAAACAATTTCGATCACGGATTCTTGATCAGTGAGTCGAACCAAATCATTCGAGACCATTTTCAGCCAAAAATTCGCAAATTACAGACATTTGGGCAAATTGATAAGCACTCTGTTACCAGTAATAAGAGCGCCAAAAAGCACGTGACACCATCTCTGCGTTCACTACAAATACATTTTGGTCGTTTTACAACAATTTACTTCATTTTTGGGTGAAAAATAACTCTATCGACTAGGTTACCTTGATGTATTATTAAAAAATTGGAATATTTCTTTTATTCGCTCCTGATGAAATGGAGTTTCCGCGACAAACATCCATCATAGTTAGATACTGCTAGGAGAATAAAAATAAAGGAATGTTATACCAATCACACCCAGTTTCTCTGCTTCAGAAACTTCCAACCCTCCACGACAAAAACTTTTGGTCATGTGACAATTGTTCAGTGAATAAATAATTGGAAAAATAAATGAACAAGGATACGTGGGTTTGTTTCTTTCAAAATCGAACATTTCTATTATTCACCATTAAAACGTCGTTTTTTTATTCAGAAAAGAGGGACATGTCATAGACAACTCTATATTTGTCAATTATGAGAAGAAAAGGCCATAATACAAATGCGCTGTTGACAAGAATGCGAATTTTCCACAGAATCCTGAAAAAAAAAGATATGCTATAAGCAATGCGTTTTTTGCGGATTGTTTAAGTAAGAGGGACAATTACTCGACACTTACCATTATAATGATATTTGATGTTAACTTGAAAGTGGCTCTGATAAATTAATATGAAATTAGCAGGTGCCACCCCATGTAAAAAAAAAACTAAGAGCGTGACAAATTATTTTCTTTCACGACAAATTCTCGACAATTTATTAAATAGCTTTCATTGATTTTCTTTCAAGTGGTTCCATTAACATTATAGGGATTGAGTACATATAAAAATACAGAGTTGATTGAGCTGTGTGCGGTTGACCATTGCCACGATAACTTTCGAACGAAAAGAGATAGCGACATCCGAATGTGACATTCAAGTTCGTTAATAGACATAATCGGCCAAACAGTTTTGGATTTATAAACATCTGAAATTTTGTTCTTATTTCATCTGTAACTCAAAATATTCGAATCCTATCCTATTAAAACTCAGTATTTACTTGTAGAATTCTGATGCGCTAGATTCCGTGGAATTCCCTTAATATCGTATCATGGAATTACTTGAGACGTAAGTTTTTCCGTATATTATATTTCGCAATTTCAATTCCGAATGAATACATGTCAGAATTAAAAATTCTGTGATCATAGACGATTCTCTCGATAATCTATATACATTTAACATAAAATATTATTAACAGAATCTTGTCGGTTGAAGGTTAAATTTTAATTTTTTTCAGCTATCTTGAAAAATTTCATATTTCAGAAACAATGCTCAAATTCTGCACATAACTTCGAGCCACCATTTTACAATCGAGTACCGAAATTCAGCTCGATCGACTCCGTATGAGGCGTGAATAGACAATGGAACATGCGTGCCAAAGCTCTTGACTTCAAGTCAGTGCTTTAATCAAAATTCTTTGAGTCAGTGAGTAACTGCCAACAAAATTTCATATGGATATAACTCCAAAATCGTTTGGCCGATTACGTCCATAAACAAACTCAACCGTTGCATTCGGATGCGCAGCCTACCCTGTAAATTTCTAGTCGCTATCTCTTTCCGTTAGAAAGTTATCGTGAGAACGCCGGCTGGCCGGACATAATTGATTTTGATCTCGAATTCTTCATCATTAAGTCGAACCTAATCGTTTGAGGATATTTTCGACAAAAAATTCGAAAATTACAGATATTTGGGCAAAAAACTGCTGAACAATCAAACCTCGATTTGTTTTCTCCATCTGCTAGATCTCATCAGGACTATGTAGAACAGATCACAATTAATAATTTCGGGTTCCTGAATTTCTTCGTATTATTTCTGAGTCAGCATCAGCTAGGTATTTTGAAATTGATTTATCAATGTTTCCTGATTTAGTCATATACCGAGTTCGAACGATTTCTCAGAAGAATAGTTCTGGTGATCTCAATGACACGTGTGTCATCTTGATATGCTTAAGTTTCTCTTATATGTGGTCATGATGACATCGTAAATTTTTCCGGCTCATTTTTCCATTATTTTATACGATACAAAGTAAAACATCTATCTATGGGAGATGATAGCCCTAAATAAGGGCCCTGTAGCAGTCTTCGAACATCTGAAGTTCTGAATAATCATCGCTTGGACTGTCAGACCTGATTTTGAAAGAGACCCTCCTGGCCTTACGAGCAACATTTTCCTTTTCGAATTCAAATATTGAAGGGATTTCTAAGAACAAGAAGGAATATTTTTGAAAACTAGCGGAGGTGATTCTTCTCCAAGAGAACCCATGCGCCTACAGAGAATTATATTTGTGAGAGGAGACTTTTGAAAGGTTATGTAGTATTTATAATTTGTTCGTTCTTCTCCTCTTGTCTTTTCATTTTTCAGGAGTTTCGGGTACCTTGGTTTAACCTCTCCGTTTTTTGACGAAGGAGTCCATATTGAAGAAATAAATATCAATATTTTTAAATTGCAGTAAATTTTGTGAACAATAGTTACAAATCACGACACTCACGGGGAGACAGGGTTTTTTTGCTGAGGTTTTTCCCTAAGCTCTTGTATCATACGTCGAATTGTATGGTACCCCGTTACACCAACCTCTGCTAACACATATACAGCTCTCAGTCAAAAGAATATATATATATATATGTGGACAGGAAAACTGTGCGATTGAACTGCCATATATTGTGTAGAAATAAATCGTCAAAATATTTCATACCTACTATTCATACTTCAGACTCGATGATACGGAATTTACGATGACTCAATATAACCAGTCGAATGATTCGTTACAATATCACTAATTTCATTCCTGTATCTGTCCTTCTTAGTCACCTGAGGAAAATTTTGCGCTATAGGCAACATGCCCTGATTCCAATATGATAAACACACAAAATTTTGTATACTCCATTCACTCCACACTTATAAAGTCTCCCGGTTGGCCATGATTTATGTTTTTCACGTTTTTGTTACTAAAAAGGAGGCAAGTTGTCACTACAGAGTACAGACATATAGTCAATGTCAAAACAATTCTCTGAGACGTTGCCAATTTATACTCTCAACGTAATATTCCATCTTAGACAAGATGTAATCACAGAACATTATCTTCGAATAATAAAGAACTCTTCGCTTTTAAATTGAAAATGCAGAGACGAAAGTATCAGGAAGTGCTATACGGAACTGAAATATGCAATAGAAAAACTTGACTCTGTGTCTGGACATGTTGAGCTCTCGAATGAAATTATATAGTTTCCTATCACTATATTTCATTATAATTTAACAGTGACTGGGGTTTCGTAGTACTATACTACATTTTGAAACTGGTGTATTTCAAGTTGTGCAACAACGCATTTGAATATCTTCTGTAGGCTTATTTCTTGACAATTTCGAAAAGTGGGGAATTCGATAGATACGTATGTTCGGTTAGAAGATTTCCTGCCGGGTTATTCAGTTAATTTAATTTTTTTTCAAATAAACTATCACAAAGTTACGGACTACTCTATCCATTATTTTTCAATAAAATTTCAACACTTGATTCGTGATTTCCGTACAAGAAAATAGCATAACTGAATCTAACCAGTTTATATTCGTGAAATATTTTCAGTAACAAAAAGGAAAAATTTCCATCAACAATCGCCAGGTTTTTGAAATTGCTGAATTCACATAATATCTTCTCAAATCCATTATCTTTCCGAAGTAAATTATGAAAAATATGAAATTACTACGAACTCTATGTAGACAGGACAACGTTGCGTAGTTATCTGACAGGAGAATGACTATAACCTAACATTTTCAAAATATACACAGTGAAATGTGTCAAACTTTCATGGCCAACCGGGAGACTTTATAAAAGTGAATGGAGTTAATGATATGATGTAGCTCCCGAAAATTTCTCCGAATGTTACGTTTTAGTATAAATAAATCCACCTGCCGGAAACAACATAGGATTCTTCATTATGGTGTTCTGATCATTGAGCTTAATTTGGAAATATCATTAAAAATTGAGGAAATTGTCTAGCGTAATCTAGTCGATCTAGAAATTAAAATTCAATTTGTTTTTCAGCTCTGCTTCCAGTACGGAATTATAGTAATTGATAATCATCGGTTTGTTGTGAACTTGAGAATCTGATCGATTTTCGAAGAAGGAGGGTATAAATTAACTAAGTCAAACTCATATGGTGACCATCGGGATCTGTATCCTGCTATTGTAAATTATTGTGTTCGCCAACTGACTGACCATCACATGTGCAAACTGCTGATTGATAAAGCTGCAGATGGATGAATTATGAGCTAAGACTAGTCTGGTCGGTACCTCAATGCAGCATATTTAGCGGAAACCAATGATTAGTTTTACATGAGCGATTGGAATATTTGATGGGTTTCGTTTTCTGTAAATATAATGTTCCAGATGACCAATTCTATAGGTTTACACAGCAACTAATATAAGAAACAAATTAAAATAAAATAAGAAAGATGTACATGCACATTTCAATGACAGCGTTCAAACACGCAATAAGATATAATATGAAATAAGAATAACAACTAAAGATAGCCAACTTTCACCTTTATTTCTTATTTTTCGTTATTTTTTTTGGAAAATGAAAATTCACAGAACTTGCATAAAATTGTCAAAAAGCTGCGATTTGATTGTTTCACTCATATTTCTTATTCTGTTTTAGATCAACTGTATAAACCAATCCTCTTAACCCATAATTATTATTTTATTTTGATTTGTTTCTTATTTTATTGCAAGTATAAACCAGCCTAAGTGCGTATGCAAAATGTGATGACGTAATTCCACCAATTCAGTTAAGCAAAGATTAATACTATGGATCTTGCCGATCCATTTTTCGGGCCATTTTTATTTTACCTCTTCTACCCTTAGTTTGTTAGGGGATCGGATTGAGTACATGCTATAAAATTTAATGATTATTTCAGTGGTATATTCTAGTTTGAGTTCACTGTGGACACTATGAACACTACAGAAGTAACTACACTCTTGTCCACTATAGTTGACAGTTAAATGTAGTGAACAAGAGTGTAGTTACTTTTGTAGTATTTCAGTGGTGATTTATAGTTTTTTTTATTGGTGAAAGAAATAAAATGTTTTAATATCATTAAAAAGTTTCATGCGAAGGAAATACCGAATTGAAACAAAGATGTACGTAAATTAGGCAAACCTTTTCTAATTTTTATTCAGACAATACTTAATGAAACAGTAACATAAAGAAATATAAAAATCCTGATTTTGCTCAAAAATTTGCAGTACATTTACAAGGTTGGTATAATGACTCTGGTAAAGACGGCTTGGTCATTTGGCGTGGACGTAAGTCACTATTCAGCTTTCAATAGCCAAATAAACAATAATCATTGGACTGTTACGGCGTTTGATTAGAATTTTTCTGAATAAATATTTTTACTGTAGCCCTTAATAAATGAAAACGCAAAGCTTCTGATATGCACATCATTCATTAAATCAAAACCGAATCCCATGTATTTTGATAAATCAGTTTATATCTGAGTTCATCAGCAAGTAACTATTTTTTTGAGAAGAAATTTATGCGAACTTTTTCTAACTGTTTCAACTGTTCACTGTGTAGATCAAGGTTTTCCAAAGATATAAGGGCTGTTTGTTAAAGTTTAAACCCAGCTTTCATCATGCATTATCGGATTCTATATAAAAAACTAAATTTTACAACTCTGATGAAGAACAAAAATACTATGGGCTTAAGGGCTGTTTGTAAAAATTTAAACCCAGCTTTCATCATGCATTATCGGATTCTATATAAAAACCTAAATTTTACAACTCTGATGAAGAACAAAAATACTTTCAACAAGAAATCGCAAGACGTATCATTTGCGCTTATACAGGTCTATTCATCTTGGCAATTTATTACTGGGCAGACTCAAATATTGGGTGGCTAGATCAATGGTTCGACTCTTTTCATACAAGAAAATGTGTGATATTTTACCAGCATTACATGCTGTAAGTCAAACTTGCGGTCGTCAATCGTCAATTTTTGGCAATAATAATTAAAAAATAATAATTATTATTTAGTAATTTTGTAAAACGCAATATTTGAAAGCTGAGTCTGAAACGGAAACATTTTTCACATGATGAAATATGTGCAAAAAAGTTACTTGCTGATCAACTCAGGTATGAACGGATTTCTCAAAACATATGTTTGGGTTTTGATTACATGAAAGTAAGGGCTACAGTACAAATATTTTTTTTGAAACATCCTCATGAAATGCCATTAGAGCCCAATGGATATTGCTAATTTGGCTATGGTGACTTACGTCCAATACAAATGACCGCCCTCTTTATCAGAACCGTTAATTCAACCTTTTAAATGTACATAGTATTCACTACAAATTATTATTATTTTGGATTTTTGCTGAAAATGGTCTCAAACGATTGGGTTCGACTCCCTATAATGAAGAATTTGAGGTCAAATTTGATTCTGTCCGGCCGGCCGTTGCCATGATAACTTGTGAACGGAAAGAGATAGCGACTTGTAATTTTCAGGGTAGGTGGCGCATCCCGATACGACGAACAAGTTCGTTAAGGGGCAAAAGCGGCCCAACGGTTTCCGAGTAATGATTTTGTTTTCAACCAATAGAAATCCGATCGAATTGAAACTGATGAGTAGTTTTAGAATACAAAAATACAAACTTAACGACGTTTGTGGAATTTAGTGAGAATCTTATCACTAGAAAATAAAAAAAGTTATTAAAAAATATTTTTTATGTTACGATAACCTGAGAACGGAAAGAGATAGCCACTTGCACTTTTTAGGTTAGGTAGTGCAACTGAATGCGACATTTGAGTTTTTTAATAGGCATACTCGGCCAAACGGTTCTGGAGATATACCCATCTGAAATTTGGTTGTCCCTAAATAACTCCAAAAAAATTGGTTCAAGCACTGACGTGAAGTCAGGAGCTTTTGCGCGTATGTTCTATTGTCCATTCTCCTGTATTGGACACTTTTAATCGAATTTACCATGGTGAATTCTATTGTCTATTCTTCTGTATCGGACACTCTTAATCGAATTCACCATGGTAAATTCGATAAAGAGTGTCCATTACAGGGGAACAGATTATAGAATTCACCATGGTAAATTCGATTAAGAGTGTTCAATACAGGAGAATGGACAATAGAACATACGCGCAAAAACTCCTGACTTCACGTCAGTGCTTGAACCAATTTTTTTTCTTGAAGTCAGGAGCTTTTGCGTGTATGTTTTATTGTCCATTCTCCTGTATTGAACACTCTTAATCGAATTTACCTAGGTGAATTATATTGTCTGTTCTCCTGTATTGGACACTCTCAATCGAATTTACCATGGTGAATTACACATCTTAACCTAAGAACTTCAAGCCGCTACATCTTTCCGTTCTCAAGTTAATCGTGACAACAAAAATATTTTTTAATAATTTTCTAGCCATACGATTTGCACAAAAATTCACAAACGTGCTTAGGTTCATATTCTACAACTACTCACCAAGTTTCAATGCGATGGGATTTATATTGATTGAAAACAAAATTATTACTCGGAAACCACTGGCCGATTATGCCCATTAACGAACTTGTTCGTCGTATTGGGATGCGCCACCTACCCTGAAAATTTCAAGTCGCTAGCTCTTTTCGTTTTCAAGTTATCGTTGCAACGGCCGGACAGAATCAAATTTGACCTCGAATTCTTCATTGGGGAGTCGAACTAAATCGTTTGAGACCATTTTCGTCAAAAAATTCGAAAGTTACAGTCATTTGGGCAAAATGATAACGCGATGTTCCCCAGAACGTACGCGCAAAAATCAGTAATTGTTTGCCTGATTTACCTAGATTTTTTTTTCTACTCTCTGTTATTTTCGTATCTAACTTATTTTATTTGTAAAAATAGATTTTATTTTTGTTTTTATATTTCGTCCAACGACCTACCATCACTCTTACCATTAGAAAAAAATATAAATAATAATTACTGAAATAATCATCTATATAATTTTAAAGCATGTACTCAATCCATTCCCCTTAAAAATAAGAGTAAAGGGGGTTGAAAAATAGCCCTCGCATTTTGCATATTCACTTACTTCTAGCGCCTAGTCTAGTTCTACTTTGTTGGGATCGAAGTTCAAATATTTCTTCTAGCTTTGATGAACATGTGGGTAATATGAGGTTGATATGGATAAAAAAAAACGATGCTAATTTCACACAAAGCTTCTTCAGTATGTCCGACCAATACCTGATGTGTAAAACTTTGTGAAAATCCGCATTCATTTAACTGAATATATATTTATGATTGTAGAGAGTTCCTTTTATCCTAGAATATTTCAAATATACAGGGTGGCCAAATGAAATCGAAAAGGGAGCCACTTTCAGGAGTGGACATTTTAGATAAACAGACCCGTCAATTTTTCGGAGACATTCTTTTCCGGGATTTTTGACTCGGCCAATTTCTCTCCCAAGCGAGGTTAGAATTATCCTACATATTTGAATTGCATTGGGATGACAAGATTTCTTTTAAAAACTCAAACAAGTTTTTATAAAATAGTCCTTGAATTTTAAAACTTAAGTTAGCAAGCAACTAAACATAATTTGAATTTCAAATCCTAATATTTTTCATAGTATATGATATTGTAAAGAGAGCGTTTTTCCAAAACTTTGACGCAGTCCTTTAAAATGGGTCCGTTTCGTTTTCATTTGGACACCCGGTATATTTTCTCAGTTTAGATCTCCGGGGAATTAAACATGAAGTCTTTGAACCCAAGAATGTCCACAACCAGGTAACGCTAAAGAGCCAGTCCTGGTATTTGTTTGTAAGCTATAAACATTATTCCGACGAAGATATTCGAAGAATGCAAGAAGACGTTCTCTACCTTTACAACTCAACCAGTACCTACCGAAAAGAGAAACTTGAATAAAGTTTAACACTGCACTCCGTGCCAATGGCTTCGACTCTTAGAAAAGGGACTAGCAACCCTCCCTGAACGGGCCGAATAGATCTTTTTCCCATGATATATTTTACGTCACACTCACGACCTGCCATCCTAGTTAGGGATATTATTTATATGAAGCGGCTTTCGAGAGCATCGATAAATCTATTTCAATTAGGTCTATCGGTAGCTTTAACAAAGCTATGATTACTCTATCTAGCATTAGGTTGTCACAATGAAATCAATATGTTCGATTACAGTTTCTGCCCAACCATCTAATTGGATCTAAATCCAAAGATTTCAAAGACACTTTGATTCAACATCTATTCCTCGATTTCTCATGAATTTCGAAAGTTCAACCACATGATTTGAACAATTCTGATTTCATTTTTATAAACCAGTGCAATCAAAGATTAGTGCACCTACAGAAATTATGTACAATGTTATGGATTTTCAATAAAGCTGAGGTTTTGTTCCCTAAGCTCTGGTATCATACATCGAATTCTATGGTACCCAGTTACACTAACCTCTGTTAACACTATTTTCATATACTTACGTTAATGTTGAAGGAATGTTATGCACAATTTCTTTCAAAGAATTAATTCTACTGCGATTCATGTGATAAATCGGTGAGTGGTAAGCTGGTTTTGTTACGGCGAATTTAAGCAATTTTCGAGATTCTGCAATTAATAGCGTTTCATTTAAAATTCACCCTTGACAACTTATTGGAAAATTAAATATTTTATGTAGCAAATTGATTGTCGGTTGATTATATGAAACTATCTTCATATTTAAATAACTGAATGATAACTTCCCCTGTAATAAAAGTGAAATAAAAATCCATCAAATTTTACCCAACATATCTGATACTTCTACTTAAGACTTCCGATTCTGAACTTTTTGACAATATCTACTAATTTTCGCTATATCGAGAACATACTGAAGTGAACAAACAATTGGTCCACCATGAAAGCAGTTAGACATGTTCCAACTCCGGTGTAAATATTGTTTCAAAAAAAAATCATCAGTTCTTGCAGTTGTTCTCCATTAGGTTTGATGCAGGAAACATAAAACACTATAACATTAAACTATTATTTTCTTTACGCTAATGCATTGAAAGAAGAAACTGTGAGTGAGCCTTGATCAATTTGAATTATGCTTCACTTATGATTCCAAATAAGGATGAAACGGCGGTATGGAGCTATTCAACTTCGATGAAATCACACTCTGTGGATTGCTCTGAACTATGGTCTCTACTAGTCCGTTCATCTCTCATCCAATTTTATAAACTTACCAAATTATATTTATTCCCATCATCATGGATTATCCAAAGGCATATAGGGTAGGGGTAATTATAATATCCTAATTGGTCATTTTGCATTCCATCATACTTTGTTTGTTAGAACAGAAATACATTTGACATGTCTGTTATAGGTAGACAAGATTACATGTATGAATAGTGAGCACAGATAGAACACAGATGGATAGAATTCGCATTCTGTGAAAACATAGAAGTACGATGTATTATTGAAATTTTGAAAAATCATATCTCTGAAAGTATTAGCACGTTAGAGTTGAAAATGATATCAATGGATTCTTATGGTGAAACTGCGTCTTAAAAAAATTGAATTCGAAATTTCTAATGGCATGCGCGCTAATTGCAGAATGACTTCACAATGAAAAAAAACGCTAAAAGAGCATTGACGTGGGATCAATCTGCTTTGGCGCGCGAGCTATAAACATGATTATGATTATACTGACCCTCCCAAGTCTTTCCCATGGAGATCCCTCAGAAGCTCCTAGGAGTTGTGACTAAGGAGAGTCAGTTGTGTTCATTGACAACTTTGTTACTATATCCTTATGGCAGCTTAGACAGAGCACTGTTAATTTATGACCTGACAGTGAATGTTGTCCACTGCCCTCTGGGTAGATCTTCGACTCGTTCTATCCGCTGAGCTTTAGCGAGACCTGGCAATAAAGTTCGAGTGGTTGATTATACTTACATCACGTATACTCCATTCACTTTTATAAAGTCTCCCGGTTGGCCATGATTTAGGTCTATCACGTTTTTGTACCTGAAACACAGGCAGGTTGGCACTACTGAAATATCGTCAAGGTCAAAACAATTCACTGAGACGTTGCCAATTTCTACTGTCAACATAATCTTCGAATAATAAAGAACTCTTCGCTTTGAAATTGAAAATGCCGAAAATAGTTTTGAAGAAGCAGAAGTGCTATACAGAACCGAAATCTGCAATAGGAAAACTTCATTCTGACATGTTGAACTCTCGAATGAAATGACTTAGTTTCCTATCATTATATTTTATTGAGGTGAGAATGCCTCGGGTTTCGTATTACTACTACATTTTGAGACTGGTGTATTTCAAATTGTGCAACAAGGTATTTAAATGTCTTCTTGAGAAAAGTCGGGAATTCCATAGGTACGTCTGTTCGTTTAGAAGTTTTCCAGCCGGGTTATTCAGGTACTTTTATTCTTTTTTCAAATGAACTATCACAAAGTAACGGACTACTCTATCCTTAGACTATAGTCTAAGACTCTATCCATTAGTTTTCAATACAATTCCAGCACTTGATTCTTGATTTCCATACAATAAAATAGCATAATTGAATCTTCCAACCAGTTTATATACGTGAAATATTTGCAGTAACAACAGAGGAAAAATTTTCTTCTACAGTCGCCAGGATTGGAATTATTGAATTCACATAATATCTTCTCAAATTCATTATTTTTCCGAAGTAAATTCACATTGTGAAAATACGTAGTTACCACGACTTCTTTGTAGAGAGGACAACGTTGCATAGTTATCTGACAGGAAAATGACTATAACCTAACATTTTTAAAATATACATGGTGAAATGTGTCAAATTTTCATGGCCAACCGGGAGACTTTATAAAAGTGAATGGAGTATATAGTCTATTACATTTCTTCCACTCATTATTTTGAGATGTAAGAATCAAACTGGTTCAGTATGATTTGTATTCTTAATAAAATTGAAATCGTTCAGCTCCAATGATGTTTTTATGTTATTTACATCTCTAGCGATGTAAGTACATAATTCATATACATCTCGTCGTCATTAGCAACCGATACAATCGTCGTAAATTCCACCTGCATCATTCAAATCGATATCATAATGGATTACATGTACCTACTATGTGGGAAGTGGAAAAATTATATTTCAACTTTCTATACTGCTTCTCCATTTAAGGAATAATTGGAAATATAGTGTAGCGAGTCTAGTTAATCACTATGTATTTATTTGCGAACACGTCAATTTATCTTGGAAAATTTTTATTACCTCACACTAGCGAACCTCATAACAGAATAATTCTCAGTTCTTATATCGGTTAAACAGTGGTTTTCAGTTACTTTTCCATTATTATCGTACCTATGCTGCGGGGGTTCCAAACACGAAGAGTAAAATTACAAAATATTTGCGAATCAGAATATCATGAAATTCTTTTGTTGAGAGGACGTGTCCAATTAATATAATAGGTAGTATTTCCATCAAACATAACAAGAATCTTAAATATTATCGAAGGATGAATATTATTTTATTCATTTATTTAATGAACGGTACAAGAATTTTTTACAAACAAAAATATAGAAATTCATTAAATCAACCACTAATATCCTAATTGGTCATTTTGCATTCCATCATACTTTGTTTGTTAGAACAGAAATACATTTGACATGTCTGTTATAGGTAGACAAGATTACATGTATGATTAGTGAGCACAGATAGAACACAGATGGATAGAATTCGCATTCTGTGAAAACATAGAAGTACGATGTATTATTGAAATTTTGAAAAATCATATCTCTGAAAGTATTAGCACGTTAGAGTTGAAAATGATATCAATGGATTCTTATGGTGAAACTGCATCTTAAAAAAATTGAATTCGAAATTTCTAATGGCATGCGCGCTAATTGCAGAATGACTTCACAATGAAAAAAAAACGCTAAAAGAGCATTGACGTGGGATCAATCTGCTTTGGCGCGCGAGCTATAAACATGATTATGATTATACTGACCCTCCCAAGTCTTTCCCATGGAGATCCCTCAGAAGCTCCTAGGAGGTGTGACTAAGGAGAGTCAGTTGTGTTCATTGACAACTTTGTTACTATATCCTTATGGCAGCTTAGACAGAGCACTGTTAATTTATGACCTGACAGTGAATGTTGTCCACTGCCCTCTGGGTAGATCTTCGACTCGTTCTATCCGCTGAGCTTGAAACCCTCATCAATCAATTCAAATAAGCCAACGTGAACACGCGCGCCAAAGAGTACTGAATTCACGTCAGTGCTTTTTTATATTTGTATTGTATTCTCCACATTTTCTGGTGAAAAATGATTATTTGAAAAACTCCGTTTTCATTAATAGAATGAAGTTATTTATATTTAGTTATCGGAAAGTTATATTCATGTTTTCCTGATTGGATGCATAGCACGTGAATATTGTGTGGTTTTCCCTTTCTTCAGGAGGATAATTAGTAATCTTCTAACAATCGAGAAAATATTATTAAAGAGAATATCTTCAAATGCATTTAATATATGGATTAACAATAATTGAAATATTATTGACTTTAAATAATGACCCAGAGGACATGAAAAACGGTATACTAGTTTTACCTAGTTTTTATGGAAATCGTTTTACTACATACGTATATAAAAATAAACTCAACATCGTAGAGTGAACATAAAAATATCTGTTTCTTAAGTTTTATACATACATTTATAAATACTTTCGGACAATTACTATGAAAATTGTATTGTCAAAAATAAATTCGATCAACTGTTTAATCGATAAGCTCTTGGGTAGCATTAGCCATTGATTGAAGGATATTCATATGAAATAATACTTTCGATAATAACTTCTTCAAGAAGATTTAATTAATGACAACATATGCCAATATACATATATTTTAGGCAAGAAAAATATTGTTTGGAGCTCCATATATTATTTTGATTTTTTTTATCTAGGTACCTAATGTTTATTTACGTGAAATATAGAATATGACATATTTGTTGAGAAACGCAAGCGCAGGCATCTATTCGCACTGACATGCGCGATAATTTATTTTCTAGATATAGTTCCAAATGTTGAAGCAGATTGGATCATTCTTAAGATGAACAATAAAATCTACCGATTTCGATAGACTGCGGACGGAGCGTTAAACTCTAATAAGCCATTCCAGTGTACGCCACTGTCAAAGATAGAACCAACTGGTGGGTAATATAAGAATGAGAAAAAAACCAATTCTACCCTCACAAGGTAGAACCCTTACTTCCACACGGTCTTATTCTCAAACGGGCCATTGTCAACAAGGGAAATGTATGACCGCTCTTCCCCTTTCTTACTACTCACCACCGATACTTCATACCTGGTCTTGTTATCTGAAACTAGATTATTGAAGACTATTCCCGTCCTGAAATGAGAAAGAACATAAAGCACATTCTTCGAATTTGCTCAAATAGTCTGTAATTAATTGTATGAAGTATGTATCATCGAATGATATCGTGATAACATATGTATTGTTGATAATTTTGTACTCTGTGCAACTTTTGGATCGCATAGTATTTGTTTGAAATAAGCATTATGATCGTTGAAAAATTGCAGACTATTTTGTGTTTGACATTGGCAGTTTGAACATAAACAATTAATATTTGATTTAATGTATTTGATATGTAACATAAAAGTAGTTATTCACACTACAAGAGATGTAAGTATCAATTACCAATCGAGAACGAGTTTGCGCCCAAGCTTTAGCGAGACCTGGCAATAAAGTTCGAGTGGTTAATTATACTTACATCACGATAGTCTATTACATTTCTTCCACTCATTATTTTGAGATGTAAGAATCAAACTGGTTCAATATGATTTGTATTCTTAATAAAATTGAAATCGTTCAGCTCCAATGATGTTTTTATGTTATTTAGATCTGTAGCGATGTAAGTACATAATTCATATACATCTCGTCGTCATTAGCAACGGATACAATCGTCGTAAATTTCACCTGCATCATTCAAATCGATATCATAATGGATTACAGGTACTTACTATGTGGGAAGTGGAAAAATTATATTTCAACATTCTATACTGCTTCTCCATTTAAGGAATAATTGAAAATATAGTGTAGCGAGTCTAGTTAATCACTATGTATTTATTTGCGAACACTTCAATTTATCTTGGAAAATTTTTATTACCTCACACTAGCGAACCTCATAACAGAATAATTTTCAGTTCTTATATCGGTTAAACAGTGGTTTTCAGTTACTTTTCCATTATTATCGTACCATTGCTGCGGGGGTTCCAAACACGAAGAGTAAAATTACAAAATATTTGCGAATCAGAATATCATGAAATTCTTTTGTTGAGAGGACGTGTCCAATTAATATAATAGGTAGTATTTCCATCAAACATAACAAGAATCTTAAATATTATCGAAGGATGAATATTATTTTATTCATTTATTTAATAAACGGTACAAGAATTTTTTACAAACAAAAATATAGAAATTCATTAAATCAACCACTCAAAACTAATCATACAGAAAGTATTAAATGAACAATTATACAAAAATATCTCAGCGTCAGAAAATAATTATTTTGTTGGTTTCAAGACGTGATGGGTTGTGAGTTGTGACGACACACAACCTCTTGGTTGTTCAGTGAGAGCCTGCCGTAGATGCTTCTGACATCATCACGAATGTGCCGAAGTAATGTCATTATCTCCAGTGTGACGCTTCGATTTTAATGCGTCATGCACAGTGGTGACAGGTGTTCGTCAAGAAGAGGGGACATCTACTGGCGAGAAGGATCGAAGGGGAGAATGTAGTTCCCTAGAGATGAATCAAAGATTTTCCATAATGGTTCACTAATTGAAAATTGTCGAATATATTCATCCTTCAATATTTCAAATTTCAGGTTAGACCAGGTGTCGGCAACCTTTGGAGTCAGAAGAGTCAAAAATTACAATTTAATAAAATTTCTAAGTTTTTGAAGAGCCAAATAAATTATTCCTGCCAATAATAAATAGTACTTTCATAACTAAAGTTTTTTGATAAAAACATTGGTTCAGGCCCTGTAGTCTGGAGCTTTGGCGCTCTTGTTCAAACATTGACAAATTATATCTCCAAAAGTATTGTTTTTTCAGAGTTGGGAATGAAATCAATGGACTCTTATGATAGAACTGCATCATAAAATAAAATAAATTAAATAAGAATTCACCGCTATCATTCCCAACTCGGAGAAACCAATACTTTCGGAGTTATCATTTGTCAAAGTTTGAACAAGAGCGCCAAGCTCCTGCCCACAGGGCCTTTCCACTTTTTCAGCTTGGCTTCTGTGCGTCAATTATCAAGAATTTTCGTAATTAAATTCAAAACGTAGGTCTATGACTCATCTCATGTTGGATTTATATACATCAGGAAATTATAATTAGAGTACTCGTATTCTATGAAATCATATAGACTTGAGAATAATTATTGAAATTTTGAAAAATCATGTCTCCGAAAGTATTAGTTTGTTAGAGTTGAGAATTACATCAATGGATTCTCATGATGTAAATTCCAAAATTACAGACATTTGGGCAAATTGATAAGCACTCAGTTCCGAGGAACTAGAGCGCCAAAAACTATTCTATTCATTCATAAGAATAAATAATATATGGAACTATAGAGCCCCAGTTTCAAATCCAAAGAGCCGCATGTGGCCGAGCCCTGGGTTGACGTACCCTCAATAAAACCACTTGTCTCTCATCCAGCCAAAATACGGACGAAGACGGTCGATATAGGATATATTACGTTCGACGAGTCAGGAGTAAGTTGGCGTCATTTTCGATGGAATGAACCTCCGATGCAGTGAGTCTTCGATGCACCGGTTCTGTTCCCTACAATAAACTGTCTACCCTGATCTGATGTTATTCTGAGCGGAACACCGAAACGCGAGAACCAGGTTGAAAAAAGGCAGAGGCCACAATGGAGGCTTCCTTATCTTCGATAGGCACTACCTTTGGCCACATTGAAAAACGGTCAATACAGTCAGACAATATCGGTAGTCTTACGAATATGGCATTTTAATTATGTCGATGTGGTCATGTTCAATATTTACGAATTGGAATCTACCCGAGTCCAAATCTACCGTGAAAAGCGAACGTTTTCTCTCCAGAATCGAATGAGACAAACTATCGAATGCCTTGGCAAGGTCACTGAAGACATCGACCTGGCTATGATTCCCCAAGGCCTCAAGAACAAACTGAACGAAGACAAACATGTTAGTCCCAACACTTCTACCTTGAAAAAACCCGTGCTGTTCAGGAATAAGTTTATCATACCTTCGGGACCTTATCTGTACATTAATGATAGATTCGAATAGCATGGGAATGACATTCAGTATGGATATAATTAAGAATTTCCTTTCTAGATCCTGATTTGTGAATGGGCTTGATATACTTCCAAAAGTTTGTAAAAACTCCATCCTCCAAGGATTTGCTGAATTAAATTTGAAGCGGAAGAGCATTTCGTAAAGAATAACACGGGAATATTATCTGGTACAGGACCATTGTTTGTATCCAGAGGTCTTCCATATCATTCAATGATATATCAGTGACTTCCCTAGAAATATTCGCATCATTCGGTCTATAAATCGACTGAAAGAATTTAAGTCAATGAAAAATTATGTACGATTTACACTAATTTATTCAATATTGTGACGCGTTTCGTCGACACAGCGACTTCATCAGACTACATCATACTAAATTCTTGTCGCTGTGTCGACGAAACGCACAATATTGAATGAATTAGTGTAAATAATAATAATAATAATAATAATAATCTTTATTGAGTGAAAACACTAGTTACAACGAATGAATGAAAAAAAAATCAATATTCAATTCTACTAACAATGTTTCTTCACATGTTCAACCAACAACTTTTTAAATGTCTCATATTTGTTACAATTTCTTATCACATGAGGCAAAGCATTATATTGAACAAGACCCCGCATCAAAGTTGAACCCGTCGCCGAGCTTGTGTTACAGGTATCAACATAAAAGTTGTCCCGAGATCTGGTATCGTACTGATGAATATCATGAATATAGGTAATCCTCCGTGTTAGATATTTTGGCATCATCTGATGTTTCATTTTATATATGAATTCTAATGTTTTGAAAACAATTCTCTGCCTCACACTCATCAAATTGAGAGATTCCAGCATTAACCGGATTGGTGTTCTCCTACTACATTTCAAAATTAATCTCATGCCTCTATTCATAACTTTCTGAATTTTATCCAAACAATTTGATGGCAAACCAAACAAAAGCGACGAACAAAAATCCAAATGGGGCAGCACAATCGATCTAAACAGCAAACACCTAGTTCCCATATCAACCCTGTTACCAACTCTCCCGATGATAGAAATTTTTTGAGCCATTTTTTTACGATGTAATCTGCATGTTGTTGCAGTTTCAACTTTGAATCCAACATAACACCTAGGTATTTGATTGAATTTACTCTTTTCAACGTGTTCTCAGCTATCGACACACTCACACTGTCTTGTCCTACCATTTTGAGCCTGTGTTCTCTTCTCGTACACAATTGTTCATTGAGTTAATATGGATTTGCATCAAGTAAAAGCCACAAGCATTAAATTTTTGAAAGAATTTACCAGAAGCATTTCCCTTTTTTTTTGTTACTCTGAAACCACCTGACCGATTTTCACTGAAATAATTTAACTCAATGAAAAATTATATACGATTGACACTAATTTATTCAATAGTGTGACGCGTTTCGTCGACACAGTGACTTCATCATATAAAATTCTTGTCGTTGCGTCGACGAAACGCGTCGCAATATTGAATAAATGAGTGTATATTCTGTATATCTTATATAATTTTTCATTGAGTTAATATGGATTTGCATCAAGTAAAAGCCACAAGTATTAAATTTTTGAAAGAATTTCCCAAAAGCATTTCTCGGCTATTTCCTTTTCGTTATGAAAATGATCAGTACCACAAAACATAATATTTGGTTAATCATTATCAGATTTTATAGCATTTACATAGTTCCAATTTTTTTTAGGATTGCCACGAATTGATTCTCCGATTTCCTTAACAAAATTATCATAACAGTCCTTAGTCATCATCTTACACTGAGGCTACAAAATTTCAGGTAATCATCCCATGTATTTGAGATCTTATATTTCTTGTGTGCTAGCTTTTAATTCACTTGAAAATTCTAAATTCCAGATCTTTATTTTAATTTTGGAAACCAATGATCATTTAATAGGGTGTAAAATACGTCAACCTGAGAGTCGACACTCGCATCAGCAGCTCCTACCTTTGTTGTTGTTGGAAGACAAATACTCAAAACACCCTCATAATTTGCCGACTTGAAATTGAAAGCTATAAAATCTATGTTTCTTCTGAAGGACTGATTAGTTGGAATACTGAAAAAAATTGGTTCAAGCACTGACGTGAAGTGTGTAGCTTTTGCGCGCATGTTCGATCGGTTCTGTGTTTCTTTATCTATCGAGAAAATAATCGTTTGGTCGATTATGCCCACCAACGAACTGAACCCTCCCATTCGGCTGCGCAACCTACCCTGAAAATTTCGAGTCCCTATTTCTTTTCGTTCCAAAGTTATTGAGGCAAAGGTGACTCATCCAGTTACTACATTCAAATTCACCCATGGCTGCTCGGATCTCCAACAATATAGATCTGATCGTGTTCAAACTTGGAACTTGGCAGTAGAGTTAGGTTTTGAATGCTCCCGTAAAATTTCAGCGATGTCGGACGAATAGTTTCTGATATGTAGAACCTTTTTCAATGATATTCAATAATTTTTTGAAAATTTTTCAGTGATACGATCCCCACTAAATTTTGCAAGAATTTTCGCGCCGGCATTCTACAACTACAAACTAATTATCATATTTGAATTGGATATGAATTGTATTTTTCTAGTTATTGAGGAAATAACAACCAAATTTCAGATGAGCATAACTCCAAAACCGTTTTACCGATTATGCCTATTAATAAAATCAATTGTCACATATAGTTGGACAACCTACCCTAAAAATTGCAAGTCGCTATCTCTATTCGTTCTCAGGGTATCGTGACATAAATAATATTTTTTCAATTTTCTAGTGACACGATTCTCACAAAATTTCACACACGTCTTTGTGTTAGTATTCTATAATAACTAGCTACTACGTTTCAATTTGATTGGATCTGTATTGGTTGATGACAAAATTCTTACTCGGAAACCGTTCGGCCGATTATGACCATTAAAGAACTTATTATTCGTATTTGGATGCGCCACCTACCTTGAACACTTCAAGTTGCTATCTTTTTCCGTTCTCAAGTTATCGTGGCAACCGACGCCGGCCAGCCAACCGGCCGGACAGAATCAAATATGACCTCGAATTCTTCACCAGTGAGTTGAATCTAATCGTTTGAGACCATTTACGGCAAAAATTTCGAAAATTAAAGATATTTGGGCAAACTGATAACGTGATGTTCCCCAGAACATACGCGCAAAAAGCGCTGGGTGATGAATATCCAACTTCTATAGGACGTCATTTGCGGCATCGACCCTCAGGAGATGGGAACTCGAAAAAACTGAATCTAACATTCTTCCATTAATATTAAGAACAGAATTGTTGTGATAGAGATTGGGAAGACTGAAAGACTCCAGTAAAACTTGAGAACTCTGACGTAAACCCGAATACTTATATGGACCATTTACACCAGGCTATAGTAGCTGAGACAATCCACTGAGCCGTTTTAATATTGACCTAGTGTAAATAAAGGCAATCCACTGCATTCGATTATCCCATTCACGTTCCTCAAGCCATTCCAATGAAATTAAATGATTTTCGGTAATGTCTTGGATTAGTGGACTGTTTCGGCCATTAGCCTGTTGTGCAGTATGTTATGTGATTTCTTGAGGGTACCTACTGCAGTCTATTCCAGAATTTACTTGCAGCATACTGAACATTTGCTACACCACTTTCGAGAAGTGGGATTTCAAAATCTATAAAACTGTATCCAAAACTGGGTCCAGGACGTTTGACATTCATACTTTCTTTTATCAATCAGTTCACATTACTAGAATTGATTGAATATCATACACAAACCACCCTTGACCGACTAGGTCTACAACCTGTCACCCGATAGACCAACGGGGCACGAAACTTCTTTAAACCTATAGCCGGAAAAGCTCCGTTATCGAGACATATTCTGTTGAACGAAATTTGCGGAATATGGTTTCTGTTGATTATTTTCGAAACAAATAAAGGAAAGTTAATGATAATTTGTACATCATTTATCTTTTTGGGCCTCTATGCTGGACTGGTGAGGACTGTTTTGATGCTCAAAGCAAATAATTTTTTGGCGCCACCATAGAAAAAAAAATTGGTTCAAGCACTGGCATGAAGTCAGGTGTTTTTGCGCGCATGTTCGATGGTCTACTCACCTCTATTGGACGCTCTACTACGAATTTAGCATCGACATTCAGGGTGTCCCAAGTTCGAGTGCCTATTAGACGTTTCTGGAGAACTGGACATATTTGAAATCTGAAAATTGGAAATATGAGATTGCTTAAAATTCTCTACAGAGCTAATTTTTTTTCGAAACCCAATCACTTCCGGTTATACAGGGAGGAAAATAAATTTAATGAAAAAAATTTCTTTTCAAGTTTTGCATTCCTGGTATGATCGAGTATTCAATGCTGAATACATTTATGTTAAAACCATTGTATTCATGCAAATAGTTGCCAAAATATCGAAAAAAATACCGGAAAAAAGTCAAATATGTTTAGTCAGTATTATGTTCATTATTCTTGTTTTAAACATCCTGAGCGTGAACCGTTTTTAGATCATCGAAGAGAAGAATGTGGAAACTATTCAATGCTGAATACATTTCTTTCAAAACCATTGTATTCATTCGAATAGTTTTAAAAATATCGAATAAAAACCGGAAAAAGAGTCAAATATGTTAAGTCAGTATTATGTTCATTATTCCTGTTTTAAAAATCCTGAGCGTGAACCGTTTTTAGATCATCGAAGAGGAAGAATGTGGAAAGGTCATGCATCTTTTGAATTTCTGAAATATCACCACAGGGTGTTTCAAATTTTGTGTCGAAAATTGTGATCAAAAATTGGCCATAGCTTCTGTTTTTCAAATTAGAACCCTATTTTTTTATGATTGCGTTGGATTCTGCGATGCAAAATAATGATAGTTTTCTAACATGATTATGCTCCTAAGAAAAAAATAATTCAGAAATTATTTAATTTAGCATAATCATGTGAGAAAACTATCATTATTTTTCTTCATAGAATCCATCATAAAAAATAGGGTTCTTATTTGAAAAATAGAATTTATGGCCAATTTTTGATCACAATTTTCGATACAAAATTTGAAACACCCTGTGATGATATTTCTGAAATTCAAAAAATGCATGACCTTTCCACGTTCGTCCTCTTCGATGTTCTACAAACGGTTCAGGCTCAGGATGTTTAAAACAAGAATAATGAACATAATACTGACTAAACATATTTAACTTTTTTCTGGTTTTTTTCGATATTTTGAAAAAAATTCTAATGAATACAATGGTTTTAAAAGAAATGTATTCAGCATTGAATACTTGATCATACCAGGAATGCAAAACTCGAATAAAAATTTGTCATCAAATTTATTTTCACTCACTGTATAACCGGAAGTAATTGGGCTTTGAAAATATTTCAGCTCTGTAGAGAATTTCGAACGATATCATAATCCCAATTTTCAGATTTCAAATATGTCCAGTTCTCCAGAAACGTCTAATAGGCACTCGAACTTGGGACACCCTGTATACCTTTTTCTCAGCTTTCATAAAATATATGAATGAATTTCACGCCTCACGCCTCTAGTAACTCCAGGATACGATATTCACGAAATTCCGCTAAAATTAGATCGGCATTCTACAAGTAATTACCGAGTTTTAGTTGGATCAGATTTGTATATTTTGAATTATAGATGAAAAAACAATAAAATTTCTGATGAGTATAACTCCAAAACAATTTGACCGATTATGCCAATCAACGAACTCAATTGTCGCATACGGATGCGAATCCTACCCTGAAAATTGAAAGCCACTATCTCTTTCCGTTCTCAAGTTATCGTGAGATACATAATATTTTTTTTGTATTTTTTTGTGAATTTTCTAGTCGTACGGTCCTCACAAAATTTCACACACGTCTTTATGTCGATATTCTACAACTAGTTACCAAGCTTCAATTCGATCCGGTCTGTATTTTTCGAGTTATCGATAAAATAATATTCCAGATGGATATAACTCCGAAACCATTGCGCGGATTATGCACAACAACCAATCAAACTCTCCGATCAGGATGCGCAACCTACCCTGAAAATTGTAAGTCCCTATCTCTTTGCATTCGAAAGTTATCGAGGCAACGGTCACCCATCCAGCTACTGAACTCACCCAATGCTGCTCGGATATCCGACAATATAGATATAGTAGAGTTATGTTTTAAAGGCTATCGCAAAATTTGTTCGATGATTTTTTTAAAATTTGATACGTGATACGATCCTCACGAAATTTTTCAATAATTTGTGCGTCGGCATTCTACACCTCATTACCATGTTTGAATTGGATAGGATAAGTATTAGTATTTTTCGAGTTGTTGACGGAATAACAACAAAATTTCAGAAACGTATAACTCCGAAACCGTTTAGCCGATTATTCCTATTAACAAACTCAAAAGTTGCATTCAGATACGCAACCTACCCCAAAAATTGCAAGTCGCTATCCGTTCTCAAGTTATCGTGAGATAAATAATACATCTTAATAATTTTTTTTTTATTTTCTGATATTAACGAACATCACAAAATTCCACATACCTACGTCTTTATGTCGGTATCAGTATTCTACAACTAGTTACCAAGTTTCAATTTGCTCGGATCTGTATTGGTTGAAAACAAAATTTGTACTCGGCCGTTGGGCCGATTATGCCCATTAACGAAGTAGTCCGTCGTATTGGGACGCGCCACCTACCCAGAAAATTTCAAGTCGCTATCTCTTTCCGTTCCCAAGTTATTGTGGCAACGGCCGGCCCGACAGAACTCGAATTCTTCATGATTGTATCGTACCTTGTCGTTTGATACCATTTTCGGCAAAAAATTCGAAAATTACAGACATTTGAGCTTTGGGCAAAATGATAACGCGATGTTTCCCAGAACAAACGCGCAAAAAGCATCAATAAAATTCGATAATTCACCTGATATACTAGCTGTATCGTTAACTACTAAATTCGGCGAATCACATGAACAAGGAACGAAAAAGGCCTTTGGGTTGTCATTAAGAATTCGTTTCTCTATTTAATAATTCAATACTCTTTGGTGATCATGATCTATTGCTCTTTTTTCTAAGGTCAAGCTCCATCCACTAATAAGAGCATTCCATATGATTTATAGAAGCTTCGTGGACTTTTGAATACCTCCGAATATTTCTCCAGTCACTGTAACCTTTACTTTACCAATTAAACGTGGTGATATAGGAAAAGCCCGCCATTTTCCATTTCCAAATTATAAAATTTATCTGAGAAATGTCTGTGTTCAGAGACCAGCAATTTATTGATTTGTTTTCCAATTAAGATTTGGCGAAAGATGTTTCTCCTCCCAATGGCAGGTCACTTTACAGGATTATCAAATACCTCTAGAATTGTTGGTTTCACAAACGCAGTAGGCCAGCAGCTTACTCAGTTTTGAAGTATCTAGCAATATCAAGTATCTAGTAATATCAAAAGGCGGCCACCGAACTTGGGGGCCACCCCTCATAAACTGGCACATGAAACGGGTGCTTCGCGGGTGTTCCGCAAGGAACAGCGTGCTATCATTTCATGACAATGTCTGTATTTTTCGAATTTTTTTGCGAAAATGGTTTCAAATGATTGGGTTCGGCTGCCTGATGAAGAATTTGAGGTCAAATTCAATTCTGTCCGTCCGGCCGTTAGCACGATAACTCTCGAACGGAACGAGTTAGAGCATTGAAATTGGCAGAGCATGTTTGGAGCGTTAATATCTCGAGCAAGTTCGTTAATGGGCAAATCCATCAAGCTGTTTCGGAGTTATGAGCATTTTTAGTTAAAACGTTTTTCAAGAATATATCCGAAACCGATCACTCGATCTATCTGAAATTTAGCATCAAATTGTAGATTCATGTCCATTATATGCCTGCGAAGTTTTGTATTGATTGGATGGCTATAAACTAGAAAAAGAGTTAAATATTTGAAATTGAAATTGAAATTTTTTTTCACTATAACTCGATAATGATCTGATTGAATTGAAGCTCGGTAGTTAGATGTACAGTACAGACGAAAACAGTTGTGCAAAATTTCGTGGGGATATAATGAATAGAAAAAATTAAAGAAATGTTTTACCTTTAGCGGAATATTTTGCTTGACATTCCGAAACCAAATATCGGATTGAGTTCAATTTTGGTACTTCGGTGAGCAATGATGACCTCTTGGGGTGTACAAAATTTCACTGAGAACAGACCACTAGGAGCCTAAAAAAAAATTTATAATTTTGAACTTCCAAACTGGACAAATTATTTCATTTCGAATTCCTACACGGAATATCTAACATCTGGTGACCATATTTTGACGGGTTTTTACGGGTTTATCTGAATCAATGCGATATGTACGAGAATCGCACTGATTAAAAATAATAATTAAAAATATGGACGAGGATCTACTGCGCCAATTGAAGTAATGCGAGAACGATATGTGGAACTTCAAATTGGATTTTAAATTTTTTCAGAACTGTGAACAACTGGGGGTGTAACTGGAAGGCCATATTAACAGTCATGTCAATTCTGTGAGATAGCGAGCCAGTTTCGAGGAGACAGCGTAGCGTCCGAGGTGTAGCGTTAATAACATAATCCTTGGGGCCAATATTGAAATTCATAATGCCCCTTTCGGGCTTTTTTCGTTATTCGCATGAGCAGACGAGAAATGATTTAACTGCTGGAGTTTTCGTCTGAGAGGATGGGAGTTATGAGGTGGAGGATGCTATTCCTCCATAGAATCTACTTGTGAGGGTCCGCGCATGCGTGGATTGAATATGCTATATCTCCTGAACTACTGGTGTTGGTGAATCGGAATTTTGTGTGAGGTTTGTTATTTTGAGAGGACTTCTAGCCACGAGTGGAATGCACATGCGCAGAGGAGAAATGACTCTTTTTGGGATGTATAGGTCATATTGAGAGTGGTTTAGGAATATTTGTGATGGGTCTAGTGGTGAGCCGATATTGTGAGGTTGTAAAAGAAAATTCATGACATTTCTGTAAACGGACAAGTGCAGGTTGACTTCATAATGAAAGAGAAAGGCTAAAATAGCATTGACGTGTGGTTAATCTGTTTTGGTGTGCTTAAATATGATTATGATTGTACTGACCCTCCCAATCTTCCCTATGGAGATACCTCAGCAGCTCCTAGAAGCTTGTGCGACTAAGGAAAGTCAGTTGTGTTCTTTGTCAACTTTGTTACTCTTTCCTTATGCCAACTTAGACAAAGCACTCGTAATTTTTGAACCGACAGTGAATGGTGTCCACTACCATCTCCGGCACATTCTATCCACTGAGCTTGAAACACTCATAATTTAATTCAAATTAGCCAACGTGAACACGCGCGCCAAAGAGTACTGACCTCACGTCTGTGCTTTTTTATGTTTAACTCCTAATGCCGGTCCTGTCTCTATGAAATGAACTACAACAAATTACTCAGGCCGTGTCTGCGACTCTTAGAAACCGGGTAGGACGTCATCAAAATGCCGAATATTTTTTTCTCCTGAATTTTTTTTTTCTGCGAACATTTTTTTTGTTTTGAGTAAAAGTTCTGCTAAAAAGTACCTATATTCTAGTTTGAGTTCACTGTGGACTTATTATGAACACTACAAAAGTAAATACACTCTTGTCCACTAAAGTTTTTGTCATCTGACATATGTTTCGGAAGCAAAAGTTTCCATCTTCAAAGACGAAGCGTTGCTGCTTCGTCTTTGAAGACGAATACTTTGTTTCCGAAACAAATGTCAGACGACAAAAACTGTAGTGGACAAGAGTGTAGTTACTTTTGCAGTGTTCAAAAAGTACCTACACTTTCACATGAGTAAGGTATAGGTACTTGTTATATAGGATGAACCTTTTTCAAGAAAAAATCATTTTATATATTCGCAACTGATTCCAAATGATAGTCGGTAAAAATATCTTTTAAATATCTTTTAAAGGTTCCGAGGGCGGAAGTGCTAGTCAGGGAGGGTCAGAGGCAAGCTTTGGCAGAAGAAGAGGAAAATGCAAATGGTTCAATGTTGCAAAAGGATGGGGTTTCATTACCCCGGAGGATGGTGGACAAGATGTCTTCGTACATCAGGTAAATGAATGATAATGTTTAATTGAATCGGTGTTCACTTGATGGAAATCCATGAAAATTTCTTTATATTAGGAGTAGCTGCTTCATATAACTTACAATTAGGAATGTGATGAAATACTCATAATTTCAGGAGGGGGGGGAGGATTACACTAAGTTTTTCATTGCATAATTCCAAAGAATTATCTTATCGACAACTGGGGATTTAAATATCATAATATTGATTCTTCCTAATCAGTTTATTTTTAATCTCGGGCAACCAAAGTTACAATATTGCGCTGAAAAAATGTTAAAAAAATTACGAAAAAAAAATTGGTTCAAGCACTGACGTGAAGTCAGGAGCTTTTGCGCGTATGTTCTATTGTCCATTCTCCTGTATTAGATACTCTCAATCGAATTTACCATGGTGAATTATATTGTCTGTTCTCCTGTATTTGACACCCTTACCATGGTAAATCTCCAAAACCTTTAGGTCGATGATGCCTATGAACAAATTCAAATGTCGCATTCGGCTGCGCAACCTACTCGATCGAATCTGTATTGGTTGATGACAAAATTATTACTCGGAAACCGTTATGCCCACTAACGAACTTGGATGCGCCAGCTACCCTGAAAATTTCAAGTCGCTATCTCTTTTCGTTCTCAAGTTATCGTGGCAACAGCCAGCCGGACAGAATCAAATTTGACCTCAAATTTTCATCAGTGAGTTGAACCTAGTCGTTTGAGACCATTCTCGGCAAACATTTAGAAAATTACAGACATTTTGGCAAAATGATAATGCGATGTTCCCTAGAACATACGCGCAAAAAAGTGAATTAAGATAATCAAAACTTACATATATTTTGAATTTTATGTGGAAACGTTCTGGATAGTTGTTTTGAAATTTCAAATTTTCACTTTTTATATTGAATCAAATTCAATGAAGACCAATGATAATGTTTCGGTAAATCCTGACTTATGAACCAGGTTTCTTGAATTCATCCTAAATACTTCAGAAGTTAATATCTTAATGTACTCAAATCTGAAAACTAATCCGCAATCCACACTGAAATTTTATAATGGAATAAACAGCGAAACTTTGGAAAAAGTTCCATTAATCAAAGAACATAAAATGCGGATGACAAGTCTATAGTAAAGTCCAGTTGTATCATCTAGATTCTAGACAATTAAAATTTAGAAGATTTGTCTTGTAGAATAAATGTTTGTATGTCTTATATCTCTTGAACAACTTTACTGTTCTCAAAGTATTGCGATGAAAATATATACAGCGTTTCCCAGCAACTCCGCACCAAGAGGGACTTTTCTTTCATATCAATATCAAGTCAACTGCGACTTCCGGTTTAGAAATCGCCATTTTTAAACAAAAATTTTAAATATGTCGGAAAATTTTTTGTTTTTGTATGAAACACTCTAAGTAAATTTATTTGAAATCACAATTTGCATGAATGTGCAAACATTCAGATCGGAAAACCGCGAAGAATATTTTTTTTTTTTGGTTATGACTCTTTGAATAATTACCGAAAGGAATTTGTTTTGGTGACTAGACAATATTAGAATGTCATTAAAAATTGTGTTTGTATTTTTTTTTACATTTGTTCGTATTTTCACAAATCTGTGATCATAGAAAATAATCCACTGGCGTTGAAATTGAACGATGGATGTTCATGACAAAATTCTATTTCAATCAAAAATCTAGCTTTAAATTGTCAATTTGCAGCAAGATTTGCATTCTTGGGATTCTCGGATGCGAATTGAACGTGATTTTGAAAGATTTTAATGGCGAACATACGAATTGGACTAACTTTGCACCAAAATGAAACGACGTTTCAGAGAAAAATCGAGCTAATGTCCAAGAATCAATTTCAAACAAAATTTACTAGTTAAGATGATATTCATGCTCACACTAAATGTTGTCTAGTCACCGAAAAAAATTTATTTTGGAAATTATTAAATTTTGAAAAGAGATAAAAAACAAGAAATATTTTTCTTGATTTTCTGACCTGAAATTTGTCTAATGAATCTAAATTGTAATTACAAACCAGTTTACTTAAAGCGCTTCACAGGAAAAGTTCGAATTTTCCGAGATAATAGACATTTTTGTTTGAAAATGGCGATTTCCGCTCAAACCGGTCTCAGTTGGCCGAGTTTTATATCATTTTTGATGCACCAGCTCTTTATAATTAATAAAATTCGGAAATATTAATAGAAAAAAAGTCCCTCTTGGCGCGGAGTTGTTGGGAAGCACTGTAGATACACCATGACACAAGTGATGAATATTTAGTATTAATCGGTTTCATGTTTTTCGAAAAATGATTTATCTATCTTACAATATTCCCCCCATACCGTTCAAAGATTGATGTTGCAATATGCAATTTACCGGAATGTATGAGAAGTTGATAAAAACTGCAAGGAAAAATCAAGTGAATAATTTCATCACACAATACTTCGAAGGCAATTATCGACATACGACCAGAGAAATGGTCGTATGTCGATATTTTATGTGGAAGATATATGCTTGAAATGGATATAAATTCGGTTGAAAATTCTGACGGACAAGTAATAATATCCAAGGGGGAAATGGGGGAGGAATTCTGGAGATATTTCACTGAGATAGGAAAAATGGTGGAACGCCACGAGGTGATGGTATCAGGGCTCAACTACTGAAAATTATTCATAATGAAATAATAGAACCTATATTGTATATTGTTGTAGGGGGTAACGTTGCACTGCGACCTTAAGGTCTATTGTGTCTCCCAATCAGAGTTGTCGATGTCATCACCATCTACAGCTCACCTTCCAGTTCCGGAGTTCTGACGAACTCCAATATCTGGAATGGCTTCAAGGAGGCTCCAAAAATATTCAATGCAAAACGTATGGACGCCACTGGTAGAGAAAATGGAAATTTTTGTACGTATCAAAATGTACCTTGATGCATAAGAGACATATACCAAATTTTATGAAAATGTCTACAATATTATCTCACCTATTATTGAAAAACTGATTTTTCTTCAAAATTTTTTCTCCCCCTATCTCAAAAGTAGAGACTTATAGGACATACGTTTATAGGAAGTTTTTTCTTAAAATGAGTCAAAAAATCACCCCCCTTAATATTAGCATGTCTTTAAGAAATACCCTGTATATAGGAATAATCGAATAATAATAATAATAATAATAATATTTTATTCATTCTTTTAGACAGAATACATCTGTATAGAATACGTCAGAAAAAAAAAGAAGATTAACATCTCAGTAATGAAAAACAGATAATTTTACAAAAGAAAAAAAAGCAGATAAACAATCCACAATTCTCAAACAATAGGCCAATTCAAAAATTCACCCACACCATAAAAACAATTCAAAAGTAACAATTCCTTTAACTCTTTCTTGAATTCTCTGTACTCCAAAACTTTTAGCCTCTTTGGGAGATGGTTGAACAATTTGATACCACAGTACGTGGGCGAGTGCTCAAATTTAGTTGTTCTATGTTTTGGAATACAGAGAATATCTTTATGCCTTGTATTATAATAATGAAAATCAGAGCATTTACTCAGAGATCCTGCCTTTCTTTTAATATATAATAAACAATCGAGTATAAAAACACAGGGAAAACTCAACAATCTGTTCGCTTTAATGAATGGATGAAGAAAAGCAGTTATTGTACATATTATTGCTCAATGCATCATTTTAGGTGTCTACTAGAAACAAAAATTGGTTCAAGCCCTGTGGACAGGAGCTTTCTGGCGCTCTTGTTCAAACAGATAAATTATATCTCCGAAAGTATTGGTTTCTCGGAGTTGGGAATTAAATCAATGTATTCTTATGATAGAAGGCACCATGAAGGAAATTCAATTCAAATAATAGTTTATTTATCATGATTAAATGAGCAATCTGAGAATGAGAACTGCACCATGGAAGAAATCAAATTAAAATAGCTGAAATGAATTTGACTCGCTCTTATAGAACAGGATGGCATGTACTAATATAAACACAGATCTTATAATAAAGCATAGATAGAATAATTATAGCATTCTGTGAAAACATTATTGAAATTTCAAAAAATCATATCTCCGAAAGTATTAGCTTGTTGGAGTTGAAAATGATATCAATGGATTTTTATGGTGAAATTGCATCTTAAATAAAAATTGAATTCGAAATTTGCTACTTTAAAAAAAAAATTTTTTTTGTTACTCCGAAACCATCTGGCCTCTTTTGCCCAATAACGAACTCAACCGAGATATTCATCTCCCTAATCTACTCTGAAAACTTCAACTGCCTAGCTCATTCCGTTCGAGAGTTATTGTAGAATTTTTTTTGACACTTTGCGGTAACCTGATCAACACAAAACTTCACATGCGTATAGAGGTCGTGATTTTACAATTTGATGCTAAATTTCAGATAGATCGAGTGGTCGGTTTCGGAAATATTCATAAAAAATGTTTTTACTAAAAACAGACATAACTCTGAAACCGCTAGATAGATTTCGCCCATTAACGAACTCGTCCGAGATATTTACGCGCCAAACCCACCTTGCAAATTTCAATTCTCTAACTCCTTTCGTTCGAGAGTTATCGTGCCTACGGCCGGCTGGACCGGCTGGAAAGAATCGATTTCGACCTCGGATTATTAATCAGTGAGTCGAACCAAATCGTTTGAGACCATTTTCAGCTAAAAATTCGAAAGTTACAGACATTTGGGCAAATTAATAAGCACTCTGTTCCGAGGAACAAGAGCGCCAAAAACGAATTAAACTTATCCACAGAACCTATGCTCAGGTACAGTCTCTACTGTACTAGTTTCATACAGTATCGTCTACGACACTGATCACCTCTCCTTTTCTTCTGATTAGTAGTAAAGCTTTGCCACGACTGAAGACCCGACTAACTCCTGATGATTGTATATACAATTCATTTATAAAATATAATGAATAAAACGGGTTCGAATACTGTCCCTTCTGTCACTGCATATTCAAGAGATTTTTTTCACTAATTTCACCAATTGCTTTTTTCTGATAAATAGCTTTTCATTAATTTCAATGCTTCACCTCAAAAGTCATTGAGGTAAATATTGCGTAGAGTTTTTTTATGCGATACGATGTCAAATGCCTTCGCAAGTCCTATAAAAATACATCCACCTTGTTCCCATCCATTCATCCGTATACTCTCTCTATTAGATTTTTAATTGCATCATCCGTGGATGCGCGCCAGTCATGAAACCATACTGATTCTAAGAAAAATTTTTATTCTTGTCTAGAAAATTAGTAATACAAACTTTCAATAACTTTGTATCTTACTTTAGCCACATTAGATATTGAACAAATTGAGGATAATTTGATGAAGCCGTTTTATTCTTTGATTTGAATAATACTTTGATGATGTGTCTTGAAATTGTTCGGAAATTTAACATTGAAGTAAATAAGAACAACAGGGTCTCCTTGGTCTGGATTCCTGGTCACTCGGAAATTAAAGGAAATGAGGAGGTCACTTGCCAAGAAAGGAGCAAGAACCTCTTTTAGGTAGATACATCTACAAAAGTGAATTTCGGATGAAAGAAGAAACTGAAAGAGGTATACTCTGGATATTTCTTCCAGAACTGTATCATTCCAAAAAGTTTGTCCGGAAGTTTGGCACTGTCAGATCCAAGAAATATATGCATCTCAGTGAAAACACGCTGCACCTCCTCACTGGTTTCACTGGTGCATTAGGAAGCATATGATGAGATAAGGGCTAGCAGAAACTGACGAGTGCAGATTCTGTGGGGAAGAGGATGAAACTCCTGATCACCTGATTACGGAATGCCTCGCCATCTCGAACCAACGCAGGGAATGCTTTGGGCAAGGAATATGCAGGATCGAAGACGTATAGCCTCCTTGAAGCCATCCCAGATACTGGAGTTCATCAGAACTCTGGAACTGGAAGGCGAGCTGTAGATGGTAATGACATTGACAGTTCTGAATGCGGGGCACAATAGACCTCAAGGTCTCAGCGTAACGTTACTCCCTACAACAATATACAAATATACATTCGCGATATCTCCAGGAGATGACTGCAAGAATTCCACTCTTACGGAGATATATTATAGAACCCACTTTGGAACTTGAATGAGAATTTCTATCAATTACTTTGCATGGCGCTCGCCATACGAGTTCCCATAAATGCCCAAATGTGACGCCTCAGAGATATCCGAGGGACATCTACGTTGCCTGAGCAGGATATCTTGGCAATCATCGAACCCGCCCGAAAAATTTTAAGTGTATTTGATGGCCTTTCTGGCCTGTCGAAATATATCGGGTTTTTATACGGTTGGACGAATAAATATAATTTGACTACGGATTCTTTATCAGCAAGTCGAATCGAATTAGGCAACATGATAGCGCCTCGTTAGGAGCGCGAAAAAGCATCCTCAAGAACTTATCAAGTTTTGTTAATGCTATGCCTTACCACCATTCATGAGCTATCAGAGACGGGCCTAAGAGGATGAAGGGGGGAACCATCCCCCCCCCCCCCAATGTTGAAAGGAGTTGTCAAATTTTCAAAGCAGTTGGAAACATTTCATCATTGGATAATTCAATCACTTTTCTTCGGAAATGAACTGACTGTCCACCAAGATGTCCACGGAAGTATGAAGATTTCATTATTTTTCCATCTCGTTGATAGAGAAGAAAATTTAATTATTTTTTTAAGCCCTACGCTAATTTTGTACATCAGTATATCATGTTCCAAAGAACATGGTTTTATGAATGACAAATTAGAATTATATCAACTAGCATACAATCATTCAACCCAAAGAATTAGAGAAACAGGTAAGATAACAAAAATAACTATATAGGTATTGAGAGACTACGCGTCGAAGAAGAAAAGATTGCATTCATATTGTCATTTTTAGTATTTGATAAATAGTTTTTTTTCCACTTATAATGTTTTATTGCCTTCTGAGATCGATTTGGAGTCACAATTTTGTTGGATGGCTTTCGTGATATTTGTTCGGACTGGTCTATGTTGTGAACAGTTCTAATCATCCTGAAAATCTTCTTCTCAGTTCTACGATCTTTGTTTCAGAGCGTCATCAAAATGAGTGGTTTCCGATCGCTTGGAGATGAAGAAGAAGTAGAATTCGAATGCATAGTTTCAGATAAAGGCCTCGAGGCAACAAATGTTTCTGGACCTCAATCTATCGACTGTAGAGGTTCAAACAGAAGACCCTCTGGAAAAAAGCGTTTCCGTAAGTTAAGGTGAGTTCGTTAACTTCTACATCATATTGCAACAATGAATTTTACTTATATATTATAAATCATATTGTTTTAATTTCAAAAGGACAATACCTGTATTTTCGTTTGAAATATATTCAACCCAGAAAAGATAATCTCTGAAATTGACAACCTTACAATTTCAGCATGATGAAAAAAGCGAGATCTAATGAAATCTCTTAGAACTGAATCATAATATAATGGGGAAGACTGACAGAATCTAGTCTCAGTAATTTTAATATATTTTTCTTCATTATTCAACTGAAAAGAATCACTCAAGAAGCACCAAACAAATCTTCGTAAACAATAATTATAATTTGATACACTTACTCAACAATTTATACAGTGTGGAAAAGCAAAATTGAATAAATTCATTATCTTGTTTACTGTACCCTGAAACACGTCAAATTCAAATTCTCAAAAACTTCCTCGAAAAAATGCCCACCCTACCTTCAACCCCCTTCGAAAGACAGATACAGCCCCCAATTTTTCATATAGGTAGTAAGGGCCTGTGATATATCGTTTGGAAGGTCGCGTCATTCTCTATTCGTAATGTCATCACTTTCATGGTTATTGCAAAACTTAGATTAGAAAAAGATAAAATCATTTGATTACCGAAGTTCTTTATAATATTCCCTCGAATATTCCCAAATCTTATTACAATAATAATAAACTTATTTGCCTTCAAGATGTGATAGAAAGAAAATGAAAAAAAAACCATAACATTGTAATTTCCAGGAACCATGAAAACTCCGTAAAACACTTTCTGTGACAATGTTAGTTTCTTTAGAACGCCTTCGCAAATTGATATGTGCTGATAAGTTGTAGTTTGTGAATTGTCTAATTTGTTATTGAATTTCATTAACTTCAATTTTGAATAATGGTTCGATTAAAAGAAGAGCACAACAATAATTACAAATCATTGGTTACGGAGATAACACCCGAACAGAAAAAATGTAAGTCGTTTGTTTCATGAGCAATTTTCGAATCAGCCGCCTATAACCCAAGGGACAATAAATAGAGAAGCAGTTTCGCGAGTTTGGGCATGTAAGGTAGATTAAAAAAGCCGCTGATAATACACTGTATGAGGATGTGAAATAGGATGTAATGCTTGACTTTGAAGAAAATCCACATAAATCGAGTAGGGCTGCCATTCAATGTCAATCATACATCGTGCTATAGACATGATTATGATTATACTGACTACAGATGGGACCTCCCGAATGAAAATAATCGAACCTTTCGATTATTGAAACCTCTCGAGATATCTCGAGATGTTCTGAAGAAAGCGAGCAAATTAATTCGAATGATTTTCGGTCGTCTATTATGTATTTATGTGACACCGAGAGAGATAACGCGACTCGAGTTACGAGAATGTCGAAATATCTCGTCTACGTTTTGAATGTTTTGATATTTCGAATTACTATTGACGTTATTCCAGACTCGAGGGCGAGATATTAGAGGTTTGTTTTACGATCGATAGACACAGATCCTGTGCGTATTGTTGTCATCCCGTCTGGTTTAATAGTGCTCATACTCAAAAAATTGATGCACAGTTGAATTCATCTATGCGAATCTTCACTGGAACTATTAGATCTACACCTATTCATTGGTTGCCAGTTCTTTCAAACATTGTCCCGCCCCACATTCGCAGGCAGACTGCTGTTTCAATTTCTTGGAATAAATTTCATTCTTTTCCGAATTCATTTCCGATTATCTCCTACATTCCAGACAATAAGATTCCCAGATTGAAGTCACGAAACCCTTTATGGTCCAACTGTTTTCTTAATTCGAATAAAAGTGACAAGGAAGTTTGGCGGTCTGAATGGATTTCATGCAATTTATTCAACAAAGATTTAATTTCTGATCCTTCAAATAGAGTTCCGGGGTTTGATCTTCCAAGGAGAATATGGTCTATTCTGAATCGTCTAAGAACCGGTCATGGTCGTTGCAACAGCATGCTTTTCAGGTGAAACTCAGTTGAGAGCCCTAGTTGTGAATGCGGGGAAGCAGAGGAAACCACAGATCATTTAGTTAATAATTGTCGCATATATAGATTCAAAGACGGTTTTAGGGCTATTCATAATGTTTCTGAATCTTTTTTAGAATGGGTAGCGAGTTTCAAATCTATTTAATAAAATATAGAATATTCCATTTTTAATTTGTTCGTTTTCTCCCTTTGCCTTTTCCTTTTCCAGATTGGGTTTCGGGTACCTTGGAGAAACTTCTCTGCTTGTTGAAGGAAGAAGCGATAATGAAGAAAAAGATGCCCTTCAATATTTAATATTTCAGCATATTTTGTTAACAATTTCAATTTTCATAAATCACAACACTAACGGGGAGATAGGGTTTTTTTGCTGAGGTTTTTTCCCTAAGCTCTATTATCATATATCAAATTATATGGTACCCCGTAACACTAACCTCTGCTAACACTTTTTGGCGCTCTAGTTCCTCGGAACTGAGTGCTTATCAATTTGCCCAAATGTCTGTAATTTTCGAATATTTCGATGAAAATGGTCTTAAACGATTTGGTTCGACTCACTGATCAAGAATCCGTGGTCGAAATTCATTCTGTCCGGCCGGTCCGTCCGGCCGGCCGTAGGCACGATAACTCTCGAACGGAATGAGCTAGAGAGTTGAAATTTTCAGAGAAGGTTTGGGGGATAAATATCTCGGCTAAGTTCGTTATTGGGCAAAATCGGACAGATGGTTTCGGAGTAACAAAAAAAAAATTTTTTTTTACAGAACAAATTCCAAATTAATTTTTTTTAATGAGCAGTTTTATCATAAGAATCCATTCATATCATTTTTAACTCTAACAAGCTAATACTTTCGGAGATATGATTTTTCAAAATTTCAATGTAAATCGTATTTCACAGATTGATATAATTATTCTATGTATGAATTGTCATAATGTCAACTTGACAGAAGGGAATATTGTAACTTCAAAAATATTGGGGTTGAAATACTCGTATTTTAGCGATGCAACGGGGACCTCACCCGAAAATGTTTGAAAATATTACGTAAATATTGAAAGCATAATTCTGTAGTTCGAGAGAGGAGAAAATTTGGTGAACGTAGATCAGGACATTTTTGATCGATTACAAGGTAATTTTTTATTATTACTTATCTTCTTTCATACATATTTTATTGAATACCTACTATTTGTTGGTACTTTGAACCTGTTTTGGGCAATTGTCATACGAAACTTGTTTTTTTGGCGCTCTAGTTCCTCGGAACAGAGTGCTTAACAATTTGCCCAAGTGTCTGTAATTTTGGAATTTTTGGCTGAAAATGGTCTCAAACGATTTGGTTCGACTCACTGATCAAGAATCCCAGTGCGAAATCGATTCTGTCCGGCCGGCCGACCGGCCGTAGGCACGATAACTCTCAAACGAAAGGAGTTAGCGGATTGAACATTGCAAGGTGGTTTTGGAGCATAAATATCTCGGACAAGTTCGTTAATGGGCGAAATCCATCAAGGGGTTTCGAAGTTATGGCCGATTTTAGTAAAAATATTTTTTATGAATATTTCCGAAACCGATCACTCGATCTTTCTGAAATTTAGCATCAAATTGTAGAATCATTAACTTTTAGACGCATGTGAAGTTTTGTATTGACCAGATTACCGCAAAGTGTCAAAAAAAAAAAATTTTAAAATGTGGTGCAGTTCTCATTCTCATGATTGCTCATTTAATCTTGATAAATAAACTATTATTTGAATTGAACTTCCTTTATGATGCAGTTCTATCATATGAATACATTGATATAATTCCCAATACTTTCGGAGATATAATTTGTCTGTTTGAACTAGAGCGCCAGAAAGCTCCTGTCCACAGGGCTTGAACCCATTTTTTAAAATATACATGGTGAAATGTGTCAAATTTTCATGGCCAACCGGGAGACTTTATAAAAGTGAATGGAGTATATCTGCATGCGTTCAATAGCAGACAAGCCGACGCGGCTTGTTGCATAGCCTAAATACTGAATATGTATCTAGTTAAAGGGGATGTGAATTAATAAAAAATTGGTTCAAGCACTGACGTGAAGTCAGAAGCTTATAAGGGTGCCCAATACAGAAGAATGGACAATAGAACATACGCGCAAAAGCTTCTGACTTCACGTCAGTGCTTGAACCAATTTTTTTTTCGTGATTTTTTTAAAATTTTCTAGGGGTACGGTTCTTAAAATTTTTTTTCGTAATTTTTTTAAAATTTTCTAGGGTTACGGTTAATACAAAATTTTAAACACGTCCTTATGTTGATTTTCTACTACTAGTTACCAAGCACCTATTCGATCGAATATTTATTTTTTGAGTTATTAAGGAAATAATATTCCAGTTGGGAATAACTCGGAAACCGTTAGACCGATTATGCCCAAAAACTAACTCAACTCTCCCTTTCGGATACGTAACCTACCCTGAAAATTGCATGTCCCTATCTCCTTTCGTTCGAAAGTTATCGAGGCAACGGCCACCCATCTACTGAACTCACACAAGAATGCTCGAATCTCCAACAATATTTAACCGATCGTATTGAAACTTGAAACTTGTCAGTACAGTTAGGTTATGAAGGCTCTTGCAATTTCAGCAATTTCAAACGAATAGTTACTGATATATAGAATTTTTTTTTATTTTCAATGATTTATTAAAAATTTTCTACAAACGCTATCCTCACCAAATTTTGCATACATTTTCGCGTTGGCACTCTACAACTAATAACCATGTTTGAATTCAATCGGTTCAGTATTTTTCGAGTTAATGAGGAACAAAAAACCCCCAAATTTCAGAAAATTTCAGATGGCTATAACTCCAAAACCGTTTGGCCGATTATGCTCATAAACAAACTGAAATGTCGCGTTCTGGTGTACATTCTAACCTGAAAAATTCAAGCCGCTATCTCATTTTGTTCTCAAGTTATCGTGACAACAAAAATATATTTTAATAATTTTTTTTTAATTTTCCAGCAATACGATTCGCACAAAATTTCACAAACGTGCTTATGTTCATATTCTACAACTACTCACCGAGTTTCAATTCGATCGGATTTATATTGGTTGAAAACAAAATTATTACTCAGAAACCACTGGGCCGATTATGCCCATTAACGAACTTGTCCGTCGTATTGGGATGCGCAACCTACCCTGAAAATTTCAAGTCGCTAGCTCTTTTCGTTCTCAAGTTATCATGGCAACGGCCGGACGGCCGGACGGACAGAATCAAATTTGACGTCGAATTCTTCATTGGGGAGTCGAACTTAATCGTTTGAGACCATTTTCGTCAAAAAATTCGAAAGTTACAGACATTTGGGAGAAAACTACAACGCGATGTTCCCCAGAACATACGCGCAAAAATGATCAACAAAAACTCTCGTCTTACTGTAGTAGGCAAGTCTTCCAACAAAGAGGGTAACTCCACCCACAAAAAGTTTTCATATGTTTTGCCATCCAAATTATCACACGTTATGGCTGGTTTTCCTGTCACGCTGACGGTCGGCGCTGACGGTCAGCGCTGATCGGTCATCTCGGATCACGCTGATCACATTGAGAAATAGAAGGATGCTATTGTCTCTGGCTCACTGAATGTGGAGGCTTGTCGGCGCCAGCTGGTCAGCGGCGCCGACGCGCCGGCGCGTCCGTGCGCGAATATAGCTCAGCGCTGACAGCCGTCAGCGCCGCGTGACTCGAAAACGCTACCTATAGCTACATACATTTTGACCCATCAGCGCTGACCGTCAGCGTGACAGGAAAACCAGCCTATGACACATTAGGATGTCCGCATATTCCTCGTTGGTAAATGTTGCCATGTACAGAATACAAATCCAAGTCCAGTCACAAGCCTCGTCACAAAGTTAGAAAATGCAACAGTCCAACAACCCAAGCCAAGTCAGGTTTTTACAGAAAATTGTCAAAGAGCACGGAAAATACATCTACCACAGAAGATAAATTGAAAATAGTAATCACCTTCAATTAATAGGCACACAGAACTTTTTTCAGGCAAACTTCTGTTGTGAAAAGTGAAATTGGTTCAAGTCCTGTGGACAGGAGCTTTCTGGCGCTCTAGTTCAAACAGACAAATTATATCTCCGAAAGTATTGGTTTCTCAGAGTTGGGAATTATATCAATGTATTCTTATGATAGAACTGCATCATAAAGGAAATTCAATTCAAATAATAGTTTATTTATCAAGATTAAATGAGCAATCCGAGAATGAGAACTGCACCATGGAAGAAATCAAATTAAAATAGCTGAAATGAATTTGACTCTCTCTTATAGAACAGGATGACATGTAAGAGTATGAACACAGATCATATAATAAAGCTTAGATAGAATAGTTATAGCATTCTGTGAAAACATAATAGTACGATTCATTATTGAAATTTAGAAAAATCATATCTCCGAAAGTATCAGCTTGTTGGAGTTGAAAATGATATCAATGGATTTTTATGGTGAAACTGCATCTTGAATAAAAATAGAATTTGAAATTTGTTACCGGGCCGGCCAGACAGAATCGATTTCGACCTCGGATTCTTGTTCAGTGAGTCGAATCAAATCGTTTGAGAACATTTTCAGCCAAAAATTCGAAAATTACAGACAAGTCATATCTTCGTATTGGTAAGAGTTGGGAATTATATCAATGGATTTTTATGATAGAACTTCATAATAGCAGAATTTAAATTCAAACATCATAAAAGAATTCATATTCAACAAGAGTGCCAAAAATTATGAATCCAAAACCAGACCAATTCTTCCCAACAACGATCTCATCTGAGATATTCTTTCCTCAATTCTATGATGAACGATATTTTTTGCCTCAAATCCACTCTGAAAATTATATTACATATTTCAATTGAAACTTTAGCCAATATTTCAGTTTTGTTTTTACTGGAGATATTCTGAACTCAATATTATTAACTTACCATTACCATTCCCTTCCTCATATGGATTAACCATGGGCATTAAATATCAAAATTTGACATATCATGTCTCAGGAAAATAAGTTGACATGTATCAACACAGATCATATTATAATAATTATAGAATAATTATCGCATTCTGTGAAAACACAAATTTTCAAAAATCATATCTCCGAAAGTATTAGTTTGTTAGAGTTTAAAATACAATCATTGGATTCCTATGGTGTAACTGCATATTGAGAAAAACTTATTTTGAAATTTATAATGTGAAATTTTTTTTATTTTTGTTACTCCGAACCCATCTCTCCGATTTCGGCCAATAACAAACTTAGCCGAGATATTTATGTCCCAAACCTATTCTGAAAATTTCAACTGTCTAGCTCATTTCGTTCGAGAGTTATTGTAGAAAACCTTTTTTTAAATTTTCAAAATTTCTTTTTGACACTTTGCGGTAATCTGGTCAATACAAAACTTCACATGCGTATGAAGGTCATGATTCTACAATTTGATGCTAAATTTCAGATAGATCGAGTGATCGGTTTCGGAAATATTTATAAAAAATATTTTTACTAAAATCAGCCATAACTCCGAAACCGCTTCATGGATTTCGCCCATTAAAGAGCTCGTCCGAGATATTTACGCTCCAAACCCACCTTGCAAAACTCAATCCGCTAACTCCTTTCGTTCGAGAGTTATCGTGCCTACGGCCGGCCGGCCGGCTGGACAGAATCAATTTCGACCTCGGATTCTTGATCAGTGAGTCGAACCAAATCGTTTGAGACCATTTTCAGCCAAAAATTCCAAAATTACAGACACTTGGGCAAATTGATAAGCACTCTGTTCCGAGGAACTAGAGCGCCAAAAAAACAAGTTTCGTATGACAATTGCCCAAAACAGGTTTAAAGTACCTACAAATAGTAGATATTCCATAAAACATGTATAATACGAAAGAAGAGAAGTAATAATGAAAAATTACCTTGTAATCGATCAATAATTTCCTGATCTACGTTCACCAAATTTTCTCCTCTCTCGAACTACAGAATTATTTATTTATTTCTTTATTCAACTATAAATGAGGGTTGAGGATTTACCTATAAACCCAACAAAGAAAAAAGTACATACTATGAAAATTGAACGATGAACAATCAGCCAAAATGGCGATTGAGAAGAAAAAAAGAAAATAAAAGAAGTTGAGTGATTGATGCGATCTCCATTGGTCCAGTCCATTCTTGAATGCATTTACAGTTTGAGACTCCACAATCGTTGACGGCAGCTGTTTCCACGCGTTGAATACCCTGTTTGGAAGGAACATCTGGCGTGGCGATGTTTTGAAGGGTTCCTTGGACAACTTGAAGTGGTGACCACGCAAGCAGTTTGTGTTGATATGGAAAAAATCTCTTATTTTTTCGCCAAAATGACAATTCAATGCACGAAATGGGAAAATAAGATCTCCCCTGGATCGGCGGTCGGCAAAGCTAGACAACCCAAAAATAGTTAGGCGATCCTCATAGGATGGGCGAAAGCGTGAATAAGGAAGACGAGTGACCCAACGCTGAACAGACTCCAGGAGATTTTCATCGTGTTTAGTTGATGGCCACCATACCTGACCAGCATACTCCAATATCGGTCTTATGTAAGTCTTGTAGAGGAATTTCCAAGTTGATGCTTCGGAGTTTTTGAAGGTCTTGCTGAGGAGGTATGTTATTCGTTTCGCCTTTGCCGTAACGGACCCAACATGGTCGGACCATGCAAGATCTCAACAGATAGTAACTCCAAGATCGACATGGTGAGTCACAGACCGCAACTGATGACCATCGATCGAGTAAGATTGCTTTGGGTTGTTCCTGCCAATGTGGAGAACGCAACATTTCTGGATGTTGAGGGGAAGCATCCATACACGGCACCATCTAGCAAGGATATCCAGGTCCTCCTGAAGATTGTGAGCATGAAGAAGGGGAAGGTTGAAGAGTTTGGTGTCATCATCAAATGAGGAGAGGGAGGACTTGAGGAGGGGAGGTAGATCAGATATATATAACAGAAAAAGAATTGGGCCCAGAAAAGATCCCTGAGGGACACCAGATTTTACAATCTTCTCCACGGAGGAGTAAGCATAACCCACCCTAACGCGAAACTTGCGGTTGGTCAAAAACGACTTTATCCGATTTAAAAGTCCACTCCTAATTCCCAGATGCTCCAGCTTAGCAAGGAGACGCCTGTGGGGTACTCGATCGAATGCCTTTGAAAAGTCGAGGTAAACAACATCGACAGGTGATCCCGAGTCTAATGCTTTTGTCCAGGCAGCGATACAGGACAGTAGATTTGTTGTAGTTGAACAGTTTGGAAGGAAACCATGTTGGGAACCTGGAATCAGTTTCATGTCCGAACAGAATTGTAGCAGGTGGTCGCAGATGATCCCCTCTAGAACTTTAGAGACGGAAGAAAGGATGCTTATTGGACGATAATTGGAGGGATCTAGTTTATCACCCTTCTTGAAGATGGAAGTGATTGATGCGGAGAGCCAATCTGAGGGGATACAGGATGAAGTAAGTGATCTGGAAAATATCATGTGCAGTGGAACAGAAAAAGCTTTCGCGCAGGGCTTAAGTAGACGTGTGGTGACGCCATCGTTGCCGGGGGCCGTGTCTACCTTAAGTTTGGTTAAATACTCCTCAATAATTTGTTGGTCTATCAGGATGTCAGATATTTCTTGCATTACGTGGACAACAGAAGGAGTTGGAGTAACCCCATCAGGTTCGGCAGAGAAAGAAGAAGCGAAGATCTCAGAAAACACATCGGCAGACTCATTAGCACTACCACACATGTCCCCGAACTGGTTCTTAACAGTTGGAATGCTGACCTTGCAATTCATTGACGATCTTACATATTTAAACAACTTCTTCCTATTCTTGGACGCAACCAATCCTTTCTCGTATGAAGTCCTCTCCGTTTGAATGGACTGAGCCACAAAGTTCGAGAATGACCGGTGATTTTCGTAGTCCTTGGACAATTTGCTGCGAATATATCTTCGCCATAGTGTTTTTTCTGCCTAACAAGTTTAAGAATCCGCTCGTAAATCCACGGTTTCAGTGGGTTCTCTCTCGTGGTTCTTGTCTGCTCATTAGCAGATACAGCCTCCCGAGTTAGCTCAAGAAAAACCTTCCACATGGAATCGACATCAGAAAGGTTCATGATGTTGCGCCAGTCGAAGGCACTGAGGTAGGTGGAAACTTTCTCATAGTCTATGAACCTCAAAGTCTTCTCACGTTTATGTCCAATGGGTGAAAGGAGCAGCTGTATCTCCGACGTCAACACCAAGTGGTCGGATTTTCCAGGGGGGGCAAATAATTAATTTCAGAGACAATGTTCTCGTCTGAAACTACAAATAGATCGAGCAGAGAGGGGACCTGGCCTGCTCTGAACCGTGTAGGCTGGGACACCAGTTGTCGACAACCAGAGTTATGAATAAACTCAGCATAGGGGTAGGACGGTGAGCTCTGCGAAGGCATCGTTGAAAGAGTCCAATCGATGTCTGGACAGTTGAAGTCCCCTGTGATTAAGATATTGCTGTGTAGTGACGAAGCTGTATTCAGGAATTGTATGAAAATCGTAGAAATTTTTTTTTTTTCTCCGAAACCATCTGTCCGATTTTGCCCAATAACGAACTTAGCAGAGATATTTATCGCCCAAACCTACTCTGAAAATTTCAACTCTCTAGCTCATTCCGTTCAAGAGTTATCGTGCCTACGACCGGACCGGCCGGACAGAATGAATTTCGACCACGGATTCTTGATCAGTTAAATCGTTTAAGACCATTTTCATTGAAAAATTCGAAAATTACAGACATTTGGGCAAATTGATAAGCACTCAGTTCCGAGGAACTAGAGCGCCAAAAACGGACCCTGGGAGCTCTAATCATAGATCGACATAAATCGAAAAAAAACCCAAAAATTGAAGGAATTAAAAAAAATCCTTAACATTCTATATATCAACAACGGTGAAATTTCGGAGAACATATTATAGGAACAAATTCAACAGAAATGACTTGAATAATAACGTCCTTCAATATTCAGTACGACTTACCCAGTAACCCTGTATATCCCCAAATCGAATGATTTGAGTTTTTATAATATTCATTCAGTGATCGCTGTTGAAACATACTGACCGAGGATCTTAACTACTCAAAGAAAATGATAAACTTCATCCACCCATATTTTTAGTATTATTTTTTATATTATTTATTATTCAATATTTAAATCTGATTTTCAACAAATGAATATTTTCTTGCCTTAAATATTACCTACATATATCTTTTTGATATGATTCGTTGGTTTACATTTTTTGCGTTACACTAAAGATATAAAATAAAACATAGAATATACAGATTTAATTTCGAATTACATTTGAAGAAGAATACGCGTAAAAGAAACTTTATTCCAGACGGGGTCTTCCAGCTGCGTTGTATTTGATATTAATTCGTATGTTCAATCTAAGTATTCTTACCGCAATATTATACCCTCAATAATAATTCAGGAGATACGATTAAAGTAATGTTGGAAATTTTGAGCATTAGATATGAATTGGCTTGTTTATCTCATATAGTTCATTTATGGATATAAAATTCAATTTACCACCTGGACATATTTATAGGTGTATCATGCTCAAACAATAGCTGAACCAAGGTAATTCCAAAATCTTTTAATTGCGACAAATTAAGTAGAATTAGGCGGAAAGAAATATTCAGTGACCACAGCGATTTCTAGTTCATGATAGGTCGCTTGGTAGAAGACAAGAGTATTTATTTGTAGAGATCGAAAATGTCCGTAATAAAAATAAAATTTAGTTATTGTTCCATTTTCAGTTTTGTAAAATTTGACTGCATATTCTATAAATACTTCATAGATCGAATATTACAGATGCTACAATTGTGGGGAGTTTGCAAATCACATAGCAGCCAAGTGCTCCTTGGGACCTCAGCCAAAGAGATGCCACAATTGCAAAAGTGAGGATCATCTGATTGCTGACTGCCCTTCGAAAACTGAACAAAAGACTGATACGAGTGATATCACCAAAAACGGAAATTCGGATACGAAGCAGCAGGAAAATTCCACTCCACCACCTTCCGATTTAGCGACGGATTAAATTAAAAAATCTGTCATTCTGGAGGAATCCAAAAAAATATTGATAAACCATACATATGATCTATTATCTGTCATTTGTGAATGTATCGGTTATCAATTGATTTATTAATGAAAGAGTGTACCTTCAGCGTGAACAGATTTGACTGTTGCGTTTTAATGATTTGCGATTACGGACAATCTTGAAAAAACCAAAATGTGTTCAATAACATTGGGAATTGGATATCGAAGTTATGTTCCTTTGTTGCCAATACCCAGTTTTGAAATATCAATTTGGAGATTTTATTTTTATATTCGCATTTTGAAGGACTAGAATATCAACTTTCCATTTTGAATTTCATTCAGATTTTTTTTAGTGCTTATTTTGATTCTAATTTTCACCTTACGATGAGAGTAATTCCATATTTGTTTCTTAATTATCATCAGATCGATAGTTAATTATGGATGTACCATTCGTGAACTTTTTACTTACTTGTTTCTTAATTAGTTGAAGATATAACATATTTACATTTTGGTATGATTGTATTTCAAACACAATAATTCCAGTACAGAACTTGTCTAACTAATATGATTTACTATTATATTAAATCCAAGGAACAGTCTCCATGAGGGGATTGCTGATTTCATATATTGTGCATTATATTTCAGAATCCGGATATATTTGAGGTTGAAATATTCCATAATTGCAATAATTAGTAAATTTGTATTGCAAACTGGTTTCATTGCTTTTATCAAATAAATAATGCAATTGATATATTGACACAGCTATGCAAATAACGCTACTATAAGTTTCGATAACCTTTTCGATGAATCAAAATCCATCTAGCAAAGGGCGAAAAATCAACATTTAAATAGAATAATTTTTCAAACTTTGGGAGGAGGGATTACACCGGAACATCTTGATGAAATTGTCTCTTAAATTTTTGAAGTAAGGACGGAAAATATTCAAGATGTTTTCATTTATATCCGATGAAAGTAATGCTTATTCTCCACTTATTTTATCTCCTAAATAATCCTTTCATGGTTTGTACGTCGGATTCATTAAAACTAAAATCAAAGTCAAGATAACATGTTCATTAAAGAGGTAGAAAACAAATATCGAATGAATACTCAGGTAATCAGCATTAAATTTAATTATGTATTAATTTCAAATGAGAAAGTTCAAATTCTGCAGATGAATTTATGTAATGATTTTATGTTGATTGATTTTTTTGCGTTAAATTTTATAAAGTTATATGCCAATTTGGATAATAGCTTGGTAATTAGTATATTTTCTGAATATACCAAGATTACCTCTAACCCTTGTATATAGTAGTTCTCTGAGTATTACATAGGTAGGAGTTACCTTCTTGAAATGTACCTGACTGCCCTTTATTTTCGTTATATATACAGAATATCCCAAGATATATTCATATATATCCTACATGAGGATATACCGTCTATAATAAATGTCATAGACGGTTTTATATACACGAAACGACTGATTTTTTAGTTAGGCTCAGGGAAAAGGAATTGTAATTATTATAACCTATTGTAATAAATTTATAAAATCGAATTCTGTTCAATTATAATAAATGTTTACAAATTACTATTTCATGAACTCTCCTTAAGTGATATTATTATTGTGAAGTACCAAATATCAGAGATTGTACACCTATAAACTGTAAACTAACTATTAAATGGGTTGTTTCTGGGTTTTCTCTCCCAAACTCTGGAACATATCTATTAAATAAAAATATTGTGTTTCTTACGCAGAAGCAATTCACAAAATAATAGATTTTTAATTAATAGATATTTTTCAGAGTTTGGGAGAGGAAACCCAGAAAGAATTTATTTAATAATAAATATAGCTCCCACAGTATCCTTTCATGATTATGTAAACCAAGTGCTGAATGAAAAAAAAAACAACAAACCATTTTTGAAGGATGGCGACAGGTGCTTCAGACGGCCGATGCAGGAATCGTTGAAGACGTGTTTGCCACAAAACAAGCTGTTTGTACAATTGTACATTGTTGCTTATCCACATGCTATGCTACATGATTTCGCTTTAGTATGGTTACTCTGTAAATATGCAAGCTTTTGTAGAAATATTTTGAATAGTACTATAGAGGAGAGTAAATTATTAACTGCGAAATCATTCAAGTTGTGATTCATTGTTAAACAATAAGATGGGTATTTTATATGGTAGAATTCATTGGACCTGCACCCCTTGTTAAGATGTAGTCCCGTGAAGAGGGCGCAAGATAAAGCACTCAATAAATAGTTCTCGAAATAATTGTTAGGTTTTCACTACGGTTGTAAGGGGTGGAAAGAGTCACGCATAAAACTTATTTTGTCAGAAATTTTTCTCCCCTTCCGAATCTATTTCAGACTATCCGATTCATTTACAAATATCGGGTTTTTTAATACAATTCAATACAATTTCGCATATATCTTATGAACATTTTTGTGATCTGTCAATGTCAAAACGTTAGTAGAAGTCAATATCTTCAGCATGGTAAAGTACACGAACCAGCAACGTTAAGCAGTTATTAAAAATTGCTACGGAAATTCTGACTCTGTGGTGCACAACTTCAAAGGCGAAAATTCATGAGAGGATAGAATCGCCACGAAGAGTGGTCACGTGGCAATGTTAAACCAACGACGCTGTCGTTAAAAATTCCCCTTCCTATCCTTTGCATGGAACGACGAAATTTCAACGACAGCTTTTATACTGATTTAAAAACATAACCTAATTGAGTGTAGATATTGCAACTAAATATGAACAAAATTATAATTATTTCATGGAATATATGTTATGGAACTGTCATTTAAAATATTATCAGTAGTACATGGAAAGTATTACAGTTATCTCTAATAATTATATAAATGCATTAAATCGCAAAAGAGAAACAATCTCAGCAGATCCAATTATGGTTGCTAACAAAAAAAGAAAATATTATAAAAAGAAAATTTTGGGTTGCTCGTTAATAAAATACTTGCGGGCAGATATTTTAGATCAGATTCCACTTCTTGAAAATAATCTGCTTCTGGGGAAAATCTTGTTATGATTTTGCCCAAATGTCTGTAATTTTCGCATTTTTTGTCGAAAATGCTGTCAAACGATTGGATACAACTACCGGTCTTATTTAATTCTGTCCGGCCGTTGCCACGATAACTTGAGAACGGAAAGAGATAGACGACTTGCAATTTTCAGGGTGGGGCGCATCCGAATGGGACAGTTATGTTCATTGTTGGATATAATCGGCCAAACGGTTTCAGAGATATACACATCTGGAATATTGATTTTCGATAATTCAAAAAATATAGATCCGATTGAATTGAACCTTGGTAAGAACTCGTAGAATACCGACGCAAAGAAGTTTGTGAAATTTTGTGAGCATCGTATTACTTGAAAATTAAAAAATAAACATTATTTATCTCATGATTACTTGAGAATGGAAAGACATCGCGACTTGCAATTTTTAGAATGCGCTGTGCTTCCTAATTGCTAATAGAAATAGATAAGCTTGAATTTCGGAAAACAAGTTTAGATGTTCTGGGTGTTTTGCAAATGGGCAGTTCTACGGACGGAATTACCTAGAACTACTTCATAAAAGAAACTAAATTAAAATTAAATAACGAACTTATCCAAGATATTTATTCCTCACATCTACTCTGAAAATAATATTATGTCGGTTGGAACTTAGCCAATTTTCCAGTTTTGTTTTCACTGGAGATATTCTGAACCCAATATGATTAACTTACCAAAGTATCCAAGGGCATGAAGGGTATATAATATCCTATAATTAGTCATTTTACATTCAATCATACTTTGTCTTCTAGAACAGAAAAGAAGTTGACAAGTCTGGTAGATAAGATGACAGGGATGAATAGTGAACATAGATAGAACCCAGACATATAGAATTAGTATTCTGTGAAAACATAGAAGTATGATGTGTTATTGAAATTTTGAAAAATCATCACCGAAAGTATCAGCTTGTTAGAGTTGAAAAGGTTATCAATGGATCCTTATAGTGAAATTGCATCTCAAAAATATTTAATTTGTAATATAAAAAAAAATTTTTGAACGCTCGTATAGCAGAGTGCAATTATTCAGCTCGAATGTCTGTAATTATTTTCGAATGTTGAACAGAAAATGATATTAGATGATACGGTCCGCCCTTCCGTACGTTCGCACGGTAACTTTAGAGAGGAGAAACTCAGAAACTTGACATTTGCTGAGTAAATTTGATGTCGAAATGCGCTGGTCGAGTTCTTGAATGCGCAAAATCCTCCACTAGTTATTTAGATATACCCATTTGAAGGCTTCTTTTCCCAATTTTTTCAAAACTATAGTAACGTAGGTTCTTACAGTATTTCACGAGAATCGTTACTCTGAAATCGGAAAATAAAATTTTCAGGAAAAATTCAATATCGCAACCCTAGATAGGGTAATTCCTTCGAACGGACAATTAGCCTTATTTGGGAAAGTGAAATTGATACGCTCGTAAAAATTCACACAGAATGATTCTCAACCATGAACTACTTTTTTAAAATATTGGTAGTTTTCTACCATTCCGGTTATACGGAAGTAGCTACCAACTTCCTTATGTTGAATGGCAATCCTCATTTTTTATTCCACAATTAGATTCCTCATCGAAAATCAAGGTCGTCGAATGCACTTTAATAAGGGCGCAGAATTTTATTTCGCCAAAAGGGTAACAAAAAGTTCGGCAAGGGAGCCAAAAGCCCTTGAGCCGGTACTCTATAAGAGACGTAAATTGACTTTCAATAGATCGAAAGTTTTTAACATAAAGGAAAATATACAAGTGAAGGAATTCTATTCTCTTGTCTTTGGTTGTTGATGGATCTATATATATATATATATATACCTATAGGTATATATATATATATATATATCCCCACTCCATGCTTAGATTTTCATGTTTAACTTGGAAACACAAGTAATCGACGTAAACAATGTATTGACAAACAAGATTCTCTTTTGGTATAGGTACGTACACGATTGCATCATATTATTAACACAACTACAATTACAATATTTCCTAGATCATATCAATTTCGTACATAACGCAGTAGAATCCATCCAATAAGTAGCTAGAAGGTAACCACAGCTTTTCCTTCTTGAACTCAGGATTGGTAAAGAGAAACAACGAATTGATATAGAGTTCAGCATTTAGGTACTTACAGAAAAATTACCTCAAAAGATGCCATTATCCCTTACAGTCCAAATTATACACACAACACACAATCAAAAAATGTTTATAGATATACCTTTTTCAATTCATTTCATAGAATTTCCAAAATTAGCAGAAATATTCAAGACATCGAATACTATTTAAATCAATATCAAGTCTAGTTAACTCACTGAATTTCAAAGACAAAATTATCCTTTGAGAAAAATCAAGCGTCTATCTACTCAATTACCCAAAGTGTCCGGTTGGGGAAGAACATAATATCGAAGATTTTCTGAAAGAATCCCTGATTCATTCCGAACACACTTTTTTCGAAATGTGGAATTTTTACACTTTAGGAAGGAGAGCATTAAATTAAAGTAATCCCCTAGGAGGTCAAGATTTCACAATTTGCGTAAATGAGCAAATTTAATTGCCCTTCATCCTTTAGTTCAGTCATTATAATAATTTATTCAATAATAATAATATACAAAACTACGGAGGTACTTACGCCATCTCACCACACAGACAGGTGTGCTTATTACTTTCTCAGCCTCATCTTCTAGCTCAGAAGAAATCTTATCCTGAAATACAGGTTACTATCGGCTTCTTTCCATTCTGTTTGAACAACTTATAGAGGGCGCTAGCAATAACGTTCTTCTTGGTCCGACATTTCTAATGAGAAATATCTAGAATTGGATATCAACGCTTTCGTCTACCCTCAAGAAATTTTGATCTGTTGAAACTCAACTTACCTAGGTCTCTTATAACAATGTCCAAAGAACAGAAAGTCAAGACATTCATTCATAAGATCCTTGTTCCTCTCGACCAGTGGATGGCCTGGTTCCCAATTTTCAATAATCTCGATTACGTTCTTCAGGTGTATGAATCTTTGTTGTACTGATCCCGCTCAAAAAGCTTCTATAATTATTGTTACTCGAGTGAAGCTATTCTGTTATTGAACTCTATGGCGTGATTCTTACCCTTGGCTGTGTGATTTTGATCGTCTAGTGAACAAAGAAGTACTCTACGTTGTGTATGCAACCCAGGATACTTTTAGATACCCAGAGTATGAGAAATTTTTGGGAAGGTCAGGAGGGAATGAAATAAAATATCATAATATCAATTTGATGAGTTTAATCTACGTTCGGCACCAGTTACCTAAGATTGGGGAAAATAACGTAAAACCCCTCCCTTTACACATATCAGATCATTTCAAATAGATATTCATTAGTACATGCAAAATGGTTAACTAACTGGTCTGCAGTACCTATATAGATGTATGCTGGATCACAATAGGTAATAATGATAGACACAGGTACATGGTGAGTAGCCATAGATATAGCGTGAATACGAATATGTGCATGGTCAATAACAATAGATACCTACATACAGGCCCGCCGCTTCCGCTAGCTGTTTCACCGCCCGCGTGCAATACAAGGTTCCGTGGTCAAAATCGATTATGTCATCATATCTATCGATAAGAGACATGTCATATTTATTTTTGGTTCTATTCAAAATTCGTTGCTCATCATGATATAAAATATCTCCTGTTCTAAAAAATTAAGTATGATTGAATGCGAAATGACATAAAATAACCTCAGCTAGTTTCGGATTAATAATTTTTAGCACCCTTGTTTTTTTTTAAATTACACTTTTTTATGCGCATGTTCTGAGGAACATCACATATTGCCCAAAAGACTGTAATGTTCGAATGTTTGCCAAAAATGGTCTCAAACGATAAAGTTCGACTCACTGGTGAAGAATTCGAGGTAAAATTTGATTCTGTCCGCCAAGCTGACTGGCCGCCCGGCCTTCCGTTGCCACGATAACTTGAGAACGGAAAAAGAAAGCGACTTGAAATTTTCAGGGTAGGTAGCGCGTCCAGTACGACGGACAAGTTCGTTAATGGGCATAATCGGTCCAACGGTTTCCGAGTAATAATTTTGGCATCAACCAATACGATTGTGAAATTTTCTGAGAATCGTAACACTAGAAATTTTTTTAAAAATTATTAAAAAATATTATGTATGTCACGATAACCTGAGAACGGAAAGAGATAGCGACTAATAGCAATTTTTAGGGTAGGTTGAGCATCTGAATGCGACATTTGAGTTTGTCAGGGACGGGACGAAGCAAAATTTTTTGGGGGGGGGGAAAGCATTGAAACTTTTACAAAGGTGCGCGAAGGATTCCAAAAAAAAATTCAATTCCGGATCACAGATCATATAATAATTTATAGATAGAATAGTACAGCATTCTGTGGAAACCATAGAATTAATAAGGTCTAAGTGGGAAACATAGAAGTAGGTACGATTTATTATAGAAATTTTGAAAAATCATATCTCCGAAAGTATCAGCTTGTTAGAGTTGAAAATTATATCTTTTGATTCTTATATGGCGAAATTGCATCTTAAAAAAAATTAAATTTGAAATTTGTAATGTGAAAAAAAAAATTTTTTTCGTTACTCCGAAACAATTACGCCGAGGAACAAGAGCGCCAAAAAAGGAGCAAACTGCGTACTCACATATTTACGTTGCTAAGTTCAATAGAAATGAAAGCTTTTAAAAATGCCGCCCGACAGTGATAAACAGCTCAAATTGGTACCAGGAAATATTCCAACTCCATTGAAGTTTTTCCAACTGCTTCGAAATTTTTTCCAACTCCTTCGAAAATTTTCCAACTGTGTTGAAAATTTGTCAACTCCGTTCAACATTGGGGGGGATCATAATCCCCCGGGGGTATCTAACCTACGCCTGCTAACTGAGAAGAAAGCTCAGAGGGAATTCCCCTAACTTCGCCAGTCCTGCTTTTCATAGAATGACAGACGACTTTTGGATTTGCATCTTAGTTTTAACGGAATTCAATAGATGGCGGTGTTAACGTGATTCGGTCGGTTTTTGGCGCTCTAGTTCCTCGGAACTGAGTGCTTATCAATTTGCCCAAATGTCTGTAATTTTCGAATTTTTCGATGAAAATGGTCTTAAACGATTTGGTTCGACTCACTGATCAAGAATTCATGGTCGAAATTCATTCTGTCCGGCCGGTCCGGCCGTAGGCACGATAACTCTCAAACGGAATGAGCTAGACAGTTGAAATTTTCAAAGTAGGTTTGGGGGATAAATATCTCGGCTAAGTTCGTTATTGGGCAAAATCTGACAGATGGTTTCGGAGTAACAAAAAAAAAATTTTTTTTTTACAGAACAATTTCCAAATTAAATTTTTTTCAATAAGGAGTTTTACCATAAGAATCCATTCATATCATTTTAAACTCTAACAAGCTAATACTTTCGGAGATATGATTTTTCAAAATTTCAATGATAGAATTATTCTGTGGCTATTCTATGAATTGTTATAATGTCAACTTTGACGTTGTCTCATTGTCATTCATTCCAGTAATGGTATCAATATGAGAATCATAATATGAGGAGCAACTTATCAAAACGCATTAAGTCCAAAAACCATTTTATTGGGAATCAACGAAAAACGATTTTTTCTTCCTCCCTGGCTTATAATTTGAGTATGTCGAGTTTGTTTGATAGAAATTTACATCTAAAGGTAATAACTAATCTCATTTAAATCAATATTGATCAGATATACACAGAAAAAGTAAAAAACGTTTGGACTTAATGCGTTTTGATTCATCTCATTGTATATAATGCGTATTGATGTGGTTGAAATTGAAAATAATGCTGTTTGTAATGTAATGCGATTTTTTATACATTTAGAGAAAACAGTGTGCACAGTAAGTGTTGGCCTGTAACCTAATTAACATGAGCAAATCGATAAAACATGTTTTTGGTTATATTTTATTTCTTTTAAAAATGCAAACGTAAACATAATTCATTGCGATGCGGCTTACATACTTTGGATTTGAATTACAGAGGGACATAATGCCATTTGGAAGATTTTGTTTACATAGGGCTATAGAGCAACAGAAAACATTTCTGAATCCGCTTCAAACTCAATTTCGCCCAAATTGGACATAATGCGTTTTGAAAAGTTACTACTCATATAATATCATACTTTTTGTTGGTTGATATTTTCATGCCGATGGTCAATCCATATGATGATGGGAATGGTAATGGTAAGTTAATAACATTGTCATTCATTCCAGCAATCGTATAAATATGAGAATTATAATATAATATCATACTTTTTGTTGGTTGATATTTTCATGCCGATGGTCAATCCATATGATGATGGGAATGGTAAGTTAATAATATTGAGTTCAGAATATCTCCACTAAAAACAAAACTGGAATATTGGTGTATTGGAGTAGATTTGAGGAAAGATATATATTATCGTTCATCATAGAATTGAGGAATGAATATCTCGGATTAGTTCGTTGTTGGGTAGAATTCGTCTATTGGTTTTGGATTGATAATTTTTGGCACTCTTGTGGAATTTGAATTCTTCTATGATGTTTGAATTCAATTTCTGCTAAGATGAAGTTCTAAATTTCAATAATGAATCATACTTCTATGTTTCTAAGCTTTATTATATGATCTGTGTTCGTACTCGTACTTTTCATCCTGTTCTATAAGAGAGAGTCAAATTCATTTCAGCTATTTTAATTTGGTTTCTGCCATGGTGCAGTTCTCATTCTCAGATTGCTCATTTAATCTTGATAAATAAACTATTATTTGAATTGAATTTCCTTTATGATGCAGTTCTATCATAAGAATACATTGATATAATTCCCAACTCTGAGAAACCAATACTTTCGGAGATATAATTTGTCTGTTTGAACTAGAGCGCCAGAAAGCTCCTATCCACAGGGCTTGAACCCATTTTTTTCCATGCGATGACATTTCCTATACTTAAGGTAGGGTGGGTATTATGCTCGGTATTATGACAATGACTGGAATTACGTGATGAGTCACTCGATTTGCCGCCCCCCTGGACGTGCGCCCGTGTGCGGTGCACGCTTTGCACGCCCGCTTACGGCGGGCCTGCCTACATAGTAGAAGAAAATAATTATATGGTACATAGAAACAGGTACCTAGTGGAAGCAATAACATACAGGTGCAACGATATCATCGAAATTACACACACAAGTAACTTACAAAGGTATTCATAGGATACAGGTAGTATAGGTATAACGTCACATATCCCCCTTTTATTTCGACAAGCATTCTCATTTAGCTAATAATGTGGATTCTAGGGCCGACTTATACAAATCCTGATACCCAAGGTCGTTCTTCAGACAATGTTCTTCGGTATTCATCAAAGGCCATACTTATATCAAGTGTAGTAGTGGTATTCAAAAATAATGATAATAGAAATAAGCAAATCATGACGGAACGCCCGAATAATAGCAATAAGTTAGTGACAGATCCCGGGCCTTCAACATCACCGGGGAAAATTTTGCCCTAGGATACATACTGATAGCGAATTCCATAGGTAAAACTTGTGCGCACTGAGTGCATGAATCGTATTCCATTGGATAATTTTGACGTCATCCATCGGGAAACCTGTGCAACAGTATTGCACTGAGGGCCGGTTTCTCAATTGCGAGTTAACTCGAGGTTGTGGCTAACCCGAGTGTTACGCGTTCATGAATATCGCTAAATACATGCGTAACTCGCAACCTCGAGTTAACTCGCAATTGAGAAACCGGCCCTTAGTGAACTCAGGGCCGGTTTCTCAATTGCTAGTTAACTCGAGGTTGCGAGTTACGCATGTATTTAGCGATATCCATGAACGCGTAACACTCGGGTTACCCGCAACCTCGAGTTAACTCGCAATTGAGAAACCGGCCCTCAGTGCACCACTGGTGTTGCCAATGGAATTTGCCATTACACTCGTACACACCAGATATGCACAGAATCCCTTTAGCTACATAAAGAACCCCATGAAAGAGATTAACATTCAATATTTATAGCAAACACCGGAACTGCATTGGTCGGACTAGGTAAATGCATAATGTATATCAGTGATATCAAAAATCAAACATATAGGATAATTATTCAGTTCTATTGGTACATAAACTCTGATCTACGAACAAGATTGCACACTGAAACAAAGGTAATGTAAGCACTTTCTATGGTAACAATTCTTTACACAGTTATTTAGGAAAAGCTGCATATAAACTAAGGGAGGCAAACCCCTCGAAAGTCGACTAAAAAGCGCGAGGCCGCCTCGCGAGCCATGTTCGAAGGTTTGCGCGCGTAGTTTATACGCAGCTTAAGTTGAAACGTATAATAAAGCAGGGAAAAAATTGGGGGTATTCATTTAAAAAATGAATATGACGTCACTCTGTAAAAATTAATGACGTCATATCATTTTGGCCTAACAATGTAATATTAGGTTTTGGAGCTATACCCGTCTTAATTTTTTTGCGCGTATGTTCTGGGGAACATCGCGTTATCATTTTGCCCAAATATCTGTAACTTTCGAATTTTCCACGATAACTTGAGAACGAAAAGAGCTAGCGACTTGAAATTTTCAGGGTAGGTGACGTATCCCAATACGACGGACAAGTTCGTTAATGAGCATAATCGGCCCAGTGGTTTCCGATTAATAATTTTGTTTTCACCCAATATAAATCCGATCGAATTGAGAACCTTGGTGACTAGTTGTAGAATATGAAACTAAATACGTTTGTGAAGTTTTGTGCGAATCGTATGGCTAGAAAATTATTAAAAAATTATTAAAAAATATTTTTGTTGTCAAGATAACTTGAGAATGGAAAGAGATAAAGGCTTGAAGGTTTCAGGTTAGGATTTGCATCAGAACGCGACATTTCAGTTTGTTTATGAGCATAATCGGCCAAACGGTTTTAGCGTTATAGCCATCTGAAATTTGGTTATTTTTCGTTCCTCATTAACTCGAAAAATACCGATTGAATTCAAACATGGTTATTAGTTGTAGAATGCCGACGCAAAAATACTTGCAGAATTTCGTGAGGATAGTATTTGTAGAAAATTTCTAAAAAATCATTGAAAATTGAAAAAAAATTCTATATAACAATAACTATTCGTTTGAAATTGCTGAAATTTTGCAAGAGCCTTTATAACGTAACTCTACTGCCAAGTTTCAAGTTTTAACACGATCGGTTAAATATTGTTGGAGATTTGAGCAGCCTTGTGTGAGTTCAGTAGGTGGGTAACCGTTGCCTCGATAACTTTCGAACGAAAGGAGATAGGGACTTGCAATTTTCAGGGTAGGTCGCGTATCCGAATGGGAGAGTTGAGTTCGTTTTTGGGCATAATCGGTCTAACGGTTTCCGATTTATACCCAGCTGGAATATTATTTATTTGATAACTCAAAAAATAAAGATTCGATCGAATTGAAGCTTGGTAACTAGTAGTTGAAAATCAACATAAAGACGTGTTTCAAATTTTGTAAGAACCGTACTCCTAGAAAATTTGAAAAAAATGACGAAAAAAAAAATTTTAATCGAGAAAAAGAAAAATTGGTTCAAGCACTGACATGAAGTCAGAAGCTTTTGCGCGTATGTTCTATTGACCATTCTTCTGTATTGGACACCCTTAATCGAATTTACCATGGTAAATTATGTTGTCCATTCTCCTGTATTGGACGGTTCTTAAATTTTTTTTTGTTATTTCATCAATAACCCATAAAATAAAGACCTGATCCAATTTAAACTTGGTAATTAGTTATTACAAAGTTTGGTGAAATTTCGTAGGGATCGTTTTTTCAGAAAATTGTAAAAAAATCATTAGAAAGATTCTTTATCTCAGAAACTATCAGATATCGATTAAATTATTCGAGAGCCTTCAAAACCTAATTCTACAGGCAAGTTCCACATTTGAACACGATCAGACCTGTATTGTAGGAGTTAGGCGCAAACGAATGCATCCAACGGTTTTGGATATTTTGTATCACATAAACTATAGTACAATATCGCTGAAACTCTGCGAGAGCCTTCAAAGCCTAACTCTACAGCAAAGTTCCAAATTTGAACATGATTGGGTCTATATTGTTGGAGATATTGAAAAAATATGGGAAGCCGGGCAGCTTTGGGTGAGTTCAGTGTCTGGAAGGGTGATCGTTAATACGATATCATGGAAAGAGATCGCGATACAATTTTGCGGGTAGGTTGCGCTTCCGAATGCGACAGTTAAGTTTGTTAATGGTCATAATCAGCCGAACGGTTTCGGGATTACACCTATGCATATGAAATTTTGTTATTTCCTCAATAACTCAAAATATACAAATCCTATCCAAATAAAACTTGGTATTTACTTGTAGAATGCTGACGCGAAAATTGTTGCTAAATGTATGGCAGCACTATAAAAAGCTAAATATAATTTTGTCTTTTTTTATATTTCTGAAACTTTCCTTCAGAATCCGCTGAAATTTCGTACAAACCTAAGAGTTAACAGTTTACAATCCAGCACTTAATTTCAGCTGGATCGACTCAGTATGAGGCGCAAATAGACAATGGAACTTGCGCGCAAAAGCTCCTGACTTCACCTCAGTGCTTTTCATGAATTTTAATGAGAATGATTTAGTATTCTGATTACTACTTAGTTACTGAAATTTAAAATGACGACTGACGTTGGGTTTTACAAAGCTTTGACCGTTTTTGATGGCCAAAATAATATGATTCTATGTCCATTTTTGATGCAACCCTCGAATTAAATCCACATTATCAACATTATCACAAATGATGATTTGTGATGATGTTATATATACAAATTATATATATCCATCTGCCATCATCATATGGATTATCCATGGGCATATAGGGTAAGGGTAATTATAATATTCTATAATTGGTCATTTTCATTCAATCATACTTTGTTTGTTAGAACAGAAATACATTTGACATGTCTGTTATAGGTAGATAAGATTGCATGTATGAACAGTGAACACAGATATAATACAGACAGATAGAATTCGCATTCTGTGAAAACATAGTAGAAGTGCGATATATTATTGAAGTTTTGAAAAATCATATCTCCGAAAGTATTATCTTGTTAGAGTTGAAAATGATATCAACGGATTCTTATGATGAAACTGCATCTTAAACAAAATTAAATTCGAGATTTTGATGTAAAAAACAAATTTTTGTTTTCGTTACTACGAAACCATCTGGCCGATTTTGCCCAATAACGAACTTATGTATTAACAGACGGTCGGACAGAATCGATATCGACCACGGATTCTTGATCAGTGAGTCGAACCAAATCATTTAAGACCATTTTCAGCCAAAAATTCGAAAATTACAGACATTTGGGCCAATTGATAAGCACTCTATTCCGAGGAACAAGAGTGCAAGCAATATCGGACGGATAGTTTCTGAGGAAAATTATATTTTTTGATAATTTTTTTAAAATTTTCTAGTTTTACTACGAAATTTTGTATTTGTATCGGCATTCTAACTAGTTACAAACTGATCGGTTATGTATTGTTTGAAAAGATAATTTCAACTCCGAAACCGTTTAGCCGAACTTAACCGTCGTATTCGGATGCGTAATAAAACCTAATCTCTGGAGACCATTTTCGGCAAAAAATTGTAAAATTATAGAAATTTGGTCAAAATGATAGCACAGTATTCCTTTGAACATGCGCTCAGAAATTACAAAAATCAAGTTGTTCCAAAATAGGAAAGAACTAACTAAACGATTTTTCGAAATATCAGATTTACACATCAGGAGCCCAAGGGTATGTCGAGGATTTATGAAGGTAGTTTACGTTCAGCAGTATTATGAACGAATCCGAAGTATCTATAGCTCCGTCACAATAAATTTATGATATTCTCATCCCATAAGCTCATTATTTAAGCGGCGTCGATCCCGAATCGAAGGGTTCGAACTCGTGTGCTCGACACATGATGAATAGTTCACTTTATGTGAGGTGCACGCCAAAATTTGCCAATGAATGGTCTATCTGGATTGCGAATATCTTTCGACATGAATGGATTCCGATTTAATTAGTTTCCTCAAGATGCCTAGCTATTCGATGTTTGGGCTTATCAATATTCCAGTACTTAGTAGAGCCATTGGAAATTTGAACGGCTTCACATCGCTCCCTGCCAAGTTTCTATTTAACTTTGATTGGTCTACTCTGATGCCTACAGGGTATTCGCAAATTCGTTCTTCATGGGAGATTGAAATATCGATTCCAAAGTTTTTTGCGGAACTAATTCGGAATTGGGGCGAAATATAATGAATTGGTTTTAATTACGAGGTGTACATTTCAAAAAAAAAATAAATTCATGAGATCGATTGTAAAACCAGTTCGCCAATATATTGCAGCGATATCGGACGGATAGTTTATGGAATACACAATATTTTGTAATAATTTTTTTAAAATTTTCTAGTCACACAATCCTCACAAAATTTTGCATCTTTGCGTCGGCATTCTACAACTAGTTAACCCTTCAACGGCTAGCGTTGCATATTTGTAACGAAACTTTTGTTGTTGAAAAACCGGCAACACAGCTTCATTTAACACTGGTACCATGCCCATTCGCTAGCGAATGGGCAAAGATAGCCAAACATTTGTCGAAGTTAACTTTAACTTTATCGGTCGAGATAACTTTAGCCTTAAAATGTCTGTTTTATAAAAGTCCCATTTCTGTGGTCTGTGCGAATGTTCTGTGCTAATTTGAATAACTCGACATTTGAAATGTTTTCCCAGTCCCTTGAAAATTACTTGATAAATTGAAGAATATCAGTCAAAATTGGTCGCCTCGTTAATTTGAAGGAATGATACCTTGTTCTTGCACGTTAACATTCAATATTTTGAAGTCCGGGCTCCTCCACTCGCTTATCATGCTCAGACAAGTCATTTGTTTACATAAATGAAATACATATGAGTGAATTTGTACTTATCATTTTAACACCTTTAAATTTTTTCATTTGTGTATTAAAATGAAATCAAGAAAGAACAAGTGTCTTACTACCCTTTGCTTCTACGCCCTCAAACTAATAAAAGTGACGATTTATTCGCAGCTCTCACCATTATCGAAAATTCATTGGACTATTATACACTGAACTCGCTCACTCAGAAAATTACGGACTTTTTTCAAAATGAAAATAATACATAAATCGGAAATTTTGATCAAACTCTGTATTATTTGAATCATCAGAACACCCTCTCGATCACGTGAGCACTTATTAATGTCAAAAGTTAAATAATATTCATTCGTTTCAGTAGCTTTATTTTTAAATGAGCAAAAAAAAGTGTTGGTTATGCTCATAAGATCTATAAAAGAAAAATTTCGGGCATAGGAATTGAAATGAAATGATTACATTTTTTATATATAATGTATTTATAAAGTTTGGAAGTATTCTTCAATCAATTCTTGTCGCACCAAATTACGATTCTGATTGTGTGGCATATGTTGATTGAAATTTTCCAATTCTACAGCCACATTTTGATCAGGTTCTTCTTCCCTCATATTAACTGCGATATTATGAAGCACTGCAGTTGCTACGATAATAGTCATGTTGTTTCTCTCTTTAATCGAATTGTCAATTGCAGTATGGGAAATCTTCTTTTCCATACACCGTACTGCCTTTCTACAACATTTCTAGTTCTTATTTGAGATTCATTGTAGAGTCTCTGGGGTTGATTTTGTGGGTTTTCCAGAGGATTCACCATATACTCGGACAATGCATATCCTGAATTGCTCACCAAAAAACTATTACCAAAGGTGCCTTCTTCAAATCGTGCCTTGAGTCTAGAATGCGAAAATATTATATTGTCATGTGTGGCTCCCGGCCACCGTGCTACGTTATCTCTAATGCGTAAATGACTATCAGCAACGGTTTGGACATTATATGAGAAGTATCCTCTTCTGTTCCGATAATTTTCAGCTTCATTTCCCCCTAAAAGTTTTATAATTGTATAAATCACTTGAGTACAGTCTAAAAATAATTATAATTTACACTAGATATTAAAATAGATGCGAGAAATACAAACCTATTAGGTAGGTGGTCTTTGTAAATTTGCTTCAATGTGACCCATTACAACTAGTACAGACTCTTTTGATGATCCAAATCTGCTTTTAAATTCCGTTTCGTTCCAGGTGAAGTGGTCTAAACGATTTCTAAATACCCTTTCTCGCCTAGAGCCTTCAACAATATTCAAAGTATCTTCTTCATCGTCAGTTAAAAGTTCCTCAAAAATAAATTGGATATCGCTGCGGAAAATAGAAACAATAAAGTTAGGGTTATTTCAAATACTTAGGTTATATGCCATATTATTATTTACATTGAACTGTCGAAAATCGCCATTTTCTACAAAGTTAACTTTAACCATGGAGGTAGAAGAAAGTGGAGGGGGCATAAAGATCGAAACTTGTCACATACTCCGCCATATTGGTGTGTCCCAATTTTCTATAGGAATCCGGAATTCCAACCATAGAAAACTCACAATTTCATGTTTATAACAAAGGATTTGCCCGTACCAATATGGCCGATTTTATGTGACACTTTCGTTACAAAGGAAATATAGCACATGCTCCCTCCACTTCCTCCTACCTCCATGACTTTAAACGATACCCCATCCACCCGATAAAGTTAACTCGTGAAATGGGAAGTTAACTTTGACGGTGACGTCATTCCACAAGTTAACTTCAAGATATCTGTCAAAATAGTTTTATAATACCGGCCCTTAGTCAGTCTGTTTTCAATCTTCGCTGTGAGTGTATGCTTCTTGTGACATATTATCGATAATCAATCGAAGATGGATTTTTGACTAGAATAAGTACCACTACATATTGGATTTTCATTTAATTTTTATAATTTTCTAGAATAACACTTTATAATGGTTAATCTGCTTGACTATGTTTTTGTTTTCATTATAGTCAATTAGATTTTTCGTTTGTAAGTTTCAGAACTTTGCTGTTACTTTAAAGTAACGCACGCTGTTCATACAAGACAAAAATAAATATATAATTTTTTTTTCAGACGTGGATTAACGTTAGAGTAGGCTCTCCATATGGCATACGATGATGATATAGATGTTCGCGAAATATTTATTGAACCCCCTTATTCGAATGTTCTCACGGATGAAGATTCCGGAGAGAAAGATAGTGGTGGAATGATCAATAATCTTTCTGGACAGCAGCTTTCCCAAAAAGATCTGGTTTGAAAAAAATTACTTGGTTGATGGGTGCTTTTGAAGAAATGCCTAAACAATTTCCTCAGCCTGACTACAGTAGATATGATAACATGAGTTACATCGATATATTTGAATTTTTGTTGGATGAAGATATAATACGACTACTTGTTGATGAATCGAATAAATATGCTTCTCTTTGCAACTAACCTCATCCAGATATAAGTCAAGATGAAATGAAATGTGTTATAGCGATCTGATTGTAACTGGCTATAATGAATTACCTGGAAGAGACTTTTACTGGGATTCGAAAACAGATATGAAAAATACGTTAGAAGGCGAATCTATGATATGAGGAGAGACAGATTCAGCCAGATTATCAAATATTTGCATTGTAGGGACAGTACACAACCCAATTTGGAAGATACAATGAGGAAACTACGTCCATTCATGGACTTTTTGAAAATTAAATTTATCGGGAATTGGATTCCTGAGCAGCAGTTAGATTATGACGAATCTATGATCAAATATTTAGGAAAGCATTCTTGCAAACAATTCATACGCGGAGAACCCATCAGGTTTGGGTATAAGATGTGGTCTCTCAACTCCTCTTCTGGCTACCTCGTCAATTTTCATTTGTATCAAGGCAGAAATCCACGTGGGAATTCTAACTATGAGAGCCAATTTGGAAAATGTGCAGCCCCCTTGATAAATATGCTTGATGAATTTCCAGAACATTGCAAATATCTTCCGATGAAGTTCTATTTCGATAACCCTTTTACAACTTTCAATTTGCTCAACTATCTAAAACAGAAAGGTTATAATGGAACCGGCACAATGAGTGAGAATAGAATTCCTAAAAGCTGCTTCTTACCCCTGAAGAAAGAGATGAAGAAAACGAAAAAGAGGGGAGAACTAGTCAGTGCTATCGACAGAGAAGATGTGATTTTGGTTACTAAATGGATGGATAATAAATAATGTAGTGATAGTAGCCTCTACATGTCATGGCATCCATCCAGTTACCCAGGCCTAGAGGTATTCTCAATCAGAGAAAAAAATCCTCCAAGTATCCCAACCAAAACTAATTACCAAGTACGATAAATACACTCAAAAAAATATTAGCGTGTATTTGACCAAAGTATTCATCGTACTAATGAATTTTTCCGTTAATTCTGCGCCAAAGATGGGATTCGTTGGTTGAATGAACTTGGTTTCATAAGACTATCAATGATTTCGTTAAATCATGAAAAATTCGTCGGGCAAACGAATCAATACTATGTAAAATACACGTTATCATTATGACAATAATCCATTAACGAAAAGTAATCTTTCGTTGTTTCAACGAGAATGGATCATTGATTTAACGGAAAAAAATTGATGCTCTCACGAAAAGAATTAATCGTTTCAGCGAAGTACTTACGGTGCTTCAACGAAATGAATGTATGGCCCCAACGAATAACTTATATTGCACTCATGAAAGAAAATCGTTGCTTCAACGAAAAATATTCATTACTACAATAACAGAATTTCGTTCTCACCGAAATAATTTCATATGATTATGGAAAGAAATTCGTTGCTATGAAGAATCAAATTCGTTTTTTCAACGAATACCTTTCGTTGCACCAGCGTGCTTGATTCTTTGCTCAACGAAATAATTACACTGCTCGCCCAAAAAGTTTATGGTTTCAAAAGAAGATTTCGTTGTTTGACAATGGAATCTCAATAATTATAAACAGATGAATTTCTAATCAAAAAAAATCTATTATCTAGTTCAATTATGTGAAAATGAGATTTCAATAAGTAATTAAAAATAAATAAATTTATAAAAGTTATAAATTTATTTATAGATAAATGTTGAAATTCCATTTTAAAACAATAAAATTAGGTGATAGATATATTTGATTAGCAATGTATTATTGTATATCTGTTTATAATAGAGATTCCATTCTCAAAGCGCAAACTTCTTCCTTTGAAAATAAAACTTTCAGAAAGATTCACTGAAATGATTACTCTGTAATTATATATTTATCTATTGATTAATATTCTTGAATGATTCATTAATTTTTAATTGAAGAAATGTATTCATTTTCCAGTCTTCACAATGTTCATTTCAATTGGAATACTGCAAATGCAGATATAATAAATTTGTGTTCCCTTTCGTCCTCATAAAGTCGGTTCTCACAAAGCTGTGGACAAGGATTGTTTCAGGTTAACTTCATTTGATGGAAAAAAATAATCAGAATTGACTTTCAGGTATAAATAAATATTTGACCTTGACATGTTGGGAAAAAAGAAAATAGTTATTCTTTAAAAAAAAAATTTTATTAATGAAAGTTAAGGAATAAATTAATACTGGAATACAAAATAACAACAAATATATTAGATGCTCAGGAAATAAAATTAAACTGAGTCAACATTCTTAAATCTTAACACAGAATAAATTTAGGAAAAAAAATAAGTAAATTCTCCCAATGGCCCAAACTAAACACTGATGAAGTTCAGGAACAAGTTTAAACAGGAAATCAAAATAAAAAGGAGCGCATAAATGCTTAGACTAGAAAACAAATTAAGATCGGGTCCATCATAAACGCTTGAATTCGTAAACAAAATAACATGGAAAATTTCATCGAATGATCTTACTATAAATTAAAAGTGTCCTGTGAGTCCTTAGTGGTTATTCACATGGTTTGTTTTTGAATGATGGTTTTTTCAATCGATCCTAGATAATCATGCAGACTCCATAACAAAATTGCATCTTGCGCACCTGAAATAAAATATTAGCACTTACTAACATATAATGTGATAGGCGTTTAATGAAGAATAAATGGTAATGAAGGCAGTTGGGGAGCAAAGTTGGGCATTCATCCCAACAGCTAATACAATAGAGTAGAAAGTTGCAACTTTTGATTGGGAATAAATTTAAGTGCAAGTAATCCAATAGTAATTCCTAATTTTTGACACAATTTATTTTAATTGCAATGTATTTTGGTTGCCATTAACTCAAATTGAACCGAAATAAAGTACAAATGTTTTAAATTACAATTGATTGTAATCCCTGTTCATTGAACTGCAAATGTTTTTAATTATTGCAACAAAATTTTATTAATAAATTCAAAATCGAAATTGATATTTGTCATATGAATACAAATATATTATGTCAATTGCAGTTTAATTCCATTCAAATTAGGTACATGTTCATTTCAAATAGTTTCAATTGCAATATCAATTGAATATAATTTTAAATTCAATAAAATCTGACTGCAATCAATTGTAAACAATTGTAATTCCAATCAATTGTAATGATTAGTTAATTTATTCCAATTCAAAAATAACAACTAATTAATTAGTGTTGTAATTTAATTTTCCCAAACTCGGTCAAACAGGCACACATACTTACTGGTAGTATTATTTTCATTGATGCAATATTCTTATTCCTTTTTTCTTTACATTGGCCTCAGAAAAAAATCAGTTCCGGGTCGGCGCAACGGAAGTCAGTAGTGCATGTGGATCTGAGTTCGATGCTGCTGTAGTTAGTACTCGATAATACACGTTAATCTAAAATAAATAATTTTAATAAATATTCTTGTTAGAAATAATGATCTCGGCGGTCTTACAGTTTGAATCCAGTTGGAGTTCTGTAAATAGGTAATACTCCAATTTTCGAGTATCTTCTCAGTAGAATCTGAGTTCTCATATCCTGAAGCCTCTATAGTGACAACAGGCTTTCCAAGTGTTCTCAAATATGTCAACTGGTAGGCTCTCGAATTTTATTGAATGCAAATACGCTTTTGCATCTACTTCCACCTTAACTTCCATTTGTTGAAGTCCTACAACGTAACAATAACGAGTATGTGATCATGCAATTGGAATGAGAGCGAATCTTACCAAATTTCTGAGTTGTGATTTTTCATGATTTCATAATGCATGCCATGTTGTATAAAATACTTGATAAATATAATTTTAAGTTGAAATGGAAATGGCTTGTAAGCTGCTTGTTTTAAACATGGAAAAAATTGAGATGAATTTGCAAAAAATAATGCAATATTTCCGCGATTACAAACTACATGAGGTGTTGTATATATATCTTATAGCCTGGAAAACTTCAGTTGAATGCCATTTGGAAAAGTTTCAATAAAGATACTACTACTACTACAACTATTTTATAAACATCTCTTCAATTGGGAATTCAAAATGGCATACACGCTGCCTGCGCAGAACATTGAAATAATTTACAATGTTTATCATCTGAAACAAAAAAATAATTCTTCTGTGACATAAAAAAAAATTTCACAAATAAAAATCCGGTTATTGGTATGATTTAAATGCATGGACAGGTCGAGAAAAATGTTATCCCTCTGGTCTCAGGCTGCACTATACATTCTGAAAAAGGCATGCTAAATGAAATCGGAGAAATGAAGATCATTATCTCCCGGTCTAAAATCCGGAAGTTAAAGCGACTTTAATTCAAGCATCATTGATAACAATAAATGAATAAATATTGAAGTATTACCTTTTATTTTCATATACATCATTCATTTGAATAAATCTCTGCACACTTGACCATCCACATGTCACTGTTTAAATGGCGAGTGGAAAAGTTTATCCCAAAGGAAGCTTGCTTATTTCAAGAATATGTACATTGGACTTGCGAAAAAATTTTTAGATTCATATATTATAACAAAAACCCATTTCAATTTATGAATCATGAGTTGGAAAATAACAATTTTCCCAACAAGGCAGATGGGTTAGCATATATTTCATATTAATTTATTAAGGAATCTCCATTGCCTGAGGAAAAACGCTTCATTGATTTATCAGTAATATACATTATACCTATGATAGTGCTTGATGTGATATGAAATAGTTTCATTCGACTATGAAAGACTTAAACGTCATGATAACGTTAAGAACATTAATCAACGAATTTGTTCATTACCGAAGTGAATCTATTACTTTGAGTTTGAACATTATAACAACGATCAAGTTCTTCAAGACAACGTTTTTTTTTAGTTCTCAGAACGACTTTTTCATCATGCTTACGAAACGAGCACCATGAACATAACGCACTTTATTTAATTGTATAAACGAAATCAACCATAGATCAACGAATATCTTGTACGAAAATAATCGCTGCCTGAACGAAAATCCCGTAATCTCGGCGAAAAGGCTGTCAATGTATGCCATTCATTGTTTTTACGAACGATATTTTTTTGAGTGACATGGGTGGCACATAATTTCCAGGTTCAGAATCTCTTTACTTAGAAAAAAGTGGTGGTGGTCAATATTCACTTGGCCCCTTGATGCAGCTGTATTGAACGCTTGGACTACGTCTAAAAGATGCAAACATCTTCCACCTCTCACTCAGCTTGAATTCAGCAGAGAAATTACCCAATTCTATCTCATCAAATTTGGGTCAGCTCCAAAGGGTGCAGGGAGACCTTCCACTTCTGGATCAAGTATCTCACATATCATTTGCTCACCACCATTCCGAATAATAAGAGAAGACGTTGCGCTAGTGAAGGATGTGCATCCAGCGTACGTTTCATGTGTCCCAAATGTGATGTAGGACTATGCTTAGAGCGCAATGTTATATTTCATACTGAGTGAACATGGCCTAATTTTTCTGTGTCTCTGAAGCTGCTAGCGTTACCTGCGTAACACCACGTTTTGTGAGAAATAAAAATTTTTGTTGAAACTTCTTGAATTAAAGATGTTCAATTAACTTCTTTAGATGAAAATTTCAAGGATTCACAAGTATTACCGAGAAAAAAATAATTCTGCCGTTCGAGGGTTAACAAGATTCAATTCCATCGATTTTTTTTGTTTTAATAATCAACTGTGATAACAGGAATTAGGAGTTTCGTGGTAGAAATTATGAACTTTAGCTAATACCAAGGTTTCGCAAATATATTTTTGCTTCTTCAGGGCTAAAATCAGAGATTACAACATTTGATCAAACTCAAAATCTGAAACAAACTTGAAAAATTGGTTCAAGCACTGACGTGAAGTCAGGAGCTTTGGCGCGTATGTTCTATTGTCTACTCACCTCTATTGGACACTCTATTGCAAAATTAACATCGATATATACCATTTTCTCAGCTTTTATAATATATGAATACTCGTATATTTCATACCATTTGACAAACTATAGTAAAACGAGAGAATCTACAATCACAGAATTTTTAATTTTCGCATAATATTTATTCTATTGAAATACGAAAAAAATTACTCCTCAGGTAACTCCAGGATACGATATTCACGAAATCCCGCGAAAATTAGTGGGTCGGCATTCCACAAAATCACCGAGTTTTAGATGGATCAGATTTTTTGAGTTATGAAGATATTATACAACTATATACCTAGTTTCAATTCGATTGGGTCTGTGTTTTTTGATTTATCGAGAAAATAATATTCCAGATGGGTATAGCTCCGAAACCGTTTGGCCGATTATGCCCAACAACGAACTGAACTCTCCCATTCGGCTACGCAACCTACCCTGAAAATTCATGAGAAATGAGGAGGCCAACACACTTGCCAAGATATGAGCACAAACCCCCTTTATTGGCCCGGAACCTTATTGTGGGGTTGGCAGACACACCTACAAGAGTGAATTCCGGACGAAAGAAGAAACTGAAAGAGGTATTTTTTGGAGATCTCTTCCCGGAATGTATCACTCCAAGAAATTCCTCCGGAACTTTGATACTGTCAGATCCAAGAAATACTTGGACCTCAGTAAGAACACGCTGCACCTCCTCACTGGCTTCCTCACAAGGCACTGCGGCCTCAGGAAGCATATGATGAGATTAGGGCTAGCAGAAACTGACGAGTGCAGATTCTGTTGGGAGGAGGATGAAACTCCTGATCACCTGATGACGGAATGTCTCGCAGGAGCGAAGAAGTAGCCTCCTTGAAGCCATCCCAGATACTGGAGTTCATCAGAACTCTGGAACTCGAAGGCGAGCTGTAGATGGTAATGACACTGACAGCTCTGAAGGGGGGACACAATATACCTTAAGGTCGCAGTGCAACGTTACCCCCTACAACAATATACAATATACAACTCCAGGATATGAAACTCCGTGAATATTAGTAGGTCGGCATCCTACAAGTAATCAAAGAGTTTTAATAGGATGAGATTTTTATATTTTGAGTTATAGAGGTAATAACCACAAAATTTCAGATGCGTAACTCCAAAACAGTTTGGCCGATTATGCCAATTAACGAACTATAATGTCGCATTTGGTTGTGCAACCTACCCTGAAAATTGCAAGTTGCTATCTATTTCCGTTCTCAAGGAATCGTGAGACACATAATATTTCTTCTAACTTTTTTTTTTTTTCTAGGGGTATGGTCCTCACAAAGTTTTACACACGTCTTTATGTCAATATTCTACAACTAGTTACCAAGCGTTAATTCGTTCGAGTCAATATTTTTTGAGTTATCGAGGAAATAACATCCAGATGAGTATAACTCCGAAACCGTTGGGCCGATTATGCCTAACAATGAACTTAACGTTCCCATTCGGATGCGCAACCCACTCTGAAAATTGCAACTCCCTATCTCCTTTCGTTCGAAATTTATCGAGGCAACGGTCACCTAACCAGTTTCTGAACTCACACAAGGGTGCTCAGATCTCCAACAATATAGATTCGAACGTGTTCAAACTTGGAACTTGGCAGTAGAGTTAGGTTTTGAAGGCTCTCGCAAAATTTTAGCGAAGTCGGAAGAATACATCCTGATATATAAATGGCGTTTGAGAAAATTTTCGGCAATAAAATTCCGAAAATTACAGATAAAAATCTGTAATTTTTGATGTTCCCCAGAATATGAGTTTTCCGGTTTCATTGAGTTGGCATTCATTGAATCGTTTCGCATAATTCCAGGAATATGTTCATTACCAATACGTGCGTTGAAGTCTCCATGGACAATAATGAATTCTCTTGATGGTAGTGAGTACATGATGTTTTCGAGCTCAATAAAAAATGACTCCCTTATTGTTTTCTGGTGCATAAATCGACGTAATATTTTAAGGTTCCTGAATCTGTTATAAGTCTCACCAACACTATTCTTGATGATATATATTTGCATCTTTCTATTAATTCTCGAATTTCAGAATAGCTATATCAACAAAAAATAATTCTGAGGATTTCCTTTCTGTGTCTGACGAAGGAGTCTTATTTAGACTCCGAAACGTTACGAAATAGTTGTTCCATCGATGATTTCGTTTCGTTATTGTTTGTTAGGCAGCATTGTTCGATTTATTGCTTCTGAAAATTATCTTGTGTTTCTTTCGCAGAAGTAATTCACAAAATAATACATTTTTATTTAAATTAAAACCCAGAAAGAAACCATCTCATAACTTTCTATCTGATCAACAAATCGTCTGTGTATTGCCATGCCTACTCCCTCCTTAGTTCTTTCCCCTCTGTCGATGCCACTATACCGGGTGTCCCAGTATACATGTTCCAATGGATTATCTCAGCCATTTTAAAAGATACAATTTGAAAATTTGATGATTTTCAATTCGTTCAAGAAACCTTCAACTGAGAAAAACAAAAATTCAAAGTCACTTTCGGTTTCACCGGAAGGGACTCTGACTTTTTTTTATCTCAAATAGCACCGTATATATTTTTTGCAATTTTTATTTCTACTAGAAATGATCTTTCCAACGATGTACAACACTTTGTATTTTACATTTTATTTGATGGAGAAAACGTCAATTGAAATTTCAAATTGGAAGAATTGCAGTAGGCTACGATATTTCTTGTAATCTTGATTTTAACTTCAATAATCGAGATCAATAAAAAAAACCTTGCTCAAGCTGAAATCAACTATGTATTTTACCGAACTTTAAACAAAGTATGACCAGTAAAAGAAAAAAAAATTGCATAAAAAAGGGGACAAAAAATACCTCTAATAACTAAAACATATGTTCGAAATGTTGACCATGTCCTTCTACACATATTTCTGCTCGGTGGACTAGTTCACGCAAAGTAACACTTCTCAACACCTCAGCACTAAGGGCTCTACATGTATTCCTTATTCTGTTTTTTAGATCTTCCAAATCAATAGGAGGAGTCTGGTACACACGATCTCTCAAATATCCCCAAAGGAAGAAATCCATCGGTGTTAAATCTGGAGATCTTGCAGGCAATCTTATCGCTCCGTGTGTGCCGATCCGACTATCTTCAAATGGACCGATAAAATGTGCTATAAGATCAGCAGATTTAACACCGATGGATTTCTTCCTTTGGGGATATTTGAAAGATCGTGTATTCCAGACTCCTCCTATTTTTTTGGAAGATCTAAAAAACAAGATAAGGAATTCATGTAGAGCCCTTAATGCTGAGGTGTTGAGAAGTCTTACTTCGCGTGAACTAGTTCACCAAGCTGAAAGATGTGTAGAGGCAGATAGTCAACATTTCGAACACAATATGCTTTAGTTATTGTAGGTTTTTTTTTCTCCCCTTTTTTTGTGATTTTTTGTTTCTTTTACTATTCATTCTTTGTATTAAGTTCGGTTAAATACATAATTAATTTCAACTTGTGCAAGGTTTTTACTATCGATCTCGATTATTGAAGTCAGAATCAAGATTACACAAAATATCGTAGCCTACTGCAATTCTTTCATTTTGAAATTTCAATTGATGCTTTCTCCATCAAATCAAATATAAAATACAAAATGAGATACATCCTTGGAAAGGTAATTTTGAGTAGAAATAAAAATTGCAAAAATATATAGGGTGCTATTTGAGATAAAACAGTCAGAGTCACTTCCGGTCAAACTGAAAGTGACTTTCAATTTTAGTTTTTCTTAGTCGAAGGTTCCTTGGACGAATTGAATATCATAAAATATTCAAATTTTTATTGGAATGGCTGAGATATTCCATTGGAACATGTATACTGGGACACCCGGTATACTATGAGGTAGCCATCGTACATTTTTTGTCCTGTTTCTTTCAAAGCACGTATATATTCACTTCTTGATTGGTTCGTTTCTTATTTGTCCCTCCGCACTCAGTTTGTTAAAGTTAGAGATAGTACGGAATTTCAGGTATCGGCTGGGGTGCCACAGGGTAGCCATTTGGGACCTCTGCTTTTTTTGATATTTATCGATGATATAACAGACTGTTTCATTAAATCCAACTGCTCACTATTCGCGGATGATTTTAAAATTTTTCCCGAGATTAATACAGTTGAGGATATTGGCTTTTTCCAGGACGAGTTGGATAATGTATGGAATTTGTGCGAGGTGAATAGGCTTAAGTTGAATGTCGGCAAGTGTAAGCATTTTACAGTCTTCAGGCATGGCAATAGATTGGAATGTAATTTCTTAATCGGTAGCCATCCTCTTGAAAGAGTAAAATGCATTCGGGACTTAGGAGTGCTTTATGATAATAAAATGAGTTTCAAACCTCATATTGCGCATATTATTAATAAAAGCACTAAATTATTAGGTTTCATCCTTAGGCATTCTCGAGATTTCAACAATCTTGATACAATAAAGCGTTTATACATGTCGCTGGTGAGGCTAGCACTAGATTTTGCATCCGTTGTTTGGTCACCTTGCTCTAATTATGACTGTATCTACCATGATTGAAAGGGTTCAAAATAAATTTCTTTTGTATACAGGGTGTCCCGGGAAGAATGCGAAAAACGAATACCATAAATTAATGTCATCAGGCTGGCCTCGTATCAAGAGGTTTTAATCGCCTGAGTACCTTAATAGTACCATAATAATAATATGAGTGAAATTTCACACTTCAATAACTCTTGAAATAATCTACCGAATGATTTACAATTTTTAAGTTTTGTCACCCTTTTCTATCGCCTTCCTTCGATATTTCTGAAATTGAATAGATCAGATCTGGACTGGGAAAATTTTAGGCCTTTCCTATTTTCGTGAATGTTGGATCACCCTGTACATGAACATTATGATTTTTTTTCGTGATCGTAACCAACAAGAATTAATTCATAATAATTCTAAATCTCTGCTTGGCACTGTCATACAGAGTGATCAATAAACATTCCCTTCAATAAATCTTGAACTTATAGGAAAAATGATTTCAAATTTTATTGTTTTGTCACCCTTTACGACTGCCTTACTTAAATGTTTCTCAAATTGGAAAAACAGAACAGGACTAACCAAATTTTAGCCTTCCCGTATTTCCGGTGTCATCGGATCAGCCTGTGCGTTAACATTATGATTTTTATGACTGAAAAAGAATATTAGTGTTCAAGTAGAGAGTTCAGATTAAGTTATCAAACCATAAAAAAAGTGTTCATAGATGAAACGAATTTATTTGAGAAAACTTTCAATCAACAAACTGGATAATTTCAATACATCTTTGAGCACGCTGATATACTTGTCTGACAGCTTTTGCTATCATATTCGGCTGTGATTTGATTATATCGCAAGCATAAATAATTCTTTGTAGCAATTGCTCCCTACTGTTTATCTGTACTGCATAGACCTCTTGTTAAGGCACTACCCATAAAAAATAATCCAATGTTGTCAGATCAGGGGATCCTGGAGTCCAAGCCACATGCCCAGCTCGCCCAATCGATCTGTTTTTAAAAGTGTTAGTCAAATATTCGCGCACTTCTATTGAATAGAGCACAGGAGTTCCATCATGTTGCAACTACAATGTTTCCATTGGAATGGTTTCTAACAAACCAGGCAAAGTATGTTCCAATGGAACATACTTTGCTTCACTTTTATGATTCGATATCTTAATCTCAACTCTCTACTTAAAAACTAATATTCTTTTTCAGTCATAAAAATCATAATATTCACGCACGGGCTGATCCAATATCACCTGGAATGAAGGAAGTCTAAAATATTGCTAGACCGTTTCTGTTTATCCAATTTGAGAGAAATTTAAAGAAGACAGTCGTTAAGTGTGACAAAACTTTAAAATTTTAAATAATTTTACCTAAGTTCAAGATTTATTGAAGGAAATGTTAATTAATCACCCTGTATGACGGTGCCAAGCAGAGATTTAGAATTTTTTGTATTACTTAATTTCTTACGGTTACAATAACGAAAAAAATCATGATGTTCATGTACAGCGTGATCCACTATTCACGAAAATAGGAAAAGTCTATAATTTCCCAGTCCGGATCTGATTTATTCGATTTCAGAAATATCGAAGGAAGGCGATAGTAAAGGGTGACAAAACTTCAAAATTTGAAATCATTCGTTCGATTAGTTCAAGAGTTATTGAAGTGTGAAATGTCACTCATAAGATGAACATCACCCTGTATATACCAAACGAAGGCACTCAGGCGATTAAATCCTTTTGATACGAGTCCAGCCTGATGACATTATTTCATGGTATCCGTTTGTCGCATTCTTTCCAGGACACCCTGTATATCCAACAGATTGGGAATTCCTCGTCTAAACTATTCGGCAACTAAAATGCGAACTAGGCTAGATTTACCAATGTTATCTGTCAGGAGAAGGCGGGATGACGTTATTCTATTCTGTAAATTGATAAATGGTCTCCTAATTTGTCCCGAACTTCTTCAACAATTCGATTTTTATGTACCGCCTAGGAGAACTAGAAACGGTATTTTCCTACACATAAGAAATTACAGATTGAACTACTCCCGAAACTCACCTGTTCCTAGAATCAGTAGTAGTGTTAATATTGTAGCATCTGCCGGTTTAGATTTTTTCAACAATTCTTTTCCTGTTTTGAGAAAAGGGATATGTCTTGCTATTGTTGGGAAAAGATGGCTAATTTAAGTTTGGTAGTATTAATGTTTATTGTTATTTATATTTTTTTGAGGATGCAGTCATCGGTGGTACGTCTATACTTTCTCATGTTGCTTTTGTAATTTTTTTGCATGTTGATTTTGATTTGCCATACACAAGGATGTGTTTTATTTTTTGTAAAAAAGGGTGTTCTACCCCTTTATTTAATAATAATAATAATAGAATCCACTCTGGGATGCTTAAGCTCTCGCACAGTTCCTTGTTCTTTATTATCTTAAGTTTTGATGTTCCAGGAGGGTAATCACATAATTTTTTTTTTCAGTTCATAATCCTCTTTCGCGCTTGTGTCGTCAACCGTTTATCCATCCTGTTCCGAGGTAAATTTTTCGGGTGTATGAGCTGGAGAAGTTTTACGCCATGCAGGGTGCTCCTCCATTATCCGGGCTTGGGACCGGCAACATGATCATCAAGCTACTCAATCCACCCGAGTAACCAATGTAACCATGCTGGGGAAGTTATCAATATCTCCAACAATACAGATCCGATCATGTTCAAATTTCGAACTTAGCTGTAGAATTAGATTTTGAAGGCTTTCGCAAAATTTCAGCGACATCGGACGAATAGTTTCTGAGATCTATAATAAGTTTCGATAATATTTAAAAAAATTTCTAGTGATAAAATAATCACGAAATTTCGCATAAGTCTTTGTGTCGACATTCAACAACAAGTTACGAAGTCTCAATTCGATTGGAGGATCTGTATTGTTTGAAAACAAAATATCGAATACCGAAACCGTTGGGCCGTTCGCCTATTAACGGACTCAACCGTCGCATTCGGATGTGCAATCTATACCTTGAAAATTTCAAGTCGCTATCTTTTACCGTTCGAAAGTTATCGTGGCAACGGCCAGCCGGACGGAATCGAAATTGGCCCATTCTTGATCAGTGAGTCGAACCCAATCGTTCGAGACCATTTTCGGTGAAAAATTCGAAAATTGTAAGACGGCGTTGTTGGCCATTCGAGACGATATTCTTTTTCTGATTCCGGAGATCTATTTTTGGCGCTCTTGTTCCTTGGAACAGAGTGCTTATCAATTTGCCCAAAAGTCTGTAATTTTTGAATTTTTGGCTGAAAATGGTCTTGAACGATTTGGTTTGACTCACTGATCAAAAATCCGTAGTCGAAATCGATCCTGTCCGGCCGTCCGGCCTGCCGCTAAAACGATAACTCTCCAAGAAATGGCTAGACAGTTGAAATTTTCAGAGTAGAATTGAGGGATAAATATCTCGGTTAAGTTTGTTATTGGGCAAAATCGGTCAAATAGTTTCAGAGTAACGAAAAAAAAAATATTTTTTTTTACATTGCAACTTTTGAATTCAAACTTTTTTAAGATGCAGTTTCATCATAAGAATCCATTGTTATCATTTTTAACTCTAACAAGATAATACTTTCGGAGATATGATGTTTCAAAGTTTCAATGATACATCGTAAGTTCTATAGGACTTACGTTGTATTATTGAAACTATGTATTCACAGAATGTGAACACAGAATAGTGTGTTCACTATTCATAAATGTCATATTTTCTAGCTATAAGAGATTGTCAATTCTTAGTTTGAAAATATTTTCTCTTGGAAAGCAAGTATTCGATTCTTGAAGTTGTGAATATATACAAGACTGTTTTGGTGTAGTTTATGGAGGTAGCGGTCTTCGAATATCTGAAGTTCTGATTGATCATCACTTGGACTGGTCAGACCTGGTTTTGAAAGAGACCCTCCTGGCCTTACAGAAATTGCAACAATTTCCTTTATGAATTCAAATATTGAAGGGATTTCTAAGATCAATATCTTTGAGAACTAGCGGAGGCGATTCTTCTCCAAGAGATCCCATGCGCCTACAGAAGAGTATATTTGTGAGAGGAGACTTTTGAAAGGTTATGTATTATTTTTAGTTTGTTCGTTCTTCTCCTCTTGTCTTTTCATTTTTCAGGTTGAGTTTCGGGTACCTTGGAGAAACCTCTCCGTTTTTTGACGAAGGAGTCCATATTGAAGAAATAAATGCCTATCAATATTTCTAAATTTCAGCAAATTTTGTGAACAATAGTTACAAATCACAACACTCACGGGGAGATAGGGTTTTTTGCTGAGGTTTTTCCCTAAGCTCTTGTATCATACGCAGAATTGTATGGTACCCCGTTACACCAACCTCTGCTAACACATATAAAACTCTCAGTCAAAAGAATATATATATGGAGGAGGAGGTAATAGGAGAGAAGAACATAATGGTATCATCAAAACAAATTACTGTTCTTTGACCACTGAGGTTAATATTACCTTTTACTTCCTTAAGTAGTGGGACATGTTCCTGTATACAGTATTTTCATAATCTTATTAGCAAAAAATACTGAAATATGGATCTACATTTGTGTATCAAACATTTTTTCTTGAGTTAAGGTTCCTAATACAGAAAAGAACGTGTTAGTAGTATGAACTATTGAAGTTTAAATTATGAAAAGAGATTGGTACTTTATTAATATATTTTTAACTATTAAAATAACTTGTTCGTAATCCACTACCTACTCAAATATCAGGAATAAATGGACAATCTACAATGATTGTCTCCAGCCATTTCGAGTGGTGAAAACTATGCACCGAGTGTAAGTTACAACAACCCATTCCACGAGGTTGAATCATTGCAGATTGCTCATTAAATCTTGATAAATAAATTTAATGACAATTTTTGAAGCATTAATGCATTGAAGCATTATAGATTGCTCTTTTTATTTAAGGTTAATTTTTGAAGCATTATTTTTAAACGACACTTTTTTGCGCGTATGTTCTGGGGAACATACGCGTTATAGTTTTGCCCAAATGTGAAATTTAATTCTGTGGTGCCGTCCGTTGCCACGATAACTTGAGAACGGAAAGAACTAGCGACTTGAAATTTTCAGGGTAGGTGGCGCATCCCAATACGACGGACAAGTTCGTTAATGGGTATAATCGGCCCAATGGTTTCCGAATAATAATTTTGTTTTCAACCAAAATAAATCCGATCGAATTTAAACTTGGTGAATAGTTGTAGAATATAGACCTAAGCACGTTTATGAAATTTTGTGAGAATCGTATCGCTAGAAAATTATTAAAAAATTATTTAAAAATATTTTTGTTGTCACGATAACCTGAGAACGGAAAGAGATAGCGGCTTGAAAATTTCAGGTTAGGTTGTGCATCTGAATGCGACATTTGAGTTTGTTTATGAGCATAATCGTCCAAACGGTTTTAGAGTTATAGCCATCTGAAATTTTCTGAAATTTGGATGTTTTTTCTTCCTCATTAACTCGAAGAATACAAAACCGATTGGATTCAAACATGGTTATTAGTTGTAGAATGCCAACGCGAAAATTTTTGCAGAATTTCGTGAGGATGGTATAACTAGAAAATTAAAAAAAAAATTTTCAAAATAATTGAAAAAAATTCTATATATCATAAACTATTCGTCCGACATGGCTGAACTTTTGGGAGAGCCTGCAGAACCTAACTCTACTGCAGAATTCCAAGTTTGAACACGATCGGATCTATATTGTTGGAGAACCGAGCAGCCTTTTGTGAGTTCGGTAGGTGGATGCGAATCGTCGTATGATATGTTGTCTATGGTCGTATTTTTGCGAGAACCTTTCAAAATAAAATATGAATGTCATATTGTCATATTGTCCAGAATGGACAATAGAATTCATCTTGGTAAATTCGATTAAGAAGAGTCTCCAATACAGGAGAATGGACAATAGAATTCATCATGGTGAATTCGATTGAGAAGAGTGTCCAATACAGGAGAATAGACAATAAAAATCATCATGGTAAATTCGATTAAGAAGAGTGTTCATTACAGGAGTATGGACAATAGAGCATACGCGCAAAAGCTCCTGACTTCACGTCAGTGCTTGAACCAATTTTTTTAATTTAATTTCTTTCATGATTCAGTTCTTTCATAGGCATCCATTGATATAATTCCCAACTCTGATAAACCAATACTTTCGGCGATATAATTTGTCTGTTTGAACAAGAGCGCCAAAAAGTTCCTGTCCACAGGGCTTGAACCATTTTTTTCTAGCCTCATGTACTAGATGGGGCTAGATCCAGGGCTGCTGCATCCGGAAATTCCTGGTTGACCTACGTTATCACCCCCATTTGTCAAGTTATCTGTCCAGGGGATACACCGAGATGCAGAATAAATTTTGACTACTCTAATTTATCTGGGACAGCTATCTACACACATTTCCTCTTGTTTAACGTGTGTGGTATTTCTAATTTGCATACAACCCTCATTTGGCATGAACTGGCACGATTTTAATGCATTCGGTAGGAAGTTTATAGAAACTTTGGAAACTTACCACAGTCATATATATACATTCTACAGAATATAGGTATGTCATCCGTTTTAGTGGTTTTGAATTTCATTCATTCCGCTCAAGATTCCATTTTCGCTCCAAATATTCTCGGTTAATTCTGTAGGGACTTCGGAGACTGTTACTAAACTTAGGGGAATGTAATGGAGGCAGCTTACTCATTATTAATTAGATAGTGTTAAGGGTTTTGTGGGTGATAAAATGGTGAATCGGACCCTCATCAAATTCACTTTGGGACCGTCTGTCCAATACATATTCCTCGGTTGAAAATTTCTGTAAATATTCTGCCACTGCCTTTTTATATAAAATTCAGGAAGGTATAGATCCATACTGATAGTAGAGATCTGAAGGTGGGTTTGTTTGTTATTTACCTACATTGCATTACTTACTAACTATCCTACCCGATCGCCTTTCAAATTCCTATACTGCTAACTGGCGATGGTAGTGACGGCATGCACTAATTCTACTAATTTTCAATCTTACTAAGCGTCCTGGCAGATAGAGAAACATCAAAAATTTCAACAAATTGATAGAGCGGTAGATCAACACCTCCTACATTGAAGGCCAGTCATCAAAACCAAAGCCAAAGTGGATGGAGAAAAGCCGGTAAATTCAAAAGTTGAATTATAGGATTTTCCTCATATTCAAACTAATTGAATAATATAATATAATATATATAATATAATAATATAATAACAAAAATAGCAGAATCTTCATGATACTCAAGTGATGCTCTAGGAACAAGTGCTACCACTGAGGTTTGATTTAAAATTTTTAGCACTAGTTTCACATTCTGCTTTTCAATTAATGTTGGATATAAAGATATGGTAGGTCTACCAGTTATTTCTTATAATTTTCAAAAGATGAACTGAGTCGACAGCATAAAAAAGGGGTCTTTTATTATCAGAAGGATGTTTATATAAAATAATGAGGATTTGCATATCAAATAATGTGTTTTCTCGCATCTCAGTCACCATAGACTCCTATGCTGCCAATCTCGATCTTACAAACCTCTGCTGTCCATCGCTTCCTGAACTTCTTTCCTGCACGTTCTTCTGGGTCTTCCTCCCTCGTCACTCATTCTTGACACGTGCCCAAACTATTGTAGCGTTTTTGCTTCAATTGTGTCTCTAATATCTGCTCCAATTTCCCATCTCCATCGCTTTCATTATTCTTAAGTTGCGTTGTCATTTCCCTTTCCTCGGCTCCATATAAGGTGCTACTCCATATTTTCTATTAAGGTTTTATAGATTATCAGTCTTTCAATATAATTTTTTATTTGTGAACTCCAAAGTAAGCCATTCAGTTGTTTCGTAAATGATCTTCCTTGGGGGCGATCCTTTTCTTTATTTCCCTTTTCACTGGATCCGATTGCTGTGAGGGTCACTCCGAGATAGGCATATCCATTTACTCCATGTATTATTTCATCTCGTAGGATAAGATCACTCCTTGCATTATTCACAACAATATATTTTGTTTTGGAGGCGTTTATGGTCATACCCCACTCAATACATGCCTCATGTAATTTTCTCAACAAATAATAAATATATTCCTCACTTTTGACCATGATGACCAGGTCGTCAGCAAAGTGTAGCGTGAAAAGTATATATTATTTTCCTATTGGAATTCTCATATTTCGACATTTTCTTCGCCAATGTTTCAGAGTCGAGGCTATAGGTAGACAGAGTCGGTGCTACCGGACAGCCTGCCAGAGACCTTTTGAGATACGAGATTTGAGGAACTCCTTTGACAGTTTGGTTCCCACCTTCACCCTTGCTAAAATATCCGTGTAGAGCTCCTTCATTGCACTAATATATATCTGGCTTCTGGTATTAGCGAGTGGTACACTATCATAAGCCTTCTGCAAGTCTACAAAAACCAAGTTTCTAAGTAATCATTAAAGGATACTGTGGGGTGGGAGGTATATTCATCATTGAATGGTTTCTTTTTGGGTCTTCTCTCCCAAACTGTGAAAAATATCTATAAAATAAAAAATAAATATCTTGTGTTTCTTACGCAGAAGCAAATCACAAAATAATAATTTTTTTATTTTATAGATATTTTTCAGAGTTTGGGAGAGAAAACCCAGAAAGAAACCATTCAATAACCATTCAATCAAGTTTCTCTCTGTTCTTTTTTCTACAAGCTGCTTCAGGCAAATAATGTTGTCAACGCATGATCTTCCTGCATTGAACCAATTCTGCTCTTCTATGACATGTATTTCATCTTCTGTTCTACCTTTTATTTTTCTATACCATATAATCTGGACAATGAGTTGGTAACACTGAGTCCTCGGTAATTTAGACATAAAAATAGAACGAATTTCCACGTGATTCCAATTTTCACCGGAGATTTAAGTATTAACTATTGACAGACAAAACAGCTGTCAATTGAACTTTCATCCACCTTCGCTGCCATATTGTAAAAAGTGATGGAGAGTTGATTGGCCTTCCTTTTAGGAGGTGTTGGGTAGATATGAGGGGTTTTTCGAATCAATGTTAGTCCGGTCAAAATAGATATATCGAATAACAAAAATTCCGACAGAGATGAAGAATTTTGGTTGAATGTGGAGGCGCGTCGGCTCAGCGCTGACGGCTTTCAGCGCTGATGGATCTGCGTGACTCGAAAACGCTACCTATAGCTACATACATATTAACCCATCAGCGTCGACCGTCAGCGTGATAGGAAAACCAGCCTTAAGGTAAAAATTTTGAGTTTATGGGGTGTTTTTCGAAAAAAGGTAGGTTTTATCAAAAAATTGGTTCAATCACTGACGTGAAGTTAGAAGCTTTTACGCGCATATTCTATTTTCCAGTCACCACTATTGGACACTCTTTATCGAATGTAGCATCGATGTATACCGTACAGTTTTCTCAGCTTTTATAATACATTCACATGCAAAAAACACAACAAGTTAATATTTGATAAAATTTGAGGTCGCATAGTTTTTTTTAGTTCAATATTCAACATTTTTTCATCAAACTTTGGATAAAATTATTAATTTTAACTTGAACATTGAGTTCAAGGAAGTGGAATAATGTCGTGATCAAAATCTTTCAAAATACCATTTCTTGTAAGGAACCATTCCTTTCCACGATTTTGTTTTTTGGTTCATGCCTTCAAGTGTATTCGTTCAATTTTTAGAGAGAAATGAACTCCAAACAACAGTTTACCCAATTTCAAGAATTTTTTTGACGTGATGGCTTTGCTCATTGTTCTATAATGTCTGTTTGAAAGAGAATGCAATAATATATTGTCCAGTATTAATAATCAGCAATTATTGCAAAATACATGCACGCAAACTTATTCAATTCAAATTATAAAGCAAACGTCAAAACAAACCGATTGAACTGTAACTTAAAAAACCTGAAGAAATGTACCTACTTTTTACAATAAATTCAGCTGGCAGGCTGCAGTAATAAGAGCTAGAGGTACTTATACAAAATATTAAGCAGAATTTGTTGTAACAAGTAAAGCGAGTCGACCCATTGAAATTGTTGTTGATGGCGTGTTGTACACTGAGGCCAGGGATGTAGCTTCGATGATAAGATCACACAATAATAAGAAGAGTAGTGGAATTGATTCCACTCGAGTCTTAAAACCGATAGGCATTGACATTGCTCCACATTTTGCCCATGTGATCAACACATCTATAAGTAGTGGTATATTTCCTCATCTTCTGAAGGAGTCTATTGTTGTTCCTATTTATATAAAAAATAATGAGCATGGCATTGTAAACTACAGACCTATCTCCATCCTTAGTGTCTTCTCGAAAGTCTTCGAGCGAATTGTCTTCAATAGAATGATGAATTATTTAGACAAATATCAAATACTCGATACCGCACAGCATGGTTTTCGATCAGGCCGCTCAACTCAGTCAGGAGCTCTCTATTTTGTTGAGTTTGTCTATGAATATCTCGATGATGGCCAATTCGTCGCGGGGTTACTCTTCGACCTCTCACGGGCGTTTGACAGCCTCTCTTTCCAAGTTCTCGTCGACAAATGCTACACTTTAGGTTTCAGGGGTGTGTTCCTAAATTGGCTCTCCAGTTATCTCGGGGGTAGGACAGTATCCGTCAAGATGGCCGACTTTGTTTCAGATCGGCGGGAATTGAACCATGGAGTACCACAGGGTTCTGTTCTGGAACCGCTTCTATTCCTTATTTTTATTAATGACTTACCAGTCAACTTACGGAAAATGGTAGCAGATTCGTCTAATCTTCCTGCTTCAGTCAATGTTATTGAGTTTGTCAGAATTCTTCTATTTGCTGACGATACCTCGATGTTGGTTGCTGCCCGTTTCTTTGATGATCTGCAGGAGCTGTGTCAACTGTTGGTGCAGTGCTTCGTCGACTGGTGTCATTCAAATGTCCTTATGATAAACATCGAAAAAACCCAGTGTGTTCATTTCACTATAAGTAATAGTGAGCGAAAGCTTGTCATACACCATCTTGATGAAACCATTTCGTCGGCTGAGCATTCAAAATTTCTGGGAATCTATATCGATTCCAATCTAAGATGGGTAACGCATGTAGACCGCTTATGTAAGAAACTCAATAGTTCATATTATGCAATAAGTAGAGTCAAGAACTCGCTTCCCCCAAGTACCATTATCAATATACAGGGTGAGTCTTTGACCACTGCATTAATTTTAACCAAAGATTCCTCTCATCAAATGAGATACTTTTTTCATTTAACATTTTTCCAAATTCAGCTCAGGTAAAAAAATACAGGCTGTTGAAATTTTGAAAATAAATCAGTTTTTATTTTGTAGCTTTGACATCCTTTTTTCGAATAAAATGAATGTTGGCGTAAACTTTCCTTTAACTATGATACATATTTTCCAAATATTATTGATTTTCTACTTCTACTGGATTTCTAGTTATGGACTCGTAGATTCATAAAACTAAACGAAATTAGCATAAAGAAAGCATATAAAGTTTTTCTTGAGTCACTTCAAGAATATTCCATCGTTTTAGAACATTGTATTATTCTTCATCATTTCTCCTTAAATGCACCGTTTTCGAGATATTCTTCATTGAATGTTTTAAAATGGAAAACTCCAGAAATTTCACTAATTTTATGGATCCGTCCCTGAGCGCTGGAATCCCGAATCAAGCTGTAAACCACGTTACCATGCCTTATTCTCGTCCGCCAACAATGTCAACTCAACTGATGTTAGAAGGGCATTTTTTATTCAGAAGAGGATTTTACGGATGATCTTCAATATTCCTCCGAGGTCCTCTTGTCGTCCTATCTTCATAGAAAGTGGTATTCTTCCAGTGGCTTGCATTTTCATTTTCAAATGTCTGGTTCATGTGAAGGAGAATGGCTATAATACTGGAAATGGAGAATTGTTCCATATTCCGAAGCATAATACCACCAGGTGTGAAAATGCACCTACATACCAGTGCATCAAACTTTTCAATCATCTTCCTAAATGCATTAAGTCTCTAGAGCTGAAAGAATTTAAAAAGGTAGTTAAGGATAAACTAATCAAGCAATGTTTTTATAGCGTGGCCGATTATTATCGTGCGTAATTTGAATTTAATTGGAGTTTTTTTTCTGACCTGTCCTATACATATCTGTATATATGTCTAAAAGGATTAATAAATATTATTATTATTATTATTATTATAAGTACGTTTCTCCAGGTGACAGAGTTAGTTTGTTTTGAAGTTTGATTTTTAATTTGCATAAATAAATTTTGCAATAATTGCATATTATTAATACTGGACAATATATTGATGTCTTCTCATTGCTAGACTCATGAACTGAGCTGTCAAACTTACATTATGGACAATGAGCAAAGCCATCTCGTCAAAAAAAAAAAATCTTAAAATTGTGTGCACGGTTGTTTGGAGTTCATTTCTCTCTTAAAAATGAACAAGTGCACTCAAAGGCCTGAACCAAAAAACAAAATGTTGGAAAGGAATAATTTTTAACAAAAATAGGTATTTTGAAAGAATTTGACCACGACATTATTCCGCAAGATGTTTTAAAATTAGAGTTTAACAACGAACTTCTAATTAACCCTATATAATGACTAATAAGCCAGCATTTAACAACTTCATATGTCATTAAAATGGTTTGAAATGTAGTCATATGTTATAAAAGCTGAGAAAACTATATCGATGGTAAATTCGAATAAGAGTGTCCAATAGAGGTGACTGAAATATTATTAACAACAAGTTTGTCGGTTTAAGGTTAATTTTAATTTTTTTCGGCTATTTCAGAAACTATGCTCGATCGAGTGAATAGACAAAGGAACATGTCCGCAAAAGGTCCTGACTTCAAGTCAGGGCTTGAACCAATTTTCATTATTCTTTAGTAACCTGGATAGTTATGTAAAAATGTGAGAAAGCCCTGTGAACAGGAGCTTTAGCGCTCTTGTTCAAACTTTGATAAATCATATCTCCGAAATTATTGGTTTCTCAGAGTTGAGAATGATATCAATAAATTTTTATAATAGAACTGCATCATAAAAGAAACTTATCCAGCATATTGATTCCTCAAAACTACTCTGAAAATTATATTATATCAGTTCAAACTTACCCAGTATTCCAGTTTTGTTTTCACTGAAGATATTCTGAACCCAATTTGATCAACTTACCAAAATATATATTGTCATCATCATATGGATTATCCAAGGGCATATAGGGTAGGAGTCTATCACCGTTATCTACCGTTGTTTTGCTGTTTTTGCGTCCGGGAATACAAAAAAAAAAAAAAGCACTGACGTGAAGTCAGTACTCTTTGGCGCGCGTGTTCACGGTGGCTAATTTGAATTGAATGATTCAAAAATTAACAGTGGTGTATCTAAGCTGCCATCAGGATAGAGTAACAAAGTTGGAAAAGAACATAAGTGACTCTCCTTAGTCGCACAAGCTCCTAGAAGATTTGGGAGGGTCAGTATAATCCTAATCATGTTTATAGCACGCGCGCCAAAGCAGATTGACTTTTTACACTTTTTCTTTCATTGTTAAGTCAATCTGCTTTTGCTTCCGATTTCAAAATTAGCCCCAGGGCCACGGTACGGACACTTTAACTCGGAAACAACGTTACATCCCCCAAACTGACTTGTCCTTGCACTGAATTGCTATGAATATTCTTTTAAAACCTCATAATATCGACTTAGCACTCCCAACATAACCCATCCAACCCAAAAACAGTCACTTCTCTTCTGCGCATGCGCAATCTACTCGCGGCTAAAAGCCCTCTCAAAATAACACACCTTACAAAAAACTCCGATTCTTCAAACTAGTGGTTCAGGAGATATCACATCTTTAATCCACGCATGCGCAGACCCTCAACAGGGGATTCTATGGAGGAATTGCATCCGCCACCCTAAAACCCTAATCCTCTCAGACGAAAACACCACCAGTTAAATCACTGATGATCTGCTCATGCGCATAACGAAAAATGCCTGTAAGCGGTAACATCAATTTCAAAATTAGCCCCAGGTCCACGGTACGGACACTTTAACTCGGAAACAACGCTACATCCCCCAAACTGACTTGTCCTTTTACTGAATTGCTATGAATATTCTTTTAAAACCTCATAATATCGACTCAGCCCTCCCAACATAACCCATCCAACCCAAAAACAGTCACTTCTCTTCTGCGCATGCGCAATCTACTCGCGGCTAAAAGTCCTCTCAAAATAACACACCTTACAAAAAACTCCGATTCTCCAACACTAGTGGTTCAGGAGATATCACATCTTTAATCCACGCATGCGCAGACCCTCAACGAGGGATTCTATAGAGGAATAGCATCCGCCACCCCAAAACCCTAATCCTCTCTGATGAAAACACCACCAGTTAAATCACTGATGGTCTGCTCATGCGCATAACGAAAAATGCCTGTAAGGGGTAACATCAATTTCAACATTAGCCCCAGGGCCACGGTACGGACACTTTAACTCGGAAACAACGCTACATCCCCCAAACTGACTTGTCCTTGCACTGAATTGCTATGAATATTCTTTTAAAACCTCATAATATCGACTTAGCACTCCCAACATAACCCATCCAACCCAAAAACAGTCACTTCTCTTCTGCGCATGCGCAATCTACTCGCGGCTAAAAGTCCTCTCAAAATAACACACCTTACAAAAAACTCCGATTCTCCAACACTAGTGGTTCAGGAGATATCACATCTTTAATCCACGCATGCGCAGACCCTCAACAGGGGATTCTATGGAGGAATAGCATCCGCCACCCTAAAACCCTAATCCTCTCAGACGAAAACACCACCAGTTAAATCACTGATGATCTGCTCATGCGCATAACGAAAAATGCCTGTAAGCGGTAACATCAATTTCAAAATTAGCCCCAGGGCCACGGTACGGACACTTTAACTCGGAAACAACGCTACATCCCCCAAACTGACTTGTCCTTGCACTGAATTGCTATGAATATTCTTTTAAAACCTCATAATATCGACTCAGCCCTCCCAACATAACCCATCCAACCCAAAAACAGTCACTTCTCTTCTGCGCATGCGCAATCTACTCGCGGCTAAAAGTCCTCTCAAAATAACACACCTTACAAAAAACTCCGATTCTCCAACACTAGTGGTTCAGGAGATATCACATCTTTAATCCACGCATGCGCAGACCCTCAACGAGGGATTCTATAGAGGAATAGCATCCGCCACCCCAAATCCCTAATCCTCTCTGATGAAAACACCACCAGTTAAATCACTGATGGTCTGCTCATGCGCATAACGAAAAATGCCTGTAAGGGGTAACATCAATTTCAAAATTAGCCCCAGGGCCACGGTACGGACACTTTAACTCGGAAACAACGCTACATCCCCCAAACTGACTTGTCCTTGCACTGAATTGCTATGAATATTCTTTCAAAACCTCATAATATCGACTCAGCACTCCCAACATAACCCATCCAACCCAAAAATAGTCACTTCTCTTCTGCGCATGCGCAATCTACTGGAGGCTAAAAGTCCTCTCAAAATAACACAACTTACAAAAAACTCCGATTCTCCAACACTAGTGGTTCGGAAGATATCGCATCTTTAATCTACGCATGCGCAGACCCTCATCAGGGATCTGAATTCTATGGATGGCTTTGGTCTTTTGCATCTAACTACTGAGTTTCAATTTAATCAGATCAGTATTTTTCGAGTTATCGTGAAAACTAAATTTTCAAATTTTCAAAAATTTTTTTTGCCACTTTAGGGCCGTCCGTTCAACACAAAACTTCGCAGGCATATAAAGGTCATGATTCTACAATCTGATGCCAAATTTCAAAAAGATCGAGTGATCGGTTCCGGAAATATTCATAAAAAACGTTTTTATTAAAAACGGCCTTAACTCCGAAACCGCTCGGTCGATTTAGCCCGTTAACGAACTTGTCCGAGATATTTACGCTACGAAACTACCCTGCAAATTTCAACGCTCTAAGTCATTCCGTTCGAGAGTTATCGTGCTTACGGCCGGACCGGACGGACAGAATTGAATTTGACCTCGAATTCTTCATCAGGGAGTCGAACCCAATCGTTTGAGACCATTTTCGAAAAAATATTCGAAAAATACAGACATTGTGACGAAATGATAGCACGCTGTTCCTTGCGGAACACGCGCGCAAAAAGACCGCGTGGTATGCGACAATCTTCCGATCCGTTTCTAGAAGTCCCTACCGTCCGAATCTGCGAATTCTTGATCACATGATTGCCCCACACGATAAACGAGTGTTTAAAAAGGTCGACCGCCCGGACCATGGCATCTTTTTAAAGTTTAATTTCCGGTGATGAGAATTCGACTGTTTTTCTGAAGTTCATGACGCCGCTTTCAAATTCAAGGCACTTTAGTCCGAAATACCTACCAAATAGTTTACAATCATCTTAATACATATTTAAGGATTTATATGACATCGAGTTAAATTTGTCTTTGTTTTTTTCGCCGCAAATGGTCTCAAACGATTGGGTTCGACGACCTGATCAAGAATTCTAGGTCAAATTTGATTATGTCTGTCCAGCTGGCCGTTGCCACAATAACTTGAGAACGGAACGAGAAAACGACTTGAAATTTTCAGGGTAGGTGGCACGTCTCAATACGACGGACAAGTTCGTTAATGGGTATAATCGGCCCAACGGTTTCCAAGTGATACATTTGTTTTCAACCAATATACATCCGATCGATTTGAAACTCGTTGAATTGTTATATAATACAAACCTAAAGACGTTGGTCACATTTTGTGAGAATCGTATAACTATAAAATTAAAAAAAAATAATTAAAAAATATTATTCATATCACCATAACCTGAGAACGGAAAGAGATAGCGACTTGAAATTTTCAGGTTAGGTTGTGCATCTGAATGCGACATTTGAGTTTGTCCGTAGGCATAATCGGACAAACGGTTTTGGAGTTATACCCATTTGAAATTTAGTTGTTATTTCCTCAATAACTCGAAAAATACAAAACCGATCGGATTCAAACATGGTTATAAGTACAATGCCAACGCCGAAATTCTTGCAAAATTTCGTGAGGATCGTATCAGAAAAAAATTTCAAAAAATCATTGAAAAAAATTCTATATATCAGAAACTATTCGTTAGACGTCGCTGAAATTTTGAAAGAGCCTTCAGAACCCAACTCTTCTGTCAAGTTCCAAGCTTGAACACGATCGGATCCATATTATTGGAGACCCGAGCAGCCTTGTATGGGTTCAGTAGCTGGATGGGTGACCGTTGTCTTGAAAACTTTCGAACGAAAGGAGATGGGGACTTGCAATTTTCAGGGTAGGTTGCGCATCTGAATGGAAGAGTTAAGTTTGTTTTTGGACATAATCAATCCAACGGTTTCGGAGTTATACACACCTGGAATATTATTTCCTTGATAACTCAAAAAATACAGACTCGATCGAATTGAAGTTTGGCAACTAGTTTTAGAATATCAACAAAAAGACAGGTGTATTATTTCGTGAGAACCGAACTTCTAGAAAATCTTTAAAAAATTACGAAAAAAAAATGCTTCAAGCACTGACGTAAAGTCAGGAGCTTTTGAGCGTATGTTTTATTGTTAATTCTCTTAACACTATTAATCGAATTTTCTATGGTAAATTCGATTAAGCAATTATATTTTGAGTGAAACCAAAACAAAAATCTATTTTTGAGAATTCTATCTTTTGAACCTAGAATTTTTTCAACCGTCTAGTCGAATCGATTAAAAAATCGCTTTTTTGGCGAAAGAATCGTCCAAAATAGGGCTTTTGGCTAATTGGAATTACATCGCGGCTCGACACTCCACAAAAATCTGGATGCGTCTTGCCATTCACGTCGTTTCATTGGCGAGCTACCATGACATTTTTTGTCTTGTTGGAACACTCGTGAGTGCCAGCCATATACGTAGGACACGCTTCGCTAAATTATTGGTAATCATTATTTCTATAATTCTTGCCATAAAACCGAATTGAAGCATACGTGAAATTATCTTTTTTTTATGACCACTACACTCGCACATGTCTTCCCTACCCCTAAAATGAATTTATTATTATTGGGTCCTATTGTAGTCTACGGAACCGCTCTAGAAAACACAATAAGTTCTACTTCACAATTCCATGGATTCTTGGATGATATATGAATATTCAAATATCGAATTGTTTACATTGCAAGTTGGACAACGGTTTATTGGCAGAATTCGTTTCGCCTTAACGAGTTGATTCGAATATTAGATGGATCCCTGGAAGGCGAAGATTGCGCACCAGACTCTGGAAATTGCAGTCGCGATCACGTATTTCGCCGTCCCGAAATTAAACAACCAATCCCCTATATTCGCCAATATCAGTGCGATGAAAATGCGCCGATGGGTGTATGCAGGAATTTTAATAATTAGTTTGGAACTTGGACCACGTTGAACTAATTTGTCAGTATATACCTAATTTATTGAAATATATTTATAAATATTCTTTTGAACCTCGACCATTACAAAAGAATATATATATCCAGGGTGAGTCTTTGACCACTGCATTAATTTTAACCAAAGATTCCTCTCATCAAATAAAACAGTTTTTTCATTCACCATTTTTCCAGATTCGGCTCAGGTAAAAAGATACAGGATGTTGAAATTTTGAACAAAAATCAGTTTTTATTTTGTAGCTTTGACATCCTTTTTTCGAATAAAATGAAAATTGGTGTAAAGTTTCCTATAACTATGAGACATGTTTTCCAAATATTAGTTATTTTCTACTTCTACTGGTTTTCTAATTATAGACTCGTGGATTCATAAAACTAAACGAAATTAGCATAAAGAAAGCAGATAAAGTTTTTCTTGGTTAATTTCAAGAATATTCCATCGTTTTAGAACATTATATTATTCTTCATCATTTCTCCTTAAACGCACCGTTTTAGAAATATTCTTCATTGAATGTTTTAAAATGGAAAGCTCCAGAAATTTCACTACTTTTATGGATCCGTCCCTGAGCGTTGGAATCCCGAATCAAGCTGTAAACCACGTTACCATGCCTTTTTCTCGTCCGCCAACAATGTCATAGATAATTTATATGCAGGAGTGTATTAGCACATTGTGAAATCTTTAAACGCTTGTAACTTTTTACCTGAGCCGAATCTGGAAAAATGGTGAATGAAAAAACTGTTTTATTTGATGAGAGGAATATTTGGTTAAAATTAATGCAGTGGTCAAGGACTCATCCTGTATATATATATATTGTTAGATAAAAAACAAATGGTAATGCTCGAGGTTCAAAAGAAAAAAAGTATTAGCAGAGGTTAGTGTAACGGGGTACCATATAATTTGATATATGATACTTGAGCTTAGGGAAAAAACCTCACCAAAAAAATGCTTACTCCCCGTTATTGTTGTGATTAATGAAAATTGAAATTGTTAACAAAATATGCTGAAACATCAAATATTGAAAAGCATCTTTTTCTTTACTACCGCTTCTTCCTTCAACAAGGTACCCAAAACTCAATCTGGAAAAGGAAAAGACAAAGGAGAAAACGAACCAATTAAAAATGAGATATTCTATATTTTATTATACTTTTATATTTACTATATTGAGACTCGCTACCCATTCTAAAAAAGATTCAGAAACATTCTGAATAGCCTTAAAACCATTCTTGAATCCATATATGCAACAATTATTAACTAAATGATCTATGGTTTCCTCTGATTCCCCCATTCACAACTAGGGCTCTCAACTGAGTTCCATCTGTGAAGCATGCTGTTGCAACGACCATGACCGGTTCTTAGACGATTCAGAATAGACCATATTTTCCTTGGAAGTTCAAAGCCTGGAACTCCTGAAGGATCAGAAATTAAATCTTTGTTGAATAAATCGCAAGAAATCCATTCAGACCGCCAAACTTCCTTGTCACTTTTATTAAAATTAAGAAAAGAGTTGGACCATAAAGAGTTTCGTGACCTCAATCTGGGAATCCTATAGTCTGAAATGTAGTAGAGAATCGGAAATAAATTGGGTAAAGAATGAAATTTATTCCAAGAATTTGAAACAGCAGTCTGCCTGCGAATGTGGGGCGGGACAATGTTTCAAAAAACTGGCAACCAATGAATAGGAGTAGATCTAATAGTTCCAGTGATGATCCCCATAGTGTAACGTTACAAAACACTCCACTGTCAAATTGTCAAAAGTGAGTCGCAAAAAAACGCCACTGGTTACTGCTACCAACACCAAGTCCATTTCGAGGTTAATCAATTATGAATGTTCAGTATGGATATTGTTGGATCCTGATTAGTTTATCAGGATGTTATGGTTTTGAAGGATCATATGTGGAGTCCTGATGCTTTTATCAGGATATAATGTATTTCGAAGGACCAGAATTATACACCCTGATTGTTTTATCAGGGGGATGAGTAAGGGGGTATACTTAACTTTAAGCATCCAGTAGTAATCTCGTTGATTACTGCGTAATTTGTTACTTGTAATAAAATAACAATAACGAGGATGGGAAGTGGTGAAATATTCGAACGCACTCTTAACACAACAACAAAATGTATTTTCTTGTTACCGACAATGTGATAACAAGCACGAAGTATTGTACAATGCAATATTGATACAATTGATGTCTTCCTTCTATATGAAAATTTATAGCAAGGAAGAAGTGACTACTAAGTTGCCAACGAAGGCAAGACAATGTTATTGTTTCGTGACAGATCAAGAATAGTAATCAAATTGAACAGTGTAATTGTATATAAAAGCCCAGATAGAAGGAAATATAGGAGGTTCCTTCATCTGGGTAAAAAAGGGGAAATATTAACAATGATTGGGGGTTCGACCTTAAAACCGCCCCAGATATGATACAACAATACTCTCATTTGTCGATTGCGAAAAAGTAGTAGGAATGCATACTAAATGCACCAATCAGTGAACTTGTAGCGTGTTTAATCTTAGGAATTCAAAATCTCGAAGTCCTCCCCACATTTGGACTAATTTTCACTAGTTGCCTGGATATAATCTATCAGCGAAAGCTGATAAATGACTTTCACAGACTAGGGGTCTTTGAATAGTCTAGACAAAAAGAATAACGCACTGGGCAATGTGTCTAGAAACTGATACGTTTCTTAGCACTTCAGTTGTTAAAATGAATTTTAACATCATTATTTCACAGGTAATATGTAATAAATATCTACAAGGGTTGAAGTTTCACAAGATATTCCACTTGCAATTATCTTTTCGTGGAAAATATTAATTTCAAGGGTGATGCCACCCAGGGTAAACCGAACCAGTGAACCCAAAACATTTAAGTTTTGCAAGCGAGCTGCTTTGTTTAGAAAAACAACCCAGTGCTTCCCAAAATGTGAAGTCAGGGACGCAACAGATATTAAAAAGTAGATCCGTGCGTCGCGCTTGATTACTACGCGGTGGAAAGAATAGCGTCTTCCTTTGGCGTCAATTCGTTGTTGATTATACACCACGAATATTTTCCTTGAAAGTATCTTAAATCATCGTTGCGAATTTGGTGAATTTCGTTTGTTTAAAGACTTCTCTTTATAAAGACGTCTGGAGTGGAATCTAAGTACCGGAGTGGAACCTTAGTACCGGAGTAGAATCTAAGTACCAGAGCAGAATCCAAGTACCAGAGCAGAATCTTAGTACCGGACCAGAATCTTAGTACCGGACCAGAATCTGAGTACACGAGTGTAGACCGTAGAAAATCAACTTCCATAGAGTATTACCTGAGTGGAGGCCATACCTTCCCTTTAATACCTTTTGGCGAATTCTTCATGGGGTATTCTGGACGAAGGCCGATTTGATCGTGAACATCGTAGGAACCATCGAACAACACCATTCAGCAGATAAGTTTACCAGCAAGGATTCAGAGCTCAAACTCTCATAAAACTATCATAAAGCCATCATATAATTTCGAACAATTTTTATGAAATATTTTGCACTATATAACCCTGTACATATTGTAAAGTTGAAATAGATAGATAGGGAGTAAATATTCCAGTTTCACTAGCAGATTGACGATTTGGGAATCATTCAGGTATAGGAGATTTTAGCTTTCCTTGGCGCACTGTGAGCTACCTTAATTAGGTATCTCACATGCGGACAAACGCAAGCTGCAATTTAGTTTCACAAACTTGTAACTTTAGTTTCAATAGATGAATTCAGCTGTGGATATATTTTTTGAATATGTGCACTATTAAACCAGATAGGGCATCAATAGTCAACGGCAAAAAAAACCAAGGCTAAGGCTGCCGTTCGAAGAGTATAGCTGCGTCAGCACCCTATGAGGTACCAGCAACTTTCTGCAGAATAGTATTTTTTGTTTTCAACTGCAGACGCAAGTAATCCAAATGGGCTTTGAAATAATAACTCTGAAATCCATTCGATTATGAATTCGATAATTGAATTAATGGGACTGCCACTAAGTTGGTAGGTTTCGAAAACTAGCCATGCTAGTAATGAATGTAAACAATCTTGTGTTGGATAGGTCAGTCGACGAAGTTTGACCAAAATTTTCATCGAAAATTTAAATTTGAATTGACTTGAGATCTTTGTTGGATTATTTTGTGATATGTATTGAAATTTTGATCATTATATAACTAATTTTAAGGCACTTGATTGATATAAAGACTACAACCAGGAAGTATATTCATATATGTTTGTCAAACTTACCTTATATTTAAAAGTTCTTTCAGTTATTATTTGTCGAATGGTTAAGAAGGGACTCAGTATATTAGAATTTCTGGAGTACATAGGAGCTTCAACTTCTAATTCTAGAATCCTTGTGGAAGGAGAGGAGGTTCTAAATGTAGGTCATGTGTGACAAAACAAATTGTGGTCACAGTTTTATAGACATTGGTTCTTTGTGTTTACAAAGTAGCGGCCTCAATTCAGAACCACATAAAATTGATGGTCCATTAATGTGGAGAATGGTAAACTTTAAATAAAAAATATGGTATATTCTTGTAAAGTCGAAGCACGGAAGAGGTATAAACATATTACTGATGTTCTAATCTAAGTTCAGGCTCATGATGTTCCAGTTCATTTATGACGATACAGTGTCAAATTAATTGATCCAGATAAAGCTTTCATAAAAAAGTTCTTATCATCAATTAAAATGAGCTTTTTCAAAATATGATACATATATATATATATATATATATATATATATATATATATATATACAATAATAAATATATAATAACAAAACAGGCCAAAAAGAAACAGCGGAATATATCCATAGCGTGGATCGATTACAAGAAGGCCTTCGACTCGATACCACACTCATGGCTCCTTAAAACCTTACAACTATACGGAGTCTCGAAGACCATAATCGATCTGCTGAAACATCTTATGGAAACATGGAAGACAAAACTACGAGTGAACACGAATGAAGGCGCCTATATGACAGATGAAATAATTATCAAAAGAGGGATCTTTCAGGGAGACAAGCTGAGCACCCTTTGGTTTTGTCTGGCGATAAATTTTCTGAGTAAGCTGCTGAACAACTCGAATTACGGATACATAATAGAAAGAAGAAATAACATAAAAATAAATCATCGACTATATATTGATGATCTCAAGCTGTACGCGACCAACGAAGAACAACTCATGAGACAGCTGAAAATTGTGGCATCCTTCAGCAAGACGATAAAAATGGAAATGGGGTTGGATAAATGCGCGGTCTTACATGTGAAAAGGGGAAAGCTAACGACAGGAGAAGCAATGCTAATACAAGATGAACTAAAAATACAGAGACTAGGCCCGGAGGAAACCTACAAATACCTGGGCATAAAACAGGGTCTAGATATAAAAACATCTGAAGCAAAAATCGCCTTCAAGCAAAAGTTCATGAATAGAGTGACGAAGATTTTGCAAAGTAAACTTAACGCCAAGGCGATGTTTATATCGATAAGCACGTGGGCAATACCTTGTTTGGCATATTCCTTCGGAATCCTCAAGTGGTCGACTTCGGATCTGAAAGCAATTGACACTCAGGTACGAAGGCTTCTAACGAAATATGGAATACACCACCCCCATGCCTCTGTGAACAGATTATACATAGCCAGGAAGGATGGCGGGAGAGGACTGCAAAACATAGAGGCCGCGCACTATAGAGCAACGAAAGAACTCAGGCGATACATACACACAAAAAACACACCTTTCTTCCAAGCAATCATCAGAGAAGACGAGGACATCACAGCTCTGAACCTGGCATCCTCTGACCAACAATCGCCACCCCCTGATATCGCACAGCTGGCTGAAGAGTGGCATGGTAAAGCACTCCACGGCAGATATCCAACGGCCTTAAAGAGAAATGACATTGATCGGGAAAGGTCCCTTACTTACCTCAGAAATGGGCACCTGTATGCGGAGACGGAAGGCAGACTAGCAGCCATTCAGGATCAGGTTGTTCCAACAAAGTCATATCTGAAAAATATAGCAGGATTACATATACCCAATGATAGATGTCGTAAATGCTCGCAGTCCGTTGAATCTATACAACACGTAACGTCGTCATGTCCTGTACTCGCGCCCAGGGCATATACAGACCGCCACAATGCTATGGCTAAGGCATACCATCAGGCCATCGCCATAAAGTACGGGTTGCTAAGAACATCAAAAAGAATATATGAATACTCACCTCGGGCATTTATGGAGAATGATAGGGTAAAGCTTTACTGGGACCATCCTTTCGCCACGGACAGATCGATTGCCCACAACCGACCCGACATCGTCATCTTCGAAAAACATCCCAAGAAGGTGACAATACTTGATATAACCATACCAGCGGATGATAATGCTAACAAAGCGCACACTGAAAAGATTGTCAGATATCATGACCTTGCATTTGAGCTGAAGGAAATATACCAGCTTACCTCAACAACAATTCTTCCTCTCATCATCACCACCAACGGACTTGTTGAGAAGCATCTGGCGGAGAACACAGAAAAGCTTGGACTCGACGAAAAACTGATCGAAGAAGCGCAGAAAGAGGTTATCTTATGGACCACCCGAATAGTCCGAAGTTTCCTGACCACCAGCTGATAAATGCCTTGATCCAATCGATCCGGCTTTATCGATTGCCGAAACCCGATTACGGTGAAAAAAAAAAAAAAAAAAAAAAAAAAAAAAAAAAAAAAAAAAAAAAAATATATATATATATATATATATATATATATATATATATATATATATATATATATATATATATATATATATATATATATATATATACTTAAATATTAACACATGTGAGACCCGCGGTGGCCAACAGACAACCTGAGACCCATATCTGAATATAACTTTTTTGAAATATTTTTTTCATTATCACAAGGTTATAATGGTGCTTATTGCGAATATCGTGAGAGGGGAAGCTTTTTCAAAAAACTGTTGAAAAAGAAATCTCCAAAGACGTTCCGAGACCCGTTATATATCAAACACTAATGCGAGGCCCTCAGTGTATATTCTGGTATATTCTTCACACTTGCGAGTCCCTCCAACGATGCCAAATCTAAACATAAACAAAAAATTGAATAAATAGTCGAGACAATGAGCCCGCGAAGGCGCGGAATGCAGATAATATTGAAGTCGAACTCGCAAGTCAGATTGTGAACTATTTCAGCGGGAAAGTAGATTCGTTCTTTCCAAATACGCAAAAGGTCCTGACTTCAGTGCTTGAACCAATTTTTGGCGCTCTAGTTCCTCGGAACTGAGTGCTTATCAATTTGCCCAAATGTCTGTAATTTTCGAATTTTTCGATGAAAATGGTCTTACACGATTTGGTTCGACTCACTGATAAAGAATCCGTGGTCGAAATTCATTCTGTCCGGCCGTCCGGCCGGTCCGGCCGTAGGCACGATAACTCTCAAACGGAATGAGCTAGATAGTTGAAATTTTCAGAGTAGGTTTGGGTGATAAATATCTCGGCTAAGTTCGTTATTGGGCAAAATCGGACAGATGGTTTCGGAGTAACAAAAAAAAAAATTTTTTTTACAAAGCAAATTCCAAATTAAATTTTTTCCAATAAGCAGTTTTACCATAAGAATCCAATGATATCATTTTTGGCGCTCTAGTTCCTCGGAACTGAGTGCTTATCAATTTGCCCAAATGTCTGTAATTTTCGAATTTTTCCATGAAAATGGTCTCAAACGATTTGGTTCGACTCACTGATGAAGAATCCGTGGTCGATATTCATTCTGTCCGGCCGGCCGGCCGTAGGCACGATAACTCTCGAACGGAATGAGCTAGACAGTTGAAATTTTCAGAGTAGGTTTGGGAGATAAATATCTCGGCTAAGTTCGTTATTGGGCAAAATCGGACAGATGGTTTCGGAGTAACAAAAAAATTTTTTTTTTTTTACAAGGCAAATTCCAGATTTATTTTTCTTCAATAAGCAGTTGTGCCATGAAAATCCAATGATACCATTTTTAACTCTAACAAGCTAATACTTTCGGAGATAAGATTTTTCAAAATTTCAACAATAAATCGTATTGTCACAGAATGATATAATTATTCTATGTATGAATTGTCATAATGTCAACTTATTTTCCCTAGACATGGCATTATCTAATCAATCGAAGAATTGTGAGCGAAGTTGGAAAAATCTCAGTTGTTTGCTCCGAAATTAGTTTTTCTCAGAAAAGTCTTACATTTCGGAACGGAACATGAAGTAAGAGATCTGAGAGTAGTGAGACTGCTTTTCATCCATAGACATATAATAATAATGCTCAGTTCTCTCAATTCATGACGGGACTGACGGAAGGAAATATTATAACTTCAAAAATATTGGGGTTGAAATACTAGTATTTTAGCGATGCAATGGGGACCTCACCCAAAAATATTTGAAAATATTACGTAAATATTGAAAGCATAATTCTGTAGTTCGAGAGAGGAGAAAATTTGGTGAACGTAGATCAGGAAATTTTTGATCGATTACAAGGTAATTTTTTATTATTACTTCTCTTCTTTCATACCTACATGTTTTATGGAATATCTACTATTTGTAGGTACTTTAAACCTGTTTTGGGCAATTGTCATACGAACTTGTTTTTTTTGGCGCTCTAGTTCCTCGGAACAGAGTGCTTATCAATTTGCCCAAGTGCCTGTAATTTTGGAATTTTTGGCTGAAAATGGTCTCAAACGATTTGGTTCGACTCACTGATCAAGAGTCCGAGGTCGAAATCGATTCTGTCCAGCCGGCCGGCCGGCCGTAGGCACGATAACTCTCGAACGAAAGGAGTAAGCGGATTGAAATTTGCAAGGTGGGTTTGGAGCATAAATATCTCGGACGAGCTCGTTAATGGGCGAAATCCATCAAGCGGTTTCGGAGTTATGGCCGATTTTAGTAAAAATATTTTTTATGAATATTTCCGAAACCGATCACTCGATCTATCTGAAATTTGGCATCAAATTGCAGAATCATGACCTTTATACGCATTTGAAGTTTTGTATTCACCAGATTACCGCAAAGTGTTAAAAAAAAATTTTGAAAATTTAAAAAAAGTTTCTCTACAATAACTCTCGAACGGAATGACCTAGGTAGTTGAAATTTTCAGAGTAGGTTAGGGAGATGAATCGGTTAAGTTCGTTATTGGGCAAAATTGGCCAGATTTAATTTGATTTCTTCCAAGGTGCAGATCTCATTCTCATGATTGCTCATTTAATCTTGATAAATAAACTATTATTTGAATTGAATTTTCTTTATGATGCAGTTCTATCATATGAATACATTGATATAATTCTCAACTCTGAGAAACCAATACTTTCGGAGATATAATTTGTCTGTTTGAACAGCGCCGTAAAGCTCCTGTCCACCGGGCTTGAACCCATTTTTAAGATGTAGTTTTACCAAAAGAATCCATTGATGTCATTCTCAACTCTAACAAACTATCGGATATGATTTTTTTAAATTATAATAATTATTCTCCATTTTATATTATGATTTCATAGAATACTTTGATTATAATTTGCTGATGTATATAAATCCATCGTGAGATGAGTCATAGACCTACATTTTGAATTTAATTACAAAAATTCTTGAGAATTGACGTACAGAAGTGACATTGAAAAATGGGTTCAAGCCCGGTGGACAGGAGCTTTCTGGCGCTCTAGTTCTAACAGACAAATTATATCTCCGAAAGTATTGGTTTCTCAGAGTTGGGAATTATATCAATGTATTCTTATGATAGAACTGCATCATGAAGGAAATTCAATTCAAATAATAGTTTATTTATCAAGATTAAATGAGCAATCTGAGAATGAGAACTGCACCATGGAAGAAATCAAATTAAAATAGCTGAAATGAATTTGACTCTCTCTCTTATAGAACAGGATGACATGTACGAGTATGAACACAGATCATATAATAAAGCTTAGATAGAATAATTATAACATTCTGTGAAAACATAGAAGTACGATTCATTATTGAAATTTCGAAAAATCATATCTCCGAAAGTATTAGCTTGTAGGAGTTGAGAATGATATCATCGGATTTTTATGGTGAAATTGTATCTTAAATAAAAATTGAATTTTAAATTTGTTACTTGAAAAAAAAATTATTTTTCGTTACTCCGAAAGCATTTGGCCTATTTTAACCAATAACGAACTCAACCGAGATATTAATCTCCCTAACCTACTCTGTAAATTTCAACTTCCTAGCTCATTCCGTTCAAGTTATCGTAAAAAAAAAATTAAATTTTCAAAATTTTTTTTTCACACTTTGCGGTAACCTGGTCAGTACAAAACTTCACATACGTATGAAAGTCAAGATTCTAAAATTTGATGCAAAATTTCAAATAGATCGAGTGATCGGTTTAGGAAATTTTCATAAAAAATGTGTTTTACTAAAATTGGCCATAACTCCGAAACCGCTTGATGGATTTTGCCCATTAACGAACTTAGCCGAGATACTTACGCTCCAAACCCACCTTGCAAATTTCAATCCTCTAACTCCTTTCGTTCGAGAGTTATCGAGCCTACGGCCGGGCGGCCGGCCGGACCGGCCGGACAGAATCGCTTTCGCCCTCGGATTCTTGATCAGTGAGTCGAACCACATCGTTTGAGACCATTTTCAGCCAAAAATTCGAAAATTACAGACATTTGGGCAAATTGATAAGCACTCAGTTCCGAGGAACTAGAGCGCCAAAAATGGGTTCAAGCCCTGTGGACAGGAGCTTTCTGGCGCTCTAGTTTCAATCAGACAATTTATATCTCCGAAAGTATTGGTTTCTCAGAGTTGGGAATTATATCAATGTATTCATCTCATAGAACTGCATCATAAAGGAAATTGAATTCAAATAATAGTTTATTTATCAAGATTAAATGAGCAATCATGAGAATGAGAACTGCACCATGGAAGAAATCAGATTAAATCTGGCCAATTTTGCCCAATAACGAACATAATCGAGATATTCATCTCCCTAACCTACTCTGAAAATTTCAACTACCTACCTCATTCCATTGGAAAGTTATATCTATGTGAAAAGCAGTCTCACTACTCTCAGATCTCTTACTTCATGTTCCGTTCCGAAATGTAATACTTTTCTGAGAAAAACTAATTTCGGAGCAAACAACTGAGATTTTTCTCACTTCGCTCACAATTCTTCGATTGATTAGATAATGTCATGTCTCAGGAAAATAAGTTGACATTATGACAATTCATACATAGAATAATTATATCATTCTGTGACAACGTTGAAATACGATTTATTATTGAAATTTTGATACAACATATCTCCAAAAGTATTAGCTTGTTAGAGTTAAAAATGATATCATCGGATTCTTATGGTAAAACTGCTTATTAAAGAAAATGAATTTGGAATTTACTCTGTAAAAAAAATTTTTTTTTTGTTGCTCCGAAACCATCTGTCCGATTTTGCCCAATAACGAACTTAGCCGAGATATTCATCTCCAAACCTACTCTGAAAATTTCAACTGTCTAGCTCATTCCGTTCGAGAGTTATCGTGCCTACGGCCGGCCGGACAGAATTAATTTCGACCACGGATTCTTGATCAGTGAGTCGAACCAAATCGTTTAAGACCATTTTCATCGAAAAATTCGAAAATTACAGACATTTGGGCAAATTGATAAGCACTCAGTTCCAAGGAACTAGAGCGCCAAAAAAGAGCAATCTACAAAGCTTCAATGCTTTGATGCTTCAAAAATTGTCATTAAATTTATCAAGATTTAATGAGCAATCTGCAATGATTCAACCTCGTGGAATGGGTTGTTGCAAGTCACACTCGGTGCATACTTTACCATCTCGAAATACCTAAGGAAAATATCATCGAAATGTCTAGAGCAAGGCTGCAGACAATCATAGCAGATTGTCCATTTATTCCTGATATTTGGTAGGTAGAGGCTGATGAATAACAAATTATTTTAATAGTCCATACCACTTACATATTCATTTCTGTATTATGGACCTGAACTCAAGAAAAAATGTTTGATACACAAATGTAGATCCTTATTCCAGCATATTTTTGCTAGCAACATTATGAAATTACTGTATATAGGAACATGTCTCACAACTCATTAAAATGATCCAATTCTAAATCTTCTGGAACATCATCCCCATATTTATACATAAATTATTCAATATGTAATCAGTCAATATTATTTTCAGTTTCAAAACAGTCTTGTATATATTAATAAATTGGAGAATCGGATACTTATTTTCCAACAGAAAATAATTTCAAACTACGATAGACAATTCTGTAATAGCTAGATGAATTGACATTTATGAACAGTGAACACAGACAGATTCTGTGTTCACATTTGGTGAATACACAGAACTACGATGTATTATTGAAATTTTGAAATACCATATATCCGAAAGTATTAGCTTGTTAGAGTTGAAAATGATAACAATGGATTCTTATGATGAAACTCCATCTTAAAAAATATTTAATTCAAAAGTTGTAATGAAAAAAAAAATTTTTTTTTCGTTATTCCGAAACTATTAGGCCGATTTTGCCCAATAACGAAATTAACCGAGATATTTATCCCTCAAACCTACTCTGAAAATTCCACCTGTCTAGCTCATTTTGTTCGAGAGTCATCGTGTTAACGGAGGGCCGGCCGGCCGGACAGAATCGATTTTGACCACGGATTCTCGATCAGTGAGTCGAACCAAATCGTTTGATACCATTGTTATCAAAAAATTCGAAAATTAGAGACATTTGGACAAATTGATAAATTCTCTGTTCCGAGGAACAAGAGCGTCAAAAAGTGGGAAAGCCCTGTGAACAGGAGCTTTGGCACTCTTGTTCAAACTTTGACAAATCATAACTCTGAAAGTTTTGATTTCTCCGAGTTGGGAATTATATCAATGGATTCTTATTTAATTTATTTCATGATGCAGTTCTATCATTAGATTCCATTGATATAAGTCCCAACTCTGAGAAACCAATACTTTCGGGGATATAATTTGTCAACAATTGAACAAGAGCGCCAAAGCTCCTGTACGCAGGACATTTTTCCAATAATGGTCAATGGTTTCTTCAAATCTTGTTGTCGAAAAACTTTCCACCTATACCCTATTATTGTTGTCAACATTGATATTTATATTCGTTCATGACGATATTCACATCACTTACATTTTACATGAACTATTTGTTTTCTCTCATCGAAATGTCTTCGTTGAAGTTGGAGCAGTGTTTGGGTTTTTGCACATCAGTCATACTGGAAGTTGATGTAAACTTGATTAGGTACTTCACAAACCTATATCACGTTTTCGCATTAGGATTGCACCTAGATCTGAAATGGTCTTCAATTTTTTTGGCGCTCTTTTTCCTCGGAACAGAGTGCTAATCAATTTGTTCAAATGTCTGTAATTTGTCTTAAACGATTTGGTGCGACTCACTGATCAAGAATCCGTGGTCAGTATCGATCCGCCCGTAGACACGATAACACTCGAACGAAATGTGCGTCGCGACATTGTCCTAGGGGCGTCGCACGTTGATTGCGACCGAGTCTAGTTAGCTGATAACGTATTACTAGGCTAGTACTAAAATTGGTAATTATTTTTGGGGGCTGAGTTAAGGGGCGTCGTACAAAAATGGCAAAGTCCCAAGGGCTTCACAGTAAAAATAAGTTTGGAAAGCCCTGAGCTAGACAGTTGAAATTTTCAGAGTAGGTTTGGGAGATTAATATCTCGGCTAAGTTCGTTATTGGGCAAAATCGACCAGATGGTTTCGGAGAACTAAAAAAAAAAAAATTTATACTACAAATTTCAAATTAAATTTTTTTTCAAGATGTAGTTTCACCATAAGAATCCATTGATATCATTTACAACTCTAAAAATCTAATACTTTCTGAGATATGATTTTGCACAATTTCAATAATAAATCATACTTCTATGTTTCCACAGAATGCTATGAATTATTATATGATCTGTGTTGATACATTTCAACTCATTTTCCTGAGACATGACATGTCGAATTCATTTCGGCTATCGTAGAATTATGAGGATTATAATATGATATCATACATTCTGGGTGATATTTTAATGCCCATGGTTAATCCATATGATGATGGGAATGGTATTGGTAAATTAATAATATTGAGTTAAGAATATCTCCAGTATAAACAAAACTAGAATATTGGCTAAAGTTTCAATTGATATAATAATTTTCAGAGTGGATTTGAGGAAAGAATATATCGTTCTTCATGAATTGAGGAATTAATATCTCGAATGAGTTCGTCATTGGGTAGAATTGGTCTATTGGTTTTGGATTAATAACTTTTAGCACTCTTGTTGAGTTTAAATTCTTCTTTATTTTACCTATAAAGTATTTTACTTAGTAATAGAAGAAAGGCATTAGATATCTCTCACAATTTTGTTGGAATTCAGTTCTGGTAATTTGTAATGAGGAAATTTCAATAAATGTTTTTTTCCATAATATTTTGAAAGTATTTGTCTCTCCCAGATATTCAGGAAGTCAGTCGTAATTTCGTTTTTCCGCATGAATATCAACATAATTTCTTGTCTTATTCAGATTACTTGATAATTGTGACAAAAACTTTAAACTCATTACAGTACTGCGAGACCTTGTCAGAATTTTCGCGATGTTCTGGGGAATATCACGTTATCATTTTGCCCAAATGTCTGTAATTTTTTAATTTGGCCGTTACCACGATAACTTGAGAGCGAAAAGAGAGAGCGACTTGAAATTTTCAGGGTAGGTGGCGCATTTCAATACGACGGTCGAGTTCGATAATGGGTATAATCGGCCAACGGTTTCCGAGTAATAATTTTGTTTTCAACTAATACAAATCCGATCGAATTGAAACTTGTTGAGTAGTTATAGAATACAAACCTGAGGACGTTTGTGAAATATTGTGGGAATCATACGAGTAGAAAATTTTAGAAACATTATAAAAAAATATTATTTATATCAAGATAACCTGAGAAAGGAAAGAGATAGCAACTTGAAATGTTTAGTTCAGGTTGTGACTCTGATTGAAACACTTGAGTTTGTTTATTGGACATAATCAGCCAAACGATTTTGGAGTTGTACCCATCTGAAATTTGGTTCTTATTTCCTCAATAACTCGAAAAATACTAAACCGATCCAATTCAATCAAGGTTATCTATTGTAGAATGCCAGCGTTAAAATTCTTGCGAAATGTAGTGAGAATCGTATCACTAGAGAGTTTTTAAAAAATCATTGAAAATCCTTGAAAAAAAATCCTATATATCAGAAATTGTTCGTCCAACATCGCTGGAAATTTTCGGGAGCCTTCAGAACCTAACTCTTCTGCTAAGTTCCAACTTTGAACACGATTGGATCTATATTGTTGGAGATCCGAGCAGCCTTGTTTGAGTTCAATAGCTGGATGGGTTTACCGATTGTATGAAAAACAAACATTTCGTAATTTCGAGATAGTTAACCGTTCACCGAATTAATAATTCCAAAAATGGATGGAATATAATATGCAGATAATTCAAGAATCATTTCAAAATATTCGTCTTTAAGTCTTAGACACTATGAATCTACTAAAACACGAAAATTGAGAGTCGTGTAGTTACACGACTCATTAACACATATGAATGAGTAAAGTCAATAGTTTTTCGGGAATTTAGAGAAACCAATAGTTCACTGAAACAATTGGAAAATATCGCGGGGCAGTCAATAGTAAATATTTAAATGGTTAATATATCGTATGATCGTGTGTGGAAATGGCAATGACTAATGAATAATGAATAATGAATATTATTATTTCATAAATTTTCATTTCAATGTATCTGATTCTTAGAAAGATAATAATATATTGACCCAGTGTTTGATGACACTTTCATAACTATTACTAGCTAAATCAGTGAACTTCTATGTTAATTTCCAGTTCATCTAGCCGAAATCGCATTAAAGCTATAATAAATCTAATCAGAGCTTTTTGAAAACCACCGTTAGTGTACTGAATGATCTATAGAGCAGTGTTGTCAGATTGGCGGGACTCTCATCTCACAGCAACCTGCTCAATTGAGAATATATACTCTGGGTCTCGCAAAGTATATACAGAACTTCTACAGCGCCATCTGAAGCGAATTCCCATTAACTAAATTCCGTGTAAGTTGAGGTTTATAACAGACATCCGAGTCCAAAAATTTTTTTGGGGGAGACATCAGGGAGCTGAGGGGGGGCCCTAAGGAGTCCATTTCCACCAAAAAACAATGCGAGACCCGGAAAGGGGCCTCACATGTGCGAAACGGGTCTCACTTTTTACCAACCATATACCATTTTGGGACTCAGTTGTCCCTTAGTTACATCTATATATATATATATATATATATATATATATATATATATATATATATATATATATATATATATATATATATTATGTGAAAATAATTATTAATGATAAGTGTAATGTTTGAGGTATAATAAAGTTGCTTATTTTGTTTTGTTTCGAAGAGTTTTGATGACCATCTCATCTATTCAATTGAAAATATTAAAATTGTTCATATCTTTAAACTTTTCAAAGCACTGTCACTGTTTAAGATATCACTCAAAGTAGATATCCGGGATTTATCAACCTTAACACTAACTTCACAAGTGTTAGGTGGTCTGGTAACAATAATATTGCTGTTCAACTAACAGTGCTTGGGCGATGCTTATTTCTTCTTCTTCTGAATGTGGTCTTCCAGCACAGCAAACGCCATCTATACATTCCTTCCGCTTTTATCTTTCAAGGTACCTCCTTGTCCTCTATTTGAAGATGATGTATATCCAAGTTGAGTACACTTCGATCTATTAGTTATCCTCCTAACGCAGTTTCAATAATTATATTTATATTTGATTTTCCGGAGGTGGGAAGTGAAAACCAACCTATACATTTTGGCATTTTTTTTCACCCATGAATTGCATTTGGGCACACAACAGAAGTCATTTCTGGTCGAACACATATTAGACAGGATAATATTATCTATTTTCATTTGAATTCTTCTTTTATGCAAAAGTTTATGGATGATTACGAAACAATTACACCGAAATACGTGCAATAAGTCCGTTCACTACTAGCGTAGCTAGTTTTCGAAATCCTCAACATTAGCGCTACATCATCTGGTTCCAAAAAGTACACTGATAGAAATGTTAGGGTTAATAATTAATGAATCTATATTTGTGAGAGTTTTGTTTATCATAATAGTTTATTCTAAAACAAGTTGCAGAATGGGCTCCTATTCAAACACGAATGCGTTCCTTCGTCGCTCGTTTTCGAACGCATGAGTGTTGGAATTGCCTTCCGCAAGGAGTGTTAGACGATATCAGAGCTGGGCCAAAGCATTTTGATTAGTGCTTGAAGCCTTTTTCTGCTCCCGAGAACTGTGATCGTGAGCACTTTTTCAAAACCAGTGCTTAGTAATTCAAGCTCTTCATGAAAAAGCTTAGAGCTTAGTAATCACTTAAGTGCTACTGAGCACTTCCATGGATTACTATGCACCAAGCCTTTCCGAAATCTTGTCTTAACCCTTAACTGGTGACGTGGAGTCACTCAGTCTTCTTGTGATTTGAATATAACAAAATCTCTTGAAATATTTAAGAGATAGTTACGCGCCATCTAGTACCTTCCTAGAAAAGGGGAAAGTCCATTTTCACTGCATTTTCGTCAATATTCAATCAACCATCTTCGTGTAAACAACCCCTTGGAGTCAGAGAGACTCCACATCACCGTTAATGTATGATTTTGCGACGGAAAAGCATAACATAGATAACCATCCAGAAACTGGAAAACCTGAAATAATTAACTTTTATAATATGATATAGGGAGGTGTAGATGCCCTTGGCGAAAAATGTACCATTTATAGCTCATCCAGAAGAACACATTATAATTCATAAGATCAGAGCTGAGCCAAAGCATTGTGCTTAGTGCTTGTGAAAGTGCTTGAAGCCTTTTTGTGCTCCCGAGTACTGTGCTCCCGAGCACTTTTTAAAATCAGTGCTTAGTGCTTCGTAATTCGAGCACTTTATGAAAAGGCTTAGGGCTTAGTAATCCCTTAAGTGCTCCCGAGCACTTACGGGGATTACTAAGCACTAAGTAAGCCTTCCGAAATCATGTCGTAACACGAATAGACGCTGACGCGCTGTAGTCGTAGGAGTTAATGTATACCAGGGAGATCAATTGAGGCATGAACGGAACTGGTAAATCTTGTAATTATCAGTTGTTTGTTATTGATTCATGAAATGGGACGTGGATATGTGAATATTACCAACTCCTGAAAATTATTCAGTATCAAATCATTATTAAGTGGATCGTCTATCAAGAAGATATAAGTGAATTATTTTAGAAAATTGTCGTGTGAATTCACAAATTTATCCGAAATATTCATATTTAAATTTTCAATGCTAAATTGCTTATGAATACAATTATAATAGAAAATTATGTTATCCGGTTTCTGCAGATTATATTTTTGACATTTTGACAAATTTAAAAAAGCATTTATTTCATCTTGATGTATTCAAATTAAATAATGGATTAATGGAAAACTGCCCAAAAAAACCACTGAATTCACATCAGTTTTGTTTATTAGTAAGGCAAAGAAAATACTTGCTCTAAAGTTTCATAATATAATACGATGTTGTTGTCATATATGTTTCGGGTATTATCCCATTTTGAACTTGGGAAATACATTTCATATGTGCAGAAAAAACTGATTAACCATTAACCATTAACTGTATCATGATATTCTAAAATAATAATGAACTTTTGAAACTGTGTGAGAATAGAACTAATTTTGAGTTCGTTAGTTTCATAGAAATTTGTTTCGCTGTACTCCACTCCTCATCCGTCAATGATGCATATGGGGAATGCAAGTTTGCTAGTTTACATATTTCTCCAATAGAATACAATTTTATATAACCATTCGGAGTAAATCTCCTCATTTTCAACAGATTTCTAAAAGTGCTTAGTGCTTGAAAAATCGAATTACTTTTATAAAGTGTTTAGTAATCGCAAGCCTTTTGTGAAAACGCGGTGCTTTGTGCTCGGGGCTCGTGATCATTTTTATTGAGTGCTTAGTGCTTAGGGCTTGAAGCACTTTTCTTCAGTGCTCGGCACAGCTCTGCATAAGATACTTGATATCAGGCACAGACAACACATACAGACTGTATGGGTGTTACAAAAATAATCAACCATTACGGAGAATAGATTTTATGAAGACTTCAGCAAAGAGTTTAGTTCGTCCCCACATGGAAGACGCAATAAACACATTTGAATTCAGGTGGTAAAAAAATAAAGACTAATTTTTTAAATTATTCTTTCCGATTTCTATGTATTGTTGTTTTTTCTATTTTTGATAATTTTCTTTTGATGGCCCAAAAAATAAGATGTTCCCTTATGGTTCTATCGAATACCAAAATTTAGTTCTGTTATACAGGGTGTCCCGTAAAGACCACGTCAAACGAAAACGGGAAGTAGATCAGAATGTGCTCTACCTGATGTGAAAAAATCGTTCATATGAAAGTCTCACAGTTTTCGAGATATTTGATGTTTCATGAATATGTTGAATTTTTTCTCTTAAAATGCTTTCTCTCTTGCGGAAGCTACAATTAAATACTTTTCGAATCAGTTTTTTTTTTCCGTAAATATTGTTGAATGATTACTTCAATTCATGCAATGAAAAATAGCACAAAATATTATACAGGGATTCTGAAAAAAAAATAAAAATTCATGTTCTGAAGGAAGTGTTTTTTTGTACTCAATTCTATCTGACGTGGTATAAAAAAAAGACACTAGACCTTTTCTGCATATTACGTTGAAAAGTTGCCCATTTTGTGAGGATTCCGAAAAGGTTAAATACAGGTGATAAGCTTCTTCACGAAAAAAGATATTTGAATGTTTATCGAAAATGGAGCATTTCTGTGAAAAACTGATTTTGTCACCTTTTCCACAAATCCTTTCATTTTGCAGATTCTGCTGTAACATATTGAATAATTCTCTTCAAAAATGTCAGTAAGTCCTTAAATTACTTATAAAGTGAAATTATTCATTAATTGCAATGATATAATGTAATAACGCCCAGGACCTTCAACAGCAACAAATCTATTGTGAAGAAACTTCATAAAAATACCAATAATAAATATTCAGGATTCTTATTAGAGCAAATGCTCAAAATGACCACCCACTTCTCTAATACATGCCATGCATCTATTGAGAAATGACATTTTCAAACCATACAAACTTCTCCCCGCTATTTTGGCTGCTGAAATACGAATGCGGCCCCTTAGTTGAAGCACAACTAAGGGGCCGCATTCGTATTTCAGCAGCCAAAATAGCGGGGAGAAGTTTGTATAGTTTGAAAAGGTCATTTCTCAATAGGGATTCGAATAAATTTAATTTTTTTTTAAACCCCAGTAAAAAAAATCCAGAGGATTTGTCGGGTGAACGGGGAGGCCACAAAATTTCACCGCCCCTTCCGATCCACAGGTGAGGATATGTTTGGTTTAAATATTCCCTAACATGACGACTGAAGTGTGCTGGGCACCCGTCGTGTTAAAACCATAGATTACGTCGCATTTCCAGTGGTATATCTTCTAAGAGTAAGGGTACACTGTTCCTTAGAAAATTCAAATAGTTGGTGCCGTTTAATGATTGCGGCAATTCTGTCGGACCAAATATTTTTCCATCGTATATTCCAGTCCATAAATTCACCGTAAATCGATATTGGGATCTATCTTGCTTTATATTGTGCGGATTCTCGATGTTCCAACTATGAAGATTATGCAGATTGATATAACCGCTTTGAGTACAGGAAGACTCATCAGTCCAAAGGATATTATTGAAAAAATCGGGATTTTCTGTATGTTTCAGCAACATTTGTTGACAAAATTCTACTCGGGCTTGATAGTCTCTTGGTAGTAGTTGTTGAACTCGCTGAATATGGTAGGGGTGATATTTGTGTTTCTTCAGGATTCCATGGGCACTTGATTTTGATATGTCTGTCATGAGCTCTATCATATTGGTTGATACTGAAGGATTATTTTCGACATCATTCAAAATGGTGTCATCTTCCATGATCGAAGGCCGGCCACTACTTTTACGACTCCCAGGAACTCTTTCTTCGACAATTGCATTATGGGTCAGGACAAAAACTTCGTAATTAGGATGTCGGCGATTGGGGTACCGCTCTGAATAAAGCATCGATGCTGCTCTAGCATTGAGACGTACTTCTCCATAAATAAGGTGCATGTCGGCGTATTCTCTTGCAGTATACGAAACATTTCCTGTAGATATTTTACCCAGTAAACTGATACGTATTAACTTCCACTAGATGAAAATGAACTATTCCATATGTACCTTAAGTACATCATATCGATGTTCGAGAGTTCTTTAGGCAAAGAAAAAGAAATAAAAAAACTCAGTCAGTGAATTGGCATCTTAATAACATTTTATTGATTTGTTGATTGATTATTTTCAGCAGGAAGTGCAAAATGGAAGTATTTATGGAAATGGTGAAAAAATCAGTTTTTCACAGAAATGCTCCATTTTCGATAAACATTCGAATATATTTTTTCGTGAAGAAGGTCACCTTTATTTTACCTTTTCGGAATCCTCACAAAATGGGCAACTTTTCAACGTAATATGCAGAAAAGGCCTAGTGTCTTTTTTTATACCACGTCAGATAGAAACCAGTACAAAAAAACACTTCATTCAGAACATGAATTAAAATTTTTTTTTTCAGAATCCCTGTATAATATTATGTGCTATTTTTCATTGCATGAATTGAAGGAATCATTCAACAATATTTACGGAAAAAACTGATTCAAAATGTATTCAATTGTAGCTTCCGCAAGAGAGAAAGCATTTTAAGTGTAAAAATTCAACATTTCCATGAAACATCAAATATCTCGAAAACTGGGAGACTTTCATATGAACGATTTTTTCACATCAGATAGAGCACATTCTGATCTACATTCCGTTTTCGTTTGACGTGGTCTTTACGGGACACCCTGTATAATTAGATGTTCAAAATATACGTGTATATTTCACTCATTGTTATTTCTTAAATCCCACGAAGTCTTTTTTGAGTATTTTATGTGTCGAATGCAGTTTTTTCCAAAGTTGACAAATTTAGGTAAAAATATTTTTTTAAATAGGTAAATGAGATATAAGTAATAGCTGTTTACTACCGTTATAAATCTTGAGAATATGGCAACAGTGATTCGAATTAATAACGGCCAGCGACATGGGAAAGTGTCCGTCTTTCCAATGTCGTTGGCCGTTGTTAATTCGAATCACTGTTGCCATATTCTCAAGATTTATAACGGTAGTCGGTGAATTTTATGAAACTATTAAAATTCGAGATTTCTCAATCGAAATGATTGCTTACTTTCAAATACTGGCAGTATGTGTGCTAGTCCACTTTTTTCCAAATTCATTTTTATGGAATCATTCACAGTTTCACAGATAAACGAAACCTTTAAACGAACCATCTACCAAACTGGACAGGATATATGAACTGGAGAAGAAGAAGCCGAACTTAGTACTTGCTCATCGACGCATCTAGCCAATTGTAATAGAGATTTTAAACACGTGACATAATGCTGTTCATCTATTGGATCCCAAGAGTAACAAAATCTATTCATTTGTAATAAAGAATAATTTCCTATCACTTCTGAATAACTTAAACAAGTCAAATGCAGTTTGTTCATTGTTAATATAGCCTATATTTTGAGTGAATAAATTATGAACTGGTATAAGTTTGATAATAGTTTATTAACAAAAAGCAAATGTTTGTTAATCACCAGTTAAAAGTTTGTTCGCAATGAATGTGTCTTATATATGATGATATAACATTAGTTAATATAAAATACATAATACCAATACATATTAAATATTATTAAATACCTCGTGAATAAATATTTTATTCTCTATGAATGTATATTTCGGAAGACATAATTTATCAATTAATGAATATATCAAATATAAATTTGCCTTTACAACTGTGAATAAATAACCTTCGAATTAGGGCTTCATTAATAAAAAAAGTTGGATTTTTCTCAGTGTACTGATAAAATTAGATGAAAATCTGTATACCCACCCATATACTTCAATTCTTGGAATTCCTCAAAACTACAATTTGTGGGTTTGATTGTTTCTGCTTAACTACGTCCAATTATCAGTTGTGATTTATTGATTAATGTAATGGGCCGTGGATATGTGAATATTACCAACTCCTGAAAATTATACAGTATCAAAGCATTATTATGTAGATCGTCTATCAAGAAGATATAAGAGAAGAGTTTCGAATATTTTCGTGGGAATTCACAGATTTATTCGATATATTCTTATTCAAATTTCCATCTGATTTATAACGCTAAATACATTCACAATAGAAAATAATGCTATTCGATATCTGCATATTATTTTTGACATTTTGAAAAATTTTAAAATGTCACGAACGTCATGTTGATCAATTGAAATTAAGTTATGTATTAATGGAAAACTGTCCCAATGAGCCCTGAATTCACGTCAGTGCTTTTTTGCGCGTATGTTCTGGGGAACATCGTGTTATCATTTTGCCCAAATGTGAAATTTAATTCTGTGGTGCCGTTCGGCCGTTGCCACGATAACTTGAGAACGGGAAGAGCTAGCGACTTGAAATTTTCAGGGCAGGTGGCGCATCCCAATACGACGGACAAGTTCGTTAATGGGTATAATCGGTCCAATGGTTTTCGAGTAATAATTTTGTTTTCAACCAAAATAAATCCGATCGAATTTAAACTTGGTGAATAGTTGTAGAATATAGACCTTAGCACGCTTGTGACATTTTGTGAGAATCGTATCGCTAGAAAATTATTAAAAAATTATCAAAAAATATTTTTGTTGTCACGATAACCTGAGAACGGAAAGAGATAGCGGCTTGAAAATTTCAGGTTAGGTTGTGCATCTGAATGCGACATTTGAGGTTGTTTATGAGCATAGGGGTTTATGAGCATGGGGGTGTAAGGGGTGTCGGTCAAAAAAGGAAAAATATTTAGATCCCACCCAAATGTCAACCTCACCTGCTAGAGTGATGACAATGAGTCATCTGGTACACCCTGCTAGATAACTGACGAGGCTTTGACGACCGAATGACTGCCGGAATAAGCAGTCCCCTCTTGAAGACCAACAGCCTCGGGTGGACGAGTCTTCAAGAGTAAGGACACCTTCTTGTCCTAGGTCTGAGAAATCATTCCTGAAGGCGGATGAACCGATTAATTGGCCAACGGCATGGAGATGCATAAGGCAACGGGAAACCAATGCATTAAAGGCTCAGAAGGGCATCCCTTGTACAGTCAATATGGCAGATGTTGAGAATGGGAAACGTACTGATCATGTGCATCGGAAGCCAAGATCCGGCAGGGGAGGAAGCAATGAACATAGGGCCTCCCAGGTCGTCAGTTTGCGAAACCCCTATGATGGTAATAAGAAATACAATAGAACACCCAATAACACGTCGATTGCCACGTGGAATGTCAAAACATTGTACTAGGCAGGAAAACTAGCTAACGTGGAAAGAGAGATGGAAAGAATGAGATGGGACGTGTTGGGTATGAGTGAGGTGAGATGGAGAGGTGAGGGTGTGTTCAGTACGGAAGGGGGAAACAAATTGTATTTTTCCGGTGGGGAGTCAGCGCACAACGGAGTTGCTATCCTGGTATCAGCCCGGAATGTCAAACTGGTGAAGGCTTTCCTGCCAATTGGGGAAAGGATCATGATGATTAAATTGAACGGACCAAAGATCGACGTCAATCTGATACAGGTATATGCTCCCACGGGGGATAGCTCAGACGACGAACTCGAAGAGTTTTATGCAGACCTCAGAAAAGTCAGGAAGCATGTAAAACAGCATGAAGTCAACATCTATATGGGAGACTGGAACGCGAAGGTGGGAAGAGAAGAAGTAGATGATGTGACGGGTCCATACGGATTAGGAAACAGGAATGAGAGAGGCACTAGGTTTGTTGAATTCTGCCAGGAGAACAAACTGCTAATTGCTAACACCTGCTTCAAATTACCATGTCGTCGACTATACACATGGAAATCCCCACAAGATCGAGTAGGAACAATCGTAAGAAATCAAATTGATTACGTAGCCATTAACACTCGCTTTAGAAATGGCGTCCTCAATGCTAAAACTTACCCTGAATGTGATATCAACTCAGACCACAATCCAGTTGCTATAAAGCTCAGAGTCAAACTGAAGAAAATTGAAAATTCAAGACCAACCGTTGGAATTGATTGGAGCAACGCAAATACAGAGCAGAGGATGCACTATCTAGAGTACGTGGACGAACAACTTGTTGGTGACGGCACAGGACAAGAGAACATCGAACAGTCCCTCGACGATAGGTGGCAAGATATACGGAACGTCATGATTAGAGGAGGTGAAGAAAAGATAGGAAAGATGACTAGAAGAGGTAAAAAATCTTGGATGACTGATAATATTTTGGGAATGATGGATCAAAGGCGACAGTTCAAGAACAGAAACGAAGCGGAATACAGACGTTTAAACTTGGAAATCGGAAAGGAAATCAAGACGGCAAAGGAAAGGTGGATGAATGACCAGTGCAGAGAGGTGGAAAATCTGCAAGAACAACACAGAGAGAGAGAACTACATCAGAAAGTTAGAGAACTTTCGGGGCTCTGGAAGCCCAAAAATCCGGCTTTGTAGTAAATGAGAACAATGAAATTGAAATGGACCCCGACAAGCAAAAACTGATATGGGAAAGATACCTGAAACAGCTATTTGGAGACGGAAAACGCAAGGAACTACCGCAGGTTGATCGAGACAAGAATCTACAGATTCTCTCTTCAGAAGTCATTAGGGCGATAAAGGAAACCAAGGACAATAAAGCACCCGGAGAAGACCACATTACGGCAGAGCACTTCAAACATCTTAGTGAAGAAGCTATCTGCCATCTGACTTGTCTGTTCAATCAGGTCTATGAAAGCGGAAAAGTACCACTTGATTGGCTTAAATCAACGTATGTGGCACTGCCAAAGAAAAATAAAGCTCGTAGATGTGACGAGCATCGAACAATATGTTTGATGAGCCATGGCATTAAAATCTTCATGAGGATTATTTTCAACCGTATCCAGATGAAGTGCGAAAATTATTTGAGTCGGTCGCAATATGGATTCAGGAAGGGAACTGGCACAAGAGAGGCTATATTAGGTTTGTCTTTGATAGCCGAGAGGTTTCTGGAAGTTCAAAGAAACCTCTATGTGTGTTTTATCGACTATAAGAAAGCCTTTGACCGCATAGAACATCAGAGGTTGATAGAGATCCTACAACAGATAGGTCTGGATGGGCAGGATATTGCGATTATACGAAACATCTACTGGAACCACAAAGGCTGCGTCCGAACATAAAACGGCAATACAAAATATGTTGATATACAGCGAGGGGTACGCCAGGGCTGCCTCCGCTCTCCCTTGCTCTTCAATGTTTATGCAGAACATATAGTGAGATTATCTCTCGAGAACAGAACGGAAGGTGCAAAGATCAACGGGATTATAATCAATAATTTAAGATACGCCGACGATACTGTGGTTCTAGGAGAAACATTTGAACAACTTCAGGCCTTGATGAATGCCCTGACCGAAGAAAGTAGCAAAGCTGGACTGGAGGTGAATGCCTCAAAAACTAAAACTCTTGTTTTCAGCCGTAGAATTAGACAGCATTATCCATCAATCTTCATAAATGGAGAAAGGCTTGAGAATGTGAGGAGCTACATATACCTGGGAAGAGAGATAAACGAACAACTAGACCACTCAAGAGAAATAAGACGTCGAATTGAGATCGCTAGATCTGGGTTCACCAAAATGAAGAGCTTTTTGTGCAACCCACAATTGTCCATAACAACAAGGCTGCGGACGGTGAAGAGCTACACATGGTCGTTGCTCCTTTATGGATGTGAAACGTGGACACTGAAGCAGGAGGATATCAGGAAATTGGATGCGTTCGAAATGTGGCTGTACAGGAGAATGTTGAGGATAAGCTGGACAAGTAGAACAACAAACGAGGCAGTTTTGAGCATGATGAACACTCGTCCGCGCCTCACCGCCACCATAAAGATGCGAAAAACCAGCTACCTAGGGCATATAATGCGACATAAAGAGTTTGAACAGATCCAACTAATACTCGACGGGAAAATAGACGGGCGACGTGGTATCGGGAGAAAGAGGAAATCTTGGTTGAGGAATATTCGAGACTGGACTCATACAGGTGGAAACGAGCTAATTCATAGAGCTCAAGATAGAGAAGGATATGCCATATTGATCGCCAACCTCAATAAGAGAAGGCACTTGGATGGATGGATGAGCATAATCGGCCAAACGGTATTAGAGTTATAGCCATCTGAAATTTTCTGAAATTTGGTTGTTTTTTGTTCCTCTTTAACTCGAAGAATACAAAACCGATTGAATTCAAACATGGTTATTAGTTGTAGAATGCCAACGCAAAAATTCTTGCAGAATGTCGTGAGGATGGTGTAACTAGAAAATTTCTAAAAAATTATTGAAAATAATTGAAAAAAAATTCTATATATCATAAACTATTCGTCCGGCATGGCTGAAATTTTGGAAGAGCCTTCAGAACCTAACTCTACTGCAGAGTTCCAAGTTTAAACACGATCGTATCCATATTGTTGGAGAACCGAGCTGCCTTTTGCGATTTCGGTAGCTGGATGTGAATCGTCGTATGATATGTTGTCTATGGTCGTATTTTTGCGAGAACCTTCAAAAATATTAATGTCATGATGACATATTTTTGCGCGTATGTTCTTGCGAAAATCGTGTTATTTCATCACAAATCTATGGGAGATGATAGCCCTACATTAGCGGTCAGACCTGGTTTTGAAAGAGATCCTCCTTAGGAGGAGGCAACTAAATATTGAAGGGATTTCTATGAACAAGAGTGAATATCTTTGAGAAATAGAGAAGGCGATTCTTCTTCAAGAGATCCATGTGCCTTCAGAGGAGTATATTTGTTAGAGGGGACTTTTGAAAGGTTATGTATTATTTTTAATATGATATCGCTGAAATTATGCTGAGGGCTTCAAAACTTAACTTTAAATTAACCACACTTTCTCATCTTGTAAGGTGAGAGGCTCATTTGTGGATATTAAATCTCGTGATGGGTAAAGAGGAATTTTAGGCCAGTTTTTCTATCACTAATGAGAATATATCTTTATGTTTCACCTCATCACCTTTAGATCTCAATGGACATTTATTGGTTAAGAATAAGTAATTGAATATTACTGGAATTCAATTGAATTTCATTCAATATGTTAGTAACTAAACTTATAATTTTCTTTACTTTGATTATTTAAATATGACATTAATTCCAGTAATATTTTTCAAGAATAATTATGTATTCTTCTCCTAAAGAAGAATTGAAGGTAGACAATAATGTGTTAATTTTTTAATCATTGCTTTCTATCCTGACTTCACGAAAAAACAATTGGTTCAAGCACTGACGTGAAGTCAGGAGCTTTTGCGCGTATGTTCTATTGTCCATTCTCCTTTATTGGACACTTTTAATCGAATTTACCATGGTGAATCCTATTGTCTACTCTCCTGTATTGCACAGCCTTAATCGAATTCACCATGGTAAATTCGATTAAGAGTGTCCAATACAGGAGAACAGACAATAGAATTCACCATGGTAAATTCGATTAAGAGTGTTCAATACAGGAGAATCGACAATAGAACATACGCGCAAAAGCTCCTGACTTCACGAAAAAAAATTGGTTCAAGCACTGACGTGAAGTCAGGAGCTTTTGCGCGTATGTTCTATTGTCGATTCATCATTAGTTATAAAGTAACAAAAGCTTTCATCGTATAAATGTGGTTAATATAAATATATTGGTCACATTTAACACATAGTCATGATTTTCTTGTAGCACTAATGATACTTGATTCAGGATATAAATTGCTTCTTAATATAGCTTTCTTAGTGATACATTTGTACTATGTGTATTCATCTTTGGATTAGGTACTTCAGTCCTAAAAAAACGCAGTGTACACATAAATATAAATGTTGATGACCTATAGATCAGATTAAAAACAGATTGGAAATAAACAAGAAGGAAATCTCTAGTACCTTGTTTTTTAATGAAAAAAACCTTTTCCTCTCAATCATAATTTCACTATATCCAGATTATATTATATTGAATAGCGTGTTGAAATTCGATAGGATCAAATGTCAGTGCTGACTACCACGAAAGAAAAAAAATATAACTAGAAACAATTCGAGAATGAGTTCATTGTAGCACTGATTTAGTACTGTAATGAACTCATTACGATACTGAAATTATTTTTTTAAATTAATCTAAAATATTAATATTAATTATTTATCAGCAATACAAATATAATCGACTCTTTCAGCTCAACATTTAAAAAATACAGACATTTTAGCAAAAACAGAACTACCCATAACTACTGAAATACTTTTGAAAGATCCAAATAATTTGATATTCTTTGATCGTTTAAATAAGAAACCATAGCGAATTTGGAATTTTCCCATTTGATTCCTTCATATTTCGTTATAATCACAACTAAATTGAAATGTTAAATTTACCGATCTACCCAAGATATTGAACCGATATCAATTGTATACATTGAATACAAGAAACTTTTATATTAATCCTTCTTGAATTATATGAATTCTTCCGATTCCGTTCTCCATAACAGAAAATTTCATTTAGCTGAAAACTTCGATCCTGCGGAGATCCCGATATTGCCAATCTCAATAGTGAAATGCAACAAAAAGTGGTAAAGCGAGTCAAAACTTCTCAATTGTTCACTGATCGACTAAATAAATATTCCAATATTCATTTCTTCATTGGGACAGTTTTCTTGAACTCTTGGTAGCAGTGGTGGCTGGTGATTATTTTGTTTAGGAGGGCTCTGATTCAAGAATACAAAAAAGTATATATACATATATATATTTTTAAAAAAATAATTTCCAAATGCCTACATCTTAAAATGAAACTCAATCCTCTTGCTTTTGTCGCAGATGAACTCCTCGATCACCTTTTCGTTGAAGTCAGGAATGTCTCTAACTAAATGTTGTTCGATGGACAACATTGCGTGCGCCGTGAGTCTTTCTTCCGACATTGTATTCCTTAGAAACGTCTTGATTAATTTTAAAGTAGGAGAATATCTTTCAGTTTCTGTGGTTGTTAGTGGCATCAATATTAAAATAACTAAATCTTCACATATTTAACAAAACGTTGAATCCAAACCATACGACACTATATGAAATTTGAAGTACGTAAGCAACCGACCACATTCTCGTTTTCTCGTGTTATTAATCGAGTCTTCCGACTTATTATGACCACGTTGTGCAAGATTACATTTGCCACACAGCTGCAGACTTACGATAATTTTTGACAGGACGGTTTATTGATACCTTTTCATTGTGCATACAATCATTTTTGGCATATACTTAAACCAGAAGCGATATTAGTTGTGGTCAATAGCTAAAAGTAACAATCTTATTCATATGTTTGGCCGATTCTTCGTGTTTTTTTTATCGTTTCACCAGATGTTTCAAATCCCGTACATCATCTTTTGTTCAGTTATCGTCTCCACCAAGCAGTAAGCAAACAAAACAAAAAAACTCATGTTTTTCTTCATATCCGCACAACCATAAAGTCTGTTCGTAAACATTTGCTCTCAGTGTTAGTCCTCAAATCCTCAATGCAACTTTATAACGCGAAACAATTGGCACCTGCAATACCTATCTAATTAGCGTAACCAAGTTATCGGTTGGCATTAGCTGGTCTTTGAGTGAGGACGTTTGCCGTTTCCATGGTAACAGGTGGTTTCGATTGGGCGATCGAGATCCAGCCCGGCTTAGTGCGGACGCAAATACTATACCTTGTCTATGCGTACGCTTAACGCAAATGTAATTATTGTGAAATATAGTTGGTCACTGGGTAAAAATGTTTCGGCAGTTTCCATGCCGATGGGAATACATATTGAGATACATTTTGTATTAGTTACTTATCAGAAATGTTATAGAACATGTACATTATAACAATTTGGAAATCGGTTCCGATTGTTAACTTTATGAACGGAGATTTTATTACAAAATTATTCAAATGAAAAGTAGCAATCAAAGAAACGAAGTTTTGACTAAATTCTGTATCACTCACGCTCAATTCGATCAAATTTTAGCTAGAACATGCAGAAAATATTATGAGATGTACCCTGACTAAAATTTTATGATTGCGGAATAATTTCTTTATTTATTTATGATTCAGCGAATCGAGCATTGCAGACGAAGTCTTTCAGTTAAAAAGAAAATATGTATGAAGAAAATGTACAAACTTATTTTAACGTAATTCTTCATGCTCCTACTAGAAGTGAAGAAGAATATTTAGGCCTAGCCAGAACTTATATTCGAAGGCCTCACATGCACTCGTACAAAATTTCAAAAGTTCGAGCCCTGAAGCCTTCCTAAGGATCCAATATAGTGAAACGTTTTCGAACAAAATTCAAGATGATCACGATTTTTCAAAGAGTAATATTTGGACGGAAGAAGCGGAATTTTTTAGGGAAAGCATTTTTAATAGAAAAAAATTAAAATTTTTGGGCTGACGAATTTGCAAGGAAACGAGTTTTCCAGAGAAGTTTAGCTTCAACGGATTTTGCCGGATAAAAGACGATAAAATAAAATTTTTCATTTACGAAGAATCGTTGAATGCAGAAAAATATTTAGAATTTTAGAGAACAGTAGTAAATGATTTTTTCAATTATCTCACACTTTAAGAGTTTCGTAAGTGCACAAGTAGATGGTGCACCGGCTCACTTTCCAGGAGAAGCCACAACAACATTATTGTTATGAGAATTGGTATGGAAACATTTAGGACCGTGAAAGTGGCCTGTGAGATTACCCGACTCAATACCGCTGAATTTTTTTAATGGGGTAATTTAAATACAAAAGTTAATTCAACACCAATTATCATGGAGGAAAATCTACGCTATCGAATATTCATAGATATTGTGAACAATTATTGTAAACAATATTCTGTTACTTGATTGTGATTTATCTGTAGGGAACTACGTTCTTACCTTCGATCCTTCTGCCTCTTCACCGTTCTCACCAGTAGATGTGGCCTCGTCTTGACGAACACCCGTTACCACTGTGCGTGACGGATTAAAACCAAACGCCGCAGCGCAGTGGATACATTACGTCGGCACCTTCGTGCTGAAGCCAAAAGCATTTACGGCAGGCTCTCACTGAACAAGCCATATTAATAAGTTCATCAGTGAGAGCTGGAACGAAACGCTAACCAACCAAGAGGTTGTGGATCCTCACAGCACGCATCGAAATCCACACATCAATTTATTATTTATCAGAAATTTCATCTTTCCTTTCCAAGGATTCCAAGTACCTAAGTAATTAATGTTTAACTGAAAAAATAAATCAATGATTTACTCAAAAACCATAGGGATTGGAATAAGTAGGTTTATACTGAAGTATTCAGGCGGCTAACGCAAATCGAAAAAATGAATAATATACCTACCGGGTGTTCTATTTGAAATATCAAAGTTGTTAATACCTTTTTCAGCGGCAATACTGCCGCACTGAAAATATTTCAGATAGCTAGAGCAGTGGTTCGAACCCAAGAAACCAAATTTTCAATGTAATCTTAATTCCCGTTCTCCGTAAAAGTCCATGGTACCATTGACCGTGGTCTACCCTGTATATAGGCAATAATGATTTTATACTACCCATTTGACAATAAATACCAAAGAGTGATCATTAAATGATACTTTGAGAGATACTTTCATTATTAAATGGTTTCTTTCTGGGTTCTCTCTCCCATACTCTGAAAAATATCTGTTAAATAAAAATCTATTATTTTGCGGATTGCTTCTGCCTTATAAACACAAGATATTTGTCAGAAGCAATAAATCAAACAATGTTGCTTAACAAACAATAACGACAATACATCAACGATGAAACAACTAAATTTCGTAACGTTTCGGAGTCTGGATCAGACCTCTTCGTCAGAAACTTAACGAAAATCTTTAGAATTATTTTTTATTGATGTAGCTATTCTGAAATTCGAGAATTGATATTTTTCAGAGTTTTGGACAGAAAACCCAGAAAGAAACCATTTAATAACCAAAGAGTGAGTACGACGAAAGGTCGAAAGAGCTTTCTTATGGAAGTACTGGAACAAATTAATGAATTTAAACGAGGAAAGAACTCATTACATCGGAAAAAAATAAAAACAAAATATTGATAAAAATAATGAATACTCGACTGCTGCAAAAATCACTCACTGAAAGGGACGAAAGAATCTGTAAAGAACGTTTGTATGCCCATTTCTAGAATTCTATAACCCGAAAGGTTTAACGGATTCGAATATATGAGGTGTACTTATTTGGATTCGTTTCAATTCAGGGACTGGCATAAAGTAGCTGCTCCAATCAAAGACCAGAGAGGAAATACAACATTTTTATTTCGTTATTCGAACAACATGAATATCAAATCAAAGGTGATAACCGACAGACTATTCTAAATATAGATGCGTTTTAATACTTTAACAGGGTGTATACTATACCCATTTGCCTAAAAAATATGATATGAGTTTGGCGAAAGGTAGGACCTTCCAATTTCCATAGCTTTCTAGCGGGATTGGTGGCTCGAATGAATGAATTCAACAAAATATTAATAATTAAAATTAAAAATATATATACAGGGTGAGTATTTAAGTTGAATATTAATTTTAACCATATATTCCTCTCATCAAATAAAACACTTCTTTCATTTACCATTTTTCCAGGTTCGGCTCAGGTAAAAAGCGTTTTTGAGATTCTACAATGTGCAAATCCACCCCTGAACTGTCTTCAACTATTGAACACAGAAACACTTACTTGATTCAATTTCGCATAATTATATGAAAGCTTTATCATCTGCAAGAAATTGAAAATTAGATATTCTTAAGTTAAACCTTATTAACTTATCCCGTTTAACATTGTAATACAACCCATCAATTTGGAAACAAACGATATTGAATTGAAATGCATAAGCATTATGTGGGATAAAGTTATTATACTAGCTATACCTCTTTCTATATATGTCAACTTTGTGATAAATAATCAGTCTATGTCTTTATTCGAGCACAGAACATCTGTTATTATATTCCAGATCCGGATTGATAAAAGCAGTTCAATTCCTGGATTTTTTATCATATTTTATGAAATTCAATGGAGAATATTTCGAAAACGGTATCTTTTAAAAGAATTGACAAAGAATAATTTAATTTTCTAAAATGATTGAGTACTCTCAAAATGACTCGAGATAACCTTGATTCTCTTTCATTATGCTTATTTCTCATGGTTGTATAAATTCGACTCTATAACGAGGAAACAAGTAGAAGTAGAAAAAAACTGTTAATTGAAGATTATATGCCATAGTTATAGAAAATTTACACCAAAATTAATTTCATTCTGAGTAACCATGTCAAAGCTACAAAAGTAAAACTGATTATTTTTTCAAATTTCAACAGTCTGTATCTTTTTTCCTGTGCCGAATTTGGAAAAATGGTTAATGAAAAAAGTGTTTTATTTGATGAGAGGAACTTATGGCTAAAATTAATGTACAACTTAAACACTCACCCTGTATATGTATATTATATTCTTTTAAACTTTGAGCATCATATCTTGTGCATCTACCAATAAAGCATGTGTATGAAAATAAAAAGTATTAGCAGAGGATAGTGTAACGGGGTACCATAGAATTCGTATTGTATGATACCAGCGCTTAGGGAAAATATTTCTATCATAAAGGGTTTTAATACGAATCTATAGTTGCGCGAGTGTTGCCGTGTCTGTACGAACCGGTAGACGCTCAGTTAGGCGAAGCGTCGCGAACGGAAGCTCGGCGAGGAGAAGAGTCATTTCGCCGAGGAACGCGCATTGGGACGAAGCGTCAGGTCGAGTATCGGAAGGAATTGAGAGTCCCTTGAATCTTTTCAGTATCATTTGAATATTTCATATCGTGCGGTCTTGATGAGCAGCTCTTCCTCTGAAGACGATCTGTTTAATTGTTTTGGGTTTAATTGCCAGTATGGAACAAGAAGATGCCAATAAAAAATGCTGGGTCGGAAATATAAATCAAAGGAGGAAAACGTAAGGTGAATTCCATCACTTGTTTTCCGACTACAGCAAAAAACTAGTTCAAACAGACAAATTATATCTCCGAAAGTATTGATTTCTCAGAGTTGGGAATTATATCAATGTATTCTTAGGATAGAACTGCATCATAAAGGAAATTCAATTCAAATAATAGTTTATTTATCAAGATTAAATGAGCAATCTGAGAAAGAGAACTGCACCATGGAAGAAATCAAATTAAAATAGCTGAAATGAATTTGATTCTCTCTTATAGAACAGGATAACATGTACGAGTATGAACATAGATCATATAATAAAGCTTAGATAGAATAATTATAACATTCTGTGAAAACATAGAAGTACGATTCATTATTAAAATTTCGAAAAATCATATCTCCGAAAGTAGTAGCTTGTTGGAGTTGAAAATGATATCAATGGATTTCTATGGTGAAACTGCATCTTGAATGAAAATTGGATTTGAAATTTGTTACTTAACAAAAAATTTTTTTTTCGTTACTCCAAAACAATTTGTCCTATTTTGCGCAATAATGAACTCAACTGAGATATTCATCTCCCTAACCTACTCTGAAAATTTCAACTGTCTAGCTCATTGCGTGCGAGAGTTCTTGTAGATAATTTTTGTTGAAATTTTCAAAATTTTTTTATGACACTTTGCGGTAACCTGGTCAATACAAAAGTTCACATGCGTATAAGGGTCATGATTCTACAATTTGATGCTAAATTTCAGATAGATCGAGTGATCGGTTTCGGAAATATTCATAAAAAATATTTTTACTAAAATCAACCATAACTCCGAAACCGCTGTATGGATTTCGCCCATTAACGAACTTGTCCGAGATATTTACGCTCCAAACCCACCTTGCAAGTTTCAATCCTCTAACTCTTTTCGTTCGAGAGTTATCGTGCCTACGCCGGCCGGCCGGCCGGACCGGCCCGACAGAATTGATTTCGACCTCGGATTCTTGATCAGTGAGTCGAATCAAATCGTTTGAGACCATTTTCAGCCGAAAATTCGAAAATTACAGACATTTGGGCAAATTGATAAGCACTCTGTTCCGAGGAACTAGAGTACCAAAAAGGAATATTTTAAACACCACAGCACGCATTTCCTTCTGAATACTACCACTGACTTTCTATAGAACACGGATCAATCATGCAATTTTGACTCTTGTCTTCGCCTGAGACCGCGCACTTGAGCGAGGCCTCAGGAGAAGCGACCCCTAGCTGCCTCGAAGATCATTCGCGCGTGAACCGACTCGCCTCTTCTCTTCGCTTCGCCAAAGTGAGCGGGTCTCCATTTAAGTCAATGTAAACTTCTTGGGCGAAAAATGACGCGCCTCTTCCGTTTGCGACGCTTCGCCTAAGTGAGCGTCTACCTTTAACGTCAACGTCTATTGCCTTTGGACCAGAAAATATTATCTATTAACTGTTTTTGCGTTACTAACCGGACAAAATTCAGAAAGCATACAAAGGGTTTTCCAATAAGAGGTGTTATTTTGAATAGTCCGCTATTTCAGTAGATGTCACTTTTGAGGCTGTCATTTTTTGACATTTGACAAGTAGAAACTACGCCACTAATAAAAATGGAACGATACACGCTTCAAGAACCCATTGAAATTATTAAAATTCACTATAAAAATAGTGCAAATTTGGCAGAGACGGTTCGTAAAACTCGAACATTTTTGGGTCGTCGTGAAGCACCTTGTCGGACCGCAATAAACAAATTGGTGGAAAAATTTGAGCTGTTGGGACAAGTTAGTTATGTGAAGAATAAAACCCGTGCACGTCACTCAAGAACAGCCGAGAATATTGCTGCTGTAACCGAAAGTGTAGAAGAAAACCCAGGTTTGTCCATTCCTCGTCGTTCTTTGGAATTAGGCATTCCACAAACGTCATTACACCGTGTTTTGCATAAAGATTTAGGTCTTAAGGCTTATAAAGTTCAGTTAACACAAGAACTCAAGCCGACCGATCATCAACAACGTCGTGTCTTTGCTGATTGGGTCGTTGAAATGCATGAAAATGATCCGGAATTCCATCGAAAAATCATCTAGAGTGATGAGGCCTATTTCCACCTCGGTGGCTTCGTCAACAAGCAAAATTGTCGCATCTGGGGCTTAGAAAACCCAAGAGTTATTGTTGAAAAGCCTCTCTATCCCCAAAGTGTGACTGTTTGGTGCGGTTTATGGTCCGGCGGAGTCATTGGACCTTACTTTTTCGAAAATGAGGCTGGAGCAACAGTTACGGTGAATCGATTGCGCTATAGAGAGATGTTTAATGATTTTTTATGGCCGGAATTGGATAGTATTGATCTGGACAACGTTTACTTTCAACAAGACGGCGCTACGTGCCACACAAGCACCGAAACCATTGATCCTTTGTGGGAAAAGTTTCCGGACCGTGTTATCCATCGAAGAGGTGATCACAATTGGCCACCGAGATCTTGTGATTCCTTGCGACTTCTTCCTTTGGGGCCACGTGATAGAGAAGGTCTACACCAATAGCCCAGCGTCGATTCAAGACCTCAAAGATGGAATGCATGAGGCTATCAAGGACATAGGGCAGCCACTTTGCGATTTGGTTATGGAAAATTTCATTAAAAGGATATGGTCCTGTAAGCGTGGTCGTGGTGTCATTTGCCTGATGTTATTTTCCACTATTAACGGCATAGCTTCTTCTTTAAAATGAAATAAACATTCGATCATTTATATTGAAAAATGGCATTCTTCTTTGAATATCAATATAACACCTCTTATTGGAAAACCCCTTATTTCGCCAATGCCAACCTAAATTGCAAAAAATAATTTATATTTAGTGATAAATAAACAAGCTCCCGAAAACTTATGATTGTTATTGATAGCTTTTTTGGGTTAATAATATTCAATGTTTTAATTCACCCCCTTCGTTGTATTTAATTCGTTGAAAATTGTTCCACTCATAGAAAAAATAATTAAATTACGTCAAAGAGTTATGCGCGATAAATATGCATTTATGCGTCCATTTCTGAGCGAAAAACACTTCTTCATATAATTGATGGTACGAGTTATATGATACAAACGAAAGCCGATTTTCCCTAATTTAATTTTCTCTTTTTCTAGATTAACAGAACAGACGCAGAAGGGACCCTGTTTATTTATACAGGAAGATTTATGTATTCTATTTTAACTTCGTTCTCTGCTCCTCGCCAACATGCGGCATTTACGCAATTTCACTGATAAGCCCGTAATATTACATGAAGGGTTTTGTTCACTTCCTTTGCATAATTGATTATTGTTTTTCAGGGGATTATTCTTGTGAGGGTAGAAGTAATGATTTTCAAACGAAAAAATCAATTCAAGTTTATATGCCTAAAGAAATAGATCATAATATGATGATTAATACTGACTCAACACTATGATTTATTTCATTTCCTCTAACATTGAGGAAGTATTTGTATGAATTCACCTTCCTGTTCTAAAAAAAACTCGGAAAGAATTTCAGGAAATCATATGTGGATGCCACTGTGATGAAAGATAATCACAATAAGGGCCTTATAAAGTAGCAGTGAAGACTTCACTTGAAGGCTATATTCATAGAAACGATTCAATGGGTAGATATAATCGGTCCAACGGTTTCCGAGAACAAATTTTGTTATCAACCAATACAAACCCCATCAAATTGAAACTTGGTAAGAAGTTGTAGAATACCGACGTAAAGACGCATGAACAATTTTGAGAGGATCGATCTCCAGAAAATTGAAAAAAAAATAAAAAAAAAATATTATTTATCTCACGATAACTTGAGAACGGAAAGAGATAGTGACTTGTAATTATAAGAGTAGTTTGCGCATCCAAATGGGACATTCAAGTTTTCTTTTAGGCAAAATCGGCCGGACCGTTTTGGAGTTATACCTATCTGAAATTTTGTTCTTATTTCCTCAATATCTCGAAAATACGGAACCGATCCAATTCGAACATGGTAATTAGTTGTAAAATGCCAAAGCGCAATTTTTTGCGAAATTCCGCTAGGATCACATCCCTATAAAATTTAAAAAAAATCATTGAAAAAAATTCTATATATCAGAAACTGTTTGCCCGACATCGCTTAAATTTTGTGAGAGCCTTCAAAACCTAAGTTTACAGGCAATATCGGATCTATATTGTTCGAGATCCGAGCAGCCCTGTCTGAGTTCAGTACCTCGATGGATGTTCGTTGCGCATCCGAATAGGACAGTTAAGTTCGTTGTTGGGCAAATTTGGCTCAATGATTTCGGAGTTATACCCCTCCGGAATAATATCTTCTCGATAACTCAAAAATACAGATCCGATCGAATTGAACTAGTGGAGTTTTGTGAGGATCACTAGAAAATTTAAAAAAAAATTATGAAAAAGTATTGTGTATTTCACCATAACTAGAAAACGGAAAGAGACTTGTAATTTTCCGAGTTGCGCATCTGAATCTGATATTTGTGTAATAGAAATGATCGGCCGAATGGTTTTGGAGTTATACACATCTGAAATATTGTTGTTGTTTCCTCTATAACTCAAAATATACAAATCCGATCCCATTAAAACTAGGTAATAAGTTAGAATGCCGATGTGCTAATATTCGCGGAATGTTGTGAATATCGTATCCTAAAATTACTTGAGAGTAAGTTTTTTCGTAGGTGTGTTATTGCATATTTAATGAATTTCAATTCCGATAGGATAAATATGCCAGAATTAAAAATTCTGTGATCTTAGACAGTTTTCCCATTACTCAAGTCCAGGGGCGGCTAGTGAGGGAGTGCTGCACCACCCTCCCTATAAAAATGACGAAAACTCATAAAAAATTAATTTGTGTATTTCATATTTATACTTTCTTCTTCCTCTTCAAACTGGATACAATTAAAATTAAAACATTTTTACCTAACGACCATCAATATTTCACAATAATTACATTTGCGTTAGCGTTCGCATAGACAAGGTATAATAATTATTTTTTTCTACAATTGTCAAAAAATGACAAGGTTCGCGCATTGAAAACAATATGCGAAGTGACCCTTTTTTTCATTTACCTTCGTTACCATGACACCGTGCGCGAAGTAGTGTGCGAAGTACTTACTTCGCACACTGCATGTAAACTATATGGAGTTTTTATATTTTAACCTTTATGTTCCTCAATCAAACAAACAAATGCCATTTTATTTTCATAGTTACAGTATTTACTTGATTTGGAAAAACATTTTAAGCCAGTTCAATACTATTTTTCATATTAAGCTATGCATGTTACTTATTTTAGAACAATATTTTTGGCGTTTGTAGAAAAAATTTTGTTTGCATCTCATGCGCGAAATACTTTGGTGATCTCGACTATTTTTTTAACTCGGCTGCGCCTCGTTAAAAAAATCAGTTCTCGATCACCAAAGTAGCATTTCGCGCACTAGATACAAAAATAACTATTTTTTATTTATTCATTCAATGCAAATTTACAATCTACTCAATAAGTAATAAGTAAATTTAATGTAAGTAAAAGACTTGCGACAGGTACCGTCCAGCGACGGATTACTGCGTTTCATCTACTCAGATCTTCTGGCCAGGTTCTCTTGAGTCGTCTTGGATAGTTGGTGTGCAATAATTCATTGATGAGAGGGTTTTCGTGATCCTTAGTGCGTGTCTCGTATTTTGTAGAGAAATGTTTTATTACCTCTGTTACGTAGGGTACGTTTAGATCATTGTACAGAGTTTTGTCTGACACATACCATGGGGTATCAGACATCATTCTCAGGGTCTTGGATTGAAATGTTTGGAGGATTTTTGTATTTGTTGGCTTACTGCATCCCCAGAGCTCTATCCCATATGTCCATATTGGTCTCAATATATTTTGTTTTCCAAGGATAGTTGAGATTTTCTCTTCAGAAGCCAATACATTTTTTTAACTTTGAGGTCTAGCAGTCTTCTTTTGGCCTTACTATGTCTTTTCCATGTTAATTTATCATCCAGGTGGAGTCCAAGGTACTTGACTTCAGTTTTCACAGGAATTGGGGCTTGGTTGAAACAGACTCGGGGGCAAGTGCTCTTTTTCAGAGTGAAGGTGATGTGTGCGGATTTGCTATTGTTGACCTTAATCTTCCACTTCACAAACCACTTTTGTAGCAAGTCCAGGTGTAATTGGAGCTTGTGCGATACTTCTGTTGGATCAGCGTTTGTTGACATTATAGCTGTATCATCTGCAAGTGTAGCAAGCAAGGTGTCGTTGGTTTGTGGGATGTCTGCAGTAAAAATGAGGTACAAAATGGGACCTAGTACTCTACCTTGTGGGACTCCAGCTTGTATGGGATGAAAATCTGAGAGTGCCTCATCCACTTTCACCTGGAAATACCTATCGGTCAGGTACGACTCAAGGAGCAGGAAAAGCTGGTCTGACATGTGTTTTTTAATTTTATATAAGAGACCAGTATGCCATACTCTATCAAATGCTTGTTCAATGTCAAGGAAGACTGAAGAGCACATTTTTTTGTTTTCTAGAGTTTCTCTTATTTTGTTAACAACCCGATGACACTGCTGGATCGTGGAGTGTCTCTGCCTAAATCCAAACTGATGATCAGGGATCAGGTTTCGTAGAATGTCTGCGGATACAATTCTGTTTAGGAGTAGTCTCTCAAATAATTTTGATAAGGTTGGTAAGAGGCTTATTGGTCTATAAGATGTTACTTCTGAAGGGTCTTTTCCAGGTTTCTCGGTCATGATTAAGTGAGCATGTTTCCATTGAATGGGGAAGTAGCACAGCCGCAACATGCCATCAAATATTTTTCTTATTAACTCCACAGCTTTTTTTGGTAGGTGTTTAATTATTTCAGCTGTTATTAAATCATATCCGGGTGCTTTGTGGGTGTTCAAAAGCTCAATCTCTTTGCGAATTTCTGAGGTAGTAAATCTTTCCAGTGGTGTTGAAAGTTGGCATGGAGCATTCAGGTAATCAAGGATTTCTTCATCATTGCTATTTATTTCGGGTGCAGTGAACACATTCGCTAGTTGCATCGCGAATACCTCTGATTTTTCTTTATTTGATCTTGCCCAGGTTCTGTCCGTTTTTCTTACTGGTAGAATTGCAGTTAACGGTCGCTTGAACTTTTTCGTAGCCTTCCATATTGAATGGTCCTCAGCGCTTAGATTACTAATGTAGTGACTAAATTCTTCATTTCTTGCTTGCCTCAGTGCATTATGGAGTTGACGATTGAGCCTATTTAGTTCGGATTTATTTGCAGGATTCCTGGAGTTTTGCCATCTTCGGCGGGCTTTTCGTTTTTCGCTCACAAGATTTTTTATGTATAGGGGGATGTTGTAGTTGTCAGGGGTTACTCTACTGATGTCAGGTGTTGCCTCCCAGACAGGTATAATATGAGCGTCCGAACTATGCCGGGCTAAATTTCGAACGCCCAAGCAAAATCGCTAGTAACATGGAAATGGCAAACATCCTCACTCAAAGATCAGCTAGTTCAACGCAATTCTCAGTGATGATTCGGGCGCCCATAGTAGCAGCACAGAGAGGAATAAAAGTTACGTTCAGTAGTAGTATACCTTGTTTATAGTTATGTTGAATGGATAGATTTTGTAGGCCAATTGTTTCGTGTTATAAAGTTGCGTTGAGGATTTAAGGACTGACACTGAGGGTGTGAGATCTGGCAAAAAAAATTTTAGTTCTTTGAGTTTGGCGGACGTGGTTAATATTAAATAATAGTTTAAAAAAACTAAAAAAACACGCTTTTATAGCTAACCGAACTAAAAATTAGAAAATAATTTTTAATTTCAGAGAGTTTATAATACAGTAGTAGAAGATCGAACAATCAATCAGAATTTATCACCTCAAAATAAAATTATAATAAAGTTTAAGTTATTAACAAAAGAATTTAATTCAGAGTAAACAGCGTGGGGTGCTTGATAAAGTAAATGTAGCAAACATTCTATTGGCAACTATCTATGAGAAGAGAGTTATGAAAAGTAGTAAAATGCACCCCACGCTTTTTACTCTGAATTGAATTCTTTTGTTAATAACTTAAACTTTATTATAATTTTATTTTGAGGTGATAAATTCTGATTGATTGTTCGATCTTCTACTACTGTATTATAAACTCTCTGAAATTAAAAATTATTTTCTAATTTTTAGTTCGGTTAGCTATAAAAGCGTGTTTTTTTAGTTTTTTTAAACTATTATTTATTTTTCATTTTTTAGTTCGATTTATCAATTAGTTATTTGTTGACATGTGGTATTGAAATGTCTCACAAATTATTTCGCAATCCCATCATTTCATTCAAAATTTTATTAATCCTGGCGGTCCCAATAAGGATAATGGGAAACTGTTAGAACATGTTAGAACTGTTAGAATATGAGCCCAAAATGATATATCGCATGCGACAAATCGCCTTGCGATAGACAGGCTCCACTCTGTGAGATTTTGTACATGAGATACAGATAGTCTGCCGTATTCACAAATCATTCAATCTCCGTTAAGTCCTAACTGAGGTACTCAGTTAAGGATAAATTTGAATCGGAACCTCAGTTAGCTAAAGTGAAAATCAACGTGAAACAGGCCAGTTTCACCACCGTTAAATACTTTAACTGAGTTTGCGATTCAAATTTATTCTTAACTGAGGACCTCAGTTAGGACTTAACGGAGATTGAATGCTTTGTGAATACGGCGGAGTATCTGTCTGCGCTTGTCGCTCATGCGATATCGCATCAATATGAACTGGACCTGAAACATCACGTTGCAAATTGGCGGAGGTGCCCGGTATGAGATAATATGCTATAAATAATAATCAATTTTTGTGGATAATAAGGATAATGGGAAACTGTTATCAAATTATTGCATTGTCATCGGTTCTTGATACGTATGCAAAGTTTCAAATTAATCAGACTTCTGGATACTGGTGAAAATTAAGTTCAAAGATTCCGTTACATACATAGTCAGATACAACCCAAGCTAATAAAAGCGTGTTAAAAACAATGATCGACCTGTGCCCGTATTGAATGTAAGTCAAGTGCAACTTGGATATAAGAATCGGAAGGGGTTTACGCGAAAGTTTGACGTAAATGTTTACGAACAGACTTTATGGATGTGTGGTTTGGTGGAAACGATAACTGGACAAAAGAAGGTGTAAGTGATGTGGGTGAAAAGATAAAAAAATACGAAAAATCGACCAAACATATGAACAAGATTGTCCCCTCAATAATTATCGATAGTGTGAAATTGTGTGGCAAATGCAATCTTGCACTGCGTGGTCATAATGAGTCGGAATAATCAATTAAGAACGCAAGAAAACGAGAACGTGACCGGTTGCGTACGTACTTCAAAGTTAATATAGTGTCGTATGGTTTGGATTCAACGTTTTGTGAAATATGTAAAGTTTTGATTATTTAAATATTGATTCCAATGACAACCACAGAAAGTGAAAGATGTCTCTCTACTTCTAAGGAATACAATGTCTGAAGAAAGACTGACCGCGCTCGCAATGTTGTCCATGGAAAACAATTTAGTTAAAGACAATCCTGACTTCAATGAAAAGGTGATTAAGTTCATCTGTGACAAAAACATAAGGATTGAGTTTAATTATAAGAAGTAGGCATTGGGAAATTACCTTTTAAAATATATATACTTTTTATGTATTCTTGAATCAGCTTCCCCCTGAACAAAATTATCACCAGCTGCCACTGCTCAAGTCTGTCATTAAAATGGTACGAAATGTATTCATAACTTATAAATGCCAGCCCAGGTGGTCTAGCGGTTGAAGAACTAGCTAGGGTGCTGGAGGTCGCGGGTTCGAATCCCGCTCAGGGCATGGATGTGGTGTTGGGTGTGATTGTCCGGTAGGAATGAAAAATAATTTATTAATATAACTACGTTGATCTGGGTACATGGCAAGCGCCAAGCCCATTAAAGAGAATAAAATAAAATAACTTATAAAAGCTGAGTAACGGTCTATATCGATGGTAAATTCGATTAAGAGTGTCCAATAGAGGTGAATAGATAATAGAACATGCAAGCAAAAGCTCCTGATTTCACTTCAATGCTGGAAGTAATTTTTCTGCATTCTCATCCGTATATACATAATGAACCATTTTTTGGGTGTGAATCAACTATATGTCAGATAATTTTAGGTGTTGTCGGTGGTATTATGTTAGTACATTTAAATTGGTTTCACTAATATCCATATGCAGAAATTAAAATTCATCAACTGAGTAGTTCAAAAGTTAACGCGGAGCAGTGACACTGTATAATGGAGTGTCCATTTACTTAGCCCCATATATCGTGAAACGTAATGGAACAGGGAAGACATCCATAAACAATGGAAGGCCCAAGTGTCTCGGATCCGCCCCAATTTGATTGTGTGAAATCATTCGGGACGCCGAAAATTCTTCATTCTACGAATTCCAGTTACAATAAATTCCTCCGAGCAAGTTGAAATAACTGATGCGGAAAATCAGAGAAAAATAAATTTCTCATTGAATGGAAACTACCCGATCAATATCCAGAATTACACTTGGAGATACCTACATTCAATTTCCCGGTTGGAAAATAATCACGCTCTGTGTCCAAGTTCTAGGATTCGAATTCAGAATCGTTTTAATTCATCGCGGAATATTAATGACCACTCCGAAAAGGACACCATTAATTTCAGGTATTAACCCTTAGGAGAACGAAAGAATAAATTTAAGGGATCAGATGTGCACTTAAGCAACCCGTTTGAACTAAAAGCTGCTTCCTACATTATCACGTCTAAGAGGAAATATAAGAGGGCACTCGGGTAGACTCAAGTTCTACATGCTTCAAAAAACTTCCCATATTGTATAAATTTCAGGATTTAATTCTTCGAAATATCGACTAAACGACAATATAGATAATAGAAACTCATAATATTTGAAACAAGGGCGTAGCCAGGAATTAATTTCGGGGGGGGTTTTGGGGGTGTAAGGGTCACTTTCTGCAGCAAAATTTTTTTTTTTAAGAGAAAAATAACATTTCGGGGGGGGGGGGGGGGTTTGAACCCCCAAAACCCCCCCCCTGGCTACGCCCTTGGGCCCTTGATTTGAAACACATTTTCGATGTTGTAGCTAGCGATGTTTGACTAGTTGACATTTGCAACACTAAATTCATCGCAACACGTGGTATCCAATGTGCACTATAAATTTACAGGGTGTTTTTGGAGGAGAAACTTTCCTTCAAGGCAGGTGAATTTTATCCCAAAAAACTATTGAACAAAAAATCGAAAAATTTGGAAGTTCAGAAACGTTTTGATAGAGTAATCCTAGTTCCTAGTACAATAAAATATATTATCATGAGCGTTTTCTCATTTGCCAGGTATCGAAAATAGTTTGAGATAATCAAAAACAAATTTGGCGAGAGTGTACTCTTATAAAATAGAGAATACCGTAAACATAATAAATGTTATAATATTAATGATGTTTTGGCAACGTATGAAGAGCAGGTTGATATAAAACCCTAACTTCAAGCATAAAATTCCTTGGTATATATTCTTTTGAACTTGAGCATTACAATTTGTTTTTTATCTAATAATAAAGCATGTGTATGAAAAAAGTGTTAGCAGAGGTTAGTGTAACGGGGTACCATATAATTTGATATATGATACAAGAGCTTAGGGAAAAAACCTCAGCAAAAAAAATAGTGTTGTGATTTATGAAAATTGAAATTGTTAACAAAATATGCTGAAATATTAAATATTGAAGGGCATCTTTTTCTTCAATATCGCTTCTTCCTTCAACAAGCATAGAAGTTTCTCCAAGGTACCCGAAACCCAATCTGGAAAAGGAAAAGACAAAGGGAGAAAACGAACAAATTAAAAATGGAATATTCTATATTTTATTAAATAGATTTGAAACTCGCTACCCATTCTAAAAAAGATTCAGAAACATTATGAATAGGCCTAAAACTATCTTTGAATCTATATACGCGACAATTATTAACTAAATGATCTATGGTTTCCTCTGCTTCCCCGCATTCACAACTAGGGCTCTCACTGAGTTCCACCTGAAAAGCATGCTGTTGCAACGACCATGACTGGTTCTAAGACGATTCAGATTAGACCATATTCTCCTTGGAAGATCAAACCCCGGAACTCTATTTGAAGGATCAGAAATTAAATCTTTGTTGAATAAATTGCAAGAAATCCATTCAGACCGCCAAACTTCCTTGTCACTTTTATTCGAATTAAGAAAACAGTTGGACCATAAAGGGTTTCGTGACTTCAATCTGGAAATCTTATTGTCTGGAATGTAGGAGATAATCGGAAATGAATTCGGAAAAGAAACAGCAGTCTGCCTGCGAATGTGGGGCGGGACATTGTTTGAAAGAACTGGCAACCAATGAATAGGTGTAGATCTAATAGTCTCAGTGATGATTCGCATAGATGAATTCAACTGTGCATCAATTTTTTGAGTACGAGCACTATTAAACCAGACGGGGCAACAATATTCAGCGGCAGAAAAAACCAAGGCTAAGGCAGCCGTTCGAAGAGTAGCTGCATCAGCACCCCATGAAGTACCAGCTAATTTCTGCAGAATATTATTTCTCGTTTTCACTTCAGACGCAAATCATCCAAATGAGCTTTGAAATTCAAAGATGAATCTAGTTTCACTCCTAGATATTTAGGATAAAAATTATGTCTCAAAAAAGAATCACCGAAAGTTACACTCAATGTTCTATATTTTTGGTGATTGTTCAAATGAAAGCAAGAAACCTCAGTTTTATTCGGATTCGGACACAAACGCCATGAGATAGGTACTTTTTCAGAATATCTAAACCTGTAGATAGATTATTTTTTATACTTGGAAATCAGAATGACGAAATGCAAGGGCAATGTCATCAGCGTATATGAATTCCTCAGACGAAGTAGTAGGAATATCACACAGATATGAATTGAAAAGAAGAGGTGCTAAAACTGAACCTTGTGGGGACTATTATTCAAATTCTCGAATTTACTACTATTATTTTATCAATAAAAACACGAAACCTTCTATCCGAGAGCATATTTTCGAGTAAACGAACCATTTTTCCACACTTTAAATGAGTATAAAGTTTGAAAATCAAACCATGTTTCCATACCGTGTCATATGCTGCCGACAAATCCACAAATGCTGTTCCTGTTTTCATTTTACTATTGAAACCTGTTTCGATATAAGTAGTTAGACTAAGAACCTGATCACAACAATTTCTATTTTTCCTGAAGCCCCCCTGGCAATTCTGTAGAACGTCTTCTACAGACGATTCAATCCTAAAAAGAATCAATCTTTCTAAAATTTTAAAAGGAACACTCAACAGACTAATGGGTCGATAACTGCTAGGATCAGAAGAATCCTTTCCACGTTTTAAAATTCCTATGACTTTCGCTTTGCGGAATTCTTTTGGAATATTTCCAGTATTCAGAATAGTATTATAGAATGGTAATAACCAGGACAAGGCTTTTTTGCCCAAGTGTTTGATGAATTCAGGATAAATTCCGTCAAATCCTGCTGCTTTTCGAGATTTAGTGCATTTAAGTGCTGCTTTTAATTCATCCGAGTTGAATATATTCGAGATACTGTCTACAGATGAAGATGATGTCCTAAATTTGTGCAAATTATACTTCATATTTGAAATTTCAACCGAATTGGAAACATCAACTAGTCGACGAGCAATCAACTCAGGGTCAATTTTGGAAGATGACAATGTTAGAGGAGTAGCTTCCCCTAATTTTCACAAAACATCCCATGTACTCCTACTCGAATGTGTGAAATTCATATCGGAAACTACACTATTCCAGTTTTCCTTACGACTTGCATTTATCGAATTTATTAGCTTCTCGCATTTTTCAGTAGTTGGCGAATTTTGATAATCCTTATATAAATTTTCTGCTTCAACTGACCAACCAGGAATATACTCTTGACGGAAACCCCTCGGAATGAATTTCTTAGCTGAAGCTTTTACTACACCAACAAATCTATAGTAATTGTCATAAGTTGGTCGAATCCATCTTAAGTCACTATCAACTATCAACGGGGATTATTCAAACAGGGAGCAAAATGAACCACATTTCCTATAGTTAATAATATGGGCTTATGCTGGCTACGTGGAAGAACACCTAAAATTTTACGTTTTACTGAAATAGGTTTAGAAGAAGTATCACAGGAAACCATGCATAGGTCAGGTTTATAGCCTCTATTCCACCTTGAAGAATGAAAAGAAGGTGTATCTTTTGCATCGAAAATCAAAAAATAATCATTGTCTTCCATCCAATCGGACAAAGCTATACCATTTCTATTATTAACATCATAACCCCATGTAACATGATGCGAATTGAAATGTCCGCATTGAATTGATGGATGATTAACATTTATATTGAAATTTCTTGGCCAAAAACTATTTCGAGGTTTATAAATGTTGATGACAGAAATGTCACAAAATTTGAAGGAAATGAAGAAAACTCCTTCAATCTCACCTTTCCTAATTAACTCAACATTTTGAACAGAGGGATTCTTGACATATCAAGCTAGACCGTAAATTCGACTTAGAAGAAAATCAACTAATACATAACCATTCAAAAGTCCCCTCTCTCGATGATTTTCCTCTGTTGCTGTATGGGTCTCGTGGAGAAGAATCACCTCTGCACCTTGCTGGTTCAAGTACTGTCGTGAAGTCTTAATCGAATTTACCTTGGTAAATTGGATTAAGAGTGTCCAATACAGGAGAACGGACAATATAATTCAACATGGTAAATTCGATTAAGAGTGTCCAATACAGGAGAATGGACAATAGAACATACGCGCAAAAGCTCATGACTCCACGTCAGTGCTTGCACCAATTTTTTTTCTTAATATTGACAAATTTTCTAAGGGTACGGTTCTCACAAAATTTTACAAACTCCTTTATGTCGATATTCTACAACTAATTACCAAGCTTCAATTCGATCAAGTCTATATTTTTTGAATTATCGAGGAAATAATATTCCAGGTGGGTATAACTCCGAAACCGATGGACCGCTTATGCCCAAAAACGAACTTATCTCTCCCATTGGGATGTGCAACCTACCCTGAAAATTGAAGGTCCCTATCTCCTTTCGTTCGAAAGTTATCAAGCCAACGGTCACCCATCCAGGTACTGAACTCACACAAGGCTGCTCGAAACTCCAACAATATGGATCCGATCGTGTTCAAACTTGGAACTTGGCAGTAGAGTTAGGTTTTGAAGGCTCTCGCAAAATTTCCGCGATGTCGGAGGAATAGTTTCTGATATATAGAATTTTTTTCAATGATTTTCAATGATTTTTGAAAAAATTTGGAGTTATACCATTCTCATGAAATTTTGCAGGAACTTTTGTGGTGGCATTCTACAACTGACAACCATGTTTGAATTGGACCGATTTTATATTTTTCGAGTTATTGAGGAAATAACAACCAAATTTCAGATGGCTATAACTCCAACACCAATTGGCCGATTATACCTATAAACAAACTCAAATATCCCATTCAGATGCACAACCTTATCTTAAAATTTCGAGTCGCAGAAAGTGGCTGCACCGTCTTTCGAATAGACTGCTACTTCGGAACTACGAAGATGTGGTTTCGCTTCTGCGTCCGACGTAACAGCACTGCAACAGCCAAACGGCTGACTGCTTGGGGTACCAGTCTGTGCGACGTCGCTGCAGCGAAACAAGAGAAAATGAGTGTCGATAAATTCAAAAGGGACGAAGAGATTAATCTCATTGAGTTAGTTTCGCAAAATAGATGCATATATGATGCATCTCATGATAATTGTAATAGTAATAATGTTAAAGATCTTCTTTTTTTAGTGCCATGCAGATTCCTGCGTAGGCGTTCATCCTCATCTATTCCCATCATATTATGTTTCTATTGAATGCAGCATTCTGCAATGTTTGGAAGTCCTTTATCCCCGTCCATTGACGGATATTTCTAAGCCATGATAACTTTCTTCTGCCCATTCCTCTTCTTCCTCCCTCAATTTTACCCTGGAGGATGAGGCTTTGAAAGTGGTAGCGTTCTCCACGCAGTATGTGTCCACGGTAACCGAGGTATGTTGAAGATAACATATGGAAAATGATCGCGACAGAAATTGAGAGAAAACAGGTGAAATGAAGTTATATTTTTAAAAAATTTTATTTCCTATGCTAACAATGAACAGTTTTGTACAATTTTATATTCATAATTTCAAGCTCTACGTTCTTGTTGGAATTTTTCTTCATTATCTAGATGATGTCTCGTTATGAGGTTGTTGAAGATACCTTCCTCATCCCTGTTTTTATACATTAAATGCACAGGTCACCATTTTTAATTTTTTTGCTTCAGATATTTCAAAATCAATTCATCCTCTGCTCTTCTTCCAAAATATGAAGCTCAAGTACATAGTCCATTGCTAACCAATGTTCACTGACGACTCACAGAACACAAATAATAATGCCTGCTGCAGTAGTTTCGCTGCACCTAATGAAACCACTCCGACGACGCAGCGGACGCAAGCATTCGCTGCACGCAGTCACTGCATGAATCCGACGCACTAGCGAAACCAGACCTTTAGGTTATGGTGACATAAATAATATTTTGGTAATTTTTTTAAAATTTTCTAGTGATCCGATTCACACAAAATTTCACGAGCGTGCTTAGTTTCACATTTTAAAACTACTCACAAAGTTTCAATTCGATCGAACTTCTATTGGTTGAAAACAAAATTATTACTCGGAAACCGTTGGGCGGATTATGCCTATCAACGAACTTGTCCGTCGTATTGGGATGCACCACCTACCCTGAAAATTTCAAGTCGCTATCTCTTTCCGTTCTAGAATTATCGTGGCAACGGACGGCCGGCCGGCCGGACAGAATTAAATTTGACCTCGAATTCTTGATCAGGGAGTCGACCAATCGTTTGAGACCATTGTCGCCGTAAAAATCGAAAATTACAGACATTTGGGCAAACTGATAGCACGATGTTCCCCAGAACATACGCGCAAAAAGGGTATCAATATAAGAGAGAGGAGGGGTGTTATCATTGATCATGGAGTCCCATGTGAAAATAATGAGTATCAGAACGATAAAGTCAAGAGATGGAAGACCAGCATATGAGCAAGAATGTACCGACAAATGTTAGACTTCAAGAATTATATGAGGAGCAGAAAATGTGGGAGTCTTGTGAACAGGAGCTTTGGCGATCTTGTTCAAACGTTGACAAAGCATATCTCCGAAAGTATTGGTTTCTCAGAGTTCGGAATGATATAAATGGATTCTTATGACAGAACTGCATCATAGATATAATTGTAGAGTTAGAGGAGGTAATATTGTTTGTGGTCATACCATACTGAATATGCTAGATACCGTCCGGAAACTGCAGCCAACCAAAGTCAGGTGCGGTAAGTAGTTAGGTCGATGACCGCTCGGGAACACCGCGTGCTGTAATATTTTTTAAATTTGGCTTCTGTGCGTCAATTTTCAAGAATTTTCTTAATTAAATTCAAAACCATAGGCCTATGACTCACCTCATGATGGATTTAAATACATCAGCAAATTATAATTTGAGTATTCTATGAAATCATAAGGATAATTATATAAATTTTGAAAAAATCATATCTTCGAAAGTATTAGTTTGATAAAGTTGAGAATGATATCAATGGATTCTAATGTGAAACTGCATCTTAAAAAAAAATTCAATTTAAAATTTGTAATGTAAAAGAAAAAAATTTTTTCGGTACTCCCAAACGCCCAAAGACGAACTTTACCGAGATATTCATCTCTCAAACCTATTCTGAAAATTTCAACTATGTAGCTCATTCCATTCGAGAGTTATCGTGCGTTATCGGCCGGACAGAATCGATTTTGACGGATTCTTGATCAGTTAGTAGAACCAAATCGTTTAAGACCATTTTCAGCCAAAAATTCGAAAATTACAGTCATTTGGGCAAATTGATAAGCACTCTGTTCCGAGGAACAAGAGCGCCAAAAATTCAGTTTCAATTTGAAGAACAGATTAACAAGCAAGTGTACTGTATTTGATTTGGACAACATGATTTTCGTGAATCATGATGAAACAAGGTTAATGCTCGACTGTTCATGCAAATATATATATAAATCAAAAAGGCTACGCATTTCTCTGGATGAACAATAAAAATATCCCCCTTAGGAAGAATGAGAATGAAAGGATTCTACTAGTAGAGAGTAATAATCTATAATATAAATGGGTTCAAGCCCTGTGGACAGGAGCTTTCTGGCGCTTTAGTTCAAACAGACAAATTATATCTCCAAAAGTATTGGTTTCTCAGAGTTGAGAATTATATCAATGTATTCTTATGATAGAACTGCATCATAAAGGAAATTCAATTCAAATAATAGTTTATTTATCAAGATTAAATGAGCAATCTGATAATGAGAACTGCACCATGGAAGAAACCAAATTAAAATAGCTGAAATGAATTTGACTCTCTCTTATAGAACAGGATGAAATGTACGAGTATGAACACAGATCATATAATGAAGCTTAGATAGAATATTTATAGCATTCTGTGAAATCATAGAAGTACGATTCATTATTGAAATTTAGAACTTCATCTTAGCAGAAATTGAATTCAAACATCATAGAAGAATTTAAATTCAACAAGAGTGCCAAAAATTATCAATCCAAAACCAATAGACGAATTCTACCCAACAACGAACTCATCCGAGATATTCATTCCTCAATTCTATGATGAACGATAATATATATTGTTTGGATTTAAATAAAACTCTAAGAACCTGTTTAGGGTGCTGGTTTATTTAATCAACTGAACTCAATACATCTTCTGGATATATCTACATATGTACAATCGGGCACGCGTATTGAGAATAATTCAGTTCTTAAACATCCCAATAATAATGAACTCCTAACATCTCCCTTTTTCTTTTCTTTGATTATAAATCTAATTTATTATTATATATAATTCCAAATTAAAATATTCAATTCTAAGAATATCAAAAAATTATAATTTATCATTTTTCCTATTATCAGTTATATATTTATAACTATATTTGTTATTCCAATCTTATTCCCATTCCATGGTTACATTCAATAATATTTATAATACATAATAATGGTTTATTCATAAGTTTTAGAATTAAAATCTTTAATATTTAAGAAATTTGGATTTTTCACTTTTCTGCCACTAGATCTAGTACCTGCATTGACTTCAATTTGAGGATTAGATGCAATACCATTTCCTTCATTATTTACATTTGTGGAATACTCTACATTATTTTCTCTTTCGATTTTTATCACATTCTGATCAATTCTAATAGGACGTAAGAATTTTCTATTCCGTCTCAATACATTTCCATTTTTTTTAAGCTTCACCAAATATGATCTATCGTTATGCAGATCAACTACAATACCTTCTTCCCAATTGTTATTGAAAATATTTCTTACTAATACTTTTTGATTAATTTCTAATTTAGGTAATGATTTCGCGTTTCTATTATAATATTTTTTCATTGATGCTCGTTTATTGTGAAAAATTTTTATTCTATTTTTGTCATAGACATCAGGAGATAGAGATTTTTCAAGAATAGGAAGAGTACCTCTTAGCCGTCTGCTATTTAGGAGTTGTGATGGACTTCCAACATTATTCGATAATGGAGTATTACGATATTCTAGTAAGGCTAAAAATGGATCATTTCCGCTATGTAAACATTTTTTCAATATATTTTTTATGGTTTGTATTGTTCTTTCAATCATTCCATTAGACTGATGGTGATGAGGACTTGATAAAGTATGTTTATAATTCCAATTATTAGCGAAAGTTTTGAATTCTGACGAAGTGAATTGTGGACCTGAATCTGAACAAACTTCTTTTGGTATACCTTGTCTAGAGAAAATATTTTTCAAATTTGTTATAATATTACTTGTGGTAGTGTTCGAGTACAAATTTGATATTTCTATGAATTTAGAATAGTAATCTACCAATATTAAATAATTTCGATTATTGAAATAAAATAAATCGATGCCAACTTTAATCCATGGTTCACTTGGAATATCATGATTAATTAGGGGTTCTTTTACATTTTGTCTTCTATATAGATTACATGTTTTACAAGAATCACTCATATTATCAATTTGTAAAGATAAACCAGGCCAAAATATTAGTTCCCTAGCTCTGTTTTTCATCTTTTCTTTACCCATATGCCCTATATGTAATTTTTTCAACGTATCATCTCTAAGTTCCTTCGGTATTAAAATTTTGTCACCTTTAAATATTAAACCTTCGATATATGATAATTCATCTCTAAAAGTCCAATAAACTTTCAAATCATTTTCTAGATTATTTTTGTTATTTGGAAATCCGTTTTTAATTAATTTTACTAAATTTTGCAAATGACTATCATTTTTTACTATTTCCTTAATTTTTTCAATTTTCAAATCTGAAACTGGTAAATTTTTTATTATTGAACAAATATGCATATCAATATCTTTTGTAAATTCATATTCTTCATTAATATAGGCTCTGGACAAAGCATCAGCAATTTTCAATTCTTCTCCTGGTTTATACACTAATTTAAATTGGTAAGGTTGAAGTTTTAATAACATTCTTTGCAATCTAGGAGGTGCTTTAATCAAAGGTTTTGAAAAAATTGATATTAATGGTCGATGATCGGTTTCAACAATGATATTTTCATTAGCAAATAAATATTGATGAAATTTTTCACAACTAAAAACTACTGCGAGCATTTCTTTTTCTATTTGGGCATAAGATTTTTGAGATTCTGCTAAAGATCTTGATGCATAAGCAATTATTTTATTTCTCTGTTTGATAAAACTACCTAGACCTTTTGAGGATGCATCACATGATATTATTATATCTTCATTCGGTTGGAAATATCCTAATATGGGTTCCTCGGAAATAATATCCTTCAAAGTTTCGAATGAATTTTGCTGCTCATGATTCCACTGAAATTCAATATTTGATTTTAATAAATTTCTTAATGGTTCAGTTATACTGGATGCATTTGGAATAAATCTCTGTAAATATGTAATCATGCCTAAAAATATTTCTACATCTTTTTTATTTTGAGGAGTTTTATATAATCTAATGGCTTTAATTTTTTCTTCATCAGGTTTCATACCATTTGCAGTTAATATATGGCCCATATATTTAATTTCATTAATGCCAAATTTACATTTATCTTTATTCAATTTAATATTATTTTTTCTACAAATTTCTAAGGCAATTTTCAAAATTTCGTCATGTTCTTCAACGGTTCTTGCGAATATCAAAATATCATCTACATAAATTTTAATTCCCTTAACCGAAGAAAATAAATCACTTATACGTTTGAAAAATATTTCTGATGAATTACGTAAGCCATATGGTAGTCTTTTGAAACAGTATCTACCGAAAGGAGTATTGAATGTAGTGAGTTTCTTACTTTCCTCATCCAATTTAACATGCCAAAATCCATTACTACAATCTAGAGTACTGAAATACTTAGCTCCTGATAATTCATATGTTAATTCCTCTAATGATGGTACATGGAAATGTTCACGTTTTATAGCTTTGTTCAAATCCTTTGGGTCAATGCAGATTCTAATATCATCATTGGGCTTTTGTACGATCACCATTGAGCTGACCCACTCGGTTGGTTCCGATAATTTTTCTATAATATTTTCGTTTTCTAGTTGTTGAAGTTTTTTTTTTAGTTTTTTATGCATATTAAATGGAATTTTTCGTGGTGGTTGAATTATTGGAGTTACAGTTGGGTCAACTTCTATGTGATGTTCATCTTTCAAACTTCCAATACCTGTGAACAGATCATTGTAATCAGAGAAAATTTTATCATATTTTTCATTTGATATTTCAGAAATAATATTATCTTCATTACTTTTCTTTAATATTTTGAACTTAATGATTTCTCTTAAACCTAATATTGCACATTTATCTGTATTCATAACATGAAATTCTACATTTTCAATTATATTTTTATATTTTGTTTCCAATACACAAGTTCCTAAAATTTTCAAAGTTTCATTTCCATAAGTATTAACATTTCCATTAAATTTTTCTAATTTGACATTTTTAAATTTTTTAAATTCATTTAAGGGTAATATATTAACACCTTTTGCTCCTGTATCTAATTTAAATTTAACATCTAAAAATTTATTCAATTTTAAATTTTCATACCACTCAGAATCATTTGAAATTTGTGATATTTCTATGGAACCTAGAAAAAATGTATCTTCAGGAGTTATGTTCTCCAAAATATTAATATATTTAGATTTGCACATTTTTGAAAAATGATTTAATTTATGACAGAAATTACACTTAGCTTTATATGCTGGGCATTTTCCACGTTGATGTTGTTGTCCACATCTCTGACATTGTTGATTATATTGGTGTTTGTTGAAGGAAGTTTTTCTCTGGCCTGTTTGATTTTGTGGAGGTGAGTGAATTGGATGTCTTTGTGTTCTCGATGTTGTTCTTCTTCCATAGCTTCCAATTTGTTGATTTCCATTTGTTTTAAATTTGTATCTGGACATTTCGTTAAGTTCTTGAGATGAAAATACTTTTTCCAATTGATTTTGAGATTGTTCAGCTGCTTTGCATGTATTAATTGCTGTTTGCAGATCTAAATTCGGTATCCTCAGAAGTGTGTCTTTCAAATTTCTATCTTTTATTCCCATAACAATGCGATCACGAATTAAACTATCTGTTAAGTTTTCAAATTCACATGTGGAACTCAGTCCTCTAAGTGCATTTACATATTCGTCGATTGTTTCTTCCACTTTTTTATCTCTAAGATAAAACATGTGGCGTTCGTAGGTAACGTTGATATGTGGCAAGAAATATTTATCGAATTTATTAATGAGATTTTCGTAATTTTCTTCAATATTTTCTTTTGATGTTGATGGAAAATTATTATAAATAGCCAATGCATTATCTCCAATTAAATTCAAGAATAAGGCTGCTTTATACTTCGAGTCAATATTCGTTTGCTTTGATGCATTCAAATAAATTTCGAATTTTTGCTTGAAAAATTGGTAATTGCTCGCTAGGTTTCCATTGAAATTCATTTCTGAGGGAATTTTTACATTTGGATTCATCTTTCTTGAGTGTTGATCAGATGACGTACCTTGCTTGGGATTTTTCGATTCTCCAGTCATTGGATATTTACTTTTTCAAACTTCACTTTTTGTAATACACTTTTATCTTGATTATAATTCAAATATGGAATATGATTACCGAATTACCGACTGCGCCATGTTTGGATTTAAATAAAACTCTAAGAACCTGTTTAGGGTGCTGGTTTATTTAATCAACTGAACTCAATACATCTTCTGGATATATCTACATATGTACAATCGGGCACGCGTATTAAGAATAATTCAGTTCTTAAACATCCCAATAATAATGAACTCCTAACATATATATTTCCTCAAATCTACTCCAATTCCAGTACACCAATATTCCAGTTTTGTTTTTACTGGAGATATTCTGAACTCAATATTATTAACTTACCATTACCATTCCCATCATCATATGGATTGACCAGCGGCATGAAAATATCAACCAACAAAAAGTATGATATTATATTAGAATTCTCATATTTATAGGATTGCTGGAATGAATGACAATGAGACAACGTCATGTCTCACGAAAACAATTTGACATTATAACAATTCATAGAATACCCACAGAATAATTCTATCTTGACGATTTACATTGAAATTTTGAAAAATCATATCTCCGAAAGTATCAGCTTGTTAGAGTTAAAAATAATATGAATGGATTCTTATGGTAAAACTGCTTATTGAAAAAAAATTTATTTGGAATTTGTTTTGTAAAAAAAAATAATTTTCTTTGTTACTCCGAAACCATCTGTCTGATTTTGCCCAATAACGAACTTATCCGAGATATTTATCCCCCAAACCTACTCTGGAAATTTCAACTGTCTCGCTCATTCCGTTCGAGAGTTAAGGTGCCTACGGCCGGCCGGACGGCCGGACGGCCGGACGGCCGGACAGAATGAATTTCGACCACGGATTCTTGATCAGTGAGTCGAACCAAATCGTTTAAGACCATTTTCATCGAAAAATTCGAAAATTACAGACATTTGGGCAAATTGATAAGCACTCAGTTCCGAGGAACTAGAGCACCAAAAATGAATCGCAAAATGTGTTGGTAAGCGCATAAATCAACAGTGCCTGGACCAATTTTGCTAAATCTTTTTTTAAATGTTCGTTGAAGTCCAAGGATGGTTTTTAAGGAAAAATTCGAATAATTGCCGGGAAAACCCTAAAAACAGCCCTTTTCTTTTTCCCATACAAACGTTTTCTAACTAAAATGTAGAGTCAATTTGAACTTTATGGCTATTCAATAAAGTTGGAGTTGGACTTTGCGTTGAGGTTGGCGTTGGGGTTGGAGTTGGAGTTGGAGTAGGCATTGTGGTTGGCGTTGGTTATGGAGTTGGCGTTGTAGTTGGAGTTGTAGTTCGATTGGAGTTGGAGGTGGAGATGGAGTTGGAGTTTCAGTTGGCGTTGGGGTTGCAGTTGAAGTTGGAGTAGGCATTGTGGTTGGCGTTGGCGTTGTAGTTGGAGTTGTTGTTGGATTGAAGTTGGAGGTGGAGATGGAGGTGGAAATGGAGATGGAGGTGGAAATGGAGATGGAGGTGGAAATGGAGATGGAGGTGGAAATGGAGTTGGAGTTTGAGTTGGCGTTGAAGTTGGCGTTGGGGTTGGAGTTGAAGTTGGAGTAGGCATTGTGGTTGGCGTTGGTTATGGAGTTGGCGTTGTAGTTGGAGTTGAGGTTGGATTGGAGTTGGAGGTGGAGATGGAGGTGGAAATGGAGATGGAGGTGGAAATGGAGATGGAGGTGGAAATGGAGATGGAGGTGGAAATGGAGTTGGAGTTTGAGTTGGCGTTGAAGTTGGCGTTGGGGTTGGAGTTGAGGTTGGAGTAGGCATTGTGGTTGGCGTTGGTTATGGAGTTGGCGTTGCAGTTGGAATTGTAGTTGGATTTGAGTTGGAGGTGGAAATGGAGTTGGAGTTTGAGTTTGCGTTGAGGTTGGCGTTGGGGTTGGAGTTGAAGTTGGAGTAGGCATTGTGGTTGGCGTTGGTTATGGAGTTGGCGTTGTAGTTGGAGTTGTAGTTGGATTGGAGTTGGAGGTGGAGATGGAGGTGGAAATGGAGATGGAGGTGGAAATGGAGTTGGAGTTTGAGTTGGCGTTGAAGTTGGCGTTGGGGTTGGAGTTGAAGTTGGAGTAGACATTGTGGTTGGCGTTGGTTATGGAGTTGGCGTTGTAGTTGGAGTTGTAGTTGGATTGGAGTTGGAGGTGGAGATGGAGGTGGAAATGGAGTTGGAGTTTGAGTTGGCGTTGAATTTGACGTTGGGGTTGGAGTTGAAGTTGGATTAGGCATTGCGGTTGGCGTTGGTTATGGAGTTGGCGTTGTAGTTGGAGTTGTAGTTGGATTGGAGTTGGAGGTGGAGATGGAGATGGAGGTGGAAATGGAGATGGAGGTGGAATGGAGTTGGAGTTTGAGTCGGCGTTGAAGTTTGCGTTGGGGTTGGAGTTGAAGTTGGAGTAGGCATTGTGGTTGGCGTTGGTTATGGAGTTGACGTTGTAGTTGGAGTTGTAGTTGCATTGGAGTTGGAGGTGGAAATGGAGATGGAGGTGGAAATGGAGTTGGAGTTTGAGTTGGCGTTGAAGTTGGCTTTGGGGTTGGAGTTGGCGTTGTAGTTGGGGTTAGACTTGATGTTGGAGTTGGCATTGGAGTTGGCGTTAGCGTGGGGTAGGCGTTGAAGAGGCAGTATGAAGTCTGCCGGGTCAGCTAGTGATTTATAAAAATAAATACTCAACCTATTATTGTAAAATCCACCAATACTTTCTGAAAATGTATAATTGGAATATTATCTCAATAGAGGGATATCAGGAGGTTCATTCTTGTAGATCCAAAATTGGTGTGCATCCATTACCCAACCATTGTGTTGATTTCAATATAGTTGGAAAATCTTTTAAATGTGCATATATGTAGTATGAAATGAAAGTAACTTACAACAGTGACCATGTTGCCAAATTAGACATATATTATGTCATTAGGTTTCTTTCTGGGTGTTCTCTCCCAAACTCTGAAAAAGATCTATAAAATAAAGAATTAATTATTTTGTGATTTACTTCTGCGTAAGAAACAAAAGATATTTGTTAGAAGCAATCAATCGAACAATGTTGCCTAACAAATAACAACGAAACAACATCAACGAAGAAATAGTATATTCTAAAACAAGTTGCAGAATGGGCTGCTATTAAAACACGAATGCAAAATTCGAAAACGGGCGACGAAGGAGCGAGTTTTCGAACGCATGAGTGTTGGAGTTGCCTTATGCAACGAGTATCAGGCGATATTTTCTCTATTTCAGGACAGTTTTGTAGAATACTATTGAAATTTAATGAAAAATTCGGATTATATATCTTAGTGACTTTAGTATTGTATCTTGGCAGTTGCTGTGACTGTTAGAAAAGTTGACAGATTACGGAATTTGAATCGTACGTAGGAAATGGAGATCAGACTTGAAACAGTTTTCTGTTAATATAAGTTATAGCATGTATGATTCAAAATTAGCAAGAAGGAAATCTGAATAGTACCTTATTTTTTCATGAAAATAAAAATTTTCCTCTCAACAATTATTACACTATGTCCAGATTATATTCTTGTCAATTGACGTATGTTGAAATTTGATAGGATCGAATGTCAGTGCTGACTACCACAAAACGAAAAAAAAAATATTACTAGAAACAATGCGGGAATGAGTTCATTCCAGCACTGTTTTTAGTGCTGGAATGGACTCATTACAATACTGAAACAGAGAAAAACTATATCGGAACGTTTCGGAAATTTCTATGCAGAGTAAAACCATGTTAGCTATGATTTTCAAATACTTTCAATGTGACAATTCTCGAATTTCAGAGTAACTATCAACAAAATAATTCTACTGATTTTAGTTAAGCGTCTGACGAAGGAGTCTGATATTGACTCCGAAACGTTAAGATATAGTTGTTTCTTCGTTGATGTTGTTTCGTTGTTATTTGTTAGGCAACATTGTTCGATTCATTGCTTCTGACAAATATCTTTTGTTTCTTACGCAGAAGCAAATCACATAATAATTAATTTTTAATTTTATAGATATTATTCAGAGTTTGGGAGAGAAAACCCAGAAAGAAATCTTATGATGAATATACCTCCCACAGTATCCTTTAATGATTGTAGACATATGTCGTCAACATATCGCCACCAAGCTTTTGGTGTCAACAAATATGTATCCACAAACTTATCCTCGAAATTTTCCATGAACATATTACTCATAACTACTCGTTAGAATACAGAATTAAAACAATAACTCTGGAAATGACCGATGTCCTTTGATCAAAACTTAGCTGAAATTGTGAAAAGAAGAAACTAGAATACCTATGAATAAAATCTCCATGATTGCAATTCTTGTAATTTACAACATGAACTGACTGAATATTTTTATTTTCTGAATCACCTATCTTCGAAAAAATTAAAAGAACTTAATTAATTTTCTTTCATTATAAAATATTACGAATAGCACAACAAGCAACAATATAATGAGATATCAAATCTTTTAGTTTCATTGGTAGACAATGATGCAAACTTCCCATTCAGCTCTTCCACAAACCAATACACCTATATATTATGCAGATTCTTTTATATCTGTGTTGAGTGGTCAATGATGATAATGAAAGGAACGAGCATACGAGCAAGTATTAATGAAGTTCATATGTTGCATCACCCATAAAAATTAGGAATTAATGGAATCCGACCTGGGAGTATTCTAATATCGAGCGCACGATACGGAAACTATGTGCTTGAATATGGATAATGGTTTATAGTTTTATTTTGATTAATTTTGAAGAATTAACATTATTGGACCTTTAGTTTTATACGATATTGAAGGAGAACATAGATATTCTTTATTGAAAATGTACAAGATCTCACTCAAACAAATTGAGAAAATGAAGGGATGAATGATAAAGTATAATCTTGCTATACTCAGATCAAATGGAATCCACCAGAAAAACCCACTCACTTTCCACCTGCTTTGAAAATTCAGAAGTTAATTCTTCGAACGAGAAAAGGTCGGAAAACTCCAACCGCAATTTCCGGACTTGATACTGATGGGTCTGTATCGACATATGAATGCTTGATTAAGGGCGTTTTATCAGCAGAGCCTATTTAATCGCTACAATCGCAAGAAATGTTTTCTTGCGTTATATGTTATTCTCATTGTATACTCTGGAGTGCCCAAAATTGAAATCTTGACGGTTTTACATGCATTTCTTATGGAATATGTATCTGATGCTACTGTCAATTTCACAGAAAGGTTCATTAATTCATTAGCCATATGCATCTATTATCCATATCCACCATCGTTTTTCTCCAAACCTAAATGCTTTCTTGCTGAATTTCTGAGATATACCGCCGTATTCACAAAGTGGAACTTAGTTCCAGAAGGCCAGAAATACCATAATCATTAAATGATACTGAAGAGAACATACGCGCAAAAGTTCCTGACTTCACATAATTTCTTGAACCAATTTTTTTGAATATATGATAGAACTTCACGCGGGGGCGCATGCGAAGAAACGCATGAAGTTTTATCATTTATTAAAAAAAATGGGTTCAAGCCCTGTGGACAGGAGCTTTCTGGCGCTCTAGTTCAAACAGACAAATTATATCTCCGAAAGTATTGGTTTCTCTGAGTAGGGAATTATATCAATGTATACATATGATAGAGCTGCATCATAAAGGAAATTCAATTCAAATAATAGTTTATTTATCAAGATTAAATGAGCAATCATGAGAATGAGAACTGCACCATGGAAGAAATCGAATTAAATCTGGCCAATTTTGCCCAATAACGAACTTAACCGAGATATTCATCTCCCTAACCTACTCTGAAAATTTCAACTACCTAGCTCATTCCGTTCGAGAGTTATTGTGGAAAAACTTTTTTAAATTTTCAATTTTTTTTTTTTACACTTTGCGGTAATCTGGTCAATACAAAACTTCACATGCGTATAAAGGTCATGATTCTACAATTTGATGCTAAATTTCAGATAGATCGAACGAACTTGTCCGAGATATTTACGCTCCAAAACCACCTTGCAATTTTCAATCCGCTAACTCCTTTCGTTCGAGAGTTATCGTGCCTACGGCCGGTCGGCCGGCCGGACAGAATCGATTTCGCACTCGGATTCTTGATCAGTGAGTCGAACCAAATCGTTTGAGACCATTTTCAGACAAAAATTTCAAAATTACAGACACTTGGGCAAATTGATAAGCACACTGTTCCGAGGAACTAGAGCGCCAAAAAAACAAGTTTCGTATGACAATTGCCCAAAACAGGTTTAAAGTACCTACAAATAGTAGGTATTCCATAAAACAAATATGAAAGAAGATAAGTAATAATAAAAAATTACCTTGTAATCGATCAAAAATTTCCTGATCTACGTTCACCAAACTACAGAATTATGCTTTCAATATTTACGTAATATTTTCAAACATTTTCGGGTGAGGCCCCCGTTGCATTGCTAAAATACGAGTATTTCAACCCCAATATTTTTGAAGTTACAATATACCCTTCTGTCAAGTTGACATTATGAGAATTCATACATAGAATAATAATTATATCAATCTGTGAAATACGATTTACATTGAAATTTTAAAAAATCATATCTCCGAAAGTATTAGCTTGTTAGAGTTGAAAATAATATGAGTGGATTCTTATGATAAAACTGCTTATTAAAAAAAATTTGATTTGGAATTTGTTTCGTAAAAAAAAATTTTTTTTTTTGTTACTCCGAAACCATCTGTCCGATTTTGCCCAATAACGAACTTAGCCGAGATATTCATCCCCCAAACCTACTCTGAAAATTTCAACTCTCTAGCTCATTCCGTTCGAGAGTTATCGTGCTTACGGCCGGCCGGACAGAATGAATTTCGACCACGGATTCTTGATCAGTGAGTCGAACCAAATCGTTTAAGACCATTTTCATCGAAATATTCCAAAATTACAGACATTTGGGCAAATTGATAAGCACTCAGTTCCGAGGAACTAGAGCGCCAAAAAATACGGTGTCTAAATTCATCTAGAATCAGATATTTTGACATTTTTGGCAAAATTCGGGGGTTCCGGGAATTTTAGCTGTAAAATGTATGAAATAGGGAATTTTTGGCATCCATTAAGGAATGCCATGGTAAATCAGGCGGCGGATGAAATAAACCCTAAATGCTCGATTGTAGTACATTTGCATAATACCTGTTATGGATTAATGTGATATACTGTTAGACAATTGAAAAAAACAGTTGAATTGCACTTATTCTGGTGTCCTGATATACAGGATCTCTGACGAGCCGCAGACGAGTGCTGAAATTCTCAAGTGAGTTATGGCCATTACCGCGAGTTGAATACTATAATTTATCTACGACTATAAAAATAAATAATAAGATACAAGTACAGAGAAATAACTTTATTGAAAAATATTAATAGTTACATATTACAATGATATGAAACTATAAGTTGTATTTACCTACCTTGTTTATTAATAAAATTAACTGTAAAGTTTGAACAACCAGTGAACTGAATATGTGGTAGTGCAAGTTTATTGATTCTTTTTGTGTTTGTTGCATATATTATGTTGTTGATGTACTTGCTGGTTGAGGTATTATTGAACTGAATATTTCATTTCCAGTATAGGTCTTATTATTTTCGGAATCATCAATGTACCCCTCAGCCACAGTAGTTGATCGCCAACCGCCATGGCGTTCTATTGCCGTTATATCCCCTCCAGCATCTTCTAATAAAGTTGCCGACGAGCGACGAAAATAATGCCCCGTATATAATTTACAGTCTAGTAATTTAAAAAATATAGCAATGTCTTTCCCCATTGCTCCAAATTTATTAATGCCAATTCTTTGTGAGTGATATTTTTCATTTCGAAATTTAAGGAATAATATCGTTTGCGATATATCAGTAGGACGAAGATTTAAATATTTTTTAACTATGGTATGAAAATTTTCCGTAACAGTGAATTTTCTGGCATTATATTGTATTTGTTACACTGACCATAAAAATAGATCCATGGTCTTCTAAATCTGTAATTTGCATAGAGTGCAGTTTTGCTGCACGACAAGCACCCATAATGCCCATTATTAAAAATCTAAAATAAATTATGATATTAACTAGAGGATGAAAACGATTGAATTATTATGAGATCTACTACCTTTGTCGCCAGATATTTCTCATCAGGAGCTTCATTTATGAAATTATTCAGTTGTTCTGGCGTAAAAGTTTTTGCCTTTTTAGCTACATGTTTCTCTGATTGACGTTTGAGAAACGCACGTAATTTTGAATAAGTCTCTATATTGATTCGATTATTTATGTTGAGTGTGCTTCTTAGCATGGCGTAGAAAGTCCATAGAGACCAAAAGAACATTCTCTGTGAACGATGACTTAAAGTTTTTACTGCTACATCAATCTTGAAAATTTTTGTATACAACTTTATACTTGTTTTGGGATTTTTCGGGCAATAAATTCTGTATTAGCTGTATTCTACATTAGCTGCTTCTCTAATTTCTGGGGGAGTAGGTACACAATAATTCATCTTCACTATCTGAAATCATCTTCTTCAGAAAAATATTTACGGTAATTAGGTATCAACTTAATTTGAAAACGTCAAAATTATTCAGGTGCTTATTCTTAACTAATAAATGCCCATTGATAGATCTAAAGGTGTTGAGGTGAAACATAAAGATATATTCTCATTAGTGATAGAAAAACTGGCTTAAAATGCCTCTCTACCCATAACGAGATTCAATATTGACAAATGTGCCTCTCACCTCACAAGACCAGAAAGTGTGGTTAATTTGATTTTAAGTATTGAAGCCTTCAGCAAAATTTCAGCGATATAATATTGAAAATAATACATGACCTTTCAAAAGTCCCCTCTCACAAATATACTCCTCTGTAGGCGTATGGATCTCTTGAAGAAGAATCGCATTCGCTATATTTCAAAGATATTCACTATTGTTCATAGAAATCCCTTGAATATTTAGTTGCCTCCTCCTAAGAGGATATCTTTCAAAACCAGGTCTGACCGCTACAGGACCCTAATGTAGGGCTATCAACCCAAATAGATTTGTGATGAAAAAATTGGCCCGAAAATTGAAATATGTCAGCTTGACATACATGATTTTGAAGGTTCTCGCAAAATTCCTGCGATTCCCATCCAGCTACTGAACTCACACAAGGCTGTTCGGATCTCCAACAATAGTTTCTGATATATATCATTTTTTTCAATTATTTTCAATGATTTTTTAAAACGTTTCTAGAGATGCGATCCTCACGAAATTTTGCAAGAATTTTCGCGTTAGCATCGTACAACTAATATCCATGTTTGAATAATATCGGTTTTGTATTTTTCGAGTTATTGAGGAAATAACAACCAAATCTCAGATGGGTACTCCAAAACCATTTGGCCGATTATACCTATGAACAAAGTCGAATGTCGCGTTCAGATACGCAACCTAACCTCAAAATTTCAAGCCGCTATCTCTTTCCGTTCTCAGGTTATCGTGACAAATAATATTTTTTAACAATTTTTTTTTAAATTTTGCAGACGTCCTTAGGTTTGTATTCTACAACTACTCACCAAGATTCAAACCGATCGGATTTGTATTGGTTTAAAGCAAAATTATCACTCAGAAACGTTGGGCCGATTATGCCCATTAACGAACTTGTCCATCGTATTGGGACGCGCCACCTACCCTGCAAATTTCAAGTCGCTATCTGTTTCCGTTCTCAAGTTAACGTGGCAACGGCCGGACTGCCGGCCGGCTGGACGGACAGGATCAAATTTGACCTCGAATTCTTGATCAGGGAGTCGAACACAATAGTTTCAGACCATTTTCGGCAAAAAATTCGAAAATTACAGACATTTGGTCAAAATGATAACGCGATGTTTCCCAGAACATACGCGCAAAAAAGGGGGAAAGCGCTGTTGCTGGAGCTTTGGCACTCTTGTCCAATCTTTGATAAATCATATCTCCGGAAGTATTGGTTTCTCAGAGTTGGGAATTATATCAATGGATTATTATGATAGAACTACATCATGACAGAAATTAAAATCCCTTTGCGTCTCATCTTTATCACATCATCAATTTTGTGTTTCAAAACTATCAGGAGTCATTCTGAAAAAGTGAGTAAGTGAAAACGCCAGTTTAATTTTTGAAACAAATCTAATGTTATCAGTCCAGAGAGAACTCAAACCAGAATACTTATGCAGGAAATCTTAAATAGTGTTACTAAGGAATAACTACCTGTACATTAGTTGGAATTCCCGTTCTAAACCTTCGATAATTAGAGAATGACTCGTAAATTATGCTCGACATCCTTGCATCATTAATTTTCGACTCACTTACCAAAAAACTCTGCCTATGAACTTCGCGAATCTAATTATCAAATTGTTTACATGCTTACATCAACCAAACTCTCTAGATAAACACTTTCAGTTTCGTTTGACATTAACGACGATTATCTTTCAAACTGGACCTACCGCAAACAGATATAACACAGACAGATAGAATTCGCATTCTGTGCAAACCTAGAAGTACGATGTATTATTGAAATTTTGAAAAACCATATCTCCGAAAGAATAAGCTCTTTAAAGTTGAGAGTATTATCAATGGATTCTTATGATGAAACTGCATCTCAAAAAAAAATAAATTTTAATTTGTGAAGTAAAAAAAAAATGTTTTTGTTACTCCGAAATCATCCTGCCGATTTTGTCTAATAACGAACTTAACCGAGATATTCAGGTCCCAAACCTACTCTGAAAATTTCAACTGTCTTGCTCATTCCTATCGAGAGTTATCGTGTTAACGGTCGGCCGATCGGCCGGACAGAATCGATTTTGACCACGGATTCTTGATCAGTAAGTCGAACCAAATCGTTTAAGACCAAAAATCGAAAATTGCAGACATTTGGGCAAATTGATAAGCACTCTGTTCCGATGAACAAGAGCGCCAAAAAATTAGGTTTTGGAGTTTCAAGCAAGATATTCGGCAAAAGAGGTAATTTTTTGAATTCTTTCATGTCATGTGATCCTCACGAAATTTTGCAAAAGTGTTTGCTTCGGTCTTTTGCATCCAATTACTGAGTTTCATTTCAAACAGATCAGTACTTTTCGAGTTACGGGGGAACATAATTTGAAATTTTTTTTGCCACTTTACGGCAATCCGATTAGTACAAAACTTTGTATGCCTATAAAGATCATGCTTCTACAATTTGATGCTAAATTTCAGATAGATCGAGTAATCGATTCCGCAAATATTCATAAACAAGTTTATTAATCCCTTCAGACAACAAAGTGTATAGGACAGGTCAAAAATACAATTCATCAATCAATGATAAGTGATGGACAATCATTACAAAACTCTACAGTGGAGTAATAACATTTATTAATTAATAAATTCTTGATTTTCATTTTGAATGTTTGCAATCTGAGAGCCTTCAGAGTTTTGGGTAGGCTATTATACAATTTTATACTCTAGTACATGGGGGACTTCTCAAATTTTTGTGTTTTATGCTTAGGTATAAGGAGAATTTCTTGGTTCCTTGTACTGTATTCATGGTTGTCACATAATTTGGTCCAATTCAGGAAATTTTCTTAAGCGTATATCAAATATTTGAACACATATATACATGGCGAAGAGAGCAAATTATTTTCAACGAAAACTGGCCTGCAAGATGATCGAGAACTTAGATTGAATATTAAACGAATGATTCGTTTTTGAGCTATGAAAGCTCTGTTGAATTCTACACAGTTTCCCCAGAGTAAGATGTTATATGAAAGTTGACTATATACCAGGCTGTAGTAGATCTGCATTAATGAGTTGACAGGAAGTATGTATTTTACTCTATTGATGGCATAATACGAGTTATTAAGCTTTTTACAGAGAAAGATGATATGTGTAGACCAGGTTAAATATCTGTCAACATGGACTCCCAAAAATTTACATTCTTCCGCAGACACTAAATTGAAGTTGGAGTAATTTAGTTCAACAGTTTCTGCAGTGTTTTTCCTGATACCGAAATGAATGTAAACAGTTTTGTTGACATTAACAACAACTCTGTTGGACCGACACCAATTGACGAATTGGTCAATAATTTCCTCACAAGCGTCGCGAAGCTCCCCGTAACTCCGCGCTGAGACCACAACCGATGTATCATCAGCAAATAAAACAAGGAGAAATTGTGCAATGTGAATAGGCAAATCATTAATGAATAATAGAAAAAGTAGTGGTCCCAGCACGGAGCCCTGGGGAACCCCACAACCTATTGGAGACCGGGTGGAATAAGTATCGTCAATCTTAACACGCATAATTCTCTGGTTCAGGTAGCTACGCAGCCAGTCCAGAAACACTCCCCTGAAACCTAAATTATAGCATTTACTCAAAATAAATTCAAAAGAAAGAGTATCGAACGCACAGGAAAGATCGAAAAATAATCCAGCAACGTGAAAACCTTGATCAATGCTATATACCGACTCAACAAATTTGAGTGCTGCCGAAAGAGTTGAACGGCCACTTCTGAAGCCGTGCTGGGCGTTATTCAAAAGATCGTACTTGTTCAGAAATTTTGACATCTTAGTGGACACGACTTTTTCAAATATCTTGGACAGAACACTCAAAATTGAGAACGGACGATAGTTCACGATATCTTCCGAATTACCACATTTTGGTACAGGAATTACAATAGATTCCTTTAGTATATTGGGAAATTTGCCCAAAGACACCGACAAGTTGATAAGATGGGCGAAATGCTCGCTTATCAGGTGAGCTGTTGATTTCACGATTTTTGTGGAAATGTATTGGATTCCAACGCTTTTTTTGTTTTTCAAATTATTAATAGCATCCAAGACCTCAAATTTAGTGACAGGATGGAAAAAAAAGGTTCTCTCGGTAATTGGCGCCAAAGTGCAGGACATAGATAAGTCACCACCATACCGCATTTCAATTGACTTTCAGCTTTTGTTGAGAAATGATGTGCAAACACATTGACAAGTTCTGAAGGCCCATCATACCGAACACCCTCTACATTAACAGCTGGTATGTTATGATATTGTTTTTTTGCGTAAGTTAGTGAATTGACAATCTTCCAGAGAGTCTTACCCTTATTATCAGAGTTAGCTATAGATTTTCTGTAATACATAATTTTGGAAGTTTTAATCAATGAGTTGTGTTGCGATTTTGCATACTTGTATTTCAGTAAAGTGGACGATGAACGTATATTTGCATGAATCCAATAAATATTGTCCAAATTTTGCTCACTCTGCTTTATTTCAGCCGTCAACCAATTCTTACGTGTATCTGTTACCGGAATAGTTTTTACAGGACAGCACACATCAAGATGATACAACATTTCATTCGTGAATGTTTCAAAGCTTATATCAATATCATTAACAGAGTATAATGATTCAAAATTACTTTTAGACATGTAGGTAACCATCTTGTTGAGGTTGGATTGACTCATATTCCTAATGGACCTAGATTTTTTTTGAGCAGGTGAATATTGTAACTTCAATTTAAGAAGTATAGCTCTATGGTCGGAAATATGGGGCTCAAAAACATCAACAACATAATCATGCAAAATTGAACTACACACAATATAGTCCACTGCAGAAATAGAAGTGATCCCATTCATATTAGTAAAAACTCTGGTGGGAACTTGGCACGTTTTTTTGAGATCAAAGCAATCCAGCAAATCATGCAAAAGTTTAGTCCTGGCGCAGCCCGGTTCTAAGGAATCAATGTTTAGATCACCACATAAAAAAATATAATCAACTTTGGTTACACAGGATTGCAGGGCGCCAAAAATTCCCTCAAAGAATATATCGATGTCACCAGAACTGGGTCTATAAACACTTAAAATACCGAACTTTGTATCTTCAATTGTAACTACCACGGCACATATTTCTACATGCAACTCAATGGAAAATTCACCGAGTTTAAGCTATCTCATCGGAAGATTATTTTTTGCATATATCATTGCTACTCCGTGTTCCCTCATGGGGCGGCAGAAATAATCAGTTAGTGTGTATCCCGGCAACACCATAGACTCGACATTATCCCCGCTGCACCAATGTTCTACAACACATACCACATCAGGTTTTTTTTCTTCCAGCAAAAGTTCTAAGTTATTTAGTTTGTTTGAAATGCATTGAACGTTCAGCTGAATTATACTAAACGTCACATCTTTGGAATCACTACCCCCCAAGCTTCTCAGTCCATCCGTGTCTAAAAAATGATGAACACTCACCCCGTTAGGCCAGTTAGAGCCATCGAGTGCCTTTTCATATTCCGAGTTTGGAATCAAAACTTTGAACGACGAATAATGCTCTGGATAGCGTGATTCCAACTTTTTACAGACGACATCTGAGAAATTTTGTTTTAAAAATGTCAATAAGTTACCTTCAGTTGTATCCGGTTTTAGGTTCGATACATGTAAAGCTCTCAATTTACCCAATCCTACAACAGCGGTAGAACCTGTATAACTTCCAACAACAAGTGCTTTCCGTTGTTTTCTTACGGGTTTGCGATTTACAAGCCGCCATTCAGTATTTTCCGAACGGGAAGGATCACCATTATTACTATTTGGCCCTTCTAATTCATTCGAAGGTACCACTACATTTTGAATTACTTTAACACCTTCGTCCTTAGATACTTTCGGTGTATTGGTTTTGGCGTTAGAAGTAGCAAGAGCGTACGTTGAAGAACGCACAACAGCCGGGTTAATTACAGTCGTTGTTGACAATGGCTCGTGACTCCCAGTTGAACCGCACGCCGATGACACCGGAGTACTTCGGCGCGAATTTAAATCTTGACCACTGGCGGAATTCCCGTTCACCTGATTCATTAACTGTGTTGATGGTTTTTCTTTCTTCCGTATGTTTATTTCTTGATCCTTTTTTTGAATGACTTCTTCCAGTGCAGATATTTTCAATTTGAGTAGGGAATTATTTTCCATCAATACGCACATGTATTTCAAAAGTGACACAAGTCATAAAACGAGATTTTTGCTAATTTCCGTTTTGTGATCATCTCAGAAAGTGAGGATGTGTGTTCTCAGTTCACCGCTCACCGCTCACTTTCAGATGAAAGTGTTCCTTTTTAAAAGTGAGCGGTGAACTGAGAACTCTCACTCTGAGATGATAACAAAACGGAATACAGCAAAAATCTCAGAATCCTCATTTTTTGACTTGTGTCACTTTTGAAATACACGTGCGAATATATTATTCTTCGATTCAAGTTCGAATATAATTTTCAGCAAAAGATCTTTGTGTGATGATTCACCAGAAATTGATTTCACTGTAGCTTCCATTGATGGAGATAAATCACTTCCATTTTTGTCACACACCGAAGAGTTGGATATTTCAACCTCGCAGCACTTTTTCTTTTTAGCACTGCAACTAGGGTGGAACAATTTATTGCAGATATTACATCTACAACTATTTTTCACTATTGAATTTCTACAGTAACCGCATTGGGGAATCGTAAGTTGAAGAGAAACACTCGCATCGACTTCCTTACTTGACGACATGATGTCGAATATATATATATCTCCGAAAGTATTGGTTTCTCAGAGTTGGGAATTATATCAATGGATTCCTATGATACAACTGCATCATGAAAGAAATTAACATAAAAAAAGTGTCGTTTAAGAAATTTGCTTCGAAAATTATCTTTAAAAAAAAATGGTTCTAGCACTGACGTGAAGTCAGAAGCTTTTGCGCGTATGTTCTATTGTCCATTCTTCTGTATTGGACACCCTTAATCGAATTTACCATGGTAAATTATGTTGTCCATTCTCCTGTATTGGACACTTAATTCGAATTTACCATGGTAAATTATGTTGTCCATTCTCCTGTATTGGACACTCTTAATTCGAATTTACCATGGTAAATTCGAATTAAGTGTCCATTACAGGAGAATGGACAACATAATTTACCATGGTAAATTCGATTAAGGGTGTCCAATACAGAAGAATGAACAATAGAACATACGCGCAAAAGCTTCTGACTTCACGTCAGTGCTTGAACCAATTTTTTTTTTGAGTTATCAAGGAAATAATATTCCAGGTGGGTATAACTCGGAAACCATTAGGCCGATTATGCCCAAAATCGAACTCAACTCTCCCTTTCGGATAAGAAACCTACCCTGAAAATTGCAAGTCCCTATCTCCTTTCGTTCGAAAGTTATCGAGGCAACGGTCACCCATCTACTGAACTCACACAAGAATGCTCGAATCTCCAACAATATTTAACCGATCGTATTAAAACTTGAAACTTGGTAGTAAAGTTAGGTTATGAAGGCTCTTGCAAAATTTCAGCAATTTCAAACTATTAGTTACTAATATGTAGAATTTTTTTTTATTTTCAATGATTTATTAAAAATTTTCTACAAATGCTATCCCCACCAAATTTTGCAAACATTTCCGCGTTGGCATTCTACAACTAATAACCATGTTTGAATTCAGTCGGTTCAGTATTTTTCGAGTTAATGAGGTACAAAAAACCACCAAATTTCAGAAAATTTCAGATGGCTATAACTCTAAAACCGTTTGACCGATTATGCTCATAATCAAACTGAAATGTCGCGTTCTAGTGCACATCCTAACCTGAAGCCGCTAGCTCTTTCTGTTCTCAAGTTATCGTGACAACAAAAATATTTTTCAATAATTTTTTAATAATTTTCTAGCCAAACGATTCGCACAAAAAACTACTCACCAAGTTTCAATTCGATCGGATTTATATTGGTTGAAAACAAAATTATTTCTCGGATACCACTAGGCCGATTATGCCCATTAACAAACTTGTCCGTCGTATTGAGATGCGCCACCCACCCTGAAAATTTCAAGTCGCTAGCTCTTTTCGTTCTCAAGTTAGCGTGGCAACGGCCGGCCGGACGGCCGGCCGGACAGAATCAAATTTGACATCGAATTCTTCATTGGGGAGTCGAACTTAATCGTTTGAGACCATTTTCGTCAAAAAATTCGAAAGTTACAGACATTTGGGCAAAATGATAACGCGATGTTCCCCAGAACATACGCGCAAAAAAGAGCAATCTACAATGCTTCAATGCTTTAATGCTTCAAAAATTGTCATTAATTTTATTTATCAAGATTAAATGAGCAATCTGCAATGATTCGACCTCGTGGAATGGGTTGTTGCAACTTACACTCGGTGCATAGTTTTCAAAACTTGAAATACCTTAGGAAAGTATCATCGAAATGTCTAGAGTAAGGCTGGAGACAATCATAGCAGAGTGTCCATTTATTCTTGATATTTGAGTAGGTAGTGGATTACGAACAAATTATTTTAATAGTTCAAATCAAAATATGTTAATAAAATACTATCCTCTTTTCATAATTTGAACTTTAAGAGTTCATACCACTAACACATTCTTTTCTGTATTATGAACCTTATCTCAAGAAGAAATGATTGATACACAAATGTAGATCCATATTCCAGTATTTTTTTGCTAGTAACATTATGAAAATACTGTATATAGGAAGACATCTCACTACTTAAGGAAGTAAAAGGTAATATAAGTGGTCAGTGGTCAGTGGTCAACGAACTGTAATTTTTTTGATGATTCCATTATGTTCTTCTTTCCTATTGCCTCCATAAATTACATCAAAACAGTCTTGTTTATATTCACAAATTCAAGAATCGAATACTTGCTTTCCAAGAGAAAATATTTTCAAACTACGAATTGACAATCTCTTATAGATAGAACAGATGACATTTTTGAATAGTGAACACAAACAGATTCTGTGTTCACATTCTGTGAATACATAGAACTTACGATGTATTATTGAAACTTTGAAACATCATATTTCCGAAACTATTAGCTTGTTAGAGTTGAAAATGATAACACTGAATTCTTATGATGAAATTGCATCTTAAAAAAAATTTGAATTCAAAAGTTGTAATGTAAAAAAAAATATATTTTTTCGTTGCTCGAAACTATTAGACCGATTTTGCCCAGTAACTAACTTAACCGAGATATTTATCCCTCAAACCTACTCATAAATTTCAATTGTCTAGCTCATTCCGTTCGAGAGTTATCGTGTTAACGGCCAGCCGGCCGCACGGCCTAACAGCCGGCCAGACGGCCGGACAGAATCGATTTCAACCCGGTATTCTTGATCAGTGAGCCAAACCAAATCGTTCAACAACATTTTCAGCCAAAAAATCGAAAATTACAGACATTTGGGCAAATTAATAAGCACTCTGTTCCGAGGAACAAGAGCGCCAAAAACTTTTTGAGAAACGGTTATAACTCTGAAACCGCTTGGTGAATTTCGCCCGTAACCAATTCGTCCCATATATTTACGCTCTAATCCTACCCTGCAACTTTCAAACCTCTAACTCCTTCCGTTCGAGAGTTATCGTGCTAACGACTGGCCGGACCGGACGGACAGAATGATCGATTTTGACCTCGGATTATTCATCAGTTAGTCGAACTCAATCGTTTGAGACCATTTTCACAAAAAATTCGAAAAATACAGACATTGTGGCAAAATGATAGCACGCTGTTCCTTGCGGAGCACGCGCGTAAAGAAGACGGCGTGAATGTTTATGTTTATGTTTATTTCGTGAGGGCGAAGTTAGAACTCGGGATGTTCCATTCGCCGATGCTCTAACCACAGCCCACTATAGAGATAGCCTGGAACACAGTCTGACAACGCCGCAATTAATCGTCTCTTAGAGGCATACTCCTTCAATGCGGTAGCGCTGGATTTTGATGAAATTTCGACTATTTCATCATTTTTCAAATGATTTACTGTCGAAAAATGATGAGGAATACAATAAGATCTTATTTATGATGAATATTTACCGATAAAACAGTTTAAAACAATGTAATTACGAGATGAAGTGTTGTGATTTTGGACACTTTGGGATTTAATAAAAAAAAAACTAGAAGAGAGCACGGATTTTCAACTTCAGATTCGTTATCTACAACTCAAAATTAGCAAGTGAGTAAATTTTCAGAACGATTAGACATTTATGGGATGCTACAAGTCTATGTGAATTCAGAATATCAATTCAATGCTACAAAGAGTAAATTCACATAAAATTATTTTTTGATTTGAACTGTGTAAAAATGTTGATAAAACAAATTGATAAATTCCAAATCTGAATCCCCATTAATTATATTTCTGTAGCGGGAAATGTTTTCTTATTGATCTGAGGTTGAGAACATCTACTCGGGTAAAGGTAAGATCGAAAGGAAGAATCCATTTCAAATCACTGCAGAATATCTGAACATTTTTAATGAATAATATGGTCCTTATTGATTTCAACTGAAGCATCTACAGATGCAGACTTTTGGAAATTGAATACATATATATATAAATAAATAGATTATTTGAGCTTCTTGATCTCCTATCCAGATGTATCATTTTTGTTGAAAAATTATTAGAAAGGTCATCAAAATGTTTCAGTAAATCGGAAAAAATGAAAGTTTTATTTCACTCATATTTCTAGTCCATCTTGTTGTCTATAGTCTGAACTGAAATGTACTCATCTCCAATAAGTAGAAATAATCCAAAGGAAATTTCACTATTTACACACTGCAGTTTAATCACAGAACATATAAATATCCGACCATATTTAGCACTGCATTGCATTAATTCACATTTGACACCGTTGTACACAAAAATACCACGAAATGCCCGCAAAAAACAATAATGGTTAACTCCAGAATCAGAAGTAATCGTCCATTTTTACAATAACAAACTAACAAACGTTCGACTGACGTACGTCTCCGAGCTGTGTTGCCATTTTATCATCTTCCAGGCTAGTAGATATAGTAGGTTGTGCTCTAACCAACTGAGGGCCGGTTTCTCAATTGCGAGTTAACTCGAGGTTGCGGGTAACCCGAGTGATACGCGTTCATGAAAATCGCTAAATACATGCGCAACTCGCAACCTCGAGTTAACTCGCAATTGAGAAACCGGCCCTAAGTCACATCAGGAAAATTATCACAAATGCTTCAGCCCCGCTGTTCTTGCGCGCATGATGTTCTATGAAACAGCGTGCAATCATTTTGCCCAAATGTCAGTAATTTCCGAATCTATTGCCGAAGATTTTGTCAAATCAGATGGTCTGAAATGATGGTTTGACTCAGTGATGAGGGTTGTACCACTATAGAAATAAAATAAAAATATTTGCTAGAGAAAAAATTATAATTTTTTGTTTACTAATAGTCGATTATTAACCACAGGAAACATTTTAAGAGGTATAAATTGGTTCGAGCACTGACGTGAAGTCAGGAGCTTTTGCGCGTATGTTTTATTGCCCATTCTCCTGTATTGGACACTCTTAATCAAATTAACCATGGTGAATTCTATTGTCCGTTCTCCTGTATTGCACACTCTTTATCGAATTTACCATGGTAAAAGTCCAATACAGGGGAATTGTCAATAGAACATACGCGCAAAATCTCCTGACTTCACGTCAGTGCTTGAGCCATTTTTTTTTCGTAATTTGAAAAATTTTCTAGGGGTAGGTAAAGTTCTCACAATTTTTTTTTTCGTAAATTTGAAAAATTTTCTACGGTACGGTTCTCACAATACTTTACACACTCCTTCATGTCGATATTCTACAATTAGTTACCAAGGTTCAATCCGATCAAGTCTATATTTTTTTAATTTCGAGGAGATGATATTCCAGGTGGGTATAACTCCGAAACCGATGGACCGCTTATGCCAAAAACGAACATATCTCTCCCATTGGGATATGTGCAACCTACCTTGAAAATTGCAAGTCCCTATCTCCTCTCTTTCGAAAGATGTCGACGCAACGGTCACCCATCCAGCTACTGAACTCACACAAGGCTGCTCGGATCTCCAATAATATAGCTCCAATCGTGTTCAAACTTGGAACAAGAATAGTTTCTGATATAAAGAATTTTTTTCAATGATTTTCAAAGATTTTTTTCTTAATTTCGAGTTATACCATCCTCATGAAATTTTGCAAGAATTTTTGCGTTAGCATTCTACAACTGAGAACCATGTTTGAATTGGATCGGTTCCATATTTTTCGAATTATTGGGGAAATAACAACCAAATTTAAGATGGGTATAACTCCAAAACCGTTTAGGCGCAACCTTACACAAAAATTACAAGTCGCTATCTCCTTCCGTTCCCAGGTTATAGTTACATAAATGGATATTTTTTGATATTTTTTTTGAAATTTTCTAGTTATACGATTCTCACGAAATGTCACAAGCGTGCCTAGTTTTGCATTCTACAACTACTCACTAACTTTCAATTCGATCGGTTTTACATTAGTGGAAAACAAAATTATTACTCGGAAATCGTTGGGCTCATTATGCCCATTAACGAATTTGTCCGTCGTATTGGGATGTGCCACCTACCCTGAAAATTTCAAGTCACCGAATAGAATGCCGGCCGAATAGAATTAAATTTAACCTCGAATTCTTCATCAGGGAGTCGAACCCAATCGTTTGAGACCATTTTCAGCGAAAAATTCGAAAATTACAGACATTTGAGCAAAATAATATCGCGATGCTCCCCAGAACATACGCGCAATCAGATCGTCGAAAATACAAAAGTAGAAATAAAGATATGAATTACTCGATCTGTTAGTTGTAGCGTTCACGTAGATTGCGAACAAAATTTTTACATTAAACACAGATTTCATATCAATTATATTCTCAACTCCCTTAGAAGATTACCCATTCAAGTATAGGCACTATAAAAAATAACAATAACTCATCATTCTCCGATCAATAGTCGAACATATGGCTGCAATTTTTCTTTTATGACCTCCATTCGATAACATTTTTTTCGGAACGCAAAGGGAGTTGATAAATCCTGTCTTGATGAAAAATCGGTGGACGTGTCCATTGCCAATTGGGCATTAACTGCTCCACTCGACAGAGCATCCCCTCAAAGTCCCCTTTTATGGCTCGAATAAATGGTAATCGCACGGTGATAAGCCGGAACTATATGGGTTAAGATCGGGAGATGTCCGGCGAATTTTTCCCATTTTCTGACAGATGTATGGGCTCTGGTCTTATCCTCACAATCGGAATGTTTCGAATCTTTTCTGTACTTTTTTCCTTCGCGGAAATAGTCCTGATGTTTAGGATCGGTGAAATTCTGCGATTTCTCCCTTCTCCGATCAGTCGTCCAAGAAATTAATACACAGAAAATGTATCTTACGGAAATGAACTGACTATTGAATAAACTATCAAGTGCAAGGACGTGTACGTTAAATTACCAAATGTTATATTCCAGTTATTGATAAGAAATAAAACTCATTTCGGGTTCGAAGCAAATATTCAAATACAGCGATTAATGAATAAATTTTTTTCATCGACCTCTATGAAAAGCGACGTTTTACGTACTAATTTGCGGACGTAAAATCGACCATTATTGAAGGCACTTACTTTGCAGACGAGAAAGTACTTTCTAGTCCGCAGAATTACTTCCTCGTCTGCAAAACTACTTTCTCGTCCGCTGTGGTCACTATGAATAAGGCATGATACGGGTCAATACAAACACAAGTGTCTGTAAAAATAACTGTCAGTTAACTGTCAAAAATTGTCTATTGTTTTGCCAGCTTCCTATTTGCAGACTCGACTTTAATAGACAGTTTTTCGTCCTTAATACATAAATAACTATTTTCGTCGACCTCTACGAAAAGTGATATTTAACGTACTAATTAATACTCCACTTCTTTCTGATCTATTATCTTTGATCAGAAATCCTTCAGACGAGCCAGATCAACCACAAATTGTGGATAATAGTTCAAAAATAGTCAAGCGAAATATCTAGTGATGGAAACCTTCAGGCAAATTGTATCCTTCAAAAGGACACCGCCCAGAAAAAGACGCTGAAATATCTCACATTAATCGGGATTTTATTTTAGTTAACACATGGACTGCCATTGTCGAGAAAAAAACTTACGTGGAAAATATTCGCCAGAGTTTCTCAAAATTCGCTTTCGGGCGAATAAGAATTCAGGGAACGAAAATTAATCAAAATATAATAATAATAATGCGGAATGACAGCGAACTACGTGACAGAAGTGCTGATAATTCCGGCCTGTGAATCCATAGTCAAGGTATTGGCACACAGAATACATAAAGCAGTGTTAATCTGATCATTTCGAGTCATCAGGACCCATCAACTGTGAATGCCGCTTGCAGCTCATATCTTTTGTTAAGGAACGAAAAACGGGCAGGACGAAAAACTGCTCCAAGGAATGTGTGAGAAGTTATTTAGTGAGAAACCAACAACAACTGCATTTCACACTCCAGAGGGAGCGTGCGGACCCTGTCAGAGAAGCCTTTGAAAGGCTCTTCCTCTCATAGGGATAAAAATGCCTTTCTTTCTATGTAGTTGGACTCGATAATATCTTTCAAAAAACCGCTGAGTGATATATAAAATTGTGAAAGGATACAACCTAACCTAACTTATCACTACCTCAACAATAAAAAAAAGGGGTAAAAGCTGAACCATAGATGACCAAGATGAGAGAAACCAGGGGAAAAGAATAGAAAAAATACCTTAACCACGCTTTACCAGAATTCTATACAAACCTGAACACTCCGTAACAAACCCTTCTCTCCACCTCAAGAGATCACTGACGACCCACAACATATCCCGGGCAATACAAATACTAACAGAGAACCAGCCCAGGAGGCAAATCACACCCAACTGAAGGTCACTGGAGGTGGCTAGATACCAACATTCTATCTCAGGTGGAAGGCTTGTCTAAAGGGACCCTAAAAGGTAAAGGATATCCAGTCACTGAAGGTGACTAGAAACCAACAAAATGACATGACAATCCAGATCTAACATCAATAGCAACTAACAAAGGGACTATCTGATACCTAGCAAAGCTAAATAAACCTAAAATTCAGCGAATCTTGACTTTATTATGCTCAGATGTTGATAAGCTAGATATGGTGTTAGAGATTTATTAAAAATATGCCCAGCCTAAGGAACATCCCAAAAAGTACAATTTCCAGCACCCAAGAATCCAATAAGAAATATTAATGCAGTCGATATCCTTTCATACGTACATTCACACCTATATCTAGTTAACACACATATTGCAACGACGGACTAATCTTCCGAATCCCAACCAGTTGTCAAGTCTGCCACCCTTCGCAATTCCCTACTCCGAGTGATGGCAATAGGAGTTATCGCCAGTACTCCGAGACACACTTTAAGGTCCAAATAATCGCAGAGGGAGCTTGCTGGCAAACCCCTTCGAGGCATCAGACAACGTTCCATTCCTCACAATTCCACGATCTCATACCTCAAATCTGATTATTTTTTAAAATCATAACGACAGCGATCGAGTTATAATGCTTGGCCAGGCATTGCTGAGCGCCTACAAAATGAGCCTGGTAACCAGCTCCCTTTCTCCTGGCATGATCAACAGAAGACGTGCATCACCGGAACCACGATAACTTCTACCAAAGAAACAATATACCAAGTAGATGTGCAACAAGAGTTTTGGCGCAAAATGCCCCATTTTTACATGTAAATCCCCATAAGGAATTCTAAGGTCCATTATGCAAAAATTGTACCCATATGAACGCGGAGTCAGCGTTTTCAAGGTCATTCGTTTTGGACGGTTGAACAGTGAGTTGCGCAACGCCACGCCCCCTCCGCTGAGGCTTTGGTAGGGGGTAGGATTGAAGCGCTGACATGAAATCAGGAGCTTTTGCGCGCATTATCCATTGTCCTGTATTGGAATTGTTAATTGGGAGGGGCTCTCAGGGACTTTCAGGTTATCATAAAAATGGGTTCAAGCCCCGAGCTTTCTGGCGCTCTAGTTCAAACGGACAAATTATATCTGGTATTGGTTTCTCAGAGTTGGGAATCAATGTATTCATATGATATCACTGCAAGGAAATTCAATTCAAATAATAGTTTATTAGATAAGTAATAATAAATTACCTTGTAATCGATCAAAAATTTCCTACGTTCACCAAACTTCAGAATTATGCTTTCAATATTTTCGGGTGAGGTCCCCCAGTTGCATCGCTAAAATACGGGTATTTCAACCCCAATATTTTTGAAGTTACCTTCTGTCAAGTTGACATTATGAGAATTCATACATAGAATAATATCAATCTGTGAAATACGATTTACATTGAAATTTTATTCGGATTATTATTGGGTAGGCATTTATCGTTTGTGAATCTTTTGGTTTACGTGGTCGAGAAATATAACTTTGGGGGATAATTGTGTGGTTTTGAAAATTTGTTGTCATCTATATTTATAAAAGAAAGTCGTGTTAGTTACTTCACTTATAACTCAAGAACGGCTATACCGATTTGACTCAAAATTGGTGTTGAGGTAGCTTAGAACCAGGGGACGGACATAGGATACTTTTTTGTGTTATACAGGGTGTTTTTCTTTTAACGTCAATTACTACTTGCTGTTTTTCCTGCCATTATCGTACAATTTTAGTCATGTGTGTTTAAAAATAAACTTTTGAGGCATACATCATTGAAAATAAACCACTAATATACAGGGTGTCTTTTTTCTCATGACACTATTGTACGTGATTGAAGTGATTGTGGCACAAACAAAGCATTAACCAAATAGGTACGTTGGATGGATTCTCAATTTGTCCGAAATCTCCATACAGGGTGTTCTTCTTTTTACGTCAAATGCAACTTGCTGTTTTCCATGCCACAATCGTACAATTTAATTCATCTGTGTTAAAAAAATAAACTTTAGAGGGATACATCATTGGAAATAAATAATTAGTATACAGGGCGTTCTTTTTATCATTGCACAATTGTACGCGATTGAAGTGATTGTGGCACAAACAAAGCATTAACCAAATAGGTACGTTGGATGGATTCTCATAATGTATTTGTTCAAAATCTTCATACAGGGTGTTTTTCTAACGTCAATTTCAACTTGCTATTTTTCACGTCATCATCGTACAATTTCATTCATTTGTGTTAAAGAATATATTTTCGAGACGTACATCGTTGAAAATAAACCATTACTGTACAGGGTGCTCTTTTTCTCACGGCACACTTGAACGCGATTGAAGTGATTTGTACCACAAACAAAGCATTAACTTAATAGGTACCTTGGATAGATTCTCATAAAGTATTTGGTATTTGGTCAAGGGTGTTTTTCTGTTAACGTCGTATTTGTCTGAATGATGATGGGTGGATGATTGTGTGGTTTTGAAAATTTGTTGTCATAATGAATAAAATCAATGGAAAGCGTGTTTGTCAGCAAGCGGATCGAGGGATTTGATATCCTCAATTCCTCACATTTACATCGATCAGAAAAAATCTGTTAAGTTGAGCGACCTAGTCTCGCCCTAGTAATAGATTCATTTCTACTATCACAAATTGTTTCCCATCCGATTTGTTACTACGACGATTATTTAATACTGGAAAGTGTTATACAGGGTGATTCTTCAAGTTGTAATGTAAGCATACATTCCTCACATCAAATAAGTAAATTTTGTGCGTATGTTATGGGGAACATCGCTTTATCATTTTGTCTAAATGTCTGTAATTTTCAGCGTAGGTGGCGCGTCCCAATATCGGGATTCGAATCCGCATTTTCACTCAGCACCGACTCACGTTATAGAAATTAGATGAAACCAGAATCGACCGTCATATGGTACATTTCAGGCGTGTAGACTCGAACTAGCGGACGCTTTTACATAAACAAGATATAGGTCTAGATCCCTTCGAATTCGAATTATTATTGGGTAGGCATTTATCGTTTATTTGAATTGGAATACCGGGGGGGGGGGGGGGGGGGGTGATTATTTTGAATCTTTTGGTTTACGTGGTCGAGAAATATAAGGGATTCCAGTGTTGTGGGACTCTTTTACATAAACAAAGCAAAGATGAGCAGGGTCGTACTTATTCTTCCAATTTGAAACTGAAGAATTAGTGAAAATGAAATGTTTGAAAAAATTCATTCAATTTGAATCGTTTGAAAGTTGATGAAAGAATGAATCCATGAACATTAAGAACAACCTTTGAAATGCGAATACGAGTAGGTTTTGTAAATCGCGGCAATATTCAGTTTCCATTTTGCATCTATACTTTCAATTCGTTGATTTGAAAAAACATCAGATCTGAAAACTGTTTAATTAGCAGTAGATTCAATGAAGAAATTTCATTCAAGTGAAAATAAAATCTGTCAGTTATATTATCGTTATGCAAGGAGCCGTGAACAAAGGGCTCTCAAAAAAAAAAGATGTAATTATGATATTTTTCACCCCATATTTAGGAAAAACCTTAATGTATCGAAAAAAATTTCCAATAATTCGATGATTGTAGATATTATTGAGCAGTCTTTAACGAAAATATTGAAAATGTTTGAAAAGATTAAAAAGTTGAACAAATCTATTTCAATAAGTCAATGAAAAAAATGTTTCCATGAATTTACACATCTTTGATATGCGAGAGGTTTTCAAAAATAATCTGCATATTCAACATCAAAAGATTTGGGGAAAAGCTGAAATTTTTCCCTTGAATCTAAAATAGCATTGTAGAAAAAAGCGGAAATGTATAAAAAAGAACTGCTCCCTCTTTAATTCCGATTGTTCAGATATGGTTGAAAATATAATTTGACAGACACCTAGGAAAAATATTGTACTTTCCAATTTCATGTATTTTTTTCTGTTCGTTTCTGATCTGAAAACTTGAGATTTTTCATAATTTGAGTTATAGAGGAAATAACAACATAATTTCAGATGAGTATAACCCCAAAACAGTTCGGCCGCTTGAGGATATCGAGAAAAGCCAATCAGTTTTCCTTTTCAATGCTTGAGCACATATGAATTTGCAATAAATTACAACGAGAACTACTTGTGACAAGCTTATCAAGCTATCCTAAATGCATTGGGATTGTATACTTTTGATTTGGCAGTGAGCTAACATAAGAACAAATGTGGGTGGTTGTATACAAACAAATTCCATTTTTGATGTATTATGGGGCGTGACAAACACGCGTATCGAATATTCAGACAAAAACATTCACAGAGATAAGAATGCGCAGAAAAAATAGGTTGGGTATATTTCAGTAATATGTAACACCCCTTATATATTTTTGAAGAAATAACCCAAAGCAGAGGGGATTTTAGCATGTATATATATTCGAGTAGAAACCTCACTCCACAAAACAGAGTACTACGTCTGTTGAACCACCGCATCGACAAAGGTAAGAGTTTTTTTTAATTCACAAATATATTCTTGTACTAAAACTTTCATTATTCTTTCTAATAGATGGAAAATTCATTAAATAGAATCAAAGAAGTGCTTTTGGATCAGGGCGTAGACATCAATCCCTGGTATAAAGATGAAGATGACGAAGACGACATTTTCGATGAATATGAGTATTTCTCATATGAAGGAGGAAATAGTGGAGCTGCAGATGAAAAAGAAGAGAAGAAGCAGGATATCGAATTGGAGAATGTGTGAGTATGTGTGGTACAATTATAATCAATCAAAATAATCTGAACATTATTTTTTTCAAATCAGGGCCTAATAAGGAAATGTTGGTGGTAGTAGAATATATGAGAGTAATTGTACTATGCATGAATAAGAGATTATTTGTAATCAAAAATATGTCGTATTGATTTATTTGAATTGAACAATTATTTATATATATATATATTCTTTTTTTCAGATCCTCTGCCACTAATACAAAATCAGCAGAATAAAATGTAAATTGTGGTGGAAAAAAAATTAAAGAATTAAAAAACACAACATGATGCATTTATTTGTGTAAACTTTTATTCGTATATACAAAGCAATAAATTCATGAAATTCTACGCTCGTAATAGACACCAATATTCCCAGCACAATCATAAAAATTTATAGAATTCCTTTAAATATACAATGATTGAGAATATCACGAATTCTAACATGAGATTCATTATTCTCAGTATCAAATTTGAAATTAATATTTTATATCATGATTTCTTTCAAAAGATTACTCATTACAATTGGCTTTAAAATACAATATACTGTATACTAGGAGTAAATAGTCAAAAGGGAAGGAAAAAAAAATCTCCGCAAAAACAGAGATCTCAGTTAGTGTGACAGCACTACATGCAGAACCTCAAACACATTCTTTATAGACATTCAATAGAACACAGGAAGAATATTTATTGTGTACATAACAAAATTGAGATTCAACAGCAACAAGTTATTAACAAATCAGCTTTTCACAATTATTAGCGCGTCTTTTTTTGACTAAATGGATAGTGTTGATCATTATTCAGCTCCTTTAATTTCAAGTTATTCAGATGAACGAGGCTTAAATAATTTGAGATAATTTGTAATGAAAAATTATAGTTTAGTTGCCATTTTTTATTTTAAAAAAGCAGCTTTTAGATATGATCATAATACTTTTTCCTAATAAATAACTCCAGCTATTCGAAGTTGCCAAATATTGTATTCTTTCAAAAGTATCTACAGTGATTTTTTGGCATGCAGCAAGCACAGCTCGTCAACTATATTACTGATATCAAACCATTATCATTATACCTTTATGAAGACTTTGTGTTGGATACCTTTCGTGCGTGCCCGTATACATCAAATACTCTCTATATTCACTATATACATTTTTATAGCTGTTTTATATACGTTTTGCATTCACTTTATAACTGAATATGTATCAATTCATGAATCTCAGAACGCACGCCATATCAGTTTTGCATAATGACAAAGTAATATATTCATGAAACTCTACGGTCGTAATAGATCAGTCCAAGCACAATCATAACAATCTATACAAATTCTTTATAGAAATTCAATAGAATACAGGAACAAAATTTGCCACATTTATTTGTGTATTTTCGTAGACATTCGAGTATCTTCGTATAGATTCATTCATCTTCATATACAGTCACGAATCAATCAATTTTGCTGGGGTCGTAATAGATTGTTGGTGTATGATCTGTTTTTCTCCTTAAACCGTTTTCGATAAACCAAAGCGTGAAAAGGACGAGTGGTGTTTTATCCAAGCAATTCAGTTAAGAAATAAAAGACAGACTTATGAGATCAATTCAGTCACGAGTGATATTTCAATAGACTATTTCTCGAACAAAATGACTCATGTTGACGTCCGTAATTTATATTTATCATTTGTCAAACAGTCCGTATCCATGGATTAGCCGTTGAAAACACCAAAGTTGTAAGACCAATCATAATTCAAAGACAGTTGGTGTTTTCGTGATAATATGAGATGTCTCTGGCCTGGGGTTGGTCAGATTTTGATAGGAGTGAAATAGTCACTATAACACGAAAATTAAAGATCCGATTGAATTGATGCTGGGTAGTTATATGCGAATAACCGACACAAAAACTTGTTCAAAATTTCGTTGAGATAGCATGAGTAGTTATTATATTGACTATATCCATCATTATGTACCACTATAATCATTAATATATCCACAATAGACATTATTACATCAACTATATGCAATTATATATCCACAATATACATTTTTATATATGTTTTTATATACGTTTTCCATTCACTTTATAACTAAAATATGTATCCAGTCATGAATCTCAGAACACACTCCAATATCAGCTTTGCATAATGACAAAGTAATATATTCACGAAATTCTACGGTCGTAATAGATCAGTCCAAGCCCAATCATAACAATCTCTACACATTCTTTATAGAAATTCAATAGAACACAGAAACTAAATTTGTCATATTTATTTGTATATTTTCGTAGACATTCGAGTATCTTCGTATAGATTCGTACATCTTCGTATACAATCATGAATCAGACAATTTTGCGGAGGCAACGAAATACCTTGATTTTTTAATCCGCTGAAAGTTAAAACCTTAATATCCCAACAAATCACTTAAATTGAGTTATACCACTTTTCCTATGAGCAGCTCATATGTAGAAGTTAATGTGAACTCAATGAGGAAGTTTCGGGAATATGCCCGATTTGTGATAGACATTGACACATCAATAGTAGTGAGATGATTCAAACATGCCCCCCTATGCGCAATATTTATCAGAGATAATGCAAACAGTGGTACCACAGAGAAAGAAGCGCGCCCATGACTCTACCGCAAGGTGGCGAGGAAAGGAGTAACACAACTGTAACGGTGTGGTCTAGGCCTCTTGCTAATACCACAGAAAAAAAGCACCCATGACTCTACCGAACGATGGCATCACCACACCTGCATCGATGTCGTGATCGCTTCAAATTTTGTATCAATTGTTGGCTAATTACAAAAAATTTACCACTATCAGGTTTTTTCTCGAAATTAGACGGATTTCCAAGTTTCATTCACAATTTTTTTCTAAGGCTCACCCTACATAAAATAATTTCTTAATGCGTGTAGGTATGGTGCAAAGTTTGAAAGTTTAGCTAATTCGAAATCTGTGACTCTTTTGCGAGAAAAATGAAGATTGTTAATAGCCATTCTCTTTTATCGTCGAGCCTTTTGAATCGGGTATCTTCGGATATTCTCGTATGTATTCAGGTATTTTTTGTGAATCTCTAAAAGTTGAAACAAAGATGTTTTCTTTTCAGTTGTATCGAAAGGTTCAACATGGAAGGTTGTATTCGAGCTATAAAGTCGTTGATGACTCTATTCATTGCAACAAATGATGAAAGTATATTTGTCGAGGGGTTGAAGCAGTGTTCTTTGGCTGTGCGAAGAATCAACAAAAAAACTGAAAAATGCTACGACTATTGGAGAAAAGCAAAGTCTCTTAAGTACCTTGAATCACGTGAAAAGTTACAGATCCAAATTGAAATACTTGCGTAAAAAGCGATCTGGCATCAAAGATCGAGGGGAAACAGCAACAAATAGAGTTAAATGGGGTGAATCGACATCTGCATTCGAGTCACGAATTCGAACTGGAGTTATTACTAATGCAATCAAACTGCGGCAGTCTAAACTACAGCAGTCTGTCTGTCTGGGCAAAAATTAACAGTGCTGTGTCTAAGCTTCCTGAAGGATACAGTGCTGGATACATCAACTATTTTGGCGCGCCAAAGTAGTTGCTGTATCCAGCACCGTATCCTTCAGGAAGCTTAGACACAGCGCTGTTAATTTTTGCCCAGACAGACAGACTGCTGTAGTTTAGACTGCCGCAGTTTGATTGCATTAGTAATAACTCCAGTTCGAATTCGTGACTCGAATGCAGATGTCGATTCACCCCATTTAACTCTATTTGTTGCTGTTTCCCCTCGATCTTTGATGCCAGATCGCTTTTTACGCAAGTATTTCAATTTGGATCTGTAACTTTTCACGTGATTCAAGGTACTTAAGAGACTTTGCTTTTCTCCAATAGTCGTAGCATTTTTCAGTTTTTTTGTTGATTCTTCGCACAGCCAAAGAACACTGCTTCAACCCCTCGACAAATATACTTTCATCATTTGTTGCAATGAATAGAGTCATCAACGACTTTATAGCTCGAATACAACCTTCCATGTTGAACCTTTCGATACAACTGAAAAGAAAACATCTTTGTTTCAACTTTTAGAGATTCACAAAAAATACCTGAATACATACGAGAATATCCGAAGATACCCGATTCAAAAGGCTCGACGATAAAAGAGAATGGCTATTAACAATCTTCATTTTTCTCGCAAAAGAGTCACAGATTTCGAATTAGCTAAACTTTCAAACTTTGCACCATACCTACACGCATTAAGAAATTATTTTATGTAGGGTGAGCCTTAGAAAAAAATTGTGAATGAAACTTGGAAATCCGTCTAATTTCGAGAAAAAACCTGATAGTGGTAAATTTTTTGTAATTAGCCAACAATTGATACAAAATTTGAAGCGATCACGACATCGATGCAGGTGTGGTGATGCCATCGTTCGGTAGAGTCATGGGTGCTTTTTTTCTGTGGTATTAGCAAGAGGCCTAGACCACACCGTTACAGTTGTGTTACTCCTTTCCTCGCCACCTTGCGGTAGAGTCATGGGCGCGCTTCTTTCTCTGTGGTACCACTGTTTGCATTATCTCTGATAAATATTGCGCATAGGGGGGCATGTTTGAATCATCTCACTACTATTGATGTGTCAATGTCTATCACAAATCGGGCATATTCCCGAAACTTCCTCATTGAGTTCACATTAACTTCTACATATGAGCTGCTCATAGGAAAAGTGGTATAACTCAATTTAAGTGATTTGTTGGGATATTAAGGTTTTAACTTTCAGCGGATTAAAAAATCAAGGTATTTCGTTGCCTCCGCAAAATTGTCTGATTCATGATTGTATACGAAGATGTACGAATCTATACGAAGATACTCGAATGTCTACGAAAATATACAAATAAATATGACAAATTTAGTTTCTGTGTTCTATTGAATTTCTATAAAGAATGTGTAGAGATTGTTATGATTGGGCTTGGACTGATCTATTACGACCGTAGAATTTCGTGAATATATTACTTTGTCATTATGCAAAGCTGCACGGAAAAAAAATATTGTACCTAATATATGAAATTCATATACTGACTAACTGAATTTCATATACTCGGCGTGACAGAAGAACTTACATCTAATCTTATCTGACTGCAGCACCTATTCATAACACGCATCCGGACCTTGAAACTAATCTACTTTCATATTATTAGTAACAGGCAGGTCTGAAGAATCTGATGATTTTGACATATTGAACTAGAACCATCGTATACCAATGTAGGACCCTGAGCATATAAAAATGAGAATCTAATCAGATTAACAGTATACCAACGATTTTAAGTACTAGTTAGTCCCGCTTTCTAACCTAGCATTATTGTCATATATGGGTTATATTCCAGTCATATTAGACTTATGATTCAGTCATATGAATTTAGTAACCTCATCATATAAAGCTATATTCTTGATTCTTGTAATATAAAACTAGTAACCTCGTCATATGAGTCTTCATTTCTCGTTTATCTAGCAGATGATGATCTATTATCATATTTATACGTATGCGCCCGGAGAACCGAAAAAAATTATTCGAAAAAGAAGTTTTTTCGAATCATTTTGATCATTTCTTCAGGCACATCCATATGTATCAGATGAGATCAATATCAGCCAGATGAACAAGAAATCGAACATCATCAGAATAGATAGGAATATCATAAAAAAACTCAAGACAAACAAAAACGATTTTATCCTAGGAAAATTTATTGATCTCTTCACATAATGAAAATGAACATATAAAATTCTAACATAGAAAATATTCAATAAAAATTAATAACAATTCTTTTGCCAGTCTGTCACATATGCATAAACACTATAAAATATTATAAATAACATAAAAAATTACTAGCTTTAATACTACAAAAGGTATATATATACATTAATTTGGTATTTAATACTAAAGTCAATGAAGGGTTCGTGTTCTAATGAATTTCATTCAAAATGGACTCAAATTCTGATCCCTCAGAAAAAGCATTAGTTTCGCCGTCAGTGTCTGTGGATTCGACTATTGGAGTTTGTCCAATACTGGGAGATTCGTACTGAAAATAAAGAGGACCATTTGGAGAAAAAATTTTGGAAAATGCAATTTGATGATTCTAATATTAGCATATCATTGATAGCCTTAAATAATGAATTTTATCAGAAAATTCTAGAGTTTAAAAAAAAAAGTTATACAAATTTGAATCATAATAGGTACTACATAATACTCACACTGGCACTTCCATTTCCTACATGAAGAGCGGGTGCCGTTTGAAATTTACGGCGAGGACCAATCTTCGGGATTATTATTTTCAACGTGTATTGGCTAAGCATTTTAACGGACCCTGGATCAATTCCCTCATCTGCAAGAAAAATATACAATAGATAAGCAAATAAATCAGGGGCTGATTTTTTTCAAAATGGTTTTATTCCATCATTATTCTTATGGATGTATGAATCATAATCATCAAGAATCGCATCTAAACGTATCCAAAGTATTTTTGAATTCCCCCATCCCAATGTAAATATGTAATTAGATGTTCGATGTAACATCTCAAATTAAAAAGCTGTTTGAGTTATAATCATCTTCATAGATTGCAGATGGTAACTGAGATTTTAATTGGATGTGTAATTTCGATTTTTTGGCAATGTTAATGAAGGAAAATTTTAAAACGATCACTGATGATTTTCATTCATAACAAAAACATTTTTCAATACTCCAATTTCTTCATTTTCAATTATTTAAAATGATAAAAAATGTATTTTTGACGTTGTTTTTTTATAGCTAACCTAAACTAACATAACCTAACCTGAAGAAATATGTGAAATATATTAAAAACTGGCGATAAACTGCAAATTAACCTCATATTTTTTTATAATTTGAACCTCTACAAACAATGTGAATAAGTCCCTGTATTCTACGCAAAAATGCCTGTATAATGTTATTGTTTCAGAGAAAGTGGTTATGATTCGTTTTCCATTTTGCCATTACTCCAATTTTCGTTTATAAATCAAACCAAAAGGAGATACGAAAAACGCGGATAGTATAATTTCATCAGTTTCTCTAAAAATAAACCAAGGATATGGTATTAGATTTCCGCTATCTCTTATAGTTCGGAAGTTGTAACAATGAAACATCAAAAGCGCCCCCCTAAATGAAAATAATTTATTCTCAGAGTGGAGTATTACTGACGTATTTACATACTTAAAAAAAATGAAAGATTCTGATGTATACAGACATGAATTCATACCCAAATAATTCAAGAAAATATTTTCCAAGTATAATGCACTATCAATCAATAAGCGAATGGCGTGTAGGTACTTACCTATAGAAATCTTAAAATATATTCCAAATTTTAGTCCTTCAGGAAGGCTTCCATTCTTGAAATCGCTCACTAAAGTAGGTACCTATAAGTATATATTGTTCTTCGCACAAATATAAAAATAATAAAATATTACTGAATGGAAATGCCCTACACAACACGTCAACTTCCGCAACCTACTGCAAGTTTGTGAAGATTTAGGCGGTCATTGGGTCATTACTTCTCTTCTTGAACAACGAATGTTCAATTCGAACAGACGGGATAATTCCATTTATACGACGGGAATACTAGGACCGTGCGAAATGTTATAGTATGGTTGAGAATATAACGTGTATATAACGCTCTATTCGATCTATAAGCTAGATAACTGTCATTAGACCACGATTTCTAGAAAGATTGATTTTTTGATTCGTGTCGGAAAGGGTTTCTAAATCATTGAAACATTATATCGACAATATAGGAAATTCATATTACTGGTATATGTTACATGTTCGTACGACGTCGTTCTGGATCATTTTTTTCCGTGTGATATTGGAGTGTGTTCTGAGATTCATGACTGGATACATATTTTAGTTATAAAGTGAATGGAAAACGTATATAAAAACATATATAAAAATGTATATTGTGGATATATAATTGCATATAGTTGATGTAATAATGTCTATTGTGGATATATTAATGATTATAGTGGTACATAATGATGGATATAGTCAATATAATAACTACTCATGCTATCTCAACGAAATTTTGAACAAGTTTTTGTGTCGGTTATTCGCATATAACTACCCAGCATCAATTCAATCGGATCTTTAATTTTCGTGTTATAGTGACTATTTCACTCCTATCAAAATCTGACCAACCCCAGGCCAGAGACATCTCATATTATCACGAAAACACCAACTGTCTTTGAATTATGATTGGTCTTACAACTTTGGTGTTTTCAACGGCTAATCCATGGATACGGACTGTTTGACAAATGATAAATATAAATTACGGACGTCAACATGAGTCATTTTGTTCGAGAAATAGTCTATTGAAATATCACTCGTGACTGAATTGATCTCATAAGTCTGTCTTTTATTTCTTAACTGAATTGCTTGGATAAAACACCACTCGTCCTTTTCACGCTTTGGTTTATCGAAAACGGTTTAAGGAGAAAAACAGATCATACACCAACAATCTATTACGACCCCAGCAAAATTGATTGATTCGTGACTGTATATGAAGATGAATGAATCTATACGAAGATACTCGAATGTCTACGAAAATACACAAATAAATGTGGCAAATTTTGTTCCTGTATTCTATTGAATTTCTATAAAGAATTTGTATAGATTGTTATGATTGTGCTTGGACTGATCTATTACGATCGTAGAGTTTCATGAATATATTACTTTGTCATTATGCAAAACTGATATGGCGTGCGTTCTGAGATTCATGAATTGATACATATTCAGTTATAAAGTGAATGCAAAACGTATATAAAACAGCTATAAAAATGTATATAGTGAATATAGAGAGTATTTGATGTATACGGGCACGCACGAAAGGTATCCAACACAAAGTCTTCATAAAGGTATAATGATAATGGTTTGATATCAGTAATATAGTTGACGAGCTGTGCTTGCTGCATGCCAAAAAATCACTGTAGATACTTTTGAAAGAATACAATATTTGGCAACTTCGAATAGCTGGAGTTATTTATTAGGAAAAAGTATTATGATCATATCTAAAAGCTGCTTTTTTAAAATAAAAAATGGCAACTAAACTATAATTTTTCATTACAAATTATCTCAAATTATTTAAGCCTCGTTCATCTGAATAACTTGAAATTAAAGGAGCTGAATAATGATCAACACTATCCATTTAGTCAAAAAAAGACGCGCTAATAATTGTGAAAAGCTGATTTGTTAATAACTTGTTGCTGTTGAATCTCAATTTTGTTATGTACACAATAAATATTCTTCCTGTGTTCTATTGAATGTCTATAAAGAATGTGTTTGAGGTTCTGCATGTAGTGCTGTCACACTAACTGAGATCTCTGTTTTTGCGGAGATTTTTTTTTCCTTCCCTTTTGACTATTTACTCCTAGTATACAGTATATTGTATTTTAAAGCCAATTGTAATGAGTAATCTTTTGAAAGAAATCATGATATAAAATATTAATTTCAAATTTGATACTGAGAATAATGAATCTCATGTTAGAATTCGTGATATTCTCAATCATTGTATATTTAAAGGAATTCTATAAATTTTTATGATTGTGCTGGGAATATTGGTGTCTATTACGAGCGTAGAATTTCATGAATTTATTGCTTTGTATATACGAATAAAAGTTTACACAAATAAATGCATCATGTTGTGTTTTTTAATTCTTTAATTTTTTTTCCACCACAATTTACATTTTATTCTGCTGATTTTGTATTAGTGGCAGAGGATCTGAAAAAAAGAATATATATATATATAAATAATTGTTCAATTCAAATAAATCAATACGACATATTTTTGATTACAAATAATCTCTTATTCATGCATAGTACAATTACTCTCATATATTCTACTACCACCAACATTTCCTTATTAGGCCCTGATTTGAAAAAAATAATGTTCAGATTATTTTGATTGATTATAATTGTACCACACATACTCACACATTCTCCAATTCGATATCCTGCTTCTTCTCTTCTTTTTCATCTGCAGCTCCACTATTTCCTCCTTCATATGAGAAATACTCATATTCATCGAAAATGTCGTCTTCGTCATCTTCATCTTTATACCAGGGATTGATGTCTACGCCCTGATCCAAAAGCACTTCTTTGATTCTATTTAATGAATTTTCCATCTATTAGAAAGAATAATGAAAGTTTTAGTACAAGAATATATTTGTGAATTAAAAAAAACTCTTACCTTTGTCGATGCGGTGGTTCAACAGACGTAGTACTCTGTTTTGTGGAGTGAGGTTTCTACTCGAATATATATACATGCTAAAATCCCCTCTGCTTTGGGTTATTTCTTCAAAAATATATAAGGGGTGTTACATATTACTGAAATATACCCAACCTATTTTTTCTGCGCATTCTTATCTCTGTGAATGTTTTTGTCTGAATATTCGATACGCGTGTTTGTCACGCCCCATAATACATCAAAAATGGAATTTGTTTGTATACAACCACCCACATTTGTTCTTATGTTAGCTCACTGCCAAATCAAAAGTATACAATCCCAATGCATTTAGGATAGCTTGATAAGCTTGTCACAAGTAGTTCTCGTTGTAATTTATTGCAAATTCATATGTGCTCAAGCATTGAAAAGGAAAACTGATTGGCTTTTCTCGATATCCTCAAGCGGCCGAACTGTTTTGGGGTTATACTCATCTGAAATTATGTTGTTATTTCCTCTATAACTCAAATTATGAAAAATCTCAAGTTTTCAGATCAGAAACGAACAGAAAAAAATACATGAAATTGGAAAGTACAATATTTTTCCTAGGTGTCTGTCAAATTATATTTTCAACCATATCTGAACAATCGGAATTAAAGAGGGAGCAGTTCTTTTTTATACATTTCCGCTTTTTTCTACAATGCTATTTTAGATTCAAGGGAAAAATTTCAGCTTTTCCCCAAATCTTTTGATGTTGAATATGCAGATTATTTTTGAAAACCTCTCGCATATCAAAGATGTGTAAATTCATGGAAACATTTTTTTCATTGACTTATTGAAATAGATTTGTTCAACTTTTTAATCTTTTCAAACATTTTCAATATTTTCGTTAAAGACTGCTCAATAATATCTACAATCATCGAATTATTGGAAATTTTTTTCGATACATTAAGGTTTTTCCTAAATATGGGGTGAAAAATATCATAATTACATCTTTTTTTTTTGAGAGCCCTTTGTTCACGGCTCCTTGCATAACGATAATATAACTGACAGATTTTATTTTCACTTGAATGAAATTTCTTCATTGAATCTACTGCTAATTAAACAGTTTTCAGATCTGATGTTTTTTCAAATCAACGAATTGAAAGTATAGATGCAAAATGGAAACTGAATATTGCCGCGATTTACAAAACCTACTCGTATTCGCATTTCAAAGGTTGTTCTTAATGTTCATGGATTCATTCTTTCATCAACTTTCAAACGATTCAAATTGAATGAATTTTTTCAAACATTTCATTTTCACTAATTCTTCAGTTTCAAATTGGAAGAATAAGTACGACCCTGCTCATCTTTGCTTTGTTTATGTAAAAGAGTCCCACAACACTGGAATCCCTTATATTTCTCGACCACGTAAACCAAAAGATTCAAAATAATCACCCCCCCCCCCCCCCCCCCCGGTATTCCAATTCAAATAAACGATAAATGCCTACCCAATAATAATTCGAATTCGAAGGGATCTAGACCTATATCTTGTTTATGTAAAAGCGTCCGCTAGTTCGAGTCTACACGCCTGAAATGTACCATATGACGGTCGATTCTGGTTTCATCTAATTTCTATAACGTGAGTCGGTGCTGAGTGAAAATGCGGATTCGAATCCCGATATTGGGACGCGCCACCTACGCTGAAAATTACAGACATTTAGACAAAATGATAAAGCGATGTTCCCCATAACATACGCACAAAATTTACTTATTTGATGTGAGGAATGTATGCTTACATTACAACTTGAAGAATCACCCTGTATAACACTTTCCAGTATTAAATAATCGTCGTAGTAACAAATCGGATGGGAAACAATTTGTGATAGTAGAAATGAATCTATTACTAGGGCGAGACTAGGTCGCTCAACTTAACAGATTTTTTCTGATCGATGTAAATGTGAGGAATTGAGGATATCAAATCCCTCGATCCGCTTGCTGACAAACACGCTTTCCATTGATTTTATTCATTATGACAACAAATTTTCAAAACCACACAATCATCCACCCATCATCATTCAGACAAATACGACGTTAACAGAAAAACACCCTTGACCAAATACCAAATACTTTATGAGAATCTATCCAAGGTACCTATTAAGTTAATGCTTTGTTTGTGGTACAAATCACTTCAATCGCGTTCAAGTGTGCCGTGAGAAAAAGAGCACCCTGTACAGTAATGGTTTATTTTCAACGATGTACGTCTCGAAAATATATTCTTTAACACAAATGAATGAAATTGTACGATGATGACGTGAAAAATAGCAAGTTGAAATTGACGTTAGAAAAACACCCTGTATGAAGATTTTGAACAAATACATTATGAGAATCCATCCAACGTACCTATTTGGTTAATGCTTTGTTTGTGCCACAATCACTTCAATCGCGTACAATTGTGCAATGATAAAAAGAACGCCCTGTATACTAATTATTTATTTCCAATGATGTATCCCTCTAAAGTTTATTTTTTTAACACAGATGAATTAAATTGTACGATTGTGGCATGGAAAACAGCAAGTTGCATTTGACGTAAAAAGAAGAACACCCTGTATGGAGATTTCGGACAAATTGAGAATCCATCCAACGTACCTATTTGGTTAATGCTTTGTTTGTGCCACAATCACTTCAATCACGTACAATAGTGTCATGAGAAAAAAGACACCCTGTATATTAGTGGTTTATTTTCAATGATGTATGCCTCAAAAGTTTATTTTTAAACACACATGACTAAAATTGTACGATAATGGCAGGAAAAACAGCAAGTAGTAATTGACGTTAAAAGAAAAACACCCTGTATAACACAAAAAAGTATCCTATGTCCGTCCCCTGGTTCTAAGCTACCTCAACACCAATTTTGAGTCAAATCGGTATAGCCGTTCTTGAGTTATAAGTGAAGTAACTAACACGACTTTCTTTTATAAATATAGATGACAACAAATTTTCAAAACCACACAATTATCCCCCAAAGTTATATTTCTCGACCACGTAAACCAAAAGATTCACAAACGATAAATGCCTACCCAATAATAATCCGAATAAAATTTCAATGTAAATCGTATTTCACAGATTGATATTATTCTATGTATGAATTCTCATAATGTCAACTTGACAGAAGGTAACTTCAAAAATATTGGGGTTGAAATACCCGTATTTTAGCGATGCAACTGGGGGACCTCACCCGAAAATATTGAAAGCATAATTCTGAAGTTTGGTGAACGTAGGAAATTTTTGATCGATTACAAGGTAATTTATTATTACTTATCTAATAAACTATTATTTGAATTGAATTTCCTTGCAGTGATATCATATGAATACATTGATTCCCAACTCTGAGAAACCAATACCAGATATAATTTGTCCGTTTGAACTAGAGCGCCAGAAAGCTCGGGGCTTGAACCCATTTTTATGATAACCTGAAAGTCCCTGAGAGCCCCTCCCAATTAACAATTCCAATACAGGACAATGGATAATGCGCGCAAAAGCTCCTGATTTCATGTCAGCGCTTCAATCCTACCCCCTACCAAAGCCTCAGCGGAGGGGGCGTGGCGTTGCGCAACTCACTGTTCAACCGTCCAAAACGAATGACCTTGAAAACGCTGACTCCGCGTTCATATGGGTACAATTTTTGCATAATGGACCTTAGAATTCCTTATGGGGATTTACATGTAAAAATGGGGCATTTTGCGCCAAAACTCTTGTTGCACATCTACTATACCAGCTACAAGCAATGGCTTTTTGACGGTCATTTTGAATAGTGCAACCTAGTGCATGCAAGTATTGGGATTATGAACTGGAGTAGAGATATAATGAAGTTTAAAGATAGTACATAGGTCACTGAATTGACTACCGATTTTCTGAGGCCCAACGAGCAAACACACATGTTCCTCTAACAACTTACTAAAAAAATCAGTAGTCGCACTGCGAAGGGAAAATGCTAACACATACTCCGAAAATTTGTCGGAATTAACACGTATATATTAATAGCCCCTAGAACTGTGCAACGGAGCAATTGAATCTAAACCAGTGCAATTACAGCAAAGAATGATTACTTGTTATCACTTTAAAAAGGTACCCTCCAGGTATGAGAGAGTTTGCCAACCGCCCAAACCACGCTGGGTTCTGAGTAGTTGTGCTCCTTTTATGTTAAGGAACGAAACAGATAACAAAGTACTCTCTCTCAACAGAAATCTAGCAAATTCCTGGGTCAGAAAAGCTCCAAGACTATAAGCTGAAGCATCTACCTCGACGATGAAGTATCGATCGGAGACAGTCGAAGTTTGGAATAGGGACAGACACTAACTTCACCGTAATGCCCTTTAAATTCGACAGTCAAGTTCCAAGCCATTCATCGTTTTGACAATGTGTGAGAATTTCATAAAAGTCTGAAAGATTAGGGACAAACCGTGTATACCAAGCAGCAGTTCCAAGGAACAACTGAAGGATAGAAACCCTTCCAGTTGAAATAGGTATATTTATAATATAACCCATATTTCTATGTTTATTTTAGCATTGGCGATATCCGGATCAAAAGGCCGACCATGATGATATACTGCAAAACTGAAAAGCTGAAAAGTGCACAATAATACCAGTGGTTATCAAATGGTGTAAAACCTTTCCGAGGATTGCTTAATGGTTTCCTAAGTCATCTGTCACAATCGCGATATCTCCCAAGTGTACAAAGTCGTAGAACTACAAGCCAACACCATGAGTGATGTACCTACTAGTCATAATTCGTTGGAAAGTTGCCATAGAATTAGTCAGCCCATAGGGTTAGCGTGGATACTGAAGGAATCAACGACCAGGAACGGTGAAAGCGGTATATTCATGCGCACCTTCAATGACCAGAACCGGATGCTATACAGTCGCCAGTCTTAATATGTAAAGTTATCAGCAAATAGGCATCTGTCGACCTATCCATATAATCAGATAAGTTAGGGAACAGACATGCACCCTGATCAGTAACGGAATTTACCTATAAAATTCAATTAGATCATAAAAAAATATAATCGATACAGAAACGGTAAGTGCCATCACGTTTCAGTACAATGAATACAGGAGATGACCAAGCGCTTTTTAAGGGTTCAATCATATTGTTTGCTAGCATATAATCAATAATTCTTGAAAAATTTGTCGAGGTATCCATAATGAGCTGAGAGATTCCAGTAATTTATTGCTCCATAAGAAATGCTCCAGGAATTCGGTAGTCCGGTTAAATTAGATCAAAAAATAATAGTGAAGTTACTAAAATTCGTACACCTAAAAATTTGGATTGTTCAAAATACCATTTTAAATGAAATCTAAAAAGTCATCATCATTCAGATACCTGGAAAAAAATTACTCGGGGCCAAAGGTCACAAAAACGGGGTGTTCGCGATTTTCAGCAAAACGGTGAATTTTAGCATAAAATTAGTCCAGACAAAAATTGTAGATCAGATAATTGTCAATAAAAAATGTTCAAAAACTTTTTTTTTAAGAGCCACCGTTTTGTCATAATATGTATAAATACACCACGTATATACATCACTGAAGCTGTAATACAAGTAAATATATTATTCTATGGGTCAGTGTAACTTACACATATAAAATATTATAAATATGAGAATGTCGGGTATAAACTAACTTTTGAAAACTATCATCTACTATTTTTACACGCAATAACTGGCTGTGATACGACATCTGCATTTTTCAGGATCGGTTTTTAAAATTTTTGAAAAACAATATTTATTTCAATGTGCTGAATTTTTAAAAAGTGTAATTCAACTCGACAAGGAGTTATCTCCAACGGAATTCGCTTTCTTCTCTCTATGTATGGAGCACCTAAAATACTACGTGCTTAGATAACTTTCGTTATTTTTGTACCTAGAATGTCTAAATTGACCGGAATATCAGTGCTGATTTAACTAATGTGGTCTATACTGATCGTTTCGATTGAAGAGTGTTTGCCCCAATTTTATTTTAATTGTGAAATCCTGTAAATTCTAATGAAACTTGAATACAAATATTGAACCTTATTGGACGTCCTGATTTTTCATTCTCTTCCATTACCCTTCATAAACGTGTAACTTACCCGTTCTCCTTCGGTATAATCCCCGACGTGGAACTTCTCTGGAGTTTTACGATTCCCTTTTCTACCCTGTAGTCGTTGTAAAGTATACGATTCCGGTGGACTAATGCTGAAATTCTGTTATTTAAATTCATGAAAATCTGAAATTCCAAACCTCGTCCACTAGGACGTTTCCTTGATTAAGTTTTCCGCATAATTGGACATCCCATAACTTTTCATTGTGATACGTTCTTACAGTTCATCTATATTCTCCGTTTGCGTTCAACCTATGAAAAATAAATTGCAGGTTGAATAGAAGAAGATTTAAATGTCTTCCAATCTGTGAGGTTATCTCGCGGAAAAATAAAATGGCAAGTTGAGTTGTTATTCCGAAGTTTGTGTCGAATTTTGTTCGTTTTCTTTTGTGGATGGCATTTAGACTCATTTTGTGAAGGAATAACGAGAAATGGTACGGATGTTAGAAATAGGCATATATTCATGTGTGCCACTTTTCCTTAGATACTTCTTCGTCTTATCAACGTCCAGTCAACTTGTCATTTCATCTCAGTTTAAAATAATTGACAATAAAGGTTGACATAAAGATCTACACACGCTAACTCAATGGACATATAAAGGGTGAGTCTTTACATTGTGCATTAATTTTAGCCAAAGATTCCTCTCGTCAAATAAAACACTTTTTTGCGCGTATGTTCTGGGGAACATCGCGTTATCATTTTGCCCAAATGTCTGTAACTTTCGAATTTTTTGACGAAAATGGTCTCAAACCATTAAGTTCGACTCCCCAATGAAGAATTCGAGGTCAAATTTGATTCTGTCCGGCCGATCGTCCAGCCGTTGCCACGATAACTTGAGAACGAAGAAAGCTAGCGACTTGAAATTTTCAGGGTGGGTGGCGCATCCCAATACGACGCACAAATTCGTTAATGAGCATAATCGGCCCAGTCGTTCCTGAGTAATAATTTTGTATCAATCAATATAAATCCGATCAAATTGAAACTTGGTGAGTAGTTATAGAATATGAACCTAAGCACGTCTGTGAAATTTTGTGCGAATCGTATGGCTAGAAAATCATTAAAAAATTATTGAAAAATATTTTTGTTGTCACTTGACTAACTTGAGAACGGAAAGAGATAGCGGCTTCAAGTTTCAGGTTAGGATGTGCACCAGAACGCGACATTTCAGTTTGTTTATGAGCATAATCGGCCAAACGGTTCTAGAGTTATAGTCATCTGATATTTGGTTGTTTTTTGTACCTCATTAACTCGAAAAATACTAAACCGATTGAATTCAAACATGGTTGTTAGTTGTAGAATGCCAACGCAAAAATACTTGCAAAATTTCGTGAGGATAATTTTTGTAGAAAATTTTTAAAAAATCATTGAAAATTGAAAAAAAAAATTCTATATATCAGTAACTATCCGTTTGAAATTGCTGAAATTTTGCAAGAGCCTTCATAACCTAACTCTACTGCCAAGTTTCAAGTTTTAACACGATCGGTTAAATATTGTTGGAGATTCGAGCAGCCTTGTGTGAGTTCAGTAGATGGGTGACCGTTGCCTCGATAACTTTAGAACGAAAGGAGATAGGGACAATTTTCAGGGTAGGTTGCATAGTGGAATGGGAGAGTGGAGTTCGTTTTTGGGCATAATCGGACTAACGGTTTCCGAGTTATGCCCACCTGGAATATTATTTCCTTGATAACCCAATAAATAAATATTCGATCGAATTGAAGCTTGGTAATGTCCATTATGAATCTTCCCCTATTCTCTGAGAGAAGGATTCGAGGTGACCTTATAATCACATACAGAGCTCTGAATGGATTTTTCAGCACAGACCTGGGAGGAAAACTTCCGAACAACACAGAGGGAGTACTTTCTATCCAATAGAGTGTTTTCGTCTTGGAATCGTTTACCATCTGCCATTGTGGAGGCCTCCAACGTCAATACATTCAAGAATCGATATGACAGGTGGAATCAGGAGCGGACGTGACAATGGTCAATTTGTTTTTTTTTCCTTTTATTAAATTTGTCAATTCCTAATCATTGTGAACAAACTGTTTTTTTTTCTTGAGCCATGTGCATTAACTTTCATTTTGTTATTCTGTGAGTTTATAGATTTCTTAACTCTTATCAAATAAATAATAATAATAATAATAAAAATAACTAGTAGTAGAAAATCCACATAAAGACGTGTTCAAAATTTTGTAAGAACCGTACCCCTAGAAAATTTGAAAAAAATGTCAAAAAAAAAATTTTTAAGAACCGTACCCCTAGAAAATTTCGAAAAAATAACGAAAAAAAAAATTGGTTCAAGCACTGACGTGAAGTCAGAAGCTTTTGCGCGTATGTTCTATTGTCCATTCTTCTATATTGGACACCCTTAATCGAATTTACCATGGTAAATTATGTTGTCCATTCTCCTGTATTGGACACTCTTAATTCGAATTTACCATGGTAAATTCGATTAAGGGTGTTCAATACAGAAGAATGGACAATATAACATAAGCGCAAAAGCTTCTGACTTCATGTCAGTGCTTGAACCTATTTTTCATTTACCGTTTTTCCAAATTCAGCTCTGGTAAAGAGATACAGGCTGCTTCTTTTCTATGTTTGACATGGATATTCCGAATGGAATAAATTTTGTGGTGATGTTTTCTATAACTATGGTACATAGTTTCCAATTAACAGTTTTCTCCTACTTCCACTCGTTTCCTAGTTATAGACTCGCGGATTAAAAAAACTATGAAAAATTAGCATAAAGAAAGCAGATTTAGTTTAGCTTAATATATTTTGAGAATCTACAATCATTTTAGAAAAATAAAGTATTCGTCATCATTTCTCCTAAAACGTACCGTTCTCCAGATATTCTTCTTTGAATGATATACAGTCTGATGAAAAATCCAGAGATTTCACTACATTTAAGCTCAATTTGAGAGTGGAATAAATATTATTGGCAAATCTGCACCACAAAATGAACGCAATTCGGTCTCTGAGTGGAAAGTAGTCAGAAATATAAACGCCAGCCTCGGAAAGCTTTAGTTGTTGGAACAAATTCTGGTGCCGGTAATGTTGAGGGTTTGGATAAACTTAAAGCACTCCATGTTTCCAATCTTAAACCCGACACAAAAGCTGAAGATCTGGAAAAATTTCTTAAAGACAAATTTTCTATTGTAAAATGTGAGAAGTTGAATTCGCGCTATCCGGATTCCTATTCGTCATTCAAAGTTCTGATTCCAAGTTCTGAGTACGAGAGGGCCCTTGATGGTTCGAATTGGCCGAATAAAGTTAACGTACATAATTTTTTTCATCGGAGAACGAATCAGGATCGAGTGGGTTGATTGCTCGTGCTACTGGGGATTATTTGAAAATTATGCAGCTGAATGTCCAGAGCATTTCGAATAAACTACCTGGTTTGGACTTGCTATTGTCAGAAACAGATGTTGATATTTTGAGTGTGGTTGAACATTGGTGTTGTGCAGATAGTATTGAATCCATGGTGCTTGCTGGCTATGTGCGTTCGGATTGCTTTTGCCGAGCTTCCAGGGAACACGGTGGAACTGCTATATACGCAAAGCAGAACTTAAAAGTGAAAAAATTGAAGTTGATGAAATTCTCTGAGGAGATGCATATTGAGATGTGTGGTGTTGTGATTTCGGATCGTGGTACTCGTGTGGCCATCTTGAGTGTATATCGTCCGGGTACTGGTAATTTTGAACTTTTTCTCAATGGACTATTTCATGCTTTGCAATCTTGTATTGAGAATGTAGATTCGATCATTTTATGTGGCGATTTAAATATCGACTATTTCAAAAAGGATTGTAAAAATTTTAGGTTATTTGGGGATATTATGGATTGCTTCGCTTTGAGAACTACATCGCAGAGTGCTACTAGGGTATTCACTAACGTTAGGGGTCATACTAGCTCTTCCAAAGTGGATTATGTCATCACTAATATCGACCCAGTAAAATATAAAGTTGAGGTTTTCGAGCCGCATATTGGTGACCACAAAGGTATTTTGATGCACCTATGTTTTGAACCGGAACGGAAACGGAAGCCTGAAAGATCTTTGTTCAGAAATCTTAGCAAACAAAATTTGTCAAATTTTTTCGTATCACTATCGAACTGTAATTTTTCTGATATCTATTGTTATTATGATAGTGACCGATGTTTTGAGTTATTTATAAATAATATTCAATTTCATTTTGAGAAATGCTGCCAGTTGAGTAAAGTGGTGTTGGCAAATTCAACAAAAAGATGGTTGACCGACGAAATTATTCAAAGCAAGCAAACACTTTCCAACCTGCATTGGCTTCATAAAAATATTTCTTCTTCACAAACATACGAAAACTATAAAAGAGCTAAACAACAGCATAATGTGCTCCTAAAAGCTACTAAGTCTCATTACTACAGTTCTGTAATAGATAGATCACTGAATAAAAATAAAGCGGTTTGGCATATTGTTAAAAATCTAACAGGTAAAAATGAAACTAATTCAAATTAATTCTCAATAAATTTGAATAATGTTGTGCATACCGATCCACATAGAGTAGCGAATATTTTTGCTGAATATTTTTCCACAATGGCTGGTTCCAAATTAAAAAATCGATATGGGGACGAACTCTCTCTTTCATGTACATTGCCACCCATGTTGAACAGTAATTTTTTTTTCAGTCCTGTATCTAAAGCGGAAGTTGAGAATGTAATTAGGACTTTGAAAAATAAAAAAAGTGTTGGTGTCGACTCCATATCCGCTAACTTACTGAAGATAACAAGTGAAATTATTAGTGGTCATTTAGCACATCTTATTAATATATCTGTAACAACTGCTAGGTTTCCTAGTATTTTGAAAGAGTCAATAGTAATTCCGGTATTTAAAAGTGGCAACATGCATGAAATAACTAATTATAGGCCAATATCCATTTTGAGTGTTTTTTCCAAGGTGTTTGAAAGGATAGTTTTCTCTAGAATGATGAGTTATCTCGACAGATTTCAGATAATTAATCCCGCACAACATGGCTTTAGAAGTGGTCATTCAACCCAGTCAGCAGCAGTTGAATTTTTCGAATCTGTTTATAAATGTTTAGATGAAAACTTACTTGTGGCGGGTCTGTTTTTTGATTTATCTTCGGCTTTTGATACACTGTCCTTTGAATTTATACTGGATAAGTGCTATAATTTAGGTTTCAGAGGCATTTTTCTCGAATGGTTGCGTAGTTACCTTACTGTAAGAACTATGTCAGTTAGGATTGGAGAGAGTTATTCTGAAGCTCAAGGTATCGGCCTTGGAGTACCTCAGGGGTCCGTGCTGGGACCACTTTTGTTTATTTTGTTCATAAATGATCTTCCTTCGCATTTGAGTCGCTTCCTCTTAACACTTTTTGCTGACGACACTTCAGTGGTGGTTTCTGGCAGGAGCCTTAAGGGGCTCCAGGAGAACTGTGAGTGTGTTATGCGTGCGTTTGTGAGTTGGTGTCGAGCTAACAACTTAATGGTGAATGTTGAAAAGACCGTATGTGTTCATTTTGTTCTTAAAAATAAAGAATTATGCTCATTTACGTTTGGAGGTGGGATTGATAACATTACATCGTCCGAGGCCAATAAATTTCTAGGAATTTATGTAGATAGGTATTTAAGGTGGACAACCCATGTCGATGCTCTATGTAGGAAATTGAACCGGTCATATTTTGCAATTGTCAATGTCAGGAAAAATTTGCCCATAGACTGCGTGCTCAATGTTTACTATAGTTTAGTTTATAGCCATATATCCTATAATATCTTGCTGTGGGGTAGTAGCCCTGATTTTCAAAGAGTATTTGTAGCACAGAAGCGTATTATACGCGCTATATTCAATCTGAAACCGTTAGAGTCATGTAGGGGAATATTTGTGGAAAAACATATTTTAACGTTACCCTGTATCTACATTTTAAAATGTTTAATATACGCCAAGGAAAATGAGGGCGGGTGGTTGAAACTATCAAGTCAGCATGAATATAACACTAGAAATCTACAAATAATGATGTTCCCTAAACATAAAACTTCCAAATTTGAACGTTCTCCCTTATATCGAGGTATAAAGTTTTTCAACCATTTGCCTTCATCTCTGAAGTCCTTGAATTTAAGAAGGTTTAGGAGAGACGTCAAGAAACTTCTATTGAGGAAGGGTTTCTATTCTGTAGATGAATACTTTGTTGACTCCTTGTCAATTTAATTGTTTTTTTTTTCTTTATCATACTCAATGACTTGTCCTATACAAAATATGTTGTCTTAAAGGATTTAATAAAATTATTATTATTATTATTATTATATGAATCCGCCCCTGCATAAGGAACCCTCAATCAAAACCAGAGATATAATACCTCCATATCTCCGATCAAAACTGGAAGCCACATTGCCATCGTTCATAGATTATAAATCGTACCAACTATAAATAGTGGTCTGTGGTCACAACACAGACAAAGAAAAACGTCGAATCTTCAAAGACATAGTTTGTTATAGTTGTTTCTTTGTTGATGTTGTTTCGTTGTTGTTTTTTAGGCAACATTGTTCAATTGATTGTTTCTCACAAATATCCTGTGTTTCTTACGCGGAAGCAAATCACAAAATAATTAATTTTTATTTTATAGATATTTTTCAGAGTTTGGGAGAAAAAACCCAGAAAAAAACCGTTCAATAATGAGTATACCTCCCACAGTATCCTTTAATGATTACTTCAAAGACATATTGACAGTTTGACAGAGTCATGATATCAAAATCAAACTTGAGTTTGAATTCTTCTATTATGTCATCTTGTCAGTTATGTTTAAGATCTTGTCTTGGACAAGAGAATTCTTTTGTAAAAAGAAATACAGTCTTCTCAAGTTGCTAATTGTGAAGGCACTTGAGTATTTATCTTCGATACCAGATATTGTTCATCAGATGATCATAATCTTTCCCTGCCTTGTAACATGAGCCTTTGTATGAAACATGTTGTTGCATACATTTTAGGGTTTGTTGTTGAACGAATAGTGCAAAAAATGTATGTGTTTCATGTTTCAGTGCGCTGAGGAATACAGTCAAGTTTCATTGATCTATGTGAAGAATCGTGGTAGACTTATTTTTCCCATTGTATCATGTGAATATTTCTATTTTGATTGAAAATTTCATAAAACATTTAATAGGTGTCAAAGGATTGATTTCTATTAATAACCATGTATGTAAGAACTTGCGTTTTTTCGCAAGTTCTTGATTCTCTTTTGGACAAAAAAACAATTCAAAGCCTAGAGACTTACTGTTTTGAACAATCCTTTGAAACTAATCAAATATTTTACTTATTTAATACGTATGTGAAATTTATATTCAAATCAGGATGTACCTATCTACACAAATAAACATATGATCGATTCTGCAGAATTGATATCAGCTCTTAGTCATCCCTGATTTCATTTCAAATATCTACTTACATCTCCCATATTTTAGAAATTGTATAAATTATTATTTCCTATGATTCAGATAGCTCACCCTTGAGATTTAATGATTTATTTTTATAATATTCGTACAACCGGACACCTAATTGGCCATCTCCATTGTTAGATATAATCTATTAATCTTTATAAAAGTTTAAATAAGTCAAAAAAATTTAAAGAATATGGAGAAAACGAATAAAATATGATAATTTAGTAAGAATTGCATTGCAAGACACAATGTTTTGCTTTATATCAGCTGATATCTATCATTGCATCTCACTCTTATGTTGGAGTCAATGCCTCTCTCTCTCTAAGCTCTTATTCTACTTATTATTAGATTTATTGAGGGTGGAATAGGAACAATATGTGTGAATTAATTTCCAAGTATTATTGAAGTTAGTTGGGATATTTAAGGATTTTTCTTAATAGAATACCATGAAATTGTGTATATTATTATAGTGGAAACAATTGGGTGATGAAATATCGAATGGATTGAATAGGTATCAAGTTAAAGTTTACTGTTTTAATATTCAAGAATTGAAGAAAGTTTTTGCTAGAAATGTTGCATGAAGGGCCAAATAATATTAATTGAGTGAGTAAATAAGTTTTCTCAAACAAATTCAGTGGATTTCAAGCAACAGATGATACAGATTTGGTCAATATACAATTGGAGTTACATTGAGAGTAATCTGTGCTCAACGTACAGAGAAAATTCAGGGGAGTATCAGCCCATTGTAGAGTCTTTAACGCTTATAACTTTTTACCTGAGCCTAATCTGGAAAAATGGCAAAAAAAATGTGTTTTATTTGATAAGAGGAATATCTGGTTGAAATTAATGCACAACTTAAAGACTCACCCTGTCTAAAGTTATTTGATCTAGGTACTAGGTATGTTACTGGTTTTTGGCGTTTTGCCCAAATGTCTAAAATTTTCGAATTGGTTAAAAATGTTCTTAAACGATTTGGTTCGGCTCACCGATCAAGAATCCATGGTCGAAATCAATCTGCCGGCCGTAGGCACTCTCGAACGAAAGGAGTTGGACGATTGAAATTTGAAGGGTAGGTTTAGAGCGTAAATATCTCGGACGAGTTCGTCAACGAGCGAAATCCACCAAGCGGTTTCGGAGTTATGGCCGTTTTTAGTTAAAACATTTTTTATGAAAATTTCCCAAACTGATTACCCGATCTATCTGAAATTTAGCATGAAGTTGTAGAATCATTACCTTTACTTGCATGCGAAGTCTTGTATTGACCGAATTGCCGTAAAGTGTCAAAAAAAAAATTTCAAAAATTTTTAAATTTTGTTTCTACAATAACTCTCGAACAGAATCTGCTAGGTAGTTAAAATTTCTGGAGTAGGTTTGGGAGATAAATATCTCGGTTAATGTCATTAGTGGGCAAAATCGGCTTGATGGTTTGGGTGTAACGAAAAAAAAATTGTTTGTATTACATTACAACTTTCAAATTAAAATGTTCTTCAAGGGGCAGTTTTACCATAAAATCCACTGATATCATTTTCAACTCTAACAAGCTAAGTCTTTCGGTGATATGGTTTTCCAAAATTTCAATAATAAATCGTACTTCTATGTTTTCATGCTCTAATTATTCTATCTATGAATTATTATAAGACCTGCGTTCCACAAGATCACCGAAGCTCCTGTCCACAGGGCTTCCCCAAGGTTGGTTCTCATTATTTCACAGAATAATACTTGAAGTATGTTGTAACAAGATTTTACAAGGAAAAGAATATATAATGCGATAAAGTTAGAAAAACTAAAAACCTACTTAAGTATACAGGACTGGATCCTCCTCAAATATATTAATGATGTCAATGAACAACTTGAAACATTTCATAGCACCCTTTTAAAATGTTTGAATAAAGCCTGCCCATAACGAAAATTTCCATTTAAAGAATTGAATATGAAATCAGAGCTGTAGATTCACCATTGCAACAAATTAGGAAGACATTACACATACCAGTGATGCTAAGTAGAAATGATCCTAGGCTCCAAGATAGGTTAAACGAAGTGAATCGAGAATATGATCGAAAGCTCACTAAACAATAAGAAACACTCATTCGAGGAGATGATAGGAAACTGACAACAAGAATAAAGCAACTTGGTCCTTTATCAATTATTTAAGAACAGAAAAACTGAAATAGTATATTCTAAAACAAGTTGCAGAATGGGCTCCTATTAAAACACGAATTCGAACGCATGAGTGTTGGAATTGCCTTCTGCAACGAGTATTAGACGATATTTTCTCTATTTCAGGCAAGTTTTGTAAAATACTGTTGAAATTTAATTATACATCCTATAGGATGTATAATCCGAATTTTTCATTAAATTTCAACAGTATTTTACAAAACTTGCCTGAAATAGAGAAAATATCGTCTAATACTCGTTGCAGAAGGCAATTTCAACACTCATTTCAGTCAAGTTTTGTAAAATACTGTTGAAATTCAATGAAAAACTCGGATTATACATCCTAGTGACTTTTGTATTGTATCTTGATAGTTGGTGTGACTGTTACGAAAGTTGACAGATTACGAAATTTGAATTTGAAACGTACGTAGGGCATGGAGATCAGATTTGAAACAGTTTCCTAATAGCATGAATGATTCAAAATTAGCAAGAAGGAAATCTCTAGTACCATATTTTTTAATGAAAATAAAGCTTTTCCTCAACAATTATTTCACTATATCCAGATTATATTGTATTGTCAATTGACGTGTGTTGAAATTTGACAGGATCAAATGTCAGTGCTGACTACCACAAAACGAAAAACATAACTAGAAAGAATGCGGGAATGAGTTCATTCCAGCACTGTTTTCAGTGCTGGAATGGACTCATTACGATACCGAAATAGAGAAATAATTTTCCACTTGAAGGTAACCTGCAACATATCTCGGATGAGTTGAATACATATTTTGTGGATTGTATTTCTGACTTAGCAACGAATATTCCACATACTAATATAAATTCCAATATTGAGAATGTTGTGAATGAATCGATATACCTGAGAACTATTAGCCTGGAAGAACTTCGTAATGAAGGCTCTCAGAAAAATAAACCTAGTAGTGGAATTGATGAAATATCCAATAGCATTCTCGAACAAACTACAAATGAAATCTTGAAACCACTTCAGACCATCTTGACTAATTCATTGGAACATGAAGCTTTTACAGATAAATTGAAGATAGCAGTTGTCAGACCGATTCACAAGAAGAAGAGTGTGAATCAGTATGGAAATTACAGACCTATTAGTATACTATCATCTCTATCAAAGATTTTTGAAATGGCCTACTGTAACCAAATTATGGCATTTCTAATTTAATATAAAATATTTTCAGAAAAACCAGCATGGTTATCTGAGCCGAAAATCGAGTCAAATAGCTGTTTATCAATTCATTAAAAAAGTAATAATAGACGCATTTGAGAGCAACAACTTATCACTTGGTCTATTTCTGGACCTTTCTAAGGCATATGACTGCATTCATGTTGAGAAGATACTCCAGCAACTACATGATTATGCGACCTGCACTGGAGGGGGTGAAGTCCTGTTGCAAAAATAGGACTTAACTAGTGGAGATATATTCAAATGGATGTACGATTAGATCAGATCTAGATAAATTGGAACTTGGAGTACCACAAGAAAGCATAGCTGGACCATTTTTCTTTATCATATACCTCACTGATTTTCATTCAGGTATGCACTTGCACAGGATAACAAGTATTAAATATGCTGATGATACAAACCTGCTAGCAGTTGATCCACTGTGGCCAGATCTGAAGATATTGATTCAAGATGTTTTAAAATACACAGAGAAATGGTTTACTGAGAGTAATATGTTATTGAATAAGAACAAAAGGAGCTTGACCTTATTTCATCCTCCAAACTCACTATGGAGATACCAGGAAATGTCACCTTGAACTGTTGCAAAAATTATACAACACAAACTAGTAAATTCTTGGGACTCTATATTGATGAATAATTAAATTGGAAACAGCATATCATATACCTCGGTGAACGAGTAGGATCATCTTTCTATTCCTCAGAGTGATTGCTGAATATCTGGATGCAACAGTATTAAAGACAGTCTATCATGCAACAATAGAAGCCACATTAAGATTCGGTGTGGTATTCTATGGGTCAGGAAATATGTCATCTCTATTTATATTACAGAAAGAAAATGTCAGAATTTTGAACAATCTTTCATATAAGAAATCATGAAGAAATCTTGTAGAGGTGTTTTTGAGAAAAATGGTTCAAGCCCTGTGGACAGCAGCTTTGACGCTCTTGTTCAAACTTTGACAAATCATTTCTTCGAGGGTATTGGTAAGAGTTGGGAATTATATCGATGGATTCTTATCATAGAACTTCAACTTAGCAGAAATTAAATTCAAACATCATAAAAGAATTTAAATTCAACAAGATTGCCAAAAATTATTAATCCAGAACCAATAGACAAATTGTACCCAACAACGAACTCATCCGAGATATTCATTCCTTAATTCTATGATGAACGAAAATATATATTATTTCCTCAAATCCACTCCGATACTCCAATACGCCAATATTCCAGTTTTTTTTTTCTGGAGATATTCTGAACTCAATATTATTTACTTACCATTATCATTCCCATCATCATATGGATTAACCATCGGCATGAAAAAATCAACCAACAAAAAGTATGATATCATATTATAATGCTCATAATTCTACGATTGCTGAAATGAATTAGAAAATGTCATGTCTCAGGAAAATAAGCTGGCAGGTATCAACACAGATCATATTATAAAAATTCATAGATAGAATAATTATATCATTCTGTGAAAACATAGAAATACAATTTATTATTGAAATTTTGAAAAATCATATCTCCGAAAGTATTAGCTTGTTAGAGTTAAAAATTATCTCAATGAATTCTTATGGTGAAACTACATATTAAAAAAAATTCAATTTTAAATTTGTTATGTGAAATTTTTTTTTATGTTAATTCGAAGCCATCTGTCCGATTTTGCCTAGTAACGAACTCAGTCGAGATATTTATCTCCCAAACCTACTCTGAAAATTTCAACTCTCTAGCTCATTCCGTTCGAGAGTTATCGTGCCTACGGCTGGCCGGCCTGGCGGCCAGACAGAATGAATTTGGACCACGAATTCTTGATCAGTGACTCGAACCAAATCGCTTAAGACCATTTTCATCGAAAAATTCGAAAACTACAGACATTTGGGCAAATTGATAAGCACTCTCTTCCGATGAACAAGAGCGCCAAAAAGTAGGATTTTAACATCGTATGCTCTGTATGTCTAGGAATATTTACTATTACTACATAAGAATGGATATCTGTTCTCTCAATATCAATATATGAAAACAAGATACAACACTCAAACAGTGTCATATAATCTTCCAAAATACAAGTTATCTACAACACAAAAACAACTGTTATACAGATGCTCAATTTTTTTTTTTTGAATTACCAAGTGGAATTCAAAGGATAGATGATTATGAAGCATTCAAGAAAATATCATTCTGCATTTGTTGAATATGGAGCCCTACAGCATGAATGAATTAGTTTTTAATTGAAGAATCTTAATATATATATTTCTTGTGTGCGTGTGTATGTGACTGAACTCCTCCTAGACGACTGGACCGATTTTGATGAAATTTTTTGTGTGTGTTCGTGGAGATTCGAGAATGGTTTAGATTTACTAAAAATGACGGGGAGAACCAAAGTTTTCATTGCTCACCATAATTATCCTTTCTTTGATGGTATACCTGGCACCTCCGCCAATTTGCAACGCGATGTGTAACTTCGACTAGACCGATTTTGATGAAATTTTTTGTGTGTGTTCGTGGAGATTCGAGAATGGTTTAGATTTACAATTTGGTCTACTGGAAAATGTTTTTTCAATTAATTTCTTATTTATAAGGAGTTGTTGATTTTGGAATGTTTTACATTAGATCCGGCGGACGGCGCAATCATCGCATTCAATTTCAGTTTGTCCCGACAGATGGTGCTACGATTAATTTGTTATTCAATTCATGTGCTGATTAAAATATTAAATGTAATTATTTTTTAAAGAGTTTTGAAGTGTGTATATATAATTTTGTGAATTCAGATGTTTTTTTTTTGTAAGGAGTTTTTGATTTTGGAATGTTTTACATCAGATTCGACGGATGGCGCTATCATCGCATTCAATATTATTCTATTTTAATTTTAGTTTGTCCCGACAGATAGTGCTACGATCAATTTGAATTGGAGTTGGCGTTAGGGTTGGAGTTGTCGTTGGCGTTGAGGTTTGCATTGACGTTGGAGTTGGAGTTCACGTTGGAGTTGGAGTTCACGTTGGAGTTGGAGTTCACGTTGGAGTTGGAGTTCGAGTTGGAGTTGGAGTTGGAGTTGGAGTTGGAGTTCGAGTTCGAGTTCAAGTTAGAGTTGGAGTTGGAGTTGGAGTTGGAGTTGGAGTTGGAGTTGGAGTTGGAGTTGGAGTTGGAGTTGGAGTTGGAGTTGGAGTTGGAGTTGGAGTTGGAGTTGGAGTTGGAGTTGGAGTTGGAGTTGGAGTTGGAGTTGGAGTTGGAGTTGGAGTTGGAGTTGGAGTTGGAGTTGGAGTTGGAGTTGGAGTTGGAGTTGGAGTTGGAGTTGGAGTTGGAGTTGGAGTTGGAGTTGGAGTTGGAGTTGGAGTTGGAGTTGGAGTTGGAGTTGGAGTTGGAGTTGGAGTTGGAGTTGGAGTTGGAGTTGGAGTTGGAGTTGGAGTTGGAGTTGGAGTTGGAGTTGGAGTTGGAGTTGGAGTTGGAGTTGGAGTTGGAGTTGGAGTTGGAGTTGGAGTTGGAGTTGGAGTTGGAGTTGGAGTTGGAGTTGGAGGGCAGTACGAAGTCTGCCGGGCCAGCTAGTACTCGTTTATGATGATTTGTTTATTTTGACACTGTTTCATTTCGCATTCTTATTATTATTATATATGTCAAAGTGACATATAAAATAGAAACACCAAATTTTTCTTGGAGATTTTTATATCGATTTTTAATTTGAATGTGAAGCTTTTATCTATGGGAGATGATTGCCCTTCATTAGGGTCCTGTAGCGGTCTTCGAACATCTGACTGTTCCGAAAAATCATCGCTTGGATTGCCGAACTAGGTTCCAAGAACCCTCCCGGCAGAAGAGCAGTAACGAAGTTTCTATTTTAAATTTAAATATTGAAGGGATATCAAAGGATAAGTGCGATTACCTTGGAAAATTAGCGGACCAGCAAGGTGCAGAGGTGATTCTTCTCCAAGAGACCCATACAGCAACAGAGGAAAATCTTCGAGAGAGGGGACTTTTGAAAGGTTATGTATTAGTTGATTTTCTTCTAAGTCGAATTTACGGTCTAGCTTGTTATGTCAAGAATTCCTCTGTTCAAAATGTTGAGTTAATTAGGAAAGGTGAGATAGAAGGAGTTTTCTTCATTTCCTTCAAATTTTGTGACATTTCTGTCATCAACATTTATAAACCTCCAAATAGTTTTTGGCCAAGAAATTTCAATATAAATGTTAATCATCCATCAATTTAGTGCGGAGATTTCAATTCGCATCATGTTACATGGGGTTATGATGTTAATGATAGAAATGGTATAGCTTTGACCGATTGGATGGAAGACAATGATTATTTTTTGATTTTCGATGCAAAAGATACACCTTCTTTCCATTCTTCAAGATGGAATAAAGGCTATAACCCTGACTTATGCATGGTTTCCTGTGATGCTTCTTCTAAACCTATATCAGTAAAACGTAAAATTTTAGGTGTTTTTCCACGTAGTCAGCATAAGCCCATGTTATTAACTATAGGAAATGTGGTTCATTTTGCTCCCTGTTTGAATAAACCCCGTTGGAATTTCCAGAAGGCTAATTGGGTTCAATTCGCGAAAAAAGTGGATAGTGACATAAGATGGATTCGACCAACTTATGACAATTACTATAGATTTGTTGGTGTAGTAAAAGCTTCAGCTAAGAAATTCATTCCGAGGGGTTTCCGTCAAGAGTATATTCCTGGTTGGTCAGTTGAAACAGAAAATTTATATAAGGATTATCAAAATTCGCCAACTACTGAAAAATGCGAGAAGCTAATGAATTCTATAAATGCAAGTCGTAAGGAAAAGTGGAATAGTGTAGTTTCCGATATGAATTTCACACATTCGAGTAGGAGTACATGGGATGTTTTGAGAAAATTAGGGGAAGCTACTCCTCTAACATTGTCATCTTCTAAAATTGACCCTGAATTGATTGCTCGTCGGCTAGTTGATGTTTCCAATTCGGTTGGAATTTCAAAATCAAAAATTAAGAATATGAAGTATAATTTGCACAAATTTAGGACATCATCTTCATCTATAGACAGTATCTCGAATATATTCAACTTGGATGAATTAAAAGCAGCACTTAAATGCACTAAATCTCGGAAAGCAGCTGGATTTGACGGAATTTATCCTGAATTCATCAAACACTTGGGCAAAAAAGCCATGTCCTGGCTATTATCATTCTATAATAATATTCTGAATACTGGAAATATTCCAAAAGAATTCCGCAAAGCTAAAGTCATAGGAATTTTAAAACGTGGAAAGGATTCTTCCGATCCAAGCAGTTATCGACCCATTAGTCTGTTGAGTGTTCCTTTTAAAATTTTAGAAATATTGATTCTTTTTAGGATTGAATCGTCTGTAGAAGAGGTTCTACAGAATTGCCAGGGGGGCTTCCGGAAAAATAGAAATTGTTGTGATCAGGTTCTTAGTCTAACTACTTATATCGAAACAGGTTTCAATAGTAAAATGAAAACAGGAACAGCATTTGTGGATTTGTCGGCAGCATATGACACGGTATGGAAAGATGGTTTGATTTCCAAACTTTATACTCATTTAAAGTGTGGAAAAATGGTTCGTTTACTCGAAAATATGCTCTCGGATAGAAGGTTTCGTGTTTTTATTGATAATAATAGTAGTAAATTCAAGAATTTGAATAATGGTCTCCCACAAGGTTCAGTTTTAGCACCTCTTCTTCTCAATTTATATCTGTGTGATATTCCTGCTACTTCGTCTGAGAAATTCATCTACGCTGATGACATTGCCCTTGCATTTCGTCATTCTGATTTCCAAAGTATAGAAAAAAATCTATCTGCAGATTTAGATATTCTGAAAAAGTACCTATTTCAGTGGCGTTTGTGTCCGAATCCGAATAAAACTGAGGTTTCTTGCTTTCATTTGAACAATCACCAAAAATTTAGAACATTGAGTGTGTCTTTCGGTGATTCTTTCTTGAGACATAATTTTTATCCTAAATATCTAGGAGTGAAACTAGATTCATCTTTGAATTTCAAAGCTCATTTGGATGATTTGCGTCTGAAGTTGAAAACGAGAAATAATATTCTGCAGAAATTAGCTGGTACTTCATGGGGTGCTGATGCAGCTACTCTTCGAACGGCTGCCTTAGCCTTGGTTTTTTCTGCCGCTGAATATTGTTGCCCCGTCTGGTTTAATAGTGCTCATACTCAAAAAATTGATGCACAGTTGAATTCATCTATGCGAATCATCACTGGAACTATTAGATCTACACCTTTTCATTGGTTGTCAGTTCTTTCAAACATTGTCCCGCCCCACATTCGCAGGCAGACTGCTGTTTCAAATTCTTGGAATAAATTTCATTCTTTTCCGAATTCATTTCCGATTATCTCCTACATTCCAGACAATAAGATTCCCAGATTGAAGTCACGAAACCCTTTATGGTCCAACTGTTTTCTTAATTCGAATAAAAGTGACAAGGAAGTTTGGCGGTCTGAATGGATTTCTTGCAATTTATTCAACAAAGATTTAATTTCTGATCCTTCAAATAGAGTTCCGGGGTTTGATCTTCCAAGGAGAATATGGTCTATTCTGAATCGTCTAAGAACCGGTCATGGTCGTTGCAACAACATGCTTTTCAGGTGGAACTCAGTTGAGAGCCCTAGTTGTGAATGTGGGGAAGCAGAGGAAACCATAGATCATTTAGTTAATAATTGTCGCATATATAGATTCAAAGATGGTTTTAGGGATATTCATAATGTTTCTGAATCTTTTTTAGAATGGGTAGCGAGTTTTAAATCTATTTAATAAAATATAGAATATTCCATTTTTAATTTGTTCGTTTTCTCCCTTTGCCTTTTCCTTTTCCAGATTGGGTTTCGGGTACCTTGGAGAAACTTCTCTGATTGTTGAAGGAAGAAGCGATAATGAAGAAAAAGATGCCATTCAATATTTAATATTTCAGCATATTTTGTTAACAATTTCAATTTTCATAAATCACAACACTAACGGGGAGATAGGGTTTTTTTGCTGAGGTTTTTTCCCTAAGCTCTAGTATCATATCAAATTATATGGTACCCCGTTACACTTACCTCTGCTAACACTTTTTAAATACACATGCTTTATTGTTAGATGAAAAATTAATTGTAATGCTCAAGTTCAAAAGAATATATATATATATTATTATGAACTACGTGTAACTTGAAATGATCAGAAATAAAGAACTGTTATAATTATTTATTATAAGATTAATGCATCGGAAATAGAAACTTTCGAATTTTGAAATGATGTGCCATTTTCGAAAATTTGGGTGGACTGAAATGGCCTGTGAGAGGAACGGGTGATTAAGGAACATGTTAAATATTTATTGATGTTGAATTATGTGAATAATAATTCTCTTTATAGAATAATAAATCAAATAGAACATACCTTACAGGGTGATTGTTTAATACCGTACATTAGCAGAATATAAATATTGGAATATAGTAAGGTTCTGAAATTTTGGTGTTAGGCAAAGATTTAGCTGAAGTTATTCACACATTCTCATCCAGACATTATGACGTGGGGACTGTCGAATATGGGATATGCGTAAATTAACGAATAATTTTACCAGACTGACAATTATTCTCTTATTAAGAAATGTGTCATGAGAGGGGATCAAACGCCCATTATAATTCATTTTAAATCATAAAAGGATTTCACATACTAGTCAGATCGACAAACTTTACAGGTAGATACTATTTTTGGCGCTCTAATTCCTCGGAACTGAGTGCTTATCAATTTGCCTAAATGTCTGTAATTTTCGAATATTTCGATGAAAATGGTCTTATACGATTTGGTTCGACTCACTGATCAAGAATCCGTGGTCGAAATTCATTCTGTCCGGCCGTAGGCACGATAACTCCCGAACGGAATGAGCTAGACAGTTGAAATTATCAGAGTAAGTTTGAGAGATAAATATCTCAGACAAGTTCGTTACTGGGCAAAATCGAACACATGGTTTCGGAGTAACAAAAAAAAATTTTGTTTTTTACAGAACAAATTCCAAATTAAATTTTTTTCAATAAGCAGTTTTACCATAAGAATCCAATGATATAATTTTTTACTCTAACAAGCTAATACTTTCGGAGATATGATTTTTCAAAATTTCAATAATAAATCGTATTTCACAGAATGATATAATTATTCTATGTATGAATTGTCATAATATCAACTTATTTTCCTGAGACATGACATTATCTAATCAATCAAAGAATTATGAGAATAAAGTGTATTCCGAAATGTGAGCGAAATGAGAAAAATCTCAGTTGTTTGTTCTGAAATTAGTTTTTCTCAGAAAAGTCTTACATTTCGGAATGGAACATGAAGTAAGAGATCTGAGAGTAGTGAGACTGCTTTTCATCCATAGACATAGAATGCAAATAGAATGTAAATATTGGAAGCTTAATTCTGTAGTTCGAGAGAGGAGAAAATTTGGTGAACGTAGATCAGGAAATTTTTGATCGATTACAAGGTAATTTTTCATTATTACTCTTCTTTCATACATGTTTTATGAAAAATCTACTATTTGTAGGTACTTTTAACCTGTTTTGGGCAATTGTCATACGAAACTTGTTGGCGCTCTAGTTCCTCGGAACTGAGTGCTTATCAATTTGCCCAACTGTCTGTAATTTTCGAATTTTTCGATGAAAATGGTCTTAAAAGATTTGGTTCAAATCACTGATCAAGAATCCGAGGTCGAAATCGATTCTGTCCGGTCGGCCGGCCGTAGGCACGATAACACTCGAACGAAAGGAGTTAGCGGATTGAAATTTGCAAGGTGAGTTTGGAGCGTAAATATCTCGGACGAGTACGGTAATGGGCAAAATCCATCAAGCGGTTTCGGAGTTATGGCCGATTTTAGTAAAAATATTTTTTATGAATATTTCCGAAACCGATCACTCGATCTATCTAAAATTTAGCATCAAATTGTAAAATCATGACTTTTATACGCATGTGAAGTTTTGTATTAACCAGATTACTGCAAATCGTCAAAAAAAATTTTGAAAATAAAAAAAAAGTTTTTCTACAATAACTCTCGAACGGAATGAGCTAGGTAGTTGAAATTTTCAGAGTAGGTTAGGGAGATGAATATCTCGGTTGAGTTCGTTATTGAGCAAAATTGGCCAGATTTAATTCGATTTCTTCCATGGTGCAGTTCTCATTCTCAGATTGCTCATTTAATCTTGATAAATAAACTATTATTTGAATTGAATTTCCTTTATGATGCAGTTCTATCATAAGAATACATTGATATAATTCCCAACTCTGAGAAACATATACTTTCGGAGATATAATATGTCTGTTTGAACTAGAGCGCCAGAAAGCTCCTGTCCACAGGGCTTGAACCCATTTTTTTATATAAATAATAAGTTTTCCTCGAAACGACGCCAGGTGACCTGATGAATGTAATTTTAGATTCTAGAATTTCTATGATGACCCTCATTCAAATTATAGATAAATTTCAGCTCGACATATCGTACAGGGTGAGAATAAATACTGCAATGGAAAATAATGTTTTATTCAATGAACGATGACAAATGTTTCGAATGTTTTTCGATTCTTCAATTCCTATGAAGACCCTAAGTCAGAATAAAAAGGAATTTTTGCTTGACGTATCATAGAGGGCGAAAAAATACATTATTGGAAAATAAAGTTTTTTTCACTGAACGATCACAGTTGCATCGAGTATTTCTCGATTCTTCAATTTATCTGATGACCCTTATTCAGAATAAAAGTGAATATTCACTCGACATGTTGTACAGGGTAAGAAAATAAATACTTGGTAGGAAAATAATGTGTTTTTCACTGAATGACGGCAGATGCAACGAGTATTTTGCGATTCTTCGAACCGAACGTTTAGCATATAGTCTGCGGGACACCCATCCTGTTGAAAAATGATTTCACCCCTGTCAATGAAGGAAACCTTGTCCAGAAAACTATCCATATTTGTTCCCATACATTCTTCATAATTTTCTCCGTAAGTTATCAGGTTGACTGTTGATTTTCGGTTATCAATAAATATGGTTCAAAAACGACAAAAATACCAACATCTCCTCCAAGGTTCACGTCTAATTCGGAATCATCCTGCATAGGTATTGAATATTGATTTAAAATAATCCATTGAACAAATTGCACTTTCCTCATAAAAAACAAACAGACACGCATGACATTTATAATTACATATTGAAATTCATTTGACTTAACCTCAAATATCAAAAGCCGTCGACAACCTTGTTGTTTGAGTGTTATTAAGTGGACCAGTACAATAAAACCGTTGTAACATTTTGATATATTGTTAATATTTCCAAAAATATAGATCTGTTCGAGCTTAAATATAGAACTTTGCTGTAAAATTAGGTTTTGATGACTCTTGCAGAATTTCAGCCATATCTGAAGAAAAGTGTCTGAGATATATTGTATGAAATGGTTTCTTTCTAGGTGTTCTCTCCTAAACTCTGAAAAATATATATGAAATAAAAAAAATTGTATTTTGTGATTTACTTCCGCATAACGAACACAGATTTGTCAGAAGCAATCAATCGAACAATGTTGTCTAACAAACAATAACGAAACAACATCAACGATGAAACAAGTATACCGTAAGCAAACAATTTTTAATTTTCTAGTCATATGATCCTCAATATAGTTTGTATAAGTCTTTGTGTCCGTATAACTACCGAGCTTTAATTCGGTCAGATCAGTGTGTTTTAGAGTCATTTGGAAAACAAAATTTCAGATGGCTATGACTCCGGAACCACTAGGCGGATTTATCCTATTAACAAACTTAATAGGCGCATTTGGATTCCAAACATACACTCCAAATTTCAACACTCTAAATGATTACGTTCGAGAGTAATCGTGCTGACGGTCGGTCGGACAGCCAGAAAGAATTAGGTTTGACTTTGGATTCTTCATCAGTTAGTCTAAAGTAATCGTTAGAGACCATTTTCGCCCAAAACTTCTAAAATTACAGAGATTTGAGCAAATTAATAGGCACTATGTTCAGTAGAACAAGCGCGCCAAAAAAAAATTCTTAGGGATGTGGAGGTCGTATTTCGAGTATATTGTATATCCAATCACACAAGCTAGTTCCTGAGCAACATCGCTGAAAAGTAACGGATGTTTTCTATTTGAAATGGGTATATGTCCCCCTTATCGATTCCATACAAGAGTTATTATAGAGCAGTGCCAGCTCCAGACATACATCATCCATAAGGGTTATTATCTTTCCGTCAACCCTGATTTCACACGGGAGCAAAAACGACATCACACTAAGGATATTCATCCTACTACTTTGCAGTTCCAATTCGCGCACGGCTTCCTTGGTGGTTAATTCTCGTGACGTAGTATACAGTAAAGTTTTAGATTTTAAATCAATCGGATCAATATTGTAGAAGATAATAGGCAAATACAGAAAAAATAATCATCAAAGGATATTGTGGGAGGTATATTCATTATTAAATGGTGCCTTTCTGGGTATTCTCTGCCAAACTCTGGAAAATATCTATAAAATAAAAAGTTCATTATTTCGAGATTTGCTTCGGCGTATAAAACCGAAGAGATTTGTCAGAAGTAATCAATCGAACAATGTTGCCTAACAAACAATAAAGAAACAACATCAACGATGAAACAACTATATCGTAACGGAGTCTATATCAGATTCCTTCGTCAGACACTGAATTAAAATCTTCAGAATAATTTTTTGTTGGCTGCTATTCTGATATTAGAGAATTGTCACATTGACCGTATTTGAACATCATAGTAACATAGTTTTACTTTGCATAGACATTTCCAAGTTTAAGCTCCTGTTTTAGTAAATTCAGCCAAATATGGTCAATACCAATTCAGCAATTTGCAAATTCGCATTGTCTGTTCAACAAAATATAAGTTGACTGAATAAGTTTCCTTTTAATGTAATCAGATTCTGTCATCAGAATCTTTCTATTACTCTAATCCATCATGTGATCTCCTTGGATTGTACATTGTATATTGTATATTGTTGTAAGAGGTAACGTTGCACTGCGACCTTAAGGTCTATTGTGCCCTTCCTTCAGAGCTGTCGATGTCATTACCATCTACAGCTCGCCTTCCAGTTCCAGAGTTCTGATGAACTCCAGTATCTGGGATTCCTTCAAGGGGGCTGCTATTTTTGATTTATGTATGTCTCTATTTCTCAAGTTGTTCTTAAGTTCCGACTTTCTTACATCTAGTGGTATTGATGTTTCTCCTGTGTACGATTTACCACAAATACAAGGAATATTATATTATACGCAGTTTTTTGTTTTTCATTACTGGATTTTCTCTTTGTAAAAAAAGACCTAAGATCGTTTTGTGTATTGAAGACGGTTCTTATATTGAACTTATTGAACTTAGAACCGATTCTTCTATTTTTTTCAGAAAGTCCACGAACATAAGCGATCACGTTCAACAGATTGAGTTGCTGTTCTTGTTCATTATTCTGTTGTAGGTACTTGATTATTAGTTATTTTATTAGCAGCTCTTCTATCTAAATTTTAGATTGATGAATTTATGTACCTATTGGATAGGATATCCATTATCTTCAAGAAATATTTTGAGTTGATCAATTTCATTATTTCGAATTTCAAGAGTAGAACAAATTAGGTTAGCTCTATCGTAAAGTATTTTGATAATACCTCTTTTCATACTTAGTTGATGGTTCGAATAGAAACTTAAATATCTATTTGTATGTGTCTGCTTTCTGATAGATATTTTTCAGAGTTTGGGAGAGAAAACCTAGAAACAAACCATTTGATAAATACTGAAAAATAACAAAAATAAAGTGGGACAGTTTTTTTTTGGATGCTGCTATTTGGAAATATTGGGAAAAATAGTCTTTTGGCGCGCTGTTCTGAGAACAGAGTGCCTATCAATTCGTCTAAATGTCCGCAATTTTCGAATTCCTGGCCGAGAAAGAACATTACGTGTTTCGCAATTTTTCAAACTGAAAATTATTGAAGAGGCTTGAAATAATATACTGTCAGCTAAAAATAACCTATACATAGGTGACTGAATGTGTGTCCTACAAGATTCCACTTCAGATCCATCATTATTATGGATGAACCTAACTTCTGGTAATCTGCAGCAAAAAAAAACTTTTCAATCCCCGAAATTTGTATACCTTAACTTGTAGCAATAGCTAAAATTGTGATTGAATAAACTCATCCTTGAAGGCACATTGTAGGAGAACGAAATTAATTGGGGAGTATTTTATTCGCTTTGAAGATTATTCTTACTCGTAGGTACTCTTTCAGCGATCTGAACAGAATATTACTAATTGTAACGGTCGCACCCACAATTAATGGAAGAAAAGCTTTCTACGAATCATAGTGTGCAGAAATTTGGTAGTTATAAGAATGTGATTGAAGGCATTCTTCCTAAAATCTATTGTACTTCTGAAATTCTTAAGCACCAAATAAGACTAAATGGTTTCTTTCTGGGTTTTCTCTCCCAAACTGTAACGTTTTGGAGACTAAATCAGACTCGTTCATCAGACAAGCGAAAATCTTCAGAATTATTTTCAGTTGACAACTGCCAACTGCCAATTCTGAAATTTGTCTTTGAAAAAATAAAGGGTTTACCTCTTTCTTCAGAAAATTGAACCTATATGTTCAATTTCAATTGAGCAATTTGCAAAATTGTTTTCTCTGTTCAACAAAATAGGTATCTGGTTTTATGTCACAATATTTGTGTTACTCTAGTTCATCATGTAATCTTCACAGATTATACATACATAATACATCTTCTGCTATTTTTGATTTTTGTATGTGTGTATGTGTATAAGTTGTTGGAATTGACCATATTTAGTTCAATTTGTTGAAGAAAGAGTTACAGCTTGGACATGGCATAAAGTAAAACTATGTTACTATGTTTTTTCTAAGTCAGTGTAACAAGTTTCAGAATAACTGTCAACAAAAAATAATTCTGAAGATTTTCGCTAGGTTTCTAATGATTGAGTCTGATTCTGTCTCCAATATGTTGAAGAATAGTTGTTTTATCGTTGTTGTTGTTTCTTTATGGGGCAGCATTGATTTATACAGGGTGAGTCTTTAAGTTGTACATCAATTTTGACCATACATTCCTCTCATCAAATAAAACACTCGCAAAGGAAAAAAGATACAGGTTGTTGAAATTTGAAAAAATAATCCTTCCTCTTGTTGCTTTGACACGGGTACTCAAAATTGAATGAATTATGGTGTGAAGTTTTCTATAACTATGACACATGATCTCCAATTAACAGTTTTTTCCACTTCTATTGGTTTCCTCGTTATAGACTCGCGAATTCATAAAACTATGAGAAATTAGCATAATGAAAGCAAATGAAGGTTATCTCGAGTCATTTTAAGAAAACTCCATCATTTTAGAAAATTGAATTATTTTTTATCAATACTCCTCAAACGTACCGTTTTTGAGATATCATTAATTGAATTATATAAAATTTGATAAAAATTCCAGAAATGTAACCACTTTTATCAATCCTGACCTGGCATATATAAACAGATGATCTGTGCTCGAATAAAGACAGACTGAGTATTGATCTGAAAGTTGACAGTAGAAAGAGGTATAGTAATCTCTTCATCCCACATAATATTTATGCATTTCAATTCAATCTCGTTTGTTTCCAAATTGATTGGTTATACATTTTACCATTTCAAACGGTATAAGTTAATAAAGTACAACTTAAGATTATCTTGTTTTCAATTCCTTGATGAATGATTCTTGAAGATATTGTGGATATTCAATGAAAGTCATGTTGAAGTCAGTTTTTAAATATTCAGGAGCAGTATTTTTCAAAAATGCAGCATATAGATAATTTAAAACCGTTTCATATGACTTGAGAGAGTAAATAAGATTTCTTAGAAAATTTCAATAATTCGATAATTATGCGGTATTGAATCCAGTAAGTGTGTCTGTGTTCAATGGTTAAAGGCAGTTCAGGGGTGGATTTGCAAGTTGTAAAATCTTATAACTTATTACCTGAGCCGAATCTGCAAAAATGGTAAATGAAAAAGGCGTTTCATTTGATGAGAGGAATCCATGGTTAAAATTAATGTACAACTTTAAGACTCACTCTGTATATTGCACCGGATAAGATACCTATTGTTTCTAAAGCAGAACCAATAATACAAATTTTTATTTCGTAGATATTTTTCAGAGTCAAGGAAACATTTAGTGATCTGCCAAAGTATCCTTGAATGATTAACAAATAAGACTATAATAGCCTTAGGAACACCTTTATGTAACTTAATTCAAACAAGTAAATTTTAATGTAATAATTGTTCTGATGCGGTGACTTATCTGATACAATGTTTTCAACATCTATATGCATCTAGTATTGTGTTTTCTATATTTATTTACTGTCATCTAAATCGATTATTGGCGCTCTAGTTCCTCGGAACTGAGTGCTTATCAATTTGCCCAAATGTCTGTAATTTTCGAATATTTCGATGAAAATGGTCTTAAACGATTTGGTTCGACTCACTGATCAAGAATCCGTGGTCGAAATTCATTCTATCCGGCCGGTCCGTCCGGCCGGCCGTAGACACGATAACTCTCGAACGGAATGAGCTAGAGAGTTGAAATTTTCAGAGTGGGTTTGGGGGATAAATATCTCAGCTAAGTTCGTTATTGGGCAAAATCGGACAGATGGTTTCAGAGTAACAAAAAAAAAATAATTTTTTTTTACACAACAAATTCCAAATTAATTTTTTTAATGAGCAGTTTTATCATAAGAATCCATTCATATCATTTTTAACTCTAACAAGCTAATACTTTCGGAGATATGATTTTTCAAAATTTCAATGTAAATCGTATTTCACAGATTGATATAATTATTCTATGTATATTCTATGTATGAATTGTCATAATGTCAACTTGACAGAAGGGAATATTGTAACTTCAAAAATATTGGGGTTGAAATACTCGTATTTTAGCGATGCAACGGGGACCTCACCCGAATATGTTTGAAAATATTACGTAAATATTGAAAGCATAATTCTGTAGTTCGAGAGAGGAGAAAATTTGGTGAACGTAGATCAGGAAATTTTTGATCAATTACAAGGTAAATTAATTATTACTTATCTTCTTTTATACATGTTTTACGGAATACCTACTATTTGTAGGTACTTTAAACCTGTTTTGGGCAATTGTCATACGAAACTTGTTTTTTTGGCGCTCTAGTTCCTCGGAACGGAGTGCTTATCAATTTGCCCAAGTGTCTGTAATTTTGGAATTTTTGGCTGAAAATGGTCTCAAATGATTTGGTTCGACTCACTGATCAAGAATCCGAGTGCGAAATCGATTCTGTCCGGCCGGCCGACCGGCCGTAGGCACGATAACTCTCGAACGAAAGGAGTTAGCGGATTGAAAATTGCAAGGTGGTTTTGGAGCGTGAATATCTCGGACAAGTTCGTTAATGGGCGAAATCCATCAAGGGGTTTCGGAGTTATGGCCGATTTTAGTAAAAATATTTTTTATGAATATTTCCGAAACCGATAACTCGATCTATCTGAAATTTAGCACCAAATTGTAGAATCATGACCTTTATACGCATGTTTTGTGTTGACCAGATTACCGCAAAGTGTCAAAAAAAAAATTTGAAAATGTGGTGCAGTTCTCATTCTTATGATTGCTCATTTAATCTTGATAAATAAACTATTATTTGAATTGAATTTCCTTTATGATGCAGTTCTATCATATGAATACATTGATATAATTCCCAACTCTGAGAAACCAATACCAGATATAATTTGTCTGTTTGAACTAGAGCGCCAGAAAGCTCCTGTTTAATTGTAATTATTTGATAATAGTTTAGAAAAAAAATTGGTTCAAGCACTGACGTGAAGTCAGGAGCTTTTGCGCGTATGTTCTATTGTCCATTCTCCTGTATTGGACACCCTTAATCGAATTTACCATGGTAAATTATGTTGTCCATTCTCCTGTATTGGACACTTAATTCGAATTTACAATAGTAAATTCGAATTAAGACACTTAATTCGAATTTACCATAGTAAATTCGAATTAAGAGTGTCCAATACAGGAGAATGGACAACATAATTTACCATGGTAAATTCGATTAAGGGTGCCCAATCCATAAGAATGGACAATAGAACATACGCGCAAAAGCTTCTGACTTCACGTCAGTGCTTGAACCAATTTTTTTTTTCGTGATTTTTTAAAATTTCCTAGGGGTACGGTTCTTAACATTTTTTTTTCGTCATTTTTTTCAAATTTTCTAGGGTTACGGTTCTTACAAAATTTTAAACACGTCTTTATGTTGATTTTCTACTACTAGTTACCAAGCACCAATTCGATCGAATATTTATTTTTTGAGTTATTAAGGAAATAATATTCCAGGTGGGTATAACTCGGAAACCGTTAGACCGATTATGCCCAAAAACTTACCCAACTCTCCCTTTCGGATACGCAACCTACCCTGAAAATTGCAAGTCCCTATCTCTTTTCGTTCGAAAGTTATCGAGGCAACGGCCACCCATCTACTGAACTCACACAAGAATGCTCGAATCTCCAACAATATTCAACCGATCGTATTGAAACTTGAAACTTGGCAGTAGAGTTAGGTTATGAAGGCTCTTGCAAAATTTCAGCAATTTCAAACGAACAGTTACTGATATATAGAATTTTTTTTTTTATTTTCAATGATTAATTAAAAATTTTCTACAAATGCTATCCTCACCAAATCTTGCAAACATTTTCGCGTTGGCATTCTACAACTAAAAACAATGTTTGAATTCAATCGCTTCAGTATTTTTCGAGTAAATGAGGAACAAAAAACCCCCAAATTTCAGATGGCTATAACTCTCTAACCGTTTGGCCGAGTATGCTCATAAACAAACTGAAATGTCGCGTTCTGGTGCACATCCTAACCTGAAAACTTCAAGCCGCTATCTCATTCCGTTCTCAAGTTATCGTGACAACAAAAAGATCTTTCAATAATTTTTTTTAAATTTTCTAGCCATACGATTCGCACAAAATTTCACAAACGTGCTTATGTTTATATTCTTCAACTACTCACCGAGTTTCAATTCGATCGGATCTATATTGGTTGAAAACAAAATTATTACTCAGAAACCACTGGGCCGATTATGGCCATTAACGAACTTGTCCGTCGTATTGGGATGCGCAACCTACCCTGAAAATTTCAAGTCGCTAGCTCTTTTCGTTCTCAAGTTATCGTGGCAACGGCCGGACGGACAGAATCAAATTTTACGTTGAATTCTCCATTGGGGAGTCGAACTTGATCGTTTGAGACCATTTTCGTCAAAAAATTCGAAAGTTACAGACATTTGGGCAAAACTATAACGCGATGTTCCCCAGAACATACGCGCAAAAATCTGTTTGTATGTTGATTTTTATTTTTATTCTTGTGATTTAGCCCGACTACTTTGTAATTGACGTTTGTAGTTTATTTTAGCAAGCTTTATTTAGAAGGAAACATAAGTTCCAGAAACGTCTCTGAAAGATTAAGATGCTTTGATTCCTGTTTCTTCTGCGATATAGACAATTCCTGACAATCTGGGTATATATTGGACCAACAATTATAGCAGTCATTGAGTAAAATTTCTATCAGTTCCCTCAATGGTCAATAATTATTTTCTGTGGCTTTAATGAATCCGTCATTACTGTTTTACATACAAAAATGTATATGTATTTTCCACTGAATAAAATCTTGGGATTAAGAGAAATTTTGAAAAATAAGAAAAGTGAATATGATTTCATTAGCTTTATCGAAATATAGTATTTCCAGAAACGAAACTGAGCAATACTTATGTGAAATGCAACATATCATTTTCACAATGAATGAGCATTGCACTACGTTAAAGAAGTATGACCCCTCAAAACAAGGAACGATTTGTTCTTGGTTGTTGATTTGATGTTATTCAATACTCATTAATTCTGGAAATGATATGTTGTTGCATTTCACATGAGTATTGCTCAATTACCAATTTATTGAAAAATCTCCATTCCTATGTATTTTACAACAATGATTACTGCAATTACTTTTTGTTTGTTGAACATTTACTCCGACTAAAGCAATGTTGATTTTCAGAAATAGGACTTACATTGCAAATAGAAAACTGTTTTTTCTGTATAACCATTAAATTATCAAAGCTAGGTGATATACATTTGCCAAGGAAATTAATAAAAATTTTGTTTATGTCAATATGTATGCGTCGTAACTGGGAATGGGGTCGCATACAAAATATTTCGAATTTTCTGGACAATGGGTAATCAAATATAAGAATAGTGTATAACTGAAAATAGGTTTTTTTTTAATTCTTTCTTCATTAAAAAGCTCAGGATTTTAGCTACCATGAGGTGAAATGAATTAGCGAAATCCATGCTATTAATGATTCATCGAAACAGCGAAATTCACATACGTTCATATATTTTTGAACATAAAACATTTCTCAGCATTTCGCCATATGTGCATGGTTTGATTTAAGAAGGATTTATGTTCGATGGTGACGTTCAGAAAGAAATATTTATATGTTATTATAGGTATAAGTATTATTGTCCCGTTACACATTCTGCGATTGAATTCTACATAGTGATCATATATGTTCCATTCTTTTTGGGTTCAAAATAGAATATTATGGGAATCTGTATATTTATAGATTGTTTGAAATTAAGCTTTGTACAAATTTATCATCCTTCAGGGACAGGGTTACATTCCGAAATGTTCGCTCACAGGTTGATATGTTCGTATGTTCTGGAATATTAATGAAACTATCTTGAATGAAGTACTGCATAAGGAGTACTTAATTACACAATATAGGTAACAACTCAAGGCCATTATGATTGAATTAGAGAATGAACTAATTCGTTCATTTTCAGGAGGCAACAATATACTATATATATATAATATAATATATATTATTTTCAAAGGTACAATAGTAACGTCATTTTTCAATTGAGAAGATCATCGAAAAGTTCAATTTCTCCGCCAAGGAGGAGAAGGGTTGCTATGCAATACTATTCCGCGTTGCTATTTTTACTATGCAACACTTTTCAGGTCATCGGCAGGAAAAGTGTTACTATGCAAAAGATGAATTTATTGGTTACCATGAACAAAAAATTCTCTAATTCAAACGTCATTTTTTTATTCGTTGAAGTTACAATGAATGTTAAATTGGTCAATGTTGCATTTTGAAAATTAAAACCATGTAATAATGAATGGTAGGTTTCTGTTCGAAAGCTGATGCGCCAATAGAGTGTTCTGAGTTGCTGGTTCCAGGGAATTCGTTGACGCTCAATATCATACCAGCAATCTCTTTCTTATTTCGCAGCGAATCTTCGATGTAGAATTCTGCTTCACTTGACTTACAACCTCCGTGTTGTTTCAAAGATTCAATGTTGGCTCCTTCAACTATAAGTAGTGTAGCAGAAGTTCGCCTCAATGAATGACCTGTGTATTCGTTTGGATGATTCAATTGCAAAAAAGTGGCAACCTTCCTTGAAATCTTCCTATATTATTTATTCCAATCACAGCTCTGTAGCATTTTATAGATTGATATTTCAAAAATAAATCCATATTCAACGAAATTGTTTGGTCTTAACTCAGACTATCTCCGATAACTATTTAGATTATTCTCCCTAATAACTGTGAATGTTCGAACTTTTCTCGTTTTACTATCTGGAATATTGACTATTATAATATTTGCCTTGTCCTCTACATCTGTTATTTCCAGATAGATAGATATAACCGTACTTTATTGAAAACCAAAAGGTCATCGACCTAAGTCCTTCAACCCCTGTATTTTTCATTTTCACCATTTCGCCACAACTGCAGGCATCAGCTACTTTGAATCTGAACAACCACGTTATCAAAATACAAAATATTATTACCTGAAATATGATAGTTACCTTTAATCCTAAATATTAATCATCCGGTGCTTCGAAGAGAAAAGTTCGAACTCTTCCCTAAAAAAAGCTCTTGATTTTTTTGCAAGGCACTCTTCATTGAATTTTTTCAAAAATGCGCGCAACTTCAGATATTTACCAATATCTAGTTCAAGTTTGATCACTAGTTGCGACTTTATCATTGAATATCGGGCCCACAAAGTAGAGGATTTCCATTTTTTTTCTCTAGCCATTGAGTTGAGATATGCTTGAAGCACATTATCTTGGTAAACTGTCACATTTTTCGAATTGCACCAATTCACGAAGTGATCATAACCTGCAGAATATTTGTCAACAGACTTCGATGGTCCAAGAGCAGAGACTACTTCATTCGACAAAACCTCAATTTCTGAAGACATTTTCACTTTCAACCACATCTCACCAGCAAATGATAACTATAAAAAATTTTACTTTACACCTGGTAGAATGAATTTTGCGTGGCAACCGTAAGTAGGCAAATGTTCCATAATTCACTCAGTATCAACGATCGTAAATAGATAAAATAATTATGTGCGTAAATGTAAATCAATCCAAAAGTGGATATTCAAATTTTTATGAATTTCAAAACGTTTGAAAATAAAATAACGTATTTCTTTCGGAGTATAGAAGTGATTTTTCATGGCTCGCTTTCAATTACCCGCCTCACTTCCTTCAGCGGGTAAACTCAAGCTAGCCATGAAAAGTGACACTTTTCCTCCTTATGATATAATATAGCATTCTGTAGAATTTGCAATGTTTTCTTGATGAAGATCCTGTGATAATTCTGAAAAATATGAATTATGTGAGATATTTCGGAACAAGATTTTTCTCATTTGAATAATTAATTCTCACAATCGCGAATAAAATATTAAATTTTCATTAGACCTTGGAGTTCAAGTATCGAGCCTTAAATAAAAATTTAAGCGTGCGTTCCTGTTCGGGGACCCATTATATATGTAATGTGTGTTATATAGGAGCATTGCACATCCTTTGTCATCTAGTTAGTGAAGAGTAATGGCGTTTGGTGGAGTGCAGACCCGTGTTCAGCGGAGCCCCACATATATTATACGGCCACTGAAATTCTATGTTGGAATTCTTCTAAAGGATCGTTAAATAACTTCCACAATGAATTCCTGTTATTCCGGAAACACTATTTCATTCTTTTGTCATGCCCATTCGGAATACATTTTCTGATGGTATGAAAATAAATAAATTTCATGACACTGGTATTATGCCGTTATATAAATCGTTCCCGGTAATGAATAATAGGACCGATACTTGGTGTTCGTAAATCATCTTCGGTTTTGTTTATGATGCATGTCGATGCGAAAACTTTTGGCTCTCAATCAGGATGAGACTAAACATGTGGGACTTTCCGCATGCTCTCGCCATCCATTGGGTACTTACCGTAATTTACCGTAATTTTGAGTTACGGGAAATGGAATCAAATTCAATGAAATCATGAATTTAGCCAATGGTTAATCGGACTCGTATTAAGAACGGCAAGCTCATGTAAAAATCCAGCTCTTTTTCTGCCTATGAATTCGACCAAATCTCTGTAATTTTCGAATATTTGGCCGAGAATATTCTTGAACGATTAGTTTCGACTCCATCGACTCCATTTCGAATCCAAGGTCAAAGTTGATTATGTCCGGCCGTCAGGACGATTACGCTCGAACGTAATATGGTTCCAGAGTTATAGCCATTTGAAATATTGTTCTCCCAATAATCGAAAAATAAAGATCTGATCGAATTAAAGCGCGGTAGTTAGGTGAAAAATACCAACACGAAGACGTACGCAAAATTATGCCAGGATCGCACTACTAGAAAATTAAAAAAAAACTATTTAAAAAAATTCTGTATCTCAGAAACTATCAATCAGATATCGTTAAACTCTGCGAGAGCCTATAAAACCTTATTTTACAGTGAAGTTCTAGATTTGAACTCGATCGGATCCATATTGGTGAAGATAATGCAGAAATAGGGAAATTTCCTACGATCGGGGGTCGGGCAATATTACCTATTTTCCTTCTATATTTTTCCGTACCATACGCTTTTGCCCAGGCCGGCGATCTGTACCATGCTGCACTGTGGGCTACTGAGCTCAACAGTTTCCTGCCATATTGTCCCGGCCCCCTAATGTTTGGCATAACCTTCGCCGGGGCCGCCATCATTCTCCATCATCTTTTCCGCAGCATACTCCACGTGCCTACCCATAGCCAATCCCTTATCAAAGACTATACCTAGGTATTTAACCTTGGTCTTTGCCTCCACCACCTGTCCGTGAATGGAAATGACGAGAGAATAGATTCTCTCGTCTTTGACCCACCGTCATCCCCCGGCGAACTACTTGTTTGGTTCACTGACCACCACAATGTCCGTTCCTCTCTTGGCGGCCTCTTCGAACATGAGTTAGTGGGCCGCCTTGGCCTTCCCTAAGTTCATTTGCAATATTTTCATTTGCAATATTTTCATTTGCAATATTTTCATTTGCAATATTTTCATTTTTCCGTCATTTCTATACATATAAATAAATCGATAAGCAATAACAATTCAATAGATCTATATACAACTATGTGCAAACGACAAATATGTCCAAACAAGATGTAAACTAACAACTGTATAGGTACTATAAAAGTAACTATTGTTCAAAGACGAAGCGTTACTGTAACGTTTCGTCTTTGAAGATGGAAACTTTGTTTCCGAAACATATGTCAGACGAAGAAAAACTGTAGCGGACAAGAGTGTAGTTACTTTTATAGTGTTCATAATATGTCCACAGTGAACTCAAGATAGAATAAACTGTATAAATGTTCTAACAAGGTAATATATATATATTCTTTTGAACTTGAGCATTACAATTTGTTTTGTATCTAACAATAAAGCATGTGTATGAAAGAAGTGTTAGCAGAGGTTAGTGTAACGGGGTACCATATTATTTGATATAATATGATACTAGAGCTTAGGGAAAAAACCTCAGCAAAAAAACCCTATCTCCCCGTTAGTGTTGTGATTTATGAAAATTGATTTTGTTAACAAAATATGCTGAAATATTAAATATTGCAGGGCATCTTTTTCTTCATTATCGCTTCTTCCTTCAACAAGCAGAGAAGATTCTCCAAGGTCCGAAACCCAATCTGGAAAAGGAAAAAACAAAGGGAGAAAACGAACAAATTAAAATGGAATATTCTATATTTCATTAAATAGATTTGAAACTCGCTACCCATTCTAAAAAAGATTCAGAAACATTATGAATAGCCCTAAAACCATCTTTGAATCTATATATGCGACAATTATTAACTAAATGATCTATGGTTTCCTCTGCTTCCCCGCATTCACAACTAGGACTCTCAACTGAGTTCCACCTGAAAAGCATGCTGTTGCAACGACCATGACCGGTTCTTAGACGATTCAGAATAGACCATATTCTCCTTGGAAGATCAAACCCCGGAACTCTATCTGAAGGATCAGAAATTAAATCTTTGTTGAATAAATTGCAAGAAATCCATTCAGACCGCCAAACTTCCTTGTCACTTTTATTCGAATTAAGAAAACAGTTGGACCATAAAGGGTTTCGTGACTTCAATCTCGGAATCTTATTGCCTGGAATGTAGGAGATAATCGGAAATGAATTCGGAAAAGAATGAAATTTATTCCAAGAATTTGAAACAGCAGTCTGCCTGCGAATGTGGGGCGGGACAATGTTTGAAAGAACTGGCAACCAATGAATAGGTGTAGATCTAATAGTTCCAGTGATGATTCGCATAGATGAATTCAACTGTGCATCAATTTTTTGAGTATGAGCACTATTAAACCAGACAGGGCAACAATATTCAGCGGCAGAAAAAACCAAGGCTAAGGCTGCCGTTCGAAGAGTAGCTGCATCAGCACCCCATGAAGTACCAGCTAATTTCTGTAGAATATTATTTCTCGTTTTCAACTTCAGACGCAAAAATATTTGTATAGGGAATATATATGCGATGTCTAGGCATTATTCCCCTTCTTTGTTCTTTTGCTCATTGAGGGGCCGTCTTCAATCCTGCGAGCATGTGCCAGAGCAGCCACGACTGCTTGCACCTCCCAGACCCAACCGGATGGCCATGTGCCTTACAAAGGGCGAAGAACGGCACCCTCTGACACTTGTTCGCCAGGTGTCCATTTTCACCACAGTTGTAGGACAAGCCGGTTCTGTCTACCCCCGTACACTTGTCATAGGTGGTCATACGGCGAGCACTTGTAGCACTTGGCGAGGTCTACTCTTTTAGTCATCTTGCAGTTCGCAGTTGGCTTAGGAGGGCCTCTCTTCTTCCCTTACCTCTAGTCAACGTTACCGCCTGGGTATTATTAGCCATAGGCCTTAGAGACCCGACCTTATACCCCTCCTTAAGGCCGCATCCAAGGCTCCGGCCAACTGCCTCTCCAACTTCCCTTTTAGTTACTAGCGCGTCCAAGCCCTTCACATGGATCATGGTCTCGTCTCTGCCTCCCACTCTCCTCCAGCCCTTACTTTCCCGGCACCACCACCAGCACCCTTGTCAGTTATGGTGATGTGGAGCCCCCCATCTTTGGTGCTTCTTACACCTCCGACTTCGCTTCCCATCCCACTTTAAGCTAGAACTTCCTTGACTTCCCTCAAGGTGTCCTTGGAGCTAGTGGAGGGCTTCTCCACCACCAGAGGATAACCCCTTGTGGGCCTCTCTTCCAACTCTCCGTCGAAGTATATCTCTGCCTCCACGTCCATGGAGAGGAGAGTAGCCTCTACCATCTTCCTGAAGACTTCCCTGTCTCCAGGGCCTTTATGGCCATTAATACTTTGGTCTCTTTGCCCAACTCATTTCTGATTTTAATCAGAATTTCTTAGCCTTCTTTCTTACCTTCTGGCAGGAGAGCCTTTATCTAGACGGTCTCCTCCTTCGCCGGTCTTTATTCTTCGTCGCTTCTCGATCACCCCATAGTTGCCGTTTATCCCGGATACTTCCGGGAGGCGATTCTAGAGATCCCTCGGTGCGATTCCGTTCATGAAGATAACCCAAACGATTCCCCTCACTGCCTGTGTAATATCTCCCTTCATGAGCTTATTCCTCTCGAAGAGTTTGTCGCTTCAGACTCTGGTAATGGCCTCCGACCACTGTTCCATATCTATGTACTCTTCAAGCACCTCAAGTAGGCAGCATCCCGGAGTCTGAGTGCTTGCCTCAGCTTCCTCCTTAGGAGTGGTGTCGGGGACATTACTAATCCTCAACCTCTCCTTCAGGTCTACCTTCTCGAGGATTTCCGCCTGTTTGCAAAGTTCCGCCAACAGCGACTTAATCGCTGATGAAGTGAATTTCTCCATCTTCCTGCCGACTTCCTTGCAGTTCGATGGTTCTTTCATAGGCTGCCAGGATCTCGGAGATTTCTTCCTCCGGGGCCTTCCCCTCCTTCGCTGACATATTCTTATTCCTTTCTTGGCTGCAGACATCTGAGGATGGCAGAGAACGCTTTTCTCCTTGGACTCCTTCGCGGGCCTCGCCTCCTCCACCCCTTCTTCCTCACAGGAAGTAGAGGTGTCATCCTCAGCAAGCTCCACGGTCTCTATCTTTCCCTTAGCTGTCCCAGCCTTATTCGCCGGTCTCGGCGGCCTTTTGTCTGAGGTCAGCACTGGACTTTCGTTCGGTTCCCTGCCTACAGGCTCAGGACTGATGTATAGGTCGTCATCGGAGCCTCCGCCCCCACTCTAGAGCCCTTTGACTCCAGCCTCAGCAGGTGTCTAGTTCCATTAGTCCTACGGGGCGAACTGAAGCGACTGAAGAAGAACATTTTTCCTCTGTTGTTACTGGAAATATTTCACGTATATAAACTGGTTGGAAGATTCAGTTATGCTAATTTCTTGTATGGAAATCAAGAATCAAGTGTTCAAATTTTATTGAAAAATAATGGATTGAGTAGTCTGTTACTTTGTGATAGTTCATTTGAATTTTTCATAAGAAACCCGAGTCATTCTTATACCTTAATAAAATATAGTGATAGGAAACTAAAGTCGAATTTAAGCGAATAACCGGAACAGTGCGTGTGGTTAAGACCAATCCCTTGCTATTATAACTGATCGGTTATATTTAGCCAGATATATTGGTCTTAACCACTCTTCTCCGGTTACTCGCTTAAATTCAAGTTTATTAATTTCATTCGAGAGTTCAACGTGTCAGAATGAAGTTTTTCTATTCCAAATTTCGGTTCTGTATAGCACTTCCTGATACGTTGTCTCTGCTTCTTCAAAACTACTTACGGCATGTTCAAGTTTAAAGCAAAGAATTCTTCATTATTCAAAGATAATGGTCTGTGATAATATCTTGTCTAAGATGGATGATTATGTTATGATTACGTTGAGGGTAGAAATTGTTTTGACATTGACGATATTTCAGCAGTGCCAACCTGCTCTGGTTTTAGTTACAAAAACGTGATAGACCTAAATCATGGCCAACCGGGAGACTTTATAAAAGTGAATGGAGTATAGTTAGTTTTACGAATATTATTAGCACATTCGTAATATATTATTCTGTGATGTGGCTAATCAAGGCCAAAGACTGTTACGTAGAATTCACAAATCTGAATACTCGAAGTGTTCAACGCTTTTCACACAATTAGTTTTCCACATTTATTTCATCCAAAACTATTTTATTTCCAACTTTTTTGAGCCCCCTTTATTTATTCCGTAATTTCTAGCAATTTGCATGTTCACTGTTGAAAAATCTCCATTATTACGTGGATTTCTCGAAGTCTCTCTCATAAAGATAGTCGGGGCACTGGATTAGCATAAAGAATAGTTTTACCCCAATTACTTGAGCATTCCCCTGGAGATAATGCCGAAAATTTCGTCTTTCAATTTCCTTGAAAGAAAAAGCGAGTTAAACCGCGGGCGGTATGAAATGAAACGTTCACGTTACACATTTATTATTCATAATCAGCGGCGTAGTCAAACTTTGGTTGGCATCAGAGAGAAAAAAAGGGAGAACTTCAAGATTTATATTCTGCACGTAAGAGATTCAGTTGGGGTCTCATCCTTCATTATTTATTCGGTGGCAAACGATTTGGCAATATGTCAGGAATTTAGGAATTCTCTTTCATTGAGACAGGATTATGGAGACTGTGACAATTTTTCGAAATGGTGATCGTTATATCTGTATGAAGTTTTCCACAAGGGTTATTGTGGAATAGTTGCCAACCTTTTTGAAATGGGTGATTAAAATATAGAAGATAAGCATTTTATGATCTTATACAGGTTGGGCCATGGTCCATGGTACCCTGGACTTTTACGGAGAACTGAAATTTACTGAAAATTTGGTTCCTTGGCTAGGAACTACTGCTACATCGATCTAGAATATTTTCAGCAGGTTCTGCGGTGTTGCAACTTATATAAAAAATTACTAACAATTTTGATATTTCAAATAGAACACCCAGTATATTATTGCGTTTTTCTATTCTCTGTAGATTCCTGATTATTTCTCTATTAACTTCCTCATCCCTATCTCTAGCAGTTTTCGAGTACATAATTGATTGAATTACATATTTTTTTGTCCAAAATCTAGTTTCAATTGAGCATTAATAACTTCGGTACTAACCCCAAAAATATTCCACCTTCTCCTAAAGATTCTAGATGAAATACAATACCAATGGAAAATTCGGAAGCGATTAGCAAAGTTTGGTACAATATCAAAAATCAATAGGTATGTGATACGAGATGTAGCAAAAACATTATGAATGATAATTAAGTCAGAGGTCAGAGGGTTCACCGCAAACGCCTTGGCAACATCCTAACCTCACATACACATTTTTTCCAAAATTGATCTCTGTTGTGATCGACCTAATCGCTAGCGGTATTCCATCTTTTGGGTCATTCAACCTTTCAGACCAGTATCGGTAATTTTGACGATAAGAGTGGTCGTTGAGAGAAGAAGTTCAATCATCAAAAAAACGTCTACTAATTGGATAATATTGTTATCCAAAATGTCCATCATTTGTTCACAAAAATAAGTTCTCCTATCAAAATCGCCCACCAAGAGCTCCTGGGTAGGTATCATTTTATAGGTAGGTATGCATTTTGTTCTAATATGTTTAGGATCGATGTATGGCTGACATTGAATGTTGTAGAGCCATTTCTACTCAATTTATGTGGGTTTTCATCAAAGTCAAGCAATACATCATATTTCACATCCTCACACAGTTAGCAGCTACTTTTTTAATCTGCCTTACATTCCCAAACTCGCGCAACTGCTTCTCTATTTTACTTATTATCCCTTGGGTTATAAGCAACAAATTCGGAAATTTCTCATGAAACCAGCGACTTACTTCTCTTTGTGTTCGATATCTCCGTAACAAATCATTCGTAAAATAGTTTTTTTGTGCATTTCAGTTAATCGAACCATCATTAAAAATTGAAGTTGATGAAATTCAAACACAAATTTGACAATTTATAAACTACAGCTTATCAGCACAAAACAATTTTCGAAGGCGTTCTAAAGAAACTAACATTGCCACAGGAAATTTTTTACGTAATTTTAATGGTGCCATCTGGAAAACATCATGTTATGGTTTTTTCATTTTCTTTCTATCACATCTTGAAGGCAAATAAGTAACATTTGGGAATACTCGAGGTAATATCATAATGAATTACGGTAATCAAATGATTTTGTTTTTTTCTATTTTGAGTTTTGCAATAAACATGAATGTGATTACATTTCTGAATAGAGAATGACGCGAACTTTTAAACGATGTATCAAAAGTCCATACTTCCTATTTGAAATATTGGGGGTTGTACCTCGCTTTCGAAAGGGGTTGAAGATAGGGATCGTATTTTTACGAAGAAGAATGATAATTTAAAATCTGAATTTGACGTATTTGAGGATTGTCCATAAATATGGGCAGTGACCAAGATAATAATTCATTACATTTGGCTTTTTCACACAGTATAGAGATTATTAGAATCCTGAATTGAGAACTCCGACGTCGCGTTACATAGTTTTCTCTGCACAACTCGATAACACTGTGAACCTCGTATTCGCACAAGTCCGTTATATGATTACTTCGGCACCTATCCCCCTAGGGAATATATCTCACATTTACCCTATTTAGTAAGTTCATGAACAAATTATGAATTATATGTATTACTCTAATGATCCTGAACCTTATGTGCCTTCTGAGAAAAATATCTTCTATTAGTTGCACTTGAAGGATAATAGTCCAGTCATTTTAGGTTTTATCCCTGGAAAATTTTCAGGTGAGCTGAATGTTTGTATACACCTTTATTACGGCGTTGTAATGAAGATGTGAAAAATCGACATTGATAGCGTGCCATCTAAAAAAGTTATAAAGGTCAAAATGTCACGAAAATCTGATTTTCGCAAATATCTCGCGACCTATTCCTCGGAGGTCAATAGAGGTCAGTATAAAAATCGTGAAATTATCTACAACGCCTCTTGTATTTTCTGTAAAATTAAACATTTTCGAAGTAGAGCGCTGAGAAAGCGACTACATTATAAGGAAGCGAATGCATCTCGTTTCCTCACCACCTTCGAGGTAGAAAGCACGGCGCGTTTCTTTGTAGGCATAAGCCATGATATATAAGAATTTTTTTCATTTGACAGTGAATAATTTTTTATTTGAACAGGTACCGAAAAATACAGAAAAAATCAATTTAAGTATATAATTTTTTTTGTCATTTATTGGCGATATCTGAAGTTTCTATATCATTAATAGTTGTTGACAAAACGTCGATTGGACTTATTCCTATACTTAAATCGAAATCTTCATCATTTTCATCATTGGTTGACTCTGCTTTTGAGCATGACTGGCCGCGGCAAAGTCCACAAACTTTGTGCCACAACCTTTTGTACAATTACAAAGGATTGTGTTCAGTAGATCGTCGGGTGCTGGTAGCAATAAAGTTGTTATTGGCTAGCAAGGGCGTAGCCAGGAATTAATTTCGGAGGGGGTTTTGAAATAGGAATTAATTTCGGGGGGGGGTTTTGGGGGTGTAAGGGTCACTTTCTGCAGCAAAAAAAAATTTTTTTTAAGAGAAAAATAACATTTCGGGGGGGGGGGGGGGGGGGGTTTGAACCCCCAAAACCCCCCCCCTGGCTACGCCCTTGTTGGCTAGAGTATTTTTTAACTCCCAACCTAGTCCGGTTCGTATCTGATAATACACTTGATAAATATGCTGTAGAGCTGCTGAAGGAGTAGGAGGTAATAACGATTTGAAGCTGGTTCATTTCCGTTCACATACAAATCTTTCACGATTCTCTCAGTTTGTTATGTGAGTTGAAGAGAGTAACGGCTGCCAATCTGTGTTTAAGCCGTTCGTCAAACTCAGCCTTCAGATAGAAACTTTGAATAACCGAATAAAACGAAAGGTCAATTATTTGCGCAATTTATGTTCATTTTTGCGCGCGTGTTCCGCAAGGAACAGCGTGCTATCATTTCGTCACTATTGAAATTTAGTCTGTATTTTTCGAATTTTTTTTCGAAAATGGTCTCAAACGATTGGGTTCGACTCCCTGATGAAGAATTCGAGGTCAAATTCAATTCTGTCCGTCCGGTCCGGCCGGCCGGCCGGTCCGGCCGTTAGCACGATAACTCTCGAACGGAACGACTTAGAGCGTTGAAATTTGCAGGGTAGTTTCGTAGCGTAAATATCTCGGACAAGTTCGTAAACGGGCGAAATCGACCTAGCGGTTTCGGAGTTAAGGCCGTTTTTAGTAAAAACGTTTTTTATGAATATTTCCGGAACCGATCACTCGATCTTTTTGAAATTTGGCATCAGATTGTAGAATCATGACCTTAATATGCCTGCGAAGTTTTCTGTTGAACGGACGGCCATAAAGTGGCAAAAAAAATTTTTGAAAATTTGAAAATTTTGTTTTCACGATAACTCGAAAAATACTGATCTGATTAAATTGAAACTCAGTAGTTAGATGCAAAAGACCAAAGCAAACACTTTTGCAAAATTTCGTGAAGATCACGTGACATGAAAAAAATAAAAAAATTACTACTATTTTGCGGAATACTTTGCTTTTAATGCTGAAACATAATATGTTTTTGAGGTTCATGCTGCCCTTTCCGGGCATTTTCCGTATTGCGCATGCGCAGATGAGAAGTCCGTTAACTGCTGTAGTTTTCGTCAGAGAGGATTTGGGTTTTGGGGTGGCGGATGCTATTCCTCCATAGAATTCAGATCCCTGATGAGGGTCTGCGCATGCGTAGATTAAATATGCGATTTTGTAAGGTGTGTTATTTTGAGAGGACTTTTAGCCGCCAGTAGATTGCGCATGCGCAGAAGAGAAGTGACTGTTTTTGGGTTGGATGGGTTATGTTGGGAGTGCTGAGTCGATATTATGAGGTTTTAAAAGAATATTCATAGCAATTCAGTGCAAGGACAAGTCAGTTTGGGGGATGTAGCGTTGTTTCCGAGTTAAAGTGTCCGTACCGTGGCCCTGGGGCTAATTTTGAAATTGATGTTACCCCTTATAGGCATTTTTTGTCATGCGCATGAGCAGACCATCAGTGATTTAACTGGTGGTGTTTTCGTCAGAGAGGATTAGGGTTTTGGGCTGGCGGATGCTATTCCTCTATAGAATCCCCTGTTGAGGGTCTGCGCATGCGTGGATTAAAGATGTGATATCTCCTGAACCACTAGTGTTGGAGAATCGGAGTTTTTTGTAAGGTGTGTTATTTTGAGAGGACTTTTAGCCGCGAGTAGATTGCGCATGCGCAGAAGAGAAGTGACTGTTTTTGGGTTGGATGGGTTATGTTGGGAGTGCTGAGTCGATATTATGAGGTTTTAAAAGAATATTCATAGCAATTCAGTGCATTGACAAGTCAGTTTGGGGGATGTAGCGTTGTTTCCGAGTTAAAGTGTCCGTACCGTGGCCCTGTGGCTAATTTTGAAATTGATGTTACCGCTTACAGGCATTTTTCGTTATGCGCATGAGCAGACCATCAGTGATTTAACTGGTGGTGTTTTCGTCAGAGAGGATTAGGGTTTTGGGGTGGCGGATGCTATTCCTCCATAGAATCCCCTGTTGAGGGTCTGCGCATGCGTGGATTAAAGATGTGATATCTCCTGAACCACTAGTGTTGGAGAATCGGAGTTTTTTGTAAGGTGTGTTATTTTGAGAGGACTTTTAGCCGCGAGTAGATTGCGCATGCGCAGAAGAGAAGTGACAGTTTTTGGGTTGGATGGGTTATGTTGGGAGTGCTGAGTCGATATTATGAGGTTTTAAAAGAATATTCTTTCAGTTTGGGGGATGTAGCGTTGTTTCAGAGTTAAAGTGTCCGTACCGTGGCCCGGGGGCTAATTTCGAAATTGATGTAACCCCTTACGGGCATTTTTCGTTATGCGCATGAGCATAATAGAATCCCCTGGTGAGGGTCTGCGCATGCGTGGATTCAAGAAGTGATATCTCTTGAACCACTAGTGTTGGAGAATCGGAGTTTTTTGTGAGGTGTGTAATTTTGGGAGGACTTGCAGCCACGAGTATACTGTGCTTGCGAAGACGAGAAGTGAATGGTTTTGGGTTGTTTGGGTTATGTTGGGAGTAATGAGCCGATATTGTGAGGTTTTAAAAGAATATTCATGTCAATTCAGTGCACGGACACAAGTCAGTTTGGGGGAAATAGCGTTTTTTCCGATTTGAAATGTCTGTATGGTGGCCCCGAAGCGAATTTATAAATAACTATATTCGGTAGATCTATATTAAAATACGTTCGGATTTGGAGAAGATGCAATTGCGTCCCTAAGGCTTGTTTCACATGCATACGGTTCCATTCGGTTCGTTTCGTTTTCGGTTTCAATTCGGTCGCTGGCGACAAGTGTGAAACGGTGCTCCGGTTTAGATTCGGTACCGAATAGAAACCGTACAGCACCGAATACTCCCTCGACACGAATAGGTTTCTATCAGGCTTGGATTCGTGTGTAGGGAATACAGATCAACCGGGGCGTTCACACAAATACGGTTTAGTTTCGGTTTGAACCATAAAGTAATAAATATTTACATATGTTTTCTGTCACGTTCTGTGGTTTTAACCTCAAATCGAGCAGATATCTTTCCCGAATTGTTCAAATATAGAAATATAATCATACATATTCTCGGGATATTGTTGCTATCTCAGTATTCATTAGAAAATGATGGTTTACCAAATGTGGATCGACTGATTTCTGCTGTAAATCTAAACCAGTGCTGCGGGACAAAATTTCCGAAAAATATAAAGATCAATTAAAGACGTATGTGTTCAATTTTGAATGGCTTTGATGAATCTGACGTCGCGGAAAAATTGGAATTGTGAGCCCGTGTCGGAAGATAACATTAAACCTAATATGAACCGCATATGTGTGAAAGGCCTTCATTCGTTTTCGTTTGAAACCGAAAACGAACCGAACCGAATGGAACCGTATGCATGTGAAACAAGCCTAACGGAGGACCCACAACCGCATTTTTTTCCGATCTACGGTAAAGCTAACAGCCAAACTGTATTGATAGCTATATTTGTTAAAGGAACTTGAAAAAAAAAGCAATGACGTGAAGTCAGTACTCTTGGCGCGCGTGTTCACGGTGGCTAATTTGAATTGAATGATGAGTACTTCAAGCTCAGTGGATAGAGCGAGCCGAAGATCTACAGAAGGATAGTGGACACAATTCACTGTCGGTTCAAAAATTAACAGTGCTGTATCTAAGCTACCATCAGGATAGAGTAACAAAGTTGGAAAAGAACACAAGTGACTCTCCTTAGTCGCACAAGCTCCTAGAAGATTTGGGAGGGTCAGTATAATCCTAATCATGTTTATAGCACGCGCGCAAAAGCAGATTGACTTAACAATGAAAGAAAAAGTGTAAAAAGTCAATCTGCTTTGGCGCGCGTGCTATAAACATGATTAGGATTATACTGACCCTCCCAAATCTTCTAGGAGCTTGTGCGACTAAGGAGAGATTATAGGCCTCATCGGGTTATGGGGAATAAAGTAATTCATTCGATGGAATATTTCTATTCTCAATACTCAATCTTTCTTTTCTCAAAGACAACTAATAAAGAATCGTACTCTTCAACTAAAAGTAACAAGAATCTGCAGAACAAAGATTCGCGAAAATTACCTGTCGAAAGTTACCGTTAGTGACTGTCCACCAAAGCATGATATAGCAACTGTTAAATCCCGATTCTTTTATCAGGATAACAATTGCGAATTTAGGAAGTGGTTAAAGATTCGAACGCACTTAAAACAAAACAATAAACTTTATTTTCTTGTTACCGATATTTCGATAACAAGAAACAAGCAATTATACAAAGGTAATATTTATTTAATTTAAAATAGTTCTTTTATATGAAAATGTAAAGCAAGGAAAAATTAACGACGTAATTGGTACGAGAACTAGAAGAAATAGTAGTTTCGTGACCGATCAAAATAGTAGTAGTGAATTCTTACAGGAGAAGGAAAATAGGTGGTTCCATCATCTGTGTAAAAAGGGGCAAAGTATTTACAATGATTGAGGTTTCGATCTTAGACTTGACTTGGTATATTACAACAATACGCTCATTTGTCGTTTTTGAGTAGATCAGGAATATATCCCAAATTTCGGATGCAAGCACCAATGAGGGAAATTCTAGAATGTTTAATCATAGGCACTCGAGGTCTGAAATCCGTCCCACTCATCTGAGCTGACTTTACTTGCCTTACCAGTGAATATGAATAGCATGATGGTGCCTTATAACGATGAATTTCGTTACACTTCAGTTTTGAACGCATTTCAGCATTGGTTCTGGAGTATTTCACAATAAATTGATCTACAAAGGTCGAATCTTAAGAAATTCTACTTTCGGACTAAGCGAAGTTATCTTTCAAGGGTTAGCCCCCACATGGCAACTAAAACCCAGCTATTCTAATCCAATGATTTTATTTTTTATCTGCGGAAAAAGTCCTAGCTGAGCTGAATTTCTCTATACACCTTTATTACAGCGTTGTAATGAAGAAGTGAAAAATCGACATTGATATCATGCCGGCTGGAAAAGTTATAAAGGTCAGAAGGACACGAAAATCAGTTTATCTCGAATATTTCACGTCCTATTGCTCGGAGGTCAAGGGGTCATTATAAAAACGGTTTGTTATGAAATTATCTACAAAAAATTCCGTCAAAATTTTTCTGTAAAATTAACCGTTTCCGGAGTAGAGCGCTGAGGAAACGACTAAATTATGACGATGCACTCGTTTCGTTAGAACCGCCGAATACGAATGCAACGCACGTTTTTGGCGCTCTTGTTCCTCGGAACAGAGTGCTTATCAATTTCCCCAAGTGTCTGTAATTTTCGAATTTTTGGCTGAAAATGTTCTTGAACGATTTGGTTCGACTCACTGATCAAGAATCCGTGCTCGAAATCGATTATGTCCGGCCATCCGTTAATACGATAAATCTCTAACGAAAGGAACTAGAGGATTGAAATGTGCAGGGTAGGTTTGGAGCGTAAATATCTCGGACGAGTTCGTTAACGGGCAAAATCCACCATTTTTATGAATATTTCCAAAACCGATCACTCAATCTATCTGAAATTTAGCATCAGATTGTAGAATAATAATAATCTTTATACGCATGCGAAGCTTGATCGGGTTGCCATAAAGGGTAAACATTTTTTTTTTATCTTTAAATTTTCTTTCTACGATAACTCTCGAACAGAATGAGCTAGGCAGTTGAAATTTTCAGAGTAGGTTTGGGAGATATATATCTCGGTAGAGTTTGTTATTGAGCAAAATAGGCCAGATGGTTTCGGAGCAATGAAAAAAAAATATTTTTATAAAATTACAAATTTCAAAATCAATTTTTTTTCATATGCAGTTTTACAATAAGAATCTTTCGATATCATTTTAAACTCTAGCAAGCTTATACTTTCGGAGATATAATTTTTCGAAATTTCAGTAATGAATCGTACTTCTATGTTTTCACAGAACGCTATAATTATTCTATCTACATACATGTCATCCTGTTCTATAAGAGAGAGTCAAATTCATTTCCGCTATTTTAATTTAATTTCTTTCATGGTGTAGTTCTATCATAAGAATACATGAGAAACCAATTCTTGCGGAGATATGATGTGTCAAAGTTTGAACAAGAGCGTCAAAGCTCCTGTCCACAGGGCTTGAACCAATTTTATTTCCTATATGGTTTACCCCGTGGCATACTCCATGATATATGTAATGAGAGGTTTTTTGCGTGTATGTTCTGGGGAACATCGCGTTATCATTTTGCCCAAATGTCTGTAACTTTCGAATTTTTTGACGAAAATGGTCTCAAACGATTTAGTTCGACTCCCCAATGAAGAATTCAAGGTCAAGTTTGATTCTGTCCGGCCGGCCGTTGCCACGATAACTTGAGAACGAAAAGAGCTAGCGACTTGAAATTTTCAGGGTAGGTGGCGCATCCCAATACGACGGACAAGTTCGTTAATGGGCATAATCGACCCTGTGGTTTCCGAGTGATAATTTTGTTTTCAACCAATATGAATCCGATCGAATTGAAACTTGGTGAGTAGTTGTAGAATATAAACCTTAGCACGTTTGTGAAATTTTGTGAGAATCGTATGGCTAGAAAATTATTAAAAAATATTTTTGTTGTCACGATAACTTGAGAACGGAAAGAGATAGCGGCTTGAAGTTTTCATGTCAGCATGTGCATCAGAATGCGACATTTCGGTTTATTTATGAGCATAATCGGCCAAACGGTTTTAGATTTATAGCCATCTGAAATTAGGTTGTCGAAAAATACTAGACCGATTGAATTCAAACATGGTTGTTAGTTGTAGAATGCCGACGCGAAAATACTTGCAAAATTTCGTGAGGATAGTATTTGTAGAAAATTTTTGAAAAATCATTGAAAATAGAAAAAAAAATTTTATATATCAGTAACTATTCGTTTGAAATTGCTGAAATTTTGCGAGAGCCTTCATAACCTAACTCTACTGCCACGTTTCAAGTTTCAACACGATCGGTTAAATATTGTTGGAGATACGATTAGCCTTGTGTGAGTTCAGTAGATGGGTGACCGTTGCCTCGATAACTTTAGAACGAAAGGAGATAGGGACTTGCAATTTTCAGGGTAGGTTGCGTATCCGAATGGGAGAGTTGAGTTGATTTTTGGGCATAGTCGGTCTAACGGTTTCCGAGTTATACCCACCTGGAATATCGTGAAATAAAGATTCGATCGAATTGAAGCTTGGTAACTAGTAGTTGTAAATCAACATAAAGACGTGTTTCAAAATTTGTAAGAACCGTACCCCTAGAAAATTTGAAAAAAAAAAAAAATTTAAGAACTGTACCCCTAGAAAATTTCAAAAAAAAAAATAGGTTCAAGCACTGACGTGAAGTGAGAAGCTTGTGCGCGTGTATTTGAATACCTACTGAAAAATACAGAAAGAATAAATTTGAGTATATCATTTTTTTTGTCATTCATTGTAGATATCTTCAGTTTCTTTATGATTAACAGTTGCTGACAAAATATTGAGTGGACTTATTCCTATATTTAAATCGACATCTTCATAATCATAATTTTCATCATTGGTTGACTCTGCGTTTAATCATGACTGTCCACGGCAATGCCCCCAAACTTTTCAACATCAGAATCCAATTTTTTTGCACAACCTTTTGTACAGTTACAAAATTACAAGTTTTTCTACTCCCCTCCCCACTGTTCTTGTTCTATTTCTCTTTCTTGCCAGGTTTGTATTTGATAATACACTCGATAAATACCTATTCTGTAGAGGTTCTGAAGAAGTGGGTGGTAATAATAAAAATTTCACAGCTGTGCTTTGTCTTGTTAGTTTAGCAAAGCTACATTATCTGTAATTATCTATCCGAATGTTCTGATTTTGGAGCACCGTACATTGACAGTAGAAAATTTATTCCAGCATTGACAATTACATCTCGAGAGCAATTTTTTTTTGGAATATTTCTGCAGAATTGTTTGAATCGGGTCTTTTTTCAAACATCCTCATGACTTTCATTTTTCCTTTCCAGAAAGTGCTGAAGTTGTATATTACATCCGGTCATGGCATGTAGAAACAGAATATTTTTCTTGCAATGTGGATACTTGGCTATAAGTCGAGTATATTTTTGCCTGAACATTTTTTCTTCCCGGTTTAGAAAACAAGTTGATGTAGGTCGATCAAGTATTTATATGAGTGTTGTGATAAGTACAAAGATCTATGTCTTCACCAACGATAATTGTATTATTGTAGTATGACAAAAGCGCCACAAAGCAATAGAGTTTACGCCTTGGTGTACGGTATAGAATATCGTATGTGAGTGCATTCTGATAGTGCTCTACTCCGAAAGCGGTTGATTTTACAGAAACATGCAACAAGCATTTTTGGCGCTCTTGTTCCTCGGAACAAAGTGCTTATCAATTTGTCCAAATGTCTGTAATTTTAGAATGTTTTGATGAAAATGGTCCTGAACGTTTTGGTTCGACTCACTGATCAAGAATCCGTGGTCAAAATAGATTCTGTCCGGCCGGTCCGGCCGGCCCACCGTTAACACTATAACTCTCGAACGGAATGAGCAAGGCACTTGAAATTTTCAGAGTATGTTAAGGAGATAAATATCTCGGCTAAGTTTTTTACTGAGCATAATCGGTCTGATGGTTTCGGAGTAACGAAAAAAAATTTTTTTTTTACATTACAAATTTCAAATTATTTTTTTTAAATGCAATTTTATCATAAAAATCTATCGATATCATTTTCAAATCTAACAAGCTAATGCTTTCGGAATTTTTGAAAATTTCAATAATAAATCGTAGGTACCTACTTCTATGTTTTCACAGAATGCTCAAATTATTTTATCTATAAATTATCGTATAATTTGTGTTCACACATGTCATCATGGACTTGCGTCCAACTTTTACTTATGAGTTGGACGCAAGTCCAAGATACTGTCTAAAACGGAATATACCAATATGAACTTCGACACATTAAAGAGAACTACTCTGTCAAATATTCTGTTACGTTTAACACGCCATTTCTCAGTGCGTTTTTCAGTAGGTGTTAGTTGCTTTCTAATAATTCAAAATTAAATATACAAAGGCGGTTTTAAGCAGGTCAGTTTTTGATTTTCCTTGCCTTTTAAGTGGTCGGGTCCAGTTTTATTTTAAAATATTCATTCGTGAACATTTGTTAAATTTCTTTATTTCTGAACTACTTGGGAAACGTATGAAAATAAGGTAACTTTGAATCGTTCAATAGAGAGATATTGGAAACTTCTTTTATTAAGGGTTGGCACTATTAAAAGCTACTTGAAGTTTCCTTTAAATGGTTCGCTTAAGAGAGTTATTGGACAACAAACTATGACAGTGACAGTTGTTGTATGTAAGATAACCCTATTTATTGTTAACGAAAATAAATAATTTGAAGCTTGCGGAGATGCATTATGCCATTTAGATAGTCGAATTTGTCATTTATAATACAATATAATTGTGATTACACTCACACGAGAATTTGGAGAGTGTTCGTACGAAAAATATAGGTTTTTATTTCTTGTTTACATCCAAATTATTAATTCAGTAATGGCAAAATGCTAGAAGCTGCTAATATAGGAGGTGAAAATGATTCTGAAATTGAAAAAACGGAATAATCATAGAATTTGCCATTTGCAAACAATCCGCTAAGTTTGCGAATATCAACGATGATACACGAAAGTCAAATAAGGTAGAAATAAAGGATCCTTTACTTCGGAATAAAAAAAGTCAACGAGTATTTTATTAAAAGATCCTTTATTTTCAGTGGAAAGTGCGCTTGCGTACATGTCAAAATAAAGGAAACTTTATTACTGCCGATCCCTCCAATATCTCTCTATTGTTACTCGCAATTTGAATTTGGTACCTCGGTTAACTTTGAATTTTCATTTTAAGGTGGAGAATGCCACGAAACAACAATCGGTGTCAGAAAATATGTTACAAAAAGTGGAAAAGCCCAGTGGACAGGATTTTTGGCGCTCTTGTTCAAATTTTGACGAGTCATATCTCCGAAAGTATTGGTTTCCCAGAGTTGACAATGATATCAATGGATTTTCATGATAGCATTACATCATAAATTAAATGAGATTCCATTGATATCATTCCCAAATCTCAGAAACCAATAATTTCTAAGTTATTTTTTGTTTTATTATAAGAATCCATTGATCATTCCCAACTCTGAGACACCAATACTTTCGGAGATATGATTTGTCAAAATTGTTGTAGATAATTTTACGACAAACAATTTTTTAGTGTTTTCTATTGACCTCCAGCAATAGGTCGCGAGATATTTGCGAAAAACTGATTTTCATGACATTTTGACCCTTATAACTTTTTTAGTCGGTACGATATCAATGTGAATTGTCGACATCTTCATTACAACCCCGTAATAAAGGTGTATCCAAAAATTCAGCTCACTAGGAGGTTTTTGCAGATTGGGGTTTAAAATGCCTAAAATGATTGGACTATTCAAGTTTTACAAGCGAACTCCTCCGTTGAGAAAATCAAATATATGTTTCTTGTAATGTGACGTCATGATACGTTGAGGTGCGTATAAACTAAGCGCGGCAAACCCTCGAACATTGATGCGCGAGGCAGCCTCGCACAGTATATATAGTTGAGTCTGCAAATTGCCATCCGAGGTCGTGCCGAGGATAGCAAGCAGGCGAGACAATAGACAGTTTTTCGCCGAGCTGCATATTCCATTTTGTCGTCGACCCCCACATATTTTTATGAATTTCGGACCTCTTAAATAATTCTACAATAGCAAATGACACATACACTTATGTTTATAATGAACCGTATCCATAGTGACCACAGCACTGACAGTTATTCTTAAGCCACTAATGTTTGTATTGAACCGTAGCATGCCGTATTCATAGTGACCACAGCGGAAGAGAAATTCATTTTGCGGACGGGAAAATACTTTCTCATACGCAAAGTACATGTCTTCAATAATAGTCGATTTTACGGCCGCAAATAAGTAAGATGTCACTTTCAATAGAGGTCGACGAAAAAATTATTTTTTGATCTGAACTGTCTGAAAATTTTGATAGAACTAATTGATCATTCAAAATATAATCCAAAATAGAACACATAAGGACAAAAATAAAACAAACGGGATCGGTGGCTATTGACAGACCATTTCTCTGCATATTGTCGAAATATGCATAAATAATTTTAGTTCCGTTTTCTGCCCTTATCAGTGAAATACACTCATGGCATGAAATCTTTTTAGAAATCGAATTACCATCTGCTGAGGGTTAGATCGAAAGGAAGAATCCATTTCAAATCCCTGTAGGAAATCTGAACATTCAATGAATAATTTAAGATGAAGGTAGTTGATTGACCTGAACTAACACATCTACAGAAAATGATTTTTAGAAATTGAATATATAAAAATAAATAGATTCTTTGAGCTTCTTGATCTCCCATCCAGATGTATCAATGTTTGTTGAAAAATTATTAGAAAAGTTATCAAAATCTTTTATAGAATCGGAAGAAATGAAAGCTTCTATTTCAATCAAATTTCTAGACGTCACCTTATCTATTCTAGACTGAGGATGCCCTTGTTTTCAGAGTTGGTTTTGGAAGGTATTTCGTCAAATTTGGAAAAAAATTAGGAACGGCACTTTCTCCTAACACTGGGCATGTCAATAATAAAAATTTGATTGTTCCTTAGGATAGAAAATGTTTAGTTTCCTTTATCACATCGATGTCCTTGAAATGTTCCGGGATTCCAATCGATTTCACATCGTCCGAAATATCCACTCCGTGCAGTCCTGATGGTACCCTTCGACTAACTCTGCAGTTGAAGGCCTTGTGTCCTTCGTTATGCATCTCGATTAGTATAAGGATTCTCTCGTTTGAGAGATCCAGCCTACTTGGAAGATGGCCAATAAGAATATCAGAATGAGGCAAGTCTGCCTCCTTCATGATACTCTGATTGGCTCATTCCCAGGGCTTCAGCTTTTGAGGGATACTCCTAAGTCAACAATTTGTGGTTCTATCACATCATGTCAGATCAAGCTACCCACTCTTGTATTCAGTTGATGGAATGTAGGCCTTGTCCCAGCCTCTGGACTCAGGAAGAAAATATCTCTTCCAGAACGGCTCTCCCGATGGCCATAATCCGGGATATAGGATACTCCAAGACGTACTTCTGGATAGTTGTTTTCTAGCCACTTGACCTGGATATAGGTTGCTCAATGAGTTTTAGCAGCTTTGGGGGCTGCTGAGGACTGTGAGGCTTGTTGAGCTCATTTTTTACTACGTTTGGGGTCCAGAAATCCTGACTCTTTCAAGAGTTATCTCGTTCACGTTCTTGATAACCTCATAATTGCTGCTTTTCAGCAGCGTTTTCTCAGTCTTGAGTTCAGAATTTGCGACCAGTTCCATCAGCTGATCGAGGCTTTTTCCATTCTCTCTTTCTGGCACATTTGGGCTGGTGCCGGACCCTTCTTGTTCTTTAGTTTGGACCATGTGACTCCCACAAGATGCTAGGGAAAAAATCGTTGGCAGGGTCTGAGACCTACATGGTCTAGGAGGGCATTATCAAAACTGCAGGTCGCCTGGTATCCGGAGTTGGCATATTTTTGAGTTTATGAGCAGTCTTTCCACTATCCATGCAGACATCAGCATATGCTGTTGCACCTCGTCCAGAGGGAAATAATTAATGGTGTCGTTCATACACATGGCTCTGGCGGTTAAGCCGAAACCTCTACCAGACCCTGCCCACGGGAGGTGACCACAGTCGGCAGAGTCCATATGAAGATATACTTGCATGCCTGGCATCGTAACCCATTGTGCAAGCCTTTGGCCTCGATAATACAGCCAGGGAGGAGCTCCTACATCGCGACAAGGTAGATTTCCTAGAATGTCCTAATTGAAATTTGCCGATGTTTGTAAATCCAACATATGAAGTGAGTCACACACTTACGTTTTTAATTTAATTTTGAATGATGCAGTTCTACCATAAGAATCCATTGATATCATTCCCAACTATTACGGTCTGTTTCACAAAGCTTTGACAGCTCGTAATTGCCAAATCACTATGATTCTATGTCAACTTCCAGCTCACTTTTGATGCAACCATCGAATCAAATCCACAATTCAGCAAATCGAAGCTTCGTGAAACCTTTCATGATAAACCAATACTTTCGGAGATATGATTTGTCAAAGATTGAATTATTACTCGCTAGTAGTTTGACAAGTGCGCCAAAGCTCCTGTCCACAGAGATTTCCCACTGTTTTATAGCTCTTGTTCCTAGGAACAGAGTGCTTATAAATTGGCTCAAATGTCTGTATTTTTAGAATTTCTGGATGAAAATGATCTCAATTTGGTTCGACTTACTGATCAAGAATCCGTGGTCAAAATCGATTATATCCGACCGGCCATTAATAAGATAACTCTCGAACGGAATGAGCTAGACATACATTAGTATTTTTTGGAGATAAGTATCTTGGTTGAATTCGTTATTGGGCAAAATCGGCCTGATGGTTTCGGAGTAACGAAAAAACAATTTTTTTTATATTACTATTTTCAAATTCAATTTTTTCAAAGATTCAGTTTCATCATGAGGATCCATTGATATCATTTCCAACTCTAACAAGCTAATACTTCCGGTAATATGATTTACTAGTGCCTGCATAATACTCACAGCGTCGGAACGAATTTCAGTAAGTGCATATCGGGAGTGTTTTGCCGGGTCCAGAAGGGTATAATGAAACGCGTAAGGTAATGTGTAATGTAAGGTGAATTCTCCGTGTGGACGGTACTACGAGCATTGCATGTAACGCTCGTCTACCGTCCACGCGGAGAATTCGCCTTACTTTACGCATTACATTACGCGGTACATTACACCCGTCTGGACACGGCATTACATGCCACGATAAAGCTTGCACATTACTCAGTACGTCGCTACGAATTTCCTTAAGTGCAGAATCGGAGACGGGAGTGCTGCTCAAATTATCACACTTTCCATCCACATGGAAAAATGCTATCGTCCTATCCTTTCCAAAGCCCGCAAAAGATCATAAATATGCCACAAATTACCGCCCCATAAGCCTTTTACCGACAATGTCAAAACTACTCGAAAAGATAGTCTCGAACATAATTAAAGAACACGAAAACATTCACAATGAAATAATTGATGAACAACTCGGATTCATGTCATCCCACAACACAACCCTCCAACTGGCCACAATCACTGATCAAATCACAAAAAATTTCAATTTCCGATGAGTCACAGCAATGCTCGATTTAGCTTTTGGCTCCGTGTGGCATGAGGGCCTCATATTCAAACTCGTCCAAACCAAACTCCCAGTACACATAATCAAAATTATCCAATCTTACATCTCGGGCCGAACATTCCAAATCAGGGTTGAAAAATCCCTTTCCAGCAAATCTCCCATCCCGGCTGGGTTACCACCAGAAAGTATCCTCTCCCCAACCCTCTTCAACTACTACATAAACGACATTCCAAAAACAGACAAAACAAAACTGAAAATTTTCGCCGACGACACCGCGGTAATAGCAGAATCCCTCCATCCAACTCAGGCAGACAAATACATACGAGAGCACATTCAGAAACACTAAAAGTACTACGACAGATGGAAAATCAAAATAAACGCTAATAAAACTACTCTGGTACACTTTACACACAGGATTAAACGAAAATCGAAACAAAACGTAACTTTCAACGGCCAAACCATAAAACAGCAAAACACAGTCAAATATCTCGGTATAACCCTAGACGAAAAACTGAACTATAACTCACACATTAACGACTTATCGCGAAAGGCGTACATAATCCAACATTTTCCCCTTACCGAACAAGCATAGTAAGCTAAGCCGGAATTCAAATTTTAGAATTTATAATCAAGGAATCAGACCAGTGTTTTATATGCGAACCCTATATGGAGCAATACATCGAACACAAATTTCAAAAAGTTACAGATTATTCAAAATAAATTCCTCCGAATAATTTTAACTAAACTAAGATTCGCTAAAATTGAGGACCTACATAAATCCGGAAACGCGGACACAATACACGACGAAGAAACTGGAAAAAATACAACATCTCGGGACAACCAAGGCGGAAAACACAAACATCAAAATTAAACATAAATTATCCCATCACCTCATCCTGCAGGAAGATTGTTATCGTTAAAACGATAACAAGAACTCCTGAAATCCTTCATCCCATCTGAGAAGTATATGTCTTTTATTTGATTCGACATACCTCTAGACAAATTGTCACACTCTTCCACACATCTCATGAGAGATATATAATGTTATATTTTTAGATAAGATCCCAGAGATCAGACACTAAATGTAAATCTTTAATGTAAGCGATTTTTTTAGTATATTTCCCCTTGTAAATAGACCTGTACGTATATATAGTTTAAGAAATGTCAAATTAAAAAATAGCTGAAAAGCAATATGTCTTTTATTTGATTGGAGTGCTGCTTAGCATCAGAGCTGCGTATAAACCATGTGCGGCAAATCCTCGAACATAGATACGCGAGGCGGACTCGAGAGTTTTAGACGAGGATGCCTCGAGCGGCAAACACTCTACATAGCGCAAGGACGCCTCGCGAGCCAATGTTCGAGGGTTTGCCGGTTAATGTACAGTGACTATATTCTGGTAATATAGTCACTGTAATTTTCTGATGCAGTCCAATTCTTATTCATAAGAATCCATTGATATCATTCCCAAATCTGAAAAACAAATATACCAATAATTTCAGAGATATGATTTGTGAAAGTTGTATAATTACTGGCCTGTAGTTAGAACAAGGGCGCCAAAGCTCCTGTCTACATGGCTTTCCCACATTTTTCTTGAAGATACACACACTGCAAAAAGAATTTTTTTGAGAATTTTCAGTTTCATCAACACATAGCATTAGGTCTATAACACTGGTATTCTGAGTACGTATCTGCTAGGAGTTCCTGAAGGTAATAGATATTCCGGATTCAAAACAAAGATCATGTTCATTCGTTAAGACGAAAAAATGGTCGTAATCACCATTAATCTACCAAAGTCCGTAGAACGGATGGAAAATCGACTTGTGAGGTGACATCCATTGAAAACTTCCACTATATCCAGGTGAGCGAGGAGATAACAGAAAGGATTTTCCCTCCACGAAAAACGCATTGTTTCTTCCATCCTAAATTCACAGGCTCAAAGGATATTCTTGGGCCCGCTCAAATGAAAAACCAACTTCAATCGAGAAATGAACAAATGCCAGTAAAAAGAAATATCGAACAAAAGCCATTTTTTCGAATACGCAGTGGAAATATTTGGGATGTTTCATTTGTTATTATTCCGAAATACAAAGCTTCAGTGAAATTCGTAGCTTTTATTTGGCCAGGGATAGTATTTTATCGGAATGAATTGAGATATTAAATCCAATTCTGCCTAATTCAATTATCAGTTGAATAATCTGTTGAGGGTGCCACCATGATTATATTCAACTCTTACAAGCAGATATTTTCGGATATGCTGTAATCGTATCTATGAATGTATAAATTTGCATGATCTGTATTCATAATTCGCACACCTAGATCTAAACAGAATCAACTCGAAAAAGCTGATTTCTCAGAAATGCCGAAAAACGGTTCTCTTCGTTTCTATCCACTGCAGAAATTTTATCTATGGATTATTTCGTTTTATGTATGGCTAGGAGAACAATTATGTTGTGGGAAATGTTTTGATCATGTTTTGGTGCTGAAAATTTGATTTTTGTAATTATTTCCCTTTCGCTTAACAATTTCGAAATATTCGTTGTATCATTTTGAGTTGGATCCGTGTTGGTGAATTCAGTTTCGAGTTGGCTCTCTTTAGAGAGGCAACATGAACTGAAATTGAATAAGCATTTCGTGTTCTTCACAATAAGTTCGATTGGTAGGGCGATAATAACAACAATGTATAAGGATATGAAGAGATCTCAATAAAATGGAATGTGCAGATTGGATGATGAATTAACGAAATGATGTACTTAAAACAATCAATAAATATTTTTGATCAAAAATAATGTCTTTCATGTACTGCTGAAAGTAAGAACTGAAAAATAAACTTTATTCATTAATTGTTACATAATACAAAAATATAAGAACATAATCTTCTATGACAAACTACTACAAATACAGATCGCATACCTATAGTTGACATACAAATCTGAGTAATATACTTTGATAAGTTACTAACAATGGCACTTCGAGATCATTGGTGTTATAACTTACTTAAAAATAACTTTGGTATTGAATATCACCACAACTTTTCTTCAGTGAAATATTCCTTTCTATAATTGAGTAAGGTAGTTAAGGACTAGAAATCTTGATAACAATGGAGTGATAATTATAAATCATTTCCTCCCAGAACACTTTTATAATATACATCATAGTACGTTTTTGGAATAACGTTCTTATCGATCAATTCTTGTATGTCATTCTTTTTCGCATCTGACAATGCAATTTTTTCAGTGTAAGCCTGTGTTAAGCCTATTGAAAATAATGATTCATCCCTCGGTGATCTGTTCACTCTTGTGCGAGGAACTCTTCTTCGTACACAAGCTTTTCTATAAGCTTCCTCACTGAATGAAGTCTTATAGAAAAATGCTTCAGGTTGTTCTTTTTCAACTCTTAGAACCTTTATATCATGCCACTTGATCTGGTTCTTTTCCTCGTCAATGTTAAAATTGGTTCCCCACGATTCTTGCAATGCTTTGATGTCATAAAATTTATTATTCGTCATTTCAACCACTCTGTAAGGTTTTCCTGTCTTTTTTGCTGTACCAATTAACGTCTTGTATTGCTCAGGAATGTAGATCGGCCCCGACTGCAAATATCTTTTTATTTGTTTCTCAATCACGCTATGAACGTTGTCACCCTCGTTTTGTGAATGACCACGTATTAAAAACTTGTGAGTGATAGACTTAACTCTCATTTTATTGACAGCGTAGGCATAGGCTGATAAAATGAATTTATTTTTTTGTTGACCACCACAATTGTCCGAGTAGAAAATCAAGTCGATCTCTCTATTGGGATTTTCGTCTGTCTGAGATTTTATGTAGTGGAGTATGCAGCTACCAATTTCTACAGCTCCTCTTTTTCCTTCAGTTTCGTCCCAAAAGTAGCAAATTACATCTTTCACTTTCAAATCGCTGATGGTAAAATTGAGGCAGTTGATCCTGGATTTATAAAAGAAGAGGGATATTTGTCCTTTCGGAATCTGCAATATAGCTTGTAAGTCATATACTGCTGTGATGGTACCATCTGTCCTATTTTTGTCAGTTTCTTTTTCTGTTCTTGCCAAGCTCTTTTCTTTCAGATGCTGTTCATATTCTTGGCTGAGACGGCGCTTTTCTTCTTCGTCCGAGTTCTTGTACCTTTCACACAGATCACATTGATCCTTTTTCGGTAAAAAAAATGAAATATTGAATTCTGTGTTGAATATCCTGTTGAATGTGGAAGACGTAGCAGTAGGTAATCCATCCCTCTCACGGAATTGCTTATAATCTCTATAGATATCAGCTAATGATTTATCTCTTGAGATAAATTCTCTTGATGTTTGAGCTCTCAAATAATGAGATTCAATCCTAGGAATGGCATTTATGAAATCTATAACGCTCTTTTTAATTTGTGGGTCAATAGTAGGATGTTTATCGTGCTTTCCTCTCAAATCGGCGTGTATAACTCCTGATTCCGTTTTCTTGGACAGTGCTGTTTTTATCGCTTTATAGCTCATGTCAAGTGTAGATTTGAAAAATGGCTTACAAACTCTAATTTTGCATCCATTTACCTCGAAATAAAATGCGGTGTTGAGAGCTCTGAAATCTTGTGTGCTGGAGTATCGATATTTCGGCTTAATTTGTTCCGAGTGCCGTACAACAAATTCCCTCTGCCTTTCAAGATCTCCGAGGCCCCAAAATCCATCAAAAAGCTGTTGCCGCGATATTTCGTCGATTTTATCTCTGCATTTCAGCCGACATTTCTGTTCACAGGGTGGTCCAACTTTTCTCTCTGGCATTTTTTTCTTCGATTTTGACAAAGACTCATAGGCTTTACCAGAATTCCTCAGCGCTTTTGCGACCTTAGATTTCCACTTTGCTGGTTTCCTCAGTCTCTTTTTACCTTTTTTCGCTACCTCGGTTTCTTGAAAATTTATTTCAGCTACTATAGCCTTCTGAGGGACGACTTTGTCACTATCGCTGTCCGACAAATCATTAGATTCGGATGAGCTCGAACTCGAACTGCTGGTGCTGGACGAATTCAGTGATGCATCAGGAGGTATGAGTGGTACGACTTTAGGTAAAGACTCACTCCTCTGAAACAATTGGAAATTGGGATCCTCATCGGTGTCGTCAAAATCACTTTCATCGCTTCGGATTGGTGAAATATTATAATAATTCGGTACACTACTCTTATGTAAATCAGACGTGCTCGGAATTGACTCATCAAACCTGGATAATGCAGCATGGGTTTCTACAGATAGGACTTCATCAATAATTGATGACATCTTACTGTCATCTTCCAGAAGTGGATGTTGCGAAAGTATGTTGGGAGGAGTGGTGTTTTCTTTGTCTCTTTCTTTGACTAAATTTACCAAGAACCGGCCACGTTCCAAATTTCCCCTGAAAGAGCAAGTATTCATTCATTAACTCATGGAGTCCTATTCGCCCGATTGATTATTATTATTAACGATGTAGTGGAATTTGATTTGTCTGAATCCATCGAAAGGGATCTAACTCAAAAATTCATCTATATGGAAGGGAAAAAAGGCTCGAGATTTCACGATAAATATTGAATTATATTAAAATGGATGAATTTTATCATCAACAACAACAGAATTTCATTTCAATGGTTTGTTGAAGAAATATAAGGGCAAACAAAAATTACGCAACAAAACAGAATTAACTCTAAAATGAAGAATTTTTCAACAAAACAGTAACAAACCTAAATAAAAATGGAAACTTTACTTACCCTGCCATCAATACTGGTTCAACTCAAAATAATATATCAAAATACTCTGCTCCAGTCGTCGAAACGGAGTCAACACAAAATATACTTGCTTCAATTTCCAGCAAAACGGATTCAACTGGAAATATCTCCAACTTGTTGACTTCGAGTACGTCGCTTCCGCTTGCAAGTCCGATTGTTACTAGCAATATTGCTGTTTTGGTGGTATAAGGCGAGACTTGATCGTTCAAAAAAAGGGACATACAGCGCCATCTAGGGTCGAGTAAAGGTGCTACATTTGATTCTGTTTTATTGGTCGGTGGGCATTTGAATGAGGAATTCGATAGCGTGAATAACTCAAAAATGGAGATTTTTGAGTTGACTCTGTTTAGATCTAGGTGTCCGAAAAGCCCCAAGATTACATATTATGTAATCTTGGGGCTTTTCGGAAAGTGTAAGCCTATGTATACATAATAGACCATCTACTGTATATGGTGTAACCCTGGATTGAGTAGATCATCATCAGCTGTTTGCAGGTTTTTGCAAATAATCGCGTTCTCGATCACCGTTTCCGAACGCGGCAGTATGCGCTCAGTATCGAGGTTGAATTTACATAACCTTATTTTTTATTTCTTTATAATTCGTACTTTGAAAATATTTTGTGAAACAAGGTTCCGAATCTTGAATTTTAAAATATATACAAGACTATTTTTATACCAAAATAATATTGACTTGTTGCTTATTGAATAACTTATGTATAAATGTTTGGGATGATTTTCAGAAGATTTAGAATTGGATAATTTCAAGGATGTAGTTTATGATGGCAATAGGAAAGATCAACATAATGGTATCATCAAAAGAAATTACTGTTCGTTGACCACCGATGTTAATTCACTTCCTAAAGAGGATAGACATGTTCCTATATACAGTATTTTCATAATGATGCTAAAACATGCTAAAATATTGATCTACATGTGTATCAAATATTTTTTCTCGAGTTAAGGTTCATAATACAGAATGAATGTTTTAGTGGTATGAACTATTGAACAATGAAGAGAGGGTTGTATTTTATTAGTAAATGTTGTCTTATAATGAGATATATAGGACAGGTATGTATAACTTACTTATAATACACATATTTGATCTCTCAAACAAATTGAATGAACTATCAAAATAATTTGTTCGTCAGCCTATACCTATTAAAAAATCAGGAATAAACGAACAATCTGCTATGATTGTCTCCAGCCTTGCTCTAGATATTTCTATGACACTTAACTTAGGTATTTCGAGTTGTGGAAACTATGCACTGAGTGTAAGTTGGAACAACCCATGCCATGAGGTTAAATCATCGCAGATTGCTCATTTAATCTTGATAAATAAACTATTATTTGAATTTATGATATAGTTCTATCCTAAGAATACATTGATTTTATTTCCAACTCTGAGAAACCAATACTTTCGTAGATATGATTTGTCAAAGTTTGAACAAGAGCGCCAAAGCTCCTATCCACAGAGCTTTCCCCCTTTTATACATAGGTGTACGCTGAAAATATGGGACCTTGCTATACTTGAACGAATTATGTTGCCTTCAATATAATTTTCGATATATTTTATCAATATTTCCAACAATTTAGATACGATCGAGTTAAAATCTAGAACTTGGCTGCAAAGTACTATCTTTGAGAATGTCGCGAAAATTTCAGAGATATCCGACTGATAGTTTCTGAGGAAGAGAAGTTTATTTAATATTTTTTTAACACCCTAAACATATTATACTAACCACATTGAGCATAGTTTTTCGTATCGGTACAACTAACTACCGAGTTTCAATTCGATACGATAAGCATTTTCCGATTCATCGGCTGACAAAATTTCATGGCTATAACTTTGAAATCTCAAGGGCGGTTTCGACCATCAACGAACTTAACCGAGGTATTTATTCTGCAAACCTACCTCTCACATTCTAACTCTCATTATGTGATTACGGACGGACGGACAGAATTGGATTTGAGCCCAGATGATTAATGAGCGTGTCAAACGCATTCTTGTGAAACCATTTTTGGCCAGAATTTCCAAAACTAAATGCAGTTGGGCAAAACGATATGCTGATTGTTATGATAGACACGCCTAAATCGACTGTCCATAAAATAACTATACAGTGTGGAAAAGCCAAATGGAATAAATTCATTATATTGGTTATCACTTTCATGTTTATTGCAAAAATCAAATTAGAAATAGATTAAATCAAGTGATTAGCAAAATGTAGCAAAAAACTATGAATGTTAATGAAGTAGATGTTCAGAGTGTTCATACTGCGAACGTCTTGGCAACATCCTAACCTCAAATAAAAATTTCTTCCAACTTTATTCAACTTCTCAGGAGTGAGTGTTCGACCTAATCGCAAGCGTTATTCGATCTTTTAGGTCATTCAAATTAGGGGTTGAGTTTTGTACATAGTGCTCTTTACGTTTCCCCATAAAAAGGAATCTAATGGGTTAAGATAAGGGGATCGCGCTGGCCATTCGATCGCCTCTCGCCTTCCTATTCACCGATTTGGAAATATTGCGTGGAGGTACTGCCTGCGTGGAGGTACTGCCGGACATTGCGTTGGTAGGTGGTGCTCCATCCTGTTGGAACCATATCGTATTCCGTGGATCTTGAGGATTTCCTTGATCATTATATAAATTTCCTAAATTTGGAACGACATCATTTTGAAGTAGTGCTAAATATTTATCGCCTTTCAAATTGCCCTCAATGAAAAAGGGGCCTAAATGGTTTCGAATATTTACTGCCCAAGTATTTACCTTTTTAGAGAATTGCGTGTACTCCTCTCTCGACCAGTGAAGATTTTCGGTAGACTAGTACCGAAAATTGTGACGATTAGCATGGCCGTTGGGAGAAAAAGTGCCCCCATCAGAAAACAAAACGTTCACTAATTTGATAATTGTTGTGGAAATATCTTTACTCGATGTATGTGGATTTCGTTCAAAGTCAAGCATCACATCTAATTTCACATCCTCACACAGTGTAATAGCAGCTGCCTTTTTAATCAGCCTTACATGCCTATACCCGCGAAACTGCTTCTCTATTTTACTTATTGTCCGTTGGGTTACAGGCGGCAAATTACGAAATTTCTCATGAAACAGGCAACTTACCTCTTTCTGGGTTCGGGTGTTATCTCCGTAACCAATCATTTTTAAAATTGTTAACTTGTGCATTTCCGTTAATCGAACCTTTCAAAATTGAAGTTAATGAAATTCAAACACAAATTAGACAATTCATAAACTACAGCAGAAAGTCTTCTGCGTAGTTTTCATTGGATTATCTGGAAAATACAATGAAACGGTTTTTTCATTTTCCTTCTAACCCATCTTGAAGGCAAATAAGTTAAGTATAATTGTAATTTGATTTGAGAATATTTGAGGGAATTTTATAATGAATTTTGGTTATCACAGGATTTTATTTTTTTCTATTTTGAGTTTTGTAATAAACATGAAACATGAATTAATATTTCTGAATAGAAAAGGACGCGACCTTTCGAATGATGTATCAAAAGCCCATACTCCCCATTTGAAAAATTTGGGGGTTCGCATTTTTACGAAGAAGAATGATAATTTAAAATTTTAATTCGTCGTATTTCGGGATTTTCCATAAACATGTACAGTAACCAATGTAATGAATTTACTCCATTTGGCTTTTCCACACAGTATACAAATTAACAGAATTAGCTACACTCTTCCATTTTTCTTTACGACTTACATTTATTGAATTTATAATGACTGGTTTCATAATAATAATAATAATAATAATAAATTGCCTTTATTTATACTGTAAATATTACAATATTATAATATAAAAATGAGGCGAAGTCAAAATGTCCAACTAAAGGATACTTTAAATTTAAAGAGACTTCAAAACTTAATATGAAACTGGCCGTAAGCTTTTTGCATTTTTCATTAGTTGGGGAATTTTGATAATCCTTAAATAAATTTTCTGGGGATAAATTTTGTAGCTGTAGCTTTTACTACACCTAAAAATCTAGAGTAATTGTAATGAGTTCGCAACCATCCTATGTCACCATCAACTTTTTTATCGAATTGAACCTGAAGAGCCATCTGGAAATTACTACGGGGTTTATTTAAACAGGGAGCAAAATGATGCACATTCACTATAGTTAATAACATTGGCTTATGCTGGCTACGCGGAAAACACCCATAATTTTACGTTTTACTGAAAGAGGTATAGAAGAAGCATCACAGGAAACCAGTCATAGATCAAAGTTATAGCCTCTATTTCATCTTGAAGAATAGAAAAAAGGTGTACCTTTTGCCTCGAAAAAAAAAATATTCCTTGTTTTCCATCCAATCGGACAAAGTGATACTATTTCTATCAACAACATCATGACCCCACATAACATGATGCGAACTAAAATCTCCGTAGTAAATTGATGGGTGATCTCACCTTTCCTAATTAACTCAACATTGTGAACAAATGAATTTTTGACATAACAAGCTAGGCCGTGAATTGGACTTGGAACAAAATCAACTAATACATAACCTTCCAAAAGTCCCCTCTCACGAAGATTTTCCTCTGTTGTTCTATGGATCTCTTGAAGAAGAATCACCTCTGCTCTATGCTGGTCCGCTAATTTTGCATGGTAATAGCATCCCTTCAAAATTTGCATTTAAAATGGAAACCTTGTTGCTGCTCTCTTGCCGGGAGTGTTCTTGGAACCTAGTTCCGCAATCCAAGCGATGATTTTTCGGAACTTTAGATGTTCGATCACCGCTACAGGACCCTAACGAACGGCAATCATCTCTCATAGATAAAATATAGAATAATTTATTCTAATCTTATAGCATTATTCAAATCAATCAAGCAGATCTTATGTTCCATGGTATAATAGACAAAAAACAAATTGCAAATGCTGACGTGAGTTTTGTCTGCTTTGGCGCGATTATTCACATTCAAAGCCAGAGTGGTCACCCATCCAGGTACTGAACTCACCCTAAGCTGCTTGGCATACAGGAATAAAATTAATATTTCCTCAATATTTCCAACAACATAGATCTGATCGAGTTCAAATCTAGAACCTGGCTGTTGAATGAGGTTTTGAAGGCCCTCTGGAAATTTCAGCTATATCAGACGAATAGTTTATGTGGCACAGAAAATGTTTAAATAAATTTTTTAAATTTAATTTTCATACGATCCCCATGAAACTTCGCATAAGTCTTTGTGTTGGTATTTTTCACCTAAGCAACTGATTTTAATAAGACCAGATGAATTATTTTCAAGTAATTGGGAAACAAAGTAATCAGCTATGAGTGTGAAACCACTCGGTGGATTTTGCTCATTATCGAACATAACAGAGATATGTATGCCTCAAACCTACCCTGCGATTTTCATATCTCTAAATAATTTAATTCGACAGTTATCGTGGTCACGCATGGTAGGACACAATTAAGTTTGACGATGGATTCTCCAACAGAGGGTCGAAACTAAACGTTTAAGACCATTTTCGGAAAAAAATTTGAAAATTGCAGACATTTCTGTAACAAGCGTGCCAAAAATCATTAAAGAGTTCAATATTCATTGGTGCATCATCTTCCATATCTGAAAATGTTATTTGTATTAATAAAACATTTCGTAATACTCTCTGTTGGTGTGATTCCGTCCATTCTGCCCTTCCATGGATTCTCGTTTGTGTATGGAAAGTGAAATCGTCATAATGAGTCCCTGGGCGTTATTTGTCTCCTGCAGTGGAAGTTGGTGTGATTATCTTGGGTCCATGAATTATAAATTCAAATGTTTTATTTCCGTAAACGTTGAAATATTATTCAAATTAGTCAACTTTATAAATTTTATTCTCTTCGGAATTTCTTGTGAAATTAAGGTTAGCGAAAAATTACCCTAGAATATATTTTATTCTTTGGTAGGTATATGAAGACCAAGAACTCCACAGTGAGAGTTGCTGAACTGATTATTACAAATGCGTTTTCTCCAGCCGGTCACATATCAATGTATACAGTGCGCGTCAAAATTATGGAACAAATTCATTTTCTCAGAAGCAAAATATTTGGCAACAAATTCCTTAAACAGGTCAATATTTGTTTCAATTTTACCAAATATTTATGCATTTTTGAAGGATTTTGTTGCACCCTGTGCCATCCCCATCAACCCTCTTAATTTTTTGAATAGGGAAAGTGGGTATGTGGTGCTTTTTTGGCAAGGTCTTTATATCTTATTTACAGGAGTGTAGAAATTTTCAAGAAAAAATGTTTCTTTTTTGAAAAATAGTTAGTTGAAAGAGTTTTTCAGTATGTGCACTTTGTCATGGCTCATTTACTTTGAGACGATGGTACCTGATGAAAGTTGTCACCGAATGAAAGTCATCCATTACAGTTTTGTTCATGCACAACTTTCAACCCCTACTAACCCTTTAATGGAGAAAAAAAATTGAGTGACATTGGAAATTTATTTCGGCATTGAAGTACCACCCGGAGAATCATTGTGCATTACAAGATAAGTTCAATTAAATGTTCAAAATGACCACTTCAGTAGAAACGTACTAATAACATACTAATGGAGATAAAAAAATGGGAGAGGGGGAGTCAGGGGGTTGAAAGTTGTGCATGAACAAAACTGTAATGGTCGACTTTCATTCGGTGACAAATTTCATCAGGTGCCATCGTCTCAAAGTAAATGAGCCATGACAAAGTGCACATACTGAAAACCTCTTTGAACTAACTATTTTTCAAAAAAGAAGAATGTTTTCTTGAAAATTTCTGTACGGCTGTAAAGAAGATATAAAGACCTTGCCAAAAAATTACCACAGGACGCACTTTCCCTATTCAAAAAATTTGGAGAGTTGATGGGGATGGCACAGGGTGCAACAAAAATCCTTCAAAAATGCATAAAAATTTGGTGGAAGTGAAACAAAAATTGACCTATTTCAGGATTTTGTTGCCAAATATTTTTCTTCTGAGAAAATGAATTTGTTCCATAATTTTGACGCGCACTGTATACATACCTATTAGTTAGAAGTCTAGCATGTATAAATGTTTGTTTATTTCACAATTTAATTCCCATAATATAATAGTTTTATAATATTTTGGCAGAAACTCTCTCACAATCACGAGCTTTTGCGAGTATGTTATATTGTCAATTCAAATCCTCACACATCATCAGGAAATACTACATGCTCTTTTATAATAAATAAAATAGTAAATTACCCATAGGGGATTCAAACCTGGATTTCCTACGTGGCTGACAAGTACGCTTATATCTCAGCTATAGCAGACTTATTACAGAACCGAAATTTATATGATTTGAAATTTCTGAGCACTACATTTGTTTAATGACAGAGTGTGTTGAAGCTGGAAAATAATCATTAATGGCGATTTCCACTGACACGCTCGGAGTACTCGAAATCATTCTCATCTGTCATGCATCTGTCCAATTTAACCGAAAATATCTGTCAAATATAACTCCGAGTGATCCGAGCGTGTAAATGGAAATCGCCAATAGATTTGAAACATCTTGATATTTGGTACCACTTTCTATGACAGGTTGTAAAGAATGGCATTGTTGACACAAAATATTCATTAAATGGTTCCTTTTTGGACAAGATATACCTGCTATTGTTTTCCAAGATGTTAATAAAAATAGGTATTATAAGTTTTTGCATTAACTTGGTTTTTGGTGAAATATTGTATTGGAAAACATATTATTACGATATATTGACGAAATTTAAACTAAAAATATTAAATGCAATTATAGGGATTTATGTTGCCATTATAGTGTAAACACTTTATGCACTGTTTGTTGATGCTCATACCTAAATTAAATCATTCATTCTGATACAATCAAATTTCAAAAAACAACGTATCTTATTAATATATTTTTTCGTCGACCTCTATGAAAAGTGACATTTTACGTACAAATTTGTGGCCGTAAAATCGACTATTATTGAAGGCAGGTTCTTTGCAGACGAAAAAGAACATTTTGGTCGACCTATATGAAAAGTAACGCATTTCTTTCTCGTCCGCTGTGGTCATTATGTGTACGACAAGATACGGTTCAATACAAACATGTGTCTGTAAGAATAACTGTCAGTGCTATGGTCACTATGGATACGGTTCAATACAAACACAATTGTATGTGTCATTTGCCTTGTATCTGTCATTTGCTGTTGCGGAATTATTTAAGAGGTCCCAAATTTATAAAAATATGTAGAGGTCGACGAAAAAATTTAATATGCGCTTCGGCGAAAAACTGTCTTGTCTCGCCAGCTTCCTATCCTCGAATCCACCTCGGATAGCAATTTGCAGACTCGACTATAATACACAGTTTTTCGTCCTTTTTCGTCCACTTTTTCCTCCGCAAAATTTCGTTTTTTGTCCGCAAAATTACTTTCTCATCAGCTGTGGTCACTATGAATACGGCATGATACGGCTCCATACAAACATAACTGTCTGTAAGAATAACTGTGAGTGCTGTGGTCACTATGGATACGGCATGATACGGTTCAATACAAACATAAGCGTATGTGTCATTTGGTTTATATCTGTCATTTGCTATTGTGAAATTATTTAAGAGGTCTGAAATTCATAAAAATATGTAGAGGTCGAGGAAAAAATGTGATATGCACCTAGGCGAAAAACTGTTTTTTGTCTCGCCTGCTTGCAGTAATTACTTTTGATTAAATTTTTCTTAGGATTGTCAAAGGGTGGTACCAAATTTTTGCTTCGAGTCTCATAAATTTCTTCATAGTTTTGTAGGATAAGAAGCAGACGGATAAACGGCGTTTTTTGCGCGTGATGTTCTAGGGAACATCGTGTTATTATTTTGCCCAAATCTCTGTTATTTTCGAATTTTTTTCGAAAATGGTCTCAAACTATTGGGTCCGACTCCATGATTAAGAATTCGAAGTCAGATTTAATTCCGTTGTGCCAGCTGGCCGTTGCCACGATAATTTGAGAACGGAAAGAGATAGCGACTGGAAATTTTCACTGTAAGTGACGCATCCCTATACTGGGGACAAGTTCGTTGATGGGCATAATAGGCGTAATGGTTTCCGAGTAATAATTTTGTTTCCAACCAATACAAATCCGATCGAATTGAAACTTGGTGAGTAGTTGTAGAATACAAATTTGAAAACGTTTGTGAAATTTGGTGAGAATCGTAACTCTAGAAAATTAAAACAAAAATTATTAAACAATATTATTCATGTCACGATAACATGAGAACGGAAAGAGAAACTTTTTAGGGTAGGTTGTGCATCTGAATGCAACTTTTGATTTTGTTAACAAGCATAATCAGCCAAACGGATTTGGAGTTATACCCATCTGAAATTTGGATGTTATTTCCTCAATAGCTCGAGAAATTCCGGACCGATCCAATTCAAATATTGTTTTTACTTGTAGAATGCCGACGCGAAAATTCTTGCAAAATTTCTTGAGGATCGTACTACTAGAACATTAAAAAAAAATTATTGAAAATCATTGAAGAGAATTTTATATATAAGAAACTATTCTTCCGACATCCTACTGTCCTGTCAAGTTCCAAGTTTGAACACGATCGGATCTATATTGTTGGAGATCCGAGCAGCCTTGTGTGAGTTCAGTAACTGGATGGGTGACAGTTGTCAGGATAACTTCAGAACGGAAGGTGTTCAAAATCGGGGTGGTCAGATTTTGTCATAATTATTAAGCAGTGGACTGTTTCAGAGGATTGAGTTGGAAAAATTGTTAAAACCAATTTATTTACATATACACATTGTTAAAACAAAAAAAAAAAAGCACTGACGTGAAGTCAGTACTCTTTGGCGCGCGTGTTCACGGTGGCTAATTTGAATTGAATGATTCAAAAATTAACAGTGCTGTATCTAAGCTGCCATCAGGATAGAGTAACAAAGTTGGAAAAGAACACAAGTGACTCTCCTTAGTCGCACAAGCTCCTAGAAGATTTGGGAGGGTCAGTATAATCCTAATCATGTTTATAGCACGCGCGCCAAAGCAGATTGACTTTTTACACTTTTTCTTTCATTGTTAAGTCAATCTGCTTTTGCGCGCGTGCTATAAACATGATTAGGATTATACTGACCCTCCCAAATCTTCTAGGAGCTTGTGCGACTAAGGAGAGTCACTTGTGTTCTTTTCCAACTTTGTTACTCTATCCTGATGGCAGCTTAGATACAGCACTGTTAATTTTTGAATCATTCAATTCAAATTAGCCACCGTGAACACGCGCGCCAAAGAGTACTGACTTCACGTCAGTGCTTTTTTTTTTTTTTTCAAGTTCCTTTAACAAATATAGCTATCAATACAGTTTGGCTGTTAGCTTTACCGTAGATCAGAAAAAAATTCGGTTGTGGGTCCTCCGTTAGGGACGCAATTGCATCTTCTCCAAATCCGAACGCATTTTAATATAGATCTACCGAATATAGTTATTTATAAATTCGCTTCAGGGCCACCATACAGACATTTCAAATCGGAAACAACGCTATTTCCCCCAAACTGACTTGTGTCCGTGCACTGAATTGACATGAATATTCTTTTAAAACCTCACAATATCGGCTCTTTACTCCCAACATAACCCAAACAACCCAAAACCATTCACTTCTCGTCTGCGCAAGCGCAGTATACTCGTGGCTGCAAGTCCTCCCAAAATTACACACCTCATGAAAAACTCCGATTCTCCAACACTAGTGGTTCAGGAGATATCGCTTTTTGAATCCACGCATGCGCAGACCCTCACCAGGGGATTCTATAGCGGAAAAGCATCCGCCACCCCAAAACCCCAATCCTCTCTGACGAAAGCACCATCAGTTAAATCACTGATGGTCTGCTCATGCGCATAACGAAAAATGCCCGTAAGTGGTTACATCCATTTCGATATTAGCCCCAGGGCCACGGTACGGACACTTTAACTCTGAAACAACGCTACATCCCCCAAACTAACTTTTCCTTGCACTGAATTGCTATGAATATTCTTTTAAAACCTCATAATATCGACTCAGCACTCCCAACATAACCCATCCAACCCAAAAACAGTCACTTCTTATCTGCGCATGCGCAATCTACTCGCGGCTAAAAGTCCTCTCAAAATAACACACCTTACAAAAAACTCCGATTCTCCAACACTAGTGGTTCCGGAGATATCACATCTTTAATCCACGCATGCGCAGACCCTCAACAGGGGATTCTATAGAGGAATAGCATCCGCCACCCCAAAACCCTACTCCTCTCTGACGATATCACCACCAGTTAAATTACTGATGGTCTGCTCATGCGCATAACGAAAAATGCCTGTAAGGGGTAACATCAATTTCAAAATTAGCCCCAGGGCCACGGTACGGACACTTTAACTCGGAAACAACGCTACATCCCCCAAACTGACTTGTCCTTGCACTGAATTGCTATGAATATTCTTTTAAAACCTCATAATATCGACTCAGCACTCCCAACATAACCCATCCAACCCAAAAACAGTCACTTCTCTTCTGCGCATGTGCAATCTACTCGCGGCTAAAAGTCCTCTCAAAATAACACACCTTACAAAAAACTCCGATTTTCCAACACTAGTGGTTCAGGAGATATCACATCTTTAATCCACGCATGCGCAGACCCTCAACAAGGGATTCTATAGAGAAATAGCATCCGCCACCCCTAATCTAATCCTCTCTGACGAAAACACCACCAGTTAAATCACTGATGGTCTGCTCATGCGCATAACGAAAAATGCCTGTAAGGGGTAACATCAATTTCAAAATTAGCCCCAGGGCCACAGTACGGACACTTTAACTCGGAAACAACGCTACATCCCCCAAACTGACTTGTCCTTGCACTGAACTGCTATGAATATTCTTTTAAAACCTCATAATATCGACTCAGCACTCCCAACATAACCCATCCAACCCAAAAACAGTCACTTCTCTTCTGCGCATGCGCAATTTACTGGCGGCTAAAAGTCCTCTCAAAATAACACACCTTACAAAAAACTCCGATTCTCCAACACTAGTGGTTCGGAAGATATCGCATCTTTAACCTACGCATGCGCAGACCCTCATCAGGGATCTGAAGTCTATGGAGGAATAGCATCCGCCACCCCAAAACCCCAATCCTCTCTGACGAAAACTACAGCAGTTAAAGGACTTCTCATCTGCGCATGCGCAATACGGAAAATGCCCGGAAAGGGCAGCATGAACCTCAATAACATATGTTTCGGCATTAAAAGCAAAGTATTCCGCAAAATAGTAGTAATTTTTTTATTTTTTTCATGTCACGTGATCTTCACGAAATTTTGCAAAAGTGTTTGCTTTGGTCTTTTGCATCTAACTACTGAGTTTCAATTTAATCAGATCAGTATTTCTCGAGTTATCGTAAAAATAAAATTTTCAAATTTTCAAAATTTTTTTTTGCCACTTTAGGGCCGTCCGTTCAACACAAAACTTTGCAGGCATATAAAGGTCATGATTCTACAATCTGATGCCAAATTTCAAAAAGATCGAGTGATCGGTTCCGGAAATATTCATAAAAAACGTTTTTATTAAAAACGGCCTTAACTCCGAAACCGCTCGGTCGATTTTGCCCGTTAACGAACTTGTCCGAGATATTTACGCTACGAAACTACCCTGCAAATTTCAACGCTCTAAGTCGTTCCGTTCGAGAGTTATCGTGCTAACGGCCGGACCGGCCGGCCGGCCGGCCGGACCGGACGGACAGAATTGAATTTGACCTCGAATTCTTCATCAGGGAGTCGAACCCAATCGTTTGAGACCATTTTCGAAAAAAAATTCGAAAAATACAGACATTGTGACGAAATGATAGCACGCTGTTCCTTGCGGAACACGCGCGCAAAAATGAGAGGCATGAGCATACATATCAGTTCAAATGGTGAGGAGGTAATCATCAAAAAAACACAACGTTTACAGTGATGGAGAGCAATGAACAATTGTTAAAATATGAGAAGGATGAATCCACCAGAAAAACAGAAGGTTTACAATGATGATCTAATTGAAAACTTAATTGCTTGAGAGTACTAAAGAAAAGAAAATATATGCATCTATGTATGGAGAGTAGACTAGCGCGGTGCACCAACAATCAGTTTTCATGAAACTGAAAATGAGAGTTGAACTTGAAATTAAAGTTTATGATTTCCTTTCAGAAAAGCAATAACATAATTAAAAAAACTAAAAAAACACGCTTTTATAGCTAACCGAACTAAAAATTAGAAAATAATTTTTAATTTCAGAGAGTTTATAATACAGTAGTAGAAGATCGAACAATCAATCAGAATTTATCACCTCAAAATAAAATTATAATAAAGTTTAAGTTATTAACAAAAGAATTCAATTCAGAGTAAACAGCGTGGGGTGCTTGATAAAGTAAATGTAGCAAACATTCTATTGGCAACTATCTATGAGAAGAGAGTTATGAAAAGTAGTAAAATGCACCCCACGCTTTTTACTCTGAATTGAATTCTTTTGTTAATAACTTAAACTTTATTATAATTTTATTTTGAGGTGATAAATTCTGATTGATTGTTCGATCTTCTACTACTGTATTATAAACTCTCTGAAATTAAAAATTATTTTCTAATTTTTAGTTCGGTTAGCTATAAAAGCGTGTTTTTTTAGTTTTTTTAAACTATTATTTATTTTTCATTTTTTAGTTCGATTTATCAATTAGTTATTTGTTGACATGTGGTATTGAAATGTCTCACAAATTATTTCGCAATCCCATCATTTCATTCAAAATTTTATTAATCCTGGCGGTCCCAATAAGGATAATGGGAAACTGTTAGAACATGTTATAACTGTTAGAATATGAGCCCAAAATGATATATCGCATGCGACAAATCGCCTTGCGATAGACAGGCTCCACTCTGTGAGATTTTGTACATGAGATACAGATAGTCTGCCGTATTCACAAATCATTCAATCTCCGTTAAGTCCTAACTGAGGTACTCAGTTAAGGATAAATTTGAATCGGAACCTCAGTTAGCTAAAGTGAAAATCAACGTGAAACAGGCCAGTTTCACCACCGTTAAATACTTTAACTGAGTTTGCGATTCAAATTTATTCTTAACTGAGGACCTCAGTTAGGACTTAACGGAGATTGAATGCTTTGTGAATACGGCGGAGTATCTGAGTATCTGAGTATCTTGAAAATTAAGTTCAAAGATTCCGTTACATACATAGTCAGATACACCCCAAGCAAATAAAAGCGTGTTAAAAAGGCTTGAATCTCTTGAGTGCACGTCGCCATTTTATACAAGTTTCAAACTGATAAGAGATGAAACTGAACATGAACGTTAACACTTATCTTCAGAATTACATTATAATAAAATTTAATAAATGAGCACGAAGGAAATACTGAGATAATTATCAAAATGATAAATATGATCTGAGTAACGGTAATGAGATGATCGAGCTTGTGAGAAAAACTGAAATGGCGAAGGTCCAGTGCAACCGGTCGTGAAAACGAACTATAGTTAAAATTCATATAAAAACTTATGAAAAGAGCAGGCTTTGTGATATTTCATACCGAACAAACAATTCACTATTATATCTAGACAATCAAAGAGTTGACTTAATTTTACAGCTGATGCTATTTAATACGAGTTGATATATTTTGAGAAGATCCATAATTTCATCGTTATATAGAAAATCATGTTGTATGCACCAAATCCAATTAAGAGAAATCATTATGAAATAGTAGAATTAATTCATACACATGTGGATGAATGAAAGACCGATTTCAGCCATCAGTATATCACTCGGAACACGTGCACTTCTGAATTACAATTCACGTATTGCGAATTTTGAGAACAATTAAATTAACATTGGGAGCTATAAATTACCTGTGTTTTCAGGACACTGATTGCACTAGATTAACAAAAATATGAGATGAACAAATGAGCTGTAGAGAAAATCAAAGTAAAACTTGTATAAACGCCAGAGAGAAGGCAATGAGGTTATTCGTAACGAATCAAAATCACAAGTCCATTTTTCGTAGTTGACCGGGGGTCGAATTAAAATTCACCTTGGCGCAGGTTTCCTGAAAAATGCATACTTGTTCGAGATTACAGTTGAAGCCGCTAAATTCAAAATACATGACTATCCGCGCAGAAGTATCAATATGGAGATTGAATTCAGGAACACTATGGAGATTGAAATTGAAGGGGATGCTCAATTTTGAACAGAAAGAGATAGGGACTTGCCAATTTCAGGGTAGGTTGCGCATCCGAATGGGAGAGTTAAGTTCAGGCATAGTCGGTCCAACGGTTTCGGAGTTATACCCATCTGGAATATTATTTTCTCGATAACTCAAAAGTTATGAATCCGATCTAATTGAAGCTCAGTTACTAGTTGTAGAATATCGATATAAAGACGTGTGAAAATTTTTATGAGGACCATACCACTAGAAAATTACTAAATAATATTATGTATCTCACGATAACTTGAGAACAGAAAGAGATAGCAGCGACTTGTAATTTTCAGGGTAGGTTGCGCATCCGAATGCACCATTTGAGTTCGTTTCTTGGCATAACCGGCACAATTGTTTTGGAGGTATACTCATCTGAAATGTTGTTGTTATTTTATAACTCAAAATATACAAATCTGATCCAATTGAAACTCGGTGATTACTTGTATAATGCCGACCCACTAATTCTCACGGAATTTCATGAATATCGTATCCCGGAGTTACTTAAGCCGTAAGTTTTTTCGCAATTCAATTCCAATAGAATACATATGTCAGAATTAACACCTGGAGATAATACGACCACAGATTGCATATTGAAGGAACATTTCTGCTTGGATTAGACAAGAGGTAGAAAAAAGCGTGTTAAAAACACAGATTTGATATTCGTATTGATGCTTCTATTCGTTGCATATTTGCACAGCTTTAAACCTGAATGTAGTGGGCAAGCTACGAAAGATTTGTAATTGATTTGGTCCAAGGCCTCATGGAATAGATATATCCATCTAGATATGACTTGTCAGTTTATTCTGTCAGTTACGGCATTTCTGCATTATATATTATGATAGGTAATTAATAATTGAATCTAAAAATATTTATGAAAATTGGCAAGGCACCAACGTGCAACATGACGTTGGAATATGCACCGGATCAGAGGTCATTTGGCATTGATGTTCATACATCATTCAAATTCGCAGGAGGCGAGTAAAGAGCAGTACTTGACATACACTCTTCATATCTCATTCATTCACTCAGGAGGTTATTAAAAAGCAGTGCTGTACCTCACTCTATCTTCCTAAAGCCAGTGCTTGACCTGCGCGGCAGGCACAGGATATGTACAGACGATTGTAACGTTGACCCCATTTAGATGTCTGCCCGACTAGCTGGGAAGGTGAACGAAACAATTATGCTTCCTGGGATATAAGTTGAATATTGAATAAACGGGTTTTTTAAAGGTTTAATGAATAATTTCTTTTGATGACAAAGAAAGCACTTAACTTTATTCTTCCAAAGAAAATTCAAGGTATTCTTCCAAGATCCTTCTAGGTAACGAGTATGGGTCCTTCAAAATGGAACTCACGATTTGTGATATAGGGATCTGAAATCCAATGAAAGCTTCAATCAACCAGTATTAGGCATGCAGCCTCTCAAAAACGTAGCAACGAGGTTTTTCACCAGTCAACAACATTAAGACGGTACAGCCTCGATCCAAGCAAAAATTCACTAGATTGGGGACAACTTCAGCGTAAGCTATCAATCAGATAAAAACAAACAAATATTACTTTCCAAAATACAATATTCCTCTGTACGAATCTGGGTATATCAGTTAATAGTAAACAAACTTCATTAATCGGAATTCATCAAAGCCTAGAAAAACACGAGGCTCACAATCCCTCGAAAATTGAATACATTCTACCCTGATTCGTTCAGACCAACATCAATATTAACTCATGTAGGTACGAGAAAAATTGAAAGGTCTCAAAATAATCAAATTCAAAGTACTCTATATTATTTTCCCACAAAAATAGCATGCGAAACTATATTAACCAATTTCAATCTGAAATCAGCTAGTAAGAAAATTCACGAAAATCAACTTTACAGACCCAAAAACATATTTAAAATTACTCATCGCCAAATCTGACGTATATCTTTATAAAAATCACAAAATTGCTAAGAGATATTCAGACTTCAATTACTTCCTCTCAACCACTTAGAACGAAATCATCTTCGTGAAGCGTTCGAAGTAACTTGCTCCAGAGCTTCGACGTAAGAGAACGGGTAAAGCCCCGGGAGCCTGCTATACCTGTCAATCGTGTGACCACCAAAAATTGTGGTCGCACAGAATTGTAACAGTAGATTCACGATATCAAACAAATTTATACCGACATAATTTCTATAATTTATCGAAGACTATATTGTGGAAAACCAAAACGGATTCATAAGATGAAAGAATTTTAATTTAGACTCAAAATAAAAACTAATATTATTAAATGTTTGATTGTTCGCCAATTAATAACAGGGGTAAGATGAACAATGAAGCTAAAAATAATGAATGAATGCCAGATATATTCTACCATATGATTGAAATTGACTTAAAAGGTTATGTTAAAATAGGGGTTTTATACAGTTACAGGATGCCCTAAACACTGTGGTCCCAAAGGGGCGTCTACTCACGGTACAACTGGAAATACACATTAATCATTCACACTCTACCATATTAACATTACTGCATGCAATGCTACGGGGATTTCAATTAGAAAACTATATAGAAGTTACCCAGTTATGGTTACCGGTACCACAAGAAAAACTCTGCACAATCTACGCAAAACTCTAAGATGCAAAAAGCAATCAAAATACCAAACTAATCCTTACCTACATACGTCAATCTAGTGAATTTAATCGAGGCAGGAGGGTTTTCCCTTTACTCATAGACTACTATATTTACTACATCAATAATTAATTATACAGCAGCTGAAATACGGAAATTAGTTAATAATTCAAATCCTAGTACCAGTAGATTGATCGCACAAAATAATACACACCAAATGATACACAAAAGTGGGGCTGCATCGCGAGTTGTGCTCAAAAGGATACAGTAAACTTGGAATGAAGACATAAGGTGCTGACAATGGAAAACACAAGACAGGCTTTAAATTCTTACGTTTTGAATAACTAGTAACTTGTGGAACACTTATAATATTTGTATCAATTATTTGTTGAATAATGAACGTTCAGGAACGAAGACGTGAATTAATACAAGCTTCGAGCGAGATATTACTTGAACCTCAAGTATGGAGAAAGTCACCTGAGTGGGGAGTACGTTGCCAGCTATGACACGTTAATGCCTCTGCGAAGCAGATGGGCCAGGATCGGAGTAATTAGATTAGAATCAGAGGGATAAATATATACGAATTTCTGCACAATGAAATTCCGATGTGAGTGTATCATGAGCATCGTATTTTCATTCTAACCCTGTATCAGACTATACTTTCGCTACGACGCTAAATTGAAATATTGAATTCGTAATCATTAAAGGATACTGCGGGAGGTATACTCATTATTGAACGGTTTTTTTCTGGGTTTTCTCTCCCAAACTCTGAAAAATATCTATAAAATAAAAATTTATTATTTTGTGATTTGCTTCTGCGTAAGAAACACAGGATATTTGTCAGAAGCAATCAATTGAACAATGTTGCCTAACAAACAACAACGAAACAACATCAACGAAGAAACAACTATATCGTAACGTTTCGGAGTCTATATCAGACTCCTTCGTCAGACGCTCAATGAAAATCGTTTGAATTATTTTGTTGATAGTTATTTTGTGAAATTCAAGTCGTAGATGAAAGGACTAGTAGAGACCAAAGTTTTGGAGCAAAATAACTCTCAACAAAATAATTCTAACGATTTTCATTGAGCGTCTGACGAAGGAGTCTGATATAGACTCCGAAACGTTACGATATAGCTGTTTCTTCGTTGATGTTGTTTCATTGTTGTTTGTTAGAAAACATTGTTCAATTGATTGCTTCTGACAAATATCCTGTGTTTCTTACGCAGAAGCAAATCACAAAATAATTAATTTTTATTTTATAGATATTTTTCAGAGTTTGGGAGAGAAAACCCAGAAAAAACCGTTCAATATTGAATTCGTAAACGAAAATGACGTTTCAAATCAAATACTGTCAAAGTGCATACGAAACGGGGCATTATAGCATGATTATTCTTCAACAAGAGATAGAAAGCTTACATTCTCTTATAAAATTCGAACTAAGAATCTATATGTTCTAGAGCAGTTGTGGCGAATATACTATTTTCTACGACTATTTCAAAAAACGTTTATTAAATTGATTCAATCATAATGAACTTCATTCCATTATATATATTCATTACGACATAGATTTTTAAACCAATTAAAAAATTGTATTATGTATTGCATTCCAGATAACAAAGTGAACTAAGACCTTCGTAGCAAATAGTCATAAATGTCAAAGTAATTTTGATTTTATATCAAATATACCAATATATCAATGTTGGAGAAAGAACATTGTATTGCTCTGGTCAGATAATCTAGAATAAAATTATAATGAACAAAAAAATCTCTTAGATATATTTTATTAGGATTTCCTGGCCTGAACCAAAGCATTGTACTTGGTCCTTGTGAAATTACTTGAATAATTTTTGTGCTCCTGCGCACTCCTAAAAACCAATTATTCTTAGTGATTACTAATTTAAGTATTTTATAAAAATACTTAGTCTTCAATAATCCCCACAGTGCTCCCGAGCACTACCGAGGATTACTAAATCTTTCCGAAACGGTACTGAAAAGTGATATATTATTATATTGCGCTCTAAAATGATCATCATCCTTTTTTCACAATTTTCTGAAATTTTAGAACTTTGTGCCGAAAATGGTCTTAAACGTTTATTTTCTACTCACTGATCTGAGGTCAGACTTAAATCTGTCCTTCCGGCCGGGCGAGAGCACAATAACTCTCGAACGAAATGATTTAGAGAGTTAAAATTAGCAGGGTACGTTTGGGGTATAATTATCTTAGTTCAACTCATTAATGGGCAATCAGGAACTATGTTTTATCAATTATTCGAAAAATACTGTTCTGATCGAATAGAAATTGGGTAGTTTATTAAAAAAATACCGAGATGGAAATCTACGCAAAATTTCTTGAGGATCAGATGAATAGAAAATTTTCAAATTACGGTTTTACTTGACAAATTAAGAATAATTTCCTCCTCATTCAACTTTAAGGCTGGTTTTCCTGTCACGCTGACGGTCGGCGCTGACGGTCAGCGCTGATTGGTCAGCTCGGATCCTTTTAGTATCGCGCTGATCACATAGAGAAATAGAAGGATGCTATTGTCTCTGGCTCACTGAATGTGGAGGCTTGTCGGTGCCAGCTAGTCAGCGGCGCCGACGCGCCGGCGCGTATGTGCGCGTATATAGCTCAGCGCTGACGGCCGTCAGCGCTGCGTGACTCGAAAACGCTACCTATAGCTACATACATATTGACCCATCAGCGCCGACCGTCAGCGTGACAGGAAAACCAGCCTATTTGTTATTTTCATTCATACTGCGTATTTTGAAATACATTTTTAATTCTTAAAATGTAATTTATTTTATTTTGGGCGTGTCAGAGAGCTTTGGAGAAGCTCGGTATAACTGATATATCCATCGATCATGAGTTAGCAGGAACACCTATCACGTCAACATACCAAAGAAGAGTTGGCAGAGAGATTAGACAGGCACAACTAAAGACACTTCTCGAAGATCACATGAGTGAACACCTGCACTCCATATATTTCAGGAGTTTGAAAGATCAGGGCCTGTCGGAAGAATTATCCTTCGCCTTTTTGTAGTCAGCTGGGATCAAGTCGGAAACGGAGGGAATTGTTATGGTTTGTCAAGATAAATACAAGACGGTATAAAAAGAACATCATGAGAGTGGACACCCCCAACAACGTGCAGAGCATGCCACAGCTAGCAGGAAACTGTTATGCACATCCTGTCCGCTATGTGGAAAGACACGATGCGGCACTCTGAATTCTCTACTTCCACCTGAGAGAGGTTTATGGTATAGACAACGAACAAGTGCTACCATATGTACCTCTGGAGATTGAGGCAGTTGAAGAAAATCACAGAGCTCGCATCTACTGGAACTATGATATTCTAACAACTCGGCAGATCAACGCCATAAGACCAAATATATTCTTGCTGGACAAAGAGCTCGAGGAATTGTTTGTTATCGAATTTTCGATTGTCGTACTAATCATATGATGCTTAGCAATGAGAGCAAACTACGTGACTGAGTTGAAGATTATTCCGGCCTGTAAATCCCTAGCCATGGATTTGGCGCACAGAATGCAGAAAAGCAGGATGAAGAACAACTCCAAGGAACCTGCGAGAGGTTTTTTAGTGAGTAACCAATCAAGAACTGGAGTCTCGCAATCCTCAATTGAGTTAGTTCAGGGGTGAGGTTAGCACCCCACCAATGGTAAAAAAATTGAACTGCTCAGGGAACTACTAAAGAACTACAATGGTTAATGACACGGCACGGAAAAGGAAAAAACGATTATGGAGAAGGAACAAACTGCGTCTCGCCTGTTGGACTGTTACATCATGGAACTCAAAAGATCAAGAAATCATCACTGGTAGTAGTAAAGATATATGTGCGATATCAGAGACTAAAAAGAAGGGCCAGGGCAACAGTAAATACCGAGACCACGTTCTGTTCTACAGTGGAGTAGACAAAGAGTACAGAGTGAGATCAAGTGTAGGCATACTGGTGAATGAAAAGTTTGAATTGCTGGTGGAAGATGAGAACTATGTGAGCCAAAACTTAATGTACATAACACTCAAGATAAATAATGAAAAACATCATTTCATCAGTGCATATGCTCTATATAACAAAATCAAGAGAAGAACGGGAGCAATTCTTTGACAAACTACAAGAGGTACAAGGTCTTCTGGATGGACTTCTGCGAATACCACTCAAAACATACCAGTGGTAGAAGAAGTTCACCCATATACATACCCAAGTTCAACACGGAGTCCCTGAGAGACGATAGCACGAAACTTTTGTATGAGGGCAGGTTGAATGACAAAACTTCCCAAAACAATATAACGTCGGAGGACAGTGTAGAAGAAGCCTGGAATAAGATCAAACATAACATAGCACACAGCACGAAAGAAGCAATACCGAACCTTGGATTACTGATGATGTGAAGAATCTGTCCAACGAAAAGGAGACGGCATATATCCAATATATGAATAATAAATCACTGGAATAATACCGAAAGTATAAGGTAATTAGTAATAGGACGAACACCGGATAGAACACCCGAAGAAAGAATATTGGGAACGGTTTTCCGTCAAGATGGAACATGATCTTTGCAGGTGCCTGAAGAAAATATGCAATATAATGATGAGAAGAAAGAAGCCCATAACAGGGGAAGTACAAATTAACAATATCACACCAGCAACGTGGACAAAGTATTATGAGTATTTATAGAACAATCACACCGACAACTCAGAGGAACAACAGGAGTCCCAAGAAGCACATGTCGAAGAATACACTATAACTATGGAGGAAGTTCAGGCAGCCATGAAACAACATAAAAAACGGAAATCACTAGGAACGGATATCATCACTAACGAAATGGTCAAATATATTGGCACAGAATTACAACAAGAGGTAACGAAACTTTTCCAGAATATCATTAAAACCGATGAAGTACCTCGGGAGTGGAAAAGCAGTATATCAATAACAATATTCAAGAAGGGGAGTAAAAGGACCCCAATAATTAAAGAAGTTGAGCTTTAGTAAACTCACTCGCAAATTATTCACTAAGATATTGGCCAATAAAATCTCCAGTCAAGTGAATATTTCCGAAGAACAACAAGGATTCTGAGGTAATAGGTCAACGGTGGATGCAATTTTCATCTTGCGACAGTTGATAGAGAAATCAATGGAGTTGAATAAACCCATGTTCACGTGATTCCTTGACTTAATGAAGGCATTCGACAGAATAAGCCTCTGCGATGTCCTTGAATGCTTACAATTTAAGAACAAATCTAGACAATATTTAAAAATAATAATAGATAATAATACCGATAATACTACAAGGGTGAAAACACACTGTGGATTATCTGAGGAGATCCGCATATCCACTGGCATAAGACAGGGGGACAGCCTGAGTCCACTGCTGTTTAATCTTATAATGGACCGAATAATTGAGAGAGTGAAAAAGTTCTGGGCCGGCTATAAGATGGGGAACTGATCTCTGAAGATTATGTGCTATGCAGACGACGCCGTGCTGGCAGCAGAAGAGGAAGACGTCCTACAACGACTTGTGTAAGAGTTAAAAAAAAGTCGCAGAAGTACTAAATATGAGTATCTGTTGTGAAAATCTAAGACCATGGTCATTGCCAAAGAGCCTATCCGATGTAAGATAGTAATCAACAACAAAAAAACAGAACAAGTGTCAAAATTCAACAATCTAGGAGAGGCAGTATCCAGTGAACGATGCGATGTAGAAGATGTGCGAGTTCAGGCACATATGGCAGCAAAGGTTGTAGGCTTTTTGGGAGATATCTTCTGGACCAACAAAACCATGAGCCACAAAGTGAAGACTCGCATATAGAAAGCGTATGTGAGACCAGTGCTCACATACGCCGGCGGAACAAGGGCAGAAACATCGAGACTGGTGAGAACAACTGATATGAGGATTTTAAGAAGTAATCAAGGGGGTGACACTCAGAGGCCAAGTGAGGAGTTCAGACATAAGAGAGGAACTAGAGGTACAGGATGTGGTCAGATGGGTCAGAGTACGAAGAAGAATCTGGAGAGACCATGTGGAGAGGATGCCAGCAGAAAGACTGGCCAAATGGGCGGAAACACAGAAACCAAGTACACGCAGATGATTGGGACGATCCCCAAAACGATGGAAAGAAAGCTGGATATCAGTTCAATTACAGGTAAAAGGCAGAGGGCAAGGGAAACAGTCCTATTGAAAGGTGCAAGAAGAAGAAGAAAACTTCTTTTCCTGATTTAATACAGACATACTTCAATTGAGAGAATACAAGAATACTATTTTCCTCTAACAATTCGGAATAAAAAAATTGGTTCAAGCACTGACGTGAAGTCAGAAGCTTATGCGCGTATGTTCTATTGTCCATTCTCCTGTATTGGACACCCTTAATCGAATTTACCATGGTAACTTATGTTGTCCATTCTCCTGTATTGGACACTCTTAATTCGAATTTACCATGGTAAATCGAATTAATTTTTTCAAATTTTCTAGGGGTACGGCTCTTACAAAATTTTAAACACGTCTTTATGCTGATTTTCTACTTCTAGTTACCTAGCTTCCATTCAATCGAATATTTATTTTTTGAGTTATCAAGGAAATAATATTCCAGGTGGGTATAACTCGGAAACCGTTAGTCCGATTTTGCCCAAAAACGAACTCAACTCTCACATTCGGCTACGCAACCTACCCTGAAAATTGCAAGTCCCTATCTCCTTTCGTTCGAAAGTTATCGAGGCAACGGTCACCCATCTACCGAACTCACACAATCTCCAACAATATTTAACCGATCGTGTTAAAACTTGAAACTGGGCAGTAGAGTTAGGTTAAAAAGGTTCTTGCAAAATTTCAGCAATTTCAAACGAATAGTTACTGATATATTACATTTTTTTTTTCAATTTTCAATGATATTTTAATAATTTTCTACAAATACTATCCTCACGAAATTTTGCAAGTATCTTTATCTTCGCGTTGGCATTCTACAACTAACAACCATGTTTGAATTCAATCGGTTTAGTATTTTTTGAGTTAATGAGGAACAAAAAACAACCAAATTTCAGATGGCTATAACTCTAAAAACCGTTTGGCCGATTATGCTCATAAACAAACTGAAATGTCGCGTTCTGATGCACATTCTAACCTGAATACTTCAAGCCGCTATCTCTTTCCGTTCTCAAGTTATCGTGGCCACAAAAATATTTTTTAATAATTTTTTGATATTTTCTAGCCTTATGATTCGCACAAAATTTCACAAAGGTGCTAAGGTTCATATTCTACAACTACTCACCAAGTTTCAATTCGATCGGATGCATATTGGTTGAAAACAAAATTATTACTCGGAAACCACTGGGCCGATTATGCCCATTAACGAACTTGTCCGTCGTGTTGGGATGCGCCACCTACCCTGAAAATTTCAAGTTGCTAGCTCTTTTCGTTCTCAAGATATCGTGGCGACGGCCGGATGGCCGGCCGGACAGAATCAAATTTGAACTCGAATTCTTCATTGGGGAGTCGAACTAAATCGTTTGAGACCATTTTCGTCAAAAAATTCGAATGTTACAGACATTTGGGCAAAATGATAACGCGATGTTCCCCAGAACATACGCGCAAAAACTTAATTTCCAACAGTTTTTCTAAAAGTGCTCAAGTAATCGAAATAACTTTGTGACTTTTTTTGAAGTGCTTACTGCTCAAAGCACTTTTCTCCAGTGGTCGGTACAGCACGGAAACGATATTTGTTCATTAAATTTCATTTAACCATATTTTCTTCATTGTGTTATCAATTTGCAGTTGATCGTTATTGAAGATCAATACTTCCAGTGATTCGAAGAATCCATCTATATAATTCAATACAGTTATTTGAAAATTCACCTCCTTCTCCTCAAGTGCAGTATCCTTGTTCAGTTGAAATTTACCCTTTCATGATAGCTTACTATATGTTTGTGGAATTTTAAGACTATTGGTGACAACACGGCATACGGTGGTATTAGCAAGCAGACGTGTTTCGATCTCTTCCCGTTGTTACTTTAAGTAATAGTGGTTAACCCGAAGGAACATTTTCGGGTTTTGAACTATCAGATTCCTGCAAAACAGTGTTTCTCAATGTGGTGGATTTTGTGGAGTTTTTGAGCTTCGAACTCTACATAATTGTTTAATTTCGCAACAATAAAAAAGGTATTCATAATACCCCTATAAAAACATGCCGGTCAACTGTGTGAAATGTGATAATTTGATGAGCCGCAAAAAATCAGGCATCAAATGCTATCACTGCGTTTCCCATGTGCACTATTATACATGTGTCGAATTTTCTTCCGATCTTATCAAGTTGTCGGAAGCGGGTGGTTTCAGATGGGTATGTTAAGCATGCTCCGAATCTCCCAGAATTTCAAAACAGCACAACGTTGAAATTAAACTCGACTGGATTATGGCTGATTATGAAGCAAAAATTACTAAGCAGCAGAGTGAATTTGTGAATTCTTTAAATTTTTACGGTGATAAGATGCAGGACATAGAAACTCAGCTGAAATCTATGGAAGGATTGGGCAAAAAGGTTTCTGATCTAAATATAGAGCTCGATCAGCTGAAAAATGAAAATATGGGTATGAGGAAAGAACTTGCAGATTCAGCAGCAGATGAAAATCAGAGACCTTGAAATTGTAGGTGTCCCAGAGATAAAAATAAAAATATTAGCACCATTGTCCATGATATTTCATCAAAATTGGGGTTTTCTTCTCTGGACACGTGCGTAGAGAACTATTATAGGCAGCATTCATCATCGAAAAATAATGAGTCTAGCCCCATAGTTATTAGTTTTAAAACTAAGAGCTATAGAAACGAATTCCTAAAGGCCTACAAAAGGCAGAAGACATTGAATGCCGGAGATATTGGTTTGCGAGGTCCTGATGCAAGGATTTATGTTAATGAGTCACTCACAGCTCATAATAGAAAACTTTTCACACGGTCAGGCAATTTGCAAAAGCGAATGATTTTAAGTTTTGTGGGACTCAAGACTGTAGGATTCTATTAACTAAGAATGAAGGATCTAGGATAGTTAATGTGGTGTCAGAAAATCAGCTGCAAGATTTGGTTAGTTAATTTTCCCTCTCAACTAATTTCAGGGAGGTTGTACTGACTTCCAATGGATACTCTAAGTGTATACTACCAGAACTGTCGTGGCTTGAGAACTAAAACTCGTGATTTCTTTACATCTTCTTTGATATGTGACTATGATTTGATCGGTGTTACCGAATCCTGGCTTAAGCCTCACATAGACAGTTCGGAAGTTATATGTAATGAATACAACACGTTCAGAAGGGATATATACGAGTCAAGTAGTGTCAAGAGGGATGGTGGTGGAATACTTGTTGGTGTGTCGACAAAGATGAAAGCGGAGATGCTAGCCAGCTTGTCAAATGTGTCAATTGTTGAAGATTTGTGGATGAGAATAACTATTGCTGAGGGTGTGAAAAAGCTTCTTCTGTGTGTTTGTTACATTCCACCGAATACTCGTTTTGATGCCTTCATTCAGTGTTTCAGTCAAGTTACTGCCCAGATGGAGTTGAATCCTGGTTGTCCTTTTGCGATGGTCGGTTATTTCAATCTTCCTGATTTTTCTTGGACATATAATAGTGGTACAATAGTGGTTTGGAATGTAGTATAGTTAAAAATTATTTATATGCTGCCTTTAGAGATTTCATCTCTTTTAACTGATTATTTCAGATCAATGGAGTGCCAAATGTTAATAATCAAATATTAGATTTATTTTTGTGTAACCGTGATGAAACTGAAATTCAATAATGCACCTCACCTTTTGTGACCTAGGATTCTCATCATCCTTCTTTGGTTATATATGTTAATATAGTTCCTGTTAATAAATCTTTCAAACTTAGTTCTTCATATACATTTTTCAGTGCCAATTATGAAGAGATGACTTCTGTGGAATTAATTGGAAAGAGGTGTTATCGGCCGCTAATGTCGATGTTTGTGTAGATTCTTCTGTACCAGAGAGATCTGAGAGGAGTGCTAAATACCCCCTTTGGTTTTCCAGAGAAACAATTGCTTCAATTGAAGAGAAGGCCACACTGTAAAAAATAGGGGTAAATTTACAATTATTTACGCATAATTCACAGCCGTTATTAGCGTAATTTCACACACCACAATATGTAAAAAAAATTTTCTTGTAATTTTACAAATTAATACAATAATATACAAGCCTTTACAAAAATTCACAGACTTTTCCAAAATATTACATATATTTACAAATATTCACAGATCTTTACAAGAAATCACAAATTTTTCCAACAATTTACATCAATATTGTGAATTCACATCGTGCACTATGCGAATGCGATAGACCGAGTCTTGAATCGGGTATTTCCGCTGTGCATGTGACTGGCGCTTTCGTTTCCGATGTCCCCATTTCGACTACGACGACTACCCTACCATTCTCTCTCCAGAGTTGAGCGCGTCTATTTGTTAGTTCGCATGTCAACGCAAATTACGTTTTCGTAGTTCCACGCAGATCGAGTCTAGACCTGCTTGAAGATTGAAAGTGTGTTTTTTGAAGATTGTGATTTAGTGCTTGGGATTTACTTTCCTTTGAGCATCCCAAAGTGACCTACCAAGTTTCATCTGAACGGTAATTTTTGTTCGATCTTTACCTTTTTTTCGCCAGATTGACTGTACTAAAGCTATATTTCACAGCAGTGAACAAAATCCCAGTGCAATATGGGAGATATTGTGAAAAATGAGTCAAATTTCGATTTTCTGTTCTTCTAGGGTACTTCAGAAGACAGGATATCTTTGTTTCAGAGCTAATTGCAAATTAAGTTTCGAATGTTTTATATAATGAAAGTATGATTTTATTTCAGAAAATAGGTATAGGATATGCATGGAAGGAACTCTAATACCTGGATTAACGTTTGACACCTTCATCGAGGCATTTATAATATGCTTTTGCATTTATTTTAATTTGAACCTGAGATACCCAAAGGCACTCTCTACAACGTTGGAGATGATACAAAGGTATCATCTACAACTTCACCCCGACGGAAGTGGCTCAAAGTGCCAAAAAAAAAGTAATTGCATTTATTAATAAATTGAGTAATTTTCGATAAATTCATTAATTAAGGATGAATATTTCGATTATTTTAAATATTTTGCAACGATATAGCACGTCTATGGATAAATCAAGCGGACGACCCGCCTCTGTTTTGATCGTATCCTGAATTACGCGTCGAACAACTACCGGGAACCTGCGCGTGAAACCGGAGCGCCCGCGTTTTCATGTGTCGTGAAAAGGCTGGAATGTTCTGCTGTTCTTCTTGCGATTCCGGAAGATTTCAATATAACAGCATTTTTATCGTTGGATTTACGAGTTGAATTATCGGCGAGAATTGTGCTGAAATTCTCGGTAAGTGCTTAATTTGATATCATTATAGGTCAGAGTCCTCACCAGGGGAGAAAATTGAATTTTAAAGATCATAGTTTTTTCAGTGTCATCCATTTTGTGGAAGCGATCTCAGATTTGGTAAATTTGGTGGAAGTCGTTTGATATTCGGAACGAAACTCCTTCTCAGGTTCAATTTGTGATATATTTTGTGATTGATTAGTTGTAGATTTAAGTTCAGAAACCCGAGAAGGAGTTGTAAAAGTTTTTCGTATTATAATTCCTTTGTTCGTTTTCCCCAATAGCACCTTGGCTTGGATGCTAATCGTACCTTGGCTTGGATTACAATTATACCTCGGCTTGAATGGTAATTATTGTACCTTGGCTTGACAGAAGTTGTACCTTGGTTTGGATTGGCTGGAATTGAATTTTTACCGAGGAATCATCCAGATACACCAACTACCCTTGAAATTGGGAGAATCAACGTAGTACTTCCTTTGGATGGAAAAGTAACCAGGAGACACTTTACTTCGGATTGGAAGTGGTTTCTTTAAAATTGGAACATCAAGATCAGGATCATAATATCGAACTCCGAGGGGGCCACGACGTTGTTTTTTTTATTAAGTTAAGTAGTATGAGACTGTGTAGGGTGAAAAAGGGTCGACCCATTGTAATTTTTCAATTTTAATATATATATTGTGAAAACCTGGGAGGGAGTTTTGTTGCCGAATTAAGCCAGTTTAGCCTCCCACCCCTAGAAAATCAAAAGTAGATTCTCATGCTCTACAATCGTTTATAAGTGGACGATTGGCACGTTACACATTTTGGCACCTAACAACGTGGGACTCGAAATTTTGGCTCAGGGTTTTGACTAGAAATTTTGGCACTAAATTTTTGAACGAAATTTTTTTTTTTGCTTGATTTATTTTGGCAACATATGCTCCTTCTTTCGACCTTTTTCTCTCTATAATAGTTTTTTTTATTTTCTCTTATCTTCATTTTCTCGTTGGCATCAGATTTAACACATCTGTTTATATTATTGTTTTTTATATAACTTCTCAATATGATTAATCCGCATTTCTTGAAGCCACATAAACTTGCGTATGAAGTCACAATAGGTATCAGTAAGGAAACATATACTGTCAGCAAAAACTCCAAAGAACTATTATTTTCAATTTTATATTTAACTGATGAAATCTCCAAGGTAATTTCTAGTTCTAGTATATCGTATTCTGGAAGAATTGAAGATCTGAGTCATGATGATAGTTTAACCGACTTAGAAGATAATTACTGTGATCAATAATTTGTCTGTACCTTTACCTTTCCTTCCTTAAATTGCCCAGATGCACAGACTCTTTATTTTGTTTCAGATAAATTCTTTAGCGTATTATTGTTATAGCATGGCTACGATGGATTATCGTTGTAGCATGGCTATAGTATCGTTGTAGCATGGCTACATTATCGTTGTAGCATGGCTACATTATCGTTGTAGCATGGCTACATTATCGTTGTAGCATGGCTGCATTATCGTTGTGGCATGGCTGCAATTATCGTTTGTAGCATGGCTACCTTTGTGGTTCATCGTTGTGGTGAGTCTACATATTTTTTTTTTTTTTTTCTTTCGCTAAGAATTTGTCGTTAATCAGTCCGAAGTGTACTTCAGATATGCAGATCAAATCTATTTTGGTGTAACTGATCGTACATTTTAGGTATTGTTAGATTTTTGGATCTGAAGATTCAAGTTTTATTTTCTGTGCTCTGGTGCAAAATCCTATTTCCTAATCTTTCCTTCGATTTTCCTTTACCTTATCGTTATCGTTGCAAGTTTGACACTTGCTGGCGCCCAACTTGACGTTCCTGTGGACTTTTGGCTTTGACTTTCATTGGAGAGGGAGGTAGGGAAGTGAATCCTTAAGCTCAGTTGATTCACATACACATCAGTGCAGAACATCCATGTACACATTTTTTCACTATTGTGAGCCAGTCATAGTTAATTTTCCACGGACAACGCCAAATCTCTCTATCTTATTATCGGGTTCTATGGTATTTGTATAGTCATATTACTAAAATTTTTCTTTGCTGAAATCTATCGATTTCCTTTTTCTATTACCGAATTTGACTATATATTTACCAATTGATTATGACATTATTTTTTTTTCTCTTTTTGATTACCGGATTTGACATCCCTCTTTCGCTTTTTAGAGAGAGGCCTTCAGCGACCGGTGTCTGTTTCACTTTTTTCACTCTAGTTTGAGTTTAAATTATTGAGTGTCGTATCGGGCTCCCATCGGGCATCCTTACCTTTACCCCTCTTTCGTTTTTTTGAGAGAGGTTTTCAATCAACTGACGGTTATTCCACCATTTCCATCTTTTCCATCTTTCTCATATTTCCTAGTGCTCAGGTCGTTTCTAATTTAAATTGGTTAATTTTTCATTGCATTTGCCTTCAGCAATTTGGTGTGGTATTTGATTTTTCTGTAAGACTGCGTTCGATAGGTTTTGGTGCGAGCATGGTGCGCTTGTAAGTCTCTATTTATAATATACAACATCAATTGTTACTTTGATTGCTAACTCCAGTTGGCAAGTCAAAGTTCTATCCTTTAAGCATGCTGTGTTTGTTCTGATGCCATCGAAGTTTTTTTTGACTGAGATATTTCGTTCATTTACAAAAAAAAATATAAAATTTTTTTTTCTCCTGGTGAGAGGTGTGTGCAACGATATAGCACGTCTATGGATAAATCAAGCGGACGACCCGCCTCTGTTTTGATCGTATCCTGAATTACGCGTCGAACAACTACCGGGAACCTGCGCGTGAAACCAGAGCGCCCGCGTTTTCATGTGTCGTGAAAAGGCTGGAAAGTTCTGCTGTTCTTCTTGCGATTCCGGAAGATTTCAATATAACAGCATTTTTATCGTTGGATTTACGAGTTGAATTATCGGCGAGAATTGTGCTGAAATTCTCGGTAAGTGCTTAATTTGATATCATTATAGGTCAGAGTCCTCACCAGGGGAGAAAATTGAATTTTAAAGATCATAGTTTTTTCAGTGTCATCCATTTTGTGGAAGCGATCTCAGATTTGGTAAATTTGGTGGAAGTCGTTTGATATTCGGAACGAAACTCCTTCTCAGGTTCAATTTGTGATATATTTTGTGATTGATTAGTTGTAGATTTAAGTTCAGAAACCCGAGAAGGAGTTGTAAAAGTTTTTCGTATTATAATTCCTTTGTTCGTTTTCCCCAATAGCACCTTGGCTTGGATGCTAATCGTACCTTGGCTTGGATTACAATTATACCTCGGCTTGGATGGTAATTATTGTACCTTGGCTTGACAGAAGTTGTACCTTGGTTTGGATTGGCTGGAATTGAATTTTTACCGAGGAATCATCCAGATACACCAACTACCCTTGAAATTGGGAGAATCAACGTAGTACTTCCTTTGGATGGAAAAGTAACCAGGAGACACTTTACTTCGGATTGGAAGTGGTTTCTTTAAAATTGGATCATCAAGATCAGGATCATAATATCGAACTCCGAGGGGGCCACGACGTTGTTTTTTTTATTAAGTTAAGTAGTATGAGACTGTGTAGGGTGAAAAAGGGTCGACCCATTGTAATTTTTCAATTTTAATATATATATTGTGAAAACCTGGGAGGGAGTTTTGTTGCCGAATTAAGCCAGTTTAGCCTCCCACCCCTAGAAAATCAAAAGTAGATTCTCATGCTCTACAATCGTTTATAAGTGGACGATTGGCACGTTACACATTTTGGCACCTAACAACGTGGGACTCGAAATTTTGGCTCAGGGTTTTGACTAGAAATTTTGGCACTAAATTTTTGAACGAAATTTTTTTTTTTGCTTGATTTATTTTGGCAACATATGCTCCTTCTTTCGACCTTTTTCTCTCTATAATAGTTTTTTTTATTTTCTCTTATCTTCATTTTCTCGTTGGCATCAGATTTAACACATCTGTTTATATTATTGTTTTTTATATAACTTCTCAATATGATTAATCCGCATTTCTTGAAGCCACATAAACTTGCGTATGAAGTCACAATAGGTATCAGTAAGGAAACATATACTGTCAGCAAAAACTCCAAAGAACTATTATTTTCAATTTTATATTTAACTGATGAAATCTCCAAGGTAATTTCTAGTTCTAGTATATCGTATTCTGGAAGAATTGAAGATCTGAGTCATGATGATAGTTTAACCGACTTAGAAGATAATTACTGTGATCAATAATTTGTCTGTACCTTTACCTTTCCTTCCTTAAATTGCCCAGATGCACAGACTCTTTATTTTGTTTCAGATAAATTCTTTAGCGTATTATTGTTATAGCATGGCTACGATGGATTATCGTTGTAGCATGGCTATAGTATCGTTGTAGCATGGCTACATTATCGTTGTAGCATGGCTACATTATCGTTGTAGCATGGCTACATTATCGTTGTAGCATGGCTGCATTATCGTTGTGGCATGGCTGCAATTATCGTTTGTAGCATGGCTACCTTTGTGGTTCATCGTTGTGGTGAGTCTACATATATTTTTTTTTTTTTCTTTCGCTAAGAATTTGTCGTTAATCAGTCCGAAGTTTACTTCAGATATGCAGATCAAATCTATTTTGGTGTAACTGATCGTACATTTTAGGTATTGTTAGATTTTTGGATCTGAAGATTCAAGTTTTATTTTCTGTGCTCTGGTGCAAAATCCTATTTCCTAATCTTTCCTTGGATTTTCCTTTACCTTATCGTTATCGTTGCAAGTTTGACACTTGCTGGCGCCCAACTTGACGTTCCTGTGGACTTTTGGCTTTGACTTTCATTGGAGAGGGAGGTAGGGAAGTGAATCCTTAAGCTCAGTTGATTCACATACACATCAGTGCAGAACATCCATGTACACATTTTTTCACTATTGTGAGCCAGTCATAGTTAATTTTCCACGGACAACGCCAAATCTCTCTATCTTATTATCGGGTTCTATGGTATTTGTATAGTCATATTACTAAAATTTTTCTTTGCTGAAATCTATCGATTTCCTTTTTCTATTACCGAATTTGACTATATATTTACCAATTGATTATGACATAATTTTTTTTTCTCTTTTTGATTACCGGATTTGACATCCCTCTTTCGCTTTTTAGAGAGAGGCCTTCAGCGACCGGTGTCTGTTTCACTTTTTTCACTCTAGTTTGAGTTTAAATTATTGAGTGTCGTATCGGGCTCCCATCGGGCATCCTTACCTTTACCCCTCTTTCGTTTTTTTGAGAGAGGTTTTCAATCAACTGACGGTTATTCCACCATTTCCATCTTTTCCATCTTTCTCATATTTCCTAGTGCTCAGGTCGTTTCTAATTTAAATTGGTTAATTTTTCATTGCATTTGCCTTCAGCAATTTGGTGTGGTATTTGATTTTTCTGTAAGACTGCGTTCGATAGGTTTTGGTGCGAGCATGGTGCGCTTGTAAGTCTCTATTTATAATATACAACATCAATTGTTACTTTGATTGCTAACTCCAGTTGGCAAGTCAAAGTTCTATCCTTTAAGCATGCTGTGTTTGTTCTGATGCCATCGAAGTTTTTTTTGACTGAGATATTTCGTTCATTTACAAAAAAAAATATAAAATTTTTTTTTCTCCTGGTGAGAGGTGTGTGCAACGATATAGCACGTCTATGGATAAATCAAGCGGACGACCCGCCTCTGTTTTGATCGTATCCTGAATTACGCGTCGAACAACTACCGGGAACCTGCGCGTGAAACCAGAGCGCCCGCGTTTTCATGTGTCGTGAAAAGGCTGGAAAGTTCTGCTGTTCTTCTTGCGATTCCGGAAGATTTCAATATAACAGCATTTTTATCGTTGGATTTACGAGTTGAATTATCGGCGAGAATTGTGCTGAAATTCTCGGTAAGTGCTTAATTTGATATCATTATAGGTCAGAGTCCTCACCAGGGGAGAAAATTGAATTTTAAAGATCATAGTTTTTTCAGTGTCATCCATTTTGTGGAAGCGATCTCAGATTTGGTAAATTTGGTGGAAGTCGTTTGATATTCGGAACGAAACTCCTTCTCAGGTTCAATTTGTGATATATTTTGTGATTGATTAGTTGTAGATTTAAGTTCAGAAACCCGAGAAGGAGTTGTAAAAGTTTTTCGTATTATAATTCCTTTGTTCGTTTTCCCCAATAGCACCTTGGCTTGGATGCTAATCGTACCTTGGCTTGGATTACAATTATACCTCGGCTTGGATGGTAATTATTGTACCTTGGCTTGACAGAAGTTGTACCTTGGTTTGGATTGGCTGGAATTGAATTTTTACCGAGGAATCATCCAGATACACCAACTACCCTTGAAATTGGGAGAATCAACGTAGTACTTCCTTTGGATGGAAAAGTAACCAGGAGACACTTTACTTCGGATTGGAAGTGGTTTCTTTAAAATTGGAACATCAAGATCAGGATCATAATATCGAACTCCGAGGGGGCCACGACGTTGTTATTTTTATTAAGTTAAGTAGTATGAGACTGTGTAGGGTGAAAAAGGGTCGACCCATTGTAATTTTTCAATTTTAATATATATATTGTGAAAACCTGGGAGGGAGTTTTGTTGCCGAATTAAGCCAGTTTAGCCTCCCACCCCTAGAAAATCAAAAGTAGATTCTCATGCTCTACAATCGTTTATAAGTGGACGATTGGCACGTTACAATTTCTTGTCATAGGTGTATATCAATTTCAATAAAATTTTAGAAAAATAGCGTTTTTTCTTTCAATTTTTGTCCACCCAAGACCTAATAAGCATTGATTTAATGTCTGTCCAACTAACATCATACAAATATCATTTGGACACTTATGGTTTCCTCTTGATAGCATTTAACCTAATAATATAAAATGCAGAATAAATTCGATGCATATTTTGAGTAACCCTCTGTTCAAGTACAATCATAATTTACAGATCTGTTCCTGGCAACTCCTTGGCCAAAACAATTATGGAAACTAATGTGATTTTTATTACTTTTCATGCTTTCAAATTATGCATAATCTTGAAATTAAATTTCGGAATATTCAGATCTAGCATTCTAAAAAATTCTTTCAGGTCCAGAAAATTATGCCTAAGATTCCTAGGCATGAAAGAGTTATATTTAATTCGTTTTTATAGTACGAACAGTTTTGACTACAATCACGAAAGGTAATTCACAAAAGTGATTGTGAATTTACACAGGATTAATACCATGTTTGGGATACTATCAATTTAATAGTGGTAATAAATTCATACATTATACAGTAAAATTACAAGAAATTACTATAATTCTTTGTGAATTAATGGAATTATATGTAATATAACTTAACGTGGCGCAGTATTATCCAAAAAAATTTGTAAAATTCATATCAAAAACAGAGCAATATTTCGTTTAGAAATGTAATTTTTTGTAATAATGCATATTATTACGGTATGAATCTAGTGAAAAATTTAAAAGAGGAATGTGAATTCACAAAGGATTACCAAAAAATATGAAATATTCCACAATTATTACTAGCAATTTCACAAAATAGGAATGAAGAAATTTGCGAAAAACATACTGTGAAATTCCAAAAAATTACATCAAATCTCTGTGAATATATGGAAATTGATGTAATATTACATAACATAAAGTAGCATAATCACAAACAGTTTCTGGTAAACAAATTACAGGCTGATTTGTGAATTTACAAACTAAAATGTAATATTACAAACTGAGTGTAATTTTACCATGATTCTTGCTGGCCTTAAATAACCAATGATTCTTACTGTAAATAATTTTTACAGTGCAGATATCATAAAAAATTCAAGAGATTTAGGAATAAGTTTGATTATGAAATTTTTGCCAAGATTAGAAGTAAATGTAAATTCTTGATTCAAAATGACTATGAAGCCCACATTTCATCAGTTGAGCAGAATATTTCAAAAAATCCAAAAATGTTTTGAACCTACATAAGTTCTTTGAATAAAAGTGAGAAAATACCTTCGGTGATGAACTACAATAACTCAACGTTTGATGATGCATTACTTATTGCTGACGCTTTCTCCGAGTATTTTGCGAGTTTTTTCGACTGTTCGACAAAACCAGTCATTTATAAAAGGAGAAATACGGATACTTAATCAATAACTATCAATAATATAGAAAATAATTCGATCAGAAATAAAATTAATGGGTTGGATAGCAATAAGGGTTTGGGACCAGATTTGATAACCCCTATTTTTATCAAATCTTGTAGTGAACTATTGGTTGAACCACTTTATATAATTTACAATAAATCCCTTCGTCAGGGTGTTTTCCCCAAAAAGTGAAGAAGTGGCAAAGTCGTCCCCATTTTCAAAAAGGGCAAAAAAAGTAAGATAAGTGATTACAGACCTGTCTCAATCCTTTGTCACTTTGGAAGAAATTTTGGGTCAATTCTGACTGATATTTTCTTTAAAAAAATAAGCTCTGAGCTATCAGAACAACAACACGGATTTTTCAAAGGACGGTCTGTTTTGACAAACTTAGCGCCATATGTGGATTTTATAACTAGGATCCAACTAGGATTATCGATGGTGGTACACAAGTGGATTCTGTATATAGAGACATGGCTAAGGCATTTGATAAGGTGCATCATTCCACTTTGATAGCTATATTAGATGATTCGACGGTTTTTTTCTGGGTTTTCTCTCCCAAACTCAAAAAATTTCTTGAAGAAAATGGATATCCGAGGCAATTCATAAATACATGTATCATGAATTTAGATAGAAAAACAAATAAACAAGAACAACAAAATAATCAACAAGTACAACAGAATAATCAACAAGAACAGCAACCCAATCTGTTGAATGGGATCCCTTATGTTCGTGGCCTTTATGAAAAAATTAGAATAATCGGTTCTAAGTTCAATATAAGAACCGTCTTCAAAACACAGAATGATCTTAGGTCTTTATTAACGAAAACAAAACCCATAAATGAAAAACAAAAATCAAAAAACTATGACTTTGCCAACGTTTCGGAACGGAACAAGCCGTTCCGAAACGTTGGCAAAGTCATAGTTAGTTGTCTACATTTTATGTCCAAATTCCTGCGATATAATGTTTATGTGTATATAATATTCCTTGTATTTGTGGTAAATCATACACAGGAGAAACATCAAGACCACTAGAAGTAAGAAAGTCAGAGCATAAGAATAACTTGAGAAATAGAGATATACAGAAATCAAAAATAGCAGAACATGTATGTACAATCCAAGGAGATCACATGATGGATTGGAGTAATACAAAGATTCTAATGACAGAACCTGATTTTATGAAAAGTAAACTTAAGGAGTCAACTTGTATTTTATTGAACAGAGAATGCAATTTTGCAAATTGCTCAATTGGTATTGACCATATTTGGCTAAATTTATTGAAAAAGGAGTTGGAACTTGGAAATTTCTATTCGAAGTAAAACTATGTTAGCTATGATTTTTAAATACTGTCAATGTGACAATTCTTGAATTTCACCAAATAACTATCAACAAAATAATTCTCTCGATTTTCGTTGAGCGTCTGAAGAAGGGGTCTGATATAGACTCCGAAACGTTACGCTATAGTTGTTTCTTCGTTGATGTTGTTTCGTTGTTGTTTGTTAGGCAACATTGTTCAATTGATTGCTTCTGACAAATATCCTGTGTTTCTTACGCAGAAGCAAATCACAAAATAATTAATTTTTATTTTATAGATATTTTTCAGAGTTTGGGAGAGAAAACCCAGAAAAAAACCGTCGAATAATGAGTATACCTCCCACAGTATCCTTTAATGATTACTTATACCTATTAGATGACTTTGGTGTAGTGGGGACGGTTTTGAATTGGATAGAATCTTATCTTACTGTTAGAGAGAAATTCGTGGTTGTGAATGGTGTTTCATCCAATACTGTTCGTGTGACATTGGGCATACCACAGGATTCTCACCTTGGTCGTCCTTTGTTTGCGATATACATCAACGGTATTTCAAATTGAGCGCTGTTCTACGTCTCTAAAGCTAGAAAGAATGTTCGTTGTCAATCAGTGTTCCTGAGGGTAATTGGCATATGAGCAGTATTGATGTCTTCAACACAGGCTTGGATAGTTTCAAGAAATCTGTCATAGCATGTTTGATTGAGTTATTCTGTCTGATGATGTCTGTCGTTGGCTATCTTCTTCTTTTTCTGTTTGTGAGTTAGTTAGGGGATGTATTAATTTATATTTGGAGTTACCCTTTCATGGTGTTATTGAGCCACGTATGCATTTTCAAGTAATTTGTAAAAATTTTTGTGAACCTCTGTAATTGGGATTTCATGTTGAGGTTCCTGTTTAATAAATAAATAAATAAATAAAATAAATAAATTGGTTCCGTGTATTTTTCGTGGAAAGGTTACAAGCGAACTAACATATATATTGGAGTTTGATAATAATATAGATTCCAATAAGTCCCCTTTGGTGAAGACCAAAAATATATATATTATTTCTCTCAATTAACTGAGGTTGAGCAACTAATTCAAGGTTGTTACGAATGTGATGATGGAGAACATCCACTGTCTCAATTGTTTCGAAACTTCCACTGCCCACCAGTATTTATAAACTGACAGCATCAGTTCGAGAAGAGTTTGGATTTTATCAGTTACTCCCTATGTTTCGGTTATCCTTGTGGCGGTTTCTTTGTTTCCCTGCCCTTTCGGCATTTCAACCTCCTTTTCCTCAGAGATGTCAAGGAGTGACGTGAAATGTTCGATCTCAGTTGTTTCAGACTAACTCTCGCTAAAGTTCAGGGGAAGTTTATCATCGTCATATTGTTTCTTCGTGGTGGAAATCTGGTATATTTTCATATTCGAAGTTTCTGTTTTCGTGAGCAGTATTGTAGGATTATAAAGTTCCAGTTCAGAATTCCACTTCTCCAGAGATGTAAGCCGATTAGGAAATGTATCCTGCGAAGGAATTCCCATTCCAATTGCACCCGAAAAATCCAGAACGCCACCTGAGTGGAGCGATGTGAATATACTCCTATATTTTGGAGATATTATATTTCGTTCCTGTGATATATTATGTGAATATAGAGCCAGAGGAATACATGAGAAATTCTTTCAGAGAAGAATCTTATGCCGTCAAGCGTGTCGTTTTATTATTTTATATTTTCTGAATAACACACATTTGGAACCGAGCAATGACATTTTCTTTAACTCCCTGTGAAATACTCCAGTTTATTTTGAAGAATGTAGAATTGAAGATCGAATAAAAATAGCCGTCCGTCCTATTATATTGCATTTTGATTTGCATTCAATTCTTCTCTTTGATTTCATACACTTTTTGGCGCTCTTGTTCCTCGCAATGCTTATCAATTAGCCCAAATATCGGTAATTTTCGAATTTTTGAATGAAAATGGTCTTAGACGATCTGGTTCGAACTGATCTCTAATCCGTGGTCAAAATCAATTCTTTCCGATTCAGCCTGCTGGCCTTCAACATGATAACGATCGAACGGAATGAGCTAGACAGTTGCAATATTCAGAGTAGGTTTGGGAGAAGAACATCTTATGGTTTCAGAAAACAAAAATTGTTTACATTACAATTTTCAAATTCAATTTTTTGTGAGATGCAGTTTCATCATAAGAATCCATTGCAATCATTTTCAACTCAACAAGCTAATACTTCCGGATATATGATTTTAAAATATTTCAAAAATAAATCGTAATACTATGTTTTCAGTAATTATTCTATCTATGAATTACATGATCATCTTATTTATGTACGGATAGGAGATATGTCATATTTATTTCTGGTTCATTGCCCCTGATATAAAATACCACTCCTGTTCTAGAGAACAAAGTATTATTTAATGCACAATGACCAATGAAATAACCTCAACTATCGTAGAATTATGAGGAGGATATTATAATGTTAAATATAATGCCCTTGGATAATCCACATGATGATGGAAACACATACTCTGGTAAGTTAATCAAACAGGGTTCAGAATATCTCCATTAAAAAAAATCATAAGAATCCATTGATATAATTCCCAACTTTGAGCAACCAATACTTTCGGATATATGATTTGTCAAACAAGAAAAAGTGGAATGAAAACAAGTAAGTAGGAGTAGCATCGTATTGAGCGAAGATTTGGGAGGATATCTATTAGTTCGTCGTTCTGTGAGAAACAAGATTTGTTGAAAAATCTGAAAAAATGCTTTACTTAACTGAAACCCACATGATTGAAATTCTAATGATGATCGGCTATGGTGGGAGTACAAGAGCATAAAATGAAGTTCTTCAATTATTCAGAGAGGAGTATTCTGATTTACCGCCCATGTCGCAAAGTAACGAATGCAAGAATAGTTTCAGGAAATGGGCATTTGATAAAAACCAATAATCATCGTCAGAGTGCCCTCACTGAAGTTGTCAAAATGAATGTACCCCTCTCTGTTCAAGAAATCCCTCATTTCCTCACTAAGCAGATAGCGGAAGAACTCGAAATTCGTCAGTGATGAAAATTCTTAAAACACAGAAACTCCATCCTTATAATATGATAATCCTCCAAGAAACTCACCGAAGATGATACAGATAGAAGATTCCAGGTTTGCGAACGAGTTATGACCAGACAGAAATGTTGTAAACATAGAAGACGTCCAGTTTCCTGACGAATTAACATTTACGTTAAATGGCGAGATAAATCGTCAAAATTAGTCGTTATTGGGCAGACAACAACACACACTGGATGAGGGAAGGCCACACAGAATATTAAGAAAAATTCAATTTTTGGGCAGGAATTGCTTGTGATCGAGAACTAGCACCAATTCTTCTATAAGGAAATCCCATTAGAGATGGATATTTAGAACTCAGAAGGAGTAATTTCAAGTTTGGCTACTCTGTTTCCCGAGAGACATCTGGTTTCAACAAGACAGTGCACCTCCCCGTTTTGCAAACCTATCCGTGAGTATCAAGATGATGTATTTCCACACCGATGGAACCTTTTGAATGGCTTCTCAGTTCTCCAAATCCAACACCTATGGACTATTTCTTATGAAGGTACTTGAAAAGCAAAGTTTTTAAGACCAAATCAGGAAACATTGTGCAGTTACAAGAACGAATAACACAGAGGTGTAGGCTAATTTCAGCCGAAGTAATTAGAAATGTCCAAAACGAGTTTCAGTTCCGTTTAGGATATTGTCACTTAGTTGACGGACTACATATATTTGTGCATTTATTGAAGGAAAATATTTGAGTTGATATCAGTAAGATCAGATTTATTTATCTTCCAAACTAAATAAAAGTTTGATATTTGGTACTCCTATGTAATTTGATATGCACTTTAAGAATAGTCATATAAAAATTAGTATTGCTATTTAAAATTAGTTCGAGCCCTGTGGACAGGAGCTTTTTGGCGCTCTTGTTCGAACAGACAAATTATATCTCCGAAAGTATTGGTTTCTCAGAGTTTGGAATTATATCAATGGATTCTCATGATAGAACTGCATCATGAAATAAATTAACTTTAAAAAAAGTGCCGTTTAGAAAAAAAGCTTCAAAAATTATAATTTAAAACAAAGAGCAATCTGCAATGCCTTAATGCTTCAAAAATTTTCATTAAATTTATTTATGAAGATTAAATGAGCAATCTGCAATGATTCAACCTCGTGGAATGGGTTGTTGCAAATTACACACTGTGCATAGTTTTCACAAATCGAAATACCTAATGAAAATATCATCGAAATGTCTAGAGCAAGGCTGGAGACAATCATAGCAGATTGTCCATTTATTCCTGATATTTGAGTAGGTAGATGCTGACGAACAAATTATTTTAATAGTTCAAAATATATTAATAAAATACTATCCTCTTTTCATAATTTGAAATTTAATAGTTCATACCACTTACACATTCTTTTCTGTATTATGGACCTTTACTCAAGAAAAAATGTTTGATACACAAATGTAGATCCATTTTTCAGCATTTTTTTTATTTATTATTTTTATATTTATGAAAATACTGTATGTAGGAACATGTCTCTCAACTTAAGGAAGTAAAAGGTAATATTAAATTAACCACAGTGGTCAACGAACAGTAATTTCTTTTGATGATTCCATTATGTTCTTTTTTCCTATTGCCTTCATAAACTACCTCATTAAAATGATCCAATTCTGAATATTCTGAAAAATCATCCCCAATATATATACATAAATTATTCAATATGAAATCAGTCATAATGATTTTCGGTTTCAATACAGTCCTGTATATATTCACGAATTCAAGAATCGGATACTTGTTTTCCAACAGTAAATATTTTCAAATTACGAATTGACAAGTCTCTAATAGCTAGGTTGAATGATATTTATGTGAACAGTAAACAGTGAACACAGACAGATTCTGTGTTCACATTCTGTGAATACATAGAACTACGATGTATTATTGCAATTTTGAAAAATCATATCTCCGAAAGTATTTGCTTGTTAGACTTGAAAATGATATCGATGGATTCTCATGATAAAATTGCATCTTAAAAAAAAAATTATTTTGAAATTTTAATGTGAAAAAAAAATTGTGTTTCGTTTCTCCGGAACCATTAGACTGATTCTGCCCAATGACGAACTTAACCGAGATATTTATTCCCTTAACCTACTCTGAAAATTTCAACTGCCTAGCTCATTCCGTTCGGGAGTTAACGTGTTAACGGAGGGCCGGCCGGACCGGCTGGACAGAATCGATTTCGACCACGGATTATTGATCAGTGAGTCGAACCAAATCGTTTAAGACCATTTTCAGCCAAAAATTTGAATATTACAGACATTTGGGCAAATTGATAAGCAATCTGTTCCGAGGAACAACGCCAAAAATTATCGATGAAGCCATATCTCAAATTTGAGACACGCTGCATAACAATTTATTGCATCAAAATAACGTATTTTGAATTACTAATCGACCTGTCTGAGCATATTCAGAACAAAAACAATCGATATTTATCACTTATTTTCCTAGTGTTATTGGATGTGTAGATAGCATTCATATTGAAATACAATCTCCGGGTAAGTATAAATACAGGGTGTTTCTAAATTCATGCGACAAAATTCAGGTGGTGATTGCACGTATGAAATTAAGATGGGTCTTTCCTACAACAAAATTATCTCCCCTTTCCTATTTTGGTTACTAAAATTGAGTTTTAATTTTTTCTAAAATTTCAATAAAGCTAGTAATTTGAAATTCTGTGATTTTCGTGCAATCATTTTTTCTTGTTTGTTATACCTTGTTTTTAATTGCAAAGTTTTATAATAGTAGGCTGCTGTCACTTCGACAATTCATTCACCTTGTTTACTTAATGTTTATTCAAATTATAGTAGGTTGATGTAAACAATGCTGTTGATAGTTTACAATCGATGTTTACTTGGAAGTTAGTGGGTTGATATTTTTGCGTTATCTGTGTATTGTATATTGTATTATTATTATTATGTACAATATACAATATAACACTTATAGAAACGCTGAAATGGCCGAGATGCATTTTGCATATGGTATGGCAACTGGTAATTCTCAACAATTTAGACGTCTTTATGTTAAACAATATCCACAACGAATGAGGGCTCATCATTCGGCATTTGCACGTATTCACAACAGCTTATAAGAAACTGGAATGGTTAAAAGGAATTCAACCAACAGTCGCCGTATCTGGACTGTTAGATATGTAATGGTAGAACAAGCAACTTTAGATGATTGATGGACACCCAGAAACATGCACTAGAAAAATGGCTAACACCCTGAATATCAGCAACAACTCATTATTCTCACTAATCGATTTATGACTGAGGGTATAATGTCCACCAGACTTGATGGTAGAAATGGTTAGCATGCTTTAGTAACGATTCGTCTTTGAAGATGGAAAATTTGTTTCCGAAACATATGAGCCGCTCAGAGGAAAAGTGGTATATCTCCATTTAAGTGATTTGTTGGGAAATTGTTGTTTTACCTTTCAAGGGATTAAAAAATCAAGGTATTTCGTTGAAAAGTAAAACAAGCGATGGCTGGTGTTTAATAATCCGCTTACTTCGTTGTGTTTTTTTCATCAGCGTTGCATTATGCTTCACTGATGATTCCTAATAAGGATGAAACCAAGGTATGTAGCTATTCAACTTTGATTAAATCATACACACTCTGTAGATTGCTCCACTTATACCATTCATTCAGATAATGAAATACAATCTTAAGTACCAAAATATCGGTATAACTCAAAAATTCGAGTTATACCAATTTTCCTCGGATTTCCACAAGAGTGTAGTTACTTGTGTAGTGTTAATAAGGAAATAAGACACATTATGAAGGCAGATGAGATGGTACTACAACGAATAGAAAACCGAAGTCTGAAATGGTTAGGGCATGTGCTTCGAACGCACGAGGATAGGTTGCCAAAACAAGTTTTTCAATGTACTCCTGTCGGTAGAAATCCTGGGACGGTACAATCAAGGAACCAATGGAGGCCGGTGATATAGAAGATGATGACCCTCTAGGTAGAGAGGTGTTTAGGAAGGTGACGGGAAGACGCGAAGACGGCAATATACTGTATTAAGTCAAACAGTGCGCGTCAATATTATGGAAAAAATTCATTTTCTCAGAAGAAAAATATTTGGCAACAAAATCCTGAAACAGGTCAATTTTTGTTTCACTTTTACCAAATTTCTATGCATTTTTAAAGGATTTTTGTTGCACCCTGTGCCATCCCCATCAACCCTCTAAATTTTTTGAATAGGGAAAGTGGGTCCGGTGCTGTTTTGGCAAGGTCTTTGTATCTTCACAGGCGTGCAGAAATTTTCAAGAAAACATTTTTATTTTGGGAAAAATAGTTAGTTCAAAGAGGTTTTTAGTATGTGCACTTTGTCATGGCTCATTTACTTTGAGACGATGGTTCCTGATGAAATTTGTCACCGAATGAATGTCGACCATTACAGTTTTGTTCATGCACAACTTTCAACCCTTTAATGGAGCAAAAATGGGCGGGTCGCGTGAGGGGGTTGAAAGTTGTGCATGAACAAAACTGTAATGGTCGACTTACATTCGTTGACAAATTTCATCAGGTACCATCGTCTCGAAGTAAATGAGCCACGACAAAGTGCACATACTGAAAACCTCTTTGAACTTACTATTTTTCAAAAAAGAAAAATGTTTTCTTGAAAATTTCTGCATGCCTATGAAGAAGATACAAAGACCTTGCCAAGAAGTACCACCGGACCAACTTTCCCTATTCAAAAAATTTTGAGGGTTGATGGGGATGGCACAGGGTGCAACAAAAATCCTTCAAAAATGCATAGAAATTTGGTAAAAGTTAAACAAAAATTGACCTGTTTCAGGATTTTGTTGCCAAATATTTTTCTTCTGAGAAAATGAATTTGTTCCATAATTTTGACGCGCACTGTATACTTATTCTGTAACATTGTCACTAGTAATATCACAAGTGATTTACCTAAGTGCGATAAGTCTGTTGACTTATTTCATAATGAAACTGAGTTGCTCGAAAACACCACGAGTCCTAAGGACGAGTGGAGTTTGGTGTTTTATCTAAGCAAGTCAGTTGAGTTATGAAATGGAATATAGACTTATGACATAAATTCAGTCAGAAGTGGTTTGTCACTAAACTATTCACGAACAAAGTGACTCATGTTGACGTCTGTAATTTAAATTTATCATTTGTCAAACAGTCCGTATCCATGGTTGAGTCGTTGAAAACACCAAAGTTGTAAGACCAATCATAATTCAAAGACAGTTGGTGTTTGCGCGATAATTCGAGCTGTCTTTGGCCTGCGGTTGGTCGGATTTTGATACCAGTGAAATAGTCAAGTAAATATATAATATATTAAAAGTAATCTTTCATTATTTTATCAATGTTTATTTCTTGAACGGTGCAGTTGACCATTAGAAGTATATGCATGAAGGAAATAATCGATCGATTGAATGTAAAATATGGATATGAGATTCTCATTCGGAAAATCACTGCGTTTGATAGAGGTATGACAGAAAAATCTAGAACCACCCATTGTTTCCATCGAATGAAGGCTCTGCAGAAACAGAACGAATATTTGCAGCGTATAAATAGAACGAATTTAAATCGGTCAATTCTTTGAACTCTATTCATGGAATACCTGCAGTTAACGACACAAATAGAATTTTCTGCCGATGGACCCTCATTTTGTAAATTCGTTTCGTTATCGAAATAAACGTGGTTTTGTCCAGCGGACATGGGTGAAATCAGTTCAAAATTCTATTTGTTAGAATGGCACGGATGTTTTCGGTAATTGAGAATTCAAGTTTGAATTGTTCACTAAATTTATTCGTTTTTGCGCGCATGTTCTGGGGAATATTGCATAATAATTATGCCCAAATATCTGTAAACATCAAATTTTTTGCCGAAAATGGTCTGAAACAATTAGATTCGACTGACTCACTGATGAAGAATTCGAGGTAAAATTTGATTCTGTCTAGCCAGCTGACCGTCCGTTACCACGATAACTTATGAAGAGAAAAGGATAGCGACTTGAAATTTTCAACGTAGCTGGCGGGTCCAAATACGACAGACAAGTTCGTTAATAGGCGTTAATCGGCCCAACGGTTTCCGAGTAATAATTTTGTCACTAACCAATACAGATCCGATCGAATTGAAACTTGGTAGCTATTTGTAGAATACTGACACAAAGATGTTCGTGAAATTTTGTGAGAATTGTCTCACTAGAAAATAAAAAAAAAATTTTTGAAAATATTATTTATGTCACGATAACCTGAGAGCGGAAAGAAATACCGCATTATTAGGGTAGGTTGTGCATCTGAATGCGAAATTTGAGTTTGTTAATAGGCATAATCGGCCTAACGGATTCGGAGTTATACCCATCTGAAATTTGGTTGTTATTTCCTCAAAAAGATAATACGTATCCGATCCAATTCAAAAATGGTAATTCATTGTAGAATGCCGGCACGAAAATTCTTGTGAGGATCATGTCACTAGGAAATTTTTAAAAAATCATTGAAAATAATTGAAAAAAATTCTATATGTATAGGTACATCAAAAACTGTTCGCCGAAATCGCTGAAATTTTGCAAGAACCTTGAAAACCTAACTCTACTGCCAAGTTCTAAGTTTGAACATGATTAGATCTATATTTTTGTAGATCCGAGCAGCCCTGGGTGAGTTATGTAGATGTTTGGATGACCGTAGCCTCGATTAGAGATAGGGACTTGCACTTTTCAGGGTAGGCTGCGCATCCGAATGCGAAAGTTAAGTTTGTTGTTGGGTATAATCGGCCAATCAGTTTCGGAGTTATATCCATTTGGAATATTATTTAATCGATAACCCAAAAAATACAGGTCTGATCGAATTGAAACTTGGTAACTTGTTAGTTGAAGAATATTCAATACAATTCAATAGCGGTGAGTAGACAATGGAACATGCACGCAAAAGCTCCTGACTTCACGGCAGTGCTTGAACCGATTTTTCTATTTATAGTCCATGCAAGGTGTTTGGTAAACATGGCGGCAAACATTCTAGAGGTTATTCCCTGGACTATTCCAAGAATATTTGGTTCTTTGATGATTTATGGAAATCTGCTTTGGTTCGAAGGTACAGTTGATTGTTGGTATTCGTTGAAGTATTAATATTATTGTGAAATAATGAAAAGAGGAAAGACTGTGGCACGAGCTTTCACGCTCTTGTTCAATCTTTGACAAGAGAAATTGAATTAAAAAAAAAAAAGTGCCAAAAATTATGAATCCGAAACATCGAACTCCTCCGAGATATTCAATCCTCAAATCCACACTGAGAATTATATTATATCAATTGAAACTTAGCCAACATTCCAGTTTTGTTTTCACCGAAGATATTCTGAACTCAATTTTATAAACTTACCAAATTATATATTTTCATCATCATAAGGATTATCCAAGGGCACATAGGGTAGGGGTATATAACTGCATTCAATCATACTTCGTTACTTGTTGATATTTGGTCGTTGCAATTGCATGCTTTTCAGATGGAACTCAGTTGAGAGCCCTAGTTTTGAATGTGGGGAAGCAGAGAAAATCATTGATCATGTAGTTAACAATTGTTCCATATTTAGATTCCACGATGGTTTTAAGGCTATTTATAATGTTTCTGAACCTTTTAAAATGGGAAGCGCATTTCAAATCTATTCAATAAAACATAGGATATTCCAATTTTAATTTGGTTGTTTTCGCCTTTTGCAGATTGAGTTTCAGCTACCTTGGAGAAACCTCTCTGCTTGTTGAAGGAAGAAGCGATAGGAAAGTAAAAGATGCCCTTCAATATTTGTTAACAATTTCAATTTTCATAAATCACAACACTACGGGGTAGATATGGTTGTTTTTGCTGAGGTGTTTTCTCTAAGCTCTAGTACCATAAATCTAATTCTATGGTACCCTGTTACACTAACCTCTGCTAAGACTTTTTCCATACACATGCTTTATTGTTCGATAAAAAAATGAAATGCTCGGAGTTTAAAAGAATATATATTTACTATAAAATACGTCACAGACCGATAAATAAATCCCACGTTCTCACGAAGTTAACTGATCTTGGCTCTTGAAGCCGCTTTACACTAGGCAAGATTGATGCAACGCAATAGCATTGCAACGCACTGCATTGCATGAATATGATTATTCCATACTGCAATTTAAGTGCAATACTATTTTTGCATCTACACTTTTATCACAGCTTTTATATTGCGTCGACATTAACTTGCCATAATGAGATCGGAGCAAATTTCAATTATTATAAATATAACGGTGTTTTATGTAAGAAGAAAATGTGTCAACAAATAAAAGGTAGGCGGAGGCGGCTCCTTGGATTAATAGAAGCTTTGGAAATTTGGACATTCCGCGAGTTTAAATTGAATCGAATTATCTAAAAATTGGTTCAAGCCCTGTGGACAGGAGCTTCAGCGCTCTTGTTCAGACTTTGACACATCATATCTCCAAAAGTATCGGTTTCTCAGAGTTGGGAATTATATCAATGTATTCTTATTATAGAACTGAATCATAAAGGAAATTTATTTCAAATAATAGTTTATTTATCAAGATTAAATGAGCAATCTGAGAATGGGAACTGCACCATGGAAGAAATCGAATTAAAATAGCTGAAATGAATTTGCACCTCTCTTATAGAACAGGATGGCATGTACGAGTATGAACACAGATCATATAATAATTAATAGCAAGAATAATTACAGCATTCTGTGAAAACATAGAAGTACGATTGATTATTGAAATTTCGAAATATCATATCTCCGAAAGTATTAGCTTGTTGGAGATGAAAATGATATGAATGGACTTTTATGGTGAAACTGCAGCTTAGAAAAATTTGTGAGTAAAAAAAAATTTTTTTTTCGTTACTCCGAAACCATCTAGCCTATTCTGCCCAATATCGAAATCAGCCGATATATTTATCTCCCAAACTTACTCTCAAAATTTCAACTGCCTATCCCATTTTGTTCGAGAGTTATTGTAGGAAAAAATTTAAAAATTAAATTTTTTTTTGTCACTTCATGGCAACCCGATCAATACAAACTTCGCATGCGTATAAAGCTCATCATTCTACAATTTGATACTAAATTTCAGATAGATCGAGTAATTGGTTTGGGAAATATTCAGAAGAAATGTTTTAACTAAAATCGGCCATAACTCCGAAACCGCTTCATGGATTTCGCCCTTTAACGAACTCGTCCGAGATATTCACGTTCCAAACCTATCCTGCAAATTTCAATCCTCTAACTGCTTTCGTTCGAGAGTTATCGTGTTAACGGACGGACAGAATCGATTTCGACCAAGGATTCCTGATCAGTGAGTCGAACCAAATCGTTTGAGACCATTTTCAGCCAAAAATTCGAAAATTACAGACATTTGGGCAAATTGATAAGCACTCTGCTTCGAGGAACAAGACCGCCAAAAAGTTATAAAGGTTTGGGCAATATCAGTCAGTGCTCTCGAACGTGCTATTGGCGCTCTAGTTCCTCGGAACAGAGTGCATATCAATTTGCCCAAATGTCTGTAATTTTCGAATGTTTGGCTGAAAATGGTCTTAAACGATTTGGTTCGACTCACTGATCAAGAATCCTTGGTCGAAATCGATTCTGTCCGGCTGTCCAGCCGACCGTTAACACGATAACTCTCGAACGAATGGAGTTAGAGGACTGAAATTTTCAGGGTAGGTTCGTAGCGTGAATATCTCGGACGAGTTCGTTAACAGGTGAAATCCACCAAGCTGTTTTGGAGTTATGACCGTTTTTAGTAAAAATATTTTGAATGAATATTTCCGAAACCCACCACTTGATCTATCTGAAATGTATCTTCAGATTGAAGAATAATGATCTTTATACGCATGCGAAGTTTTGTATTGATCGGGTACCCGTAAAGTGTAAAAAAAAAATTTTTAATTTTTAAATTTTATTTCTACAATAACTCTCGAACAGAATGAGCTAGGCAGTTGAATTGTTCAGAGTAGATTTGAGAGATAAATATTTCGGTTGAGTTCGTTAGTGGGTGAAGTAGTCCGGATGGTTTCGGAGTAACGACAAAAAGAATTTTTTTTAACTCACATATTTCAAATTCAATTTTTTTAAGATGCAGTTTCACCATAAAAATGCATGCTCTAACACGATAATACTTTTGGAGATATGATCTTTCGAAATTTCAATAGTGAATCGTACTTCTATGTTTTCACAGAATGCTATAATCATTCTATCTATGAATTATTATATGATCTATGTTCATACTCGTACATGTCATCCTGTTATATACGAGAGTCAAATTCATTTCAGCTATTTTAATTTGTGCAGTCCTTCCATGGTTCCAGTCCTCATTCTTAGATCGCTCATATAATTTTGATAAATAATCTATTATTTGAATTGAATTTCCTTTATGATGCAGTTCTATCTTAAGAATACATTGATATCATTTCCAACTCTGAGAAACCAATACTTTCGGAGATATGATGTGTCAAAGTTTGAATAAGAGTGCCAAAGCTCCGGCCCACAGGGCTTGAACCAATTTTTTATTATGATAATCAATTAATCATCAGACTTGTTAGAATATAAGCGAGCATGGCTTTCATACAATAGTATTAAATTTGTTCTGTTTCTGTAGAATAAATATACTTGCGAACCCATACCTTCTTGCTTATATTCATCGAGTTAATTCAAACCATATAAAATTGATAAAAACAGATGATCGCATGATAGGATTGATATGTTAAGTCAAACACCTAGTGAATTTTATCATGTCATATTCATGTTGGCTTCCATTGAAAACACTAACAAAATTAACCAGAATTGCCAAATAATTGCCTGAAAAATAGCCCCTGCTCCAATTTTAAAAGTTGCATCAGCTGATTAGAAAATTGCCGTCACATATGCGCCATTGGGTCATTTACCATTGCATTGCTCTTGCATTGCACCAATATTGCATAGTGTAAAGCGGCTTTTACGAATTAGTGTTACAAAAGCTGCTAAAATGGATGCGTCGTTTGCACAAAGTAATCAGAAATTAGGGTGATCAGGTACATCTTTGTCGATCAAGCTGTGGTGCATATTTGAACGATATCTTATTCCGAATGTAACTGCATTGTTTAAGCTTCAAAATAAAGCAAGAAGTTAGTTGATTTGAAAAACCTTTGTTGCTTTATTTTAAATTAGAATCCTAGCATTCTCAATGAAAGACCCTTTTTAACCTGGATCAATTGGCATGCCAAAAATAACTATTTGTTCCCGAAATTGATAAGTTTTTAAATGAATTTAGCTGTATGTAATCCATGATGAGGAGATTTGTTTGTAATTCTATAATACTCCGAACATGATGAACAACAAATATGAATTGAAATAATTCTTTTTTGTAGGGCAGGCCTCATTTAACGAAGTTGTATCAAATCTAATTTCAATATTCCGCTATTTGAATCCGAATAAAAGTATAATCAGATCATTTCATGCGGAAGCGAAATTGCTTCCAAATCTGTGAAGAAATTGTAGGTACAATGAAACATATTCAATCTTGCTAGTTTCACGATTCAATTCCAATATTGTATTCTTGTTGAAATAGTCCAACGGAAAAAGTTTCGGAACGCCCAAAATTTCTACAATATTAGGTTTGTTCATATGAAAGGTATGTCCCAAGTTTTATTCACGACGACGCAGAAGTCCATTATTGAGAAGAAAGGGGCGATATGAGTTGTACAACTTTTATCTTCTGTGAGTAATGAAAAGACATCTTTACCAATTCACTCAACATTCATTTTGTGGTGCAGATTTAAATATATACAGGATGTTCCTTAAAGACGTGCTAATATTTAAGGAGGTGATTCTTTGACTCATTTTAAGAAAAAAACTTCCTATAAAAGTATGTCCTTAAAGTCTTAACATTTGAGATACAGGGTGATAAAATTTTGGTACCACGATATGAAGCAATTTTAATATAATTATTTCAATCAGGACCAGAGCATCTGACAAGAAAACATATTTTTCGGATTCTCATTCATTTTAGAACAAATCTGATCTCGTAATATGCTTTCATTCGATGGACAAACATTTCCACACCGCATCAGATTTTGGAGAATTCATACTGTAAAGTAAAACGATTCTTATTTTTCAAGCGGAAACCGTGCGTCGGACAAAGAAATCCCATGAGATTAAATTTGCTCAAAAATGAATGAGGATGTCAAACGTAATTTTTATTTAAAAAAAATAGTGGCTTAGTTTTTTTTTCTCCAAAAATATTCAATGCAAAATCCGTATAGACGGCACGGTAGAGAAAACGAAAATTGTTGTACATCACAAAATGTACCTTGATGCATAGAAGGCATGTACCAAGTTTTATAAAGATGTCTACAATATGATCACAGTTATTATTGAAAAACTGTGTTTTTCACATTTTATCACCCCGTATCTCAAACGTTAAGACATTTAGGACATACGTTCATAGAAAGTATTTTTCTTGCAATAAGTAAAAAAATCACCCCCTTAAATATTAGCATGTCTTTGAGGAACATCCTGTATAGCTAACATTGGTGTAGGCTTTAATGAGAATTTATTGAAACTAAATAGTGCATAACTCAATGAAAAATTACGTACTATTCACACCAATTAATTATTGTGACGATTTTAGTCATGAAAGCGACTTCATCAGACTACATCATACTCAATTCTTAACAAGTAATGATCTTTCAATACCTCACAATCCATGACCTGGACATAGAGTCGTTGTGTTCTTATTCTTCCTTATATTTCGTGCTTCTTCTTACGACTTATTGAAAACTAGTTAAATAATCTTACACTGCTGGTACTTGGAAAACATTTAAAATAATTCATTCCTACCGTGTATTCTCGATTTAAATATAGTCATCAGAAAATCTAATATCTACACAACGACATCAACAGAGGAATACAATTTACCAAACTATCAGCAACATCAATCTAATCATATATATCTCGTCATATACTCATCAGATAATTTCAAACATTCACACAATCAGTGTGAAATAAAAGAATCAATCAAATTATCAACAATATCAATCTCATGATATAGTCAGTCATATAGTCCTCAAAAAATGTAGAACATAACATATATAATATATAAGTAGAGGAAATAAAATAAATATATCCATAGAAATAGTTACAAAATTGGTTCAAGCACTGACGTGAAGTCAGGAGCTTTTGCGTGTATGTTCTATTGTCAATTCTACTGTATTCGACATTCTTAATCGAATTTACCATGTCAAATTCGATTAAGAATTTTCGCGTCAGCATTATAAGACTAATAGCCATGTTTGAATTTAGTCGGTTTTGTATTATTCAAGTTATTGAGGAATTAACAACCAAATTTCAGATGGGTATAACTCCAAAACCGTTTGGCCGATTATGCCTACAGAGGTACTCAAATGTCGCCTTCAGATGCACAGCCTAACCTGAACATTTCAAGTCACTATCTCTTTCCGTTCTCAGGTTATTGTGACATAAAAAATATTTTTTAATCATTTTTTTTTAATTTTCTAGCAACACGATTTTCACGAAATTCAACAAAAATGCTCAAATCTATATTCTACAACTATTCCCCAAGCTTTAATTCGATCGAATGCATATTGGTTGAAAATAAAATTATTACTCGGAAACTACAGGGCGGATTATGCCCATTAACGAACTTGTCTGTCGTATTGGGATGCGCCCCCTATCCTGAAAATTACAAGTTGCTATTGCATTCCGTTCACAAGTTATCGTGGCAACGGTCGGCCGGCCAGCCGGACAGAATCAAATTTGTCATAGAATTCTTCATCAGGTAGTCGAACTCTGTCGTTTGAGACCATTTTCGGCAAAAAATTCGAAAATTACAGACATTTGGGCAAAATGATAATGCGATGTTCTCCAGAACATACGCGCAAAAATATGCATATGACAGGAACTCACCCACACTGCTGAAAACTTATCCAAAGTAAGATTTAATGTTATTTTCAAACTTGGTGTCATGTTAATGAATGACTTCACTTTCATTGAGTTTATTATAATTGATAATTTGATCAATTACAGATTATTTTCAGAACTATTTAGCCTAAGGGATTTACTCTGGAGCTCTAAAAGTAAGGATAGAATATTTGTTTGAAATATAAAATTTTTGATTTTTTATATTTTTATTTTTTCTTAGTGATATGCCTCATGAAACATTCCAAAACGCAAAACATGTCGGCAAACTAGAACTAAATACCTAGTTTCAATACAATTAATCTGGATGTTTTGAGTTATTGAGGAAATAACAACGAAATTTAAGATAGTTATAGCTAGGATTGAGTAGAACCACACGCTAAATTTATACTATTGAAGGATTTCAAAAAGGATTGCAATTTTATTTGTATATAGTTAGAATTTAAAATATATAGGGTAGATAGGGTACCACCGAGGTATTATCGACATATCAGACGTTCTCTGGACTCTTGGCCGCCTCAAACCCATTAGTATATCGTTAGCGATCTTAAATAGATCCCAAAGACCATGTTCCATCCGACAGGAGATTGAGTTTTTGAAATCACACCCTGACTCTCTGGCGTCTCCTAGGAGTTTATAATAATCGAAGGGCCCTCATAAATACAGCAACGTTAACAGATATTCCTGGAATTGTCTTAAAACCGTGGGATCGTCTGTGTGGAATCCTATTGATCTAAGGTGGAGAATTACCAATCGTTGCACAACACCTTGGGAGTACTACCCAGTTCTGATCGGAGGAAAGCAGAAGTGCGGGGAGGTGAACTGAGTAGGTACCATGTGTATGAGGAGTCGGAAAAAGGTGCCTTGAGTTTTGACCAGGGATGCAACGAAGACGGTTGAATTGAGTCGGTCAGCGGAGAAACTATTTTTTATCACTGAGACTTTTTATTGAACTCGAGAAATTCTAAATTAGAGGAATTTAGAGCATATTGCGGTAATTTTCAAACTTCAGTCATTGCAAAAGTAAATTATGTCGAAGTTGTAAATATTTTCATCGAGTTGTATTGTCAATAAAGTGTGTAAATATCAAAACCAGTGTTTTGAAAACCAAAGACGTGAAAGACGAAATGTTAGGCATTAATGCTTAAAATCATTTCAATTATATAAAACAAACATTCTTCTGAAAAGTTACAAGCATATTTTGGATAAGGAACTAAGGAACATAAAAATTATTTGTAATCCTTCAAATAATTTATCGATGAGTTGATCATCTTCAAATACAGAAATTCTCAAATATCAATACAAAACAAACATCTTGACACTATTAGTTCTGTGTTTTCACATTCTGTCCTTTTACTTTCAACCAACACCTCCTAGGAGGTGTTGATTCAACTTATTATAATCAAAAGAAATTTTCCACTCAAATATTAGTTTTTGGTGCTCTTGTTCCTCAGAACAGAGTGCTTATCAATTTGCCCAAATGTCTGTAATTTTCGAATTTTGGCTGAAAATGGTCTTAAACGATTTGGTTCGACTAACTGAGGAGTAACTTTTCAAAACGCATTATGTCCAATTTGGGCTAAATTGAGTTTGAAGCGGATTCAGAAATTATTTCTATTGCTCTATAGCTCTATGTAAACAAAATCTTCCAAATGGCATTATGTCCCTTTGTAATTCAAATCCAAAATATGTAAGCCGCATCGCAATGAATTATGTTTACGTTTGCATTTCTAAAACAAATAAAATATAACCAAAAACATTTTTTATCGATTTGCCCATGTTAATTAGGTTACAGACCAACACTTACTGTGCAAACTGTTTTCTGTAGATGAATAAAAATTCGCAACAAACAGCATTATTTTCAATTTCAACCACATCAAAACGCATTTTATACAATGGAACCAAACAAAACGCATTAAGTCCAAAAGTTTTTTACATTTTCTGTGTATATCCGATCAATATTGATTTAAATGAGTTTAGTTATTACCTTAAGATGTAAATTTCTATCAAACAAACTCAACGTAGGTACTCAAATTATAAGCCAGGGTGGAAGAAAAAATCGTTTTTCGTTGATTTCCAATAAAATGGTTTTTGGACTTAATGCGTTTTGTAAAGTTGCTTCTCAACTGATCAAGAATCCGTGATCGAAATCGATTCTGTCCGGCTGGTCTGGCCAGCCGACCCTCTGTTAACACGATAACTCTCGAACGAAAGAAGTTAGACAATTCAAATTTGTAGGGTAGGTTTGGAGCTTAAATATCTCGAAGCGGTTCCAGAGTTATGGCCGTTTTTAGTAAAAACGGTTTTCTATGAATATTTCCGAAACCGATAATTCGATCTATCTGGAATTTAGCATTAAATTGTAGAATAATGACCTTTGTGTGCATGCGAAGTCTTGTATTGATCGGGTGGAACTAAAGTGTAAAAAAAAATTTTTTTAATTTTCAAATTTTGTTTCTACAATAACTCTCCAACAGATAGAGCTAGGCAGTTGAAATTTTTCGAGTGGGTTTAAGTGATAAATATCTCGGTTGAGTTCGTTTTGGGTAGAATCGGCATGATGGTTTCGGAGTAACAAAAAAAAAATTTTTTTTACATAACAAATTTCAAATTCTATTTTTTTTGTAATGCAGTTTTATCATCCGAATCCATTGTTATCATTTTCAACTCTAATAAACTAATACTTTCGGAGATATGATTTTTCAAAATTTCCATAATACTCCGTAGTTCTATGTATTCACAGAATGTGAACACAGAATCTGTCCCTGTTCACTGTTCATAAATGTCATATTATCTAGCTGTTAGGGACTTGTCAATTCGTAGTTTGAAAATATTTTCTGTGGAAAACAACTATCTGAGTCTTGAATTTGTGAATATATACAAGATTGTATGGAAACCGAAAATAATATTGACTGATTACATATTGAATAATTCATGTATAAATATTGGGGATGATGTCTTAGAAGATTTAGAATTGGATCATTTTAATGATTTAGTTTATGAAGGCAATAGGAAAGAAGAACATAATGGGATCATCAAAAGAAATTACTGCTCGTTGACCACTGAGGTTGATATTACCTTTTACTTCCTTAAGTTTTGAGTCATGTTCCTATATATTTTCATAATGTTGCTGGCAAAAAAATGCTGAAATCTGGATCTACATTTGTGTATCAAACATTTTTCCTTGAGTTAAGATCCATAATACAGAAAACAATGTGTAAGTGGTATTAACTATTGAATTTTAAATTATGAAAAGAGGATAATATTTTATTAATATATTTTGAACTATTGAAATGATTTGTTCGTCAGCCTCTACCTTATCAAATATCAGGAATAAATGGACAATCTGCTATGATTGTTTCCAGCCTCGCTTTCGACATTTCGATGATATTTTCCTTAGGTATTTCGATTTGTGAAAACTATGCACCCAGTGTAAGTTGCAACAACCCATTCCACGAGGTTGAATCACTGCAGATTGCTCAATTAATCTTGATAAATAAATTTAATGACAAATCTTGAAGCTTTAAAGAATTGCAGGTTGCTCTTTTTTTCAAATGGTAATTTTTGAAGCATTTTTGGCGCTTTAGTTCCTCGGAACTGAGTGCTTATCAATTTGCCCAAATGTCTGTAATTTTCGAATTTTTCGATGAAAATGGTCTTGAGCGATTTGGTCCGACTCACTGATCAAGAATCCGTGGTCGAAATTCATTGTGTCCGGCCGGTCCGGCCGGCCGGCTGGCCGTAGGCTCGATAACTCTCGAACGGATTGAGCTAGACAGTTGACATTTTCAGAGTAGGTTTGGGAGGTAAATATCTCGACTTGGGCAAAATCGAACAGATGGTTCCGGAGTAACAAAAAAAAATATTTTTTTTTACATAACAAATACCAAATTAAATTTTTTTCAATAAGCAGTTTTACCATAAGAATTTACTGATATCATTTTTAACTCTAAGAAGCTAATAGTTTCGAAGATATGATTTTTCAAAATTTCAAAAATATATCGTATTTCTACGTTTTCACAGAATTATATAATTATTCTATGTATGAATTGTCATAATGCCAACTTATTTTCCTGGGACATGACATTGTCTAATTCCTTGCTAATAGTTGGTTCGAGAAACGCCAAAATCGACTTAGAGAGACGGGGTCTGAAAACTGCCGTTCTAGGCAGTTTTCGGGCCTGAAAGTTGACGAAAAGCGAAGATAAGGGTAAAAAACCGTCAAATAAACCCCTATGTGGCGATTTTATGTCGAAAAGTGAAAATTAAGAATATATATCCCAGGTAAGTACCGACGTTTTATACCGGAGATCGACAAGATCGTACGAGGAGCCCGATAGCCCGGTTGTCTAATCCGTCGAGTTTTTTCGGTTTCGGAACGAGAGAAAGCGGGCTCAAATCCCGGAAAGGAAATTACACTTTTTGGCACTCTAGTTCCTCGGAACTGAGTGCTTAGCAATTTGCCAAATGTCTGTAATTTTATAATTTTTGGCTGAAAATGGTCTCAAACGATTTGGTTCGACTCACTGATCAAGAATCCGAGGTCGAAATCGATTCTGTCCGGCCGGTCCGGCCAGCCGGCCGTAGGCACGGTAACTCTCGAACGAAAGGAGTTAGAGGATTGAAATTTGCAAGGTGGGTTTGGAGCGTAAATATCTCGGACGAGTTCGTTAATGGGCGAAATCCATCCAGCAGTTTTGGAGTTATGGCCGATTTTTGTAAAACACATTTTTTATGGATATTTCCGAAACCGATCACTCGCTCTATCTGAAATTTAGCATAAATTGCAGAATCATGATCTTTATAAGCATGTGAAGTTTTGTATTGACCAGGTTACCGCAAAGTGTCTAAAAAATTTCAAATTTTAAAAAAAAATTTCCTACAATAACTCTCGAACGGAATGAGCTAGGCAGTTGAAATTTTCAGAGTAGGTTAGAGAGATGAATATCTCGGTTAAGTTCGTTATTGGGCAAAATAGGCAGGATGGTTTCGGAGTAACGAAAAAAAAAAATTTTAAGCAACCAATTTCAAATTCAATTTTTATTCAAGATGCAGTTTCACCATTAAAATCCATCGATATCATTTTAAACTCCAACAAGCTAATAGTTTCGGAGATATGATTTTTCTAAATTTCAATAATGAATCATACTTCTATGTTTTCACAGAATGCTATAATTATTCTATCTAAGCTTTATTATATGATCTGTGTTCATACTCGTACATTTCATCCTGTTCAATAAGAGAGAGTCAAATTCAGTTCCGCTATTTTAATTTGATTTCTTCCATGGTTCCATGGTCTCATTTAATCTTGATAAATAAAGTATAATTTGAATTGAATTTCCTTTATGATGCAGTTCTATCATAAGAATACATTGATATAATACCCAACTCTGAGAAAGCAATACTTTCGGAGATATAATTTGTCTGTTTGAACTAGAGCGCCAGAAAGCTTCTGTCCACAGGACCTGAACCCATTTTTTTTAAACGACACTTCTTTTTTAAATTCAATTTCTTTCATGATGCAGTTCTATCATGAGAATCCATTGATATAATTCCCATCTCTGAGAAACCAATACTTTCAGAGATATAATTTGTCTGTTTGTACAAGAGCGCCAAAAAGTTCCTGTCCACAGGGCTTGAACCAATTTTTTTTATTACCTACCTACAATTCTAACTAAACTGGCAATTCCACAATTCCATATTAATCAATCAAAATTTTTCTAATACTGACATTTGAATAATTTATTGCTACAATTTAAATTTTGAAAACAATGAAAACATTCCATTATTACTTTTCCAATCAAAAGATAGGCCCTTCTAGCTTACAATCATGTTTTCTGTTAATGTTCATCAAAACATTCACAATACTACCTATCTAATTAAAACTCTGCTTTACAGTAATGAATAATCCTCTTCCAATGCAATTGATAGGGTTATTCAAGCGACAGATTAGTCCCAATCCAATCTCTCCGCAAGATCCGGTCTTTCTTCGTAGATGCATTCAAGTCGAAATTGCACATCCGGGAGCAATAGGAAAACAACCTACAGCTATTTCGTATTGCCACAATGGCATCACTTTCTTTCGCCATAAAGGAAATATTTTCACGATTCTCCCCGATTAAAATAGCCCTCGGAAATCTCGAACGTTCAATATATTACCCGTATACGGATAGAGTTCACGTAAATTTCCCCAACTTCAGAATTATCTCTTTCCATTCTCGATATCTCCCAACCTAGAACGGAATGGGACGTCAGAATCAGCGAATCGGGCCGTTTGGAATCTTTCTGAATTCTTTGCGTCGGCATGCAAATTCTGGCCTTCTCGAGCCGTGTCTGATTCTTCGTCCGTAGATCATTTGTCAGAGCTCTTTTCTATTAACCTTCGGTCCATGGAAGATTTTTTCTTTGTTCTAGTATTCAAACAATAATACGAATTCAATCGAGGAATTTTATAGTTGTTCAGTACTTTTTGGTCTCCTTCCTGAATTAAAGAATCCCAAAAGGAGCTGTAATGTCCCGTGATTTAAATGTATAGCAATAATTTCTATTTTCATAAAATTGACCATAATTAAACTACTGTGATTCTGAAACGAAGTGATTTTTCGTTACTATCAAATTTCTTAAAAATTGCATTATTCATATTCCCATTCACAGCAAATAATTATCACCAGTCGAACTAATCGAGTTGATTTCGATTCATTCGACAAAGAGCCCATCAGAGTCCTGAGAATTTAATTTATTAATTTTCCATTCAGCGCAATGATAAAATATAATTCGAATTATTCAAATTCAAACTGAAATTCCATCCTATGAGGAAAAACATGTATGTTTACCGCAATCGCGGGTTATCTGTAACATGCAATTATTTTCCACGTGTTGACGTGTTTTTCTGATGCTCGCATCGGACACGAAAAGATGGCATGAATTTTACCGACGTTGTTTCTGACGGGCTCTGGAAGAATAGTGTGAATAGGAAAATAGTATCTGACGAATCCGCAGGCCCCTCGGGCTCCCCCTTTGAAAAATCTCCCCAAACTCACGACATATGATGTACTCACATACCGAGCCTATAAATTCGCTGTGCGCAGCAATTAGAGGATTCATTCCGGCCTTCACTCGTAGATTGCGATATTCATTCAGCTTATATTGATTCTTAGATTCAGCTCAGTTTTCATTCTCCGATTAATTCTGAAATTCTGCTTCGTTCGGTTATAAATTCCGAGTTTTCCTACTTTCCGACATTCAGTTTATTATTAGTCTCAAGAATAGTATATTCTAATACAAGATGCAAAATGGGCTCCTATTGAAACACGAATACGAAATTCGAAAACGAGCGACGAAGGAGCGAGTTTTCGAACGCATGAGTGTTGTAATTGCCTTCTGCAACGAGTATTAGACGATATTTTCTCTATTTCAGGCAAGTTTTGTAATATACTGTTGAAATTTGATGAAAAATTCGGATTATACATCCTAGTGACTTTAATATTGTATCTTGGCAATTGGTGTGACTGTTACGAAAGTTGACAGATTACGGAATTTGAATTTGAATCATACGTAGGACATGGAGAACAGATTCAAAACAGTTTCCTAATATCATGAATGATTCAAAATTAGCAAGAAGTAAATCTCTGGTACCTTATTTTTCAATCAAAATAAATCTTTTTCCCTCAACAATTATTTCACTATATCCAGATTATATTATATTGACAATTGACGTGTGTTGAAATTTGATAGGATCGAATGTCAATGCTGACTACCACAAAACGAAAAATATAACTAGAAACAACGCGGTAATGAGTTCATTCCAGCACTGTTTTTAGTGCTGAAATGGACTCATTACGATACTGAAATAGAGAAATAACTTTTTAGTTAATATTTTCCGTAGAATCATTCTTTTTATTTTTCGTTCATTTTTGTGGGTAGTGTAGAGAAATAGACTCAGTTACAGTTTGTTAAAGTGCAAATACCTGGTGAGTACGTTGTGGTGGGTTTGAGTATCCGTTTATTCGGAAATCTGTGTTCCGATCTGAATTCATTCCTTTTCGCACTATACAATAATCGTTGTATAGTTATCACAGGGGGTTGTAACTTTCATTCTGCTTCTAACCATCCTCTTCGATGAGGCTCCTCGCTTGGAGCGTGTTGGGTACAGAATAGGTTGCACGGCCATCAGTCCTTCAGTTCATTGGGTTGAGGCGAATATCAGCTCATTGTCTGGCCAGGTTTAACTTGACTCGGTGCCTGAGGTGGGCAATTCCGATCACCGAACGAAAGTTCTACCTTTATTTTCCACAACGTATTTTCCGACTGAGAACACAGGTCGATTCCGTATATTCAACCAACCATAAATTTATTATTCCCTATTCGCCTGTAACCGCTTTGTGTGCTCTCATCTATCCGTGTTGATCTCTCTATTCGCACCGTCTGCTCTATTGTCAAGTTCTAGTCGTTTTCTTGCATGAAAAATCATTAGATTAATCATTTGCTATTTCATTTCGAGTCAATTCTTACTGTCACCTATTAGTGAGTTGCTTTCACATACCTCAGGTACCGCTTTGTATATCATATTTCTGTACATTTGACTTTTACCGAAACTTTTCATTTAGGTTGGTATACAGGATGGACCTTATTTGACTGTTAATTCTTGACACCATCTATTGTTGAATTACATTTACAGGAACTACTTTGTATATCATATTTTAACACGGTCAGCTCATACCGCTGCGTTTCAGACACATTGATATACAGGGTGGTCCTCATTTTACTGTTTATTCTTGACACTTTCTAATATTGAATTGCTTTCACTGGTATTACTTTGTATATCATATTTTAATACGGTCAGCTCATACCGATACATTTCAGACACATTGTTATACAGAATGGTCCTTATTTAACTGTTGATTCTTGACATCGCCTATTATTGAATTTCATTTACCGGAACTACTTTGTATATCATATTTTAATACGGTCAACTATACCGAAACACTTCATTTACATTGATATACAGGGTTGTCCTCATCTTACCGATTATCCTTGACATACTATATTATTGACTAGCATTCACCGATACCGCTTTGTATATCACAGTTCAATACTGTCACATTATACTGACACATTTCATTCATAGTGGTATACAGGGTGGATCATATTTCCGCAGTCAGTCACAACGGTGTCCATTATTGAGTCACTTTCATAGGCGCTGCTTTGTATATCATATTTTAATCACTCCGATACATTTCCGTCACATTGATATACAGGGTGGCCCCTACATTTCCGGTTAGGCATACTGCAGCCTACTGTTTAATTTCATTCTTGGACACTGCTCTGTATATGGCATTCTTTTACATTGCTTTTCATTCTCACCGATATAAGTACAGGGTGAAAGTTCTACTTCTGGACACTGGTGACTCTGAATCTGTTTTCATCTGCTAATATATTTTTTACTGTTTTGATTTTCAGATCATATCTCTCTACTCTGACACTATATATAACTGTTTATTCTGATTTGGAAACTGTGTGAATATTTTAAATAATCGTAGATAATAAATAATGATTTACATAATACTTTTGAGTTTTATTGATTATTATTGTGCAGTGTCAGAGTCTTTTCAGTGAAAGATAATACACTATTGCATCGCTCACACCTTAGATCAAACCGAACTCTTCTCCAACTGTTTAAAGGTTACCCAAGGAATATTATTTTAGTGATCGATTCTACCAAGGAGTTGCAACCTTGCAAAACCCATCGCAACTGGCGCCCGAGGAAGTTTCGGAAAGTAAGTGACACCGCTCCGGAGAAAAGGTCGTCACAATTCTTATATATATATATATATATATATTCTTTTACTTGAGCATTACAATTAATTTTTCATCTAACAATAAAGCATGTGTATGAAAAAAGTGTTAGCAGAGGTTAGTGTAACGGGGTACCATATAATTTGATATATGATACTAGAGCTTAGGGAAAAAACCTCAGCAAAAAAACCCTATCTCCCCGTTAGTGTTATGATTTATGAAAATTGAAATTGTTAACAAAATATGCTGAAATATTAAATATTGAAGGGCATCTTTTTCTTCATTATCGCTTCTTCCTTCACTAATCAGAGAAGTTTCTCCAAGGTACCCGAAACCCAATCTGGAAAAGGAAAAGGCAAAGGGAGAAAACGAACAAATTAAAAATGGAATATTCTATATTTTATTAAATAGATTTAAAACTCGCTTCCCATTCTAAAAAAGATTCAGAAACATTATGAATAGCCCTAAAACCATCTTTGAATCTATATATGCGACAATTATTAACTAAATGATCTATGGTTTCCTCTGCTTCCCCGCATTCACAACTAGGGCTCTCAACTGAGTTCCACCTGAAAAGCATGCTGTTGCAACGACCATGACCGGTTCTTAGACGATTCAGAATAGACCATATTCTCCTTGGAAGATCAAACCCCGGAACTCTATTTGAAGGATCAGAAATTAAATCTTTGTTGAATAAATTGCAAGAAATCCATTCAGACCGCCAAACTTCCTTGTCACTTTTATTCGAATTAAGAAAACAGTTGGACCATAAAGGGTTTCGTGACTTCAATCTGGGAATCTTATTGTCTGGAATGTAGGAGATAATTGGAAATGAATTCGGAAAAGAATGAAATTTATTCCAAGAATTTGAAACAGCAGTCTGCCTGCGAATGTGGGGCGGGACAATGTTTGAAAGAACTGGCAACCAATGAATAGGTGTAGATCTAATAGTTCCAGTGATGATTCGCATAGATGAATTCAACTGTGCATCAATTTTTTGAGTATGAGCACTATTAAACCAGACGGGGCAACAATATTCAGCGGCAGAAAAAACCAAGGCTAAGGCAGCCGTTCGAAGAGTAGCTGCATCAGCACCCCATGAAGTACCAGCTAATTTCTGCAGAATATTATTTCTCGTTTTCAACTTCAGACGCAAATCATCCAAATGAGCTTTGAAATTCAAAGATGAATCTAGTTTCACTCCTAGATATTTAGGATAAAAATTATGTCTCAAGAAAGAATCACCGAAAGACACACTCAATGTTCTATATTTTTGGTGATTGTTCAAATGAAAGCAAGAAACCTCAGTTTTATTCGGATTCGGACACAAACGCCACTGAAATAGGTACTTTTTCAGAATATCTAAATCTGCAGATAGATTTTTTTCTATACTTTGGAAATCAGAATGACGAAATGCAAGGGCAATGTCATCAGCGTAGATGAATTTCTCAGACGAAGTAGCAGGAATATCACACAGATATAAATTGAAAAGAAAAGGTGCTAAAACTGAACCTTGTGGGAGACCATTATTCAAATTCTTGAATTTACTACTATTATTATCAATAAAAACACGAAACCTTCTATCCGAGAGCATATTTTCGAGTAAACGAACCATTTTTCCACACTTTCCATACCGTGTCATATGCTGCCGACAAATCCACAAATGCTGTTCCTGTTTTCATTTTACTATTGAAACCTGTTCCGATATAAGTAGTTAGACTAAGAACCTGATCACAACAATTTCTATTTTTCCTGAAGCCCCCCTGGCAATTCTGTAGAACGTCTTCAACAGACGATTCAATCCTAAAAAGAATCAATCTTTCTAAAATTTTAAAAGGAACACTCAACAGACTAATGGGTCGATAACTGCTAGGATCGGAAGAATCCTTTCCACGTTTTAAAATTCCTATGACTTTAGCTTCGCGGAATTCTTTTTGAATATTTCCAGTATTCAGAATATTATTATAGAATGATAATAGCCAGGACATGGCTTTTTTGCCCAAGTGTTTGATGAATTCAGGATAAATTCCGTCAAATCCGGCTGCTTTCCGAGATTTAGTGCATTTAAGTGCTGCTTTTAATTCATCCAATTTGAATATATTCGAGATACTGTCTATAGATGAAGATGATGTCCTAAATTTGTGCAAATTATACTTCATATTCTTGATTTTTGATTTTGAAATTCCAACCGAATTGGAAACATCAACTAGCCGACGAGCAATCAATTCAGGGTCAATTTTAGAAGATGACAATGTTAGAGGAGTAGCTTCCCCTAATTTTCTCAAAACATCCCATGTACTCCTACTCGAATGTGTATAATTCATATCGGAAACTACACTATTCCACTTTTCCTTACGACTTGTATTTATAGAATTCATTAGCTTCTCGCATTTTTCAGTAGTTGGCGAATTTTGATAATCCTTATATAAATTTTCTGTTTCAACTGACCAACCAGGAATATACTCTTGACGGAAACCCCTCGGAATGAATTTCTTAGCAATTAAGCGCTCTGTTCATAGGTTCTATGCTTGTATGAATTTAGATGGTCCGGATTCAAAAGGACGCCAACTGACGTGGTGTTTTCTAACGAGGCAAAGGGGCTGAAAGAGGATATCTCAAGTGGCACGTTTGGCGTCTATCTAATTCATATAAAAGGAAGACGATGGATTATCGAATTTCTCTGTTCATTTTGTGTGTGCCGCTATACCGAATCTGAACCGAAGCACCGTTTCAAACTTGTTGCCAGCGACCGAATGGAAACCGAAATCGAACCGAACCGAATGAAACCATATGCATATGAAACAAGCCTTACGAAACTTCTCATTCGGTCTAACTGAAAGTCGATACCAAGTTATAATATCATTATGCATATTTATGCAAAGGGATGTATTGATGGAATAACTAGTAAAAAAAAAAAAAAAGCACTGACGTGAAGTCAGTACTCTTTGGCGCGCGTGTTCACGGTGGCTAATTTGAATTGAATGATTCAAAAATTAACAGTGCTGTATCTAAGCTGCCATCAGGATAGAGTAACAAAGTTGGAAAAGAACACAAGTGACTCTCCTTAGTCGCACGAGCTCCTAGAAGATTTGGGAGGGTCAGTATAATCCTAATCATGTTTATAGCACGCGCGCCAAAGCAGATTGACTTTTTACACTTTTTCTTTCATTGTTAAGTCAATCTGCTTTTGCGCGCGTGCTATAAACATGATTAGGATTATACTGACCCTCCCAAATCTTCTAGGAGCTTGTGCGACTAAGGAGTCACTTGTGTTCTTTTCCAACTTTGTTACTCTATCCTGATGGCAGCTTAGATACAGCACTGTTAATTTTTGAATCATTCAATTCAAATTAGCCACCGTGAACACGCGCGCCAAAGAGTACTGACTTCACGTCAGTGCTTTTTTTTTTTTTCAAGTTCCTTTAACAAATATAGCTATCAATACAGTTTGGCTGTTAGTTTTACCGTAGATCAGAAAAAAATTCGGTTGTGGGTCCTCCGTTAGGGACGAAATTGCATCTTCTCCAAATCCGAACGCATTTTAATATAGATCTACCGAATATAGTTATTTATAAATTCGCCTCAGGGCCACCATACAGACCATTCAAATCGGAAACAACGCTATTTCCCCCAAACTGACTTGTGTCCGTGCACTGAATTGACATGAATATTCTTTTAAAACCTCACAATATCGGCTCATTACTCCCAACATAACCCAAATAACCCAAAACCATTCACTTCTCGTCTGCGCAAGCGCAGTATACTCGTGGCTGCAAGTACTCCCAAAATTACACACCTCACAAAAAACTCCGATTCTCCAACACTAGTGGTTCAGGAGATATCGCTTCTTGAATCCACGCATGCGCAGACCCTCACCAGGGGATTCTATAGCGGAAAAGCACCCGCCACCCCAAAACCCCAATCCTCTCTGACGAAAGCACCACCAGTTAAATCACTGATGGTCTGCTCATGCGCATAACGAAAAATGCCCGTAAGGGGTTACATCCATTTCGAAATTAGCCCCAGGGCCACGGTACGGACACTTTAACTCTGAAACAACGCTACAGCCCCCAAACTGACTTGTCCTTGCACTGAATTGCTATGAATATTCTTTTAAAACCTCATAATATCGTCTCAGCACTCCCAACATAACCCATCCAACCCAAAAACAGTCACTTCTCTTCTGCGCATGCGCAATCTACTCGCGGCTAAAAGTCCTCCCAAAATAACACACCTTACAAAAAACTCCGATTCTCCAACACTAGTCGTTCAGGAGATATCACATCTTTAATCCACGCATGCGCAGACCCTCAACGAGGGATTCTATAGAGGAATAGCATCCGCCACCCCAAAACCCTAATCCTCTCTGATGAAAACACCACCAGTTAAATCACTGATGGTCTGCTCATGCGCATAACGAAAAATGCCTGTAAGGGGTAACATCAATTTCAAAATTAGCCCCAGGGCCACGGTACGGACACTTTAACTCGGAAACAACGCTACATCCCCCAAACTGACTTGTCCTTGCACTGAATTGCTATGAATATTCTTTTAAAACCTCATAATATCGACTCAGCACTCCCAACATAACCCATCCAAACCAAAAACAGTCACTTCTCTTCTGCGCATGCGCAATCTACTCGCGGCTAAAAGTCCTCTCAAAATAACACACCTAACAAAAAACTCCGATTCTCCAACACTAGTGGTTCAGGAGATATCACATCTTTAATCCACGCATGCGCAGACCCTCAACGAGGGATTCTATAGAGGAATAGCATCCGCCACCCCAAAACCCTAATCCTCTCTGATGAAAACACCACCAGTTAAATCACTGATGGTCTGCTCATGCGCATAACGAAAAATGCCTGTAAGGGGTAACATCAATTTCAAAATTAGCCCCAGGGCCACGGTACGGACACTTTAACTCGGAAACAACGCTACATCCCCCAAACTGACTTGTCCTTGCACTGAATTGCTATGAATATTCTTTCAAAACCTCATAATATCGACTCAGCACTCCCAACATAACCCATCCAACCCAAAAATAGTCACTTCTCTTCTGCGCATGCGCAATCTACTGGCGGCTAAAAGTCCTCTCAAAATAACACACCTTACAATAAACTCCGATTCTCCAACACTAGTGGTTCGGAAGATATCGCATCTTTAATCTACGCATGCGCAGACCCTCATCAGGGATCTGAATTCTATGGAGGAATAGCATCCGCCACCCCAAAACCCCAATCCTCTCTGACGAAAACTACAGCAGTTAAAGGACTTCTCATCTGCGCATGCGCAATACGGAAAATGCCCGGAAAGGGCAGCATGAACCTCAAAAACATATGTTTCGGCATTAAAAGCAAAGTATTCCGCAAAATAGTAGTAATTTTTTTATTTTTTTCATGTCACGTGATCTTCACGAAATTTTGCAAGTGTTTGCTTTGGTCTTTTGCATCTAACTACTGAGTTTCAATTTAATACGATCAGTATTTTTCGAGTTATCGTGAAAACAAAATTTTCAAATTTTCAAAAATTTTTTTTGCCACTTTAGGGCCGTCTGTTCAACACAAAACTTCGCAGGCATATAAAGGTCATGATTCTACAATCTGATGCCAAATTTCAAAAAGATCGAGTGATCGGTTCCGGAAATATTCATAAAAAACGTTTTTATTAAAAACGGCCTTAACTCCGAAACCGCTCGGTCGATTTCGCCCGTTAACGAACTTGTCCGAGATATTTACGCTACGAAACTACCCTGCAAATTTCATCGCTCTAAGTCGTTCCGTTCGAGAGTTATCGTGCTAACGGCCGGACCGGCCGGACCGGCCGGCCGGACCGGCCGGCCGGACGGACAGAATTGAATTTGACCTCGAATTCTTCATCAGGGAGTCGAACCCAATCGTTTGACACCATTTTCGAAAAAAAATTCGAAAAATACAGACATTGTGACGAAATGATAGCACGCTGTTCCTTGCGGAACACGCGCGCAAAAAGGAAACAAATTTAATAGAAGTAAATTTTGTCTTGCAGATGCTTTGGAGCATCTCTCACCTGCTCTTTTAATTTTTAATAAACGAAGGATAAGCATCTGATAGAAGCTAAAAAATAGAAATTTTCATGCAAAAATCTACATGTTATGAACATTGGAATGAAGCCCCTTTTGAGAAAATTTAAAGGGTAATCTGATTATCAATGAAAAACCGGGTATTACATTTGAAAAACGAAGGTATCATTTTCGGTGAAAACGGACGTCGAACGAAACTGAAATTTTTTCCTAGAATACATCTCTTTTAACGAAGATTTACTATAAATATTTCAAGAGTTAATCTCGAGTCTTTCTTTGAAATATTCTAATGAACAGTCTTCGTGAATCCTTCATTCGAAACCGGATAATCGTTGAAATAATTTGTATCCCCTAAGATTGTCAATAACACTATGTTGAAAGTGAGGAAACCGTAGTATATATGAAACTTCGTATTGAGTAAACATAATATGTCGTAAACATGAATTTCAATTCCACCACGGCTACTATATTTTCGAATCAACTATTCCGGGAACATTTCGAATTCACTTCCAGCTCAAGAAACAAACCTATGTTAAATTGATGGATTCGAAGGAACGTAGACTCTCTCTTGTCGAATGAACTGATACTCTAGTCGTACAAGATATACTCGCATTAGTTTCTCGTCAATCTCATTAAAAGTCTTTATTATAATCGTTCACGAACCATAAACATCCAATATCTGGTTTCAAAGGGATTCCACTTTCATGATATGTTACGCCTGAGGGCGTGATTCCTTGCAGTGATGTTTAAAAAGACCGGAGATTACTTTAAGATAGGGTGTTTGATGGGATGATTACTCTACATAGATGCAAAATGTATAGAGAAACATCTAGGTGAAACTTTTGTTCCTTTCGTGAGGAATATGAACTGAGGGTAAATATCAATCACAAAGTTTATTATTTTTCCTACGAGCGTGCGCAAAGTAATACTTCTCCACAAGCATTTGGGTTGCCAAATTTACACTTTTCCGCTTCGTACGGAAAAAATATTTTGCGGCACGGAAATGTCAAAATGATCAAAATTGTTGTTGTTAAAGAAAATTTTCATGAATATTTCAGAAACGGGTGATTATTTTATGCAATGTGAGACTCTTGCAAGTATATTAAACTCCACTTTTCAATTATTATTCCTCATATTTGCATTACAGCTTGAACAAAAAGATATTCATGATAAATTCTTGGGAACAATTTTATCAAGCAATAGGACCTGTAGATTTTGACACGTGATTATGTCAAAAAAATTTTCAGAAAAAATTTTTTCAGATTTTATAATACCTCAAGATTTTTTATCACAAACCATATTGCAGACGGCTAATGAAGCGAGTTTGAGTTTATTACCTGCAAAATCTAAAGTCGAGTATGAAACAGGATATCCGAATTATGGAAACTTGTCTCACAGTAAAGGAACAATAAGCCTCGAGGGGGAAGTATTGTTAGCATACATTTTGAAATGTGTACTTAAAGTGATGAGAAACTTAGATTTCAGTGGAATTTTAAACTAACTTCGTTTTCAAAGAAGCAATATGTTAGGTACCGTCTGAAAAAAGTAAAAATATTTGAAAAAAATGGGTTCAAGCCCTGTGGACAAGAGCTTTCTGGCGCTCTAGTTCAAACAGACAAATTATATCTCCGAAAGTATTGGTTGCTCAGAGTTGAGAATTATATCAATGTATTCTCATGATAGAACTGCATCATAAAGGAAATTCAATTCAAATAATGGTTTATTTATCAAGATTAAATGAGCAATCTGAGAATGAGAACTGCACCATGGAAGAAACCAAATTAAAATAGCTTAAATGATTTTGACTCTCTCTTATAGAACAGGATGACATGTACGAGTATGAACATAGATCATATAATAAAGCTTAGATAGAATAATTATAGCATTCTGTGAAAACATAGAAGTACGATTTATTATTGAAATTTAGAACTTCATCTTAGCAGAAATTGAATTCAAACATCATAGAAGAATTTTAGTTCAACAAGAGTGCCAAAAATTATCAATCCAAAACCAATAGACGAATTCTACCCAACAACGAACTCATCCGAGATATTCATTCCTCAATTCTATGATGAACGATAATATATATCTTTCCTCAAATCTACTCCAATACACCAATATTCCAGTTTTGTTTTTAGTGGAGATATTCTGAACTCAATATTATTAACTTACCATTACCATTCCCATCATCATATGGATTGACCATCGGCATGAAAATATCAACCAACAAAAAGTATGATAAGTAACATTATTATTATTCTCATATTGATACCATTACTGGAATGAATGACAATGAGACAACGTCAAAGTTGACATTATAACAATTCATAGAATAGCCACAGAATAATTCCATCATTGAAATTTTGAAAAATCATATCTCCGAAAGTATTAGTTTTTTAGAGTTAAAAATGATATGAATGGATTTTTATGGTAAAACTGCTTATTGAAAAAAATTTAATTTGGAATTTGTTCTGTAAAAAAAAAAATTTTTTTTTGTTACTCCGAAACCATCTATCCGATTTTGCCCAATAACGAACTTAGCCGAGATATTTATCCCCCAAACCTACTCTGAAAATTTCAACTGTCTAGCTCATTCCGTTCGAGAGATATCGTGCCTACGGCTGGGCAGAATGAATTTCGACCACGGATTCTTGATCAGTGAGTCGAACCAAATCGTTTAAGACCATTTTCATCGAAAAATTCGAAAATTTGGGCAAATTGATAAGCACTCAGTTCCGAGGAACTAGAGCGCCAAAAGTGAAGTTTTTAGATTTATGTAAGATCAAAGTATCAAAGTAGCTACCATTTTTGGTTGGCCGGTGCCTGCAAAATAATGATTGATCACAACGAGGAAATTTGATAATGTTCAATTAGTGGTATAACTAGAAAACAAATGAATTATTTTTTCTTGAAAAATTTGCTATTTCAGTCTGCTTATGCGCACTTGTTCATAACATCATCTAATTAAGATTAGTCAACATGAACAAGCGCATCAAAACAGACTGATCTCAAGTCTGTGCTTTCTCAATTATTTAAAGCACCATCTGTATCATTTGAAAATCATTGCAAACTGCAGAATACTGCTAATGTTAGAACGCATAAATAGAAAAAACTTCACAGATAATATTGGATTCAGTATACCTTAACCTCCGCCTTTTCTAGACGCATCTCTACTTGAAATTAATTGGTTGATAAAACGTTTGATCACAGAATTGCTTCGCTATTAATCGAAGCTTTTGGAAATTCTCCATGGTGTCTTAATTCAATTTATCAGCAAGAGGTAGGAGAAATTCGCCTGTTCATGAAAACCATGGCTAACTAATTAATTATGACATAACATATAAGTTCATAAAGCTCATCCTAAGTGATTAAAGAAGTTTAGGAGTTGCCGTATCTTTAGAAGTACAGAGAAAGTTTACCGTTATCTGCAGCGGTTCAACCCTGTGGTTCGGACGTAAGATTAATTTGATTGTATGTTGGGATTTTAATCAATCGTATGTTCGCGTGTAGTTCACGAACTATCCAGTAATGAATGAACTAGACCTGATTGAATGCCTTAATTATTAAGTCCGGATTCTCCTATTTTGAATGCAACGATTTCGGATTTTTTTCCGTTTTCTATAACCAGTGGAAAATGTTTGATTGCAGACGAATAGATAATAATCTGCCGTAGAGAAGTATAAATTACCTCAACACAGAAACAACAAGAGGGAAAGCTCTGTGGATAGGGGCTTGGGCCGGCTGTTCAAATTTATAGCCAGAGCGGTCTCCCATCCAGGTACTGAACTCACCTAAAACAGCTTAGCTCCAGGAAAAAAATAATATTTCATAGAATATAAATCCGACTGTAAACACATACAAAACTGGTCCACTGTTTGGCCGAGAATAGTATCGATCGATTAGTTTGAATTACAAACATTCACTGTTGGGTCAAAAATAAAAAGTGCTGTGTTTGTGGTGGCGTAAGGATCCATTCGAATAAAAACATTAATTTGCTTTTGGGTCGAAAATAAAAAGTGCTTCAATTATTTTAGGCGGCGTAATGTAAAGCAGTGGTTTTGTTTTCAATAATTTATTCCGAGAATGATTCCCATGATACAAATCAGTCGTACGTTTGTACCTACCATGAGAACCTATGAATTGACAGTTTATCAAAAGTGCCCTATATAGCAGTAATTTTCTGAATATTTAATAATATGTAACGTTTCTTTTTGACCCGGGCAGGGGTTTGTTTACATTTGGTTGGCGAGTGTCGTTTATGTCGTTTGTGTTGACGTCGAATTTGAGGTTGGGTCTCAGTGGTACCAATCGACGCACAAAGAAATATCGCATTCGAAGAGCCGAATGAGTTGGCAATATTGTTTCATTGTGACAGTCTGAAAATTTGTGAGGGTCTGCGCCAGTCAGGGACATGAGGTCGTCCATTTTGTGGAGATTCTACGGAGGAGCAATAGGTCGTGCGTATTTTCGAAACTTCGTAAGAATTGTTGAATTCGTCTTAGTTGGATATAGTTTCGAAAATCGAATAGGAGTGAGGGTTACATTGGTTTGATTTGGAAAGATAACAAGTAACTTGCACTCGTCTCGAAAGAGGATCTAAAGGCCTTTCTGCAAATCTAAGAGTTGACCACGTGAACGATCTTGGCGACTTTGACAGGGTATCGCTGTGTGATTGAAGAATTATTTGGTGGAGGCACGGCCAGATTTGGTTTCGAAGCAAACGTGTGCAGGACAACCCCGAACATCAGGAGAGGGATCTTTACGTCAGGAGGAGTAGAACTGAGGCATTTGAGTATATACAAGGTGGTCCATAAGTAACGCTGTGAGACAGCCAACGCAGGGTTGCAGATCCCGAGTATATACAAGGTGGTCAGGAAGTAGCGCTGTCATTGGGGACATTCAGTCAAGGGTTGCAGACTACGAGCACAGAGAGAAAGAGGACAGTATTGCGAGACCATCGACTCAGTACTACGTTCAGGAATAAGGATAATCAGCACGCAAGTTATAGGAAACATATCTCGAAACATATCTTATACCTGCTATATATATATAACGTGAGCTTATTATCATCAATTATATAAATTATTATTGTGGTTTTAAAGCGGAAATTGGGGAAAGATTTGTGGTAGTCATATATGATCATAGATAAGAAACGTGGATGCGCCTGAGCTCAAGCGACGCGTATTTGAATCACAACACAAACACTTAAATATTTATGTGAGTCCGTAACTTGAACATATATTATTACTTAGTGTTGATACCTTGTTTACAAATTTAAAATTTCAGAAAGATATTCCGCCGTATTCACAAATCATTCAATCCCCGTTAAGTCCCAACTGAGGTCCTCAGTTAAGTATAAATTTGAATCGCAACCTCAGTTACCTTGAAAATTAACTTGAAACAGGCCTGTTTCACCACCGTTGAATACGTTAACTCAGGTTGCGATTAAAATTTATCCTTAACTGAGGACCTCACTTAGGACTTAACGGAGATTGAATGCTTTGCGAATACGGCGGATTATCAGTTACATTATTTATTCGATTAAGAACTTGGCTGCGAAAGGAGTTACTTATCATAGACAAGATACTAATTCTCACTAGGTATAGAACGACTGTTATCACTTACGTATCGACTTGTCAAATTTGACTTCGGCCGATCTAATTCATTCAATTCCCTCGATAACGTCAAAAATCAAAAACTGTTGACAACTTCGTTGGTCGAGTCTAGAAGCAGTGGACCTCTACATCTCAATAGTTGTGAATATTTTAATAATTTGCCAACATCTTCACCAAAATAAATCCGATCGAGTTCAAATCTAGAACTTTACTATAAAATAGGGGTTTGAATTACAACCATATTTGATGGATAATTTCTGAAATACAGACTTTTCTTTAAATATTTTATTTTTAATTTTCCAGCAATATGATTCTCACAAAATTTTGTACAAATTTTGATGTTGTTATTTTTCGACTAGCTACCGTACTTTAATTCGATCAGATCAGAATTTTCCGAGATATTGGGAAAACAAAATTTCAGATGGCTATATCTCTGGAACCACTCGATAGATTTTGCCCAATAACGAACTGAGCCGGCGCATTTGGGCTCCGAACCTACTCTTAAAATTTCAACTCTCTAACTCATTGCGCTTGAACGTAATCGTGCTGCACCGGATTCTTCATCAGTGAGTCGAAACTAATCGTTTGAACCATTCTCGATCAAATATTCGAAAATTACAGATATTTGGAAGAATTGATAGGTACTCTGTTCACCTGAACAGCGTGCCAAAAAGTAATATAAGCATCATGAGAGTAACCCACAGAGGAAAAAATTCTGTCTATAAGACTTCTAATGACTATAAGTCTTTTAATGGTGTGTAGGTGTGGTAGGTGTTCCTGCTAGCTCATGATTGCTGGATATGCCAGTTTTACTGGAGCTCTTCCGGGGCTCTCTGTCCAGCCTCAAATAGGAATGCTCCTTGGTTACTAATTTCATGATGAGCCACCATTTTCAGAAGCGGGTCTTCACTTCTTAATATCCTTATTGCCATTTCCAACGTTTGTTGATGGTGTTGTTATTCCAAACTTTGCAAATCTCTGCCACCCTGCGTTTGTAAAAGGTATATCCGTTGTATCGAAGAGGTCGGATGAAGGCTTTCAAGCTTGAAAATTTCATTAATCGTACAGTTAACTACCTCGAAATGGTAAGTGACTATCGGGACTGCCAAGCTCTTCGTAGCAAACACTTTGTTTTTACCGGACAGTTGTAATTTCCATATATCTCTGAACTTCTTTTTATAGCAGGCTTGAAGGCAATCTTGATCATAGTTGTCTTCAGTGCACCTCCCTGTTTCGAATTTATCATGGTAAATTAAGAGTGTCCAGTACAGGAGAACGGACAATAGAATTCACCATGGTGAATTCGATTTAGACTGTCCAATACAGGAGAATGGACAATAGAACATACGCGCAAAAGCTCCTGAATTCACGTCTGTGCTTGAACCAATTTTATTTTCTTTTTTTGTTATCAATCATAATTGAGCTGCTTGTTCCTCTTTTGCGATTAAATGTATTTATATAATTATTAGAGATGACAGTTTCTATACCACAAATTGAAATATTATAATCACTCATTCTGTATATTTAGTTGTAATATTAACACTCAATTAGGTTATGTTTTCAAATCAGTTCAAACGCTGTCGTCCGATTTCGTCGTTCTATGAAACGGATAGGAAGGGAAATTTTTAACGACAGCATCGTCTCATGAATTTTTGCCTTAAATCTTGACGAATTGAATCGATATTGGCCATACACAACAAATACAACACTAGGTTTGTTTTCACAATAATAATAAGGATAATAAGGGTAATAAGGAATATTCCATATTTACCCATTATTGCTATTCCATGTATCGTTCCCTCTAGTTCCTCTGACTCAGAATTTGTACCAGTTATTGATTATTCTTCCGATGAAGGCTTACCACTGAGGTAGCCATCCAATCACGAGGTGGAAAACTTTACCGTGGGCGAAAGTGGAGAAATATGGGTGATATGCGTAATCTGCAATGTATGGGCTCACGAAGCTTGCACCAATGCAGAAAAAGAGGTTTTTTTGCGATTTCTGCATTTCCTAGATATTCACCGTTGTTTACCTGTTATAAAAAAATTAAATTTTAGTGAAGCATTTTGCGTGTGTTAATAGCCTACTCCATATTACCGTATTATATGAAGTAAATTAGAGGAAACGGTGTTATATTGAGCGCAGTTCAAAATTAATATTAATATTTGCATAATTTTAGAAACCACATAACAGCTTCGGAAAACAATGAATCAAAAATAGCTTTCGAGAAAATTTGTTACGTCCAAATTATGGCATAGATTCGGAACACATTGAGCATAATATGTAATTGATGAAATTTGGTATTGTGCATACCAAAATGAAATTCGCATCTAAGTAAATCAGAATAGATATACATTTCCCTGCGAAATTAATAATCAATTATTCAGTCATCCATTAGCTTGAAAGAGCTGTCTATCATACCGATTTTAACCTCAGCTCAGTAATCCGCAGACGTCTCGTCAATTTGCTTACTGAATATTTTCTCTACTGAAACAGATTCCTGAACACCCCTGTTCTCTAAATATTCTGCAGGAAACGCAGACATGATCCGACTCTTTAATTATTAATCTGGAAACCTGATTCTGTTGAAATCTCAAACTTCTTCATTCAGACTCATGAAATTCTCTCGAACGTGAGCACTTTTGCTAGCGTGAGAGCTCTTTCATTGATTAAAATAGGTGTATAGCAGAATATTGTATCCTTGTATAATACTACGGAAACTCAGTGTTCATCAAAGAAATGCTTATTATTTGTCAAGAATTAATTCCACTTTAACCGATCCTATGAAACACCTTGATATTATCAGTTTCGTCTCCAACTTAGAGAATGTTGTTTGGCGATTTGATATCCTAATTCGAAAATTGGCACAAGTTCTAGTTAATTAATAATCTATTGAACGACTTCAACATTCATAGTGTATTTAAGAATTTTCAAAAGTGAGATTTGCAAGCAACTTGCAGTGGTGCTCGTGATCATTTGAATCAAGTGGGCAAAAGTTTTGGGAAGTAATGCAACGAACTCTTCTTAGACAATAAAGAATTTGCTTAAGAATGAGAATGGAAATAGCCAAGTTTTTTGAGGAAGCTTTAATCCCTTGCCTCCTCGGCCGTGTCTCTACAACAGATTTTATAATTCTTATATTTAGGTATTGAATAATTTCATGTCTATAGATACATAATCATAACATAGCAAATATGCCTCCCCACATTTCCTACAAACATAGTTTTCTTGGAGAATCCCCATCTTGTTCAGGTGCTTTCTCAGGGTACAGTGACTGGTTAGTAGGCCAGTTACTGCCATGATCTTGATCCTACTCAGTAGTAAGACTTTTTTAGTTAGCGATGGGCAGGACTGCCCTTTCATAAGCTTACCACGTTCGTTACCAAGGACGCATATGTGGCGTCCTCAAGCTACTCATGCGCAGAGCCGAGGACGCCACATATGCGTCTATGCCAAGTGTGAATATAATGCGTTGCTATCAAACTACTGTTTAGATTGGCACAAGAGAAAGTTTTGCTATGTTATATAAATATTAGTTGAACGAGAGAATCATCTACGGTACGATCAATTCAAGAGGTTAAGTAAAGAGGGAACGTGCCGAAGATATCAGCTGTGTTTTGGAATGCTACATTATATGCAATCTGTTGAAAATTCCATATATTTTGGATCCCCAGATTGGATATCTGTCAGTCAAAATCAAGGATAAAACCAACTATTTGGAGCTGAATACATGATTGTCCTATAGGTGTCGCACTCTAACATCAATAGGAATTCTTTATACAATAGGAATTCTGCAAAATTCCATGGAATTCAATAGAAATTCCAAGGAATTCAATAGGAATTCCAGGAATTCAATAGGAATTCCTCGGAAATCAATAAGAATTCCAATGGAATTCCATGGAATTCTACTTTCTTGTATACCAGAGGTCAAAGTTCAGTTAGTATTATTGGTTGGTCAACTGATTGTTTTCAATTTTGATGTTAAATTTATTTTTAGCGAATATAGGATTAATCTATTAATAATTGTTAAAACATCACGAGCATGACATAGCGTCACCCTTCAATAAGAAACTGGTTTCGTTTCTCCACTTCAGGGGGGTCTCGTTAATTTTTTGGTGGCGTTGGTCGGGAAATCGGAGTCGTCCATCGACGGAATCTCTTATTCCGAGTCCTCTGAATCATACAATATTCACGCACTCCCGGCATCCCCATTTATTTTCTCAATCCGTGGTCGCCCTTTTCTGTGTAAGTCTTCCTTATACAGGTCCAGGGAAGTGAATCGTGTCTTTTTTAGCCTCCTTCCGTTTCTTTGCATCCAGACATAATCGGAAATACCGCGCAATTGCGAAAACTGTAACAGGACGTTTTGTGGCGTATCTCCGCCCAAAATGCAATAGGAGTTTTCACCCCGAGTGTGTCACTTTGACTATTTTTAGAGAGCTTATTGAAAAATCATATAAAGAAGTGGTTTGAATGTATCTCCGTTTTCGCAGCCAGACAGCTCTTTTAGTAAAGTGATCTCACTGAAAAACTTCAACCAATTAATGGAGGAGATGAGTTCTTTGGCAGCGGGTATAGAGAGAGTGGAAAGAAGACAGTAGCACATATTTTCTGAACTTGATATGTGTTTTAAAACTCTGTGCGGTCATTCCGAGACTTTAAGCTTTCATGCGTCTTCGACCAAATAAACAGTTCATTTGAAGTTATTGCATTATTATGAAATCAAGTTTTCATCTACCGTTAATAACAAGGAGCACAGCAATAAGTAAAATGAGTTTTCTGATATTACTCAAAAAATATCTTCCTAGGTGTAAGAGCCAAGACATTTAACTCTAATAAGTTTATACTACTCATAAATAATGTTTTCATTCAATTAATATTTATTTGTCATAAGTGTAATGATCATCAACCACTATAAGTATTTTTATTATTCATAAATGAAATACTGCATTTTAAATGCATGTATATTTTTTACGAATCTCGTAATTCCGCAGTGTTCCGGAAGTGCGAAAAGTGAGATATTAATGATCAAATAATTCAATAGCTATATAGAAAGTGAATATTTCCCATTTTTATTCTTTATAACCTAAAAATATTGTGTAATGGATTATATATTTCAAGAATTGTTAGAGATATGGCGATTGAAATGGTGTATTCCTGTTTTTGAAATGTATGAATTGTTATTTCATTTGTAATTCGCATCAGTGACCATATTTTTGGTGCTCTCGTTCCTCGGAACAGAGTGCTTATCAATTTGCCCAAACGTCTGTAATTTTCGAATTTTTGGCTGAAAATGGTCTCAAACGATTTAGACCTTTTGGACGATTTGGACTCACTGATCAAGAATCCGTGGTCGGAATCGATTCTATCCGGCCGGCCGTTAACACGATAACTCTCGGACTAGAATGAGGCAATAGGAAAGAAGAACATAATGGAATCATCAAAAGAAATTACGGTTCGTTGACCACTGAGCTTAATATTACCTTTTACTTCCTTAAGTAGTAGTAGTGAAACATGTTCCTACATACAGTATTTTCATAATGTTGATTGCAAAAAAATACTGGAATATGGATCTACATTTGTGTGTCAACAATTTTTTCTTCAGTTAAGGTTCATAATACAGAAAAGACTGTGTTAGTGGTATGAACTATTAAATTTCAAATTATGAAAATAGGATAGTATTTTATTAATATATTTTGATTTTTGAACTAATAAAATAATTTGTTCGTAATCCACTACCTACTCAAATATCAGGCATAAATGGACAATCTGCTATGATTGTCTCCAGCCTTGCTCTAGATATTTCTGTGATACTTTCCTTAGGTATTTCGAGTTGTGAAAACTATGCACCCAGTGTGAGTTGCAACAACCCATTCCACGAGGTTGAATCATTGCAGGTTGCTCCTTTAAACTTGATAAAGAAATTTAATGACAATTTTTAAAGCATTGAAGCATTGCAGATTGCTCTTTTTGGCGCTCTAGTTCCTCGGAACTGAGTGCTTATCAATTTGCCCAAATGTCTGTAATTTTCGAATTTTTGGCTGAAAATGGTCTCAAACAATTTGGTTCGACTCACTGATCAATAATCCGAGGTCGAAATCGATTCTGTCCGGCCGGTCCGGCCAGCCGGCCGTAGGCAAGATAACTCTCGAACGAAAGGAGTTAAAAGCTTGAAATTTGCAAGGTGGGTTTGGATGGAGCGTAAATATCTCGGACAAGTCCGTTAATGGGCGAAATCCATCAAGCGGTTTCGGAGTTATGGCCGATTTTAGTAACACACATTTTTTATGAATAATTCCGAACGCAATCACTCGATCTATCTGAAATTTAGCATCAAATTGTAGAATCATCACATTCATACGCATGTGAAGTTTTGTATTGACCAGGTTATTGCAAAGTGTCAAAAATTTTCAAAATTAAAAAAAAAAATTTCCTACAATAACTCTCCAACGGAATGAGCTAGGCTGTTGAAATTTTCAGAGTAGGTTAGAGAGATGAATATCTCGGTTAAGTTCGTTATTGGGCAAAATAGGCTAGATGGTTTCGGAGTAACGAAAAAAAAAAAAATTTTTAAGCCACAAATTTCAAATTCAATTCTAATTCAAGATGCAGTTTCACCATTAAAATACATCGATATCAATTTCAACTCCAACAAGCTAATACTTTCGGAGATATGATTTTTCTAAATTTCAATAATGAATCATACTTCTATGTTTTCACAGAATGCTATAATTATTCTATCTAAGCTTTATAATATGATCTGTGTTCATACTCGTACATTTCATCCTGTTAAATGAGAGACAGTCAAATTCAGTTCAGCTATTTTAATTTGATTTCTTCCATGGTGCAGTTCTCATTCTCAGATTGCTCATTTAATCTTGATAAATAAACTTTTATTTGAATTGAATTTCCTTTATGATGCAGTTCTATCATAAGAATACATTGATATAATTCCCAACACGAAGAAACGTATACTTTCGGAGATATAATTTGTCTGTTTGAACTAGAGCGCCAGAAAGCTCCTGTCCACAGGACTTGAACCCATTTTATTTAAAGATAATTTTTAAAGCATTTTTCTTAAACGACACTTTTTTTTAATTTAATTTCTTTCATGATGCAGTTCTATCATACGAATCCATTGATATAATTCCCAACTCTGAGAAACCAATACTTTCGGAGATATAATTTGTGTGTTTGAGCAAGAGCGCCAAAAAGCTCCTGTCCACAGGGCTTGAACCAATTTTTTAAAACTAGAAGTGGTCTTTATAAATATTATTATCACCAAATAGAGTTTTGAAAAGATAGATATTTGATTTTGGCCTTGCTTTGTCACTGAAATCAGTGTAGTGAGTTATGTTGGGTTCTACTCAGAATTTCAGAAAACGGGATTATTTTTTGTCATTTACCTGCGGTAGCTAATTTCAGTTCAGTTCATGTAGAATGTTACGGAAAATGAATATGTCTTTGTTATACAGGGTGTTTCTCGAATGATGATTGCTTTCAGTGCGGATGCAGGACATTTTGGTGAGTCTAAATCAGTGTCCGAAATATGTCCTAACTATATTCATTGAAGAGATACAGGATATTTGATGTATTTTATAAAAAACTTTCAATCGACATAAGTCTTGAACGCCTGCATGGATCTCGATGAAAATTTCAGGAAAAGAGTATGGCTTATGCCTATATATATATTCGCTCATAATGACTTGTTGATAGCGCAGGTCCGGACTGAGAACATTATTTTCTTTGTTCCACATCTTGTAAAACACCCTGTACATAAAATTTTCAAGAAGTGAAATTTTTCTCAGAATCTACAATAAATACTCTTCCAAACAGGCCTATTGGTAATAATGGTACACTTCGTATCAATATTTCATGAATCATTGAATATTTGGAATTTTTTATTTATAACAAACATGGACCTGTGAATCTCCGAATAATGCGTTAATTCATATCGAATCAATTGAAATTCTCAGTAACGTAGCTATAGTATCTCTTACCCGAAAATAGAAATGATTTATATACTCCTTTTCGATTTTTTCATTTGAAAACTCTTTTTTCGAATAATCGAAGCCCGGATGTTAGCATAATTGAAGATTTTATGCCGAACAACCGAATACTCGAATTAAGTATGGATTGAAGTATGAAGGAATAATGGCCTATGTCATTGTGGTTGCTTAGACCGATATTTACCAACTGAGACTCGAAATAACATTGAACATTTAATTGGACTACTATAAATTGGACTTCAGAACAAAAATGTAAAATGTATCTTATAAACATATATTGAACTAAAAACAATTGACAATATATCAGACAAAAAAATCATAACTTGTTTTCGAAAATACCCCCACGATCTGCGGATCTTGCAGGCCAATCATAAGGTCTTCCTCTACCAAACTAATGATCTGGATAAACTCCAATTGAAATGTCAAAATTCTTCCAACGGGCAACTAGTATTTTGAAATGCGTTGAATTTTGAAATGCGTTGAATTCAGAGTATACAGAAATCTTCTGGGATCTTTCACATAGCATTAAAAATAAATGGTACATAAAATCTGAAGCTACACATCGATTCAAGCTGCATTTGAGGAAATAAATAATCGACCAGAAAGGCTAATGAAAGCTGCAGCATATTCACAAGAGATTATGAAGATTATGAATCTCACGATAACTTGAGAACGGAAAGAGATATCAACTTGCGGAATTCCGTGAACATCGTATACTGGAGTTACTTGAGGCGTGAGATTTTTAGTATTTCAATTTCAATAGAATACATATGACAGAATTAAAAATTCTGTGATCATAGATTATCTCGTTACGGAAGTGAATATGTCATTAAAATGGTATCAAATGTCTTCATATATTATAAAAGCTGAGAAAATCGTATATATCGATGCTACCTTCGATAAAGATTGTCCAATAGAGGTGAGTAGATAATAGAACATGTGCGCCAAAGCTCCTGACTTCACATCAGTGGGTTCATGACATTTTTGTTGGTTATGTTGGTTGGATCTTAACATTTCTAAGAAAAACACTTTCGTTATTTAAATGTTATAATTTATTCATATTGAAACTTGAAAAAATTTCTGAAGGTTAAATGTTTTTGGTGCTCTTGTTCCTCGGAACAGAGTGCTTATCAATTTGTCCAAATGTCTGTAATTTTCGAATTTTTGGCTGAAAATGGTCTCAAACGATTTTTCGACTCACTGATCAAGAATCCGACGTCCAAATCCATTCTGTCCAGCCGGTCCGGCTGGCCGGCCGTAGGCACGATAACTCTCGAACGAAAGGAGTTAGAGGATTGAAATTTGTATGGTGGGTTTGGAGCGTGAATATCTCGAAAGAGTTCGTTAATGGGCGAATCGATCAATCGGTTTCGGAGTTATGGCCGTTTTAGTAAAAACATTTTTTATAAATATTTCCGAAACCGATCACTCGATCTATCTGAAATTTAGCATCAAATTGTAGAATCATGACCTTTATATGCATGTGGAGTTTTGTATCGATAAGATTACCGCAAAGTGTAAAAAAAAATGTTTCTACAATAACTCTCGAACGGAATGAGCTAGGCAGTTTAAATTTTCAGGGTAGGTTAGGGAGATGAATATCTCATTTAAGTTTGTTATTGGGCAAAATAGGCCAGATGGATTCGGAGTAACGAAAAAAAAATAATTTTTTTTTAGTAACAAATTTCAAATTCAATTTTTATTCAAGATGCAGTTTCACCATAAAAATCCATTGATATCATTTTCAACTCCAACAAGCTGATACTTCCGGAGATATGATTTTTCGAAATTTCAATAATGAATCGTACTTAAATGTTTTCACAGAATGCTATAATTATTCTATTTATGCTTTATTATATGATCTGTCTTCATACTCGTACATGTCATCCTGTTCTATAAGAGAGAGTCAAATTCATTTCAGCTATTTTGATTTGATTTCTTCCATGGTGCAGTTCTCACTCTCAGATTGCTCATTTAGTCTTGATAAATAAACTATTATTTGAATTGAATTTCCTTTATGATGCATTTCTATCATAAGAATACATTGATATAATTCCCAACTCTGAGAAACCAATACTTTCGGAGATATAATTTGTCTGTTTGAACAAGAGCGCCAGAAAGCTCCTGTGCACAGGGCTTGAACCAATTTTTTTCTAAATATTTTGCAGTAACCCTTATAGTGACGGGACATCCCAGAAATCCTCTGCACACTCCTTTGATCCTGCTACTGTAGGAAATTGAATACCATCGAGATGCCGACTGAATTCTGCGCCGATTGAGATCAAGAAAGATGACCTCATAGAAAAATGTCAATTTCAGTTTATTTTTGGCGCTCTTGTTTCTCGGAACAGAGTGCTTATCAATGCGCCCAAATGTCTGTAATTGTAGAATTTTTTTATGAAAATAGTCCGATTTGGTACGACTCACTGGTCAAGAATTCGTGGTCTAAATCGATTCTGTCTCGCCGTTATTGAATGATAATATATCTTTTTGATCTAGCAATGAACTTCATTATCTATGTATAAATCGAATATAAATAATTAATATCTAACAATTTTTCACTAATAATTATAAGATAATATTTATTTTTAAAACTCAAATGATCCATTATTTATTGCCAATAAATATATTCATTAATCCATATATGAATAAGTGCCACATTTAGTATGAATAAACTTCATTATTATATGAATACACTGTTCTCCCAGTGTACCCAGAACTTGGACTGTGTTATTCTAGTTTGTATCGAATACTGGTGATGCTTGAGATGCATCCATATGTATTCACGAAACTGCAGGAACTGCCAGCAAGTAACTTTCAACTCAGCATTAAAGATTGCGGATTGTTCGGTGAGACTATAGGACAATTGAATTTTATCACTAGCTGAAATATGGCCTAGTTGGTGGAATGACTAGTTGCTGGAATGACTCCCAAAACTACTTTAACTAATTGATAATTACTCATATTACTCACAACGCAAAAGGCTAAATGTTCGATGAATAGTATCGTCAGAACACTGATAATCAAGGCGTTGTTAACGTTATACTTCGATACCTGTCTTCAAACATTTGGGTATAAATTTAAGTGAGAGAGATAAAGAGAACGATAAAATAGGAAAGAGGGATCGGTGATCTATACTAAGGATCTGTTGGGCGAAAGCTTGAGCTGTGCAGTCCTCTTCCTAGAAGTCGCCCTAGGAATTAAATACTACTGAATTATTTTTATTTTTTCTACATTTTCTCATAGCCTTGTGCGACGGTTGCTTTTGGCTGAAATACCGTGTACACCATGTTCCTTGCATATTGGTTTTCTATAACACTTTCCTGATTATGTGTGCTACACTCAATACCGCAGCATTCTGTAGGGATTGAAGGTTTGTGAGTGCCAGGCAGGACTTTAACAGCATTGCAGGTTGCATAGGATATGAATCTTGTTGCTCCGATCACTATTGGTTTTACCGTCGCTTTCATATTCCATAATATCTGTATCTCAATCTGCAGATCTTTATATTCGAGACGTTTTTCTGCCTCTTTCTGAACGATGTAGTCAGAAGGTACAGCTTCACCTAGAAGTAGGCCGGTTCTCGGTTTCTTATCCTTGATGATGATGTCTGGTTTGTTTGCAAGGATGATATACGATCAGTTTGCACCTGAGAGTCCCGTATGAGGGTCACATCAGGTGTTTCGATAACAGGATCTGGAGAGTCTTTGTAGCATCGGTGACTGATATTTTATACTCCTTACAGATGTTCCAGTGTAGGATTACTGCAACAGTGTTTTGTCGCTCTAGGTAAGCTTTTTTTGCCAGGATTGGGCAACCTGATACTACATGGTGAATATATTCACCATGAATCCGGCAAATTCAACATTTGGGGTTATTGCCAGTTTTCATGATTCTGGCTTTCATGTAAGTATTTTTCGTTTTTGCGCGTATGTTCTGGGAAACATCGCGTTATCATTTTGCCCAAATGTCTGTAACTTTCGAATTTTTCGACGAACATGGTCTCAAACGATTTAGTTCGACTACCCAATGAAGAATTCGAGGTCAAATTTGAATCTGTCCGGCCGGCCGTTCGGCCGTTGCCACGATAACTTGAGAACGAAAAGAGCTAGCGACTTGAAATTTTCAGGGTGGGTGGCGCATACCAATACGACGGACAAGTTCGTTTATGGGCATAATCGGCCCAGTGGTTTCCGAGTAATAATTTTGTTTTCAACCAATATAAATCCGATCGAATTGAAACTTGGTGAGTAGTTGTAGAATATGAACCTTAGCACGTTTGTGAGATTTTGTGCGAATCGTATGGCTAGAAAATTATTGAAAAATATTGTTGTTGTCACGATAACTTGAGAACGGAAAAAGATAGCGGTTTGAAGTTTTCAGGCTGGGATGTGCATCAGAACGTGACATTTCAGTTTGTTTATGAGCATAATGGGCCAAACGGTTTCAGAGTTATAGCCAGCTGAAATTTGGTTGTTATTTGTTCCTCATTAACTCGAAAACTACTTAACCGATTGAATTCAAACATGGTAATTAGTTGTAGAATGCCAACACGAAAATTCATGCAAAATTTCGTGAGGATAGTATTTGTAGAAAATATTTAAAAAATCATTGAAAATTGAAAAAAAAAAATTCTCTATATCAGTAACTATTCGTTTGAAGTTGCTGAAATTTTTCAAGAGCCTTCATAACCTAACTCTACTGCATAGTTTCAAGTTTTAATACGATCGGTTAAATATTGTTGGAGATTCGAGCATTCTTGTGTGAGTTCAGTAGATGGGTTACCGTTGCCTCGATAACTTTCGAACGAAAGGAGATAGGGACATGCAATTTTCAGGGTAGGTTGCGTATCCGAAAGGGAGAGTTGAGTTCGTTTTTGGGCATAATGGGTCTAACGGTTTCCGAGTTATACCCACCTGGAATATTATTTCCTTGATAACTCAAAAAATAAATATTCTATCGAATTGAAGCTTGGTATCTAGTAGTAGAAAAGCAACATAAAGACGTGTTCAAAATTTTGTAAGAAACGTACCCCTAGAAAAATTTAAAAAATGAGGAAAAAAAAATTTTAATAACCGTACCTACAACTAGAAAATTTCAAAAAAGGCACGAACAAAAAAAATTGGTTCAAGCACTGACGTGAAGTCAGAAGCTTTTGCGCGTATGTTCTATTGCCCATTCTTCTGTATTGGACACCCTTAATCGAATTTGCCATGGTAAATTATGTTGTCCATTTTCCTGCATTGGACACTTAATTCAAATTTACCATGGTAAATTCGAATTAAGAGTGTCCAATACAGGAGAATGGACAACATAATTTACCATGGCAAATTCGATTAATGGTGTCCAATACAGAAGAATGGACAATAGAACATACGCGCAAAAGCTTCTGACTTCACGTCAGTGCTTGTTCAAGAATATTATGGCTTGTTCCTGATATGCCAAATTTAAGGCTTCCATTTATATCTTCAATTTGTGTTGTTTAGCCATTTCCAAGTTTCATCATTTTTATGATTTTTTTTCAGTTTTTTATTATTATTAAACAACAGAAAATACTTTAGGCACAAACCTATAAACTCACAAATTGGTAAATACACACAAAGTATATCGACCATGAGTCAAATGTACAATTCCAAGGAAGAGCAATAAAAAGTTAAAAATAACACAAATCCAGGCACATCACTATTTAAATCCCAAATTTTTGCAGCTCCGTGCAAATAAATCCATGTGAAATAATTGTAGGCAATAGGAAATTTTGAATAGCTTCCCAATTGAAAATGAACAATGATAACAATTTCTATGAGATTTTCAGTGGTTTTTATAAGTGGTAGCCTTTTCTAACTTCGTTTCCAGTTGCGGATACACAATTTTCTCAGCCAATAGAGAGTTTATCGATTTTGTCTAGATAAAAAGTAGGAAGACGTGTGAATAGCCGATTGCACATGAACTGATCCATTTCAGCGTCGTTCAAATAAACGATAATGGCAGGGTCATAATTCAGGTTGGCTAGATGATCTAGATGTGTTTCGTGACACTGCTGCGATTTTTATAGCCTCTGACTTCTGTAAGTTATCCTATTTCTTTAGGAAATAAATATATCGCTTATTCATCATCAAAATCTACAATATACATTATATATTTTGTAGAAAGTGTGTTCCCGGAGAAGAATTGCGTATTCTCGGATAAGAATTGCGTATTCTCGGATAAGAATGTTGACGTTCATTTCCAGATATTATATGCGACTAATTCAGGAAGATATTAACAAGAGGAAAATAAGAAGAACTAATCGGGTAATTCATATTCTAAGACTTAGACAAAGCCGTTACACGGGTAATAGGAAGAATAACAGATAACCCGGCTGCAAACCACGCGGCTGTACGACACTTTACTACTTTTCATAATGTAAAGTACCGTCAAATGGGGTGAAATTGATTTTATGGGAGGACTTTGATAAAGAGTAATATTTCATTAAATTAATTTGAATTTTCCGCAATTATAAGCCGACAACATCCGCGCGATCGTCAGTCCAGAGATTGAAGTTCCGCCATTATTGTGCCGTACCAGCATAGAGGTAAGTAGTTGCTCTTATGTTTTAGTATATATTCTATTAGTATATGTGTATATTGACGGTAAAGTGACATTGTTCAAAATTATGATGTATTTCATGAGCATTTTAATTTTTGTTTACAATATCGTTTATTTACGATGGACTGATTTCTACATAACCTCAGCAAATTTGAAATTCGACAAAAAATACATTCGGTTGAAACTTATTAAGGGATACATCATGTGGTGTCACTTTGATAACACTTTTGGGGTCAAATTGATAGTTCCCTGAGTCACCCCATAGTTTAAAAACGATACCATTTTTTCTATTTTCTATTGTTTCTTGGTATAGACCAACGAGTGTTTTTGAATTTCAGGTCTGTTCCATTCGAAAGGTTGAAGTTCTGCCATTATTGTGTCGACATTCAAAATTGTTCCGAACAACACGTTTACGGTGAGACATCATAAGCCATTTAAGAACCTCCAACAGGAACTTCTGGAGGGCGCAGAACAAAATTATGTGTTTTCGAAACCAGTTGATGTTTTGGAACGTTAAATTTTGTTCATTAGGTTTTGTACTTTTTCGGTGCATTTTAGTTGAGTTTAATCATGTTATTTTATCTTGTAATCAAAGAAAATGCCAAATTTGAGATTTGTTATTTTGATAGGAAATATAGTTCAATTTTGATATCAACTGAATTTTCATTTTCATTTTTGCGAAGAAAGATCACTGAAATCCAATTCTTATGACAAATGATAGTATGGGTGACTTTGATAATTCATGTAAACTTATGGATTATCAAAGTAACCCCAAGTACATATAACATTGATAACGTAAAACTATTGAGAATGAAGGAATATGGTTTACATGGATAACTCTTAGTTCCGAAACAATCGTAGTAATGCAAAAGCGCAGTGCCTATCAAAGTCGCCCCAATTTGTGTATAACTTTGATAACGAAGTTTTTATTAATTTGGAGCAGGCAAACAATTATTTGAACCATTTTTTATACCCTTGATGTCTTCATTCACAAGCATAGTCCGAGTTCTTATTTTATTTTCAAAACAATACTATATGTAGTTTTAGTTTAATTCACGATTAATTAAAAATAACTATCAATTTCACCCCATTTGACCAGTACCTACTATTTTCCTTCGTTCGAATTTCATCCTGTAAATTTTTTTTCATGTCAAGCAATTGAAAATATTACAGTGGAAAATGAGGAATACCTATATAATTTTATCATAACCTTGCATGTGAGCGACAGTCTATCCACCACTACTCAATAATTGTTACACGGAGCGGATCCAGCCTTCGAGTAAAGACCATCGTCTTGACCAACGATGGGTTCTTCAGTTCATTTTCTTCTTGGGAAACACTGAGTCGGAGACAATTTCATTCTCTATTCTCCATCTTCCAGGCAAATATCGTGGAAAGTGTTCAACTGCTTACTGTTCATCATAAAGGGTTCTCTTAACACACGTCACACAAGAGATGAGAAATTTGTCATAAAATTATGAGGCATTTGTCAATGACCGAGGAATACTAGGACAAAAAAATGTTTGACTCAGCAGAACGAAATATGTATTTATTCATTGTACAGTGAGTGAAAGAACAATTATTAGAATTTAACTTAACATTAGATTCGTTGCTGTTCTCTACTATAGAAGATCTATTACCACGCATAATATTTATGAACTTGTTGTGTTCTTGACCTAGATTTAAATATGGTTTTATAGAATTTTGATTGCTATTACCAGTTATTTTCAGTTGTTGTTCTTCTACACCACTCTTTGCTAATTCGCTAACAGCATTTGATTTATTTGAGTGATTTGTTATCTTTTGACCTTAACATTCAAGCCTATTGCATCAGCAGTAGATTTAGTCCATCCATTTATAGTTTTTCTTCCTACAGGTACGTTATCGTACCATTTGTCAGTTTCATTTCTCCAGAGTCAATTTGGTTTCAAGAACAGTCGTGGTGAGGTAATATTGTCGCCTCGTTTTGATATCAGAGTATGAAAAAGACGTACAGGGCAGCTTTGTCTTTCACTATTTTACTAATGTACAGCTTTTAGAACCCGTTATACTGAACACTGGATTTTATTCAATGCGATTTGTTGGAGAGTCATCGTTATTTTTCTGGATTTGAAAAAATCCACTAGACAAACAACTGCCTCTCTTCCTCGTCACGTTAATTCTATAGCATCAATATGGTGAAAATTACGCATAAGATCTTCAGGAGTATTTTCATGCCATATGAATATTATTTTGTTAACTTAATACAAATTTAACGAAGCTGAACTGGATTTAAGTTTACATGGATCTGCTTGTAGTTTCTTCCTGATAACATCGCGGGCATCTCGGGCTGAGTTAAATACTATATTGTTAAATGGGCCAATCATAATACTATCGTCATTATAGTACTTTTCTTGCAAGAGTTTGCAAGTTTGTTGAATATTCGTCATTATTCTTTAAATTTATTCAATTGGCATCAGATAAGATTCGAAATATAATTCAAAGTGAAATTAAAATCTGTTTTTTCTGTGACGGCGTTTGACTCTTTATCTCTGTTAACAGGTAACAAAATATTACTTTCGTTCAAATGTCTGTTATTTTCGAATTCTTGGCAGAGAATGGCCTCAAACGATTAGTTTCCACTCACTGATGAACAATCTGAGGTCAAAATTGATTCTTTCCATTTGTCGTCAGTACGATTACGATCGAACGCAATAAGTTAGAGAGTAGGTTCGGTGTCCAAATACGCCGGCTAAATTCGATAATGGACAAAATCTACCGAGTGGTATCAGAGTTATAACCATCTAAAATTTTGCTTACCCAATTACTCGGAAGATACTTATCTGATCGAATTGAAGCGTGGTAGTTAGTTGAAAAATACCGACACAAAAACAAAAACAAAAATTTAGTATCACATGAGTGAAAAATTTTAAAAAATATGTTTAAAAAAATTCTGTATCTCAGAAACAGTTGGTCAGATATCGTCGTTAAAATTCTGCGAGATCCTTATTTATCAGGAAAGTTCCAGATTTGAACTCGATTGGATCTATATTGGTGAAGATATCGCTGAAATATCGATATATCCAACGATCGAGATGTACTGATCAACTGTGTTACACCCGACAAGGTAAGTTGTCAACAGTTTTTGATTTTTGACGCGTCTCCAAAGAATATAAGAAATCATGACGTGTTTACATAGATTATTATAATTAGTGTTCCGAGCTGTCATTCATATATTTCCACAGAGATATTAGAATATCTAATATCTCAATGCAAATTTCTTGCTCTCTGTATTGTCTTCTATGTTGTCTAACATTGAAAGACTGTCAAATCAGACAAATCAGTTTGAAAATCAGAAAAATGCATATATAATATACCAAATCTTGGTGAACAGATAGGATTCTGAAACCAGTCTCGTAAGTTGCAAACAATGAATGGAAGATGGTAAGCTATCCAGAACAATCTATGATGCGAAAGACTCGATGTCAAACTCCCGAACAAATATGTATTGTTCAATGTGAAAATAGCTGTAGAAAACTCCAACGATTTGATAAATGCAACTATTTGATGAGAAGGAGCTCATACAGGGTGATTCAGAGTACCCATTACAGACTTCAATGCATTATAGTGGAGCCAAAATAAAATAACTTTTGATCATAAACCTATGACCGGAAACGCACCATTACCGAGATAATGGTATTCCAGTATTTCAAAATTCATTCATTAATTTACACAACAAGTTCGGCAAAATTTAAAGAAAAGAAAAACGTATTATTACCGTGCAAACGCTTCATTATTTCGACAAATTTAAAAACATTTAATTGTTATAAAATTGGTTCAAGCACTGACGTGAAGTCAGGAGCTTTTGCGTGTATGTTTTATTGTCCAATACAGGAGAATGGACAAAAGAACATACGCGCATAAGCTCCTGACTTCACGTCAGTGCTTCAACCATTTTTTTTCTCAACTTTTTTTAAGTTTTTTAGGGGTTCGGTTCTCATAAAATTGTACGCACGTCTTTATATCGATATTCTACAACTAGTTAGCAAGCTTCAATTCGATCGGGTCTGTACCTTTTGAGTCATCGAGGAAATAATATTCCAGAGGGGTATAACTCAGAAACCGTTGGGCCGTTTATGGCCAACAGCGAACTTAACTCTCCCATTTAGATGCGCAACATACCCTGAAAATTGCAAGTCGCTATATCCTTTCGCTCGGGTATTATAGAGGCAACGGTCACCCATCCAGCTACTGAACTCACACAAGGCTGCTCAGATCTCCAACAATATAGTTCCGATTATGTTCAAACTTGGAAATTGGTAGCAGAGATAGGTTATGAAGGCTCTCGCAAATTTTTCAGCCATGTTGGATGAATAGTTTCGGGTATAAGGAATTTTTTTTATTGATTTTTAAAATAATTTCTAGTGATACAATCCGCACACAATTTTGCAAGAATTTTCGGGTTGGCATTCTTCAACTAATAACCATATTTAAATTGGATCAGTTTTGTATTTTTCGAGTTATTGAGGAAATAACAACCAAATTTTGGACTCCAAAACCTTTTGGCCGATTGTGCTTGCAAACAAACTCAAATGTCGCATTCAGATGCGCAAAATAACCTGAAAATTTCAAGTCGCTATCTCTTTCCGTTCTCAGGTTATCGTGACATAAAAAATATTTTTTAATAATTTTTTTTAACTTTTCTAGTGATATGATTCTCACAAAATTTCACAAAGGTTTGTAGATTTATATTCTACAACAATTCACCAAGTTTCAATTCGATCGGATTTATATTGGTTGAAAACAAAATCATTACTCGGAAACCGTTGGGCCGATTATGCACATTAACCAACGTGTCCGTCGTATTGGGATGCGCTACCCACCCTGAAAATTTCAAGTCGCTATCTCTTTCTGTTCACAAGTAATCGTGGCAACGGCCGGACGGACAGAATCAAATTTGACCTCGAATTCCTAATCAGGGAGTCGAACCCGATCGTTTGAGGCCATTTTCGGCAAAAAATTACAGACATTTGAGCAAAAATGATAAATGATAATGATGTTCCCCAGAACATACGCGCAAAAAGTGTTCGAAATGTCTACCACCACTTTCGATGCAAGCATTTCATCTTCGACTCATGTTTTCGTAATTTCACCCATGTGTGTGAATACTACAGAAATCATTCATCTGACATAAATTGGTCAAAATATTAAGTGTTTCCATGGTAATAATGCGTTTTTCTTTTTTGCGCGTATGTTCTGGGAACAATGCGTTATCATTTTGCCCAAATGTCTGTAATTTTCGAATTTTTCGCCGAATATGGTCTCAAACGATTCGGTTCGACTCCCTGGTGAAGAATTCGAGGTCAAATTTGATTCTGTTCGTCCGGCCATTGCCACGATAACTTGAGAACGGAAAGAGATAGCGATTTGAAATTTTCAGGGTAGGTGGCGCATTCCAATACGACGGACAAGTTCGTTAATTGGCATAATCGGCCTAATGGTCTCCAGTAGTAATTTTGTCTTCAACCAATATAACTCCGATCGAATTCGATCTTGGTGAATATAGTTGTAGAATATAAACCTAAGCACGTTTGGGAGAATCGTATCACTAGAAAATAAAAAAAAATATATTAAAAAATATTATTTATGACACGATAACCTGAGAACGGAAAGAGATAGTTGCTTGAAATTTTCAGGTTAGGTTGTGCATCTGAAAGCGACATTTGAATTTGTCTATAGGTATAATCGGCCAAACGGTTTCGGTTGTTTCGATTAAGCGTGTCCAATAGAGGAGAACAGACAATAGAATTCACCATGGTAAATTCGATTAAGAGTGTCCAATACAGGAGAATGGACAATAGAACATACGCGCAAAAGCTCCTGACGTCCGAAAAAAAATTGGTTCAAGCACTGACGTGAAGTCAGGCGCTTTTGCGCGTATGTTATATTGTCCATTCTCCTGCATTGGACACTCTTAATCGAATTTACCATGGTGAATTATATTGTCTGTTCTCCTGTATTGGACACTCTTAAACGAATTTACCATGGTGAATTCGATTAAGAGTGTCCAATACAGGAGAATAGAGAATATAATTCACCATGGTAAATTCGATTAAGAGTGTCCAATACAGGAGAATGGACAATAGAACTTACGCGCAAAAGCTCCTGACTTTACGTCAGTGCTTGAACCATTTTTTATTAAAATTTGCCTAACTTGTTGTGTAAATAAGTGAATGAATATTGAAAGCATTCGAATACCATTAGGTATCTCAGTAAAAGTGCGTTTCCGGACATAGGTTTATAATCAAAAGTTATTCCATTTTGGCTCCTCTATAATACATCGTCTGTAATAGGTACTCTGAATCACCGAAAAATATTATTAAGGAGGCATTGGCATCAAGAAATGAAAATTTCTAATATTATGAGAATCAGTTTCACCTCCTATCGACTGAACGATAAAACTGAAACATGCATATTATGTTGGCGAAAATGTGATAATTGTATGAAGGCATAAATTCTTCAACTTCAGCTATAGGAAAGTTAATCCGGTCTTGAAAGCCATTTGAATAGGGGTCCACTTATTCTCTTCTTCTGTTGTTTCTAGTATCTCTAGGTCGCTTTTATCCGTTTGCGAGTCGGTTGATACATACGGTTATAAGGTTCAGGGTTTGATCGTTTTATTTCTGAATTTATTTAAGCAGGGGATCTCCAGGGAAATTTATGCATGTTGCGGTTTTGTCATCTCCCAGTTCGTAGCGAATAAGAAATTCAGGCGATCTGGAATATGGAAATGCCGAAACGGAACGTGTTGTTACAACCCTCTGACGCGCTTTCATTTATTGAGATATTCCTTTTACATTTAATGAGTCTGAACGCTCCTATTTACATATCTGGAAGTCTTTTCCATTTGCACATACAATTTTCATTCGATATCATGTGTGGAACTCTTCAGAAATATAATAATTGACAACTCTCCATAATATTCAGAGTATTTCAATGATAGTGGTTTCATAATTACAGAATGAGTACGAAGTACCTACCGCACAAAAATCATAACTTCTGAATATATTATTTTGTATAAAAATTCTCGAAATTTTTTATTTTAAATTACGCTACTTTTCATGAATATCTTGATGAGTTTGTCATGCACCCTCTAGGAGGGGTAGAAGATATATTAGGTAGGAATATTTCGACTGAATAGAAATCCAGACAGTCAAGTTATCGGGATAATTCGGAGTCACTATAGCCAAGTTGTCTTTATATACTCTTTATTGTATTAACCTAAGCTTTCGCCTACAAATGTGTGGCTTCTTCAGAGGCCTTCAAAGTGCACATAACTAATGAACTCTAAGAGTTGAACCACTCAATACATTAAGCTACTTACTCAATGTGAGATTTGTCGAAAGTACAAAACCATACTTCATACTAGTCAACGCAACAACAGAACAACCAGAGAAATATTTGCACCTTTTCACTCTGGACTAACATTTTTCTCTCCTTCTTGTATATTATGATTTGGGAAAAGAACAATCATTAACTCTTTCAAGAGAACAATCGTTTTGAAATATCAAAAATTTAATGTATATTCTTAACTCAATACCATTCCAAACAGAATAAAAGTGGTTATAAATCATGGAATAATGTTAAAATAAATACACACAACTACTGAAAAACAAAACAATGAATGAAACAAATTACAAGATCTATCAATATTGATAGTTCAACAACTGTTACAAACTGTAAAACAAAAACAATGAAGAAAACAATAAAATTCAAAATCCAACCAACAAAATCATTTTGTCTCTCTTACTACTTTTTTTGTCTCTCCGTCAGATACAACAAATTACTGCACATCCTGCATCACTAACAACATTCACATGTTTACTATTGAATTAGTTCTCTAACATTTCCAGAAAACAATGATTCTTCTGATTAGTGTGTGATCTCAAGATCTTACACTAATCAAATTTATGGCCAGTCTCAACACAAGTCGTGTTCCTCGGAACAGAGTGCTTACCAATTTGACCAAATGTCCGTAATTTTCGAATTTTTGGCTGGAATGGTCTTTAAAGTTCTGGTTCGACTCACTGATCAAGAATCCTTGGTCGAAATCGGTTCTGTCCGGCCATCCGGCCGGCCGTTGACGCTATAACTCTCGAACGGAATGAGCTAGACAGTTGAAATTTTGAGAGTAGGATTGGGACAAAAATATCTCGGATAAGTTCATTTTTGGGCAAAATCAGTCTGATGGTTTCGGAGTAACGAAAAAAAAACATTTATTTTAGATTACAAATTCCTAAACTAATTTTAATTCATTATGCAGTTTCATCATATGAATCCACATATATCATTTTCAACATTAACAAGCTATTACTTTCGGAGATGATTTTCCAAAATTTCAAAAATAAATAGTACTTCCATGATTTTACAGAAGGCTGTAATCGAAAATTAACGTCCGTATTCGTATCTATGAAATTCATGATCTGTGTTCATAAATGTCATCTTATCTATATAACGACATGCGACTGTTCCCAAGTCGCAGTGGTTAAATTCGGAGCTACTAGTAAATGGGCGCCAGGTAAATTTATGTCTCCCAGATACCCCAGCGTAATGTAATAATTCCTAAATTCACCAAAAGAATATGCACGCTAAAAACAAACAATTTATTCCAGTAGCTTACAACCCAGGTCTTTAGCTTCAATAAAGTAAAACTACTGTGAAACCCTGAATAAGGGTGGCGGAAATTGTACGTAGATAATATTATTATTTGATTCAAATACGCGTCGCTTGAGCTCAGGCGCATCCACGTTTCTTATCTATGATCATATATGACTACCACAAATCTTTCCCCAATTTCCGCTTTACAACAACAATAATAATTTATATAATTGATGATAATAAGTTCACGTTATATATATAGCAGGTATAAGATATGTTTCGAGATATGTTTCCTATAACTTGCGTGCTGATATTCCTTGTTCCTGAACGTAGTACTGCGTCGATGGTCTCGCAATACTGTCCTCTTTCTCTCTGTACTCGTAGTCTGCAACCCTCGATTAACTGTCCCACAGCGTTGCTTACTGACCACCTTGTATATACTCGGGATCTGCAACCCTGCGTTGGCTGTCTCACAGCGTTACTTATGGACCACCTTGTATATACTCGAATGCCTCAGTGCTACTCTTCCTGACATAAAAAAATCGTGCTGGCATAAAAACTCGTGCTACCATAAAAACTCGTGCTGGCACAAAAACTCGGGCTGCCACAAAAACTCGGGCTGCCACAAAAACCCTGATGACAGAAAAGAAATCATCAGTGACTTTGCTCGGATAAGAAACAAATGAATTTCCCCATCACATAATAATTTCGTCTAACAGAATATTAATCAGACCAATTATTCGTTGTTATGCAACAGTTATAGAATTCGTACATACCTTGATGTTCGGGGTTGTCCTGCACACGTTTGCTTCGAAACCAAATCTGGCCGTGCCTCCACCAAATAATCCTTCAAGCACACAGCGATATTCTGGATATAGAAAGATAATTACGACCTGAATTGTTTCCACTAGAAATGACGAGAATAGAACATTTAACACATACCTGTCAAAGTCGCCAAGATCGTTCACGTGGTCAACTCTTAGATTTGCAGAAAGGCCTTTAGATCCTCTTTCGAGACGAGTGCAAGTTACCTGTTATCTTTCCAAATCAAACCAATGTAACCCTCACTCCTAAAACGATTTTCGAAACTATATCCAACTAAGAAGAAATCAACAATTCTTACTAAGTTCCGAAAATACGCCTAACCTACTGCTCCTCCGTAGAATCTCCACAAAAATGGACGATCTAATCTCACTGACGCCGACTCTCACAAAATTTCAGACTGTCACAACGGAACAATATTGCCAACTCATTCGGCTCTTCGAATACGATAATTCCTTGTGCGTCGATTGGTACCACTGAGACCCAACCTCAAATTTAATGTAAACACAAACGACAACCTTACTGCAAGCAGAATGTAAACAAACCCCGTGCCCGGGTCAAAAAGGAACGTTATAAAATCCCCCCTTGCTTGAAGAAATTTACCTAGTAAATTTCACTTAGGGACTAAAGTAAATAGGATCTAAAAAAAAAACTAAATTGACAAGATAAGTCATAAATGGAAGTGGATAGATATCGAAATGTTTCCACCAAACGGAGCACACAACAATCAAGTATCCCTGAAGGAGGAAGCACTCCACTCATACACAATCATTCCTTCATCCTCAATAACAACAAGCATACCATTCTCATCCAATCATCACCCAGAATCATACATCATCCGATACACTACCATACATCACAGTCGTCCAGGAAATCCTCTTCTACCCTCATTACTCCATCCATCCAGCAATTACCCTTAATCTTCATGTATTCTCCGACCATGTACTCCATATGTCCACGGCGAAATTCTACTGTCAATTCTAGATGCTCCCATATAAACAGGGGTAAGTTCTCCAACATGGTACATAACTCAACACAATCTACACAATAGTAAAATATTTGAGCACAAGACAATTACAACAATTGACAGTTCTGCTCAAATAAATTTCCAGACTCGACTATAACGGACTATAGCTCGAGATAAAATAAAATTGTATAAAATTATTCTGCAATAAATTAGAACGAGACATAAATATACTAGGTGACAAGACAGATATAGGCAAAGAAGCAAAATGACTAGAAATAATAAAGCCCGATAAAGCAAGTCCCCTACAAAAAATCGGGTAAAATATAGAGAACTATACTATCTATATGACTGAATTAGACCTACGTTACATCGGGCCCCACGTTGGGAGCGAATTTATAACGACAAACGACTTATTCCCAAGTCGCTGTGGTTAAATTCGGAGCTACTAGTAAATGGGCGCCAGGTAAATTTATGTCTCCCAGATACCCCAGCGTAATGTAATAATTCCTAAATTCACCAAAAGAATATGCACGCTAAAAACATACAATTTATTCCAGTAGCTTACAACCCAGGTCTTTAGCTTCAATAAAGTAAAACTACTGTGAAACTCTGAATAAGGGTGGCGGAAATTGTACGTAGATAATATTATTATTTGATTCAAATACGCGTCGCTTGAGCTCAGGCGCATCCACGTTTCTTATCTATGATCATATATGACTACCACGAATCTTTCCCCAATTTCCGCTTTATAACAACAATAATAATTTATATAATTGATGATAATAAGTTCACGTTATATATATAGCAGGTATAAGATATGTTTCGAGATATGTTTCCTATAACTTGCGTGCTGATATTCCTTGTTCCTGAACGAAGTACTGCGTCGATGGTCTCGCAATACTGTCCTCTTTCTCTCTGTACTCGTAGTCTGCAACCCTCGATTAACTGTCCCACAGCGTTGCTTACTGACCACCTTGTATATACTCGGGATCTGCAACCCTGCGTTGGCTGTCTCACAGCGTTACTTATGGACCAGCTTGTATATACTCGAATGCCTCAGTGCTACTCTCCTGACATAAAAAAATCGTGCTGGCATAAAAACTCGTGCTACCATAAAAACTCGTGCTGGCACCAAAACTCGGGCTGCCACAAAAACTCGGGCTGCCACAAAAACCCTGATGACAGAAAAGAAATCATCAGTGACTTTTCTCGGATAAGAAACAAATGAATTTCCCCATCACATAATAATTTCGTCTAACAGAATATTAATCAGACCAATTATTCGTTGTTATGCAACAGTTATAGAATTCGTACATACCCTGATGTTCGGGGTTGTCCTGCACACGTTTGCTTCGAAACCAAATCTGGCCGTGCCTCCACCAAATAATCCTTCAAGCACACAGCGATATTCTGGATATAGAAAGATAATTACGACCTGAATTGTTTCCACTAGAAATGACGAGAATAGAACATTTAACACATACCTGTCAAAGTCGCCAAGATCGTTCACGTGGTCAACTCTTAGATTTGCAGAAAGGCCTTTAGATCCTCTTTCGAGACGAGTGCAAGTTACCTGTTATCTCTCCAAAATCAAACCAATGTAACCCTCACTCCTAATTCGATTTTCGAAACTATATCCAACTAAGAAGAAATCAACAATTCTTACTAAGTTCCGAAAATACGCCTAACCTACTGCTCCTCCGTAGAATCTCCACAAAAATGGACGATCTAATCTCACTGACGCCGACTCTCACAAAATTTCAGACTGTCACAACGGAACAATATTGCCAACTCATTCGGCTCTTCGAATACGATAATTCCTTGTGCGTCGATTGGTACCACTGAGACCCAACCTCAAATTTAATGTAAACACAAACGACAACCTTACTGCAAGCAGAATGTAAACAAACCCCGTGCCCGGGTCAAAAAGGAACGTTATATCTACCGATAAGAGAAATGTCATATTCATTTCTGGTTCTATTCAAAATTCGTTACTTATGATATAAAATACCCCCTGTTCTAGAAAGTAAAGTATGATTGAATGCAAAATGACCAATGAAATAACCATAGCTATCTACCGATAAGAGACATGCCATATTTAGTTTTGGTTCTATTCAAAATTCGTTAATCATGATATAAAATACTTCCTGTTCTAGAAAAAAAATAAGATTGAATGCAAAATTACAAATGAATTAACCTCAGCATTCGTAGAATTATGAGTATTATGGGATATTATAATTTTTGGGTGGATTATACATATATTTATAGAAATATATACTTTGGTAAGTTAATCAAATTGGGGTCAGAATATCTCCAGTTAAAACAAAACTGTAATATTGGTCAATTGATACAATTTAATTTTCAGAGTAGATTTGAGGAATGAATATCTCGGATAAGTTCGTTATTGGGTAGAATCGGTCTGGTGGTTTCGTATTACAACTCTTGTTCTTTTAAATTAGAATTTTTTGAATTAAATTTCTTTTGTGATGCAGTCATTAAAGGATACTGTGGGAGGTATATTCATTATTAAATGGTTTCTTTCTGGATTTTCTCTTCCAAACTCTGAAAAATATCTAATCAATGAAAATGTATTACTTTGTGAATTGCTTCTGCGTAAGAAACACAAGATATTTGTCAGGAGCAATAAATCGAACAATGTTGCCTTACAAACAACATTGTTCGTGTTCCGTTCCCATTTTGTATATATTGTGTGTATATATTTCTTCTTTTCTTTTAAATTATAATTTTATTGATTTGCGGCAACGCAATTAAATGATACTTGGAATAGTTCTACCCGATTGGGCCTATGTTCTGACCTTATTTTGCTGACTCTGCGCATAGAGATCTATTATGCCAGACCTAAGCCAGTCTAGTAAGAAGAAGATGTTGAAGGTGCCCCAGCCCTACGGAACCACAGATTCCAAGATGAGACAGTACCTCTCGGTACGACCAAGCTCGTTAGTTTACTAATCTCAGCGAAATAAGTCGCTCAAAATACCACCACCAGCTTTCTACTGGTAAGCCTAATCATATCGATTTTCATAGTGTTTGTCAGTAGTGTTTTTATTATTCCTTTGACTTGTATTTCCCGGCTCAATATACCTCAATATTCATATTGTCTAAAATCGAATAAGCGAATCCGAACAAATTATTTTTCATTTGATTGAAGTCAAACTAGTTCGATTTATTAATTCTGACAAATATCCTGTGTTTCGTACGCAGACGCAATTCACACAATAATAATTTTTTTTTTCATAGATATTTTTCAGAGTTTGGGGTAGAAAACCCAGAAAGAAACCATTCAATTCTCGCTAGTAGTTTGACAAGAGCGTCAAAGACCCTATCCAAGGAGCTTTCTCACTTTATTTTATAACATGTATTTATTCATCTATTGTAACGTGTCTTAGATAGCTTAGTAGGTCTGATAGGATAAGTAAAGATTATACAGGGTGTCCCAAGTTCGAGTGCATATTACACGTTTCTGGAGAACTGGCCATATTTGAAAACTGAAAATTGGGATTATGATATTGCTTGAAATTCTCTACAGAGCTAAAATATTTTCGTAGCTCACGCACATCCGGTTATACAGGGAGTGCAAATAAATTTGATGAAACATTTTTTTTTCAAGTTTTGCATTCCTGGTATGATCAAGTATTCAATTCAGAATGCATTTCTGTTGAAATCATTGTATTCATTCGAAAGGTTTTCGAAATATCGAAAAAAAACCGGAAAAAAAGTCAAATATGTTCAGTCAGTATTATTTATTTATTCATTTATTTATAAACTGATTCGAGTTGAGGATTAACCTATAGACTCGAGGGTACAAAATTATAGTGACATATCACATGCGTACAAACGAGCGCGGTTGAATAAAGTCTCAGAACATAACTCCAATATTCGAACACACAATCCACACACTGGCAACACACTAGAGGGTCTTCACTGAGAGGATATCCACCTATCGTAACCGTTCTTGAAGGCGTTGATGGATGATGACCGGACAACCTCCCCGGGCAATCGGTTCCAGTTGTGAAAAATATTTTGTTCAGTATTCTTATTTCAAAAATCCTGACCGTGAACCATTTTCACAACATCGAAGAGGAAGAATGTGGAAAGGTCATGCATCTTCTGAATTTCAGAAATATCGTCACTGGGTGTTTGTGTCGAAAATTGTAATCGAAAATTAGCCATAACTTCTGTTTTTCAAATCAGAACCCAATTTTTTTATGATTGCGTTGAATTCTGTGGTGAGAAATAATGATAGTTTTCTTACATGATTATGCTCCTAAATAAAAAAACAACTCATAAATGTTTTATTTAAGAGTATAATCATGTTAGATAACTATCATTATTTTCACCGCAGAATCCACGAAATCATAAAAAAAATAGGGTTCTAATTTGAAAAACAGAAGTTATGGCCAATTTTTGATCACAATTTTCGGCACAAAATTGGAAACACCCTGTGATGATATTTCTGAAATTCGAAAGATGTATGACCTTTCCACATTCTTCCTCTTCGATGTTATAAAAACGGTTCACGCTCAGGATGTTTAAAAAACAAAATTGGTTCAAGCACTGACGTGAAGTCAGGAGCTTTTGAGATTATGTTCTATTGTCCATTCTCCTGTATTGGACACTTTGAATCGAATTTACCATGGTGAATTATATTGTCTATTCTCCTGTATTGGACAGCCTTAATCGAATTCACCATGGTAAATTCGATTAAGAGTGTTCAATACAGGAGAATGGAAAATAGAACATACGCGCAAAAGCTCCTGACTTCACGTCAGTGCTTGAACCAATTTTTTTTCGTGAATTCAGGAGCTTTTGCGCGTATGTTCTATTGTCCATTCTCCTGTATTGAACACTCTTAATCGAATTTACCATGGTGAATTCTATTGTCTGTTCTCCTGTATTAGACACTCTTAATCGAATTTACCAGGGTGAATTCGATTAAGGTTGCCCAATACAGGAGAATAGACAATATAATTCACCATGGTAAATTCGATTAAAAGTGTCCAATACAGGAGAATGGATAATAGAACATACGCGCAAAAGCTCCTGACTTCTCGTCAGTGCTTGAACCAATTTTTTTTTTCGTGAAGTCAGGATAGAAAGCAATGATGAAAAAATTAAGACATTATTGTCTACCTTCAATTCTTCTTTAGGAGAAGAATACATAATTATTCTTGAAAAATATTACTGGAATTAATGTCATATTTAAATAATCAAAGTAAAGAAAATTATAAGTTTAGTTACTAACATATTGAATGAAATTCAATTGAATTCCAGTAATATTCAATTACTTATTCTTAACCAATAAATGTCCATTGAGATCTAAAGGTGATGAGGTGAAACATAAAGATATATTCTCATTAGTGATAGAAAAACTGGCCTAAAATTCCTCTCTACCCATCACGAGATTTAATATCCACAAATGAGCCTCTCACCTTACAAGATCAGAAGCCTTCAGCAAAATTTCAGCGATATCATATTAAAAATAATACATAATACATAGATTAGAGCAAGATGCATAGAATGTATTCTATGCATCTATGCTTAGAGCAATAGTAGCAATGCATTGTACAGAACTTGAAATATTTAATTTGCATTCTATGCATTTGTTATAAGGGGAATCTCCAGACGTAACTTTTTTGTTATCGTGGCAACGGACACCCGTCCAGCTACTTCAGAATAGAGCAACAGTACTGAACTCTCTCGATGCTGCTCTGATCTCCAAGAATATAGATCCGTTCGTGTTTGGAACTTTGCTGTAAAGTTAAGTATTGAAGCTTTCAGCAAAATTTCAGTGATATATTAAAAATAATACATAACCTTTCAAAAGTCCCCTCTCGCAAATATACTCCTCTGAAGGCACATGGATCGCCTTCTATTCCTCAAAGATATTCACTCTTGTTCATAGAAATCCCTTCAATATTTAGTTGCCTCCTCCTAAGGAGGATCTCTTTCAAAACCAGGTCTGACCGCTAATGTAGCGCTATCATCTCCCATAAATTTGTGATGAAAAACACGATTTTCCCATAACATACGGCAAAAATATGTCATCATGACGTTCATATTTTTGAAGGTTCTCGCAAAAATACGACCATAGACAACATATCATACGACGATTCGCATCCAGCTACCGAACTCACAAAAGGCTGCTCGGTTCTCCAACAATATAGATACGATCGTGTTCAAACTTGGAACTCTGCTGTATATTTAGGTTCTGAAGTCTCTTCCAAAATTTCAGCCATGCCGGACGAATAGTTTATGATATATAGAATTTTTTTCAATTATTTTTTTTTCTAGTTATACCATCCTCACGAAATTCTGCAAGAATTTTCGCGTTGGAATTCTACAACTAATAACCATGTTTCAATTCAATCGGTTTTGTATTCTTTGATTTAATGAGGAACAAAAAACAACCAAATGTCAGAAAATTTTAGATGGCTATAACTCTGAAACCGTTAGGACGATCATATTCGTAAACAAACTCAAATGTCGCATTCAGATGCACAACCTAACCTGAAATTTTTAACCGCTATATCTTTCCGTTCTAAGGTTATCGTGACAACAAAAATATTTTTTGATAATTTTTTAATAATTTTCTAGTGATACGATTCTCACAAAATTTCACAAACGTGCTTAGGTCTATATTCTACAACTATTCACCAAGTTTAAATTCGATCGGATTTATTTTGGTTGAAAACAAAATTATTACGCGGAAACCATTGGGCCGATTATACCCATTAACGAACCTGTCCGTCGTATTGGGATGCGCCACCTACCCTGAAAATTTCAAGTCGCTAGCTCTTTCCGTTCTCAAGTTATCGTGACAACGGCCGGACGGCACCACAGAATTAAATTTCACATTTGGGCAAAACTATAACGCGATGTTCCCCAGAACATACGCGCAAAAAATAATGAACATAATACTGACTAAACATATTTGACTTTTCTTCCGGTTTTTTTTTGATATTTTGAAAACTATTCGAATGAATACAATGGTTTTAACAGAAATGCATTCAGCATTGAATACTTGATCACACCAGGAATGCAAAACTTGCAAAAAAAATTTTCATCAAATTTATTTGCACTCCCTGTATAACCGGAAGTGCTTGAGCTTCGAAAATATTTTAGCTCTGTAGAGAATTTCAAGCAATATCATAATCCCAATTTTCAGATTTCAAATATGTCCAGTTCTCCAGAAACGTCTAATAGGCACTCGAACTTGGGACACTCTGTATACTGACTGACAAAAAAACTGCAAAACCCAAAAGGAGCAGTTTAAATTCAAACTTATTTGTGGTAAAACATAGATAGTATAGCAAAGGAGTAAAAGATTGAAATTTGAAGAAAAAAAAGAAGGTTTTACAATTTTTTTAATAAATTTTTTAATAATGTATTAGTCCACAGCGATTATCTATACACTCCCCAACACGTCTTGGCATTGATGCAATAAAAAGGTCGATTTCTTCTTGAGGGATACTATCCCAAGCTACCTGTAGTTCATGTATCAGAGCCGCCAAAGTTCGTGGGGGCTGGGGTAAATTTCCAAGCCTTCTACCCATGATATCCCAAACTTGCTCTATGGGCGAAAGATCTGGGGATCTGGCGGCCATGGCAGCGCTGTCATGTTACCCCGAACAAAGACTAAAGGTGTCCTAGTTGCATGTGCAATAGCACCCCATACCATAACGCCTACTGTCCGGTGTAAATGACGCTCAATATCAAACTGAGGTTCACGTCTTTCTCCCCGACGTCGTCTGCTGGTATACTCGCGGCCTTGGACGTCGATCTTGAACTTCATTTGTGCCCCTTCGACGTCTAGTGCCTACTATTCTTCGATTTTGGGCATTATCAAACCACGCTTGACAACATCCCATAACATGCAACGTATTGCACGCCTATGCTATTACTCTCCTTTTGAAACGCCACTGGTTTCATAGAATGCACGTTGACGGACTGTCACCTTATGTCAGGTTACTTCTCTTCTATGATCTTCGTGTCTGCGTAATGTGGGAAGCAGATTGACGCTTTCTTTTCCGGCTTTTCTCTAAAGGAGAAATCATCTTTCGTATATCATTGAGAATTTTGATCTGAAGTCGTCGAGTATCCCAGTGAATTTTCTAAGTTTTAGTTTGCGAGATAAATGGTATTTATTCTCGGTAAGTCTCATAATTCCTTTAGTTTAAGTAGAGATTTGGATTTTAGGGGAACATTTTGCTGGCTTCTGAGTTATTGCATGGCCTTCCTTCATTTTGTTTTACAGCACATGTACTGTTTTTCACTTTTCATTTCCCCAGGGCAGAATTCCTTCTCAGGTTCACTAATGATTATCGACATAATGTAAATGCCTAATATTTTTTTTCTGAGAAGCGAGAAGGAGTTCTGTTGAATTTTCGTGCACATATTCATTTACTCGAATTTCATATAACTCCTTGGTTGAGACCATATTTGCTACAATCCTTGGTTGGGACCACACGAGTTAGATTACACTCCTTGGTTGAGACCATATTTGCTACAATCCTTGGTTGGGACCATACGAGTTAGATTACACTCCTTAGTTGAGTCCACGTTGTTTGCACCGAGATAGAATCATTTGCTGAAGCTTGACTTGCACAGAAACTCAATCATTAGCTGAAGCTTGAGTTGAACTGGAGTATGATCAGTAGCTGGAAGCTGTAGTAATTCTTGGCTGTTGCGTTTGCCTGTGCCCACATTTGCTTGGAAGTTAATTTATGGTGAAGGAGCTGAAAGCACACCTGAAGTATAATTCGAGGCTGACTGGGGGGCATATTCCGTTACCGAAAGGATCATCTGACACCAGAGAAACATATTGCATTGAAAGTGGAACCACGATGTGAACATTTCTTTTAAGATAAGTAGTCTATAAGTCTGTGTAATTTGAGAGATTGTACTGAAACTGTAAATTAAGATTTGTACACCTAGTTCTTTCTATAATATATTGTTAAAAACCTGACTAGGAATCTTGTTGCTGGGGTAATCAAACCTCCCTTGAGATTTGAGTATTAGAATCTCATGCTCAAATACCCCTAGGGTAAAACGTAGCGTTACAAACAGTTGTTGGATTTCTGTTCGTACGGTTAGCGATTTCTCGAAATGACAACCCCGCCTCCTGTAGACCAATAATCCTCTTTCAAATTCAGTTAGCTGGTGATAAATTTCGCGTACACTTGCTCTAGGTATTTCAACAACAACTAAACATCGACTTTGGATCTCCTCGAACAGCTGGTTTGTTGTGAAATTTAAAAAAATTGCAAAAACGACTACAATATGTGAGTAACAAAAAATGTTTACATGAAAAAACCTGCACGATTTTTTTCTCCAAATTTCAATCATTTACTCCTTGCTATACTATCTATGTTTTACAAAAAAAAAATCATAATTTAAACAGCTCCTTCTAGGTGTTGCAGTTTCTTTGTCAGTTAGTATATTATACACAACAAATATTCAACAAATTCCATAGAGGAAGCCAGGTTATTTGAAATAATCTTTCTGTCATCAAAACAGATATTAATAACCAGTAGGAATGAATCGGTTCGTATAGATACGACAATTACTCGAATTTATAAAGGAGACCCCGCTGACGTGTTGATTTTTCGGCGTTTCGTTTTCTCATCACGGAACTCGAATTCGAATGATGCTGCACGATTAATTCCAAAGTTTTCATGGGGTCGTTTTATGCTTCATCCATTCCGACGTAAACGCACACTAATCTAATATGTAAGGCGAGTGGTTGGTACACGAGTTTAAGTGCTTCTTCGGTTCTCCTCTTTACCGACTAATATACTTTCTAACTCATTATCCCTGAAATTGTATCGTGGCCTCCCGGCTGAAAACCTCCATTCAATTATGCATCCATTTGCTAACTTGATGGAAAGGCATTATTCATTTTATATCCGTTACATTCCTGTTCGAGGTCTTCAGATTCCTTAACACTACCATCAAAAAGTATCATTTATGAGTTTTTGCTCGAAATATTCATTTTGCTCTGTTATGCCACTAATTATAATGTGACATAAAAGATTGAAGGTTGCATGTCATGCATGACCGTGCGACCCTTCAAGTTTTCCCATTCACCTACACTTTCTAAAACGACTAGCCATTCTGGTTGAAATATTAGCAGACCAGTGGTATTGGACTCTAAAAGTAATCTTGCAGGACCAAGTCTATTATAGTCAAGCCTGTAAATTGCCACCAACATGATCAGAAACTGTAATCATTCCACTACTTGTTCTATAGAGCTTTTACCGCCGTATTCACAAAGCATTTAGTCTCCGTTAAGTCCTAACTGAGTTCCTCAGTTAAGGATGAACAAGGATCGTTACCTCAATCAACGTAATATGTAACGGTGCTGAAACAGGCATGTTTCACGTTAATTTTCACTTAAACTGAGGTTGCGATTCTTATTTATCCTTAACTGAGCACCTCAGTTAGGACTTAACAGAGATTTAATGCTTTGTGAATACGGCGGTTAGTCTACCATTGATGCCTAAATCATTTTGCGAAGAAATAAACGTGGCGAAGGTACATCTGTAATAGTAGGGATAATCAGGATGACGTCGATCAATCTGGTGTATATAGATTGAGTCCTGAATGCCTAGCTTCTTATATATGTCAAACTGGAGGTTCAGTGAAAGAATTGGAGAATATTTCAACTACGTAACTAAGTGTCTGTTCCTGAGGATAATTACATGTGGGTATCTGTCCAATTCAATGGAATTCAGCAGATAAACTGAAGATAAACTACGTTCAATTGTCCTAAGAAAGCGGCCCTAAGTATCGAGACACTGACGTTGTAAGAACACAATCCACATATTCCAGCCATTTACTAGAATTAGGTTAAGTTAATTTCAATGTCGAACAACATGTATATTTGTTACATTTCCGTCCGAAAGCCCAAAACTCAATCTACTGGAAATTCTAGAAATTCTCTTAGAGACAAAATCTTCTTCACGTGTTTGTGTCAATGATCAAGTTGAGTTTGATTTTTCGAGTCTGCCTATAGTCTTTCATTCGATTGTGGTGCTGCCTCCTTTTGTGATCTTGATTGATTTAACTTGCGTCATGTGTGTTGATTATCCTTCATGGCACCATCTATGTTTTGTCGATATGTGTATTCTTGCTGCATTAAACTGTGTTCCAATATGTTGTTTAAATATTATTTCTATATCAACTCCCTCATCCCTTTCTCCAGACGTTTTCGAGTAATTGATTGATTTACTTCTTTTTTTGTGCAAAATAAAGTTTCTTCAATTGAACATTCATTACTTCGGTATTTGGAATCCTAGAGAACTGAAAATTCAGGTATAGATTACCAATATCCCGTATATTATTAATGAAATACGTCCCTAATCATACAGGGTTGTTCAAAATCAGAGACTTTCCCGAGAAATACTAAAACGATAAATAATATTTTTTTTCAAATGGAATGATTCTCTTTCGATACATCTTATGATTTTCAGGTGATTCTATTTGAAAAAACTTACTTTTTATCATATGTGTCGGGAGCCTAGGATTTTGAACAACCCTGTATGATAAGGGACGTATGTCATTATTCGTAAATGATACACGGGATATTGTTAGTCCACTCCCGAAATTTCGGCTTTCTAGGATTCGAAGTAATGAGGTAATAAATGTTGAATTGAAGCGAAGGTTTGCACCAAATAGGAAGTAAATTAATTAATTACTTGAAAACCGCTAGAGATAGGGATGAGGAAGCTGATCCTGAATTGATCTGGAGACTACGGCGGATCGAAAAAAGCAATAATATATAGTGTGTTCCATTTGAAATATAAAGTTGTTAGTACTTTCTGATATAAGCAGCAACACCGCAGCGCTGAAAATATTCTAGATCGATGGAACAGTGGTTCCTAGACGAGGAACCAAATCTTCAATAAAATCGCACGTACCGCTCTCCGTAAAGTCCAGCGTACCATCGACCGTGGCCCAGCCTGTTTAGTCTCCCTTTCTAATCTATCATTATCTGGCAATCTTTGTTATGCAGATTGCAGAGTACAATATTCCATTGATTAAAGACGTCGGATATCCATTATTTTTGAGGATGTCTCTATAAAATAAATAATTCTTCCGGTGGAATCTAGGGTTCCTCTGCTTATCAATCCAATATTACATACCACAGATATGTTAACATGTATTCTAAATGATGCAAAACTTTTCCACCGTAGCGGGTTTCTTACATAAATCTGATTTTATTCCGAGGAGACCAGTTTGGGCTGGTAGCGGTAATTTACCAAATTGTTACCTACCACCCTTCTCGGGTGATCGAGAGTTATCGTGTTAACAGCCGGACGGCTGGACAGAATCGATTTTGAACATGGATTCTTGATCAGTGAATCGAACCAAATCGTTTAAGACTATTTGCAGTCGAAAATTCGAAAATTACAGACATTTGGGCAAATTGATAAGCACTCAGTTCCAGGAACAAGAGCACCAAACAGATACTGGGACAGCAATAATACACCTACAGCATTTTCATCACCCAAGGTTTAAAACCGGTCATCAATTTGATTTTAGAAAATCTTGAAGTCTTCTCTGGGGAGAATAACACGGCTCTACGAAAAAAAAATTGTTCTTCGTCCTAAAGTTTATTTTATGATTTTCTGGTTTGTTATAAACAAAAACAAAAAGAAAATACCTTTTTTTGGTATAAAGTTGGCATTTGTAATAGTTATAGTAAAAAAATCATTTCAATTATTTCAAATGCATTCAAAAATACCGCGCGATCAGAATTAGGTTTTAACGTTCAGGTAGTGCTTCGAGATGGCACTTGAGTAATAAACAACGATCAGGTGTCTTGTAGAAATCCAGAATAAATAAAAGACCACGTTAAGGACTGCTACATTGTGAATCCTTGTAAAAAAAGTAAAGGTAAAGATGCAAAACCTATCGAATAGCCTAACCTTGAATCATCTTCTGCTCCAGTCGTTCACGACCTGACACGACCAGTTCCTGAGCCAACGTTGCTGAATCGTACTCAAAAAGCAAGCTGGGACAGTTTCAAAGCAGTCGTTTCTGGATTTTTGGGAAATAACAAAGCAGAAAACTACAAAAAGCTAGTTGAGGATATGCTAAAAAATTTAAGGCCATGGGCTGCAGGATATCATTAAAAGTACATATGCCTATGCTGATTTAGATAAATATAAAAACAACATGGGAGCGTATTCAGAAGAGCAAGGAAAACGTGTTCATCAGGACATTTTGAGCTTCGAATAACGTTATCAAGGCAAATACAATGAAAACATAATGGGATACTATATTTGGGGTTTATTGAGAGAATGTACTTACGAACATTAAAGAATATGTAAAAGCGTGCACTTTTAAATTATTTTCTACTTTTTTGTAACTTATTTTGATATTAAAACTTAATAAAAATGTTTGATTAAACGGTTTTATCTTTAATTGATAATTAAGACCACACATATGGAAAAATATCGTTTAATCGGTCCCCTAAATACAAAAGCAAACTTTTTCATGCTATATATTTTTTTTTCGTCCAACTACGAACTAAATAATCGAAATTTAATACTTTAAGGTTTAGGTAAAATTTTGTGTTGGCCCGTGTAATTTGTTTCAAAGAATTTTCATAAGAAATGGTTATCATCACAAAATGTAATAATAATGTAGAGTTTCGTGCATACTAAGCATCGTTAAGCACCGTATATTCAATCCAGATTAATAACTTTTAGATAAGTTTTTAGCTTCTTAAGATAATGCGATCGAGATACCGGGAAGAAATTAATTTGTTACGTTATTCATCATTGTCGGATGTATTTTGTATACTCTTATAGTTGGAGACGATGGTCAATTAGACTTAGCGAACTCATATTCGGAGAAATTATTATTTTAATTGATTATCATAATATTGAATATTGTAATCATTAAAGGATACTGTGGGAGGTGTACTCATTATTGAAAGGTTTTTTCTGGGTTTTCTCTCCCAACCTCTGAAAAATATCTATAAAAAAAAATTACCTAATTATTTGGTGATTTGCTTCTGCGTAAGAAACATAAGATATTTGTCAGAAGCAATCAATTGAACAATGTTGCCTAACAAACGACAACTAAACAACATCAACGAAGAAACACATATATCGTAACGTTTCGGAGTCTATATCAGACTCCTTCGTCAGACGCTTAATGAAAATCTTTAGAATTATTTTGTTGATAGTTATTTTGTGAAATTCAAGAATTGTCACATTGACAGTAATTAAAAATCATTGCTAACGTAGTTTTACTTCGCATAGAAATTTCCAAGTTCCAACTCCTTTTTTAATAAATTTAGCCAAATATGGTCAATACCAATTGAGCAATTTGCAGATTTGCATTCTCGGTTCAATAAAATACAAGTTGACTCCTTAAGGAAACTTAAGTTCACGTTTCTCGTGAAAGTTATATGGACACACTTATCTAAGTTCAGTACGGAATATCTTTCTGCGCAGAATTTATACAAACAGTCAAGGTCCTCCTGCAAACTCATTAGGTCCTCATAAGATTTTATGTTCTTATAAATCCTCAAATCATCTGCATATAAATCGTAAAGGCTATGCAAGAAACAAACTGAAATATCGTTGATACATAAGTACTAAAAACAGGGGTGGACCGAAGTGAGAACCCAGTGGTACGCCAGATGTTACACGAACAATATCAGATGCCATACCAAGGGTGTAGCCAGGGGGGGGGGTTTGAGGGTTTAACCCCACCCCCCCCCCGAAACCCCAAAATGTTATTTTTCTCTTAAAAAAAATTTTTTTGATGCAGAAAGTGACCCAGACACCCCCAAAACCCCCCCCCGAAATTAATTCCTATTTCAAAACCCCCCCCGAAATTAATTCCTGGCTACGCCCGTGTGCCATACCATTCACAACCACGAACTGCTGTCTATCGGAGAGATATGACTCTATCCATTTAAGTAATGTCCCCGCTACCCCAAAGTCAGACAATATTGCCATCAGAGTGGAATGATGCACCTTGTCAAAGGCTTTAGCCGGGTCTGTATAAAGTGAGTCCACTTGAATTCCAGCATCAATATTCTCAGCCAGGAAATCAACATAGGGTGCCAAGTTTGTCAATACAGATCTTCTCCTCATGTTGACGATCGGTCAGCTTTGAGCTTACTTTCCGAAAAAAATATCAGTAATGATTGATTCAAAAATCTTCCCAAAATGACTAAAGATAGAGACAGGTCTGTAATGGATTATATTATTCCTTTTTTCCATCTTGAATACTGGAACAACTTTACCTGTCTTCCACTTCTTGGGGAACAATCCCTGCAGTAGGGATTTATTGTAAATTATATAAAGCGGCTCTGCCAGCATTTCACCACATGACTTAATAAAAATTGGGGTTATTAAACCTGGTCCTGGACCATTGTTTTTGTCCAAACCCTCTATCTTCTCTCTTATGAGATCAATTTCTATACTGCTTATAACAATCAATGATGTGACAGTATTATTACTGTTATAAAGAACTGGCCTCCTAGAACAGTCAAAAACGCTTGCAAAATAATCAGAGGAGGCATTAGCCACCGATATTTCATCTTCAAGAATTGAATCAGCAAAATTCATAACCGATGGAATTTTCTCACTATTATTTCAAGAATTTACATATGTCCAAAATAGTTTCGAATTTTTTGAAATATTTTCCTCAACAGAAGAGATGTGAGCTTTATAGTCTTTCTGGATCATCAATTTGGAAGTACTTCTTAGTCTGTCAAAGATTTCGTAATCCAATCTATTCTTGCATTTCTTATATTTTCTATGATACCTGGCCTTATCTTTAATATGAGCAATTGTTTCCTTTGAGAACCAGAAGGAGAATTTGGAACTCTTCTCAGATCTCTTAGGAAAGTGTTTATTTATGAGATCATTCAAAACGATATAGAAAGATTCAACACAAATGTCAACATCTCTGGAGGACAAGAGTTCCCTCCAATCAATTCTAGACAAATCATCCCCAATCCCTTCATAATTGGCATTGAAAAATTTATACATCGAACGTGATTTGATTTGCTTTTTGATAACTGATAAACAAATATATATTTCCAAAGAGGGAACGTCCCCAGCCACAAATGGCACAATGTCTTTAACGATTTCAACTTCATCACTGTTGCTTAAAAATAAATCCAATATTCTATTATTAACATTTAGTACCCCATTGAACTGAAATAAACTGTTGAAAGACATGAAATCTCTAAATGCATCATATGAATCATGTTTAATCATATCACAGTCCAAACCTGTAGCACCATCAGTCCAAGAAAAATCTACAAGATTGAAGTCGCCAACCATCACAAATGGACTACCATGTTCAGACTCCAAAGTGGAAGATACCCTACTGAAGTAACGGAGGTAGTCATCAACACTAGCATTGGGTGGAAAGTAAGAAACACACAAAATACATTTTTTCCTATTTTCTGCAATCGTGATCTTCAACCACAGATCTTCAACCATAGATTCACCAGAGAAGTTTTTGAACTGCACTGCCCTCATTTTCGTCGACATACCGACAAGAATTCCACCACCATCCTTCTTGACTATATTTGATCCATGTCTGTCCTCTCGAAATACTGTATATCTGTCGCAGAAAAATTCCGAACTGTTTACGTGAGGTTTAAGCCAGGTTTCATTAACACAGATCAAATCGTGGCTGCTGCTCAAAGAAGATGTATAAAATTCGCGAGTTTCAGTTCTCAAACCACGACAGTTCTGGTAGTAGATGTTAAGTGAAGTAGACATTGCAAAAAACACCACATAGCTAAATTAATTGATAGATGGAGTTAATTGATCAAACTCATCAGCTGCTTGTCTGAAGTCACGTTAACTATTATAGAACCCTCATTCTTTCCTTAACAGAATTCTGCAATCTTGAGTCCAACAGAATTTAAAAGCATTTGTCTGAGCAAACTGTCTTGCTACGTAAAAAAGTTTTTTATTGTGTGCTGAAAGTGATTCACATAAATTCTCTCGCTACTGCCAAAGCCAATATGTGTTGAATTCAAACTCTTCTGCCTCTTATATGCCTTCATAAATTCGTTTCTGTAGAGTTTACTTTCAAAGGATATTACTATGGGGCGAGGCTTATCATCTTTGGACGATGAGTGCACTCTATAGCAATTTTCAACACATGTTTCTACTGAAGGAATACCCAACTTCGTTTTTCGCCTCAGGGACGCCAACAACTTCAAGGTCCCTCAACTTGATCTGCTGCTGAACATCATTCAACTCCTTTCTCATATTCATGTTCTTATTCCTTAGCTGATCCAGCTCAGCATTCAGGTCGGACACCTTCTTTCCCAACCCATCAATGCACTTCAGCTGATATTCAAGATCATGCATCTTATTGCCATAAAAGTTTAACGACTTTACAAATTCACCCTGCTGCTCATTAATCCTCGACAGATCAATCATAATTTGGTCAAGCTTACGTTCTATGCTATTCTGTCTCGGTGTTCTAGGAATATCAGAACATACTGTACATATCCATCGGAAGCCACATGTTTCTGATAAATTGATAACCTCGAAGGAAAAATCGACACAGGTGTAGTGTACCTCGGAAACGCACTGATAACATTTGCTGCAACTTATCGTACTATCACATTTCACACAATTCTTAGGCATGTTTTTATTGGTGTTATTATTACTCAGGAGGAAATAAACGATAGATAGTTTAAACCCGAAAATGAAAAGAAACCCACCACAGTCGAAACACTTTCAGGAATCTGACAGTATAAACATATTTTAGATATTTGAATGTTAAACCCCTTAATTAAATTAAATTAAGGAGAGCAATTATAACACGTCTGGTTGCCAAGTCACACACATGTAATGATTACTTAGTAAATGTATGTATTTGAATGAGTCCTTACGCCACCACGGACAGAGCACTGTTTATTTTCGACCCAGTGATTCTATGTATTTGAGTCGTAACTAATCATTTAGGGCCATTGTCATCGAATTTACCATGGTAAATTCGATTAAGAGTGTCCAATACAGGAGAACGGACAATAGAATTCACCATGGTAAATTCGATTAAGAGTGTCCAATACAGGAGAGTGGACAATAGAACATACGCGCAAAAGCTCTTGACTTCACGTCAGTGCTTGAACCAATTTTTTTTAATAATATTACTATTGATCGTTTTCTTATGATCAGAAACTACTTGAAAATGATTTTTAATAATTATTGTCTCCTATTGTTCAAAAAATTGTTGTAAACGAATACGTTGTTTATGAGTTAATTTGAAATTTTCTTTTGAAAACATAATCCTTGTTGATAATAATGATTTAAAAAAAACCTTTTCTTAAAAAAAATGTTATGGCTTAAGAAGGCATTTGTTAAATTTGTTTACCACTTGTTACTAAAATTAAGGAAATTTCTTTTTAATCATTATTTATCTTGGTCTTTGATATTAGAAACAAATCAATTGTTATTTAAATTTTCATTGTTTATTTAATAAACAAATTGTTATAAACAAATAAATTATCTCTTTGTATTTTTTTCTCTTTCTATTGAAAAAAAAAGAAAACAACCATGTATTATTAAAAAAAATAAAAATTATTGAATTTAAAGTTCAATAAAAAATATCAATAATTTTTGTTTTTAAATAACACCTGCTTTTTTGTTTTTCTAAATAGAAAAAGAAACAAAATACAAAGAGATAATTCATTTGTTTATAAAAAATTGAAAATTTAATTCGAATTTACCATGGTAAATTCGAATTAAGTGTCCAATACAGGAGAATAGACAACATAATTTACCATGGTAAATTCGATTAAGGGTGTCCAATACAGGAGAATGGACAATAGAACATACGCGCAAAAGCTCCTCACTTCACGTCAGTGCTTGAACCATTTATTTTTTTCGTATTTTTTTCCAATTTTCTAGGGGTACGGTTCTAAAAAAATTTTAAACACGTCTTTATGCTGATTTTCTACTAATAGTTACCAAGCTTCAATTCGATCGAATCTTAATTTTTTGAGTTATCGAGGAAATAATATTCCAGGTGGGTATAACTCGGAAACCGATTATGCCCAAAAACGAACTCAACTCTTCCATTCTGATACGCAAACTACCCGGAAAATTGCAAGTCCCTATCTTCTTTTTTTCGAAAGTTATCGAGGCAACGGTCACCGATCTACTGAACTCACACAAAACTGCTCGAATCTCCAACAATATTTAACCGATCGCGTTAAAACTTAAAACTTGGCGGTAGAGTTGGGTTCTAAAGGCTCTTACAAAATTTCAGCAATTTCAGACGAATAGTTACTGATATATAGAATTTGTTTTTTAATTTTCAATGATTTCTCAAAAATTTTGCATGAATACTATCCTCACCAAATTTTGCAAGAATTTTCGCGTTGGTATTCTACAACTAATAACCATGTTTCATTCAAATAAATCGGTTTAGTATTTTTCGAGTTAATGAGGAGAAAAAAACAACCAAATTTCAGATGGCTATAACTCAAAAACCGTTAGGCTGATTATGCTTATATACAAACTCAAATGTTCAGATGCACATCCTAACCTGAAAATTTCAAGCTGCTATTTCGTTCGGTTCTCAAGTTATCGTGACAACAAAAATATTTTTTAATAATTTTTCTAGCCATACGATTCGCACAAAATTCCACAAACGTGCTTAGGTTCATATTCTACAACTACTCAGTAAGTTTCAATTCGATCGGATTCATATTGGTTGAAAACAAAATTATTACTTGGATACCATTGGGCCGATTATCCCCATTAAAGAATTTGTCCGTCGTATGTGGATGCGCCACATACCCTGAAAATTTCAAGTCGCTAGCTCTTTCCGTTCTCAAGTTATCGTGGCAACGGCCGGACGGCCGGCCGGACAGAATCTGATTTGACCTCGAGTTCTTCATTGGGGAGTCGAACCAAATCTTCTGAGACCATTTTCGTCAAAAAATTCGAAAGTTACAGACATTTGGGCAAAATGATAATGCGATGTTCCCCAGAACATACGCGCAAAAACAAATGGTTCCTTAATTGTCGTAAAAGACCAGAAAGCCTGGTCATCTCTTACCAGGTATATTTCATTAGGCGATCTTCCTAGTGATTAAATGATTAAGAAAGTAAGCATTGAAAAGAACTTCACTACGTACTAGGTAGGACGAAAGACTGGGAAAGGAAATCCACTACCCCAGTTCTTAAAGCATTTCCTTGGTCTTGGTCTGGGCTACTCGGGAATTAAAGGAAATGAGGAGGCCAACACATTGGATTTCGTCAGAACTTTAGAACTGAAAGGCAAGCTGTAGATGGTGATGACATCCACATGTCTGATGGGCACAATAGACCTTAAGGTCGTAGTGCAACGTTACCCACTACAACAGTAGATAGATGGATACATAGATAGTTTATTCCCTTCAAAGTACAGATATCTATACAGATAAAATGCCAACAATAGTAAGTTATAATAAAAAATAGTTATTTATGCACCAATGACGAATAACTGTCTATTATAGTCAAGTCTGCAAATTGATATCAGTGGAGAAGCCGAGGATAGCAAGCAGGCGAGACAATAGACAGTTTTCCACTGAGGTGCATATTACATTTTTTCGTCCACCTCCACATATTTTACGAATTTCAGACTTCTTAAATAATGTGACAATAGCAAATGACACATACACTTATGTTTGTATTGAACCGTATCCATTGTGACCACAGCACTGACAGTTATTCTTACAGACACTTATGTTTGTATTGAACCATATCACGCTGTATTCATAGTGACCACACCGGATGAGAAAGTAATTTTCCAGACGAGAAAGTAACTTTGCGGACGAGAAAGTACTTTCTCGTCCGCAAAGTACTCGCCTCCAACAATAGTCGATTTTACAGTCGCAAATTAGTAGGTGAAATGTCACTTTTCATAGAGGTAGACGAAAAACCATTCTTTCAGCTTTACAATATTCAAAATATTCTAGTACATTATAAGGCTCACATTTTACTATGAAATAATGAATTCTCCTCTGTGGTAATTTTTCGGTCTTTATGAAACGAGATATCCTCGGCAATGAATTTATTAGCTTCATGCACATATACATAGAAATATTCTGTGTCACAGTCAACGTTCATTTTCGAACCAAGAGTGCATGAATGTAATAGAATGGGACCTTATGCCACCGCAAACAAAGAACTGTTCATTTTGGAAAAGTGAATGAATTGAGTTGAAACTAATCGTTTGAAACTATTCTTGGCTAAAAAGTGTACCAGTTTTTTTTTTGGACGCTTGTTTTTACTTTCGGATTTAAATTCTTGGAACTTGGAATGTTATTTTTTTCCTGGAGCTAAGTAGCTTTAGGCCAGCTCAGTACCTGGATGGGTGACAGCTCTGGCTATAAATTTGGACAACGTGCCAAAGCTCCTATCCACAGGATTTTCCCACTGTTTTAATTCAATAGACGGATAATTTTATAGATGGAGAGTTTGATCTGAATGTTCCACATATGGAGGGGTCGCAAAGAATCCTCACAGTTATTCAGGAAAAGATTTTCACATACAGAAAATATATTCAAATGTTTCGAAATGGGGGTAGTACATCTCTAACACTATTCATATAGGGTGAAACTACGCCTCATAATGAATTACTCAAACAAGTTAATGAAAACTGAATTAATTATGAGCAAATTTCAATAGTAAAAATTTGAGAAAAGAACTGAAGTGAAGTCATTGTCTGTTCATGCCTCATACGAAGTTGATCTGAGCTGAAATTCAGTAACCATCCACATCGGAGGTTGTTTTGTATTCACATTTTTTGATATTACTGAATGATCAGTACGTTTGAAGGAATAATTTAATATGCAGTATACTCCGCAGAAATTTTCTGGGACACAGTATTTGCTTTCCACGAAGTAAAATGGTACGACGGTTCAATACGTGGAGAATTGCTTCTGAATCAATTGCACCATATTCTGAACGAAATTCTGAAAATATCTCGATGAGCTCATCTGATTCAATTGCTATAAAAATGTAATAAATTCAAGTAGGTACAGCTTCCTTGTTCTAGTATCCACCAAGATTGGCGATGAAGTTTATGGAACAATCAGTTTGAATTTGTTGGAACATAATAAACTTCACTCGCTGTTTGAATTCAAGTTGAAGTTTTGTGTATATTCGCGCTGGGAAATAATTTAAGCATAGTGCATTACGGGTTTCAAATTTCATAATTTGTTGCCTAATAATTAGTTGAGAAAGTATACCACAACGGAGATTGATATTAACTTACAAAAGCACTTCAGATCATAACCAAATATAAACACTGTTCCAGATACGACAATAAAATTCCGCAGTTTTCACAAAACTTACAATCTTATTCAGAAAATGTGGGGAACGACAGGCAGTGGAAACAGATAACAACATCAAAATCATGACTCCCTAGTTTACGTGAGCCATTTCGACTGAGATAAGATTCTTATTAAGTTTAATTGTCGCGAAGTGAAGAAGGACTTCAACTCGCGTCCCTTGGGGAATCCCGGGGTAAAATGGCTTGCTTTTGATAAAACGATATGACAAATTATGCATTCAGGAAGAAATTTCGCCAGTTTATTTATGCTGTATCAAAATACCAGAATTTGAAGAATTCACTTCTTTCCGTGTTGATTTAAAATACTAAGGTAGAGAAACCTTTCCTGGAGAAAGAAAGTAGATAAATAATTGATGCCAAGATCATTACATACATTTTGCCCAAATCTCTGTAATTTTCGAATTTTTTGCCAAGAATAGTGTTAAACGACTAGGTTCAACTAACTGATGAAGAATTCGAGGTCAAATTTTATTCGGTCCGGCCGGCCGGCCTGCCGATGCCACCATAACTTGAGAACGGAAAGACACTTTTCAGGGTAGGTGGCGCGTCCCAATACGACGGACAAGTTTATGAATGGGCATAATCGGCCCAACGGTTTCCGAGTAATAATTTTGTTTTCATTACTAATCTCATCAAATTGAAACTTGGTAAGTAGTTGTAGCATACAAACCGAAGGACGTTTGTCAAATTATGTGAGAATAGTACTGCTAGACTATAAAAAAATTATTAAAAAATAATATTTATGTCACGATAACCTGAGAACGGAAAGAGATAGCGACCTGAAATTGTCAGGATAGATTGTGCATCTGAATGCGACATTGAAGTTCATTTATAGGCATAATCGGCCAAACGATTTTGGAGTTATACACATCTGAAATTTGGTTGTTATTTCCTCAATAACTCGAAAAATTCGAAACCGATCGAATTGAAGATTAAGATTGAGATACCTACATAATATATTTTCGTACTTTTGTAAAAATTATCTAGTGTTGTGAGTACCGTACCACTAGATAATTTTTACAAAAGTACGAAAATATATTATGTATCTCACGTGTCTCATGTGTTGTGAGTACCGTACCACTAGATAATTTTTACAAAAGTACGAAAATATATTATGTATCTCACGATACCTTGAGAACAAAAAGAAAAAGTGACTTGCAAGTTTTCAGGGTAGATTGCGCATCTGAATGTGACATTTACATTCGTTAATTAGCATAATCGGCCAAATAGTTTTGGAGTTATACAATCTGAAATTTGGTTATTGTTTCTTCAATAACCCGAAAAATTCCATGCCAATTCAATTCAAACATGGTAATTAGTTCTAGAATGCCGAAGCAAAAAATTTTTTCAAAATTTCGTAAAGATCGTATTACTAGAAAATTAAAAAAAAAATCATTGAAAACAATCTTATAATAAATAATAAATTTTGCGAGAACCTTCAAAACTATGAATGTCATGTTGACATATTAAATAATAACATAAATTTCCGGGCTGATTTTTTCATAACACAATGGAATCTATGGGATTTGATAGCCCTACGTCAGGGTCCTGTAGCGGTCTTCGAACATCTGAAGTTCTGAATAATAATCGTTTGGATTGTAGTTAGGTTGGGCATCTGTATGCGGCATTCGAGTTTATTTATAGGGATAATCGACCAAACGGTTTTGGAGTTATGCTCACCTGAAATTTGTTTGTTATTTCCTAAATAACTCAAACAATTCAAAACCGATCCGAATCAAACATGGTTATAAGTTGTAGAATGCCAACGCAAAAATTTTTGCAAAATTTCGTGAGGATCATATCAATAGAAAATTTTTAAAAAATCATTGAAACAAATTTTATATACCAGAAACTATTCGTCCGACATCACTGAAATTTTGCGAGAGCCTTCAGAACCTAATTCTACAACCAAATTACAAGTTTGAACATGATCGGATATATATTTCTCGAGAACCGAATGGAAGGGATAAGTTCGTTTTTGAGCATAATCGGTCCAACGGTTTCGGAGTTATACCCACCTGGAATATTATTTCCTCGATAACTGAAGAAAAATACATCACTCGGTCGAATTGAAGCTCGGTAACTAGTTGTAAAATATCGACATGAAGACGTGTCTGAAAATTTGTGAGGACTATCACTATAAAATTTTTAAAAAATTATGAAGCGTGAAGTCAGAAGCTTTTGCGCGTATGGTCTATTGTCCATTCTCCTGTATTGGACACTTTTAATCGAATTTGCCATGGTCAATTCGATTAAGATTGTCCAATACTGGAGAACGGCCAATATAATTCACCATGGTAAATTCGATAGGAGTGTCCAATACAGGAGAATGGACAATAGAACATACGTGCAAAGCTTCACGTCATTGCTTGAAACAATTTTGAAATATTAATTATGAATATAGATTGGATAGGTTATTTCATATTCCGCTAAGCAATGTGAACTAAAATAAAGAAAGAAAAATGATTTTCCAAATTGCCGAAAAAAACAGGTATTTATAGTCATTAACTAGCTCAGAATATTTTCAGTAAACATAAAGATAAGAATCTCTTCAGTTACATAACCCTAATGAAAGAAATAAAAACGGTAAAAGGTTTCCACGCTTTCACGTTCCATTCGAAAACATACAACAAACTCCAGAATATTTTTCAAAAGATTAATAACATAAAACTGGCTTTCAAAACTTCCACGAAAATTGAACAACTTCTTGGAAATACATTCGATAAAACTCCGGACATGTTGAAATCGGGTATATATGAAATTAAATGTATGGATTGCAACAATTGCTACGTCGGTCAAACAACCAGAAATATTCTCTCACGGTAAAAAGAGCATGCCGGACACATTCGTAACAACAACATCGATATATCTGCTGTTGAAAATCACGTTTTAATATAACTGGCCACTCAATTTCAGAAGATTCAGTTAAATTATTGAAAAATTCCAATATATTATATTTAGGAACACTTGAAGGAATCGGAATTTATAAGAGAAAATACATTTTAGTCAATAATGACCTAATCCCTATTAACAACTCATTATTCTCACTAGTCGGTTTATGACTAAGGGTACAATGTCAACCGATACTTGAGAGTAGAAATTGATAGCATGCTTTAGTATTGTTTCGTCTCTGAAGATGGAAACTTTTTTTCAGAAACATATGTCGGAGGACAAAAACTGTAGTGGACAAGAGTGTTGTTACTTCTGTATAGTGTTCCTAATAAGTCCACAGTGAACATATCGTCCACTATTCAACTATTACTTCTTCATTGTAATTCAAAAGTTCCAACGAAGCCTCTTGGTTTGACACCACGTAAAATATAAAAAAGCACTCACGTGAAGTCAGCACTCTTTGGCGCGCTATTTCACGTTGGCTAATTTGAATTGAATGATGAGTGTTTCAAGCTCAGTGGATAGAGTTAGCCGGAGATCTGTCGGAATTTCTGAACGCCTGTATATGTTTTACATTTATAAGACGTAAAAAAAAATCACTCGACAAAGTATACCGACCTGCATATCTAAGGTTCTATAAGATCCCACTTAAACTGGAGACCAAAGCCATGAAGAATTTTGAATAATCTCGAGAGGCTGACTCGTTTCTCCCATGGAATATTTTCAGTATATCATTGTTCTGAAGTCATCAGTTTTTCGGCAACCGTCCACGAGGACAGATATTCCTCCTCGTGCGTTCATCAAAAAATAATACACAGCAAATATTTATTATTAATCCGAATCCTGGTCCTTCCATCCTATAAAAAATCCAATAATATCTAGTCAGAGGGTAGTGCACACCATTCACTGTCACCATTCATCATTAACAGTGCTTTGCCTAAGCGGGCCTAAGGATAGAGTAACAAAGTCGACAAAGAACACAACTGATGTAACGTTCAATATAATGTTTTATATTTGTGAATCTTATTATATTATTAAGGATATTAGAAACACACTTATCTGCTTGAGTTATTTATTAAGAATAAATGGAGTGAAATAAAATAATGTTCAACACATGTTCCCCGTCTAACCCGCCTTTCCTTATCATCTACCTATATACAGTTGGTGTTTCAATATGCAAAAAGATTAGTATCTTGTGTTGCCTATATCCTTAAACTGATTCTCCATAGTCGCACAACCCCCTGAGGAGCTTCTGAGGGATCTCCTTGGGAAAGACCTATGAGGATCAGTATAATCATAATGATGTCTATATCAAGCGCGCAAATGCAGATTGAACCCGCCTCAATGCTTTTTTGATCCTTTTCTATAATGGTGAAGTCAATCTGCATTGACATTGTATTTCCCTTGAATTGTTGTTTCCTTGGCTTTCTCAAAGGTGACCATATTAAGGTAAATGTCCCAATTATCGACAGTGTCCCAATTATCGACAACTTAGGTTTATTTTCCATAAAACAAGACGAAAAAAATTTCCTTACAAATTTTAATTCAACAATTATCTAGTTTATACTTTCTTGAATGAATCTGTTCACACCATTAATTTCTCTTAAGCATCCTCAGTGAAAAATCAGCTGTTAATTGGCCGACTGTCGGTCTTCATCGAGTGAGCACTGTTTTCCTTGCTATTCTGATAAGTCCACACTCTTCATTTATGTCTCCCCAGATTCAACGAATGAAGGTGAAATTTAATTTTTTGAAGAATAATTAACTTGAGACGATTAACTGTATTCAGTTCTATTAAAAAAATTTTAATATGTATCATATTTTATGAGAAATTTGTGTGTCGATAAATGGTACTTCTGAAACATATTGTGTCCCAGATATCGACATCTATGTCGATATTTGAGTCGCTGAGGATGATTTTTTATTAACTTTCAGAAACGTTAACTCCATTTTCCTGGATACGATTGTTTCGTTATCCTACCCAAAAGATACACAATTTTCAGTGTACCAATTATCGACACACTGTTTTCCATCGAATTACATGATAAAAGTACAACAAATTTTGATGTCGATACTACGTTCAACACTATGTCGATAAAAGGTGCAATATTCTGTCGACGGCTGAGACTCATACCATAAGTAAAAATAATCAATTATATGGAGAAATCATTAAACTATTTTTGTTATCTTTTGATAATCAGCTCATAGAATATTCAAAATTGCTCTCAGTACTGATCGACATTCGATTGTGGTCCATTTATTTGATTTAATCATCCATTTTTTAATGACTGTCGATCATACGCACATTTATGAGGGGATAATTGGTCATATTTAATTTCCAGTTATCTCATGATTACAAAATGTCTATAGAAGACTGTAATGCACACATGAAAAATACTGTGTCCCGTCGGAAGCAACTTCTGATGCAAATAATAATTTTGAATCGAGTAGAATAGAAATCGCTAACTTTTCCCTGAATTCGTCTCTCTTGGATGTAAGGGAAGAGAATTTAGGTGTAGATTTACTTCTGGATTGTTATGACCGTGATTACTCCGACACTGATATAAATGCTTGTGGGCTACATCCAGATATGAATGGTCAGAATGGGGGGATTACAGATTATCTTTTTGAAGCCCAAGTCCTTGGTGAAGCAAGCATACAAAATGCGAAAAATAGTGAATCAAATGAGAGAGCCATTGAAAATGACAAAAAAGAAAATTGAGTTAGGACAGAGGAGAAACAAGTAGAATTTCCGAGCCTAAAAAGTTGAATGAACGTGGCTTATAGGAAGTACCTGAAGTGAAAACGTTAATTTCTAAGGATTAACCAAAGATCATCAAATATTTTTTCATATTAAGCAGAGAATTTATATATCTCTTGTTTATTTAATTTTTGTGAACATTCTTAATATTTTCACTAAATATATCAATATTTCTTTAAATACAAACATATTATTGATGCCAAAATCTGGATTTACCAAAGTGTCGATATTTGGTGCACATGTATGTCGATGATTGGTAATTCATATTTTTCCGGTGTCGATAATGGGTACATCTGCTTTGAGACACCATTCATTTTTGCGCGTATGTTCTGGGGAACATCGCGTTATAGTTTTGCCCAAATGTCTGTAACTTTCGAATTTTTTGACGAAATTGGTCTCAAACGATCAAGTTTGACTCCCCGATGAAGAATCCGAGGTCAAATTTGATTCTGTCCGTCCGGCCGTCCGTTGCCACGATAATTTGAGAACGAAAAGAGCTAGCGACTTGAAATTTTCAGGGTGGGTGGCGCATCGCAATACGACGGACAAGTTCGTTAATGGGCATAATCGGCCCAGTGGTTTCCGAGTAATAATTTTGTTTTCAACCAATATAAATCCGATCGAATTGAAACTTGGTGAGTAGTTTTAGAACATGAACCTAAGCACGTTTGTGAAATTTTGGGCGAAATGTATGGCTAGAAAATTTTAAAAAAATTATTAAAAAATATTTTTTTTGTCACGATAACCTGAGAACGGAAAGAGATAGCGGCTTGAAAATTTCAGGTTATGTTGTGCATATGAATGCCACATTTGAGTTTGTTTTTGAGCATAATCGACCAAACGGTTTCAGAGTTAAAGCCATCTGAAATTTTCTGAAATTTGGTGGTTTTTTGTTCCCCATTAACTCGAAAAATACTGAACCGATTGAATTCAAACATGGTTATTAGATGAAGAATGCCAACGCGAAAATGTTTGCGAAATTTGGTGAGGATAGCATCTGTAGAAAATTTTTAATAAATCATTGAAAATAAAAAAAAAAAAATTCTATATATCAGTAACTATACGTTTGAAATTGCTGAAATTCTGCAAGAGCGTTCCTTACCTAACTCTACTGCCAAGTTTCAAGTTTTAATACGATCGGTTGAATATTGTTGGAGATTTGAGCATTCTTGTGTGAGTTCAGTAGATGGGTGACCGTTGCCTCGATAACTTTCGAACCAAAGGAGATAGGGACTTGCAATTTTCAGGGTAGGTTGCGTATCCGAAAGGGAGAGTTGAGTTCGTTTTTGGGCATAATCGGTTTAACGGTTTCCGAGTTATATCCACCTGGAATATTGTTTCCTTGATAACTCAAAAAATAAATATTCGATTGAATTGAAGCTTGGTAACTAGTAGTAGAAAATCAACACAAAGACGTGTTTAAAATTCTGTAAGAACCGTACTCCTAGAAAATTTGAAAAAAATGACGAAAAAAAAAATTTTAAGAACCGCGCCTCCAGAAAATTAAAAAAAAATCACGAAAAAAAAATTGGTTCAAGCACTGACGTGAAGTCAGAAGCTTTTGCGCGTATGTTCTATTGTCCATGCTTCTGTATTGGACACCCTTAATCGAATTTACCATGGTTAATTATGTCGTCCATTCTCCTGTATTGGACACTTAATTCGAATTTACCGTGGTAAATTCGAAGTAAGAGTGTCCAATACAGGAGAATGGACGACATAATTAACCATGGTAAATTCGATTAAGGGTGTCCAATACAGAAGCATGGACAATAGAACATACGCGCAAAAGCTTCTGACTTCACGTCAGTGCTTGAACCAATTTTTTTTTATAATATTTACCCCTTTCAATATGTTCGTTTTTTTACTTTTATCAAAATAGAGGGTTCAGAGAAGTAGAAGCAGAATATTTCATTCTTATAACATTATTCTTTGAAGTCGAAATGTATTAGACACTTTGAGGAACACGCTATTGTGTCGATAATTGGGACATTTACCTTACTGTTGAACATATTTTCTGAAGTAGTCATGTCGAATACCACTTGAGATGAAATTAAAGCAGAAATTACCAAGCAACAGACTTTCATATAACAATCAAGACATTTGGCAGGCAAAATATCATCTATAGTGGTATTGCATATGATAAAAGAATCGGGGTACGAAAAATCTGGTCCTTCCAAATCAGGACTCAACAACTTCTACATAATACCTACATTATTTTTTCCGTTCTTCATTGTTTATGTCTGAAATACACATTTTTGCGCTATTTGATGCTCTGGGGAACATCACGTGATCATTTTTCCGAAGTGTTTGAAATTTTTTAATTTTTGGCCGAAAATGGTCTCAAACGATTGGGTTCGACTCCCTGATGAAGACTTCGAGATCTAGTTTGATTCTGTCCGGCCGGCCGGCCGTTGCCTCGATAACTTCAGAACAGAAATATATAGCAACTTGAAATATTCAGGGTAGCTGGGGCATCCCATTACGACGGACAAGTTCGTTGATGGGCATAATCAGCCCAATGGGTTCCAAGTAATAATTTTGTTTTCAACGAATACAAGTCCGATGAAATTGAAACTTGGTGAATAGTTGTAGAATACGAACCTAGGGACGCTTGTGAAATTTTGTGAGAATCGTATCACTAGAAAATTTTTCAAAAATTATTAAAGAATATTATATATGTCACGATAACCTGAGAACGGAAAGAGATACCGACTTCAAATCTTCGGGTTACGTTGTGCATCCGAATAACATTTGAGTTTGTCTATGGGCATACTCGGCCAAATGGTTGTGGAGATATACCCATCGGAAATTTTGTTGTTATTTCCTCAATAACTCGGAAAATACAAAACCAATTAAATGCAAACATGGTTATCAGTTGTAGAATGCCAACGCAAAAACTCTCGCCTTATTTCGTGAGGATCATATCTCTAGAAAATTTTTAAAAAATCATTGAAACTCATTGAAAAAAATTCTATATTTCAGAAATCGCTGAAATTTCGCGAGAGCCTTCAAAACCTAGGTCTACTGCCAAGTTTCAAGTTTGAACATGATCGGATCTACATTATTGGAGTATGGGTATGTTCTCTTGTCCATTCTCCTGTATTGCAGAATTTACCATGGTAAATTCGATTGAGAGTGTTCAATATAGGAGAATGGACAATAGAACATACGCGCAAAAGCTCCTAACTTCACGTCAGTGCTTGAACCAATTTTTTATATTTAAATCTGTTCACATATTTATTTATTGTAAGGATGGATTCATTTCATAATGATGTCAAGCCATGGATTTATTTCGATGGCAAATTATTTTTACATCTATTTTTCGTTCTTTCAAATTATTGAGGAGGTCATGTGCGAATCAATTATTACCATTATTATTTTTAATAGTATTGAAATTCAGAAAGTATAGAATTTTAGTCTGTCGACGCTCCTTTCCTCGGCCAGGGTATCGAGGATTATTCTGGAAAATAATGGAACAAAAGGATTTCCGAATGTTTATGAATATACAAAATTAATTGATAAAATTAATGCCCAGTTGAGATGTCCCGGGAAAAACCAATTTTAGTAGCTAGGGATATCCGAAATGAAGAACGTCATCTACAGAGAACGATAATTAGGAGGAAAAAAGCTCTCTTATTCTTCGAATAAAGCGAGCTCAGAACAATGACGAATAAATCTGAAAATTTCATGCCAAATGTATCATTTTTGTATTCACAAGGTCTAACTGCCTTCTCATTCAAAGCAGGAGTAAATTAATTTTAAATATGGAGAATGATAAATTATACAACTGCTCAGTATACATCGCTGCTATTTAGGAAAAGAGGGAGAGGAGTATCTAATCTGACACGCGCAAAAATGTTAACGTTTCTGCTCTGATAATTGTTACTGTTTGAATTCCATTCTTTCAACCGAGTTCAGAATTTTAATTAGTGATGTACGGCCCAATAAATTTCCTCTGACTTCTCCTGAAATTACCTGATATACAAAACTGATTATTTATTTAATTACGAGTTTCTCAATAAAAAGCAATATTTCACTGAACACAAGTTTAATGTGCTGTGGTCTATCAAGTTATCATTAAGACAATTTGGTTATATTCATTCATCTTTCACCTCGTTATTGCTTTTAAAGCGCAAAGAAAGAGTTATGGTGTTATTCTGCTTTTCATCTGTAAGCTATAAATCTGTAGGTAACGATTGCTCTGTAAGAGGCCGCCTTATGAAATCGTAAATATTGCAATTCTGGAATTGTTCCTGTAACTATCTCATTTAAGGTGCTACATTTGAACTGCTTTGATAAATTTATTAGAACATAACCTAAAACCGTAGAGATATTTAAAATTTGAAGGAATTTGCGTAGAGTATCTATCTTATCATCCCAATATATTTTATTGGGGATTTGTTTGATTGCAGGTTTACTATTGTTAAGAGATGAAGGAAGGAAATGAAATATGCAATATGAAATAAGATATATTGATTTATAACATGGTTTTACGAATAAATAGTCCGTATTATTTGAAAGAAATGCCCATATAAAAAACTAAAATGTATAAGCCAATTTTCATTCTTCAAAAATATCACCCACCATACATATATTATATAAAGAGGGATGATACCTTTCCCGCTACTGCAATATGGCATTAGCATTTCTTGTTTGTAGGACTGGTTCTAAAGCATTCACTAAAACCAAAGTGCAATGTTTTTTTATTCAATCTGAAGATTCTGATAAATGATCATCCGGAATTACAAATGAATCCATTTAACCGTTTTCACCAAGTTACTTTTATAATAAAAATTATTTTCAAGTCATGTGGAATTACGCACAGTTAGTTGGATACGAGTTTTCATCATGCTCTAAGAATAAACTAATAATCCAAGCAATCTGATTATTATTCACATATCCATTCTCATATGCGGGAAAAAACCGTCACGCCGCAAAATCATACAATAATTCTTTAATATAACCTAACATTACATCTTCCGATATGCTTCCGATCCCCACTCGAGTACTCGTAAGGATTTAAGAATATCTGTAAGTTACAGATCGTTAAAAACAGTCCAGAATAGCAATGTTCCTATAAGGTTATGAAAAATTACAGATTGGCTTATAGATGAAAGCAGAATAGCATCACCATTAATTACGTTCAGAAATATTCCGCATGCTCGAACCGAATTATTAAAGAGCAAATCAAAAGCAACACAAATATCTAGTGACTAATTATACTACTAACTGACAAAGAAACGGCAACACCCAGTAGGAGCTGCTTAAATTTTAAATTTTTTTTTGGTAAAAACATAGATAGTATAGCAAGGAGTAAATGATTAAAATTTCGAGGAAAAAATCGTGAAGGATTTTTCATGTAAACATTTATTGTTACTTACATATTGTAGTCGTCCTTTGCAAATTATTTTAAATTTCACAACAAACCAGCTGTTCGAGGAGATCTAAAGTCGATGTTTAGTTGTTGTTAAAATGCCTAGAGCATGTGTACGCGGAATTTATCGCCAGCTAAGTGAATTTGAAAAAGGTCGAATTATTGGTCTACGGGAGGCGAGGATGTCATTTCGAGAAATCGCTAACGGTACGAACAGAAATCCAACTACTGTTATGAGATGTTGTCAAGCGTGGTTTGATAATGCCCTAAATCGAAAAAGAGTGGGCACCACACGTCGAAGGGGCACAAATGAAGTTCAAGATCGACGTTTAATACTTATGGCTATTAGAGACCGATTTGCCACTACTCGATCTTTGGCTGATGAGAGGTTAGGAGAACAAGGCCATCCTGTAACTTCACGAACGGTCTACCACCGGATAAGTTCTTTTGGACTGCAGCATTATCGATCTCGTCTTGTGTTACCTCTAACGGTTGAGCATCGCCGGCAACGATTACAGTGGTGCAGAGAACGTCAACATTGGAATGTGGAATGGCATCAGGTCGTCTTTCCTGATGAATCTCGATTCTCCTTTGGCCTTCACATGAGGGCCGAAGAAGGGTTAGATGATGTCGAGGAGAAAGACTTGAACCTCAGTTTGATATTGAGCGTCATGTACCTACACCGGACAGTAGGCGTTATGGTATGGGGTGCTATTGCAAATGCAAGTAGGTCACTTTTGGTCTTTATTCGAGGTAACATGACAGCGCTGCGTTACCTTCAGGAAATAGTGGAGCCATATGTTCTTCCTCACCTTAACTGGCTCGAGAATCCAATATTTCAGCAAGATAATGCTCGACCTCATGTTGCAAGAGTTAGTTTAAACTTTTTTGAAGCGAACCATATGAATCTTTTGCCATGGCTACCCAGATCCCCCGATCTTTCACCCATAGAGCATGTTTGCGACATCATGGGTAGAAGGTTTGGACATTTACCCCAGCTCCCACGGACTTTGGCGGCTCTGATACATGAACTATAGGTAGCTTGGGATAGTATATCTCAAGAAGAAATAGACCATCTTATTGCATCAATGCCAAGACGTGTTGCGTAGTGTATAGTCGCGGTGGACAAACGCATTATTAACAAATTTATTAAAAAAAATTATAAACTCTTCTTTTTTTTTCTTCAAATTTCAATCATTTACTCCTGCTATACTATCTATGTTTTGCCAGAAAAAATTAAAATTCGAACAGCTCCTGCTGGGTGTTTCTTTGTCAGTCAGTATATACAGGGTGTGTCTTTGACCACTGCATTAATTTTAGATAGATATTTAGAAAGATATAGCAACTTGAAATTTTCAGGGCAGATGGCGCGTCTCATCTGAATGCGATATTTGAGTTTGTTAATAGCATAATCGACTTAACGGTTTTGGAGTTATACCCATCTGAAATTTGGTTGTTATTTCCTCAATAACCCGAAAAATTCGAACAGATCAAATCCAAACATGGCTATTAGTTGAATTATTAGAATGCCGACGCTAATATTCTTGCAAAATTTCTTGAATATCGTATCCTGGAGTAACTTGAGTCGTAAGTCTTTTCGTATTTCATTTCCAATAGAATACATGTGATTATCCATTGAAATGTCAATAAAATGGTATGAAATGTAGTAACATATCATAAAAGCAGAGAAAACGGTATACATCGATGCTAAATTCGTATAGTATAGTGTACAATAGAGACAGAATGTGGCAGCAGCTCCTGACTTCACGTCAATGCTTGAACCAATTTCTTATTTGAATTTGATTTCGTAATCGAATTCCTCTAGTTTAATCCGCCATCTCATTAAACGTGAATTTGGTTCCTTTAAAGAGAATTACAAAACATAAAGGTTTATTATACGTCTGTATAAATATGGTCTGAAGTGCTTACATAATCAAACTATCGCTAAAAGTACTTTTTCTATCATGCTATATCTAGTTTCGGCATCATTAAGGTAATGACATACTGAGCCCATATAAGCAGCGTATGACGTCTTGACACTTGAATTTATAAGCGTATTCAATGTCCAAATTGGGAAGTCATTGTATGACCGTGCGTCCAGCGATGGTCGGACGCTCGTTCGAGCATAGATTAAACCTAGGAAACATAGGAAGGTGTACAAATTGATTCGGAAATGCGGTCGTCTGAATCAATTCGGACACCTTCCTATGTTTCTAAGGTTTGATTTATGCTCGTACGAGACTCCGACCATCGCTGGATGCACGGTCGTACGATCATGTCCCAATAGGTCTCTTGCATAAATTTGTTTTATTCTTGGAATCGATTACTATATCCATAAGAATACCGAAAAAGTTTAACCACCGTCAAAAATTTCAATTTTCAACGAGAAAACGATCATTCAAGTTTGGTGGCACATGATGCCTATTCAAACGATCGAAACTCCGCGTGGCGTAAACCGTCATGTCTACTCTCACTCTCTTCTCGTGTCCGTTTTGCTCTTTATTCCAGTGTAACAAAGCACCCTATAAAGGGCTCGTAGTCCGTATTGGCTGTACCAAGCAGATGGTATATTTCGATTACGTCAGTCGTCATAGCAACGATTCGGAAACTTTTCACCTCATTTCAATTTGCTTCTTTATTTACCGTTTTTCAATACAGAAATATTCAAATTTTATATAATTATGAAAGTGGATGAGGGCATACATGATGATCTGGTATTGAAGTAGATTCAGAAAAACATAAATTTATGGTATTTCCTGTTACATACAAGAGACCTATTGGGACATAATGTTAGACGTCATATGCGTTGCATACGTTGCGTACGTGGGCTCAGTCTGTCCTTTAGCAAAGCATTCCAATTTTAAGATAGGACTTTATTTTTGGCGTGATGTTATATGAATTATATCAATTCATCCAAATGTCTGTAATTTTCGAATATTCGGCAGAGAATGCTCTTAAACGATTAGTTTCGACTCACTGATCAAGAATCCGAGGTCAGAATTGATTCTATCCGGCTGTCTGGCCAGCCGTCAGAACGATTACGCTCGAACGCAATGAGGTAGAGAGTTGAAATTTTCAGGGTAGCTTTGTAGTCTGAATGCGCTGGCTAAGTTTGTTAATGGACAGAATCCATCGAGTGGTTTCAGAATTATAGCCATTTGAAATTTTGTTTTCCCAATAACTCGAAAATTACTAATCTGATCGAATCAAAGCAAGGTAATTAGTTGAAAAATATCGACACGAAGACTCATGCAAAATTTTGTCAGGATCACATGTCTGCAAAATAAAAAAAAAAAAAATTCTGTAACTCAGAAACTATCCGTCAGATATCGTTGAAATTCTACGAGAGCCTCCGAAACCTCATTTCACAGTAAAGTTCTAGATTTGAACTCGATAGGATCTATATTGGTGAAGATATTTCTGAAATATCCAAATATTCCAACGATTGGAGTAAACTGGTCAACTGTATTTATATTCGACCAAACAAGTAGCCAACAGTTTCTGATTTTCGACTTTAAATTGTATCCTGAAGTTGGTAACGTACTTCACATATCTGTCTTTCAAGAATTTTATGTTCCTCTATGATCTTGATGTTACACTTGTCTGTGCCAACTGACAATCTGTCATTTTGTAAAAATAATAATAAAATAACTAGATTTGATTTTCCCAGACAGAACATACGCACAAAAATAATATAACACAGGAATATGGAGCAACAAAACGAAGTTGTTTTTCTATTAATAGAAGGGGATTATAAAGATATTTACTTTTCAGTAATCCAGTAAAAACCCCAGTTAAGATGGAAGTTTCAGTAGCTCAAGCCTATCCTATTCAAAGTATCTGTTGACCATACAACTCCAATTCATGGAGAAAGAAGTATCATGACAAAAGAGTACCATTTCAACCAGTAGATAAAACATAACAAATACATGTATCAAACATGAAAGTAGCAGTTGATAAGCCAGTTACCGTAGAAAAAAAGTTCCATAGCCATTCAAAAAGATACTACCAGTTCCAATCAATGATATTTCTATTTTCATTTCTATTGCTCTTATTGCTATTAACTCCATAGGATAATTTAGGTAAAGCTCAAAGTATAATCCATGTCGAAACCACATTGGCTAGGACAGGACTACTTCCCAACGTACAATCAAAAATTTGTTTATAATGGGATCCTTTGTTAATATTATTTTAAAGAACATGCATATATTTGACTATAAGTTGTCCTTTGCAGAGCACATAAGTCAAGTCACTGCTTCTGCCTCTAGAATGCTGGGTTATTTGGTGAGAAACTGTAACAACTTTGCAAGCCCTGGTACAATGAAAACGCTATTCCTTTATTCGTAGTAGGTTGGAATATGCCTCTGTTATCTGGTGTCCTGTGTACAATAATTCTGTTGTCAACTTGGAAGCTGTCCAAAGAAAGTGTCTGAAATATATGTACTTCAGATGTTATGGACAATACCCGTCGAGAGGCTTCGACCACGCAGTCCTCACCAATAGCCTTGCAATTGATGTGTTGAAATTAAGATATGAGCGTTTCACCTTAACGTTTCTTTATAAGGTGGTGCACAATAGAATTGACTGTCCATTTCTCTTGAGCAAGGTGAATATTCATGTACCAAAGCCTGGTCTGTAGCGGAATAACAACTCTTATGTTGATTATAGTAGGTTGAATATTATGTTACGTTCTCCTATTAACTTCATGTGTAGCTTACATGACAGGTGTTGTGGTCGATGTGATATATACTTTGATGAGCTTTCAGTGATTTTGATGTGCCATTTAGAACAATACGCTGGGGTATCATAATTTTTATTTTTGCCGTTTTTGTTGCAAACTTGGGATTTGGTAGAGGTTGTTGTGCTGTTTTTCTTATTTTTTAATCTATTGCTTTTATCTAGATTGTATTATTATTTCTTTTGTTATTTCGATATATTATTTGTGATTACGTTCAATGCTAGTATAAGAGAGAGACAGAGAAATAAACTTTATTGATCATAATTACAATCAAACGGCTATCGACCTAATTCTTCCTGCCAGTTAAAAAAATCATAAATATCCATTATTTTCTCTAAGTGTTACAATGTTTTTAAGTATTCGAAGATTAGGAGTGGTGGTAATTTTGCTTTCGGTGGTGTTGTTCTCTGATAGCTGTGAATCAGAGGGTCCATAATATTTATGTTTTTCTGGTTGGTGATGAATATTAAATAATATATATAAGGCTCACATTTTACTATGAAAGAATTAATTCTCTTATGTAGTAATATTTCGGTCTTTATGTCAACGTCAATATTGACGGTGTCACAGCCGATAAGACAGTACCACTTCTGGTCAAGGTTATTTATTTCCATAAAATTACGTGAAACATGAGTATTTTCGTATATTAGTCGATGTGAAAATTACGGCTATACATAGTGTTTTCTGTGAATTGAGCTGATTTGTTTCATAGAAAGTACTCTCGGAATACACTATTGTTTATCTCATGGCACAATTGAACTGATTTGTGTCCATACGCCATCACATACAAAGCTACAAAGTACTGTTTGATTTCGACCCAAAAGTTAATTTATGTATTTCAATAGAGACCATAAGTCAGCACGAACACAGCACTGTTCATTTACGAACCAATAGTGAATGTATGTATGTATGTGAGTTGAAACTAATCGTTTGATACTATTCTCGGCCAAAAAGTGTACCAGTTGTTTTTGGACGTTTGTTTTTACTGTTGGATTTAAATTCTTGGAAATATTTTTTTTTTCCTGGAGTTAAGCAGCTTAGGGCGAGTTCAGTACCTGGTTGGGTGACAGCTCTGCCCATAGATTTGGACAGTGCGCCAAAGCTCCTGTCCACAGGGCTTTCCCCCTTTTTTATTCTATAATTTAAGGCTCCTAAAACAGTATACGACATTTTTTGGCTCATAGATAGAAAATTATGCTATTAACCCATTTCCGACCATTATTGCAGATACGACCTTTACCCTTAACAAGGCAGTACAGTACCCAAGCAGATGAAAATGTTGCCGTAACCAGCATTAAGGATATCTATCTATTTATACCAGAAATTGTGAAACGTTCGTCGGGATTAAATCAATACTCTTGAAACCACATTCAGATAGGTATGCATAACATGGACGAAATAGCATTCGCAGTATGAGAAATGCAAATTATGCAAACCGTCTAATACGCGAAAACCATACATTTGACCTCAACTTTGATGTATTGCTTGTTGGATTCATTCGCCTCTAATTGAATTTCCTGAGTCCTCCAAGATTAAATTAACTTGAAAATACCAACATTTCACTTTGTGACTTACCTTGCCTGCGATATTTTTCGCTCCATATCATAAATGTGGATGAAAAGCGCACAATAATCGTTACTAGGTACTAGAACATCAACGGAGATGTGACCGTTCGCTTGAAGATAGTTGTTACGTCTCATGACGTCACATGTTGGGAAACGTAGATTTGTTTCTCTAAACAAAGGAGCTCCGTGAATATTTGTCTATTGGGTTAACTGAGTTTTAGTTTACCATGTGTTGTCTCACCTTGAAAACAATACTTTTACGAAAAGATAACTGCGAGTAGAATTCCTTGTTAAGCTTAGACCTTTTTAAAGCAATTTATTGCCTATTTCCTGTAAAAGAATGATGAAATGCATTTAACAACTGAACTGCTAAGAGACTTATCAATTTTCTAACACATTGCCCAGTGCCGTTATTCTTTTTGTCTAGACGCTATGGCCCTAATCTGTGAAGGTTATCTATCAGCTGTTGTTGATAGATTATATGCAGAAAGCAAGTAGAGTTAGTGCCCATAGTGGGAGAAATTCGGGATTTCGAATTCCTAAGATTAAACAACCCAGAAGTTCACTCATTGGATGCATTCCCACTCTATTTAATAAACGACAAATGAGACTATTGATGTAACATATCAGGGGCGGTTTAAGATTGAAACTCCTATTATTGTTAATATTTCCCCCGATTTTCCCAGATGAAGGAATCTCCTATTTTTCTTCTATATGGTCTGTTATATATATCTTGACACTGAAAAAATCCACTACTACTACTTTCATATAGAAGGAAGATTTTATGTTATATTAATATTGCATTGTACAATAACTTCGTGCTTGTATTCTCATTATCGGTAACAGGAAATAACCGTCTGTTGTTTTGTTTAAAGTGCGTTCGAATCTTCCACCACTCGTAATTCTTGTCTTATTGCAAGTAACAACTTTCGCCGTGATCAACGAGATTACTACTGCTTTCTGGGTGCATAAAGTTAAGTATACCCCTTCTAGTCATCTCCCTGATAAAACAATCAGGATACAACAATAGTCTTCAATTGGATGCTATTTTAATGCTTTGAAATAATATAGAGCTATTTGTATAAGCTGAGTGGCCAAAAAACTGAGGTCGATGATTCATCTTGAATTCATAGATTCGAGAATTTGACTAATTCAATATCATGCAATAGTATCGACAAAGATATTATTTCCTATATAAGAATTGCACAAATATTTCGCTGCTAGGGACATGATAAATTTGTATCGAAAAATGCCCTTAACAGTTGTCCATAACCTGTCAATGTCAGAACTTCAATCGAGATATTATTTGCAGTTCTCAAAATTTAGATATTTCTTATACAGGGTGAGTCTTTGACCACTGCATTAATTTTAACCAAAGATCCCTCTCATCGAATAAAACAGTTTTTTCATTCACCATTTTTCCAGATTCGGCTCAGCTAAAAAGATACAGGCTGTTGAAATTTCGAAAAAAAATCAGTTTTTATTTTGTAGCTTTGACATCCTTTATTCGAATAAAATGAATATTGGTTTAAAGTTTCCTATAACTATAAGACATATTTTCCAAATATTAGTTATTTTCTACTTCTACTGGTTTTCTAATTATGGACTCGTGGATTCATAAAACAAAACGAAATTAGCATAAAGAAAGCAGATAAAGTTTTTCTTGGGTAATTTCAAGAATATTCCATCGTTTTAGAACATTATATTATTCTTCATCATTTCTCCTTAAACGCACCGTTTTCGAGATATTCGTCATTGAATGTTTTAAAATGGAAAACTCCAGAAATTTCACTACATTTATGGATCCGTCCCTGAGCGTTGGAATCCCGAATCAAGCTGTAAACCACGTTACCATGCCTTTTTCTCGTCCGCCAACAATGTCATAGATAATTTATATGCAGGAGTGTATTAGCACATTGTGAAATCATTAAACGCTTGTAACTTTTTACCTGAGCCGAATCTGGAAAAATGTTGAATGAAAAAACTGTTTTATTTGATGAGAGGAATCTTTGGTTAAAATTAATGCAGTGGTCAAAGACTCACCCTGTATACTCCATTCACTTTTATAAAGTCTCCCGGTTTAAAGTTTGACACATTTCACCGTGTATATTTTGAAAATGTTAGGTTATAGTAATATGCCTGTCAGATAACTACGCAACGTTGTCCTCTCTACATATTTAACTACGTATTTTTCACAATGTGAATTTAATTCGGAAAAATAAAGATTGAGAAGTGTTGAATTTTTAATGGAAAATAATTGATGGAGTATTCCGTTACTTTGTGATAGTTTGATTTGAAAAAAATTGGTTCGAGCCCTGTGGACAGGAGCTTTGGCGCTCTTGTTCAAACTTTGACAAATTATATCTCCGAAAGTCTTGGTTTCTTAGAGTTGGGAATTATATTATTGGAATCTAATGATGAAACTGCATCATAAAATAAAATAAATTAAATAAGAATCCATTGATATCATTCCCAACTCGGAGAAATCAATACTTTCGGAGTTATGATTTGTCAAAGTTTGAATAAGAGCGCCAACGCACCTGTCCACTGGGCTTTCCCACATTTTCAATTTGGCTTCTATGCGTCAATTCTCAAGAATTTCCAAAATTAAATTCAAAACGTAGGTCTATGACTCATCTCATGTTGGATTTATAGACATCAGGAAATTATAATTGGAGTATTCTATGAAATCATATAGAATTGAGAATAATTATTGAAATTTTTAAATATCATATCTCCGAAAGTATCAGTTTGTTGGAGTTAAGAATGACATTAATGGATTCTTATGATGATGCTGCATCTTAAAAAAAATAAAGTTAAAATTTGTAATGTAAAAAAAATGTTTTATTTGTTACTCCGAAGCCACCAGTCCGCTTTTGCCCAATATCGAACTCAACCGAGATATTATCTCCTAAACCTACACTGAAAATTTCAACTGTCTAGCTCATTTCGTTCAAGAGTTATCGTGTTAACGGCCGGCGGGACAGAATGGATTTTGACAATGGATTCTTGATCAGTGAGTCTAACCAAATAGTTTAAGACCATTTTCAGCCAAAAATTCCAAAATTACAGATATTTGGGCAAATTGATAAGCACCCTGTTCCGAGGAACAAGAGCGACAAAAAGAATAGAAGAATAGAAGTACCTGAATAACCTGGCAGGAAAACTTTTAAACGAACAGACCAGGGGGGATCCCCGGATCCCCCGTATTTATTTACAATTTCGAAAAGTGGGGAATTCCCTAGGGGGGGGGGGGTCATGGAGGTCATTCGAGAGTTCAACATGTCCTGGGACAGAATAAAGTTTTCCTATTGCAGATACCAGTTCTGTATAGCACTTCCTGATAATTGTCTCTGCTTCTTCTAAACTATTTTCGGCATTTTCAATTTCAAAGCGAAGGGTTCTTTAATATTCCTCATGGTCTGTGATAATATCTTCATCTTGTCTAAGACGATATTTCAGGAGTGCCAATCTGCTTCAGTTTTAGTTACAAAAACGTGAAAGACCTAAATCATGGCCAACCGGGAGACTTTATAAAAGTGAATTGAGTATACACATAAATATTTGAATTCAAAACTGTTCACACTTAAATGTGGGGACTACTTTTCATTTTTTTTTTTCGTTTACTTGTTTATTCATCCTTCAAGAATGTTTGTACGTGAGTTACAAAACTATGTAACGCTGGCCCGCTTTAGATTTCAGGCTGGGAACGATACACTTATGCTTCCTGGGATATATTGGGTGATAATTGATACAACTGGGTTGTGAAGGTTTAATAATGGAAACATTCCTTTGATCACAAAGAAAACACTTAGCTTAGATGTTCCAGAGAAAATATAAGGTATTCCTGACGGATGATCAGGATCTTCCCAGGTGATGAGAAAGGGTTCTTCCAACAAGAACTCATTTTATCTCCAGACCCCGTGTAGGTAATGTAGGGGTCAGTCGCAGCACAACATTAGACATCGAAATATTCAAAGTATTTAGTAAGGTTGATTTTCACCTCAATCCAACAATAGCTTCAACTTAACATTTGTTATGCATGTAGCTTCACAAATAAGTGTAACAGCGAGTTTCTCGCCCCTGCCAAACGAATAAAAATCCCCGGGGGGCTTGAAATCGTATGACCACAGAAAATTTTGGTCGCACAGAATTGAAAATATAAATTCACAGAATGGTACTGAAATTATTTCAATAAAATATTGAAAAATCAAATGTGTAGAATCAATACTGATTCATACGACAAATAATTTCTGATTTAGACTCAAAATGCAACAACGATTTCAAACCATAACGCGACCATCATCTCGGGTTTTATACCTTTACAACTAAATGAACTGTGGAACACATCCAAGTAAAGAACTGAAAGAAAATCATGGACAGCAATGTTTACCTGAATACACTCCAATCACTGTGAATTCACGATAATTCACTCCCTGATCGAAATTCTCAATCTGCACCACACAGAATGTCTATCGAAAGCAAAACACTCAAAGAAAAGAAGTAAATAGTGATGTAATGTTCACTACAAAGTCCTTGGGATAAAACAACGAGGTGAACTGGAAACAACCCAAATCAAGGATGCCTTATCAGCTAGCTACGAAAAAAAAGCACTGACGTGAAGTCAGTACTCTTTGGCGCGCTTGTTCATGGTGGCTAATTTGAATTGAATGATGAGTACTTCAAGCTCAGTGGATAGAGCGAGCCGAAGATCTACCCAAAAGGTAGTAGTCCTCACTCAATTCAAATTAGCCACCGTGAACACGCGTGCCAAAGAGTACTGACTTCCCGTCAGTGCTTTTTTTTTTTCAAGTTCCTTTAACAAATATAGCTATCGATACAGTTTGGCTGTTAGCTTTACCGTAGATCGAAAAAAATTGCGGTTATGGGACCTCCGTTAGGAACGCAATTACCTCTTCTCCAAATCCGAAGGTATTTTAATATACATCTACCGAATATAGAAATTTATAAATTCACCTCAGGGCCACCATACGGACATTTCAACTCGGAAACAACGCTATGTACCCCAAACTGACTTGTGTCCCTGCACTGAATTGCCATGAATATTCTTTTAAAACCTCACAATATTGGCTCATTACTCCCAACATAACCCATACAACCCAAAACCATTCACTTCTCGTCTGCGCATGCGCAATATACTCGTGGCTGCAAGTCCTCCCAAAATTACACACCTCACAAAAAACTCCGATTCTCCAACACTAGTGGTTCAGGAGATACCGCTTCTTGAAACCACGCATGCGCAGACCCTCACCAGGGGATTCTATGGAGGAATAGTATCCGCCACCCCAAAACCCCAATCCTCTTTGACGAAAACACCAGCAGTTAAATTACTGATGGTCTGCTCATGCGCATAACGAAAATTGCCCGTAAGGGGTAACAACGATTTCAAAATTAGCCCCAGGGCCACGGTATGGACACTTTAACTCGGAAACAACGCTACAACCCCCAAACTGACTTATCCGTACACTAAATTGCCATGAATATCCTTTTAAAACCTCACAATATTGGCTCAGCACTCCCGACATAACCCGTACAACCCTAAAACATTCACTTCACTTCTGCGCATGCGCAATCTACTCGCGGCTGAAAGTAATCCCAAAATCACACACATTACAAAAAACTCCGATTATCCAACACTAGTGGTTCAGGAGATATCGCATCTTTAATCCACGCATGCGCAGACCCTCACCAGAGGATTCTGTGGAGGCATAGCATCCGCCAACCCAAAATCTCAATCCTCTCTAACGAAAACACCAGCAGTTAAATCACTGATGTTCTGCTGATGCGCATAACGAAAAATGCCCGTAAGGAGTAACAACAATTTCAAAATTAGCCCCAGGGCCACGGTACGGACACTTCAACTCGGAAACAACGCTACATCCCCCAAACTGACCTGACTCCTTGCACTGAATTGCCATAAAAATTTTTTTAAACCTCACAATATCGCTCAGCACACCCGACATAACCCACACAACCCAAAAACAGTCACTTCTCTTCTGCGCATGCGCAATCTATACGCGGCTGAAAGTCCACTCAAAATCACACACCTTACAAAAAACTCCGATTCTCCAACACTAGTGGTTCAGGAGATATCGCATCCCTTATCAACGCATGCGCAGACCTTCACCAGGGTATTCTATGGAGTAATAGCATCCGCCACCCCAAAACCCCAATCCTCTCTGACGAAAACTACAGCAGTTAAATGACTTCTCATCTGCGCATGCGAATAACGAAAAATGCCCGGTAAGGGCAGCATGAATTTCAAATAAATAGGTTTCGGAATTTCAAGCAAAATATTCCACAAAATAGAGCAACTTTTTGAATTTTTTCATGTCACGTGATCTTCACGAAATTTTGTAAAAGTGTTCGCTTTGGTCTTTTGCATCTAACTACTGAGTTTCTATTCAATCAGATCAGTATTTTACGAGTTATCGTGGAAACAAAATTTTTATATCTTTGAAAAATTTTTTTGCCACTTTATGGCCATCCTGTCAGTCACAAAAAACTCCGATTCTCTAACACTAGTGGTTCAGGAGATATCGCATCTTGAATCCACGCATGCGCAGACCGGCACCGGGGGATTCTATGGAGGAATAGCATCCTCCACCCCAAAACCCCAATCTTCTCAGAAGAAAACTCGAGCAGTTAAATTATTTCTCGTCTGCTTATGCGAATAACAAAAAATGCCCTAAAGAGGCAGTTACACCCCCAGTCGTTTACCGTTCAGACTAATTTTGAAAACCAATTTAAAATTCCATACATCGTTCACGCATTAATTCAATTGCCATGCTAGTAAGTAGTCCATATTTTAATCAGTTGATCTCGTACATATCGCATTCATTCAGATAAACGCGCAAAAAATACATCGGAACGAAATCACCAGATGTTGGAGATATTCCATGTAGGAATTCGAAATGAAATATAATTTGTCCAGTTTGGAAGTTCAAAATTATAAATTTTTTTTTAGGCTCCTAGTGGTCTGTTCGCAGTGAAATTTTACACACCCCAAGAGGTCATTATTGGTCACCGAAGCGCCAAATCTGAACTCAATCCGATATTTGGTTTCGGAATTCCCAGCAAAATATTCCGCTAATAGTTAAAAAAATTTTAAATTTTGTCTACTCATGCTACCCCCACGAAATTTTTTACAATTGTTTTCGTTGGTATTTCGCATATAACTACCGAGCTTCAACTCAATCGGGTCAGTTTTTTTCGAGTTATAGTGAAAACAATATTTCAACTTCATTTTCAAATATTTAACATTTTTTTTTCTAGTTTACAGCCATCCGATCAATACGAGACTTCGCAGGCATATAAAGGTCATTATTATACAATTTGATGCTGAATTTCAGATAGATTGAGTAATCGGTTTCGGAAATATTCTTGAAAGACGGATGGTCGTAACTCCGAAACGGCTCGATGGATTTTGCCCATTAACGAACTTGTCCGAGACATGCTCCAAACATGGCCTGCAAATTTCAATGCTCTAACTCGTTCCGTTCGAGAGTTATCGTGCTATCGGCCGGCCGGCCGGACCAGCCGGACTGGACGGACAGAATTGAGTTTGACCTCGAATTCTTCATCAAGGAGTCGAACCCAATCGTTTTGACCATTTTCGAAAAAAATTTCGAAAAATACACACATTGTGACGAAATGATAGCACGCTGTTCCTTGCGGAACACGCGCAAAAAGATCCGAGATATATGGAAATCACAGCTGTCCGGGAAAAATAAAGTATCTGCTACGAACAGCATGGCAGTCCCGATAATCACCTACTCATTTGGGATAGTTAACTGGACAGTGAATCATATTCTCGAGCTAGACAGAACCATTCGTAAAGTGATGAGCATTCCAACTGCTCGACTCAAAGAATATACCTTCCGCGAACGCAGAGGCAGAGGTTTGCGAAATTTGTAATACCAAAACCATCAACAAACATTGGAAATGGCAATAAGGATATTGGGAAGTGAAGACCCGTTTCTGAAAATTTTCCTATTTAGGGTTGGTCAGAGAGCTTTCAAGAAGCTGAGTATAACTGGAATATCCATCGATTATGAGCTAGCAGGAATATCTATCACGCCAACAGACCAAAGAAGAGTTGGCAGAGAGATAAGACAGGCAGAACTGAAAACACTACTCGAAGATCACATGAGTACACACCTGCACTCCATATATTTCAGGAATTTGAAAGATCAGAGCCTTTCGGAGGAATTATCCTTCGCCTTTTTGACGTCCGCTGGGGTCAAGAAGGAAACGGAGTGATTGGTTATGGCTTGTCAAGAAGGGGTGATAAATACTAGATGGTATAAAAAGAGCATCATGAAAATGAACACTCACATAACGTGCAGAGCATGCTATAGCCAGCAGGAAACTGTTATGCACATTTTGTCTGCTTGCAGAGTCCATGCTACATCAGGATAGGTGGATAAACACAATGCGGCACTCCGAATTATCGACATCCATCTGAGAGAGGTTTATGGTATTGACAACGAACCAGTGCTACCATACGTGCCTCTGGAGATTGAAGCAGTTGTTGAAAATGACAGAGCTCGCATCTACTGGAACTATGCGATTCCAACAACTCGGCAGATCTACTCCATAAAGCCAGATATACTCCTGCTGAACTGAGAACTCAAGGAATTGTATGTCATCGAATTTTCCTTCCCCGCAGAAAATAATTTGGTGATGAAAGAAGAACAGAAGAGAGGAAAAAAATGGCCAAGGATTTGGCGGACATAATGCAGAAAGCGGTGTTGCTCGGATAACTTTGAGTCATCAGGTACCATCAACTGCTTTAATATTTTTGCGCGTATGTTCTGGGGATCATCGCGTTATCATTTTGCCCAAATGTCTGTAACTTTCGAATTTTTTGACAAAAATAGTAAAAAACGATCTGGTTGGACTGCCCGAAGAAGAATTCGAGGTCCAATGGTTTCCGAGTAATAATTTTTTTTTCAACCAATATAGATCCGTTCTGATTGAAACTTGGTGAATAGTAGTAGAATATAAACCTCAGCACCTTTGTGAAATTTTGTGGGAATCGTATGGCTAGAAAATTTAAAAAAAATCATTAAAAAATAGTTTTTATGTCACGATAACTTGAGAACGGAAAGATATAGCAATTTGAAATTTTCAGGATAGGTTGTGCATCTGAATGCGACATTCGATTTATAAGCATAATCAGCCAAACGGTTTTGGAGTTATACCCATCTGAAATTTGGTTGTTATTTCCTCAATAACTCGAAAAATATAATATCGATCCAACTCATACTTGGTTATTAGTTGTAGAATGCCAACGCGAAAGTTTTTTGCGAAATTTCGTTATGATCTTATCACTAGAAAAATTTTGAAAAATCATTGTAATTCATTGAAAAACATTCTGTACATCAGAAACTATTCATCCGACATAGCTAAAATTTTGCGAGAGGCTTCAGAACCTAACTCTTCCACCAAGTTCCAAGTTTGAACACGATCGGATCTATATTGTTGGAGATCCGAGCAGCCTTGTGTGAGTTCAGTAGCTGAATAGGTAACGGTTGCCTAGCTAACTCTCGAACGAAAAGGGATAGGAACTTGCAATTTTCAGGGTAGGCTGCGCATCTGAATGGGAGAGTTATGTTCGCTGTTGGCCATAATCAGCCCAATGGTTTCGGAGTTATATCCATCTGGAATATTATTTCCTTGATAACTCAAAAAATATAGACTCGATCGAATTGGAGCTTGTTAACTAGTTGTAGAGTATCGGCATAAAGACGTGTGTAAAATTTTGTGAGAACTGTACTGCTAGAAAATTCTAAAAAAATTCAAGAAAAAATTACGAAAAAAAAAATTGGTTCGAGCACTGACGTGTAGTCAGGTGCTTTTGCGCGTATGTTCTATTGTCCATTCTCCTGTATTGGACACTCTCAATGGAATTTACCATGGTTCATGCACTGACGTGAAGTCAGGAGCTTTTGCATCATGGTAAATACGATTAAGAGTGTCCAATACAGGAGAATGTACAATAGAACATACGCGCAAAACCTCCTGACTTCACGTCAGTGCTTGAATCAATTACGAAAAAAAATGGGTTCAAGCACTGACGTGAAGTCAGAAGCTTTTGCGAATATGTTCTATTGTCCATTCTCCTCTAAAGGACACTCTTAATCAAATGTATTTTCCATTGCCTTAGATGAAAGACTAAACTATTAAAATCATAACTATTTTTTTCCTCTTTATCCTGTATAGTGTGTTTAAAATTGAGAATGAATCGATTTTTACTTACTGTGTCCTAACGTCTACCTCAGTCAACAAAAAATAATCCCCTAGTTGAAATCAACATCCTGTTTTTATACGCATCGTGATTCCACATCTCGGATAAAACACCCAAGAGTGTGAGGAGAGCGTCTTTATGAGGAGGTGGAAGTATGATTTTCATCCAAATTAATTAGAACTAATTAAGTTAAGAGGTCTCCTTTGTTTCTGAATTCTTGATGAATAATCTTAACATCTCCATCACTTGAAATGAGGCAGAAATAATTCATAAACAATTATCCCGCGGGAAGTTTTCGCCATGTTCTCGAACGGCTTCTCCTGATTTTGATGGATGAATACTTTTTATTTTTCGCAGCTAATTAGCCGAGATTGAAGTGATCTACGCCTCAAAGTTTGCCTGATAGATTAACGACATAATGAAATACACGGTGAATCTTATCATCATTCTTATTCATCATCAGTGCTGAACAAATCCAATTGGTAGTTTGAATATACACTTGGGTTGACTATTTCAAGGAGATTCTTCATAGAAACTATCTTAGGATAAATCTCAATCATAGGAAAATCCTCAGTCAACGTTAAGAAATAAGTTGACTTCACCTCAAGTCCTGAATTTTCTCATGAAAACTTGCATAACCCAGAACATCTCTACTGCTTTGGATGGTTCATCTCAACCCTATGTGATTCATACATATTTTTGTAAGGCGTTTGACCGACAGGACCATGGCATCTTTCTCCAAAAACTATCCTGCCTTGGCTTGACTGGATATTTCACGCGTTTTTTGAGTCCTAGCTTACGAATAGAAGACTTTGGGTTTAGTCCTGCTTTATGTGGATGATTGTAAATGGTTCCGCCGAATTATGTCCTCCGAGGTTTGCTGGGATCTCCAGAGTGACATAGAACTTGCTTCCTCTTAACATTCTCAAATGTGATTTGTTGTCGGTTGGCCGTAAGAAGGACATGATCGACTTCCCATATAACGTAGAGGGCCACGTTCTCAATAGGGTGGTTGAATATAAAGACATCGTGACAAATTCGGGATGATTGCAGGATACCAGGACATATAACGCTTTTTTTTTCGATTTTCCCCTCTTTTGTAGGATTCTTTCTTAACGATTCTTCCTTTCTCTTTTTGGCGCTCTTTTTCCTCGGAACAGAGTGCTTATCAATTTGCCCAATTGTCTTTAAAATGGAATTTTTCGGAGAAAATGGTAGGCACGATAACTCTCTAACGAAAGGAGTTATAGGATTGAAATTTAAAGGGTAGGTTTGGAGCATAAATACCTCAGATGAGTTCTTTAACGGGCGAAATACACCAAGCGAATTCGGAGTTATGGCTGTTTTTAGTAAAAACATGTTTTATGATCGATCGGAATCGATCACTCGATCTATCTGAAATTTAGCATCAAATTGTGGAATCAATATTTTTCTATGCATGCGACGTTTTGTATTGATCAGATTGCCGTAAAGAGGCAACAATAATTTTAAAATTTTTTTAATTTTGTTTCTACAATTACTCTCGAAGAGAATCAGCTAGGCAGTTGAAATTTCCGAAGTAGGTTTGGGAGATTCATATCTCGGTTGAGTTCGCTATTGGGCAAAATCAGTCTGATGGTTTCCGTGTAACAAAAAAAACTTTTTTTCACATTACAAATTTCAAATTCAATTTTTTTTAAGATGCAGTTTCACCACAAAAATCCACTGATATCATGTTCAAGTCTAATAACTAACACTTTCGGAGGTATGATTATTTCAAAATGTCAATAATAAATCGAACTTCTATGAAATATTATATGATCTGTGTTCAACAAGTGTTTGAACAAGAGCCCCAAAGTTTGAATTAAGTGTCCTTGTTTTTGGCAATAACTGCAAACTTTATTTGTTCTATCAGAACTTTCATTTTTAGGTTTTTTGCGCGTATGTTCTGGGGAACATCGCGTTATCATTTTGCCCAAATGTCTGTAATTTTCGAATTTTTTGCCGAAAATGGTCTCAAACGATTGGGTTCGACTCCCTGATGAAGAATTCGAGGCCAAATTTGATTCTGTCCGTCCGGCCGTTGCCACGATAACTTGAGAACGGAGAAAGCTAGCGACTTGAAATTTTCAGGGTGGGTGGCGCATCACAATACGACGGACAAGTTCGTTAATGGGCATAATCGGACCAATGGTTTCCGAGTAATAATTTTGTTTTCAACCAATATCAATTCGACCGAATTCAAACTTGGTGAATAGTTGTTGAATATGAACCTAAGCACGTTTGTGAAATTTTGTGAGAATCGTGGTACCAGAAAATTAAAAAAAATTATTAAAAATTTTGTATGTCTTGATAACCTGGGAACGAAAAGAGATAGCGACTTGAAATTTTCAGGTTCGGTTGTACATTTGAATGTGACATTTAATTTGTTTATAAGCATAATCGGCCGAACGGTTTTGGAGTTATCGCTATCTGAAATTTGGTTGTTATTTCCTTAATAACTCAAAAAATACTAAAGTGATCCAATTTAAATATGGTTATTAGTTGAAGAATGGCAACATGAAAATTCCTGCCAAATATTGTGAGGATCGTATCACTAGAAATTTTTTTAAAAATAATTGAAAAAAATTCTATATATCAGAAACTATTCATCCGACATGGCAGATATTTTGCGAGAGCCTTCAGAACCTAACTCTACCACCAACTTCCAAGTTTGAACACGATCGGATCTATATTGTTGAAGATCTGAGCAGCCTTGTGTGAGTTCAGTAGCTGGATAGGTCTCCGTTGCCTCGATAACTCCCGAACGAAAGGAGATAGGGACTTGCAATATTCAGGGTAAGTTGCGCATCTAAATGGGAGAGTGAAGTTCGCTGTTGGCCATAATCAGCCCAACAGTTTCGGAGTTATACACATCTGGAATATTATTTCCTCGATGACTCAAAAAATAAAGACCCGATGAAATTGTAGCTTGCTGACTAGTTGTAGAATATCGACATAAAGACGTGTGTAAAATTTTGTGAGAACCGTACCGCTCTCGGTACCGCTAGAAAACTAAAAAAAAAATTACTAGGAAAAAAATTGGTTCAAGCACTGACGTGAAGTCAGGAGCTTTTGCGCGTATGTTCTACTGTCCATTCTCCTGTATTGGACACTCTAAATCAAATTTACCATGGTGAATTCAACAGAAGAGAATGGACAGTATAGAAAATACGCGCAAAAGCTCCTGACTTCACGTCAGTGCTTGAACCGATTTTTTTATTTCGAAAATAGCAGTTTTTCACTCTGTGGCCAAATTTTTCGTAGCACTTTTTAGTTGGATTATCGTGTGAACTACTTTTCGTTACAAGTGTTGTTGTAGGTTCTACAAGTCTACATCTTTCTTCTTCTAGCAATAATCCATAGGTTAGCTCCTCCAATGTCTGGTTTTCTACCGGTACTGACTCCCATGCTGGTCTAAAATGTTTAAAATGTTCTGGCAGTGACATCAAGATTTTAGTGATTATCATTTTATTATTATTAATCATTGAATGGGGTGCAAATCTAGTTCGCATCCACGTGGTGCAACCTGGGTAACGCTAAAGAACTAGAACCAACTGGCAGTCAAACTATCACTCTCGGGTGATCTCCTGACTACTATTTACACACTGTACCGAACGATGCAAATTGACTCACAGAGCGGCGCTCCTCAGCGCCAACCGACCAGATATCTGGCACCATCTGTCCGGATATGCCAGCTTAACATAGAAGGATCTAGCAAGGGAAAAAATAAATGCCTCTCCAAAATTCTGCTTAGCCGAAATATCGATATAGCAGTTGTCCAAGAAACTCACGTCGCAACTTTGTATCTAGAAATATGTGTCCATATATATTGTATAGAGTGTGTAAAGCGCCATACGCTAAATAAATAATAAATAATCATTTAATTTTTTTATCGTTCACTAGGCGGCTATTCTCTTCGACTATTTTACTGCGCAAGGCATGTCACAGATAGAACCATATAACTTTGATTCAAGGAAGGTTTTCTCAATAGAACGACCGATTAACTTACCACTATTCCCTAGCAAAAATTCAGCAATAATTCGGGAAATAATTTACCGCTACATCAAAAATCAAAAACTGTTAAAAAGTTATTTTGTCGAGTGTAATACAGTTGACTAGTATGTTGGGAAATTTCGGTAATATCAATATATATCCTATCAAGTTCAAATCTAGAACATCATATAAAATTTTGAAGGCTCTCGCAGAATTTCAACGATATCTGTCGGATAGTTCCTGAGATACTGGTTTCTTTTTGCGCGTATGTTCTGGGGAACATACGCGTTATAGTTTTGCCCAAATGTGAAATTTAATTCTGTGGTGCCGTCCGGCCGTCCGGCCGTCCGGCCGTTGCCACGATAACTTGAGAACGAAAAGAGCCAGCGACTTGAAATTTTCAGGGTGGGTTGCGCATCCCAATACGACGGACAAGTTCGTTAATGGGTATAATCGGCCCAATGGTTTCCGAGTAATAATTTTGTTTTCAACCAAAATAAATCCGATCGAATTTAAACTTGGTGAATAGTTGTAGAATATAGACCTAAGCACGTTCGTGAAATTTTGTGAGAATCGTATTGCTAGAAAATTATTAAAAAATTATTAAAAAATATTTTTGTTGTCACGATAACTTGAGAACGGAAGGAGATAGCGGCTTGAAAATTTCAGGTTAGGTTGTGCATCTGAATGCGACATTTGAGTTTGTTTATGAGCATAATCGTCCAAACGGTTTTAGAGTTATAGCCATCTGAAATTTTCTGAAATTTGGATGTTTTTTGTTCCTCATTAACTCGAAGAATACAAAACCGATTGGATTCAAACATGGTGAATAGTTGTAGAATATAGACCTAAGCACGTTTATGAAATTTTGTGAGCATCGAATCGCTAGAAAATTATTAAGAAATTATTAAAAAATATTTTTGTTGTCACGATAACCTGAGAACGGAAAGAGATAGCGGCTTGAAAATTTCAGGTTAGGTTGTGCATCTGAATGCGACATTTGAGTTTGCTTATGAGCATAATCGTCCAAACGGTTTTAGAGTTATAGCCATCTGAAATTTTCTGAAATTTGGATGTTTTTTGTTCCTCATTAACTCGAAGAATACAAAACCGATTGGATTCAAACATGGTTATTAGTTGTAGAATGCCAACGCGAAAATTTTTGCAGAATTTCGAGAGGATGGTATAACTAGAAAATTGAAAAAAAAATAATTAAAAATAATTGAAAAAAATTCTATATATCATAAACTATTCGTCCGGCATGGCTGAAATTTTGGGAGAGCCTGCAGAACCTAACTCTACTGCAGAATTCCAAGTTTGAACACGATCGGATCTATATTGTTGGAGAACCGAGCAGCCTATGTCTATGGTCGTATTTTTGCGAGAACCTCCAAAAATAAAATATGAATGTCATGATGACATATTATTATACATATATATTCATGGTAAAATCGTGTTATTTCATCACAAATCTATAGGAGATTAGATGATAGCCCTACATTAGTGGTCAGACCTGGTTTTGAAAGAGATCCTCCTTAGGAGGAGGCAACTAAATATTGAAGGGATTTCTATGAACAAGAGTGAATATCTTTGAGGAATAGAGAGGCGATTCTTCTTCAAGAGATCCATGTGCCTTCAGAGGAGTATATTTGCGAGAGGGGACCTTTGAATTTTGCAGAAGGCTTCTGATCTTGTAAGGTGAGAGGCTCATTTGTGGATATTAAATCTCGTGATGGGTAGAAAGGAATTCTAGGTCAGTTTTTCTATCACTAATGAGAATATATCTTTATGTAATAACGGGTGATTTTTTGAGAGCTTTTGGATTTGATTTGAAAAAAATTGGTTCAAGCACTGACGTGAAGTCAGAAGCTTTTGCGCGTATGTTCTATTGTCCATTCTTCTGTATTGGACACTTAATCGAATTTACCATGGTAAATTCGATTAAGGGTGTCCAATAAAGGAGAATGGACAAGAACATATATGCACAAAAGCTCCTAAATTCACGAAAAAAAAAATTGGTTTAAGCACTGACGTGAAGTCGAAAGCTTTTGCGCGTATGTTCTATTGTCCATTCTCCTGTATTGGACACTCTTCTTAATCGAAAAAAAAATTGGTTCAAGCACTGACGTGAATCAGGAGCTTTTGCTCTTCTTAATCGAATTTACCATGATGAATTCTATTGTCCGTTCTCCTGATTGGACCCTTTTAATCGAAAAAAAAATTGGTTCAAGCACTGACGTGAAGTCCGAAGCTTTTGCGCGTATGTTCTATTGTCCATTCTCCTGTATTGGACACTCTTCTTTATCGAATTTACCATGATGAATTCTATTGTCTATTCTCCTGTATTGGACACTCTTCTCAATCGAATTCACCATGATGAATTCTATTGTCCATTCTCGATTCGATTAAGAAGAGTCTCCAATACAGGAGAATAGACAATAAAAATCATCATGGTGAATTCGATTGAGAAGAGTGTCCAATACAGGAGAATAGACAATAGAATTCATCATGGTAAATTCGATAAAGAAGAGTGTCCAATACAGGAGAATGGACAATAGAACATACGCGCAAAAGCTTCTGACTTCACGTCAGTGCTTGAACCAATTTTTTATATATTTTTTTAAATATTCCAGTCATGGGATCCTCGCAAATTTCCGCATAAATCTTCGTGTTGGTATTTTTCAACTAGCTACCGCGCTTCAATTCGATCAGATCAGTACATTTGGACGAATTGATAGGCACTATGTTCAGGTGATCAGCGCGCCAAAAACAGAAGTAAATATACCTATTTCAAATGGAAGGTTTTTGGAAAAAATGTTTGGAAAACTTTTTGATATCTTGTCTTGTCTTGAATAATGACTATCCGAAAACCATGCTCAGGAAAATAAATAACTGCCCAGCTTCCAACACAAACACAAAAAGTTAGTACAAGGGGACTTATTGTTCAAGAGGATACCGTTATATGAAAAATTTCACATTATCACATATTACCAAAATGTACGGTCAGCACACGAACATAAAATTGGCCAAATAGAATGTATCGAAAACCCGTGTAATACTGTCCACATTCAGTTTATAACATTTCCTGTTCCAGCTGTGAAAAATGCTACATTGATCAAACCCAACAGTGGCTTAAACAGAGAATAACGCATCCTAAAAGCGAATATCGAATGGGCAAAAATTCCTGCGCCCTGGTTGAACAAGTCTCAAAGTTCCGTTATCTGAAAATTATCGTGTTAATGACTGGACCGACAAATTGGATTGGACTATAAAATGTTCATTAAGTCAAATGGAATTTGGCCAAAATTATAACGCCCAGCTAAAGGTGCGAAAAATCATTGGGTGCAATGTGTGTGTTATTTTGATCTGACATGAGAATTAGGTGAATGTTAAATACGTTCCTTCTACATGTAAAAATTGTAAGAATTGTGAGAAATTTGTATGTATTACTTTGCCACAATAACATCTATCACAAAGAGCAGAATTCAACACTGCACAATTCTCTAGGAGTACCTAATATATTATTTCTGCCGTTCCACATTGTGCACGTCGAACATAAAACTCGGAGATTTTGGGTGGATGATTACAGAAAGAGGACGGCAAATAATTGTCTCACCTAGCATTATGGGAAGTGTCGACAGCGAAATTTAAAAGCGAGTCCATCTGCAAAAAAAGGAATCGAGAATCTGATGTAATTCGGTCTTTAGCGGCAGTCCAATAATGATGATCCAGCAATTTCAGCGAAGTGTTATATCTATTCGGTGTTGGAGCTGACGATTCAGAGACAATCGCTTGGTCCAATAGGCTCTTTTCGATTCCGGCCATTTTTATCTTCGCTCTGAAGTCAGTTCGAAACTACGTGAAGGGCCTGAAAATTCAGAGGGTATTAATAGGTGAAGTTAATGAAAAAATGAGATTTGTTTGATTTTTGATGAAAAACTTATAAGTCTGAGGGATTGAACCAGAGAAGCGTAACTTTTGCTCACGTAAGCAATTTGAAGACGGAGGGTTGCGTCATTTATTATCTGAAGATTAATGTGAACTTTTGAAACATTAAAATTCCGCAAATGAAGAAATTTTCAACGGAGAGCTAGTTGCGATTCTTATGAATTTATGAATACTCTCTTATATACCGAGGGTAGATAATATTCATAATGTTTCCATCGAAATATATGCGGGTATTTCATAGTATAGGTGTATCTATATAACACTACATTTTCCTCCATCAAATTATTGAAGAAATGTATTACTGATTATTAGTTCACAATTTTTGGCGCTCTAGTTCCTCGGAACTGAGTGCTTATCAATTTGCCCAAATGTCTGTAATTTTCGAATTTTTCGATGAAAATGATCTTAAACGATTTGGTTCGACTCACTGATCAAGAATTCGTGGTCGAAATTCATTCTGTCCGGCCGGCCGGCCGTCCGGCCGTAGGCATGATAACTCTCGAACGGAATGAGCTAGACAGTTGAAATTTTCAGAGTAGGTTTGGGGGATAAATATCTCGGCTAAGTTCGTTATTGGGCAAAATCTGACAGATGGTTTCGGAGTAACAAAAAAAAAATTTTTTTTTGACAGAACAAATTCCATATTAAAATTTTTTTCAATAAGCAGTTTTACCATAAGAATCCATTCATATCATTTTAAACTCTAACAAGCTAATACTTTCGGAGATATGATTCTTCAAAATTTCAATGATAGAATTATTCTGTGGCTATTCTATGAATTGTTATAATGTCAACTTTGACGTTGTCTCATTGTCATTCATTCCAGTAATGGTATCAATATGAGAATCATAATATGAGGAGCAACTTATCAAAACGCATTAAGTCCAAAAACCATTAAATTGGGAATCAACGAAAAACGATTTTTTCTTCCTCCCTGGCATATAATTTGAGTATGTCGAGTTTGTTTGATAGAAATTTACATGTAAATGTAAAAAATTGGTTCAAGCACTGACGTGAAGTCAGAAGCTTTTGCGCGTATGTTCTATTGTCCATTCTCCTGTATTGGACACTCTTCTTTATCGAATTTACCATGATGAATTCTATTGTCTATTCTCCTGTATTGGACACTCTTCTCAATCGAATTCACCATGATGATTTTTATTGTCTATTCTCCTGTATTGGAGACTCTTCTTAATCGAATCGAGAATGGACAATAGAATTCATCATGGTGAATTCGATTGAGAAGAGTGTCCAATACAGGAGAATAGACAATAGAATTCATCATGGTAAATTCGATAAAGAAGAGTGTCCAATACAGGAGAATGGACAATAGAACATACGCGCAAAAGCTTCGGACTTCACGTCAGTGCTTGAACCAATTTTTTTTTCGATTAAAAGGGTCCAATCAGGAGAACGGACAATAGAATTCATCATGGTAAATTCGATTAAGAAGAGCAAAAGCTCCTGATTCACGTCAGTGCTTGAACCAATTTTTTTTTCGATTAAGAAGAGTGTCCAATACAGGAGAATGGACAATAGAACATACGCGCAAAAGCTTTCGACTTCACGTCAGTGCTTAAACCAATTTTTTTTTTCGTGAATTTAGGAGCTTTTGTGCATATATGTTCTTGTCCATTCTCCTTTATTGGACACCCTTAATCGAATTTACCATGGTAAATTCGATTAAGTGTCCAATACAGAAGAATGGACAATAGAACATACGCGCAAAAGCTTCTGACTTCACGTCAGTGCTTGAACCAATTTTTTTCAAATCAAATCCAAAAGCTCTCAAAAAATCACCCGTTATTACATAAAGATATATTCTCATTAGTGATAGAAAAACTGACCTAGAATTCCTTTCTACCCATCACGAGATTTAATATCCACAAATGAGCCTCTCACCTTACAAGATCAGAAGCCTTCTGCAAAATTCAAAGGTCCCCTCTCGCAAATATACTCCTCTGAAGGCACATGGATCTCTTGAAGAAGAATCGCCTCTCTATTCCTCAAAGATATTCACTCTTGTTCATAGAAATCCCTTCAATATTTAGTTGCCTCCTCCTAAGGAGGATCTCTTTCAAAACCAGGTCTGACCACTAATGTAGGGCTATCATCTAATCTCCTATAGATTTGTGATGAAATAACACGATTTTACCATGAATATATATGTATAATAATATGTCATCATGACATTCATATTTTATTTTTGGAGGTTCTCGCAAAAATACGACCATAGACATAGGCTGCTCGGTTCTCCAACAATATAGATCCGATCGTGTTCAAACTTGGAATTCTGCAGTAGAGTTAGGTTCTGCAGGCTCTCCCAAAATTTCAGCCATGCCGGACGAATAGTTTATGATATATAGAATTTTTTTCAATTATTTTTAATTATTTTTTTTTCAATTTTCTAGTTATACCATCCTCACGAAATTCTGCAAAAATTTTCGCGTTGGCATTCTACAACTAATAACCATGTTTGAATCCAATCGGTTTTGTATTCTTCGAGTTAATGAGGAACAAAAAACATCCAAATTTCAGAAAATTTCAGATGGCTATAACTCTAAAACCGTTTGGACGATTATGCTCATAAGCAAACTCAAATGTCGCATTCAGATGCACAACCTAACCTGAAATTTTCAAGCCGCTATCTCTTTCCGTTCTCAGGTTATCGTGACAACAAAAATATTTTTTAATAATTTCTTAATAATTTTCTAGCGATTCGATGCTCACAAAATTTCATAAACGTGCTTAGGTCTATATTCTACAACTATTCACCATGTTTGAATCCAATCGGTTTTGTATTCTTCGAGTTAATGAGGAACAAAAAACATCCAAATTTCAGAAAATTTCAGATGGCTATAACTCTAAAACCGTTTGGACGATTATGCTCATAAACAAACTCAAATGTCGCATTCAGATGCACAACCTAACCTGAAATTTTCAAGCCGCTATCTCCTTCCGTTCTCAAGTTATCGTGACAACAAAAATATTTTTTAATAATTTTTTAATAATTTTCTAGCAATACGATTCTCACAAAATTTCACGAACGTGCTTAGGTCTATATTCTACAACTATTCACCAAGTTTAAATTCGATCGGATTTATTTTGGTTGAAAACAAAATTATTACTCGGAAACCATTGGGCCGATTATACCCATTAACGAACTTGTCCGTCGTATTGGGATGCGCAACCCACCCTGAAAATTTCAAGTCGCTGGCTCTTTTCGTTCTCAAGTTATCGTGGCAACGGCCGGACGGCCGGACGGCCGGACGGCACCACAGAATTAAATTTCACATTTGGGCAAAACTATAACGCGTATGTTCCCCAGAACATACGCGCAAAAACGTTTGGACTTAATGCGTTTTGATTCATCTCATTGTATATAATGCGTTTTGATGTGGTTGAAATTGAAAATAATGCTGATTGTTGCGATTTTTTATACATTTAGAAAAAACAGTCTGCACAGTAAGTGTTGGCCTGTAACCTAATTAACATGAGCAAATCGATAAAACATGTTTTTGGTTATATTTTATTTCTTTTAAAAATGCAAACGTAAACATAATTCATTGCGATGCGGCTTACATACTTTGGATTTGAATTACAGAGGGACATAATGCCATTTGGAAGATTTTGTTTACATAGGGCTATAGAGCAACAGAAAACATTTCTGAATCCGCTTCAAACTCAATTTCGCCCAAATTGGACATAATGCGTTTTGAAAAGTTACTCCTCATATAATATCATACTTTTTGTTGGTTGATATTTTCATGCCGATGGTCAATCCATGTGATGATGGGAATGGTAAGTTAATAATATTGAGTTCAAAATATCTCCACTAAAAACAAAACTGGAATATTGGTGTATTGGAGTAGATTTGAGGAAAGATATATATTATCGTTCATCATAGAATTGAGGAATGAATATCTCGGATGAGTTAGTTGTTGGGTAGAATTCGTCTATTGGTTTTGGATTGATAATTTTTGGCACTCTTGTTGAATTTGAATTCTTCTATGATGTTTGAATTCCATTTCTGCTAAGATGAAGTTCTAAATTTCAATAATGAATCATACTTCTATGTTTTCACAGAATGCTATAATTATTCTATCTAAGCTTTATTATATGATCTGTGTTCGTACTCGTACTTTTCATCCTGTTCTATAAGAGAGAGTCAAATTCATTTCAGCTATTTTAATTTGGTTTCTGCCATGGTGCAGTTCTCATTCTCAGATTGCTCATTTAATCTTGATAAATAAACTATTATTTGAATTGAATTTCCTTTATGATGCAGTTCTATCATAAGAATACATTGATATAATTCCCAACTCTGAGAAACCAATACTTTCGGAGATATAATTTGTCTGTTTGAACTAGAGCGCCAGAAAGCTCCTGTCCACAGGGCTTGAACCCATTTTTACAGTATAAAACTGAGATTCTGTTGGCTGTAGGTAGATAGTATTCATTCTAAAAGTTCATGCAGTATTTTGTGAGGGTGTGAATATACAAGAGAACATGAGCCCAGAAGCTCCTGACTTCACATCAGTAGCTCTCAAGAATGTATTAATTACACCTATCTGATTGCCCCAGTACATACCTCCGAACAAGTAGCCAAAGCTTCTCAGTAATATCCGAACTACGATGTACGGTATAACGTTGTATATTGTACGAGTATATTGTTGTAGGGGTAACGTTGCACTGCGACCTTAAAGTTTATTGTGCCCACCATTAGATCTGTTGATGTCACCACCCTCTACAGCTCGCCTTCCAGTTCCACAGTTCTGATGATCTCGAGTATCTCGGATGGCTTCAAGGAGGCTACTTCTTCGCTCCGGCAGATTTCTTGCCCAAAGCATTCCTTATGTTGGTTTGAGACGTTGAGGTATTCCGTAATCTAGTGATCATGAGTTTCATCCTCCTCTCAACAGAATCTGCATTCGTCATTTTCTGCTATCCCTAATCTCATCATATGCTTCCAAAGACAACCGTGCCCTGTGAAGAAACCAGTGAGGAGATGCTGTTTATCTTGTCTATTTCATTAGGTTTTCTTCGGCACTCCCATATTAGCTTAGACTCGATAATATGAAAGCTCAGAGCTTTAATAGCACCTTGACTGTCAGAATGGATCGCTATATCACATCTCTGATAGTATCTTTCTAGGTTAATTTCTACGCATCTTTCGACTGCAAGTATAGTATATTGGCCATTTGGTGCCTGCCCCATATACTCCAGCGCCAGCTGCTATATTGGTTTTTGAACTATCTGTGTACCATTTAATGGCATTTTTTTTAAACTTGGGTGGTCCCAGTCTTTCTTCCTACCTAGCATCACATTGAAGTTCTTTTCGATGCTTACTTTCTTAATAATTTTGTCACTAGGAAGATTGGCTGATGAAATGTACCTGGTAAGAGAGTACCAGGCCTTCTGGTTTTCAATACTCTCAGTACCTACCTATAGATATGCTGAGAATGGCTTCAAAGACCATTTCGTTTAGATGAAGTGTTGTGAGATTTGTGATAATCTCAAGTGCCCTGGTAGGAGAGGTTTCCCTAGCTCCAAATATACACACACAGGCAAGCCTTCGTAATTTGTCGAAGGTTTATGGGTCTAATATTCTCATGTCATTAATCAGGCTGACGTTAGAATTTGGTTCAGTAGTGTGGGCCCCATATTTTGATTCGGATAGGATTGACAGAGTGCAGAATAGATTCCTACCGTATGTCTCCCACAGATGATATATAATTTATTGTATAGTTAGGTTCCCGTAAAAATTCAGCGATTTTCGACGAATACTTTCTGATATATAGAATTTTTTTCGATGATTATTTTTTAAATTTCAGTACAATCTTCACGAAATTTTGCAAACATTTTTGGATCGGCATTATAGAACTAATTACCATGTTTGAATTTAATCGCATCAAGTTGTACAACCTACTCTAAAAATTGCAATTCACTATTTCTTTCCGTTCTCAAGTAATCGTGAGATGAATAATATTTTTTAATCATGTTTTAAAAATGTTTGATTGATACGATCCTTTCAAAATTTCACAAACTTCATTGGGTCAGTATTCTACAACTACTAACCAAGTTTCAAATCCATCGTATCAATATTTTTTTAGTTATCGAGAAAAGAATATTCCAGATGGATATAACTCCGAAGCAGTTTAGCCGATTTCACGCAACAAGGAACATAACTATCCCATTCGGATGCGAAACCTACGCTGAAAATTGCAATTTACTATCTCTTTCCATTCGAAAGTTATCGTGGCAAAGGTTACCCGTCCAGTCACTGAACTGTCTCAATGCTACTCAGATCTCTAACAATATAGATCCCACGTATTCAAATTCGAAGCTTGGCTATATAGTTAGGTGTCTTCTGTGAAATTCCAGCGATATCAGACGGATAGTTTCTGAGATATAAGAATTTTTATCAAGGATATTCAATGATTTTTTGCGCTCTAGTTCCTCGGAACAGAGTGCTTATCAATTTGCCCAAATGTCTGTAATTTTCGAATTTTTGGCTGAAAATGGTCACAAACGATTTGGTTCGACTCACTGATCAAGAATCCGAGGTCGAAATCGAATCTGTCCGGCCGGTCCGGCCGGCCGGCCGAACGTAGGCTCGATAACTGTCGAACGAAAGGAGTTAGAGTATTCAAATTTGCAAGGTGAGTTTGGAGTGTAAATATCTCAGACGAGTTCAACGGGCAAAATCGATCAAGCGGTTTCGGAGTTATTGCTGATTTTAGTAGAAACATTTTTCATGAATATTGCCGAAACCGATCACTCAATCTATCTGAAATTTAGCATCAAATTGTAGAATCTTGACCTTTATACGCATGTGAAGTTTTGTATTGACCGGGTTACCGCAAAGTGTCAAAAAAAAAATTTGAAAAAAAAAAAAAAATTTCTACAATAACTCTCGAACGGAATGAGTTAGGCAGTTGAAATTTTCAGAGTAAGTTAGGGAGATGAATATCTCAGTTAAGTTCGCTATTGAGCAGAATACGTATGATGGTTTCGGAGTAACGGAAAAAAAATTTGTTTAAGTAACAAATTTCAAATTCATTTTTTATTTAAGATGCAATTTCACCATAAAAGTCCATTGATATCATTTCCAACTCCAACAAGCTAATACTTTCGGAGATATGAATTTTCGAAATTTCAATAATGAATCGTACTTCTATGTTTTCACAGAATGCTATAATTATTCTATCTAAGCTTTATTATATGGTCTGTGTTCATACTCGTACATGTATTCCTGTTCTATATGAGAGAGTCAAATTCATTTCAGCTATTTTAATTTGATTTCTTCCATGGTGCAGTTCTCATTCTCAGATGGCTCATTTAATCTTGAATAAACTATTATTTGAATCGAATTTCCTTTATGATGCAGTTCTATCATAAGAATACATTGATATAATTCCCAACTCTGAGAAACCAATACTTTCGGAGATATAATTTGTCTGTTTGAACAAGAGCGCCAAAAAGCTCCTGTTTACAGGGCGTGAACCAATTTTTTTGTTTATTTCAATACGATTCTCACCAAATTTCGTAAAAAATTGCGCATCAGCATTCTACAACTTATTATCATATTGGAATTAGATTAGTTCCATGTTTTTTGAGCTAAGACGGAAACAAAATTTCAGACAGGTTTAACTCCAGAACTGTTTGGTCGATTATATTTCCTATACGAATATCACAAAATTGCACATTCGTCTTTGAGTCTGTATCCTAAAACTACTCATCCAGTTTCAATTTGATTGGATATGTTTTGGTTGAAAACAGTTGGGCCGATTATGACCATTAACGAACTATTCCGTCGTATTGGCACGCGCCACGTACCCTGAAAATTTCGGGTCGCTATTTCTTTTCCTTCTCAATTAATCGTGGCAACGGCCGGACAGAATAAAAATGTTCCAAAGAACATGCGCGCAATATTATTCAAAATCCACAACAAACTCTTCATTATTTTTTTTATTCTGGACGAAGAGTTTATTAATTTAATAATAATTTGTTTCTGCTACACGCTTATAAATATTTGTTACAATTATTTGAGGTTTAATAGTAGAAATCTAGTTGTTTTGGTCTCAAACTTTTAACACAAGAAAGGTTTTCCATTAAGTGGATCATTTTGCACACATCTCCCCTATTATGTACTTCAAACTACGAACTCTGTAAATTTTTGTTGAGGTTATAAAAATATTCAACGATATTTTTTACGATTCGAGGAAATAATGAATTACAAAAGTCAAATAAACAATTTGATTTATTATAGTCTTGTTGAAATCTCGAATTATTACAACATTGACACTGGGTTTCACAAAGCTTTGACAGCTCTTAATTGCCAAATTAGTGCGATTTTCAGTGCATTTTTGATACAACCATCAAATAAAATCGATTAAGCTAATCGAAGCTTCGTGAAACCCAACATGAATATCACCTGAATAAAGAGGTCGATATCCGTATTTGCACTGATACAGTTAAGAGACATAGATAGATTCTAGGCAGGAGTGGCCCAGATCAATCACTACTTCTATGTCTTCTATTTCCACGAAACAAAATGACAGAATGCAGTACTTCCTCATAGACAGAAAGCATTCAGTTCGAAATGAACTCATTTTGAAACAAAGCCTGAGTGTGGTAATTTTTCACTTTTTTCCAATATTCATTCATTAGTAAATCAGCCCTTGGCGCTACAAATTACATTTCCAATTCCACCTTCAATTTACGTTAATCGAGGTGTCACATGCGCTGAATAGCAAAGTAGATGGGGTTGGCTAGACGAATAGAATTCATACAAAAAGATTCTGAATACAAATTGGCTATCCGTGTTAGTCACCAAATGAAACTAAGAACGAACAGTCCCGTGATTGGAATGACTACCGTGAACTGAAACACATATTTACATTACAGAGTATTTTTCATTCTTTCCTTTCGATGTGTTTCGAATAGGAATAATTCAATAATTCACAAAAATATGAACTAGAGCAATCCTCAATTTTGGGTTGTACATTTTTCAGTTTTAAACTTTACTTTTTGGCGCTTTTGTTCCTCGGAACAGAGATTTGTTTGGACTCACTGATCAAGAATCCGTGGTCGAAATTGATGGCCGGCCATCCGGCCTTTAACACGATAACTCTCGAACGAAAGGAGTTAGAGGCTTGGAATTTGCAGGGCAGGTTCGGAGCGTTAATATCTCGGACGCGTTCGTTAACAGGCGAAATCCACCAAGCGGTTTCGGAGTTATTGCCGTTTTTAGTAAAAACATGTTTTATGAATATTTTTCCGAAACCGATCACTCGATCTGTCCGAAATTTAGCATCAAATTGTAGAATAATGACCTTTATATGCATGAAAGTTTTTAGAGTAGGTTTGGGAGATAAATATCTCGGAGAAGTTCGTTATTGGGCAAAATCGGCATGATGGTTTCGGAGTAACGAAACAAAACATTTTTTTTACATTACAAATTTTAAATTCAATATAAAGATGCAGTTTCACCATAGAAATCCATTGGTATAATTTTCAACTCTAACAAGCTAATACTTTCGGAGATATGATTTTTCGAAATTCCAATAATGAATCGCACTTTTATAGAATGCTGTACTTAATTAATCTATCTATGCATTATTATATGATCTTCATTCTCACATGTCATCTTATTTTCCTATGAGAGATAAATGTTAAAATTATTTCTGGTTCGTTATTCTTGATATAAAATACACCTTCTGTTCTAGAAAATAAATTATGAATGAATGCAAAATGACCAATTAAATAACCTCAGCTATCGTAGAATTATGAGGATGATATGATATTATACTTTTAAGGTGATAATATAATAACCGTGGATAATCCATTCGTCTTCATAGAGTCGAACCCAATCGTTTGAGACCATGTTCGGCAAAATATTCGAAAATTACAGAAATTTGGTAAAAATGAGAACGCCCCAGAACATGCGCTCAAAAACCATATGATGATGGAAATATATACTTTGGTAAGATACATAATCAAATTGGGTTCAGAATATCTCCAGTAAAAACAAAACTGCAATATTTTCTAAGTTTTAATTGATATAATATAAATTTCAGAGTAGATTTGAGGAATGAATATCTCGGATAAATTCGTTGTTGGGGAGAATTGGTCTGTTTGAATTTAATTTCTTTCATGATGCAGTTCTATCGTAAGAATCCATTTATATCATTCCCAGAGATCAATCATTTCGGAGATATGATTTGTCAAAGTTTGAACGAGAGCGCCAAAGCTCCTGTCCACAGGGCTTGAACCGATATTTATCTACTGTATTAATATCGGAGAAATGTTAAAATATATGAACTGACTGCTCCACAAAAGGTAGACAATTTCTATAATTTTGTGGCCGTTTCATAACTTGCCGATTCTTGTCCACCAAATGTTCATTTATGAAAAATCATATGGTTAATCTCTTATATCTGCATGATTTTTGAGCGCATGTTCTGGGGCGTTCTCATTTTGACCAAATGTCTGTAATTTTCGAATTTTTTGCCGAACATGGTCTCAAACGATTGGGTTCGATTCTATGAAGAAGAATTCGAGCTCAAATTTGATTCTGTCCGGCCGGCCGTTGCCAAGATAACTTGAGAACGGAAAGAAATAGCGACTTGAAATTTTCAGGTGTGTTTTGTGTCATGTGGTTTTCAAGAACTCAGACGGCGTTTGCCCCAACTCTCGAGAGAAATTGATCAAGGCTACTCCAACGGTCTGACGGAAAGTATGCAAAGGCGTTGTCGGGCTGTGGTTGATGTTCGAGCAGGCCATCCTCTCTACTGAACTTTATTTTCTCATATTTTTCACCTGAAATTGTGTAAGTTATAAAGAAATGGGCAAAAGAATGAGTTAAATAAGTGACCCAACATTTATATTTATCACATTTAAAATTATATTTCTGTAAAAAAAATGGAAACGTTTAAAACCGTCTCAACATTTCCGAACCACCTTAACTTTTGTGCAGCAGTATACAGGGTGATTCACGAAGACCGTTCGTTAAAATATTTCAAACAAAGACTCGAGATAAACACTTCAGTTAAGCTTTGTTGAGAGAGATGAATTCCTTGAAAAAATTTCACATTCGTTCGATACCATCTGGTACCATCTAATACCCAGTTGCTTATTGATAATCAGATTAGTCATTAAATTCTACATTGCTTTAATGTGCCACTCACATATTATTCCCAGAAAATTCGTGTGAAATCTGGAAAATTCTTGAAATTTTCTCAAATAGGGCTTCATTCCAATGTAAATAACTTCTAGACTTTTGCATGAAGATTCCTAATTTTGTAGATCCTATCATAAAACATACCAATGCTCCTCCTTGCTTAATTTAAAATTCCATTGAATATACATGGTGTCTCTATTTCAATGTCAAAGTCAGTCACGACTAAAACAATTTTTTTTCAAATGAGGAACATTGCTCACCTGGAATCTACGCTCAAAAATATTGTATAAGTCTAATACGTACTACTGCTCTAAAATGGGTTTTTCCCGAGATATTCGGTGAAATTTAATTTTCTTTTCAGGAATTCTTTGTTTTCTTTCCTCAAAGAGTAAGGGTGAAAAAAATAATTGTATAATGATATGTTTTTAATCACAAATGTTCGATATGTTCACGTTCTCTAACAGATTGTGTTGGTTTACGAATTTTGGCAGGGTCCAAACTATCGAAAGCCGCAACAATTTAAATTTTCAGATCCTGGTAATTCATAATATGATCAGTATAAACTAATTCCTTGATCCGACCTCATAAATAAAAATCTAGAGCAGTGAAATCCGGTGATCGAGCTGGCCAAAGAAAAGTACCTCTATTTTCCATCCAACAATTTTCGAATAAATCCGTTAGCTTGGCATCTACTTACATCGTTACATCCATTTGAAGCTAACGATTATTAATACAATAGATTGGAAAATCCTCCAGAAATGTTTCCAGTACTTCGCTTAGAATTATCCCAAAGGCTACACTATTCAAGTTTTCATCGTACATGTTATAATCAGCCTGATTATCCATAAGTAAACAGAACACATTAATTCTGAATTGAAATTGGTTCTCAACTTCCATGACTGCTCGATGCCGATTTCTTCTTTTGAAAATTCCCTGTTCACAACATTTTGCCCCGTCTGTCCGGATAATTTTCCGAAAGAAATCAGAATCTTCTTGGAGTCTCATTATGAATCCTTCACGAAATGCAATTCTGCCTGCATAATCTCCTGGTTGTAATTTCTTTAGCCTAATGAATTCAAAAGAATATATTTTGTGGCTATAAAGAATTCTCTGTATGGAAGCGTAAGAAATTCCTTAATCAGCAGCAGTCGATGATGGACATAATCCATCCGAGCAGCCTTGTGTGAGTTCAGTAGCTGGATGGGTGACCGTTGCCTCGATAACTTTCGAATGAAAGGAGTTAGGGACATGCAATTTTCGGAGTTAGACCCACCTTGGTTCCTAGTTCTAGAATATCGTTAAAAAAAATTTAAAATTTTGTAAGAACGGTACCCCTACAAAATTTAAAAAAAATTAGGAAAAAAACAATTTTTGAAAACTAGGCTCAGCTATCCGAGTGATGATTATTCTGCACTTCAGATTTTCAAAGACTGCTAAAATACCCTAATGTAGGGTTATCAATGCTATCATCTTCGATAGATTGTAAGCATATGATCACTATGTACCAGTTATAGGTCTGCCATAAATAAAATAATGTCTTTCACATGCAAAAACAGTTGTAATAATTTCCGTTTCCATCTGTAATCAGTAATATTGTTCGTTCAGTTATAGTTGTTATACTCTGCACTAGTTGTGAATTTTGTAGTAAACAAGCACCTAATTACTACCAACAATTTTTATGACTATTGCCTCTTTACCATTGAATAATTTTAAAACAATTGCTTCTGCTAACAAAGCTTCTAAATGTTCGTATGTTCATTCGCCCAATTAAACTCAATATTTTCCTAGTTAGCTCTGTTAACGGTGAAGTTACTTCTTACTTCTACTTACACATTCATAGTTTGTTAATTCTGACATTATTTCCACATAATGCTTGCCACAATATTAAACTTCTTTTACCATGAACTGTATATTGTCTGGGTGTAATTTTACATTGTTTTTGAGGGCTTTATCCATAAACATTTCTACTGATTTATGATCCTTCTCACCAGTGACACCACTAAAATGATAATTCTTCTTTTGGAACACTTTTTGGGATGATTTGACTACAAATGCTTAACTATTAAAATTGTGAATTGTGAATTGAAGGTACCTATAGTAATCTAAACTTTCCTTATCAGGATCTGGATATCAATAGATAAAAGAAAGTACCTAAGAAGGTATAACGGCTTTATTTAGTCTACAGCTTCTATCACGAAAAACTTGATATCCTTTCTAATCACAATATACTTAAATTTTCTTGAACTGTCTAATCCCTAGATTTGTTGTCAATATGCTAGTATTCTTGGAAATCTCTACTATCTACGGTTGAACAAGTTTCTAATGCATGGCATTATTTCATAAATAAAAAAAAAGTTTCGAAAGTTTCAATTATCGTTTGTTGGGATGTAATATTGTTTTTTAAATAAGATAAAACCAGTACTTATTTTTCTTCACATCAATAATGTTTCCTTGGATAAGGGTTAGAACTATTAGAAGAATTATATGATTGTTAAAATGAATATAGCACATGCAGGATACCAATATAATTTTCAAATTGAAAAGTAATAAACTTCTGGTGTATTGTCCAGGCATTGATTTTTAATATTTAGTGGTGGGCATCCTTATTAACATAGATCCAAGCCCTTACGTAAAGAAAATATACTGTAATCAGTATAGTTCAATGTGGTATGTTAACCCTTTCATCGGAGGTTTCATGTTAGACTATGTTCATCCGGCTTCTAATTTATGAGAAAAAGGAGCTTCTATCCATTTAGATAATGGTGTATTGCGTGAATTCTCGATGAATTCCGGGCAACATCATTCACCGGAGCAGTTTACTCTCCCCAGGAAATTGATCCTGGCTAGAGGGTTCATGTAAAATGAAAATTATTTAATAGGTTTCTGGCCAGCTGTGATGATTAATTTTAGTTTTAGTTGCATCGAACGTCTGATTAAATGAAGAAGAGACTCAAGGTCGATATTCAAGGGATATCACATTTTTGAGATCATTGGAGAAAAGTGGGATGGGATGGTAATATTCACTCGACAGTCGCTGAGCTTCAATTAAGTCAGCTATATGCTTGGCAATTTCTTAATTAGATGAATTACATAGCTCAGAACCCTCAGTTCTATGAACAGAGTGCTAAAACAAATTTCGGAAAAGGTATATATCCAATTTCGGACAAAATATTCATATTTTCTTAGTAAAACTTTGTGTCCAAAAGACCCATTTTCGATATGTTCGTGATGGATATCTTCTTTCTTATGGTGTAAACTGATACGTTAAATAATTCAAGAACGACTAATCTCCAGGGAAAATATTTATCGGTTTGAGCTTTTGGGTCTGGTGGTTCCGTTTTCATTTTTGAGTCAGTGTTTCGGTATGTTTTTGGCACTCTTGTTCCTCGGAACAGAGTGATTGTCAATTCACCCAAATGTCTGTAATTTTGGAATTTTTGGATGAAAATGGTTTTGAACGATTTGGTTCGACTAACTGATTAAGAATCCATGGTCAAAATAGATTATGTCCGGCCGTTAACACGATAACTCCTGAACGGAATGAGCTAGATAGTTGAAATTTACAGAGTAGATTTGGGAAATAAATATCTCGGTTGAGTTCATTATTGGGCAAAATTGACTGGATAGTTTCGGAGCAACGAAAAAAAAAATTTTGTTCACATCACAAATTTCGAATTAATTTTTTTTTTAGATGCAGTTTCATCATAAGAATCCATTGATGTCATTTTCAACTAAAAGAAGCCAATATTTTCGGAGATATGATTTTTCAAAATTTCAATAATACATCATAATTCTATGTGTTCACAGACTATCTGTCTGTGTTCTATCTGTGTTCACTGTTCATGCATGTGACCTTATTTACCTATACCAGACATGTCAAATGTATCTCTCAATAATCTATAATAATCTAACAAACAAATTATGATTGAATGCAAAATGACCAACTATATGATATTATAATTACCCCTACCCTATATGCCCTTGGCAAGTTTTAAAATATATAATATAATTTTCAGAGTACAGTCGAGGAATGAATATCTCGTATAAGTTCGTAATTTAATTCTTATTTAGTTTTTTTATGAATTAGTTCTATTATACCAATCCATTGATATCATTCCCAACTCAGAGAAACCAAAATTTTCGGAGATGAATTGTCAAAGTTTGAACGAGAGCGCCAAAGCTTCTGTCCACAGGGCTTGAACCATTTTTGGTGCGGTGAAATGGTGCGGATGCATTTCTTATTGCATTGGAGTCAATATTGCAATATACAGGGTTTCAATTAAAAGATACCCCCTTGAATGCTTAACTTGATTTCTGAAACAAATTGGCTTAATTCCCTGAAGATTAGGCTCTAAAAGAATTTTATTTATATGATTAATATAATACTGCCACTCCTACGATTTCTGAGGAAACCCCTTATAAGAGTTAAGAGAATCAGTTGTGTAATGTATAGGCTTTGTTACTGTGTTCTTAGGCGACCTAGGCACAGCAATGTTAATTCTCGACCAACAGAGAATGATGGTTGCTACCGTCTGAGTAGGAAATTTATTTCCTAGCCGCAGGATTGAACTCGCGGCAACGGTCACCCATCCAGCTGAACTCACCCAAGGCTTTTTTACATTACAAACTTCAAATTCAATTTTTTTCAAGATGCAGTTCCACCATAAAAATCCATTGGTATCATTGTCAACTCTAACAAGCTAATACTTTCGGAGACATGATTTTTCGAAATTTCAATAGTGAATCGTACTTCTATGTTTTCACAGAATGAATTACTATATGATCTGTGTTCTTACATGTCATCTTATTTTCCTATGAGAGATAAATGTCAAAATTATTTCTGGTTCGTTATACTATATATAAAATACACCTTCTGTTCTAGAAAACAAATTTTGATTGAATGCAAAATGACCAAGTAAATAACCTCAGCTTAGAATTATGAAGATGATACGAAATTATACTTTTAAGGTGATAATATAATGCCCGTTGATAATATGATGATGGAAATATATTCTTTGGTAAGATAAATAATCAAATTGAGTTCAGAATATCTCAAGTAAAAAAAAACTGCAATATTGTCTAAGTTTTAATTTATATAATATAATTTTCAGAGTAGATTTGAGGAATAAATATCTCGGATAATTTCGTTATTGGGGAGAATCAGTCTGTTTTAATTTAATTTCTTTCATGATGCAGTTATATCGTAAGAAACCATTTATATCATCGCTTGAGACCAATAATTGCGGAGATATGATTTGTCAAAGTTTGAACAAGAGCGCCAAAGCTCCTGTCCACAGGGCTTGAACCAATTTTACAAGAAGCCAGATTGTAAACAGAGGTTCAAAGTCAGTATGCAGAGGTGTTCACAAAGTAGAGATACCTACCTTTTAACACATTATACAAGGTTCACATAAAGATTTTTTATTTGAAAAATTAAAAACCTCTTGTAAAATTTGTCGATAAATATTTACCGACTTCCTTACAATCGACACGTTCAGAAATATATTTCTTTTCAGCATTTACATAATTACCAACTTGGTATATTTTGGACTAAGAAACGAAGGTACCTAGTTCAAGCCCGAGAATAGGAAAGAGATTTCCTACTCAGACAATAGCGCCCACCGTTCACTGTTGGGACAAACTTAATTGTGTTGTGCCTAAGGTGGCGTAAGTACTGAGTAACAAATCCTACACAGAACGCAACTGATTCTCCTTATTTCCATAAGCTCTTAGAAAGACCTAGAAGTGTCAGTATAATTATAATCATATCATCCCATGGTGATGAAACTTTTACAACGCCTCATATTCAGCCTAAGAAATTAATTCAATCTTTTTAAAAATAAAGTTTACTATTCAAGGAAGAAACTTTGCAATAACACATACATATTTTTCTTGGAGTTCAGTAATTTTTGGCGCTCTTGTTCCTCGGAACAGAGTGCATATCAATTGCCCAAATGTCTTTATTTTCGAATTTTTGGCTGAAAATGGTCTTAATCGATTTGGTTCGACTCACTGATCAAGAATCCGAGGCCAAAATCGATTCTGTCGGGCCGTCCATCCGGCCGTTAAAATACGATAACTCTCTAACAGAATGAGCTAGAGAGTTGGTATTTTCATAGTAGGTTAAGGAGATAAATATCTCGGTTAAGTTCGTTATAGGGCAAAATCGGCCGCATGGTTTCGGAGTAACGAAAACAATTTTTTTTTCACCTTACAAATTTCGAATTAATTTTTTTCTGAGATGCAGTTTCATCATAAGAATCCATTGATAGCATTTTCGACTCTGAAAAGCTAATTCTATCGGAGATATGTTTTTCAAAATTTCAATAATACATTGTACTTATAAGTTTTCACAGAATGCGAATTCTATCTGTCTGTGTTCACTATTCATACATGTAATCTTATCTACCTATGACAGACATTTCATATATATTTCTGTTCTAACAAACAAAGTATGATTCAATGCAAAATGACCAATTATAGGATATTATAATTACCCCTACCCTATATGCCCTTGGATAATCTATATGATGATGAAAATATATAATTTGATGACTGTATCAAATTGGGTTCAGAATATTTTCAGTGAAAACAAAACTGGAATATTTTTCAATTGATATAATATAGTTTTCAGAGGAGAGTTGGGGAATGAATATATCGGATAAGTTCGTTATTTAATTTTAATTAAGTTTGTTTTATGATGCAGTTCCATTATAAGAATCCACTGATACCTATCATTCTCAACTCTGGGAAACCAATAATTTCGGAGATGAATTGTCAAAGTTTGAACAAGAGCAACAAAGCTCCTGTCCAATTTTAAATCACTTAACATACTAGTTGAAATCATAAGAAATAAGATATTGATCACGAACATATCGAGAATGAGTCTTATGGACACCAAATTATTATTATTATTATTAAACCAAGTTACACAGTTGAGGTACCTGTAACCTGTAAACTCTAACTTAAGAATTATCCATAAAAAACTGTATAAGGAAACAAAAATGGAACTCTAAGACTATTGTAAGGCGATGGCGATGTATGACAAAAATAGATAAATAATCAGTACGATATGCATAAGGAAGCGAACTAAATAAAATTCACATAGGTCTATTCGTTTTCCAGGAATCTAGTTTATTCTTGAATATGTATGTGGACTGATTCTGCATCTACAACTTCAGGAGGCAGGCAATTCCAATGGTCGAACCCACGATTTCCTATGCAGTTTTCTCGGCATGTGATGCGGAAAGCCTCTCATTTCAACTTGAAGCGATGTTTCCGAAGCTGATTTGTATAAAACTGATACAGTTGAGACATATCGACATCGAATAAATCGTGTAATGCTCGACAGGTAACTATTAAGTCTCCCCTTAAACGACGGTCAGCAAACAGCGTTCCTGGTAACATGGACGATTCCCTCCGAAAGGTATACTTGTAAGGCGACGTTGTAAGTGCTCCACAAATGTAGCATCAACCCCCAACCACGGATGCAAAACCGGACCATCAAATTCGAGTATCGGTCGAATATGTCATTTGATTATTTGGGAAATAGGCGCCACATTATTTCCACAAAGAATGTTTTGGACAAGATGTATAATCCGTTTGGCTTTATTTGTGGTGTGCGAAACATGTTCTGACCACAAAAGATCACTTGTAATCACCACACCCAAGTCTATGTGAAAAGAACACCCAAGGATTTCAAGGCTATCAAAGAAGTATTTATATTTTAAATTGCTTCTGCCCAAATTCAGAACCCGACACTTCAAAGGATTCAGCGGAATCAAACATTTCTAGGACCAATCAACCACCCTGTCCAAGTTTCTCTGCAGAGTCAAACAGTCATCAATGGGACAATTAAAAATGGGTTCAAGCCCTGTGGACAGGAGCTTTCTGGCGCTCTAGTTCAAACAGACAAATTATATCTCCGAAAGTATTGGTTTCTCAGAGTTGGGAATTATATCAATGTATTCATATAATAGAACTGCATCCTAAAGGAAATTCAATTCAAATAATAGTTTATTTATCAAGATTAAATGAGCAATCATGAGAATGAGAAAAGCACCATGGAAGAAATCCAATTAAATCTGGCCAATTTTGCCCAATAACGAACTTAACCGAGATATTCATCTCCCTAAACTACTCTGAAAATTTCAACTACCTACCTCATTCCGTTCGAGAGTTATATCTATGTCTATGGATGAAAAGCAGTCTCACTACTCTCAGATCTCTTACTTCATGTTCAGTTCCGAAATGTAAGAATTTTCTGAGAAAAACTAATATCGGAGCAAACAACTGAGATTTAACTCACTTCGCTCACAATTCTTCGATTGATTAGTCTCACTCTCAGAAACATCATTTGACATTATGACAATTCATATTCATACATAGAATAATATCATTCTGTGACAACGTTGAAATACGATTTATTATTGAAATTTTGAAAAATCATATCTGAGATTTTTCCCACTTCGCTCACAATTCTTCGATTGATTAGTCTCAGGAACATCATTTGACATTATGACAATTCATATTCATACATAGAATAATATTATTCTGTGACAACGTTGAAATACGATTTATTATTGAAATTTTGAAAAATCATATCTCCGAAAGTATTAGCTTGTTAGAGTTAAAAATGATATGATTGGATTTTCATGATAAAACTTTTTATTAAAAAAAATTTAATTTGGAATTTGTTTCGTAAAAAAAAAATTTTTTTTTTGTTACTCCGAAACCATTTGTCCGATTTCGCCCAATAACGAACTTAGCCGAGATATTTATCCCCCAAACCTACTCTGAAAATTTCAACTCTCTAGCTCATTCCGTTCGAGAGTTATCGTGCCTACGGCCGGCCGGACCGGCCGGCCGGACAGAATGAATTTCGACCACGGATTCTTGATCAGTGAGTCGAACCAAATCGTTTAAGACCATTTTCATCGAAATATTCGAAAATTACAGACATTTGGGCAAATTGATAAGCACTCAGTTCCGAGGAACTAGAGCGCCAAAAACTTGATGTAATCAGCATATGAGGCACTTTCCTACTAGAATTCATCTATTAAATCACTCACGTACACCAAAAATAGTAAAGGCCCCAATACAGAACCTTGAGGAACACCACTGAGAACGCATCGTGGTTCCTATCTGGTGCGCCAACTTTCAATAAAATGACCTGTCAGTCAAGAAGTCTCTCAATTTCTTCGGAAAGCGATCCCCGACTACCAAAATTGTCCAGCTTGTAACTATAACAGCCTATTTATTGGTACTCTATCGAAGGCACTTGAAAAGTCTAGATAGATTACAACCACAGGAAACCCCCCGTCCAACAAGCTGGTCCATTTGTTGAGGCAGTCGAGTAGGCAAGTGATAATCAATCTTCCCTTGATGAAATCCTGCTTGGGTGTCTGGTATGATTTTATGATCCAAAAGAAAAGTTTGCATCTGATCGTACATTAACCTCTCCAAAATCTAACTATAGAAAATAGACTATAGAAGTGAGGCTAATGGCTCTGAATTTGCTAGGATTTTGTTTATCGCCTCTCTTATGATTGGGTGACAGCTTACCGGAGGTCAACGAAGAGAAAACATATTTGATTGTGGTAGTCTGAGAGTACATGAACATTCCTTGAGTAATGTACTGAGAAAATGTGGATATTTTGTCCGAAATTGGATTTACTTTTTCCGAAATTGGTTTTACTTTTTCCGAAATTGCTTTAACTGTTTCCGAAATTGGTTTTAATTTATCCGAAATTGAACTTGAAAAGTTATAGAAGTTTATGAAAATGTCACAAACATTGCAGACAAAAAGTTGAACACATCTACATTTTCGACGTGGTATACTTTTTAAAACTCAGAGTTTATACAGGGTCCGAGGCTACGACATCGACACGGGCAAGAAGGTGATGGGGTACCATTAGGGTGTCATACTATAGTTATTAAACTCCCCCGGGTCTTCTGATGGAAGTTATGGAAGGTTTAAGCCAGGGGCAAGTTTCATATTTTGCAAATATTTATGAGTTGAGATAGAGCAATAAAATTTGACGGTTTGAGTACGCAGCTTGTGTACTTCGAAAACCTGTTGAAATAAGTTTTTGTAACCCCCAGTAAAACAAATGCTAGGAGGTGGGAATACTTTTTAAAATAATTTTTTTAACCACGGCAACGTACTAATAATGAGTTAGATTCCAAAACTGCGATATTTTACCTTTCATTTGGTGTATCGTTGACAATTGGGGCTTAAGCGGATACAAAGATGTTGTCGAAAGAATGTCACGAACACACAACATTTTCGATAACGGGGTAGTGGACTATATACAGATCAGCGTTTTCCAGCTTTCCATTACCATATTGAAATTTTTTCTCTTGTGAGTTTCGTTAGGGACTATAGTCTCCATATTTTCAATATATTAATAAGTATACATGGTGTTCCAAAAAAGGCTAGTGTTCTCACAATTTCCGAATTTTTAATGTGACACCCTGTATACTTTGTCATTTTTTAATTCTACGACAAATTTTAACGCAAGTTTGTGAGGAGAACTCCTCAATGAAGAATTCGAGGTCAAATTTGATTCTGTCTGGCCGGCCGGCCGTCCGGCCGTTGCCACGATAACTTGACAACGGAAAGAGCTAGCGACTTGACATTTTCAGGGTAGGTGCGCATCTCAATACGATGGACAAGTCCATTAATGGGCATAATCGGCCCTATGGTTTCCGAGTAGTAATTTTGTTTTCAACCAATATAGATCAGATCGAAGTGAAACTTGGTGAATAGTTGTAGAATATAAACCATAGCACGTTTGTGGAATTTTGTGAGAATCGTATCGCTAGAAAATTATTAAAAAATTATTACAAAATATTTTTGTTGTCACGATAATCTGAGAACGGACAAAGATAGCGGCTTGAAGATTTCAGGTTAGGTTGTGCATGTGAATGCGACATTTGAGTTTGTTTATAAGCATAATCAGCCAAAAGGATTTAGAGTTATAGCCATTTGAAATTTGGTTGTTTTTTGTTTCTCATTAACGAGAAAAATACTAAACCGATTGAATTCAAACATGGATATTAGTTGTAGAATGCCAACGCGAAAATTCTTGCAAAATTTCGTGAGGATAGTATTTGTAGAAAATGTTTTAAAAAATCATTGAAAATTGAAAGAAAACATTCTATATATCAGTCATTATTCGTCTGAAATTGCTGAAATTTTGCAAGAGCCTTTAGAACCTAACTCTTCTGCCAAGTATTAAGTTCTAACACGATCAGTTAAATATTGTTGGAGATTCGAGCAGCCTTGTGTGAGTTCAGTAGATGGCGGGTAACCGTTGCCTCGATAACTTTCGAACGAAAGGAGATAGGACTTGCAATTTTCAGGGTAGGTTGCGTATCCGAATGGGAGGGTTGAGTTGATTCTTGGGCATAATCGGTCTAACGGTTTCCGAGTTATAACCACCTGGAATATTATTTCCTTGATAACTCAATAAATAAATATTCGATCGAATTGAAGCTTGGTAACTAGTAGTAGACAATCAACATAAAGACGTGTTTAAAATTTTTTAAGAACCGTACCCCTAGGAAATTTGAAAAAAATGACGAAAAAAAAATTTAAGAACCGTACCCCTAGAAAATTTCAAAAAAATCACGAAAAAAAAATTGGTTCAAGCACTGACTTGAAGTCAGAAGCTTTTGCGCGTATGTTCTTTTGTCCATTCTTCTGTATTGGACACCCTTAATCGCATTTACCATGGTAAATTATGTAGTTCATTCTCCTGTATTGGACACTTAATTCGAATTTACCATGGCAAATTCGAATTAAGAGTGTCCAATACAGGAGAATGGACAACATAATTTGCCATGGTAAATTCGATTAAGGGTGTCCAATACAGAAGAATGGACAATAGAACATACGCGCAAAAGCTTCTGACTTCACGTCAGTGCTTGAACCAATTTTTATTTAAGCTGCCGTTTTTGATTTATTTTTTTAAATAGGCGTATTTTCAAGGCTTGTAAAAATGAAAAAATATAATGGATAAGTCAAAAACGGCTGCTCAAATAAAAAAAGTTCCTCTCACAAACTTGAGTTAAAATTTGTCATAGAATTCAAAAATGACAAAGTATACAGGGTATCACATTAAAATTTGGAAGCTGTGAGATGACTAGCCTTTTCTGGAACACCATGTATAGTTCTTAATATTTTGAAAATATGGAGACTATGGTCCCTCGACACTCGCAAGAGAAAAAATTCCAATATGGTAATGGGATGCTGGTAAACGCCGATATGTATGTAGTGCTCTACCCTGTTATCGAAAATGTTGTGTGTTCGTAACATTCTTTTGATACCATCTTTGTAACCGCTTTAGCCTCAAGTTTCAACGATACACCAAATGAAAGGTAAAAGATCGCAGTTTTGGAATGTTATTTATTATTAGTACGTTACCGTGTAAAAAAATCATTTGTTTCAAAAAGTACCCACAGCCCCACTATTTGTGTTAGTAGGGGTTACAAAAACTTATTTTACAGGGTTTCAAAGTACTCGACCTGCTTACCCAAACCGTTAAAGTTCATTGCTCTATCTGATCTGTAAAATATTTGCAAAATGATGAAACCACCACTTGCTTAAGTCATCCTTAACTTCCATCAGAAGACCCAAAGGAGACTTTAACAACAGGAAGTGTGACATTCTAATGGAACCCTATCACCTTCTTGCCTGTGTTGGTGTGGCGGCCTCGGGTCCTGTATGTAATATATTCCGTTAAATTTTTTGTTGTATTCGACGTTTCATATCTGATTCTGTTTTCTGTGCCCCTTTCTGCAAAAGTTGGATAGAACTTTTATGTTTTTGTTATCTTTCCAAATTCTCAGAATTTCAAGATAGGACCATAAACCCCTTTTTGTACATGATGCTCTATTTTCGACTACGTGCGCTAAACGCTGAACTATATGACTATAACTCGTTTACATACTTCCTACGTTTGAGGGTATGTTAATTGTATCTTCACGTATCTGTTCAATTACGTACATGTTAATTATCCAAACTTCATGAATTATTATGGGGATTATAACTTGAGGATAACACATGATATTTCCGCCATAAAACAACGATGAAGCCAAACAATAACCACTAATTAAATTTTCCGTAGCTGAAACTCTGGAACACCTGAAGCGAATCAAGGCTTTTATTAAATTTCGAACAGCAGATAACTCGTATAACATACCTTCTGTATTTTGCCGATGCATTGACACACCTGCGCTATAGAAGGAGGGGAAATTTGACAAGTTGGCTAGGCTACCAGAAACGAATTGTTCGCTCTTTTCAGGGCCCTAACATTTCGTGCACAATACTGTATGTTCCGGATGTTCAGAAGAAAATGGTCCCAAACGATTATATACGACATACTGAAACATTAATGTTCAATTCAATTATGTCCATATTTCTTTCACCCAGTCGTCTGTTTTTTATCAAGGTAAGTCGCAGTAGGAAGAACATGAAAAGCCTGAATTTTGCAGGGTACCTTCACGGTTTGAATAGATATCTCTATTAGTTTACTGAATAAACAGAAAGTGCTCATTTTATATTTTGTCTTCCTAATATTCCAAAAAACCCATCCATTCAAGTTCAAATCAAAAAATTATATTCAATATAAAAATATGTACAGTGTGGAGAAGCGAAATGGAATTATCTTGGTTACTGTAAATTGTTATGGAAAATCCCGGAACACATCAAATTCAAATTTTAAATGGTCATTCTCCTTCGAGAAAATGCGAACCCTACCTTCAACCCCCTCCGAAAGACAGGTAGAACCCCCAATTTTGCAAACAGGAAGTATGGGCTTGTGATACATCGTTTTAAAGGTCGAGTCATTCTCTATTTAGAAATGTAATCACTTTCATTTTTGTTGCAAAACTCAAAACAGAATAAAATAAAATCGTGTGATTACCGAAATTCATTATAATATTCCCTTGAATATTCCCAAATCTTATTATTACAATAATACTAAACTCATTTGCCTTCAAGATGTGATAAAATGAAAAACTAACACATTGTGTTTTTCATACCATAACTACTACGTAAAACACTTTCAGTGGCAATGTTAGTTTCTTTAGAACGCCTTCGCAAATTATTTTGTGCTGATAAATTGTAGTTTATTAATTGTCTAATTTGTGTTTGAATTTCATTAACTTCAATTTTGAATAATGGTTCGATTACTTAACGGAAAGGCACAAAATATCAATTTCACAAATGATTGGTTACGGAGATAACACCCGAAAACAAAAAGTCGCTTGTTTCATGCGAACTTTCCGAATCTGTCGCCTATAGCCCAAGGGACAATAAGTAAAATAGAGAAGCAGTTTCACGAGTATGGGTATAAAGGCAGATTAAAAAATGGGTTCAAGCCCTGTGGACAGGAGCTTTCTGGCGCTCTAGTTCAAACAGACAAATTATATCTGGTATTGGTTTTTCAGAGTTGGGAATTATATCAATGTATTCATATGATAGAACTGCATCAAAAAGGAAATTCAATTCAAATAATAGTTTATTTATGAAGATTAAATGAGCAATCATGAGAATGAGAACTGCACCACATTTTCAATTTTTTTTTTGACACTTTGCGCTAATCTGGTCAATACAAAACTTCACATGCGTATAAAGGTCATGATTCTACAATTTGGTGCTTAATTTCATATCGATCGATTGATCGGTTTCGGAAATATTCATAAAATAGTAATTTACGTAACAAGTCCGGAAAATAGGGTTTTTTTGGACGAATAGACAAAATTCTAGGACGAGCGTAAGCGAGTCCTAGAAGTCTATGAGTCCAAAAAAACCTTTTTCGGGCGTGTTGCATACAATATTTTTTCGGCAACCGTGTAGAAAAACAAATCAATGAGACGACACATTTCTTTTTTATATATTTTGATTCTTAGTCAAATTAAACAGAACAGAAAATATCACATGTTGACAACTAATTTTATATGAACTGTCAGCCGTTTTCTCAGTGCTATGGTAACTTCATTTATCAAAAATATACCTACCAAGATTTTCATATTTACAATGACCAAAACGACGTGATTTTTCCGGCCTAGTCCGGGAAGTACGTACTTCCCGGACTAGGCCGAGAAATGCTTCTTTCTCAAAGAAAAAGCGTCCGGGAAGTGGGCACTTCCCGGACGGTTGCCGAAAAAATATTTTTACTAAAATCGGCCATAACTCCGAAACCCCTTGATGGTTTTCGCCCAGATACGAACTTGTCCGAGATATTTACGCTCCAAAACCACCTTGCAATTTTCAATCCGCTAACTCCTTTCGTTCGAGAGTTATCGTGCCTACGGCCGGTCGGCCGGCCGGACAGAATCTATTTCGCACTCGGATTCTTGATCAGTGAGTCGAACCAAATCATTTGAGACCATTTTCAGCCAAAAATTCCAAAATTACAGACACTTGGGCAAATTGATAAGCATTCTGTTCCGAGGAACTAGTGCGTCAAAAAAACAAGTTTCGTATGACAATTGCCCAAAACAGGTTTAAAGTACCTACAAATAGTAGGTATTCCATAAAACATGTATAAAATAATAAATTACCTTGTAATCGATCAAAAATTTCCTGATCTACGTTCACAAAATTTTCTCCTCTCTCGAACTTTGGAATTATGCTTTCAATATTTACGTAATATTTTCAAACATTTTCGGGTGAGGTCCCCGTTGCATCGCTAAAATACGAGTATTTCAACCCCAATATTCTTGAAGTTACAATATTCCCTTCTGTCAAGTTGACTTTATGGCAGTTCATACATAGAATATACATAGAATAATTATATCAATCTGTGAAATACGATTTACATTGAAATTTTGAAAAATCTTATCTCCGAAAGTATTAGCTTGTTAGAGTTAAAAATGATATGAATGGATTCTTATGATAAAACTGCTTATTAAAAAAAATTTAATTTGGAATTTGTTTTGTAAAAAAAAAATTTTTTTTTTATTACTCCGAAACCTTGTGTCCGATTTTGCCCACTAACGAACTTAGCCGAGATATTCATCCCCCAAACCTACTCTGAAAATTTCAACTCTCTACCTCATTCCGTTCGAGAGTTATCGTGCCTACGGCCGGACGGCCGGCCGGACCGGCCGGACAGAATGAATTTCGACCACGGATTCTAGATCAGTGAGTCGAACCAAATCGTTTAAGACCATTTTCATCGAAATATTCGAAAATTACAGACATTTGGGCAAATTGATAAGCACTCAGTTCCGAGGAACTATAGAGCGCCAAAAAGCAGCTGCTAATAAACTGTGTGCGGATGTGAAATTAGGTTTCATGTTTGAATTTGAAGAAAGTCCACATAAATCGAGTAGAAATGCCTCCAGAACATTCAATGTCAGTCATACATCGATTCTAAACATATTAAAACAAAATAAGACATTTAGCCAAAATGATAACGCGATGTTCCCCAGAACATGCGCGCAAGAATACATTATTTTTTAACGTAGATTCCAGCTGACCAATAAAAAAATTGGTTCAAGCCCTGTGGACAGGAGCTATTGGGCGCATGTTCATCTTCCTTGTGGCCCGTACTGACCAGTAAAGAAAAAAAGCAGTATCATGTTGAATACCTTAATATTATTGATTATTATATAATAATCGATGAAAATACTGAGAGAGACCCAGGAAATTTGACACATTTTGTCTTATATCTCCAGAAATTGAAATCGTATCGAGCCAAAATTTTGCACAATGTTGCAAAATACTACAATCGACGTTAGTACAAGTTTTTGTTGCAATCTGATGAATAGTTCACGAAAAAAAAATTTTTTTTTCGAAAAAATTAAAAGAAATATTTTTTTTTAAATTACCAACATTTCGATCATAACAGAATTTTGCCAAAAGTTGCGCGTTTATATCCTCGAACTGACTACCAAGTTTCGATTCAACATCTTCTTTAGTTCCTGAAATATCAGGGAAATAACCTCAAAATTTTAAATGTCTATAACTCCTAAACCGTCCGTCCGATTTTGCCCGTTAACGAACTTAACCGTCGCATTTTGATCAGAAACCTACCCTGAAAGTTTAAAGTCGATAGGACCTTCGGTGCTCCTGTTATCGTGCCTACGGCCGGAAGGCCGGCCGGCCGGCCGGACGGCACCCAAAAATCTGACACCGGATTCGTGATCAGGGAGTCCGAATTAGTCTATTAGCCAATTTTCAGCTCGAAATTCGAAAATTACAGACATTTGGACGAAATGATAGGACGATGTTCCCCTAGAACATGCGCCCAAAAAATATGATCTCATTTGAAAAAAATTAGTTTTGAGTTTTTTGTCATTACTGACTTTGCCATTGAAATAAGAACACCTGGTATGTTCAATTGAATTTTTAATTAACGAAGGGGAAGCATTGGTATGTCTTCTTATTGTGAATCACCCTCTAGAACAAGAATAATAGAGCAAGTTCACTTAGTCTTGCATTTAACTGAAAATTCTATCAATCAATTGATAGATTAATGTTGGGTTTCACGAAGCTTCGATTAGCTTAATCGTGGATTTCATTCGATGGTTGTATGAAAAATGAACTGAAAATCGACATAGAATCGCACTAATTCGGCAATTAAGAGCTGTCAAAGCTTTGTGAAACCCAATGTAAATGTGTCAATTGACAGATTAAATGTGTCAATTGAAAGATTAACATTGGGTTTCACAAAGCTTTGACAGCTCTAAATTGCCGAATTAGTGCGATTCTATGTCGATTTTCAGTTCATTTTTCATACAACCATCAAATTAAATCCACGATTAAGCTAATCGAAGCTTCGTGAAACCCAACATTTATGTGTCAATTGTTGTGTGTTGTTGTGTCAACAATTGTTGTATCAATTTTTCTTTTCAAATGAGTCAAGTTTCCAGTAAGCTTTTTCCTTGTTGTAAAACATATTTATCGCTCAGAGTAATAAAAATCATTAAGAATTGGGACAAGCACTGACGTGAAGTATGGAGCCTTTGCGGGCATATTCTATCGTCTATTCACCTCTTAATTAAATTTACCATCGATACATACCGTTTTCTCAGCTTTTATAACATATGAATACATTTGGTACCATTTTAATGACAGACTTGAGTAATGAGAGAGTCGTCTAAGATCACAGAATTTTTAATTCTAGCATATCTATTCTATCGGAATTGAAATTCGGTAAATATCTAATGATATAAGAAAAACATTTCGTCTCAAGTAATTTTAGGATACGATATTCACGAAATTCCGCTAAAAGAAGCACGTCGGTATTCTACAAGTAATTACGGAGTTTTAATTGGATTGGATTTGGATATTTTGAGTAACAGAGGAAATAACAACAAAATTCCAGATAAGAATAACTTCAAAACCGTTTGGCCGATTAAGCCTTTTTACGAACTTAAATATCGCATTCTGATGCGCAACCTACCCTGAAAATCATCTCTTTCCGTTTTCTAGTTATCGTAAGATATACTATTTTTTCATGATTTTTTTTAAAATGTCCTAGTGGTACGATTCTCACAAACGTCTTTATCGATATTCTGCAACTACTTAGTTGCCAAGTTTCAATTCGATTGGATCAGTATTCATTGAAAACAAAATTTGGACTCGGAAACCGATTGGCTGATTAAGCCTTATTAACGAACTCAAATATCGCATTCGAATGCTCAACCTAACCTGAAAATCATCTCTTTCCGTTCTCAAGTTATCGTAAGATATTATCATTTTTTGCGCGTATGTTCTGGGGAACATCATGCTATCATTTTGCCCAAATGTCTGTAATTTTCGAATTTTTCGCCAAAAAAGGTCTCAAACGATTGTGTTCGAATCCCTGATCAAGAATTCGAGGTCAAATTTAATTCTGTCCGGCCGGCCGTCCATTGCCACGATAACTTTAGAGAGAAAAGAGATGGCGACTTGAAATTTTCAGGGTAGGTGGCGCATCCCAATACGACGGACAAGTTCGTTAATAGGCATAATCGGTCCAACGGTTTCCCAGTAATAATTTTGTTTTCAACTAATACAAGTCCGATAGAATTGAAACTTATTGAGTAGTTTTAGAAAGCAAAACTAAGCATGCTTGTAAAATTGTAAAATTTGCAGAATATCGACATAAAGGAGTGTATAAAATTTTGTGAGAACCATACCCCTAGAAAATTTTTCAAAATTACAAAAAAAAATTGTTAGAACCGTACCCTTAGAAAATTTTTCAAAATTACGAAAAAAAAATTGGTTCATGCACTGACGTGAAGTAAGGAGCTTCTGCACGTATGTTCTCTTGTGCATTCTCCTGTATTGGACACTCTTTATCGAATTTACCATGGTGAATTATATTGTCTGTTCTCCTGTATTGGAGACTTCATCGAATTTAACATGATACATTCAATTAAGAGTGTCCAATACAGGAGAACGGACAATATAATTCACCATGGTAAATTCGATAAAGAGTGTCCAATAGAGGATAATGGACAATAGAACAACACGCAAAAGCTCCTGCTTCACGTCAGTGCTTGAACCAATTTTATCAGATTTTTTTTTAAATGTTCTAGTGGTACGATTCTCACATACGTCTTTATCGATATTCTGCAACAAGTTGCCAAGTTTCAATTCGATCGGATCATCAGTATTGCTTGAAAAAAAAATTTGGACTCGGAAACCGATTGGCGGATTATGCCTATTAACGAACTTGTTCGTCGGAGAATCGAATTTGAACTCGAATCCTTCATCAGTGAGTCGAACCTAATCGTTTTACATTTGGGAAAAATGATAGCACGCTGATCCAAAGAAGATGCGCGCAAGAAGGTGATAATGTGTTGACCCCTAAATAATACTTTTGAATATAATAAAACCATACATTCCAAATTTTTTTCTCATCCACAATCTCGATTCCATGAATTCTAAGAAAAAATTCATTGCACCACAAATTCTTGAATGACACCAATTCAGTAATCGAGTCTGACACAAAACATAATTTCCTTAATCTTAACAAAAAAGAAAATAAATATCCATGTCCAACATCCCCACCTCAGAGTAATGAAATCTGACTTTTTTATCTCAAATAGTACCCTATATATTTTTGGCAATTTTTAAATTCTACTCAAAATGACCTTTCCAACGATGTATCACACTTTGTATTTTACATTTGATTTGAGGGAGAAAACATAAATTGATATTTCAAATTGAAAGAATTACAGTAGGCTACGATATTTTGTGTAATGTTGATTTTCACTTATAATCCGTATGTGCCGATCCATCTATCCTCAAATAGACCGATAAGATGGTCTGCAAGATCTCCCGATTTTACACCGCTAGATATCTTCCTTTTGGGATATTTGACAGATCGTATGAAAAAGACTGCTCCTATGGATTTTGAAGATATAAAAAACAAAATAAGCATTGCATATAAGGCCCTTAATGCTGAGGTGTTGAGGAGTGTTACTTTGGGTGAACTAGTCCACGGAGCTGAAAGATGTTTAGAAGCAGATGGTCAACATTTGAAACATATACCTTAGTTATTGTAGGTATATTTGTGTCCCCTTTTTTGTAATTTTTTGTTTCTTTTACTATTCATTCTTTGTTTAACGTTCATTAATCGGGTCTGACAAGAAACATAATTTCCTTAATCTTAAAAAAAAGAAATATCCAACATCCCCACCTCAGAGTAATAAAATCCATCATCATCGAATTATTCGAGGAGAGTAAATACATATTGAACTGAATTGATTAAACATGATATCGCTTTGATAGTTAGCCTAACTAGCCACTGTCTTAGGGTCCGACATAGATGCATAGAATACATGGTGAAGACACTCTTTGACATATTTTCGGCCGCATTGCGGTCCAAATACTGTCAAAATACAAGGATTTTGTTCCACTTCAGTTTTCGCCGATAGATGCCGACAGTAGAAATTCTATGGACAAAATAATCGACATGTCAAATTAAATTTGAATCTTTGTTTATTCTAGTTTCTTGTGGAAAGTCGTACCGTTTGCTGAAATTTAGTATTTTGAGTACTTTGTTCAACGTCCTTGTTTTCCGCGCCGAAAGTAAGACAAATGTTTGCTGTGTGAACTCTGAACGAGCATCCAGAACCATTTTAATCAAATACTATTTTCTTTTCGAAAATATGTACTTCGTTCTTATGCGAATATAGTTTTTTTAACAATTGCTTATTCTTAACGGATCAGGGTCAGATTTCTAGTATCAAGATGGGTATTAATTATAATATTAATAATATTGAAAGATCGCTGATACCGTTAATTAGCTAAGACTTTTGTTGGTTTACTATAATATTGCCGGTTCATGAACATAAACTGTTTTAACAGTTGAAACATTAAGGTACAACTCTATTAATTAATAATTATATTCATTATACAATTCAGTTATATATTGAGAAGGAATGAAATGATATGTTATGAAAACTAACAATATTATTTGTCATCGATGAAAGGACTAGCAGACAACAAAGTTCAGAGCGATCACACAGTGTGATTTCATCAAAGTTGAATAGCTCTCCTAAAGCGTGTTTCTTTTTGGCGCTCTTACACTATAATATTATTTGTTTCAAGGATATTGTTACACGACAAGAATGGCCACTGGCTTGTGGTAGAGGTAGGGTATTGAAAATAAGAACATTTGTTTGTTCACTATATTTTTCTAGCGAATATAGATTGAATAAAAGAAACGTAGTACACTACCCTCTATTTGGTTAGTTATCAATTTAATGAATCATTTTTCGATATTTCATCAGTATACTTACTTCTGAATAATAGCTATCGAATGAAATATATTTTGCAATCTAATTGCTGAGAACATAAAATGTTGTCAAGGGGTATTGGGTGAATTGAAAAAAAAAATGCTGTATACATAAGAATGTTTTGATGAAGTTTCAAATTATACATCAAAAATAATAAGTAAAATGCTCAATTTAAATGATAAAGGTAATTGATACATTTGAACAATAATATGATATCGAAAGATATTATGTAGGGGTATTACAGAAAATTCTGTATTATTCAATGTATTTCAAAATACATAAATTAAATGCTTATATTCTAATGACATTGGATGTGATCTTTTGGAATGGAAAAATAATGATTTCACAGATTTGTTCATTTACAGTTCCATTCAAAATGTTCCAAAGGAACTCATTTACTGATAAATCCCTTATTTGATCTCATTATGTCTTGGCAAGATGAAATTTCTGTTCCACCCAAATGGGGTTTACATATAATGTCCGAACAGATGTATGATTAATCAAAAAGTGAATTGATTTTTCAATAAACTGTTTCATTATATTCTTTTAATTTGAATTTATGAACTAGTGACGGTGGAAAGTGAACTTTTTCGCTTGTCAGTTTTCATTTATTCGCTTGTCAGAATCTTCGAAATCGACTCTAGCGGCACCATCGTTAATGAAGTGAAGTAGTACATAAAGTACGTGATTTGACAGTTCTATAGGTCCGTTTTTCTGCCGAAAATTTTAACATGAATTAGCAGGGAGTGTCGACACCTTGTTATTCTATGCATCTTGGGTCCGACTTATTCCAAATGTAATCAAACGTCTGACCACTTGTCACTCCTCCTCACCAACAATCTACACAGAGAAGGATAGTTACATAATGGCTTCAAGATGGGAGTTAGGTTGATATGGACATGGCCTTTCTATGTTTTTTTATTACTGTGAGATACTAAGCTAATATTGTCTGTGAATATAGAGTAGTATTCCAGATGTAGTTTCGAAAATTCTGATAATACCGAATAATTCTTTAAAAAAAAATAAATCGGCGCCGGCACTTGAAGTGAAACCTACTTTACATTTGAGCTAAAGAATTATGGAATGTTATCGTATAGAACAACAAATTATATATTTCACTATATTGGTAGATGAAGTGGCCCCGGAGATACTAAAAATTCAAATAGTTGTTATATTCGAATGGACTTTTTTCTCTCGCGCTGTTCAGGTGAACGGAGTGCCAAACAATTCGTCAATATGAACGAAATTTTCAAATTTTTGGGCAAAAATCGTCTCAAACGATTAGTTTCGACTCACTGATGTAAAGTTCTAGATTTGAACTCGATTATTCGAACTATATTGGAGAATATATTGCCGAAATATCGAACGATCGAGATGTACTGGTCCTTCTTTTACGCTTGACCAACGAAGTTGTCAACAGTTTTTGATTTTTGACGTGCCTGGAGAAAATTTAATAAATCATGCGCATCGATTGGCTGAAGTCAAATTTCTCAAGTCGATACTTCAGTAATAACATTCGTTCAATCCTTATTGAGAATTGGATTCCTTATTCCACAGTCAAATTATCGAATAATATGCAACATGTTGATATTTTTCTCCAATTAAAAATTTGAAAAAAAGATATCATAGGTCAGTAATAATATTCGGTCAATTTCTGGCTTTCATAATTCTGGTCAAACAACTTATGGGTAGGAGCTCCATCTTCATAGCACGCAAGTATCGGGATCAATTCCCGTAGCCGAAACTATTGAGTTTTTTCATGTTTTTTTAATTCTACCGAAAAAATAACTTTGAGAAAACGGTTCCGGACGGAATTAAGTCGATATTTTCAAAAAATTACGTGAAACGTGAGTATTTTCGTGTATTAATAGATATTAAAAAAATTACTGCTATATTTATAAAGCGTCAACTCATAGTTCCTCATGGCACAACCGTACGACTCGATTGATTTGTGTCATAGCAATAATTCTCCGAATAAACTTTTGAAAGTAAACTACTGTTATACGTGTGTTTTTTAACTCATGGCACGATTGTATAATTGAACTGATTAATGTCCTTACGCCGCCACAAACAAAGCACTTTTTATTTTGACCAAAAAGTGAATGGATGTATTTGAGCCGATACCTTACGCGACCACAAACACAGCACTGTTCATTTAATCTATGTATTTGAATGGGCCCTTTTCCCACCACAGACACAGCACGGTTTATTTGCGAGCTAACAGTGAATGTATGTGAATGTATTTGAGCCGAAACTAATCGTTTGAGACCATTCTCGGCCATAAAGTGGACCAGATTTTTTGTGTACCCTTGTTCTTGTTGTTTTGTGTAATCTTGATTTTGACTTATAATCCGTGTGTACCGATCCATCTATACTCAAATGGCCCGATAAGTTGGCCTTCAAGATCTCCAGATTTAACCCCGCTAGATTTCTACCTTTTGGGATACTTGAAAGATTGTGTGTAACAGACTCCTATTTATTTGGAAGATATAAAATACAAAATAAGGATTGCATATAAGTCCCTTAATGCTGAGGTGTTGAGAAGTGTTACTTCGCGTGAACTAGTCCACCGAGCTGAAAGATGTGTTGAAGCAGATGGTCAACATTTCAAACATATGCCTTAGTTATTATAGGTATTGTGTCCCCTTTTTTGTAATTTTTTGTTCCTTTTACTATTCATTCTTTGTTTAACGTACGGTAAAACACATAGTTGATTTCAACTTGAGTAAGGTTTTTTTTATTGATCTCGATTATTGAAGTCAAAATCAAGATTACACAGAATATCGTAGCCTACTGCAATTCTTTCAATTTGAAATATCAATTGACGTTTCCTCCATTAATTCAAATATACAATACAAAGCGTGATTCATCGTTGAAAACGTAATTTTGAGTAGTATTAAAAAATTGCAAAAAAAATCTAGGGGCTACTTGTGATAAAAAAGTCAGAGTCACTTCCGTTCAAACCGAAAGTGACTTTCAATTTTTGTGTTTTTCAGTTCTTATCTTTTGAAATGGCTGAGATAATCCATAGGGACGTGTATACTGGGACACCCGGTATATAAAATGCCCATTGACAAATCAGTTCTCAAACAAAGACTCAAATAGCGGCCAAAAATTCGGGCAATCTAAACTGATATCCACGCAACGCCATTTAACGACTGGAACTTTTAATCCCAGTTGCTTTAGCCAGATTCAAGGGTGAAATGTTCATTAGTCGGTAAGTCCCTAATTATACTTGAAGAGTGCTACGCATTCAAATTAAATCCTTCTTTAATTTAATGTATGACCTAGTCCCGCCATTAAGCGTAATAGCTGAACCAATTCACGGAAACCTTTTTTGAATGATTCTCCTCAATACATACAGAACCTGAGATGAGTATTATTAGACCTACAATTCGAAATTTGAACTAAAAAATATTTCGTTGATTACCTTTCACCTTTTTGTTCAGAATTTCAGAAACCAGAAACCGTGGAGTTTGCTTCTTCAGAACAAGTGGAAATCTCATTCGCATTCCGGTGATTTTAAGCCATACAAATATGGAACAACCCGGTCCCACAAGGCAATTATAAAAATATTTTGCTTTCAACGAAGATATATAGGTACATTACAGATTTTTTTGAAAGTCAAGATGTTGCTTGATAATAATGACACATGAACATAATAATATGTAACTACAGCAAATAAATGATATACACGGGGGCAAAATTAGGGGGACGGACAAAATCTCAACGAAGTTTGTAGTTCATTTTTGTCGCTCTTGTTACTCGGAACAAAGTGCCTATCAATTTGCCCAAGTGTCTTTAATTTGCAAATTTTTGGATAAAAAAAGATTTGGTGCGACTCAATGATCAAGAATCCGTGGTCGAAATCAACATTCTGAGTGGAGTACCCCAGGGGTCTGTCTTGGGTCCGCTTCTATTCCTGCTGTTTATATCTGACTTACCCTCTTGTGTTGTTTCCAATATCTCGCAATTTGCAGACGACACCAAAATATTTGGTGATCCCACCAGTGCCAACAATATTCAGGACGACCTTGACTCTATCTCGAGGTGGTGCGGTGACTGGCAGCTGCCACTAAACGGTGAAAAGTGTATGGTTCTCCACATGGGTGCTTGGAACCCGCGGCGTCAGTACCTGCTAAATGGTATCCCCATTCCTGTTTCAAAGAGCCATTGTGATCTTGGTGTGATAGTGACGGATACTTTGAGTTGGTCTGAGCACATCTCTCAGACTGTTAATAAGGCCAAAAGATCCTTGTTCCTGCTACAGAAGTCCTTTGGCAGGTGTGACCCGCGTATATGTGCGCTTGTTTACCCAACTTATGTGCGGCCCATCCTTGAGTTCGCTGGTCCTGTGTGGAGTCCGGTTTTGACTCGCGATCTGTCCCTGTTCGAAAACATTCAGCGTCGCGCTACGCGTCTTCCTTACGGGATTTCACGCCCCTCGTATTATTATTATTATTATTATTATTATTATTATTATACTGATCCTCCTGGGTCTTCCACAAGGAGACCCCTCATAAGCTCTAAGAGCTTGCCCTGAGTTAGGAGAACCAGTTGTGTTCTGTGTATGCTTTGTTACTGTGTCCTTACGCCACCTTAGGCACAGCACTGTTAATTTTTGACCCAACAGTGAATGGTGGCGATTACCGTGACTAGAAAATTTCTTTCCTAGCCTCGGAATTGAACTTGGGGCTTCCGCTCCAAAGTCAATTACTCTACCACTGAGCCAATCGCACTACTATAATGTATAATGAAAGACTCTCTATAATGTCTAGATTCTCCGACCGGAGAACTCGTGGTGACCTTTTGACGACTTTCCGCGCCTTGCACGATCTCTTTGGTGTTAGCTTGGGTCGCCTGTTCACGATGAATACGGATCACTGTTTGCGGGGTCACTGTTTGAAACTGGGAAGAGAGAATTTCAGGACGGTCCAGAGGCAGCACTTCTTGGTGAATCGGGTGTTTGGTGTGTGGAACTCCTTGCCCTCGTCTGTGGTTGAGTCGTCGTCTATGAATTCATTCAAGAACAAGTACAACGGTTGGTTTCGTCGCGGGTGATGTGTGTACGTGGAAGACATATGATTTAGAAGGACTATTTGTTTTGTTTTTTTTTGTGTCATTTCTTATTGTATAATCAAGCACTTTTGTTCTTATATGTCTTATGGGATTGTTAATTTTTGTGAGTTTATAGGCATTGCCTCAACTCTTATCTGTATGATAATAATAATAATAATAATAATTACGTCCGGCCGGCCGGCCGTAGGACGATAACCCTCGAACGAAAGGATTTAGAGGATTTAGAGGTTTGGAGCATAAATATCTCGGATGATTTCATTAACGGGTGAAATCCACCAAGCGGCTTCGGAGTAATGTTCCTTTTTGTGAAAAATATGGTTTATGAATATTTCCGGAACCGATCATATATACCTGAAAATTAGCATAAAATTGAACCATGACCTTCATATGAATGCGAAGATTTGTATTGATCGGATTGGTGTAAAGGGGCGAAAAAATATTCAAAAATTTTTGATAATTGTTTCTACAATACCTCTCGAACAGAACGAGCTAGGCAGTTGAAATTTTCAGGGTAGGTTTGATAGATAAATATCTCGCTTAATTTCGTCATTGGGCAAAATCGGGCTTGATGGTTTCGGAGTAACGAGAAAAAGTTTTTTTTTAAATTACGAATCAAATTCAATTTTTTTTAAGTTGTATTTTCACCATAAATATCCATTGATGACATTTTCAACTCTGACAAGCTAATAATTTCGGAGATATGATTTTTCAGAATTTCAATAATACATTGTACTTCTATGATTTCACAGAATGCTATAATTATTCTATCTATGAATTATTATATGATCTGTGCTCATACTCGTACATGTCATCTTGTTTTCCTATAAGAGAGAGTCAAGTTCATTTTAGCCATCATAGAATTATGAGGATTATAATCTGATATTATACTTTTTGGTGATATTTTAATGCCCGTGGATAATCCATATGATGATGGATATATATACATTGGCAAGTTTATCAGAATGGGTTCAGAATAGCTCCAGTAAAAACAAAACTCAAATATTGGCTAAGTTTCAATTGATATAGGTAATATAATTTTCAGAGTAGATTTGAGGAATGAATATCTCGGGTAAGTTCGTGGTTTTTGGCGCTCTTATTTGAATTTAATTTCTTTCATGATGCAGTTCTATTTTAAAAATCCATTGATATCATTACCAACTCTGAGAATGATTTCGGAGATGAATTGTCAAAGTTTGAACAATGGCTCCAAAGCTCCTGTCCACAGGGCTTTCCCACTTTTCTCTTGAATCCTTTGGCCAATTTTTGTAATTTTATTCTTATTAAGCTTGATTGATTGATGTTGTTGATATCAGTTATTGTTATTGCATATGAATTAAATGTTGTTGAACGGGAAACTAATGTTTTGAATCGCAGAGCTCTTAACGTAAATTTCAAATGATACTGAAACCGTTTGAAGGGATGTAATTTCTCTCAAAATTAGGATATCGCAATGAGTAAAATTCAAAATATCCAGAAATGATTTTAATTTTATTCACCCCTATATACAGTGTGATCCAACGAAAACCTAACACCTCGATTTTACGGCATTAAAAGAAAATTTTGAAAAATCGCTCGGACCCCCCAATTTCTGATTCAAGGGGTAACAACTTTTCCGCCCTTTGAGTCCCCGTAACTGCAACCCCCTAACAGGGGTGAGCAAAGATTTTGAATAGGGATGAGGGGTATTCAGTTACCTTATTTTGAAGATCTCATCTAATACTATCTGATTCTGCAATTTCACTCCAAAATTTCCATCGATAACGAAATGACAGTTGAAATAGTGGAGGAGTACTTACTTTTGTGATTAGTTTATTTAATGCTGGAAATGGGCACCATTCACTTCCCTGCATTAATAAAAGTTTCGCAGAAAACGTTCACGTATATTACTCAAGATTTCTGGTGTAATTTGACAGCATTCATTAATGATCCGGGTTCGCAAACAATCCACTGGGTAGCGTAAATCTTAGATTACAGGTGACCCCATAGAAAAAAGTCCACTGGAGCAGGATCAGGGGATCTGGGTGGCAACTCAATATGTCTCCTTCTTGCAATACAGGCGGGAGGAAAACTGACTCACCGGTTGAACGAAATGAGGTGGTACACCATCTTGTTGGAAAATGATCGTTTGATGGTCTTCTGCATTCTCCAAAACTTGCTTGATTATGTGATTTCCATAAATACCCGCCCAAACATTTAATTTTTGGGGACGCTGAGTATGCACCTCACGAAATAATCTCGGATTTTCATCGGACCAATACCGATAGTTATGCCGGTTTACAATGCCGTTAAGGTAAAATGAACTCTCATCCGAAAAACAGATATCGAACAAGTAGTTTTGACTAGCGTTAATCATTTCACTGACCACTTCACAGAACTGGAGTCGGTGATCGGGATCATCCTAATTCAGTTCCTGAACCAATCGTATTTTATAAGGATGGAATTTATGATCTTTCAGGATTCTCATGATTGTTGTGCATTAAACACCAGGCACATCGGACAATTTCCTTTTACTCAAGGTCGGATCCATTGCTACATGACCTAATACAGCCACGTCCCACGCTTCGTCTCTTTCAGGGACACTCTTTTTGTTTCCGACTCAACCAGTAGCGTCAAATTTGGCACTTGCACAACGTAAGCAGCGGATACATTTCTTCCAGGATGTCGTTCGTCAAATAAAGCCGCTGTTGTTCGCGCAGAGTAGTTATTCCTGAAAAATAATGTTATCATTTCCACCCTTTCTTCTACGGAATACACCATTTTAATTCTACTAACAATTCACAATCGCTTTGACACACTTCTTAAAAATTCACGATAGACTAAAGTATCTCAAAAACAAGCTCCGTCTACTTTTTTGGACAAGAAATTAATACACATACATGAAATGTGTCGGATACAAATAATAAGCTCGAGATAAATTCCACATTGCCTCTGTCACTATTTTCGCTGTTATTTCATTATCGATGGACATTTTGAAGCGAAATTTTAGGGTCAGATAACACTTGATACGCAACACCTCTCATCCCTATTCAAAATCAACGGGGATGAAAAAACGGAAAAGTTCTTCCCCCTCGAATCAGAAATTGACGGGTCAGAGCGATTTTCCACATTTTCCGTTTTAAAGTCAGAAAATCGAGGTGTTAAGTTTTCGCTGGACCACCCTGTATAACAAAAAATGAAGTAACTGAGGTCAGCATCAGAGCAGTTATGTTCCCAAGGACTTAAGCTAAAATTCAGAAAAAAATTGCTAAAAGTGGCCAAAGGGCCCAAAAGAAAATGAGCTACGTGAGCAACTTCGTTGAGCTTTTGCCGGTGTGTATAGTAGAGGTCGTTTCATCATCTGGAACAACTTTTGTTTTATCAATCCCAATGGAGAGTTCAATAAAGGAAGAAAACTTAATTAGGCCTTCCATCTGTTGAAAGCTAACTTAGGCAAATATGCTAAAAATCAGAACATTCCCCAGATCAACCGGCAAAAGTAAATTGACGAGAGCGAATACTAACCAACACCATAAATCTCTAGATTAATAAACGAATAGATTGCAAATATTTTCCGTCGACCCCATTCGTTCATTCACGAAATCAAGGATTTCTCGATTGAAAAATATTTATTTACAAAATGGAAGTCTAAAATTTAACAAAGTGGTTAGAATTCCATGTACATTAATTTTAACTACAGGAAAAAAATACAGGCTGTTGAAATTCGAAAAAAAATCAGTATTCTTTTTGTAGCTTTGACATGGTTATTCAGAATGAAATGTAAAGTCTTCTATAACTATGACACATATTCTCAATTTAACAGTTTTATCCTACTTCGATTGGTTGCCTCGTTATAGACTCACGGATTCATAAAACTATGAGAAATTAGCAAAAAAAAAGCAGATGAAGGTTATCTCGAGTCATTTCAAGAATACGCAATCATTTTAGAAAATTCAACGTCAGTATCTGGTTTGTTTGTCTCGCCTAAATTCTGAGAAATATCAATAAAATAAAAAATTTTGATTGTTTTGAAATTGCCTCCGCTTTAAAAACCCCAAGTCTTTGTCAGAAGCAATATATGTGGCCTAATAAACAGTAACGAAACAAGGCCAACGGTAATACAACAACGTGACAGGACAGATTATAATTCATCGTTGGTGTTGTTTCCTTACTGTCAATAAGTTAACATTGTTATATTTATTGCTTCTGCTATGTTGCATTCGGATGCGTAAACTATCCTGAAAATTGCTAAGTCGCTATCTCCTTCCGTTCTCAAGTTATCGTTAGAAACATAAGATTTTTTCGTAATTTTCCCCACAAAATTTCTCACACGTCTTTATTTCGATAGTCTACAACTTGTTACCAAGCTTCAATTCGATTGGGTCTGTATTTTTTGAGTTATCCGGGAAATAGTACTCTAGATGGGTATAACTCCGAAACCGTTGGGCCAATTATTCCCAACAACCTAACTCTCCCATTCGGATACGCAACCCACACTGAAAATTGCAAGTCCATATCTCTTTTCTCCCGAAAGTTATCGAGGCAACGCGGTCATGCATCCAACCACTGAACTCACCCAAGGTTCTCGGATCTACAACAATATAGATCCAATTGCGTTTAGACTTGAAACTTGGCAGTAGAGTTAGGTTCTCGGAAAATTTCAGCGATGTCGGACGCATAGTTTCCGATATATAGAATTTTTTCAATGATATTCAATGTTTTTTTTTTAATTTGCTACGATCCTCACGAAATTTTGCAAGAATTTTCGCGTCGGCATTCTAAAATTGTTAACCATGTTCGAATTGGATCGGTTTAGTATTTTCGAGTTATAGAGGAAAAAACCAAATTTTAGATATAACTCCAATACCGTTTGGCCGATTATACCTATCAACAAACTCAAATGTCGCATTGAGATGTACAACCTAACCTAATAATTGCATGTCGGTGTCTATTTCTGTTCTCAGGTTGTCGTCACATAAATAATATTTTTTTTTAATTTTCTACTGTTTCGATTCTCTAAAAATGTCATAAACTGTTTTAGGTTTGCATTGTACAACTACTCACCAAGTTTCAATTCGATTGGATTTGTATTGGTTAAAAACAAAATAATACTCGGAGAAGTCGCTCTACCTCTTTCCATTCTCAAGTTGTCGTGGCAATGGACGGCCAGCCGGACGGAAACAAATTTGACCTCGATTTCTTCATCAAGGAGACAAACCCAATCGTTTGGGACAATTTTCGGCAATAAAATCTCGATTAATTATTGAAAATTTTAATAATCATATCTCCGAAAGTATAAGTTTGCTAGAGTTTAAAATGATATCAGTGTATTCTGATGATGAAACTGCATCTTAATAAAATGAATTTGTAATGTAAAAAATTTTTTTTTTACTCCGAAACCACCTGGCCGATTATTCCAAATAACGAACTTGTCCGAGATATTTATCTCTCAAATTTACTGTAAAAATTTCAACTGTCTGTCTAGCTCATTCATTTTAACGGTCGGCCGGACAGAATCGATTTTGACCACGAATACTTGATCAATGGGGAAAACCAAAACGTTTTCGACTATTTTGAGCCAAAAACTAGAAAATTACAGACATTTGGGAAATTGATGAGCACTCTATTCCGAGGAACAACAGTTCCAAAAATTATTTTCCAATATCTCCCAGAATTCAAACTTCATGTGGACTATGATCCAAGAATTATAACGAGATGCAATATAATGCCTTGATTTTACAATCGAGAACACTTCATGAGCTTTTTACAACGTCATATGAACACTGTAGACAATCAAAACGATCCGAAAGACCCCAAACTCGAGTACTCTCATAAAATCCATCAATAATTTCAGTGCCAGTCTTCAGACTGCAACGGCAATTAACTTTATTTTATGAACTTTCAAACTACTTATTCCGTATCCTGATGGTTGAGCTCAAGAGGGAGCGAAGAAGGAGTAAATGAAGTATATATCTCTATACTGAACTGTTAAATATAATAGCTGGGCGATTATTCGAAGATCCTGAATATCACTACGACTGTGGTGATTTTGTGCCCTACGAGGTGAAAATATGCCACAATGCTTAACCACATTTGAATCTGCATTCTAAACAATTTCACTCATTGAGGTTCCATTATTTATTATTGAAATGATACTACTTTCGCATTTTCTTGATTCGTCGAACCTCACATTCATAACCGACGTGAAAATATAATATATGTTGTTGTTGATTATTCATTTGGAAGCAAGATTTTCAGGTGAGCGATTATTATTAAGTATCTGCTTTCAACGTGTAATTGGGAATGATCGTTGTCTTCATTAATTTATAAATGAAAAATAAAATTTGGGAAACGATTGGATGGGGACTTTGTGCCATCGTGTGGCACATAGATAGACCATCAGAGCTACAAAAACAAATGAAAAGAGGAAAATCTTGACTATTCCTCTAGAAAAATTTGAATTATTTTGTTTTGGAACACATACAGGTAATTGACTACCCAAAAGTGCGATCGCAAATTCGCCATACTAAGTGTTTACAAAAGTGTCCATAAATTACCAACTATATCAGATCAAATTTAATACTGTCCAAAAAAAGAAAAGGCAGTGTGTGTAAGAATACTTGATGGTGTAACACAAGAAAACAAAAGAAAGTATGGAAAACATAAATATGTGTTGAAGCACTGGCGCGAAGTCAGAAGCGTTTGCGCGCATGTTCCATTGTATATTCTCGCCTCATACGTCCATGGAGTATATAGTTTCTGAAAAATAAAATTTTTCTAATAGCTGAAAAATGTAACAATTTAACCTTAAAAGCAACAAAATCCGTGAGGAGGGAAGTTTAAGTAAATGGAATTGTGAAAAATGTTCATCCCAATTAAAAGCAGACTCACCAACGCCAACAAGTGATATTTTGGATTCAGTTCAAGTTACTAATGAGGAATTACAGGGGATGAAATCTCAAATAGTTCGTGAATTATCGTCAGTGTTCCTGCTTGAGATCGAATCGCTTAAAAAGTTGATATTATTACAAGGTAAACAAATAGATGAACTAAGATATGAAGTGAAAATTCTGACAGAAAGCAAAAACCGTTCGACAACAGGTGAAGCTGATAACAAGGGGAATCCGCCTGATAGGAATTCCGTAGATAACGAATCGGTGTCTGCTGCTCAAGTATATTCACATGATCCTCGCGCTTCGAAATATAATAAGATCATTCAGCCAGATATCAACAACCAACAAAATATCGTTGTTGAAGGAAACGATGGGTCGTCGGAGTGGAAAGTTGTTACCTCAAAAAAAAGAGCAACGAAAGCAGCTACGGATGTGTTCGTAAAAACAGGAGTGGTGAATAGAGCAGACAGGAAAGCTGATATTACCTCCGCAAGTAGGATAATAATGAAACCAATTGTGGGGACTTTGAAATCTAGTTCACTACAGGTTGTCCCAAAAAAGAGATTGTCGTATCTGCATGTCTCTAGACTTGCCCCAGGTACAGAAACAAAAGACATCCTTGAATACTTGCGTCCATTTTGCTCAGACGTTTCTTGTGAAAAACTGGCTTCTAAGAAACCTGAGGTATATTCGTCGTTCAAGGTTACAGTGCCTGCTCCATTTTTAGTTGAAGCAATGAAAGCCGATCTCTGGCCAGAGGGTGTGGCAGTAAATAAGTTTTTTATGAAACGTCATTTAATGAAGGACAAATTATGAATCAAGATTCCAGTACCTCTGCCTTGGAACGAAGGTTCAAACTCCTTCAGTTGAACATGCAGTGCATTTCTAACAAGTTGGGAAACCTCGAGGTTCTTTTTGATGAGCAGCATCCAGATATCGTCTGCATTTCCGAACACTGGTGCAGTTCTGACAGTGTGTTAGCGATGCAGATTCCTGGGTATAGTTTGGTGGATTCTTACTGCCGCCCTGTCGGGGCTCATGGTGGATCGATGATCTACGTGAGGACTGGTTTACAAGTGAGGAAATTGTGCGTGTCTCAGTTCTCCGAGGAGATGCAGTTCGAGGTCTGTGGAATTAGGGTGATTACTCCTGAGGTGAACATTGTGGTGCTCAGTATATACAGGCCCGGTTCAGGTGACTTTGAATTGTTTTTGGGGCGACTATCACAATGTTTGGACGGTTGTTTTAGGGAGGGGGATGCTGTGTTTGTGTGTGGAGATTTCAACATCAATTTCCTTGAAGAAAATTGTATGAACCATAAAATTTTTTTGGATTTTCTTGCTTGCTTTGGTTTATCAATTTCTTCGAGGGAACCAACTAGAATTTTTACCGATAGTACGGGTCATACATCCATATCCAAGCTCAGTTATGTTCTTAGTAATGTTAGTGCAGAACATCGAAAGGCTCGGGTGTTCGAGCCTCACATTAGTGACCATCGAGCATTCTCAGTTGAATTTTTCCTTTTTTCTAGATCTGATTCTAAGTCTGTACCGAGATTGTTCAGGGATTTGAGTCGGGAAAACCTGGAAAGTATTGCATTCGCTATCTCGAATTGTGACTTTGGTGAAATGTATGACCGTTTGGATGTGGATGGATGCTTCGGCTCCTTTGTCAACTTGATTAAGGAAACTTTTGAGGTGTGCTGTCCACTGAAAAAATGTAAGTGTATTGTCGGCAGGAACGATAAGAGGTGGATTAATGCGGAGATCATCTCGGCCAAGCAAGAGTTGAAAAATCTGTATTGGCTTCATAGAAACTTGAAATGTCAGTCAACTCATTTGTTATACAAGGAAGCCAAATTTTCCTATAATATGCTCATTAGGAACACGAAGCTTAGTTATCATAGCAATCTCATACGAAACTCTGACAATAAAAATAAAACATTATGGTCTTTGGTCAATACACTGACTGGCCGAGGAAAGACACTGGATCAGTCTACTCAGCTAATCATTGATGATGTCTTGTACACCGGAGCTGATGATGTTGCTAAAATTTTTGCCCGTTATTTCTCCGCAGTGACGATAAATAACCTTAATGGTTATTATCAGGGGTCTTTAACTTCTTCGGGCACTGCATCAAAAATATTGAACTCTAATTTTTTCTTTCAACCTGTTTTGGAGTTTGAAATCCTTGAAACTATCAAGTCCCTAAAAAATAAAAAGAGTAGCGGAATTGATTCTATTTCGTGTCGTATTTTGAAGTTGATTGCTACCGATATCGCCCCGCATATGGCCCATGTGATCAATCTTTCAATAGCTTCTGGCGTTTTTCCGGACATTCTCAAGAAGGCTATTGATGTACCGGTCTACAAAAAAGACGATGTACACAGTGTAGAAAACTACAGACCCATTTCCATCCTGAGTGTTTTCTCTAAAGTCTTCGAGCGGATCGTATTCAACAGGATAATGAAATATCTTGAAAAATATCACATACTTGATAACGCACAGCATGGGTTTCGGTCTGGCCGCTCAACTCAATCTGGAGCTCTTTTTTTGCAGAATTTTTGTATAAATGTCTTGACGATGGCTCCTACGTCGCGGGACTGTTTTTCGACTTATCTCGAGCGTTCGATAGTCTCTCTTTCAAAATTTTATTGAATAAATGCTACAATTTAGGATTTAGGGGTGTGTTCCTGAATTGGTTGTCCAGTTATCTTGAGGGCAGGGCTATGAGTGTGAAAAATAACGATGAAATATCTGATGAGTATAACTTGAGCATGGGAGTTCCTCAGGGCTCTGTCCTGGGACCACTCCTATTTCTTCTATTTATCAACGATTTACCGGAGAATTTGCGGAGTATGATGGCTGATTGTGACCTCTTCCGTTATGGTCTATCTATGTCAGGGATATTTAGAATAATTTTGTTTGCCGACGACACATCGTTTTTAGTGTCGGCAGGAAGCTTCGCTGAAATACAAGCACTGTGTAATCGATTGGTGCAGTGCTTTATTGAATGGTGTCGCTCAAATTTGTTAATGTTGAATGTCGGGAAGACTCAGTGTGTTCATTTCACTCTGAGAGGTAGTAGGCAGCAGTTGATCATACGCCACTTGGATAATGTCATCGCGTCCACGGATTATTCCAGATTTCTCGGCATTTACGTTGATTCCGGTTTGAAGTGGAGCATGCATGTTGATGCTGTTTGTAAGAAGCTTAATAGTTCATACTATGCAATAAGTAGAGTAAAGAGTACGCTACCTTTAAGATCTATTTTGGAGATCTACTACGGTACTGTTTATAGCCATCTCTCTTACAACATAATGCTTTGGGGTAACTCCTCGGACGTTCGAAGGGTATTCTTAATTCAGAAGAGAATTCTACGTATGATTTTTGACATACCTCCTAGGTCTTCCTGTCGACAAACATTTGTGGCAAGTGGTATACTTACGGTGGCATGTATTTACATGTACAGGTGCCTTATATATGCAAAAGAAAATGAAAATTATATGACTAATATTTCTAGTTTTCATACATATAATACAAGAAGTGAACATATTATTTGCATTCCAAGACACAATACGGCAAAGTTCGAACAATCGCCACTTTATCAATGCATCAAGCTTTTCAACCATCTGCCAGGCTATATCAAATGTCTCAGATTGAATGAATTCAAGAAGACTATCAAGAGTATGTTATGTTCCAGAGGCTATTACTATGTTGTTGACTATTTTAGAGAGTAGTTGAGTCTCTGATTCAGAGTATTTGTACTTATTTCTTTTTTTCCCTGTTGACCTGTCCTATACGTGTATATGTCTCTAAGGACCAATAAATTATTATTATTATTATTATTATTATTATCAAATGATATATGAAAAAACTTACTTCTCAAGTAATTTCAGGATACGATATTCACGCAATTCGGAGAAAATTTGGGCGTCAGCATTCTGCAAGCAATGACCCAGTTCTAATTGGATCAGATTTGTATACTTTGAGTTACAGAGGAAATAACAACTCAAATTCAGATGTGTATAACTCCAAAATCATTTGGCCAATTATACCTCACGAACCCAAATCTCGCACCTGGATGCGCAACCTACCCTGAAAATTGCAAGTGGGTTTCTCTTTCCGTTCTCAAGTTATCGTGCGACACACAATATTTTTTCATGATTTTTTTAAAATTTTCTGGTAATATGATCCTGCCAAAATTCCACATAAGTCTTTGAGTCGGTATTCGACAACTAGTTACCCAGCTTCAATTCGATCGAATCCGTATTTTTCGAGTTATCGAGAAATTAATATTCGAGTGGGTATAACTCCGAAACCCTTGGACCGATTATGCCCAACAACGAAATTAACTGTTACATTGGGACGCGCAATCTACCCTGAAAATTGCGAATCGCTACCTCTTTTCGTTCGAAAGTTACCGTGTTAACGTTCACTCATCCTGCTACTGAACTAACCCAAGGCTGCTCGGATCTCCAACAATATTCGAACATGTTCAAATTCAAAACTTAGCTGTAGAGTTAGGTTTTGAATGCTTTCGAAAAATTTCAGCGATGTCGGACGAATGATTTCCGATATATAGAATTTTTTCATTGATATCCAATGATTTTTTTTAAATTTTCAAGTGATACGATCCTCACGAAATTTCGTAAATATTTTTGCACCAGCACTTTATAACTAAGTACCATGTTTGAATTGGATCGCTTTCGTATTTTTTTTGAGTTATCTAGTAAATAACTCCAAAACCATTTTACCGATTATGCCTATTATATGTAGGTATATTATATTTACATATATTATTTATATTAATTTAGAATTGAGACGCATCCCCCAGAAATAACGTTTAACGTTTTTCAGTTGAAACCGAATACTAAACTAACCTTATTCATGTGAATTGTATCACATGCATACGGTTACCCTTACAAAAATTGTTCTGCGAAGATACTACGGTACGGTATTCTGTTGAGTGTGTCCTCCTTTAGTTCAATGACACTAATGTCGAATCACCTATGAGACTAATTATATTCCATACGGAGCCTATTATTTTGTACCCATTTTCTTTCCATTACCATCAAGATCCCCGAGTCGAAGGATCCCATGGCAGTTAATTAAGTCAGCATGCATATGCTGTTTATTAGAAAGGACATTAAGTAACTTAGGCTTACCCAAGAGATGTGTGAAGTTGTTTAATGTTCTGCGTTAATGTTCTCTTCATTCCTTCCGTTCATATTAATATTCTCTAGTAGAATTCATGTCACTCACTTGGGTAAACAGTAACTTTGATAGGATCTGGAACAACAAGAAACAGCTAATGGACGCTTTCGCGAACTCTCTTCTAACTGAAATGCACATTTCATCAGATAATAAGTAACATTTATATTAGGACTTTCATGGCGGGAAATTATGCGTATTGTTTTATTTAATGAAGAGTTGTTTCCAACAAATCTACTCTATTTTAAGTGCAATCGTGTTTCCTAATCAGTCTACTAGTGAGGCAGAGATGTTATACTTCTGAAGGTATTAAATTGGAAGAATGGAAATGGTGAAATTTCCGCTTAGAATGACAGATAGGTATCTATACTCCATTCACTTTTATAAAGCCTCCCGGTTGGCCATGAAATTTTGACACATTTCACCGTGTATATTTTGAAAATGTTAGGTTATGCTCATTTTCCTGTCAGATAACTACGCAACGTTGTCCTCTATACATATAAGTCGTAGAAATTACCTATTTTTCACAAGGTGAATTTTCTTGGGAAAAATAATGAATTTGAGAAGATATCATGTAAATTCAACAATTTCAAAGACCTGGCGACTGTTCAAGAAAATATTTTCATCTGTTGTTACTATAGAAAATATTTCACGTATAAAAACTGGTTGGAAGATTCAGTTATGCTCTTTTCTTGTATGGAAATCAAAAATAAAGTGTTGAAATTTAAATGAAAAATAATGGATACAGTAGTCCGTTACTTTGTGATAGTTCATGCGAAAAAAGAATAAAATTACCTGAATAACCTGGCAGGAAAAGTTCTAAACGAACAGACATACCTATGAAATTCCCCATACTTTTCGAATTTCTCAAGAAATAAGCCTACTGAAGACATTTAAATACCTTGTTGCACTACTTGAAATACATCAGTTTAAAAATGAAGTAGTCACTGTTAAACCTTCATGAAATATAGTGATAGGATAGGAAACAAAGTAATTTCAATGGAGAATTCAACACGTCCTAAGACAGAATGAAGTTTTCCTATTGCAGATTTCAGTTCTGTCTCAGCTTCTTCAAAACTCTTTTCGGCATTTTTACAGACATTTGGGCAAATTGATAAGCACTCAGTTCCGAGGAACCAGAGCACCAAAAAGTGTAATTCCCTTTCCGGGATTTGAGCCCGCCTTCTCTCGTTCCGAACCGAAAACCCGACTGACTAGACGAAACGGCTATCGGGCTCCTCGTACGATCTTGTCGATCTCCGGTATTAGAATAAAACGTCGGTACTTACCTCGGATATATATTCTTAATTTTCACTTTTCGACATAAAATCGCCACATGGGGGTTTATTTGACGGTTTTTTACCCTTGTATCTCTAAGTCGATTTTGACGTTTCTCGAACCAACTATTAGCAAGGAATTAGACAATGTCATGTCTCAGGAAAATAAGTTGACATTATGACAATTCATACATAGAATAATTATATAATTCTGTGGAAACGTAGAAATACGATTTTTATTGAAATTTTGAAAAATCATTTCTCCGATAGTATTAGCTTCTTAGAGTTAAAAATGATATCATTGGATTCTTATGATAAAACTGCTTATTGAAAAAAATTTAATTTGGAATTTCTTATGTAAAAAAAAAATTTTTTTTTTGTTACTCCGAATGTCCGAAACCATCTGTCCGATTTTGCCCAATAACGAACTTAGCCGAGATGTTTATCTGCCAAACCTACTCTGAAAATTTCAACTCTCTAGCTCATTCCGTTCGAGAGTTATCGTGCCTACGGCCGGCCGGACAGAATGAATTTCGACCACGGATTCTTGATCAGTGAGTCAAACCAAATCGTTTAAGACTATTTTCATCGAAAAATTCGAAAATTACAGACATTTGGGCAAATTCATAAGCACTCAGTTCCGAGGAACTAGAGCGCCAAAAAGTGCGTTTTTCCAAATAGATTGACCTGTATATCATAAGATGTATTGAAAGAGAATTGAATTCCCGATCAAACGATATAGCATTTTCCTATACCCACATTGTAAGATCGAATTAAACGTTATCTTACGGTTAGTTTCTGGGACTTTTTTTTAATTTTCCGGTCATACGTTCCTCACAGAATTTTGCATTCGTCTTTGATTCGATCAGATAAGCTTTTGCATTCGCAAAATCACCACAGTGCTTACTATTACAAACGTCTAACTGTCAGTTCATTGTTTCGTTTTTGAGCAGTACATCATTGTGAATTTTGATCCCTATTTTCTAACCATAAGAGTAAGTCGAACCTTCAAGTCGTCTTTTTAGCTTTAATACGTGAAATAATGCACCACCTGAATTGAAATTTAAAAATAAATTAAATAGTGAACTCGTGATCCGAACCCAAATCTCGGAGCATAATAACATCTTAGCCATCGAGGTGTTGCTAAAATTATTTTGAGATTCACATCAATTGAAATTTCAGAAGATGTAGATACCATTTCGAAATTTTATATTCACAATAATGGCTAAAATACTAAAACGACCGAGCTGAAATCCAGTACTTTATGGAAAAATTGCGGCTGGAAGATTTTGCGGAATTTCATTGGAATCTGATATATAGAATTATTGAGGAAAAAAAACTTTCAATTCCATCGGAATAATATGTTATGAGTTATTGAGTAAACAATATTTCAGAGAAGAATATACCAGTTCGAAATTTTATTTCAACAATTATTGCTCAGTGTGGTTTGGGCTGAAATCCGGCGCTGTATTCTGAAATGACGGCTTGCAGGATTATGTGGAAGTTCGCCAGAATCGGATGAACCGTTTTCATATAAAATTTTTGGAAAAAAAATTGTTTTTGCGCGTATGTATATGGGGAACATCTCGTTATCATTTTGTCCAAATGACTGTTGATTCTGTCCGTCCGGACGGCCGTTGCCACGATAACTTGAGAACGGAAAGAGCTAGCAACTTGAAATTTTCAGGGTAGGTGGCGCATCCTGATACGACAGACAAGTTCGTTAATGGGCATAATCGGCCCAATGGTTTCCGAGTAATAATTTTGTTTTCGACCAATATATATCCAATCGAATTGAAACTCGGTAATATTTGTAAAATATGAACCTAAGTACGATCTTGAAATTTTGTGACGATCGTATCTCTAGAAAAATTTAAAAAAATTGGTTCAAGCACTGACGTGAAGTCAGGAGCTTTTGCGCGTATGTTCTATTGTCCATACTCCTGTAATGAACACTCTTCTTAATCGAATTTACCATGATGAATTCTATTGTCTATTCTCCTGTATTGGACACTCTTCTCAATCGAATTCACCATGATGAATTCTATTGTCTATTCTCCTGTATTGGAGGCTCTTCTTAATCGAATTTACCAAGATGAATTCTATTGTCCATTCTGGACAATAGAATTCTATTGTCTTATCTTATCTTATCTTATTCTTAATCGAATTTACCAAGATGAATTCTATTGTCCATTCTGGACAATAGAATTCTATTGTCCAGAATGGACAATAGAATTCATCTTGGTAAATTCGATTAAGAAGAGCCTCCAATACAGGAGAATAGACAATAGAATTCATCATGGTGAATTCGATTGAGAAGAGTGTCCAATACAGGAGAATAGACAATAGAATTCATCATGGTAAATTCGATTAAGAAGAGTGTTCATTACAGGAGTATGGACAATAGAACATACGCGCAAAAGCTCCTGACTTCACGTCAGTGCTTGAACCAATTTTTTTTTTCGATTAAAAGGGTCCAATCAGGAGAACGGACAATAGAATTCATCATGGTAAATTCGATTAAGAAGAGCAAAAGCTCCTGATTCACGTCAGTGCTTGAACCAATGTTCTATTGTCCATTCTTCTGTATTGGACACCCTACCATGGTAAACTCGATTAAGGGTGTCCAATACAGAAGAATGGACAATAGAACATACGCGCAAAAGCTCCTGACTTCACGTCAGTGCTTGAACAAATTTTTATATTAGCCATCAAACCTTTTTAATTCTTCATAATCATTACAAGAATGTCTGTCGATATGGAATATGGTAATAATTTGACATTTGAACACATCGTTTAATGCATAATCAATTTCAATACTTTTGTCACTCGTTGATGAGATGAGATATCTGAAATTATAGATAAACTCTAAATATTCCATTCAATATTGAAATATTAAAATTAAATTTCCACTTATTCATTTGTATTTCAAGATAATGAACGTTTGAAGCTAATGATTCATGTAAATTGTCTGTGAAAATTTGTTTTCATGGGTTAGGGGAAAAGAGTTATTGTGAAAATAAGATTCATTTATTTAGATACCAATCTATAAATTGTTTTATACTATCTACTAAGGGCCGATTTATTCAACCTCTCCGTAAAGTATTCGTCAACTATGTGCTCGTTGAATTTACTGATCCCCTTTAAAGTGAACATTTACAGATTACTTTCCTTTCGGTAAGGCTACTTGACAGTTTACAGGTCGTAAAATATATCAGCCCTCAGTGAACAAAAAATTTGTATACCTCACTGAAGCCGTAATACAAACAAAGGAAATAATTTCGAATAAAACTCTATTAACATATTCGATTATTTACTTCAAGAGAGATCAAGAATAACATTCATTTTGAAAATTCAATACTACATCAAGCAGCATGCAATACATTTTTTCGAGTTTGGACCACTGCTGCCCACATAATCATGGAGGATTCGTGAAACACTGCAGGGAGGATAAATACTTGTATATAGATTATTATTAAAATATGATAACTGACTTTCTCCGTTTCCTTATATACTACTTCTCGTTGTAAAATATACTTGGATTTTCCTCCGCAACACTAGGATACATCATTTTCAAAGTTAGCGTTGAATTATCAAGCCATTCTATTATAATATTAGTAAAATCTGTTCTTCAGAGGTATTCATTGTTAAACATGCTAAGCAACAAGCATTTAAGAAACATATACCTGAAGTTCCACGGGAAAACAATATACATAATATATACCTACACACATGTTATATTGCATCGCCTTCTACTCCTATATTTTAAAATATTCTGCAATTAGAAAAATTAAAATGTTTCGTTAAAAATGCCTATTATATAGGTACACGCTGGCATCCAAACACCCTGATGATGGATCGTAAGAGACCCATGATATCAGGAAAACAGATTTGTTTGAATAGAAACACTAGATTTTCTTCTTGGCTATTCCACTCTTGAACTTTAAAAATTTTATTGTTCATGTCATCTTGGTTGCCTCTTATCAATATTAAATTTTCTCATGAGATATACTTAAGCTTCACAAATATTCAATCGACTAAGTTCCATATACCTTGTTTTTAAGAATTCTATCTGCAGTAACTCCAAGAGTAACTCATGCATTCTATTTGTCGAAAAGCATTACTTTTTTGCTCTACGTCAACTGGACCTTAATTCATTCCAACCTGAAAGGAAATATTAAGACTTGGATTTCTCTGAGTAAAGTAATTCATTCAATTCAATACTTACTGCTGATTTTTAGCCAGAAATCCTGAAGGACATATACCAGATATCTTCTTTCTGAACAACTTTTCAACAGTTCTCCATAATTTGGAATTTCTTTCACATACGTAAACAATATTTCTAGATTCCTCCAATCTTCAAATACAAGGTAATCTCGATTATTTTCAACGGAAGGAATACTCGTTCGTACTTCGTGGATTGAGAATATTTTGTTTACGTTTCAGATTTCAGATTCGATGTTGAGGTTAAAACGGGGCGCATGCGTAGATCAGAATGTAGTTTGTAGTATATCCATTAATCATGAATCATTCTCAAAAATACCACACAAGCAATTTACCGATCACTGCTAATATTTATTATTTACCAGAAATTCATCACAAATCGAAACTATTTAAATTCGAAATGTCAATTTTTACATGACTAACCCGGACTTAGCCATTTAACCCTGCTATTTTGCCGGGTTAAATTTTTATAGTTTTAACCCAGGGTTAGGCTCTAACTCTTGAAGGTGCAAGACCTATTATCAATTTAACCCTAGGTTTAGAGTTAATCCGGATTTAATTAGATAACCCGCATTCGTGCAAGTGGGCCTTAGTGGCCTACATGGCCTAAAATTCCTCTCTACCCATCACAAGATTTAATATCCACAAATGAGCCTCTCACCTTACAAGATCAGAAGCCTTCAGCAAAATTTCAGCGATATCATATTAAAAATAATACATAACCTTTCAAAAGTCCCCTCTCGCAAATATACTCCTCTGAAGGCACATGGATCTCTTGAAGAAGAATCGCCTTCTCTATTTCTCAAAGATATTCACTCTTGTTCATAGAAATCCCTTCAATATTTAGTTGCCTCCTCCTAAGGAGGATCTCTTTCAAAACCAGGTCTGACCACTAATGTAGGGCTATCATCTCCCATAGATTTGTGATGAAATAAGACGATTATCACATAATATACGAGCGAAAATATGTCATCATGACACTCATATTTTTTTTGAAGGTTCTCGCAAAAATACGACCATAGACTACATATTATCATACGACGATTCCCATCCGCTACACTTGGCTACCACTACGCTACCGAACTCACAAAAGGCTGCCTGGTTCTCCAACAATATAGATCCGATCATGTTCAAACTTGGAATTCTGCAGTAGAGTTAGGTTCTGAAGGCTGTTCCAAAATTTCAGCCATGCCGGACGAATAGTTTATGATATATAGATTTGTTTTCAATAATTTTCAACTATTTTTTTTTTAATTTTCTAGTTATACCATCCTCACGAAATTCTGCAAGAATTTTTGCGCTGGCATTCTGCAACTAATAACAATGTTTGAATTCAATCGGTTTTGTATTCTTCGAGTCAATGAGGAACAAAAAACTACCAAATTTCAGAAAATTTCAGATGGCTATAACTCTAAAACCGTTTGGACGATTATGCTCATAAACAAACTCAAATGTCACATTCAGGTGCACAACCTAACCTGAAATTTTCAAGCCGCTATCTCCTTCCGTTCTCAGGTTATCGTGACAACAAAAATATTTTTTAATAATTTTTTAATAATTTTCTAGCGATCCGATTCTCACAAAATTTCACAAACGTGCTAAGGTCTACATTCTACAACTATTCACCAAGTTTAAATTCGATCGGATTTATTTTGGTTGAAAACAAAATTATTACTCGGAAACCATTGGGCCGATTATACCCATTAACGAACTTGTCCGTCGTATTGGGATGCGCCACCTACCCTGAAAATTTCAAGTCGCTAGCTCTTTCCGTTCTCAAGTTATCGTGGCAACGGCCGGACGGCCGTACGGCCGTACGGCACCACAGAATTAAATTTCACATTTGTGCAAAACTATATCGCGATGTTCCCCAGAACATACGCGCAAAAATTATCAAAAAATATTTTTTATGTCACGATAACCTGAGAACGGAAAGAGCTAACAACTTGAAATTTTCAGGTTAGGTTGTGCATATAAATGTGACATTTGAGTTCGTCTATAAGCATAATCGGCCAAATGGTTCAGGCTTTATACCCATCTAAAATTTTGTTGTTATTCCCCCAATAAATCGAATATTACTGAACCGATCCAATTTAAAAATGGTTATTAGTTGAAGCATGTCAACGCAAAAATTCTTGCAAAATATTTTGAGAATCGTATCACTAGAATTTTTTTTTTAAATCATTGAACAAAATTCTATATATAAGAAACTATTCATCCGGCATGGCTGAAATTTTGCGAAAGCCTTCAGAACCTAACTCTACTACCAAGTTCCAAGTTTGAACACACGATCGGATCTGTATTGTTGGAGATCTGAGCAGCCTTGTGTGAGCTCAGTAGCTGGATGGGTGACCGTTGCCTTGATAACTCCCGAACGAAATATAGGGACCTGAAATTTTCAGGGTAGATCTGAATCGGAGAATTCAGTTCGCTGTTGGCCATAATCGGCCCAACAATTTTGGAGTTATACACATCTGGAATATTATTTTCTCGATGACTCAAAAAATAAAGACCCGATGAAATTGTAGCTTGCTGACTAGTTGTAGAATATCGACATAAAGACGTGTGTAAAATTTTGTGAGAACCGTATCGCTAGAAAACTAAAAATAAAATTACGAGCAAAAAAATTGGTTCAAGCACTGACGTGAAGTCAGGAGCTTTTGCGCGTATGTTGTATTGTCCTTTCTCCTGTATTGGACACTCTTAATCGAATTTACCATGGTGAATTATATTGTCCGTTCTCCTGTATTGGACAGTCTTAATCGAAATTATCATGGTAAATTCGATTGAGGAAGTGTCCTATACAGGAGAACGGACAATAGAATTAATTCACCATGGTAAATTCGAATAAGAGTGTCCCATACAGGAGAATGGACAATAGAACATACGCGCAAAAGCTCCTGACTTCACGTTAGTGCTTGAATAATTTTTTTTGTAGTTATACGATCCTCACAAAATTCAGCAAGAATTTGTGCTGCAGCATTATACAACTAACAATCAAGTTTCAATTCGATCTTATATAATTTTATGAGTTATTGATGGTGAATATTGCTGATGAGTATAACTCCGAAGTCATTTGTCCGATTATGCCTATTCACAGAATTAACCGTCGTATTCGGATGTTCAACCTATCGTGAAAACTTCAAGTCACTCTTTCTTTCCATTCGAAAGTTATCGTGGCAACCGACGGCTGGCCTGTCTGAATATATTTTGACCTCGAATTATTCATCCGTGAGTCAAAACTAATCGTCTGAGGCCATTTTAGGTAAAAAATTCGAAAATGACAGACATTTGGGCTAAATCATAAATCCTTGTTCCCTTTAGAACTTGCGCGCAATAATGGGTATCATCCCAGTGTAATGCATGATAGTTGTAGTAATTTGCAGCAATTTCTCCTCGATACTTTAGCAAAATATCCTCGCAACGGAGGATCAACATATTTTTTTGGCGCTCTTGTTTCTCGGTGCTCATCAACTTGCCCAAATGTCCGTAATTTTCGATTTTTTTGTTGAAAATTGTCTTAAATGATTTGATTCGATTCACTGATCAATAATCCGTGGTCAAAATCGATTATGTCCGGCCGACCGTTAACACGATAACTCTCAAATGGAATGAGCTAGACAGTTGAAACTTTCAGAGTAGGTCTGGGAAATAAATATCTCGTCTCGTTATTGGCCTAATGGTTACGTAGTACCTAACGTAAATTTTTTTTTTTGATTGCAAATTCTATTTAATTTATGATATAGTTTTGTCATAAGAACCCATAGATATTATTTCTAACTTTAACAAGCTAATACTTTCGGAGATATGATCTTTCAAAATTTCAATAATGAATCGTAATTCTATGATTCCGCTAAATTCTGTAATCGAAAATTAACTTCCGTATTTGTATATATGAATTTCATGATCTGTGTTCATACATGTCATCTTATCTAACGATAAGAGACATCTCATATTTATTACTGGTTCTATTCAAAATTCGTTTCTCATGATATGAAATACCTCCTGTTCTAGAAAACAAAGTATCGAGACTGGATGCAAAATGACCAATGAAATAACCTCAGCTATCGTAGAATTATGAGGATTATACGATATTATAATTTTTAGGTGATAATATAATGTAATATAATATAATATATAATATACTTTGGTAAGTTAATCAAATTGGGTTCAGAATATCTCCAGTAAAAACAAAACTGGAGTATTAGCTAAGATTCAATTGAGATAATATAATTTTCAGAGTAGATTTGAGGAATTAATATCTCGAATAAGTTCGTTGTTGGGTAGAATCGTCTGATGGTTTCGGATTAATAATTTTGGCAGTCTTGTTTTTTTTATCATGCAGTTCCATCATAATAATCCATTGATATCATTCATAACTCTGAGAAGCCAATACTTTCGGAGATATGATCTGTCAAAGTTTGAAAAAGAGCGCCAAAGCTCCTGTCCACAGGGCTTTCTAACATTCTTCAACTATCTGTTGTAGTGTAATAAATGAATTACCAGAGCTGCTATTGTGTATGCCTGGGACAAATTAGTCAGTATCCGAAATGCAGAATTTACGAATATGAGAGATTTGTTAAGTTGCCTTATTTCAATTCTAAAACAACTCTAGCTGAACACCCAAGAAAAATTTTCGATTTCATGAATGTTGACATTTTATATGTAGTATCATACCTAAGCAACCATCTATATCTAACATTCGATCTCTGAGTCATATTTATCATGGCTTGTTGAGAACAAGATCATGATAGGATACTTTGGGAGGTATATTCATTATTATCTGGTTCCTCGCTGGGTTTTCTCTCCCACTCTGAAGCTCTGAGAAAAATCTATAAAATAAATAAAAATATTTTGTGAATTGCTCCTGCGTTATAAACACAAGATATTTGTCAGAAGCAATCTATCGAACAATGTTGCCTAACTAACAATAAAATGAAACAACATCAACAATAAAATAACTATTTCGTAACGTTTCGGAGTCTGAAAGATCTGCTACATTTATTACAATGTATCGTATAAAATAACAAGAAATTCCAGGTAATTAAACATAAATTAGGTTGAATGGTAGTGGAAAGTCTTGATTCATATAACAATAACTTCCCTCAAATTCCAAAGGACAAAGTTTCAGAAATGAAGTTTTACATTATCAAACATAACTACGTATTCCAGTGAAGTCTGAGTTTTTATCGCTCATATATAACTGGAATATTTCGTGGCATAAAACGAATAATACTGTGATACATAACATTCATTTTAGTAGTTTAAATTGAGACGATTTGATTCCTATACTTTGGGGTGGAATGAATTTCTGTATTTGCAGAAAATCATTTCAATTCCAAAAGGAACAGATCCTTCATCAGGAATTAAGCTACTGTTATCGTTTATTATATGTGACAGGAAAATATTTATATGCCTATTTATACTATAATTTCCTGTTCAAGTTACTTGATTTTTCTTATGGTTAGACGGAGGTTACAATCTGGTATCAACCGGGCATCAAGCTGACATAAATTTGGTCATCAGTCTACGCGTATGAAGTCAGTTACGCGTCAATCTGACATCAAACCACGATTGATGTTAGTTGAACCGATGCCAGATTGTTCGTGTAACCTCCGTCTTACAAGATTATTTTTCCTATTTTTCCTATTCCAATGAACACACCTAATGCCGGGTCCAGACGGGTGTAATGTAATGCGTAATGTAAGGCGAATTCTCCGTTTGGACGGTAGACGAGCGTTACATACAATGCTCGTATAGCCTCCACACGGAGAATTCGCTTTACATTACGCATTAGATTACGCGTTACATTACACCCGTCTGGACCCGGCATAAGAGAGAACCGATTTGCATGAACATTTGTCAGCAATACTCGATTCTCACTCCAAATTTGATGGATTTATCTGTAAACTAGAATTCTAAAACAGAACCTCAATTTTTTTTTTGGCGTTCTTACCAGAGCGTTATCATTTTGCCCTAATGTCTATAATTTCTAAGTTTTGACTCGAAAATGATATAATTCGATTCCGTATGACTAACTGATAAGGAATCCGTACTCATATTCAATTGTTTCCGTCTATATGTCTGTCCGCAAGCACGATCACTTCCAAAGGAAATCACGTAGATACTTGAATCTTACAGGGTCAATTTTATGTCGAAATGGAAATAGGAATTTATCATAAACTTGATCGTTGCACTCTGCTGAGTAGATCAATCGAAGTTAATCTTTATGTGAGTGCAGAATCCTATGAACCGAATAGAAAATGTGAAGGGGCAACCTCTTCCACATGAAAAAATATGGTTGTTTATTTTGATAACTTGATCCGTTCCTGAGATATTCGAAAGTTTCAATGCAGTATATTGACAAAAATTATTTAAAATTTTCAAATTAAGAAGAATTCTTATATTTAGTTGAGAAATTCAGATAAATATCCATCCCCACGCAAAATTTATACAATTCGTATTTTCCTAACAAACTATACAACGGATTATAAGGTATAGGTCCTTTGTCATTTTTAAACTGTCGTTACATTTAACTATTTCTATACTTTCAAATGCATCCAACATGTTATTGTTCGAAACAGTTTTCAGCAATTTCACACTATCTAAATTTATTGAATGATCCCGATCTAAAACATGTTCGGCTACACTGGATTTCTCTGTGCGCCCACAAGCAATAATTTTAATCCCGTCCTCTTGAAAATGTTTGTTAATCCTTCTGTATACCAATGGTTAAAAGGTTAAAGGGTACTACAATAAATTTTTCTTCTTTGATATTTTGACTATGAAGAAAAGTGGTGTCACGAAGTGATTTCTTATTCCTATGGCGATTAATTAACTTATGCACTATCTCCTTATCTTAAGGTTAGGGTTGATGATCATAAAAAGTCAATTCTTCAAAACAAGTTTGATTTTTCTAATCACTGTATCACTTGTAACGATTTTATAGATTTCCAAAAATAAAGATTTTGCACGAGGGAGAAAATGGCAGACGCTTAAATGTTTTGAAAGTTTTGGAAATATCTTCGGCTTCAAAACAAAGCCTACCAATTCTGAATGATCAATTAGATTTTCACTTATCTCCAGTGCTAACATCTATTGATTGATGGTATATCTGTGTGTCTTATGTGTTACTTGGTTAATACATTAGCCATAAACGGTGTAAAGAAATTGCCCATAGCCGTTCCCTTATATTTTTTTATATAATTGGTCTCTATACTGAAAATAAGGTTGATCCATACACATCTTCGCCAAACGTAAATAATCAGCGGTTACTTCTCAACTCAAATTATTCGAAACTAACAAATCACCAAGGTATTCAATATCTGTGGAAAGGCACACTGGGAAATAATGAACTGATATCAAACGAGATTAAAATCTCCCCATCCTGAATGACCGTGTCTTTAATTTTACTTATAAGTTCTAATGAATTCTTAATTACAAAACTATTCGGCTTTATGGGTAAATCCTTCAAATTCTTTCAATAACTACTTAGAAATATTATAATATGGTGAACCAACAGCTGATACAATTGGTCTCCTTGCCTTCCCAGGTTTATGAATCTTAGGAAGACAATACAGCTTTTGCACCGTAGGATTACTAAGAGGTAACTTAAGTTTAAAGGTTCGGTAATAATGCTGTTACAACTTTTATGCGTCTCTTTAACATTTTTCATCATTCAATTCGATGGGTTTTTAATTACATTCATATAAGGCCCTGAATCGATCAAATAGTTATCTCTCTCGAAATAATCCTGCTCTAATGAAACTTTTAGCATCATATACAGGGTCTTTCACGAGGAACCTCACCCATATTTATACGGGAAACTACTGAACGTATTTTCATGAAATTCAGCGCTTATAAGTATTTCACGATGCTGATGAAATCTAAAATATTTTCAAGGCATGAGCACCTCCGGTTTTTCCGGAAATGACGTCAACTTCCGGTTTTCAAATTAGAACACCATTTTTTCATTGCAGAAATAGATTCCTTAGAAAATTTCAAGTTATTTTGATGTAACATTTTTCAGTTTTGGTTGGAAAATTCTCTCTGAGCGGGAAAATTCGAAAAAAAAATCGAAAATAGAGCTCCGCTGAAACAAGAATAACTTCGAGGTTTTTGGATGGAAAATTTTCATTTTTGGGATTTTTCAGGATGTAAGATTGATGTATCCACTTTAAAAATCGAAATCGCGATTCATGATACAGGGGGTGAAAAAATCGCTTTCAAAGTTAGGGATGACAAAATCGTGAAAAATCAATTTTTTCAAATTAGAACCCCATTTTTTTATGGCAGATATTGAATCTACGTTAAAAAATAATGTGAGTGTATGCATCACACCCTTGTCCTAAAATGGATATTTTCTGAGTTATTCACAAAAAACTGTTTTTCGTCTTGAATTTTCAGCTATTTCTTTTCCCTTCACGCCAAAATGATGAAATTTTAAGGAACTGTTATTTGAACCATGCTGTAGATTTTTCACCCCTTCTTGAAACCGACTTTAAGTTACTATTAGGAGAACCATGGCAAACTCTCGCAGTTATAACTAGAGAAGATGCTCAAAGTTTTGACCGTTAATTTCTAGACATTTATTTATACGTCTCAGAAATGCTTCGTGCGTTGCTCTTCTTATTTCATCGGGAGGAAGAGATCTGCAAAAGTGTTTAAAAACCAAATTGAGTTTCAAAACTATGAATCTAAAAATCTAAACAAACCTGAACGCATTTCTGACTCGTTCTATGCAGTCCTCTTTATCAGTCAGGGGAGTTGAGTAGACAATATTTTTTATCCTACCCCAAACATAATAGTCTAAAGGAGTTAAATCGGGAGAACGTGGTGGCCAAAGATGTGGACCATTGTTCGCCAGCCATCGATCTTCAAATAGCCTGTAGCGGATATTTGACACATTGAGTGAATTGTGTGGAGGCGCGCCATCTTGTTGATACCATAAGTCATTATGGTTCTGTACTAGCGGCTCAATTATTTGAGTCAATATGTCAGAATATCTATCTCCTAAGGGAGAACATTCTTTAAATAATGCAAACATGTGTAGTGTTCTATCTTACCAGTTAAAGTCCCATCATAAATGTGAACATCGAGAATTGCATTATTTTTGATGGCGCAAAAAACATTGAAACTCCAGGTCTCTTGAAAGTTCCATTGTCTGAAGTGGTGGTTGTTCTCTTCATCCCAATAATGACTGTTATGCCTATTGAAAGAACCATTCTTTGTGAATTTAGATTCATCTGTCCAAATTATACAGTCCAAAAAGTTTTCATTCTCTTGAAATCGAATCATCATAGCTTCGCAAAACTCTGTTTTCCTGACGAAATCAGTTTCCTTCAAATGCTGTACCCTATTGAATTTATATGGGTGCATTTTATGTTTTTTTAATATTCTCCAAACACTCGATTGAGATAATCCCAGATCAATCTCGGCATCTTTGAGAGAATTTTGAGGATTCACACGAAAATATGCAAGAACTGTAATTTCGTTGTTCTCATCTTCTACTACACTTTTTTCTCTGTGTATAGTTTTCTTAACGAAAGATCCGACATTTCTCTAGATTGTCATGGTTCTGTTAATGGTATCTCTCGTTGGTCTGGGTCGGTCAGGAAACCTCTCAATGAACAGTCGAATCGTTCTATCTACAACTTTATTACATTCTCCATGAAGTAGAATGAGATTTAAATAATCTTCATTGGTAAAATTAGGCATAGTGATCGATTTTATAACTTAATACGAATTATCACCAAATTAATAGTAAACACAAAATGCTACTGAATAAAGAGGAATTTGGCAGATGTAATTAATGATATCTATCATTAAAAAAAAAGAATGTAAAACATGGTAAGTTTTTGCATATGGTTCATAAGGAATTATTTATTTATCACTGGAGAGAAAATCGATGGCCGATTAGTTGAAATAAAGAGGTTTCCGATACAAATTCGAATCAAAATTCGCCATCTATTTAGGAACAACCTGTAACTTTTTTCTCTTGCATATTAGGGTAGTAAAATCTAAAACATGGTTTAAGTAACAGTTCCTGAAAATTTCATCTTATTGGCGTGAAGGGAAAAGAAATAGCTGAAAATTCAAGACGAAAAACAGTTTTTTGTGAATAACTCAGAAAATATCCACTTTAGGGCAAGGGTGTGATGCATACACTCACATTATTTTTTAACGTAGATTCAATATCTGCCATAAAAAAATGGGGTTCTAATTTGAAAAAATTGATTTTTCACGATTTTGTCATCCCTAACTTTGAAAGCGATTTTTTCACCCCCTGTATCATGAATCGCGATTTCGATCTTTAAAGTGGATACATCAGTCTTACATCTTGAAAAATCCCAAAAATGAAAATTTTCTATCCAAAAACCTCGAAGTTATTCTTGTTTCAGCGGAGCTCTATTTTCGATTTTTTTTTCGAATTTTCCCGCTCAGAGAGAATTTTCCAACCAAAACTGAAAAATGTTACATCAAAATAACTTGAAATTTTCTAAGGAATCTATTTCTGCAATGAAAAAATGGTGTTCTAATTTTAAAAACGGAAGTTGACGTCATTTCCGGAAAAACCGGAGGAGCTCATGCCTTGAAAATATTTTAGATTTCATCAGCATCGTGAAGTACTTATAAGTGCTGAATTTCATGAAAATACGTTCAGTAGTTTCCCGTATAAATATGGGTGAGGTTCCTCGTGAAAGACCCTGTATTGAATGGAACTTTCAATATGTCCAACCAATTCACCAAGATCACCAGAAGGCAATGCGACATTTAAATCCTTATTTAGCAATTCAATATCTTTATTTTCAAAAGTTTGGGATGAAATATTTTCAACAATATTGACGGTTTCCACAGGAAAAGTTTCAAGTTTTAATTTTCCATCTTTTTACATAAAACAAACATCTTCTTTTCGAATTTTGAGTCGATAACCCTAAACGACTTTCTTTGGAACACCAATATTCGTTTTCTAAACCAGTTAACTTACATACAATTTTCTTGTAAAGTCTCTATTTCAAGAATACATCGTTCACTGTGCAGATATTTAATTTGTAACTACCGAGTTTCTATTCAATCAGATCAGTATTATTCGAGGTATTGGGAAAAAAATATAGGCAAATTTTTTATTTTTTTTCCAGTTTCGTAGCCATCCGATCAATTTAAAACTTTGCCGGAAAAACTTTGCCTGCACATAGAGGTGATTCTACAATTCGATGCTGAATATCAGATAGATCAAGTGAGTAGTTTAGGAAATATTCAGTAGAAATGCTTTAACCGAAAATGGCCGATTTTGCCCATTAACGAACTCAGCCGAGATATTTATGACCCAAATGCACGCTACAAATTTCAACTCTCTAACTCATTCCGTTCGTGTTCTATCGTTCAGGACGGATGTAATAGGTCTTTTGCATGATTTTTTTTATTATTGGAATCGATTATTATCCATAAGAATACTGGCAAAGTTCAACCGCCGTAAAATATTTCAAATTTCAACGAGAAAACGATCATTCAAATTTGGTTGCACATAATCCCTGTTCAAACGGTCGAAAGTGGGTGCCCCCGCGTGACGTAACCCGTCAGATCTACTCTCACCCTCTTCTCGTGTCCGTTTCACTCTTTATTCCAGTATAACACAGCCCCTTATAAAGGGCTCGTTGTTGCATTGGCTATAACAAGCAGATGGTAGATTTTGATTACGTCAGCCGTCATAGCAACGATTCAGAAGCATTTCACATCATTTGAATTTGCTTCTTGATTTACCGATTTTCAATATCGAAATATTCAAATTTTATGAATTATGAAAGTGTATGAGGGCATACATGATATCAGGTATTGAAGTAGATTCAGAAAATCATAAACATATGGGATTTCGTGTTACATGCAAGAGACCCATTAGATCTGACACACGATTATTTATCAGTGAGTCGAGCGTTTGATACCAATTCCGGTAAAAATTCCAAAAATGCAGACATCTGGGCAAAATGATAGCAAGCTGTTTCTGGCGGAACAAGGGCGCAAAAGTCCATAATTAGTTCCCAAATATTTTAGGATTCAGTTGAAGGTTCCCTATATTTTTGGATCTGTTCAACTATAATGAATTATCAACAAACAACTAAGCCAATTTGGCCTCCGGACTGTAGAGTAAGTCGTTTATGAATAGAATTAAAAGTACTCGGCCGAGAATATGTTTCAACTTTAATCCTATTAAGCCTCTAACGGCAATGAAATTTTAATATAAACCAGCAATGCTTCTTCGTTCCAGTGGATTCCTTATAATGATTGCGGCATTCATGGACGGCTTACTATGCCGGTTAAACCATTCCGCAAACCTGGACACTAAATGAAGCGACGGTCAGTGGTCACCGCTGTCAAGTAGTTCATAACTTATTACTCGCAATATTAGCCTCTCAGTTTCAGGTGATCGATCAGATCCAGAACATCTATATTCAACTTCGGATTAAATCAGAAGTTTGTACATAGAATATTAGAGGAATATAAATTATACAGTTAGTATATTTTGCCGAACAGCTAGCTATTGACATCTCGAAATCGGTAAATCATACGAAGTCGATTAGATGAGACTAAAGTGCCTATTTTAGTGAACAATGAAACGATGTATCCAAATCGGAAATATCACCAAGCGTTTTCAAATCATGAGGGGAATAATGAAACGGCTCTCTGTTTTCTATTTGCATCGATCTACCGTGTGTTGATTTTCAATACGATGTTTCTTTCTTTCGAGTCCACTCGAAGTGGCGCTCTTGTTCCTCGGAACAGAGTGCTTATCAATTTGCTTAAATGTATGTAATTTTTGGATGACAATGATCTTAAACGATTTGGTTCGACTCACTGATCAAGAATCCATGCTCAAAATCGATTCTGTCCGGCCAGCCTGTCCGGCCGGCCGGCCCTCCATTAACACGATAACTCTCGAAGAAAATGAGCTAGACAGTTGAAATTTTCGGAGTAGGTTTGATTGATAAATATCTTGGTTAAGTTCGTTATTGGGCAGAATCGGCCCGATAGTTTCGGAGAAACGAAAAAAAATTTTTTTTTACATTAAAACTTTTGAATTCAATTCTTTTTAAGATGCAGTTTCTTCATGAGAATCTATTATTATCATTTTCAACTCCAACAAGCTAATACTTTCGGAGATATGATTTTTCAAAATTTCAATAATACATCGTAGTTCTATTTATTCACAGAATGTGAACACAGAATATGTCTGTGTTCACTGTTCATAAATGTCATCTTATCTAGCTATTAGAGACTTGTCAATTCGTAGTTTGGAAATATTTCCTGTTGAAAAACAATTATCCGATTCTTGAATTTGTGAATATATACAAGACTGTTTTGAAACCGAAAATAATATTGACTGATTACATATTTAATAATTTATGTATTGTAACGAAGTGTTTTTTCGTTACTAAATAAATTCAGGATATTGTTTCCAGGATTTTTCATTTCGAAATAATTCCTGCATTTATTCCGTAGAGTCATACCGTAAGATACGTTCGTGAAGGAAATTCGAAACTTTTCCGTCCAGTCCGTTTCCATATAATTTAAATGAGAGAATTAATTATATCGAGAAAATGTTCATATAGGGAATTTAAAATCATTCCGATTATTCGGATGCATTTTAAAATCACAGCCTATGTAGAAAAACTCCGTCAACTCCAGTTTATCGCTTATCGCCGTTTTTTGCCATATTTCTACGATGAAAAGGCGCAAAAACTGGAGGTCCGTTGTTTATGCTCTCGAGTGTTCGAATTCCTTCTAGAATAAATGACATAATGCCGGACCAATCAGAGACGTCCAAAATCCACCTCCCTTCAAAATTAGACGAATTTGAGATCATGTGACATGTCATCCGACCGAGTCTATATAAGGGCATTCCGAGTCAAAATTAAGAACTTTTATTAGATTTCCGAGTAGTACACGTCAGGGACTTTTCGCTACATTTCCGAATTAAGACGTATACACTTTTGATAGATTTCCGATTTTTGAAGATTAATTGCACCGAATATTATAACCGAATTATTTTTCCGAAAACACCGATAAACCGTCCTTTTGATTTTGATTACCGTTATACGAGAAAGAGACTCTATTTTAACCGTAACTTGTGAGTGAAAGTGAGTTCTGATTTGGGTAAGCATTCCGTGGGCCCTTTGGCTTGCCGTTTATTTTCCGTATTGCTTGTGTTCCTTCATTTCCATTCGTTCCGAGTCAGGTCAGATGCTTGATAATTAGTCAGGTTAAGAAATTAGCTTAAAGAATTTATTTCCGAATTTGTTGTATACAGGGTGATCCGATTCCATTAGTGCATTATTGGTATTTTATTTTGAATTGATTGTTATCTTTGCAAACATTGTAGGACGTAACTCCGGTAAACTTCCTGTTCAGATCCTAGTGTTTCAGCGACCGAGCCCTGGCATTTTAGGGGTTGAACTAGAAGTGGTGTTGCGTCTGAGGCATCCTTGAATAATTAGATTGAGGTCAATGTCCATATCGTGCTAGCACGAGGTGGGTTACTCGGTCTGCTATTCGAGTTTGAATTGCCGAACTGTGAGCAAGGGTGACAACCCTTTGACACCCCATTGGTGTATTATTTTATTGAAGTGCCTGGTATTTTATTTTGAATTGATTGTTATCTTTGCGAACATTGTAGGACGTAACTCCGGTAAACTTCCTGGTCAGACCCTAGTGTTTCAGCGACCGAGCCCTGGCATTTTACGGGTTGAACTAGAAGTGGTGTTGCGTCTGAGGAATCCTTGAATAATTGGATTGAGGTCAACGTCCATATCGTGCTAGCACGAGGTGGGTTACTCGGTCTGGTATTCGAGTTTGGTTGCCGAGCTGTGAACAAGGGTAACAACCCTCCGACACCCCGCTTGTATATTATTTTATTGAATTGTCCGGTATTATATTTTGATTTGTTATCTTTGAGAGCATTGTAGGGCGTAACTCCGGCAAACTTCCTGTTCAGACCCTAGTGTTTCAGCGACCGAGCCCTGGCATTTTAGGGGTTGAAGTAGTAAGTGCTAGGCGGGTTCTGGAGCACAAGGTGATCCGAACCTCACTTATTTGTTTTCGCGGTTAGAATGATGATTGACGCCATGACAGTTGAAACTATCACAGCGCCATCTTGGTGGACGGAATTTTTCGGAAGCTTTTGGGACGTAGAATTTTATGAAAAAGTTCTCGGAGACGACTGGATTCGAACCCGGAATATTTTACTATGAGACCGGTGTGTTAACCGATCGGCCACAACCACTAACCTTAAGAGGTACCTTTTTGGTCCCAAATCAATCGCAGGTATATCCCTTTGCATTGTGCGTCTCGGGGGGCCTTTTTCAGGTAATTAATATGAGTCGATTGGAATTATTCTATCAGTCATATGAAGTTTGATGCATGAGGATCCTTTTTTCGAATTGGGGAGGCATTTATCGTTTATATGAAATGGAATACCGGGGATTATCGGGATAGAATAATTTCTTTTCAGCAGACCCATTACGAAATAACGAATTTTGTGTATCTTTTTTTTATTTTCAAGGGCGTCAGTTATCATAAAAATATTTTTGGACTAATATGTTGGATAGCAATTGATTGGGTGGGAACAGGTCAGATGAAACTTGTGCACAAAAAAAACAATTTTAAGGACATATTTTTATTGACATGAAAAATCTACATCATTTAACACTTTATTCTTATAAAAGTACATGCATTCTAAGATTACATAACTTTCAACAGATGGATTAATTCTACAAAAGGAATTTATTAAATCTTCAATCGAATTTTGATTATTCTTCTGAGATAGATCTTTCATGATATCTAGGAACTTGTAATAGTAAAACGATATTTTTAAATTTTTCAACATCTCTAGACGAGGTGAAATTATAGCAGTATTTAATTGGATCAATTTATTCAAGTCGGCATCGCTGAAATACATGCAGTTTTCCCATTTGGCAACGCGGGTCATCACACCTTTGGATTTTTCAACTTCAACGCCACAATCTCTTTGATTAGAATCATTTTCAATTGATGCAATAAACGATCCCCATTGCCAGTCGTCAAAAGATATTATACATTCATTAGATATGAGCATGACTGCAGGTTCAAAATTTCTTGCGGGACTTATACGACAATCAATAGAAGCAGACACACATTCCATTTCCAGATGATTTTTATGTGTAAATTCCTATGAGGATTTCTAAGCTAGATTTTAGCAAAAATGGTTCTTTTCACATGAATATAGGTAGATTTCTCAGCATCTCGAGATGATTGGAAAATTATTACTGCTCTCCACGCAATACTTTTTCAACCAAATAAACATCATGCTGACGTGTTTTTTGCAATTCTTCTTGATAGAAAGCACCACTTATTGGCCTACCGCTAAAGTAGGTAACTCACTGGGTTGGTAAGTTGGACTTTTGTGATTTTAAATAGTTTAGTAGTACATCGATACCCTTTTGTGAAAACGTGTCTAAATTTACGTACAATTCTTCTGAAATTTATGAGGTAGTGCTATTTTTATGTGACTGAAGGCTAATTTATCTATGTCGTTCTTTGTATTAACGTCACGGGGTTTCATGCCAATAGTTCACTGTTTTTTATTATTATGCTCATTTAACGACATCTTGAAGGATCAATCGATATGTTCCACTGAATTTTTTGTAAAGCACCTCTTTCAACGTTTTTATGACCCCCCCACCCTACACTATTGCAGCTATCATATCACTATATATATTATAATGATGCTTTTTAATGACATGTTCATGAAATTATCGGTTGAAAAATTCAATTCATTGATCAGATTGCAAGTTGCTATAGGTACCATGCTTGAGGATATCGAGAAAAGCCAACCAGTTTTCCTTTTCAACGCTTGAGCACATATGAATTTGCAATCAATTACAACGAGAACTACTTGTGACAAGCTTATCAAGCTATCCTAAATGCATTGGAGGTTGTATACTTTTGATTTGGCAGCAAGCTAACATATCAACAAATGTATTGGGTGGTTGTATGAATAAATGCCATTTTCGATGTATTATGGATACTTTAACAGAGCATATGAGACATATTTTCTGTCATTTCAACGTAAGCACAATTGTTTTCGAAAAAAAAAAACTTTGGGTACTAGACATTTTGAACATAGATTTGAAGTCAAAAATATTGAATATTTGCTTGGCACTGAGACAAAATATGCTAAATGTGAAATTTTGTATTCTTACTATCTGGAAAGATTATATGAAAGATTATTCATTTGTACTGTTTGTATTGTCATCGCTTCACTAAATATTCACAATATTTGGATGAAAATGAATCCTATTTACGCAAAAAAGCACAAACGTATTAGAGACTCGTTATGATAAAATAAAAATCTTCGATTCACAAGGACCATAATTTTTGATTTTGTTTACATTGAGGCGGATTGTTTTATTGTATTTTCCAAAAATAAATCTTATTTCTTCAGATACTGTATTGTAGCCAATTATTTTGTCATATTTATTCGGCAATAACCAGAAGAAAGGTTCATTATGAGAAATGGGTTCGACCCACCCCAAAGAGAATTACATGAAAGCCAGGTAGCTTCTTCGAATTTAACTAGTCGGTAGTCGAACAAGGGTACAAAGGAATATTTATTTGACCTAGTGAATGATGGGGTGTTAACTTAACCGCATTCAGATAAGAGGCAGGGTTTTTTTCTAACCATTGTGGGGGGATCTATTGTATTCGATATAAGGTGGAAACAATTTTGTATTTATTGCATGTTGAGTGGTCATATATCTCTTTCAATATTCAGGAATCGTGTAAAAAAAAGGGGGCTCGTAGTGTGTACATTTTTGATAGTAATACGAAATGTAACTCTACTTTATTTTTTCATTGCAAAATTGCTTAACAAATATATCATGAATATGTAAGTCATCAAGAGCTTGGCGTCATTTTAAACATTTGATTCCCATGGTGTGATAGATGCTCAATTGTTACTTCAAACGATAAAGAGAAGGAACTTCAATCGAGCCCTTTTTCAGGTATCTTTTGCTTACGATGAATACATTCATGAATCTCAGAACGCACTCCATATCAGCTTTACAAAAATGTTCAGCATGGAGGATTAAGCTATAAAGACGCTCACAATTTTCGAGATATTAAGAAAAAATCTTATTATGATGAGGAACTTGTTGAGATTTAAATATATGAAAAACAGGCCTGGTCAGTGGATATCAAATGAGAAGGTGTGATTTTGAAACTTTATCATCTGGCTGATGCTTGAGATGCTGTATTGAGAACGATCATCAGCATGTTTGATATAGGGGCATGACTTGGTTATGAAGGGAGGGACGACGATGAATTGCCAATATACACAGGATTGCAATAGATATGTGGAGGAAGATACGCCGTATGATATTGAAGATGCAGAAAAAGAGACTGCGATGGATACTGAATTTATTAACAAATCAGCTTTTCACAATTATTTAGCGCGTCTTCTTGACATAATGGATAGTGTTGATCATTATTCATTTCATTTAATTTCGAGTTATTCTGATGAACGATGCTTAAATAATTTGAGATAATTTGTAGTGGAAAATTAGAGTTTAATTGCCATTTTGTATTTTAAAAAAGCAGTATTTTAGATATAATCATAATACTTTTCCAAATAAATAACTTCAGCTATTCGAAGTTGTCAAATATTGTATTCTTTCAAAAGTATCTACAGTGCATTTTTTTGGCATGCAGCAAGCATAGCTCGTCAACTATATTACTGATATCAAACCATTAACTTTATGAAGACTTTGTGTTGGATACCTTTCGTGTGTGCCCAGGGACCCCTTATATATGTTGGTGTGCAAACTCTTTGAATAGTTTTCACTAATGTGATCAATACTCATATAGTCATGGAATTTATCATGTTTCATGATTGTGTGTTTCCTTAAAGCATCGTTTCATGTGAATTTCTTTCCACATACGAAACAAGCAAAGCCAATTTGCTTATGTATATTCATGTGTCTGCTCAAATTATTGGGTTGGGTGTATTGTTTTTCACAAATGCTGTAGGTATGAATTATGTTGATATATAAAAATGAGACAGATAAGTATTATACGCGTTAAATACTCTTTATATCCACTATATACATTTTTATAGCTGTTTTATATACGTTTTGCATTCACTTTATAACTGAATATGTATCTATTCATGAAATTCTACGGACGTAATAGATCAGTCCAAGCACAATCATAACAATCTATACACATTCTTTATAGAAATTCAATAGAACACAGGAACAAAATTTGCCATATTTATTTGTGTATTTTCATAGACATTCTAGTATCTTCGTATAGATTCATACATCGTCGTATACACTCATGAATCAAGCAATTTTGCTTAGGAGTTTCAAGACATGTATTCGTTTTATAGTTTGGATATATGTATACACTCATGCATTTTTTTTTTGTCGTAGTTCATATGAATTCATCATGAAAAAGTTGGAAGAACATGCGAATTTGATGATGATTTAGGATGAATATACAACCTACATACATACGCAACCAAAGAAAAACATAGAAAAACATGCTATTTTACAGATTATTCCAGGCCAAATATACAGATGAAGATACACCAGGTCGATAACATTACAGATGTATCAAGAATTATATCTAGACTTGTACAATTTATTTGAGTAAACTCAGGGTACAGAAATGTATTTGTGATAGATGACTAGGGTACTTCCATTCCAAAGAAAATCTTGATATTCAGTTAGTTTTTATGAATTGTCCAAAGACCCAATATGGAATATTGAGAAGAGATTGACATAAATACGACAATACTTCCGATTATGCTTGAGGGGATGATCCTTATGAAATTACTAGGGTTAACAAAAAATGGTATTAGGGATGATGAAAGTTGAAAATAATGATATTCTGATTATGCATGGGGTCAGATCGAAACTGTACGCAGTGAAAAACTCAACAACGAATGATGAAATTAATATACAGAAGTGTTTCAACACAAACGCTAGTGGGAGACATTCACTGTCGGGGCAAAAATTAACAGTGCTGTGCCTAAGCTTCCTGAAGGATACAGCAACTATTTTGGCAAAATACAACCTACATACATACGTAACCAAGAAAAAGATGGAAAAACATGCGTCAAGCTATCATCATGCTATCATCAAACTACCATCAAGCTACCATCAAATTAGCATCAAACTATCATAGCAACTACTACTCCATGTATAGTTTACATCAATTTTGTGTATTTTCATAGAAATTCGAGCATCTTCGTATACATTCGTGCATCTTCGTATACATTCATACATATTCGTATATAGTCATGAATCAATCAATTTTGCTTAGGATTATCGAGACTTGCTGTTTATATCAATTTTGTGTATTTTTCCTATACATTCGAGCATCTTCGTATACATTCGTGCAGCTTCGTACACATTCACATTCAATTTTGCTTAGGAGTATCAAGACATGTGTTCGTATTATAGTTTGGATATATGTATACAATCATGCATTTTTGTCATACTTCATATGAATTAATCTCGAAAAAGATGTAAGAACATGCGAATTTGATGATGATTTAGGATGAATATACAAGCTACATACATACGTAACCAAGATAAAGATGGAAAAACATGCATCAAGCGTGGAACCATTTATCATTAACTTTATGAAGGATAGCTTTCATCATACAGCACCTCAATCGTACTTTATATATGATTTGCAACCACTTTATGTACAGTTTATATCAGTTTTGGGTATTTTCGTAGACATTCGAGCATCTTCGTATACATTCATACATATTCGTATATAGTCATGAATCAATCAATTTTGCTTAGGAGTATCGAGACTTGTTGTTTATATCAATTTTGTGTATTTTTCCTATACATTCGAGCATCTTCGTATACATTCGTGCAGCTTCGTACACATTCACAGTCAATTTTGCTTAGGAGTATCAAGACATGTGTTCGTATTATAGTTTGGATATATGTATACAATCATGCATTTTCGTCATACTTCATATGAATTAATCTCGAAAAAGATGTAAGAACATGCGAATTTGATGATGATTTAGGATGAATATACAACCTACATACATACGTAACCAAGATAAAGATGGAAAAACATGCATCAAGCGTGTAACCATTTATCATTAACTTTATGAAGGATAGCTTTCATCATACAGCACCTCAATCGTACTTTATATATGATTTGCAACCAATTTATGTACAGTTTATATCAGTTTTGGGTATTTTCGTAGACATTCGAGTATCTTCATACACATTCGTACATCTTCGTATACATTCAAATCAATCAATTTTTGTATAGGAGTATCAAGGCATGTTGTTTATATCAATTTTGTGTATTTTTCATAGAAATTCGAGCATCTTCGTATACATTCGTGCATCTTTGTACACATTCACAATCAATTTTGATTATGAGTATCAAGACATGTATTCGTATTATAGTTTGGATATATGTATACAATCATGCATTTTTGTCATACTTCATATGAATTAATCACGAAAAAGATGGAAGAACATGTGAATTTGATGATAATTTGGGGTGAATATACAACATACATACATACGTAACCAAGATAAAGATGGAAAAAACATGCATCGAGCGTGTAACCATTATCATTAACCTTATGAAGGATAGCTTTCTTCATGCAGCATCTCAAGCTTACTTTATATATGTTTTGCAACAACGTTATGTACAGTTTATATCCGTTTTGTGTATTTTCATAGACATTAGAGTATCTCCGTACAAATTCGTACATCTTCGTATACATTCAAATCAATCAATTTTGTATAGGAGTATCAAGGCTTGTTGTTTATATCAATTTTGTGTATTTTTCATTGACATTCGAGCATCTTCGTATACATTCGTGCAGCTTCGTACACATTCACAATCAATTTTGCTTAGGAGTTTCAAGACATGTATTCGTTTTATAGTTTGGATATATGTATACACTCATGCATTTTTTTGTCGTAGTTCATATGAATTCATCATGAAAAAGTTGGAAGAACATGTCAAATTGATAATCCTTATGAAATTACTACGGTTAACAAAAAAAAATGGTATTAGGGGTGATGAAAGTTGAAAATAATGATATTCTGATTATGCATGGGGTCAGATCAAAACTGTAGGTACGCAGTGAAAAACTCAACAACGAATGATGAAATTAATATACAGAAGTGTTTCAACACAAACGCTAGTGGGAGACATTCACTGTCGGAGGCAAAAATTAACAGTGCTGTGCCTTAGCTTCCTGAAGGATACAGCAACTGTTTTGGCGCGCCAAAACAATTGCTGTATCCTTCAGGAAGCTAAGGCACAGCACTGTTAATTTTTGCCTCCGACAGTGAATGTCTCCCACTAGCGTTTGTGTTGAAACACTTCTGTATATTAATTTCATCATTCGTTGTTGAGTTTTTCACTGCGTACCTACAGTTTTGATCTGACCCCATGCATAATCAGAATATCATTATTTTCAACTTTCATCACCCCTAATACCATTTTTTTTGTTAACCGTAGTAATTTCATAAGGATTATCCCCTCAAGCATAATCGGAAGTATTGTCGTATTTATGTCAATCTCTTCTCAATATTCCATATTTGGGTCTTTGGACAATTCATAAAAACTAACGCGTGAATATCAAGATTT